>OX365956.1:31218017-36018017 GCA_947247005.1 Spisula solida | reverse complement strand
AAAAGAAAACAAGACTTATGCCCCATGACATTTTACGTCATTTAAAGACTAAAATACGACAACTGTCAATAGAAATATAAGATAATCAGAATCATGTATTCGTGTGATGAAAATTGAGAAAATATAACAAAATGGTAAAATATGTAGTTGCTTTTTGTGACATTTATTCCTAACAAATGCGTTCACATACATTTTGTTTTACGCTATAATTGTCCAGTAAAATGTCCCACAAATGGGAAATACTCACGTTATTATTAAACTATGTTGTACAGGCACGTAAGTTACTGTGTATATATGCTAAATTGGACATAAGTGTTTATCTTTAGTGTAGACATTCTGTATAATAGTGTTAATTTTGTACATAATGTTATACTCTTCATATATTTGGAGGAATAAAAGTATCTATCTTTTAGATGGTAGAATATTACCTACCGTGTTGTGTGATTTGTTTTTACTTGCTGTAAAAGTTAATACGCCATTCAAGCGTTATATTTGTCCTGTAGAATGTCCCATACGACGCTTTTCGGCTTTTTGTCATTTTCACAAAATTCATTGCATAACATAACGATTGACTTAACTGTATTGGCCTTAATATTGCTACATGTAATCATAATAAATAGTAGTAAATTATTATGATTAATAACATCGGCAATTTTCAACAAAAAATAAAGCTTTATTCAATACCGATTACGATTATTTGAAGTAGTCTTGTATATTTCTAACTAAACAGGAATTATGTTAATATTTTCACATGCAATCTGTAAAAAGAAAAAGTGTCATATGCACGCCTTATTATGCTTAAAATGTGTCATACTTTTATTGGCGAAGCTGTATTCGAAAGCCTTCGAAACCGGTGATCCACCATTACTGGCTAAACGACTGTACCAGATTTCAATCCATGACCAAAATATTTTAGTGTGTTGTTAGGTCACTGGCAAAGTTTTGTAGATGTAATAAAAAAATGAAATCTAGTTCAGATAATTATATTGGAATTATCTTGTTGAGGTAATTTGACAGTTGACTTGTATATGTTTAGTTCGGTGTTCTGTATACTATCTGATGTATATTAACGCCCAATTGACATTCGAAAAATGTTGTCATTACAGAATGAATCATGCAAAACAATGCATACATAGCGTCAAGTAAGCAATTTCAGTATTTACACCTACAGTCTTCAAAACAACGGTAACACGTAGTTGTTTTAAGTATTCAATGACGTTTGCATAACATGAGTCGTGTATGATGTTCTCAATTGTTTCGTTAATTATAAGAGTTTGTATGAAAACATGTTACAATGACATGATTTTAATTTGGTAACGACCTAAGAGCTGCGACCAACGAGTACACATTTACGAGCTAAGAGCTGCGACCTACGAGCTAAGAGCTGCGACCTACGAGCTAAGAGCTGCGACCTACGAGCTAAGAGCTGGGACCAACGACCTAATTGCTGCCACCAACGAGTACACATCTACGAGCTAAGAGCTGCGACTAACGATCTAAGAGCTGCGACCAACGAGCTAAGAGCTGCGACCTACGAGCTAAGAGCTGCGACTAACGAGCTAAGGGCTGGGACCAACGACCTTAGAGCTGGGACCAACGAGTACACATCTACGAGCTATAAGCTGCGACCTACGAGCTAAGAGCTGCAACCTACGAACAAAGAGCTGCGACCAACGAGCTAACAGCTGCGACCTACGAGCTAAGAGCTGGGATCAACGACCTAAGACCTGCGACCAACGAGTACACATCTACGAGCAAAGAGCTGCGACCTACGAGCTTAGAGCTGCGACTAACGATCTAAGAGCTGCGACCTACGAGCTAAGAGCTGCGACTGACGACCTTATTGCTGCGACCAACGAGTACACATCTACGAGCTAAGAGCTGCGACTAACGATCTAAGAGCTGCGACCAACGAGCTTAGAGCTGCGACCTACGAGCTAAGAGCTGGGACCAACGACTTAAGACCTGCGACCAACGAGTACACATTTACGAGCTAAGAGTTGCGACCTACGAGCTAAGTGCTGCGACCAACGAGCTAAAAGCTGTGACCTACGAGCTAAGAGCTGGTAACAACGACCTAAGACCTGCGACTAACGAGTACACATCTACGAGCTAAGAGCTGCGACCTACGAGCTTAGAGCTGCGACCTACGAGCTAAGAGCTGCGACTAACGAGCTAAGAGCTGCGACCTACGAGCTAAGAGCTGGGACCAACGACCTAATTGCTGCGACCAACGAGTACACATCTGCGAGCTAAGAGCTGCGACTAACGATCTAAGAGCTGCGACCAACGAGCTAAGAGCTGCGACCTACGAGCTAAGAGCTGGGACCAACGACCTAAGACCTGCGACCAACGAGTACACATTTACGAGCTAAGAGTTGCGACCTACGAGCTAAGTGCTGCGACCAAGGAGCTAAGAGCTGCGACCTACGAGATAAGAGCTGGGACCAACGACGTAAGACCTGCGACCGACGAGTACACATCTACGAGCTAAGAGCTGCGGCCTACGAGCTAAGAGCTCCGACTAACGATCTAAGAGCTGCGACCTACGAGCTGAGAGCTGCGACCAACGAGCTAAGAGCTGCGACTGACGATCTAAGAGCTGCGACCAACGAGTACACATCTACGAGCTAAGAGCTGCAACCAACGAGTACACATCTACGAGCTAAGAGCTGCGACCTACGAGCTAAGAGCTGCGACCTACGAGCTAAGAGCTGCGACCTACGAACTAAGAGCTGGGACCAACGACCTAAGACCTGAGACAAACGAGTACACATATACGAGCTAAGAGCTGCGACCTACGAGCTAAGAGCTGCGACCAACGACCTAAGAGCTGCGACGGACGACCTAAGAGCTGCGACCAACGAGTACACATCTACGAGCTAAGAGCTGCGACTAACGAGCTTAGAGCTGGGACCAACGACCTAAGAGCTGCAACCAACGAGTACACATCTACGAGCTATGAGCTGCGACCTACGAGCTTAGAGCTGCGACCTACGAACAAAGAGCTGCGACCAACGAGCTTAGAGCTGCGACCTCCGAGCTAAGAGCTGGGACCAACGACCTAAGACCTGCGACCAACGAGTACACATCTACGAGCAAAGAGCTGCGACCTACGAGCTAAGAGCTGCGACTAACGATCTAAGAGCTGCGACCTACGAGCTAAGAGCTGCGACTGACGACCTAATTGCTGCGACCAACGAGTACACATCTACGAGCTAAGAGCTGCGACTAACGATCTAAGAGCTACGACCAACGAGCTAAGAGCTGCGACTAACGATCTAAGAGCTGCGACCTACGAGCTAGGAGCTGCAAATGACGACCTAATTGGTGCGACCAACGAGTACACATCTACGAGCTAAGAGCTGCGACTAACGATCTAAGAGCTGCGACCAACGAGCTAAGAGCTGCGACCTACGAGCTAAGAGCTGGGACCAACGACCTAAGACCTGCGACCAACGAGTACACATTTACGAGCTAAGAGTTGCGACATACGAGCTAAGTGCTGCGACCAACGAGCTAAGAGCTGCGACCTACGAGCTAAGAGCTGGTAACAACGACCTAAGACCTGCGACTAACGAGTACACATCTACGAGCTTAGAGCTGCGACCTACGAGCTAAGAGCAGCGACTATCGAGCTAAGAGCTGCGACCTACGAGCTAAGAGCTGGGACCAACGACCTAATTGCTGCGACCAACAAGTACACATCTACGAGCTAAGAGCTGCGACTAACGATCTAAGAGCTGCGACCTACGAGCTAAGAGCTGGGGACCAACGACCTAAGACCTGCGACCAACGAGTACACATTTACGAGCTAAGAGTTGCGCCCTACGAGCTAAGTGCTGCGACCAACGAGCTAAAAGCTGTGACCTACGAGCTAAGAGCTGGTAACAACGACCTAAGACCTGCGACTAACGAGTACACATCTACGAGCTAAGAGCTGCGACCTACGAGCTTAGAGCTGCGACCTACGAGCTAAGAGCTGCGACTAACGAGCTAAGAGCTGCGACCTACGAGCTAAGAGCTGGGACCAACGACCTAATTGCTGCGACCAACGAGTACACATCTGCGAGCTAAGAGCTGCGACTAACGATCTAAGAGCTGCGACCAACGAGCTAAGAGCTGCGACCTACGAGCTAAGAGCTGGGACCAACGACCTAAGACCTGCGACCAACGAGTACACATTTACGAGCTAAGAGTTGCGACCTACGAGCTAAGTGCTGCGACCAAGGAGCTAAGAGCTGCGACCTACGAGATAAGAGCTGGGACCAACGACGTAAGACCTGCGACCAACGAGTACACATCTACGAGCTAAGAGCTGCGGCCTACGAGCTAAGAGCTCCGACTAACGATCTAAGAGCTGCGACCTACGAGCTGAGAGCTGCGACCAACGACCTAAGAGCTGCGACTGACGATCTAAGAGCTGCGACCAACGAGTACACATCTACGAGCTAAGAGCTGCAACCAACGAGTACACATCTACGAGCTAAGAGCTGCGACCTACGAGCTAAGAGCTGCGACCTACGAACTAAGAGTTGGGACCAACGACCTAAGACCTGAGACAAACGAGTACACATATACGAGCTAAGAGCTGCGACCTACGAGCTAAGAGCTGCGACCAACGACCTAAGAGCTGCGACGGACGACCTAAGAGCTGCGACCAACGAGTACACATCTACGAGCTAAGAGCTGCGACTAACGAGCTTAGAGCTGGGACCAACGACCTAAGAGCTGCAACCGACGAGTACACATCTACGAGCTATGAGCTGCGACCTACGAGCTTAGAGCTGCGACCTACGAACAAAAAGCTGCGACCAACGAGCTTAGAGCTGCGACCTCCGTGCTAAGAGCTGGGACCAACGACCTAAGACCTGCGACCAACGAGTACACATCTACGAGCAAAGAGCTGCGACCTACGAGCTAAGAGCTGCGACTAACGATCTAAGAGCTGCGACCTACGAGCTAAGAGCTGCGACTGACGACCTAATTGCTGCGACCAACGAGTACACATCTACGAGCTAAGAGCTGCGACTAACGATCTAAGAGCTACGACCAACGAGCTAAGAGCTGCGACTAACGATCTAAGAGCTGCGACCTACGAGCTAGGAGCTGCGACTGACGACCTAATTGGTGCGACCAACGAGTACACATCTACGAGCTAAGAGCTGCGACTAACGATCTAAGAGCTGCGACCAACGAGCTAAGAGCTGCGACCTACGAGCTAAGAGCTGGGACCAACGACCTAAGACCTGCGACCAACGAGTACACATTTACGAGCTAAGAGTTACGACCTACGAGCTAAGTGCTGCGACCAACGAGCTAAGAGCTGCGACCTACGAGCTAAGAGCTGGTAACAACGACCTAAGACCTGCGACTAACGAGTACACATCTACGAGCTTAGAGCTGCGACCTACGAGCTAAGAGCAGCGACTATCGAGCTAAGAGCTGCGACCTACGAGCTAAGAGCTGGGACCAACGACCTAATTGCTGCGACCAACAAGTACACATCTACGAGCTAAGAGCTGCGACTAACGATCTAAGAGCTGCGACCAACGAGCTAAGAGCTGCGACCTACGAGCTAAGAGCTGGGGACCAACGACCTAAGACCTGCGACCAACGGGTACACATTTACGAGCTAAGAGTTGCGACCTACGAGCTAAGTGCTGCGACCAACGAGCTAAGAGCTGCTACCTACGAGCTAAGAGCTGGGACCAACGACCTAAGACCTGCGACCAACGAGTACACATCTACGAGCTAAGAGCTGCGACCTACGAGCTAAGAGCTGCGACTAACGTTCTAAGAGCTGCGACCTACGAGCTAAGAGCTGCGACCAACGACCTAAGAGCTGCGACTGACGACATAAGAGCTGCGACCAACGAGTCCACATCTACGAGCTAAGAGCTGCGACCAACGAGTACACATCTACGAGCTAAGAGCTGCGACCAACGAGTACACATCTACGAGCTAAGAGCTGCGACCTACGAGCTAAGAGCTGCGACCTACGAGCTAAGAGCTGCGACCAACGACCTAAGAGCTGCGACTGACGACATAAGAGCTGCGACCAACGAGTCCACATCTACGAGCTAAGAGCTGCGACCAACGAGTACACATCTACGAGCTAAGAGCTGCGACCAACGAGTACACATCTACGAGCTAAGAGCTGCGACCTACGAGCTAAGAGCTGCGACCAACGAGCTAAGAGCTGCGACCTACGAGCTAAGAGCTGCGACTAACGAGCTAAGGGCTGGGACCAACGACCTTAGAGCTGGGACCAACGAGTACACATCTACGAGCTATAAGCTGCGACCTACGAGCTAAGAGCTGCAACCTACGAACAAAGAGCTGCGACCAACGAGCTAAGAGCTGCGACCTACGAGCTAAGAGCTGGGATCAACGACCTAAGACCTGCGACCAACGAGTACACATCTACGAGCAAAGAGCTGCGACCTACGAGCTTAGAGCTGCGACTAACGATCAAAGAGCTGCGACCTACGAGCTAAGAGCTGCGACTGACGACCTTATTGCTGCGACCAACGAGTACACATCTACGAGCTAAGAGCTGCGACTAACGATCTAAGAGCTGCGACCAACGAGCTAAGAGCTGCGACCTACGAGTACACATTTACGAGCTAAGAGTTGCGACCTACGAGCTAAGTGCTGCGACCAACGAGCTAAAAGCTGTGACCTACGAGCTAAGAGCTGGTAACAACGACATAAGACCTGCGACTAACGAGTACACATCTACGAGCTAAGAGCTGCGACCTACGAGCTTAGAGCTGCGACCTACGAGCTAAGAGCTGCGACTAACGAGCTAAGAGCTGCGACCTACGAGCTAAGAGCTGGGACCAACGACCTAATTGCTGCGACCAACGAGTACACATCTGCGAGCTAAGAGCTGCGACTAACGATCTAAGAGCTGCGACCAACGAGATAAGAGCTGCGACCTACGAGCTAAGAGCTGGGACCAACGACCTAAGACCTGCGACCAACGAGTACACATTTACGAGCTAAGAGTTGCGACCTACGAGCTAAGTGCTGCGACCAAGGAGCTAAGAGCTGCGACCTACGAGATAAGAGCTGGGACCAACGACGTAAGACCTGCGACCAACGAGTACACATCTACGAGCTAAGAGCTGCGGCCTACGAGCTAAGAGCTCCGACTAACGATCTAAGAGCTGCGACCTACGAGCTGAGAGCTGCGACCAACGACCTAAGAGCTGCGACTGACGATCTAAGAGCTGCGACCAACGAGTACACATCTACGAGCTAAGAGCTGCAACCAACGAGTACACATCTACGAGCTAAGAGCTGCGACCTACGAGCTAAGAGCTGCGACCTACGAGCTAAGAGCTGCGACCTACGAATTAAGAGCTGGGACCTACGACCTAAGACCTGAGACAAACGAGTACACATATACGAGCTAAGAGCTGCGACCTACGAGCTAAGAGCTGCGACCAACGACCTAAGAGCTGCGACGGACGACCTAAGAGCTGCGACCAACGAGTACACATCTACGAGCTAAGAGCTGCGACTAACGAGCTTAGAGCTGGGACCAACGACCTAAGAGCTGCAACCAACGAGTACACATCTACGAGCTATGAGCTGCGACCTACGAGCTTAGAGCTGCGACCTACGAACAAAGAGCTGCGACAAACGAGCTTAGAGCTGCGACCTCCGAGCTAAGAGCTGGGACCAACGACCTAAGACCTGCGACCAACGAGTACACATCTACGAGCAAAGAGCTGCGACCTACGAGCTAAGAGCTGCGACTAACGATCCAAGAGCTGCGACCTACGAGCTAAGAGCTGCGACTGACGACCTAATTGCTGCGACCAACGAGTACACATCTACGAGCTAAGAGCTGCGACTAACGATCTAAGAGCTATGACCAACGAGCTAAGAGCTGCGACTAACGATCTAAGAGCTGCGACCTACGAGCTAGGAGCTGCGACTGACGACCTAATTGGTGCGACCAACGAGTACACATCTACGAGCTAAGAGCTGCGACTAACGATCTAAGAGCTGCGACCAACGAGCTAAGAGCTGCGACCTACGAGCTAAGAGCTGGGACCAACGACCTAAGACCTGCGACCAACGAGTACACATTTACGAGCTAAGAGTTGCGACCTACGAGCTAAGAGCTGCGACTAACGATCTAAGAGCTGCGACCTACGAGCTAAGAGCTGGTAACAACGACCTAAGACCTGTGACTAACGAGTACACATCTACGAGCTTAGAGCTGCGACCTACGAGCTAAGAGCAGCGACTATCGGGCTAAGAGCTGCGACCTACCAGCTAAGAGCTGGGACCAACGACCTAATTGCTGCGACCAACAAGTACACATCTACGAGCTAAGAGCTGCGACTAACGATCTAAGAGCTGCGACCAACGAGCTAAGAGCTGCGACCTACGAGCTAAGAGCTGGGGACCAACGACCTAAGACCTGCGACCAACGAGTACACATTTACGAGCTAAGAGTTGCGACCTACGAGCTAAGTGCTGCGACCAACGAGCTAAGAGCTGGGACCAACGACCTAAGACCTGCGACCAACGAGTACACATCTACGAGCTAAGAGCTGCGACCTACGAGCTAAGAGCTGCGACTAACGATCTAAGAGCTGCGACCTACGAGCTAAGAGCTGCGACCAACGACCTAAGAGCTGCGACTGACGACATAAGAGCTGCGACCAACGAGTCCACATCTAAGAGCTAAGAGCTGCGACCAACGAGTACACATCTACGAGCTAAGAGCTGCGACCAACGAGTACACATCTACGAGCTAAGAGCTGCGACCTACGAGCTAAGAGCTGCGACCTACGAGCTAAAAGCTGCGACCTACGAGCTAAGAGCTGGTAACAACGACCTAAGACCTGCGACTAACGAGTACACATCTACGAGCTAAGAGCTGCGACTAACGATCTAAGAGCTGCGACCAACGAGCTAAGAGCTGCGACCTACGAGCTAAGATCTGCGACTAACGATCTAAGAGCTGCGACCTACGAGCTAGGAGCTGCGACTGACGACCTAATTGGTGCGACCAACGAGTACACATCAACGAGCTAAGAGCTGCGACTAACGATCTAAGAGCTGCGACCAACGAGCTAAGAGCTGCGACCTACGAGCTAAGAGCTGGGACCAACGACCTAAGACCTGCGACCAACGAGTACACATTTACGAGCTAAGAGTTGCGACCTACGTGCTAAGTGCTGCGACCAACGAGCTAAGAGCTGCGACCTACGAGCTAAGAGCTGGTAACAACGACCTAAGACCTGCGACTAACGAGTACACATCTACGAGCTTAGAGCTGCTACCTACGAGCTAAGAGCAGCGACTATCGAGCTAAGAGCTGCGACCTACGAGCTAAGAGCTGGGACCAACGACCTAATTGCTGCGACCAACAAGTACACATCTACGAGCTAAGAGCTGCGACTAACGATCTAAGAGCTGCGACCAACGAGCTAAGAGCTGCGACCTACGAGCTAAGAGCTGGGGACCAACGACCTAAGACCTGCGACCAACGAGTACACATTTACGAGCTAAGAGTTGCGACCTACGAGCTAAGTGCTGCGACCAACGAGCTAAGAGCTGCTACCTACGAGCTAAGAGCTGGGACCAACGAACGACCTAAGACCTGCGACCAACGAGTACACATCTACGAGCTAAGAGCTGCGACCTACGAGCTAAGAGCTGCGACTAACGATCTAAGAGCTGCGACCTACGAGCTAAGAGCTGCGACCAACGACCTAAGAGCTGCGACTGACGACATAAGAGCTGCGACCAACGAGTCCACATCTACGAGCTAAGAGCTGCGACCAACGAGTACACATCTACGAGCTAAGAGCTGCGACCAACGAGTACACATCTTCGAGCTAAGAGCTGCGACCTACGAGCTAAGAGCTGCGACCTACGAGCTAAGAGCTGCGACCTACGAGCTAAGAGCTGGTAACAACGACCTAAGACCTGCGACTAACGAGTACACATCTACGAGCTAAGAGCTGCGACTAACGATCTAAGAGCTGCGACCAACGAGCTAAGAGCTGTTTATTTATTTCAAATAAAAATGAGTAAACATCTGACTGTCGATGTACGACCTAAGCGCCAACTTCACAGACCTGCATTCGCATGGAATATATACCATGCATTACATACGTATTAATGTGCCGCTATGATGTAAAGAGTTCAACCCTTAAAACCGACGCGAATTTTGTAAAAATATTCAAAATCGTAAATACTACCTAAACGTTAGAACACATTAGAGTTTGTTGATGGCAGACCCATGATTTCTCATAGAGCACAAGAATAACAAACATTTGCTCGTGTGGTTAAATACACAAATTCGGCTATTGTAAGACTCTTATCAAGTACCCTTTCAAGCCATAAATCCTCTGTACGCAATTTTGAACAAGTATTAAAGAACGAGATTGTGCAAACACCAATATCTATAGCTATAACCCTTTCACAAATACACTCCGCGGCGAAAATCTAATACAAAGGTAAATATTTTTTCATCAAAACTAATACGTTTTAAGATTGCGAAGTCCAGTTTTTGTAAGATTTGTATGATTTGTACGGGTAATATGACGCGTGCTACGGTATGAAACAACTCGGACAAGTGTTGACAATAGCTCTCACCTTTCAATAACCATATATTTTCTTTTTTACATTTCGGCAATTTAATTATCATTTTTTAATTCAACGAAAATATTTCAGACATCAATATTAAAAGTACAATAATTGAGTTCAATAATTTTATTCTATAATTAAATTCCTTTAATTGATTGCCTGACAAAGACGATGTACCGGTGTAATTATAGTCCACTTTGCAATAATTTCGTCAGATCGGTGTCTAGTCAGAAACTCTTAATGCAGATATGTATGGTGGCATGTAAAGCAAATCAATGGTCCTTGCTTGGGTAACTGAGCAAAGAGTAAAATTGTGTTTCATGTCCCAGATTTTCGGTTCTATGGAGACTACCCAGTCACATTATCCTTACACTGGTTGAACCAGCAATAACCTGGCCCCGATCCCCCGAAGAATCTCAAGTAGAAATATCAACTCAAATTGAGATTTTGCTCAAGTCAAGAGTATAAATTTGAGATCATTCTTAAGTTTGTGCTCAAATTTTTACTGTAATAAACTCAAAGCAACCCCGTAGTTAAATGAATTGTAATATAAACTAAGACTCGCGTTTAATATTTTAACATCTCTGTTATGTATTGTGTCGTCATTGGACGTATAATGGTTCACATCCGGTGGTAAGGAATAAATGGTAGGGGATTAGGTGTCCGATGCGAAAACCTTAAAGACAGGTTTTCATGTGAAAAACCTACATGGTTTGGGACTAGGTGTCCATGTGAAAACCAAAATGGTAGGGGTCTAGGTGTCCATGTGAAAAACCTAAATGGTAAGGGACTAGGAGTCCGTAGGAAAAACCTAAATGGTATGGGACTAGGAATTAGTAGGAAAAAACCTAAATGATAGGTTTTCTTTTGAAAAACCTACATGGTTGGGGACTAGGTGTTGATGTGAAAAACCTGAATGGTATGGGACTAGGTGACCATGAGATGACCTAAAAGGTAGGGGATTAGGTGTCCGTTGCAAAAACCTAAATGATAGGTTGTCATGTGAAAAACCTATAGAGACTAATAACAATAAATAAGTGAATCAAGTTTCAATACAATAGCATTGATAGTAAACAAACTATTCAACTTTTTTAAAAACTTTAACCAAAATACCTACGTTAAAAAGAGCCATGGCTCCTTATTAAATCATCATAGAGTTATGACCCTTGTCTAGTATGATTGACTTATCATAATAAATAAGTGTGCTAAGTTTAAATCACGCATGTTAATTTAATTAACATGCGTGGTTTAAATGCAATATAAATGAAAGTAAACAAAATATTGAAAATGTGTTATTTTGACAACATCCATATACATGTACTTTTTATGGATATTTAAGCTGTTTGCCTAAATTCAAGGATTTTCTGTTAAATTCAAGCACAATTTTGGCATTTGTTCTAGGCAACACTTAATTAAAGTATACTTCAGGGTTGAAACCAAATTCAAGGACTTTTCAAGGCCTGTGCAAACCTTGCAAAATACAAACTTGTGATAAAAACCACCTGCAAACAAAGACCACTTTACCAAACCCTGTCTGTCAAGACCCCCAGTCGGATCATATTTCTATGTTTTTATATACATGTTTGTATGAATCAGAGAAAATACATAGAAACACCCATTCAATATAGTATCTGGAATGTTCTATTATTTTTGGAAAGTTCCTTTTCAATAACAGTCTGTGCTAACTTTCAGATTTTCTTGCTGTACATATAGACAGGACAAAAGTCTATCCTCAACTTCATCTTGTAACTAATATAAACTTGATGAAGTGTTCTAACATTGCGCTATTTTGTCTTCAGTGCGAATTCATCCAAGAACCACATTGGCACAAATTATGATTTCCAAAATTGTGTGGATCAATAAATTGATTTTAGCTTTTTCCTGGACCTGGAATTTCTGAAACCTTCAGCTGCAGTTGGTGTTTATCTGTAAAATAAATAGAATGCATGTATAATACAGCATTTCAAATAAGAGCTATCATTGAAATGGAATGAAAATACCTAGACACTGCCCCAATACAGTATTGTTAGTTTCTGAGTAGTGTGATGATTTGTTGGAAATTACACCAATTAATGCTAACATAGAAATAGTGCAGACAAATTTTGTCTAGACAGAATGGACAGACTGACAGTGTGACATGCATATAATTACATAATTCCACATAATTTTCATACACCATTACTGTTTTACTCTATTATAGTAACGGGGTGTACATGGGGTATCTCGAATTCTATAGATAATTCAGCTATGTGGCTGGTCACATTTTGTAGGTATGTTAATTAGCTATACTGCAGTACCTGGTCTTATGGGGTCACCTTTTATTTCAAACCGGTGACTGGCTTAACATATGAAACAGTGCTCTTCTGACAGTGCCAACCAGGCAGCCATCTAGCCCGCACATTCCTCTACTTTTTAGCCTTTGAGGCATATTATAACAGCAGACTGTTACGTTAGTACTTATAATAGTAATGTTTATTAAATACATAAACATATTAATTTAGTCTACATCATTATTTCGCTGACTCGTACGTCGCAACTCTTAGCTCGTATGTCGCAGCTCATAGGTCGTTGGTCGCAGCTCTTAACTCGTAAGCGCAGCTCTTAGCTCGTAGATGTGTCCTCGTTGGTCGCAGCTCTTAGGTCGTTGGTCGCAGCTCTTAGCTCGTAAGTCGCAGCTCTTAGCTCGTAGGTAGCAGCTCTTAGGTCGTTAGTCGCAGCTCTTAGCTCGTAAGTCGCAGCTCTTAGCTCGTAGCTCGTAGGTCACAGCTCGTAGCTCGTAGATGTGCACTGGTTAGTCGCAGCTCTTAGGTCGTTGGTCCCAGCTCTAAGCTCGTAAGTCGCAGCTCTTAGCTCGTAGATGTGTACTCGTTGGTCGCAGCTCTTAGGTCGTTGGTCCCAGCCTTCAGCTCGTAGATGTGTAGTCGTTGGTCGCAGCTCTTAGGTCGTTAGTCGCAGCTCTTAGCTCGTTGGTCCCAGCTCTTAGCTCGCACGTCGCAGCTCTTAGCTCGTAGGTCGCAGCTCTTAGGTCGTAAGTCGCAGCTCTCAGCTGGTAGGTCGCAGCTCTTAGCTCGTAGATGTGTATTCGTTGGTCGCAGCTCCGATGTCGTTGGTCCCAGCTTTAAGCTCGTAGGTCGCAGCTCGTAGCTCGTAGGGCGCAGCATTTAGGTCGTTAGTCGCAGCTCTTAGCTCGTATGTCGCAGCTCTTTGCTCGTAGGTCGCAGCTCTTAGGTCGTTAGTCGCAGCTTTTAGCTCCTAGGTCACAGCTCTTAGCTCGTAGATGTGCACTCGTTGGTCGCAGCTCTTAGGTCGTTGGTCGCAGCTCTTAGGTCGTTAGTCGCAGCTCTCAGCTCGTACGTCGCAACTCTTAGCTCGTAGGTCGCAGCTCATAGGTCAACTATGTGGCTGGTCACATTTTGTAGGTATGTTAATGTGCTATACTGCAGTACCTGGTCTTATGGGGTCACATTAGCTCCTTTTCTCAGTATTTTTCAATATTATCGTCAAAATCGAAGTTTTACTCTAATCTTGTGATATGAATCTAAGTTGTTACAATTTCCATTGGTAAACAGTATTTCAGTCATAAAGAGATTCCCAGGTCACATATGGCATTATCCTGGCACTATAGGCCAATAATGCCAAGTGTCAAGCAAGGGAGGTAATAACAGTATAGCACAGAGAATTTGACCTGGTCCTGACCTTTATGCATGAACATATTTATGGTTCCAGACCTAGACACTAATTATTTTGGCCACTGGACCGACAGGGCAAAAACGCCCAAATTGTAAATAGGACAGTTACTGGTCCTCAAGAATTTTCACTGGTCCTTCTGGATTTTCGCTGGTCTCGGACCAGTGTAAGTGTCGAGCCCTGGGTTCTTGCGTTTAATATATAAATTTCTGCGAGCAAATCGTGCAATATCGGTCCTTTAGATTTGTGTTAGTATTACACATCGAGCGTCTTCGTGATACGTCACGCTTATGAACACATACGACCGAAGTTATAAATATAGACAATATATCAGCTGTTAAATTATGCTAATAAAAGGTCTAGAGTCGTGTCAAATTCTTGGGACTATACCACTGAAAAACATACACACTTGTAAGGATAAGACATTACCTGATATTGTTTTATAGTCATTAACCACATCTTTTTCAAACTCTTAGATGTACAGGCTCTGTAGCTACGACCAAAGACCTAAGAGCTGCGACTTACGAGCTACGAGCTGCGACTTACGACCTAACAGCTGCGACCAACGAGGACACATCTACGAGCTAAGAGCTGCGCTTACGAGCTAAGAGCTGCGACAATGACTTGAAATGTTATCTATTTTTCTTTGATAACATTCACGAGAAAAATGCTATAAAAACGTTAGCATTGACTCAGTAAATCATGTGTATGACTTTTCTTTATGAATTAGTATAAAATCCGTTTCTCCCGGGCTGGCTTATACGGATCATGACTATAATAATACCCGTATTTATATAAGTGGACCCCTTTTTACGTAAACTTTTTTGATGTCTCTGAAGCTTAAAAAATCTGATTAAAAAACCTATAAAAGTAAAAATAACTTATCAATGGATAAAAATCATCTAAATAAGTCTATGAATTGTGCTTCGGCATACAAATATACGGATGAAAGGTCTTTATTAAAAGTGGAAAAGCTAGGGAGAAGTCATTGAGTAAAGTTGTATATAACGTTTTCATAAACCATCTGGTGGCATTGAAGTTTGTCTATGGGAATGTGTTTGGACGCATGTTTTAATCTAGGTACTCGGAGATCTACATGAGTAAACCAAGTATATATATTCGTATTTGTTCTCCATACAGTACCAGGCATGTACATGGGCATGTACTAACACGATTGTTTGTCAAAGAAATAGAATAATATTCCTTTAAAAGATTTCAATCTCGTGTCAACATGTTTGACGCTTGCATTTTAAGTAAACATGGCAGTTTGAAAGGAATGTTTTTGGGAGGCTTTGCCTCACAAAGCTAACATTGCCTATTTCTTATTTTCTTAGGGACGGTTTCAAAGTACCATTGCACTTACATAAATGCATTCTCTCGTAAAATACAATACAGTTACGTTTGAATTGTACGCATGCTATATGCGTATTTCAGCATTTTATAAAATTTTAATTGTAATTGTACTGCTTTAGTCTGGCAGTCTTATTGAGAAATTTCAAAAACAAGTTATAGCTCCTTTAGAAAGCGGTCATATTTAACGTAAAACAATCAAAGCAATCATTTTTCTAATGTGAAGTAACTTCCTAGTTTTATTTTTTGTACTTTGTTGACAACCCTGACTTTTAGAACATCGAACCAAGACCCTGCATTTGAATTATTTTATTGCTACGAGGGGATTGTTTTCATTTATTGAAAGGAAGTGAGAATACCTTCAATTTATTAAAGATTTATTTGGATACCGAAAGTGAGCTTAAAGGAAAGTGCGAAAAGGCAATATTTCGTCGGAAAACAATTAATTTCAATTTTGTTGTAGCTTTTCAGATCAAACAGCTTAGTGTTGAAGTATTTCTTATCTCAATTCAAGTTGACAATTTTAAAATATTAGTACTAAAGTGTCAAAGATTTTCGATAAGGGAATGTCCATGAATTTTCTAAAGCCTTTACGAAAGATAGGACAGATTATAGACTTTTGATTGAAATGTGATTTATCAGAAAGATCGGACATGTGGTTGACTGTGTATAAATGAGTTGTCGAGAGTGAAACGTAATAGTCCGAGAGCCCACGCACTTTTATTGCAACGAAGGAGGCCAAAAGAAGTTCGTACATATTTTGAAAGGTTATTTCATACGCTATAAGAAAACCCATTTCTTAAGTGTCAAAGCCGTGACTACCTACATTTTTTTCTCATTTTTGTATCATTGGGTGTATGAAAAAAAGCACATTTTCCTAAGGGGGGTATGGGTAGTTTTATGTCTAATAAAAAACGAAAACAATGTTCAATGTGGAAAATATTTGCCAAATTTGAACGAACACATAATGGGCAACACTTTAAACATAAAAACCCATAACCTTGACTTGTAATTATGATGTAAATAGGGGTCAAAGGTCAACAATATGATAAAACCCATAGAATTTATACAAATGCTCCAGTATACTTTTTCATCAAATTTCACATTTTCCCCCAAATTCAATATGTTGCACATAATTTTATTCCTTTATGTATACATAATTTAAAATGTTATACAATTGATAAGAAGATATCCGAATTTGACAAAAAAACATGTTTGTATCATATGGGTGCAAATTGAAGCAATTGAAAAATAGCAGTATTTTGAGGGTATGCTTAGTTTTACTTCGACCATTGTTTCTATTGGTCAGTAACAATAGCATTGATTGAATATTGTTTTCATATCAGGTAATATGAATATTCCATCGCTCATTAAATTAGTCAAAATATTCAACTCTTTTACATGTACAAAAGGTCAAATGTCAAATATGTAGAACAATAAATAAAAGTAGAGTAAAAACGCAAACATGTGATATCTGTATAAGTCCGAGAACCCACATACTTTATTTCAATGAAAGAGGCCAAAAGAAGTTTGCATATATATTGAAAGAATAGTTCATAGCCTATCTGACAACCCATCTTATAAGTATCCAAGTCGTGACTATCTATGCTCGTTTGCGCATTTATATGCCATGAGGTCAATGTGAAAATCTGTAATTTGCTGAAGGGGGTTGGGCTATGTTAATATCTACAAAAAAAGACAAAATGAACTAAAATGTCAGCAGAATTGCGATATAGGTAGAATACATATTTGGAAACATTATAAAAACTTACTAATTATAGAATGTTATTTGCAAGTACGTACTATGTGGGGGTCAAGGGTCACTAAACTTTTAAACTCTATGAAACTAAAGCAATCTTGCCCAAACGGTTCTTACGTTAACTTCCATTTTTCTTCAAAATTAATAATTAGTACGTAGTTTCATTCTTACATGTATTCTAATTCGTAAGAATATATCTTTGGTTGAAAAAATAAGTCCAAAGGCACAATAAAACGATCATTTATCATACTGGTAGCATCACAAAATGGCAATCATATCGAGGAAATGGTCATGTTTATATCTACCATTTATTTACTTGGCAGTCTATGTAGATATATTTTAATTAATAACTGCATATATGTCAGGTCATTTCAGTGGAGCAAAGTTTAACGTGAAATGTCAAGGTCAAATATGTAGTAAAAGGTCAAGGTCAAATACGTCAAAAATATCAAAATTAGCCCTGAATGCGCAACAATTTGTTACGTTTTCATTAGGTACTAATATTTTATACCATGTAATTCAGTATTGTTTATGTCTAAATTCATTTGTATGTCAATAAAGTGAATTATCACTGACCAACCTACCCCACCTGAAACAGCCATAAATCATTGGCGAAAATGTACAACCATTCTTAACCCAATTGGCTATGAAGTACAGCAACCTCGGTATCGGTCATCTAAGGTACTTACGACCATTATTTATTAAGACTCCTTTTATACAAGAATTCAAACATTATAATAGCTAAGTACTGAATAAGGTACTCATTACCTTTGAAAACTGGAATCCCCTATACATTTGCGTAAAACTACATCTGGCTTTATCTGCCATAAAAGTACGAGGTGACTTCTATTTAGGGATTCATTAGACACATAGAAAGTAAAAACGCTAGTCCTTATCATTCCTGGTCTGATTGGGGACTCACTATATATAACCAACATGTACACACATTCCTGATCTTTTAGTGTACTTAAAGCCACTAGTTACAGTCATCTCTGGTCTGATTGGGTACACGCTACAACCATATACAGAAATACAAAGTCTCGTTGGATACGCATATACCCGATATATCCAATCCTTGCCCTACTGGACAAAAACAGGTACAGCCATTGCTTGACCTATTGACTACTCACTTGAACCATGTAGAGACATTATTTGACCTTTTGGGAAAAAAGGTATAACCATTCTCAGTCCTAGGTGTTACTCACGACCATCAAGTACGGGCATCCCTAGTCATATTGGATATTAAAAATTAAATTCTCACCATGTATAGACAGTTCTGGTATTGTTGGGTACATAACCCTTAGGTACATCTATTCCTAGTCCTTATAGGTACCAACGACCACACTGTACATGTATTACTGGTTCTTTTTAAACTCAAAAACTACAAAAAACAGACATCAGTGGTCCTTTTTAGTACTTACTACTACCATGTGCAGACAGTCCTGGTTCTATTTGGTACGCACTAGGTACATACATTCCTAGTCCTGGATGACCACCATATACGGGAGAACACATTGCTGGTCGAAATTGGGCACCCATGAATAACCACTAGGTTCATTATAGGTACAATTTGGTACTCACTTCCACCATGTACATACATACTTGGTCGTATCGGATACTTATAAGTTATTACTACTATGTTCAGACATTCATGTTTCTGTTGGATACTGTCGATCGCTAATTGACAACTCAGGGGCGCCATGTAGAGACATGCCTGGCCTTATTGAGCAGGCATAACCATTCTGTTCATACATTCAAGTCCATTTGGTGTGTTCAAAACTAGCATGTAAAGATATTTGTACTCAACACTACTAGGTACATCCACTTCTAGTCCTAATGGGTACCAATAACAATTATATACATGTATTCCTGGTCCTATTTGGTTCTCAAAATTGTCATGTACATACATAAGTCGTCGGATTGGGAACTCACAACTGCTAGGTGCGACCATTTGTTGTGCTATTGAGTAATCACTACCCGCGTGTACATATAGTCCGCTTTTTATTGGGTACTCATAGATACATTCCTAGTCCTATTGTGTACCCGAAACTACCATGTTCATGTATTCCTGATCACATTGAATACTCAAAATCACCATGTACAGACATTTGTGGTTGGGTCGGTTACTTTCGACCACTAAGTGATGCTATATCGTGTCGTATTGGGTCACCACTACCACCATGTACAGGCCCGGGCCTAATTAGAAACACATAACCACTGTATACATACATTCATTGTCCTAGTTGGTACCCACAACCACTATGTACATACATAAGTGGTATGATAGAGTACTCGCAGCCACTATACATAGCCATTTTTGGCCCTATTGGGTACTCACTACCATCATATACATGTACATACATTCCTGGTCGTATTGGGTACAAATAACCACATTCCTGTTCCTGTTAGATACTGACAGCATCATGTACATACATTCCATCCAAACTAAGCAATATCAACCACTAGGGACATACCTTACTGGGTTTATTTTGGAGTACCGGCAACCACTGGGAGCTTTCATTCGTCGTCCTATGACACCTTGTAGAGACATTTATGGTCTTATTGGGCACGCATAACCACTTGGTGAGACCATTTATTGTCCTATTGGGTGAGCATTACCCCCATATACAGACAATCCTTGTCTTATTAAATACTCATATCGACAAGGTACATACATTTCTAATCCTGATGAGCCTGGTTACAATTAGGAACACCAATTTCTCGTCCTATCGACTACTTAGTGCCCAAGTTAAGACATGCCTGTTCTATTTGGCACTCATAAACACTAGTTACATACATTCCTTGTCCATGTATGTATTCACGGTCTGCTTTTACATAAAGTCCTAGTTTAATTAGGTTCTCGTAACCGTTAGGTAAATCCATTCCTAGTCCTAATGGGTACCCACAACCGTCATGTTCATGCATTGCTGACCCCCGTATTCGATATTAATGACCAATATGTGCATCCGTTCGTAGTCCTAGAGGGTACTCAATACCAAAAGGTAAAGGTACTCACTTTCACCATGAACTGACATTCCCGGTATTATTGGATACTCGCAATCACTATGTACAATCATCCGTGGTATTATAGGGTGTGCACATTCATGTGGTATATCATGTATTACACTCCGGGTACTCGCAACTACCAGGTACAGAATGCCTGGTCCTATTTGATACTCACAACCACCCAGTACAGCTATTCCTGACACACCCATGATGAACAGCTCAATACACACAAGATACTGCCTTTCATAATACTCTGAAGGTACTCATAACTCTCAGGTACACCCATTCCGGTCCTATCGGGTACAAACAGCCATTGAGTGGCTTTTACACGTAAAATCAACAGATACATGTTCTTGACTACATATGCATATGGGTACATACGACTTCAAAGTAAAACCATTTCTGGCCTATTGGTATCTTTAACACTCCTGACTCTATGAGTATGTAACATTCCAGACTATATGAGGTAGTTAAACTACTAGGTTCAGCTATACCATGTAAACGTCGCCCGGTTCACCCACTCTTGAGACTAGTATGGACACCTAAGAGCGCTAGACACAACAAGGAAAGGGTGAGAAGATAACACATTTGTATAATGATTAGTATTATATAGAAAGATTTTGTCAGCTGATGATAATAAAAATGCGTTGTGCATTTTAAGACGTACGAAACTGGATACAATGTGTAGAAAAGGAGTCGTCGTAATGACCAATATTGATGTTGCTGTACCTCATGGCGGCAAGTAGCCAATGGGGCTAAGAATGGCTGTACAGTTTCGGCAATGCATTATGGCTGTTCCGGATGGGGTAGGTTAGTCAGTGATCGTTCGCTATATTCACTATTGATATAAATGAATTTAGACATAAACAATACTAAATAACTTTGTATAAAATATTAGTACTGAAAGAAAACATTAAAAATGACTAATAATTGCGCATTCCAGGGCTGATTTTGATATTTTTGACGTATTTGACCTTGACCTTTTACTGCATATTTGACCTTGACGTTTCATGTTTAACTTTGCTGCACTGAAATGTCCTGACATATAGATGCAGTTATTTATTGAAATATATCTACATAGACTGTCAAGTAAATAAATGGTAGATATAAACATTACCATTTCCTCGATATGATGGCCATTTTGTGATGCTACCAGTATGATAAATGATCGTTTTCTTGTGCCTTTGGACTTCTTTTTCAACCAAATATATATTCTTATGAATAAGAACACATGCATGAATGGAACTACGTACTAATTATTAATTTTGAAGAAAAATGGAAGTTAACGTAAGAACCGTTTGGGCAAGATTGCATTAGTTTCATGGAGTTTAAAATTTCAGTGACCTTTGACCCCCATATAGTACGTACTTGCAAATGACATTCTATAATTAGTAAGTTTTTATAATGTTTCCAAATATGTATTCTACCTATATCGCAATTCTGCTGACATTTAAGTTCATTTTGTCTTTTTTGTAGATATTAACATAGCCCAACCCCCTTCAGCAAATTATAGATTTTCACATTGACCTCATGGCATATAAATGCGCAAACGAGCATAGATAGTCACGACTTGGACACTTATAAAATGGGTTGTCAGATAGGCTATGCACTATTCTTTCAAAATATATGCAAACTTCTTTTGGCCTCTTTCATTGAAAAAAAGTATGTGGGTTCTCGGACTTATACAGATATCACATGTTTGCGTTTTAACTCTACTTTTATTTATTGTTCTACATATTTGACCTTTGACCTTTTGTACATGTAAAAGAGTTGAATATTTTGACTTATTTAATGAGCGATGGAATATTCATATTACCTGATATGAAAACAATATTCAATCAATGCTATTGTTACTGACCAATAGAAACAATGGTAGGAGTAAAACTAAGCATACCCTCAAAATACTGCTATTTTTCAATTGCTTCAATTTGCACCCATATGATACAAACATGTTTTTTTGTCAAATTCGGATATCTTCTTATCAATTGTATAACATTTTAAATTAAGTATACATAAAGGAATAAAATTATGTGCAACATATTGAATTTGGGGGAAAATGTGAAATTTGATGAAAAGTATACTGGAGCATTTGTATAAATTCTATGGGTTTTATCATATTGTTGACCTTTGACCCCTATTTACATCATAATTACAAGTCAAGGTTATGGTTTTTTATGTTTAAAGTGTTGCCCATTATGTGTTCGTTCAAATTTGGCAAATATTTTCCACATTGAACATTGTTTTCGTTTTTTATTAGACATAAAACTACCCATACCCCCCTTAGGAAAATGTGCTTTTTTTCATATACCCAATGATACAAAAATGAGAAAAAAATGTAGGTAGTCACGGCTTTGACACTTAAGAAATGGGTTTTCTTATAGCATATGAAATAACCTTTCAAAATATGTACGAACTTCTTTTGGCCTCCTTCGTTGCAATAAAAGTGCGTGGGCTCTCGGACTATAACAACACACGAGTAAATCTGTCAGTCCAACAATCGCCTATCTTTGACATCTACCCAAAAAACAACACAGCGTATCAAAATCTTTACAGCCTCATAATTCGTGCGTATCTAGGACTCGACAATATCTGGTCCCCGATCTCAATTGGCCTGAAATAACTGTAAGCTATTGAGGTCGGGAACCAGACAATGACACAACCATGTCTGGTTCCCGTTGACCATGCGTAAACTATAACTGTAAGTTATTGAGGTCGGGAACCAGAAAAAGACGCTGTGATGAAGAAAATCGTATTTTGTGAGTTCATATTTCCGTAATTATTTATTGATATCAGCGACTTGCGCATGCGTGCCGCAACTGCCAATTAAGGTGTGCACGCGCTGTTCATTGAACATTTTAATTAAATGTCGACGTTTCGATTGGGTTTAAACCCGCGGTTTGTTTATTGAGATTGAATTATCACCCAAGATCGGTGCATGATGACTGTTTCTTGTAGATTATTTATGATTGCCACACGAAAACGAACACTCGAGATCATTGTTTTGAATTAAAGTAAGCATTTACCAGAAACATACGCACTGACTTCTCCCGGGGAAACCACTGATTAAAATGAGAAATTTAGATAAAAAATACAATGCGTGTCTTTGTTAATTTATTTCACTATTTCATGGGTGAAACTTAAATTGCCTTCTTTAAAATTAATTAACTGAAACATTGCGGCGTTTTTTCATATTCATAACCGGTAACTTGTAATTGGTCTTGGCAGAACATTTTGAGGAAGTGCTCTCATTACAATGAAAAGGATGAAAACTCGATCGACCCTGACAGCCCCTTTTTAATATAATATTACACGAATGTTCTCTTTTTGTTGACGCGAATACTCGATTCACGAATTCCAGTGATTATTTTGTCATTAAAATTTGGTCATGGAGTGCAATATTAATCCATGCTAAACTCTCGTAATATCTCGTAACAAATACAGTATCATAGACGAGATTTTATTACAACCAAATGTTATAAGCGATCCGTTTCAGATTTTAAATTTATAACCTATCCGACACGCGCGCCTTCAAATCCTTTCATTGGTGGGTTGTAGATTTTAAAAAGAGCACTCGATGTTTTCAAGTGGTATCATAAACTTGTTTGGTTTTAGATTCAGATTACATCGTAAATAAATGGAGGACGAACGCATCACTAATCCGAATTCGTAAATACAAGGTCACCCGTACGATATAGCCAGATTAGTCATCGTTAAAAAGATACATAATCTTTAAATATGTATAAAATCTCTTTATTTTCAAACACGAATTTGTAATCGTTTCATGTTTTGTTGACGGAGTGTCCAAGTAGCAATTAAAGCGCTCTCGTCCAACGGCGTACTTATCAGCTAAATGGCTGGTCACATGACACATGGCTGGTCACATGGCACATGGCTAGTCGCATGACACATGGCTGGTCACATGACACATGGCTGGTCACATGACACATGGCTGGTCACATGACACATTGCTAGTCGCATGACACATGGCTGGTCACATGACAATTGGCTGGTCACATGACACATGGCTGATTATGTATGTGTGCAAATGCAGTTTACAGAGAATGTTTGTTTCTGTTGGAAATTTTAATGCACTTCACATTCATTAAAACACAACATATTGGCAATGCAGGGTTATCAGAACCCTTACGTTGGTGACTTGTTCCATTTAATTGTATTCAGAGGCGTTTACTGTTCTTTAATATTACGAAACAGTTAATTCTACTTCAAAAGTTTTATTTTAAAACAACTTAACAAAAACCAGACACATGATAACCTATTTCTTTGCATGTACGATATTATAAAAAACCGTTATGCACAAAGTTGCATAGCAGCCACATGCTTATCAGCAATTTATCAATCTGGTTTGTTTTTCAGTATACATAAAGAGGCTATTCTTCTACCAGAGCCTTTATGAAACTTGTGGAATTAATTCATTTACATAAACATACTGGAGCAGGTCGTGTTATGGAAATGGAACACTAGGGCATGAGCCTCATTGTATATCAAAGATTAATTGAAAACCGAGTTCTCACGCGGTGAGTTCTAAAACCGTTGTCATTGGCAACAACAGAATTATGACATACAGTGAGTGACTACAGACCCTTTACAACCAGGAACATAACAGTGTAGTCCGGTGTCTAACTAAATACCACCAATAGTACAACTAGACCTTTTAAAAACAGGTCTTTTTATAAGGTTAGTTTAACAAGTTAAATAATATGCAGCATATTAACATATTGCATGAATATACTGGTAAATGACGACAATTGAGTAGTATCTCTTCCATTATGCGCATACCAACATAAAAAAGAAATATCGTCACAGTTTTATTTACATTCATAAAACATGTATACCGTAATTAATTAAGGTCTGTGAAGTTGGCGCTTAGGTCGTACATCGACAGTCAGATGTTTACTCATTTTTATTTGAAATGAATAAAGAGCTCTTAGCTCGTTGGTCGCAGCTCTTAGATCGTTAGTCGCAGCTCTTAGCTCGTAGGTCGCATCTCTTAGCTCGTAGATGTGTACTCGTTGGTCGCAGCTCTTAGGTCGTTAGTCGCAGCTCTTGGCTCGTTAGTCGCAGCTCTTAGCTCGTAGGTCGCAGCTCTTAGCTCGTAGACGTGTACTCGTTGGTCGCATGTCTAAGGTCGTTGGTCCCAGCTCTTGCTCGTAGGTCGCAGCTCTTAGCTCGTAGATGTATACTCGTTGGTCGCAGATCTTAGGTCGTTGGTCGCAGCTCTTAGCTCGTAAGTCGCAGCTCTTAGCTCGTAGGTAGCAGCTCTTAGGTCGTTAGTCGCAGCTTTTAGCTCGTAAGTCGCAGCTCTTAACTCGTAGCTCGTAGGTCATAGCTCATAGCTCGTAGATGTGCACTGGTTAGTCGCAGCTCTTAGCTCGTAGGTAGCAGCTCTTAGCTCGTAGATGTGTACTCGTTGGTCGCAGCTCTTAGGTCGTTGGTCCCAGATCTTAGCTCGTAAGTCGCAGCTATTAGCTCGTAGGTCGCAGCTCTTAGCTCGTTATTCCCAGCTCTTAGCTCGTAAGTCGCAGCTCTTCGCTCGTAGGTCGCAGATCTTAGGTCGTTAGTCGCAGCTCTTAGCTCGTAAGTCGCAGCTCTTAGCTCGTAGGTCACAGCTCTTAGCTCGTAGATGTGCACTGGTTGGTCGCAGCTCTTAGCTCGTAAGTTGCAGCTTTTAGCTCGTAGGTCACAGCTCTTAGCTCGTAGATGTGCACTGATTGGTCGCAGCTCTTAGGTAGTTGGTCGCAGCTCTTAGATCGGTAGTCACAGCTCTTATCTCGTAGGTCGCATCTCTTAGCTCGTAGATGTGTACTCGTTGGTCGCAGCTCTTAGGTCGTTAGTCGCAGCTCTTGGCTCGTTAGTCGCAGCTCTTAGCTCGTAGGTCGCAGCTCTTAGCTGGTAGATGTGTACTCGTTGGTCCCAGCCTTCAGCTCGTAGATGTGTAGTCGTTGGTCGCAGCTCTTAGGTCGTTAGTCGCAGCTCTTAGCTCGTTGGTCGCAGCTCTAAGCTCGTTTGTCGCAGCTCTTAGCTCGCACGTCGCAGCTCTTAGCTCGTAGGTCGCAGCTCTTAGGTCGTAAGTCGCAGCTCTCAGCTGGTAGGTCGCAGCTCTTACCTCGTAGATGTGTATTCGTTGGTCGCAGCTCCGATGTCGTTGGTCCCAGCTTTAAGCTCGTAGGTCGCAGCTCGTAGCTCGTAGGGCGCAGCATTTAGGTCGTTAGTCGCAGCTCTTAGCTCGTATGTCGCAGCTCTTAGCTCGTAGGTCGCAGCTCTTAGGTCGTTAGTCGCAGCTTTTAGCTCGTAGGTCACAGCTCTTAGCTCGTAGATGTGCACTCGTTGGTCGCAGCTCTTAGGTCGTTGGTCGCAGCTTTAGGTCGTTAGTCGCAGCTCTCAGCTCGTACGTCGCAACTCTTAGCTCGTAGATGTGTACTCGTTGGTCGCAGCTCTTAGCTCGTAGGTCGCATCTCTTAGCTCGTAGATGTGTACTCGTTGGTCGCAGCTCTTAGGTCGTTAGTCGCAGCTCTTGGCTCGTTAGTCGCAGCTCTCAGCTCGTACGTCGCAACTCTTAGCTCGTAGGTCGCAGCTCATAGGTCGTTGGTCGCAGCTCTTAGCTCGTAAGCGCAGCACTTAGCTCGTAGATGTGTCCTCGTTGGTCGCAGCTGTTAGGTCGTAAGTCGCAGCTCTTAGCTCGTAAGTCGCAGCTCTTAGGTCTTTGGTCGTAGCTCTCAGGTTGTTAGTCGCAGCTCTTAGGTCGTTAGTCGCAGCTCTTAGCTCGTTAGTCGCAGCTCTTAGGTCGTAGGTCGCTGCTCTTAGCTCGCAGATGTGTACTCGTTGGTCGCAGCGCTTAGGTCGTTGGTCGCAGATCTTAGCTCGTTAGTAGCAGCTCTTAGCTCGTTGGTCCAAGCTCTTAGCTCGTAGATATGTATTCGTTGGTCGCAGCTCTAAGCTCGTAGATGTGTACTCGTTAGTCGCAGCACTTAGGTCGTTGGTCGCAGCTCTTAGATGAAGATGTGTACTCGTTAGTCGCAGCTCTTATGTCGTAGGTCGCAGCTCTTAGCTCGTAGATGTGTACTCGTTGGTCGCAGCTCTTAGGTCGTTGGTCCCAGCCTTCAGCTCGTAGATATGTAGACGTTGGTCGCAGCTCTTAGGTCGTTAGTCGCAGCTTTAGGTCGTTAGTCGCAGCTCTCAGCTCGTACGTCGCAACTCTTAGCTCGTAGGTCGCAGCTCATATGTCGTTGGTCGCAGCTCTTAGCTCGTAAGCGCAGCTCTTAGCTAGTAGGTCGCAGCTCTTAGGTCGTTAGTCGCAGCTTTTAGCTCGTAGGTCACAGCTCTTAGCTCGTAAATGTGCACTCGTTGGTCGCAGCTCTTAGGTCGTTGGTCGCAGCTCTTAGGTCGTTAGTCGCAGCTCTCAGCTCGTACGTCGCAACTCTTAGCTCGTATGTCGCAGCTCATAGGTCCTTGGTCGCAGCTCTTAGCTCGTAAGCGCAGCTCTTAGCTCGTAGATGTGTCCTCGTTGGTCGCAGCTCTTAGGTTGTTGGTCGCAGCTCTTAGCTCGTAAGTCGCAGCTCTTAGCTCGTAGGTAGCAGCTCTTAGGTCGTTAGTTGCAGCTCTTAGCTCGTAAGTCGCAGCTCTTAGCTCGTAGCTCGTAGGTCACAGCTCATAGCTCGTAGATGTGCACTGGTTAGTCGCAGCTCTTAGCTCGTAGATGTGTACTCGTTGGTCGCAGCTCTTAGGTCGTTGGTCCCAGCTCTTAGCTCGTAAGTCGCAGCTATTAGCTCATAGGTCGCAGCTCTTAGCTCGTTATTCCCAGCTCTTAGCTCGTAAGTCGCAGCTCTTCGCTCGTAGGTCGCAGCTCTTAGGTCGTTAGTCGCAGCTCTTAGCTCGTAAGTCGCAGCTCTTAGCTCGTAGGTCACAGCTCTTAGCTCGTAGATGTGCACTGGTTGGTCGCAGCTCTTAGCTCGTAAGTTGCAGCTCTTAGCTCGTAGGTCACAGCTCTTAGCTCGTAGATGTGCACTGATTGGTCGCAGCTCTTAGGTCGTTGGTCGCAGCTCTTAGATCGTTAGTCGCAGCTCTTAGCTCGTAGGTCGCATCTCTTAGCTCGTAGATGTGTACTCGTTGGTCGCAGCTCTTAGGTCGTTAGTCGCAGCTCTTGGCTCGTTAGTCGCAGCTCTTAGCTCGTAGGTCGCAGCTCTTAGCTCGTAGATGTGTACTCGTTGGTCGCAGCTCTTAGGTCGTTGGTCCCAGCCTTCAGCTCGTAGATGTGTAGTCGTTGGTCGCAGCTCTTAGGTCGTTAGTCGCAGCTCTTAGCTCGTTGGTCCCAGCTCTTAGCTCGCACGTCGCAGCTCTTAGCTCGTAGGTCGCAGCTCTTTGGTCGTAAGTCGCAGCTCTCAGCTGGTAGGTCGCAGCTCTTAGCTCGTAGATGTGTATTCGTTGGTCGCAGCTTCGATGTCGTTGGTCCCAGCTTTAAGCTCGTAGGTCGCAGCTCGTAGCTCGTAGGGCGCAGCATTTAGGTCGTTAGTCGCAGCTCTTAGCTCGTATGTCGCAGCTCTTAGCTCGTAGGTCGCAGCTCTTAGGTCGTTAGTCGCAGCTTTTAGCTCCTAGGTCACAGCTCTTAGCTCGTAGATGTGCACTCGTTGGTCGCAGCTCTTAGGTCGTTGGTCGCAGCTCTTAGGTCGTTAGTCGCAGCTCTCAGCTCGTACGTCGCAACTCTTAGCTCGTAGGTCCCAGCCTTCAGCTCGTAGATATGTAGTCGTTGGTCGCAGCTCTTAGGTCGTTAGTCGCAGCTCTTAGCTCGTTGGTCCCAGCTCTTAGCTCGTAGATGTGTACTCGTTGGTCGCAGCTCTTACCTCGTTAGTCGCAGCTCTTAGCTCGTTGGTCACAGCTCTTAGCTCGTAGATGTGTACTCGTTTGTCGCAGCTCGTAGGTAGTTAGTCTCAGTTCTAAGGTCCTAGGTCCCAGCTTTAAGCTCGTAGATATATACTTGTTGGTCGCAGCTCTTAGCTCGTTGGTCGCTGCTCTTTGCTTGAAGATGTGTACCCGTATTCCCAACCAGTATTTTTCAATATTATCGTCAAAATCGAAGTTTTACTCTATTATAGTAACGGGGTGTACATGGGGTATCTCGAATTCTGTAGATAATTCAGCTATGTGGCTGGTCACATTTTGTAGGTATGTTAATGTGCTATACTGCAGTACCTGGTCTTATGGGGTCACATTAGCTCCTTTTCTCAGTATTTTTCAATATTATCGTCAAAATCGAAGTTTTACTCTATTATAGTAACGGGGTGTACATGGGGTATCTCGAATTCTATAGATAATTCAGCTATGTGGCTGGTCACATTTTGTAGGTATGTTAATGTGCTATACTGCAGTACCTGGTCTTATGGGGTCACATTAGCTCCTTTTCTCAGTATATTTCAATATTATCGTCAAAATGGAAGTTTTACTCTATTATAGTAACGGGGTGTACATGGGTTATCTCGAATTCTATTGATAATTCAGCTATATGGCTGGTCACATTTTGTAGGTATGTTAATGTGCTATACTGCAGTACCTGGTCTTATGGGGTCACATTAGCTCCTTTTCTCAGTATTTTTCAATATTATCGTCAAAATCGAAGTTTTACTCTATTATAGTAACGGGGTGTACATGGGGTATCTCGAATTATATAGATAATTCAGCTATGTGGCTGGTCACATTTTGTAGGTATGTTAATGTGCTATACTGCAGAACCTGGTCTTATGGGGTCACATTAGCTCCTTTTCTCAGTATTTTTCAACATTAAATTTATTTTGGCTCGTCCTTTTCGTTTGTATAATGTTCAAGACGACTGGGTCTTCCTGAAATGAACTGTGCATTCATCGAAAATTCTACTGAAATACGCAACGTTATTGTTTCTTTTATTATAGCTAACGTTATATGTACATATAATCACATATAATTGCATATAAAACAATATTTGCTTGACTTAAGCGCTCAGTACCGTTTCCTTGTTCTCTGCCTATTGTTGGCTAGACATGCTTATTGGTCGCTGGCGACTAGCGCTATCGGTCGATACACTATCGGTCGCCAGCTTGTGTTCAGTAAACTATTGTATAACGCCTAAAATTAATGATTTTGGTACGCATTGTTCCAGTGTGGCGAACCAAAATGGTTTCTTTACTCGCTGAAACATTGAGAGGCTGATTTTTGAGCGTGATCTGCCACATGGAGTCTGTTTTTTGCCTGCAAAAACGAAACTAGACAAACTCAACTGTCAGTGGAAAAATGTAAGTTATAGGGTCAAAACTCAAATGGAACCCCTGCCAGCTAGACACTAGCCAAGCTACTTCTACTAGGTAACCACAGACACAAGGTAGACCTTTACCCTTATTTATAGTCGATGGCTCGCCAACAGGGAATATTAGACTCAATCGGACCTCATCAGGTTTCAAACCTTCAAATGCCAGCTTCAATTAATGTATAGTATTAAAAGAGTGAAATTGTGCACCTGTGACTTGAATTGGGACTTGAACCCAGGAACCCTGGCAATAAATCGTAGAATAATAGTCTGTAGCTTTGCATATTGAGTAAGCCGGGTGCCTGTCATGAGTCGATCTAACTCTCAAGCCACTACACTCATTAGTTTCATATTTGGTAATCAATTTTAACAACATATTTTTGCAGGTACTGATTGATTGGTCCATACAGGCTAAAGCCCAAAGGTTGATAATCTCGGAGGTTGCAATGGGGACCTGAATGATCAGTGAAACTACAGAGCCTGTACATCTAAGAGTTTGAAAAGGATGTGGTTAATGACTATAAAACAATATCAGGTAATGTCTTATCCTTACAAGTGTGTATGTTTTTCAGTGGTATAGTCCCAAGAATTTGACACGACTCTAGACCTTTTATTAGCATAATTTAACAGCTGATATATTGTCTATATTTATAACTTCGGTCGTATGTGTTCATAAGCGTGACGTATCACGAAGACGCTCGATGTGTAATACTAACACAAATCTAAAGGACCGATATTGCACGATTTGCTCGCAGAAATTTATATATTAAACGCAAGAACCCAGGGCTCGACACTTACACTGGTCCGAGACCAGCGAAAATCCAGAAGGACCAGTGAAAATTCTTGAGGACCAGTAACTGTCCTATTTACAATTTGGGCGTTTTTGCCCTGTCGGTCCAGTGGCCAAAATAATTAGTGTCTAGGTCTGGAACCATAAATATGTTCATGCATAAAGGTCAGGACCAGGTCAAATTCTCTGTGCTATACTGTTATTACCTCCCTTGCTTGACACTTGGCATAATTGGCCTATAGTGCCAGGATAATGCCATATGTGACCTGGGAATCTCTTTCTGACTGAAATACTGTTTACCAATGGAAATTGTAACAACTTAGATTCATATCACAAGATTAGACTGTCTATTTAAAAGAATGATCATGTTAATTAAGTATCCTAATTAAATTTTACTTGATAATTTATTTAATACAATGTATATCATAATTTATTTAATATAATGTAGTTAATAATTAAGAAATTTAATTTTTACAACATATCCAAGTTATATGTCATGTTGTAATGGATTGCCCTTTTGAAAGTGAACTTGTAAGTATTCCAAGTTTTAAATGGATACCTTTCAAAGTTTGGTTTTGAGAAATATTGTCCCACAAAAAATTAACCTGAAAACTTTACTAACACAGCCGCAGTTTGACTTTATTTCTATGAAAACCATGCTAAAAATTGTTATCTTGACTTTTTAAACTCATTAAAGTAGTCTGTGAAATTAGCACTTGTCAGGTTTAAGTATTAATAATTCAAGAAAATTAAATGGTATAAAGGAAAACATAATTTAGGCCAAAGTAAAATATCATTTTTTCCCCTTCCTGAATTGGGATTAAGTAGGTAGGTCGGTTGGTGGTTTTTTTTGTGAAAATGTTATTGTCAATGTTTTTCCCGTGCAATTTACTAGTTCTATTATTTTGACCAATGTTAATTTTGAACATTTGCAAATCATATTTTTATACCCAACTTTAAAAACAGTATTTTTAGATATTTGTAATAGATGAAAATAAAATTAAAATTATTTTGCGTAGGTGATATTTTGCTTGGGTAGGTAGGGAATGGGGAAAAAAATATATTTTTAGCCCTACCAATGCAGATTCGGACAAGTAGTTTCAAATATTAAATTCACAGACCTTTAACTTTCCATGACAAATTCAGCTAGCTACATGAAAAGATAAAATTGTGTCATATTGAATGCTTCTGATAGTGTAGGCCAAAAAATAATGGTCCAAATTTTCTCAGACAAACCCAGTGTTATGCTCTAGATATGAGTATCTAGGTTTAAATAGGGATGATTAGTTACATTTATTCATTCAAACTATAAACAACACATTGTCAAGCAGAAGCTATTTTATGTTAATTTTTGTCAATTATAAGAATAATAAGATAAATCTCTAGCTAAATTTGTTTTTAAAAATTTACAATTTATTAAAAAACTAGATTTTACTCATTTGTCAGGTACCGGTGCCTTTCCCAATCAAGCGGGAAAAGTGCTGATTAAAAATTATGAACTGGCAATATGTAGTTTACATTTGAGTTAAATATGATTTCCCTAACCTAAAAACTTAGTATTATTTACGTATTGTTGATACGTTCCTGTAATTATCATTACAACTATTTTTGCAGATATTTGCACTAGAGTGGAAGATGTTCAAGATGCTACATCTGAAATGTGGTTTTCCATGCCTTGTGATGTTGAAATAGCTCATGACTATAATCATAACAGAAGCCAAGCATCACTAGCTTGATGCACCAGGAAATTGACAGAAGGAATCAAATTTAGTTGTGAATTAACATAATAAATATTGTTACAATATCTAAATGCTTTTCCTGTTGTCTAAAGAGTTACCGTACCAATATATTAATGACCACCACAGTACTACAAGTGTTTTTTCCCCAACAAAATACACCTTGGTTAATGTAGAGAAACTACAAATTTGTCTACCCAGTATATTACTATTAAAAGTATTATGTTGAGAACCAATTCTAGTAATAGTAATACTCTAGTGGTCATAAGTGATGTTGTTTTACCAAATAAATGTATATAGTAAAATGTACTGGAAACACATACTATTACTACTGTGACACTTCATATTTACACTACAGACTGCTCAAAACAGTCAAACACTACTTTTTGTAATCACTTTTCATCGGTCCATGTCCATCTACTATATTGATCTTGTAGATACAAGAGGTTACAATTCAGGGTTATTTTTATGAAACTAAGTCATAATGCTGGATTAAATCATTGAAAATAGTCAATTGTGAAAATACTAAGATGAGAGCTAATTCTAAGCAAGAGCCTGAAGAGAGAATAGACCAAAAGGACGACCACACAACACAAGGACAACCCACAATAGATGCACTTAAGAAACTTGATATGTGGGTATGGGCTAATGGGGAGATTGTGCTCATTTAAATATTTGCTCACTGCCAGATGACAAATGTTACATGCCCATGCTCACTGTCAGATGACAAGTGTTTCATGCTCACTGTCAGATGACAAATGTTAAATGCCCATGCTCACTGTCAGATGACAAATGTTACATGCCCATGCTAACTGTCAGATGACAAGTGTTTCATGCTCACTGTCAGATGACAAATGTTAAATGCCCATGCTCACTGTCAGATGACAAATGTTACATGCACATGCTCACTGCCAGATGACAAATGTTACATGCACATGCTCACTGTCAGATGACAAATGTTACATGCCCATGCTCACTGTCAGATGACAAATGTTACATGCCCATGGTCACTGTCAGATGACAAATGTCACATGCCCATGGTCACTGTCAGATGACAAATGTTACATGCACATGCTCACTGTCAGATGACAAATGTCACATGCCCATGGTCACTGCCAGATGACAAATGTTACATGCACATGCTCACTGTCAGATGACAAATGTTACATGCACATGCTCACTGTCAGATGACAAATGTTACATGCCCCTGCTCACTGTCAGATGACAAATGTTACATGCACATGCTCACTGTCAGATGACAAATGTTATATGCACATGCTCACTATGAGATGACAAATGTACATACTCACTACCAGATGACAAATGTGCTACATGCTCAATGTCAGATGATACCAGTTTTGTTGACAGCCAAGCAATGGTTACAGAGAAATAGTGCAGACAAAACTTTAAGTATAAAAACCCATAAGTATAAAAAATAAAGAGTGATAACTCCAATACAATGGTCCAACAATGGTGTGCCAATAATATGCGCAATAAGACTTTGTAAGTCATGCAAAGTTTGGTTGAAATCTGACCAATGGTAGCAGAGAAATAGCAAAGATAAAACTAATAAGTATAAAAATCAAAGGGCAATAACTCCTAAATTATCCTATCCAACTTGTGGCGACAATATGCACAAATAGACTGGGGTACAAGTGTTTTCATATGAACAAAATTAAAGGAAATCCCAAGCAAAATGCAGCCTCTAATGCATACTTAAGGTTATTCTAGGATTAAACATAATGATCTAGTGTTTTACCCAAGTTGACCAAATATTTACCTTGGCCCAACGATTATCATTGTGACCAAGTTTCATTATAAGGCTAAAGTTGTATTCTCTAGTGTCACAAGCGAAATTTCAGGAACAGTTTGATGAGGGACAATGACTTATCACAAAAGCTCATCTTGTCACTTTGTAACATGTGAGTTAAAATGTTATACTGTATCAAAAGAAATGTTTTCATGACCAACATTTTATTTTTCCAAGAAAACACATGTAAACAAAATAACACATTTATAAATCAAATACTTAAACAAGAGAGCCACGAGACCTTATACATAAACCCATATTCAAAAGCATCCTAGATTTCATTAAAAAACATTCTAACCAAGAATCACGACTGTCCAGTGCAAAACGCCTCTATTGCATACATGATGTTTTTCTATGACCTGTTTTTTTACTTCAGATGACCCATATTCAAAATATACTTTCATTTCATCTAGACAAACATTGTGGCAAGCTTGATTAACTAGATGTTTCTGATTGACACACATGTCCCAGTTGGCAAGGAAGTAACTTGATGGGCCGTATATGTTTTCCAATAATTTTTTGCCCAGAACCAATTTAGAAAATGGCATGCATATTTTTATGATGTACCAATATTCCAAATTTCAAATCAAACTATCAATGCCTGAATGAGATAATGATCAGAAATCACCCATTATTAGAAATGTTCAAAGTCAAAGGGGCACAACCCCACCAGAAACTATTCAATCATATCCTATATTCAAACTTTTACATCAAAATATCAACGCTTGACCAAGATAATGAGGAACAAGTAAGCTGGATTCTTTCAGTTTATAGTCTTCTCTTCAATTAGATCTTCAAACTGTTACAACGCCAGGGTCTGCTGAAGAAACTAATGGCTGAAACACTGACGTGACCTGAAATATCAAACGTAATATTTGTAAAACATTTATAACATACATCAAAAAAGTATCAATTATATATATAAAGAATTAGGCATAAAAAATTAATTGTTTGTTTGAAAAAAAGTAAATTTAAATTAATTACTACAATGATAAATAAGTATACTTATAAAATTATACCATACTATCAAGCTGCTCATCTAAAAGAAAAATATACTGCTTTGTTTCATCTCAAATAGTTAATTATGATCAAATGAACATTAACCCTTTACTCCATAGATACTCTGTCCACTTATTTTCGTTATAAAATGGCAATGTTCACTATCTCAAGGAATGATATTAAAAATTATAGATATAAATTGCATGCATTTTGCACAAAGAGGCGCATGCATAAAAATGTGCATGGAAATTCACCATCTATGAGTCTCCATGGAGCACAGGGTTAATAGATATAAGAATAAGTAGTTGCTCCAAATGAATTATACCTTTCAGTAATTTAGATGTTTTATCGAAGAATGGTTTTCAATTTCCATTGTGAGTAGGGTAAGGTCGAGTTAGATTCCAGGTCTTCAAGATGGTGCACTGTGACAATATAGCTTCTTTAAATCATAATGTGAACAAAGCCTGTAAATAAAACAAACAGCATTTTGACTACCGTATTTTTTCAAATATATAATAAAAAGTGATCCACTTTATACAAACAGTAGCTTATGTAAGATGATGTATTACATAGAAAATAGACATTGTAAATCTTAAATTACACCATCTGTAATTAATAAGTATGTACATGTATACATCTTTCTCAAGATATCAAGTTCAACTTCAAGATATCAATGAGTTGCTTATATCTAGCTACACCTTGATTATTGTTGCACTATCTGTGACAATTGAGATGATAATTAATTTATCAAATAAGTTGCATAAATTCCAGAAAAGAGCAGCTAGAATAATTCTAGACAAGCTTCATGATGCACCAGCTCAAACTTTATTCATTGAGCTAAAATGGATGGAAACACAAGACCTATCTTGTACAAAAAAGCTGTGTTTGCCTATAAGTCCTTTAATAATCTATTTCCTGAGTACATGCCCCAGTTATTTGCAAAACTAATAACGTATCCTTAAGATCTCATTCAAACAATACTCACTACATTCTGAAATCTAGACTAGAATTCTGCAGAAAATTTCTTGCATACTCTGGTCCAAAATATGGAATACTAAAATAATATGGTGAACATTTCATTTTAGCAAATCTAACCTGGAATCTGCATCAGAAGTTCTATGACTAACTGCCACTTCTACATAGCATCACTGGTTGCCACACATGACTTCTATAACTGACCTGAAAAAAACCCAGTATAAGTGTGAATTGTAATTTCAGCTTACGTGCTGCTGGCAGAATTAATTAGAAATTGCCCTACCACAAACAATTAAATTAGTGATATATTCTTCATAGAGGGAGATCACAGCTCCAACATGGAAGAGCTGGAGTGATATATTAGTTTTGATAAATATATTATTATAATATATATTTTATGATGGGGGTATTGTTTACTGAAATCCAACTTTAAACAATAAAGTACTCATTTATTTAATTTTCATAATACACTTACATATTTATTATCAAAATGATTATTGTTTCATCAGGAATATGAATTTTATAGTTTGAAATAACAAATGTTTCAAACTTCTCAATATACTTAAACGTTTATAAAATTATGTTAAGTTTGATACAATATTTCTAGAAATCAATCAGGTCAGTTAGAGACTGTCAGCCATAATGCATTGTTTCAAAAAGAATACATCAGGTATTGTGTGTAATAATATCTAATGGTCTGGTATAGACATTTTGTCTACTAAATTACCTTCAAGTGTCAAAGTTTGACCAGTAGGCTTTGTATTGAAAAACAATAGAAATTGCCAAAAGTAAAAATATTAAATTTTATAATTGTAAGTTTCAGAGAAAATTTTAAGTTAATGCCTGTGACTAGGTAACTTTTGGCATCCCATGGTTGATACAAATTGCAATCAACCGTATGGTTGTTTGATTGGTCAAATACAAAATCCAATCAACCGTATGGACCAATTAAATTAAATTATAATTCTGAACAGAGAAAAACTAAATATTCTTTTTATCAGTTAGAAACTAGATCTCTTTGTGAAAACAACTTTGTGTTGAATTAAAGGAAAATATTACTAAATCATGTATCCGTACTTTGTGACTTTTATAACTGTGTGTTACACTTTATTATTTGAACTCTGAGGACAAATTATATTTTATGAATGAAATATATATTGAAAGAACTTGAAAGTCTGTGATCAATTTTGAATTTATATAATATTGTCAACCAACACTTGGAATTGTCAAACACAGACTGACACTTAATAACATACTGCAGGAAGAGGCTACAACAAATCTACAAGAACCCCTCTCCACAACGAAATTGCAAACAAAGCACACACCGCTTCATTATATATAGATGATATAAATACAAACTTATATGATTATAATAAATAATATCATAGACCACAGGAACAGATAATTAAAAACCAAAAATTACAATCTGAGCACTATCTGAATCAGATATTGTGCGACTTATTCAAATTATTGTGGTCATATTCTAAACTGAAGCATAAGTTAATTGTTTATTTAAAATACATGTACCATAAAGTACATGAAGATAAACAAATGCAGCTGAAAGTGTAAAAAATATTTACCTGGACAGTAATCATAGTGTGTGAAAAACATCAGCAGTCCATGTACTGTAGTGACCAGTCCACCATAGATTATGTTAATAGGGCCAAATAAATTGGTTCAATCATGCCTGTCCTCATATTTTCATAACAAGCAAGTTGAGCTGAAAAGGACAACAGTCAATTAATCAGTAAAACTGGTAATGTCACTCAGGAGTCAGGTTCACCATTCAGTATGTACTCTGAATATACCACCTGGCTGTAAAGTTGGAAGTATTATAATAATCATTATAAAAGTGTAGCAATACCACGTGACTTTTGGCTACAGTTACAAGAAGAAATTTGTAAACATTGGAAAATAAAATAGCCATAAGTATTTTGTTTCTTTGTCGATTTCTATGAAATATACGCCACGCTAAGGGGGACATTATTTGCTTTCCATGAAAGATAAGATCTTTTTCAGCACCTTTAAAGATTCTTCCAATGTTTACACATTTCTACTTGGAACTGTAGTCAAAAACCATGTGGTATTGGTATATGGTAATGCCTTTGATTCTCAATAACATAAGTTATGGGCCCCCGTGCCGAAAAGTGTCATTGATATTAGCCCGCATTTTGAGAAATTGGCTAATTAGAAATGACCAAAATGTGATAGAAAAATTCAGCTGAAAGTACAGTACTGTGACTGATTCACCTACATGTAGCCAGTTTTCCTGTTCTGTATCCTTAAACCACTGTAACCAGTACTAACTTGCCATTCCACAAGAATCCAGCAACAGCTCCGCATGTGGAAGAAAATCAACATTATTTTATTTTTCACATGCGCGTGACCAAGAATGGAACCCTGATCCAGTGCACTGACCACAGTATCACAACTTTCACTAAACCATTGTAAAGATAAACACTTTTCTTCCAAAATTCCAAGGGATCCAGACCAGGTCTCACACTCTTGATCCACGCATATGTCATTGAAATAGAAGTTATTTAGTAAACCCTGTTTTCCCAGTAGGCCTATTTATACTCCGGACTGGTTTTACAGTTAAAACACCATTGCAAATAGACAACCATGACCCTGGAGCCTGGGAGCTGTATCATGCTACATGAGTTTTCATTACGACGAGTAACAAACTATTCCAATAGGTTATTATGTTCACACGGGTGGTTGGTGTTATGCGTAAGTGATAGCATACATGTGGTATAAGTCTGTTCGCTATACCTTAAGAAATGGTTTAATTACCATCCCCCACCCACTTTTGTTTCCCATAGTCACCTGAAAAAGCTGGAAAATTAAGCCCAAATTGCCATCGTCAGTTGCTAAGACGTCAACAGTTCGATGTAACGATACATATTGTACAAACATATGTTCTGTTCTTCTTTTAAATCAAACGAAACACGCCACACTTCCACAATCTTGTAATGGCTTATTGCAGACGCTACCAAAGTCAGCCATTTTGGTAATCACTCCGCGGTTTATTTCCTGCAGCGTAGACTTATGAGCAAAAATCTTACATTGTGAAGCGCCTACGTACTAGTCTGGTTCCCTGTCGTTCTATAGTTGTTTAGTACGTCAGGCTGACGTCATCAATGGACGCGCTCTGTGTTCCGTAAACAACCAAATCTGATAACCATGGAGGTGTAGCGATAATTGCTAAACAATCAGAAAACTACATTATTGAAAGAAAAATAGAATATGAGCTAGATAATATTGAAGTAATTGTTGCAGAAATCAAACTGTTTAAGGGTGAAAATGTCATTCTTGTTACTGGATATGTGCCTCCAGCAGATTATGAAGCAATGAAATGTTTTGTTAAACAAATACATAGAATTAGCGATTTACATAGAAATGTGCTTGTTACTGGAGACTTCAATGCCAAAAGTAAACTTTGGGGAAATACAGTTGAAAATTATGCTGGTGATATTTTAGAAGAAAGCTTACGAAACAATAGATACTGTGTATTGAATGATGGACTCCCCACAAGAAGAAATTCAGACAGTGTAATAGACCTAGTGCTTGTCACGTCACCCATTGTGAAAGATATATCTTGTTGCCAGACACTTACTCATGAAAATGTTCGCTCAGATCATATACCAATTCTTATTGATTTTAGTGATGACATTCTGAAACAAGACCAAGAAGAAGTTAAAAGAAAGAATTTCAAGGAAGTAGAATGGAATGAGTGGGATAGAGTGACAAAAGACAAATTCAGTTCTTGGAATGGGAGAATTCATAATGAAGATATTGACTGAAAAATGTAGACTACAGTTCAAAGCTGTTTTAATAATTTACCATAAAACCAAGCAACAGATTATTTGCTTGCATTCTCAGCCAGAAATTAAGTCACATACCTCGAGGTATGCCCACACTGTTTAAGTTACATTCAATAATTCACAGTGAATATCAATGGCACCGTCAAATATTTAATTTAGATCAAACAGCAAATACACGTATGGAAATTACTCAAAATTACCCCACGCAAGATTAATATCAATTACTACTACTGTTACACATGTGCGTGCTTGTGTTCTTAAATTTGGTATAATCTGTTGTTACAAATAAAACCTGACCAAATAAAGAATATTGTATTGAGTGTAATGTTAACAAAAATTGCATCAGGAGCGACATGTTCCTATGTATATAGGGTAAATTATGAAAACAGCTTTGAACTGTAGTCTACATTTTTGTTCTTGGGACTGTAGTCATAATTGCAAATTAAAGGAAAATGTCATATTAATGTCATGCATTGTTACATTCTGTATTTGTTGGTTGTGAAATAGCCTCTGGTGTTCCCGGAAGGTGTAAATATGACTCTTCAATCACGTATGGAGTAGATATTACGAGGGAAACGAAAATGCTTGAGACTGTAGTCCGCTCTCACACACAATTTTCCCAAGGTTTCACAGGGTAATCGAAAAAACGGCCAAACTACGGAGAGATATACAATATATCGCGAAAACCTTATATTTTTTCCCTTAGCGTGCTCTATATTTCATAGAAATTGGTGAAGAAATAAAATACTTACGCCTATTTTTCTTCTTCAAGTGGAGGTTTTGTTTACAAAATTCTTCTTTGGACTGTAGTATTTTGTCACGTGGTATTGCTACACTGTACAAGGTAGAAACATATGTGATACTTATCACAAGAAAATAACTGAAATTATGGATGCCTAATGCATAGAAATAGAATGACAGTTACCTAGCCAATGCATGTATCGTTTGCTAGTCGTCCGATGACGGACGACTAATTTCGCTGTCTAGTCGTCCGGTGCCGGACGGCTAGCCACTGCCAAACTTATTTGCGACTGTTTTTCTTATAAATCAATATTTTTTGTGATCTTTGGGGTGTCCTCTATTTGTTGAAAATGATCAAACCACTTAGTTTTGTGGTTTTGACACGAAAAAAAGATTGCGCGCAATGCATTATGGGTAGTCAGGTCATAATAAGGCTATTTTTAGACCTGCTTATCCGTGCGATGGTGAATTTGATTTTTTGTGATCACTATGTTATTGTTCAGAAAATGAAACACTGAAAGTGAACGTATTTCGGACGTTGACGAGTTTCATTCATATTTCGGATACGTTGTTCGTTACAACAGACGTGCCACAAATGAATTGGGTGTGTTTTGATGGTATTAAACGTTAATTCTGATATATGTTTAAACATATTTTACCTGGTTTATATTAAAACATGTCTCAAATAAATATTTATAGATTATATGTTGAAAAATGTTGCTGTCTGTCAGACAGACTAATCAATGTGTACAGTGGTCTGAGTGGAGCCTTAGAGGATCAACATCCATGGCTCAAATGCTACGTTACAGGTAATACACCAGACTCCTGAGTTTTAACTAAAATTAACTTGTTACAAATTGCCAGTAGGCAAAATTGTTTCACTGAGATTAGAACATGTTAAACCTTGTTCTTTTCAGAATTATGGATCATATCTATAACAAAAAAGTCAAGGAAAAAGTCCCATCCATGTTTGGAATTTCTGAGCATGGATATTGTACACCATTGGCTGAAACTCCCTACAGGACTCCAACCAAAAGTAGGCCTTCAAAAAGAGACAGAAGCTCACCTACGGGAAAAACTCCAAAACAGCCAGAAAAGATATTGATAAGTTATAGTTAGAACATATTAAGTAAATTTTAATGATTAAAAAGGGCGGAGCGAGCGAAGCGAAGCGAGTCCTTTTTAGTCATTAAAATTTACTTAATATGTTCTAACTAACTTAGAATATAATATTCTGCATTCTGATTGGCCGATAGAAAGTAGCGCCAACGCATGACGTAAAGGCTGTGACGAGAAAATTTTAATGATTAATTTTTCAGTTAACCGCCAAAATGCGGCGTTTTCATTGGCTCATAATGTAGGTTATATTCTAATGCAAGTAAGTGTTGTAATAATACAATCAAATTTTGTTGAATGTAGAACTATATTGTTTTACCTTATGTTGATTTTTTTATCAATCACTCTACCTCATTGACACGTTAAACCTGGTATTCATCAATATGATTATGAGTCATAAAAAGAGACTACATATAATTATGCTTTATCCCTATGAGTAAGAAAATATAAAGAGTAAACATCATTTACTGACATTAATTTTTTTACCAAAAAGAAACAGAATAAAAAAATTGTTCTGCAAATTGATGATTTAAAATGACAGTTACATTAACTTTAGTCTGAACACAGAAGTAAAATATATTCTTTTAGATCTTTAAAATAAGCTTATTTAACTCAGATATACACCCTGTTCGTATAATGTGTAACACAATTATATAACATGACTTTGGTTGTCTGTCGGTTAGTATAACGAGTATGTGTATGTTCATATGACGTCACTGCATCCCCTAAATGACATCATTGACAATATTGTATGGCATAGTTGATATAGCTTGAGTATTTTTTCCAACAGAAAGGTGTGTTTTTTCATGTTATTAGAGTCATATGATATAAAGAATGTTTGTAATACATGTTATCAATTGATATATACTTATATTAAACTTGTCAAAACTTCCAAAACTAATTCAAGTTTATATCAATTTATATCAATTGACAACTGTGATAGATCCTCTATATCTTATTATCTTTGTTGAAAACTGCAGTTTGTATCTGATAACTTCACAGTGATTTAACGCATGTGTCTGTTTTCTGGACCTAAACCACTATGAAAGCAGGTAAGGTCATTTACACAAACATCTACTTTAGTCAATTGTGATAGCTCAATGGTATGAACAGATCTGTGTCATGGAACTTTGAATTTTTGTATAAACCATTTCCGGATGTCTTGTTAAAATCGTTTTAAGAATGAAATACAATGTACTTAGGGTTGTTTATACCCTTTTTTGACAGGTTTTTACTTGCGTTCTTTATAGCCAAATGATATGTCAAATATTTAGTGATAGGTCCATACTGATAAATGTGACACAATTTTTTGTGCCATTATAATTTATTGCCTGAAACCTTTGGTAGATTTCTGAAGGTGAAAACAAATTGTTTGTTTTTCTCTTCTGAATTACTAGTATACATCTTAATCTAATTTACCTAGAAAAACATTAGGTAACTCACCAACGTCGGGTCCCAAGTCCCGGGTGAAAAAGCAGGAGGGCCTAATGTTTTCTCCTTAATGATCAATTAAATGACTGATTACACGATGAAAGTACTTGTTTAACAAGGAAATCCTTCTTTTATCATGTAATATTTCATTTAAATTGTATTATTTGCGTTGCAGTTTGGAGCCCATTAAAATCAGACATAAATATCTTCACTATATTCACATAAACAAGAACAAAATTTATGTCATTACAAATCCAAATGGTCTAATGGATGACAGATGGCATTTACAATGCTAGTTAGCCTGGGTTCAAGTCCCAGTTTGGATAATGGCTGTATCATTGTTCAGTAACTAAGCTAAGTTCAAAATAGATTTTTGGTCTTTAAGGGAAATGCTGGATGACATCATTGCGTAAATTAGCTAGACTAATAGAAATCTTAGAATATGAGAGCTATTACAGTCACTTGGTGTTGTATATGGTTAAAGTATAAATCGTTAACCTTGCTTCTATTTCAATAACCATAATTTATATTATCAATGATATTGTTATACAACTTAAAGCCTGCTATGAACTTAGATTTATTTAGCCAATGTCTGCAATAAGTCGCGCAAGCTATGTTATGTCCAGCTCTTGTTGTGTATGTTATATAAATTAAAAAAAAAATTGCTGTATGAGTTGAAATGATTATTGTTTAGTAGTGATTCAATAATTTGCATGCACGTTTTGAATGATTTCTCTCTTTGATTTATTACTTCTCAGGAGTTTATTTGATTCACAGGAACTTACATTTATAAATTTAAAAAAAATTCTCTAGGCCTACTGTACAGCCTGTAGTAAAAATATTTTAATACAGGTTTTGCAGTAGGCCTAGTTAAAAAAGTTTTTCCATTTTTTTTTAAAAAAAAATTTAAATTATAAATGCAAGTTTGTGGGGTTGATTCAAATATTTTCTGTTTTCCTGCAATTTAATCATAAACCTTCGAATGTAAATTTTTTTTTCAATTCTAGGATCGGAAAATGAACACACCTTGGACAGCTTCTGAGAAAGACTATGTCAGCAAATATGTTGAAGATATTGCCCAAGGTGACGATACCCTGATGGTATATTGGAGAAAGTGTGCAGAGGCAGTGAATGCACAATTCCCATCACACAGTCGTAATGGTATTACAATTTATTCTAAATCAAGATAATAATTTATAATTATTCATTTAATATTTGTTACATAATCATTGCCATGTTTTTATGCCCCCCTATCGATAGATGGGGAGGCATATGTGGTGGACTTTAACACGCAAATGCCCTGATGTCCTTGCAACAATGAAATTGTAACACAACACAACAAGAATAACTTTTTATCATTTAATTTGTTTCACAATTTATTTATTGTACAAAATGTAATCAAATCTTATTTAAAACCCCCAAATTTATTATATTTAAATTGAAAGAATGCCCAAGTTATAACTTCAAATAATACAGAGGTTCATTTTATTTTAATCCTAAAACGTTTTCACTTACTTCACTGTCGCACTGGGTATATATACCAGAGGAAGAAGTGCACATGAAAAGCATGAATCATGAAGGGCTCCTATCAGTAGGAGCATATATTATGAACATGTTAGAAGCACACATGTCACAGCATGAAATACATGCTTTCAGATTTATGTAACGAGGTCATCAGGAGCAAATATAAGAAGGAATATTGTAAACACGTGTATTATGAGAAACATGAAATCAGCTCCTAATAAGATTTACATTACCCTTGACCTTGCTGTCATTAAAATATTCAATATAATATAATATACAAACAAAATATTCGCGGATTCGCGACAGCATATACTGATTCACCTGTTCGTCCGTCCGTTCGTCCGTCCGTTCGTCCGTCCGTCCTGGTTAACCCAAATTGACCGAAACATGATCTGGTTACAGTTGTATTTGAACATTATCCACACACCTATATCACCTAACCTCATTTTGACCATCACATTGACCTTATTTTGGACTTATTAAGGGTCTAATTCTTGGTTAACCCAAATTGACAGTTTCGTTTTACATCATGTCCATCATGGCGTTGCCTTAAAACTTGGCATATTTGTTTACTTCCATAAGCCCCTTACATTATCAAAGCCATGTAACACTATCCAACATTATTACAGAATTATGGCCCCTGATTAACTTAGCTTTTTATAGGCAAGGCTTCCATGGGGGCATAAGCATTTATTGAACACAGTCTTGTTTTTATAGGGAATCGTCTTGAAACTTGGTTGCAATGAATGATCATCTCATTAATATTTAGGCATAGTTCAATATTGGGTACACAGAAATAAACAAGACTGCGTTCACTAAACTCTTATGCCCCCTGTGGAAGCCTTGTCCATAAATAAGTCTAAGTCCAAAATTAGGTCAAGGTGAAGGTCAAAATGGGGTCAGGTGGTACAGGCGTGTGGAGAGTGTTCATACACAACATCCATGCAAGTATGAAAGCTTTGTAGCAAGCCATATTAATGCTAGAAGAAACGGTCAATTTGGGTTAACCAGGACGGACGGACGAACGGACGAACAGACGAACGGACGGACAGGTGAATCACTATATGCCTCCCCATCTATCGATAGGGGGGCATAAAAAACGGGCCATTAAACAGTTGAGAAAAGTGAAGCATTCAATGGTTTATTCTTGCTCCAGGAAATTTAAAGCAGTGGGACAGTGGGTCAAAACAAGGACCTCTGGATCCAGAAGTGCGCATCCTACCTTTAGGCTGCCATTCGCCTATCGTACCAGGTGCACCCAAGGCTTACAGACTCAATGCCAATTACAAATTGACTTGATCAAACTTGTTTTTTAGGTATAGCGTGTAAAAGTCTGGCCCAGAGACTTTTGATAAGTCCTTCTAGAAAAAAAACAGAAGTTAATGATGGAGTTCGACTCAAAACAGACACAGGAACACAAACTGACTTGATACTGCCTATATCAACTAGTGGATGAGTTTACTTATTTTTGGTACCATGTAGTACTAAAATTCTGCAAAAACAGAAATGTCCAAGGGAGGTAATCCAATTATCTTTAAGAACAAACTGGTCAGAGTTGTCTGCCTTCACAACTTAAAGTACACCACATTATGTAATGTTCAATGTGTCTGCAATATTCAATGCAATATAAAACCACATTATAACATTGTTATTACTTGAATTTTTCAAATCAGTAAAATGCATCATTACAGGGGCAATGTACCTACCACTATGTATAAATGAGTCAACTTTCGGTTATTGCAATAAGGAGTACATGTTGAATTGTATGGTATTGCAATAAGTTGTTCAGTGATCGGAAATGACCGATGTTTTAATCACAAAAAGTCATACAGGTTGAACTGTAAAGTATCCCACTAATTCATACAGTGATTTTGTTTATATGCGGTGCCTACATTAACATTTATCTATTTTACATTGTACTTTCATCCATCATGTCGTATGAACATAAATCTTATCTTAACTTTGTAAGTATTATAAGACTATGTTTGTATGTTAATGTTTTGTTACAGAGGTACTCATAGAGAAGGTGAATGGCTGCATATGGAGCCCATTAAAGACATTCAGGTACTGCTAATTCTAAAATACTAGATATGCCTAGTAGACTTTCGAATAAGTACCAGTCAGTATTTTTTCTCATGACTATTGACAGCATGTTGGTTCTGAAGACCACTGCTCTCTACCTGCTAAATGTGAGATATTTGATTTCCCTTTTCATCACTGTATGAAGAGTATGCAACCGGTATGAACTGGAAATAGGGCATTATGAGATCAAGTGTGGAATTTCGTATAATGCTATAATGCTGTAATTGTTGATTCTGCTGACGTTATCATCATGAAGAATTAAAACTTTTAGCTCGAAGATTAAGTAGAGTTGTTGTAATACAAGCATCAGATTTTGTAGCTTATATGCTATTGAATGTACATCAACGCTATGTACAACTGATCCTAAAAGGTACCTTTAGACATAAAGTGTGGCTGATGAGGTCAATGTCACTTTTACAGCAAAATGAAATGCATTGTGTATATAATATTACATAATATTCCTTTCTCCTCTCATTAAATTGTTTTGGCAAGTTTCTATTTCTGATACACCAGTTGAGATATATCTGTCAGTGACACTTGGTATTCTACACTATACTACACTATTGTTATAAAACTAAAAATGAAGTCACTTCTCATAAAGGATGTCATTTTATCCCATAGATGATGTAATTTGGCAACGTTTATACTACAGAGTCTAGGTTAATTATTTTTGTTGAGCCCGTTGTGGTGAGCGAGACATAGTCTGCATACGTGTGTGCCTACAATTTTGTTTGAACCATAACTTTGCCATACATTAACCTATCTTGCTTATATTTGACATGAATGTTAACCTCACTGAGAAGGATTGTCATGTTCAGACTCTATGTTCCTATCTTAATGGTCAATGTCACAGTTGTATGTCAAAGGTCAAGTTGTTGAGGTTTATCACTTTAATACTATGAATTTCATAGACTTGTTTTTTTCAGTCAGATGCCAGTATTGGGGCCCAAAGTTGGGCCACTGCACGAAGACGGTTTCGGAAGTATCCTGAATTGACCAATACAGAAAAAGCACTATATGTGGATTTACCAAGTTAGTCAAACTTTAAAATTTAAATTTAATGAGCTTATGCTGTAAATAATGTCTTGGGTCCTTTTTAGTACCAAACTTCAAAAATAAAACAGAGGGAGATGTATCATATTTATTTGACCATTTACTGCATATCCATCTGTGCTGTATAGGCATATTATTTGGATATGTTGTCCTTTATAATTGAACTTACTTAATTCTTGTCCTAGCTAAATTCATGCAGTATTTGATAATTATTTCAACTTTTACGGTTGAATTATGAATAGGTCTTATTAAGGTAAAGCTAGGTGCCAAAACACTTCAACTTGTGCATTATTGGAAATACTGTCCATCATAACTCATCTCCTCACAATGCCCAGTTTGGGTAGCATCTTCTGCTACCACACGATTCTTGTTTTTTAAATGATTCCAACATCCAATAATAAGGCTACTCATTTTCAGGCACCTGTTCTACACCTCAACTGGCAAGAGCTCTTCTATCATCCACTTTGGGGAACGTTATGACAACCATGTTAATTAATGATATAGAGCTAGATGCCTGTGACGCTTCATCAAGAGGCAGCATACTATGCCAGAAACAGTATGGGGATCTGAAAGAACTTAAGTGGTGTAACATGATTGATGAACTTGTTTCGAAACAGTCCATTCTCGCTGAAGTGTTGTTGGCTATAACCCTTCCAAGTCGGAAAGTAGGTAACACTGAATCTACTGAAGCCCTGTGTCCGGTCATCGGCAATGTATATGGAATACTGATGAAGCAAAGATTCCAAGAATTAAGTGCTGTACAGAAACTTGTTAGTGCATCTTTAGCTAATGAACAAGTCCACCAAAAGGTACATTTTCATGCAACATTTCATGCATTCCCTTGATTGTTTGTTTAATGTTACCAGTTTCCCTTTGTCTCACATTATTAAATAATAGTTACCAGCAGATATGATGATACATGTATATTGAGGTAACAATGAAACCCAAAGATACACAGTATTTTGCAGGTGCATTTGAGTAATGGCCAAGGTTAATCTGTTTGATTTTTGTCTGGGCTATGCTGTAGTCAGAATTTATCATTTTTACATATTGCGGAGAAAATATATCAGATTAATTTTCAAATAGATATTGCCCTTTGATTTTTTAGCTCCATTATTCGTAGAATAAGGTGAGCTATTGCAGTCACCCGAGCGTCGGCATAATGCTAACGTTAAAGTTTAGGATACATGTTTTTTAACCTATTATACTATGCATACTTGCTCATCATCATGACTCCAACTCCTATACAGGGGTATGTAACTCTATCAAGCCTTTTGTTGAAATTATGCCCTCTTTTGGACTTAGACATGCGTCCGTCAGTCAGTCAGTCCGTCCGTCCGTCCGTTCGTCCGTCAAACAATCTGGATCCTGACATTACTCAAACAGTTTCCAAGCTAGGTTTATGAAACTTGGTATGTGGATAGGGGGCAATAAGGGGATTATGCACGTCTAAAAATAACTTGATTCTGACAAACATGTGGTTGCTATGGAAACAGAAAGATTGAAAATATGCCCAAATCTGGATCCTGCCATAACTTAAGAAGTTTCCAAGCTAGGTTTATGAAACTTGATATGTGCATAGGGGGCAATAAGGGGATTATGCACGTCTAAAAATATTTTGATTATGACAAAAATTACTTGTTTAACCTGTAATATCTTCAAAGTGCATTGTCATATTCCTATGATACTTTGTTTACTTGTTTACCATCATGACCCCCAAGACTTACACATGATTAGGTAACTCTGTCAAGCATTTTGTTCAAATTATCTCTCTTATTTTACTTAGAAGCCCCAACCTATACACAGTGGAGGGTAATGTTGCTGCCTAATTCAAAACTGTGTCATATGTGGTAAAAAACTGGGTCACTAGGTAGAATCTTAGTAAAATCTTGTGATCCATTAGAGGACACAATTATGACCCAATCTTTATGAAACATTGTCAGAATCTTTGTCTTTATGCATTCTAGAACAAGTTTGAAACTGGGTCATATGGTGTCAAAAACTAGGTCACTAGGTCAAATATAGTTTTACTGATAATTCTATCATGGCATGGCACTGTGAATAGTGGAGTGTGCTGTTCTTGGACTGCTCTTGTTATACTCTCATTGAAAACGAGACATATAAATCAATCTGGCTTGAGACAATATTTCCCTGTTTTTATACCCCCAGATACATAGTAATTGGGGGCTATATTGGGGTCATGCTTGAGGTTGGTTGGTCTGTGCTAATTTTTTCCGCGCTATTTTTCTCTAAACATTGGTCCGATTTCACCCAAATTTGGCATGTTTGATCAGTACCAAGTCAAGTTGTGCATATCGTCCACACACGCCTGTCGGATCGATTTTAAGGGAGTTACGGCCCTTTATTGTTTTGCACTTGTTAAATGTTGTCTGCACTATGTCTCTGTTACCAATGGTTGGATTTTAACAAAACTTTTCATGAATGATAAGTACAAAGTCTAGTTGTGCTTATCCTCGACACACATTTGTAGGATTAATTTTAAGTGAGTTATGACCATTTGTTTTTTTCACTAAAATTTCTGCTTATTTCTGTCTGAGCTTTTCCATTGTTACTATTGGTTGGATTTCAATGAACGATTGCATGAATGATCAGTACTAAGTCTAGTAGTTTTTTTCAGGACGTCTTTAAGTGATTGTGTCAAGCGGTATATGGGGGTATTAATAACATTCAATGATAGTTCTAGTTCTTCTTTATTTCAGTCATGCTGTTATTGTTCAATGTTATTACATACAGGATGATCCATTAATTCTGCACATTAGTAAATGCTTATAACCTAAACATCTTTAAATCTGAAAGAAAACAGGTAATTGCAGAGTATTATGTGTTAATGTGATCTGATCTTATGATTTCTGAGTTACGACCATCTTGGAAATACTGAAATTATATGATATCACAATGACGTCATAACATCATTTTACAGCAAAATTTGAAATACTTTTTAATTTCAAATTCTTTTTGGATTATTTACCTTTCAAACTATTCCAAATTTATATAAGTAAGTAAAGAAACAGCGAAGTTATAGGCATGTACTAATCAATTAATGGATCACCCTGTACATGTATTTCTTGTTAGATGTTGTTTTACAGTTTGTGCTAATCGCCTGTTCTTCAAATTGAGAGGTAAAGTATTTTTCAAACTTTATTAAGTTTGCAATTGTTACAGTCCAATGTACAATTACAATAAATATCATTCACTGCATATTCATGTATTATCTACTTAGATGTAATTGTTTGGAAAAGAAACCTAGTTTCATGATCTATAGAACTATGTGGTGTATTTGATAAGTATCAAAACTTCATAGTTGATTGTAACTGTTGCTTAGGTGTGTACACATAATGTTAGATAGTGGAGTTCATGTACGCTGTTTGAAGAATGAGTGGCAATAATTGTTCAGTCTGCTTTTAACATAAGATGGCAAGCTTTTTAGCTTAATATAAGATGGCAAGCTTTTTAGCTTAATATAAGATGGCAAGCTTTTAAGCTTAATAAAACAACCGTTGACGTCAACATCACACAAACTTGATGTCATATTGAAAATATGACACAAAGTACAATTCTGTCTGTAGACTAAAATATACATGCAAGTATCTATTAAATTGTAACAAATAAAACTTTAGAATATATGTATTTTGGATGTGCAAACTATTTGTGGTTATACTCATATATCTAAACAGTTTCATTTGAAAATTGTGACTTGATTTATGAATCACCCTGTACCAAACCTATGCAAAGGTGTGTTCATCATCATAATTGGGAATTCAATTCAATTGCTTACATTACAATGATTACTGTGCCAATCAGTGTCTGTGAGGAATTTTAATGTATAAATTTCTTGTAAAATATTTTATAATCGAAATAGCATTAGCTTCTTTTGAAACATGGAAAACTATGCATTGTGAACCATATTTGAAATATTTATTTACAGGTTTATGATCAGCTGCAACGGATTGGTGTATCACTGAATCACAGTTCTATATTAGATTTGATGACAGTCATTTCTGGATCATTTTATTCAGAACTTATAGACAGTGTAAAATGTAACAAAAAATTTAGAATTATTGGGGACAATGTAAATTTTCATGTTGGTGTTGCTCAAGTGAGACAGAATAATGGTAAGGTTGACCGTATGGAGCACTGGTTTGGCTCAGCAGCCATAATTCAGAATATTGACTTTTCCTATTTGCCAGATACAAGCCCACAACAGGACATAAGACAATTGTCTTGTGATCAATTTATTATTTCTGACACAGAATTGAACGAAATTGTAAGTGATTTATCTTTATTGTTTGGAAGAATAATAGTTGAGCACTTCCCATGGCTGAAAATTGCTAAATCTGCAGTTAACGAACAAACTTATGAAATGCCTGATGGGATGGCAGATAAGAATAAGGTCATACCATTACCAATATTACACAAAAATGAACAAAAGTATGCAGATGTGGTTGACATTCTCGATTCATATCAGGAATTATGTGAGCAAAATTTTGCAACTGCACAGAAACCTCTGCATACAGTTCATGTAGGGGGTGACCAACTGACACGAGAAAGATTCTCTGGGGCTAAAGCTCTCAGAGCTGCTGCCCTGACACCATCAGAGAGATTGGAAAGCTTGAACCCTGTTACATTTGAGTTATTCCATCTTCAGATGACTGTGTTATCTGCATTTTACCAGATTCTATATGATACACAGACAACTGAGCAATTTTCTTTGTACTGCCAAAAGGTTATACTATTAAGGAAAGACGCTGACGGTAATGATGTAAAAAACCATTACGACAGCTGCGAAGATCTCGCAGAATCATTTATTAAAGCATTTGTGGCTGAGGCTTTTTGTGAGTACATTGGATTACCAGACACTGATCTAGTACCCGACAACATTTGGTAGGGTGACTATTGCCAAAAAAGTCTTCTATTTTAAGAGTAGGTAGGACCTCTCTGTTAACAAGACATGTTATATACCAAAATGTTCGGTATAGTCTGTAGTATCTGGGACTGCCGGCATAAATTGCCAAATGTGGTGGCGTTCCGAGAAATCCAAGATGGCGTCCAAAATGGCCGCCATTTTTGTCATTAGTAGCTCTGCATAGACAATTGATAATTGCAGGAATATGATACTATTCTATGAAATAACTTTCATTAATTATTATAGACACAACCAATGTCTTTACAAATACACCCTGTTCAGAATCTTCAAAGGTTAATGTCAAGGTCATTTTCCAGTAAAACCACTGAAAAAACAGCAAAAAACACCGTTTTACTTGATATCTGTTTTATTTATTTACTATTCATAAGTTACAGCTATCTAAAACACATATTTTAACATAGTTGTATGTTCTCTTGATCAAATAAAACTGATTTGGAACACTTTGGAGTTAAAATAATGGAGATATACCGCTTAGTAGATCATATATAAAATCCATACCCCACCCACCAATTTTATACAGGGAATCTGAATCAAGTATTTGGAAAGTTTCAGAGAATAAGTATGTCATTATTAAGGGTAGTAATGTCATAAATGTAAATTAGAATACAAGCATAGATGTGTATGTCTAAATTTGTTCAGAAAAAATCAAGATGGCGTCCAAAATGGCCGCCATAGTATGAAAAGTACCTTACATATAGCTATAATATATAAGATGGTACACTTGTACTTATTTCATCTTTAAGTATTTTTAATTGCAAATATTTTTCATTTACACATATTTTTCAATTGAATTAGTATTGAATTATTATATCTTACTGCAGAAATAGTGCGAAAAATTAATTACTAGCAATGTTATAATGAGGCGTTTGTGTAGAATATATCTTTATCATTTAATAATTTCTCGCAACATGACATTCATATGCGATTTATTAGCATGGGTATATAAACAAGAAAAATATACATGATTGTGCAGAAAATATTAAGGAAATGTTGTAACTTTAATTATAACTACTTTTGTTCAATCTGTTTCCAATGTTTCGAAAGTGGGTGGGGTAAAAATGATTCCGTAAACGCAAAGCGACTGGTATATCATCAATCACGTTTTTTAACGATTAATATAAAGATACCCCATGTCTATTAATAGCATAAATTTATTTTTCTCTGTACTTTAAAACGGAAAAATATACATGTACAAAATTTAATGTACACGGTTTTGTAATTTGCATACTTATACAGTATTGCCATTTAAGAACAAAACATAGTTTCTAATGCATTATTTCGCTCAATAAGTTCATCATGACGTTGATACGTGCTGTAAATCATAATGCGCAAAGTACATATTTTAGTAAAATAACACACGACCGTATAAAGGCTCTCAGTTTTGAAGAAGGACCTACAGTGCACCAACTGAAGGCCAAACAAAACAATGTATTATGATTTGCAGTTTCTATGTAAGTACGTGTACTATCCTTACGGGACCTCCCCTGTTTTTTCCGAGATAAGGTGATGTTATAATGTGACAAAATATTCATGTATACCATTGATTTTATATGTGTATATGTTTTATATGATAATTATGGGACTTGTCGCTATTATTCTTTATGAGTCCTTTATAAATATGGCCGGCTAACATGAATGTTCCCAACACCAGTTGGTGTATCCCTAATGACACTTACAATGACTGTTTCAAACACTGGTAAGTCCCAAGAAGGGATCACAATTCCCAACATATGCGAGTTACCCGTTAACTAATCCCTGCACTGATGACTATAAGTTAATAACTCCAATGCTTGTTGATCCCCGAGTACCTAGGATGACTGTTCCCGACATTGCCGAGTCCCATAAAACCTAGGATGACAGTGCCACATATCACCTAGGATGACTTTACCTACACGTGTGAGTCCCCTCAGTACGTAGGATGACAGGTCCAACATTGTCGAGCCCCCCCCCCCCCATAATACCTAGGATTACTGTCCCACATAAGGCTTGGGATGATTGCTGCCAACTATGATGAGTCATCCATATGGCAAATGGCATGGTTGTGCATGTAGCTAACACTGATGAGTCCTTCATAGACCCTAATACGATTGCTTCCAGCACTGGTGAGTCCCTGCGTGGGCATTGTATGATTTCTCCCAACGCTGAAGAATCCCCATACGCCTTATGATATGGCTTTCATTGATTATCCCCATGGCGTATAAGTCCCCCAAAGGATCTTTGATGACTGCTAACAACCCTGATGAGTCCTTAATATACCCAAATACGACTGAAAAGTATCCCATGGGGCATAAGACAACTGCTATAAACAGTGGTGAGTCCCTGAGAGAGCATTGCATGATTTCTACCTGCACTGACAAGTCTCCCATAAAACCTTCATTGACTGTCCACAGCGCTAATGAGTCCACAGCTGGTCTTGGATGACAGCTCCCTACACCGAAGAGTCACCGATAGGGACTAGGGTGACAGTTGTCAACACTGGTGAGTCTTCCATAGGGCCTAGGATGATAACTCACAACACTGGTGAGTCCTCCATAGGGCCTAGGATGATAACTCACAACACTGGTGGGTCCTCCTTAGGACCTAGGATGATAACTCACAACACTGGTGGGTCCTCCTTAGGGCCTAGGATGATAGCTCACAACACTGGTGAGTCTTCCATAGGGCCTAGGATGATAACTCACAACACTGGTGGGTCCTCCTTAGGGCCTAGGATGATAACTCACAACACTGGTGGGTCCTCCTTAGGGCCTAAGATGATAGCTCACAACACTGGTGGGTCCTCCTTAGGGCCTAGGATGATAGCTCACAACACTGGTGAGTCTTCCATAGGGCCTAGGATGATAACTCACAACACTGGTGGGTCCTCCTTAGGGCCTAGGATGATAACTCACAACACTGGTTGGTCCTCCTTAGGGCCTAGGATGATAGCTCACAACACTGGTGGGTCCTCCTTAGGGCCTAGGATGATAGCTCACAACACTGGTGAGTCTTCCATAGGGCCTAGGATACCATCTCACAACATTGATGGCTCCCCCTCAGGGCTTAAGATGATAGCTTCTAACACTGATAGATCCCCTTAGGGTCTAGGATGGTAGCTCACAACATTGGCAGGTCCCCTTAGGGCATAGGATGACAGCTCCCAACATTTGTTGGTCCTACCTAGGGCATAGGATGACATCTCACAACATTGGCGGGTCCCCCTTAGGGCCAAGGATGACTGATACTTGCAATGAAGAGTCCGCAAAGGGCCTATGATGACAGTTACCTACAATGGTGAGTCCCCCCATAGTACCTACGATGGTACATGTAGTTCCAAACACTAGTGTGTCTTCCATAGGACATAGACTGACTGTTTCCTGATGAGTCCTCCATACTTAGAGCATATGATGACAGTTTCCTACACTGGTGAGTCCCTATAGTACATGGGAAGACAGTTCCCAACGCTGATGAATCATCCATAGGGTCTAGGATGATTGAGTTCCCTACAACGAAGAGTCCCGCATAGGGTGCTGGATGAATCCTCCATAGGGTCAAGGGTGGCAGTTCCCTACCCTTGTGGGTCCCCCAAAGTGTATATGATAACAGTTCCCTATACCGAAGAGTCCCCGATAGGGTCTAGAAAGACAGTTCCATACACACTGGTGGGTCCTGATAGGGACCTAAGGATAACAATTCCCAATGCTATGGAAACCTCCATAAGCATCATTATATCTATATACTAGTATGAAAGTACCACATTGATTTTTGGTACAAAATGTAGTTATATACGCGGAGATAGCTCAGTGGTGACGCACTGGACTGTCAACCCGAAGGTCGTGGGTTCAATTGTCGGCATTGGAACTTGACATTTCTGAAATTCTGTCAGTAGTTATTGCCCGCTATATTTAACCCTATGGACTGCTAAGTATTTGTTGGAAGGTGCCAGGAAGCTGTGCTTTTCACCGGGCACATTAAAGAACTAAGCTGTCTATACGAAATAAGAGCTAGGCGCACTTCTTCAGCGCTGGACATGCCTGTATCTGATGTCTCTCCCTTCCGGGGCTTTCTCTCAGTCTGTCCCTCTGGTCAGAGCATTCTGTATCTGTACTGGTAGAGGCTGCACCTGTGTCCTAGTGGCTGTAACAGTCTATGTGACGGGCCTTTGAACGTACGTTCGCATGAAAAGGGTGATATTTAAATATGGTATATATATTTATTATGCAATACATGGTGGCCATCTTGGGCGCCATCTTGGATTTAGACCTGTCTCCTCATAATTTTGAGGAGTTTTTATGCCCCCGTATCGATTGATCGGGAGGCATATAGTGATTCACCTGTCCATTCGTTTGTCCGTTCATTTGTCCGTCCGTCCGGTTAACCCAAATGGACCGTTTCTCCTAGCATCATTATGGCTTGCTACAAAGCTTTCATACTTGCATGGATGTTGTATAAGAAGACTCACACATGCCTGTATCACCTAACCCCAGTTTGACTTTCACCTTGAACTAATTTTGGACTTATATTAGACTTATTTATGGACAAGGCTTCCACAGGGGGCATAAGCGTTTATTGAACGCAGTCTTGTTTCTGTTGATCAGCATATGGTTACCTTTCTGTAAAACACAAACAAGTGTCTGTTGCAATTTAGTTTTCCTTAAATGCTAATTTAACAGGACTAATAGGTAAGTTGAACGAAATGTGAAAAAATGGCCATTCTAAAGCAAAAAATATACCATTGTGTGCGTATCTTTAAGTATTGCATAGAAATTAATATTTCTACTTGAATTAAGTTCCTGGCTTCTCACTGGTCAGTTTGATACCCTACATGATACACTTTGTGACACTTTTTGCATTTTTTAAAAAAAATCCCCAAATATTATTTTAGACGCGTTATTATGCAAAAGTTAAAAAAATGTCGTCAAAAGTTTCCCCAAGAGTTATTCTTTGGGACTTTTTTTCTGGTGTTCTAGGACCTTTAAAGAGTAGAAAACCGAAGAGTTTGTTAACATCAGAATTTTTTCTCAAGCTTTCAACTATTCTACTGGCGTATTAAGGGACTTTTCATACTAAGGCGGCCATTTTGGACGCCATCTTGATTTTTTTTCTGAACAAATTTAGACATACACATCCATGAATGCGTAATAAGTTCCATTAATCACATTACTACCCTTAATAATGACATACTAATTCTCTGAAACTTTCCAAATACTTGATTCAGATTCCCTGTATAAAATTGGTGGGTGGGGTATGAATTTCATATATGATCTACTAAGCGGTATATCTCCATTATTTTATCTCTAAAGTGTTCCAAATCAGTTTTATTGGATCAAGGGAACATACAACTATATTAAAATATGTGTTTTAGATAGCTGTAACTTATGAATAGTAAATAAATAAAACAGATATCAAGTAAAACGGTGTTTTTGCTGTTTTTTCAGTGGTTTTACTGGAAAATGACCTTGACATTGACCTTTGAAGATTGCGAACAGGGTGTATTTCAAAAGTCATGGGTTATGTCTATAATAATGAATGAAAGTTATTTCATAGAATAGTATCATATTCCTGCAATTATCAATTGTTTATGCAGAGCTAGTAATGACAAAAATGGCGGCCATTTTGGACGCCATCTTGGATTTCTCGGAACGCCACCACATTTGGCAATTTATGCCGGCAGCCCAAGATACTACCGACTATACCGAACATTTTGGTATATGACATGTCTTGTTAACAGAGCGGTCCTACCCCAACTTTTTTTTCCTGAGATTGTCACCCTACCAATTCCAGACTATTACGTAGTGATAGGGGAGGTAATCCAGACTAACGTACATCCGAGGTATTTTATCTGGCGACGTCAGGAAGCGATAAATGCCGTACGGACCGTTCCGATTGACGGTTACGTTTTTTTTAAATGTTTGTGCGTTCGGATTACAAATGAAGGTCATTATATCAAACTTAATTATAAGTTGTGAAATTCAGGGGTTGACATTTTTCAGTTTGATACATCATTTAAACTCACAGAAACGTATTGGTGGGAAGGAATTTTAAGACTGTTATTTTGCAAGTTTTTAACGTTTTTTAAAACTTTTTATCTATTTATTGTTAGTAAACAATCGACCAGTGGTCTAAGATATATAATTAGCTTGGTTTAAACTTTCATGTTTGACATCAATCTTGGAAGCCAATTTGATTAAGCTAAACATAAAGTGTTTTCAATTGTAGTTTTATTAGATAATTTTCTTACCTATAGCAGTACTTATATAAAAAATTAACAATTCTATTACGTTACATGCTAATAAATGCTAATTTTCAGTTTGACATATGTGGCAGCCATTTTTGCCGCCATTTTGATTTCAGCCGTCATGGATGCCATCTAAAATTGGCTTCATCAATAAATAATGATACATTTATGCAGTGTTATTACAGAAGTAATTATGTTTGAGACACACTACAATCAATCAGCAAAATATCAATATGTAACTTCTTTATGATCCACTAACATATTGTTTTTATTATGGCAGCCATCTTGGACGCCATTTTGAATTAGCTAATGGGTCAACTGTTTTAAATTGAAGTTTTCTTTGAGTATTTATCATATATTACACTACTGGTACACATATAATTAAAATAATAGAGATTTAGTACAATTTGGCAATTATGGCGGCCATTATAGCCGTGATTTGGATTCAAGCTGCCATGGGTGCCATCTTAGATTCACTAAATCAATAACTAATGATAAATGTATAGTAATAATTATGTTTTAACATCTAAAATACAATCAACCCGCAAAAATAGCAATTTGTAACTTATTTCATGCAACCATGGCATTTTTTTCTAATTTTAGCGGCCATCTTGGACGCCATCTTGAATTTTTCAAAATGCTCAATGGTACCAGCTGGGCATCATTCAGATTCTTCAATAACAACATATTCCCTAACAGAATACCAAAAAATATTTACTATACAGTCCAATGCCGGGTCTTACCTAAATATCCCGTTTATAGACCGGACTATAATATATTATAGTGTCACCATTGAAAGGGCCAGCCAATTTGACTGATAAGACACCTATATTTCGTGCGCACAGTACCTCCCGAACCCCTTCTCGTATTGCCGGGCTCCTGGTAGAGATGGGCCTACGGTAACCATTCTTTAACTATCTGGCGGCTCAATTAATCGACCGCATTAATTCAAACCCAGCTTTCGTCGGGATTCGAACCTTCGATCTCCCGCTTCCACGGCGGGCGCCCTAACCACTTACATAGGCAACAACCAACTTATTTATGTGTGTTTATTAAAATATTCATGTTGTACGGATTAAACCCTTGACTTCTGTGCATTTTTGCGCACAATTATATTTGTTCTAAAACCGGTAAAACCTATGTTTTGCAAGTAGCGCTCGTGCGAAATTGGAAATTGGAACGTTTGTATTGACAAATCGCAAGTTATATATAACCCTGTTAAAACTCATCAAATAAAAGCATACAAAGTAAGTTAACACATATACTATTTGCATGAAAGCAGTCGATCGGTAGAAACTGGAATTCTTCGAATGTGATTGTGTCGTACTGCTGTCGCCATGCAATTCCGTTGCCACTATTCTACAATGACAAGGCTAAAATAGCGATATAATGTCACTGTGACGATAAAGGATCGCCCTCACAAAGGGAGACCCCGAATATAACTCGTAGACAAGGCGGAACTATGCGCATGCGCAATCGCAGGAATCGGCTCCGGTCAGCCACAACCACAGCTAGGATGATGATACGAGTACAATGTCGAGTAAATTGACAAATTATTTGAAAAATATAACTCTGTTATCTAAATATCGTATTTTAATTTTGATTCATTTTTTGTTTCACTCTTCATTGCAGACGATAACGATACATTTCACAGTCGTTTCAAGTTTATACTTTTATACTTCGACATATCTTTACCAGCAGTATCACAAACAATGAATAAACGCATATTTTTATTTGTACGTGGCACTAGTTGCCTGTGTAGCAGTTGAGTCAGTTTCAGGCAAAACTGTGCGCCTGTCCCTAAGCGAATTCATAAACGTGCATGTCTGGGCGGTCGGATCCGAGCACATGCACCTCTACCGTGGAACGTTGTTGTACCTCACCGGACCCTCATTCAAGAGTAGAACATGATCCCACAAAAACGCATGACAACCATCATAGCATCAATGAACCGTCTAGTGCATTCGTGTTAAGGGCTCAACACAAGGCATTAAATGTGACAAATGTGTGAACTAAGAAATTTATTATATCATGTGTATAGGTTGTTCGGTTTTATTTTGTTTACTTATTCCTTGCCAAGAACAGAACAAGAATACTAGCAGTACTTTGATTTGTTTCCACCACAAACGGATAATGCATATGCTTTCCGTTTTTTGGACTTTTTCATTGATTTGTATTATGTCTTTGCCACTGCGTTTTATCACGATATTAATACGGTAGAGCCACGGACCTTCCCCGGTATTGCCCCGGTTATCCCCGGATTTTGATATCGCTTCCGGTACCTCCTGGTTGTATTAAAAATTTTAAAACAACCGAGGCTGCCGGGCTGTCAGCCGGTTCATCACGGTCTATCACGGATCGTCCCGGTTGATCCCAGATGTCACAGTCACGGTGCTGCTGCGGTTGTCTACCCGGATAGACACGGTACCCTAGGATTACAAACAGGGACTCGCCGGGGATGCTAAAACCAGGACTGTGAGAATGGGACCTAAGCGGTCCATCACTGTTTATCACGGATCACCCCGGTTGATCCCGGATGTTCACGACCACGCACGGCTTGTCGCCCCGGTAAGAAACGGTATCCCTGAATTTGCCAAACTGGGACTAGAAGAACGGGATTTAAAGTGACTTTCGAACTTATCTGGAATTTTCGTAATGTCGTAGTAATTTTCAAGGTACCGAAATTTTCGAGAGTCGACTGTACTTGTATGTATAGCTGTACATATTGGCTATACGTACCACCTTTATATCCGACGGCTTATGTTGGTTGCTCAATACCAATTATACTTGTTCTTTAGTATTAGCCACAAATGTTATAGTCTCATGGTGGCCACCCCGACACTTAAAAAATTAGTACATGTATAAAACATTTGAGCTTCAAAATAATCAAATATAAAAATATGTCATGCATGTTCTAACATAAAAATGACTAAATTTCATGCTTTTTGGCATTCACAACTGTTGGATATTTTAAGCAAATGAGGTGTGAAGTACATACAAGGGAACATTTGATCAATACAGTTAACGCCGTTACGGCTTCTTAACGCTTACGACGGTCCAAAATTTCCCGCAGTATTTTGTTCTTAAAATAGTTATGTTTTTCCAATGTCATTCTTGGTATTTTATTGCAGTTGCCAGTTGCCAGTTGCCAGCTGCCAATTTGATTTTTTGAGAAAAATTTGAATCGGCTGCTGGCTGCCAGTTGCCAATTCGTTTTTTCTGCGTTAAAATATTTTTTGAGAAAATTTTAAATCGGCTGCTGGCTGCCAGTTGCCAGTTGCCAATTGCCAATTCGAATTTTCTGAGAAAAATTTGAATCGGCTGCTGGCTGCCAGTTGCCAGTTGCCAATTCGATTTTTCTGAGTTAAAATATTTTTGAGAACAATTTGAATCGGCTGCTAGCTGCCAGTTCTCAGTTGCCAATTCGTGTCCACTAGGAACATCGAATTGGCAGCTGGCTTCCAGTTCGCAGTTGCCAATTGCCAATTCGAATTTTCTGAGAAAAATTTGAATCGGCTGCTGGCTGCCAGTTGCCAATTGCCAATTCGAATTTTCTGAGAAAAATTTGAATCGTCTGCTGGCTGCCAGTTGCCAGTTGCCAATTCGAATTTTCTGAGTTAAAATATTGTTTTAAGAAAAATATTTGAATCGGCTGCTGGCTGCCAGTTGCCAGTTGCCAATTCGAATTTTCTGAGTTAAAATATTATTTTGAGAAAAAATTGAATCGGCTGCTGGCTGCCAGTTGCCAGTTCGATTTTTCTGAGTTAAAATATTTTTTGAGAAAAAATTGAATCGGCTGCTAGCTGCCAGTTGCCAGTTGCCAATTCGTGTCAGCTAGGAACATCGAATTGGCAGGTGGCTTCCAGTTCGCAGTTGCCAATTCGATCCTATATTACAATTTGAATTGGCTGCTGGTTGCCAGTTCGCAGTTGCCGATTCGATAGAAAAATTCGAATTGTCAGCTAGGTTGTGAAGTTAGCTGCCATTTGCCAATTCCCGATTCAAAACTTTGAATCGGCTACTGGCAACTGGCAACTTGCTGCTAACTTCACGCACATTTCATTATTACACCATTTGATCAATTCTTGACATAAACTGTACAAAATAGTACCAAATTCTATAATTATGTTTCACTTTTCAAAATATATATCAAACTCGAAATTGTTTGCATTCAGAGAAAGGCTACTTCTGTTTAAAACAACTAAATCCTCGTTTTTCTCAATCGGAGTAGTTTTCTGAAATTGGTCACCTTAGCAACGAAGTATGTGTTTTTGACATAATTCATAGGAAAATTTAAAGCTAAGGTATAGTACTATATGGGTCAATTACTTAAAATAGAATCAATAGATATGTATTTTTCCTTATTTTAGAGCTTTATCAAAATCTTGTTACATATAGTAATTACATAATGTCATTATAGCAGGTTTTCCTGGAGACTGGCTCAAATATATTTATGAAAACAGTTTTTAATTACTGCAGCCTTATAATACTATGTCGAACCCCTTTTACTAAAACTAGAACAGTAATACTACAAAAGTGTGTTTATATAGGATTGCGACATTTAACGTTGATGTTGCGACATTTAATTAACGTCACATAGGCCAGTCATTCTAGCCCAAAAATGGCCTTAACCTAGACAAAATTGCAAAAGTTTTGTTTTGAGTATTTTTAAGTTTTTTAATGTCTAAACTACTACCAGGAAAAAATCCCCTGTTCAGAAAGTTGCGGAAGTACCTTAAAAAGCGATTTTAAGAAGGTCACTATACTTTTCATAATTTCATTCCATGAAAATTTGGGTATAACAGTTTATCAGTAGTTTAATGGTATACACACACACAGGTTAAAATATCAAACCATGTTGTTGATAAAAGGAATTTACAAGCAAAATATTTTCAATAAACCATTTATTTCAATTTTTAAGCAAATAATGTGAAAATTAAGGGGTAGATTTACCCCACCCACTTTTCAGAAAATATGATAATTATTTTTGTACCATAAAACATGAATTAATTTCTTTATTTTGGGTAAACATATCTAAATGAGAGTGTTTTATAAGTCATCAACTGATAAACATGCATCAAGATCTTAATTTGACCTACAACGTGTGTCCATCCGTTTGTCTGTAAGTGCGTCGGTCAGTCATGCTCATCCGTGAAGAAATCTTCATTATATGACTAAGTAAAATAATTTTCATGGTGTCGTTATTAAACTTAGTATGTGGAGAGGGGCCTATAAGGGGCTTGTCATGAGATAGTGAATAACATTTCATATTTATATTATGACAACAATCCCGGTTGCTATGGAAACGAAAATGGTGAAAACATCACATTTTCTTACATAAATCGAAATTTTGATTGTAAGGTTTTTGAGAACTGGAGTATTAACAGAGCTAGGCCGCTAGCCTGCCAACTTCACGACCATGTAGGAATAATGCACATCATTGTATTGTTTGAATTTCACTAACTTTTTTGCTGATATGGTAGCATGAACTTCTGTTTCACTGTTTAAGCTTTATAATGTTTCGTCACGTAGGTGATTTCCGGACAATCCAGGTCAATTATAATATAAATTATGTTTGTGATACCTTGGAACTTATGACGTGCAATCACAAGTCGGAGTTCCTTTTGCAATGAAGTTCATTTATGTCATAATAAATATACCAGTAATATATAAACACCAAAGTAGATTGAATGTATCTGACGTTTTATTAATATCATAATAAGGTTATGTTAGCAAATTATGACATTATGAAGTTGGACAAAGCAAAGTCTACGTTTGAGCTATAAAAACCACATGGTTAACTGATACTAGTCTACAGGGGGTATGGCTATAGTCTGGCAGTTGGTTTCCTTGGTAACCCCGCAACAACATTTAAAGACCGGTACAGAAATTTCTATGTTTTGAAGCAGTAAAACAAATTTATCAGTTATGTTTTAGTACAAAACTGACCGTATCTGTAGATTTGTTTGGATGTATAGCAGACAATTTTTGAAAATGATGCGTTTGTCGGGACTAACATTTAATGCAGGTCTGCGTTCAACCAAAACATGTATGCCATTGACACAGGGTGTGCGAAATGCCTAATTCATCAAGAACAGGATCGCATCTACCAACAACAACCACGGTTGTTGCATGGACGGCAGTTTTTAAAATAATGCGAAACATCGCCGATGTGTCGGGAAACCTCTGGGATGCCTCGAAGAATTAGTTTTATCGCGGAAGCATCCCCGATCATTCCCCGAGGTTCTGGATACCTCGGGAATGCCTCCCCGGGATATTCCCGAATTTCGGGGATGCCTCCCCGAGATGTTCCCGACATGACATCGTGAGTACATCGGGTAAAATTCAATACATACATTGAAATTTCCCGATGTACTCGCGATCTGACTAAATGTCTCAAAACTTCGGGGAGCTTCCATCAGACATCGGTGAACCTCCTGATGCCAATCGGCAATACATCCCGAAGCAGTTAGACCAACGCATAAAGTCGGGAATACATCGGGAGTTCGTCTGATGCCTCCCGATTCACAAATTGTTTTGAGTCTGCCCCGAAGCTTCCCACAGACCACGAGGATCATGCTCTCGATGTCTACCGAAGCTAATTTGTTTCTATCGGGAGTACATCGCCGACGCAAAAAAGCTCAGTGGGACCTAGGCTTTAACTGTCACACCTGGATAACATTTCAGTTAAGAAAGTGTGGGTTCACACATTAAACGTTAGCACCAGCGTTGTTTAGCGTTTCAAAGGTATAAACAAGAGCTGTCCACGAACAGCACGATCCGTTATTCTCAGTGACATGCTAGGGTAGTATAATCATTATATATTCAAAACAAAATTCTTCATAGATGCAACATTTCCCTCTTCTGTATAGAGGTTGTGCCTTGCAGTGATTTTTTGGCCTCTTTGGGAAACGGTCCGGGTCCGTTCAGATTGGGAATTGTCGCGTCGTGTCAACTTGAAATTGGGATTTTTTTTGAAGCAGAAAGGCCAAATAAAACAGAAAAAGTTATTACATGTGACTGCTTACTGGTTTCTTCAATTTTTTATGCTTGATCTTTTGTCAAAAATGTTCATAACTTCTTCATTTTTTGTCCGATTTTGATTTTTTTTAAAATGTTCATTGGGAATTTCTCACTTCAAATTTGGGAATCTAATAGCCTTTTTCAAATTGGGAAGGTACCGTTTACCGGCAGCAAACAAAGAAAGAAAAAAATCACTGCCTTGTACGTATTTTATGTTTTCTGTGCTCGGTTGGTTCAGTTGGGCATTGGCCTTGTGTGTTTTTAATGTTTTCTGTGCTCGGCTGTTTAGGTTGAGTGCTGCCTTCCCTGTCTGACTTAATACTATCTTTTTTCTAAGTCTAAAATGGCAAATCACTTAATCAAAATGCTTGACAGAGTTACCTACTCATGTGTATGTCATGGTGTCATGATGATGAACAAGTATGCAAAGTATCAAAGCAGTATGTCAATGCACTTTGAATATATTACAGGTTACAAACCTTTTATCTAGACTTTAAGATTTGTATTTCTAAGCCCAAAATGGGGTATACTTTCAACAAAATGCTTGATAAAGTTACCTAACTCTGTGTATGGGTTAGTGTACATGATGGTGAACAAGTATACAAAGTACAAAAGCAATATGTCACTCCGCTCTGAAAATATTTGATGCTAATACATGTACTTGTACCTAAACTTTAACATTTGCATTTCTTTGTCCAAAAGGCGGTATAATTTCAACAAAAAGCTTGATAGATAGAGAACAATAGGTTAGTGCCGTGGCAAGTTTATCTGGCAAGACGGAGGAATTTATCGGGTGAGCCGTAGGCCGCATCCAAGCCGGATAAACTTTTACTTCATTCACGGCACTAACCTATTACATGTATACTATTTGTCAAGTCGCTTAATCTGCTCAGTAAGGGGATCAAACTCGGGACTATACTGTTACTCTTTATTAACTAGCGCACAACGTCACGTTCGTTCCGTGACGTCACGATAAAAACGACGTCTGACATATGGATAAACGTCGTGTAGACGCAGGGAAGTCGAAGAAAACCGATCAACCACCAGCTCATTTAGGATAGGAAAACCTCACCCTCGGTCACGGAAATGCAACCTGCGACTCTCATATAAGAAGAAGTCCGTCAGATCACATGGTAAGGTGACGGATTATCACTAGTCACATGACGAGGTGACCGAGTATAGATAAGTTTAATCGGCACCACGTTAACGCAGATTTTGCCGGAAGTGACTGGATAAAGTTCCCTACCCGTGTGTATGAGTTGGTGTTATAATGTTGAGCAAGTATGCAAAGTATCAAAAAAACCTTGAAGATATTCGAGATTTAAGAAATTGTACCTATACTTTAGCATTTGCATTAACTTGAAGAAAGGGGCATTATTTCAACAAAATGCTTGATAGAGTTACCTACTCCTGTGTAGGAGTTGGGGTCATGATGGTGAACAAGTATACAAAGTATCAAAACAACATGGCAAAGGACTTTGAAAATATAAGAGGGTACCTGTTCCTGTACGTCAAAATTAGTGCAAATAGTAGATCCAAGTATAAATTTTAATTTGTTCGACACACGGCTTCCCATAGTCGGAAAAAAAATCTCACGTGACCTTGTTTGAATATGCCTTTAAAATGTTTTAATTTGTTTATATGGAGAATTTCGATGTTTTACTATAGTTTGCATGGTGTGAAATTTGAATTTGTTAATATGTAATATTTCATGTCGTCATAAACACAAGTATGGGACGCCGTTTTACATGAATTACTATGCGCATTTTCCGAAAAACTGTCTTCGTCAAATGCAAGAAAACGGCGATGTCTATCGATGGGGATTTTTTTCTGTGAATATATGGGACAACACTCTTCACAAATATGTACAAAGAAATTCTTTTGCAATTTTGTCTAGGTTAAAACCTAGAATGACTGGACTAACAGTTGCGACATTAATTAAGCGTCAGGGGGGATTGCGACATTTAGCGTCAGCATTGCGACATTTAACGTCATGTGCGACATTTAGCGTCGATGCGACATTTAACGTTATTATACCTCACTTTTTTCTGCAATGCAAAAGTCCCATTGCCCCGGAGAGAGACATTAGGACTGTCATTGACAGTTCCAACCCATATGACACGTGATCGACCAAAAACTGACTGTCAGGTCATGTGATCGACCTGACATTTTCAATGTCATGCAAGGGCAAGTAACTGCGTCGATCTTACTCGTAGCTCTTTGACTGTTGAAATATAGGCCTACAAGATTTTGTAAAAAATAGACTGACAAAAGAAGACAACTAAAACAAATCTGTATTCAAAACTATGCGTTTCCTTAATTCAACTTCACCAGATTAAGAGCACTGTACACAAAACAATCATGTACAAGTATGTTAGACGTCATGACGTCATCAGCAATTACGTCATAACGTCAAAACGCGACGTTACGTTTGGCGCACTTTTAAAGTTATAGATAGATCTATACAAAAATGGTAAAAAGCTAATTTATTGCTTATATAACACAAGTTCTAGATAATTTCTTAAAAATGATCTATTAGTTAAAGAAATCGGCAAAATGCACCAAATAAACGTTGGGCCTACACATACAATAGAATGTGAAATTGATACACAACTATGTATGAAAACACCGTCATGCCTACTGTTTATAATTATGGTAATAATAGCAGTGAACGTTTCGCTAGACTTATAATAGTTTTCGGTATAATAAAATAAATATCAGATGCCTGCCTGCGTGACATTGATATTGCCAACCCTCGAAACAGAATGTCACCCTCGGCTTCGCCTCGGGATGACATTCTGCCCTCGGGTTGACAATATCAATGTCACGCAGGCAGGCATCTGATATTTATATGTTGCTACAAGCATAACTATGAAATTATATTGCTTTTATTCTTTGCCATAGCATTGTTTTTAATTCCGTCTATTTCCGATAGTCTACCGTTAGAGCGTCCGCTTGATGTTCGATCCGGGGTCACGTCATGCTAAAAACGAAATAGTATTATGATTTCCCTTGCAATATGTCCATCATAATAAGCTAAAGCTGGCTTCTCTTCTCTCATGTATATCGATACAGTTGTGACGATGGATAAAATCGGGCATGAGGTGTCGAGAATGGTTAATATTAGTTGAAGGTTGTACCAACTTGTTCATAATCAACCTAAAGCCAAGAAAATCATGCACAAACTATAATATGTACTATGTTTTAACACATGTCGTTCATTAAATTACATTCTAGGAATTATGGCTTTCTAGTTGTCGGGCTTCTCCGGAACGGTCTGTACGATGTATGTGTAGTAATGATATTGCAAAATCATCTTACAGTGAATCTGCTTATAAAAGTAAACTGAGTTCAACTCCTCTGACTTCTAAATTATTAACATGACATTACCTGCTTGGCGGTCGGTGGAATTCATATTGACGTGATTTGATATTCACGCCGAAAACATAATATGGTACGGTGTCTACTTCAAAATGCACATTGTAGCAACGTTAAATGTCGCATCGACGCTAAATGTCGCACCTGACGTTAAATGTCGCAAGGCTGACGCTAAATGTCGCAACCAACGCTAAATGTCGCAATCCCCCCCTGACGCTAAATGTCGCATCTGTGACGTTAAATGTCGCAACAAATTGGCCTGACGTTAAATGTCGCAACATTAACGCTAAATGTCGCAATCCTTTATAAACACTCTTTTATAGTATTACTGTTCTAGTTTTAGTCCAGACGTATCGACAGTTATTAGGGGTTTACCCAAAGGGGTTCGACACATAAGTCTGTAGTGATTAAAAACTGTTTTCAAAAAAAAATATTTTTTTATTTCTTCTAAGTACATGTATTTTGTATAAAATATACACAGTAGAAATAAAAAACATTTTTTTGAAAACAGTTTTTAATCACTGAAAGTTTATGTGTCGAACCCCTTTAGGTTTAACGGGATGAACCGAATCTTACTCGGTATACCCGGTTCAGTGAACTGTCGTACAACCATAACAACGCTGGATCGGCAAGACGAACTATGGTGAACAGTGATACTCTTATCAAACTGGCAAAAGAGACCCGATTGTTTTAAAATGTTTAAAGCCTCATGTAGTCATCAGGAGCTACTGGGAGGAATGGTCAAGATTTCAACAGAATCGAAATATGGAGTCAAAACTGGATTAAAACCGTTGCTACACATTAGCTCTACCGCGATGTTGCATCCCGGTCTCAGTACGGATTATCCCGCTGTATCCACAGTGTATTCCGGTTCTGAGCTGACAGCAGACCTTGTGCCGGTTTGGCACCCCCGGTTTGTCCCGTTGTATGAACCTTTGAGACATCGTGAAGTTCTTAGTCGATTCGGGCTAACCGTGACGAGCCGTGTTGCTACGACCGCATGACGTCGTACAGTATGGGTTCGATATCCACTGTCGGTGCAAACCTATTCTGGTATTTTATTTATTTATAAACCGTGGTATACCGGCATTATTTGGACTGCGCTGAACCCTGGTTCTACACCGGTTGAGTCCCAGTAAAGTGCGTTTCACACCGATGGAGGCAGGGAAGAACATAGCATATACCCGAATTATGGTTATATACGGTATGCCCGGTAGAAACCCATTTCGTTACGGATTATACTTAATTATACTGGTTTCATCACGACCAAGGTCTGTGTAGTTCCAGTTACCGAGTATTTGTCGAACAATGCAAAATACACTAAATAAATAATTATGTAAATCATAATTGAAATTCTGTTGACATCAATTTATTTGTGTTTACGAAAAGTAGCATTCAAACCCGCACGATGAGTTACTTAGAGGATAATGCACGGCTATGTAGGAAGCATAATCGTCCGAGTGGCTTTAGCCCGAGGGTGATTATCAATCCGAAATTTTTACGAGTTCGACACAGTCATGAAGCTGCAGTGATTTTTTTTTCATTTTTTATTTCTACTGTGTACATTTCATACAATATACATTTACATATTAGAAGTAAAAAAAAATATTTTTTTTAAAACAGTTTTTTATCACTAAATGCTTATGTGTCGTACCCCTTTGGGTAAACCCCTAAGAACTGTGGATACGTCTGGACTTAAACTAGAACAGTAATACTACAAATGAGTGTTTAGAAAGGATTGCGACATTTAGCGTTAATGTTGCGACATTTAACGTCAGGCCAATTTGTTGCGACATTTAACGTCACAGATGCGACATTTAGCGTCAGGGGGGATTGCGACATTTAGCGTTGGTTGCGACATTTAGCGTCAGCCTTGCGACATTTAACGTCAGGTGCGACATTTAGCGTCGATGCGACATTTAACGTTGCTACACACATCCTTTATTAATTTAAAACTCGTACGCATTGTCTTGCATAAATGTTTTGTTGGAATATATCATTGTAAACATATACGTTCATTTAACGTTAATTACATTGAAGTTTTATGTTAACTGGTCCACTTTTATCTTTACAATAATCGTACTCTCTATTTGTGATTATTCAAATGAAGGTTTTATTTGAGCGAGCTCAAATAAATATTAAGAATTTGTTTGTATATATTACGAAAATGCATCGATTCCGACCAACCAATTCACTAATGAAGCACAGATTGTTTGTACAGTGTAATAGCCTACGATATATTATAACGGTCACACACTCAGGAAAGTCGAGTGTGAATACCAAATCTCCAGTCGACTTCCACTAACTCGACCGTCACTACAGCTACACTTGAGGCTTCCTTAGGTTAGTGTAAGTCACTCGTGAGAGTATTCATTTCTGTGATCACTCGGTGAAATAAAAATCGGTCATACACCAGAATCTACAAACATTCTCTATGTAATATTTCAATTTGATAATAAACTGATAATTTCTCACTTATTTCCAAAACGAAAAATCCCCAGATTAATTTTAAAAATGCCCGTACGACAATCCTAAATAACGAGACTAGGTGGACAGAATTCCATACCAAGCCTTGTTTAAATGTTAACATATCAATAATAAAGCGACTCCCTACTATAACATACTTAAGTTAATTCTCACACAAATATGCAGACTCTTCCCCCATCGCTTTGTCTCCTGACCCGACGTGACATTGTGACATTTGCGCGACTTTGATCCGATACAAAATGCCTGTCGATAATATCTGGATGCATTTTGCATAGCAAATACTGGTAAATGATTTGTGTTAAATAAGGCAATTCTCTGTATGTATTTAGTATTTATCCGAAACATCGTATAGTTATTTAATCATATTACAACACATGCTAAACATTCATTGGCGACAGAGATGTTACATGTTAACAGAATCGTGGATTGTCCTATGAAACCGTAGCAAATCAACGAAATTTAATCAAATTGGCTCAAGTGCGCAACATATTATACTGGTTATGTAGTACGCAAAGCATTGAATCCACGAGTCAATTAATAAATTAGTGATAAGCAAAACATTAACGATGAATATTACGTCGGCTTTTGATGTGTAATGTGACATCACAATTTCTCGAGCTTTTCGAACAGCCCTCGTACATGTTGATAATGTGTGTGTCCCTAGGCCATCCTGAACCAAATACTTGTGTTTTATTGAACCGGAAATGTTATAGGACATCAACCGCGGTTTGTTGGTAAACCTTTACGGGGGAGGGGGCGATCCTGGTTAACCAGACGGATGCTATGATAATAATAATAATAACGACTTTATTTTAAGAGGCGACACAGTTGGGCAAGCCCAGTCTTCCCTGTGAGCCTCTATGCAAAAAATGTGTACATAAATCGTATGACATAAATAATAAACAATCAGAATTCTATGTACATGTATACGTGTATACATGTATTTGTTAATTACAAGTTTGAACGAACAAGCCAATTACACTTTAAAAATTAGTCCCACAGTTTGTCAGTCATATTATACACGTAACCTCTCCACAACGAATCCCTCTCTATACTAATCACCCCGTCCATCTCCGACAAAGAGAGAACATTCTGTAGTATAGTTTCATCAACAGTATGTAAGTATTTTACAAATGATAATTAATGCCCCATTTTGATAATTGTATTCGTGAAACATTTCCATCCATTTCTGGAATTCGCGTTCATCTAGTTCGGTACGATTATATCTGCGGACTAATTTTCATCCTAGGGCATACCACGTTTTACAACAGTTGACATTTAATTTTCGGGGCGAATTGACCATTTATCATACGCCAAACATTAAAGGGGCGTATTGACTATCATTATTGTTAATTAGATCTAACGGTTAGCAAATAGCGCCGTCTATTGCTGAATAACTATGGGATACAATTAAGGTTTCAATTCATGGTAACTATAATAGGGGTTTAATTAATGAGGGTATTTGGAATTAATTACAAATTCTAATTCGAATACAAGGGAGAAATCAGTGAGGTTCTGCTACGAGTATTTATGAAAGTGTGCTTAAGTAGCAGCAACAACAGCAACTGTAGCAGAAACAGTAACAACGGCAGCCGCGGCAGTAACAGTAGCAGCAGCAGTAACAGCAAAAACAGCAGTAACAGTAGCAACAGCAACATCAGTAGCAGCAACAGTAACCGTAGCAGCAACATTAGCAGCCGCGGCAGTAACAATAGCAACATCAGTAGCAGCAGTAACGGTAGCAACAGTAGCCGTAACAATAGCAATCAGTAACAGCAGTAACAACAACAGCAGCAGCAACAGCAGTAACAACAGCAGCAGCAGCAACAACAGCAACTACTACAACAACAGCAGCAGTAACATCATCAGCAACAACAGCAGTAACATCATCAGCAACAACAGCAGTAACAGCAGCAGCAACAACAGCAGCTACTACAACAACACCAGCAGCAGCAGTAACAGCAGCAGCAACAATAGTAACTACTACAACAACGGCAGCAACAGTATGAACTACTACAAAAACAACAACAGCAGCAGTAACAGTAGCAGCAACTTGAGCAGAAGCATCAAGAAACGTTACAGTTACAACCAAAATGAGGATCTTGTTAATTACAACATTCCATTGAACTACATTAAAATATTTGAAAAGCCACTTGTAATGAATTCATTATGAAAGTATCGATTTGCAGTGATCACAAGCAACTGATGCACATGCGTTTCAAACTGAGTTCTATGAACGAACGACACAGTTTGCATAGAATATACAAACGTGAGATAAAGTTACTAATGACAATCAGGACTACACGCTCGTCCAGGGATGGTATTCAATATTGATCTCACTTGACTTAAGGATAAGGACAACCAATCAGATCACACCATATCAAACTCTTGGTCAGTAACAAGCGATATGATTGGCTATCCTCATTCCACAATTAAATTATATTAATATTGAATACCACTACTGGACTACAACTACACACATGCCCAAATAATCAAATTAATGATAGAATCGTCATGTCGAAAAGGTATTGATTTAGAGAGGGAGAAATATACACCCGTACAATTTTTATAATATAACTTTCCGTAAGTGTCGATGCCTAATTACAATGATTGTGAATTTTACGGTCGTTGTATCAAAGAATGATGGCAATAATATAAGTGTATGTAATACTTGCATTTATATCGTTATTTGCGGAATGTGCATGCCATTAACTCGTCAGCTAGATGCACATACCTAGCACGTATTGTCAATTTAGGTGTTATATTATATTACAGCAACACATGTTAATACACGAATCCCGAATGAGTGAAACGAATGCATAATACAAATTCGAAACACACTCGGACTCCGAAGGCTAATTTGAATTGACCAAACAGTTTTGTCAAAATGCCGTTCGAATACTTGGGATCCGTCGGGAATGATAACGGAGAACGTGTATTCACATGACTGTGCTCAAACTGCAGGTATTGTGTATAAATAGTGTACTTATACAGGTTTGAAGAAAGGGATCGGCCCTCGAGTGATAGGGTATAAAATACTGCCCGATCAACGTTAGCGCCAGGTACTGAAGTTGCTGCTAGAATAATGCCCCTTACAAAAAGAAACACTTCACAACGTAAATACTCCGTATAAGCCTTTTTCATTGATTTTACACCGTAATAGTGAACTCGACCGCTGCGTCACTCTATTTTTATCCTGACTGGACTAAATAAATAAAATTAATGGTAAATAAAGAAATAGCCAATTCATATATTTGAGAAAAAAAATGTGTAGACCATACCGGAATCAAACCTGTAACATTCGGCTTACAAGTTAAACGCTCTACCGATTGAGCTAATCGGATATTTAATATCATAAATTATGCAATTAATATGCACTATATACCCGCTGCTGCAAAAGTTTTTCATACTTTAATTTACGTTATTTAGTCCATATACACAGCTTCCTAGCACCTTTAACCACACGGGCAGACCAACAACTTCTTCACTTCGGATCAACGTAATGAACAATGCATTCTGTACTCGGGGCCTCACGCATAGTTAAGCTTCTGTAAATATCAACTGGTTTCTGATTGGTATTAATTGGACGATTATTTCTGATATGTGGCTGATTTAAATAAATGAGCAGCTGATTTCTACACAATGTAATGACGACATTCTAACAATCTGAGCATCAAAGCCCACTCGGCGGTATCTATAAATGCTCGCTGACTGTCGTGCGTGAGGTCTGAATATTATATTCATGCATTTGATGTTAATATTGTTTAGAGCTGGCTCTAAATATGAACTGCAAAGCTTTGGATAAAACACATAAATCAGATGTTAAAGGTAAGGAAAGGTTCTTAATTGATAACATACTTAATTAATTTAGTCATTAATTGTTTAATTATAGCCAGTGGGACGTACGATGCATACATTCTGTTTAAGGCTTTTACACACACATGCATTATAATTATAAACATCTTTATTACAGTCACGTGTAAGTAATTAAAAAATAACAGTTTTTACATGATTTATCACATTTTTTTATTATACTGAAACTTATTGGTTAATATAATTATTAATCACCTTAACAATAGCATTTTGTGTCCCGACGTGAACCCATGTGCATGTGTATGTATTTGTGAGTAATATATGTGTGTCTGTACATACACATGGGTACTTAATTTGTATTATATACATAATTATATACATGCACAATTAATAAATGGAGGAACAAACTATCGACTTTAGTGACAGAGTTAGTACTGAGTTTTCATTTTAAACTCTAATTATATTGGCGGTTGAGAAATTACAATGCTATTAAAATATCACAGTTGAAAGACTTATACATTTAATTTCTTGATTTTTACATGCAAAGGACTACCTACGTAACGCTAAATGTTATAACACTATATTTCAGCCCATTCTGGCTGGCTTACACATGATGTTTGTTCGTATAATGTCGGCTACCAGGAATCTTGTAAACGTCCAAGACATCGGTAAGTCACGATCGACTAATTATGATGAAGACTTTGTTTATTGAGGGAGCTTACTTGTCAATCTGCCGTAAGGCCCTTAACATTAAAACATTTAAACAACATTGAATATAATTTTACATAACTACAATTTCAAAAATGTTGTCTACATTGTGTTACTTCATAGAATATAAATGTTTTATATAAAGAGCTTTAATTGAACTGACCAGTGCAGCAGACTACTGAATATGACTAGGTAAAGCATTCCAAATAGATGATCCTGAATTATCACTTACGAATAAGTGAATAAAACAGTGTTTTGGGTATATACTAGTACGGAACAAATCTTCCGAGCAAATGTTCAAACTAGACTATTTTTAAATGCCAAGTATTTTCTTTTCTTCGCTTTGTTCTGAAATAAGAAATTGATTATACCTAAGTACTGTGTTTATCAAACAGAGTTGTAACGAAGTAGTTGTCTTTAAGAACCTTACAATATGTGATCAAATATTAAGCCTATGTCCCCCAAAGGTATTTCTCATCGGTGATGTTCTCCCGGTTTCTTCCGATACCACCCGCTTCATCACGATTCTTTCCTATATCACAAAGTATCCAGGGGCGGATCCAGGATTTGGCGTTAGGGGGGGCGTACATTCGTGTATTGATACCCCCCCCCCCCCCCCCCCCCAAGAAAATGCGCGAGCGAAGCGAGCAAGAAAAAACTGTATCTATGAGAAGCATTCCACACAATTTCGTTCTTTATCTTAAAATATTCATTGATGAAGTTAATGTGAGAGCAAGGCGAGCAAGAATATATGCATTAATTATTTGAGCAGCATATCCCTCATACTCATTCCCTTCTTGACAAAATTAACTGATAGTGATTGTGCGAGCGCAGCGAGCAAGAAAAAATGCAATTATCTATTTCAGCAGCAAACACCACATCCTTATTACTTGGTTATATGCACTGATGTAGTAATTGTAAGAATTAGAAATAAAATCAGTGTTTATCTGAGCAGCATACCCAACCAACTCATTGGTAAATCAAAACTTGGCGGCTTTCATTGAATTTACGTAGTTCTACAGCGAGCGAAGCGAGCAAGAAAATTTGTTGTTTATATGAGCAGCATAGCCAGGACTAACGATTATCGACTGGATAATATTCACTGATATAATTATATATATATAGCTTCTGTAAATTCGTCACGAAGAAAAAATGCAATGTCTATCTGAGCAGCATACTCTGCGAACTCCAGGGCTTCAGTTTTGTTTAAGAGGAAATGTGAAATACTTGGGATCCAGCGACTAGGGAGACCAGTGGCTTTCTGCCTCGTGACTTTTTAAATATAACCACGGAATTCGTCAGCTGCATTTTCAGATATCTTGTTTTTAATGAAAATGACAGGTTTATAAGAAAATCAAGCCAACTGTAATACTGACTTGTCGGACATTTTTAATGTGCAAGAATCTCGGCAATTCTGTAGCTGATGTTTGGCATTATGCTACCAATCAGTCCCATATTTTGTTTTTTGCATAGAGCATTAAGTTCACTTAAAAATCCATTAATTTATTATTGTGTTATTGACGCGAGCGAAGCGAGCGAAAAAAAATTGCATATCAATATTGTTCTTAAATCCAATCTATGATTAAATTACCTAGGCTCCGGCGATTTTAGGGGGGGCGTACGCCGGGTCCGCCCCCCCCCTTGGATCCGCCTATGGTATCTCAATGACTTCCCCGAAGCTTCCCCTAGACCACAGTGGACCTGTTCCCGATGTCCTGATAACTTATTAATTTCCATCGGGAGTACATCGCCGAGGCAAGAAAATGCTCAATAGGACCTAGGCTTTTCTGGTGCTCAGCATAATGTTGTTTCGTGACATTAGCTTCGGTGATATATAAAACAGTTGCAATGTTATCAGTATTAAAGTCGTGATAATAAGCGATTCAACTAATCACTCAGATTAACATTGAAACCTCTATCAAGCGAGCATCTACGTATGTAGTCACATTCTCTCTCAAACAGCCGTACTACGTGGGAGCAGTAGCCTATAGGTAGGACACGCACTGCATGATCGAAAGGGCCCAGGTTTAACCTCCGTCTGGACCTGCTTAATTTCTCTGAGCAAGAATAACCCACATGATTCAATTACCTCTGTTCGTTATTTCTTATATAATAATAATCAAGGTCGTCCATGAGCCTTCATCTTGTGAGAGAGATTTGATAATCTATATGTTGCTATAGCCGTATATTGTATACGTAGTGTTTTGTTATGGACAATATTTACGCAAGATCAATTGAATGATATGGAGAGGGGGCCTCTTAAAATGACTCTATTAATAATATAAAACATTGTCCACACACTCTCAATCTCATTAAAATCAGACCCTAACATTTAGTAACGTTTTGATTGGATGATTGAAACGTCACTTGAACATGACCCCGTATGGAGTACCATCAGATCCTATATATCAGTGTTAAGTAGTGAAGCGTTATATGGATTTGATTTAAATGAGATTAATGAACTCTCATCCGGTGGTTGGGATTTGATTACGAAAACAAGTACGTAAGTGTAGCCGTATTGTCATATTTTTGTTTTTAGAACCACATTTACACAAGACCAGTTGAAGGCTATGGAGAAGGCATTCCGTAAAGCACCATATCCCGACGTCTCTGTAAGAGAACATCTCGCTAAACGACTGGATCTAAATGAATCAAGAATACAGGTATAGTATTCGTTTGGATATCAGAGTGCTCTCCCTTTGTTTATAGTAATCATTTGGGTATAAGAGAGTGCTCTCCCTTTGTCTATCTAATATTGTGTAGTGTAAATACTGTCGATTTAAAAGTTGAATATAATTATCATCACTTACACTGAGTGTACTATAAAAGTGTTCCCTATATAGAGAGCTGTATAAAGGGTACACTCAGACTGTACACTCAGATAATTGGAAACCATGTGCCTATGGTCACAGCAGAATAGTTTACTCTAATTGAGCTCATACATTTATATCGACTGTGAAACAAGTTCACTTAATAATATTCTTCCCTCTCAACACCTCATTCGTAATGTTACCTATCGCCCGAGGGTATGGGTGAAGAGAAGCCAAGTTTTGGCCTGGGGCTTGGCCCCTAGGCCATAGTGGTAATACCAATTTCTCAGCCTGTCCGAATTGGCAGACGACCAAATCCAAATTCCCAAAAACTCCTAATTACACTTACATTCGCAATAAAAGTAGTTTTCAGATCTCACTTCCCGTCTTTAAAAATGCAGAACATCACTACTTAACATGACAGATTCATGAAAAAGTGTAAAAGAAATGTTATTGAAGCACATTGACAACAACACAATTTCTATTGTTTAACTATTCTGTGTGGCAAGGAAGATAACTGAGTAGGAGTTTGGATAATTCTTGGACTGGATTACCTCCCCTATCACTAAGTTATTGAGTCATTGTTTACAATGCAATGTCGTAAGCAAGCAATTTAATTTGATTTTGTATGCTGATAACGAAGGTAATTTTGATCATTGGTGATCACTTTATTATAGTGCAGAAATGGAAGCATGAAAAGGTGACCGTAATTTCGTACAGCATCGATTTTCATATTTTCGCTATGCTTTACGCATTATTTGCCAAAACATTAACAATGTAGTACTACATGTACTTCAATATATGACAGTGCATGTATGTGGGTAGTGGGAGCATTAATGGGATTCTGAGGTATCTTGTTTGTTACTAGTAGTAAATAAACTAGAAACATAAGCAAGTTAAGCAATATATTAACCCTACAACTTTCTATGGTCAACATAACTGGCAGAAAAAGAGAACGTGTATTTCCTACAAAACATTTTTGATCCGTTCACATTCACTTCAGCTTAGTCAAGGCGAATAAAGTTTAATCCCAGGCCTTCAGCGCTTTGCTTAAAAAATATACCAGATTTATATAGCGCCCTTTTCATGCGAACGCACGTTCAAAGGCACTTTACCCATGTTGCAGCCACAAGGGCGCAGGTGCATCCTCTACCAGTGCATATACAGTATGATCTGACCAGAGTGACAGACTGAGAGAAAGCCCCTGAAGGAAGAGAGAGACATATGATACAGTCATGTCCGGCGCTGCAGAAGTGCGCCTAGCTCTTATTTCGAATATACAGCCTGGTTCTTTAATGTGCCCGGTGTATAGCACCGATACACAGCTTCCTGGCACTTCCAGATACTTTGCAGATCACACGGCCAGATATAGCGGGAAATATTATAAATATAAGTTCCGATGCCAGGGATTGAACCCACGACCTCTGGATTGACAGCCCAGTGCGTTACCACTGAGCTAAATCCGCTTGTTTATGCTGAGCGTCTAGAAATGGAATTCCTGGTACAATATTTTAAATTTCGTCTTTGGTATGACGCGGTCGGGTATCAAACCCGGGACCTCCCGAACTCGAAGCGGACACTCTACCACTAGGCTATCGAGGAGACTGATGATCGGTTTGACTAAAAGCAAGATTTAAGTATCCAAAAACTAGTATTTGTTAACGTATACTTCAGATATGGTTTCAAAACCGGAGAGCAAAATGGCGGAAAGGTCTAGCTCCAAAAGTTGACATTGACTTGCCTACAGAGTCAGGTTCGTCTATAAACCAATCTCCGTCATATATCGGTGGCTTAGAATTAGATGGTCGTAAGTACAAACTCAATATTTTGAGATGCAAATTTCACATTACGCATGCGTCTTATAAGGTTGTATAATTTATTTAGAGATTAATAACTGGGCGCGCTGTGGCATTGAATAATAATATCCCCGGCACGACGATAATGGCTCGAGGGCGCTAGCCCGAGTGCCATTATCAAGCGCCGGGGATATTATCATTCAATGCCACAGCGCGCCCATTTATTGAACTGTTTAATATACATGTTCCAGCAAAGGAAATATATGAAAGCACTCAATGTCAACATCTTACATAACAATATAGAATAAATGTTACACGTCTGTATTCGTCAATTGATACGAATGTGCATTCGAAACAACGAGAAATAGCACGGTACAATTCTCATTCCGGGACAATATAAAACTAAAAGTAAACGGTCAATTAGATATTATGTATTTTTAGTAAAATAAAGAAGTATGGATGTTCCGTTTTCCTTAATTTATTATGCCTAGCCTTCAAGCGTATGTTTCGACGTGTATGTACAATAGGAGCCGTACGTTTACGTAAATTCCGCGTAAATAACGTCACGTCGCGCGTGCATATGATCGCAGGGCAGTTATTGATCACGTGATCGATAATATCCCCGGGGATATTATAAGTTTTTAACATTTTGATCATAATATCCCCGGTGGGGCGATAATAAAGATTTTGTCTACGCAAAAATGTTACTATATATAGTGACAGGTGTATTAATCTTTATTAAGGTCTCACCAATGTTCATATACAATCAATATAAAACATCATCTTAATCATTATAGATATTTATCACATGTTTGACGTTGCGGTAGCGTAATAAAGCCATTATTTATTTTTGATAATACACTAGTGTAATAAAGCTATCACGCGACGTCATTCAAAGTACAGGCGACGTCGTCAAAGTTGCGCGTTTATTATAGTGAAAAATAGGTAGCTATTTTATGTTTCGGCCGGAAAAGGCTAACATGTGATAAAAAGAACATTACATTTGTGACTTTCCACATTGAATTTATTAAACTCGTTGAAAAAATCGATAAAATGCTCGGCAGAGCCTCGCATTTTATTATTTTATTCAACTCGTTTAATAAATTCAATATTGAAAGACACTCATGTAATATCCTCTATATATACATTGCCATTCTATACAGAATTATAAGAGACAGTACAGATGTATGTAGTAGTAGTAGTGGTAGTACTTACGACCTTCTAATTCTAAGCCAGCGATGTGTTGATTATTATTAAAGAGAGTCTACGTCCATCTCAATATTTTTTTTTAATTTATGCAATCCCTGGATGTGATAACATTGACAAAATCTTCCTTAATTTGTATCATTGTAATTAACATCAATAAATTTGATAAACCTTCTAGTTTGTTGTACAATATTTTGATAGTTTTTTACGTAATTATGCGACATATAAGGTGTTTTCAGCTGTATTTTCATTGCATTGATTCTAATTACGGATAATTTAGTCAATTGTGGTTACAAAAATGGTTAAATAGATTAAAAACCAAAATATTCAGATGCTCACAGTATATCTTTGAATCAATTTTAGATTAAAAAAGGTCACAGTATATTACTATTTTTCGCGTGGGTAAGATTTGAATTTAAATGGCGTATGACAAGATCAAATCAGTGTGTTCTAGTCATTGTTCACGCTGCAAGAGTAACATAGTGCTGATTTCATTAAATTGAATTCAAGATGATAATCCAATACCTGCTAAATTTAATTGAAATGTTCACAGAAAGAACACGTTTTGTAATGTTTAATCTATTATTCGTGAATCAGAAAGATGTAATAGCCTGCCTTTATTGAACCTGTTATTTGTACTTCAGAAACTGCCCATCCGCAGACGTCAGAAACAAGTCCAACAGTTCCCTCCGTTGTAGCGTCTGAAGTGAGAAACACAACTCCCATAATGCACTTCCCAACATGGCAGCCATGGCGTCTTCCTAGTGACGTAGTGTGGTACCCGTCTGTTCTTCACGATCGTTATTACCGCGCATCCAGCACCGGAGACCAGCAGGCAACACAAGTGCTACAGTTCTTATCACAGTGTCATCAGCGCAATATGGCATTAAGTGAGGAACACAATATTGATATTACTAATCCCGCAAACAGAACGAAAGAATGACTGTTCAAGAATAGTGTATGACTTGTTGACATTTAGTCAAATTACCAAGATGGCGGCCACCATAACGATGTTTTTCTTCATGTCCAACTTTCCTGCCCATAGCCAGCGCCCGGTGGTAAAACCGCATATCGCTATTTGTCGCATAAATACTGTAAATACAGCTATGGTGCGGGAAGTTGGGTATGTATTGTTGTCTATATGTACAACAAGAGATGCTTGACTTTTTGTAAGCCACATTAATTTCTCACATTTAATTGGTTGTCGGGATATGTATTAAACTAGGGAGGGGCACTGATACTGAGCTCTGAGGTTACACACCACCGTATTGGTGTGATGAAACTGTTTCATCTTGATTATTTTTTAATTTTCCACCCACATACAAAAGTGACATGTTCGCAAATACGGACTAAATATTGGCCAATTTTCAATATAAAACCTTTTCCGTTGAGAAATTGCAAGTCTCATCCAATATAAATTTATATGATACGTATTCAACGCAAGAAGGGCGTTTTTAACGTATAGAATTTTGAAAATTTACGTAGACTTTTAAAATCTGATGGAATATATGCTTAAAACGTCAATTGTACGCCCTACATACATAGCCTCACGTTGCTAGGAACTTGATATGTTTGAAATATTTAAACTACGTAATATGAACAGCATGTTAAAGCCATTTCCGGCGATTTCCATTAAATGTACATTCGGCGAAAGTTCGATTTTTGACCGATGATGTCGGAAGAAGGTCCCAAAAGTCCTTAAGACACAACTACGATGTTTGTATTTACTTTCGGTTTCACTGTTATGATATGTTATAAATGTATATTCATCACAGATATGCAGACATGCGTTAAAGTTTAGCGTGTTCCTAAAGCCTAGGTCCCACTGAGCATATGTTGCCTCGGCGATGTACTCCCGATGTACATTAATGAGTTATCAGGACATCGTGAACAGGTCCATCGTGTTCTAGGGGAAGCTTCGGGAAGTCATGAGACAATTGTGATATAGGAAGGAATCGTGATGAATCGGATGGAATCTGAAGATAGAGGGAGAACATCGCCGATGAGGAATTCCTTAGTGGGACCTAGGCTTACCATCATTGTTGTAACTTACTGTATTTAAAAAACAAGTTGCGACAGTGCTGCGTTACACTGCGTTTTGACCGCAATTGTTTTAACTTATATTTGGTTTGTATTTGATATTCACTATGCTCGTGTTTGGCCGAAATGTGCAATAATGTTTTCGGAAGGACATACGTTTTAATTGGTTATAATAGTAAACAAACTCTATAAACAAGTGCTGTTTGACATAATTATTCTTTTTACAGCACGTCCTTTCATTGATAGTGCGCTCATAAAACAAAGAAAAGTGTTCAAAATTCAATCCAAATTTTCCGTAGAATGCAAGCCTAGGTGTGTTTGAGGTTTCCACCATTTGTTAGCTGTATTTAAATTTTTCATGTCCACTTACCTGAGTTATAACTCGATTATTCAGGTCAGTCATTTGTTTACAAAACATTGTGTACATAAACATTGCAATTTCTCTTATAAATGTCTTATTCTAATCTAATATATATTATGTGTAATAGTACGCACTGCAGTGAATAAGGTATTGGTTTTCACTGCCTTTTTCTCAAATTAAGATGTTTAAAACAATATAAATACACTGCTATGGTATTGCAATGTTTGAATACAAGTGCCAGACCTGAATTCACGGACTATGTCAACAATTGCTAGTCTGTGGCATTAATCAACAATATTTTACGACTGGACCTAGAGGTTGAGCGCGTGTATTGGAATTAAGAGGTCCAGGGTTGATCCAACCCGTGCAACTGCTTAATTTCTCAGAACACATACACATACTGTTCCAATTTACCCAGGGGTGGTATTCATTATTGATACTACTTAATTGGAAAATAACGTTAGCCAATCATATTGCCTGTTACTGGCCAAGAGTTTAATATGGTGTGAGATCTGAATCATCTGATTGGTTGTCCTTATCCTTAAGTCAATTAAGATCACTATTGAATACCATCACAGGTGTATTTTTATTGAGGTGAACGTATAGGATGAAGTTTTCTTGTACCTTAGTTCAATCAAATTATTTCCAGTTATTGCGACATGTGAGCAGAAAGACTGTAGGAAAATATGTTAAATGCAGTAGCTACTAAATGCATGTACTAGACTCTAGGAATTGATTATTTCTTTGATAATCATCTCAACAAATAACTAGGATTACATACAGTGTAGTATAACTATATGTTACTTCAGTATCTGTAGATTCTATCAGACATAATATAGTAAGATATGTGGGTAGATTTCGTATGAATGGAATCCCCGTATATTGAATAGTAAAGTCTGTTAACTTAAATGTGTGCATTATGAATTTTAAAAACAGTTATGTTAAGTAAATCCATATTTAACTCAGTTAAGTACAACCCGTGCCAATTCACGTACACTTCTAGTTTGTGTCTCGATTCATATTACATTATTATACCTACCCCGAAAACTGTTTAAGCTTACTTAAAAAAGCGCAGAACGATTTCTTGGCTTACTACACAGCAAAGGAACACGTATAAAGAAGCAAAATGCCTATGATAAATCATCTGAACTCAATGGAGGCACGGTGTATCTAATTAACCGTAACTATTTAAAGTAAATTAAAGTGACATAAGAGTTACCCAAACTAGTATTGTACGTGAATTTGCATGTTTTCTACTTAACTGAGGTACATAATTCCATGGATTTATTTAACATAACTGTTTTTAAGATCATAATGCACACCTTTAAGTTAAAAGACTTTATTATTCAATATACGGTACTGCATTCATGTTCAGTAATTCAACATTATCGCCTTACATCAAGGGCACGGACAAAGGGTCCAAATGATTCTGACAGAGACTTTCTTGTATACCTTTTACTAATGTAATATGACACAACTAACGGGTGCTTTTCAGATATTTAATGAAATGTTATTTCATGTTGTTTAAACACTATTTAAACATGTTTAAGCTCTCTGGATGGGTTGTATAGTGTGTCACTGGCAGGGGTGGGGGTCACAGTCAACATGCCGAATACCTGTGTAATTTAACAGCTGTTATCTGGTCTATATTTATAACCCCGCTCCAGGTGTAATAACAACACAAATCTAAAGGACCGATATTGCACGATTTCATCGCGGAAATTTATATATTCAACGCAATAAATTCATGCATTAACGTCAGGATCATGTCAAATTCGCTGTGCTATACCCGCTTATGAAAACATACAGGATGTCCAAAAAGAAAGTATACAGTTTCAGTGCATATTTATCAATTCTCTTCATTCTGCTATTGTAAAAAAAAATTGCAATGTGAAGACAAAATATGTAAGTTTTTTCTGGGACCGGTTTTAAGATTATAACTTAAATGAAAACTTACTGAAATTACCAGATTGTAGGATATGATAAATAGACACTGGAACTGTATAAAATTATATACTTTCCTTTTGTCTATATTTTCAACCAGGATTATAAATATAGACAATATATCAGCTGTTAAATTATGCTAATAGAAGGTTGAGGATTACCACAAAACCTCCGTACTAAAAATCATGCGCACTAAACATTGGAACATTAGAGACTCGGATATTTATTTCAGACATTGTACAGAGTGTTGAGACGGGTTGTATTTCAATTTATTATCTTTATGACACATCATTGTTCTACAATAAAACAAATCATCGAGGGTTATTTCATGGTACCACCGTTTGTTTACGGGACATTCTTCAATGATACAGTACTTATTATAACAGTTTTAAATGGATTTTAAACAATGTTTTTGTTTCCATCATCATGGTATTTGAATGGAGTCGCCGGGTATAAGTAAGAAATATCCATATTTAAGAGCAGGTAAGTCTCACCACTTCAAAGCCTTTGTAAACAATACTTGACTATGCATTAACGATCAATTCTATACAAATATATGCATAGCATACATGAACATCGACAATTCCGACTTTATTATTCATAATTATTAATTTTTATTTTAAATTAAACTATCGCGCCTGTGGAATCAATTATTTGATGGGAACCGTGTGTATTATTGATATGGAATTATTGTTTACAGTTGACACTGAATCTTTGTGTATATGTCAACATGTGTAAGCCCGAGAGGGTCTGTAATAGGAAATAAACAATTATGTACTCTATTATATTCACTGTAGGATACTAATCATGAAGATATTATAGTTTGTGGTGACTGGATTTACATTTTTGAAAGCGAGTGCAACTTGAACCGAAGTTGGACACTGTGCATGTCTTAATATAGACTAGTATCTTTGGTAATAACAATAGGCCACGCCCTTTATATTGCACGTTGCCTTAGAGTGTTCTAGAGTCTAGCACACTGCACGTGGTCATAGAGTGTTTAGGTGTCTAGCATAGAGCAAGGCCTTAGGGTCTTTTTCTAATGCCAAGCATATGACTCGACCCTATAGTGTCATAGAGTCTAGCATATTCCCCGGTCCGAGCGTGTCAAAGAGTCCAGCACATTACGCGGTCCGAGTGTGTCATAGAGTCTAGCACATTACACGGTCCGATTGTGTCATAGAGTCTAGCACATTACACGGTCCGAATGTATCATAGAGTCTAGCACATTACACGGTCCGAGTGTGTCATAGAGTCTAGCACATTACATCGTCCGAGTGTGTCATAGAGTCTAGCACATTACATCGTCCGAGTGTGTCATAGAGTCTAGCACATTACATCGTCCCAGTGTGTCATAGAGTCTAGCACATTACATCGTCCGAGTGTGTCATAGAGTCTAGCACATTACATCGTCCCAGTGTGTCATAGAGTCTAGCACATTACACGGTCCGAGTGTGTCATAGAGTCTAGCACATTACATCGTCCCAGTGTGTCATAGAGTCTAGCACATTACATCGTCCGAGTGTGTCATAGAGTCTAGCACATTACATCGTCCCAGTGTGTCATAGAGTCTAGCACATTACACGGTCCGAGTGTGTCATAGAGTCTAGCACATTAGACGGTCCGAGTGTGTCATAGAGTCTAGCATATTACACGGTTAATAAGACTATGACCACGGTCCCTGGTTTCTGAACGTATCCGATATTGCATCCAGCCCTAATTGAATTGGCTCGGGCACACTTCCTTCACACGAATACTATCTTCTGAAAGTGACATTCTGGATCTTTATACAACTCTGCGGAGACCGGAACCTCTATGCATAGAGAATACAGGGTTTTCTAATAGAAAGTTTAAAGTTTCAGCGTCATTTTACCAAATCCCTACACACTGAACGTGTAAACTTTCTTTTTGAACACCCTGTACTATTCTATTAGGACATATTTCACATATATTCGCCATCATGCCTTTACCAGAAGGCCTGGATATGCTGATACAGAAAGGCTACACAGAATCAGAAGGTACGCTAATCAATATGAAATACGTGTACAGTAAACCCTCTGTTGAGTTACACCCTTTGTGAGCTACAGATAGTGGCCATTTGAGTGAGGTTGTTGCTGTACAGAGGTTCAATTTATAGTAAATATCAGCTTAGGGAAATGTTGAAGGTGTTGTTGTAGAGGTTGTTGCTCTACCGAGGGCCGTTATGAAGAGGTTGTACTGTACATATACACTAATTTGGGCAATTATCAAAATGTTTTTAATTGTGCTCTGTGGTAACTGCGTGTCGAGTGTACCGAAATATTGTACCGAAGACAAACCGACTATAATTATTGTGTTTATTAGCTACATAGTCTTACCAAAATGTTTTGTTAATATTGTTTTACGTCCGACTGATCAAAAGCATTGATACTCTAGTGGTAGAGTGCCCGCTTCAATTGCTAAAGATCCCGGGTTAGATTCCAGGCCACGTCATACCAAAGACGACAAATAAATGTTTCAACAAATTCCCTTTATAGACGCTCAGCGTAAAAGGAAAACTGACCCATCTTCTCTCATACCCTAGTGGCGGTGATTACACCAGGAATGAAGTGTTGAGAGTGATTACTTTAATTTGAAAACACATTTGTTTCGCAATCGACCTTAAATAACCGTGATAATAAGTATAACTTATCAGTTACTTGTCAGTCATAAAGCGGCACTTCATCAACTGTATAATTGAAGAAATACTTTTTAGCAGATAAATCATTTTCGCATTCATTGCTCAAAATTTAGTTATGTACCTTTTTATAGGTAACGAAAACAGCCATACATTCCTGTAAATGTCATCTATGGTAAACCGTAAACGCTGGTCTTTATTGACAGGTGGTCTCTATTAACAGGTTCAATATCGTAGACAATGGTCCAATGGAAGATATCAGAATTGTTGTCCTTGCAGACAGGTTTTGTTATAGTATCAGTTCACAGGTGGTATTAAGCACAGGTCTGATTACACAGTCAGATCTCGATATAACGAACCTCGATATACATGTACTGACAAACTCATATGCTGACATCATTTTATGGGGACAAATACTCAAAAAGTCTCTTTGTATCAATTGAGTATATTGACATATTCTTTACAACGACATTTCACTTGGGAACAAACAGCGTCGTTATATCGAGACCTGACTGTAGTATGTTATTATTCCTAATTAACCCTAACAAAATCGTTTAACCAACTTACAGCTATTTGAACAATGCGAACATAATGTGTCATGCTATGAATTCGTCACCAACGAAAATATGTTCACGACAATTTGAACTTAGTGCAGAATGTGACACGTATCATATTTAGCTTCACTCCATGTTGTAAAATCACATATTTTCGTGGGTATTAAATTTCGTTGATTTTGATAAAAATACGTTTTCGTGGGTTCGTATATCCGTGGATTAGAGCAGAAACAGAAGAAGCAGTACAGAGCATGAAAGGATGTCTGAATTTTAGAAGTCGATTAATCGGGGGTTTTAGATTTCGTTGTCGAGTTCAACACGAAATCAACCGCAAACTTAAGCTCCCTCGAAAAGTAATGATTTTACAGAAGTAGTGAGATTCATTCAATTTTAACTCAGTTTCTGTAATCCGTCAGTGTAAATAATCACAGCAGTCTATAATCTGTTTTATCTGATTTTGTCACCTCAAACTTAATCAAGTTTATTTTATCATCGATTTGTATTAGCGGTGTTAAGATACAGGCATGACTTATCACCACCGTCCGTCTCGGGTATGTTTATATACATCGATTATTCAGGTCAGTTACTTGTTTACATAAACATTGTAATTTCTATTATCTCTTTTGTTACCCAGATAAACTAACATTATTGGATAATTACACCATGATTACAAAATGGCGGATGTATGTTTAGGCATACATCCCATTTCCGGCGAATTTATCTAAATTCTACTGGCTTAATAACATTCCGATGCTGCATTCTGTCTTCATGCATAATGTCTTATTTAATAGATAGTTTGAGCATTAGTATGTAGCTTAGTGAATAAGGTATTTCTCCAATTAAAGCAATAAAATTACAATGTTATGATGTTGAATGTTTGTATACAAGTGACAGACCTGAATAAACGGACTATATCCATTCATACACCTAGGTCAAGTGGAGCATTGTTGATCATTCTGGCTCAGAGAAGAATTTTTAAAAAAACAGTGGCGAAAGCGGGATCGAACTTGGGATATGTCTATTTCAAAGTGTGTGCCCTATATACCTCTAGACCACCGATACCCCCAAAAAAACAGGTATAACAAATGATAAGTACATTTGTACCTTTAATCTTCGAAGTCACCATCGTTCTTTATCGTGTAAACAAACTAAAATCAAAATAATATAAATTGTTAACATCGATTTTATACACCGTATTTGAACCGTTAAATGTGCTAGTTTATACTTATTTATTTTAGGGCGATTTTGAAACAAGTTTTTTTTCAAATTATTTTAATCACTCTTGACGCCTCATCCCCGATGTTTACCATCGCCGAGGGGTATGAGTGAAGAGAAGCCAGTTTCCATTTTTTACTAAGCGTCTAGCTAGGGATACACTAGTACTGGATTTGAACCCGATACCTCTCGCACTCCAAGCGGACGCACAAACACTCGGCTATCGAGGAGGCGGTTAATGGTGCTGAAGCTCAGATCAAGCAAAATATTTGTATGACGTAATTTTCCTACCTAACTACATGTTTATGTAATAGAAAGCCGCTCTATGTTGCTTTGTGAAAGATTTACTAGTATTGCAAATAAGCAATTCAAACCACTCCCGACATCGCGTTCTCATTTTTCCATTTTAAATAGCACGAAGTTTCCTTCTAGCACGAAGTTTCCGTTTAGCACGAAGTTTAATTCTAGCACGAAGTTTCCGTTTAGTACGAAGTGTCCTTCTAGCGCACTCTGTGGTGATTGATATGTGAAACATACACAAACTTCAGCGTAAATATCAATGAAGTAATCGGATCGCTTTGTCTAGCTTTTTAAGTGATAGTATTTTAATAGTTACTTCATCCCGAGCATCTGAACGATAGTTGAACTAGCGAAATAGTGTGTTACATTGGGAATGTGTTTGCTAGTATTGTCTGGCAGTGTGCACAAAAATTGAACACTTTTGAATGTAAGTGCTGTTTTGAGTTTTATATTTAAAGTAATAATTGTTTCCTATTTGAACTATTAATGTCATTATACACATGTATATCTATCTGTAACATATTTTGAATCTACATGCATTCTATGAAGCTTGCGGACCATTTAAACTTGGCTGAAATTTTCTTGCCCAATAGGAATACCTTAATTATATAGGTATAAATATCCTATAGAATCCCTGTAGAATTTTCGATGTAAAATTGCTTGAAATAACTACAAAATGCCGAAGTTTCGCAAGCTGTGTTAAAAGTTTAGGGGATATACCACAGGTAACTGTATCATTGATATAGAGTTAAATTGTTTGTTTGTTTTTTATAAAATTTATGTTATCTTAGATATTATAAATTTTATAAATAATTTTGTTTTTGCTTACTCTTTATTAATGATGAGTTACACGTAGGATATACAAGCAACAAATCAAATTTACGCGAAGATATGACAATTTCTTTGATCCCCGAAAGTAACTGTGCAAAACTTTCTATTACTTCTTGCCTTTTAAACTTTTAGACTTGCAATCATATTTATCCGTGTCTAGTCTTCCGTCTTTCCTACTTTTGTTTCTCTTTGTGTTTTCTTTGCGCGCTGTTATACAATTGTCAAATATAAGATAGCATAACGTATTTATGTAGATGTAGAATTTTATTTTATTTTGCAATAGTCCACACACTGATTCCTCACCTTTAAACAACTTACACGCAAAACCAATACAATCATGTTCAATGAATAGGTCATATGGTTAAAATGTCTTTCCTTTCCGGCAGGTCGTAATTATGATTGCCTTGTATGAAACGCAAACAGAAATCGATAGAAAATCAGAGCATTTAATTGGTACAAAATACATTAAATTTCTTATATTGTGACTCAGTAAAGTGTGTGCGTCGTAACGATGCATAGATCAAGATTTTAAAGATTTTTCGGATATCTCGGATAAATCAATGCCGCTGTGTAGTAAGTTTATAATTTACTAAAAAAATTCAATTCTTTATCATTCTATATCTGCTACAAATTATAAAGAGATTTTGTAATATTAACTATGTCTATGATTCAGGTAATGGACTGTTACAAACCATATTGGTCTAGGTAGACTCGGGTTCCATCCGAACGCATTTGTTCTCTAAACTTTTTGTCACGCCTTCACCACTGAAGAGTCGAACTCCACTAACACCACCTCCTGGCAGGGTTTACTGTTTCCCTGTTTCTGCACGGTACGCAAAAATGCGCGGGACATAAGTTGTTTCAGATATTACTAGGGCCAAGCTTTTGATTGGTTGATAAATTTAGAGACATGCATTGGTGGGAGTAAACACCATTCCTGTAATAACATACCCTAGTCTAGATCGTCCATGTGAACTCTCCCATTATGTTCCCTATTTTATCCTAAAGGGTACTGGTATCTTAACATGCAAATGTTTGGTACATGAGCTTGAATCCCACAATATGTGCAAACAATTAAAGCTACCTCGTGTTATAATGATGAGCATGTGTTTCATGTAAGTAAATGATAACATGATCTTGTTTTAAACTTCAACCATCATGTTGCGTACTAATAAACGTTCACAGTCTTTAGAAGCGGCATTACCGTTAACGTGTTGAAGTTAGTGTTGAAGTTGAAGTTGAATGCTTGGAACGTCACGATGCACGTCAATAGGAAGATTGCAAAACAAAGTTTAAACATGTTTACCACATTAATGATTTAATGAGTTTGAATGAAACACAAGTAAACTGTTCGTGTACATTTAAGTTACAGCTAAAGCGAATATAGTGTTTTAGTTTAGCATTGAAATTAAAGATGTCTGGATACATGCCAATATAATTTTATACCGTAATATTGGACTACATCACTGCGTAACTCTATCAATATACCAACTGAACCGTATGTTCAAATTATCATGACTCATAAATCATGCAATAATGTCATGTTGAACTGAAGAATTACACAATTTGTCATCATAAACATGCATTTTACATGTGATTTAAACACCTCAGACAAAGTTACACCCTGAACCAGAGATGTGTTTATATGATAGTCATGCCACCATGTATGTCTTATACAAACAATCAGATACCTAGATGTGGTTATACGGGTGAATTAATGCTAAATATGTGGATATTTTCGCGGGTGAAAAAGTTAGCGATTTTTTATTTCAAAAATTTGGCGTAAGGAAATATTAGAGATTTTTTATTTTTAACATTTGGCGTGAGGAAATATCAGCGATTTTTTTTATTTCAAACATTCGGCGTTAGGAAATATTAGCGATTTTTTATTTCTAATTTATTAAGTTCTTATAGGCCCTAAATTTACGCAAGAGAAAACGTTTGCGATTTAGATAAATTCGCGAAATTACGAAATTCGCCAATATTTCTACATCGCTAACTTAAAGGTGCTGTCTCTCAGAAGAGGATAAAAATTTATATTTCGTAAGTTTTCTACCTAACCAAGTATTGTTGTAACAGAAAGCCATCGGCGGTTGCTTTATGATAGATTTATGACAAATAAGCAATTTAAACCACTCTTGATATCGCGCACTCGGTATTTTTCCTTTGGAAATAGCACAGAGTTTCCTTTCAAAATGTAATTCACACATGATTAAACTGTAACATCAACAAACTACAGTGTAAACATCAGTGAGGTATTCGGTGCGTTTTGCAATTCGTTTTCTTCAAATAAAAACAAATTCCAGACAATTTAAGTGATAGTATTGTTAATTCTATAGGGTATTAATTTGGATGTAAAATGCTAAATAAATACAAAATGCATATGTCTGGCTAGTTATTTTTAAATTTCAGTGTGGTGGTTTATTGCATATACAGGCGACTATACCAAAATGACGCGAATATTTGACAATTTTGTTTTATTTTTGCACTACACCAATATATGAGGCAGCACCATTAACGACGCAAAGTTCGCGAAACTCAAATTCGACAATATTACTTCATCGCAAACATAACGACGTATACAGTAGATCAGATTATTGTTTAAACAGTGGCACATTCAAACCTATCTCCGCTATCTGAAACAGTTCATGTTAGCTTAATTATCAAGTTTCCAGCACTTAATGAACAATTTGTGTATAATTAATTGCTAGCTGTTCAACAGTGCTAACATATCGACACTCAATATTATCTTACATATTGGCGAATATCTGGTCTTCGTATCTACATCTATAGAAATTGTTTACTTAATTCTGCCTAGTGTGTGATTACATTTCACTGGTATTTAAAATATATTGAATGTGTTTGATTGTTTAAAGGAATAAGTATTTCGGCCTATAGAGACTTAGATGTTTGTGACATGTTTAGTTTTACACGAGTGTATGCCCAGTATACGTTCATAGGGGAATAAATTCACATATTTTTCTTTGGAATATTTTGGAGTAATTTCTTCTTCTGTGTATACATTTACAAGGAACTTGGTTGTGTTGTTAATACTGTTACATCGTACGCTTCTGCTTGGACCACAACCGTTACGATAATAGAAACTTTGCTCGCTTTGCTTATAAGCTCCTCAGTTCAACCCCAAGGATACAGGAGTCGTGAAAAAGAAAAATTAAATAAATGCCAAACACAAAAAATATTCGCCGTTTTGCGAGATCTCGTGCACGTGCAACGATAAATGGACCGATCGGGAGATATCTTATACGTATTGAAGAAACGGAAGGTCTGGTATTGGGGTCAGAGACCAATACACCAAGGGGAGCGACTGTGAGATTAAAAGGAACTATATCTCCGCTAAAACCTCTAACAAATCACTATTTGAAACTAAGACTGAAGAGAAAAACTAAGATGCGAATGGTAAACATTGAATTCGGCGAGCCGGACACGCCTAGATTCGTAGAAGAGAAGGAAAGGATACCACAAATGACAACTACTCTAACATTTTCAGATTACTTGTGTAAATGGTGTTTGACATACGTGGGTCAGAGACGACAGTTCTGTTCTGCCGACTGCGCAGCTCAATTCAAACTCTGTCAAAGACGAAGGGACCAGAAACAGGTAATGAACACGTTAAAACTGTTATTTCTTTATTAGTTACAGTGTAGCAAAACATCACTAAAGACTACAAATCCAAGACGAAATTTGCTTCGCTTCGGAAACCAAAATAATGCTGTAAAAGCCACGTGTATTGTTACACTGAAGTTACATGCATAGTAAATAATGTCGATACTTTCATGATCTGATTCATTGTTTATAGGTTAGTTTAGAAATCATTTTTTGTTATCATCATCGGTTTAAGTATAATGGTTTCTAAAGTTTGTCATTTTGATATGTTTATTTTTATTATATTTTATACTTTATGCTGTCCAACCAGTCTAAAACAGTTGTGTTCTAGAATCATCTCTCCCCCTGTCCCGGCGATGGACAAAATACAGGTCACCACATAATAAGGTGTAAAACTGACTACTTCTTGGACTATCTCCACATAAAGCTTCAGGACCTGATGAAATATATCCACATATCCTGGTGTTTGGAAAAAGCCACTGCAGCCTTTGTTTTAAAAAAGGGCCTCAAATCTAAACCTAGTAACTACCGTCCTATTTCCCTTACCTGCATAGCCTCTACACTCCTCGAACATATTGTTGTCTCCAATCTTATGACCTACTTTGACGAACATAAACTCCTCAGTGAGTTTCACGATCAGGTCACAGCTCTGAGACCCAACTAATTAACTTCACTAGGGATCTGTACAAAAACACCGAAAGGGCAAACAGACAGACGTTGCTGCCATGGACTTCTCCAAGGCATTCGGTAAAGTCGATCACATCAAACTAATTTACACAACTGGAATGCCTTGGAGTAAATCCCCAAATCACCGGCTGGGTCAAATCCTTTTTGTCAAATAGATCCCAGAAAGTTGCCGTTGACGGTCAACTTTCCAGATTATTACTGATATTTATTTTATTAGTAGTATTTTATTATTATCTTTATTAGAAGTAAGACCATGTCCCGAATCAAATTCATTAAAACAATAAATTCATTATATCATTGTTCTTATTTCATTTTATTAGCATCATTTCATAACTCTCTGCATTATACCGGCTCCAGTTATGGTAGTAATTTCCTTACTTCAATATGAAGGGTTTTACGGCTTTTAACCGCCAAGAAATATTTAATATATTTAAGGAAGATGAATTGGAAAAGTCTAATTACCATGCTGGTATAATTCGAACTGCCTGCTTTTTCTGTTACGATATGCTAAAAAACTTTAGGCCTTTTCGACTTGGCTATGTGGGTCGGGAACCAGACTATAAGCTGCTCCACGAAACAACCGAGTCGAACATGCGAAATGTATTCCGTCTTTAACGTAGTTCAGGTGTAAAAGTATGTCAACGATCACATCTATCGTATTCTTTGAGTATGTTTACACAGAAACGATATTATGCCAAATGAAGGTAGAATTGAACTGTATGAAGGGAGTCAAAGTTTGTCTAATATAATGTTACCTCCTCTGCCTTTAAACACTTCCTAAATCCTAATATCTTAATAACAAAATATCTAGCACAGTAAGCTAAGTACGTGATGCTTGGCTGTAATTGCATGTGAGTAAACTTTTTATTTTCGAACCAGTTTTATTTTTGGATATCTTCTTTTTTGTCAAAAAATGAAGCTTTGCATATTTAAGAATACAACCAACCTGCTCAATCCAAATTAAACTGCACTGTGTGATTTCCTTCATGCAAAATTACTTGTATACCAATGTTTGTGCTTTGAAGAAGTTACACAGTTTCTGTAAAATGCTAATTTCGGTTTATAGGGGTTCCCCCAAATTCTATGAATATTATGAAAATTCTAGCTTAGAAAACCTGTTATGAAATATTAAATATTGTCCCGAATGTGTTCTTCAAAGATACAACAGGTTTGATAAACCTTCTACAGGCAGATCAAAGTCGCGTGAATCTTCTTAAAAGGATATATAAAACCTCGTGCTAAATTGAGTTGTAACTATTTAATTATTACAATTTTTGTTCTGCATTTCTCTTAAGATAAAATATTTTTTATGAGAACTCCATAATAATTTATTTATCTGTATTTGTATTGATGAGACGAAAATAAACTATCAAACTAATAGTTCAAGATTTTGTCTTTGTAGGTAAACTCTACATGTACTTTTAATAATAGTCTGTATACAACTAAGATATTGAGGTAAACGTATATACAATATACACAATTCAGTATTGAATAGTTAAATGTTGATCACAACTATGCACCTTTCATGTTTATATTAATTTATTTCCGTACACAATTACGGCTTTGACAGAAAAGTGCTAGGTTTGGAATATACGTAATTACATACTGTAAAATCTCATATTGTCGTGTTTATTGTGTAAGATGCAATTTCATGGAGTCGCAAATGAGTCAAGGGAGGAAGAGGGAAGCCTACTCTCTCTCTCTCTCTCTCTCTCTCTCTCTCTCTCTCTCTCTCTCTCTCTCTCTCTCTCTCTCTCTCTCTTCTCTCTCTCTCTCTCTCTTCTCTCTCTCTCTCTCTCTTCTCTCTCTCTCTCTCTCTCTCGCTCGCTCGCTCGCTCGCTCGCTCCCTCCCTCCCTCCCTCCCTCCCCCTCCCTCCCTCCCTCCCTCTCTCTCTCTCTCTCTCTATCTCTCTCTCTCTCTCTCTCTCTCTCTCTCTCTCTCTCTCTCTCTCTCTCTCTCTCTCTCTCTCTCTCTCTCTCTCTAAATAGATAACTATGTCAAGTTGAAAATGGTCTGATGGTGCACTAAATTTGTGATCTTTTTAGACAGGTTATGAAAAAATGGTCTTTGTTCGCAAATGCGGCCTATAAAGTTTTTATTGTAGATGATAAAAACCCACGTCATATAAATATATTATCAATAGCATGATTGCAGTACTAAGTTTAAATGTCGCGCGGCGCTGTCATTTAAATATTAAGCAAATTTATCAACTTTAATTAACATTTATATGAGAATATTATTGAGTTGAGCAATAGTGAACTTTAAGTCACGGAAATCAGCCAGGTGTTATGATCATTTAAAGAGCATTTATGGCTTTGACAAGAGGTCAATGTTTTTGTAAATTCCATTGAAATTGGAAGTATTAAGTGTCCATTTTTAGCTGCATGTATTCACCATGATGTTGTGTTGAATTTTATTTTTCCTAACCATTGTTCATTGTTGATTTAAATAAATTTCCTCGTAAAATGAAGTCTTAATTATTATTTTGTTTTTACTATTATTATTCAAATGGGGAAGTATAATTTTCTATTTTAGATAATATGCACCATAAAGTAAAAATAATGTTTTCATTGAAATGGAAAAGTATGATTGTCCATTTTAAGATGACATGCGCCATAAATTTCTGTCATTAAACACTGCTCTCCAAAAGTTCCTCCACACTTAATGATAATTATACGAATTACTCCAATTGACTAACACCTATTTTCTTTGCAGTTGCGTAATGAAAATTCAAAGGTTTTTCTTGACTTACAATCATGAAGAAAACAACATTATCTAAAACTTTACATAGGTGTTAATAAATCCTATAATTTAAAGAGCGTGAAGGAACGTTAGGAGGGCAGTGTATTTAATGACTTATTGAATTACTTTCAGAATCTCAATATATCCGTTGATTACTATGTAACGTGAAGCTGAGTATTCAAGGACTGCCCATAGCGGCTGGTGAAGGTAAGCATGTTTATATGGAACGCAATAGATACCTTCTACTTATAACACAGTGATGTAGTCATAATATGGCGTCCCATACTTTAAGGTTTATAGTGGCTGGCTGAGCATGGCAGCTTTCTGCGGAAATATGTCAGGCATACGAGTACCTCCACCCGTATTTGAATCCGGAGCGCCTGTTTAGACGGCAAGCGCTCTAAACATTGAGCTACGGAGGCACTCAATCCTGCATGAAAAAAACTAATTATCACACAGTGGCACTTAAGGTGGCAGGGGATATACTGTTTGACAGTTTTCGGGTTCCGACAGGCCGCGAACAGTCAAGCCTATTTCTTGAAAACAGCCAATGAGACATAAAGTCTTTTTGTGTCAGTCTCAGGGCCTAGACAGCATGCCTTGAAAACAGCATCCAAATATAAGGCTGAATCCTTGGGTTGTGGAGTTATGGCCCTTTGTTTTTCCCCCTACCCCTCCAATTTTAAGTAAAAAAATAGTATTTTTAAAGCAAATGCAATCCTATTTTTGGCTCAATTTTACATAAATACAATACCTGAGCAAGGTTATTTCAGCAAGAAAAGTGTCGTCCATACCAGTGGAGATCTACATCTTGAAACCAATTTTTATATGCATATCTTGTTCTAGCATGTTTGTTTTAGTAAAACCTAACCCATGAATATGTTCTCCATCATGCATTTAGTAATTCATATTCATATATTTACTTTTCCTCATAAATCCTTCAATTTTGCCAAATTCCAATTTAATTCGCCATCACGGGCTAGCCAGAGCTATAGCCTAAATTCCTACTTCAAGGGAAATATTATATTAAATATGCACATAATGATTCTTTGGTGTCTCGCGCCCAGTTGTTTTTCACAAAATAAAGCATTCGGAACACTTATCTGGGAAAAAAGGTCCAATCGGGATGTTTGAACTGCAAAATTGTTGAATCAACAATGGTGACCATTGTTCCAAAATCACAAAATACAAGCCAAAATGTAGTTCTGGATGTGTTTCTGCAGTGTAAATGTGCTCAGTAAACCTTATTCTACTGTATTTTATCAAACAAATGAACAAATGTGACTCAGGATGGATCAGAAATCATCAAAGCAGTGATTATATGCAGCCAAGGGAAGTAACTCTGCTCAGACCAATCAACTTTCCAAGTACTACATTGGTCATATTTCAAGTTTTTCAAGATTTTCACTCAAATATGTCACTAGGATTAAGCCGGCAGATTCCATTTAACACCAAATAACACTTTCTGACCAATACCAGGCACATGCATGCACATTAAATGTTAATGGGCCCCAAACGACAAGGCGGCAATCAAGAAAATGTCGCAAACCGCCCCAAATTATTCAAATTTCCAGACAATACAGCAGTCCAAAATTCACTTTTAGGATACATTTGACTTTTTTTCAATACATATGTAACAAAAAATATCAATATAATACAAATAAATAGATTTTAGACCTGCAGACAGGTGGTCAGGGGGCCAATCTCAAATTTTGCACTTTCTCAAATTTTGGATTACCTCCCTTGTTTGGAAGGATATGGACAACACAAATTGCCAAACAAAATGCCTGAAATTGCAAGCACTGGTTTTCTTAGACATGGATCTATCCAATTTAGTGCAAAACTGGCTGTTCCAAGAACCTTCATAACAAGCCAATTTCTATTAAGACTGCCTCAGTCAAACGAATACAACAATTTGAAACTATGACAGTTCTCTTTCGTGTAAGTATAGGGCTGCAATTACCTGCTGCGCTAAGGTAAACATTGAGACTGCATTGCTGCAATGTCATCATAATAAACAAAAACTAGATATACATGTACATGAATCGATCTTTTACTAATGCGTTGCTTTAAAGGCACTCTCGACATGCGTCGTACACGATTTAGTTATTACAATATTGACATTGACATAACGTCCTATGTTGGTGATTACGTGGATGTTTGAACACTATCCCGAACATGAAGATCTATCAGAAAGTTGTATGTTTCAACATGGATAACACAAACAAACCATGTTGATCCACTTAGAGTAAGTTAATATTTGGAATCAAAGAATTGATAAATGAGCTATATGTGTTACTTGTACGTGTGGTAACAATGACGTTGTTATTTCTATATATGAGCACGAGGTTGTATAGACAAACGTATCTGTCTGCTTCAGATAAACATGTTCATCTTGAACACCTACCCCACAGTTTTCTGAGTAGAACACTATGATTGTCGATATAAAGCTTTTTTTCATGCCGGCTCAAACTTTAAATGCTTCAAACATGTCTCATATTTTACTGAAACTTTTATGTTACATGGATAGACTTAAAGAAAACAGGATTGCTAGTTTCTGGGATAGTAAAGTTTGTCTAATACTAGTATATATAGTTGAACGTTTTCACAGCTAATAAAGCTTCATTTGCATGAAAACAACTTTATAATCACGGGGCCTGGGATTATTGTCCTGATGCAAGTGTAGAGAACGCTCGGCCCTTTTATTTGTCGAGGCTATTAGTCGGAGGTCATAAAGCGAATCCATCATTGTTGTTACAATCAAAATTAGAATTATTTCATTTTTCAACTGAATTCTTGATACGCTTATACCTTAGAAATGGACGGATGGGCAATTACCTGTGGGAACAGGCTTATCAACAAAACAAGTTTAAAGAAGAGCGTTAACAAAGTAACATCACTCTATAAATAGAATATGCCTTTTATTTTACAGAATTACCTGATGGACACCCGTATGCAGGCATAACTAACGGTAATAAAACTTAATAAACACAACGTTCTTTGTAATAAAAGATCCAGTAACTTCATAAATATTAAGTTCTTTGTAATAAAATACTCATCAACTGAATTTATTACAGAGCAACACGAATAATATGTTCATAAAAGCCACTGTCTTCAGATCTGTCTGTGTAAATGATTCCCTTCAGTACACGAATAATGATTTTTTACTGGGTGCAATTATAATGTGTCTGAGGAATATGAGCAGTTTTACTCGTATAATACAGATATAATATTGTTCAGCGCTCTTATTAAGTACCGATGGTTTAGTCAATGTGATCACCAAGAGTGTGTAAATAATTTTAAACAAAAACACTTTCAGATGGGCGTAGTACATCTCTAAACACTATACCACTATTTTGTTGTAGGTGGTGGACGGCGCGTACGGAGGAGGAGGCGATGTAGAAACTGTGCCAAACTTTTATCCGCCGACAGTGATGACGCTTTCTGTGACGAAACATGTATGGATATGTTCACTGAACGAAATAAAAAAGATGAGTTTGTCAGTAAGTTATGCCCTTCATAGATTGTGTTTTACGTAATAGTGGACTGTAACATCCTGTATTATTATTGGCTGATAGAAATTCGCACCAATACGTTTACATGACGTCACCTCTGTAAACACTATAATTTTAATGATCAAATTTTTCATTATCGGCGGTTTCATTGGCTTAAAATGTAGGATATACTCTAATTCAGTGTAGTTATCATTTGCAATTACCTCCCCTAATGGTAATAAGTCAATATCAAAAGCCATGCAGTGACTGAGTGTGTCATTCATTGTGGGTGTCAGTATGTAGGCTTGCTTCAAGTAACCCTTTCGTAATACGGATAGCAGTTTGTGTGTCTGTCTCTTGAATGGATGGAAACTTCTGTATGGCTTTGAATTTTCTGTACATTACAGTATAACACTAGATTTACAACACGCGTATTACAGTACAGAATGCCCACGTCCGTCAATTTATGTATAGAGCTTGTCTACGTAGACACGTATCCAACTTCCAATACTAACCCAATGAAAGAAAATGACACAACAATCGCTGTCGGTTGGGATGACCCCCGACACCCATTTGTCTCCATTAAAATAGGACCACAAGACCGACAACATCTATGTCATATAATAAGTATCTCTATGCTAGTCGAAAGCAGACCGGATGCCTATTGAGTCGACTTTTGGCTCAACATGTATCCCATTCTCCGTATGTCTCCCAAAGACACTCGTTAGACTTCCAAATTTTTGTGTGACTGGGATGGAACTCTGCTTGTATAAATGAACATGTCAATACACACTTGTCATATCAATAACTATGCACATGATTTTGGAAATAATTATCATTTAAAGTAACTATGACCTATAGCAGTATTTAGATTTTCGTTTTGTTTTTATTCTAGATGTTACTCAACAGAAAAACGCAGGTAAGGTGGCTTTTCCCGCTTGTATTAAATTTTTTGCACAACACTAAACTCATACACAGTTATTTCCTTTGATGCTGGGCTCTCAACAAAACAACACGTAGCAAGGGAGATAACTGCTTTGGAGTTTGGTGCAATCACAGGAATTAGAAACTATAAAAAATACAGATTTTGACATTACCAACTTTTCGTCTATAGAGGTATAGGGTTTTTAGAAGTGTATAGACGAACATTTGAGAATGAAAAATGTAGTACTTTTGTTATATAATTTCTATTTTCTTTGGTACAAATAAAACACAATGTTATATAAACAACATATACCCAGCACGCATGGCTTATTGCATGCCGAGAACTATTTACGTGATCTCTGCTTCTGTATACTAGTAGTTAACCCAGTTTCATTATCTATAAAGCACGACTGCATATTGCTGGCTGTTTTCTTTGAGCGTTAACTATGGTTCAACTAGAGACCGCGACAACCTTCAATGGTTAAACTATGGTCGAGCTTTCGCTAGTTCGCTTTTGTTCTTGTTTAGTCTGCACCACTTTGAAACAACTTAAACGAAAATGTGGGGGGTGGCGACTGGAGAAACCAGACAAGCGCAGATAATTGAACCATACCAGACTAATGTTAGCGCCCAAACCCAGCCGTTATCACATCTTATGTGGCTATATATAATCAGTAAAGCAATAACAATTATCACTGTGATCACTGTCAACGGAAAAGTACGTTCTTTGAAAACAGTACGGCATTTTAATGTCGTGTATTGTGTTGGACATTGGACAGTGTACAGTGACAGTGGATTTATTGGCATCCTTGTGTGATTTGAACAATCTATCACAGTTCACCATTTACTTTTCCTTATCCCTCGCATGTGCATGTTTTGTTATTACAATGGTACTAATATCAATGGTGGGTGTCTGAAGAAATCCATCATTACACATTGTTAAATTATTTACCCTATTAATTATTGTACTTCCCTCTGGAACAACATTCATTCAACTCTTAGCCGAAAGACGACGTATCCGAAAATGGCTCACCGATGCACAAGATCAGTACACTAAGCAACTCGGAGACGGCCTACCAGGTAAACAGTGTGAAAAGTACATTATTTAAATACTTGTTCCGACAAAAAATGTTTATTAAAATCAAAATATTTCAGAAATAAGTATAATTATTACAATTAACGTAATATGGTTTTACTCTTTAGTCAAATCTTTGGATCACCAAATATATAGCCTTAAAGTTTCAATCGATATCTACAATAACATCAGTCTTAATCTCCTCAATGGAACTCGAAATGTCGGATTTTTTTTATAAATATCTTAATTTTTAGCTATTCCTTGATTCGGGGTCAGATTTGTCTGCTTTCTGTCGACTTTTTGGTTACACCTTATTTCTTAGTAATCTCCCTTTAATATGTGGATGGTATATGGATTTGAGGATGTACATGTTGGCGGTGGTTATATTATATGGTTTTGTACAATACGAACGTATTACTAAATTAAATAAAATAAAAACTGTATGTGAAACCAAACATGTGTTAGTGGTTACCAGACTGGCCATTATCTCTCCCGACCATTCAGGAATTAAAATGTTTTTGTAGCAAACCAATGATTGACGATAGGATGTTAACTACATCTGCCAAAATGGTATGCCTAAAATCTAAAATGTATGGAAGCCAAAATTTTGCAAGAGTTGCTTCCCTTAGACTATAAATTATGCATTTATTGTTTACAAAATTCTTAATTTTGTTTACAAACCAACGAGCGGTTGTATTTCGTTTTCTTCCATCATGGTGTTTTCCACTTTTTGGACTAAAGTGCTCAAATGTTTCATTCTGCAGATAGGTTATCCAAGTTATTGGGATTTTTTTTTTAAATGCCGTTTAGGCTTAATGGGGCTTAAACAATCCCTTTATTCCATAGACCCCTATCATAGTTCTCTTGATTATTATTATAAGAAAGAATAGTAGTTATTTTATGTACTTTATCTTCAAACTTTGTTTGATAAGAGATTGACATTTCAAACATATCTGCACGAACATTTGTTAGTGATCGACATAATTCACCACAGGCATTTACATATTCAGTGGTCTTCCTTTATTAGTCGCCGGTTGGTATAAGACTAAAAGTATATCACATAGTATAGTAAAATTACTTTTTACCACTTTTGAAAACTAATAAAAAAGATATTACAACATCGGACAGGGAAGGCAGCACTCAACTTAACAAGCCGAGCACAGAAAACATAAAAACAGCACTAACCAGTTACCACAAATACGCGACACAATGCCCAAAACACAACTGAATTAGAAAAAAATCAACCTCTGAACGACCAAGTTGCTGCAGTCAAAACATCGTAAGGCCAAGTCTCAGCCGTCAGAAAACTGAAAGACCTCTACTAATTAGACGCGAAGCGACCTGTGTTCAGGTACATGTCAATTATGTCGATCAATGTAATGTTTTATGCGTCTGAATATGTTTTCACGGCGAAAGGGAAAATGGAAAACTGGTGACCACTGACACATATTCAGTGGTATAACTCGATTAATCAGGTCAGTCACGTGTTTACATATCGTTGTGTTACTTCTCTTAGTAGTGTCTTATTTTAATATAGATTATGTGTATTCATAATTACCTCCCTTTATGGTTAATTATGCACGAAATTAAAAGTCATTCATTGCGGGGTTTGTTTATAGGCTTGCTTGAAATATCCATTTTAATTTGGGGGTATCGATGGTTCGTTCTTTGTCGGACTCTTGCGTGGATGGCTCTGAATCCGCCGTTTCTGAGTGACTTTGGCTTGTCTAATCGCAACAGTATTTAGTATATGGCTTAATAGAGTGAATAAGGTATTGGTTTTAGCAGCCTTTTTGTCCAATTAAAATGTTTAAAACAATAAACATACAATGTTATGATATTACAATGTTTATATACAAGTGACATACCTGAATAAACAGACTGTATTGTATATGGCCGGTATATGGCCGGTATATGGCCGGTATAGGGTATATTGTAAGTTTGTTAAATTTATGTTATGGTGGTATATATTATGGTTCATGGTTTATATACAGATTTCCACCTGGGTGCAGATGTATCTAGCGGTCCAGCAGCCCTTAACCCTCTTCCTGTAATCCGAACACCCCTACCTATATCTGAATCTTTATTAAAACGACCAAAAGGTATAGGTTTGTTTGTACACTAACCAACACTAATACATGCACTGCGTGTTACACATTGTCAGTCTATTATATCAAGTATATGCATCCCATTGCGCATGTTTGGAGCCTCTAAACTAACACCACGACGTCCCATTGTGCATGTTTGGAACCTCTAAACTTACACCACGACGTCCCATTGTGCATGTTTGGAGCCTCTAAACTTACACCACGACGTCCCATTGCACATGTTTGGAGCCTCTAAACTAACACCACGACGTCCCATTGCGCATGTTTGGAGCCTCTAAACTAACACAACGACGTCCCATTGCGCATGTTTGGAGCCTCTAAACTAACACCACGACGTCCCATTGTGCATGTTTGGAGCCTCTAAACTAACACCACGACACCCCATTGTGCATGTTTGGAGCCTCTAAACTAACACCACGACGTCCCATTGCGCATGTTTGGAGCCTCTAAACTAACACCACGACGTCCCATTGCGCATGTTTGGAGCCTCTAAACTAACACCACGATACTCGTTCCAAAATGATATGATTATTTAATTAGCAACAAGAAATAAAATTCCATATCAACGAAATATATTTTTCATTCTTTTTTTCTCTTTGAAAAGGTGTATATAAGATTTCACTGTTTGAGGCTCCATACATTTTATATACATTTATTTTCTTTATGTTCTTGTATGTTTCCCTCGTGTCTGCTATTTATTTTTTAACACTGAGTGGTGTGGTTTCACTTACTTGAGTACTATCATATGTACCACTGTTCTTGTTCAACGCTTTATTGTTGAGGATCTCATGGACGATTCCATTTAATATAATGGCAAATGAGTTTCCTCGTAAAATAAAGTCTTTATTATTAGTAGTATTATTATATGTGTAACTGAACACTATTACCTGCGGTCCCGAGGCCACGGGTCTTTTGGTATTACGTGAAGTGATTTGGCTATGTAGAAGCACGTGAACAAGCACCAATGCCCGATTGGCTAATGTCTCAGTATGACTTCAACAATACTAGTTACCAATCTACCTCTTCTTTCGTTTATTTTTAGACTACCGGTATCAACTGAACACAAGCGGTACACAGAATCGCAGTAAACACTGTTTACCTCTGTACACAAACTAATACATACATGTTTCAAGTAGAGTTGATTAGGTTAGATTAACCGGTAATAAAGTTGGTAATATGGTCGGTAAAGTATCTGACGGCAGAAAACTATTTGGACTGTTTCATGGGAGTCTCCTAAACCCTGTAGTACAGTAGACACAATCAACCATGACAAATAACTAGTTACATTGAGTGTTGGGTAATATTTTAAAATAATTACATCAGCATATGTTTATAATAATGATACATATAAATATTGCGGTGCCGAAAAAAGAAAGACATTAGGGAGGTTGCGAAGGGAACGCGAAACTAACATGTACGAGTTGCTACCCATACACGCGGAACCAAGCGTGCACGTGTTATCTTTCACGTGATAGTTAAAGTTGAAGCATGTCTTCTTCGTGAATCGACACGATGAGCCCGCATGCGACATAATCTCGAGTTGCTCGTGCCCTTCGCATGCCTGTGTGACGTGACACACAAACGACTAGTCTATTTTCGGCTTGCAGAAACTACACACATACTGATGACGTAATTTCACAACCTCCCATATATTCAAAGTAATCAGATAACGCCAGGTGTTAAACAAAAAAAATGAGCATTATACAAAATGTAGATATAATTATAGATCTACATAATGAGTGTTTGAAAACATGTTGATTAATGTATGACGTTTTAAACATTTTGTCATTTTTATCCTGAAGTTTGAATAGTGCTCAGGGTGAGCTATTGTGATCACCCTTTTGTCCGTCGTCCGTCGTCCACCGTCCACCGTCCGCCGTCCACCGTCCACCGTGCGCCGTCAACAATAGGACTGTTAACACTGTCATTATTTTCACTTAATCTTTTTTAAACTTAATCCCAATGTTTGTCTCTATAAAAGCTAGGTCAAGTTCGTAACTGGGTCATATGGGGTCAAAAACTAGGTCACCAGGTCACATCAAAGAAAAACCTTGTTAACACTCTAGAGGTCACATTTTTGACATAACCTTAATGAAACTTCGTCATAATATATGTCTCTATAAAATCTAGGTCAACTTTGTAATTAATTTATCTGGGGTCAAAAACTAGGTCACTAGGTCACATCAAAGAAAAACCTTGTTAACACTTTAGAGGTCACATTTTTGACATAATCTTAATGAAACTTCGTCACAATGTTTGTCTCTATAAAATCTAGGTCAAGGTCGTAATTGGGTCATCTGGGGTCAAAAACTATGTCACTAGGTCACACCAAAGGAAAACCTTGTTAACACTCTAGAGGTCACATTTTGACATAATATTAATGAAACTTCGTCACAATGTATGTCTCTATGACATCTAGGTTAGGGTCGTAATTGGGTCATCTGGGGTCAAAAACTATGTCACTAGGTCAAATCAAAGAAAAATCTTGTTTTCACTCTAGAGGTCATATTTTTGATGTAATTAGAATGAAACATGGTCACAATATGTGTTTTATGTAATTTAGATCAAGTACGCAACTGGGTCATCTGGGGTCAAAAACTAGGTCACAAGGTCACATTGAAGAAAACCCTTATTAACACTCTAGAGGTCACCTGCTTTACCTAATCAATATGAAACTTGGTCACAATGTTTGTCTGTATAAAATCTAGGTCAAGTTCGTAAATGGGTCATTTGTGGTCAAAAACTAGGTCACAAGGTCACATCAACCTTGTTTACACTCTAGAGGTCACATTTTTTTTGATGTGATATTAATAACACTTGGCCACAATGTGTGGCTTTATGATATCTAGGTCCAGTTCGCAACTGGGTCATCTTGGGCCAAAAACTAGGTCACCAGGTCACTGATTCTGCCTAAACAGCTAGTCATCAGGTGAGCGCTATAGGACCAATGGCCCTCTTGTTTAAAAAAACATGGATTCTGGATAGTGCGCTTAGTTGCTGTATCCGTACTTTAAATTATAACAAGCTGATAAAATTTCCTTCGGCTATCAGTAAATTTAAATTATAACTAAAGTACAATCTCTCTAGAGAAACACCCATTGGGAATCTCAAAGTTTGGTTGTTATACAGAGATTGCTGTTCTGTAGACTGAGGTGAATGTGATAGTAAAAAATAACTTCTGGAATAAAACGAACATGTTACTAAACAGAGGTTGTTGCTCAATGAATGTTCTCTCTAGAGAGGTTGCATTATTCATTAATTGTTGGACATTAATGCTTGTAAACTGTAATTTTATCAAATATTTGAGCGCATATTATACCATATTCCTGATTGTCTTCCAAACAGTGATTGAAGAGCATAAGGCAATCGGAGTATATCATGATTTCTTGTAACCAAACCTTTAAACCCTCCAAACAATGCTACCATTTGCTGCCCAGCATTGATTGTACAACGATTTCATTTCAGAGTCAGCGAGAAGTTTGGGACAGCCGCCATTGTCTTTCCGGCGTATGCAAAATGTTCCAGAGGAAACGTATAAAATGCAAAGAGGTAAAATAACATTAATTACATTAAAATTACTCTCTTCTAAGCGAAAAAAACATAATAGCATTGCAACACTGCATTCCGTAAAGCCTAGGTCACATTGAGCATTAGTTGCCTCATCGATGTAATCCCGATGGAAATAAATGAGTTATCAGGATATCGGGAACGGATCCATCGTGGTCTTGGAGAAGCTTCGAGAAAGTCATGAGAAATATGTCATATAGGAAGGAATCGTGATGAAGCGGGGGTAACACTTTTAACTGCATTGCTTTACTGTCACACTAGTATGTGCTGGATATGTAATAACAACTAAAATGAGTTTATTCAATTCAATTCAAAGGAACAATCTTTCTTGCTAAGTACTGAATAAATGGTAAATATATCCAATATGTTATGGAGACATGAGCGATTGAAATGTCGGAGCAATGTGACGTTCGAATAGTTAATCGATTACTTACATGGTGTCTTTGATGTCATTTGTGTGCGGGCGGGTCGCTGTACCCAAATTTGTGAAGCTGCTCACATCTCTTCCAATAATGGATGAATATTTATGAAACGCTCCAGATGAAAATAGGATATATCTTTTGTGATGAACATACAACCTTTCTATTTATATCACTCTTCAGTGTCATTTTACAGCATTTGTCTAATTTTGACCACCCCACGTAAAGAATTACGCATAAATCAAATGACGTCATACATCTTTTGTCAAAACATGTGCAAATTTTCGTTGCGATAGCAGATTGTAGTGATTTGATTAATATACACTGAAACTGTATACTTTCTTTTTGGACACCCTGTACATACAATAAAACAATATAATCACGTTTTGTTTTACAGATGAAGTAGTCACCGGTGGTCCAGTAACCTTGAATCCGATTCCATTAAGAAAGGGGTTACCCAGGAGACCAAGACCCAAAAACATGGATATAGATGAAGGTACAGGGTGTCCCGTAATAGGTGTTACCATTTCAACTGAATGCCATAAGAAAATGTTTGCTCTCATATGACATTGTCATATATCATTTCAAAGTTTTATTCCGTATATAACAAATCCAAATTTGTAACTATCAATGCAACACAGGAATCAAAACTCTTGCAACAAATACTTTTCGATAAATGTCAAATTTGACGTCACGACTGAATTTGTTTCACAAGTCCAATATAGCTAGCATATACTCTGTTTAATAGTGTTCATAAGCAAATTATGTGAGATGAATGTTTCGCATGGCATTCGGTGGTAATGGTAACACATATAATGGGACACCCTGTGTAAACTGGAAAAGCAGAAATTATCATGAAGTCAAAATTTCGCTTATTCGTTATTTTTTAGTAGTTTTTGAGGTTTAATGTTATCGATTTTAAAATACAGATATGACTACTTTCTTTTGTTTTTCAACCGCTGTTTAAGTTCTCGAACATATAGATGGCACGGGTTCATAAAAACCATACACCCAGGACGTGGATCGAACATGCATGTTAGGTGATCTACCAACTTGTTTACCCGGGCTGATGACAGTACAAGTAATTGTATCAGTCAAATACTGGTCCTGAGACATACTCCACTGTTCCTTTAGAATTCGCCTCAAATTCTCAGAATACAGACACATCAGACGGAAGCAGATGCGTAGCCATGTAACAGTCACAAACAAGTTACACGTTGAGGGCCATTTTCACGGGTTCATAAAAATCATAATCCAGGACGGGGCTTCAACCCGCGACCTCCCACTTGCAAGTCAGGTGCTCTACCAACTGAGTTATCCGGGTTGACGACAGTACAAGTAATTATATCAGTCAAATACTGGTCCTGTGACATAAATATATGCTGCGAAAATTAAATCATTGTTATTAATTAAACGTATTCGTCCATTTTGTATATAAACTTGTGAAAGCACTCGTATTAATGTATTATTTTATCTTTGCAGATAAAAGACATTTAATGATAGATTTGAATTGGATTCCAAAGTTCAATATTTGACGAAATGTTGAGGCGAATTTGTTTACTTTTGAGTTCGCACAACGAGTGTGTTAATGTGCCTTTCAAAGTGACAACACATCACAACCAGACCGTTCTAGTTCGATTCTAATTCAAGGAGGCTGGAAAGTGCAGTTGTGCTTTCACTAGAATTAGTGACCATTCAGTGTAAAAACAAAACAACTAATTTTACCGCCATGATTCTAATGACATGGCTCTGAACTAACCTGCTAAGCTACAAAAGCAGATTGCCTCTCCTTGGGATCTAAAGAACCAGTTCTGGACGGTCTGCATGCGTGTGTAGGGATGTATGTGAGATGGATACTCACGTTAGATCAGTGTCTAGAGCTTCAGTATAACGAAATCAACGTGCTTTTATTAGCGCACTCGACCAAATAAAACCTGATGTAACTGATTACGTTATTATGGACCACAATAAACACAATTCGCTGGCTTAGAATTAGAGATGAGATGAATTCTGAGACTCGTGCATATTAGTAATCTGCATCTCAATGCGCTTCTTATGAGCCTAATTTCATGTTGATCAAGCTGCAGTTTAGAGCTTGTTTACCCATAAGTAAGGAGTACTCTTCTGACAGTTTTTTCATGTTTGCTCTAACTATCGATCTACTAAATCAAAGCCAGCGAATTATACCCCACTTAATGACCATCTCAATAATAGAACACCCTCTATATACATGTAGAAAAAGCATGTCCAACAGACCATGTTATCTTTCTGCTATAAGTTATCAAATCCTATTGTGATGGTCCGAAATGTCCGTTTTATTGTGCTATTATTGCTGTTATACTTTATATATTGAGCAGCGAGGCAACCGGTAAATGTAACACGATCATGATAGTTGTTTGAACTGTAAGCAAATCTACTTCTAATATTTATTAAATTAACTATAGCAAAAATCTCTTATCTATGTTGCCGAGTTGCTACAGCAAATATTTGTTCAATTTTTATATTTAATTTTTAACAACACTACTAGTTACATGGTCATCTAGTTGTCTGGTACTGTTTTATCAAAGTTTGTGCGAAAAACTAAAACTTACGTTCAATTTGAAATTCTTCATAACTCCGAAAAAGCTACAAATTGTGTAAATAGGTTGTTAAATATGAATTGCCATTCAGTTAATGCACTCCTACACATCATATATGTCCCCAATATGTAGGTTTTAAAGTGTGATAAAGAACATAAGTTTATGGTTTCCGTTAGCGCTTTGATGAAACAGTGACCAGGGGTGGTATTCAATATTGATCTTATTTAAATGGAAAAATAAGGATAGCCAATCTTATCAGCTGTTACTGACCAATAGTTTAATATGGTGTGATCTGATTGGTTGTCCTTATCCTTAAGTCAAGTAAGATCAATATTGAATACCAGCCCTGGTAACGTTACTGCTATCAAAGCACGTACGGAAAACTTAAACTAACATTCAAATTTAAATTCTACAACTGTACATATAAACATTTAACGGCTATGGATTTGCAATATTAAGGTAATTCCATACTCTTAATTTTTTCTGTACAAGAGGTATCAAACACCTTTTTATGATTTTTATGAAGAACACACTCATGATAGTAATTTTGCAAACCCATAACAGTTTTCCTCGGCTAGTTTTCAAGATATTTTTAGATTTTGGGGAACCCCCCTAAAAACGGATACTTGCATTTCACCGAAAAAGTTGGACATATAATTCCATGAAACTTGGCATGCACGAAATTTCGTATGTACGGAATCACACGATAACGTTTGTTTTAGGCTATGCATATTGTATGTATTTTTAAATGATATTTTAAAATATGTGATTTTTCATTTTTAAATTATACGAAAAAAATAGTTGAACAACATACTGATTTCGTAAGACTTGCATCCAGTAGAGTAACTATTATAGAAGTTTTGTCCCAAATTTCATGGCAGTTGCTCGGCTAGATTCTTTTAACTGACACTTTAGTGATTTCGGAAATATCGAAAACCAGTAGAGTTTACAAAATACATTAACGTTTTGAATACGTTGTATCCAGTTTTCGCGATAATTAGTTTTTGAAAAAATGTGTATATTTAAAGATGAACCAATGCTCTTTTGTATTAGCTAGTCTATATTATTACCAAATAAATGCAAACTAACCTTCCTCTAAAGTAGTCGGGAAGCTTGCTAAACAAATGTTAAAACGTGGATAAAATGTTGTGTAACTCATACAAAGCATATATGTGTTGTTGTTATACATATATAAGTACATTTGTATAATATATGATATAATATAAATTTGAACGTAGGGTAACATTTTCGTAAGTGCTTTGATAAAACAGTACCGACCTGGTACGGGATGATATCGTATAACCACGTGATTGCAATGGACCAATCAGGTGGGGGGGGATAAATAATATACATTGTCCTATAGATCACATAACAAACAATTTTGTGAAACCTTCAGCTGAATGTTGAAATTTATATTCATTGTCACATCACAAAACGTTAATGTTCCACAGTTTAACTGTTTCTAAAATTGATGCATTTTATTATTTATATTGTATTCATCTTTGTTGACATTATTTTTGCATTATAAAGTACGTTTTATTATTTTCTTGTAAATGTTCTATATTTACCGCAGTCGGTGCATAAAATGAATACACACCTATTTGTTTGGTATTTTATTCAGGTCAAACGCCGGTTGATTTATTTGTTTTTATTTATCCACGCCACCTGAAGTCCATATGGGCGAGGCCCCAAGACGAGGTTAGTCTTTCAGCTTTTAGGGGATAGTGCATGATACATGAGATGCCCCAGTTTCAGAAGCATCCCTGGTTCGTTTACGTGCCGATGTAAAGCATCATACATGGGACCTCGCTTAACGTCTCGTCCGAAAGACTGTTAATAATATTAGTTATGTTAGGTGAGAAACACTGAAAAGCATTTCTGATTTTGATCCAGCTGGTGTAGGGATCGAACCCACAACCTTCTGATCAGCAGCCAGTAGCCCTTACCACTGGACCACTTGCCCACCTACGCCGGTTGTCAAAAACATTTCAGTTATATACGGCTGACTCACCTAACCAGTTTTCATGGACTGTATCCTAACCCCTTCTAATTAACTTCAACTTCAATAAGGGACCAAAGGAATTCGACCCGATAAAAATATCTTTCACATCTATACTATGAATATCTAAGACAGGGATCTGAGTTTATGACTGGCCCTCATATACCCAACTCAACATTATGTCCAATGTTTTAAACAAGCCGAATACAATCATTTAATTTGTACCGCACACTTCAAGACAATATCATATTATACATAAAAATACAACTTTTATCAATACACGTACACAATGTCGCCTGTGTCGAGCATAGAATGTTCACAAAATGCGTAAAACCTGGTATGACGACACAATCATGCACAGACAGAAACTACAAACAATAGACATTGTTGTTTTTATGGAGGGATATGACCAGCCGCGACGGGAATCGAACCAGGATCAACACCGGTTACCGTTAATCCAGCTCACAAATGACTGAACCACGACCGCGGATAAATACTCACGAAGTATCTGAAGTAGAACTCTCAACTCAAATTGAAACTTTGCTTAAACCAGAGTCGGAATTAGAGATAAATCTGAAGCTCTAGCTATTGACAATTTACTGTAATAAACTCAGAATAATATTTCTGTTAAGCGATGCTAATCTAGCCTCACATGGAAATCAACATAAAAACATACCAATATTTGAGATGAGGTCTTGCTCAGATTGAGATGCTTAGTGAGATCGGGATGATGCGAGTACTCATAGTGAACCAGCATATGCTTACGTAATGTTTATCGTCTATCGAAAACCAACAGAAGAAAGAACTTCAAGAAACATGACACTTGGAAAAAGGATAATTTATCAAATCGGACAGGGAAGACAGCATTCTACAGAAACAGTATGTAAACGGGTAAATTATAGAAAGGTCCAGGTTATTTGACTACCGATGCACCTATTATTTGATCACAGTACCTCCCAATTTATTACTACTCCTTGTCTTAAGATGCATTATTGGATGCGTAGATATACAATAAACAATAGATCGAGTAAACCCTCTTTCAAAAAGCCACAATTTGACCTTGAGGGTGCTGAACGAACGCTATGAAATGGTACACGCTGCCAGGCTGCTAGGCTGCCAACTTCACGCTGCAAGGCCGCTACCCTACTAAATTAAAATCCAGTACAACATTTTCAAAATGAACATCGAGATTCAAACCAAGTAAAACCCCTAATATGATCAGTATATTGATTAATAGATGCGATGCGGTAGCTCAGCTCGTTATTATGATCTACTTAATAATTGACAGTGATCCCCCCTTACATATACTGCCCTGCGTTCAACGGATATTTACGTGACGCAGGTTCCGTACCAGGGTACTGTTTTATCAAAGCACTTACGAAAATCTTAAACTTACGCTCGGATTTAAATTCTTTATAACTTCTTGATAGCTACAAATTGTGACAAAGAGTCGTTCGGTATTAATAACTATTAAGTCAATGAGCCTCTACAAACAATATTTGTCCCCAATGTGTATGTTTTAAAGAATAATTAAGAATTTAAATTTGAACGTAAATTTACGATTTCCGTAAGTGCTTTGATAAAACAGTACCCTGTTGCGTACATGATACGGAACAGGTGCGGACAGGTGCGTACATGATACGGAACAGGTGCGGAACAGGTTCGAAACTAGAACTCTATCACCATCTGTTTTTCGGTGTTTAATGATAGTTTACGTTAAAAAACTACAATGGTTTCAGAGACGTAACTGTCGTGCTGATCTAAGGTTTCACAATAGGCTGGGTTTCGGCATTTACTATGGTTACCATAGTTCAACTAGAGACCTCAGAAACACTCAGTGGTTAAACTATGGTCGAACTAAAAAGGAAGGCAATCTCTCCAAGATTACAACTCAATGATTTCCAATTTCACACACAGTTGTTTCCCATTACAAACACGACGTTTTGCTTTCATATGTGACTTTACACCCCCCATGTTCATGTGTCAGTGTAGCACAGAGAATTTGACATGATCCTGACCTTTGTGCATGAATATATTACAAGGTTATTGCGTTGAATATATAAATTTCCGCGAGCAAATCGTGCAATACGGTCCTTTAGATTTGAATTGGTATAACAACTCGAGCGTCTTCGTGATTCTCTCCGCTTACGAAACATACAACCGCGGTCATAAATATAGACAATAAATCAGCTGCGAAATTATGCTAATAGAAGTTGGAGAGTCGTGTCAAATTCTCTGGACTATATATCATCATGATATACTGACAAATGAACATATGTTTACAAATTTCTTCTTGTAACTTTAGTTAAAAGTCACGTGGTATTGCTACACTGTCATACTGGTCACGTGTCTTCTAGAGTAATAATACTGATAATAATAAATATTTTATTTTATGAGGAAACTTATTTGACAATAAAAATCAATCTTCCATAAGATCCTCAACAATGAACAATTAACTAGAACACTTTAGTTTAAAATTATGCCTCGGCTTTAAATTGCTGTGAAACGTGTTTCACACGATTTTTAAACGGTAACATTGGTGAACATTTTATATATACCAAAAGTGCTGAAATGGACTCTAGGAGTGCATTTGACCATTCGAACCCTATAATTTACAGTGTAAATTGCAAACGACGAAGACCAACGGTAAATATAAACAACATGCAAGAATAAACTATTAGATGCGAACGAGGGCAAACGTATGTCTGATACTGTGTAATAAATGTATGTAAAACTTTCCATTACATTTTTGGATATACATGTATGCTAATTTTTTGTTAGATTACAGCTCCAACCTGCCTATAAGTTTTACATTCACTTCATGAAATAATATCGCAACATCAGACTAGGATACAGTTGGTGTATACGCTGCGACCAAGTGATGTTCTTGAAATTCGAATCTACTGTTACAGCAGTTAAGATTAAAGGTCACTTGCTCAACTGAAATTTAAGTAATCGGAGTTTGATTGTGTCAGAAAACAATTTGATTTTTCAATCTATTATCCAGGCGACAGACTATAGAATAATTAAGAAATAAAAATCTGTTCGCGTATTTTGTCGGTGAATAAAACATGGGCAGGAGTTCGGATGCGGAAAAATTAAATGCGTCATAGTTGTAACACTGGATTCTCGTGAAACTCGCGGTCCGTTAAAGCTTTACTATAAAGTTAACGTTAATTCATTCATAAATAGGTCGTGTGATACGGGGCGTAAATTGTATCAGCCAATTTGTTACCATGTTTTATGGGGGTAATAATACATGGCCAGGTCGGCTCTATGTTTAAAGGATTAATCCGCGGATCGTGTTAGAATGGTATGTAAATTCTAATTTTTCCATTTTTTTTTCATTTGAATATGTAGATACTGTCTATTTATTGGATTAGTTGCAATCACAACAGGTCATTGTCAAATCCATTGATTTTCGTGATTTTGTAAAGTGATCCAAAGTTTTGATACAATGTGTGCATATCATTAGTATAATTCATTAGGGAAATAACCTATCATCTATATAAAAGATTGAAGAAGCCACCAATGAGTTTAATGGGTACTTTTAACGGGATTTGACACACAAAATGACAATTTTCAATGAGCGATTAAACGCTTTTTATAAAATACTTTTTCATTTTTGATATATCTTTTATGTGTACGTATGCTCACGCACGTTAATTTGATAAACCTTCGTGGTATGATTTCTATTTAGCATAATAATGTTTGTAAAAAATATGTTGCAGACTTGAAAAATCGTATTATTTTCTGACATGGTAACACACTGATAATTTCAATTTCTGTGACCAAGTACCTTAAGGATCACTTTAAAACAAGGATACAAAACCGGTAGATACTAGATCTACTAAGATAATGTCCTTAAATCATCTCAATGATATGATGATGATAAAGATAAAACGGTACTTAATTATTAACGATAATGAAACACTTCTGTCCACCATCCTATCGTCAACAAGTGGGTAATTGAAGATATTTTTTTTTCTAATTCTTTTGAATTTGTTCATTCGTTCGGCACATACATTTAACACAACCAAATAATTGGAAGATAGTCGGTATTGTCCGATTTTACATGTATTGGAATTACTTTGACAGAAACATTAATTTAAACTTACACCGGAATAAATTCGAATTGCATCCAAACTGCAAAAACCACATCCTAAACAATACAACTAAATTACAAGACCGCAGGTAATCACCCGCAGGAAACTATTTGACTTGTTATCTTGTTGTATTGGTGTGCATTTACATTCTACTGAGATAGTTATGCACCAGTCAATTGAACCCACGCCCCCCCCTCCCCCCCTAACCCCGGGGAATGGCGGGGATTTTTACTTTTGCGCAATCTTGGCACGAAACAAAAACCCCACGTCACAGTGTGAGGACATCGGAAGGAAAAAACACAGTTCCCACCCTATTCACCGCCCTTCCACGTGGATGAGGGCCTTCGTTGATTCAATTACCAGGTGCATTATAAATGCTTGATCATTCGGTGTTTTATCTGCTTAATTGGCCAATGACCTCCGGCTGCGAGTGAAGAGATAGAAGCTTTGTGTGACAAATCCACACAGCACACACGTTGAGTTAAAGACGGCCGTGACAATTTTTATAATACAGGATGGCCACAGAAAATGAAGAATAAAATTCACTGATAATATCCCTGAAAGGTGATTTTCCATGATTGTTTGCAATGTTCGAAACTCAGATAACATACTGAAGAATTCTCCTCAAGCGGGTATCGATTGAACAATCAATAATCAAGGGACGTGTCTTTTGTCTCGCTTTACTTCCCTTGCCGATTATCGATTACGTATATTGGTGTTTGATGTTGACAGGTTTAAGTGCAGACAGGCGTTATAAAAACGAACACGAATTCGAACGTTAATTTTGCATAAAGCATAATACAATGCTTATAACAAATAACAGAGATGAATAACGGTGTTTATATTGTAGTGTAAAAGTATTCTGTCGATATTAATTATTTCTCTATTAATTTATTTCCATTTCCCTCGTGATATGTTTATATGCATGTGCATAATTTGTGTTTGACTATAAACATGTAGTTCTATGCTAATAAACTTTATGATACGTATAAATATGATCATCTGTCCTTCTATTATTATACAAAATATTTTATTGAATTATAACGTACATTTAACGTAATAACACTCATACTTAGCATCCCATGAATTACATTGCATCAATATTTACGCAAATAACACAAAGAGACTGAGCTAAGAAATCGAAGTTTGGAAATATTCCACTTAGGCACACTTAAAATATCATATCAACCCGTTCATTTACATGTTTACATGTAACTTGTGATAATGCGCAAATAGCATCAATCTAAAAAAAATATCTAACTCTAGCAACATGAAATACTAGTCATTTTAAACTGTGTTTCAGTTTTTAAGGGTTTTTTTCAGGAATTAAGCCCCAGTACATGATTAATTGTAATATAAATATATATAACGGAAATTTATTTTGCATCAAGCATAATACAATGCTTAAAAAATTATTACAAATAAATACAAAATAAAGAGATTAAAGACGATGATTTATGATAATAAAACAACCATCTGTAGCCACGTGTTACATATTCGATACAAGGGATTGTTTAATCCGGTGTTTGTTTAGCGCGTGTCAGTTTTATGGGGGTAATAAACCTACATTGGTCGCTGAAACTGTTAGTTACCTAAAGTTATATAGATGTTGAAGTTGAGTGTGATGTTGCCACGTTTTAACAAATATTAAAATTAGGTTTTGTTCTTTTAGAAATTACTAGCTAGTAGGTTATTGTCATACAAAATTTAATAATTAAAATAATTATGAGGAATTTCAATAAAAGAGTAAATTTGGGAAATTAACTAGATCTAACTGTTTCCTAATTGATATGATTCATATTATTTTCTTTGCACCCAACTTCCCCTTATATCTATAACACCAGACTCATTATGTATAATATATATACATACATATCTTATAATAAATATGTGTTGCTAGCAGTCTGATTGAAGAAATACATGTACATATATTTGATAAATCACATTTCTTTCCTCCAAAGTTCCCTGATAAATCCCTGATTTCGGCCTAACTGTGGAATTTCCTGATTTTTCCCTGCATGGATTTTTTTGCATTTTTCAGGTTTTCCCTGTTCTCCGTGACCACACTGTAATACGAAGAAAAGAGTTAAGATAGTTCTGATAATCAGAGTTTCCAGTAAGCAACTACAGCACTTGAAGGGCTTTGCATGACGCGCATTTATCTGATAGACCTCAATGAATGTGTCTGGCCAGCGAAAACATGTTCCAAAGGACCAAAGAGCAAACACATACAGAGAAAACTGCAAATCAATGTAAACTGTTTCCATATAGTATATAGTAGGATTCGCATCTATATTGGGCGGCAAAACAAAGTTTACCTAAGTTACTGAAACGTTATTGAAAGTTCGTCTGCGCTAACCACTTGCGTTGGCCTACGTTGGACATACGTTCTTTTGCGCTGGGGAAAGTTGGCTTACGCCAGCCCTCGCGTTACTACCGCGTTCATTGCGCTGGCTACCCGTTGACCTCCGCTAGATAAACGTTCGACTAAATTCATTATCACCACCAGCGTTTCAGCAGACGTTTGCCAACGGAGTCTAACTTCAACAAACTTTTATCAACTTAATTCAGCGTCTAGGAACGTTTATAAACGGAGCACAACTTACATCAGAGTTTATTTCCAAACGTCGGCAAAGTTTTGGCATGTTTAAAATTTTCAACGAATACAACGTTCTTCAGCGTTTACCAACGATCGTCAACTTTTCAAAACGTTTAGTAACTTTGACTAGCGGAGCTGAACGTTTGTCCAAACGTCGGTCCAAACGCTAGAGTGTGAACCCAACGGAGCTGGTGGTGATAAAGCTGGGTTCGCACTATGAACGTTTGTACCAGCGTTGATCAGCGTTTCAAGCGTTTACCAACGCTCGTCAACTTTCCAAAACGTTTAGTAACTTTTAATAGCGGAGCTGAACGTTTGCCCAAACGTCGGTAAACCGTCGGTCCAAACGCTAGAGTGTGAACCCAGCTTAGCAACGCGAAGTACATACACATATTTCGACCACTCGGCTATAGAAACAACACCGAAAAAGGCTACGCAAATATAGTTCAATTTTGAACCCTGAATCATGACCTATCCGACAAGTCAATATTGGCGGGTAGACTATGATTTATATCGCTCGGAGGTCATTATTTAATTACATGTATATGGTTCTTGTAATCGAAGGTCGGCAACGTTCAGAATTCCTAACCAAGAAAGCGTTGGTTCTAAGTCCCAATTCGCTCATTGTTTTTAAATTCATTATTTTATGTTATAAAATGAGATTCTAAGATAAAGTGGGGTTTTTTTAAATTTAAATTCGCCCATGAAAATGTGTAGATTCAACATTTTTTTCATTTTCACTTATTTCGATCGTTTGTGTATTTTAAACTTACCGACAATATTAATATCATATTACGTTGATTAGCAGTCATAACGTTCTACAATATACTAGTATAACACGGATTTTGCAAGCTGTGTGCATTTTAAAAAATAATAAAATAAAAACGTGTTCCGGTTGGATTCGAACTTGCCATGGTCTGACAAAATTGATTTTACAAGGTATCAAGCGCTTTACCACCACGACACACGAAATACTTGACCTTTTTATTACTTATCTTAGTGGTCAAACCTATACCAACTTAAATATATATATATATATATTGATAAATGGATGAAAACTTAAAAGTACAGTCACGGCCTAACGCTCGAAATCGAACTCATACCCAGCATAAATGTGACAACATCACGTCACACCACACCATACAGGAATTAAATGTTTAAGACTCAGTAGGCGAGTCGTTTTAACTTTTAACCTCAAACTAATAGCAACACTAATTTATGTAGTTTTATATTGTACATCTAGCTAATGTAAACCGTGAAAAAAGTCCTAAGAAAAATTCCATTGGCTTTTCGAAATATGCTCATAATATTGAATTGTCACATGTTTTCGCGATACTTTTTCTTTTCGATGGTTTATGTCTTGACCTGTACGAGTAGTTTACTTTTAATGCGTTTTAATTGTAAACGATTCAACCAATAAACATCCTGTAACATTTGATATCCGCATATCATCCTAAAATCACGTTCCACCAGTCACTTGACAATTCAACCAAATTTAAAGACAACGAAATGTTCACTTACAAATTATTAATGCGTTTATCTACATCCGACAATGTTTAGGTTTCTTAATTGCTGTTTAAAATTACAATCGAAAGATCTCGAACATATATTAAGTGCTTAATTTTATCAATATCCGACACATTTCATAACTACCGCTACTTTGTTAATTGAAATGTAAGTGTTTGTATGATAGGATGATCGATATTGAATGTTGGTCACGTCTAGCATCGGATATGATCGCCCGATGTCTGTCAGACGTCGGCTGGACATCTCCAGGTTATCGGATGGTCGCCAACAAATGTCTTTGTCGGCAAGCCATGCGTTGATATTATCCGACATTGTCCTGAAGATCGGCCGATTTTAAACCGGACTCCGGCCCAAGTAGTCACAAAGTACGCCGACCGAAAATGATATGTGATACAGGTATTAAACGCAGCAACACGACAAAAAGAAACAACTCACTTATCATGGAACTAGACCAATTATATACCCGGGGAAACACAGAACAAACAATAACCAGTAGACATACACTGGGTGCCACAGCAAATTACAACATACAGTTGAAGCCACAGCAAATAGATATACACTGGGTGTCAAAGCTTACTACATCATACACAGGGTATCACAGCAAATATATATAAATTATATACAATGGGTGTAACAGCAAACTACAACATACAGTTAAAGCCACAGAAAATATATGTACACTGGGTACCACAGCATACGACAACATACATATGGGGTCACAGCATACTACAACGTACACTGGGTATCACAGCATACTACAACGTACACTGGGCGTCACAGCATACTACAACGTACATTGGGTACCACAGCATACTACAACGTACACTGGGTGTCACAGCATACTACAACATACACTGGGTAAAACAGTAAACTACATCATACACTGGGTGTCACAGCATACTACAACATACCCTGGGTACCACAGCATACTACAACGTACACTGGGTGTCACAGCATACTACAACATACACTGGGTACCACAGCAAACTACATCACACACTGGGTACCACAGCATACTACAACATACACTGGGTACCACAGCATACTACAACATACACTGGGTACCACAGCATACTACAACATACACTGGGTGTCACAGCATACTACAACATACACTGGGTACCACAGCATACTACAACATACACTGGGTGTCACAGCATACTACAACATACACTGGGTGTCACAGCATACTACAACATACACTGGGTACCACAGCATACTACAACATACACTGGGTGTCACAGCATACTACAACATACACTGGGTACCACAGCATACTACAACATACACTGGGTACCACAGCATACTACAACATACACTGGGTATCACAGCATACTACAACATACACTGGGTATCACAGCATACTACAACATACACTGGGTACCACAGCATACTAAAACATACACTGGGTGTCACAGCATACTACAACATACACTGGGTACCACAGCAAACTACAACATACACTGGGTATCACAGCATACTACAACATACACTGGGTACCACAGCCAACTACATCAGACACTGGGTACCACAGCAAACTAAAACATACACTGGGTATCACAGCATACTACAACATACACTGGGTGTCACAGCATACTACAACATACACTGGGTACCACAGCATACTACAACATACACTGGGTACCACAGCATACTACAACATACACTGGGTACCACAGCCAACTACAACATACACTGGGTACCACAGCATACTACAACATACACTGGGTACCACAGCATACTACAACATACACTGGGTACCACAGCATACTACAACATACACTGCGTACCACATCATACTACAACGTACATATGGGGTCACAGCATACTACAACGTACAATGGGTGTCACAGCATACTACAACATACACTGGGTACCACAGCAAACTACATCAAACACTGGGTACCACAGCAAACTACAACATACACTGGGTATCACAGCATACTACAACATACACTGGGTGTCACAGCATACTACAACATACACTGTGTACCACAGCATACTACAACATACACTGGGTACCACAGCAAACTACAACATACACTGGGTACCACAGCATACTACAACATACACTGGGTATCACAGCATACTACAACGTACACTGGGTATCAAAGCATACTACAACGTACACTGGGTACCACAGCATACTACAACATACACTGGGTACCACAGCATACTACAACGTACACTGGGAGTCACGGCATACTACAACATACACTGGGTACCACAGCAAACTACATCATACACTGGGTACCACAGCAAACTACAACATACACTGGGTATCACAGCATACTACAACATACACTGGGTACCACAGCAAACTACAACATACACTGGGTACCACAGCATACTACAACATACACTGGGTATCACAGCATACTACAACGTACACTGGGTATCACAGCATACTACAACATACACTGGGTATCACAGCATACTACAACGTACACTGGGTATCACAGCATACTACAACGTACACTGGGTACCACAGCATACTACAACATACACTGGGTACCACAGCATACTACAACATACACTGGATATCACAGCAAACCACAACATACACTGGGTACCACAGCATACTACAACATACACTGAGTACCACAGCATACTACAACATACACTGGGTACCACAGCAAACTACAACATACACTGGGTACCACATCATACTACAACATACACTGGGTACCACAGCAAACTACAACATACACTGGGTGTCACAGCATACTACAACATACACTGGGTACCACAGCAAACTACAACATACACTGGGTACCACAGCATACTACAACATACACTGGGTACCACAGCATACTACAACATACACTTGGTACCACAGCAAACTACAACATACACAGGTTACCACAGCAAACTACAACATACACTGGTTACCACAGCATACTACAACATACACTGGGTACCACAGCATACTACAACATACACTGGGTATCACAGCATACTACAACATACACTGGGTACCACAGCAAACTACAACATACACAGGTTACCACAGCAAACTACAACATACACTGGGTACCACAGCATACTACAACATACACTGGGCACCACAGCAAACTACAACATACACTGGTTACCACAGCAAACTACAACATACACAGGTTACCACAGCATACTACAACATACACTGGGTGTCACAGCATACTACAACATACACTGGGTGTCACAGCATACTACAACATACACTGGGTACCACAGCATACTACAACATACACTTGGTACCACAGCATACTACATCATACACTGGGTGTCACAGCATACTACAACATACACTGGGTACCACAGCATACTACAACATACACTGGGTACCACAGCATACTACAGCATACACTGGGTATCACAGCATACTACAACATACACTGGGTATCACAGCATACTACAACGTACACTGGGTATCACAGCATACTACAACATACACTGGGTACCATAGCATACTACAACGTACACTGGGTACCACAGCATACTACAACGTACACTGGGTACCACAGCATACTACAACATACACTGGGTACCACAGCATTCTACAACGTACACTGGGTGTCACGGCATACTACAACATACACTGGGTACCACAGCATTCTACAACATACACTGGGTACCACATCATACTACAACGTACATATGGGGTCACAGCATACTACAACGTACACTGGGTGTCACAGCATACTACAACATACACTGGGTACCACAGCAAACTACATCATACACTGGGTACCACAGCAAACTACAACATACACTGGGTATCACAGCATACTACAACATACACTGGGTGTCACAGCATACTACAACATACACTGGGTACCACAGCATACTACAACATACACTGGGTACCACAGCATACTACAACATACACTGGGTACCACAGCATACTACAAGATACACTGGGTATCACAGCATACTACAACGTACACTGGGTATCACAGCATACTACAACATACACTGGGTACCACAGCATACTACACCATACACTGGGTATCACAGCATACTACAACGTACACTGGGTATCACAGCATACTACAACGTACACTTGGTACCACAGCATACTACAACATACACTGGGTACCACAGCATACTACAACGTACACTGGGTGTCACGGCATACTACAACATACACTGGCTACCACAGCAAACTACATCATACACTGGGTACGACAGCAAACTACAACATACACTGGGTATCACAGCATACTACAACGTACACTGGGTATCACAGCATACTACAACATACACTTGGTATCACAGCATACTACAACGTACACTGGGTATCACAGCATACTACAACGTACACTGGGTACCACAGCATACTACAACCTACACTGGGTACCACAGCATACTACAACGTACACTGGGTGTCACGGCATACTACAACATACACTGGGTACCACAGCATACTACAACATACACTGGGTACCACAGCAAACTACAACATACACAGGTTACCACAGCAAACTACAACATACACTGGGTACCACAGCATACTACAACATACACTGGGCACCACAGCAAACTACAACATACACTGGTTACCACAGCAAACTACAACATACACAGGTTACCACAGCATACTACAACATACACTGGGTGTCACAGCATACTACAACATACACTGGGTGTCACAGCATACTACAACGTACACTGGGTACCACAGCATACTACAACATACACTGGGTACCACAGCATACTACAAAGTACACTGGGTGTCACGGCATACTACAACATACACTGGGTACCACAGCATACTACAACGTACACTGGGTACCACATCATACTACAACGTACATATGGGGTCACAGCATACTACAACGTACACTGGGTGTCACAGCATACTACAACATACACTGGGTACCACAGCAAACTACATCATACACTGGGTACCACAGCAAACTACAACATACACTGGGTATCACAGCATACTACAACATACACTGGGTGTCACAGCATACTACAACATACACTGGGTACCACAGCATACTACAACATACACTGGGTACCACAGCATACTACAACATACACTGGGTACCACAGCATACTACAACATACACTGGGTATCACAGCATACTACAACGTACACTGGGTATCACATCATACTACAACGTACACTGGGTACCACAGCATACTACAACATACACTGGGTATCACAGCATACTACAACGTACACTGGGTATCACAGCATACTACAACGTACACTTGGTACCACAGCATACTACAACATACACTGGGTACCACAGCATACTACAACGTACACTGGGTGTCACGGCATACTACAACATACACTGGCTACCACAGCAAACTACATCATACACTGGGTACCACAGCAAACTACAACATACACTACGTATCACAGCATACTACAACGTACACTGGGTATCACAGCATACTACAACATACACTTGGTATCACAGCATACTACAACGTACACTTGGTATCACAGCATACTACAACGTACAATGGGTACCACAGCATACTACAATCTACACTGGGTACCACAGCATACTTCAACGTACACTGGGTGTCACGGCATACTACAACATACACTGGGTACCACAGCAAACTACAACATACACTGGGTATCACAGCAAACCACAACATACACTGGGTACCACAGCATACTACAACATACACTGAGTACCACAGCATACTACAACATACACTGGGTACCACAGCAAACTACAACATACACTGGGTACCACAGCAAACTAAAACATACACTGGGTGTCACAGCATACTACAACATACACTGGGTACCACAGCAAACTACAACATACACTGGGTACCACAGCATACTACAACATACACTGGGTGTCACAGCATACTACAACATACACTGGGTACCACAGCAAACTACAACATACACTGGGTACCACAGCATACTACAACATACACTGGGTTCCACAGCATACTACAACATACACTGGGTATCACAGCAAACCACAACATACACTGGGTACTACAGCATACTACAACATACACTGAGTACCACAGCATACTACAACATACACTGAGTACCACAGCATACTACAACATACACTGGGTACCACATCATACTACAACATACACTGGGTACCACAGCATACTACAACATACACTGGGTACCACAGCATAATACAAATTCACTGGGTACCACAGCAAACAACATCATATACTGGGAATCACAGCCAACTACAACATACACTGGGTGTCACAGCATACTACAACATACACTGGTTACCACAGCAAACTACAACATACACTGGTAACCACAGTAAACTACAACATACCCTGGTAACCACAGCAAACTACAACATACACTGGGTGTTACAGCATACTACAACATACACTGGTTACCACAGCATACTACAACATACACTGGGTACCACAGCATACTACAACATACACTGGGTACCTCAGCATACTACAACATACACTGGGTACCACATCATACTACAACATTCACTGGGTACCACAGCAAACAACATCATATACTGGGAATCACAGCCAACTACAACATACACTGGGTGTCACAGCATACTACAACATACACTGGTTACCACAGCAAACTACAACATACACTGGTTACCACAGCAAACTACAACATACCCTGGTAACCACAGCAAACTACAACATACACTGGGTACCACAGCATACTACAACATACACTGGGTACCACAGCATACTACAACATACAATGGGTACCACATCATACTACAACATTCACTGGGTGTCACGGCATACTACAACATACACTGGGTACCACAGCATACTACAACATACACTGGGTATCACAGCAAACCACAACATACACTGGGTACCACAGCATACTACAACATACACTGAGTACCACAGCATACTACAACATACACTGGGTACCACAGCAAACTACAACATACACTGGGTACCACATCATACTACAACATACACTGGGTTACCACAGCATACTACAACATACACTGGGTACCACAGCATACTACAACATACACTGGGTACCACAGCATACTACAACATACACTGGGTACCACATCATACTACAACATACACTGGGTGTCACGGAAAACTACAATATACACTGGGTATCACAGCAAACTACAACATACACTGGTTACCACAGCATACTACAACATACACTGGGTGTCACAGCATACTACAACATACACTGGTTACCACAGCAAACTACAACGTACACTGGGTGTCACAGCATACTACAATATACACTGGGTGTCACAGCATACTACAACATACACTGGGTACCACAGCCAACTACAACATACACTGGGTACCACAGCATACTACAACATACACTGGGTACCACAGCATACTACAACATACACTGGGTACCACAGCATACTACAACATACACTGGGTACCACATCATACTACAACGTACATATGGGGTCACAGCATACTACAACGTACACTGTGTGTCACAGCATACTACAACATACACTGGGTACCACAGCAAACTACATCATACACTGGGTACCACAGCAAACTACAACATACACTGGGTATCACAGCATACTACAACATACACTGGGTGTCACAGCATACTACAACATACACTGGGTACCACAGCATACTACAACATACACTGGGTACCACAGCATACTACAACATACACTGGGTACCACAGCATACTACAACATACACTGGGTATCACAGCATACTACAACGTACACTGGGTATCACAGCATACTACAACGTACACTGGGTACCACAGCATACTACAACATACACTGGGTACCACATCATACTACAACGTACATATGGGGTCACAGCATACTACAACGTACACTGGGTGTCACAGCATACTACAACATACACTGGGTACCACAGCAAACTACATCATACACTGGGTACCACAGCAAACTACAACATACACTGGGTATCACAGCATACTACAACATACACTGGGTGTCACAGCATACTACAACATACACTGGGTACCACAGCATACTACAACATACACTGGGTACCACAGCATACTACAACATACACTGGGTACCACAGCATACTACAACATACACTGGGTATCACAGCATACTACAACGTACACTGGGTATCACAGCATACTACAACATACACTGGGTACCACAGCATACTACAACGTACACTGGGTATCACAGCATACTACAACGTACACTGGGTATCACAGCATACTACAACGTACACTTGGTACCACAGCATACTACAACATACACTGGGTACCACAGCATACTACAACGTACACTGGGTGTCACGGCATACTACAACATACACTGGCTACCACAGCAAACTACATCATACACTGGGTACCACAGCAAACTACAACATACACTGGGTATCACAGCATACTACAACGTACACTGGGTATCACAGCATACTACAACATACACTTGGTATCACAGCATACTACAACGTACACTGGGTATCACAGCATACTACAACGTACACTGGGTACCACAGCATACTACAACCTACACTGGGTACCACAGCATACTACAACGTACACTGGGTGTCACGGCATACTACAACATACACTGGATACCACAGCATACTACAACATACACTGGGTACCACAGCAAACTACAACATACACAGGTTACCACAGCAAACTACAACATACACTGGGTACCACAGCATACTACAACATACACTGGGCACCACAGCAAACTACAACATACACTGGTTACCACAGCAAACTACAACATACACAGGTTACCACAGCATACTACAACATACACTGGGTGTCACAGCATACTACAACATACACTGGGTGTCACAGCATACTACAACATACACTGGGTACCACAGCATACTACAACATACACTTGGTACCACAGCATACTACATCATACACTGGGTGTCACAGCATACTACAACATACACTGGGTACCACAGCATACTACAACATACACTGGGTACCACAGCATACTACAGCATACACTGGGTATCACAGCATACTACAACATACACTGGGTATCACAGCATACTACAACATACACTGGGTACCACAGCATACTACAACATACACTGGGTGTCACAGCATACTACAACATACACTGGGTACCACAGCAAACTACAACATACACTGGGTATCACAGCATACTACAACATGCACTGGGTACCACATCAAACTACATCAGACACTGGGTACCACAGCAAACTACAACATACACTGGGTATCACAGCATACTACAACGTACACTGGGTATCACAGCATACTACAACATACACTGGGTACCATAGCATACTACAACGTACACTGGGTACCACAGCATACTACAACGTACACTGGGTACCACAGCATACTACAACATACACTGGGTACCACAGCATACTACAACGTACACTGGGTGTCACGGCATACTACAACATACACTGGGTACCACAGCATACTACAACGTACACTGGGTACCACATCATACTACAACGTACATATGGGGTCACAGCATACTACAACGTACACTGGGTGTCACAGCATACTACAACATACACTGGGTACCACAGCATACTACAACGTACACTGGGTGTCACGGCATACTACAACATACACTGGGTACCACAGCATACTACAACGTACACTGGGTGCCACATCATACTACAACGTACATATGGGGTCACAGCATACTACAACGTACACTGGGTGTCACAGCATACTACAACATACACTGGGTACCACAGCAAACTACATCATACACTGGGTACCACAGCAAACTACAACATACACTGGGTATCACAGCATACTACAACATACACTGGGTGTCACAGCATACTACAACATACACTGGGTGTCACAGCATACTACAACGTACACTGGGTACCACAGCATACTACAACATACACTGGGTACCACAGCATACTACAACATACACTGGGTGTCACAGCAAACTACAACATACACTGGGTACCACATCATACTACAACATACACTGGGTACCACAGCAAACTACAACATACACTGGGTGTCACAGCATACTACAACGTACACTGGGTACCACAGCAAACTACAACATACACTGGGTACCACAGCATACTACAACATACACTGGGTGTCACAGCATACTACAACATACACTGGGTACCACAGCAAACTACAACATACACTGGGTACCACAGCATACTACAACATACACTGGGTTCCACAGCATACTACAACATACACTGGGTATCACAGCAAACCACAACATACACTGGGTACTACAGCATACTACAACATACACTGAGTACCACAGCATACTACAACATACACTGAGTACCACAGCATACTACAACATACACTGGGTACCACATCATACTACAACATACACTGGGTACCACAGCATAATACAAATTCACTGGGTACCACAGCAAACAACATCATATACTGGGAATCACAGCCAACTACAACATACACTGGGTGTTACAGCATACTACAACATACACTGGTTACCACAGCAAACTACATCACACACTGGGTACCACAGCATACTACAACATACACTGGGTACCACAGCATACTACAACATACACTGGGTACAACAGCATACTACAACATACACTGCGTACCACAGCATACTACAACGTACACTGGGTGTCACAGCATACTACAACATACACTGGGTACCACAGCAAACTACACCATACACTGGGTACCACATCATACTACAACATACACTGGGTACCACAACATACTACAACATACTCTGGGTATCACAGCAAACCACAACATACACTGGGTACCACAGCATACTACAACATACACTGAGTACCACAGCATACTACAACGTACACTGGGTACCACAGCATACTACAACATACACTGGGTACCACAGCATACTACAACGTACACTGGGTGTCACGGCATACTACAACATATACTGGGTACCAAAGTAAACTACAACATACACTGGGTACCACAGCATACTACAACATACACAGGGTACCACAGCATAATACAAATTCACTGGGTACCACAGCAAACAACATCATATACTGGGAATCACAGCAAACTACAACATACACTGGGTGTTACAGCATACTACAACATACACTGGTTACCACAGCAAACTACATCACACACTGGGTACCACAGCATACTACAACATACACTGGGTACCACAGCATACTACAACATACACTGGGTACAACAGCATACTACAACATACACTGCGTACCACAGCATACTACAACGTACACTGGGTGTCACAGCATACTACAACATACACTGGGTACCACAGCAAACTACATCACACACTGGGTACCACAGCATACTACAACATACACTGGGTACCACAGCATACTACAACATACACTGGGTACCAAAGCATACTACAACATACACTGGGTGTCACAGCATACTACAACATACACTGGGTACCAAAGCATACTACAACATACACTGGGTGTCACAGCATACTACAACATACACTGGGTGTCACAGCATACTACAACATACACTGGGTACCACAGCATACTACAACATACACTGGGTGTCACAGCATACTACAACATACACTGGGTACCACAGCATACTACAACATACACTGGGTACCACAGCATACTACAACATACACTGGGTATCACAGCATACTACAACATACACTGGGTATCACAGCATACTACAACATACACTGGGTACCACAGCATACTAAAACATACACTGGGTGTCACAGCATACTACAACATACACTGGGTACCACAGCAAACTACAACATACACTGGGTATCACAGCATACTACAACATACACTGGGTACCACAGCCAACTACATCAGACACTGGGTACCACAGCAAACTAAAACATACACTGGGTATCACAGCATACTACAACATACACTGGGTGTCACAGCATACTACAACATACACTGGGTACCACAGCATACTACAACATACACTGGGTACCACAGCATACTACAACATACACTGGGTACCACAGCCAACTACAACATACACTGGGTACCACAGCATACTACAACATACACTGGGTACCACAGCATACTACAACATACACTGGGTACCACAGCATACTACAACATACACTGCGTACCACATCATACTACAACGTACATATGGGGTCACAGCATACTACAACGTACAATGGGTGTCACAGCATACTACAACATACACTGGGTACCACAGCAAACTACATCAAACACTGGGTACCACAGCAAACTACAACATACACTGGGTATCACAGCATACTACAACATACACTGGGTGTCACAGCATACTACAACATACACTGTGTACCACAGCATACTACAACATACACTGGGTACCACAGCAAACTACAACATACACTGGGTACCACAGCATACTACAACATACACTGGGTATCACAGCATACTACAACGTACACTGGGTATCAAAGCATACTACAACGTACACTGGGTACCACAGCATACTACAACATACACTGGGTACCACAGCATACTACAACGTACACTGGGAGTCACGGCATACTACAACATACACTGGGTACCACAGCAAACTACATCATACACTGGGTACCACAGCAAACTACAACATACACTGGGTATCACAGCATACTACAACATACACTGGGTACCACAGCAAACTACAACATACACTGGGTACCACAGCATACTACAACATACACTGGGTATCACAGCATACTACAACGTACACTGGGTATCACAGCATACTACAACATACACTGGGTATCACAGCATACTACAACGTACACTGGGTATCACAGCATACTACAACGTACACTGGGTACCACAGCATACTACAACATACACTGGGTACCACAGCATACTACAACATACACTGGATATCACAGCAAACCACAACATACACTGGGTACCACAGCATACTACAACATACACTGAGTACCACAGCATACTACAACATACACTGGGTACCACAGCAAACTACAACATACACTGGGTACCACATCATACTACAACATACACTGGGTACCACAGCAAACTACAACATACACTGGGAGTCACAGCATACTTCAACATACACTGGGTACCACAGCAAACTACAACATACACTGGGTACCACAGCATACTACAACATACACTGGGTATCACAGCAAACCACAACATACACTGGGTACTACATCATACTACAACATACACTGAGTACCACAGCATACTACAACATACACTGGGTACCACAGCATAATACAACATACACTGGGTACCACAGCAAACTACAACATACACTGGGTACCACATTATACTACAACATACACTGGGTACCACAGCATACTACAACATACACTGGGTACCACAGCAAACTACAACATACACTGGGCACCACAGCATACTACAACATACACTGGGTACCACAGCATAATACAAATTCACTGGGTACCACAGCAAACAACATCATATACTGGGAATTACAGCAAACTACAACATACACTGGGTGTCACAGCATACTACAACATACACTGGGTGTCACAGCATACTACAACATACACAGGTTACCACAGCAAACTACAACATACACTGGGTACCACAGCAAACTACAACATACACAGGTTACCACAGCAAACTACAACATACACTGGGTACCACAGCATACTACAACATACACTGGGTACCACAGCAAACTACAACATACACTGGGTACCACAGCAAACTACAACATACACTGGGTACCACAGCAAACTACAACATACACAGGTTACCACAGCAAACTACAACATACACTGGGTACCACAGCATACTACAACATACACTGGGTGTCACAGCAAACTACAACATACACTGGGTGTCACAGCAAACTACAACATACACTGGGTACCACAGCATACTACAACATACACTGGGTACCACAGCAAACTACAACATACACAGGTTACCACAGCAAACTACAACATACACTGGGTACCACAGCATACTACAACATACACTGGGTGTCACAGCAAACTACAACATACACTGGGGGTCACAGCAAACTACAACAAACACTGGGTACCACAGCATACTACAACGTACACTGGGTACCACAGCAAACTACAACATACACAGGTTACCACAGCATACTACAACATACACTGGGTACCACAGCAAACTACAACATACACTGGGTGTCACAGCATACTACAACATACACTGGGTACCACAGCAAACTACAACATACACAGGTTACCACAGCAAACTACAACATACACTGGGTACCACAGCATACTACAACATACACTGGGTACCACAGCATACTACAACATACACTTGGTACCACAGCAAACTACAACATACACAGGTTACCACAGCAAACTACAACATACACTGGTTACAACAGCATACTACAACATACACTGGGTACCACAGCATACTACAACATACACTGGGTATCACAGCATACTACAACATACACTGGGTACCACAGCAAACTACAACATACACAGGTTACCACAGCAAACTACAACATACACTGGGTACCACAGCATACTACAACATACACTGGGCACCACAGCAAACTACAACATACACTGGTTACCACAGCAAACTACAACATACACAGGTTACCACAGCATACTACAACATACACTGGGTGTCACAGCATACTACAACATACACTGGGTGTCACAGCATACTACAACATACACTGGGTACCACAGCATACTACAACATACACTTGGTACCACAGCATACTACATCATACACTGGGTGTCACAGCATACTACAACATACACTGGGTACCACAGCATACTACAACATACACTGGGTACCACAGCACACTACAGCATACACTGGGTATCACAGCATACTACAACATACACTGGGTATCACAGCATACTACAACGTACACTGGGTATCACAGCATACTACAACATACACTGGGTACCATAGCATACTACAACGTACACTGGGTACCACAGCATACTACAACGTACACTGGGTACCACAGCATACTACAACATACACTGGGTACCACAGCATACTACAACGTACACTGGGTGTCACGGCATACTACAACATACACTGGGTACCACAGCATTCTACAACATACACTGGGTACCACATCATACTACAACGTACATATGGGGTCACAGCATACTACAACGTACACTGGGTGTCACAGCATACTACAACATACACTGGGTACCACAGCAAACTACATCATACACTGGGTACCACAGCAAACTACAACATACACTGGGTATCACAGCATACTACAACATACACTGGGTGTCACAGCATACTACAACATACACTGGGTACCACAGCATACTACAACATACACTGGGTACCACAGCATACTACAACATACACTGGGTACCACAGCATACTACAACATACACTGGGTACCACAGCATACTACAACATACACTGGGTACCACAGCATACTACAACATACACTGGGTACCACAGCATACTACAACATACACTGGGTACCACATCATACTACAACATTCACTGGGTACCACAGCAAACAACATCATATACTGGGAATCACAGCCAACTACAACATACACTGGGTGTCACAGCATACTACAACATACACTGGTTACCACAGCAAACTACAACATACACTGGTTACCACAGCAAACTACAACATACCCTGGTAACCACAGCAAACTACAACATACACTGGGTACCACAGCATACTACAACATACACTGGGTACCACAGCATACTACAACATACAATGGGTACCACATCATACTACAACATTCACTGGGTGTCACGGCATACTACAACATACACTGGGTACCACAGCATACTACAACATACACTGGGTATCACAGCAAACCACAACATACACTGGGTACCACAGCATACTACAACATACACTGAGTACCACAGCATACTACAACATACACTGGGTACCACAGCAAACTACAACATACACTGGGTACCACATCATACTACAACATACACTGGGTTACCACAGCATACTACAACATACACTGGGTACCACAGCATACTACAACATACACTGGGTACCACAGCATACTACAACATACACTGGGTACCACATCATACTACAACATACACTGGGTGTCACGGAAAACTACAATATACACTGGGTATCACAGCAAACTACAACATACACTGGTTACCACAGCATACTACAACATACACTGGGTGTCACAGCATACTACAACATACACTGGTTACCACAGCAAACTACAACGTACACTGGGTGTCACAGCATACTACAATATACACTGGGTGTCACAGCATACTACAACATACACTGGGTACCACAGCCAACTACAACATACACTGGGTACCACAGCATACTACAACATACACTGGGTACCACAGCATACTACAACATACACTGGGTACCACAGCATACTACAACATACACTGGGTACCACATCATACTACAACGTACATATGGGGTCACAGCATACTACAACGTACACTGTGTGTCACAGCATACTACAACATACACTGGGTACCACAGCAAACTACATCATACACTGGGTACCACAGCAAACTACAACATACACTGGGTATCACAGCATACTACAACATACACTGGGTGTCACAGCATACTACAACATACACTGGGTACCACAGCATACTACAACATACACTGGGTACCACAGCATACTACAACATACACTGGGTACCACAGCATACTACAACATACACTGGGTACCACAGCATACTACAACATACACTGGGTACCACAGCATACTACAACATACACTGGGTACCACAGCATACTACAACATACACTGGGTACCACATCATACTACAACATTCACTGGGTACCACAGCAAACAACATCATATACTGGGAATCACAGCCAACTACAACATACACTGGGTGTCACAGCATACTACAACATACACTGGTTACCACAGCAAACTACAACATACACTGGTTACCACAGCAAACTACAACATACCCTGGTAACCACAGCATACTACAACGTACACTGTGTGTCACAGCATACTACAACATACACTGGGTACCACAGCAAACTACATCATACACTGGGTACCACAGCAAACTACAACATACACTGGGTATCACAGCATACTACAACATACACTGGGTGTCACAGCATACTACAACATACACTGGGTACCACAGCATACTACAACATACACTGGGTACCACAGCATACTACAACATACACTGGGTACCACAGCATACTACAACATACACTGGGTATCACAGCATACTACAACGTACACTGGGTATCACAGCATACTACAACGTACACTGGGTACCACAGCATACTACAACATACACTGGGTACCACATCATACTACAACGTACATATGGGGTCACAGCATACTACAACGTACACTGGGTGTCACAGCATACTACAACATACACTGGGTACCACAGCAAACTACATCATACACTGGGTACCACAGCAAACTACAACATACACTGGGTATCACAGCATACTACAACATACACTGGGTGTCACAGCATACTACAACATACACTGGGTACCACAGCATACTACAACATACACTGGGTACCACAGCATACTACAACATACACTGGGTACCACAGCATACTACAACATACACTGGGTATCACAGCATACTACAACGTACACTGGGTATCACAGCATACTACAACATACACTGGGTACCACAGCATACTACAACGTACACTGGGTATCACAGCATACTACAACGTACACTGGGTATCACAGCATACTACAACGTACACTTGGTACCACAGCATACTACAACATACACTGGGTACCACAGCATACTACAACGTACACTGGGTGTCACGGCATACTACAACATACACTGGCTACCACAGCAAACTACATCATACACTGGGTACCACAGCAAACTACAACATACACTGGGTATCACAGCATACTACAACGTACACTGGGTATCACAGCATACTACAACATACACTTGGTATCACAGCATACTACAACGTACACTGGGTATCACAGCATACTACAACGTACACTGGGTACCACAGCATACTACAACCTACACTGGGTACCACAGCATACTACAACGTACACTGGGTGTCACGGCATACTACAACATACACTGGGTACCACAGCAAACTACAACATACACAGGTTACCACAGCAAACTACAACATACACTGGGTACCACAGCATACTACAACATACACTGGGCACCACAGCAAACTACAACATACACTGGTTACCACAGCAAACTACAACATACACAGGTTACCACAGCATACTACAACATACACTGGGTGTCACAGCATACTACAACATACACTGGGTGTCACAGCATACTACAACATACACTGGGTACCACAGCATACTACAACATACACTTGGTACCACAGCATACTACATCATACACTGGGTGTCACAGCATACTACAACATACACTGGGTACCACAGCATACTACAACATACACTGGGTACCACAGCATACTACAGCATACACTGGGTATCACAGCATACTACAACATACACTGGGTATCACAGCATACTACAACATACACTGGGTACCACAGCATACTACAACATACACTGGGTGTCACAGCATACTACAACATACACTGGGTACCACAGCAAACTACAACATACACTGGGTATCACAGCATACTACAACATGCACTGGGTACCACATCAAACTACATCAGACACTGGGTACCACAGCAAACTACAACATACACTGGGTATCACAGCATACTACAACGTACACTGGGTATCACAGCATACTACAACATACACTGGGTACCATAGCATACTACAACGTACACTGGGTACCACAGCATACTACAACGTACACTGGGTACCACAGCATACTACAACATACACTGGGTACCACAGCATACTACAACGTACACTGGGTGTCACGGCATACTACAACATACACTGGGTACCACAGCATACTACAACGTACACTGGGTACCACATCATACTACAACGTACATATGGGGTCACAGCATACTACAACGTACACTGGGTGTCACAGCATACTACAACATACACTGGGTACCACAGCAAACTACATCATACACTGGGTACCACAGCAAACTACAACATACACTGGGTATCACAGCATACTACAACATACACTGGGAGTCACAGCATACTACAACATACACTGGGTACCACAGCATACTACAACATACACTGGGTACCACAGCATACTACAACATACACTGAGTACCACAGCATACTACAACATACACTGGGTACCACAGCAAACTACAACATACACTGGGTACCATATCATACTACAACATACACTGGGTACCACAGCAAACTACAACATACACTGGGTGTCACAGCATACTACAACGTACACTGGGTACCACAGCAAACTACAACATACACTGGGTACCACAGCATACTACAACATACACTGGGTGTCACAGCATACTACAACATACACTGGGTACCACAGCAAACTACAACATACACTGGGTACCACAGCATACTACAACATACACTGGGTTCCACAGCATACTACAACATACACTGGGTATCACAGCAAACCACAACATACACTGGGTACTACAGCATACTACAACATACACTGAGTACCACAGCATACTACAACATACACTGAGTACCACAGCATACTACAACATACACTGGGTACCACATCATACTACAACATACACTGGGTACCACAGCATACTACAACATACACTGGGTACCACAGCATAATACAAATTCACTGGGTACCACAGCAAACAACATCATATACTGGGAATCACAGCCAACTACAACATACACTGGGTGTCACAGCATACTACAACATACACTGGTTACCACAGCAAACTACAACATACACTGGTAACCACAGCAAACTACAACATACCCTGGTAACCACAGCAAACTACAACATACACTGGGTGTTACAGCATACTACAACATACACTGGTTACCACAGCATACTACAACATACACTGGGTACCACAGCATACTACAACATACACTGGGTACCACAGCATACTACAACATACACTGGGTACCACATCATACTACAACATTCACTGGGTACCACAGCAAACAACATCATATACTGGGAATCACAGCCAACTACAACATACACTGGGTGTCACAGCATACTACAACATACACTGGTTACCACAGCAAACTACAACATACACTGGTTACCACAGCAAACTACAACATACCCTGGTAACCACAGCAAACTACAACATACACTGGGTACCACAGCATACTACAACATACACTGGGTACCACAGCATACTACAACATACAATGGGTACCACATCATACTACAACATTCACTGGGTGTCACGGCATACTACAACATACACTGGGTACCACAGCATACTACAACATACACTGGGTATCACAGCAAACCACAACATACACTGGGTACCACAGCATACTACAACATACACTGAGTACCACAGCATACTACAACATACACTGGGTACCACAGCAAACTACAACATACACTGGGTACCACATCATACTACAACATACACTGGGTTACCACAGCATACTACAACATACACTGGGTACCACAGCATACTACAACATACACTGGGTACCACAGCATACTACAACATACACTGGGTACCACAGCATACTACAACATACACTGGGTTCCACAGCATACTACAACATACACTGGGTATCACAGCAAACCACAACATACACTGGGTACTACAGCATACTACAACATACACTGGGTACCACAGCAAACTACAACATACACTGGGTACCACATCATACTACAACATACACTGGGTACCACAGCAAACTACAACATACACTGGGTGTCACAGCATACTACAACGTACACTGGGTACCACAGCAAACTACAACATACACTGGGTACCACAGCATACTACAACATACACTGGGTGTCACAGCATACTACAACATACACTGGGTACCACAGCAAACTACAACATACACTGGGTACCACAGCATACTACAACATACACTGGGTTCCACAGCATACTACAACATACACTGGGTATCACAGCAAACCACAACATACACTGGGTACTACAGCATACTACAACATACACTGAGTACCACAGCATACTACAACATACACTGAGTACCACAGCATACTACAACATACACTGGGTACCACATCATACTACAACATACACTGGGTACCACAGCATACTACAACATACACTGGGTACCACAGCATAATACAAATTCACTGGGTACCACAGCAAACAACATCATATACTGGGAATCACAGCCAACTACAACATACACTGGGTGTCACAGCATACTACAACATACACTGGTTACCACAGCAAACTACAACATACACTGGGTACCACAGCATACTATAACATACACTGAGTACCACAGCATACTACAACATACACTGGGTACCACAGCAAACTACAACATACACTGGGTACCACATCATACTACAACATACACTGGGTTACCACAGCATACTACAACATACACTGGGTACCACAGCATACTACAACATACACTGGGTACCACAGCATACTACAACATACACTGGGTACCACAGCATACTACAACATACACTGGGTTCCACAGCATACTACAACATACACTGGGTATCACAGCAAACCACAACATACACTGGGTACTACAGCATACTACAACATACACTGGGTACCACAGCAAACTACAACATACACTGGGTACCACATCATACTACAACATACACTGGGTACCACAGCAAACTACAACATACACTGGGTGTCACAGCATACTACAACGTACACTGGGTACCACAGCAAACTACAACATACACTGGGTACCACAGCATACTACAACATGCACTGGGTGTCACAGCATACTACAACATACACTGGGTACCACAGCAAACTACAACATACACTGGGTACCACAGCATACTACAACATACACTGGGTTCCACAGCATACTACAACATACACTGGGTATCACAGCAAACCACAACATACACTGGGTACTACAGCATACTACAACATACACTGAGTACCACAGCATACTACAACATACACTGAGTACCACAGCATACTACAACATACACTGGGTACCACATCATACTACAACATACACTGGGTACCACAGCATACTACAACATACACTGGGTACCACAGCATAATACAAATTCACTGGGTACCACAGCAAACCACATCATATACTGGGAATCACAGCCAACTACAACATACACTGGGTGTCACAGCATACTACAACATACACTGGTTACCACAGCAAACTACAACATACACTGGTAACCACAGCAAACTACAACATACCCTGGTAACCACAGCAAACTACAACATACACTGGGTGTTACAGCATACTACAACATACACTGGTTACCACAGCATACTACAACATAAACTGGGTACCACAGCATACTACAACATACACTGGGTACCACAGCATACTACAACATACACTGGGTACCACATCATACTACAACATTCACTGGGTACCACAGCAAACAACATCATATACTGGGAATCACAGCCAACTACAACATACACTGGGTGTCACAGCATACTACAACATACACTGGTTACCACAGCAAACTACAACATACACTGGTTACCACAGCAAACTACAACATACCCTGGTAACCACAGCAAACTACAACATACACTGGGTACCACAGCATACTACAACATACACTGGGTACCACAGCATACTACAACATACAATGGGTACCACATCATACTACAACATTCACTGGGTGTCACGGCATACTACAACATACACTGGGTACCACAGCATACTACAACATACACTGGGTATCACAGCAAACCACAACATACACTGGGTACCACAGCATACTACAACATACACTGAGTACCACAGCATACTACAACATACACTGGGTACCACAGCAAACTACAACATACACTGGGTACCACATCATACTACAACATACACTGGGTTACCACAGCATACTACAACATACACTGGGTACCACAGCATACTACAACCTACACTGGGTACCACAGCATACTACAACATACACTGGGTACCACATCATACTACAACATACACTGGGTGTCACGGAAAACTACAATATACACTGGGTATCACAGCAAACTACAACATACACTGGTTACCACAGCATACTACAACATACACTGGGTGTCACAGCATACTACAACATACACTGGTTACCACAGCAAACTACAACGTACACTGGGTGTCACAGCATACTACAATATACACTGGGTGTCACAGCATACTACAACATACACTGGGTACCACAGCAAACTACAACATACACTGGGTACCACAGCATACTACAACATACACTGGGTACCACAGCATACTACAACATACACTGGGTACCACAGCATACTACAACATACACTGGGTACCACATCATACTACAACGTACATATGGGGTCACAGCATACTACAACGTACACTGTGTGTCACAGCATACTACAACATACACTGGGTACCACAGCAAACTACATCATACACTGGGTACCACAGCAAACTACAACATACACTGGGTATCACAGCATACTACAACATACACTGGGTGTCACAGCATACTACAACATACACTGGGTACCACAGCATACTACAACATACACTGGGTACCACAGCATACTACAACATACACTGGGTACCACAGCATACTACAACATACACTGGGTATCACAGCATACTACAACGTACACTGGGTATCACAGCATACTACAACGTACACTGGGTACCACAGCATACTACAACATACACTGGGTACCACAGCATACTACAACGTACACTGGGTGTCACGGCATACTACAACATACACTGGGTACCACAGCAAACTACATCATACACTGGGTACCACAGCAAACTACAACATACACTGGGTATCACAGCATACTACAACATACACTGGGTACCACAGCAAACTACAACATACACTGGGTACCACAGCATACTACAACATACACTGGGTTTCACAGCATACTACAACGTACACTGGGTATCACAGCATACTACAACATAAACTGGGTATCACAGCATACTACAACGTACACTGGGTATCACAGCATACTACAACGTACACTGGGTACCACAGCATACTACAACATACACTGGGTACCACAGCATACTACAACGTACACTGGGTGTCACGGCATACTACAACATACACTGGGTACCACAGCATACTACAACATACACTGGGTATCACAGCAAACCACAACATACACTGGGTACCACAGCATACTACAACATACACTGAGTACCACAGCATACTACAACATACACTGGGTACCACAGCAAACTACAACATACACTGGGTACCACATCATACTACAACATACACTGGGTACCACAGCAAACTACAACATACACTGGGTGTCACAGCATACTACAACATACACTGGGTACCACAGCAAACTACACCATACACTGGGTACCACATCATACTACAACATACACTGGGTACCACAACATACTACAACATACTCTGGGTATCACAGCAAACCACAACATACACTGGGTACCACAGCATACTACAACATACACTGAGTACCACAGCATACTACAACGTACACTGGGTACCACAGCATACTACAACATACACTGGGTACCACAGCATACTACAACGTACACTGGGTGTCACGGCATACTACAACATACACTGGGTACCAAAGTAAACTACAACATACACTGGGTACCACAGCATACTACAACATACACAGGGTACCACAGCATAATACAAATTCACTGGGTACCACAGCAAACAACATCATATACTGGGAATCACAGCAAACTACAACATACACTGGGTGTTACAGCATACTACAACATACACTGGTTACCACAGCAAACTACAACATACACTGGGTACCACAGCAACCTACAACATACACTGGTTATCACAGCAAACCACAACATACACTGGGTACCACAGCATACTACAACATACACTGAGTACCACAGCATACTACAACATACACAGGGTATCACAGCAAACTACAACGTACACTGGGTGTCACAGCATACTACAACATACACTGGGTACCACAGCATACTTCAACATACACTGGTTACCACAGCAAACTACAACAAACACTGGTTACCACAGCAAACTACAACATACACTGGGTACCACAGCATACTACAACATACACTGGGTACCACAGCATACTACAACATACACTGGGTGTCACGGAAAACTACAATATACACTGGGTATCACAGCAAACTACAACATACACTGGTTACCACAGCATACTACAACATACACTGGGTGTCACAGCATACTACAACATACACTGGTTACCACAGCAAACTACAACGTACACTGGGTGTCACAGCATACTACAACGTACACTGGGTGTCACAGCATACTACAACATACACTGGGTACCACAGCATACTTCAACATACACTGGGTACCACAGCAAACTACATCATATACTGGGTATCACAGCAAACTACAATATACACTGGTTACCACAGCAAACTACAACATACACTGGGTACCACAGCAAACTACAACATACACTGGGTGTCACAGCATACTACAACATACACTGGGTACCACAGCATACTTCAACATACACTGGGTACCACAGCAAACTACATCATATACTGGGTATCACAGCAAACTACAATATACACTGGGTATCACATCAAACTACAATATACACTGGTTACCACAGCATACTGCAACATACACTGGTTACCACAGCAAACAACAACATACACTGGGTACCACACCAAACTACATCATATACTGGGTATCACAGCAAACTACAACATACACTGGTTACCACAGCAAACTACAACATACATATGGGGTCACATCATACTACAACGTACATATGGGGTCACAGCATACTACAACGTACACTGGGTGTCACAGCATACTACAACATACATATGGTATCACAGCATACTACAACATACACTGGGTACCATAGCATACTACAACATACACTGGGTACCACAGCATACTTCAACATACACTGGGTACCACAGCATACTACAACATACACTGGTTACCACTGCAAACTACAACATACACTGGGTATCACAGCAAACTACAACATTCACTGGGTATCACAGCAAACTACAACATAAACTGGGAACCACATCAAACTACAACATACACTGGGTACCACATCAAACTACAACATTCACTGGGTACCACAACAAATAGATATACACAGGTTACCACAGCAAACTACAGCATACACTGGAAGCCACAACAAATATATATACACTGGGTGCCACAGAAAACTACAAGATACACTGGAATACACACTAAATGTATATACGCTGGGTGCCACACCAAACTACCACACACAATGGAAGCCACAACAAGTATATATAGACTGGGTACCACAGCAAACTACAAGATACACTGGAAGCCCCAACAAATGTATCTCTACACTGGGTACCACAGCAAAGTACAACTTACACTTGAAGCCTCAACAAATATATCTCTACACCGGGTACCACAGCAACGTACATCATACTCTTCAAGCCTCAACAAATATATCTCTACACCGTGTACCACAGCAACGTACATCATACACTTGAAGCCTCAACAAATGTATCTCTACGTCGGGTACCACAGCACGAACATCATACACTTGAAGCCTCAACAAATATATCTCTACACCGGGTACCACAGCAAAGTACATCATACACTGGAAGCCTCACCAAATGTATCTCTACACCGGGTACCACAGCAAACTACATCATACACTGGAAGCCTCAACAAATGTATCTCTACACCGGGTACCACAGCAAACTACATCATACACTGGAAGCCTCAACAAATGTATCTCTACACCGGGTACCACAGCAAAGTACATCATACACTGGAAGCCTCAACAAATGTATCTCTACACCGGGTACCACAGCAAACTACATCATACACTGGAAGCCTCACCAAATGTATCTCTACACCGGGTACCACAGCAAACTACATCATACACTGGAAGCCTCAACAAATGTATCTCTACACCGGGTACCACAGCAAACTACACCATACACTGGAAGCCTCAACAAATATATATACACTGGGTACCACAGCACTACAACATACACTGGAAGCCTCAACAAATATATATACACTGGAAGCCTCAACTAATATATATACACTGGAAGCCTCAACTAATATATATACACTGGGCGCCACAGCAAACTACATCATATACTGGAAGCCCAACAAATATATATACACTGGGTGCCACAGCAAACTACAACATACACTGGAAGCCTCAACAAATATATATACACTGGAAGCCTCAACTAATATATATACACTGGGTGCCACAGCAAACTACAACATACACTGGAAGCCTCCACACATATATATACACTGGGTGCCACAGCAAACTTAAACATACACTGGAAGCCTCAACAAATATATATACACTGGAAGCCTCAACTAATATATATACACTGGGTACCACAGCAAAGTACAACATACAGTGGCTGTACAAGTTTAAATGAATATCTGGTCAATTTCACGTCATATAAACTTTTCGAAGATAACATGAATAAAAGATTCAATTGTTCTAACTCTATCCATGATACAGTTACCTGTGCTTGAAACTACTAAAACGCAAATGTGAGTTTTGGCGTCTGCAGAAACTAGGAGCCAGTTGCCTATCCAAAGCGCTACCAAATAGCGCTACCGAGTGCATTACTCAGTGTATTCATCGACACGCTACCAGCGAGCAAGCAGTGCCAGCTAATAGAATATCGTCTATCAGCACTTTTCTAGACGTGCGCTACCGAGCACTTTCTTGTTCAACGGACCGCTTCGGTAGCGCTCGATAGCGCTTTGTTGTGCAAAGGCTTGAGATACCAACGAGCGTTCATCGGGTAGCATATACATGTTTCGGTTCGTCCACTACATAGCGCTTTTTTAAGCAAGTCGTTTCCTAGAATAGCACTATCGAGCGATCGGTAGCGGTTTGGTTAGGCTGCGGGCTCCAGACATGCGTAGATCATCAACCAGACCATACTGTAGTTAGCACAAAAAACCCAGCCATTAATACAACCGGAACCTTATAAGTACGACACTCTAAACACTTCATATTCCTTCAACGATACCAGGGGGTTGGTCAATAAAATGTAGTATATAAAGGACAGCAACATTGCGTGGCTGATCACTTACTTGCTCAATTAGCTGGGATCATCCACTACAGGGCATTTGAAAATGAAGATCGTTTTTGTTTCCGCTATTATTCTTAGCATCTTGTCTGCTGTATCTGGTAAGAAAGGATTTTACTTATACGTTGCTTTAAATAACCAAAGCGTCTTTAAGTTATTGAATTTGTTTTCAAATATTTAGACCTTAAGTTAAAGAATTGTGCTTCTCATAGTTCAAAGTCTTCTAATTTAAGAATAGCCAGTGTTTTCTAAGTGATTATTGTAGCTTTGTACCGCAGGTAAAAAAAAAAATTAATGTATCATTGATGAAGAACTGATTTGACAGAAGTTGATATATAGTTTAATTAGATATATTCTATAAGATATATAAATTTTACAAAAACAATATTTTTTCGATTCTTAAATTATTTTAATTATACTGTTACCTGTGCTCTATATCACTGTCGTGTAACTGCGCCGGACGGGATTTTCCGTGCACCGGTCGAGACACACCAAGATGGCGGACTGTTTGACAGCGAAAAGGTAGGCGCTTGTTTCTTCACTTCTTATAGTCTTTTGTAATGCTTTTATGTTTAGTTTCTTGTGGGATACGATGCAGCTAGAATTGCCGCGTTCATCGATATAGGTGCCATGCCTGGTATTGTAATATTATTCAATAAAACCGTGATTGAACCTGGAAATTTCACGAAGTTGAAAAATGAATTGAGAACTGCATTTTTATCCGGTCATATTGTCGCACATACCGTCTTCTATAAATGGTCACTTTGTCAAATGCCCTAGAATCAGATCCCCTTGGCCATATACATACAATTCCGTTGTTTACTGACGTGCAAGCGTCAAAAATAGCATTCTTTAGATTTGCAAACGCACCGGTAGGGATACCACGCACCGGTGGAAATTCTCCGGAGAATATCAGCTAAAAAGTAGCAACGGTTGAGACACACAGGCCTATTTGGCACCGGTTGAGACACACTTTTATATCGTTAGCAGTTCAATGGCGACATATTTTATTTATTTACCGTGTCTTTGTAGATCCATATACATGTTGTGTAGTTACCAGAATTGTATCATTTGGTACTTGTGACATCGTTTGCACGTTCGTTAGAATCTTTCGTCGGGAATATTATTAATAATTCCGTTTCAGATGATTTTGATTAACACTTGTTCGTTCAAATTAACACTGTATAGTAAGGGATGAAAATAACACAAGTGTGGTCTCGTGAGTTTCAGTGCCAAACATGACAATGATCGGGCGCGGTTGGGGTGCGTGTTCTTTACGTCGTGTTCAATTGTTAAGGCTATGCTTTGAAATCCATGTAAGTCGCGCCTGACAGTAAAATGTTACGACACAGACAGAAGGAGACGGTTTCTATAATCCCCTCCCACTTTGAGGCTGGGATTCAAATGGGAGTTATGTATACAAGATGTACATTTATAGAAACGACACTAATTTCATTAGATATTGTTTCAAGAAACAACTGTCCAACCGGTATATTATTCTTAGTTGCAATTTGATAATGAATCGCAAACCATCATTTTAGGGGATTCCACAAGATATCGACCGCGGCAAAGGTATATCCCACTAAAGTTTTTGGAAAAACACCTGGTGAAGAAGATGACGGTCAAACAGAAATAAACATCACGGACCTGTCCATAATTAAGGTGAGGTATTTAACCTCCAGTTGACCATCCAAATACATATGGTCTTTGATAATCCTTTACTGGACAGGATTATATATATATCTTTTCTAGTCTACCTGCAGTATCTAAATAATTTGCCGAGGTAATCCTATAGCACATATAATGTTCTTAACCTTATCATGTTGTCTTTATCAGTATGTTGTTACTGCAATATTGCTGTCCAGCTTTCAAGAGCAGGTAATACATCAAGTAAAATATTTTCAGTGCTTTGATTACAGCACATTTATGCATTGTAATAGTATATTATTTTCTGAAAATCGCTGTTCATGGTAGAAACCGCGATAAAACGGAAGAATTATGCAGTCAAGAAAAACTAGACCTATCGCCATTTCGAAGACTATTATATCATCGTCTGCAAAAGTGCCATTGTCACTCTAGCCAAACAAGTTTAGTTGTGAGTTTTTGAACGGAATCCTGTAGAAAACTCAAGCAGAGGTTGGCGCATATTAATGCGTCTATGAGTAGACTAACAGCAAAGCTGATGTCAGTTACACGCTCATGCAAACTCGTAAAGCGATTGTATAATGAGTTTAGTTCATTTTCTTTTTACAGGAACCACTATTTCGACACCGAGGAGAGGGCGCGGGGGAAACGTAAGCGCAAACTTGGAAACGTCGCAAAACCAGAGGATCCTGTATGGCATCCAACCACAGTAAGAGAACATCATAAAGCTCATGAAGCTAAAATGTTACCACATATTTGCAGAGGACTAAACTTGTAATTGCTCAGACATTGTAAATAATCGAGTGAGTGGATGACCCTGCCAATGCCTCTTAAATGTGTAACCAATGCATGATACATACTTTACCAACACTATTTTGCAATGGTAATTTATACCTGTAGTAGTATTTTATATTATTCCATTTTCATAGCGTTCTTCAACTTGATATCAAAGGCATATATTAAGTGTACATTGGACGCAAAGCATTGTTTATAGCATGCATGCATCAAGAACATTATCATGTCAACATATTTTGTTGAGAGTAAAACATGGAATGGTGGATTGTCCTGTATAAAGCAAAAAAATGAGTGTTAATGTTAAATTTCAAACAAATAATGTCTAAATTTGCATGTTTCATTCATTGTTTGTGTTATTGCATTGTTTGGTGTATCAGTACAGTTAAGCACGTTCGTAAAGATCACCCAGTCAAATAGCTCAAAATGGCCCTCAATGACCGGTAGTCATACTTGCAGATTAAATGTAATTGGCACTGGTTTGAGGGAAGATACTTTTTTAAAGTATTTGAAAACAGGTGCTCTAAGGGTGGACTTTGTTTGTAGATGGTCTTTAAGTCCGGTTTGATAGTACTTGAAAAAACGCATGTATATTCAGTGCCTTTAGAGGATGAATGCATCATCTCTATGTAATGTCTCCGATATTATTAAGTGTAATATGCATACATAGATTATCTGCTTGTGATGATATCAAATCACATAAATAATGTACATACTAAGTTATCCAGGTTTCATGACCTTATATGCCTAAGTGCTATGAGAAAACTAATATTTTGGAATCTGACTTTCTCGGAAAAAACACCAACCCTAGACAAGCTACTATAACTTAATTAGCCAGTAATGCATGGTCGTAGGAGCGTCTGCAACATTTGGGGGGGGGGGGGGGCAAATATTTGGGAGGGGGCAAATATTGTTTTCAGTTGGATGGAATTCATCGACATTTAAAGATATTTAATACCATACAGTAAATGTTGTGTGTGTAATAAGTGCAGAAGGTATATCTGCTGTGTTGCTGTTTTATAGTAAAAATAGCTATTAATCATAATTTTATTACTAAGTATATTACTAGGGGGTCCGGGGCATGCTCTTCCGAAAAATGCTCATTTTATACTTTGTCACCATGCACAAAAAACTAATAACCTATTACAAGACTATTTCAGGCTGAACATTATGAATGTGGGCTGAATTATTGGGGCAAACAATATGTTGCCCCCTGTACTGACATTGGGGGCCTGGCCCACAGCTCATACGCCCATGTAATGATGTTTAGTAGTAACATGGTATTTAGGCATGTGTTGTACATGGTAAGGGAATGGCCATATAGGCAAATATAGCTATATGTACTGGCAGAACTTATTCCAGATACAAGCTGTTAGTATTTCAGTATATTGGCTGAAATCTTTGATGTATCACAATAAATCCCATACATTTTCATAACAAGTGTTTACTACATGGGTGAAAGATAACACATTAGATGATAACATGTTAATGACTTTATCTAAAAATATTTTACTTAGCATGTTAATAACATAGATATAGACTTTATCTAAAAATAATGTACGCAGTATCAATAGTGAAAACTTTCACCCATGTTATATCATGCCTATTTACAATGTATGTATTGCATCAATAAAAACAGGTACACAATAAATTTGTTAAACATTGTATTGGTTGTTTATTACTTTTGATTTAAGAACATGCAGAGATTAAGGTAATCAGAGAATAATTTCAATACTCACGTGTATTCTGCGTTCTATGCCAGTAAGAAGTCCCTCATAGAGGACAATTGGGATGTCTCAAATGAAAGAGGCTGGTGGTGGGAAACTCAATGTTAATTGATTAAGGAGCCATTTTCTGAAATTGAGACGATACACCATCCTCCGAATGGCTGGTATCCCAGGCTCGTCTTCTGCTATAAATCATTCACGTAACAAACGACAGAAACGGGCTTCATTTTGTGCTCCGATATCTTCCAGTGCCCTTTGTCTTCCCAGTACATTCATCAATCACACGCCTGCGAACTTTTAGTACTTTGCTTGGATGGTTTAAAACCAAATGGTCGACCGTCTCCTGGATGGCGGCTTGAGACGTGCAGTAGTATTGGTCCAGTTCTCTGCAATATGAAAAATAGGAATCACTATTTTTGTAATACCGGTAGTAACGCAAGCTATTTTTGAACGTGTTGAAACTCTCCAACAACCCATATATAGCCTGACACAGTAATGTCAAGTTCATACGTGTTAGTCTTGACATATAGTTACGGAGAAATAACGCGGGAAATGTTTGTGACGGACGAGCACGACCCAAATAAAGCCTGAATAACTGTTCTTAAACATCGGCTGATAATTTTCATCCCTTACTAAACAGTGTTAATTTGAACGAACAAGTGTAAATCAAAATCATCTGAAACGGAATAATTAATAATATTCCCGACGAAAGATTCTAACGAATGTGCAAACGATGTTATAAGTACCAAAGGATACAATTCTGGTAACTATACAACATGTATACGGATCTACAAAGACACGGTAAATAAATAAAATCAAATATGTCGCCATTGAACTGCTAACGATATAAAAGTGTGTCTCAACCGGTGCCAAATAGGCCTGTGTGTCTCAACCGTTGCTACTTTTTAGCTGATATTCTCCGGAGAATTTCCACCGGTGCGTGGTATCCCTACCGGTGCGTTTGCAAATCTAAAGAGTGCTATTTTTGACGCTTGCACGTCAGTAAACAACGGAATTGTATGTATATGGCCAAGGGGATCTGATTCTAGGGCATTTGACAAAGTGACCATTTATAGAAGACGGTATGTGCGACAATATGACCGGATAAAAATGCAGTTCTCGATTCATTTTTCAACTTCGTGAAATTTCCAGGTTCAATCACGGTTTTATTGAATAATATTACAATACCAGGCATGGCACCTATATCGATGAACGCGGCAATTCTAGCTGCATCGTATCCCACAAAAAACTAAACATAAAAACATTACAAAAGACTATAAGAAGTGAAGAAACAAGCGCCTACCTTTTCGCTGTCAAACAGTCCGCCATCTTGGTGTGTCTCGACCGGTGCACGGAAAATCCCGTGCGGCGCAGTTACACGACAGTGTATATTATGCACCAGTTATTAATAAGTTGATACTCTTGAATCAGCTAATAGTCATCTTAAGATGTTAGAAACAATTAACGCTTTCTACTAATATTAGTGTTTTATATATAAATTTTTTTATATATCATTATTTTCGCCTCGTCAAGCTGGTGTAGAATATCAGAATTGTTGTCTTGTGAAACGATCAACTTAGAGTAAATTTCAATTCCACAACGTTCTAAGTGGTTAAAAACAGATAATTTCTGCTTGTAAATCTGAGGTATTGTTTTATAAAAATCATTTACGGAATATGATATAAAAAATGTATCATGGTATCTAAATTCTTGACAATTTTCTAACAGAAACATATTATGGTTTGGTTTATTTGCTTTTATTTATCCTCGTCACCGGAAATCAATATGGGCGGGGCCCCCAGAAGATGATGGTCACTTTAGTTTTTGTGGGATAGTGCACAGGTTACAGAAGATGTTCCAGTTCCAGAAGCATCCCTGGTTCTTTTACGTGCCGATGTAAAGCATCATACACGGGGCCTAGCTTAACGTCTTGTCCGAAAGACTGCTAATAAGTTCAGTTATGTTGGGTGGGAAACACTGAAAAGTATTTCTATTTATGACCGTCCGCAGGAGGAATCAAACCAACAACCTTCGGATCAGTAGTCAGTAGCTTTTACCACTGGACCACTTGTTCACCCACATATTATGGTTATGGGTTCACACTTTTTATTGCTAAAACTAGGGCATGCAGTTGTTTTCTAGCTGAAACTAAATAATTCAGTTTTTTGACAGCTGGGGCTTGGGATTTCGATGTTTTTACAGCTGGGGCTTGGGATTTCGATGTTTTTACAGCTAAGGCTTGGGATTTCGGCGGTTGAGTTCGTTTTCTCGTTCAGTTATAATTATTATGTTGGGCATTTTGGTATGTACTGTAATGTTATGTTAATATTGTCTGTGCTCGGTCGGTTAAGTTGAGTGCTGCCTTCCATGTCCTATATTTTATTATTATTTTTTATGATTATAATTATGATTCGGTAAAGGAACTACAAACTGCATTGTTATTTCGCCAAAGTTAGTAGATCTTAGAATAATTGCGAATTTCAATTCAAGATTTTCGTAAGCGTATTGATAAAACAGTACCCAGTAGTCTAGATTGGGCGCCCGTTTTTTTACCGAAAGGTCCCGAGATAGATCCCTATTTGTGCCACTGGATTAGTTATCTGATCAAGAAATACCTAAAATGATCCACTTCGTCCTGATGCATGAGGACCAAAAGCCTATGCGATGTGGCAGCCATCGGCACCGGGTGTTTAAGTCGATTGCGGCTCAATGATCGTGGGGGCAATGTACAGTCGGCTGAGCAGACGACACATGTCTGGTGGTACACTTTATTTACTTGTAGAAAGTACAGAACAGACCGTCTGTTTCACCGCAGTAAAACCACATATTTTCGTGGATTCTGGTAACATGCAATTTCGTGGAGTCGTAACTTCGCTAATTACAAAACTTGTACAGAGAACTTCCTTGTTTAGTAAAAATTTGGAAGGTTCGCTGTCGAGCTTAAACTCGATAGGCACACGGTTTTAAATTATCTGAGTCAAAATTATCTGAGTGTAGATCTAACCTATATATAGAGTATAGGGTACACTCAGATAATTTTAACTCAAATAATTTGAAACCACTTGCTTATGTTAAAATCCGACGAAAACATAAAGATGTTACAGTGTTAAGTATTGTATGTTATTTATCATTTACAGCTTACAGCTATTTAGGATGCTATGTGGACAAGCCGAAAAGACTTCTTGGAAGTAACGCAATAAATTCCGACCATCTGACCGTTGAAATGTGTCTACAAGCATGCACGCAGCGTGGAAACTACTTCGCAGCCGTTGAGGTAAACACATTCGAGTGACGTCGTAATCTTCGTTTACCCGACGGAATAATTCAAATTTTAGTTTAGTCTTGGAATTATTGATGTATGGATACTAGTATGCCATTCTAATGGGTTAACACTGTAATAGTAAAATAGATAAACATTATATATAAATATGCTTTTGTGGTCTACAAGAGTTTGAACATATAACAATGCACTTTGTTGATAAATATAAATTTTATTGATCGCTTTGAACCATAACATTAATGTTAATAATGTTGTTTGTTCATGCGTCATTTTTAACTAAACACATTTACAGTGTTCTATGTTGTGCTTAAACTCTTGTACACTCGTGAACTTGTGAGGTGGGCAGTGTGCCTTAGCTCGGCTGGTTAAGTTGGGTGCTGCCTTCCCTGTCTGACTTCATGTTAATAATCTTTTTTGTGATAATTTACAGTGGGGACATGAATGTTGGTGTGGGAATATATTACAACCGTATGATAAAGTGTCCGATTCCAAATGCTCCAAGCCATGTAAGGGTGACTCTTCTCAAAAATGTGGAGCTTGGTGGAAGGCGTCCGTGTATACAACCGATGGTAAGACGTATTTCTTTACACACGTCAAATCTATATTGTTCGCTTGATAAAAATTATTTGTTTATTATAGTGTCATCCCTATTGAAAGGGTCAGCCAATTTGACTGATGAGACACATACCTTTCGTGCGCACAGTACTCACGAATCCTGTCTCTTATTGCTAGTCGCCTGGCGATAACCATTCTTTAACTAGCTGGCGGTTAACCAGCCGACCGCACCACTTCTAACCAAGCTTCTACATTTTGATCTTTTTAGCTGACAACTACCTTGGGTGTTATGAAGACAAACCCAAACGAATTTTAGAAGGCCCTTTGATCTCCCTTCCTGTCATGACGAGCAAAATATGCATTGGAATTTGCAAGCTGCAGGGCAAACGATTTGCACTGACTGAGGTAAGGGGACGAACAATTTGATCAAGTAGTGCCGTCAGGCTGCTAGGCTGTCAACTTTATCATATCGTTGTGAACTGTTCCATCCGCTGACCAAAACAGTTCACCGTGAATGTCTGACAGAACTTTAACCAAAAGAAGAATACGGACCATACATGGGTTATGCACGTGCAGGCCTGCAACCACGCTGGGCACGCCGAGGAACTTGCCTCGATTCAAATATGAAAACATAATACCAAAATAAAATGCCGCAATTTTCTATAACAAATTGAACGCTTAAGGTATTTGGCAAGTCAATGACATGTCTTCACAATGTATATCAAACCTGTGATATTTATCAAGAACACATTTACAGTTTTGCTCTAGTTTTAAAGATACTCTTACATTTTGGGGAAACTCCCTAAAACTGATATTTGCGTTTTACTGAAAAAGTTTGACATTTAATTACATGAAACTTGACATGCACGAAATTTCGTATAAACGGAATCACACGGAAACGTTTATTTTAGAATACACATGTTATTTGTATTTTCAAATGATATTTTTATATATGTGAATTTCCTTTTTGACCAAAAATAAGTTATACGTAAAAAGGTTGAACAACATTGTGTTTAGCCTAAGGATAAAGTTTTGTGTGGCCATTCCTTGGTGGTTTGTATAAAAAAAGTCCAGTTAGGATATTGTGACCGTGACGTTGCAGTTTATGTGTACGCAAAAAATCACAACCATTGTCTAAATAGGTAGAGCGAAGTTTAATATGCTAGTTTAGCATTGAAATTATAGTTGTGTGTACAGTATAAGCTTTTATAATTGGTTTTACGCTGTTATGGTGGACTCGACCGCTGTGTCAATGGATTTTTATCCTAACTGGACTATACTTAGATACGTATAGGTTATAGATCATATATTAGAATTAAAAACAAATTAGTTCAAGGGAGCGAAGCGACCGCTGCACTAATTTGTTTATAATTCTAATATGTGATCAAAAACCGGCTTATAGTTTATCCCGCCCACTTTCTGGTGGCCTTTCCAATGCTTTTGTTTGCAAACAATAGCATGTCCATTCAGGCCAGAGTTGTTTTAATGTTTTGTTACTCGGACTTCCTTGAGCAAAAAGTCTGCAGGGGGAGGGGAAAAATAAAAACTCATAAATGTAGCTACGATACTGTAGGTGGTGGAGTATTTTTGTATAAACGTTACTTATTAGGTCAATGACGGTCCAGAAGAGTGATAGTTTTGAAGAAAACAGCCAATTTATTTTAAGACTAGTACATTGCACAGGTAACTGTATCATTGATTAATAATTTGAAAGAAACAACTTCAGAATTTTTTTTCGATTGTTCAAACGATTTAAAAAAGGGAAGCATTTGTCAGAACGTCATGAACGAGACTAATTCCATTATTCCATGCGGATAACATCGGTCTTTGTCGCATTGCAATATTTTATTTAGACTGGTACCCGTTCGAATATTAAAATTTTAAACTCCGCCATTTTTAATTTGTGCTGGTTTCGGGCGTAAGTTACACAGGAACGGAATCCAGTAAATTAGCCAATACCGGTCCGTATATTGCGACGTCAGAAAGCAATCGGACCGCGGCACCAGTCTTTAGTTTATTAACCGAAGAAAACAGAAATATCCAAAATGTCACGATAAACACAAGGCAATAAAACTATTATCTGAACAGCTGGGTACTATTTTGTCAAAGCACTTACGACAATCATAAAGCTATGTTTAATTTTCAATTCTTTATAATTCTTTTACAACTGCAAATTGGAGCCAGATACGGTTTGTATGAGTTTATTAACTGAATCATTGTTAATAGTGCAGCTCCATTTACCACCCTTTATAAATGTAAACATAATATAAAAAATTTGATCGTAAGTTTACGATTTCTGTTAGTGCCTTAATAAAACAGTACCCATGTGTCTGCAGCTGCATAAAGCAAAGCGCTTTCCGGTCAAAGATAAATTCAGGGGGCATGGATTACATCCCGTAGAGAACACACTGCCAGATTAACAGAACCAGATACATGCTATTTTTCAAATTATAGGGGACTATCAGCAGGCCGTAAGGCCTGTGGATATCGATCCGCTTTATGGTAACACCTGTCGCGTGATTTGGTCAGAGTTCGAATTCACTAATGGGTTTGGAAATTTGTGTTACAATTCCGCACTGAAAGAATGATAATGAAAAATGGCTGCCAATAGAATAACAAAAGTTTTTTAAAATGCGATATTTGGCAGCTCATGAATTTTCTATTATTTTACAACTAATGAGTTTATGCAATAGATTTATTATTCTGCTTTAAAATGAAACCTAATTTATTGAAATCAGTGAAGAAATGAAACATAAGACCTCAAAGAGCCAGACCTACTCTCATTTTAATGGAAATTCCAATTTTATCAGAAAATACCCAATTTACCTCATTCAAACAATAATTTTCTAAATTCTATAAGAGATAGAAAAATATAAGTAACATCATACAGTAGAAGAAACATAGCTCTTCAAAATAAGATATTGGTCATTAAAAAAGGATGACAAACAAAAGCGTTCATGCAAAATATCAGCATCTGCTGCATGTCATTTGCATTTTCTCCACGTTTTCAATTCAGTTTTTTAATCTCTTTGAATGAACGTAAAATCGATAGCTGCAGGTTCGTATCGTCCTTCGTAACTTCGTACCCAATATTTCGTATCAAACCGCTATCGAGCGCTTTCTTGCACTCGCCTAGCAAAGTGTTAAGAAACGGTATTCTATCAGCCAGCACTGCTCGCTCGTAGCGTGTCGTTGCATAGACTTAGGAAAACGCTCGGTAGCGCCTTTTGGAAACGGCTTGCATGGTTAGATAACGGGCTCCAGACCGAACAATTTATTGTAAAGTTATGCATCATCAAAAAAATCCAGTGCTAGATGAGCAAGTTACAAATAATGTAGGACAACTGACATAGTCCGCTAAATAGGCAGAGCCTTAGTTCATATTATGGAATTTATTCATTCGTTTGGCACATAACACAACCAAATAAATAGAAGACATTTTTTTAAACTGAATACTATTTATGTCTCATCATGACATTTGTTGTGATAAAGTTCATAAGTAGTTTCAATAAAAACATTTGACGATTGTATGCATTATATTTTCATTTTTTAAATATACCAAAAAATCGGGCTGGACGGTAACGAAAAATAAAAGAACTCTGGCCTTATAATGAAGTAATGTGAGTGAAAATTGACAAGATTGCATGTATATTAGCTAAAAGAATAACGGTACAATTGAGAGGGTAGGCGGGTCTAGTTTTCCATGGAAGGGATTATCTAAAATTACGTGTACGTATGCTCTAAATTTGTTATTTTAAGTTTAACGGTTTTTGAATAATAACAAAAGTCTACTATAGTTCGATTTCGAGCATTGAGCCGTGACTGCACTTTTAATGTTTCAACCATTAATCAATACAGGTTGGTATAGGTTTGACCAAAAAGATAAGTAATACATTTAGGGCCAAGAATTTCAAGTGTCTGGTTGGTCGAGACGGTAAAGCGCTTGATAAATTGTAAAATAAATTTTGCATGACCATGGCAAGTTCGAATCCCACCAAAATCTTTTTATTTTTTTATTTTATTTTTAAATGCACACAACCTGCAAAATCCGTGTATTACTAGTATATGTGACGGACCATATTTGTTACATGTATATGGTAGAACGTTATGATGGATAATCAATGTGATACAATGTAATAATATTGTCAGTAAGCTCAGAATACACACACGATCGAAATAAGTGAAAATGAAAAACATAAGCTTCACATTTTCATGGATATATTTAAAAATAAAATCAAAACTTAAATACAATCTCTTTAAATAACATAAAACAATGAATTAAAAAAAATCAGCGAATTGGGGATTCGAAACACCGACTTCTAGGTTAGTAATTCCAAGCGCTGCCGACTGCACTAAATTGTAATTCGATTACTATTTGATATCTGTAAGAATCATATGATTAAATAATGACCTCTCAACGTAATAAATCATAGTCTACCTCCCAAAATGGACTCGTCGAATAGGTCATGGCTCAGGGTTCAAAATTGAACTATACACGTACTTTTTGATAACACCTCGTAGACCACAAGTAACTGTATCATAGATAAAGAGTAAAAAACATTATACTATCTAAGATAACATATTTTTAATAAAAACATTTTTTTAACTCTTAATCAATGATACAGTTACCTGTATCGTATACATGATTTGATGTTGTAGTACTCTACTCAATGCATCTGTGGAAACCATCTTCGAACTTACCCCAAGAAACCAGAGAGCCAGTGTAACTACAAGTGTAAAGGGGACACGTGGGAGATGTGTGGTGGCTTTTGGCGTGGATCACTCTATCTTATCAGCTATAATGGTAGGCGATACAATTATACATTTTTTATTATTAAGGCAATAACAAAATAATGCTGTGGTTCCAGTAACCTCAACTATCCTTATTTTAACCCTAGGTCTCACTGAAGAATTCCTCATCGGCGATGTTCTGAACTTCCCCCGATTCATCACGATTCCTTCCTGTATCACAATTGTCTCGTGACTTCCCCGAAGCTTCCCCTAGAACATGATCGACCTGTTCCCGATGACTCATTAATGTACATCGGGAGTACATCGCCGAGGCAAGACATGTTCAGTTGGACCTAGGCTTTAGCCCCTATCCTTAGCATTGTGTTGATATTTTGCTTGACATCACTGAAGATCGATAATTCTCCAGCGCATGGAATCAATAAACTATGTTTAAAGAATTGAGCTGTCTAACTTAAAATCCTTTTTCAGCATGTTGCCTGAACAACAGCATTATTTTATGTTGGACTAAATAAGTGATTTGATGTTGGCCCTGGTATGTGTCCTTGTACTATCTGATATACATATCGGTTCTATTATAGAGATGGCATTGGTTTTATTAGGCGATACCGATTCTGCATTAAAGGTTGATAGTTATTTAATCATGAATGTCTACTATAAACGTATAGTCCATGGGTAGTATTCAAAATTGATCTTACATGACTTAAGGATAAGGACAACAAATCAGATCACACCTGGTCATATCAAACTCTTAGTCAGTAAAACAATATGAGAGGCTATCCTTATTCTCCAATTCAATAAGATCAATATTGAATACTATCCCAGATGCCAGAGGAGGAGAACCTAACGTTTTGTGCATACTCAAAAGTTAGGTTCGAAAGATACACATGACTGGTTGGTTTCTGTACTATTGATAAACACAGGGTATAATATTAAGGTAATTGCTTACTCTTAAATTTTTCTGTACACGAGGTATCAAACACCTGATTTTTATGAAGAACACACTCATGACAGTGATTGTGCAAACCCATAACAGTTTTGCTCGGCTAGTTTTTAAGATATTTTAAGATTTTGGGGAAATCCCCTAAAACTGATATTTGCATTTTACCGAAAAAGTTTGGCATTTATTTACATGAAACTTGGCATGCACGAAATTTTGTATATACGGAATCACACGATAACGTTTGTTTTAGAATATGCATGTTATATTAATTTTAAATGATATTTTAAAATATGTGATTTTTCATTTTTAAGTTTTACGAAAAAACTTGTTGAACAACATACTGTTTTCGTACATGCAACCAGTAGAGGTTTTATCCCAAATTTCATGGCAGTTGCTCGGCTAGAATGTTTTTAATTGACACTTTAGTGATTTCGGAACTGTCGAAAACCAGGAGTTTACAAAATACATCAACGTTTTGAATACGTTGTATCCAGTTTTCGCGATAATTTGTTTTTCATTTTTCATTCTTTTGCATTAACTTGTCTATATTCTTACGAAATAAATGCGAAAGAAACTTCCTCTAAAGTGGTCGGGATGCTTGCTATAAACAAATAATAAAACTTGAATAAAAATTTGTGTGGGCTCATTAAATTCGCGATTTTAAGACATGAGAACATGCTGACACACCAATTGTAAGTTTTTCGTACTATTTCATCATGATAGTCAGACGCTTTCAATACGTCTTATTTACACCGATTTCTAAAATTCCGCTCAACTGAAGAGTATGCAATCACCTTAAGATGATCATTAAAATGTTCATTATATTTTAGAACGAATGAAAATTATTCCATCGAGACCAAACTGCAAAACCAAATGATTTCTGTCTGGTTAGTGGTTCATATCACAGGTCCGTTAAAAGTGACCTAGCCCACCTATATATGAGCGCTGCTGTGGGATTTCCAACCTGAGATCAAAATTTCAACTCTTTATATTTTGATAGAATAGTGTAGTTTAATGTTTAAGTTTTCCAAAAAGTTATACCTTTTCAAAATGGTCCAACTTAGTGACATGCTATGACATGATGAAAACTAGACATGACGATTGAAATGACGTTATTGACGTCGCGTAAATACAATAATTATGATGACGTCATTTAATTAGCACAGGTCCCCTTGTAAGTGCAACGTTTACTAAAAGGGAAATAAAATACACAGAAAACAAATTTGTTGAATCATGTAGTGTTATTGATGTCTTGTAAAATCTGAAATCAAGTTCCATAACGTGCAGTATTTATTTTACGGGGTAAAAATTACAAAATAATCAACCGATTCCCAAAATTCACACTTTTCGTTTATATTTTGTAATATTTTACCCCCAAAAGACTCTCATTTAGCGCAAAATTTTGGCAATTTATTTTTGATGCATTAAACTACAAGGCACTATGTACCTATCACAGTGATTTTTTATCAAATAAATTTATTAATAACTTTGTATTCAACCAAGTCCTAAAACTCACAGTTTTGTTTATATTTCTAAAGGTTTTGCCCCAAAATATCGCATTTTGCGCACTAACATGGAAAACGATGTTTGATATCTTAAACTACAAGTAACAACCTACCTATCACAAAATATTATTATCAAATACATCCATAAATGACAACGTGATCCACAGATTCCAAAAATTCGAGCTACGCTTTTATAATTTGCAAGGTTTTACCCCAAAAAAGTCGACTTTCCCTAACAAGTATAGACCTAGAATTTTAGTATGTTACAAAATACACATTATGTGACATGATCCTAGAAAAATACTTGTTTTGCATTTTTTCCACAAAAAATATCTACTCTGTACTAAATGTGATTTTCTCCAATTGTGTTATTTTTTGAAGAGGTTGGAAATCGCACAGCGGAGCTCATATACATATTTAAATATGCACATATAGATGGTATTGGACACTTTTCATGTACCTGTGGTTCATATGGTTGACTGAAGTGAATGCAAACATACTCTGTTATCTGAAATGGAAATGAACCGAGTATGGTAGCTCATGGTTCACTAATAAGGATCGTGTCGCGACAAAACCTACTCTCCCAATTGCATCGCCAGAAACTACATCGTTTCTAGAACGTGAATAGAACGATATAGTGACATCAAAGCGCTGTATGGAGCGTAGACAGATCCTCGCTTCCTCGTGCTGTGCGCTATTTGTCAGTCACAAAGGTTTATAATGTGCGATTGACTAGTACTATGCAAAACGCACAAATGTTCGAACTAAATACTGTAATCTTTATGGTAGATATGGACATTTGTCGGATTTGACGTCACGTACGCAAGTTTTGAACTATCTATATTTAAATTATATTTTACTATAATGTTTATAACACAGCGGATCAAAACATGCGTCTATTAAATGTCATATCATGTATTTATTTCAGATCTGTAGACGAAATGGTTAGAATCAGGTCCCAAGGCAAAGACATGTAGGCGTATAATGTATTGGATGTAACTTGTAATCCTGATGTATTATACCTGACTTTCTTCTACAATGCTGAGCTCTATTTACCCTACTCTGGATTACCTCCCCTATCACTACGTTACTAGAAGGGCCTACTTAAACATGGTGACGTCATGGAACAAGTACAACATAGAACAATACTTTTATTTCCACAGAAAGTGAACATTTTGACTGTCAATCACATTTCAGCCTTTTTGACATGTGATCAAACAAAACCTGACTTATCAACCTGTCCTCTAGTTGACTATATCAAAGTCACACATGCTGGCATATGATTATGGTATTGATACAAAGCATACAAAATCACTCAAGCTGTCAGCCCTAGGGAAATACAAAATGTAAATTAATTTAAGAAGAACAATACAATGCACCGACGCGTGGTGACTCTAACCCACGACTTCCGGTAGCTCAAGTCCACTACTTTACTAAATGAGATAGCCGGACACTGAGTCTCCAAAGTCCTTACATAAACACTGATCATGTCATTAAACATGTAGTTATTGTGTTCTGATTTCTGCCATAAGCATACTACCCTCTTGCATGCAAATTCATAAATAAGCTCAATAATAGCATTTGTTTAGTCTCTTGTATGTTTTTTCTTCTGTATTTAGTCACGCTATACCATAAATAAAATAATATATTAAAATATAATAAGTAGTTTTGTTATTTCAAATACAATAAAACAGAGGGCGTAGCTTTGTCTAAACAAATGTGTAGGCCACTTTTTAGGTGGTCCGGGGCATACTCCCCGGAAAATCTTAAAATTTCAATATCGTTAGAGGCGCTTTGTTAGTAGTTTTCAGACTTTAAAAAACAAGAAGCATTATTACTCGCACTCCCAATCGTCCGTGTGGGCCTCAAATAGTTCATGTGTGCCTCATATCTTCCATGTGGGCCTCACATATTCCGTGTGGGCCTCAAATCTTCAATGTGGGCCTCAAATCTTCAATGTGGGCCTCAAGTACGCTACAATAGTATCTAGATTGTGTATAAACGTGTACATACTTGTGTTGGGCGGGTCCGGGATCTTGCTCCTCCGGATTTTTCCCTTTTATCGCACTGATGTGTTCCTGTACTCCTTCTTCCCCTCCGCCATCCGACTCTGGAACCAGCTCCCGGAGCAATCCATTATCGTCGACGGTGGTGAGGTCTTCAAGATGGGTCTGGTCAGCGAATAGATAAAATATGCTGTTTTTAAACGTTTTTAACTTCTCACACTGTAAATACTTGCTCATGCGATTTAAATAGTACGATATTGCCCCATAATGAGACCTGTACTAAACAGGAAGAAGAAGTGTTATAAATTAGACGAGATGCGTTCTCTGTGCAGACCACAATTAAAGACCATTCGAGATGAGTTGGACACTCCTACCCCTAATATAAATCTATGGAAGCCCTGGAGGGCACTTTTGACTTAGGTGTTGTGACTTGTAACTTATGACTTGTGACTTGTGACTTAGAACTTGTGACTAATGACTTGAGACTTACGACTTGTGACTTACATTTTATAAATAAATCTGCGCGCACTTCTTTGGACAGCGTGGATGGTAAAGGATGATGTCTAAATCGGAATTACCTGATAATAGTCTATAGTGAGTCAGGTAAGTCGGTATTAGTTTTGTTTGATTGAAATCATCATTGTTGAAGGCCCCGACCCGTTATTCTGAATTGTTAACAGAATTAACTAGAATACCCTTCATGTAATAGCATAATTTCCCCTGGCATAGCTGTGTCTTATACGAGTACATGTGCATACATAAGTATTATGGTTTGCTTCCTTTTCGTTATCATTTGTGATGGATAGTTCGGATCATACATGGTATAATGAATTAGACTTTAAGTTTTGTTGATGTACATGTATTAATAATTATATGTTCATCTACATTTTTCCAGGTGAAGAAAATGGAATGTCCGTGTTATGTGTGTGTGTTCGGTGCGTTTGGTTCGACAAATGATGTGGCGGTGCAAACCTTATTACCTGTATGTCTTAAAACCCAGCAAAGCAACCGGCTCAAATGTAAACTTGGCAATTGTGTGACACTATGGGCTAGAATAGATTTTGAATGTGATTGTGTTACATGTACACTTGACGAATGTTCTAAGTACACACTTTTAGAACTAGAATAAATCAGGAACATTATTATCTAAACTCACTAAAACTGTATAGATATCATAAGTGGGTGATTGTCTTTAATACAGAAGAAGAAAAATCAAGATCTACGTAAAAATCATTGATACGTGACGAAAATGATAAAATTACATTTTTCTCGTGCACACATCTCAAATATGTGTAAATTTGTTCAAAGCATTTAATACACGATCAACGTTCGACCCCCAAACATAAAGCCATAAAATTATTTCGTATTATATGACGTAAATGACGACTGAGGAGTGCGCAAGTGCGATAGGAATGCTTGAAACCGACATGTCAATAAGACGGGTAAGATTTAATCCATTAATTGTCTGTTTTGGGGTTCTTAACTCATGCACATAATTATTATCATGGTAGCTGCATTGAATTCACGAAAAAAATGCATGTTTATGTTGACTCGATTAAAAATTGACACGTCACATGACGTCATTTATATTAAGTCGTTGAATGTGTCAAAACATGATTATGACAACATCTGACTGATAGTTGTATCACTTTAAGATCGTGAAATAAGGTGGAATCGTTGAATTTAACAGGATATGTCCATTCATTTGTATGGAGCAATTTGAGTTTGAGCATGAAAGTAACTTTCAATAGGCATTTATCATCCGAATTACTACTACAGTTTAACAAAACTCACTTTTTTCTATCGATCATGTCTTTTGTAAGATACGAACACATTCTCAACACATGGACTTTGATTTTAATGCAATATTTTAATTAGGTTGCACGATGGTATGGCCGCCTTGTAGCCCGGACCTAAATCCGATAGAATACGTATGTGATGAGTTGGGCGTCGCATCCGAGGACGACGACAACACCAGGCCGTATAGGAACTCATAACGCACCCTTTACCTGAACTGAATGAACTAATGCAGCAATTGGAACACATCTTTATCAATTCAAAGCCTCAGAGATGTCAGGCTATCAACAGGGCAGACTGTGGTCATACACGATATTGATGTGCGACTTCGTTGTTTTAAGCATTGAACTAAATGGTCGTTTTCTTATATGTTGTTATTATGTTTTAGAATGGTAATTAACTCAACGTGATAGAAAATAGTTTCCTGATTCCAATGGTATATTCGATTCACAGATAGGTCTAATATTTTTTCAGTGAAATGAAAAATACAAAGTGTGTACTTAGAACATTCGACTAGTGTATGTACCATAATTTAGAAGTAGAACATTATAAGGTTTTGCGGACAATTCCAAGTTGTGGATATCAATACATTAACATTTATAGCGCCTACGAACTAAGCTTTTCAAGATGGCTTTATATTATTCGCATACGTTTAATTTCATAGATGTAATGTCGGTCAGACATGTTTAGAAATAATACGCCATTTTGTCATGTTTTGAAATACATGTGACCTAAACAATCTTATATTGATTTATGTGGAATTTATTTTGAATAAACTTTGTAATGCAACAGACTCAAAGTTGTCATTTGCAAATGTGTTTTTGTCTACCGTTCATCTTTTACAACATAATACTGCATTTCAGTTAACTTTGTATACAATATAAAGCAAAGACCAAAAACACTGTCAATTACATGATTAAATATCATTCCAAGATTTTGGCTTTAATGGATACTGATAACAAACGAAGGATAACAAACTCATATTAAATTACAACATTTATAATAATAACACTTATAATGATACATTTTGCTGTCTATAATTTTATCAAAGGTAGTGTGTATGTCACATTTTACACATCATAAGTCTCAAGTCTCAAGTCACAAGTCACAAGTCACAAGTCACAAGTTACAAGTCACAAGTCACAAGTTATAAGTCACAAGTCACAAGTTATAAGTCACAAGTCACAAGTCACAAGTTACAAGTCACAAGCCACAAGTTACAAGTTACAAGTCACAAGTCACAAGTCACAAGTCACAAGTCATAAGTCACAAATCAAAATCTTAATTGAAATGCAGAAATAAAACAGACGTTATAACCATGCTTTACTTTACGATTAAATGAAGCATTAGACATGCATGTCAAAATTAATAGAGCAACATACACATGAAATTATACTCAAGTGGCTCAGCATAACAATACCGACTAACAACATGCCATAATTAGTTATACAAATATTTTAAATCATGGAATATGCTGTAAATTGGTGAACTTCTGAATTAAACACACGCCTTTCCAACATCCCAAAATCAATTGGAGTACATGTATATCATCAAGGTTTTGGTGTTGTTCTATATCATGGTACAGGGTCTTAGAGATCCTATATCATAAACATTCTTATTTTGTGCCAGTCAGTCCAGATCGGTTTGTATTTCTCTCTCGACTATATCAACCATAACTTCTATTTGAGTATATGAAGGTTCATAACGAGACAATAATATTTTGCTCAACTTGTGTGGGTTTATTGTAAGTATATGCAGTTCTGTCCATTACAGTAAGAGAGTTGTTCACAGCCTTTTATGCAATATTCCACAAGAGATATTTTCAGGATTCCACGACAGCTATTTCATTTATCTCCACCTGCAAAAACAAACAAACATTTTAATTACACTGGTCATTCTATTCACTCCTCTTAACCTAAATATTCGTCACGATTGTGACGCTAAAATTATAATCTAAAGTTGGAAATATATTATAGCAACGTCAACGCTAACTTTGTTTGCAATAACATATCGATAAAGACGAATTTTAAACCTAACTCTTATGTAGTAGAATGAGTGTAATTCCGTGAACAATTGTTATTTAATCAAACAACTAAAACTGACTTACCTGTCTTGCTATATATATTAAAGTCCGTTTCACGTATCATCTGTTTTTATCCACGTTATTGTTGGGCGTAAGGGAAAAATAAAGTATGCAAATATATTTATAGTTTGTTTGGTCACAACTCCTAAGTCACAAGTTATAAGTCACAAGTCAAAAGTGCACCCTGGGGCCTACGCAAGTCACAAGTCATTAGTCATAAGTCAAAAGTGCCCTCCAGGGCTTCCATATAAATCCTATTGTAAGTAAAGCGTATATTAATCATCATGATCTCTGATCGCTATACGACACCAGAACTCATAGAAGTATCCAAAGTAAAATGAAAGAGTCTGAATTTGAAGGATTATCTTTTCATTTTGGATACCGATTTGTGGAAATTACTGAGCACCGATGGAAGAACAAACAAAAACACATTACGTCTGGAAGCTAACACCACTCGACACGTCATTCAGTCTTGTTACTTCATTATAGATCAAACCACATATACAGCCACAATTAGCAGCCTAGTAGATCAAACCTCATATACAGCCACAATTAGCAGCCTAGTAGATCAAACCACATATACAGCCACAATTAGCAGCCTAGTAGATCAAACCACACATACAGCCACAATTAGCAGCCTAGTAGATCAAACCACATATACAGCCACAATTAGCAGCCTAGTAGATCAAACCTCATATACAGCCACAATTAGCAGCCTAGTAGATCAAACCACATATACAGCCACAATTAGCAGCCTAGTAGATCAAACCACATATACGGCCACAATTAGCAGCCTAGTAAGCTTCACTTACCGAAACTCCATCACTCGCTGAAAGGAGCTAAACATTCCTTAGAGGATGGGTTTACACTCAAAAGGCTCATGACCGACTGTGGACCATTTGTAACCAGAATGACCGGCTGTGTAAGCAAGCCGTCACTGGTCAATCAAGAACTCAGTAACCAAAGGTGTAAATACGGTATTTAATAGTATATGATATCCATTGCCTTTATTTGTTGCTGTTGTTGTTGATGTTTAACGTACAGGTAAGATATTTTTAATGTAATATCCATGTATGAGACACTCATCTGATACAACACGAATCAATAGTCATTAAAATGTATACATTTGACAGTCACTGGACGGCCCCTGGATACTATAAAACGAATAATGTAGACTATCGGTAGGATCTCTATTAAACTTTGGTGGCATCCATAGATATCATTCATAAGTCTCCTGCATACCATAGGAAGGACACTTGTGTTTTTTTTTCATATGGTGTTATGGTGTTTATCGTAGAGAGCCTACGTATCCACCCAGTGAATACCTTCTCGTAAACATTATTAAAAGGCCCCAGACCATCAGTATACCATGGCAAGAACCAAGGTAAACCACCCGGCACAATATAGGACAGTCCAATATAGACCATTGGAGGGACCCCTACAACCCTATGAAAGGACCCCTGAACACTATTTATATGACCCTGAATACCAAAGCATAGGAAGGACACATGAACACTGTTTTTCACATGGTGTTCTTTGGTCTATCTTAAGGGTGTCTTTGTATCCTTCCGTTGGTTTCTATAAGTCCATCCAGTGGATGCCTTCCCGTAGTCATTTTAAGTAGGAACTTTGGTTACAATTGGAAGAATCCGTAGAAACTCTTGGAAGGATCCCTTGACACTACAGGATCCCTAAACACATAGGAAAGGCACATGGGCACTGTTTCTCTATGGGTCCTTCACATGGTGTTATGGGTCTATCTTTAAGAGTGTCTTTAGATCCTTTCATTGTATTCTAGGAGCCCATCCAGTGGAGACCTTCCCGTAGGCGTTATAAGTAGGAACATTGGTTACCATTGAAAGGACACCTATAAACCCTTGGAAGGGTCACTTGACACTTTTGATCAATATGTGCAAAACATGTTTTGACACAATGTCATTTCCGATTATACGCGTGTGTAAATGTAAACATGCATGCTACAGACTCGTATTGGAAAATACAATCACACCCAATCACAGACAACCTGTCAAATTTGCAGAGAAGAAGAAGAGTCAAAGTCACATTTCTTACTGACGTGTAATAAACTGGAGGCAGTTAGGTGGCAACATATAGCAAAGATCAAGAAACTAGCAAACCAATGCAGCGAAAATGGCCTTCAATTATTAGAAGACAACTACCTCCTTCTACAATTCATCTTATACTGCTCATACAACTCTGTTATAAAGTTACTGTCACCATCAAGAAAACAGATGATTTATGTTGAAAGATACAGTGCAGTGTTCGCTCATTCCCTACATCAAGAGAGAGCACTCCGTCTAGCCAACTGCTCAACTGTAGACTATGTTGTCTCCCTTATTATACAGCGGTTGTAAACATGACCCAGTCGTGATTTTCTGAAATAATTTTTTTAGCACGCGGACAACAGTGATATTTACAGGCACATTGAACACTTACACCGACTGTAAAAGACTCAATAGCACTGTTTGCTCTTCTACCAACTGCAATTGTCTGAAACTTCTCTGGGTTGGCCCGTCAATCAGGATATTACTTTCCTGTTCAAGTGTTGTTTTTAAAATGTCAATATTTGGGTGAGCATTAGATACAGTGTTGTCATCTGCATAATTATACATATTTTTGAGTATTTAACTAATTTCAAATAATACAGTTCTTTTTCATAAACAAAATATTGCGCAATCCAGGCACAACTTAGTTGAATTTAAACTCATTACACATTTGCAATACATTACATACACACAATATGATACATGTATAACTTCTATAGTGTACATCGCTTATTAATATATCATTAACCTGCGGCCTCAAGTTATACTGGATTGCCAAAAGTAAAATGACCATGGAGGGGCACGTGACATGTTCTCGATGGTTTACGATTTCAAAAAAATGTCCAAAAAAAGAAGCATTTTGTAAGAATGTCATGAACCAGACTAATTCCATTATTCCATGCGGATAACATCGGTCTTTATCGCATTACAATAGTTTATTTACCAAAGAAAGCAGAACTATTCCGAAATTTCACTTTGAACGCGAGACCACGAATCTTAACAGCAGGTGTCTGCAGCTGCATAAGATTCCCAGTCAGTAATAAATATAGTGGGCAATGCACTACATCCCGTAGAGAACACATCGCTAGATTAACAGAAGCATGGTATTGATACATGATATTTTTTTCTAATTCTTTGGAATTTGTTCATTCGTTCGGCACGTACATTTAACACAACCAAATAATTGGAAGATAATCGGTATTGTCCGATTTTACGTGTATTGGAATTATTTTGACATTAAACATTAATTTAAACTTACACCGGAATAAATTCGAATTGCATCCAAACTGCAAAAACCACATCCTAAACAATACAACTAAATTACAAGGCCGCAGGTAATCACCCACAGGAAACTATTTGACTTGTACTAATTTGTATTGCCAAGGCTGATAACATGCACACGAAGCCACTACATGTATCATATTGTGAGTATATAATGTATTGCAAATGTATACTTTGTTTAAACTCAACTAAGTTGTGCCTGGATTGCGCGATATTGTGTATATGAAAAAGAACTGTTTTATTTGGAATGAGTTTAATAGAACAATATATCTAATTTACGTCATACGAATTAACGTTTATTAATAATACTAAAGAAATTTTGTGTTCACTCAGAAACTATGTACATCACTACCTACGCAAATCGGCTTTGTTTACTTGTAACAATGTTTGAAAGGGGTGCGAACCCGCCTATTGTATTAATTTGAAAAACAAGTAATTAAGAATTGCAAGCAATACAGAAGTTCCCTACTGGTTTTAAGCCGTTTTCAATGTTTCTGTTGCCATAGCAACCACAATTCTGGTTGTCAATATATTTTTGATCCGTGCATTATCCACTTATTGCCCCTTTTCCACATACCAAGTTTCATAAACCTAGCTTGGAAACTGTTTGAGTTTTGTCGGGATCCAGATTTTTTGGCGGAATGACGGACGGACATAGGGCAAACCTATAGTCCCCTCCGGTCAAAAACCGGTAGGGGACTAACAACGAGCTAAAGTTCAACTTGAATTATTGGAAAATCGAAAAAAGCAGGAATACAGAAAATCCAATTTGGAGTTACAAGTATTGAAAAATCAGAAAGTCAAGCAATAGAACTGTTTAAAATGAAAAAAGAACTTCTTTAAATCAAATTAAACAGATTCTTCATAATGTAAAGACCTTGAACTAACGAAGGATAACCATTGTGTACATTTTTGCATCAATTGGCTATCTGAGATTTATTATGTGGTCAAATGACCTTATTATAACCCCTACTTTAAAATTCAATTTTGGAAGTGTTACTTCCCGTTGACAATAAAGTTCAAACTGTATTTTTTAAAACTTAAAACCACGCATAGTTTTGTTTTTTGAATATAATGTTTCATGGTTCAGTGACCACTGTATTTAATTTTGAAGACAAAACTTTATCAATCTAATCCTTTTTTATTCAATAGCTTTTTATTCAATAGCACATATACACAAACTATCATGTAGAAATATTCATAAATAAAAAATGTTTTATTTGTGTATCAGCAGAGTGAAATGTAAACTCTGCCATCATGGCAACCTTCATTTCATTAAAATGTCAGATGAAACACTGCTTTTTATTTCCTTTACAGACTAACAAAGGCAATGAAAAGTCTGAAGAAGAAAAGTCAAATACCATTGAATGAAGATATTGCAAGTAGTGTAGCATAACTACCTTAAAATTGATCCGACCAATGTGTGCCGATGATATGCGCAACTAGAAATTGTACTGATGAGCTATGCAAAGTTTCGATGAAATACGACCAATGGTTACAGAGAAAATGTATCCAACCAATGTCCGCCGACGATATGCACAATAAGACTTGGTACTGATCAGTCATGCAAAGTTTCAATGAAATACGACCAACGGTTGCCGAGAAATAGCCCGGACAGAATTTATAAGTATAAAAAATAAAGGGCCATAACTCCCTTAAAATTTATCCAACCAATGTCCGCCGACGATATGCACAATAAGACTTGGTACTGATCAGTCATGCAAAGTTTCAATGAAATACGACCAACGGTTGCCGAGAAATAGCCCGGACAGAATTTATAAGTATAAAAAATAAAGGGCCATAACTCCCTTAAAATTTATCCAACCAATGTCCGCCGACGATATGCACAATAAGACTTGGTACTGATCAGTCATGCAAAGTTTCAATGAAATACGACCAACGGTTGCCGAGAAATAGCCCGGACAGAATTTATAAGTATAAAAAATAAAGGGCCATAACTCCCTTAAAATTTATCCAACCAATGTCCGCCGACGATATGCACAATAAGACTTGGTACTGATCAGTCATGCAAAGTTTCAATGAAATACGACTAACGGTTGCGGAGAAATAGCGCGGACAAAATTTGTACGGACCAAGCAACCAACCAACAGACCAACCAACCTCAAGCGTGACTCCAATACAGCCCACATATACTATGAATCTGGGGGTATAATATTTATTTGAAAAATCATATCTAAGTTTTGATATATGAGACATTCTCCATGAAAACCAGGCTTAGTAACACAAAATGGTAACCATAGCACTGACATGGCCTCCGTAGCTCAATGGTTTGCGCGCTTGCCTTGCCGTCTAATCTGGCGACCCGGGTTCAAATCCGGGTGGGGGTACACATATAATTTTATGCCTGCCATATTTCAGCATTAAGCTGACTGGCAAATAAAGGCTATGCTCGGCATAAGTTATTTCAACATAATTCATGTGAATTAATTAAGGATGTATGAGCGCTTAGGATCCCACCTTCAGAATTTGCTCAAATTTTGCCAGGAAGAAAAGAAATCTATACTGACATAAAATATGATGAAAAAACAGTAGGTCACGGAACTCGTTTTTCGGGTAATCAGCCCTGATTGAAGTGTATATGAATTATTTTTATAATTCCATGGAAATTGGTAAATTGGTGGTGGTGTTCAAATTCGACATTTTTATATAATGATGTTTTTATGGACAAGGCTTCCATGGTGGCATAAGCGTTAAGTGAAAGCAGTCTTGTTTAAAACTATTATGTCATTTATATATACCCAAGTTTTCCTGGAAAACAGCTTATATGCTTTTCACGAATTCACACTAACACTTAATGAACACAGTAACTTGAGTAAACATAACTACTCCAAACCATATTTTTTGTCTGCATTAGTATAATATTTATAACCAATTTGCAAATGATCTGTAAAAACACAATTTATCATAATATATCTCCTCTACCTCCAAACATTTACTTAAGAAAATATTAAAACAAGAAGTGAAAGTACAAACTACAAAAAGAGTATATTAAGTCAGACAGGGAAGGCAGCACTCAACTTAACCAGCCGAGCACAGAAAACATTAAAAACACACAAAGCACAATGCCCAACTAAACAAGCGCAGATCCGCCCAAGTCCAAGCTGTCGAAAAGTATAATAAATTATAACTAGCTGAATGACCCAGTAGAAAAGATACAGCAACCAAAAGGCGGAATGCCTACGCTGAATGACCTAGTAACAACAGTAAAACTGCTGAACTACATAGTTTTAGCAGCCTACAGTCTAAAAGTTAAGTAACAGTATTATAAAAGCTCCGCGAGTCGCATGTGTCGCCTGACGAAATGCACATTTGTCATGGAAAACTATCCAGTATTGGGCTACATATCAGACTCACAAGAGTTCTCTAGTCATCTGAACTAAAAACGACAAAGCAATGCTCTGGACAAAAAAATGTCCTGATAAAATCAATCTGAAGGGAATCATTCAAACACTACACAAGCTAGACTTATGATTCTTGCGCACTGCACTTCATGTCACAGCAAAGAAACATGCATTCCTATTTTTGAGTCATTAATAGTTATGGTGACAAAGTTATGCCACGGACAGAAAATGCTTATAAAATCAATCAAAGGGAAAAAATTGAAAAATGGCACAAGGTATAGTTACGGTTATTGTGTACAGCACTTGGACTTTTGGTAAGAAACATGCATACCAAGTTTCAAGTCATTCAATCTCATGGTGACAAAGTTATCCTCAGGACAAGAAATGCTCAAATTAAATCAATCTAAGGGAAATAATTAAAAAAACGATGCAAGGCAGAGTTATGGTTCTTGCGCACTGCATTTCGGCTTATTGCAAGAAACATACATACAAAATCTTGAGTCATTTGAACTTAAGGTGACAAAGTTATGCTCCGGACAAGAAATGCTCTAATAAAATCAATCATAGGGAAATAATTCAAAAACTATGACAGGTAGAGTTATGGTTCTTGCGCACTGCACTCCGGCTTATTGCAAGAAACATGCCTATCAATTCTTGAGTCATTTGAACGTGTCATTTGAACGTAAGGTGACAAAGTTATGCTCCGGACAAGAAATGCTCTAATAAAATCAATCAAAGGGAAATAATTCAAAAACTATGACAGGTAGAGGTATGGTTCTTGTGCACTGCACTTCGGCTTATTGCAAGAAACATGCATACCAAATCTAGAGTAATTTGAACTTAAGGTGACAAAGTTATGCTCCGGACAAGAAATGCTCTTATAAAATCAATCAAAGGGAAATAATTCAAAAACTATGACAGGTAGAGTTATGGTTCTTGCGCACTGCACTTCAGCATATTGCAAGAAACATGCATACCAAATCTAGAGTCATTTGAACTTAAGGTGACAAAGTTATGCTCCGGACAAGAAATGCTCTAATAAAATCAATCAAAGGGAAATAATTCAAAAACTATGACAGGTAGAGTTATGGTTCTTGCGCACTGCACTCCGGCTTTTTGCAAGAAACATGCATACCAATTCTTGAGTCATTTGAACTTAAGGTGACAAAGTTATGCTCCGGACAAGAAATGCTCTAATAAAATCAATCAAAGGGAAATAATTCAAAAACTATGACAGGTAGAGTTATGGTTCTTGCGCACTGCACTCCGGCTTATTGCAAGAAACATGCATACCAATTCTTGAGTCATTTGAACTTAAGGTGACAAAGTTATGCTCCGGACAAGAAATGCTCTAATAAAATCAATCATAGGGAAATAATTCCAAAACTATGACAGGTAGAGTTATGGTTCTTGCGCACTGCACTCCGGCTTATTGCAAGAAACATGCATACCAATTCTTGAGTCATTTGAACTTAAGGTGACAAAGTTATGCTCCGGACAAGCAATTTGTGACGCCGCCGCCGCCACCGCCGCCAAAGTAACACCTATATGCCTTTTCAGGCGACACAAAAACGCTGAAAGGCCCGATTTCAGCTACAAAAAATCTGAAAACCTTAAAACGAGTGACCCAGTTTCATTAAGTAAAATGACGTAATTGAACAAATCGAGACATGACGTACTGAATTGCAAGCAATACAGAAGTCCCCTACCGGTTAAAAGCTATTGTCAATATGTCTGTTGCCATATCAACCACAATTTCCGTCAGAACCAAAACTGACGGACAGATGGGAAACCAATAGTCCCCTCCGGTCAAAAACCGGTAGGGGACTTAAAACTACATTAAATGACCTCAGGGGACAGAACACTACATACATAACTCCACAGCTGTACAAGACGAACCCCAGGGACCAAAATGGCACGATTTACTTGATGACATTGATGTAGGGATAATATTGAATCATAGGAACGTGGTTTCAAACGATCTGATTATACCCGATATTGAGAGAAAGTTGTGTAGCGAACATGTTTAGCTGCAACGGATATTACGTTACAAGTCACCGTGTTTGATGTGACAACTGTAGAAAAACTGGGTACCAGCTTTCGTTACGTCATATCTGTTGCGGCTAAACATGGCCACTGCACAACCTTCTCTCTATATATACGGTACATTCAGATAATACAAACCTCTTAATTTTAAACCATGTGCCTATGTCTCCTCGATTTATTTACCTGAAAGGCTACTATGCTATTATTTTTAATTGTTGTCAGATGGCCAAGGAGTTGGTGTAAGAGTGAACAAACAATGTTCGGTAAATACCAGAAAGATAAATCGTGCGCTTGATAAACTCAACTTATATGTTACTGAAAAATTAGATTTGGACAAGTGTCTACAACATCAGCAGCCATCTTTAATATACTGAATTCCACTATTTACTCACAGCTAACCAGCAAAAGGCTGTTGGGCAACTCTGTGTAGCTCAGCATGCTGAGGAAGAAAAGCATTATATTCATCAAGAGGTTGAACTTATTTCCAGATATATATCAGCTCAAAGTTAAGAAATTTTAAGTACTATTGAATCACTAACATCAAGGATTGATGGGTATTCGAAGGGCAAAATGATGCTGTTATACAATGCTCACCGTGTCCTTGAAAAACATTTAAAATCGTTTGTTCAAGCTGATATGTTATGGTAGATATGGCATTCCTGCAAGTTACCCAACATGTAATGATGTCGGCCATTAATAATGCTGGAAAATCCGATGTTGATGGGGTAACACTTAGCGCAGTTTTGGAGACAATAGTTGACTTTGAGACAATCCTAGATAACGAAAATGTTCATGACAGTGATGATGAGAATTATAATGGCCTGCACGTATGTCCAAACCCTGGTTTTACACATTCTATGCTCGAAACAGGCGACATTGATTACGTGTATTGATTAAAGTTGTGTTTTATGTATGATATTATATTGTCGTGAAGTGTGCAGTACAAATTAAAGGATTCATTCGACCTTTTTAAAATATTGGATATAATTTTGAGTTGGGTATTTGAGGATCAGTCATAACTTATTTCCCTTATTAAACCTATAGTGTAGTGATTAATTTCTTAAGCCGTGTAAAACCCCTTTGTCTCAAACAATATGAATTTAGTAATTTTGTACATTTTATAATCATTATTTATAATATCTCATAGTAGATATACATGTATGCTTTTTAACAGAAATCAAAAACATAGACACCTGACAGAAGGACGTTTTTACTTTGAATGGGACAAGAAGGGATGGATTGTAAAGCGAAAACATAACATGATTTACACGTCAAGGCAGCAGAAGAAACTGGGTTATCGGTTAACGTAGTGAAAGTAAGATTTTCAGGAATAGATAAAATAATTCAATACTGAAACTTTTATTGTATAAAAGTAGTCGAAGAAACAGATATGCAATTGAAACTGTATTTTAAATCTTCATATGACGTTAGTTGAAGTCACCAAATACTTACTACATGTAGTAGATCTATATAAACCAAATTATTTCGATTTACCCAATTGCCAGAAAGCATGTCCTGTGTAGTGGTCAGGAAAAGTGTACGAGTCTTGAAAAAACCTGTAACAAGTTCGTAACCTGTGGTATTAAAATGGCTTTCAGGAATAGATAATTGCATAAACTGCTCTTAAGACTATCGTATTATTTTTGTTCAACAATTATGAATTCAAGTCATTCCAATTGCGCATACATCTATATGTAAGAATTCAGAATAATTAGAGATGATATTGGTGCAATGTGTATTCAATTCTGATTACAGGATTGGGTAGGAAACCACAGTAAGAAAGTGAGTGGCAGGACGTATCCGCACAAAATTGTGACCTCTACTATCTACACAAGGTTTTTCTTTAGGTTGACCTAGTGACCTAGTTTTGGACCTCAGATGATCCAATATCGAACTTGACCAAGATTTTGTTGAGATGATCATTGTGACCAAGCTTCATAAAGATTAGGCCAAAATTGTGACCTCTAGAGAGGACACAACCCAATTGTTGACGGACGGACGAAGAGTGATCACAAATCTTGATTATTATTGCATGAAACTGTGATTAAAGTCTTCAGAAAAATCTTGAATTTTGTACTGATATTCAACACTTGAAAATCGTTTTTCACTGTCATAGTGAATTGTAATTACGCAAAGCTACTGTTCAGTAATAGACTCGAGGTTGTCTTATTTTGTCGAGTGCGTATTCCGAGACAAAATAAACAACCAAGAGTTAAGTTTTTCTTTCTGACTTGTATCATTGGCTGTCACTTTGTAAACATAAGGCGTGTCCAAATTTTTACAATGCTGACCGATTAACATGTCCAATGAAAATCAATAGCACGGTGTTGTGATTTTAAAGTTGCGGACTCCCATACAACTCGACCACGAAAATCGATAGAGGTCACGTTGACCGAAGTAAAGTACAATGAAGTTGTATGTATACAGTGCAGGATTGTAGTAATTGCACTCATTCCTTTGAAAATAAAGACACAACCCATCAATTATCATCGGATTTAGCAACACCGCCTCAGTTAACATCAATGTAAATTGCCGTAGCCATGATATAATTGCTCATAGCCTTTTTAATAATAAAATGGCACTCGTGTATGATGTACAAAAGTGTTAATGAATTGCCATGAATACAAATTATATGGTATATGTTTAGCTCAGGCGATTGAATGACATCGTAGTGGACTTTGTTTGTGGTTCGGTAATAATGAAGAGATTGGGCGGTATTCAATATACATCTTTAAATATATCTTAAGATATCTCTTAAGTTCCATAATTTTTCTCACGTAATTTTATGCAAATCGAAATATCGAAATATGTTAAGTGCCGTTGCTAGCGATTCTGGGTTTCCCCAGCGCCGAAAATAGTAACGGAAGCGTCGCACTGTATGCACGCGCATTTGTGGAGCAGGTGGACACAACAAACAAAGATGGCGACGACTGACAAGAAGCCGAGAATGCAGAACTACTCTGTTCGCGACTGTCTCCTCTTGGTTGAGCTGATGGGTAAACCCAGCCATGCTATCAGCAGCTTGTCTTCGTACAAGCTGCTGAAGCACAAATTTACGCCAAGTAAGCTATTTTTGTAGTAATGAAGGCAAATGACGACGATTTGACAGTTGGTTGATAGTTTGTTCAGTGTATGTAATTGGAAAGCTTTCGATTTCTGTATCTACTTTGTACTACCGACAATCGCTCGTTTCGAATAGATTCATTGGTTCTTTAACGTGCCCGCGGTGTACAGCACCGATACACACCAGACTACGTCTGGGTTTCCAACCAGAATGTCTCTAGTTGGGTGGGAAACACTGAAAAGCGTTTCAGAAATGACAAAATGTCCGGGCAGAGGATCGAACCAGGGCCACATCGCCACCGTTGAACAATATGTGCTAGCCCCCTACAAGAGATTAGATGTAGTCATTTTAGTTTTTAACATTTAGCGTATTGAAAACTGTTAGCGAATATTGGTTTTAGTGTGTGACATTATTTTGCCACTTGCTTGATCTTTGATAGTTTTTGCTATGATAGAACTTCCCTTTCACCACCCTAGGCAAGGCGTCAGCCTTTTTCAATCAATTTTTTCCTGTTATAAATCATGACACTGATCATTGGTTAATTTATTTATATAGTTGTGTTAGGAAAGGGTAGGGCGAGGACGTGTTGGGAGGAGAATACAACTGTCCTGGCAGACATATATGAAAAACTGTTTTTGGGTAGGTACAGAAGCACAAAATGTTATTCTGCCTATTTATATTAATTGGCAACTATTACATTGTTTCAAAGATATGCAGTTTACCATATACCGTACTACCGTACAGCGGGTTAATTATGCATAATATTATTTTCATCTCTGAATTTTATCATGTTTGAGGCTGTCCCGCATAAATAAATCCCAAACAATTATACTACTGTATTTTTTAAAAAAAATCAAATTTGACATTATACTTCCAAATGCAAAATAGGACAAACAACGAGTATATTTAAATGGCAAGCATTAGCGAAACCAGTGATACAAGATGTTTATCCGGCTTTGACCACGTGAATGACTAATTTGTACATGTACCGTTATTCATGCACATTAAAGAAGTTGTACGTTGTATTTCTAACCAAATTATGCAATTTGACTATAACAATGAAGAAACAAGAGAAGAACTATATGTAAGTTATTACAACTGGACACTGTCATATATACATAGATGTATTGTATTCGAACACACGTTATTAATTTTTCATGTATGATTGTATTTATGTTTTGGATGTTCTGTATGTGTTGGAAGTCACTTGTAGTTATATGTATTTTCAGTTCTGAAGAAGGCCGTCGGCCGAGGCCGAAACATGTGGAATTGACTCAGAGTTGTTATATTATCTGTCAGAGCATGGTAAAAGAAATTGAGTAAAAAATGTGTTGTCAAATGGCATGGGATAGGTATGTGAAAACCAGTATGTAGTAAAGTATTTGTTAAACAATTTGTTTCTAGATTTCCATGAACACCGCGCTTAATTAATGTATTACTTGTATTATTCTTTATTTTATTAGGATTATATAATATTAAAATATGTAATATTTTGTTTTGTTTGGAAATTTGTATTTTCGCTATCAAATTGACCTTGAGCATACCGAGGTCATTTACAGCATTGTACATAGTCTCTGTCTGAAATCAAAGTAAAAATGGAGGTCTTTTTTTAAATATATGACCGAATATTAGCGGAACCCTTTAATATTGATATCAACGATTGTCATATCTGGAAGATAATGTTTTGTGGGAAGTATGGCAGGATCAACACTGACCTTCCATGTGATGGTTGGCATACCTTGAATGCCTACCGACTGAGTTACATGGTTGGGAAGAATATTCCATAGAGTAATATGCGCGGTTGGAATGTTTCTCATCCATAAAACGTCCCCGCGTGCATTAATATTAGCCATCTGAGCTATTGACCCACTTCAAATAACTGTTCCACGTTTATTCTTGGAGGGAAATGTCAAGACCAGTTCAGAAGAAAAGGATCTGAATGACTGAATTTTAAATGGAAGTTGTCTAAAATTCAAGCGAAAGATTAAATGCGCCTAGTGAAATTGGGTTATCCAGTAAAAACTCAAGGTCTGATTAAAATTGCAAATTGGACCAGATTGGAAAACTCAAGTATCTTAGTTACTCAGTATCTTACGACATGAATTCTTAACACAACAAGTATGACACCTTTGTTATGCAACGGCGTGTTTTATAATCATCTTGTTCAACTAACAGGCCTTTAACGGGGTCGTGAACGGAACCGATGTATATACAAGAGGGCCATTGGCCCTATAGCGCTCACCTGATGACTAGCAGTTTAGGCAGAATCAGTGACCTGGTGACCAAGTTTTGACCCCACATGATCCAGTTGCGAAATGGACATAGATTTCATAAAGCTACACACTGTGGCCAAGTGTCATTAATATCACATAACAAAATGTGACCTCTAGAGTGTAAACAAGGTTTTTCTTTGATGTGACCTAGTTTGACTACAGATGACCCATTTATGAAAATGACCTAGATTTTATACAGACAAACATTGTCACCAAGTTTCATATAGATTAGGTAAAGCAGGCGACCTCTAGAATGTTAACAAGGTTTTAACTCAAATGTGATCTTGTGACCTAGTTGTTGACCCCAGATGACCCAGTTGGAACCTAGATTTCATAAAAACACTTGTGATCATGTTTCCTTCTCATTACATCAAAAATATGACCTCTAGATTGTTAACAAGGTTTTTCTTTGATATGACATTGTGACCTAGCTTTAGACCGCAGATGACCAATAACGAACTTGGCCTAGATTGCATAGAGACATACATTGTGACCAAGATTCATTAAGATTATGTCAAAATTGTGACCTCTAGAGTGTTTTTTTTTCTTTCTATATTTTATTCACAACAGGTTACAATATACATAGTGTACACATATACAATAAATGATGTAACAATATTTTAATAATAAAGTTGCAAAGTTTACAAATTTGGCCAGTTTTTTATTTCTAAAGCTGTATGTTTAAATTAAGATATCATAAATGAAATTAGGGAATGTTGAGAGATTGACAAAATTTCTTCATGAAATCTGAGCTTTCTTTATTTTTATATTTGTAATATCGAGATAATGTGTCTAAATCAATACATAATATTTGGAGAATGTTAGTTTTGTTTTTCCTACGTTCACTTTTAAAATAATCTTTATAAATAGAGTATCCTATTAGACTTAATATTACCTCTAGAGTGTTAACAAGGTTTTTCTTTGATTTGACCTAGTGTTTGACCCCAGATGACCAATTTATGAATTTGGCCTAGATTTCATAGACAAACATTGTGACCAAGTTTCATAGATAAGTAAAAACTGTGACCTCTAGTGTTAACGGTGGACGGCGGACAAAAGTGTGATCACAATAGCTCACCTAAGTGAGCTAAAAACAAAGGAGCTAGAAGTGGCTGCATAATTATTCAGCTGAGGGAATAGGAAGCACGATGTATGTTGGATTAAGGTCGTTGGCGAGTCAAACTGTCCACAACACACGGTATGAAATCAAAAATGGTAGACCAAAAACCAGATCCACAGGCAATTGATGGAACATCCAATGAAATATGTTAAAGTTATGGACCACAGATACGAACAAGAGCCGTCACTCTAGACAGCGCGCCCTACTACTCGCAGCCATTTGTCAGTGAAAATCTAAGTTCGAAACCAGCCATAATATGTATTAAAATAAATCAAAGATATTTACCAATCGACTATTTTGAATGTGATGCATACTGAACTTATGTTACAGACTAGTAGTCATTGGATAATAATCCAAGACTGATGCCAGTCAGACATCTTGAATTTCATAAGCGAGTATAAAGAACAAGTAATTAAGAATTGCAAGCAATACAGAAGTCCCATACCGGTTTGAGTCCATTTTCAATGTTTCTGTTGCCATAGCAACCACAATTTATTTCAGTATCAAAATATTTTTAGACGTGTATGATCCCCTTATTGCCCCCTATCCACATACCACGTTTCATAAACCTAGCTTGGAAACTGTTTGAGTAATGTCAGAATTCAGATTGTTTGACGGACGGACTGACGGAGGGCAAACCTATAGTCCCCTCCTGTCAAAACCCGGTAGGAGACTAAAAAGATTATATTACGTCAGACAGGGAAGGCAGCACTCAACTTAACCAGCCGAGCACAGAAAACATTAAAAGCAAAATGCCCAACTAGCGCAGATCCACCCAAGTCCAAGCTGTCGAAAAGTATAATAAATTATAACTAGCTGAATGACCCAGTAGAAAAGATTCAGCAAACAAAAGGCGGAATGCCAACGCTAAATGACCTGGTTACAACAGTAAAACTGCTGAACTTCATAGTTTTAGCAGCCTTTAGTCTCAAAAGTTAAATAACAGTATTAAAACGTTGAAAGGCTAGTATAGTCGGATGACCTACTTTCAAAATGACGTAATTGAACAAATATGTCACACATAAGCAGCCATATCAAGTTCCATGAAAGTTGTATGAAAACTGTAGATGTATTTAGCTTGACAAAATAAAACTCATCCCGGAAGTTTGCTGCTACTGTCAGTCAAAACGCACACACCACAAGGACAATCCACTTCAGATACAGAGTACATGCAATTTTGAAAGATACGAAGCAGCCTTGTGCTGGACAACGTAATTACAGAATGGCACATACAAAATTAATAGTTTCACAAAATGGCACAACGGCAACATATTTTGTATTTGTTCTATTTATACTAAAAAGTCGACAATACATACATAGATGTAGGTTGACTAAGGGGCTTCCACCTTGGTACGGACAGCGACACTGGGGGCTTAAACGTTTTACAGTGCTCCAAACCTCACACATAGCCAATAGACAACCTCATAGAACAGGACAGTGTAAACAAGCATTACAGAAGTCCCCTACCAGTTTGAAGCCATGACCTTTAAATTATTTTAAATGCTTCTGTTGCCAGGACAGCCCCACCTTTTGTCAAAGTGAAGCCACTTTTTTGTCAAAGTGAAGCATTAATGATTAGTAGTGATCTCTATTATGCGTATACCATAAATTGTCAACCCATAATAGACAATTTTTGGTTTATACATTGATCCGGTTAAAGAGAGGTAACTTTACTATTATTTTATTCACTGCAACCACAAATTTTGTTAGAATAAAAATATTTAAACGTACACAATCTCTTAACAAGTCATTAAGAATTGCAGGCAATACAGAAGTCGCCTACCGGTTTTAAGCCATTTTCAATGTTTCTGTTGCCATAGCAACCACAATTTTGGTCAGAATCAAACCTAGCTTGGAAACTGTTTAGTTATGTCAGGATCAAGATTTTTTGACGGACGGACGGCAAACCTATAGTCCCCTCCGGTCAAAAACCGGTAGGGGACTAATCAACAAGTGTGCGCAATCTCCTCATAAACTCTGTTCCATATACCAAGTTGCATTACCCTACCTTGTAAAAACTGTTGGGAGTTATGACAGGATCCCACATTTTGTAGTATTTCTGTATCGATAGCAACCACAAATTTTGTTAGAATCAAAATATATTTAAATGTGAATTATTTCCATGTTGGCACCTGTATACATACCAAGTTTCATAATCATAGCTTGGAAAATGTTTGAGAAATGGCATGTTTCAGATGTTCGACATATTTTCACTCTTTCTGTTGCTATAGCAACCACAATGTTTTGTCAGAATCAAATTATATTAAGACGTACATTATCCCTTAATCGCCCCCTATCAACATACCAAGTCTCAAAAACCTAGCTTGGAAACTGTTTGAGTTATGTCAGGATCCATATTTTTGACGGACATACGGTGGGCAAACCTATAGTCCTCTCCGGTCATGCAAGTGGCCATAACCCAAAATCTTTCGAAATTTGCAAACTGGCACATTACCATAAAATTCAGACTGAGACAGTCCCTAAGATCTGAATTACGTCTGTAAAACTTTGCAATGGTTATTCCAGAATTTTAAACAGGATTGTTGTGGATAAGTTTTTTTTTCAGATTTATATGCTTTACTTAATGATGTTAATTTTTGTAATAATTAATAATCTGGAATACAGATGAGACCAGTGTGCCCCTGTTGCACAAACCTGTGAGTGTTTTTGGCGACACCGGGGCTAAAAATATACATGAGTGCACAAACCTGTGAGTGTTTTTGGCGACACCGGGGCTAAAAATATACATGAAAGGGTTGGTAACGACAGAGAGAATGTTTCCGTTCTTGGGTGTATTAATGCTGCTCGGGGCACCATTTCACCGTTAGTTTTCGTGAGGGGCAAAACCTACAAAAGTCAGTTGACATATAACACGGACAATGGTGTCTCTGAGTATTTATACTTTCCAAGAACGGGCTTGGATGGAGGATTCGTGGGGCGAATTGTGGATTCAGGGTCGGTCACTTTATAAAACTTTGTAGCCCTGAGACCACAAGTCATCGTTTTAGACTCTCACTCATCACAGGAGACTGCAGCCATTGCAAACGATATAATACAAATAACGATCCCACCACACACACAGTGGCCGTGTCCATTAGACAAGCCCTAAAAATATCGTTAACAAGTGGGAATGGCCAGTCCTGTTTAAACAGGCTTATGACAGAGCGTTTACAGCCACTAATATAATAAGTGGGTCTACGAAGTGTGGAAAATTTCCTGTAAGTTGTCTCTCTCTTCCCTCAAGTCATACGACATCAGTCCTATACAGCGCCATCCGTCTTTACCTAGTAGTAGCATGCTACCTTGCACACCCATAGTGTCTACGTCTAAATGTAATGTTTCCGAGTCCGTATGTAACCCGTTGGAGTCTTGTGTTGCTGTACAGTCTGATAGCGTGTTTGAAGCCTCTAGCTGTAATCCGTCTGGGATGGAGTCTACTCCAGTTTCGGGTAATCTACCCTTTCTAGCTTATTACCTACTGGTACTCTTGAAAGTTCTGTAACTGTAGTCAGGGAGGCTGAGCTGATTGACATAGTCACGTCCGGTGATTGTACATATTCTGTGGACCCAACGACCGGGTACATCGAACTACAGATCGAAGTCAATACTAACACTATATTACCACCAGTGTCTGAGTCCCCTTCCTTACCAGTCTGCAAGTTGTCTACCATTCAATGGCAGGAACAGGTCAACACGGCATTTACCCTTCCAATGTCTGTGCGTAAGCCAACTACCAGTACTAACCATAGGAAACTTAACTCCCACGGAATACTGACGTTTAAGGAAATATTTGGTATCAAAAAAGAGGCCAGTGACAAGAAAATAAAACTGAAAGCTATAAATGATGTCAGAAAAAACATCAAGGAGGAGAAGCAAAAGTCAAACTTGTTGAAAAAGAAAACAAACCTGTCAGGCGCTTTAAAGTCCTATGTTGTAGATAGATGATGTAGCAATTTGTGAAGCCTATTTAATTAACAAACAACTACAAACTAGGAAATAGCATGATGTGTACACAACTGTGACAGCGACAAATGCAATGCTGTCTTTGATTATGTGCCAGATAACAATTTGTCAAACAGAAAAGGTGGGATAGACAGATAATGAATGAGTGGTTTAAATTGGTACACCCGAAGCCCACTGAGTCATTTTCAGATTAGACAATCAGGAATTTCACTTTTGCTATATCCTTCAATGATCTTGTTGTATAAAAACTTTAAAACAGTATACATCACAAACCAGGTTTATCAACCGATATTTTTCACTGGATGAACAAGGAGGCAAGTAGGATGGTAGATTTCCGACACGAGACAGAATAGAAGGCATTCTTTTTGGACGAAATGGCCAAACAACAGAAACTGGAAATTCCAAAAAAAAACCTTGCTACTCGATGCTTTGTCGACGTGGTACAAAGAGTTAAAATTTAAGTGCAATGCTTGAAGGAAAGAAATCAAAGAAATCAGGCACACAATGTGCTTCAGTTCCTAGTGAACGCTTGTGAAATTTATATTCATGTTTGGGAAGTGTCTTGCCGAACGTAAGTTTCATTGTAAATATATATTATGCATGGATGAGGCGATCAGTATATCCTTTATGTCCATCCATTTTCAGTATGATACTATTAAACGTAGAATGAAAGCATGCGATCCTACCGAGGACATGATTTTTACGATGGACATACATTAAAAAAATAGAAATAAGTAATTAAGAATTGCAAACAATACAGAAATCCCCTACCGGTTTGAGGCCATTTTCAATGTTTCTGTTGCCATAGCAACCACAAATTTAGTCAGAAACAAAATATGTTAAGGCGAGCATAATTCCCTTATTGCTCCCTAACCACGTATCAAGTTTCATAAACGTAGCTCATAAACGTAGCTTGGAAACTGTTAGGAGTTTCGGCAGGATCCAGATTTGGATATCTTCAGACGTGCATAATCCCCTTATTACCCCCTATCCACATACCGAGTTTCATAAATCTAGCTTGGAAACTGTTAGTTATGTCAGGATCCAGATTGTTTGACGGAGGGCAAACCTATAGTAGTCCCCTCCGGTCAATAACCGGCAGGGGACTAAAAAGTGGTACCCATAACAATTCTACAAGATTACTTAAGTTGCCTTCTGGAAATATCATTACTAGGAACATGTGGATTAACGCATACCAGTGGGACAGGACAAACCAATTCAAATTCATCAAGCTCTGAAAAATGGCTAAAACTATATTAAATATATATTTGGTGTTCATTGTTTGGTCTGATCTCACTGATATGATGCATGATAGTCTAGCCTTCCCATGTGATAGCTGAAGGTTGGACTATGCTCTTTGATGGCTAAAATTGACAGTTTTCTCCTGTAGTATGAAATATGTACGGTTACTCAATGCTGTGTTCATCAGGTAGGTGAAACTCCCTATTTTTAGCTCACCTTCACCGTTAACCCTCTAGCACTTTGATCTTCACCAACTTGGTCAGTAGTTGTACTTAAACGAAATCTAGGTAAAGTTCGAAGTTGGGTCATATGGGTCAAACACTAGGTCAAATAATAGGAAAGCCTTGTAAACTCTCTTAAGACCTTATGTCACGTGCGGGGTCAAACACAGACCAATAGATTCTACGTCAAAACCTTGTTAACAATGTAGGCCACATTTTTGTTTTAACCTTCATCAAGTTTAGTCAAAATGTTTATCTTGATGACCTAAAGGATAAGTTCAAAGTGATAATGTTTAGCAGGTGAGCGCCACATGATCTATGATCCTCTTGTTCTCAACCTTTCTAGTTTTTTTTTCAATTTTCAGTTATAAATGTCGTATAAATGTAAAGAACTTATTGTGTGCATTTAATATGCAAAAAGCGCCATTTGACGTTCTTTGCTTATTATAATGACGTCATGTACGTATAATGTGGCACTGTGTTTTGGGAAAAAGTACCACAATTACGCTGCACAATACCCAACACCCAACAGAACGAAAAAATTAACTTAACCGCTGAAAATCCAAGTTTCAGATGCGGAAAGCCCCTGCTATCGAATAGCAGAAATACCAAGTGACCTAATTTCAGTGTTACAAAGGCTGATAAGACTTAGTTTTTTTTATTTAAGCAATACAAGCCCCCCCCCCCCCCAAAAAAAATCTAAGACAAACAATAAATTGTGAACGCCTGCAACAGCACTAACGATGTATTGATGGTAGATCTAGTATTAAACAAAATGAACATAAACAAGTCACCTAGAATAACAAGGAATACAGAAGTCCCCTACCGGTTTGAACAATAAAAACATTATTAAGATGGGCATAATTTCCTTATTGACTCCTACCAACATAGAAGTCTACCAAGTTTCATAAACATAGCTTGGAAACTGTTTGGAGTTGTCAGGATCCCGATTTTTGACGGAAGTACCTTATAGTACCCTCCGGTTGAAAATCCGTAGCGGACTAATAATTAGATGTGGGATTCCCGGATGCAAGACAACCTACATGTCACTTTTTACAAACTGTCATCATAATAATCTCTACAAAGTCTAGGTAAAGTTGGATTACGAGTTACTGTAAAATCATTTAATTTCGTTGGGATGAAATTTCGTGGTTTTTGTTAAAAAGACCATTTCGTGGGGACGTAAATTCGTGGATTTCGTATTTCAGCAAAAAAAAAATCGGGTGAAAATCTGCACTAATCCTAGACTCATATACTGGAAAAACGAACTCTGTACGGCCGCGGTAAATTTGCACTTTGTCAATTTACATATTGATAGTTGGTAAAATTATTCGTTGGGATTTGATTTCGTGGTTGAGGTCATCCACGAAATCCACGAAATTTAATCCCCCACGAATATTAATGATTTTACAGTATCTAACAAAAAATTACCATTTAAAATGCTGAAGCATTACATTACTCTCCCTCCTCTGATCCGTTGCCAACATGCATCTTTGACTATGGCTGCGCTGGATGCCCCCCCCCCCCTCCTGACCATTCCAAGGCGCTCAGTTTTTTGTCCTGTGACGAATATTTCCTTTATTTATTTGACCTATATTTTTCATCATTTATTATTTATTTCCATTATCAGTGGCAGATGAGTTCTGACATTAGGGGCGTCACAGCGGAAAGTTGAGCTGAACTTCTCGCCAGCTTGTACAGATCTTTACTTGTTCAGTCGGGCATTGTCGCTTGTTTGTTTTTATGTTTTCTGTGCTCGGCTGGTTGAGTTAAATGCTGCCTCCCCTGTCATACTTAATATATCTTTTTAATATATCTTTTTGCTATTGTGCTTAATTGAGTTCAAACTTATGTTTTTTTACAAATGCTCAGCAAAGCACATTAACATACTTAAGCTTGTTGTTGATAACGAAATTTGACTCAAGCTTTTTGTGTGGAATCTGGGCCAGCTGTCAAACGACTGAATGCCCTGGCTCCTAGCTTCAACAGTAAAACGGCTGGAATACCTAGGTTTAGCAGCCTAAAGTCCTAAAAAGTTAAAGCATAACAGTATTAACAAGAGTGCCATAGGTCGCTCACCTGTCCTAGTAGATCATACATACCCCTTAATGGCTACCTCTATTGCATGTACGAGGTTTTCATATTGTCTTATAAAGAAGCGTTGTAATTGCATCACATAGAACCAATGGCATATTGAAGTTTTGTCCATGATTTGACCTAATGACCTAGTCTTTTACCCTAGATGACTCAATATCGAACTTCACCTAGATTTTGATAAGATGATCATTGTGACCAACTTTCATAAAGATGAGGCTAACAATGAGACCTCTAGAGACTATTCAAGGTTTTTCTAAGATTTGAAATGATTACCTAGTTTTTGACCCCAGATGACCCAATTTCAAACTACCTAGATTTTGTCGAAATAATCATTGTGACTTAAGTTTCATAATTACTAGGTCATAATTGTAACCTCTACTCTAGTCACTACGCTAAGATTTTCTATGATTTGACCTTGTGACATACGTTTTGACACAATGATCTCGATTTTGTTGACAAAATCATTGTGACCAAGTTTCATAAATATTAAGTCAAAACTGTGACCATGGTTTTTCTATTATTTGATCTTGTGACCTAGTTTTTTTACCCCTGGCGACTCAATGTCGAACTTGACCTATATTTTGTTAAGTTGATCATTGATACCAAGTTTCATAATGATTAGGCTAACATTGAGACCTCTAGTGTCTACACAAGGAAATTGTGGACGGACCGGACGAAGAGTGATCACAAAAGCTCACTTTATGACAGGTGAGCTAAAAACGCTGAATGCCATGGCCTAGCCTAAACAAGCCGAGCACAGCAGTTGAACGATAAAGCTGCAACAAACTCAATGCCCCCAACCGAATGACGATCATCATACATCAGTGGTTACAAATGTAGTCAAGTTCCCAGACTATCTATGTTTCGGACGAAGAATACTCTGGTGAACGAGAATGCCGAATGACCTACTTTAAACATTTAGTTTGCCCAAGCTGAATAACCACGTTTCAACAGCTAAAAGGCCGAAATTCTAGTTTTAGCTGTTTGGTTTCCTTTTAAAAGGTTAAGTAGCAGTTAATTGTAAATCCCTGCAGCCTCATATACAATTTATTGATGGTAGATTAAACAAATAATAATATAAAAAAAATCGATAAATGATGAAACGGCGCGCAAGGAAATGGGAAAAACTAGCAAAAAAAAACACGGCATCCAAATTTCTACAGCTGCACAATAAAAAGATAATAATAACAAGTCACTTCGAATGGCAAACAATACAGAAGTCCCCTACCGGATTTAAGCCATTTTCAAAGTTTCTCTTGTCATGGCAAACACATTCGTTTTCAGAAAAAAAATACTTGGCCTTATTGCCCCCTGTCCACATACATAATTTCATAAATCTAGCTTAAAACTTTTTTGAGTTATTTTAGGATCCAGATGTTTGACGGACGGACTGCAAACCTGTAGCCCCTTAATAAGACAGACCTGGAAGGCAACACTCAACGAGCCGACCAAAGAAAACATTAACAAGAGGCCTAAGTCGCTCATCTGTCGTAGTTCAGTTCATGCAGCCCCTTAATGGTGACCTCATTTAAAGCAATTAAATTTACAACTTCTAAGAATCAAGTTAAGCAGCCCCTTTTGCAAGCATGAACAAGGTTTTCATTTTGTCGTAACCAACGACCTTGAATTTTATATCCGATAACCCATATTGAAGTTTAAGCAAAGTTTTTTCTGTAAATTGACCTAATGACCTAGATTATTTTATCCCTGATGACCCAATATCGTACTAAATATTCTATGACAAAATGTCGAAACAGGTTGTACACAAAACATGTAAGGTAAGTAGAGACCTGAATTATTCCTTCTTTTTTAAGAAAATGGTACAAAATTAATGACTAGTAACTTAGAATCAAACAAATTATACTTAAGGGAATTGAAAAATGGAAATAATTTCAAATTCCAACAACAGTATGATTTTTTTCTCAGTTATTTGGATAGTTTTGGACGAAATTGTAAATTTAGTTGCCTTTCAGATAAAGTCGGGGAGAGTACTGTGCCTTGAATTCCGATCAGAGTAAAAGTACGGGTGCCAATTTCATGCATTATTAGTGCACTATGCCTCCTCAGGATGGAAAAACAAATGTCAAACAAACTTGCTAATTTTTGTTTCTAACCAGTCTCGTTGATTTCTGGAGAGGAAGTCATTCGATAGAAAATTTTGGTTTGTCAATCCCAGAAATTCAACCAGCCCTTCGACAATGATGACACGCAGGTAATTGAGGAAGAATTCCATCTGATCCTCATTAAAACACCTTTTCTTCCAATGCGTTCCGCTTCGACCCTCAGCGTGCCTATCTCTGGATAACCATTTTTGTTAAAAAGTTCATTGAAAATGTCTTTATCTTAATTATAATAGTTTATGGCCAGATGAAAATACTCCGAATGAAATAGTTTTGATGTGTCTAAAGTTTTCAGTTTCATTATTTTTTTCTCAGAAGTATTGCAGCTGATACACGTTCGTGTGTTAATAAATCACTATCAATGATTACTTTTGTATTTTGTGGTAAATTTGATTTCCTTATTAATTTGCATATGAAATTCAGAATCTACGTCATCCTGGTATTTATTTTCATTGTCTGGCAGTGATAGTCTTGAACCCCACGCAACCGGTGTACTTAACGAAACAACACGATTTTAATAAAATCAAATGCTCAGCATTTACTCCGGTTTCGTCAATGGTGAATATCTGGCGTGGTTTATCATGTAAATTTTTGTCCGTTAGTATAGAATTCAGCTCCCTGTAGTATTTGCCAAGTGCTTCCCTTGATGCAGCTTTTGCACGAGCAATTGATTTTTTGTTGTGGCTTCTTCACACGAAGTATTGGCAATCTCTGCGTGAGGCCATAAAACCAATTGCTACTCAAAGCCTCTTTGCATTTAACATTCTTGCCTTATGATTTGGCATAGTCACAGGCAACATGTTGTTTTAAAGATTTGCAGTAACCATAGCCACTATCTGTCATATATAAAGCGTGAGTGACAAGATGCTCCTCTTCAGATTGTGTAAAGAGTGTCCTGAAACCAATCGTCGCATCTAACGAGACTAAACCTAAATGTATATCTCGAAGAGTTGATTCGGGCACGGAGTATTGCCTGGCAGCTCTATAGATAGAAATACCACTTCTAGTAGCTTCAAAAGCCGTTTTCAGATTAGTTATATCGTATTGAACTTTTCTTTTTTCTCAGAAGGTCCCTGAAACAGAAACAAGTTTGCAAGAAATTAAAGAGTTGTATATTTTGTACCAATTTGGCGTTCCATACATCATTTTTCCCCGCCGAAACGGTAAAGGTTTCACGTGAGTTTCGAATGACGTCACATCTGTCAAACTGAGGATTTCGGTAAACAAACAGCGAAGGTTGAATGAAATACGTCAAATAAGGACCAGTTTACTCGTTTATATTGATTACTTTTGAAGGCTTCATGATCAAAAATCGCGCCATTCTCTCGGAAAGATTGTTTTTGCTTGAGACGTGGACGGTGGTCAACGTAAACAAAGGCAGGTGTTGTCGCGAGCCATCGGTATCATGGATACACCGGCTGCGTGGGGTTGCACTATACCAAGTCCATTTTAACAGGGTCCACATCTGTTGGTATGTGTTGGTTTATTTCACAGTAATGTTTTACTTGACAATTTGCTCTTTTATAATGGCAGCAACATCCTTTTTGACTATTTCATATTCAGACAAGAACGAAATAGATTTAAAAGATTTGTGTATCAGCAACATATTACTTTCTATTTCTTTCTTGTCAAAAACTATTGCAATGGACGCAAACATGTGTTCCATATGCCCATGATTGTTGAAGTTTTCTGACTTTCCTTTGACAGAATCATTTAAATTATCCCCAACAATTTTCATTTGCTTGCCATCTGTTAAAATCCTAGCCAGAATTGCCTCATACTTATTGCCAATTGTGCAGTATGTCACTCATGTCTGTTTTGACCTTCAGTAGGGTACCAGTCTTAGATCTGAAGTTTTTCCCATGCAATGTTGATGTACTGTGGTCGTTATATAGACAGTTTAATTTCATCTAACAAAGGTTTCTCTCTGAGGCGTAACTTGTGAAATAAATTGACAGAACGAGTTTCCCCGGGGTAGCTTTTTTTGAACTTCTAGTGTAATAGCTTGTTTGCAGTGATAAATACAAGCTTCATAGAATTCCAGTATAATTCATTTCCTTTTGTGTCAATTTCATATTTACAACAGAGAATAACTCATTAATATCAAAGACGTCGTCACGATACATTTCCTTAAACATTGTGGGGCTTTTTAGGACGAGCCATACGGATAGTTGCAGCCCATAGGCTTGTCTATAGAGGCAGATTCAATTAAATCTTCTACATTCTGGGTATGGACCTTTTCTTAGTATGTATGGGTGATAGAATTAAATTGAACTTTTCCAATGAATAGAATAACATTGATCAATACATTTTTTTTTATTTTGAGCAGTGCAGTTATCACTATAAATGACAAAGTCCTTTTTTCCCTTTCATACTCTAGGATTTGAGGAAGGAGAATATGCATAAGCAATCTCATTACCTCCGCTAGATACAACGAATTCGTGCCAGACATAACAGCGACCTTCTCTTGGCCTGTACATATATAGACATAATACTACGGTGAGCTATCTAGGGCCATCATGGCCCTCTTGTATTTTTAACCATCATTATAATAGCTAACTCTAACAAGACATAATAACATAATAAATTTAATAAGTTAATAAATTAAACCGTATACATCCTCAAATAAATTACATGTAAAATACACACTTCTACGTACTAAAAAGTAAATTCTTTTAATAATTAATGTTAAGTGTAATATACAAATCTTCTAGCAAATATGGAAGACTGTTTATGCATGTTTTTAAAACCATTCCAGGCATATTCTAATTAGTCGACTACCGGTTTTTGACCGGAGGGGACTATGTTTGCCCTCCGTTCGTCGGTCAGTCCGTCCGTCATTCCGTCGAAAATCTTGATCCTGACATAACTGAAACAGTTTCCAAGCTAGGTTTATGAAACTTGGTATGTGAATAGGGGGCAATAAGGGGATATTGCACGTCCAAACATATTTTGATTCCGACTAAAATTGTGGTTTCTATGGCAACAGAAACATTCAAAATGACTTAAAACCGGTAGGGGACAACAACAGGTTTAATTAGGTGTAGATAGAACATTGATAAAATTTGTATGTCTTTGTAATCATGTTTATTGTGATGTAGAAAAATGCAAGCGTGTGAGAGAAAATGCTTGGTATACTAGTGAAGTGGTGCTTCTCTTTTTCTTCAGTTCGGAATAATCTTCTTTTCTAGATAAGGAGTTTGGAAAAGCTTTGGATTCCTGAAAATACCCTTTTCTGAGACTTTAAACGGTATTGCTTGCCTTAGATCATCCATCATAAGGGCTTCATCTTTATCAGCAATCTTGACCTTATAAGCATTTTTATCGTACAATCGTACCAGCCTCTTTATCAATGTTGTCCGCAATTGAAGCTACAGAATGTCTTGTTATTGATATTCCTTTCTGTTTTATTGGAATACGTAGAAAGTATACTTTATGTGCTGCTTAGATCTTTTGACATTCCATCCTGGATAAGATCTGCACCATATACATCTTGCTGATCTGATGTATTGGCAAGTCCACACTGAAATAACTGGCAGACATAACGTTATGTTATCCTAAAACAGAATACAGGGTAATCCATAATTATGCTAATTGGCATTTTACTGTGGTCTTTAAGGTGAATCATTTTCAATAGTCCTAATAAACGCGATCAATTTGGATACTTCGAAAGTTTTAATGCATATCAAATATTTAGACCGTGTCCCAGCACCATATTGGCGTATCTTTTTACAGTCACCAAGTGTCTGTGTGAGCTTTTGAGATCTCTCATTGTTTGTCTGTCAATAAAATGAGACTATGTCACAATGATGATCTTTATCACTAGGTCACTAGGTCAAATCATAGGAATATTAAGACGCAATACAGTATCAATTGATTCTTAGTCCCCTACCGGTTTTTGACCGGAGGGAACTATGGGTTTTCCCTCCGTCCGTCAAACAATCTGGATCCTGACATAACTCGAACAGTTCCCCAAGCTAGCTTTATGAAACTTAAATGTGGATAGGGGGCAATAAGGAGGTTATGCACGTCTAAAAATATTTTAATTCTGACACAAATTGTGGTTGCTATGGCAACATAGCAACAGAAACATTGAAAATGGCCTCAAACCGGTAGGGGACTTCTGTATTACTTGCAATTCTTAATTACATGTACTTGTTTTCTCTGGATCGTGAAAGTTGGTCAGAATGTGCTTTCTGCCTTTTGTTTGCTGAATCTTTTTTATTCAGTTTTTAACAATGAGACTAGGGGCGTTTAATTTTCTTGGTCGGTAGTGTGTTGGGCACTTCTTCGTTTTAAGATTTCTTACAGCTTAAGCGGGGCAGTATAGTCCTTTTGCTGTGGAAACTGGATCATTCAGCTTGTTAGTAGGTCATCCCACTATACGGGCCTTTCAACGTTTTAATACTGTTATTTAACTTTGAGACTAAAGGCTGCTATAACTATGTAGTTCAGCAGTTTTACTGTTGTTACTAGGTCATTCAGCGTAGGCATTCCGCCTTTTGGTTGCTGTATCTTTTCTACTGGGTCATTCAGCTAGTTATAATTTATTATACTTTTCGACAGCTTGGACTTGGGCGGATCTGCGCTTGTTTAGTTGGGCATTGTGCTTTGTGTGTTTTTAATGTTTTCTGTGCTCGGCTGGTTAAGTTGAGTGCTGCCTTCCCTGTCTGACTTAATATACTCTTTTTGAAACTTAAATATTTTCGAATATCATATAGGCCGCCTTCCTACCGCCTTTGTATATATACGCCCGTTGAAAACGGGACGTATTATGAACACCCTTGGCGTGCGGGCGGCGGTGTCCAGTAATTTGTACTCTAGCACTGACAATGCTTATGGGCATAATATCTAGGCCAAGTTCGATTATAGGCCAAATCGGCTTAGGCCTTATTGTGTTATGGTCCTTTAATTACCAAATAAGTATGAAATTGGCCTTGTCTGTACTCTTACGCTAACAGTTTTCATCTGATCATCTTCAAAGTTGCTGACAATGCTTATGGGCATAATATCTAGGCCAAGTTCGATTATAGGCCAAATCAATTTTTGGCCTTATTGGGTTATGGTCCTTTAATTACCAAATAAGTATGAAATTGGCCTTGTCTGTACTCTTACGCTAACAGTTTTCATCTGATCATCTTCAAAGTTGCTGACAATGCTTATGGGCATATTATCTAGGCCAAGTTCGATTATAGGCCAAATCGGCCTAGGCATTATTGGGTTATGGTCCTTTAATTACCAAACAAGTATGAAATTGGCCTAGTCTGTACTCGTACGCTAACAGTTTTCATCCGATCATCTTCAAACTTGCTGACAATGCCTATGGGCATAATATCTAGGCCAAGTTTGATTATAGGCCAAATCGACTTAGGCCTTATTGGGTTAGGGTCCTTTAATTACCAAATAAGTATGAAATTGGCCTTGTCTGTACTCTTATGCTAACAGTTTTCATCCGATCGTCTTCAAACTTTGTGACAATGCTTATGGGCATAATATCTAGGCCAAGTTCGATTATAGGCCAAATCGACCTAGGCCTTATTTGGTTAGGATCCTATAATTACCAAAATAAATGTGAAATTGACCTTGTCTGTTTTTTAGTGCAAACAGTTTTCATCTGATCATCTCCAAACTTTGTACAATGCTTATGGGCATAATATCTAGGCCATGTTCGATTATAGGCTAAATCGGCCTAGGCGTCATTTGGTTATGGGCCTAAATTAATTACCAAATAAGTATGAACATGGTCTTGTCTGTGCTCTTACGCAAACAGTTTTCATCCGATCGTCTTCAAACTGTGTGACAATGCTTATGGGCATAATATCTAGGCCAAGTATGATTATAAGCCCAATCGACCAAGGCCTTATTTTGGTTATGATCCTATAATTACCAAAATAAATGTGAAATTGACCTTGTCTGTTCTTTAGTGGAAAGAGTTTTCATCTGAGTATCTTCAAACTTGGTGACAATGTTTATGGATATAATATCTAAGACAAGTTTAATTGTAGGCCAAATCAGCCTAGGCCTTCTTGGGTTATGGTCCTTTAATTGAAAAAAATGTTGGATTGTTTATTTTTTTTCATTCACCATGCCCTGAGACTCACCATGCCCCAAGACGGGCGTATTTTGTGACATTTTGGCACTCTTGTTTAAAATGAGGTACCAACAACGCACACATTCGTCGCGCTTTTAATGGAAGTGGATGACGATTCTTATTGTTGACATGATCGGGGTCTCGAATACCGGCATCAAATAAAGGGTTGTGATATATTTCCTTTCGTAGTCTGGCTTCTAATGGATATTCCAGCAACCAAACAGCGATTTCCCAGTTCCTGACATCATTAGTTCAAATGTCTCGCCTTCTAGCGATTTTTGGTAGCAGTATATTACCATTTGCTCCACCCCTCGTACGATTCTTGAACTTAAATGCTACCTGACAGCTGTAGTTGGCATTACAATGGGAGACGAAACAACTTGAAATAAGTTTTAGCTTTATTAAATTGTAACATAATACATAAAAAAGCCACGGCATAGGGTGACATAATAAATCTAAGGGAAGTAGCCCAACAAACATCCCATGATTACCATTAAAATCATACACGAATATGATTAACATTGAATTATGGGACTAATATGATTAACATTGAATTGTTGGACTAGGTTGTTATCCCCTGCTAAAGGCGAAGGGTATCGTCCCCTTCCGTCCGGGCCATATTTTGTCCAGAACAGAGAAACCATTTTAGTCCCCTATAAGTTTGCCCTCCGTCCGTCAGTCGGTCAAAAAGTCTGGACCCTGACATTACTCAAAACAGTTTCCAAGCTAGGTTTATGAAACTTGGTATGTGGATAGGGGGCAATAAGGGGATAATTCACGTCAAAAAATATTTAGATTCTGACCAAAATTGTGGTTGCTAATTTTGGTTGCTATGGCAACAGAAACATTGATCGGCTGGTTAAGTTGAGTGCTGCCTTCCCTGTCTGACTTGATATAATCTTTTTAAATCCGGGAGGGGATTTCTGTATTGCTTGCAATTCTTTATTACTTGTTAGTCCCCTACCGGTTTTTGACTGGAGGGGACTATAGGTTTACCCTCCGTCCGTTAGTCAGTCCGTCCGTCCGTCAAAAAACCTGGATCCTGACATAACTCAAACAGTTTCCAAGCTAGGTTTATGAAACTTGGTATGTGGATAGGGGGCAATAAGGGGATAATGCACGTCTAAAAATATTTTGATTTTGACAAATATTGTTGTTGCTATGGCGACAGAAAGAGTGAAAATATGCCCAAATCTGGATCCTGCCATAACTGAAACAGTTTCCAAGCTAGGTTTATGAAACTTGATATGTAGATAAAAGCCAATAAGGAGATTATGCACGTCTAAAAATATTTTGATTTCTGACAAAAATTGAGGTTGCTATGGCAACAGAAACATTGAAAATGGCTTCAAACCGGTAGGGGACTTCTGTATTGCTTGCAAATTCTTAATTACTTGTTTAAATAGCCATGGACTTTAATCTATATTTTCATAGACAGATAAACTGGCAACACTGCTATTTATATACTATTTATAACACCTACATTCAAAACTTTCTTTTTTACTGTGTCAAAAACACTATTTTTATTTCATTCATAAATGTGTTTGCATTTAAGATAGAACGATTTTTGTCATCCACATTTATAAAGTACTGGAAACATCCATCATTTATGTATGTTAAGCCTTTCCTAACATTCTGTTAAGAAATGCTCTAATTTAATCAATCAAATGAAGATAATGAAAAAACGATACATGGTAGATTTATGGTTCTTGAGCACTTCGGCTTATTGCAAGAAACATGCATAACAAAGCTTGAGTCATTTGAACGTAAGGTGACAAAGTTATGCTCCGGACAAAAATGCTATAATAAAATCAATCAAATGGAAATAATTCAAAAACGATACAAGGTAGGGTGATGGTTTTTGCGAACTGCACTTCGGTTTATTGCAATAAATATGCATACTAAAGATTGAGTCATTTGAACTTAAGGTGACTAAAGTTATGTACCGGACAAGCAATTTGGGACGCCGACGCCAAAGTAACACCTATATATGTCGCCTTTTCAGGCGACACAAAAACGTCCAAATCGAGCGACTATTTTCACGGTGGTAGCATGATTATAGGCCACGGCTATTCATATTTTTTCTGGTTAAGTGTCGGTGTCCAGAGCATAGATCTAACACCATTTGAGGTATTTACTTGAAACTTCGAATGTGAATAGATTGCAACTGGGAGAAAGAGAAGTTCAGTGACCAAGAACCATAACTCTACATGGCCATTCGTTTAATTTATTTAGAATATTGTTTGACCAGAGCATAACTTCATAAGTATTTAATTTATTGACTGGAAACTTTACTTATAAGTAGATAACAGCTAGAAGTGCAGTGACCAAGCACCATAGCTCTATATAATCAAGTTTTGAAATTATCTCCCTTTAAGTTTACATAAAATGTTTGTCCAGAACATAAATTCAAAGCTATGTAAGGTTTTGACTTGAAACTTCATAATATGTAAATTAGTAGCAACTAGGACAATTGCAGTGACCAAGAACCATTACTCTACGTAGCCCCGTTTTGAAATTATCCCCCTTTGATTAAACACCCGTCAGTAACAAACATGTACGGCGGTGATAGTCATGTGAACATGGCTCTTGTTTCTCTGACTTTAAATATTACCAAAGGAGAAAAATTGCTAGTGCTCCTACAATATTCAATAACTGCAAAAACTAATGTTATGTTGATTTTTAGGATGTGGAATCCAGGTGTTCCAACAGTCTATTCGGACTTGTTAAGTTTGTCATACAACAATCCCTTTCTATAGAATCTTAAGCTAGTATGTAATCCATACGAAGAATTTTGAGCTGATTGATTGTGTGATGTTTTTGTTCGGCAGCAATCCATTTCTGATGCCACAGGTGTAACCCCGTTTTTAAAGTGTTCACAATATAAGCATTTGCTAAGCAGAATTATTGACGTGCTGTTCTAAAAATTACTTAATCAATTTCATTTGTCACAACTTATTCAAATAACTCGACTGCACGCTATGTCAAAACCTGATTCCTAAATGGTTAACGTATATCTGGAAATAGGCGCCAGGTAAACACCATTATGTGTAATTTCCCAGTAGAACTTCGCCTGGAGGTAGACAATTATTTGAATTGCTATTTGTATTATAAACATTACCTGTTTGTATAATTATAATACTTTTAATATAGGCACTGCATGGCAGTATACGAGCTGTACATGGTTTTCTTCGCATCGGATATGCATCTTGTGCACTTTATTTGAACAGTACAAGATGTGTCAAAGAATTGTCTACATGCAACTGTGTTTCGATTTTCTTTTGTGAAGTTTCCATTGTCATCTCAGAAGAGGATTTTAACTCTGGAACATTACACCACATGAAAAAAAATACTAAATTTATGCAGCTATTCTATTACTCGGAGATAAATTACCGCTAACCGAATTGTTTGCTTAGCGTAGTTTCTTGAAATGTGAAACGGTTTACCGTATAGTACTCGGCAAATTTGGATTTGAAGCGGCTAACAAACAAACGCATAACTGGATATTGGGGAATACATAATGACTTTCGTTGAATATCTGTTTACGTAGATGGGCTATATCACGAATTCACATAGGAATAGTTCTACAATCGGTAGGGAAATTATTTTACAAAGCACATTGTTCAATTATTTGTCTAGAATCTACATGCTTTGTCTACAATGCAACAATTGGAATATTTTCCAGTGAGCTGCTATCCCGAATATCATCCAGAGTGTATGGTAGCATTCTGGTTGTTCTGGACAATTCCCTTCATTCTATTAATTATCGGGACTTCAGGAAACCTTGTCAGCATTGTAATACTCTCTAGACCAAGACTGAGTCAATATGCTACCAGTGTGTTCCTACAAGCACTGGCAATCACCGATCTTGTTATTTTATGGACTCACTTACTGCCCCATGTTGTTAATGTAATGATAACCACGCCGCTTGAAAACAACTTCTGGACTGTTTGTAGACTACGTCCTTGGATAACGATCTCAGCTGGTGAGGTTGCAGTCGGGATATTGGTTGCAGTAACTCTAGAGCGCTTAATGCTCATACAATACCCATTTACGTCGAAACCAAAGCTGACACCGACAAAGGCCAAGATCATTTGTAGTGTCCTCGTAGTGTTTGTGTTATTAACTAACGTTCACCGGATTGTTGGGTTTGGCCTTATACATGAGAACGAGCTTGTAGAGAGGAGCACTAACGTTACCTCAAACAATACTTCAGACATGACGGTGTGCTCATTCACTTCGATTGCATACAAACACTTTTATGAAAACCATTACACACCAATAATGCTTGCAATATTCGTAGTTTTCCCAGCATTAATAATCATCATAGCGAATATTCAAATTGGTAAAGATTATTATCAGGCAAAAGAAACGAATGTTGTCCAGCGTACGTCCGTCTATTGTTTCAACACGCTCTCAAACCGCAGGAGACGTACACAGACGACCAGTGAAGTTGTTGTTTGTATTGATGTTTTGTGCTTTGACTGCATTACCATGATTCATTTACTGGATTATGCGGGACATAAGTCCAATCATCAACAGGAAAGACTTAGCTCAGCGTCAACTCTGGACAGTTATAGTTAACATCTTGGCTTGGAGCAATAGCGCCTTCAATTTCGTCCTTTACGTCTGCAATGGTAGTTTATTCATGCAGGAATGGAGAAAACTAACCAGTAAATGGTTTAAATCAACATCAAGTTAGTGATAACAAGATTACAAACAAATCGCATAAAGTTACCTCCTGTCAGTAGACAATTCATATTACAATGTACTGCCAAATAATTTTAACGCGTTGTTTGCACTTGAAAATGTTTACAAGCAGCACTCGGAACGCGTTGTTGTAAATGACCACATAACCCGACAGTATTGCATAATGTCGAAGAAAACTTTTTAAAAAAATTTACAATGATTTAAGATACATGTAATTCGAAAGATCGATTGTGACCACCACGCGTCATTACAGAGGCGTCTTGTTCTTCATAGTTACATTGTAGCAAACAAGTGAAACTACGAGCAAGTTCTTATTTTACGTCACCTCATGTCACAAACAGTTTAGATATATCCTTCAGGAAGCCTTAGTGCGTTTAGAAAGGTTTGTACAGAAGACCTGAAATAAACAAAACAAGTTTGATCTAAAAGGACCGTATCTCAATAAATTGTCAAACTGGAAGATCTCTTTAAAGTATTTTAAAATGCTCTTGCTACGTACTTTTGATATTGTTTTGTAATGCTGTTACTATTGTTGTTTCTAATGCAATATTTCATTATTAGATCTCCTTTATATTCATACCAAGTAACAGTAACGATTGATTATTTCTTTGCCCGTCCGCGCGCCATCAATCAATCGAATTCCTTAGATCAATATAGTTTACGATACTTTTACAATACACATATTTCGTAAACTTTGTACACTTTAAAATCGTTATATATTACATGATTAACATAGTTAGAATAGTGTTTTATACCAAATAGTACAGGTAGATATACATCTACAATATACATACTTTAATGGCGTTATATATTACATGAATTGCATACATAGAATAGTGTTTTATTTGAATCATTACAGGTAGAGGTAGATGTAAGTCTACGATATACAATATATATACGACTATATGAGGTAGTATAGATCACACAGAATCTCATTGGTGTTGTTATTATATTAGACCCTCAGAGCTCTACCCCACCCAGTGTCACGGAAGAAACAGCCCCGACATCTTTACATAGTATATTATGATATTGGCCACAAACAATTATTAGTAATTAAACTAATTGGCAAACATGAATTTAGGGCAGTATGTACTTCCGTGTTTCATATAGATAGTTTGCAGAAAGGTCTATCAGAATTAAATGACATTGATTGTTTTCGGAAAAGGCTATAAACTAAACGGGACACCCAACTCGGTATATTTTAGAACTCGAAGTATGTATGTGGGTATTTGTCAGATATCAGCTAATGACTTATTAGTAATAGTATACCAGAACACCGGGCGTATGTGCTGACCAGGATTATGGACTAAAGAATTCTTACTTTGTTTGTATACTAAAACAGAATCATCAATGCATGGTATGATATCATCTGTTGACATTCTGATCAAGGTCTGGCTACTACTGCTGATCAAAATTCACACAATATTTTATATACTTTGTACGCTATAGTTATTTACTGCTTCGATCAACTGAATAAAAGCTGCAACTGGGTCATTTCTGTACATGTTACATCCTGCCAACTACCATGTGCTCGTTAAACATTATTGAAACGATACATGATTATAACCTAATGTATGTTCCACAGTCTGCGCCTCCTGACGTTTGTAATTAAGTAAGTACAGCTTCAGGCAATTAAGCGCACTTACCAGCGATACACGCAGTAAGGAAGCACGCCACATTCCCACATATCATAGCTCGCATCACCATGTTAGCTACGTCACGTGTTCTCGATGGTGCCAAAGCTCCTAGAGCACCTAGAGTAATTCCGATTGATCCAAAATTGGCAAAGCCACATAGAGCGTACGTTGCTATAACTTCAGATTTTTCCTACATTAAACATAGAAGCTCAAGTTAATATAATTAAAAATTAAAATTAATTATGCGAAGAGAATGTCCAATATCACTAAAATCCGAGCCTAACATTTGCTCCATTCCTTTACGCTGCTATACATGTATTTATAAGCGTAACGTAGTGAAAGCGTAAGAAAGGTCTGATTTTAATGAGATTGAGAAACTGATAACATGTCGTACTTATAAGTCAATCATACCAGAGCTTACGAGACTTAATGTTCTTGGAATAAATAATAAACAATTTAGAAAAAGCAGTGACCAGAATGCACGGGTCTTTGACAGCATAGAGGATTTTAATATTAAGCGCATCTAAAACAAACGCCACAGTTTAAGCCAATGGCGCCTACAAATAGTCAGAAGGTCGTTTTACTCTCATACAAATACGTACATGTAAAATGAATACTGGTGTTCCGAAATTTGATCGAAAACAATGGTTTGATTTTTCCAGACAAAAGTCTGCAAGTGTGTGTAAACATGATATGCAAGACCAAATATACAGTAGTTACCGATATGATTCCACCAGTAAGTACTGTGTTTGTTATATTCAATACAATGTCATCGTCTGCCCAGATCCAATCACTTGTATTGTAGAACGATGTGTAGTTGTTTAGAGCTTTTCTGTTTTGTAACAACGTCTTCAAGCTTCCATATGCAATAAACTCGTTTGTAAAAGTTTTGATCCCTAAAATGTGAATTCTAACTACTACTTACTAGATCTAGTCAAAAAGTCGTTATTTGGTAATGAATTCATTCATATGAGATCAACGATACAATTACGGATATGAAAGCTTTCTAAACAGTTTAGTTATTATAGAGAGAGCCACGAGCATAAGACAGCTCCTCACCATACGAATTACGAGGAAATTGTCTGAAATCCGCCAGGATAATTCAACTAGCCGCTTTTACCCAACCCCGGGAAGTGATCATTTAAGATACACGGGGACACTCTTGACATCATGAACCGGCGTACCTAAAAGCGGTGTACCTAAATTTTAAGTGGACAAGAACCAAACAAAATTCATTCACTGACTCCATTCTACGGAAAAAGCGGAGATGGATTGGTCACATCCTAATGAGACCACATCACAATATTGCCAGGCAAGCTCTTAACTGGTATCCAAAATTCACAAGGAAAAGTGGGAGACCCAAAATATTTTTGCGAAAGACCCTGGACTTAAGGATGACATGGCGAGCAGCCAAATGGGAGACCACTGATGGAATACAATGCAAAGCTGAAATGAAGGTTATGTGCTCCAATGCGAGTGAAGAGAATTAAGTTAAAAATTACCGACAAGTTCAGCAACTTTTCCACAATCACCAGGTTCCACACCCATGAAGAATGCTACGGGATACAACACATATGAGCATATATACTGAAAACATAAACACATTTAATATATAGAGGATATTACATGAGTGTATTTTCATATTGAATTTATTAAACGAGTTGAATAAAATAATAAAATGCGAGGCTCTGCCGAGCATTTTATCGATTTTATTAAACGAGTTTAATAAATTCAATGTGGAAAGTCACAAATGTAATGTTCTTTTTATCACATGTTAGCTTTTTTCCGGCCGAAACATAAAACAGCTACTTATTTTCACTATAATAAACGCGCAACTTTGACGACGTCACGTGAAGGCTTTTATTACACTTGTGTATTATCAAAAATAAATAATGGCTTTATTACGCTACCGCGACGTCAAACATGTGATAAACTTACATCTTACTATGTTTATACAGATTGTCCAGGAAATGCTTTGTCCATTATTTCATACAGACATTATAAACTTATACAGACGATTGGTAAACGATAAAACCCATAGCAATCAGCAAAGATTCATCGCTGGCTTAGAATTAGATGGTAGTAAGTGCTACTTACGACCTTATAAGACTCCTGCATATTTGAAATCTGCACTACGAGGCGCTTCTTATGAGCCAATTTTCATGGCCAAACTGACGTTTAAAAAGTTTGTTTTTACATAAGTAAAGAGTAGTTTTCAGAAAGTTCTTGGGGTTTTTTGTGCTTACTACCTTCTCATTCTAAGCAAGCGAAATGCGCTCTGAAATAGTTCTATAATTAGTTATAAACTCCCGAACACGTGTTACGAGCAATCTATATAGCTTTTAACAAACAATGTTAATCGATTAGTGCCTACAGAAAGTACTGAAGTACAAAGAAATGTTAGTTTTTTACCTCAAAAGTAAAGTTTTGAATTCCAACTCGTTCTCCGAACCATGTCAGTGTAGCATTAACAAAGGCTAACAAAGACAGGAAAGCAATGACGTTGGTTGCTATGGCACCACAAATCTTGATGCTAAATGTTGCTCCGTTTGTTACGGCTTCTATAATGTTTTGCTCAGATCTGTAATATAATTATACAGATAAATCAGATAATGAAAGAAGTTAATATCCATTACGCTGTGCAATGTGTAATAAAAGAAGGGACACATTTTAAAAAGACAGCGCATGATCTTTTTAACTACGCATTGCGGAACCCATCTTCACCTTTGGGTTGACAATTTACGCCAGTTGTCAATAACAACAAGATTCTTAGTAAAATCTTTGTATTAGAAAAGTTACAGCATAAGTTTTTTTTAAAAAATAAATAAAGTAGGGCCTTAGGAATGTGATCGTCAAACTGGTCATAGTTAAGGTATTCAACACAGCATAATCAATATCTAGAAAACTGCATACATTATTATTATCTTATAGAGAATCTGTATCTGGACATTATTATTATCTTAAAGAGCATCTGTATCTGGACATTATTATTATCTTAAAGAGTATCTGTATCTGGACATTATTATTATCTTATAGAGCATCTGTATCTGGACATTATTATTATCTTACAGAGCAACTGTATATGGACATTAGTATCATAGGCGGATCCAAGGGGGGGGGGGGGACCCGGCGTACGCCCCCCCCTAAAATCGCCGGAGCCTAGGTAATTTATCATAATTATTTTGGATGTAAGAGCAATATTGATATGCAATTTTTTTCGCTCGCTTCGCTCGCGTAAATACAACAATAATCAAATTATGGATTTTAAATTGAACTTAATGCTGTATGCAAAAACAAGATATGGGACTGATTGGTAGCATGGTGCCGAACATCGGATACAGAAATGCCGAGATTCTTGCACATTAAAAATGTCCGACAAGAAAAAAATATTAATACAGTTGGCTTTATTTTCTATTAAACCTGTCCTTTTCATTAAAATTAAGATACCTCAGAATGCAGCTGACGAATTCCGTGGTTCTATTAAAAAAGTCACGAGGCAGAAAGCCACTGGACTCCCTAGTGCTAGTACTTCACATTTCCACTTAAACAAAACTGAAGCCCTGGAGTTCCCAGGGTATGCTGCTCAGATAGACATTGCCTTTTTTTCGTGACGAATTCACAGCAGCTTTATATATAAACAACGATTTTTCTTGCTCGCTTCGCTCGCTGAAGAACTACGTAAATTCAATGAAAGCTTTTGATTTACCAATGAGTTGTTTGGGTATGCTGCTCAGACAAACACTAATTTTTTTCTAGTTCTGACAATTACTACATCAGTGAATATTACCAAGTAATAAGGATGTGGTGTATGCTGCTGAAATAGATAACTGCATTTTTTCTTGCTCGCTGCGCTCGCACAACCACTATCAGTTCATTTTGTCACGTAGGGAATGAGTTTGAGGGATATGCTGTTTAAATAATTAATGCATATATTCTTGCTCGCCTTGCTCTCACATTAACATTATCAATGAATATTATAAGATATAGAACGGAATTGTGTGGAATGCTTCTCAGAGATACATTTTTTCTAGCTCGCTTCGCTCGCATATTTTCTTGAGGAGGGGGGTATCAAAAGATGAATGTACGCCCCCCTTACGCCAAATCCTGGATCCGCCCCTGAGTATTATCTTATAGAACATCTGTATCTGGACATTATTATTATCTTATAGAGCATCTGTATCTGGACATTATTATTATCTTATAGAGCATCTGTATCTGGACATTATTGTTATCTTATAGAGCATCTGTATCTGGACTATTTTCCAGAATTCTAAAAAAATATGCCGTTTAGTTAGTCAGAAATTGGCAATTTATTACCATACCCCCCCCTTCGCCAAATATAACTATTCACCTATACAGTTTCAAATCTATATATTCTATAATTTAGGAGTTATGACCTGGACAAGAAGTAAGTATAAAAGTACAATGGGCCATAACTAAAAATATACAATAAATGGTTCTTGTGCATTGCACTTTCTCTCAATAAGGTCAATTTACCTGTGAAGTTTAAAAGTGTAGCTCTAATACTGTTCAAGTTATGGCCCGGACAAGAATTAAGTATGAAAAATTACAAAGGAAAATAACTAAAAAGTATGCATGAGTTCTGGTTCTTGTGCACTGCACTGTCCCTCAATGAGGTCAATTCACCTAATGTGTGTTTTTCTATAAGGAACAATGTTAATCTCCTGACATTCCATGAAGCTACATCTTGCGTACAGGTAGCCACCTTAACCTCTTGGCAACTCCCCGACTACACTATTATATGTAAGAGGCACTGGTCCTAACTTACAAAACTTGCAGCTACGAAGATTCGAGAGAAGAAACGTCAAACCCGACGACTCGCCTACCCACTTTCCTCCCGTGACGTTTAACGTTTTTTCCCAGACATTTTGCATTGAAAAATACACAATACAGGAAGGAACAGTTTACACCTCCACAACAGTGTTGGTCTAAGTCGTTGTGATCAATTTCAACACGCGCATGTAGTTGTTTTAAAGGTTTTTCTTTAGAAATTCAACCGTGTTTATCTCTTTATGACATTTCTGACAGTTCTGTATCTAGAGACGCTTGCATAAACCTTCAGAAACTGGTATGCGCCGTAAACGATCCCGATCATAGGAGATAACGAACTCCGTGTGCATTTTCGTTTTTATACAAACTTTTTATAATTAAGTGATAATATATGGCATCACTGGCATTAAAAGTAAATATGAGAAAAAAATTGTTACACACGTGTAGACGAATAAAACGCGATTTTTTATAATAAAAAACCTTCATCGTTGAACGGACAGATACGAGTTTTGTCGTTAACTGGTATCGAGGTTACACGGAAATTGACGAAAATGTTAAATTCCGAATAACGTTAAAAAAACAACATGACTTTGGCCCGCCTACCGGTTTCATAGGTCGTCAAAAATGTTCCAAACTGTTTATTTTTCAATATATTTGAAAACTATTTCGTACGTCTTTTTCTAATATATGCATAACCACAACATAAGATATTTTTAGAAAATAACATGTAATAGCAAAGTTATATACATTTTCTCGTTAGATATTGATCATCCCTGGTATAAACGGTGAATTAATGCATTCACTTGAAAACATTAGCCAATCAACCTACGACAAACACTAAGGCGGGACTATCTGGTCTCTGCTCAGGTTAATGTCAATTATAAGCAAGAATAGACTAAACAATTCATTAATGTTTTATGAACTAATGTTAATTCATATTTAATTATTTTGTGAAATATGACATCGCGCAATGTTTACTTGTTCTTGGCGAACGTGAAATCCCTCTTTGTGGCCTTTGTTTTCTCTGTTTCCGGATATGATAGTTTTGATATGGCTAGTGCTGCAGGAGCACTCATCACACTAGCTGACAGAAGATGGTTAGCTGGAACCTGCAATCACAAGATACAGTATACATGACAACTATAGCATATGTACTGATAGATCAATGTGAATTGGTTGTTTCGTCGGGCAGGTTTTATAGTTTGGTTCCCGTCCCGAGTGTTACCGAAGAATAGGGGTTGGAAACCAGACAATAACCATGTCGACTAAACAGTCCAAAAATACATCATGCGTACAGTTAGTCATGATGTAGGATTCGCAATTAGAGATATAAGTGACATATACATCAACTCCTTGTCCTGTGGTATACCAAGTAGCACATTTAGTCATAACTAGATGAGATTCTCCGACTTTAATATCGTTGTTTATCTTCTCATAGAGATATCTATGTTTTCAAATGTGAGATTACTCATTTCTACGCAGCATGAAACGCAAGGGCTGTCATATAGCAGTGTAAGTACACGTCACGTTGAGAAAGTCCTTAGACAGCAAGGTCACAGTAGCTTCAACAAGTTATTAGCAGAAAGAAAATAACACATCTCACAAGGAAGGCAGCACTCAAAAGAAAAGCCCAACACTAAAGGTCTTTGTTCCAAAACAAAACATGTAATTCTGTCGATGAGAAGTAAGACATACCCCGAAGTTGATGTAAGCAGCAAGAACTCCACCAGCCACTGTAGCAAAGCCACCAGTCATCACAGCATGCAGCTCGGATCGAGTCATATCAGCAAGGAATGGCTGAATCATGATAGGTGTCTCTGTCTGTAACACAATACGACCAGGAAATTAAACGTACAACATCAAATAAAATATTTGCATGTGTAGCTTTTTGTTTAAGTCCCATCGAGCATTTTTGCCTCGACGATGTACTATCGATTAAGATTAATCAGCTATCCGGACATTTTCAACAGGTTCCTCGTTTCGGGTAAGTCATGAGACAGTTAGTGCGATAGAAAGGAATTGTGATGAATCGGAAGATATTGGGAGAACTTCGCCGATGTGGAATTCCTCAGTCGGACCTATGCTTAACGGGCATGCAATAATAATTATATGTAACATGATCTTTGTGCAGAACTTAGATGAGGTGGTCTTGGATGGTTTTTAGGCTGTATAAATATGTTGCACCTATAGTAGGATACGATCTGTACAGTACGGCATATACATGGCCTAGCAATGCGAAGTACCAACTCATGTTATCACTCGGCTATCGCAACAACCTCAAAACTTGTTGTACAAATAACCAGTATCAATGTGACAAAAAACACTAGTAACAGGTTGGTGTTTTGATTACAACACTGACTATGTACGGGGAGACTTTTAACGGCCACCACACGGCACATATATAGCGCTGTCGTAAAACAGTGCTTTAGAAAATACGATATAATGTTCGCGCAAAACTTTTCTCGTTCAGTTGGGCATTGTGCTATGTAATTGTTGTATTTATGTTTTCTGTGCTCGGCTGTTTAAGTTGAGTGCTGCTTTCCCTGTCTGATTTTCAATTATCTCTTAGACATTCAATCGTACACGGCTTCGAAATCGTGTATGCCACATTTAACGGTGCCTTAGTTATTTCAATAATGATTGTTAAGATAACTCGTATAAGTATAAGGTTCGAGATTGTACAAGCCATATTTGCGTCTAATCTGCATATCGACGAACATTAGCACAGAACAGAAAAAAGTGTACAAATGGTTAGCTAACCCAGACCAACTGTCATTGGCGCCCCGATGGATCGGGGCGTCTGTATTGGAGGACTTCGTTATAATGAGCTGGAAGACAGGTCCCCCATGGTGAGCCTCAACTTGTATGAAGTTTATGAACACTTCCCCGTGTTGAGCCTCAATTTGTAAGAAGTTCATAAATAATTTCCCGCGTGGAGCCTCAATTTAACTATATAATATACTTTTATTTGATTCACATACATAAATTCCCCTTGCGAACCTCGCTGATCCGGCCGGCGAAATTACTTATTTGCATAAAGCTAATTGTGTCGCCCCCGGCCAAATATCTCATTAACATGAAGGTACCGGTCTGACCAACAGACCTTACGTAATCTTACATATCCTACTCCCCACAATTCATTGCTCTGCATTACACCCAGTGTACACAGCAAATAAACAACCAATCAGCGTATCGCTTACGAACAGCGGCATCATATCAGTAAATACACTGGGTACACCGTCTATTTTTAGAACAGGAAAAACCGTTACTCGGCACGGCTCTTGAATCGCGTTCGACGAGGTAAATATTAGAGTTTCTATAAATACATGTATGTACCACATTGTAATCTATAAAACCCAAGAAGTGCAGCGTATGGATTAAAATGTGCCACGTTCAGGTTTCTCTGAAAAGATTCTTCAATGAAACAAAATAGTCGGTACCAATTTTGAAAACCACGTACAAAGTAACAAATGAAAAATTGATACCGACTATTTGTTTAATTGAGGGTCATTCAATATACAATGCGATATAAATTGAATGACCCGTACGTACTGCATATCAGCGACATTATAGCTATCCAGCTTTTTAATGCACAACTTTGACCGACCCTGCAGTCTACATTGAAATGCTATATCTTAAAACATTTCATGGTAAATGGATATGCCCTGGAAACTATTTTTGGAATAGCTAAAACTTGTCTTAGATATAGATTTCAGTCGTTCTGCCAATGGAGAGATGTGTCTATACAGATTTGAACGCATTTGCTCTTACAGGTATCTAGACACTTAAAATGGTTTAAAGATCTGAATTAGCTGGTAACTCACTGGTCCTCGGTAGAGTTTTTGAGTCTTGGTAGACTCATCTTCTACATCAATTGTTCTCGATTCTTGCTATACGTATTTGAATACATCTGTATAGACTCATGAATAAACTTGACATCTGTATAGATTTAGTGTCTAGAAAGCAATTGATTCTAGAGTCTATAAAGATTTAAATAATGTTGCTTCTAAACAAATACATTTGGTTGTCTATACAGATTTGGCACGTTCTATGTGTCATGGTTATGCAACACATATGTCTTGTATTGTTAATAGTTTTCTGTTTATAAATAAAACAAAGTTCATATACCTGTTGTATTTTATTCTTGTTATTTTTAACTTATCATATAGAAAATTTTTAATTGATAGCAATGCCTTTACACTCAGCTTTGTTTGTTAAATTTATACAACCAATGAAATAGTATGCACCAAATATGGAATTTGCACATACTGAATTGCTTTCGGATATATAGCTATACAAACTTTACACACAATACACCATTTGACTATTACATTATACTAATTACCAATAAACTGAAATTAGCATTATGAAGTTACTACACATCACATCACACTGAAATGAGTTGTAAATGATGTGCATCTGCATTGTTTGCCATTTGATAATATTAAATGAATAGCATGCGTATATATGCGTATAACATGCTTGTACAAGAGGATTAAGGTACAAACTAAGATCCTTAATATTCAAGATGAAAATATATTTTTTTGTATTTCACTTTTGCCATTATATTTTGAAAAATAAAATACAACACCTGCTGTTTCTTATAAAGATCAATCATATATGTCTACAGTTTTCAGAACTTCTTTAATGGCGCCCTTTGATGCTTTGCATCAATGGTTATCTTGTCTATTGCTTAGATAAAATCAGAACCGAAAATAAATGACAAGAAGGGACATGTTTAGTTGTTTACGCAAGAAAGTTTGGTGTATTGTTCTGCTCATATAATCACATGTCCACGCGGAAAATGAGAAAAGAACATTTTGTAAGTATTAGACATTGCCATACCGAGTCGATGTATGCTGCTTACTAGGTGATTGGGAATGTGAAACTGATTCTAGATAGCAAATAGGTGCACAACCTAGCTATGGAACATTCAAAGTTTTTGTAAAACAAGAGATGTTTGTAAAATACAAATGTCCCCATGGCAGCCCATAGTCAGAAATAGTAAAGATCACAGTGACCTACTGACCTCAAATTCAATAGGGGTCATCTACTGCTGATGCCTTACCTCCATGTAAAGTTTGAAGATCATAATTATGGCAAAGCTTTCTTAAGTTACTGAACGGAAACCATTTGGTCTATCTACAGACAGACATACCGACCGACATGTGGAAAGCAATATACCCCCTCTTCAAAGATTGGGGCATACTTATTCGAAACAAACCATTGAGCAAAATATATTGGCGGCAGCGTTAATTGATTCGGCTGGTGTAGTTCCCATACAAAATGCTAGGAAGCGTCCGATGACACTAATGATTGCTTGCATCACTCCAAGATAATACAGGATATTGATGAAAGCCATGAAAAATGGAGCTATGGCCAAAATCTGAAAATAAAAATATTTAAAATACACATGTCGAGAAATAGTTTGATACTTATCTCAAAATGCAATGGATATATTGTAGAGTAACACCGTGAGGGATCTGCAAATATTAGCCATTGTGTAGAGGTTGTTGCTATATAGAGGTTAAATTTATAGTATATAATACCAAAGGAAAATGTTTAAGGTGCTGTTTAGAGTGGTTATTGCTTTACAGAGGGTCGCTCTGGGGAAGTTGTACTGTATAAGTTGAACCTTTGTGCGCACTGAAATACACTGTCGGTTTATCAGTAAACTCTGATGAACACAGTAATTCAAATGTCACACTTTATCTAGAAAATGAATAAAAGCGTGTGTATTCACAGGTCTGACACAATCCTGCATGTGTGTTCGACTTCATATAAAAGTGCTTTGACGCGGCGTTTGCTCAGGTTACCATCTAACTCGACAATCAAGTGCGTCAGAAAGGTTGTCGATCATATTGTGAAACTAGATGCACGAATGATGTGCCTCAATCATTATAATATTATGTGTTTTGTTGCAGAAAAATGGGATGTTGCGTCATCATGCAAGGATACAACTCAACAATTGCCAAACTCTTGACAGCCGTTCAACCGCATCAGTGATTTGTATAATTGAGAATGTATCGGATGGTGGATTCATACACGCCGTTGTTCAAGCGTTTTGTTTTTTATACAGTCATTTGTCTTACAAATTGTTTACCTTCATTACAAACAAATGTTGGTGCCATGCCTCTCCGAATACAAACACAATACCAGGCAAAGCATGATCCAAGAAATCAGATATCGTGTCTCCAAACCATTGAAACAATTCGTATCCCCAAGGTGTTCTGAGTATCAATAGAGCAAATATAAACTGTACCGCCATACCCCAATATACACACCCCAATATACTGTATGCCAGTTGATCTGCAAAAAAAGAGACTATATTAACGTTATCTATAAAAAAGTGCTCCCTCGATAATAAGAAAGGCGGGAAAATTTGGTATATTCCTCTGAGGCGGAATAATCAGATGTGTACGATTTATCAGTGATGTTTTGAGCACAATACTGACCTTATCTGTTTACTTTAGTAATTTGCAAAACCAATGCTGAAACAGTTGACCAAACCGATTCCCGCACTATTACGATAGGACCACGTGATGTGTTTGTTTACAAACATATCGCAGCATAAATTGTCCCATGTGGCTATCGAAATGAGTGTGAGTAAACAATGTATTTGTCCGAATGGTGAAATGTACGTCCAAATAATGTAGATACCGATGTTTCTATAAAATGAATGTCACATAGTTATACAGAAACAGCCATATCATGTGTATTGTACATGTTCGTATAACTATACCTGGTCTATTAATATATGTGTGTCCCCTTCCACTACCAACCTGCCAAAATCACCCCTATCAGATTTTTGTTTTGGAGAAATCGAAAAAAATGGAGAATGGGGCAAAAATGTTAGCGAAAGTCGCTCTGTATTACTGTATATATGAATGAATAATAAATATTTTCCAACCTTTATCAATCTACCCAACACCGTTAATGACATGCCATGGATCGTTGGAGTGGAAACAAAATATGTTTATTTTAGGCCTTGAACGAATAACGTTACGAGGCGAATGCTAGTTCAAGGTGGCTTGTATAATGAATGTGTTCATCATCTTGGCACTGCTTGATTTTGAACAACTTACCCGTGAAGGATTAACGGAAGTAACGTAGAATATAAACAAAAACACAAACATTCCCGCCAAGGATACGAGGTTTCTGGGTTGATCAACAGCAACGTCGATAGCCACATATATAATAACACTAAGAAAAACTCCAATACGCAGTGTCCTAAAAATAACAATATATTTAATAAGTAAGCAAATAATGTAAATTACTTTCATACGGTACAATATATAACGCACATTAATTATTAAAAGCTGAATACAAAATGAGTTTTCAAAACCCGTTGACAGGGAATAGTTTTTCAACAATGTTTTGGTGGTCATTTTAATTTTTTTTTAAAGTTTTAAAAAGGTTATCAATTTTCGATGGCTGCTTTCAGCAGTTCAGCCGTTCAGCCACCCTTTGACATTTTAACTTCCTCTGGTCATTGTGCTACCTATGGAAACCTGCGTTCGAGTCTCCCTGGTGAGACTTATTTCTCTCCTGGTGAGTGTGCAGCCAACAACGATCTGCGGCGCCCAGGACTATCGAACATGTTCAGACACAGCCCTCACAGGTACCAATTCACAGCCTGGTCGAGTGGAGCATGTGGATTATTCTTGCTCAGAGAAATTAAGCAGTGGTCCAGACGGGGGTTGAACCCGGGACCTCTCGATCCCGAAGCCTGCCTCTAGGCCACCGCTCCTCACATAAAAAAATTGACACAATAATTGGATGACATAGACCATTGGACAGAGAATTGTTGGTGCAGTGCAAAAAATGGTAATAAGTAATTTGACTGAAAACTAAAACACGAAGAGACGTCCTCGACTAAATACAATACCCCAGTGTGTTCTCATTCTGTTTTGTATCACAGTCCAACTAAGGATGTAGTGATAAAAAGGCATGTTCTTTGTAGAGTTGTAGATAAGACACCCTTACATATAGAGAAGTTACCATCATACTATAGATACGTGATCATTTCGCTGGCTTAGAATGAGAAGGTCGTAAGTACAAAATCGATATTTTGAGAAAACAAGAAAAAACTGACTGAAAACTACTCTTTACTTATGGAAAAACAAGCTTTATCAACTTCAGTTTGTTTAACATGACCAGTTCCGATTTCCATGAACATATGTTCATAAGCAGCGCCTTGTGATGCAGATTTCAAATATGCATTAGTCTTATAAGCCGGTCGTAAGTCATTCTAAGACAACGATATAATATGTCGCTCTACTCATTGCTTGTAGGAGGCCAGCATAAATCACAATATATATCAATCACAGGGCACAGATGATCCAAGTCCGATCTACTCAATTAAATATGTTGTTCAATAATACTTTACAACATAGTTGACCGGTACAAACGTTATATACACCTATCGGGTTTAAGCAACTGTGTCCGGCTGTTTGTCAGACGCTAGTACAGCACTGGCTTCAACAAAGTTGCACTCAAATGGATTCAGATACAGCACTACTCTTATGAGAATCTTCTCGACTTCATCAATAGGCGTGTCTAATTTCAACCTGATGAGGCTGTTGTTCTCAACTCCCGTCTATCCCAACTGGGCCCCATCCCTATGGATAAGCATTAAAATATGCAATAAATATGTTACATAATCCAGTACCATCTGATGAGTGATGAAAGTTTGCCTGTTCCACCATCCGTCCAAAGTCGACTCCAACAAACTTGAATACTCTCTCCCTGAGATGTGTATACTCGTATAAGAATGAGGAGGGCAAACACGCATATCGAGAAACCAAGTAATGTCATCGAACCTATATCCCCGAAACTACAATACAACAAGAGATGTTTGTAAAACACGCAACCAAAAGTTAGAAATGGTAAAGGTCACAGTGGCCTTGACGTACTGATCTCAAAAACAATAGGGGTCATCTACTGTTGCTCGCCAACCTCCATGTAAAGTGCAAAGCGTTCTATGGGTTATTGAACGGAAACCATTTCAAAAGTCAGAAGTTGTAGTTAAGGTCACAGTGAACTACTGACCTCAAAATCAATAGGGGGCATTTACTGTTGCTAGTCAACCTTCATGTAAAGTTTGGAGATCCTACGACAAAGTGTTATTGAGGTATTGAATGGAAACCATCTGGTCTACTGATCGACAGACCGACCGAGCAATATATACTCCCTCATCAAGGATAGGGGGCATAAAATAAATATGGATCACGAGGGTTGCCCGCAAGACTGTCGTAACTGCTTATAATTAAAGAAGGACATACTGCAGTCTTGCAGGCAACCCTCGAAATTTAATTTATTATTTATTATTATTATTATTGTCTGATTCAGTCAATCTATAATAACGTAATATTGCACACAAAAATCTCCGGCTGTATGTTGTGAGTGTTTTGATAAATTATTGTACGCGACGAATTTAAATTGAACATGTTAAAATAAAATGAAAAGAAACAACAGCAAGTTCGAGTGTCAAAATAAATTCACTAGCACGGGTATGTACGTGTAATTATACATGTAGTTCGAAGTCAATACTCGCTATACGCAGGCAGTATCCACAAAACCATACATTTGTATTGCCAAAAACCGCCAGTTTTGAAACGAAACATTCAACCACGTAATTATTATTCACCAGTCGATTGAAATCACGGCCCAAACCCCTAGGAATGGCGGGGGTTTTCCTTTTCAAAACCCTGGTAAAATCCCTGTCACCGCCCCAGGGCCAAACAGGTGGTAAAACCCTCGCCAATTGTCCCGCCCTATACGTCACGGCTGTATACTCACACGGCAGTGCGCGGACATCGGAAAGGTAAAAACACGGGACTGTTCTCCTGCTACCACCCGCCCTTCCCCGGGATTGGGAGTCGTGGTTTCAATCGACTGGTGCATTAGGCTTACCTGTAATACATGGCATATGCAAAATAGCCTACATAGACCACGAGAAACACCACGGACAGTACCCGCCATATAACTTTGTAGTGCCGCTTGTAAACCCTAGCCGTTGAAGATCTCACGTCAATTGCATAGTTTCTCTTATCGATAGTAAGCTGTCCTGTCACCTGCGCATTGACTGTGTCCTCGGCCATCTCGGTGTGTGCGCTATGATGATGTTGGCTGAAAGATACACGATGCACATGATCACATAGAGCTTGTCACATTTGGAATGTTTATCTCAAACAGTATCCGGATCAATATGACAAGGGTGGCACGGCAGTCGAGTGAAAGATGCTCTTGACTACCAAAACTCCTAGTTCCAGTCTCTGTCGTGCACTCCCGGTATTGTATGAAACGCTTTTCAATGTTTCCCACCCAACTAGAGATGAACTGATAGGTAACCCAGGGTAGCCTCGTGTGTATCGAGGCTGGAAACCAATGAGTCTACTAGTACATGTATTCAGAAATAGCTGGGGTATCCCCCCGCATTCCTTGTATCACACAATTCAAGAACTCCCTCGAGTTCCGAGATCATTTGACAATCTGGAAGACAAACGAATGACTACGCACTGAGTGCATATAGCAGTCTCAGTTTAACCCAAATAAACAACAATATAGCCTGCCGCTTGTCCATGAACAACGTTACATTGAATTATGCCAACCTGTTTGACAATTGTCGGCTGGTCAGTATTAAACACGAGTAATCCGATCATTTAAGTAAAGCCTAGGTCCAACTGAGGAAACCAACATCGGCGATGTTCTCCCTATTTTTTCCGGTACCACCCGATTCATCACAATTCCTTCCGATATCACAATCCGTTTCATGACTTCCCAGAAGCTTCCCCTTGACCACGAGGAACCTGTTCCCGATGTCCTGAATCCCGGTAGTACATCGCCGAGGCGAAAAATGCTCAGTGGGACCAAGGCTTAAAATGGTGTTCTTCATTAAGTTTTAAACTGTGTATGCCTGAAATCAAAAGGACGAAGGGTGGTCGATGAATAGAAGGTGCGAGTGCAGATACTAGTACCAAGGTCACGGGTTCAAATGCCTCAGTGGGCAAGGGCCACACCTTGGACGTCACAAACCTTAGTCACGAGTACCAAAGAACCATATACGAATCGTAAGTCGTAATATTGCGTTAAAATATTAAAGTAAATAAGTTAAAACTGAAAGAAATTTTAAAATGGAAGAAAATAAACTCACCAAATTAATTATGCAACTACTTGCCCTCTCGGTATGTGTTCAAACAAGCGTGCACTGTGTTATCGTACACAATGTACGACTGGTGTTATATCCTGTTTCTTAAATTACATTTTAATAATATGCAGTAAACAAATCCATGATGAAATCATGACTAGTAATCTAGTGTACCAAAACACTTGTGTAATGTAACCTTGGGTGCATTCATCTTCATAAAGATTGACTGAACAGTTTTACCTTTAAGTGTACTCACCAAGGGTTTCTTACGATAAAACACCTGTATGTGTATACAGATGATGTGTGTAATATATAATCATCGTCTCTTGGTTACAGAGACATTTACAAAGGTACATGTTGGTACAAATTGTTTGTCTGGCATCTCACCGTAGTAATCCCGATAACCACTTCTCAGTTCCGCCAAAGAAGTGTACTGTTTTCATAGCGCTGCTTTAGAATTAGAAGTAGTACATACTTCTTGAGCCTATTTTCATGAAAATCGGAAGCGGTCATGTTGACCAAAATGAAGTTTAAAAAGCTTGTTTTTCCATAAGTAAAGAGTAATTTTCAGACATCTTTTCTTGTTTTCTCAAAATATTGATTTTGTACTTACGACCATCTTATTGCTCTGACTGAATTGAAACCAATGTAACGCTCTGACGGACCTTAAGTAACCCGACATCTGAGTTTCGTCAGAACGTTACATCGGTTTTCAGCCGACATCCGAGTTTCGTCAGAGCGTTACATCGGTTTTCAGCCGACATCTGAGTTTCATCAGAGCGTTAAATCGGTTTTCAGCCGACATCTGAGTTTCGTCTGAGCGTTAACATCGGTTTTCTGAGTTTCGTCCGAGCGTTACATCGGTTTTCAGTTACATCAGAGTCATATACGAGGGGTGTTCCATATGTATTGTCACTTGGTTCACAAATAAAAAAACTTTAAATCTTTATACATTTCTAGAACCATCAAGATTTCCGCGATATTTCGTGAAAAAAATCAATAAAATTTAATTACCGGAATGTTGTTTCTGTTGTCTTTTCAAACGACTAGTAGTGATAGACACTGCGACTTTGTTCGAATAACTGTCGATTAAAACTTCCTTTCGGGAAATATTCTTATTCCACAACTATCATACCGTAAATATTGTAAATTCCTTCGATAAAAACATGATTTGCTGTACTTGATTGCCATTTTTAACAAAATAAGAGCATTTCAAAGTCGCGAAAATAAGTGTCAAAATTAGTCAAAAAAGCATGCTACTTTTCAATGAAAATTTTCGATTAGTTTAATTGATTGGAATTTGACATAGCATACAGGTATGTAAGCCATTGACCATCAACATTGATTTTTGGGAAGAATTTGCGATCAAAGTACAATTGATATGAAGTTATCGGTGCGTGAAACAACAAGCATCATTTGTTATAAATTAGAGTGATCCCACTTGTTTTGACCGTCTTACTCGTAGACAACAAATAATTTCATTTTGATTGAAAGTTCTAATGGAAGTATAAGGGCCCAGTTATCGTATCTTATGTTGCAGTTTAAAGAATACTGACATTTACTTTTCTAAACAACTACTGCAAAGATGACACAAATTTAGCTTAAAATTAACATAAGGCCAGAGTACTCGAGCATACCCTCTTCTAAGTTCAATAAATTACTTAATTGTTGACGAAAGGCTATGTACTTTTCCAGATATAGAATAGAAACATGCACCTTTTAGACAGTCATCGTAGAATCCTTCTAAATATTGCGATAGAAAAATGCAAAGGACAGTGACAATACATATGGAACACCCCTCGTATATGAGAACAGTTCAATTCTCTGCCGGAACTGAGAAGAAGCAGTGTATCGGGGTCACTACTGTTCACGGTATGAATCCCGATACATCGCTTCTCAGTTCCGTAAGAGAATTGTTCTATTTTCATATGGCTCTGACCATAGGCAGTCAGCAAGTACCCAAATACTCCCCCAGCCTAATCAGATTTTACCACTGTTTACCATCTATGACAGGCTACACAACGAACGTCAGAATCACGAACCACAATTCCTTAATTTGGTCACAAACGGGCCTAGCTGGTCATCCTTTCAGTCAGTGTAACTAAATAACTTACCTCACATGCCAATTAAACATCGCAACATTTCACTAGATCGATAATTTAAAAAAAATGCACAAACTTCGTCTCCGTCAATTTCCAATTCTATTTAGTATTCCGATAACCTTTCGACCTCAACAGATCTCGAAGCGATCGTTTGATTGGCTAGACTGTATGCCGCATCGTCCATAGTTGTTCAATTGTGAAAGCTCGGCCATTTCCGTTCGTGTCCGGTGTATATACTGAACGCCTAAATTGGTGATCAAACCAAATTCGCGATTCTGACTTATATTGTGTAAAGGGTGTGTATTTAAGGACTGAAGTGTTGATATATCCTGAAAGTAAAATATCTTCGCTACACGCTGATACCCGTTATATAGCATTTGAATGAATAAATAAAAAAAATACGACAAGTTATGTGACAGGCACTCCAAATCCCGATATTGGCCTTCCTTAATACATGTATAGGTAAACAATGAGAAGGTTGAATTGACTGGGGAAGTAGTAGGGTACGTACTGGCTGCCTATGGGTCTGACACTGTGTAGAACATGCACGTAATGTAACGTTCTCCCACGTTTGTAAGCGTACAACCAACGCATTTTTAAGTCCGCGAAACTGTAATATTATTACCAACCCCATTCTCATAATAAAGCTGGGTATCATTTGTACAATTGTATGTGTGCCTCCGTAGCTCAATTGTTAGCGCGTTTACCACTTATTCTGACGTCGGCATCGGGATGTAACGTACAGTTTCGCTGACTTAAAAATGCATACATGTGGGGTTGAGTGGTCTCGGCTTAAGAAAAATAAAAAAAATATAATATCCTCGTAATCTTAAACAGATCGCAGACAATGCCTTACGATAGTCTCACGCGTCCATGAATATATAGAACTACATGTACTGTTGTATCGGTGTAGAAGTGTCTTGAAGGCTTTCCGAAGTATCACGATATAGGAATGACTAGCCGAACCATCACGATTTGGCGAATCTCGGCTTCGGGAACCCATCAGTCGGTGCAATTAGCGGGGCTTTTACCATCTGTATGGCCCTGCGAGCAGGGATTTTACCCGGGGTTTGAAGAAGCAAAATTAAAAATCCCCGCCATTTCCCGGGGTAAAGACCTAAATATCATGAAACCAAAGACCTAAATTTACACAAAACTGAGAGAAAATGTAAAACAGCATCAGGCCCGCCCGGATCCAGAAATTTTCGAGTGGGGGCACAGGTAGCTATTGGGATGATAATGGTGGGGTGGGTGCGGGAGGGGTATCCGCTCCCGGCGAAGATTTTTTTCACTTTTCGACTTAAAATCGTGCAATTTCCTGCACTTTAAGCTTTTAAAATCAGAAGTAAAGGTACTAAAATTGTACTGCTACACCAACAGAAAATACGATGAGTTTAACAATTACATGTATTTAACAATCATTTCTTTCAATTCCCTAAAATTTACAAACCAGGCGTCAAATTATTAAAATTCACGCTTCATAATCAGACATTCAAAAAAAATTTAAGCAATTATTTAAACAAATGTTTACCCCATTGAAGATTTTTTTCAAATAAGAACTTTAAATTTTTTAGTTAGACGTTAAACATGAAAGTGTAGGTCTACTGCTACAAATCAAAATACATAACACATGAAATAAACAATATCAGATCTATAACTGAAAGTTTCCACAGGTTCAGATCGATATTTTGTAACATTTCAACAAAAAATCATGATATTTCCGCTCTGTAACTTTTAAAAAATAAAAAAAATATTAAACGCTAGACACATGAACTTTAAAAATGTGTCCCCGCGAAGATTTTTGTCAATTTTGCATTAAAATCGTTTTTGCAGGTTTTATGTTCTAAAAACTCACGTGAAATTATTATTATATTAAAATTGCATTGCTACATTATCAGTAATAAATCTATCCACAAGAAAATTTCGAAATGTAATTTAAGCTCTATCATGTCACTATTATTAAATCGATCAGTTCGCACATAATATAGTAACATAGATAAGTGTATCAAACACAAGTTATCCCCTAAATCATGATCATTCATTTTGTTAAGCGTCTGAATGATACAGATCGGGAGTAATAATGGCCTGGATAAACAACAGGGGGCACATTTTATTGCACTCGCTTCCGTTATGTGTAATATACAGAGGCTGTTATCACAAAATATCGGTCCATAGCCAGATGGTATCGGGTCAAAAAGGCCCACTTACCAGAAAGGCCCAGTATAAATGAACCATAAAGGCCCACAAAGGTGTACCAGAAAGGCCCACATAGGTGTACCAGAAAGGCCCACTCGATCTATATCTAGATAAATATTGATATACAGTATGTACATATCAAAGCCTAATATATCTATATATTATGTGCAGACAGCGAAACAATAACGTAGTACGTATATTTCAGAGTTTATTCACGAATGATACATGCAACACTATAGGCTAACTTAATTGACATATGACTGATGGCAATGCATTCAGTTAACTTTTTTAAGATGCAAGTTTGTTATCTATACAAAGTACAATAACATTAAAACACACACACAGCGACTTCATGCATCGTGGACACATGTCTGGCATTATCTTTCATGTCAGTTCCACAATGAGAAGTATGTATAAGGGAGCCCACAGCTTCAACATAATCTACCTCGATATGCAGTCATTTATTGAATTTGAAGGATACACACAAGGATACAAACTAGAATTTATAATAATAATACTACACAAAGACCTAATATGTAAAGCATTAAACAATATAAACTTGATTAAAAATGGGCCTTTTTGGGCTTTTAATGGGCCTTTCTGGTCCGGTCCTTCTTGGTAACTGGGCCTTTCTTGTAACTGGGCCTTTCTGGTAAGTGGGCCTTTTTGACCCTGATTCAGCCAGATGGATTGGTAATATTTTACGGATTTTAACATTTTTGGGATGTATAAAATGGTCACTCCGATGCCAATTTGGGGGGGGGGGGGGCTGAGCATGCAGGATGATTTGTTATTTTGCCTGAACGCTTGTTTGTCATCATTTTTAATGACCAATATCTCATTATGAAAAGCAAAGTTTCTTCTAATGCATGAAATTGTAATTTCCATTAAAATGAGAGTAGGTCTTGCATAAATTTATTAGTTTTTCTCCTATGCACATTAAAACCGGAGATATAGGCTAAGGTATAAAAAACAAACGAGATTTCGCGGGATTTCAGGAGACTGCCGCGAGGCATTGTGGGATTTGGTACATTTATCCAATCTTTGGTATATTAAGATCTACATCTTTGCCCGGGGTTAGGGGACTGTGGTTTGACTGGTAAAATAATCCTGTGGTCACAAATGAAAGGACAAAGAATACATGATCTTTGTTAAGGAGTACTTCATTTCACAATAATAGTGATGGTCCATGTCTATGCATATCACTTGATTAGCATGTTATATTTATATTGATTTTGTAAAGATACTAAACAAAATACGCCAGAAAAATTGTAAGGGGAAGTGATGAGTTTGATATTTTATATGTATTACCTCCCTTTGAAGATTGATTCGCACGCTAAAGTTGTTCTTACGATACACAAACAAAATCGATTCAGGAAGTGAAACAAGATTTTTTACACGGTTTGTTTTCACTTATTTCTTGCTAATTAAGATATGTCAAACATATGGAGCATGTTCATTCAAGTCGCGAAGCCATTGTTGATGTTTATATTTACATACCACAAACTGTCAGTGCATGATATTTATATATTTACCGACGTAATTAATAAATAATTGATAAGTTTATTTCGAAATTTCCCTCTGGACGACACAATATCAAAACAATAGGAGCTGCAAAATATGGACCGTCTGATTGGCAGAGAATCATGAAATTAGCTGTGTGCAAATCACTGTTGGTAAAGTATTGACAGCCTGTTTTTTCTCCTGCGGGATTGGGATTTTACGCTTAAAATCGGGTTTTTGTCAACCCTGGTGCACTATAACAAACTTCTACTCTTAGCGTATGCGACAACCGGATGTAACCAATACATCCGCACTGAGCGTGTGCAGAGTTAGGCCACACCCTATTTTACTCGATTGACTTTTTGAACAATTTGATAGATCTACAGCCTGCCTTATTTTTTTCAAAGCTGTTCAATTCTAAAAATAATTTAGTGCAAAATGGCGGCATCCAAAATTAAATTTTATCTGCTAACTATTTCTGGCGTTCGTGCCATTATTTTGTTTATAACATACGATCATGACGGTTATTTTCTTTAATCTCTCGACGACGCCTATAATAATATACGTAACTTACTTAAAATGGTACTTTCAAGGGCCCGACCAGTGAGTAAACTGGTTAAAAAAGAATAATTATAGCTTCGACGCGCACCTGCTATAATTTGGTGACCTAGTTTAATTCTGTTGGCACTAAGTCGAAGACTGGCTTTCACTTTGTATGTATTTTAATGTATCTATCAATTGTGCTGTATTTAACAATGAACAATTAAGCATGATATACAGATTACCGGTGAGACTCAGCGGCTGGATAACAGGTTTTAGAAGTCGCAAGTTGCCCGGGTTCTTGAACATTTACAAACAGGTGCGCGTCGAAGCTCTTAATTATTACGCAGTATTTAAAATTAGTTTTATAAGATCAGATAGATATCTTATTATCTTTATTTTATGTATTTTATCTAATACTGATTAATTTACACCCAACGCTCGCTATACATTGTCTGCACCAACGTCGATTCCGCGAAATCCAGTACTGCATGTATGCGGGTTTTAGCCGTATCGCTTATATTAGGCGGCATTTTTAATGTAAACAAACCACTTTAACCTCACAGACACTTAAAACAAGAAAGAGACACTACAGGAACCTAGCAAAAACGTAAATATATTCATTTCTGCCGTTGAAAAAAAATTGTCTACACGTCCAAATAAATTTCTTAATTTAATAAAAAATTTCTACAATCACACAGTTACAGAACGGCCAGCATGTCTGGATTTATAACGCCCATAAATCAATTATTTGACGCTCGAATTTCATCATATTGTTTAAACTTTGAATTCATTAAGTGCATAAACATCAAGTTAATATATAATACATTGGGCAACCTATAACGATTTCTACGGACATAAAACATAGATGTACCAACTACTTTCGTTTTCGTTAATCGAACTCGCGCGGCGCACTTGATTAGTAAATATTGGCTCATTTGCATAATTTATTCAAAAATGCAGGAGCAAAGAAGTTTGATAGTGTGGTGTAAATCTTGCCTCGGTTTTAACGTCACTGATCGGCTGAATCTGGACTTCTGAAACAAATGCAGCTTACATATCTTTGATTGTATATGCCAATTTGTCCCTGATTTAGCGTTTCAAGCAGCAAATACTGGTTCCAATGGTCTTGCTATCAAAATAATAAAAGCTGCAAAATATTTAGCCAAAACATTGGTGAAAATAATACATGTAGATAAACTTGTTGGTTGTTATAGTCGTTAAGTTCCAAAATAAATCTCTGTAGTGCTACATTATTGTAAATAGATTCAGTAGTTAATGAAGTATAATTTTGTATTACAGGAAGACATCAATGGAGATTCAGATTGTGAAGGCAGGTTGGCTTCACAGAAAAAGTAAGTGCAGTACAACCTCTGTGGAGCAACACCCTTTAGGATCAGCAAATATTAGCTGTTGTGTAGAGGTTGTTGCTCTACATAGGTTAAATTTAGAGTAAACATTACCTCAAGGAAATTTTTAAGGTGCTGTAGTACGTTTTTGCTTTACAGAGGGTCACTCTGGGGAGGTTGTACCTTACAAAGAAATGTACTCAACTAAATGAGGCCCACATGGAAGATTGGGAAATCAAATGTGTAGCCTCGTTAAATAAAGTCTTTACTTACTTACTATTGGCTGAAAATGTATGGTAGAATCACGGTTTTGGCCAGGATGGCTCCTACATCAACAGTTCCGTTATTTTGTCATTAAATGGATTATTATGAATATGAACAATAATGAGAGATTTTATACTACGTTGTAATTATTCCAATGTTGGTGTCTACTCTAGTTCAAGAACACAACTTTCGGCATAGTTTGTATTTTGGAATATACTGTAAACCAAGAAATTATTTCGCGCGATTAAGTTTCGCGGAGTTCGCGAGTGGTAGAAAAACAACCACAGGCCTTATTAGTACAAGCCGCAATGACAAACACTGTCAATGACAATGGCCTCTTTATTACTATCAGTGCTTTGATTATTATGATGCTAACGCTTTCTGTGCTTTGATTATTATGATGCTAACACTTTCAGTACTTTGATTATTATGATGCTAACACTTTCAGTGCTTTGATTATTATGATGCTAACACTTTCAGTACTTTGGTTATTATGATGCTAACACTTTCAGTGCTTTGATTATTATGATGCTAAGACTTTCAGTGCTTTGATTGTATAACGCTAACTCAGTATTGTTTGTTTTAGGTTCAGTGTTAGGAAGATGGAAGAAAAACTGGTTTGTATTAAACAGAGTAGGAGAATTATTGTACTTTGAGAATGAAGATAAACATGAACCGGAGGGGAAACTGATGGTGCGTGCTGTATGTCTGGGCATACTGACCACAGGACAGGTATAGTCTGTTAAATCAGGTCTATCACTTGTATACAAACATTGCAATATCCGGGCATACTGACCACAGGACAGGTATAGTCTGTTAAATCAGGTCTATCACTTGTATACAAACATTGCAATATCTGGGCATCCTGACCACAGGACAGGTACAGTGACAATGGCATGGTCAAAATTCACACAAATAATCAGAAATCATTTAAAAATCAAACTGATATAATAATTGTTTTATCACATGTTGATATCTGCATGTTAACTACGAAAAAATATTTATTGGTATAATTATTCATCGGGGATTTAATTTCGTAGTTAAGGTCATCAGTGCTTTATGATTTTACAGTAACCCCTATTGAATTTGAGGTCAGTTGGTCAAGGTTCAGATCCCTGTGATCTTAAACAAAATGGTTTATGAAGTTTAGCCTTTGTTTTATGCCTAATGTTGTTACTCATTAATTATAATACAGTTAAGATAATGTTGATATTTCAGTGTGATTTTAATGCTCCTGAGGAAGGAAGTAAAACTTGTCTGTTACATCTAAAGTTACGCAATGGTGATGATTTGAAGTTATGTGCTGAATCCTCTGATGATATGAAGTATGTATAAAGGAATTCTTCTTCTCGTCTGTAATGAAAATATCATTTTTAGCTTGACTTTTTGAAGAATATTGAGAACTATTGTACTCTCCCATTTGTCAGCGTCACACTCTTGGTTTTTGATGCATGCTACTATATTTGGCCATGTCTTGCATATTATCCATGCTATTGCATTGAAACTTACAACACTTGTTTACCATCCTATGTCAAAATTCTATTTCAATATAATTCCATAGGAATGTTCCTTGAGTGACCCTCCACTAAATACCTAATTTCTTTGTTGATTTGTTTTGAAGTAATGGCTGCCAGGTTTGTAAATGTTTACATAGGTAGACATGGTACTCAGGTGAGCGATATCGACCCATTATGGCTCTTTTGTTACAGTTGTAATATTAGTTACCAGACTTGTTTCACAACCAATCTATAATGAATCTGTATTAACTCATACACTTAGTATGCCTTACTTTATGGTTCTGTGGTCTATGTAAGTTCGGACACACGCTAATTTGCGGCATGCACTATTTCGATATCTATGCAATCCATATGAAGCCACAGAATCTTAGGAATAAGGCATGATGACTTTGTTATTTTTAGGGCTTGGCAGATGGCCCTTGAAGAGGCTAGGACAATGAATGTTGGAGGACCAAATGTTGCCCAGTCTGGTGTGCCCATCCCTCCTGGTGCACAAGTTGTGTATCCACAGAACATGGCCCACAGTGGAGGAGGGTTCGGATACAGTAGTACAATAGTTGCCAACCCAGGACAATACTGTAAGATCAGCAATTTTATAGTTATTTATTACGCACCCCCATCTTTGATGAGGGGGTATACATTGTATTGCTTTGCACATGTAAGTCTGTTGGTAGACCAAATGGTTTCCGCTCAATACCTCAAGAACACTTTGCCCTAGGATCTTCAAACTTTACATGGAGGTTGGTCAACAACAGTAGATGACCCCTATTGATTTTTAGGTCAAAGGTCAAGGTCACTGTGACCTTGACCATTTCTGGCTATTGGGCTGTCATATGGGCATACATATTTTACAAACATCTCTTGTTATTTATTAGGTTTAACTTCGTTTCTTTACAATTTTTCAGTTTCATATGTCAGCTGATTCACTTACCAGTTTTCCCAGACTAAATCCTAACCAGTGCTAACTTACCATTTCACAAGGTTTTGGTAACTACTCCACATGTTCAGGAGAATCGACATTGTTGTCAAATTTGTTGTCATGGAGGGTATGGCCTGCTGCAACCGGGATTAGAACCTGGATCACCCAGTTAGTTGACTCCTATTGATCTTCAGGTCAAGGTCACCATGACATCTCATATGCCTGACTATTGGGCTACAGCCTGCCATGGGACATACATGTTTTACCAACATCGCTTATGCACCAATCAATATTTTGCCCACCCAGGGGGCAGCATGCGACCCAGGGGAATTAGAAATTTTCAATTTTTTATGTCTAAATCTCCACCCAGGAGACAATGCTTACTGTCTAAATCCCTACGCTGGTGATAATGCTTACTGTCTAAATCCCTACGCTGGAGACAATGCTTACTGTCTAAATCCCTACGCTGGAGACAATGCTTACTGTCTAAATCCCTACGCTGGAGACAATGCTTACTGTCTAAATCCCTACCCTGGAGACAATGCTTACTGTCTAAATCCCTACCCTGGAGACAATGCTTACTGTCTAAATCCCTACGCTGGAGACAATGCTTACTGTCTAAATCCCTACGCTGGAGATAATGCTTACTGTCTAAATCCCTACGCTGGAGATAATGCTTACTGTCTAAATCCCTACGCTGGAGATAATGCTTACTGTCTAAATCCCTACGCTGGAGATAATGCTTACTGTCTAAATCCCTACGCTGGAGACAATGCTTACTGTCTAAATCCCTACGCTGGAGACAATGCTTACTGTCTAAATCCCTACGCTGGAGATAATGCTTACTGTCTAAATCCCTACGCTGGAGACAATGCTTACTGTCTAAATCCCTACGCTGGAGATAATGCTTACTGTCTAAATCCCTACGCTGGAGATAATGCTTACTGTCTAAATCCCTACGCTGGAGATAATGCTTACTGTCTAAATCCCCATTGACATATTACTTTGATACTTTGCATACTAGTGAACACAACCTCCCATACAAGTCTATTTTCCAGGACTAGGAGTAGATAAGGTTATCAAATTCCCCGTCTGTCCATCTTGTCGGGAAGATTTGTCTGTCTATTTCCCCCTTTATCCCCCCAGGCGGGCATTGTAATGATTGGTGCATTATATTTGTATGTATATCTATGTAATGGTGTGTGATTTGTTTCAGTTGTGCGGAATGCGTCAGGGAACAGTACTGTTGTCATGGGTAACCAGCCCGGTCAGGTTGTCTGTGTACAGGATCCACACTATTACCGTAGTACACCCTACATGTGGGGACCTGTCTTCTGGTGGTAGATTGAACAGCACAAATACTGCAGAAGATTACCAGTACATGTGATGTGAAGCTGCATGTTTTACATTTATTTTGTGACTTTTCAGCAACTACTAGATTAAATCTTGTATATTGATATTGTTGAGTACTGTAAAAGGGTATAACCTGAAAATATTGGCATATTCTGCAAATTTACATTTTTCATCGAAGTGATTGTGATTTTTCAGCAAATACTAGACTAAGTTTTGCGCATATTGGTAGAGTTTAAGTAAGTACTGATGTGGTTAAGTTATGACATGAAAATATTGGCATATTTTGCGAATTTACAATATTCGCTTACATTCCTATAACGTAAAATTTGGTCTACAAAAATTTCACTATGAATTAATAAAATTGCTAATATTTCCATAAAAAAATATTTCCAAAAGAAGTCCAAAATTCTAAATTTGCCAACTTATTGACTCGCAGAAATATTATCTTATACAGTATTTGTAATCGTTTTAGAAAGTCTAGTCAGCTTTACAGTATAACAGTAGTGTTGCATAAAGGTGACTGCTTTGGGATATTCAGATTGGCTTACTACAGAAAATTTCTGCTAATATGAGCACTTTAATTACAGTGCAACCTCTCCAGAGCAGCCCTCAATAGAGCACTAACCTCTGTTAAGCAACATAATCATATTGTTCCAGAAATTACAATTTACTATAAATTATACCTCTTTCAACCAAACATTCAGTTTCCCTAAGGGTGTCTCTCTAGAGACGTTATACTGTACAATACAACTTATCCAGAGCAGCCCTCTGCAGAGCAACAACCTCTTCAAATTTTCTCTAAACTGATATTTGCCATACATTTAACCTCTGTAGAGTCATAACCTTTGTACAACAACCAAAAGTTGTGTTTCCCAAAGAATGTTGCTCTGGAGAGGTTGTACTGTATTTTGAAATTATGTAGACATTTAGGACTGTAAAGAACAAATTTAGAACAAACATGGTCAGCTAAGTTGAGTGAATGAGCTAGTTGGAGGTTCAACAAACATGGTCAGCTAAGTTGAGTGAATGAGCTAGTTGGAGGTTCAACAAACATGGTCAGCTAAGTTGAGTGAATGAGCTAGTTGGAGGTTCAGGGTTGTCAATATTCCCAATTTATCTGGAATTCAGGATTTATTTATAAATATTGAAAGCTGTGTTTTCTGACCAAAATAAACATTATTTGGTAAAAATATCTCAAGAAATGGCTAAGTTATGGTCAATTTAATCTGCTGTGAAGGATTTTTATTCAATTCAAACTGATTTAAATTTGAAAACAATGTGGTTGAAGTGACATGAAGGCTTCTTGTTTTGAAAAAATTATTAGTCGCATATGATTTTCAGGAGTTTTAATTTGGTTCTGTTGACACACCTCTAGGTTGTTGTAAGAGTTTAAATCATCTCCGTCCATAAAAATATAACTATATTATTGATTTTCCTCCAAATATGGAGAAGTAAGTTGCTGGTTTCTTGTGGAAGATTAAGTTAGAACTGGATAGAATACAGTCCAAGTAATCTGGAAATGAGCCAGTATGCAGCAAAATCAACTGGCTATTAGAGCGTTATTGCCGGCTACTTTAGATAATTTTTCTTATACATTGTAAAAACTCTCAAATCAATTGCTTACTTTAAAGTTAAACTGGCTACAAGAAAACATTTCTACACCATTATAAGATAGATGAATACATACCTGTCACTTCTTTACCACTGTAGTTTACTGTAAACATAATACACAATAAGCTGGGCAGCGTTAAAAAATATTCTGATTGCAGTGACACTGTCTACTCACATTGTGTAGCTCAGTTGGACACAATGTTGTGCATCTCAGTTTGACACGATGTTGTGTAGCTCAGTTTGACATGATGTTGTGCAGCTGAGTTTGACAGGACGTGGTGTAGCTCAGTTTGACAGGACGTGGTGTAGCTTAGTTTGACATGACGTTGTGTAGCTCAGTTTGACATGACGTTGTGTAGCTCAGTTTGACATGATGTTGTGTAGCTCAGTTTGACATGATGTTGTGCAGCTAAGTTTGACATGATGTTGTGTAGCTCAGTTTGACAGGACGTGGTGTAGCTCAGTTTGACAGGACGTGGTGTAGCTCAGTTTGACAGGACGTGGTGTAGCTCAGTTTGACAGGACGTTGTGTAGCTCAGTTTGACTGGACGTTGTGTAGCTCAGTTTGACTGGACGTTGTGTAGCTCAGTTTGACAGGACGTTGTGTGGCTCAGTTTGACACAATGTTGTGTAGCTCAGTTTGACAGGACGTGGTGCAGCTCAGTTTGACAGGACGTGGTGTAGCTCAGTTTGACAGGACGTTGTGTAGCTCAGTTTGACTGGACGTTGTGTAGCTCAGATTGACAGGACGTTGTGTAGCTCAGTTTGACAGGACGTTGTGTAGCTCAGTTTGACATGATGTTGTGTAGCTCAGATTGACACGATGATGGTTTGTCGCTCAGTTTGACATAACGTTGTGTAGCTCAGTTTGACACAACATTGTGTAGCTCAGTTTGACAATTACTTTGTGTTAGAATTTAAACAAGAAAAGAACTTCTTACTTAGATAAGTGCTAAGCAAAAGTAGGGTGGGTGTGATCGTTCACTCTCCTGCTGAAATACAACCGTTTTTTGCTGAAATATATTGTAGAATGGCCTATTACATTGTGTTTTTCAGTACATGAATTTTCACAAAAAATCTGGGATAAAACTAGCTTTTAGTGGAGAAGTATAATTTTTTTCAATTCAAGAATATCCAACTTGTAAATTTAGCATAAAAATTGAAATACTCTGTTTTACTGAAGCTTAATTACCAATCCTTAAATATGTTACAACCTAGTCATTTTAATTTATGAATTATTCTATTTAATATGAAATACAAATTGCAACCTGAGACAGTGTTAAACTGAACTCCATTAATTTAAACTGCTTATTTTTTTCATTTTTGAAGCACTGTTTCAATTATGTAGATGCTAGCTAACTATGTTGTATTGTTGTATATCTAGTATGGATAATTATGTTGATGTTATTCTTTGTTAGTTGTTAATTTATTTTGATCTTTGACTATACTACGAGGTATTTCAATTATGTTGCCATTGACTTAATGGAACAATATTGTCACTTCTTGACATTATGTATTTCTTACGTCCCCTCCCCTAACAAGTTTTGTTTTTGTTTTTTTGGCATATATTTGCTTTGCAGTATTTAATAAGGAGAGAACTGGGTGTGATATGATCATTTTTTATATCAACTCCGTAATGTTTTTAACACCCGATACTTTGATAATGTTTGTAGAAATATTTTCTAGTTCTAATATTTTTGTCTCCCACATAATATAGTGGGGAAGGCTTATTGTTTTTGTATAGGAAGTTGGATGATGTCACGTTTTCTGTGATTGTTCTCCTTAGCTTTTGGGTTGCAATGAAACTTAACACAAATAGTTGGTTAAAGCCTGGTTGTGCTTATTGTAAAATACTTTTTTCAGATACTTTTTGCCGGAGTTATGGCCCTTTGTGGGGGAAATACATTTTCTTGTTCCTCTGAATATGTATGGTTTGCATCTATTACATTAACGTTTTATTGTGTCACAAAATGTATACATTATGAGTGCAATTTCTTTGTGTCCAGTTGTTTGACTCCCAGTTGATTTCTACTTGAGATGCTTCGAAAGATCATTTCAAATAATTTGGTTGTTCAATAACACATAAGTGTTGCTGGTTAGTGTCAATCATATTATAGACTTACTGGCGTTTACTTATATAATAGACAAAAAATGTGTTTACTGGAGACTGTTAACATAGGCTAGTGCTATGTAACGCTTTCCACGGGAGGTAATCCATGCCTTCCATATTTAATTGAATGGGAGGTAAATGAATAAAGGTGCTCGGTAGCGCTTTGCTAAGGCACAGGCCCCTGATCTGATGAGTAAGTTTTATTATATAGAAAGTGAGATTATAAACCATAATAAATTACTGAATTCATTGATTACTGTTTCGTTGATTTTAATGTTATTCATATTGTTCAATGATTAAATATATATAAGCTTTGGATTGTGTTAAAAGTTATTTATTTTGACTATTCTACGTATCAAACATACTTGGTTTTATGTATTACTCCGGGGGAGGGTCATTTCACTGGCTTAGAGTAAGAAAGTCATGAGTACAAAATCAATATTTTGAGAAAACAAGATGACCAGTTTCGATTTTCATGAAAATAGACTCATAGCAAGCGTGTTATGATGCAGATTTCAAACATGTATCGGTCTTATAAGGTCATAAGTAGCACTTACGACCTTCTAATTCTAACCCAGCGATTTAGGGTTGTGTTGAAAATACTTAAGTTCAATAAATCAACTTTTATATTATGCTAATTGAAGGTGTGAGGTTCAGGTTAATTAGTTGGAGTGATATGAACATTATAGCGTTGAATAACCCATGTAAATCTCAATGATACAAGTTGTGTCTAGACGACCTCTCTATGACTGCACTATGAATGGCTGTACTGAGATACAGCAGTTACTGTTTCTTTTTGTAACATCCCATAGGGTGTCTTTTGGACACACCTCTTGTTGTAACACAGACCGACTTCCATTGGTTTAGATTCAAGCTCGCTAGCTTCCTAAAAGCTGGGTTCCCACTCTGGCGTTTGGGCCGACGTTTGAGCAAACGTTCAGATCCGATAGTAAAAGTTACTAAACGTTTTGAAAAGTTGATGAGCGCCGGTTAGCGCTGAAGAACGTTATGTTCGTTGAAATTTTTTAACATGCACAAAATTTGTCGACGTTTGGAAATAAACGCTGATGTAAGTTGTGCTCTGTTTGTAAACGTTCCTGAACGCTAAATTAAGTTGATTAAAGTTTGCTTAAGTTAAACTTCGTTGGCAAACATTTGCCGAAATGCTGACGGTGTCGATGAATTGAGGCTAACGGAGACCAACGGGTTGTCCGCGCAATGAACGCGATAGTAACGCAAGGGCTGGCGTAAGCGAACTTTCCCCAGCGCAAATGAACGTTTGTCCAACGGATATCAGGCGCAATGAACGCGATAGGAACGCAGGTGGTTAGTGTAGACGAACTTTCCATAACGTTTCCATAACATTTTTTCTTTCAATAATTACGTTTAGTTGTTTTCTTAATTTCCTCTTAAGTATATATGTATTTAAGAATGGAATAGTCCTTTTCATTTTTGGCATTTCATTTGGAACGCGTCACTCTAGTTTGACTATCAATAAAATGCACATTGTGCTTTTATGAAAACAGAAGCTGTCCTATAAATAATATAAATTCCTGATAAAAATTACGGGAATGAACCTACATATCAATACCACAATTCATTCGCATTAATTTTACATCATATTTCAAAATTTAAACTTCTTACATTATAAAGCATTCCAAGTTTATCTATTAATTTAATTCCGAAAGTAATATGCTACTAAAGTCGATACAAGTCACATGTTTGTGAATAACGTGTTATTCACAGTCCCTAGTCTGGTAACAGTGGTTCCGGTCCCCAATCTTACATTACTCAGGGTCCGGCACCAACTGGCTAAAATGGATGACTCTGGACAGTGGTCAATCAAGATGGTGGATGTACGTTTAAATAGTTCATATAGGCAATTTTAGTAATCTGCCTTAAACTTGCCTGGAAATTTGTCGAAGCGGGTTCGCAAAGAAATTTTAAAAACATTATGCAAATGTCATGCATGCATAGTGGCAATTAATGTGAGGTCGATTAAAACAATTCCTCACTAATTAAATTAGTGACTCACGTTGTTCCGGATTTTATCCATCGTCGCGGGGATATGAGAAAACAGAAGTTTTTCCTTTTTAATGCTGGTCCCAATCAGGGAAACCACTAATTGATACGTGCGTTTGATTTATATGTTTTTATTTATCCTCGCCATCGGAAATCCATATGGGCGAGGCCGCTAGAAGAGGCTGGTCACTTTAGTTTTGGGTGATGCATGATACAGAAGATGCCCCACTTCCAGAAGCATCCCTGGTTCTTTTACGTGCCGATGTACACGGGACCTCGCTTAACGTCTCGTCGCTTAAAGACTGTAAGTAATTTTAGTTATGTTAGGTGGGAAACACTGAAAAGCATTCAGCAGTCAGTAGCCCTTAACACTAGACCACTTGTCCATCTGTGTGTAATACTTACTTCCTCTTTTATACGACACAGCCACGGCACGAACCCTGACCTAATACCGTAACCACAGTACATAAACCAGTCAACTACCGGTTGTCGCAATAATGAGTACACGTTGAATTGTATAAAGTCTTGCATAAGTCATACAGTAATAGGAAATCACCGGACGTTTCAATCACAATAAGTCATACAAGTTGAATTGTATAGTACATTGTATCACAATAAGTCGTACAGTGATTTGATTCATACGTGGTGGTAATAATAATAGGTATTATTAGATAACACTAAGCTAGCTGTCGGTGGGGTTTTCAGTCATTGACTGTAATAATAATAGGTATTATTAGATAACACTAAGCTAGCTGTCGGTGGGGTTTTCAGTCATTGACTGTAATAATAATATAGTAATTAAGACTTAAGAAGAATAAGGAGAACTTAATAACTTCAACAAGCTAAAGAATGGTAAAGCCCCTGGTCCCGACAGCATCCCATCCGAAGCATTGAAGTTATCAGCTGAAACAACTGCAAACATCATGATAGATCTGCTACAGTCGGTTTGGGATAAAGAAGAAGTGCCTAATGAATGGCGGAATGGCCACATAGTCAAACTTCCAAAGAAAGGAGACCTCAGCAATTGTCACAACTGGAGAGGAATACAGCTGCTGTCAATACCAAGTAAAGTCCTCACACGGATCATTCTGGAGAGAATTAGATCTGCAGTAGACACTAAACTGAGGGATGAGCAGGCGGGCTTCAGAGCTGGGAGATCTTGCACAGACCAGATAGCTACACTCCGGATCATCATCGAACAGTCCCGAGAATGGCAATCCTCATTGTATATCAACTTTATTGATTACAAGAAGGCGTTCGACATGATAGACAGGACAGTCATCTGGACAATTTTACGCCACTATGGTATACCAGAGAAGATTGTAAGCATTATTCGAAGTATGTACAACAATACAACCTGTCAAGTCATCCACGACATGGAGCTATCATCTCCCTTCAGGGTCGACTGTGGAGTGAGACAAGGATGTCTACTGTCCCCGCTAATTTTCTCTATAGTGATAGATTGGGTGATGAGGACAACAACAGACCAACCAAGAGGCATACAATGGACTCTAACAACACGCCTTGAGGACCTAGACTTCGCTGACGACATTGGCCTACTGTCACACACTTTCCAGGACATGCAAAAGAAGACCGAGCGTCTTCAGACTGTGGCTGGACGCACTGGGCTGGAAGTGAATTCAAAGAAGACCAAGAGCCTAAGACTATTTACAGGCCAGAATACGCCAATCACATTGGAAGGAGAAGCTGTGGAAGATGTATCCCAGTTCACATATCTAGGCAGTGTAGTCAGCAAGACAGGAGGTACAGAGGAGGACATACAGGCCAGAATCAACAAGGCCCGACATGCATTTGCCACTCTGAGACCAATCTGGAACAGCAGGTCAATCCACCTCAAGACAAAGCTGAGACTGTTCGAATCAAACGTAAAGACAGTACTGTTGTATGGATCGGAAACTTGGAGACATACAAAGAGGCTAGACAACAAACTCCAAGTGTTCATAAATACCTGCCTCAGACAGATACTACATATCAGGTGGCCAGATAGAATCACCAACCAAGAACTGTGGCGACGAACAAAACAGAGCCCCATTGTTGACGAGATAAAGCGACGGAAGTGGAGGTGGGTTGGTCACACACTAAGAAGGGACCAGTCTTCCATAGCACGCCAGTCTCTTGACTGGAACCCACAAGGAAACAGAAAGAGAGGTCGACCAGTCATGTCATGGCGAAGAACTTTGAATGCAGAACTACAGAAGATTAGGATGACCTGGAGGGAAGCCAAGCAGGTGGCTTTAGACCGAGTCCGCTGGCGAGCTGTGATAGAGGCCCTATGTCCCAGAAGGGATGAAGAGGAATAAGTAAGTAATAAAGACTTTGTATTGCGAGGATACTCATCTGACAATATATAAATTTGATAATCTTCCATAGATGTACTATAATATTATACCAACGACGTAGCATTTAGTTATCTGCAAGTAGATCTAAGTATTTCAAACTTTCATAACGCATCTTTTATAGGTCCACTACGTTATAAGAACCGTTTTATTGAAAAAATAAGCAAAAAAGCAAGCCCACGGTTTTGTGCTATGACTACGGCAAATCATTAATTTACGGCGAGTTGAAACCAATTGTCTATGCGTGCGACCCGCGTAGCAATGACGTCGCGTTTAATCATATTTATTGTGACGTAATCAGAGTTGTAATGTCGATACGCGACGACGTCGTAACTAACGACAACAAGCAACGTCGTGGTTGTGTCGATGCGTGAAGCGTTTGTCTGAGAGTGTCGTCTGTGCGTTCATATTTGTAGATTATAGCGGCTCGTCTGCTAAAATAGTGCAAACATGGATCGCAGCAGGAAGGCGTCGTTGGCTGGAGGGCAGGAGCCACGTAAGAAAGGAAAATGGAGCACGATTCAAGAAAATGCGCCGTTTGAAAATATGATCAATCCAGAAAAGGATTCTTCAAAGTTCAAAGGGTCCATGGTAGCCCCTACACTCCGACCCAATGACGATTCGTTAAATATTGACCCCAATTTGTTGGTTGGACCCCTATATGTTCCACCAGTGTCTAATGCAGATCGAATCAAAGAACAGCTGGGCGACATCACAAAAAATCTACACAAGGTATGTTGGGCGTTTTTCTATTATACATGTATGTATCATATGCATATATTTATGACAACGTTCAAAATATCAACTAAACACCAATAAAACAACTAGCTTTTGAAAAGGTTTACAACACGGTATGAATCCTAATACACCGCTTCTGAGCTCTGTCAGATAATAATTTGTTCTGTTTTCAACAATTCTCTGACGAAACCGAAAAGCGGTGTATCGGGATTCATACCGTGTACTATGCATGTAGACTACACATTTCATGGTATGAATCCTGGTACACCGCTCCTTAGTTCCGTGAAAGAATTGTTCTGTTTTCATATGGCTCTGACGGAACTGAAAACCAATGTAACACGCAGGATACATGACATCAGTGTTCCGTCCGAGCGGTGCATCGGTTTTCAGTTCCGTCAGAGCCATATGAAAATATATGTAGAACAATCCTCTCACGGAACTGAGAAGCAGTGTATCGGGATTCATACCGTGTATTTTCAACATCATTAAATCACTAAACAAACAGCTTTTCAATCAAAATCGACAGAGGACAGTAGTGTTCATATCCTACATTGTTACAGTTATAAAATTACCGTAACAGTTTGTAGAACCCCCGTTCGAAGCATTTTGTTCGTATTTAGAGAAATGTTACAACTGTTTTTGACAAATAACACTTTTTTAATCTGTGGACTTTTCAGAAATCGGTTACCAAAGTAACAAAGCAATTTATTCAATCATAATAATTCGTGAAAAAGATCTGAGAGATTTACATAGTACAGTCAAGTTCCACCTAACGACCGGTCCGATATTGCGACCGTCCCGCTATTACGACCGATTTTTTAAGACCCAAATAATTGTGTTCTATATTCAATTGTTTTAAGGTCCTATCATGCGACCGGTCCGCTATTCCGTATTACGACCACTACATTGATATGTGTCTAATTAGTAGGTTTTCCTGGTGACTGGTTCACATGCTTATTTGCATTTTCTTTTACAGACAATGAATGCTTTTGACGACTTTGAAGATTTTCAAGCCGAAGATCCAGTGATATCAATGAGACAGAAGCTTGGAAAGCTAGATGACAAAGCTGTCAGTGAAACGATCAATTCATACTTATTTGAAATTATAATATTAGTAAACATGTACATAATACTGACGCTGTGCAACGTTGCGTGGTGGCCAAGGCATGTATCTTTATACCTTTGTCCAGACCATGCAATGTGGGAAGACCTGTGTATCATCACTAATTCATGTTGACGTAACGGCCAAAATTAATGTGCAATAATCTATCCAAACATAAAGACTAAGATCTATAATTCCACTGCTAAACTGAAATACATATATATACAAGTACTCGCTTACCAAATTACCTGTTCAGACAATGAAACGTCACTCTCTCGTTAACTGGACAGTAGTCAGTAGGTAGTCATCCATTAATTTCTTATGGACGCAGTGAGGGGTTTCACCCTAAAATTCTTAATTATTCTGCCAAACTTCGCATAACGTCTTCATAGGAGGTAAATAAGAAGTTTGGAATGTTACTGACGGCACAGTGTATAAACGAGTTACCTTCCGGTAGTCACAATCAATCATATACTAGTACGTTTATTTGTATAGTCTCCCAATAGTCATACAGTGACCGGAAATCACAGGTGTTTTGCTCGCAACAAGTCATACAAGTTAAATTGTATAGTCTCCCAAAAGCCATACAGTAATCAGGTTTATATGCTGTGATGTTTATATCTAAAATACACGTAATAATTAAAATGTTTTGTTTTTGCTTTAGATGAAATCGGAGCTGTCGCATTTTATAGATCAGTATGATGATATGTCGTGTCAAGTGTCGGCTGCTAACCGTGATAGAGACGATGTACGTATACATACTATACTCCTTATTTCATTTAATAAATCGCATTTTAGGTGGAAAAGTTGTCCAGTGGTGAAAGCTACCTATCCGATGGTTGTGGGTTCGATCCCGCCTTCAACCGGATAAAAACAGAACTGCTTTTCGGTGTTTACCACCTAACTCTAACTTCATTAACAGTCTCTAGGACGCGTAAGATGTTTTACCTCAGGCACGACAAGAACCAGGGATGTTTCAGGAACTGTGGCATCTTCTGTATCATATATCTCCCAAAAACTAAAATGGCTAACCTCTTCTTGGGGCCTCGGCCATATAGCGTTCCGGTGGCGATGATAAATTAGAGCATACAAATCAGACATCAAATCGCATTCATGTTCATTTATCATGATGTCATTATGTTGCTACGCGCTCATGAAAATATTGAATTTTATCACTACACGATGAGATAAAAACCATATTCAATCAAAACAAATCTCTTCTATTAATGTATTTGAAACGTTTAACGTTTGAGCACGAAATTGATTTGAGCTTTAAAAGGCTTTATAACCATGGGACCAGCTCTTTTGCGCGTTCAACTAAGTTGAACATTCTAAAAAGTTTGTTCTATTTAGCAATACATGTACATGTATACATATTCAGACCTGTATTCCAGCGTTCTTCACGTCGGTAGTATCATTTATAAACAAATGTGAATAAAATACATGTTCTCGTTACTTGCACCCATTTGCATACAGCTTTACCATGCCTAGTTCAATATTTCGAACTAACAGTGTACGTTCATTTCTCTTTCAGATGTTGCTTCAATTGGCTGATGTAAGTATGTATGATTATTTGGGGCTTTACGTCGTTACTCAATTTAACACATTGGACAGCTGTATAAACCTATCATTCTTGCTTACCAATCAATTGTAAAATATTTGCACCTAAAGTGGGATTCAAACCTACACGTTTTGGCGCCATCGACCTAGCAATGTTAGCTACGAATGCATTGGACCACTCGATTGTCGCAACATGCATCACAAAGGTTACGGAAATAACTAGTATCAATGTGACTACATCACTCCTCCCCGGTTATCATATGAAATAAATAGCAAAAATTAAGTACATAAATTAATGACAAATAAAGTTGGACGTGTTTTAAAAATAACGCTTCGTATCTTCAGTAAAAATGGGTATCGCCAGTGTTCGAACCTTCGACCTTTTAATTAGCAGACGATTGCTTATGTCCACTATATTCAATATAACATAATCACGTTATGAATCCCGATACACCGCTTTTGAGTTCCGTGAGAGAATTGTTCTGTTTTCATATGGCTCTGACGGAACTGAAAACCAATGTAACACTCAGGATACATGAAATCTGAGTTCCGTCCGAGCGTTACATCGGTTTTCAGTTCCGTCAGAGCCATATGAAAATAGAACAATTCTCTCACGGAACTCAAAAGCGGTGTATCGGGATTCATAACATGATAATGGTGACTGATCATTGATGTCAAACCGTAGAGAAGAAAATCTAAAACTCAAATGTATTGAATATCGAAACTAGCTATCATTAAAACTTTTTATACACCCCGTTTTCCCGGGGGACATGTTTTTTTCGGACTACAAACGGGATTAAATATCCATCGTGATATATGCAACTAGGTCCCTGAACTACCCACCTGCGGTGTCCTGTATTGTTATACTACATCCCTTGACCATGTACATAATGTATGGTATTTTGTCACTCCTGATACGGACACTGTAATCGTTATCTATTCAGGTTCGATTTCCGAAACATATTCGTGTACAGTTGTATAAGGAAAATCGTCATTTTTGTTAAGCGTTGATAAAAAATGTACGAAATGCATCGTAATCAGTATGTACACAGGTTGTTAAAAATCAAATATGTCAAGTTGATTTGATGATGGAAATAATTTACTAATTGAGTAAAATACTGAAATTTGTTAATTTATATATGGACTATATTATACTTTCAGTGGTTCACAACAGATCATGTGGATTTGGTGAGTATACTCAATCGACAGTAAATGTCATGCTACGCTTCCATTGTATCGATATTTTGAAAATGGGACAAAATGTTACAGTATAATTATTAAACACCGGAACTTTAGCTAGCTCTACCTTAAAAGTGCCGTTTGTTTGATATTTATATCTCATATCTCATTTATTCCATGAGCACACTGTATGCTTTTAGTTTGTCTGTAAACTGTGCGATGCCATGTGCATTGACAAAATTTATGTACTACTAGTAATTTTTCAAGATACGCACTTATGGTTCACTTATACCAACATAGTTCCATACTCACTTCTTCAGTGGCGTACCAAAATGGCTGAACTTTTATATATTTATATATCCCGCTGTTTTGAGATGCATGTATACGGTGTGTATATTTGTGCAGTTGTACAATATAGTTACCGCGCGCCATTACCGTTTCATAAGTATATAGGTACGTGATACTACCAAGAAGTTTTATTTATACATGTATATACATGCTCTACTTCAGGATGATATTAAAACATCAATAGATGAAGAAGAACAAGAAAGTATGAAGTAAGTGCTACTTTCTACGTTCTATAGGACCTACTCATTTGTATCATCCAAGAGTCCAATACCTCGATGGTATTATGTAACATTATTTTCTGAAGTAAATGTTTTTGTCACAAACATTGCTATATTAACGTCATTTTTCATTTCCACTCAATTCATTGACCTTCAACTATACGAATTCAGGGTTTCTACTTCAGGAATTCAAGATGTCCATTTCTCAAAATTTTGGACTTTACAAAAGCATATTTAACGCTCAAGTTCGTAAGTTACCAATTTTCGAGGACCGCTTACAGCAATTCAGCCGTTCAGCTACCCTTTGGTTTGAAGGTTTCAACTTCACCTTTTCACGACCATGTTCCTCCTAGAAAATCATAGTTTAAAGTTTTAAGATTTAATTTACGAATTCAGTAATCTTCATTCACAAATAAGAAATAGTTGCATAGTGTGTCCTAAACTTACAAACCTATGATATTGTTGTTTTTTAGACAAAGTTACTTCAGTACCATCACAAACTTTGAGAAGTTGAAGAATCTGCAAGCAAATATCAGGGCCGGTGGTAAAGGCAAACAATCTAGAGTCTTAGAACAGTAAGTTTCGTCGTTTGATTTTCACAACGCACCAAGTGCGTAGCAACGTACACAGTGTAAAGCAACGTACACAGTGTAAAGCAACGTACACAGTGTAAAGCAACATACAAAGTGCATAGCAACGTACACAGTGTAAAGCAACATACAAAGTGCATAGCAACGTACACAGTGTAAAGCAACATACAAAGTGCATAGCAACGTACACAGTGTAAAGCAACGTACAAAGTGCATAGCAACGTACACAGTGTAAAGCAACATACAAAGTGCATAGCAACGTACACAGTGTAAAGCAACATACAAAGTGCATAGCAACGTACACAGTGTAAAGCAACATACAAAGTGCATAGCAACGTACAAAGTGCATAGCAACGTACAAAGTGCATAGCAACATACAAAGTGCATAGCAACATACAAAGTGCATAGCAACATACAAAGTGCATAGCAACGTACACAGTGTAAAGCAACGTACACAGTGTAAAGCAACGTACACAGTGTAAAGCAACGTACACAGTGTAAAGCAACATACAAAGTGCATAGCAACGTACAAAGTGCATAGCAACATACAAAGTGCATAGCAACATACAAAGTGCATAGCAACATACAAAGTGCATAGCAACGTACAAAGTGCATAGCAACATACACAGTGTAAAGCAACGTACAAAGTGCATAGCAACATACAAAGTGCATAGCAACATACAAAGTGCATAGCAACGTACAAAGTGCATAGCAACATACAAAGTGCATAGCAACATACAAAGTGCATAGCAACATACAAAGTGCATAGCAACGTACAAAGTGCATAGCAACGTACACAGTGTAAAGCAACGTACACAGTGTAAAGCAACGTACACAGTGTAAAGCAACGTACACAGTGTAAAGCAACGTACACAGTGTAAAGCAACATACAAAGTGCATAGCAACGTACAAAGTGCATAGCAACATACAAAGTGCATAGCAACGTACAAAGTGCATAGCAACATACAAAGTGCATAGCAACATACAAAGTGCATAGCAACATACAAAGTGCATAGCAACGTACAAAGTGCATAGCAACGTACACAGTGTAAAGCAACGTACACAGTGTAAAGCAACGTACAAAGTGTAAAGCAACATACAAAGTGCATAGCAACATACAAAGTGCATAGCAACGTACACAGTGTAAAGCAACATACAAAGTGCATAGCAACGTACACAGTGTAAAGCAACGTACAAAGTGCATAGCAACGTACACAGTGTAAAGCAACATACATAATTGCAAAGCAAAGCACAAAGTTCCCAGCAACGTACATAGAAACACACCAAGTACATAGCAACCCTTAAAGTGAATAGCAATGCACCAGGTGCATAGCAACGTACAAAGTACATATCAACGCACATATTGCATAGCATCGCACAACGTGCATAGTAACGCACCAATTGCATAGCAAAGAACGAAGTGCTTAGCAACGAACCAAGTGCATAGCAATGCAACAATTGCATAGCAACGTATCAAATACATAGCAACGTACCAAAATGCATAGCAAAGTACCAAGTGCATTGTAAAGCACAAAGTGCTTAGCAACACATCAAGTGCTTAGCAACGTACCAAGTGCATAGCAATGCATCAAGTGCATAGCAACACATCAAGTGCTTAGCAACGTACCAAGTACATAGCATTGCACGAAATGCATAGTAACACATCAAGCGCATAGCAACGCATCAAGTGCTTAGCTAAGTACAAGCTTTGAACTGAATTTCCCAAATTTGCATTATTAAATACTTAATACATGTATGTAATTTTGGGGAATTAAATTCAAAGCTTGAAGTATTTATAGAATAATACATGACTGAGCAGTGCCATTGAGTGATAATCGCCCCGGTAGGTTAATAATTGCCAGAGAGCGCTAGCCCGAGGAGAATTATAATCTACCAGGGCGAGTATCACTCAATGGCACTGCTCAGCCATTCATTGTTCTGTATAATATTTAGATCTATGTTGTTGTATTTTTATTAAAAAAGGACTAACAAGATGTGACAAACCCATCGTCGTTTTAAAAAGTGTCAAACTAGGATCTATTGCGTAGATCTATCTAGATCTAGAAAGGCGGATTTAATATGTAAATTTTACAAAGTAGGTGTAGATTTAGATCTATCTGAACAAGGATTAATAAAATTTTGAAATGTGCTATCCAGCATGTCCAAATCTATCAATCTGGTTTGCAAGTGATTCTTGAAAGAAGGCCACTTTTGAGATGAAAATGACGTAACGTTGCGCGTGTACGTCTTCCAAGGGCTATTGATAATAGCCCTGCGCGAGGCGGGCCAAAAGCTGATAATACTTTAAAAGGGCGCATAATACATTTTTTTCAATGCAAATTTGTTACTATATACAGTAACATAAGTATTATCAATAATTACACATTACTATAGTGCGTCCAGGATAATGTTATGTTTACTAATATGAATCGGTTAAGGCAACTGTTGCAAAATTAGTTTTACACAATACTTATTATAGGTAAACAGATATGGTCAGTTTTGTGCTAAAACGTCACTGATAAATCGTGCATATCTGATTAATCCATCTCTAATATACTAAAAAAAATTCCGCCTTTTTTTATTATCGTGGACACATTACTTTTTTTATAAACACTCTACTGTATAGTAGACTTTACATTAGATAACCTGTTAACTAAATGTAAATATTGTTGTCACACTTTCAGACAGAAAATGGAGATAGAAAAGAATGTTGTGGATAGTTTCAGAGTTATGAAAGACAGTAAGTATTGCATGTTATCATAATTGAAAAACAATTAAATGTAGACGATTTAAATTTCATGAACAAGTGAAGTTAAAATAGTGTTTATCTGGACATCTTAGTGAAAAACTTAAATATTTTGACTTAATTAAGTCAAAAATTTGCTATGTGCATATTTTAACAAATATAAGAACAATTCATGTTACCCAAGTGATTATAGTAGCCGTCTACATAATAAATAAAAACTACATAAACAATAAATAATCTTGATTGTATATACATTTGTACACGTAGCTTATTTAAAGGAAATTTTAAGAAAGTTCTTAGTTTTCTACTAAGATGCTTTATAAATTCCGGCCCAGAAGGCAGCATACGTAGACGAGAAATTGTAAATATCCCTGACTTGTAATATTGCCCAGCCTATATATTCTCTCCCAGTCTCTATATACTACACATGTCAATACAACGTATGGTCAAAATGAAACTGTTTTTTTTTTGAAGCCTCAAATAAAACAAAAAAATTAAGTAGTTTCAACAAATATTTCATTAATCCAGTAAATACTGTTTCAACACATGTATATAGTTGGTGCTACTAGCCAGGTTTCGGTTCGGCCGAGTGGAATTCTTTTTTAAGCAGCCGGTCACCCAAGCTTTAAGTATAGTATAATATATACATGTATTCTGTTGGCAGTCGATCGAGAATTGAACCAAATATGACACAACGACAGTCAACTGAAGTCAATTATCGATTATTTCAACAGTGTCAAAGAATGTTTAGCCAGCTTATATCCCTGTCCCTTTTCTATCTTACTATTAGTTTATTATTGTTTTTGTCCTTTCTTCAGTGAGTATGCAGACGATGAAACTGAAGGAATCTGACGATGCACCTTGGAGACACGCGGCCAATGAGATTGTTAACATGCTCAACAGTGTCCGCTCGGAAAACTCTGAAGGTATATTATCACAAGCATTAAGTTAACTTAATTGATTTAAATTTAATATATATAACTATTATTTCTAACGAAAAAGGATTGGGCAACAGGCTTAGCCAATATTAGGCTATTAGCCCTCAGTCTGCTTAATTAGTCACTTTTAATTGCTGTTTTCCATCTCGTTTTGTCTCCAATAGTACCCCTACAAGTCTCAGTATCAACTCATTTGTAACATTCAGGCACCTCCTAGTATCCCATTCACTCTGTTAACATTTCTGGTCAAATAAGTATCATAAAAAGACGAGATAATATTCCTACAAATATAATAGAACTTATCGTATTATTTGATGAAGAGCGCTTGAATATGCCTGTATATATGTATTGCAGAACTGACACAAATCTCGAAGAAAATGCTTGAGATGGTTGACAATTTAGAGAAACAAGCCAAGACTATCAAAAGGTAAATGTGGGTCATAGATTGGTAAACATAAACTAACACACTGAAGCAGGGAATCAGTAAAAAAAATTCAGTGACCAATTTTCGAGGGCTGCTTTCAGCAGTTCAGCCACCCCTTGACATTTTAACTTGCCTAGTCATTAAGCTACCTATTGAAACCTACGTTCGAGTCTCCCTGAGGAGACTACACTCAGCCACTTTTCCCGATCCCGAAGCGCGCGCTCTACCTCTAGGCCACCGCTCCCAGTAACCTTAAATGGGTTGACAACTTCAATTAACATAGACTGACACAGGGACTGGTCCTTAATGAGCTTAACATATACTAACACTGGATATATAGGATATAGGCTTGTAGAATATGTTAGGCTGTAAGAGACATATATGCCCTGCTATCATCAGTCTGTATGTCTATGAAACACGTCTATCAGAATACAACCCTGCAACATAACGTTACTATATTCAAATTCATTTTAAAGATACAATGTAATATTATAGAAATGGTATGAATTTTAGGATTGTGGTCAATGTTTAACTAATATATTAGGGGCTGACGACGGACTTTACGAAATGACCCTGATATAAGCCAAATGCTTATAAATAAAAGTTGAAATGTACTTCAATTGATAATGCGTCGAAACCAGTGAGTTCCTGACAATAGTATTTTATTCTTTCATGTAATTATGTTGATACCTTGCTTTACAGCAGCACTGTCATGTACAGGACAGTGCAATAAAGGTGCAATTCCAGAAACGTGTTTGTACGCGAGCTTCAACACTCATAGCCTTCAAAAGCATTTTCCTAAAATGTTGTATTAGAAATTGTTTTGCTGGTTTCAGAAGGATTATTGAGAGTGACAAGTGTATAAGTTTGACTTTAGATACCAAATGATAACAGTAGTTTATGTCTTCAGCTGAGGTGATCGGCTTCTTGAGGCTGGGCCATTCAGTTAGGGCATTCAACTTGTTGAAACTAGGTCATTCGGCTGGGTCTTTCAGCTTTTTATTGCTGAAATTAGGTCATTCAGTTGAAACCATGGCATTCAGCTTTTAATTACAGTCGTTCGTTAACTTTCTAGGACTTCAGACAGCTAAATCTAGGTATTTCAGCTGTTTTACTGTTGAAACTAGGTCATCCAGCTTTCTTTTTGATTGCTGAAACTAGTTCAATCAGCTTTTCGACAGCTGTGACTTGAGCAGTTCATCTTTTCGTTGGGCATTGTGCCTTGTATGTTTTTATGGTTTTCTGTGCTTGTCTGGTTAAATTGAGTGCCGCCTGAGTTCAGCTTGGGCATTCAGCTTTCTTTTTGGCTGCTTAAACTAGTTCATTCAGCTTTTTGACAACTGGGAATTCATTTTCTCGTTCGGTTACGTGTTAAATGGGCAGTGTGCCTTGGTTTTTTTCGTCCGACTTAATATTATTTTTATAAACAGTCTGATGGCAGAGCTGAGAGATAGGAAACACGTGGTTAAAAAGCTGACAGACGAGAATGGTGATCTGAATCAGGATGTAACTGTACTACGTGCCCGGTATAACAGATATGAGAAAGATCTACAGGCTGCTCAAGCGGTAAGATACGATAATTGGTATCACATACACATCACTTATCCACATGTAATGTCTAGGCCACGGAAACGTTACCACTTGGGTACATTTTGAATACGTTTGTTTGCAAATGTTTCACTCAGCCAATGGTGTTTATTAATCACGTTCCAAAGGTCTTTGATTTTTAACATACCCCCAGATACAGTCATAATTATGACGGTACAATGGGTTTTACCATGTACATACACTTCGTGGAGTTGTTCCCCTTTGTTTACGGTTTTCCATTTCCCAAATAGTTCAACTAGAGACTGCGAAAACCTTCAGTTAAACTATGGTCGAATCAATGCTAGTTTGCTTTTGTTCTTGTTTAATCATCAGCATCTTGAAACTACTCAAACGTAATTATATGGGTTTTGTTGTCTGGAGAACCCAGACATGCGCAGATTATCGGTCGATATTAGACTATAGTTAGCGCCAAAACCCAGCCATGTATTAAATATATATTGCAGAAGCAGCTGTCAATAGTTTTCCTCATTGGCACCAAGGCCTAAGATATTAACATGTATTCTCGTAATTGGTTTATCGTGTGCGTTTTAACATCTCGACTTGCATGAATACTAGTTGCACTGGTCGAATACAGTATATCTGTTTTATAAATCAGTTGATTCGGCGACTTCATTCTGAACGTCTGGCAGATGGAGGGCATGTAGCCAATCAGAATACCGTTGTTGGGAAATCTTTGACTGAATCTATAAGTAAAGTACTAGGATCGGTAAGACATTTTATAACATTTGATATATATCGTTTGCCTTTTTAGCTCACCTGTGAGTGTCACAAAGTGACAGAGTGAGCTTTTGTGATCAATCTTCTTTCGTCGTCCGTCGTTCGTCAACAATTTGCTTGTATGACACTAGAGGTCACAATTTTTGCCTAATCTTTATGAAACTTGATCACAATGATCATTTTAACACAATCTAGGTCAAGTTCGATATTGGGTCATCTGGGGTCAAAAACTAGGTCACAGGGTCAAATCATAGAAAAACCTTGTGTAGTCACTAGAGGTCACAATTTTGACCTAATATTTATGAAACTTGGTCAAAACGATCACCTCAACAAAATCTAGGTCAAGTTCAATATTGGGTTATCCGGGGTCAAAAACTAGGTCGTCTGGTCAAATCATAGAAAAACCTTGTGTAGTCACTAGAGGTCACAATTTAGAACTCATCTTTATGAAACTCAGTCACAATGATCATCTCAACAAAATCTAGGTCAAGTTCAATATTGGGTCATTCGGGGTCAAAAACTAGGTCATAAGGTCAAATCTTAGAAAAACCTAGTAGTCTCTAGAGGTCAGAATTTTGACCTTATCTGTATGAAACTTGGTCACTATGATCATCTCACCAAAATCTAGGTCAAGTTCGACAGGTGATCGACCTAGAGCCCTTTGGCCCCTCTTGTTGAAGTTTCTACTCAAACGTTATGATCTCTATTACATAAATATAACTGTTTACTATTTTATACATTGTATTACTTTTGTGCAGAATTTATCAATGTCCGTAAGTAAGTTACCCTTGAAGTTAAATCAACGTTGTTATCATAATGTATTTTGATGATACTTTAATCATGCTATTCAAAACAACAATAGATACATTGAGAGTGCTCTACGAGTACACCAAATTACACTATCAAATAAAGTTTTACAAAGTGTTGGTTATATTGACAATGACTATTGCTATCTTCTTAATGAATGTTGTTAGCTATAGTTTGTTTTAATGGGCAAATAATGTGTCTGTTATAATTTACAGATAGGATACGAACCAGAAGTTAAAGGCATGAGTAGTGATCCGAGTTTGTTACGGACTCAAATGAGGGAGTGTCAGGAGTCTCTGGAGGCCATCAAATCAGTAAGTTCTGTGCTGTGTCAAAGTACTACATGTATCATGTCAAATCAAAGCACTGCATACATCGTGTCAAATCAAAGCACTGCATACATCGTGTCAAATCAAAGCACTGCATGCAACATGTCAAATCAAATCACTGCATGCATCATGTCAAATCATAGCACTTAATGCAACACGTCAAATCAAAGCACTGCATGCACAATGTCAAATTAAAGCACTGCATGCATCATGTAAAATCACAGCACTACATGCACAATGTCAAATCAAAGCACTGCATGCATCAAATCAAAGCACTGCATGTATCAAATCAAAGCACTGCATGCATCGTGTCAAATAAAAGCACTCATGCAACATGTCAAATCAAAGCACTGCATGCAACACGTCAAATCAAAGCACTGCATGCAACGTGTCAAATCAAAGCACTGCATGCAACACATCAAAGCACTGCATGCACAATGTCAAACCAAAGCACTGCATGCAGCACATCAAATCAAAGCACTGCATACATCATGTCAAATCAAAGCACTGCATGCACCTTGTCAAATCAAATCACTGCTTGCATCATGTCAAATTAAAGCACTACATGCAACATGTCAAATCAAAGCACTGCATGCAACGTGTCAAATCAAAGCACTGCATGCAACACATTAAATCAAAGCACTGCATGCATCGTGTCAAATCAAAGCACTGCATGCAGCAAATTAAATCAAAGCACTGCATGTATCATGTCAAATCAAATCACTGCTTGCATCATGTCAAATCAAAGCACTGCATGCATCATATCAAATCAAAGCACTGCATACACCATGTCAAATCAAAGCACTACATGCACGATGTCAAATCAAAGCACTACATATACCATGTCATATCAAAGCACTGCATGCATCATGTCAAATCAAAGCACTAAATGCAACATGTCATTTCAAAGTAATGCACTCACCAATGTCAAATCAAAGCATTGCATGCAACAAGTCCAATCAAAACAGTGCATGCATCATCAACATGCTATTGAGTTGTCTGTCTAATTCTTTGATTCAATAGTTAAGTATTGGTAGATATATAATAGTATATGTCATATACTCTTACTGGTATTAAAAACAAGAGTAGGGCCTTAATGGCATTAATGGCCTACAGACAGTTAAGTAACATTACTGCGAATTATTAATATGTAATAAAATTTGATATTTTAGGAATATTCTAGAGCCGCTGAAGAGATAGAAGAATTGAAAACAGAACTGGAAGAAAAGGTAAAGCTAAAGAAATTAATTTGTTCTCTCTACATTATATGACCTAGTGGTTTTGTTACATGTACCTTGCGATTGGTATTTACAGATGAATCTAGGGCATTTAGCTTTTTTACAGCTGAAACTAGGGCATTCAACATTTTTTATAGATGAAACTAGCGCATTCAACTTTTTTATAGATGAAACTAGGGCATTCAACTTTTTTACAGCTGAAAATAGGGCATTCAACTTTTTTATAGCTGAAACTAGGGCATAGTGCTTTTATATAGCTGAAACTAGGGCATTCAGCTTTTTTAGAGCTGAAACTAAGGCATTCAACTTCATTATAGCTGAAACTGGGGCATTCAGCTTTTTTATAGCTGAAACTCGGGAATTCAACATTTTTATAGCTGAAACTAGGGCATTCAAATTTTTTATAGCTGAAACTAGGGCATTCAGCTTTTTTATAGCTGAAACTCTGGCATTCAACTTTTTTATAGCTGAAACTAGGGCTTTCAACTTTTTTATAGCTGAAACTAGGGGCATTCAACTTTTTTATAGCAGAATCTAGGGCATTCAACTTTTTTATAGCTGAATCTCGGGCATTCAACTTTTTTATAGCTGAAACTAGGGGCATTCAACTTTTTTATAGCTGAAACTAGGGCATTCAGCTTTTTTATAGCTGAAACTAGGGTATTCAGCTTTTTATAGCTGAATCTAGGGCATTCAATAGCTTTTAACAGCTGAAACTAGGGCATTCAGCTTTTTTATAGCTGAATCTAGGGCATTCAATAGCTTTTTTTCAGCTGAAACTAAGTCATTTGGCTGATGAAATTGTGGTTAGTACATAATTATTGCTTCTAAACTATATAAAAAATATTATTTCTTGATTTTCCTGTTAGCTGATACACTTGAAATGTTATGATTTTAAGAAAATTCTATGTTTTCTCTTAAGAAGTGCTTTGTAAATACATGTACATGTACCACCCCTGAACCATATATTTCATTTTGTTTCCATGTTTTCACAGAGAGTTTATATCCGTGATATGGAAGCTGAGAATGAGAAAATTATTAAAGATCTGAGGAAATTAAAACAAGAGAGGAGACAATCAGTGTAGGTTCATTATCTATCATGTTAACACTATATTAATATTACTAATTGTTTATACATTGAATACAGTCAATCCATTGGATTATGCAAAACATATGCAATCATTTCCAATGTTTTTACCAAAATTAAATCCTCTAATTGGTCAACTCAATTCTCGATTAACGTATGTAAACATTCTGGTTTCTGATCAAGTGCCCAGGGTAATGTGATATTTACTTTGGTTAACTGTTGCAAAATTGGTTTTACAAATTACGAAAAAATAAACAGATAAGGTCAGTATTGTACTCAAAACATCACTGATAAATTGTGCTCATCTGATTAATCCACCCTTGTGGAATAAACCAAATTGTACCGCATTTCTCATAATCCTGGGCGCACTATAGATGATTACATGAATACTGAAAATATTATGATTATATCATAATGTAGCCACTTTTGATAGGGCGGCATAATGGTTGACATGGTCGACGGGGCATTGCTATTGACTACAGATGGTGGGGTCCCCTGGCTTTGGTGCTTGTTCAATTCTGAAATACTTTTCAATGTTTCCCACCCACTAGTCAACAAATTGTATGGAAACTCAGAGGTTACAAATCTCACAAGTATCGGTCATGTACATCATGCGCGTTAAAGAACCAATTGAGGTACATTTGTATTTCAAAAAAGCTTAGGGTTATCTACCTGGATTTCTTGTATCTCTCAACTGTCTGTTCCCTATAAATGAGGTCTGACTGGCCAATCACTCAAACTTATTATAGATAGAATCTGACAGTTAAAGGTGTATGACTTATTGCGAGCAAAAGCACCTGAAACTTTCTGTCACTGTATATGACTTTTTTTTAGAGACTATACAATTTAACATGTTTGAATTCTTACGATATCTGGTAGTTGACTTGTTTATACGCTGTGATGATGTTTCAAGTGATATGTTTTGATTTTCCTGTTACAGAGCTGCAGGACTTCTACCCCCTCCAGCTGCCGGCGACGCCCACACTTGCGAGCACTGCTACTGTCATATGACACCTAACGACTTTGAGGTTAGGCTGAAGCTTCAATCTCTAATACTGTAAAATCATTATATTTAGAGGGAGTCAAATTTTCGTTGATTTCCTTCTTAAACTGGTAGTCACTGTCATAAAAATATAATCCACAGGATTAATTGATCTCCCAAATACAGGACATGTGTTTGCCCTTCCAAGTTTTGTAATAAACGAATTGACGGATCCAGGAAAAAACATATTTATCAAAATCCACGAAATTTAATATCCACGAAAATATGTTACAGTATGTTATTTAAACTTATTTCTATTTCATTATTATTACCTAATAGTTAAAGGGAATATTTACCGGTGATTTAAACTTTTGTGTAATAGTTCTATTCGGCATCGTGATTGCATTCGCAACATTTTCCCCGAAATTCCCCTTACATTTACCTGTGTACAACCGATAGTTCACGTCCATTGTTATACCTGTACGGAAACTTACGGAAATATCTCCGGAAAAGTCCGATGTTAGAAACGAAGCGTGTGACGTCACAATCGTGCTATTAACAAGATGTCGGACAGCGAAGTTCTCCGACTCAGCCAATCTGGGAAGATATATACGGTCCCTGAGCTAATGAAACGATAAATTCTTCGGATACAGATTATGATGGCAATGAAAATATTTTGCCGAATCAATTCAAACCTATTATTAATAAGGGAAATCATAATAACGGCGACGAAGAAATCTGCCAGACATTCACACTGTAAATATCGCTGACCGCATTGGCTACACGGACTGGTTATTGACCTTCCTGTCGATTTTGATTGACAGGTGGCGTTAGCCAATCATATTGCAGCATTTCGGCTACGGTTTATTGGTTTTTGTAGGACACGAACTAAAATCAATGGAAATTGTGCAATATTTAATTAAGCATTATTTCATTAATAATGAAGAAATTCTTAATACATTGGCACGTTTAGAAACTAGAGAATTTCAACTTAAATTGGTTGGTAGCGATGCCATGAAAGTAATTTATACACTAAATAAATTTATTAAACCCTGAGGACCTCGGAAGTAAGAGATACATAATTATGTATATTTTCTTAAATTTAGTCAGAGTTTGAAGCAATATCATTTATATTTTCCAAAAGAATTGACAATCACATGTTGAGAAAAAAAAGCTTCGTCTTTAATTTGACTCTTTTAAAATATGTCATTTAAAGCCCTAGACACGTGAAAGTATGTTATTGTTTGTTATAAAATAAGAACACACAAATCCCAATTAACGAGAACGTGTGGATTTTTTCCATAAAAACTGGTTTTATAATGTTGAACATAATTATGTTGGTTTGGTCTATGTAATAGTTAAAGCGCTCTTTAGTTGATATCATTGCTGTACTCAATTGCATTCAACCTCTAAAGCATAATTATAAAAATATAGATTTAAAATTATATGTAAGGTCTAAGACAATTGAAAATCATGACGGATCGATGTAAATTTATTTGAAAGTATCTATAGGCACGGAAATACATTAGACATTCTGTGTATATCCGTGCTATAGGCCAGAGTACTGTCAGACATATATAATATTATGTATACATTACTACAAATCGTATATAGCAACACTATCTGACCTTGCGAAAACTGCAATCAAAGTAACTGGTGACACATTGTTAATTGACAGTAAACTAATCAGCAAGACACCGCGACCAGTCGTAGATCATAGAACCCCGACTGATTACCGCGGGATACCAACCTAAGCGATATCATCAAAGAATATAACACATTGGAATTTTAACTGACTTATAATCTAGGACTTATATCTTTAGTTCTGGTATAATGGTGCATATAAAATATGTGTAGCTCAAATTATTGTACTTGACCCGACATTTATAACGTTATGTTAGAAAACGAATATGTTTTTTATTGCTAACGCGTGATTGTACATTGGTAATTAGTTTATTTGTTAACTGCCAATGGCAAACCGTGTGCGCATATTACACATATTACGGAAGTTGCAATTAAATACAACCTTGTCCCTCTGTTGCTAGCAATCAACAAAATGTATGTCACTGCTAAGCGATAGAGCACATGGATAACACCAAAGATTCTTCCGTATTCTTTGATAAACACCAATAAAAACCCGAGGTAGAAAATCAGGAGATTGGTTTACACTACTATTATTTTAAAAAAGTTATGCACATTTGAATTTGATTATTAATTAGCACACTAACATACTGACCGGTTGCAAACGATGAAAGGCTAGTTTATGGAATATTTCTTTACACAGTGTATATATGTAAATATATCGCTTGCTTAGCAATAGAAGATAGTAAGTACTATTTACGACCTTATAAGACTCATACATATTTAAAATCTGCACCACGAGGCGCTTCTTATGAGCCTATTTTCATGAAAATCGGAACTGGTCTCAGACACGGGTTTTTTCTTGTTTTCTCAAAATATTGATTTTGTACTTACAACCTTCAAATTCTAAGCCAGCGATATGTATTAACCCATAAAATCAATTATTTTTTACAATAAAAGATGCTTCTCTCAAGACAGGTAGTTAAATTTTCCCGATTTGCACTAAACTGTGATTGAAATCAACAGAAACATTCTGTTTGAGCGACAGATTAAACTGCGAGTACCGATTGTGACGTCACAGTCAGATTTTACGAAGATATACGAACGCGCTTCCGGAAATTTCCGATATCAGCGGTATCGGAAAATGTGCACTACGCGTATATGATTAGTCGACAAAAACATCGTAAATACTCGTAAAATATCGGAATTTTCGTTTATGATGTTAAAAATAGACATTTATTGACCTAAATGTATAATGGAAACAAAGTCAGTCAATAGTCCCTTTAAGTTGTATATTACTGATGTAAGTGAAATCTACTTTTTTTTGAAAATGATTGCTGAATTTTAAATGTTGTATGGCTATAAATGATGAGTGTATTTATGACATACAGTAAAAGAAAAATCACATTTTGCTCATGAGAAATAAGGTTGAACAAATACTACCGGTAGCTTATTTCACTGTTGTTTTGATTCAAAATTTGACTGGTATCAGTTAAACCATCACATTAAAATCTTATAAATGTACTTTTCAGGAGAAAATGGCGGAGTTGAGAGCGGAGGCAACAAAGTGGCAGGATAAATGTAATTATTTCAAGAAATGTTTGGCGGACACAGAGCTCAAGCTGAGTGATGCATTCAGGGAAATATCGGATCTACGTATGGACCGAGAGTTACCTCCACCCCCGCCATTACAGAAAGTGAGAACTTTTTTTGTGATTTAACTTTTTATTCCCGATAGATTTACAATATTACATTTTTGTACATACATATTTAATTTAACATTATTAATTGAGATATATAGAAGAGAATTTAACAATAAATATTTTAACAGGTTTTGCATTAAAGTAATCATGAGACTATGGAAAGCGACAAGCACGCAAAAAAAGTAGTTTAGGCACGCTTGATGAAGTATTCTTGACAGCTATGTACATTGATGATCTATTTAATGAAGAATTGATTTTACAATTTAATTACAATGTATACTGTTTTATAGGAATCTGAGAAAGAAGAACCCAAAGAAGCGGGACCAAAGACACAGGATGATACCACGAAGGAACCTAAACCTGCAGCCAAACCCAAACCTCGACGTCCAGTCAGGGCAAGATATATGGACAAGGTTAGAATGATACACACCTCTCGTTCATGGTTTAATACTTAAGAAATAAAATATGAAAAACCATAGTATACCAGCCTTGCGTTCAAGGAAACATTACATGACATACGTTTCGTACCTGGTAAGCACCTGTTATTCGTTGAACAGTATGTTTAAAAAAACATGTTTGTCACATACACCAAGTTTGGCTAACCATATCCAGAGGTGGTGTGCATGTATTGGTGTAATTAAACAAAATGGCAGACAAAGGCAAACAACAGAATGTGAATAGTAAAACCCGTGCATCCGTACATATTGCGAATTGAGAACGGAAAAAAGGGTATTTATTATTTGCCGCAAACGAAGCGTACAACGAAGGATTATAGCGATGAAAACCCATGATTTTTTAACATGTTTGCAGGTAGCTTTCCTTGAACGTAGGGCAGCTGTTATACAACAGCATAGCGGTCTGTTTGTCTCATTGACATACCAACTACCTTTAAATCCATTTTAATGGTTAATTATCTCATCACATGGTCCAATGGGTTAGATGGAAGGCCTTTTGTCCAACACTTTTGACTATCAATAAGGCAGAGTGGTCTCTGGCGTAATGTCACAGGAGATCGAGGCCCTTAATGATATGGAATGTATATATAAGTTTGTCCACAGGAACCTGATATTTTAATATATAGTAAGTAAGTAATATCGGCCCAAAACACTATCCAAGACTAGTCACTGACAAGCACCCCTTAGCCTTAGAGAAAATAGATATATTTTCCATAAGGGGTACTGGTCAGTACCTGGGTATTGGATAGTGTGTTGGGCCCATATCTATTCAAATATCAGGTTCCTGTGGGTTGTCTATAGATAAATATACTTTTAGAAAAATAGGGGTGACTGACAGAAATTAATAAAAAATTAGTAAGGATTCTTACAAAGATGATTTTTTATTGCACATATATTGTATGGAAGACCAAGGTATTAAATGGAGTCAATACTACCCTCTGGTATCCAGTATAATACAGTCAGGACATCATGAGCAGCACCCTGAATTAAACCAGTCCTTGTCTAATATAACCCTGTTTTGACCCACCCAACATAATTTACTACAAAAATGTATATAAATTGGTTGAATTGAGTGACTCCTTGCCCTTGGCAAAACAAGCGACCATAGTTTTGATGTCCTGCAAAACTGATTGTTATAGTGCGCCCAGGATAATGTGAAAGGCTGGCAAATTTGGTATAGTCCACAAAGGTAAATTACAATTATGTGCACCAAATATCAGTGATGTTTTGAGTATATTACTGACCTTATCTGTTTATTTAAATGATTTGTAAAACCAATTTTCCCACAGTTGACCAAACCGATTCATGTTTTTAAATATCACGTTATCGTGGGCGGACTATAGTTGATGTATTTGAAAGCAGACAATTTGATATATTACAGCATAAGCCAGCATCAGCCAAGTTACCACCCATAGAACAAGCACCTGAAGAAAGTTCTATGCCAGACAATATCCCTGGTTTATCACAGAAACAACAACGTGAATTCAAACTCTTCAAGTCTGGTGACATACAGGGAAAGGTATGAATGGATTTTTTATGCTTGTCATCAACTGATGGAGAGGCATATAGTGATTGTCCTGTCCTTCCATTCATTTGTTGGTTCGTGCCGTCCGTCTGTTCATTCATCTGTGCGAAAATGTTAACCAAAACTTTCAAGTTTTTGAAGCTGAAGTTTTTTTGTAGTCCATCAAGGCATTGCTTTGAAACTTGACATACTTGTTAACCATTATAAACAACATACATTGTCAAGGCCATGGACTCAATCCAACATTTCAACTGAATTATGACCCCTGATTGACTTAGTTAGTTTTATAGACAATGCTTCCACAGGGGCATTAGCATTTATTGAACACAGTTTTTATTTTATTTGTTAAAGATACAATTGTAATACAATTTTTCGTTCATTGAATGACTTATTTTGCAGTTGTCTAGCATTTTTGCACACTTTTTCTTAATATCTCCCTTGAATGTTGTTGATGAATGTCTTCTTATTTTCCCTTAAATTTTACAATATAGTATATTTCTTATTAACTCCAGTAACTGGCATTCAAAATTTTTATCTTAGTATCTCCTTCGTATTTGGCAAACTATACTACTCAAAATTTGATGAGGGTCAAGAAATTTTCCATTTGAATATTTTGTAAATTGAATAAGATTGATTGGTATACGTAGAATTTTCATATTTATGATGTTACATCTGCACAACTAACAACAAATAAAGATTACTTCAAAATTTAATGGCTAAGTGCTGATAAGCCCAACACCATTAAAATGTTTGTGCAGCATTCAAGACTCTGTAATAACAGAATGCGGTCCTTTTCTTGGCATATTGAGTCTTACATGATATGTGAATAAAAATTTCCATGTTATTCTTGCCACTTTGGTCCTTGTCAATTAAAAGGGCTCATCAGTTACCTGGAAAACGATGTCATTTTGGCAATGCATATCAAATGCAAGACATAAGATATTTGAATAATTGCACAGATATTTCTTAATCGGTTTTGTTTATTCAACATAAGACGGACATGAAAATCTATTTCTTGACCCTCAGCAAAGTTTTGAGTAGTATAACTGTTTCCGTATGACTGAACTACTGTTGACCAGTAGGAATTTAAACAATATTCAAAAATTGAAGAAAAAAGACTTTTGCCTAATGAATTCTGGGTTGATATCTTATTATCTCCCTTGAATATTTCAGTTGAACATGTTAACATCAGAGATCATGGATTTTGTCACCGAGATTGGGAACTTGTTACATTCAGAGTCAAATAGCCAGGTAGGATTTTTTACAGAAGAGTTAGACAAGTGGTCATATTTAATATTGATCTTACTTGACTCAACCAATCAGATCACACCGTATTAAACTCTTGGTCAGTAACAGGCGATATGATTGGCTATCCTTATTCTCTAATTAAATAAGATCAATATTGAATACCACCCCTGTGCTAACATTCATTCAGAGAAAGTCACATTTTTTGGGAGGCGATTAAGCCTCTCATTACTACCATTGCCCATTTCTTAATACAAAATTAACCGCCTTTAGGCTGCTATGTGAATCCGCATTCAAGTAGTTCCAGAAACTGTCAACATTCCCAATACTGCTACATATGTTTCTCCAAAATTTTTAACTGATTTAAGCCAATCAGCAACATTTGTTTATTCTAAGATCAAAAATTATTGTGATACTGTTTGTTAAATGGATATTTTGGCAAAAAGAATCACTACACCGGCTGATACCGAACTTGTTTCATAGTACGAAAATGACGTGTTCATCAAATGTCCCGGCTATTAAGCTATTTTTAGAAACTTCAGACTACGGTCAAGTGATGGTTTTATCAATGAATCGTATACGGTCTGCAGAGTACTGTTATGCAATCATATGGTGTCGCTGTACTAGCTAGCCACTTTCTATAGACTGTCTCCCGCTGTGAGGGAAGTGATTACAAGACGGTACTGTAGAATCTGATAAATAGGCGCGTAGTATTATTTTAAAGCCACTTTTGATATACAGTCAACTCTCGTTATCTCGAATTTCACGGGACCGTGGAAATTACTTCGACATAACGAAAATTCGAGATAGAATTTTCGGCATCGAAGTTGCAATGTTATCAGTTTCTGTCATTTTACGCCGCCATATTGTTACGGTCGTAAGAACGACATATTCGTGAAAATTGCTTGTTGTGATATTTATGTACATGTATTTCTCCTCGGGAAAATGCATTTTATTTTAATTATTATTTTTACAAACAATTGTTCGAGATGACATGTTTATTGATGTTAGTACGTAACCCGAAGCTTTATGACATGTTTGCGCAAATTGTTGCAAACAAATATTTGTTCAACAATGGAAGGCGCGAAAATTACAGGTAAATCGAAGATTTCAGACTGGCGAAGTGTGAAAAACATTCGACGATAGCCGAATACGATCAGACTTCGACCCGACTTCGAGATGAACAATAGATTTAAAGTGCAAATTGGTTAATCGGGACCAAAAAATAATTCGACATAACGAAAAATTCGAGCCGAATTCGAGCCGAAACTTCGAGATGGGTCTCGAGATTTCATATAGACAAAGAAGGAGAAAAATCGGGACTTGAAAAAAACTTCGACATAACGGAAAATTCGATATAAGCGAGTTCGAGATAACGAGAGTTGACTGTACGCATTCAATACACGTATTACATATAAATTAATATGCACCTTTTAACAATTATTTAGATACCCAACATGCCTATATAGTCACATATGCCTATTTTGACATTCAAGACAAGATCGGCAGTAAGAAAACGAACATTAAACGTGTAAAGTCGGTTTAAGCTTTAGTAGCAGCAACCAGATCTCCTCCCACTGGTACTCTCAGTGCTTTGATTTAAATTTTATTTCATGACTTATCTATTTCAGATTTAGCACTATCACACCAAATTTTCAAAATTTGTTCATTCTTTTTCTATGATTTTTGGATTTTTTTTCTATGTTTTTCACTTTGAAGCAGATGGAATTGTCAAAGATGAAAATTGGAGTTTTTGTTTATACATGTTTATCTAAAAAAAAGTTCCAGCTTGTAATTTTTCTACAAAAAAAAAATCAAAGAAGCTTAATGAGTATGGGCCCTCAATGACTAGGTTGCACAAACATGTATTATGTTTTACCTATGAAAATTGGCTATTTTCATGAATTATAATTTCTACCTACAGAGATTTTGTTGGTTGCATTTTGAAAGATCAGTTTGTACTGGTATATAATTGATTCCAAAAACACAGCAAGATGTAACTGCAAAATCTTTCAATTGCAATGGGACAAAATTTTGTGGTTTTTCGTGAAAAAGACCATTCCTGGGGATATAATTTTAAGGATTTCAGATTTCATGAACAATGGCAAGGTCAAAATCCGCACAAATGATCAGAAATCATTAAAAAATCAATCAAATATAATAATTGTTTTATTACATGTTGATACATGCAAGTAACTTCCTTAAACCCAGTTTTATACCTGACAGAACTTGAAGTATGGCACCCACTGTAAACTTGTCAACTATTCATTGGGGATTTAATTTAGTGGTTGCGGTGACCCATGAAATCCACAAAACTAAATCCCCACCTATATTAATGAATTTACAGTAAGTTGAATATGACTGGAAATGTTTGTAAACCGCATTAATTACCTAATGGAAACAAAATCTTTCCACGTTTTTAAAGTATTCTCCTTTTTTGTTACATTTATATGTGACTTTATTTAAATATGTTTAAAGAAATGTGAGTTATAAATGTTATATATCTCTTGTATATATTTTAGGCCCAGACTAAAGTTCAAGGAATGAAAGCGTTTGACTTTGCATCACAGCAGGGTGGTAAGAAGCCTAGAGATGATAAAACTCCGAAAGATGAGGAGACAAAACAAATGAAGACTGCGGTCATCTTCAACGGGCAACATGCATGTTCTAAATTAAGGGAAGCTTTTGAAATGTTATCAGGTTCCTTAAACCTTCAGGTATGAACTGCTGGCATTGTATGGTTATTGAGTTACTTCCCTTGATATTAAGAAACTAACAGAGGTTACTTCCCTTGATATAAAGAAACTTTCAGAAGTTACTTTCTTTGGTAAATATAAACTCTCAGGAGTTATTTGGTTCCTTATATCTTCAGGTATGAATTGCTTGCGTTGCTTGACTATTCTACCCTGGAATGGTTCCAATTTGTTGGTTGTCCGATTGGTACGAAACGTGCGCCACATAATTCTTCGTTGAACGCAGGGCTGAACTCCTCTCTGAAGTTACTTCCTTTGATTTATATAGAACCTTACAGAATTTACTTCCCTTAATGTATAGAAACGTGCAGAAGTTTCTTCCCTTATAATTTTTTCCCCTCAACTTATAAAACCTTACAGATAAGTTACTACCCTACAGAACCTTACAGAAGTTATTTCCCTTTATTTATAGAAACTTACAGAAGTTACTTCCCATAATTTATAGAAACTTCCCTTAATTAATAGAAGTTGCCAGAAGTTACTTCCCTTACTTTATAGAACCTTACAGAAGTTACTTCCCTTAATTTATAGAAACTGACAGAAGTTTCTTCCCTTAATTTATAGAAACTGACCGAAGTTACTTCCCATAATTTTTAGAACCTTACAGAAGTTACTTCCCTTAGTTTATAGAATGTGACAGAAGTTACTTCCCTTAAGTTATAGAACCTTACAGAAGTTTCTTCCCTTAAAGTTTCTTTCCTTAATTTATAGAAACTGACCGAAGTGTCTTCCCTTAATTTTTAGAACCTTACAGAAGTTACTTTCCTTAATTTATAGAACCTTACAGAAGTTTCTTCCCTTAAAGTGTCTTCCCTTAATTTATAGAACCTTACAGAAGTTATTTCCCTTAATTTATAGAAATGACAGAAGCTACTTCCCTTAATTTATAGAACCTTACAGAAGTTACTTCCCTTAATTTATAGAAATGACAGAAGCTTCTTCCCTTAATTTATAGAACCTTACAGAAGTTTCTTCCCTTAAAGGTTTCTTCCCTTAATTTATAGAAACTTACAGAAGTTACTTCCCCTATTAAAAGTTTCTTCCCTTAAAGTTTATTTCCTTAACTTGTAGAAACTTACATAAGTTTCTTCCCTTAATATATATAAACTATTTTCCCTGGTTTGCATATCAATTGTATTATATCAACAATTAAGCCAATGAAAATTCTTGTTGCTCAATGTTCATTGGTATAACTTTCCTTATTTCAGCATAATGAATATGAAGCAATATACCGATCATTCAAGATAAGTCAACAACGTAACAACCTTCGTCGAGAGATATTTATGGGCCGTATGCCGATATCGGCTCTTCAAGAGTTTGATCGCATTCAAAGACAGAAAATGTCGGAATCCAAGGAAGATAATCTACTTAATGTTTATTACAAGTATGTGAGAATAACTGATATTTACTTATTGTTAAAGGGAGACAATTGTGTATGATATTGATCATTAAAGTTCAAGGGAAACCACTCAGTGTGTATGATATTGAGGATTTTAGTTAAAGGGAAGTAATTAAGTTCTGTTAATAATGAGTACCGTGTATCTTATATCTGAGAATAAATTAATTTATGTCAGCATTTTTTAAAACTTTGCTCTGTTTTACAAAAACAAGGTGGGTGTTTCTTGGGGTTTTGATCTTGCAGTAACTTAATAAAAAAAGTACTAGCGGACATTTTAAGCTGCTAATATAGGATATCTCAAAGTGCAAGAAAACTTGTTTTCTCCAAGTCTTTCAAGCATTAGTAGAAAATCCACTCCTCGCGGTTTGATGCGTAGAATTTCTTAAAACTTTCACAGATTAACAATCTCAATGCAAAACTTCTGTAAATTATACCTGAAACTCCATTTTCACTGGAAAACACCACCAGTTCTGTTTACTAAAGGCATGTATGTTTTATTTAATTGACAGTATAAGTTATGGTGGAGGAGGCGGGTCTATGGGTGTGGCAGGTGGTAATAGAGCCCGCCCACAAGCAATGTTCAATGAGGGAGAAGATGCTGAACTACCTACTTTCTCTGAAGACGAGGATGTAAGTACCTTGAACAATGTACATATGTATATGTGTGCCAATATCTTTTAGGCTTAAAATAAAATATTTGTTTATATCCCCTCCTGCTACCTACCTCCAAAAAGATAATAGCAAGTCGGACAGGAAAGGCAGCACTCAACTTAACCTAAGCTGAGCACAGAAAACATAAAACCATCTCATACCATATTTACACAGCACAATGCCAAACACACACTGAACGCTCCTACCTTAAAAAATATTTAGAAATCATAAAAAATATAGGGGGGTGGGGGGACATTATCAGCAGAAGAAGTAAAAAAATATTTTTTCTACCAGGTCCTACCTACTCAATGATGTGAGAGCAACGTTTTACTTTTTTCCCGACGAGACTGAGACTGTGACTCTTCTTATTATTTTACAGAAATATATTGTGTAGGTGTGATGCAGAATGTGCCAATGTTTTGCCAACTGGGAGAGGGGCAGTGTGCATAAAGGGAATGACATTCACAAAAAAAGGACCGTCAAATGCAATGTTACGTGCAAGCGGACATAACATCATTATGTACTTACGTTATTTATTTGTAGTGTCAATCTGAAGAAAACTATTACAGTTGAAAGCTAATCATGATGATTATTTCTGTGTTTGTTTTTGAGAGACATATTGACATTTACAGAAAGACCAGTATACAGGATAGACTTAATAATGATGTGAGAAACTTATTACTCCAACCCCAGGGAATTTGACTATTTTGTTTTCAGTACTAGGTGTGGGATTCAGGCAGGCAGGTTGTCATCTAAATTCTCAGAAACTCCCTACAGATCATGGGTACCAAACCTAGTTGTGCATATTGTCAAGAATTTTAAATGAATTTTGCAGGAGTTAAAGACTCAAGCGTTTGTGTGTATGTCCTTGTAATAAGAATTGTAGATCAATTTAACCTCTATATAGCACTACCCTCTCAACAACAGACAGTATAAATTATGTCTTCCAATAAGTGTTGGTATATAGAGGTTACACTGTAACATCCTTCTCAAATTATTTATCTTCAGACAACCTTGGCTTAACCAGCTAGTCAAGGGATGCAGAATTGTGTTTTTGATTAAACTGTGTGACCGTTTAAAAAAATATTCTTTATAAAATAGTCATTTGGTATTTAATGACATTGATTGCATTTGTCAGGTGATTGTTGAACTAAGGTGCCAACTATAGTATAACCTCTCTAGAGCAACACCAAAAGCAAAGCACCAAGTTTGGTTGCTGTACAGAGGTAGCTGTTTATGTTGCTCTGGAAAGGTAAAAATATATGTGGAGATAATTATGTAGATATTTGCTCTATGGACGGCTGCTGTGAAGAGGTTGCACTGAAGTTAGCAAATTTTAAATTTGACACATTTTATATGTTTCCAGAAATCCTTGTACAAGCGATTTTTTATATTTCTTCATTTATAGTGTTGTTTGTAGACCAATATTTACAATAGTGGATAATTGTTAGCAAATTTTGTCAATTTACGAAATTCGCCAGTATTTCTATTTTGCTAATTTAACCGCTTATACAGTAAGGTATGGAACATTAAAGCGGTGATAGGATAAGTGGTTAATATTGACATAAATTACAAAATGGCTGTTTAATAGAGATATCACGTTACATTCGATGATTAGGTTTTGAAACTTGACACTGTCATATCTTAACTCTCTGAGAGCCGTGTTTGTCAAAATATGTATTATCTGTCGATATGTATTTTGTGCTGTGTGTCTTTAATATTATCAGTTCTGTCTGTTAATATGACTCTGATTAACTTTGCTGATTAATGACCTTGCAAAACTATATAATCCAATATGGATATGTAGATTATATATCGGAGATAACACCATGAAAATAATCATACATATGTCATATTCAAGGAGTTTAGATGTATAGGTATTTATTATAATTACATTTTTTTGTCAATGATATTTCAACAAATAAACACTGGTACAGTAGTAACAGATCAGGTTGGCTAAGGATTTTTTATCACTGTTCTATGTTTGTTTTGTTATCTTTGTTTCTTATTTCATCAACCAGAGATTCTAAGATAGGATAGATGATGTATGAGATATACATGTTTGTTTCACATTATCAGTGTTTCCATTTACATTCAATTTCCAGTTGACTAAGTTCATGCACAGATCAAACGAATGTTCTCAGAGGGGTCCAATCAGCTTTTTTTTCATAGGAAGGGGCCAAACCAGCTATTTTCTCCTATTAGTGGGTCCCACCAGCTATTTTACTCAGGTGTCCACACACCTGTTTTTCCTTAAGTAGGGGTCCAACATGCTATGTTTTCTAGGAAGGGGTCCTGTCTTTTGCTCAGGGCGGGGATGTCGACTAGCTTTTTTCTTAGAGTGTTGTCCTGATCAGAATTCAAGCCCTTAAATTGTATAAAATTTCAAGGCATATGTGAATTAACATAAATATTAGCTATACTTATGTCTTGTAGGTTTGTGTGTCAGCAGTATTTTTTATCTACATGTTCTTATTTTTGTAATTTTAAGCATATGATAGGATTGTATTTTCAAATACTGTGAGTCTTGTTAATTGTACATCAAATAAAAGTTTACTTTATAAGAAGAGAAAAGCTCACTTTTGGAGGCCAAAGTTTTATTAAATGGGCAAAATATTTCTCATAAGGCCTCAGTCAGTTAAAGTTTAAGTGATATTAGATTTATTTGAAATTTCTATTCTTACCCCATTCAATATAAACTTTTTAACAAATTTCATTTGTATTTCACCTGACGTTTAAAACATTATCAGGGGAACTGCTTTTGAGAAATTAATTTCTCATAACGTATTTATCCTTATAAATGTATGATAGATTTATTGATAAGACTGTTTATTTACTTTAAGTTCAATGATCTTGTGAAATGGTCCATTTCTCCTGAGAATGGGGCTAATTTGTGATGTTATGTGAATAAATGTTAAGGTAGGAGGACCACTTGTACAATCTTAAAGTAGGAGGATCACACTTGTACATTCTTAAGGTAGGAAGATCACTTGTACAATCTTAAGGTAGGAAGATCACTTGTACAATCTTAAGGTAGGAGGACCACTTGTACAATCTTAAGGTAGGAGGACCACTTGTACAATCTTAAGGTAGGAGGCCCACTTGTAAAATCTTAAAGTAGGAGGATCACTTGTACAATACTATTTTGGTACAATATAATTTGGTACAAAAAAATTTGGTACCAGTAGATCTATATTATGCATGTGAAATTGTTAGGTTTTTCAATCCTCTCAATTATGATCTAAAATATTTTGACTTATATGTTAAAAATGCAACAGATAATTATGTTCCATATGATTATAAAAAATATATATATATTGAAATTTTCACTCAATGATTCAAAATTAATTTGGTTTTCCGATTTATGGAAAAAATAAATGAATGTAATTTTAAATAGATGGGCGAACATTTTGTATTTGTAGTTTATTATCAACCTTACGTTTATTACAGTGCTTTGATTTTGTCAATTTGTGTTGTTGGATTTTGACAGATTCTGTTCTTTGACTCTGTATCTTTTTATTAAGTTGGTTTAATCTTTCTGTACTGAGTGAATCCATATAATACCAAGACCCACTTCATCAGTTGGTCCTTTAAAACAGGGGACACATACCTCAAGGGTTTATCAGATGGTCCTTTAAAACAGGGGACCCATACCTCAAGGGTTTATCAGATGGTCCTTTAAAACAGGGGACCCATACCACAAGGGTTCATCAGTTGGTCCTTTAAAACAGGGGACCCATACCTCAAGGGTTCATCAGTTGGTCCTTTAAAACAGGGGACCCATACCTCAAGGGTTCATCAGTTGGTCCTTTAAAACAGGGGACACATACCTCAAGGGTTCATCAGTTGGTCCTTTAAAACAGGGGACCCATACCTCAAGGGTTCATCAGTTGGTCCTTTAAAACAGGGGATACTTACCTCAAGGGTTCCTCAGTTGGTCCTTTAAAACAGGGGACACATACCTCAAGGGTTTATCAGATGGTCCTTTAAAACAGGGGACACATACCTCAAGGGTTCATCAGTTGGTCCTTTAAAACAGGGGACCCATACCTCAAGGGTTCATCAGTTGGTCCTTTAAAACAGGGGACACATACCTCAAGGGTTCGTCAGTTGGTCCTTTAAAACAGGGGACACATACCTCAAGGGTTCCTCAGTTAGCCCTTTAAAACAGGGGACACATACCTCAAGGGTTTATCAGTTGGTCCTTTAAAACAGGGGACACATACCTCAAGGGTTCATCAGTTGGTCCTTTAAAACAGGGGACACATACCTCAAGGGTGTGTCAGTTGGTCCTTTAAAACAGGGGACACTTAACTAAAGGGTTCCTCAGTTAGTCCTTTAAAACAGAGGACACTTACCTCAAGGGTTTATTTTGGCTTTAAAAAGTATGTAAAATTTGACACCAAAATAGAAATCTGTTTTGTGGGTTAAAGATAGATAAAAAAGAAGACATTAAGAAGATTATAGGATATTCACAAATATCGGCAGATTTTGAACTGTAGATTTATTTTGTTATTGTGATAAAAGTATGTTTGTATGTATTTAATAATATATCAGTGCAGATTTCGTCGATGTTGGGGAGGAGATTAGGAACAGCTCAATCTTGTAACTGCTGACACGTCTTATTGTAGAAGATTTGGTATGCAGACGAACACTTGTGTCTTTTTTTATATATGATACCCGTAACAGTTTTTTTCTACATTTTTTTCATTGGCATTTAGATACTATACCAATGAATAATAAACTTGGTGGATAGATTTGTTGGTTACTGTAGTGGTTTGAAGGTATGATTGATTCCATGACATTAAAGTTCTTATTATCATGGAATACCTGACTTTCAAATTGTTAAATTAAACTTTTAATTTGAATGACATGAAATCCGAAATTTCCTTAAATAGGTCCTTGTCAAATGTGGTGAAATATTTAAATACTATGTATTTTGTATGACAATTGTATAAAATGCTCCAATACTGGCCCTGAGTGGTGCATTTATCTACTGTAAATCACTTTATATTTGTGTGACCTATGTTTTGAAAATTACGGTAACACTCATTTTACAGATTTATGAATTTGTGGTGGTAGGCTTCAAGATAACTTTTCACATTATATTTTTGTGGATTAAGAATTGATAAGGAACTCGATAGGAGAGATCATGTTTGTATACAAAGGGATTAGTACCACGAGCTAGCTATTGGTGAATGGCAGGTTTTCATTGTTAATTCATCCAATAGATTGCCGGTGGGCATTTTGCATATGAATACGGTGATTTCTCCTACTCATGAATAAATTGAAATAAAAGCATTGCGAATAATACTCGACATTCAGTATATTAATTGCCGCTAAACTGTTAGAAACATAAATTTAGTTTTACAATCTTTGCCGGTAATTATTATAACATGATACTTTGATTTTATTCTAATTACTTTTAAGTTTCGTGATTGAGAAAAGACCCGACATCGACATTTTCTATATTATGTGTGAAACATGGATTTTTTATAACTACAGTCAGATCTCGATACAATGACGCTGTTTGTATCCAAGAAAATTGTCGTTGTAATGAATACGTCAGTATACTGAATTGATACAAGGAGCATTTAAATACTTTTGTCCCCAAAGATGTCAGTATAATGAATTTGTCAGTGTATCAGGTGTCGTTATATCAAGATCTGACTGTGTATTACAATACATGATCAAATTATAGGGTAATAAAATCCCATTAGTGAAATGTCCATTAGGAGAACATTAGGCAACTTTCAGTATCATAACTGTTTATAGTACTTGGTACTATTACTGCCCTGCGTTCAAGGAGAAATCACGTGACGTTTCGTACCTGGTTTGCAAACGGTACGAAACGTGCGTCACGTGATTTTTCTTTGAGCGCTGGGCTGGTAGTGAAAATCAAAGCACTGTAATACGGTAATGTAATAACATGTGACAGAAGTATGCCTCCATAGCAACCTAAGCATGTAAATACGTTCCCTTTTATTTGACAATAAAACAACTATTCATCGTTGAACTGCATTGATTAATGATCTAATGAAACATTAGTGTGGTTGATTTGTTTAAATACTGTTTATTCTTCCATCCTATTTGTTAAATTGATGACATTTGAATCTCTTTATCATCGGGATCTACGTTCCTGAAGTGTTTAATATAAAGTTTAAAATTTTAGTGAAGTTTGAATTACGTTATAAAGAGGTTTTACAGGATTCTTAAGAGTGTTTGAACAGTTTCTTACATAAAATATGTGTAGCGACACTCCAGGTATATGTAAATATTAGACACATTTTTTTAATAGAGGCCCACAAGAAAGATATTAGGCTTGCCTCTTAAAATTAAGTTGTTATTATTATTATTATTATTATAACACAGGAAATAATATTGTGAAAACTGACCTTTAAATTGTTGTCTCAATTTTGAGGTGGTCTTATTGTTTGGGTAGTGTTAATTTTGAGGTGGTCTTATTGAATCTTATTGAGGTGGTCTTATTGTTTGGGTGGTCACAATTTTGAGGTGGTCTTATTTTTTAGGTGGTCTTAATTTTTGAGGTTGTCTTAAGTTGAGGTTTTACTGTAAATATGTTTGAAACACAGTTGAGAAATGATGTAAAATACAGAGTGTCTGGCAATAGAATGCTTTCTGCTTGAAATATTTACTTGCACAAACATTCAAATATTTTTTTTAAATGGTTTAATGTCAGGTTCAAATTTAAGGTAAAAATCAATTTGGTTAAAAAAAACTACTTTGTGTATATAATACTGCTATTTAAATTCATAAAAGTTATTATTCATTCATTCAAAGTAGTTTTTGCTTAATTTGATATTCTATCGACGGATATTGATTTCATTTGTAATAAACAAAACATAGACAAAATTGGTTCAACTAGATAATTTGCATTGATTGTTTTGTTTTTGCAAATTGAGTTCCTCACGATTTCAAAAACCTGTGTTATAGTCCTGAGAGAATTTGACATGACTCTCGACCTTCTATTAGCACAATTTAACAGCTGATATATTGTCTATATTTATATTCCTGGTTGTATGTTTCATAAGCAGGAAGTATCACTAAGATGCTCGATGTGTAATACCAACACAAATCTAAAGGACCGATATTACACGATTTGCTCGCGGAAATGTATATATTCAACGCAAGAACCTTGAAATATATTCATGCATTAAGGTCAGGATCAGGTAAAATTCTCCATGCTATAATATTCTTCCATTACATGAATATCTTTCCTGGAAACTTTGACTGTGAATTCATAAATCAGTTAAAAGCATGGGACCAAAATTCGCAAAATGAAGACCAAACAAATATAAAGTGATTTATAGAACACAATTTTAAAATGAATGAAATTTTATAATGAATTTATATAGACATTGATTATTGACTTTCACTGACTTTTCGTATACAAAAATAAAAAAATACTACAGACAGGGGTGTGTTATATTGCAATATAATACATGATTGATTATGCCTTGACAATCACTTGATTTTCTACCATTATTCAACTTGACACTTGCTTGTTACACTTGGCTTCAACAAAAAGATGTTATTAAAATTATGAAAACTTTAAAAAATTAAGAGATTTTTAATGGCATATCACAGTATTCCACACATTACAGTACACATATCAATTACATTACACATATTAATAACATTACATTACACATATTAATTACATTACACATATTAATTACATTACATTACACATATTAATTACATTACATTACACATATTAGTTACATTACATCACACATATTAATTACATTACATTACACAAACTAATTACATTACACATATTAATTACATTACATTACACATATTAATTACATTACATTACACATATTAATTATTACACATATTAATTACATTACATTACTAAATAGACCATTGCTAGGTCTCAGAAAAAAAGGTACAGGGTTGTGCCACAAGTGAACGTCATAACATCGTTTCAAAATGACGTTTGGTTTTGAGTAGATAACTGACATATCACGCTGGTTAGGTATTCCTAGGACTACCATAACATGAATTATTAATAATTTTCGGCAGCATTTTAATGTAGAGAAGATGCCAAGAAAGGTTTACCCAGTAGAATTTAGTGAAAATGGCCATGATCACCGACTTTTGATGATATATAAAGAGAGGAGAAAGCGCATTTTATCTGGGTTTTTTTTGCAGGTATTACCATACAGGCAAGAAATTCAGCTATCTCTAGAGATACTGTTCAGAGAAAATAATTCTGTAAAAGTTTTCACCGACATGTTTTGCACAAATATTTCACATAGACGACATTTCGACGTTCAGTTATGGCACGGCGCTGTATGAGAAGTGAATGAGTGATTTGCGGCCATGATCAACTCATTGTGGTTAATACTTTTTATCAAAGCCCTTACAAAATCTTAAAGTTGCACTCAAATTTAAGTTCTTTATAATTATATAACAACTGCCAATTTGTGACGCCGTGGTTTGTAGGAGTTTCATTATCTGAATCATTATCAGTATTGCAGCTTCATATACCACACTTTTTAATTGTAAACAAACTATGAAGAATTTAAATTTGATGCTAAGTGTACGATTTCCGTAAGTCAAAGAGTATGGGATAATTTGTGTATGATCTTTGAATAAGTGCTTTGATAAAACAGTATTTACTTTGCTAGCTGTTGTACTAGCTGACTTACACAAAGTAAACGGCAACTTCTCTACATGTGGAGGAAAAAATCAACTTAGTTGTCAAATTTTCATGGAAGGGTCTGTGTTGCATCAAATATGGCTGTTTACATCAGGTGGCTGATTAATGCAGGTGTATTTGAGTATCACTAACACAGGTTTGACTGTTTAACCAAAGATCAGGCAGGCGGGTAGGACATATTTATTTACTCTAAAGACTTTAAGTTAACAGTTAAGTTATCAATTTTTGAGGGCTGCTTTCAGCAGTTCAGCCTTCACTCACGCTGCCACCCTTTGACATTATAACTTCCCCTGGTCATTGGGCTACCTAAGGAAGCCTACATTTGAGTCTCCCTGGTGAGACTATTTCTCTCCAGGTGGGTGTGCAGCCAACAATATCCAACATGTACAGACACCACCCTCACATGTACCAATTCACACCTTGGCTGAGTGAAGCATGTGAGTTATTGTTGCTCAGAGAAATTAAGCAGTGGCACAGACGGAAATCGAACCCAGGAACTATCGATCATTAAGCACGTGCCTTACTCTATCCTGTTCTATAAGGTTGTCTGTAGTATAATTGTGAGGTTTGTTGCAGTGTACACGTAGCCATCCGTTTCTCTCTTAATGTCTGATGCAAATCAATCATTTATCTCTCTAATACTCAAGACAATGCTGAATATAACTGGATATTACGACAATCAATATTTCATATTGTGGATCCAATCAACTAGTCAAGTGGAGGCCAAGTGATCATAATTCAATATGAATAAATAAAGTTCAATATAAATCATTCTAAATATGGTAAGTAAAATCTGCTGAATCACCATGAATGTTGCCGCAGACAGTCGCGCACACAGCTTTTTATTTAGAACTTTTGTTGAAAAGGAGAGTTATAATTTCTTCAAAGCAAAGAACTGCATTTAAAACAAATAACTCCATTGAAAATGAGTAGCAAAGTGAAAAGCTTCTTAAATTGCTACAACCATCCTTCAAATTGTAGAACAACCTTCAAAGCAAAGATCTACCTTCAAAGTGAAGAGTTTCCTTCAATGTGAAGAGTTTCTGTGAAAGTGAAGAGCTGAACCTTCAACATGAAGAACTTCTTTCATGGGGAATAGTTTTCTTCAATGTGAAGAGCTTCTGTGAAAGCTTCTTTCATGGCTAAGAGTTTTCTTCAATGTGAAGAGCTTCTGTGAAAGTGAAGAGCTAAATCTTCAACATGAAGAGCTTCTTTGTTGGCAGGAGTTTCTTTCAATGTGAAGAACTTCTGTGAAAATGAAGAGCGTCTTTCATGGTGAAGAGCTTCGTTTAAAGAAAAGAATGTCATTCAAAGCAAAGAGCTCCCTATACCCTATACATCGCAATGGTCATTCTACAAAGTACAGAGTATCCTTCAAAGAGAAGAGCTCCCTTCATTTTGAAAAGAATTCTTCAAAACAAAGAGCTCCCATTTCTTCAAAGTAAATAGCTCCCCTCAATGCAAAGAGGGTTTATATAAAATATACTTTTCTAAATGTTTTCCACTTTTCAAGATCAGTTCAGGGTAACAAACATATTGATTTACGGTAAGTGTTGAACAGTTGGTCACATATTGTAATGTTAACTATGCAGAAAAAATAAATTACAAGCATCAAATTCAGGAATTTAAAATATCGAATTCAATGATTAAGATCTAGAGCTCTTCATTAAATAAGCTAAAACCCTTTAATGCCGTAACTGAATTCCAAATATCAAAAAGTAAAATTGAAATACCCTTTACTGCCATACCTGAATTCTTTATATCAAAATACCAATTTGAAATTGACAAATGTTTTTATGCAGTATATATCCAACCTGTTATAGTTTATCAAAAAATATGTCTTTTTTAAATCTTTTTTAAATCTGGCTGTTGTATTTGAACCTTGATATACAATTAGATTTCGTTATCAATAAATTATCTCCGATCTGAAGAGGCTATAGACTGATTAGTTGATCCCAGGCAAACATTGAGAAGTAGTTGAAGTGTAGCTTCACCGTAGCTTTGACGTAGCTTCACCAATATCGGGCTCGAATGATTGTTCCGTTCATGCTATCTATTGTCATTAAACTTGTCGTGTGTTCTACATGATATGATAGTTACGATATATCTGATCATCGTTTATGTGTTGCCAGTGTGAAGACTTTAGCTAGTGTAGATAATGTGTGAAATATTTGGATTTTAGGATTTTATAGTAAAAAACGGTAAATATTCAATATTAATTTTGGGAAATATTTGGATTTTAGGATTTTAGAGTAAAAAGGGGTAAATCAATATGATTTAAATGATTGCCATATAATGGTTATATTAATCAGTTTGCAATAAATTAGTTCTTTAGAAGGAATGCTTAAAAAAATATTCATAATTATTTATTATAATTATGTTGAAACAATTTTGAATGATCATTATTGAAGATTTGCTTGAAATTAGTAAAAGTTTTTACAGTTGATGATTTTAAATAATATCAATTCATAACACTTTGAATTAAATACCTTGATAAAAGAATTGATAATGATGAATTGGACATTTTCAGTTAAATTCGTTAGTGAAAACCTTAAATTTCTTTCCTAATTATGTTGCATAACAGTATTATAATCTAAAATATATAAAACGGGTTCAGAATTTTCTGAAAAAGTATAATTTTTCCAAGATCTTTGCCTGAATATTTTCTCTGGATCATATTTGTTTTGCAATAAACTGATATCACTCAACCAATTGTTTGAATATTATTAAAATCAATGCCTATAAATAATAATAAAATTAATGACTTTGTAATCAGTATTGTAGTTCTTCTGGTTCACTGTTCAACTTAAGAGTGCTTGACTGCCTGTCTAGTGGTGACACATACCAACACCCAGCACAATGAATGTATGTCTGTAACAATGTTGGCATAAGGTAATGCTTCCAATGACTGTACAACTAACCTGCAGTTTAGGGCCTTACCTGAGTGACATTTCTATGTGTATGTATGCCCCAATAATACATGAATGCATGCCCCCTGGAAAGTTTAGTAAGCGTTTTGGCATATATTTGGTCACTTCAAAAGAAACAAAATTGTCTTCACATTTCTTAAATGACCTGTACTTATAACTACCCTCAGTGAAATAATTTTTAGGCCTGGGTGTAGCAGCACTTACACCTCTGCAGTTCCTAGAGATTGTCAGTGTGAAAGTTCAGGTTCAATTCCCACGAGTTCCTAGAGATTGTCAGTGTGAAAGTCCAGGTTCAGTTCCCATTAGTTCCTAGAGATTGTCAGTGTGAAAGTCCAGGTTCAATTCCCATGAGTTCCTAGAGATTGTCAGTGTGAAAGTCCAGGTTCAGTTCCCATTAGTTCCTAGAGATTGTCAGTGTGAAAGTCCAGGTTCAATTCCCATTAGTTCCTAGAGATTGTCAGTGAGAAAGTCCAGGTTCAATTCCCATTAGTTCCTAGAGATTGTCAGTGTGAAAGTCCAGGTTCAATTCCCATTTATTCCTAGAGATTGTCAGTGAGAAAGTCCAGGTTCAATTCCCATGAGTTCCTAGAGATTGTCAGTGTGAAAGTCCAGGTTCAATTCCCATGAGTTCCTAGAGATTGTCAGTGTGAAAGTCCAGGTTCAATTCCCATTAGTTCCTAGAGATTGTCAGTGTGAAAGTCCAGGTTCAATTCCGAGTTGGGCAAATTAAGTTTGACTTCTGTGATTATTGGCTATTTATTCAGATTTTGAAAGGTCTGGTATTTTAGCCCAGGGATGATATTATCAAATGATGTTAAGGGAAAACGTGTATCATATCAGCTAAACAGAAAAATCGAGATTATCAATGTTTTACATAGTTAACATGGGTTGTTCATTGTTCTTTGGAAATATGTGCAGCTCAAATTTTATACTTAAGGCAAAATAGTTAAGTTTTTCATCAAGATGCTTTGTGAATACCACCCAAGGCCTCCACATACTAAAGTCATTAAAAATTGTACTGGTTTATTTCTCTTGCATGATGCGCAGTATAGATTTCGGTGTGTTTTTTTTGTTTTTTTTTTGTTCAACAGTGTATAGCACTGATAGGCTGTTATAGTATATATTTTAGAGAGGCTGAGATTATTGGCTATATTGTTACAGACAGGTTGTTGAACAATTTGCTGGCTTAGAATGAGACAGTCGTAAGTACAAAATCAATATTTTGAGAAAACAAGAAAAAATTGTCTGAAAACAACTCTTTACTTAATGGAAAAACAAGCTTTTTAAACTTCAGTTTGGTCAACATGACCACTTCCAATTTTAATGAAAATAGGATCAAAAGAAACGTCTTGAGATGCAGATTTCAAATATGCATGAGTCTAATATAAGGTCATGAGTAGCATAATTTATTATACAACCTTCTCATTCTAAGCCAATGTGACTGGCTTGGGAGAGGTTTGAACCGTATATTATTTCATATATTGGAGAGTTGCCATGAAGTTATATGTGTTGGCAGTTGAACATGATCTATCATTGATCAATTACATGATGATTTAATGAAGTGTTAATTACAATTTATATCCAATACATGAATTGCATGCAAATGTTAGATAACAGAGCTTAGTGCAGAATTTATACTCATTGTCTTTGAAGCTAATCTTTTGAAGCAATATCTTCTTGGCCCCAAAATTGATATTTACTTGACCCTTTTACAACCCCTTTTTATGTCCAAGAGTTGATAGGCTGGCAAATATATGAGAAACCTGTACATTGTATTTTGCTTGTCGCCAAATAAAGTCAAATTAGGTAGAAAAAAATATCTACCGGTTGCTAGAAGTCCTTAAGTTATCTTTGCTTGCATGTTAAACTCGTGAATAGTGTTTTAATTGCATGTTGGCACGCAATGCAAATTCTTTAAAGGTATTGTAGTGTTTTTTGACCTGTCAGAATTAACTTAATTACAGGGTAGCTGCAGACCATAGATTAGTAATCCTAACATAAGATGCTGAAAAAAATGGGAGAAACATAAAAGAAAAGTCCAAAAATATGTGAAAATGCATCAAAAGAATATGGCCGTGATCCCGATTCATCCATCAGAGACTTGGAATATGTCTTAAGCTGTGTTTAAAAGAGCTGCATTACAAGTGAAATTATGAAGTTTAAATGTAAATTTCTCGAAATTATTTCTCAGCAGTATGCTAATAAAATATCTATATGATTATCTACTTTATAGGGACTCGACTCTAAATTACCAAAGCGCAAAAAATAGAATAAATTGTTTTAAAAAATATTTTTTTCTCTACTGAATGGATAGAATGCATCAAATAAACGAGTAGAATTATTAACATGCATTGTCATTTTGCCAGTTTGGTGCATTTTTAGCTCACCTGTCAATAAGTGACAGAGTGAGCTTTTGTGATCACTCTTCGTCTGTCATCTGTCCGTCGTCCGTCCACAATTAGTTTGTGTAGACACTACAGGTTATAGTTTTGGCCTAATCATTATGAAACTTGGTCACAATGATCATCTCAACAAAATCTATGTCAAGTTCGATATTGGGTTATCCGGGGTCAAAAACTAGGTCACAAGGTCAAATCATAGAAAAACATTGTGTAGTCACTAAAGATCACAATTTTGACCTAATCTTAATTATACTTGGTCACGGATGATCATCTTAACAAATCTAGGTCAAGTTCGATATTGGGTCATCCAGGGTCAAAAACTAGGTCACAAGGTCAAATCATAGACAAATCTTGTGTAGTCACTAGAGGTCACAATTTTGGCCTTATCTTTATGAAACTTTGTCACATGATCATCTTATCAAAATCTAGGTTAAGTTCGATATTGGGTCATCCAGGGTCAAAAACTAGGTCACTAAGTCAAATCATAGGAAAACCTTGTGTAGTCACTAGAGGTCACCATTTTAGCCTTATCTTTATGAAACTTTGTCACAATGATCATCTCAACAAAATCTAGGTCAAGTTCGATATTGGGTTTATCTAGGAACCAAGAACTAGGTCAAAAAGTCAAATCACAGGGCTTGCATGCACAACTACGACTGGTGAGCGACCTAGGGCCCAAAAAGGGCCCTCTTGTCTAATTTCATATTCTACTGCTCAACTAACACTGTGAGCTGATGCAGTAAAAGACTAAATCTCCCAAAGTCCTTTGTGCTAAAATCCAGTTTAAATGTATAAGTTGAAGCTATTTAAAATGTCTCAAATATCAATTACAGTTGCTTTAAATTTACTAGAAAAGTATAATAAATAAAAACCACTTGCAAACAACCAAATACATAATTATTTCTTTTTTTCCCATTTGAGCAATTCTATGTTTTTTGCTGATTTATTGAGGCAACCATGAAAATCTTCATTGGTAATTATAACTATTTAATAATTACCTCTGACCTTGTTTCGGTGCATTATGATAATTCAATATATTAAGTTGAATGCCCGATTACGTACCTCTGATCAATACACATTTAATAAAATTAGAACTGAAATATTCATTATTAAAATGGACATTGAAATATAAATTATTTATTATGTATAAGCAGTATTGTATGTACATAGTATATGCCAATTAAGCTTCATAATCATACTTGCATTATAATAAATAAATAATAATAAGTTTAAGTATGAGAATTTCAAAGATTAAGATATTCAATAAAAAAGTGTAAAAAATGATAATTGGTCATTAATTATCTATCAATGTAATTATTCAAATCTACACAGATGTTTATGTTCAATAAAAATGTGCTATTTGGATATTAATAATTTATCCATTCTAGTCATCTAATTCTGTCACTGTTGTAAGCTATTCAATTATGTCCCTTTTTTTATAAATTTTGGCATTTTGTGATTCAATTTTGATATTGAGCAGGGATCAGAATTTATTGGGACATTTATGTCAAGAGTATTTACCTCACCTAGAGCAGGGGAACATTTGACAGCATTCTTCTTTGATAATTTGTAAAAACTTTCTTGAGTAGTTTTATAATGATTTGAATTATTCCTGTGACCTTATTTGATCATAATAAGTGTGCAATATAATAGTTCTAATCAAATTTGATATAATAATTTATGGTAATTTTATGCCTTAATTTATAAAGATTAATTTTATCAAGTTTGCACAGCATAAATAGATAAACACTTATTGCATTATATTAAGCCAGGTCATAATGTGAATCATACTTTAATAACTAATATTGTGTATTATAGCAGCTTGTATACAGGACCCATGTCTTAAAGGAAATATATTAGGGCAGTTTTTAACTCAACCAGTCGTTTCATCCGAACTTGTGACTGTGCTTTATTTAGGAAATAGATCGCAGTTTTGCGAATAGATCATGGTTTAGAGTTCATACGCGTAGGAATTAATCACGAAGGCCGTAGGCATATGAATTGATACATGCAATAACATGTTGCTAGAATATAAAATAATCTTATAAATAAACAGAAACGCTACGAAAAGAAAATTACGCAAAACGTCGCGCTTTACGGCGACGTCGCGCTTTACGGCGACGTCACAATTCATGACGTCATGAAATAAACAAGACGTAAATTTCATTGTTAAAAATCGCGAATTATACGCGGGAGATAAAGTAACAGCAGAAATTCTACCGTGATATACCGTTTATTAGATAACGCTACAGCTCTATACATTTACATAGAGCAAAGTACAGACAGTGTTAGAATCTCACTTAAAGCTCTTCTGCATTGATTTCATTAGAATATAAACTGGAATTTATTGTAATATAAAATAGCAATTCTAATATTGAAATCTAATATCGATACGTTCTTTTTAATAAAAATAACCTGATTCCTGTGTTGATATGTTAATGTACTTGACCTTATAAATGTCTATTCAATATATTCAATGGTTTGTGCATGTCAGTTCAATATCACCAGCTATTGATTACAAAATTAATGTATATAATTATTGTTCAAATATATTAAATGGTAGTTTTTATATAAACTGTATAAAACTGTTTCTATGTAAGCCTAGAAATTTATGAAAATGCGCAAGTTTTAGTTTAGCAATTACTGCACTGATATCTAGCATTTTGACTATTGGATATCATTATAATAAAAACTATTTGTTACAGCCCTACCAGTGAAATTCACAATTTAATTACTTGTGTATAATAATATTTTGTTCTCCTCAGAAAAGGCTGTTGTCGAAACGCTGAGAAGAATTAAAATGAAATTGCAGCATAGACATGTTTTAATAACATTATCAGCAAGATTCAGTTAAATTGCAGCAAAATCTTCAGGCAGTATTCAAGACTGAAAGAAAGTACGTTGTAGTGTATATTATATAACAGCTCAGGTTGAGTGGCAGTTCACACAATTAAAAGATCTGCTTCACGGAATTTAGATAATTTATAACATTACGATCTATTGTAAATACGTTCGTAAACTTTCGTAATTTGGAAATATTTACATTAAACATTGTTTAAATATTGAATTTGATATATAAATATTGATTTATGATATTGCACTCTTCAATAATGAAACCCAATTGTAATTCTGTACCAATATTAACTTTTAAATATAGTTTTCAAAAATGGTTCATGTTAGGTTGGAGTATTTGACAAGTGAACATGTTATTTTATGTGATATGATATACTCATTGACTAACAGAAACATGTGAATATTGTAAATGTGTTACGGCATAATATAAGCGTAAACCAGGCTTAGTTTTTACTGGTATGCTATATGAACATTTTTGGATGTATGTTTTTTGGTTTGGAAATTCAATGCTGTGATTTTTAAAACTGATTTTTTATATTTTTGGGACTGGAATTCAAAGCCTGGAACAAATGTTTGGCAGAGTGGAGGTTTAAATATTCTAAATAATCAAATACTATTGTTGGAAAAAGTGTTTGTACTGTACAATTTGTACAAGAGGTATGATGATTTGAATATTTCAATTTGCCATAGGCGAAGGGGATATGGTAATGGTAGGCATCATTCAATCCGTCTGACTCTTCTGTGTGAGGGACTCCTCCTACATTTCTTAAGGATTTTGATGTTCACAGAATTATATACTGCTATGAGGGGCCCTAGTGCATATCGTCAGGATTTTGAGATTCAACTATTTTTTAACTTAATGTTCAAGATTCAAAGCTGGTACTTTGAAATGCAAGAGTCAAAAAAGCATTTTCAAGAGACAAATGGAATAAAGCCCATTGTCATTTTGAGATTGATGGACTAGGAATTGCTTACAGTATGTTGACATCCAAATGGAGTGCATTTAGTAAGTGGTGAAATTAATGTGTCGGGTCCATCGAATAGTGTTTTAAGTTAAAAAAGTAAATTAGGTCTATCGGAGATATGAATTATGGGTTGAAAATCAATGATTTACCATTGTTATATGAGGGATTTCTATATGACTTACTCTTCAATGTCTGTTTGGTTTTCTGTCTATTTCATTGCTAACTTTCTGTTGTTCAAATAGAAGAATTGATCTGGAAATACCATACCTGAAAATTAGCCCCCAGCAATGAGCAGCTTGAAAGTGCAATATCCTGTTTAAATATTTACCACTCAATATTTAGATTAGTTTTTCGGAAATGGTTCCTCTTTTTTTGAATTGATGGAAAGTAGAGATTTTTTTAGGACTAAGTAATGTGTGGTAACTTTGTTAAACTTATGTATTGATTTCTAGGAGTTGATTCCATTTGTAAGATGGCTTTTATTTGCATGTATAAATAAATACTAAAATGTCTACTAAATACTTGTCATCAATTGATTAACTCCTTTTACTAAGGACCATTTCAAACCATAATCAATTAATGAGCCCTAACATATGATACTTACCAGTTTGTTTCAAGTGATAACCTCTCTTGGCTACTACCATTTCCCAGTTTGTTTCAGTAATTATCTCCCTTGGCTACTACCATTTCCCAGTTTGTTTCAGTAATTACCTCCCTTTGCTAGACCATTTTCCAGTTTGTTTCAGTAATTACCTCCCTTGGCTGCGACCATTTTCCAGTTTGTTTCAGTGATTACCTGCCTTGGCTACTACCATTTCCCAGTTTGTTTCAAGTGATTACCTCCCTTGGCTAGACCATTTTCCAGTTTGTTTCATTGATTACCTCCCTTGGCTGTGACAATTTTCCAGTTTGTTTCAGTGATTACCTCCCTTGGCTACTACCATTTCCCAGTTTGTTTCATGTGATTACCTCCCTTGGCTGTGGCCATTTTCCAGTTTGTTTCAGTGATTACCTCCCTTGGCTACTATCATTTCTCTGTTTGTGTCAAGTGCTTACCTCCCTTTGCTGTGACCATTTCCCAGTTTGTTTCAAGTGACTACCTCCCTTGGCTGTGACCATTTCCCAGTTTGTTTCAGTGATTACCTCCCTTGGCTAGACCATTTTCCAGTTTGTTTTATTGATTACCTCCCTTAGCAACGACCATATTTAGTTTCTTTTAGTGATTACCTCCCTTGACTAGCAATCTAACTTTGACCATATTGTTCATTTTAATAGGTGAATAAGCTTGCAGGGTCGATCATCCCTAGTGTAGAAGATCTATAACTTTATATTATACTAATTATGTTGATTGACACAGGAGTGCTTTATTTCATGTTTAAGACCGATAAACTTGATTACCCAGGTATCCTGATGTCCGCAGTTCATTTCCTGGAAAACAATTACCGTATCAGATTAATTAGATACGTTGAGCATGTCTAAAAGCATTGCGCAGATTTATGAAGCAGGCTGTCAATATGCCATGATGATTTACACTGTCTGTTTTAATTATAGATTCCTTAAATAAATAATGAACTGCTGATAACTGTGCACTAATCCTACAAGGTCTTTTTGTGCCACCGCCATGAAATGACCAGGGGGGGGGGGAGCATTTAGTCCAGATACAAAAAAGCACTTAGGCAAATATTTTCTAGCATGTATATTTTTTGAGTATTTTTTTTTCTTTCAAAAAACGTGCTTGTTTTGTTGACTAGTCAAATCTTCTCTGCTTAAATGCTACCGGCCTGTAGTACTACTGCCCCTTTCAGTTGTCATTCAGTAACTGTTTATTATCTTTGCCATATATAAGTGTATCCTGGCTTTGAATTTACCTTTAGAGGAGTACATGTGATTCAGTGCCATCCATCCAATTTGACATGACTCTTGACCTTCTATTAGCATAATATAACAGCTGATATATTGTCTATATTAATCATTCCGGTTGTATGTTTTCATAAGCAGGAAGAATCATGAAGAAGCTCAGAAATCAATACCAACACAAATCTAAAGGACAGATATTGAACGATTTGATCGAGGAAAATAATATTTTGTACGCTAAAACCTTTTAATATAGTCATGCGTAAAGGTCAGGATCAAGTCAAATTCTCCGTGCTATAATTCCCATCGGTTTAGTTTAACCATCAGCATGATCTGTTTCATTGATAGGATCTGATTTAAATCAATACTTCGTTATAATATCATTTAGTACATTGATTTCGTATTGACACCAAATTTATTTGTATTGAAGCGTGAAATTTCAGCAATAAATTTGTATTTGCATGATATTGACAATGGATGTAAATAGATAATATTAATTAGATTCTTTGATAGAAGATTGTTCTCAATAATAAATATGTAATGGAGTTGATTCGATTTGTAATTATATACCATCAAACAGATAGGAATAAACGTGTCATCTCACAAGGGATTGCGTGAGATACAGATTTTCTGTTGGCGCTTAAGTTTTCATTGAAGGGTTTTAACATAGCATGGCTTAAAACTTGTAAACTTGTTGTAAACTTGCTTATCTGAATGTTCTCCACTGGTTCCACTTCAGGTTCAGTATGTAGTTCAAAGGACATTTGAATCATTTTGTAACAGAATTGACTATTTTATGGCAAAAATACCTACAGTACTGAAAATTATTAATATTTGCAACAGTTTGATTTTCCTTTATTAAGGTGATGACGTAGATGGAAAAATTAAGTCCCCTTAAATAGTTGAGCTCAAAACTATGTAACAAGAGGTTTTTCATTTAATATTCTAAATCCACAAATTTAAGAAACCACCAAAGTACCGTTTTACCAAAATCTGCCAAATTTAATATCCTAAAAAAAGAATGATTTTACAGTATAATATATTTGTTTGTTTGCATTCAAATGACAGTCGTTAGTGCATGGTCATTCATGTCTTTCCTGCCTAAATGACCAAGCTTCAGCTACGAGGGAAAAAACAGAACCCTTTGTGTGATGCTCCGTCTTTACATCCTCAGGATATAAGCACCCAACATTAATTCAATGCTTTCGCTTTAAATTCTCAAGAAAAATTTACTTAATATGGTTCTATGAACTATATATAAAAAAAAGGGATTATATTTTAGAAGGAATGCAGTTAAATTTAGTACACAAATAATTACATTGTCTCTGTTACTCAGTTGACATTGTGCCTGGCCAGTCTGCCCTGCTTTAAGTGTGGGCTGGTAAGCTAGGCTTACAGTGCCAGACATACGAGGCCTAAAATATTGTTTGCTTGTCATGTTAAAAAACGGCATAAAATAGGTAATAATGTAAAGGTTGTGATTCAATTATTGTTAAAACTGTAACTTTTAGCAATGAAAGTTTAAAAAGCGACAAATTAAGGAAAAAATAATTCCCGGGAGCCAGTAAAATGTCTTGAGGTCCAGGTATTTTTAGGGTTGTTTGGGCAATATAGGAAACAAAGAATTTTTCTGAATTGTCTTAAGTAGTATTTTGATGCTGAGCAGATAAATGTAATAATTATTGATGAGAGTAGGTAAGTTAATAACGACTGATGAATAATTGATTGTGGTTGGCTTGGCTCAGATGTCTGCAGATTCTTTGATTTTTCCAATATCGACACCCGAATGCTTACTTTATTGATGTACAGGGTGTTTAAAAAAGTTCCTTTCTCAAAATTTCATTGATACCAAATTCTATCTGAGCTTTGTGTGCGCAGTGTCCAATTTTAATTTCTTACACTAATAGCTTCATTTATTACCAGTTAGATTAGAACAATGGCAGAACCCTCTGGAATTTAACCTCTTCTGATTTCAGAAACATAAACTATTGAAACTAAAACTTTAAGAAAGGATTTTTTTAACACCCTGTACATAGTGAAATATAGATGAGTTAGCATTACGATAATTATTTATTGAAAACATGACTTAAAGACTGTCCATTGATCTGAATAATGACTATAAATGTCAATCAGTGTTGTCAATATAATAATAGTGCTTGTTGGGTATTATTGATTTGATTCTAAGAAATCTTTTTCTGCTCTGAGGTGACTGTGTTGACCTTTTGAAAATGTTGTTGTTGTTTACGTTTGACTGAACCTCATTAGTGTGTGGTAATCTGTTTTTCCTGTTTGACTGATGACCTCCAGCTTTCAGGGAAGAAAGAGACCGTTGTGTGATTTGAGAAATCTGTGTGCACTTAACCTAGCTCTTCCCAAATAGACTGTCCTTGTTTCTTTACTGTGCCCTGTGTATAGCCTTGATACACGCAAGACAACCTCTGGACTCAAACCTACCTAAACCAGGGTTCATCTCCATTTGATGTAAAATACTTATATTCAATAGTAAACTAATTAATTGATTCTTTTTTCAGGTCCGGATCTTCTGTGTTGAAGAAATCAGTGTATTCTACTCAAAGGATTATTATTGTAACATTTTTGTATTTTTAGAAAGTACAATATTCTGCATGTATGATATTTGTTCATGTAGATAAAGCAGAAATTTAATGCTTAACAGAAGTGTTCTGCTTGAACAAATGGAAAGCATAATAGTGAATTCTGATTGAATACTAGCTCAATTAGTGAATGGATGTTTTACGAGACGGTACCATTGTGGGACCCAAAGCAGTTCTCAATTAGTGAATTTAATGAATGTTTTAAATGTATGTGGTAGCCACATAGTGAATGGACGTTTTACATGGTAGCCACATAGCGAATGGCAATTTTATGTGGTAGCCACATAGTGAATGGACATTTTATGTGATAGCCACATAGTGAATGGACATTTTATGTGGTAGCCACATAGTTATCTACAAACATGGCTTAGACTTTGATGTTCCTTTAATTGATGTAATATGATATAAATGGAATATTCTGATATGTGATCGCGCCAGTTCACTTATGTCCTCATGTTTAAAGGCTATGAAATGGAATTAAGAATTTAAGTTACATCATCTCTTGCGTAATCTTAAGTGAATCCAAAATGAAATTAAATTCAAAAATGCATGATTGGGCGGCTGCGAATACTTGGGCTCGCCCACAAAGTAATTCATCATATGGTACGAGGTATGGACGATATTCCGTCAACATTCCTGTAACCACGATCGTGCAACCTAAGTTAAGCATGAGGAGATGTCACACGACATTAATGAACGGTCCATCACCGACATCATTAGCTAAAGGACAAGTGTACAAACCAAGACATAATGTACTACAGAGAGAATCATCCACCTTAGACTATATAAGATATCTCGAAGTTACCAATAAGGTACAGCATTTTATCATTAAATGCCATGTCTGGTATGTGTGTCTTGTACTTATGTCTTTTTATTTATGTCATTTTGTATCATATTGTTTTGTGGCGTTTAGTTTATACATGTGTATGTCTTTTGGCATTTATGTTTATTTGTATCATTTTGTTGTGTATCATTTTATATGTGGGAAGTATGACATAGTGTATGTGTCATTTTGTACTATTTCATTTTGTATTCTATAGTCATTTTGTTTCAGCAGTATGTCAGTCATTTGCTGGCAATATGTCATTTTGTTTTTTTGTATGGTTTGTTTATAAAATTATGTCATTCTGTGTCATATTGTTTTATGTCATTTTGAGTCATTTTGTCTGTGTCCTTTTATCTTTTATGTAATTCCACATATATGTCATTTTATTTGATGTCATTCTGTTTTATTTCATTTTATATCATATTGTTTATGTCATTTTGTGTCATATTGTATTTATAACATTATTTTGTATGTATTTGTCATTTTGTTTATACATCATTTTGTGTCATATTGTCTTTATAATGTCATTTTGTGTGTATGTAATTTTGTTTATACAATCATTTTGTGTGTATGTCATTTTGTTTATACCATCATTTTGTGTGTATGTCATTTTGTTTATACAATCATTTTGTGTGTATGTCATTTTGTTTATACCATCATTTTGTGTGTATGTCATTTTGTTTATACCATCATATTGTGTGTATGTCATTTTGTTTATACCATCATTTTGTGTGTATGTCATTTTGTTTATACCATCATTTTGTGTGTATGTTATTTTGCTTATGCCATCATTTTGTGTGTATGTCCTTTTGTTTATACCATCATTTTGTGTGTAAGTTATTTTGTTTATACCATCATTTTGTGTGTATGTCCTTTTGTTTATACCATCATTTTGTGTGTATGTCATTTTGTTTATACCATCATTTTGTGTGTATGTTATTTTGTTTATACCATCATTTTGTGTGTATGTTATTTTGTTTATATCATTTTGTGTGTATGTCATTTTGTTTATACCATCATTTTGTGTGTATGTTATTTTGTTTGTATGTCATTTTGTTTCAAATTGTTTCTATAATGTCATTTTGTGTGTAATTGTCATGTGAAATATTTAGCTCTGGTATATAGCTTCTTTTAGTGTTTTCAACTGCAGCGAAATCAATACTTAACTTATTTGATAAATTAATAACCCCAACATGTTTAAAGAATATACTGCCCATTATGACTTGGCTTTAAAGGCTGATAAACATTGATACAAATTAGTGTAAAACATTTGCAGCATGGTAATTAAGCTATGGAAAAGCTGTTAAATTTTGCATTTAGCTAAATAATTAAGTTTTACAGAAAGCATCATTGCAATTCTTTATCATCCTCATACATCAACAGATATGGTCAAGTTCCCTGACTACCAGATATCACAGGTGAAGAATACTCCTGTTATTTAGAATGTTCTTTATAAACTTGAAGGAAACTGAAAAATGTCATATGCAACATTCTGATAAATTACCTGGTATAAAAGATCTGAATTCATTTCATTAAATTGTCCTATTTATAAATGCAGGAATCTCAGGTAAAGTTGAAGAACACCATGCATGTTCTCAGTGTGAAGAAGTCAAGGTCAGATGTTGATACAAGGGAAACGCCCATTATGGGTGGCTTTACAATGGGAGGTGCCGGAATGTTGCGAGAGGTAAATAAATTTATTGCAAATACTTAACATAATGCTGAATTGAGATGTTGAATTTTCCTTCATCCGCTTTGATCACAAGATATTGCATAAAGCTTTCATTTGTGTAAGAGAGATTATCGTATTCTAATGCAAAATGCCCACCAGCAATCAATTGGATGCATGAACAATAAAAACCTGCCATTTACCAATAGCTAAATGGTGGAATGAATACCTTTGTATACAAACATGATCTCTCCTATTACAGTGTAGACTGTCTGATTGACCCCTGTCTCATACGACCTTGTTTTGGTCCGCCCAACACAATTTGCTTTACCAATAAATTAGATTTAGAGGCTCGCAATCATATGTGACCTTTTAATCTCAAGGTCTTGCTGAAGGTCACATGGTACAGTCTTTACTAAACTGTGAAATTGTGACCCTAATGCTGTTATTTGGATTATAGATATGCACAATAAAGGAAGAGTATAGTGGTACACACGAAAACATAACGTTGTTTTAACAATTTATTGTCATCAAACTAGTTTTGGCTAGATGTAAGCCTTCATCGTAAATATTTTAATCTAATTAAGGTCTAAAATGCTTCAAAAGAAAGCAAAATTATTGCTTTGATTGTTTTTTCGGAAATTTTCAATGTCGAATATAGTGTTTACAAGACAGTAGATTTAGCATTATAGTATCAGCCAGGTAGGAAACCAATGAAGAAAGGATGGTTACTCATTGACATTGTATTGTTACAGAAACAAGTATTTGCTCAAAGCCCTTCGGATCAAGCTCGTCGTGAGGGAAGTTCTGTTGGTAGCAAACAAGAGATGAAAGTTGGGGTTGCCATGGTACCTAGAAAAGGTCTGATATCTCTATCAACCAATGGTGACGTAGAACAACTCCCAGATCTCTCTGGTATGTCTGCTTTTTATTATAATCATTACACTCCCATCATTGATGAGGAGGTATATGGCTTTGTATGTGTTGGTCTGTCTGTAGGTTGGTCGGTTGGTAGACCAAAATGGTTTCGGTTCATTAACTCAAGAACGCTTGACTGTAGGATCCTCAAACTTTACCTGGAGGTTGGTCATCAACTGCAGATAACCTCTATTGATATGCTAAACAGTATTTACTTATCCTCTTCGTGCTGGCTGATCCATCAGATTTTACCAGGTCTCTCCATTGATGTGTATCCGTCACAATCTTTTTTTTTCTCCTACAGTCTTTCCTATATTTCCCGTAATTTCACCGTTGATTGTTCTGTGACATGTCTTTCTGACATTTGATTGTCCTTTACCATGTCTCTCTGACATTTGATTGTCCTTTGCCATGTGTCTCTGACATTTGATTGTCTATTGCCATGTGTCTCTGACATTTGATTGTCCTTTGCCATGTGTCTCTGACATTTGTTTGTCCTTTGCTATGTCTCTCTGACATTCAATTGTCCTTTGCCATGTGTCTCTGACATTTGATTGTCCTTTGCCATGTGTCTCTGACATTTGTTTGTCCTTTGCTATGTCTCTCTGACATTTGATTGTCCTTTGCCATGTGTCTCTGACATTTGATTGTCCTTTGCCATGTCTCTTGGAGACAGGTTTTTGACCGGAGGGGACTATAGGTTTGCCCTCCATCCGTCTGACTGTCATTCAGTCAAATTATCTGGATACTGACATAACTCAAACAGTTTCCAAGCTAGGTTTATGAAACTTGGTATGTGGATAGGGGACAATAAAGGGACTATGCACATCCAAACATATTTTGATTCCGACTAAAATTATGGTTGCTATGGCAACAGAAACATTGAAAATTGCTTAAAACCGGTAGGGGACTTCTGTATTGCTTGCAATTCTTAATTACTTGTTTTGTTTGTTGTGGGGGGGGGGGCGTCATGATCACTCTAGTAATGGCTAGTTTTGTTTGTTGTGGGGGGCGTCTGGATCACTCTAGTAATGGCAAGTTTTGTTTGTTGTGGGGGGGGGGCGTCAGGATCACTCTAGTAATTGCTAGTTTTGTTTGTTGTGGGGGAGGGCGTCATGATCACTCTAGTAATGGCAAGTTTTGTTTGTTACAGCTGTACATGTAGGTGGAGAGAATCGTAGGTTTTCCACAGCTGGCCAAGAAACACCTGGCAAACAGAAGACTAAATCATTGATTAAACGTAAGGATATTATGGACCATTTTATGGCGGGATTCAAACGTCTGGAGGATGAGGAGCAACAGAAACATCACGAGGAAGAACTACAGAAAAGTCTGGGTGAATACACCATCATGGATTTACAGTCGAAAATCCTGCAAATGACAGTAAGTTCAGTTTTAAGCTTTGTACAGTTTTGAGAATTTGACGAGATCCTGACCTATATGCATGAATATATTACAAATATCAATGAGCAAATTGTGCAATATCGGTCCTTTAGATGTATGTTGTTTTTACACCTCAAGCGTCTTCGTGATACTCCCTTCTTATGTATAGAAGGTCAAGATTCAGGTCAAATCCTCCGTACTATAGCTATTGCAGTAAGATAAGTAATAACCTGTTGATAAATCCCTGAACTTTAGAGGTCAGCAGGTCATGGTCACAGTGGTGTTAAATATGACAATAACTACTTGTATTTGGTTGCCAGAAGGGAACTGTAGGCATACATAGTAAATGTTCTTGCAAGTTTTGCTCTTGGTTGTGGAAGAATATGTTTTACACCTCAATACAACATTCAGTTTGTATTAACATTTAAAGTTTGCAGTTGCAATTCAATAACTAGATGTAGACATTGCATTAAGTCTCCTTCATAATTTATAGCGGCCGAGATATAACGATTTTGTGATGGCCGGGTGTCTGGATCGACGCTACAGTTTGTCTAATTGCTTGTTCTCCTTATATATTATTAATTTGTTGGATTTCAATGGAACTTCACAAAAATACTTGATATCAAGCCTACAAGCCTAGTTGTGCATATTGCCAGAAATTTTAGGTCGGATTATGGCTCCTTGTTGTGGGAGTCATACATTTTTGTGTCATAACCCATCAAGTTCAAGTTCTTTTTTTTCAGGATGCTAAATCTGTGCGAAGATCGGGTCAACCTGATACACCCCGTAGCGAATCAAAGACCAACATGCAACATTTAAAACCTGAAAAGACAGTACTTCCAGCAATAAAAAACTTCAACCCCTTCACAGTGAATTAAACAGTCTGGAGTGGTTTATGTTGCTAAATGGTGAAATTTATATCTGTGATTGCTAAGGTTCTTATATTAAGTAACCTTGACCTTGAATAAAAGTGACCTTGACCTTGGATAAAAGTAACCTTGACCTTGCATACAAGTAACTTTGACTTTTGGATGAAAGTGACCTTGACTTTGGATCAAAGTAACCTTAATCTTGGATGAAAGTGACCTTGACTTTGGATCAAAGTAACCTAAATCTTGGATAAAAGTGACCTTGACTTTGGATAAAAGTAACCTAAATCTTGGATAGAAGTGACCTTGACTTTGGATAAAAGTAACCTAAATCTTGGATAAAAGTGATAAAAGTGACCTTACCATCCAATACAAGTGACCTTGACATTGGATAAATAACGTAATTGTTTCGATTTTATCCCTTTTAAAAAACTGTAGTAGAACTTTAAGTATAACTACGCTGTGAAATATTTTATAACTGACGCAAACCATTATTTGTGCCAAACCAATAAAGTGGGTGAATCTGGACACTTTTTTATACCGGACATAATAAAATTACATGTTTTAACCATTTTTGTGTTGTTTTAGTACAATTGTTTTTTTTTTATAATGAAGTAAACCTACCAGTATATCGCTGGCTTAAAATAAGGTCGTAAAGTACAAAATCGATATTTTGAGAAAACTGTCTGAAGAGTACTCTTATGGGAAAACTTTTTTAGCTTAATTTCCAACTTCAGTTTGGTCAAAATGACCAGTTCCGATTTTCATGAAAATAGGCTCATAAGAAGCGCCTTCTAGATTTCAAATACCGTATATATCAGTCTTATAAGGTCGTCCTGACCTTATCATCCTAAGCCAGCGATATGTGGAATTTACAGGAACATGCATGGCTTGAATGTTCTTATGACAGGATGTGTGAAGAATACAGAAATTCTGAATCTCGAGGATTTAAATTTTGACAGGATAATGCTATATAAGATATTCTGCGAAATTTTTTCCAACTATACCGTTTTTTTAGGTCTCCTCAAGTAGTTTATTTACTAAGTTTTAATGCTTGAGAAAAGTTTATACCGTAATTTTTTAGTTTGTTTAAAATAATTTTATTATTTACATATATTTTTTATATCTGATATAGATGGAACGCCCGTGGTAACATTCATACCTCTATCACAAGTTAAAGTTGGGAATTTGTTAGGTTGAATTTTAATGTTGACACAATCATGAGTTCATATTTTTTTTGAAGATGTGATGTCACTATTCATCTTTCACCATTGTAAATTGTGGATTTGTGGAAGAAATTAACCCCTTGTTAAAACTTTTGGCACTTGATTTATTGTTGTTGGTAGTGATTTAATTGCCTTGTCGAGTTGACATTCACAAAATGCCATAAATCTGGTGCACACCCTATAGTCCTCACTCACCTACGTCATTATTGATTACTGTTATATATTTTCCGCTGTATTACCAACTACCCCAGCATAAGTGGGATCAATGTCTGAGTTTGTTCAAATACAACTTTATTGATATTATATTGCTGCATAATGCAGTACACATTTTGTTATTGTTACTCAGTCCGTCCTATTTGTTGGTATTAAATTCCACATTGACATAAATTTTATGGGGTTGTAAAATGTCCTTCTGTGGCAATTGTAAAATGACCACTTTGTGGCGTTTTAAAATGGCCTCTTCGAGTGTTTTCCAATTCCCAACTCGGGTTACACACATAACACAAACTGTAAAAGGAACAGGTCGGGTAAACGCAGTTCGCATGCGTATAATCTCTAACCTACTTGACCCAAGTAACCTCCAGTCCGACGTGGGTTCTCTAAATTCAAAATGGCGGAAAGCGTAAGGCATGCGTATAATCTCTAACCTAAATTTTGAACTTAGGGAACAATACGTTTCGTTGCACATATTAGACAGTTTATTATAATACAGTTGTTTTCAGTCATAATGTCATCCTTCTCGTCGCTGTTAAACATTTCTTCTAAAATCATAATTGCTATACCTTTGGTTGCCATTTTGAACTCGACTCGATAGGTACTCGATACGTTCTTGATATCACTACTGAATTATCCGACTGTGCATGCCCAAATTTTTTACTGGGTTTACTCGGGTTTCTAATTGGAAAACGCTCTTTGTGGCGTTGTAAAATGCCCATGCTGTGGCATTGTAAAATTACCGAGCGTTTTCCAATTAGCAACGCGAGTAACCCGAGTAAAAGATTTGGGCATGCGCAGTTGGATAACTCGGTAGTGATATCAAGAACGTATCGAGTACGTATCGAGTCGAGTTCAAAATGGCCAAAATCTACTTGGGTAGAGTAGGTTAGAGATTATACGCATGCGCACTGCGTTTACCCGACCCGTTCCTTTTACAACTCGTGTTACTCGTGTAACCCGAGTTCGTAATTGGAAAACGCTCACCATTTCATGGGGTCGTAAAATGGCCATTTTATTGTGAAGTAAAATGACCATTTTGTGGGGTTGCACAATGACCATTTTGTGGGGTTGCAAAATGACTAAGACTATTAATGATTTTGTAGTATACATGTACACTATTTATTTATTGACAGCACCCTCTGCAATGTTTATTGCTTGTGGTCACTCTAGTCGCTTAATTTTGTGATTGGGTATTTCATAACAGCACTTTGTAATGCATCTCACATGTTATTTATTGATTTATTCAAGTTTACATAATAAAGATTAAAGTTTTTTTCTCAGGCACAGCTACATACATTTATTTTATAAATGGAATATCATGATTGACTAAAAATGTAGTATGCAGCTGTGAGCCCGCACAAAATTTTTAACTACTTTGTTTATGGGTAGGGCCATTTTTCACATTTGACAGCAACTTTCCAGACTTATTTTTTTTACTTGAGATATCATAAGTAATAAAAATATGCTAATGTTTGCTCTGCACCAAACATCACTCATTTGAAACATCATTTGTTTAAGATTAATTGTAACCATATAGTAGTAAATTAACATTTTAAAATTTCAGTCCTAAAATAGATGTGATTCTTGACCCCTGCAGGTGTCTTGTTACAAGGTACCGTATATCTCTATTGGGGATTACTGTAAGATTTTATTGCGCAAGGGTACTCACTTTTATGTTTTACCTAACATTCGTTTTCTGTTTTCATCTACGCAATTCGTGTTGAAAGTATGTAGTAGTATGTACTATAATCATGTGAAGCAGAATAAGGTAAACTTTTACCACTTAATTAAAGGCGGATCGGCAATGTTTTTGTCTGAAAGTGCACGATGCAACTCAACCACAGTTACTAAGGCCTACCGGTAATCACATGATCACATTTTTGACAATTCAAAACCTTCATAACTCTGTTTATCCTCCAAGCCAAAATGTCATATTTCAAGCTTTTTTTTTAAGACAAACTTAACTTGACAATTTGTAACATGTAAATTGTTTCGCCAGGATGTGACTAGCTGTGTCATACAATGCATATTAATTATGTCTGTTTTCAAAACAACCTACACAGAAATATAAGCTTTCCACTTTACTAATATTGTTTTTTAATACGCATTTAAGAATTCATTGGTGACAGCTACAATACATGTATTTACATAGGTGCGAAGAGGTATTCTGTTTTCTACAGTGTATCAAGTTGATTTCGGTTGAACCAGAAGTTTCGAGGTTTTGAATTGTCAACAATGATGTTTTTGTTCTCAGTTTTTTGCATTCGACTGACTGTCATAGAACGTGGTCTTTCAGTTTCATCCCTGCCTAATTGGCCAATGGCCTCCAGGTTCGTGGGAATTTTTTTTCATTGATTGCCTGATTTAGTGAGTTCTTGTTTACTGGAAATAATCATTTTTTCACAGGCATTATTGATTCTGTAAATGTTGAGATCTCAACTTGTGTGGCTGAGCAGGTTAATAATTTATTTGTTAAAAGCTTTGTTGACTTTTTGATATGGTATGGATAACACTTCTACAAACTTGAGTTGTAATAAAGTATGTAATATTGTTGTTTTTGTATGAATTATTATATAACTATGTCCAACATCGGTTGTTAAATTATTTAATATTGTTGATTTTGCATGAAATATATTATGATGTCCAATATTTGTTGTTAACTCTGTGTTGTGATTTTTTTAACCCAGAAATGTACATAATTGTGGACCATTATGAGCATTGGTTTGCCATTATGTTATCAACAGAAAATAAAGGTGGTATTTTTATTATTATACATTAAAGCTTGGATTTACTGTGAAAGTAAAGTACGAATTTGGTCACTGTTTTATAAAAGCACTTACGAAAAACTAAAATTACGTTCATATTTCAAGTCTACAGGGTGTCCCAAAAAAACGGGGACCTAGGCTAAACATTCATAACTTTTTCTCTTTTATTTATAACACATTGTCAATATGACAAAACTTTAAGGGATGAATATACATGTAGTTCAAAATACCAACATCATAATTGTAATTATTTTGTTACAATATCAAGAGTTATCTCCCATGTTTTCAATCACATATTTCAGTATATTAGCATACAGTGAATAGGGAATTTCAGCTTGTTCATAAACATATTTACATGTTGACTGCAAATGTCATCTCAGGTGTCTCATAGTCAAGGATAATGAATCTGCATACACTTGTTTATCATGTATGGCAAACAGATTCACTATAGGGCCCATCTCGGAGCTATATCTAGGCCAATTGTCCTAAGGTACTAGTATGAGGTCAAATGTCACTAATTTCTTGCGAATATATCATGATTTCGCTGTTGATTTGTTGTAATAAGTGGTTTCTGATTTCTTATAAATGCTGACTCACTAAATGACTCTGATATACATCTATGAACTTTTGATTTGGATATAAGTTCACATTATTACCGTTTGCTTCTTACTAAGCTTTCTTGTTGATTGTTCTCAATAATAATAAATAAAAAATTATATTTTGCTTCTTTGGTGATTGTTAATGAACATTTTGAAGGTTGCCTGCTTCCCTATTTTTTTTAGTAAACTCACACTTTCTCACCGCTTTCATTATTTTATTGCAAAGTTGTTTGATTTTCACAAGATTTTCATCCCCCTGTGACTTTAAAACTTTGTTTTCTCAAAATTAACACTCAGACAACAATGTCTTATCAAATGATGACATTTTCCAGGCAATTCAGCAAAACAAACAGGAAATGATGTCATCATTTTACTCCTGTTTCAAAGCAAAACATATTAATCAGTACTTATTTTAGAAGTAGAGATCCCTTTTACATGCTCTCACAAACGAACAGTCCAATTCATTAAAAATAAAAAAAGTTATAAGGGTTTTAGGTAGGTCCCCGTTTTTTTGGGACACCCTGTATATACTGCTTTAACAGCTATAAATTTGAGGCTGGTATGGTCAGTGAGTCATTGTTAATATTGCGGATCCATTTACCACAATGTGAAGTTTCAAAAGAATGACAAAGCTTTTAAATTTGAACATAAGTTTACGATATTCATAGGTGCTTTGATAAAACAGTACCCTTAAGTCTACTTTCAGACATGTATCGACTTGATGACCCTCTCAGGTACCCATTATGATACACCTGAGTGAAGTGGAGCACTCAGTATTATTCTTGCTCAAAGAAATTAAACAGCAGCACATAGGGATTGAACCCTCAGCAGTGGCATATAGGGATTGAACCCTCAGCAGTGGCACATAGGGATTGAACCCCATCAATGGCATATAGGAATTGAACCCTCAGCAGTTGCATATAGGGATTGAACCCTCAGCAGTGGCATATAGGGATTGAACCCTCAACAGTGGCACATAGGGATTGAACCCCCAGCAGTGGCATATAGGGATTGAACCCTCAGCAGCAGCACATAGGGATTGAACCCCCAGCAGTGGCATATAGGGATGGAACCCTCAGCAGTTGCATATAGGGATGGAACCCTCAGCAGTTGCATATAGGGATTGAACCCTCAGCAGCAGCACATAGGGATTGAACCCCCAGCAGTGGCATATAGGGATGGAACCCTCAGCAGTTGCATATAGGGATTGAACCCTCAGCAGTGGCATATAGGGATTGAACCCTCAGCAGTTGCATATAGGGATTGAACCCTCAGCAGTGGCATATAGGGATTGAACCCTCAGCAGCAGCACATAGGGATTGAACCCCCAGCAGTGGCATATAGGGATGGAACCCTCAGCAGTTGCATATAGGGATTGAACCCTCAGCAGTGGCATATAGGGATTGAACCCTCAGCAGTTGCATATAGGGATTGAACCCTCAGCAGTTGCATATAGGGATTGAACCCCCAGCAGTGGCATATAGGGATGGAACCCTCAGCAGTGGCATATAGGGATTGAACCCTCAACAGTGGCACATAGGGATTGAACCCCCAGCAGTGGCATATAGGGATTGAACCCTCAGCAGTGGCATATAGGGATTGAGCCCTAAGCAGTGGCACATAGGGATTGAACCCTCAGCAGTGGCACATAGGGATTGAACCCTCAGCAGTGGCACATAGGGATTGAACCCTCAGCAGTGGCACATATGGATTGAACCCTCAGTCCCAAAGTGCATGTCCTACCTCTGGGCCACCGCTGCCAACTGCGATACTGCTTGCAAGTTTTGTAGGGATTGAACCCTCAGCAGTGGCATATAGGGATTGAACCCCCAGCAGTGGCATATAGGGATGGAACCCTCAGCAGTTGCATATAGGGATTGAACCCTCAGCAGTGGCATATAGGGATTGAACCCTCAGCAGTTGCATATAGGGATTGAACCCTCAGCAGTGGCATATAGGGATTGAACCCTCAGCAGCAGCACATAGGGATTGAACCCCCAGCAGTGGCATATAGGGATGGAACCCTCAGCAGTTGCATATAGGGATTGAACCCTCAGCAGTGGCATATAGGGATTGAACCCTCAGCAGTTGCATATAGGGATTGAACCCTCAGCAGTTGCATATAGGGATTGAACCCCCAGCAGTGGCATATAGGGATGGAACCCTCAGCAGTGGCATATAGGGATTGAACCCTCAACAGTGGCACATAGGGATTGAACCCCCAGCAGTGGCATATAGGGATTGAACCCTCAGCAGTGGCATATAGGGATTGAGCCCTAAGCAGTGGCACATAGGGATTGAACCCTCAGCAGTGGCACATAGGGATTGAACCCTCAGCAGTGGCACATATGGATTGAACCCTCAGTCCCAAAGTGCATGTCCTACCTCTGGGCCACCGCTGCCAACTGCGATACTGCTTGCAAGTTTTGTAGTAACATCACATCAGCAGGCAACATTTACCTACACTGTGAGTGAGTACACATGACTAAACCAACCTACCAATAGTATTGTTTAGAGCTCTATACTGACTAGGCTACCTGAGCCAGTCTTGCAAGATAATAGCTGCATCAGATTTGTTACCTCTAGGAACTTTTTGGCTTGTCTGGGTATTGTATCTACAACTTCAAGACTATCAGTTGACCTCTAGGAACTATTGGCTTGTCTGGGTATTGTATCTACAACTTCAAGACTATCAGATGACCTCTAGGAACTATTGGCTTGTCTGGGTATTGTATCTACAACTTCAAGACTATCAGATGACCTCTAGGAACTATTGGCTTGTCCGGGTATTGTATCTACAACTTCAAGACTATCAGATGACCTCTAGGAACTATTGGCTTGTCCGGGTATTGTATCTACAACTTCTAGACTATCAGATGACCTCTAGGAACTATTGGCTTGTCCGGGTATTGTATCTACAACTTCTAGACTATCAGATGACCTCTAGGAACTATTGGCTTGTCCGGGTATTGTATCTACAACTTCTAGACTATCAGATGACCTCTAGGAACTATTGGCTTGTCTTGGTATTGTATCTACAACTTCTAGACTATCAGATGACCTCTAGGAACTATTGGCGTGTCCGGGTATTGTATCTACAACTTCTAGACTATCAGATGACCTCTAGGAACTATTGGCTTGTCTGGGTATTGTATCTACAACTTCAAGACTATCAGATGACCTCTAGGAACTATTGGCTTGTCTGGGTATTGTATCTACAACTTCAAGACTATCAGATGACCTCTAGGAACTATTTGCTTGTCCGGGTATTGTATCTACAACTTCAAGACTATCAGATGACCTCTAGGAACTATTGGCTTGTCTGGGTATTGTATCTACAACTTCAAGACTATCAGATGACCTCTAGGAACTATTGGCTTGTCCGGGTATTGTATCTACAACTTCTAGACTATCAGTTGATCTCTAGGAACTATTGGCTTGTCCAGGTATTGTATCTACAACTTCTTGACTTGTCCGGGTATTGTATCTACATCTTCTAGACTTGTCCAGGTATTGTATCTACAACTTCTAGACTTGTCCAGGTATTGTATCTACAACTTCTAGACTTGTACGGGTATTGTATCTACATCTTCTAGACTTGTCCAGGTATTGTATCTACAATTTCTAGACTTGTCCGGGTATTGTATCTACATCTTCTAGACTTGTCCAGGTATTGTATCTACAACTTCTAGACTTGTCCAGGTATTGTATCTACAACTTCTAGACTTGTCCTGGTATTGTATCTACATCTTCTAGACTTGTCCAGGTATTGTATCTACAACTTCTAGACTTGTCCAGGTATTGTATCTACAACTTCTAGACTTGTACGGGTATTGTATCTACATCTTCTAGACTTGTACGGGTATTGTATCTACATCTTCTAGACTTGTCCAGGTATCGTATCTACATCTTCTAGACTTGTCCAGGTATTGTATCTACAACTTCTAGACTATCAGTTGATCTCTAGGAACTGTTGGCTTGTCCGGGTATTGTATCTACAACTTCTAGACTTGTCCGGGTATTGTATCTACATCTTCTAGACTTGTACGGGTATTGTATCTACATCTTCTAGACTTGTCCAGGTATTGTATCTACAACTTCTAGACTATCAGTTGATCTCTAAGAACTATTGGCTTGTCCGGGTATTGTATCTACAACTTCTAGACAATCAGTTGAGTGCTTGGCTAACATAGCTTCCTGAATGAGCTTTGTGTGACAAATGATTCAGCAGACTTGTTACTTCAAGGTTAAGTTCTTGCTCTGGTTTTATACCCACAACCTTGAGGATATCAGTTGAGTGCTCTACTGATGCATTTAGCTAACTGTGCAGGTAGGTAATATATCCCAAAACCATTTTTCTAACATTTGATTACATGAGTCCTATAATTCTGTTTTTGCTGCACTTGAAAGAATAAAGTTTTCCGCAAAACAAATGATGAATTTGATCAAAAAATACCAAGTATAAATACCGAGTTATGGTCATTTGAAATTTTATATGCTCAATTTTGACAATAGAACAATGTTTGGAACAGTCTATTGGTGTACAGTAGGTATGTGTGCTAATAGCATCCAAAACCGACTTGTGTCTTATTTTCAGGATTGGGCATTATGCCTCAGTAGAACCATCTGCATTTCACACACCCACCCATGTAACTTACTTTGTTAACAAGAAGATCAAGGGAAAATATGACATAAAGCATGGCTAGTTTTGATCGAACACTTTTATTTTATTCTTTAACAATAACAAAAATATTCCAACTTCATCTTAATTTATCTGAAGTTTGCAAATAATTTATTAAATAAACATAAAATGACTTCAGATCATTTGTTATACATTATAATACCTTTTTTTAAATAATTATAAAATTATTTTAAATCAAACTATGTTTAACTTACATTATAATAATACTTTACATTTAAATAAATTTTATCTACAGTTTCAGGGTGAATATCCCACCCGACTTAGTGCTAATGTTGTACATAAAGCATTTTACATAGCACGATGGAATGACATCAAATTATCATAGTAAATGAGATATTTATTGTAAACTGTAGGGACGGACAAAAAATCAGCAGTGTAATAGACATATTTAATTGAAATGGACATGAATAAGGCAAGTTTAACCTGACAATTGATAGGTAAAAATACATTGAAAATAAAGCATTGACATATTTTCAATGATATTTTCAATGTAATTTTTGCCCGAGTATGAATAAATAAATATTTGCACAAACAATGATCACGTCAATAAGTTCCAAGGAAAAAACACCATGGAAACTGTTGAACATAATACCTTGCAATATATTTCACAAAACAAATATTTTGGACGGATTGTGATCAATAAAATAAATACAACGATGAAGGAATGTATTCATAATACTACATATTGAAATACATTTTTATACAAAAGTAATAAATAAGCTCATTTGTAATTTGTGTAATATTAACAACATGGTCAAAGTACTCGTATGTTATACACACACATAAACACTTAACAACAACTTAAATATTTGCATACAAACAGAAAGATGGACAAATTCACTGTCATTAGCTGCATAGTTCATCACACTACCTTCATTTATGTTGCATATAAAAAATCTCATGTAACGGTATGTGTATCACTACAGTTTGAATACAAACTATAACATTAACATACAGCTGATCATAAAATGCATGTTGTAGTTAACAGTTCAATTTCATTCAATCACACAAATATATATATTATATCAAAAACTTTAATTTTGGAGGAATGTCATTGATAAATAAATTAACCATTAATGTTACACTTGAATATTGTACTTGATTGTAAAGATATTTTAATCACTTTTCACACATTTTAATAGTCCAAGCTCATTAATAGAGCAGTTCCTCTCTTTGCCCAATGATCAGCCGCCTTTTCACCAGATTTCAATTCTACAGCTACAATGAACGATGGACGTCCCATACTGCCGGTACGATTAGGATAGTAGTAGCAAGGACAGGTGTAGATACCTAGAAGAAAGGATAAGAATTTACTAATTATTATAATCAAAACAATAGTAAAAATTGGACAGGGAAGGCAGCACTCAACTGAAACAGCCAAGCATAGAAAACATGCAAATGTTACACAGACCACAATTACAAGGCACAAGGCCCAACACACAACTGCATGAGAAAATGAGCTTAACCCCTGAAAGTCCCAGTTTCAGCTGTCAAAAAGTCGAAAGTCCCAGCTCTTAAAAAGCTGAAAGACCTACATTCATAGGTCATTGTCCCCTGCACGTATTTCAGGGAATAATCCTTATACATCAAAGATTAGAAGTTCTGGAAGGACAAGGACAAACCCCATGTAATTGTAATAGACAAGATTTGATTTTACAGCTGAAACTAGGTCATTCGGCCTTTTATGCAACCGCAATAGGGTCGGCACTTAGATTTGTAATATTTGCTCGGTCAGTAAGGCACTTGCCAGTGGTGATATCTTGAAGCATAAAACCCATAAGAGTTATCTCTTAGAAATATGTTAGTGATACATACCTTTTGTGACTTTCTTTTTATTTTCTACAGGTTTAAAGTGTATTGTTGGTATTTGGCAGACAAGTTGCATAGGGATTGCTTCAATTAGACATTGATTCTTCTTGTCCCAGCCAGCTCCTTGAAGGAACAATCCCTTAATGTAAACACCATCCTGTAAATACAATATGCAGATATATACTTACATTTGTTCAGACTGGTAGCTAGATCATAACTTACAGTAAAATCATGTAATTCTGATGGGACAAAATTTTGTCGTTTTGTTGAAAAAGACCTTTCGTGGGGACGTAATTTCAAGTGTTTCGGATTTCATGAAAAATGGCAATGTCAAAATTCACACAAATTATTGAAGTTTCAAATTCATATCTCTGATACTGTTTGAGTAAGGGCCGGGACAAGAATTAAGTGTGAAAAATTACACAGGAAAATAACTCCAAAAACATGCATAAAAGAGTTATGGTTCTTGGGCACTGCACATCCTCTCAATGAGAGCCATTCACCTATGAAGTTCAAATTGATATCTCTAATACTGCATAAGTTATGGTCCGGACAAGAATTAAGTATGAAAAATTACTAAGGGGAATAACTCCAAATATATGCAACGAAGAGATATGGCTCTTGTGCATTGCACTACCCCTCAATGAGATATATGTGCATGCAAAGCTTCAAAGTAATAGGTGTAATAATTTTTGAGTTATCATCCAGACAAAATGTCGGACGGACGGACAAAGCAGCAAATATTTTTGGGGAGCATAAAAATTACTGTATGTATGGCAACCAAATCCAACTTGTTAGTAGTCAGTATGTGTAGATAATGTAGAGTCATAACAGTCTAAATGGATTAAACTTCCTGTGGAAGTGCAACGAAAATAGCATACATTGACAGCTTACCTTTGGTGGTCCAGTAATATTTGAATCATCAACAGTCATAACACTAAACTCCCAGGACAAGCTGTCTACAGATACACTGTTCATTCTAGCAGATGTCTGTAATACAGCGGTCAGGAAACCTGTCGGGAATGTGAAGCCTGACATCCAGAATATTGTAGGTGGATGAGCTGTGGTCGCCCATTTCTCCAGCTGATCAACACGCTGCACGAGATCACGTGTCCATGCTGCTAGTGGCTTCAGTGAGGGATAAGCCTGTAAAACAACAATATTTCTATAATATCTCTGCTTCATGTATGATCCATCTTAAAATATTGCTATCAAAATATGCATTAAATCAGTGTTATAATTGGTTTTTACACATTTAATTTATCTATAAGAAAACATGATTTGTACCAATATGTAATACAGTACTAAAATATTTCATATGAATCAGAGATCAAGGGAAATACTCAGATAAAATATAAGCAAAAGATGTTTGTAAAACATGTATGACTACTACTCCCCATGACGTCCATTTGTCAGCAATGTAAAGGTAATGGCAACCTTGACCTTTGATCTTTTGACCTCAAATCAATATGGTCAACTTCTGATGGTGATCCTAGGCCACAAGCATTCTTGAATTATTCATTACAAACAATTTGGTCTAATCATGCTACTAAAGGTCACTGCAACCTTGAACTTCTTTGACATCCAAATTTATAGGGGTCATTTACAGTTAAAGAGTTCTTGAAGAGAGCCCATTTGGTCTACGGACCACTAACCAACAGACACACAGACAGACATGCGTAAAGCAAAATACCTCTTTAACAAATGGGGGCATAATTAAGAATGTTTATAATGATTGTGTTACCCTAAGCCATGATGGCGGCACTCGACCATCAAACATACACAGGAAGATACTCTCCAGTTCTACCGTCATGACGACCATACCTTGTATACCCATCTCAAGGTCAGTCAATGACTTACGTATCTCGTTCAACAACAAATTGTAACGTTGAATCTGTAATCATAGAAATTGGAATAATTGATAAAAAGGACATTAATGTTTGGTTAGTTAATCTGGTAGCATAAATATATGGTAAACGTTTCAGAAATGACAAAGCACCCAGGCCGAGACTAAGCACTTTTTGATGACAATCTATAGTCAATGTGGTTATCCACTTGACCACTGTGCCACCAGTATTGTTTATCATTACATACAATGATGGATTTCTTAACAAATTAAATACGAAAATTGTATACAGTATTTCCAACAGCTGTGTATTGGATGTAGGTAAAAATGATAAAAGAATCACAGAAAAAATAAAATGCAAAAATCATGGAGATAAGATAAAAGATTAGGGCCGATCCAAATTTGCCCATCATTGACTTGGAGTGGTATTCAATATTGATCTTATTTCGTTGGAGAATAAGGATAGCCAATCAAATCGTCTGTTACTGACCAAGAGTTTAATATGGTGTGATCTGATTGGTTGTCCTTATCCTTAAGTCAAGTAAGATCAATATTGAATACCACTCTTGGACAATATATTATAAAGGATGCATCTATCTGGTTTTTGGATAGGTTTCTGCACGAGTTGATAAAAGTGTTAACAATAGTTTGAAGAATATGATAATTAATTGAAGAATGGATTTAGGTGTTAAGTAACTTACTTCCTGTAGTAGTACTACATTAAGTGGTGATGGATCTACAGATAGGATCTTCACTGTATTATCATAGTCTATATTCTCTGGTATCTGTCTGTATATGTTAGCTGATAACTCCAATACCTAGTAACACAAATACATGTTTAAACAACAATAAACACAAGAAGATAAATTTCAAAACTGGGCCATATAGAGTTATGGTTCTTGGTCACAGCACTTCTCCTAGTTGCTATCTATTCACAACCCAGTTTCAAGTCAATACCTCAATAGTTTTAGAGTTATGCTCCAGACAAAATATGGGATGGTAGGACGAACGGACGCATACTATAAATATATCCCTTCGCAGTCAGCGGGGATTACAAAATCAGTACACACATTACGTTCAAAATGATGATCAAATGGACCGATCAAGGCATGGATTGGATAATGTAACTTCAGACTCATTCAAATATTTATTGCACACTCTGGGAGTGCTGAACAATATTTTCGCTGGGCCGCAGGTTATGTATCATGTAGGTTGCTTGGTGCTTTTATTTCAGTTCAGAATTTTTTTTATTTTCTTTTATTTCATAAGGAGTTTTATCTGTTTTATCCAATGCTTATATTCTGTACAATATATAATAAAATAGTTACAGTTTACTACTATGTAACCATCTGACTCATGTTCATGCAGTACACATTCAACCATCTTACTCCATGGTTAACAAGTAATTAAGAATTGCAAGCAATACAGAAGTCCCCTACCGGTTTTAAGCCATTTTTCAATGTTTCTGTTGCTATAGCAACCACATTGGACGTGCATTATCCCCTTATTGCCCCCTATCCACATACCAAGTTACATAAACCTAGCTTGGAAACTGTTTGAGTTATGTCAGGATCCAGATTTTTTGACAGACGGACGGACTGACTGACGGACGGACTGACGCTGGACGGACGGAGGGCAAACCTATAGTCCCCTCCGGTCAAAAACCGGTAGGGGACTAATAAGCAAATCAACTTAGAAAGAGATATGTTATTAACTAATCTGTAAAGTAAGCACTTCATTGTCCAGTAGAAGAAATTATTGATTCAGAGTATAAACACTGTACTACTGTTAACTAACTTAATTGTGCATAATACATGTACAAATTTTCACGTTTTTCCAATTGCTGGCATGTCGTGGCTACAAATGTTCATGTTTTAAAGTCTGGCATAAACAAGACTTTTTCATGTTTATCATTCAAATTTGAAACATATTTACTGATATTTAATTTCGCGAATTCATACCACTTAATATATTAAATCGCGCGAAAAAACTTGTTAGTTTACAGTTTTGAAATAGGAAAATGCCATTAAATATGGAGAACACTTCTTTCTTAAATAGCTAAATTTGACTCACTAACCTGAGCTAATCAACTACCATGTGCAAGTTGTGAACAAATGCTTAATTATGATTCAAAGGCCTAATTGAAATATGAATGCTGTTTTTACCTTATCCTCTCTAGACTCTCCAGCAACAGAGCTGATCTGTGGCTGTAATGACAACAGGGTATCAAACATCAGCCTGGTCTCCTGGATCTGTGATTGGATGTCGGCGTTAGGATGTTGACCGAATGCTTCTGGATGATCGATGTTAGGTAACATACTAACATACTCCTTGTATGACGACAGTGGTCCATCTTTGGGCACATAGTATGTAGGCAATATAGATACCCTGCAGCAAAACATTATACAATGTTAGAAATGAAACAAGAGATATTTGTAAATATGTATGCCCCCATGGCAGCCAAAAAGACAGAAATGGTAAAGGTCACAGTGACTTTGACCTACTGGCCTCAAAATTAATAGGGGTCATCTACTGTTGATGACCAACCTCCATTTAAAGTTTGAAGATACTAAGGTAAAGTGTTGTTGAGTTATTGAATGGAAACAATTTGGTCTACCGACAGACAGACCGACAGACATGTGCAAAGCAATGTACCCCCTCATCAAATATAGGGGGCATAAATATGTTTTTTGTTCATTGTGATTTGTATAAGGCATTGTGCCATGTGCTTGTGGTCTGTGTTATTTCTGTGCTCGGCTGTTTTTGTTGAGTGCTGCCATATCTGTCTGATTGTTCGATATCTTTTTGTGCCCTACTATTTCGTGTTTTTTGTGCTCTGCTGCCAAACAGACAAGTATAAAAATACCATCAGAGGACAGACACAGTGAACATTTCATTTAGAAGCTAGAGTACCATATTCAACATTCATACTGAAACAATGTGTTTACAAGAAAGCACTGATGTAAACATGAAAGGGTGCCTTGTAGAAATTGAACAAGAGGGTGCATTATCATACTTAAGCGAAAAAAATCCTTGGGATATAAACTTACTTGAAGAATGGTGTGTTGAGAGAGTTATCATTGAAGAAATCACTAATGTATGTCATCAGTAATCTTCTATCCCAGTCGTCTGTAACATGGCCACCATAGTTGATACCAGCAATCAGATACTTCAAGGCCTCCCACGGTGATTCATCATAATCATCCAAATATATACTCAACAAGTTTTCTGATACCTGCACAAAGTAATCAGCATTCATTTGTTATAATAAAATGACCGAACTTATTAGTTATTACACTATATTTGCTATGCTATCTGATGAGTGCCAACAAATTTCATGAATTTAAAAATATACTTCAAAGTTTTCATTACGTTTTATGTCAGTCTGAATCAAAACTTGAATGTTTACATAAAGCCTGATAGAGCAGCATTTCAACCATTTCAGTTATAAAATTGATACCCGTTACCTGGCTCTGATTTTAGCAAAATCTGAATTTAAGTTGAGATATCTACTTGAGATGCTTTGGGAGATCAGGGCCTGTTTTAACCAAAACTTACCTCAAAATCTGAGTCATTAAACTCATAAGCAATATTCCAACCTAACATCAAGAACTTCTTTCTTTCTAACAGCACCGAATGGAAGTAGCACAGACAGAAGAGTAACTTCTTATATTTATCTTGTTTATGGCACCGAGCAAACTGTTGTTCTGTCACCAAGTTGTACAGACGTTTCAAGTTGGCTTTCAAACCCTGAAAATAATGGGACATCAAATTGTTGTAAATAAAAGACAGATTCTAGAAAGTTGAAATCTGAAGTTGTTTGTTTAAACTTCAAACTAACACATTCTAATATTTATTTTCTTAATGGGACTGAGCAAACAGTTATCAAGTTGTACAGACGTTTCAAGTTGGCTTTCAAACCCTGAATCAAAAGCCAGATCATTCTAGAAAATTGAAATCTGAAATTGTTGGTGTTTGTTTTAACTTCAAGCGTACACATCAACAATCCATCTTTGTTTACAAGGTTTATTGAAAAACCAGTTCTCATTACCTGAGTCTGTGTATTTTTTGTTTACAAATGTCTGTATGTACATGTATGCCTCCATTGCAGCCAAATAGTCATTGTTGTTATAAGTCACAGCAACCTTGACCTTTGACCTACTGACCTTAAAATCAATAGGGATCATTCATCTACAGTTGCTGACCAACCTCCAAGTAAAGTTTGAAAATCCTAGGGCAAAGCATTTTTCAGGTATTTGACAGAAACCATTTGGTATCGACCCACTAAAGACAGACCGACATGTGCAAAGCAATATACCCCCTCATCAAAGATGGGGGGCATAATGAGAAAGTTATAGCATACCTTTGGAGGTTCTGTAGTCATCTTGATACCTGTCTGTAGAATGGCAATAGGGAACTCTGGATGTGGACTAGAACTGAGCCAGAGTCGGAATTCTGGATGAGGTTCTTCAACTTGTAATTGTTCTACAAGTTTATCTAACTGTGGCATCCAACTCAAAGATAAATGACAATTGGCCAAGAATACCCAATTACCCTGAAATTCAAAAGAATACACAACATTTCTAAAGTGGTTTTAATGGAATGGTCAAACCAAACAACTGATGTACTCACTAACAAAGCTGAATATCCTAATCTGACAAATCCTCCCTTTGGCAAAACAAGGTTGTATCTTCTGTTTATAAATACTATATAGTGAGATACAATCTTGTTGCGCCAAAGGCACGTAATATTCATTTTATTTAACAGTGTATTTTGGCTGATTTGATAGCCATTAATGGGCTATGATTACAATTGAAAATATTATCTTTTTTCCCAATTTCAAGCAAAAAATTCCCAATTCAAAGCCAAAAACCCTTACCTCTCGAACTCCTTCTTTGATCATTCTGGTAGCTATAGGAGCTTGACCTTGACCTAGAGATAGAGCATGGAACCTTTGAGCCATTCCACTCTGCTCTGCTAATTGCAATAAGGCACTTGTAGGGTCCTGAAATGTAAATACATGCATGCAATTCATTTTTTCAAAATTTAATGGAACTCCAAAATTAAATTAAGCCTTTACAAATAATAATAATCGAACTGTGAGCGGCTAACTGCCTTTAAACTGTCGTAAATGTAACTTTAGTTTAAACTTATTTATTTAAGGTTAAATTAGATTTCAAAACTGGTCTTATAGGGCCTAACTGAAATAAATCACTAGCTACACCTCATTCCTGATGGCATCCATTGCCACAAGGGTATGGATAGATAATTAATTAAGCCTTTTCCCTTTCATTTTACAGGTAGTTAGCCTTACACTTGACCAGTTTACCGGGTATGCTGATTGGAGTGTTTTATTTCTACTCACCACACCAGGAGAGAGCACAAAGATGAGAGGTGTTTTAGTAGATGAATCTTGTACAACAGTCTGCATATCTAACACCGGAGGTTCCACAAACTTAGAGCCAAGATTGTTTGTAATGAATGATGTGGCACAGAAGGAGACTCTGTCAGGACGTAGAGATCGGATAATTAACATCTTCTGTAGTTCATTGCATGCATTATCCCATTCACCTGAAAATATAATATACATGTTTCTATAATAAATATCTCTGTCATTTTTGACAAATTACCGGTACCCGTTTTGTTGAAAATCATAGATAATATCAATATCTAGTACTGTGGTACATCTACATTAATGTCTTCCTCCTTTTTTCTCGGTAATAATAATTTTAAATGACTGTGTATAACTTGATAACAAGCAGAACAGGCATTCATTTCATAACGCTGAGAACTATATTTCTCAGGGTAGAACTACTTTATACATTATGTGTGTTAAACGGCAAACCAGTTGTAACTATTTATAGAATTTGTATACATTCATATACTGAGAACCCCAAAATCGTGGTGGATAACAAAGAACAGCATGCTTTTCAAAAAGTGAAAAACTGGTGTTAACTGGTCTCTTTTATATATACCTAGTATATCAATTTATTTGATTCATTTTTTCATAAGTGAATTGGAAACCAACTATTGCATACAGTCATACTAAGAATATATTGTAAACCAATTTACTTTCACGTTTTGCTGATCGTCAGCAAATTTGCGACCACAAATTTTCGCGTTTTTAAGTTTCCTGCCATGTCCATATTAATATTTTTAGCAATTTCGCTAATTCGCACGAAATGATTTCTTGGTTTATAGTACAGGGAGTCAAACTGATTGTGGTAACAATTTATTACTGGGTGGGGAACAAACAGTATATCCTACCAGGTAATGCAGTATTTTCTGGTTCGTTAGCGGTGTACCATATATTCCAGTCCCTAGGGTACTGTTCAAATGATGTTATAACTCCATGGAAGTTGGTGAGTTTTTCCAGTTCCGAGATATTATCCCAAGCCACATCAGACAGCCAACCAGAACACGGGTTATCCATCTGGTTTTCTCTATCCAATACCTGTAAAACAAATAGGTTTGAATTTGGTTCCAAGTTTAATCATGAGCAATTGTCACAACAATGTTTGAGTAGTCAATTACAAAAGCGACTAAGCCTGCATAGACTTATTGAATGAGCTCTATGAAATAAACATATACACAGCCCCAAGAATCACCAATACATGTGAATGAAAAAACAGAATGCTACAAAAAATAATTAGGTCAACCAACTCGTTGGAACACATACTTTTTATACATGTTTATGAAGAAATGTGATTGTAATACCCTGGTAGTTCATAAATGGTTTTATAAATGCAAGGACACTCAAAGGTTGGTAGTGATCTACAGTATGATCTCTACTGCTTCTCACAAATATCATCAGCCCAGTACCCCCATCCTTCTATGAATGTTTCATCCCTAATCTCAGACCACTCTCCAGATGGTTGGGCACTGTGTTGATCAGGCACTGCTTGTTTGTGATGGTTGGGCATAGTGTAGATCAGGCACTGCTTGTTTGTGATGGTGGGGCACAGTGTTGATCAGGCACTGCTTGTTTGTGATGGTTGGGCACAGTGTTGATCAGGCACTGCTTGTTTGTGATGGTGGGGCACAGTGTTGATCAGGCACTGCTTGTTTGTGATGGTTGGGCATAGTGTAGATCAGGCACTGCTTGTTTGTGATGGTTGGGCATAGTGTAGATCAGGCACTGCTTGTTTGTGATGGTGGGGCACAGTGTTGATCAGGCACTGCTTGTTTGTGATGGTGGGGCACAGTGTTGATCAGGCACTGCTTGTTTGTGATGATGGGGCACAGTGTTGATCAGGCACTGCTTGTTTGTGATGGTGGGGCACAGTGTTGATCAGGCACTGCTTGTTTGTGATGGTGGGGCACAGTGTTGATCAGGCACTACTTGTTTGTGATGGTGGGGCACAGTGTTGATCAGGCACTGCTTGTTTGTGATGGCTTCCAAGCTGGTTCGTTACAAATAACAAAGGAATATTTTATATTATTATCCCTCACTTTTTTGTAGTGTTAATTTCCCATAGGCAAAAAGGTAATATTCTTACTGTAACGTCCATGGTACCATGTGACTGAACATTTTTTTACTTCACAGGGTGATGTTATTTATATATTATCAATTGTAATATTAGGCTACTTACAACGCCACCACGCAGGAAGAAGTTGTATTCATCCATGTTCAATTTACCAGCATGCTCCAAGATCTTGGCACACATTTGGAATGAAAACAGCAACTTGTGTCTTTCAAACAAACCTCTACATGTATACCTGTAATAAAACATCACAGAAACCAGTTATCACTAGGGAAACCAATTATCACTAGGGGAGACAGTTATCACTAGGGGAAACAAGATTTAAGAATCATTTGTTTCGTGTCATTACATTTATTAAAATTTTAGGAGTCTGCTGCCGAAGGAAAGCACTGATTAGTGCTCAATAATTAGTGCTCGATAGCACTTTGCTAGGAGATGGTTCGCTAACAAATAGCATTTAGCTAGTAGAACACTCAGCGGAAGATTATTTGTCTACTTGCCAGCACTGCCAGATAGCATACTATTGTACAGCAACCAACACTCAAGCATTACAGAAGCAGTCCATTGCACAAACATGGGCTCAGTAGTGGTTCATTTCACAGCTCTGAGAAACAGTATCGGATAAAAAACAACATGTAGATATATTTATGGGGTGCAATATATAGACATGATAAGAATGAGTTTGAATGTTGTATTTACCTGTACACAGCGTATGTATGGTATTCATTCATGTGTTGAATTCTCTCTTCTAGTTTAGCACTTCTCTGTGATTTATCTATAGACATTGTGAACAGATCAATGTACGCATCCAGTGAGAACTGGTACATAGGATCTATCCTACCCATATCATTGAGTACGAAGAAGAGAATGGATGCTCTCTCTGCTGCTGGTCTGTATCCCTGTAATACAAGAAACATGGTCACTTGCCTCGGTGAAAATTTGAGAAATAAGCATTTCTTTTGGACAAATATTACATCCCAAATATACCCATAAAATATTTGCCTCAATGTTTGCTGTCACTGGATATGGCCCTGAGATGTGTCCATAAAACTATGACGCCCCCCCCCCCCATAATCTTTTAAAATGTTTGCGGTCAGACCTTGATTTGTAGGATTGTTATAAAAGCTAATTATAACTTTGTTAAGTTTTATGTTCCTAGTAGATATGAAACATTATGAAAATTGTTATTTATTGGGAGCCAATTTTTGGCACAGACAGATGTACAGGGGTAGCACTTTCAATGGGGCGCACAAAGGGGAGCAGTTCCACAATGGTGGTGGCACAAAATGGAGCACTTTCATTGGCAGGATCTAAGGGATCTCTTACATTGTTGGGAGCGCTAAATGGAACACATCCAATGGTAGGGGCACGAATGGAGCACTTCTTATAGCAGGGCATAAAGGGAGCTCATCCAATGGAGGGGGCATAAAAGGAGGAAGGAAGATTTACCTCTCTAGCAGCATCAATCTTGATTTCAGTCTGTTCAGATACTTGGAGTTGTTCCGATACTTCCTGTGAAGTGACTTTAGATGTCTGCAGTGTGTTTACAAGTTGTTCATCATCTAACAAGGATCCCTTAGTCTCATTCAACAGCCTGAGATAGAATATATGAATTGATTAGTAAGGGAATATACAAGCATATTTCTACATAGGTGATTGAATTCAACAGAGTTCGAGGCACATGTGATTCATACTAACCTATTTTAGAAAGATTATTAAACATTTTCTGCAACTTTCATTAATCACTCTCAAGACCCCATTCTTGATGTCATCCATTGCCACGACGTTATGAGAGACGAGAAACCTGATTTCTCTTTTAAATGCCAAGTGTCAAGTAAGGGAAACACGGGAACCATTCCTATTTATTGTTTCATGTGACACAGCCATGATTTATTCCATTTATAAACCATCTTCTGTTTAATTATACAAAATAACCTCTCTAGAGCATCATGGGAATCACAATGGTTGCATATTTAAATGATTAAGTTGCTTAAGAGAGGTTGTTGCTGAAGGCAGGGTCTCGCTCTGGAGAGGGGGCAGTGTCGTTTTTTTATCAAATGACAAACCTGATAAAAACTGAGAAAGTTACCTTAAGATTTCATCTTCAAGTTCAACAAGTTTCTTCTTGCCTTCAGCAATACTTCGTACAAGACTGTCCTTCTTCTCTTCCAGGTCTGGTCTCTCTTTTCTCACAACTATACCCAACAGCTGGGCCTCCAAACCTGATAAATATCATATGTTATATGGAAACTGAACATTTAGCTACTTATATCTATGGTGTTATCAACTTCACTATAATTCTATAAGGCCATTTATCTATTTCTAGTTCCATCAACATTTTTGGCAATACACCCCATAACTTCAAAAGAGGCGTAAATTCCGAATAAGTAGAGTTGTCATAGATAGAAGCGATATCGGTGTATCGACAATATTTTTTAGCCGATCGAATATTGATTCACATTTTGAAATATCGATACATGAGAAAATGGCTGGAGCCACTCAAATCCTCAATTTTCCTGCACAAAAGACTTTTCTTGGTTAGATGGAAGTTTACAAATTGTCAAAATTGATCAGGTCTAGATTCAAAATGAAGCTACAATTTTCAAAAGCTAAATCTATACCCAATATGTACAATGTAAAACGGCCAAATAAGTGAACCATGACTGATGTGCCTGTTAAGATTCATCTATAATTGCAAGTGGATAATTATATTGATGTATCGTCGATACTTGTCTTCCGATATATAGGAATCATCAATATGTCTTGGATCGAATCAATGACAGCTCTACGAACAATTATTTTCTTGACAAAATCAACAAACAACCTACCTTGTTCCTTGACAGCAAAGTTGACTATGGTAGTTTTTGTTGAGATTTCTGGCGTATAATGAGGATTGCTGAGTTTTGTTGTAATGTAGAATCTGAAGTCAGGATTATATTCAATCTCCTTGTCACCTATACGGATCATGTACGCACCACCTGTTGAAATAATGAAATATATGAGCCATTCTCCAGCAAAACCTGCTAGTTTGACAAAAATATTGATTTTGAGATTTTCCAGAGTTTTAAAGAATAATCTTTATGCAGCACAATGCAAAAGAAATTTTGATGATATCTTGAGTTTTAAGGAAGTTACAGCTGTTTAGTAGAGTCCCTATTTGGAGTGTTCTTGTGTGAAATCGGGAACGTCATTCAAACGTTATTTTCGACATATCACAAAACATGAAGTAGTTTTCTTAATGTTTGGAGTAACAGATTTTTGCGAAAATCTTAGACAATTATTCAACAAATGTTGAAAAAAAATTCTTAAACAAAAAATATCTTGTGAATTATATATTACATCTTAATATCTTATGAGACCTGTGAATATGGGTCCTAATTTTGAGAAAGATGTGTAGGTAACTTACCAATTTTAATGAGTGACCTATTGAGGACAGGATCCAGTGAAGGGTCGAGTCTTTCTTGTACATTCTGTAGTAATACTGGAAGACCAAATTGAATGGCTCCTTCTAGGGTCCTCATGTAGTCAGACTGTTGTAAATCTATCACTTTCAAACCCTACAAGGAATCAACATAATAAATTATCTGTATTCAATTTGTTACAGTTACATATCAAGATAACAATCCCTATATAATCAATTCACGGTAAGTAGCATTTCTGATGTAGATCCAATTCCTTTTTACCTACCATACAAATACAGTAGAACTTTTTATGTTGTCAGTGCTTGGCGGGTTCAGTTGGGCATTGTGCCTTTTATGTTTTTTATGAATTCTATGCTTGGCTGGTTAAGTTGAGTGCTACCTTCCCTGTCGGACTGGGAAAAAGGTTTGACTCCCTGTTTGAGTCATCTACTGTATACTAGCACATTATCATTTTGCTGGAACCAAAAACCTGTACGAGGTTTCTAGGGTGTTTGATGGATTGAAGTTCTATTGTAATAAATTGAAAACTAATACAGAAAATGTTTGTACAAACTGATACCTATTTTCAAATGAAAATTACAGAAATCAGCATTATAAAGTGGCTACCTATAGCCAGCATGGCAAATATATATCACATTGTACAAATACAAATATGTCACATTCATACAATATTAGGCCCAAACTATTAATGTTCAGTTTCTCATAAACCGCCATATTCACTTTCTTTCTTGACCAATGCCAATTTAGTGTTGTGTGACCCATTGAGCATGAAATTGAAAAATCTGCCAAAAAAGCATTTTTCACCCTCCCTCAATTATTTTTTTAAAAAAGTGCCTGAGAAACTACACATCAAGCTGTTTGGCCAAACAACAAAATGCTGGCTTAGATTTAGTAGGTCGTACGTACCAAATCAATCTTTTGAGAAAACAAGAATAAACTGTCTGAAAACTACTCTTTACTCAAAGAAAAACAAGCTTTTTAAACTTCGGTTTGATCAACATGACCAATTCCGATTTTTATGAAAATAGGCTCATACGAAGCGCCTCATGATGCAGATTTCAAACAAACATGAGTCTTATAAGGTTGTAGGTAGTACTAACGACCTTCTAATTCTAAGCCAGCGAAATATTTTACAGTATTTGACTATCAACTATCAGTACACAATTGTGATTATTGTCACAATACAAATATCTGGTACATCTTTACCCTTTATTTACACTGAAATCATCAGCCATACCTACAGTGCTGAACAAAACTATCATTTGTAACATATAGCTTTAGCAAGCAATCTGTTGAAATCTAGTTTTGTTACAAGACTGTGGTATGAAATGACTTTTAAAGACAATATATATCAGTGAATACCATATTATTCTTACATCAAACGGATTTCCATCATGAACCGGTAGCTGTTAGAAATACAGGTCATACTCTTTTAAAAGTTACAAAACATTGTTTGAAAATGAGGTTTTGCTATATCCAATAAATCATTGTGACCATAATAAAAATGTATGTTTTAACTATAAAACACTTAGTTGTAGCATAAATTTATTCTGGCACAAAGTTAGTTCAATTTCACTGTTAACATTTATAAGAGGATAATTTCAGTTCTTTTGTCCAAATCTTTTATTTTCTTCTAAAAGCTAGAAGGTTTTTGACACAAAAACAGAAGTCTCCAACAAAAGGGCAGTAACTCGCCTGGAAAATATTCCGAACAGTATGCACAATTCGGCTATGGTACCGAAAATTAAAGTAAAGTTTCATTGAAACCAACCTGTAGTCAGGGAGAACAATTAAGGGCAGACAAACTTATGTTACATCCAGCACTAAATCAATACATCTCCTTCATATAAGTCCTAGAACAACCGATAAGATTAACTTTTTAAAACTCAAACAAAATAGATGTCAGTCTAAAAACACTTTTAAACATTAGCCTACCTTGGACGCTTCCATATTCTTAATCCATTTGATAGCTTGTCCCTGGGGGTCCACCATTAGGGGCCATCTGCTGGCACTTGTTACAATGACACCATTTTCTGTGGAGAAACTATCGCTAGGCAACCCTTGAATATTCCAGTCCCGCACATTGGTTGGTTTGGCCATAAATTTACAGAAGTCAAACAATGGATCACAGGGTACCCCTAGTTTCTTCACCTGAAATAGATTGATACTTAAGAAATAATGAGCATGTACCTGTGTTTTATCATAGATTCTAACACGATCCGCGGATTAATACATTAGACATAGAGCCGACCTAACCATGTTTTATTACCCCCATAAAACATGGTAACACATTGGCTGTTACAATTTACGCCCCGTAACACATGACCTATTTATGAATGAATGAACGTAAACTTTATAGTAAAGCTTTAACGGACCGCGAGTTTCACGAGAATCAAGTGTTACAGCTATGACGCATCTATTTTTAGAAACTCCAATATACTCTCGAAATTAAGATTCATAAAAAATTCTGATAATCAATTCATTTATATTTTTCATTTCATGATATAGATACACTATACTCGTGTTATTAAAATCGTTTAAATGTTTAAAATGTGTTTTTTCCTTCAGAAAATTACGAAGGTCGTTTTCATTAACGAGGGAGGTAATTGTACCAGCTAATAAGCCACTCAATTTCAGCGTGGAATTATGTTCAATGTCAAATGGGTGAAAATGGAATGCGCGCAGTTAAATAGTGCGGGATATGATCGTATTTAGAATCGAAATAAAAACTCTGTTCTTGTATTTTGTCGGTGAATAAAACACGGGCACTCGTTCGGACTCCTGCCCATGTTTTATTCACCGACAAAATACGCGAACAGATTTTTATTTCTTAAATGAAGCACAGTCATGAGTTTGGATGTGTAGTAATTAAATCACGAGTGCGTATTACGATTGATTTAATGTATGCATCTGAACAAAGAATTAAAGATAAAACACAGGTACATATTCATTATTTCGATTCTAACAAAGCCAATGTTCCACATTTGATAACATATAAATACATAACCCCTGCACTAGCTATTTTCATCACAATGTTTTTATTTTCACTATTATTCATGAATGAAGTTCCTTGTCATTTCATAAAACTCTTAAAATACTTTCATAACATATGAAGACATATAATGCAACCTTCATCTCTGATTTTTTTAACTCTGAGACATAAGATTATATAATATAAAGTGATTTATAGTACTGCACTTAGTCTAACAAAAATCTTGTTTAGAAGACAATCTCATTAACATCAGACCCTTATTACGCTTCACTACTTTACGCTGATATAGGATCTGATGACACTTCGTATGGGGGTCATGTCGATGTGAACTTGACGTCACCATATCAAATCGCTTCTTTCACAAATTTCAAAGTGCGATGAAACTCTGACGAGGCTATGTGACGTCATTGTGCACCAGAGAGGTCATTTGTACATGACCTCTTACGGTAAGTTAGATCTCTAACAGCGTAAAGGAATAGAGCAAATGTTAGTGTCTGATTTTAATGAGATTGGTGTAGAAGATAAGAATGTCGTACCTCAGCAAGCCAGACTTTCTGCACTAGTTCATCTCTGTAGTTAGATAAGAATGGACCGATGTATGACATGAAAGCTGCGGCGATCAGACAATCACCGATCAAGAAACCCATTCTTTCCTCGAGATCCCTCACAGTTTCCTCCCATCTGATCCTTTCACCTGCCAATCCTGTATGAAGAATAAAAGGGGCCGTTTTATATGTGGTTTATTCATATAAGTCGACTAGTCTAGTAGAAGAGTTTTTGACACAAAAACGTAAGTAAACCTAAAATGGGCCATATTTCTGGCAATATTCAGCAAGCCTAAAATTTCTGACAACATGCAGGACAAGGCTTGTTACAAACTGCTTAATATGTGAAGTTTCATAAAAATTTGACCAGTGGTTAAGGAGAACAAACATGGACAAACTTTGTGTTATCCATCCAGCACAGAATCAGTAATTGTAATAATAAGTAACCTTATCTAGAAAGATATCAATGGTTATCCTTTGTATTCATTACAGACCCACACTGTACTTTCACCTTCAGATTGTTGTGCCAGTGGACCATAACTCTGTCCCTCAAAGTATCGCCAGCGGACCATAACTTTGTCCGTAAAAGTAATGCCAGCGGACCGTAACTCTGTCCCTAAAAGTATCGCCGGTGGACCATAACTTTGTCGGTAAAAGTAATGCCGGTGGACCATAACTTTGTCCGTAAAAGTAATGCAAGCGGACCATAACTCTGTCCCTAAAAGTATCGCCAGAGGACCATAACTTTGTCCTTAAAAGTAATGCCAGCGGACCGTAACTCTGTCCCTAAAAGTATCGCCAGTGGACCATAACTTTGTCCATAAAAGTAATTGGATTGCGTTCTCTATCTTCATGTAGGGGACATAAAAATGTATGACCATTGAGTAGAGGTCTAAATATCATAAGTAAGGTCGGAATAATGAAAAAACAACAACAGTTTTTGTACCCGAGACAAGTTTGGCAGCTCTATCTAACATAAGTTCTGTATGTTCAGCCTTTCTCTTCAATTCTTCCTTCTGGTTCAGTTTGTCCTGATATTCTTTCTGTAATTCTGCCATCTTAGCCTCAACCTTAGAATCAAAGCAATATATACATGTAGTACATAACACTGAACCCAGTTCCCAATCTCCCGAGGCATCTCAGAATAATGTTTCTGTTTTTTAATTCCAATTTTGAGTCCAGCCTCCTGTGGAAATTAACTTTATAGAGACATGGCAATATTTGAGATGAGATTTAGCTCAAATTGAGATGCTTCAGGATATCGGGACCAGATATAAATAAAACTGATTCACCATCAGGATATGCTTTTACAAAGTATTTTAAATCAGTGATGATCCTATGCACTATGCAAAGTTTATTCCCCTAATTATGTAACATATAGCCCTTTGAGTTAGGACATTGTTTCATTTTGGTGCGAGACCACAGCCCCTGACTCATCAAAATTGCCATTTGCATCATTTAATTTTTTATTTTACATATTGGGACTCAATGATTTTTCAAGTTCAGTGGAAAAAGGCTCATAGATTTCAGAACTAAAATGAAACAATTCATGTTAGGGAATGATTGGGAATTTTAGCAGCATATTCAAAGGTTTTCATTCAAAATTGGAAAATTTCTATTTATTCTGAAGTCGCATAAAATACTTCAAATAGAGTTTTTATATAAGACATGTACAGTGTCACACACAAGTTTATTCATTTACCCAAAGTTTGCGTAAACTTGCATAACAAGTTGGTTACCAAAACTTGTCAAAAAAAGATCACATGAACATTAAGTGATTTACAGTAAATGCCTATAATACCTCAGCCAGTTTGTCTTTTGCTTCTCGCAACGACTCTTGTTTCTCCTTCAATTGATTCATAGCTGCATTCAATCTCTGCTTCTTGGGTTCCACAACTCTGTATATACGGCCGTAAACTTCCATAGCTCGTACCCACATACACAATGACTTAGCGGCCGAAGACACACGACCGATAATTTCTGGCTGGAAGTCAGTTTGTGCTACATACTGTCCAATTTTTTTAAGCACTCTGTCAGTAATATTGTCTTTATCAAACTCAAACAGTTGTTTCAAGAAGTTCTGGTCACCTGATTAAAATAAAGACATTTCATTGGTCACCTGATGAAATAAAGACATTTCATTGGTCAAATGGTCATCTGATTTTAAATAAAGACATGTCATTGGTCAATTCATCACCAAATTAAAATATAAATACATTTCATTGGTCAATTGTAGAACAGTCACATTATCAACAATAAATAACTTCAAGACGACTTAAACATTACAATTTCTACTGCATTTCCTTCAAAATAATCATTATGTAATATAAAATTATTTAAAAATAAGAATTGGACAGTCTGGTTTCCTATTAACAACAGTGATTTTACATGTTGGGATATGAGATATATTTTTTCAATCCAAATCAAAGGTCTTCTACTTAAATACCTCTCCTAGCCATTTTTTAAATATACATACAATAGTTTAAAGCAAATAATAAAGACTTAGTGCATTTGCAGTGCAATTCCTGGAATTTAGGTTAGATCATTAAGCTGTCTTGTTGAAAATCATCCCATAGGGAACACAGTAATATTTGCATAGGTACCACTTAAAATAGTCATTATCATAGTAGGAATTCCGATACAGTGTCCACTTCTCAGTTCTGTCTGAAAATTGTTCTGTTTTCAAATGGCTCTGATGGAACTGAAAACTGATGCAACACTCGGACAGAACTAAGATGTCATGTATCCTGAGTTAAGTAAGAGCATAAGTATCAGGCAAAATAGTCATTATGCGGTCAATAAGCAGTGTTATACAAAATGTACATTTAGTTACATGTAACACATTATAAGAAAGCATCACAGCACGTACAGGAGGCAAGCAAATACTATAAATGGAATTGGAGGTCTTTAAAACATAATTTGGTGTTTTACAAATATCAAGGACAAATAACAAGAACTTAAAATCTAACTGACACCAACCTATTTAAATCAAACAGGATATTGACAGAACTATTATAATTGATGCTTCCCAAACTATGTGAAAGTTGATTGAATAAACACATAAATTATTTTTATTGATACAATATACAATTTATATGCTTCTTTTCATACAGTGAGGTTCAATGAAGCCTAGATTTATAAGGATTGTGGAGATATACGCTATAAAAGCACAGGCATAAACGGGAGGAGAACTCACAGACAAACAAAGCAGTGACTGTATACTCCTCCTTTGGGGACCATAAACAGTTAAAAGAAAACTGAAAATACCGAGCTGCCTCTTTGATTCTGCCCAGGTTGGTTCCTGACCTCGTAAGATCATTACAGCTTCCATTACCTTCTCAACCAAAGCCGGAGGACGACCATAGGATTTTATTTCAGTCATGTCTTTTTTGTTAAGAGATTCCAGAGCCTGGGGTAACATTAATAACCAACAATGAAAAATCTATGCTACACTACTCTTGGTGACCTTGACCTCAAGGTCATTCAAGAAGCCAATGTCAAAGCTGAAATTATGTAAAGCTCTCAATCCAGGAATGTGTAAGTCTGTGAAGAAAGCAACTTATGAATGGAAAATAAATGAAGCAAAAAAACCAGATCCTGCAGGATAGGATTATCCCGGCCCCAAAGTGCTACCCCAAGTGTCTGCAGTCAAACTGAGGTCAACCACACAAAGGTGAAACATTTACAGTCAAATGATTATAGCCAAACATATTTATATAAAACTATCTAATGGTATGGTATTTATCATAATCAACCGCCACAATTAAAATATGTCAGGTGCATGCTTTGTGCTTTTATATTTGCTATGAAAATTCAATTTATTTGGTTATAATAAATACAATAATTTGGCAATGCATTGATAATTATAAAAAAAATATATAATACCCCCCCCCCCCCCCCAAAAACAAATACAAAATAACAGACTTGGCTTAAATCATTGGACAGTAAACATTTGAAGTAAACATAAACCACACAAATGTTAAGATAATAACAAGGACATTCTGAGTTAATACAAGCACATCACAACACAGTTCCTGTAAGTATGGTATAGGTTTGCCAATACAAAACTTCACAGAACTGTGGTCATATTAGTTTTTTGACAAGTAAAATTACCGAAATTGTACAGACTGATACAGAATGATTTAAAATAAGTTTCTGTGAAGTTTTGTTTTAAATCATATAAAAATACAAGGTATTCAATTAATAAGCAGAAATAAACAATACATAAACTGAAGCATAAAGCTTTGAGAGTACAAGAGGGACTTCCCATATTGTTTCATTATAAGATAATATTTGAAAATCATTTTAATGAAAATAATAATACAGGCCAATCTTTGAAGTCTGTTTTGATATTTATTTTATTTATCCTTTCCAAAACTATATTCTCTTTTGTACAGAGATATTCTCTTTTAGTGCCAAACAGTTTCTTAATTTGGAATTAATTTAGGCATGGTTGGACATTGAAAACTTTCAATTGTTTATACTAAAGAAAACAGAATTATTATTACTGATATATGTGGAATATGAAAGACAAAAATTTGTTATATTCTAATACAATAAATATATCAGAATAAGTTTGTCAATTATTATGTCAGAATACAATGAAATGAACAAATAATTGTATTGTTAGTTACCTCTGCAAAGTAAAATAAAATACTAATTTAAATAAAATTAAAGCATATACACCTGCAAACATCTGGTTATAAGGCACATATGGATAAGGGATCAAACAATGTCAGAATCTGTGTGCTTGTTATTGTACGATCATTGTAATTTCACATAATTTATCCAATTTTTAGTAATTTAAATTTGCTTTTTTGGGGTAGGGGGTGGGATGGGGAATGTCATTTAGTCCCAAATGGCAATAGTGTAAGTAGATTATTGACAAATTATGTTCAGTGAAACATGACATAACTCCTCTTGTTTCAAAATCATGACATTCTGAAATATGACATATCTCCCACATGTTTCAAAATCATGACTTCTGAAATATGAGATATTTCCCCTGCGTTTCAACATCATGACTTCTGAAATATGACATTTCTCCCCGTGTTTCAACATGAATAATTGTCAGCCTTGACTGAGCCTAAACAGGACAGGTGACTCTTTTTAGAAAAGTTGTGAAATTGACTTGTAAGCAACCAAACCTACAAACCCTGACAATACTATCCATACCCCAAAGTACAGATTGCTACATGAAAACACATAGTATGATCAAATATGACCATGATTCAGCATTTATTTTTTCAGTGGTAAATATCCCACATAAAGCTGTATCGTATTGTTCGAGGTGTTGCCCACATTTTTTAGCAACCAAGAATCATAACCAAAATAGAATTCATCCTTTACAAACCTTTAAAATTGTTCCAAGTCTCCAATGAACAAATTGGGAAAGGCCATATTCTTTCATTATAATTTCACTATATTCTGAATCTGACATTTTTTCTTTTAAATTAAATCTTCTCCTTTGGAATGTTTTATCTGTGTCCAATATACAGCTGCATCCAATATTTGGGCAAATACGGTATTTGTTAATTTATAAAAAAATAGTTTTAATGCATGTAGCAACCAGTGGGATATAGATTTCTACCAATAAATATGTTGTAAGCTGTGAACTTAAAGCCTAACATTTTTATGAACCAATGTGCAGATTCATTCAAATGGTCAGTACCAAATGTACACTCCAAAATCACTGTAAATTAATAACATTTCTGGCATAGTTTTAATTTGTGCATCAAAATTAAGAAAAAGAAATACAAATAAAACACCAGTTCGAAGTTTACCCTACGTGACAAAATGGTTCAAAATTTCAGAACAAAATGAACAATATGATTTTCTGCTTAAAAAAGACCTGTCACTTTTTGACAAATTTCCTAAATCATTGCAGGCACTATTTCACAGCTCATCACATAATTATCAGGCCCCGATCTCCTGAAACATCTCAATCTGAGCTTAATCTCATCTCACATATTGTCATGTGTCGTTTAGATAATTTCTATGGGAGGATGGATTCAAACTTGGAATCATAAAACAGAAAACATTATTCTTAGTTCATTACAGTAAAATTTAAAGAGCTCGAACTTCCGATTGATCCCAAATTCAGATTCTGATTTGAGCAAAATCTGAGATGAGATTTCTACTTGAGATGCTTCAGGACACTGGGGACTGTTGCAACATTAGACAGTCCACCACAATAACAAAACATCTGGGATTAGAGTGTAAGGGGGGATAACTTGTGTCTCCAAAACAATGACATATCATCATTATTACCAAGCTGGCGTTTAGATTCTTGCCAAGTGGGCTCTTGACCCCTAAGGATCATAACAGCCTCCATCACTTTCTCTACGAGGGTCGGTGGTTTGGCATATGACTTTATTTCAGTCATATCTTTCTTGTTCAACGATTCTAAAGCCTATGAAAGTTAAAGATCAATTAGTATGAATACATAAATACATTTTTAAAACAATAAATTCAAAAAATTGAATATAACATAATTTAACATGAATTCTATAATTATCAAAAAACAAAAAGCAATTACATATTAACACAACCTTGATATGTTTACAAACCCTAATAGCTTCTTCAAGAGCTGGTAGCATTTACCGAACACTGCTCAGTATAATAACACCAGATTACATTCTGGAATTAAACCCACTTAAAAAACCTATAAAACGGCTAAAATCGTAACAAAATAACGATTTTCAGGATTTCACGTGTTCTCTTTTATCTGCTTCCACAGCACACAGATTGGCCAAATGCGCAGTACTATCTCATTTAAGACGAATGTGTTTTGGACGAAATAGAATTTATATATAATCTAGTAGCTATGGTTACTCACCCTAATAGCTTCTTCAAGTGCTGGTAGCGCCTCATTGAGATCACTCTGTGCCAGATCTGCCATATGTTGACATTTAGTCTCCTCATCAGCAATCCTCTCACTCTTCTGTGCTACAGACTATCAAATATATAATCATATAATATGAATTATTAAACTGGACGTCCAAGTCTTTTTACAAATATTAAAATTGAATTTGTATTTAAAATTGAGAGCAAACAATATACACTGGATAATAAACTCAGTAGAAAGTCAATAAGTCAGGGATTTCACTGAAGCTTAATGCCCAATCCTGAATATAAGACGCACTACACACATTATTCTATTGTCGAAATTCAGCATATGAAATATCAAATGGCAATAACTCAGTCAATATTTGGTATTTTTTTCATCAAATATCTTCTATTTTCAGCAAGAAAGTTAATTCTTTCTGTCGTAGCAAATCCTGATTATTTCGGATTATCAGGACCCCTGATAAGTACATTGTAGATACCAACTTAACATGGTAGAGTCTTGATCCCAAATATTCTGCAATGTTTATTCAGGTCAGCAGTTTCAGGCTCCTCGAAACGTTTTAACATTTTTCAGTCCGAATTAGTAAAATGACTGAATGATCCTCTTTGTTCAGTAGGACATTACAAAGGATTTCTCGTTGGTATGAAGTCAGGATTGACAGTTTCCAACCTGCAGTTTCAACCTGACCAACCTGAAATGATTCCTACCTTTTGTTGTTCATCAGCTTCACGTTTCTGACCCACAATAACTACCAGATATTCCTCACACTGTTTCTGGAACTGTGCAACCTTTGTCTTAGCCTCTTCCAGTTCTATAGACATCTTCTCGACTTTCTCACGAGTGTCGTCAATCTTACTCAAACCATTCCTTAGTTTGTTAGCAGCATCCCCTAGTTCCTTCTTCTTCCCAAACAGCAATCTGACCATAAAATAGTTGGTTTTAAATATTGTTTTTATTATTTGCTTTTAATGGATTATGGAGATTTTTCAGTGAAATTAATAGTGAATTACCAGTTTGTTATTTTCAATGTTTTAGAAGCTGGTTCCAGTATCATGTAGAAAAAGAAACGTAATGTCAACGGCGCCTGGCTTTAAAATATGCGCTACGTCGTGACGTTCCAATTTTGACGTGATTTTTTCCAATTACTGCACATTTTAAAGAGAAATTGAGGCATACAATAAACAGAATTTTTTTTTATTTTTGGTGTAAGATCAAATTTTATTCATGATTCACTTGTGATCACAGAAATTAAGTTTCACTTGTGGCTATGCCACTCATGAAAATACTGATTTCCAGTGATCACTCGAAATAAAATTCGAGCCTACACCAAAATCAACAAATATCCTCTATAAGTTCAAGTGGTCACTAGTATTTCAGTCATATCGAGGCGTAACCCAGGTCATATTATCCTGGCACTGGGCGAAGTTAATTAATTAAATAATGAGACATCTTACTGTTTGAAACGTTTAAAATTTTAGCACAAGATTGTGTTGAGCATGAAAAAAGCTTTATTATCATGGGACCAGATATATATGTCATTCCACAGGAACTATATAATGTACATCACAGTATACTCTAAGGGTTGTAACGATACGCTCACCTTACGATACGATATGTACGATTCGGTATATTTCGGTTTGATATGATATTCTCTCATGGCTTTAATTGAAAATTGGTAAACTATGACTTTGTTGTTATTATCACAGCTAGTATTTCACACCATAATGTGTCTATCAACTTTTTAAAACTTTTTGACGATATGGAGTATATTTCTAGTCAATTAAAACAATTGTTTCATGATAATTATACACAATCAGTAGACTGCTGCATGTTTTCGTTGTCAGAATATTTTTTAGTTAATAAAAAATCTTGTACCTACGTATCAAAATTTAGTGATGTGTAACCGTGTGATGCTAAATTTTACGGTTCATCATGGACCGCGGTACATCGTTACACCACTTCAGTATACCAGTAGTGAAATTATAAACAAACAACTAGTACTCACTTCTTGTATCCAGACACAAGTTCTAGATAGTTTGTCGGGGTAACATAATTATGTCTCTTCATTTCAGCATACATTTTACCCGACATATCAAACACTGATTTGTGCATGATGGAGAATATTGTGGACAAGCTAGGCTTGTGACTATCCTAGAGTAAGAAAAAAACAAAAACAAGGCAACAGTTAACAAACAAAAGAACAATCAAACATCTTTAAGGAGCATGCAAATACCAAGGAAACCCGAGATTTCTAACACAGCGCACACCCCTACTCAAACATCCGATGCCTACCCTGATAAATCAATTCACATACTAATTAAATAATCCACATTATTTAGCTTTTGTTATTTATATGGAGTCCAGTTATTTGTATAGTATGAAGAATTTGACATGACTCTCAACCTTTTTTTAGCATAATTTAACAACTGGAGCCCATTGCCTAACCAAGCTGCTTGCAAATTGTGCTATGAAGCTCTTTCATATTTCTATGCAACGACATGCTACCAGTGAGCAGTGCTTGCCAATAGCATACCCTTTCTTAACACTTTGCTAGGCGAGTGGTTCCGAGAGCTTTCTTGTGCAACAGACCGCTTCGGTCGCGCTCGATAATGCTTTGCTATGCAACGGTCTGCTTTCCATGTGCGCTCGCCGGTAGCATATAATTTTTCCGTTTGTCCGCTACGTAGTGCTTTTTTGAAGCAAGTCGTTTCCTAGCATAGCGCTACAGAGCGCTCGGTAGCGGTATGGTTAGGCAACGGGCTCCTGATGAATTGCCTATATGTATAATCCCTGTTGTATGTTTACATAAGCTAGAAGTATCACTAAGACGCTCAAGGTTTATATACCAACACAAATCTTATGAATCGCGGAAATTTACATATTGAATGCAAGAACCTTGTAATATCTTCATGCATAAAGATCAGGATCAAGTCAAATTCTCTGTACTATACCTACAATATTATGCATAAAAACTATGTAAACATTTAATAATCTTGATTGTATTATTTAGCTGATACACTGAAGGAAATTTTAAGAATTTAAAAAAAATTCTTAGCTTTCTACTAAGATGCTTTATGAATACCAGTCCTACACATTTGAAAAGGACTGAAGTGTTTTATCATTGTAATTAGTTCACAATTATAACACTTTTAGAGAAGCATTCTGTCAGTGAAATACTGAATTCATAAATTCAATAACATATTTCAGAGTAAATATATATCATAGTAAAGAGTTAACTATAAACAAATTGAATGAACAAGAAAACAAATTAAAAGGATCTGAAAATTTGAGCATAACTAACTGAATGTCATACTACCTAGCTGTATAGTTCATTAAATATATTGTATCATACCAAAGATTGTAGTGACATTTCATGATTTCAACTTCATGAATTCACGATTTAACTCACGGTATCAACTTCATGAAATCAAGATTTAACTCACGGTATCAACTTCATGAATTCACGATTTAATTCACAGTATCAACTCCATGAATTCATGATTTAACTCACAGTATCAACTTCATGATTTCACGATTTCAACTTCACTAGTATAAAATTTCAAATTCATCAATTTTGAAAACACTAAAAAATCAATTTCAACTTTTTACACAATATTGAAGAAAAACAAAGCGTCAAATGTCACTAGCAGCCTTCCATGGTATCAATATATTTACTAAACAAGTTTATAATAATCGTGCTAAATAACAGACAGATCCTTGGTTCAAACAAAATACAAACACAACCCAACAATGTTGCCTTACTTCCGATAGCCCAATACAAGTTCTAGATAATTCATTGGAGTGACATAATTTTGTCTGTGAAGTTCTAGAAGCATCTTGTTTGAGAATATGATGACAGACTTATGCATTGTGGCAAATATCAATCCTACTTTAGCGTTTCTTTCTTGCTGGTAAAATAAATATCAATGCAAGTGATGAATGATATGTACAAGTTTCAACTATTTTTAAATATACTGCAAAATGCTCAATCCTGAAAACAAGTCGAAAGTCTGTTTCGGGTGCATTATACACATTCCTACACCAAATTGCAGTTTAAACATTGTTCTAGGAAATTTCAAATGACCATAACTTTGTCAAAACTTTGAATTTTTTCATCAAATAACTTTTTTTCTGCAGAACAGATCATTCTTTCCAGTGCAGCAAATCCGGATGATCCGGATGATTCTGGAATTATAGGGCCCCTGTAATTAGAAGTTGTGAGCATGTATACTAACCTCCTCCTCACTGCCTAGTGACTCTTCATGTAGATATTTATCAGCTACCTCTAACAATGCATCCAGAGGCCATTCACTGAACCAATCAATTGTTGTACAGTTCACAAACGCAGGGTACATACGAATACGATTCCTAAAACAAACAGAGCCAATTATCTACAGGCTTGTGATTGCTCCAAGGGCAAAATAGCTGAAATATCTTATCCCCTATCAACTTTGCAAGAACATCATTTTTGAGGTCTGACTGAATCTGGAGCCTTTTGATTCAATGATATTAAGACAAGAAGAAGGAAATCGGCCTAAAGGAGAAAGAATCCCACCTCTGTAACTATTCACGCTTGGCACAGGTTTTATCACACCCCTGTATCTATTCACGCTTGGCACAAGTTAAATCAACTGTAATGGTGACATCATGAATAATTACAAAGTGAGTATTGTCAACTTGATTGAAACAATGAAATGCCGCTGTTACAACAATGTATGTTGAACATATGAGAAACCAGATTTTCATAGTCAAACAAACACCCAGTGACACTTTATGTCACCGAAATTCTTCCTTATGTCACTGAAACTCTTCCTCATGTCAGTGAAATTTTTCCTTATGTCAGTGAAATTTTTCCTCAAGTCAGTGAAATTTTTCCTTATGTCTGAAATTTTGCCCTATGACACTGAAATTCTTCCTTGTCATTGAAATTCTTCAATTTAGATGTTAATTGAGTATGTAAGATATAAGCATTTACCTGAATGGTTCACCAACAGGGCTCATACATAACACAACATGGAGATTAGCACGTACACGTTCTACCAGGAAGGCAAATATACTCTGTGGTTGATCATCAATTCCTTCCTTCTTAGCAGTATCACTTAAAGCAGTACGAACCTGAAAGTGTAACATGTTCAATGTAAAATCCAGAACTAGAGTAGACAGACAGTGATTTTTTTGGCTATTTTAGTGCCAAATACATCGAAAATAGAATGAAACCACCAAACACGAATAACTTTTAATGTATATTCATTAAAATACGCCGTTTCGCCCAGAAGGCTTCTTCAGGTTTTTTTATTGTTTTTTTTAGTGCCAAATACAGTCACTTTCCCCTAGCAAAATAACCTCCATTTATCCCCATAAAGAATACATGTGCTCCACCTTTTGTTCAGATACAGCAGTTTTATGTCAAAACAATAGATTTTCAAACGAGCAAAAGTCGTTGCTACCTATGACTTGAGTTTAATCAGTAGAAAAATATAAATATACAATTAATAACCAAAACAATATTTTTCGATAATTCCAAATTTTGCGTTTCTCATCCTAAAATTTCCTAACTTTATGGATACAGGCTGTTTCATTTTGTTCAAGGAAAATCACTGAAAGATTGTGTATAATGTCTGAAGTATATACAATGCTGTAACATTGATTGGTCCCTAGGTCATTATCAGAATAGTTCTCAAAAACAGATCTCACTAAATCAAACAGGGGAGGCAACAGAACACAAGAAGCACAAAAGAGAACACACAAACAATGAGTCATTTCAAAAGGTACAAGTTTATTAAGCTGACTGTACATAATGCCCCAAATCATTTAGTCTCAAGTCGGCCCTAACACTTCGTGCTGGTGACACATCGGCTTTTGATTCTCTCTGGTACCCAATTATTGAACCTGATTGAAATGAAGCATGGTTGGTATGTCTAACTCATAGACCCATGCACACCTTACTTTAAGGCCACTGCTAACCACTAGCATACAGATGTGCTCAAACCAATCTCTGTGGAGTATAGAGTGAACTATATCACAAAGGCTGAATTCACATGGAAGCTCTAGGGTAGAGTAAGCTATTACAGGAATGGTGTTTTACTCCCACCAATACTGATCTCGAATTTCATCAACCAATCAAAAGCTTGGCCGAGGTAATATCTAAAACAGCTTTTGCCCCGCTCACTTTGTATAATGTACAGAAACAGGGAACCAATTAACCCTGCAAGGTAGTGGTGTTAGTGGAGTTTGACTTTTCAGTGGTGAAGGCACAAAAAGTGTAGAAACCAAATGTGTTGGGAAGGAACCCGAGTCTACCTAGACCAAACTCGCATTCCATGTGAACTTGCTCTAATTAACCTACCTCTTCAAATTCATCAGCTTTGTAGAGATTAGGTACTTCACCACTGCTTAGAATGTTATTAATATCTTCCAAAAATCCTTCTTCAACCACTTGGATATCATTGAACAAGAAAACGGTCTGTTTGTTTTCCACACCAGCTTGCCAATACAGCTTCTTCAAATCTGAGGAACAAATCAAATACAATTATAAATGCATCTATTACAAAAATTATTTTACAGTAAAACTAAACAAAATTTGCAATTACCTACTTTTATGGTAACATACGCTTATTTAAAAGTCATGCATAGGGCCTAGCTTGAAATATCCATTGATTGGTGATACAGATTGTATGTTCTGTGTCTGTCATTTGTGTGGGTGGCTAGGTGTTACAGCTGCTTTGAATGGCTTTGTTTACTGTTGGAACTGGGTACTTCAGCTTGGTCATTCAGCTTGGGCGTTCAGCTTGGGCATTCAGCTTTTTAATTGCTGAAACAACTTTATTAACCTTTTCCATAGCTTGGACTTGGCAGATCATTTACTTGTTTAGTTGGGCATTGTGCCTTGTATGTTTTTTATGTTTTCTGAGCTCGGCTGGTTAAGTTGAGAGCTGCCTTCCCTGTCTGACTTAATATTATCTTTTTAAATATTCTGCGCGTTATAGTATATCATGATATAAGCTAAAAAACTTGTAAGATTTTTTTACAGTGAGGAAAACTTCTTACCGTCTCTGAATTCAGCTTTTCTGTAATGTTTAGTGACCTCAATCTGGAAGGTGGTATATTCACAAATACTGGCAGACAGACGAGTTAAACTCTGACGTCCTGAACCACCGATTCCCACCAGCAACATATTACCTCTAGGCTGTCGAATCACACGCACAATCTTGGAAACTGAAAAAAATAGCATAATATAATCAATGTTTATCTTGCTTCAATGGTTGGAATTATGAGAAACAAAAAAAAATCTAGTAAAATTTCTTAAACCATCTAAAATTTTTAGACTAATATACAAACTTAAAAATATGCAGATAAATACAGTATGTTAGGTAATATTTGTGATGTTTCTATTTTGGCGTTTAGTTGCAAATTGAGACAGTCATATATAACATGAAAACCTATCATGGAACATTAGACTGCAAAAGTCATAAGACCATGTAGTAAGTATGTTACCGAAATTCACGAAATAAAGATCACACAAATTTAAAGTGCTTTACAGTGGAATTTTTGTTTTTAATTAGTCGAGCATAGCCTTATTTGCCTTTATTTGCCAATCACCTTTCTGCCAATACATGGCAGGCATATGAGTGCCTCCATCCATATTGAACCCGGGTCACCAGCTTAGACGACAAGCACGCTAACCATTGAGCTACAGATGAACAGGTAAACTTACTGTGTTCAATAGCGTCTCTAAACAGTACAAGGTCCATATTTACAACACCCGGCGTTTCATTGTAATCTTCTAACTTTTCTTGCATGAGTTTCTTCAATGCCGTAATGTCTGTTATATCTTCATACACATTATTCGTTCCGTAATAGTCACCTGAAAAACACAAATACCGTAATTCCCCGAGTATTAGTTGTGGTCATGTATTGCACGCAGATAAAAATTATCTACAATAATCCTATCAGGGTTCCAACAAATGTTCTGATACCAAATTCCCTGTCAATTGCCTACTATTTCAATGACCACAGAACAGTTTTTCCTGACTTTTTAGTGTGATCGGTCACCAAAGCATAATTTTGTTTGAGTGACATGGGTCACAGGAGAGAAAACAAGCATTATATTTTATTTTAAGTTAACTGTAAAACTTTCAAGCATGGATGAAAGGTTAGTACATGTACAATGATACATACCAAAGATTGGAGGTTGTCTATTTGGACAGATATTATGGTAGGTTTGATCAAACAGGGTGCCTAGTTTCTCTGTCACTAACAACACAAAGTTCTCCTTGTCTGCATCGTCTATTAGACGGTCAGAAAACACCCTGAAACAAAACACGATATAACCATCAGAATATGACTGTCACATTTCATGGAATATTACATGATAAAAATATTAAAACAAGTCACTAAGAATTGTAAGCAATACAGAAGTCCCTACTGGTTTGAAGACATGACCTGTTAAATCATTTTCAATGTTTCTGTTGCCATAGCAACCACTTTTTGTCAGAATCAAACAAGATGGGCATAATCTCCTTTTTGGCACCTGCCAACATATCAAATTTCATAAACATAGCTTGGAAACAGTTTGAGTTATGGCAGGATCCAGATTTTTTGGCGGACAGAGGGCAAAACTCTAGTCCCTTCAGTTGAAAACCGTATGGGATTAATAAAGTTATTTGTTCCTTGACCATCTGATTTTAGTTATTAGACAATAATTGTAAGGAATATGCCTTTATATATGGCTACCAATTCATTCAGTAACATGAAAGTTGCCTTTATAGATGGCTACCACTTCATTCAGTAACAAATAAACAAAGTATTATGCCATATGTATACCTGAAAGATTCGTGGATCCATAATCTGGTCATAGCGTGCCTGGTATCATGGAAGTCTTTGTCAGCTCGAAGAAGACCTTGAAACAACTGAAATATCAGAGAAATATGTGAGGTTATTGCAGGAAATTGTTTACAAGGCAGTGCCATCTCACACAGAAACATCAGTTAGAAAATAGAGCTGCTTTCAGCAGTTCAGCCGTTCCGCTACCTTTTGACATTTTAACTTCCCCTGGTCATTAGGCTACCTAAGGAAATCTGTGTTCGAGTATCCAAGGGGAGACTATTTCTCTCCTGGTGGGTGTGCAGCCAACACTCAAAGCAGATGTTCAACCACTAGGCTAGAGAAATGGTACAACCTGCTTTTATATGTTAAGGCCGGTATACATGCAAGAACATCGTAGTCAGGGGTGTCAACAGGGCCAAATTTAAAATCAGGAAAATTGTATGCAGCTGAACAAGAGGCATTCAATGACATTGTTTCCATATTTTACTCAGTTTGTAATGAAGAAAATCCTTCAGAGCAGATTAAATTTATCATAACTTCGTCATTTCTTAAGATATTTTCATCAAATAACTATTTCGGTCAGAAGCCATTCCCATCATTCTTTCAGGAGTGATAAATCCGGAATTCCGGATAATTCAGAAAAATGGTCACCCCTGCACAGTGCAACAAGCAACTCACTCTGGATATATCTCTTAAGTTGAAGAGATAATGGATCTTTGTTGGTGTTGGAAGGAACTTGGAGACGACAGATTGGTACAACTCGATGGTTGCTTGGGTCATAATGTCACCAATAGGTTTCACTTCTTCCTCAAAGTTCTGTAACTTCTGGTTGATCATACTGCCAAATATTCTCTTGATTTGAGTATCCTAAAATAAACCACCATTCTAAACAATAAAATATCTTAAGTAACGCACACAGTAATCAAAAGATGTTTGTAAAAAAGGGATACCATTGAACTGGCAGCCAAATGGTCATTCAAGTTCAAGGTCGCTGTGACCTCGACCTTAAAAGCAAAATAATTCTTCTGCATGTTATAAGCAGCCTTCCTACTAAGTTTAACAATGGTGGACTTAAGTGTCATGCATACATTATCAAACTTATATGCTTTGGTCAACTGACAGACTAACTGATCGACAGCAATTGTTTTTTCAACTAAAAGGGTTTTTTACGCAAAAATGTAAAAATCTAATTCTGGCCAAATTTATCCAATCAAAAATTCATGACAATATGCACACCTGGGCATGGTATCAAGTATACATATGAATTTTAATTGAATTCGACCGGTTGGTATGGAAAACAAGTGCAGACAAACTTTGTGACATTCATCCAGTCTGACAGACGTCCAGCACAAAATCAATATCTCTCCCACATAAAGTGCTAGCTAACCAGGCTTGTTATTGGACCTTGGGACATGGATCCATGCACTGTCCACAAAAGTATAAAATTATTAATTTTAAAAATTCTTTAGTAGGCAATACCTAGTATACATAAACACACACAAATCTCAACAAGACAAAAAGATAATATAATGTTGCACAGGTAAGGCAGTACTCAATTTAACCAGCTGAGCACAGAAAACATACCAGGCACAATGTCCACCACACAACCTAACGAGAAAATGATCCACTTAAGTCCCAGCAATCAAAAAGCTGAATGACTTAGTTTTAGCTGTTAAAGAATAACTTACATGTGGGAAGGTCATGTTGATGAGATTGAACTTGCTCTGTAGACGAGGTGAGATCTTCTGTCTACCGCCACCTGGTGGACCCATCGCTGACACCAGGAACATGTCCTACACAAAATATACACAATATTCATCAATTATTTTGTAACAGTAATTTAGTATACTATTTTATCTGATTTTTAGCTCCAAAACTGTCAACAGTAATAATTTTCAAGCTCAAATAATTGATCAAAAGTCATCAAATCTTAATATTTATTAGTACAGCATTATCTTGAAAGCCATTCCTATAAAGCCAATGAAAGTGTCAACATACCTTGATATATTTCTGTGTTTGCTTTAATCTGTCATACCAGAATCCATAGTCCAACCATAACTTGATCAATTCCAATGGAGGCTGAGAACCAAATGTATCCTTGGCTGGCATATTAAAATCATCCAAGAATGTCAGTAATTTCTTGCCACCAATAGGAACGTACACACCCTTAGTTCTCTTCTCCACCCGACTTTCTATGATGTCTTGTACATTGTTTGATGTTGTCTACAAATGTATACATTAATTAAATCATAATTCAGTACATAATAACCCCTTTAATTAAAGAGGTGAGCTCTTTCCTGCTAGCCTCTTGCATACCAGTTGGTTATTTTCATGTTTACACTAGCTTACAGTCATACATATATCGCTGACTTAGAATAAGGTCATCTTATATGACTTGTGCATAATTGAAATCTGCATCACAAGGCGCTTCTTATGAGCCTATTTTCATAAAAATTGGAAATGGTCATGTTGAAAAAACTTGTCTTCCCATTAGTAAAGAGTAGTTTTTTCGACAATTTTTTCTTGGTTCTCAAAATGTCGATTTTGTACTTACGAGCTTCTCATTCTAAGCCAGCGATATATATCATAATGTCATCACAGAGGGGCACATTGAATACTTACTTAAATGACCTTATAAATCAATATTAAGCAGTGTCTCAAAACACTTGACCTTTCCTTCTTAAAAACAATTTACTACTTCACAATGACTAAAAGGCAACAACTCAGTTAAAATCATCAAAGAAACACTTAACCTAATCAATGGGCAATAACTATGTCAAATGCATCAAAGGGCAATTATCAAAGGGCAATAACTATGTTACCATCATCAAAGGGCAATAACAATCATCAAAGGGCAATAACTGTGTTACAATCATACACAAACATACCTGAGCTGACATGTTCACTGCGAGTACACTGTATGATTTAGGATCGAGTTTGGAGAGTGTATTTTCTGCTACAGATGTTTTACCAGTACCTACAGGTCCAACCAACATGACTGGACAGAGATTCTTGATCAATGATTGTGTCAGGTATTGGTATCTGACAGTATCTACTGTAGGTACCATCAACTTGAAGAATGGTAGGCTGTAAAACAATGTATACTTCCATCAATGTTGTGATATAACGTACATTTTAAACATTTAAAACAGCATTTAAGTTATCACTGAAGGTAAGTTTACAGGCGAAGCATCATCCTAGTATGACTGTTCATATTTATTTCAAGTTTCATGAAATTCTACCAGCTAGTTATAGAGAAATGGCTACAGACGGACGGACGTTCTAATGAGACGGTATTTATGTGGCTACTTTACGGAATGAAGAGTAGTTATGTGTCTAATTGTAGCCACATAAAAGAAAATTTTAGCCACGCAAAAGAAAATTCTACTTTTGTTTTAACTATTTTCAACTGGTTTGTCCATAAAAAGTAGCCAACTTAGTGTACGTTTGTGGGCGCGGACAAACATTTTGACATCCATCCAGTCAGACAAAAAATCATTCCAGACGTCTAACACAACAAGTGGGCCCAAAGGGCCATAGGTCGCTCACCTGTCCTAGTAGTTCATGCACCCCTAATGGTAGCCTCTATTGCATGTACAAGGTTTTCATATTGTCTTATGCTTTATAATTTACATCACATTTAGACCCAATGGCATATTGAAGTGATTTGACCTAGTGACCTAGTTTTTGACCCCGGATGACCCAATATCGAACTTGACCTAGATTTTGTTGAGATGATCATTGTGACCAAGTTTCATAAAGATTAGGCCAAAATTGTGACCTCTAGTGACTACACAAGGTTTTTCTATGATTTGACCTTGTGACCTAGTTTTTGACCCTGGATGACCCAATATCAAACTTGAACTAGATTTTGTTGAGATGATCATTGTGACAAAGTTTCATAAAGATTAGGCCAAAATTGTGACCTCTAGTGACTACAAAAGGTTTTTCTATGATTTGACCTTGTGACCTAGTTTTTGACCCCGGATGACCCAATATCGAATTTGACCTAGATTTTGTTGAGATGATCATTGTGACTAAGTTTCATAATGATTAAGCTAAAACTGTGACCTCTAGTTTCTACACAAGTAATTGTGGACGGACAGACGACGGACGAAGAGTGATCACAAAAGCTCACTCTGTCACTTTGTGACAGGTGAGCTAAAAAACAATGCATCTTCCCCATTCTATGTAGACAACATAATAACTCTCAAGTTAAAGTGGAGCGAGGGATTGTTCCACTACCCTCTCCCAATTATGACGGGGAAAAATAAATGGGCTAGATATACATATTAATAAAAGCCGAAAAACAAAAAAAGTTAACAACATTTATGATAAAAGAACTGACACATACCTGGGGTTATATTTCCACCCGTGTTTAAGTTTCTCCTCAAAGTGAACCCACGTTTTTCCCTTAGGATCAACAAAATATTCATAGATAGAATCTTTGTTGGGGAAGGATCCTTCCATTTCACGGATGTATGCATCAATCTTCTTACGTCCATCTTCATCCACTGTACAGCATACGGACCATATCATACAGAACTGGAACCATAGCTCAACCATACGGGTGAAATTCTCTGTGTCATTTTCATCCACCTGCCAGTCAAATAAACATATTAATGTCAGGTCTCAATACATCGACCCTGTTTGTTCCCAAGCAAAATGTCGTTGAAAAGAATATGTCAGTATACTGAATTGATACAAAGAACACTTTAAAACATTTGTCTCCATAAAATGATGTCAGTTTATGAATTTGTCAGTATATCAGGTGTCCTTACAACGAGACTTGACTTTACATGAGTTCAGCATTGAAAATAACACGGTCATGTAGATTTAGATTAAGTGTTGTTTTATGGCACATTGTTAACTAATTGTCACTAATACCCATTTAAATATAAAAGCAAGCGAAATATCAATGAATAATTTGTGTAAAAAAGGATAAAAATAGATTTACACAGTCATGCTGAAATTTTAAGCAAACAATTTTTTTTATTCATAGAAAATGATTGGTTTCAGCACTCTAAGACTTCTGTATGAAGTCAAAATAGTAAACAAATGAGAACAAACATTGCACAAAAGTTCAATTTGGCTGAAAACACCAATCAAGAATCATGGTAGAATTTGTATAAACAGTTCCAACACAGATAATCCCAACTTAAAATACCCAATCTTAAATGTTATCACATATAAAACATTTACCCCATTTTCCTCTGTTGCTAAAGCATCAAAGAGGCGTGTAAGGGAAGCAACTATATTGAGTTCTGCAGCTGGGACAAGTTCCTCACAGTTCTTGTTCTTGAATTCCAAGATTTTGTCCAAATATTTGTCCAGCATACGTCTCAGTTCTTCAACAAGTGCCTACAACATAACAAGATGAGTTACAGGAAAGTAAAAAAGAAGCCTTCTGGGGGAAACGTAATTTAATGAATATACTTGAAATGTGATTTGTGTTTGATGATTTTACTTTTAATATGTTACTAGAAATTAACAATACTACTTAACATGAGATGTTGGTGGAAACATGCACGCTCTGATGACAGCCAACAATCCATTCATATTAATTTAAAGGTCACAGCAACCTAGGTGACCTTTGACATCAAAATCAATAGAGGCCTTTTACTGATGATAACCACCTGCCAGGTAAGGTTTAAGGATGATAGGTTTCAAACCATTCTCAAGTTATGATCAGAATCATTAGGTTTACTGACCGAAGATCTACCAACACTCAATGGGGGTGGGGAATAATAAGAAGTGATTTTAAGGATGAAATTTGACTTCATTTTTTTCTGGTTCCATATGGGACTGGGTGAAATTATGTCATGTTGAAATAACCATAAAAATCTGATGTAACACAGAAAACATACAACAAACTATGAACTAATCATGCATGGTACAGTTGAGATATGTTCTGGTACAGTATGAGGATATTGACATGACCCTAACCTTTATGCATGAATATATTACAAGGTTCATGGGTTGAATATACAGTGTTCCCTCTCGTAACGTCACCTCTCTCAAACGACTCCCTCCTTTAAACGACATTCAAAATTCCTCCCATGCAATTTTAACGTTAATTTCCCTCCGAGAAACGACACCTCCCTTCAACGACAAACGTCACTCAAAAGTCCTACCGACACTAAGAATTACCTCTCCGGACCGGCATAGGTTAAGTCAGTTTTTGATTGTTTTCATAAGTATTGACAGTGTCTGCCAGAATGTGTGAATATGGTATACTAATCTTCATTGAGAAGCTTGTAAATCGCTATTTTTCACACTTGCATTGTGACACGATAACAAATTGTGGCTTGGTCTAATTGGATAATTACGACGATTAGATTGTTTTCATTCATTGGTGGTCTGTATAATAACTTTGGTCAGGGTAAGGTGAGAAAACTTGTTACTTCTGATTAAAATAAAGTGACAATTAATGCATCTTTTCTAACAAGAAAAAGGAAAGCGTTTGTTTATTTTAATACAAATGGCGTCGGGCATACGCTACCGTCTAAAGCCCGTCCGATCCGGACCGTCATGTATGTAAATTGGTGCGCACGAACATTCTGTTATTTTGTATGTACATTGTAGTCAGTACTTGTTTTCATGACAAAATCGGCGAAATAATTTACTTTTATTGAATTAATAAGATCATAATCTGGTCAGGAGTTAGCAACCTCAATACACTGTATTCATCTTTACTAATTATGACACGCAGCTTGTTTACAGTACACCATGTACATATTTTGGAGGTTAAATCATGCTATTTATTCAACGGTCTGTTAGAAGAACAATCCCTCTCCACAACGGCTCCCTCTATACAACAAACACTATTTCTGTCTCCCACAAATGTCGCTCAAGAGAGGTACCACTGTATCAATTTCCACAAGCAAATTGTGTAAAACCAGTTCATGGTATTACACCTTGAGTGTCTTTGTGATAGTCCCCACTTATGGAAACATGCAACTGGGTCAAAAATATAAATCAGCTGTTAAATTATGCAAATATGTGGGTTGTCCCAGAAAAGCATATAATCACGTTATATTATGAGAACTATTAAGTATTGTTCGCCGAAATTGTAATAAATCTTCAGATAATTTATTTCTTGACATACTAGCAAAATTTCATTACATATCATCTAAAAACCTACAAATTGTGTACATTTTACGAACATGCCAAGTATGCTTATATATTTTGTCTGGATGTGGCTAGTAGTACTTAAGTATTATTGCCATTAAATATTTGAATTCATTTCCGAAATATATTTTTTTTCTGCTGACGCACAAACCGTTACCATGGGTTACAAATTCTCCCATTTATCATATGCAACATAGGCTAATATAAAATAAATTACGAATGCAAAATTTCAAAGCTGTGTCATTATGCTGCACTAAATAAAGCAAGAATTATATGCCATTCTGGGACACCCAATGTAGATGGTCGAACATCATGTTAAAATCTCTGTACTGCACATATGGTAACTATACATTATGAGACTACATATAATTGTGAAAGTGATGACGTCTCATTTTAATGCTAACAAGCAAACAGTAGAATTTGTGTAAGTTTTTCAACATTGATACTAACCACTTGAGCCTGAAAATTGCAGCAAAGTCAATGATTGTCAGTTTCAAAGCTTACGGAGAGTGAAGCCTCTGATTTAATAGTGAGGGATAGCCTCAAATATTCTTCAAAATTGAATTTGTAGCAAGAAATTTTATTATATAACATGAATGCTCTCCACGGCAGCAAACTAGTTATACAATGAATCTCGCTGGCTTAGAATTAGAAGGTCGTAAGTACAAAATTGATATTTTGAGAAAACAAGAAAAAACTGTCTGAAAACTATTCTTTAATTATTGGAAAACAAGCTTTTTAAACTTCAGCTTGGCCAAATTGACCAGTTTTGATTTTCATGAAAATAGACTCATAAGAAGCATCTTGAGTTGTGATGTAGATTTCAAATATGCATGAGTCTTATAAGGTCGTAAGTACTACAAACTCTAAGCCAGCAATCTGGGGGTATAATGATAACAGTAATAATGACATCCTACAAATAATGTCATTTAAATGATCTAACATAAAATATTAAGGCACTCAGCTGAGCAATCTTTGGTACAAGAGTAAACATTAGTTTTAAATTAATACAATATTAAACAAGAGCACCGCCTTGCGGGTGCAGACGCTCATCTGATCATTGTCACTGTAAAAAAGGCCCATTACCCTTGCATAAAGTAGGGCAGTGTTATTGGTCTTGCTTAAAACAGTGAGGTATTGATGGTGAAAAAAAGGGGCAATAAATCTTGCAAAATGCTAATCAGAGTTATGGGTCTTGCTTGACATAGTCAGGTATTGATCATGAACAAGTGTTGACAGTTTCAAAGCAATAGCCCACAAAGTGTATGAGAAAAGTGGACCTAAACACAAAATTTAACCAAAGAATTTTCTAAGTCCAAAAAGGGACAATAACTCACGTAAAATGCAGATCAGAGTTATGGGTGTTGCTTGACATGGTCAGGTATTGATGGTGAACAAGTGTTAAAAGTTTCAAAGCAATAGCCCACATAGTGTATGAGAAAGTGGACCTAAACACAAAACTTAACCAAGGAACTTTCTAAGTCCAATAAGGGGCAATAACTCATGCAAAATGCAGATCAAAGTTATGAGTCTTGCTTTACATGGTCAGGTATTGATGGTGAACAAGTGTTGGAAGTTTCAAAGCAATAACGCTGATAGTTTAGGAGAAAAGTGGACCTAAACGCAAAACTTAACCAAGGCAGTTTCAAAGCAATAGCTTTGATAGTTTATGAAAAAAGTTTACCTAAACACAAAACTTAACCATGCAACGCCGCCGCCGACGCCGATCAAGTGATGACAATAACTCATCTTTTTTTCAAAAATCAGATGAGCTAAAAAAAGATTGTACCAAAACATGTATTTATAAAGTTTTTTAGATAAAAACAACTAGGCTTTAGAATGATCTCCCTTAATAAGTAGTAGGTTGAGCTTTTTCATGCAATTTCATGTTCAAAAGCACTTAAAAGAGTATAACATACTTGGAACTGAAAACTAGCAGTTAGTCTCATTTTGTTAACACTGTTATTACCTTGGAGGTTTTCTTCTGTAGCCAACTGTCAATGTATGGTTTCCATCCAATGTCGTCGTAATCGAAGTAGACCATACCACATCTAGATACAGTAGCTGGAGAGGCCACAGCTAAATCACCAACCTAGCAACATAAAACACTGGTGTAATATTCATTGATATATTAGTTAGTGACAGTAATACGAGGGGCGTTCAATATATAATGTCTTTTTGGCCACAAATTAGAAAATTCATTGATACCTGGAAATCTTTTTACATTTCTGGAACCATCAGCCATTCCGCCATATTTTGTGAAAATTTCAATAAAATGTAATTCCCGGACTGTTGTTTCTGGTGTTTTTTCAAGGGTTAGTAACAACCACTGCGTCTTTTTGAGAATTATTGTCCATTAAAATTTTATTTCGGGAAATAATCCCATTCCACAACTATTATACCGTGAATAATGTAAATGCCTTCCATGAAAACATGATTTCCTGAACTGGATTGCCATTTTTGTACAAAATAAGATCATTTGAAAGTCGCGAAAAAAGGTGTCAAAATAAGTTCAGAAAGCATGCTATTTTTCAATTCATATTTTTTAATAGTTTTATTGGTTGTAATTTGGCAAATTATACATGGACGTACGCCCTAGACCATCAACATTAATTTCTAGGTAGAATTTGTAAACAAAATAGAATTGATATGAAGTTATTGGTGCGTGAACCAACAAGCATCATTTGGTATAAATAAGAGTAGTCTCCCTTGTATTTGACCGTCTTACCCGTAGACAAAACATACTTTCATGTTGATTTTTACTTCTGATGGAAACATAAGGATTTAGTTATCGTTTGGTTTGTTGAAATTGAATGAATACTGACATTTACTTTTCTAAACCACTACTGCAAATATGACTTATATTTTGCTTAAAATGACAATGAGGCTAGTATACTCGAGTAGACCCTCTTCTATGTTCAATAAATTACTTATTTTTTTACGAAAGGCTATGTAATTATTCAGATATAGAATGGAAACATATACCTTTTAGACAGTAATCGTAGAATAATTCTAAATATTGTCATAGCAAAATGCGAAGGACATGGACATTATATATTGAACGCCCCTCGTATACAGGAGTTTGTTTATATTCAATCGGGTTGTAAGTAGGTAAGTAACGCCTTTATTTAACAAAGACTGACACATTCGTTTTCCCAATCTTCCATGTGGGCCTCACATTGTATGTCTTTCTCAACAATATCTCAATAATCATAGAGAAATGGACGGAGCTCAAGCAAAGCCCTATTCTCAACAAGGGAGGAACCTAGTCATGCTCTACCCCTCAACATGGTAAATTCTCCACCCTACAGTCATGCTCTACCCCTCAACATGGTAAATTCTCAACTCCTCAACATGGTAAATACCCCTCAATATGGTCAATACCCCTCAACATGGTAAATTCCCAACTCCTCAACATGGTAAATTCCCAACTCCTCAACATGGTAAATGCCCCTCAACATGGTAAATTCTCAACTCCTCAACATGGTAAATGCCCCTCAACATGGTAAATACCCCTCAACATGGTAAATTCTCAACTCCTCAACATGGTAAATGCCCCTCAACATGATAAATACCCCTCAACATGGTAAATTCTCATACAGAATTCAGGATATAGACAAAGAGAATATAGTTTTTTACCTCAAATAAGAGAGATACTTGATCCGGCATGGAGATACGTTCACCGTTGATCAGTGTCAGAATCTTATTGTCGTCCATCACAGAGTTCATACTTTCAATCCACAATGTGTCCACGGGGCCATCAAATATAATCCACTTCTCATCCGGTTTTTCATCTAAATACATGAATGGGAATTCAAATATATTCTATCAAGGCATGAACAATTAGCTCTACAACAAACAGTATACTAAACAAAACTGTGTTCAAAATTGATGATGTCAGGGTTTCATGGAAAATGATATATCATCTACTAAGCCAAATAACGCTACATTCTGAGAAAAGAATGGAGTCCACATCAACCTTGTCTTGCTTGGCTTTGCTTGTTGTTTGTTTGCATTTGACAGAGACAGTTGTGTGTGGTCATTGCCTTTTTCCAATACAGACTGGCCAATGACTTCTGACTACCAGGGATAAATCAAATAACTTACTTTAATCTAAATCAGATGACACTGTTACTAAGGGAAATAACTCTGCTAAAACAAAAGGGGAAGTAACTCTTACCAGCACATGTTTGTCTCATTACACTCGACAGAACACCATCAGTCCATTCATTGGTGTTCAAATCAAACTCTCCGTACAGTTCACCCAGAGATAATGCTTTAGGATTGAGTGGGAAATCCTGAAATGTAAGAAAGTCAACACTGAATTACAGTATAACTTAAATATTAAACGAGACTAACCTAGAAGTTGAAGGGTAATTCTAGGACAATCTCATAAAAATCAGACCCTTATTACCCTTCAATACTTCACGCTGATATAGGATCTGACGACAATCCGTGTCGATGTGAACTTTACATTATCCAATCAAATTGCTTCTTTCACACATCTGAAAGTGTGGTGAAACACTGCTGAGACTATGTGACATCAATGTGCGCCAGTGAGGTTATTTGCATATGACCTCTTATGGGGTGTAGTCAGATCTCTAACAGCGTAAAGTAACGGAGCAAATGTTAGGGTCTGATTTTAATGAGATTGCTTCTAGGAGACACTGATATCTGGTGAGGAGAATGACTATGAGGAAAGATTGGCAAATTTCGCAAATTTACTGAATTTGCTAACATATGTCCTCTAGTATAAATTTTGGTATACAAGTCTCATGACATAAGGCCTAAGCTGAAGGCTTCAACCAAAAATTCATAAATCCATAAAATCAATCTGTTATTAAAATTTGCAAAAAATGATTAACAGAACTTGATTTTTTGACAAGCCTCATCTCTAGTAAAAATTTGGCCTACAAATCTGTATAAGATATGCTTTCAAACCGAGAAGGCCTATTATGGAAACATCAACTACAATTTCATAAATCCACAAAATGAATCTGTTACAGTAACTTTTTTTCCGCGAGAGTTTTATTTTCACAAATATTCACCAGGAGGTTGACACGCAAAATCATAATTCTTGCGAAAAAAAATTTCGCAATACACATTCAGGAATTGGACATTGTCAATGAAGTGAATTCAAAATTCTCGAAAAATAATTTTTTTGAAAAAATCACAAAATAAAAGTTACGCGAAAATTAAGTGATTTAGAGTACTTAATTTTATGATAAGAAAAAAAGATCACACAATTTGATATGAAGTGATTTGGAGTAATTGGTTTTATGGCCAGCTTACCTTGACAGGTTGGTATGTACCACTAGATTCTGGAACCTTATTTAAAGCTGTCATAGATGCTTGTAGTAATCTCCATGTTGTAGATTTCACTGACTGGGTACCACCAACTATCATCACAGAATGACGAGACGTCTTGGTCTCATAAAGTTGTATAACTTTAATGATAGAGTGTTCATTGATCTTCAAGTTCATGTTCTTCATTTCTTGTGTGATTGCATTCCTCAGCTACAAAATATGTAATGTATCTTTAATATTGATAAAACCATCTAACACAAACGAATATTACGCTGGCTCAGAAGAGTTACAGGTCGTAATAAGTGCTACTTAGGACCTTATAAGACTAATACATATTTGAAATCTGCATGACAGGACGCTTCTTATGAACCAATTTTGATGAAAATTGGAACAGGTAATGTTAACCAACTGAAGTACAAAAAGCTTATTTTTTCATAAGTAAAGAGTTTTCAGACAGAATTTGATTGTTTTCTCAAAAAAGCATTTTTGTGCTTACGACCTTCTTCAGAAATCTTCTAAGCCATCGATATACTAGTATTTAGAATCTATCAACGCTATCAACTGTCTTTATTTCTGTGGATAACATAATAGGCAAACCAATTTTCATTATGGTCCACAATAAAAATAGATATATATGTTCAAGTATATACAATGACAATATTCTTCAGGTTTTTCAAAGTATCTAGAAGTATTTAGTATAAAATACCTTAGAGTAGTCCATGGCGGGTGTCTCAATACCTGGGAACAAGTCTGACATCACACCATTAAACAATGGAAGATCAACCGATGTCAACTTAGCAATGTTCATGTCTTTCATTGACAACAGCAACAGCTGAAAATAACAAATGCAATATGGAGTCAACACGAAAGTGCTAGTTATGCAGCCTTATTGCCATCACAATTTCTACTGCAGCGTACTACACAATCCTGAAAATACACACATCTTTATAACAAAGTTCTGTTTCAAAGATTGTTCTATTGTCAACTTCAAATAACAATAACAAGTCATTGCTTTGAATTTTTTCATCAAATTACTTTATTTTCAGTAGAAAAGTTCATTCTTTCTAGTGCAGGATTTCCGAATTGTTCTGGGTTTCAATGACCCCATGCCATATACATTGGTCAGTTGATTGAACAAGAGATGTTTGTAAAAACCCCAAGGCAGTCCAATAGTCAGAAATGGTAAAGGTCACAGTGACCTTGATCTTTGACCTACTAACCTCAAGATCAATAGGGGTCATCTACTGGTACTGGCCAATGTCCATGTAAAATTTGGAGATCCTAGGACAAAGCATTCTTGAGTTATTGAACGTAAACCATTTGGTTTACTGACCGACTGACAAACAGACCGACCAACATGTGCAAAGCAATACAACCCCTCACCAAAGATGGGCGACATAATTAAGATAATAAAGATTAAAAAGATTAAATTGAGTGTTTTTGTAACAGCAGTAAATGTGACATGACATTAAGACTATACAAACCTCTTCATCTGGCATGTTCGGATTGCCCCTCTTTTTTCTACCAGCGTATCTCAATACAGACACGAGAGCACGTAGACCAAAGTCATAATGATCTTGTTTAGACAACTGCTGGGTAGCTAGAGTATATAGTGTGAACACTTTCTTAGCTAGCAGCTGAAAGATAAAAACATAACAAATTATGGCCACAGATCAGTTCAAACAAGATTCTAAAGAAATATGTCCAAAACCTAACCGGCTGATTTATTAACTAACACATTAATTAACTTCTTCTTCTTCATGACAAGACTAGTTGATTGAATGACTGATTGACTTACTTAACAGACTGATGGATATACTGACTGACCAACTGATTGAATAATTGATTGAACAAACCTTTGTGTTTCCAAATCCCTCACCAAACAGGATGATTTCAGCAATGAGATTAGAGTCTGGTGTAACCATAGCAATAGGTCTGAACATAGACTTCAAGTTATCAGGAAGCTCAGTACGTCCAGCATAACCTATACAAAATAATCACATTGTCAGAATCAGGCTACTGTTATAACAAAGCACTTACAGAAATCGTAAAGTTACACAGAAAATTTTAATTCTTGAACAAATACACATTAGAACCAAATGTGGTTTGAAAGAATGCATTTACTGAATCCTGATAAATATTACAGACCCCCTTACCACAAATTTGCAACTGTTAGTGAATTACATAGGGTTTTAATTTGAGCGTCACTTTAAGTGCTTTGATAAAACTTTACCAAGCAGACCACAAAATTTATTCAGAAAAAAAACTAAAATATATTTTTTTATTATTTCCAGAATACAGATTGAATAAGATTGTAGAATGCGGAAAATCTACCAGATTTTTATACAAGTAATGCAAAAGAAATTCCAAAAAATATTCTTAGTTACTGTTAACAATTTTTGACATCTGAATTCATCAACCACATAGTGACGGTGATTATTACTTAAAACCTTTTCTTTGGTAAAAAACCTGGTTTTAAGTTTTATAGCAATGATAAAAGCAGATTTTAATAGTTTAAAACAAGACTGCGTTCAATAAACGCTTATGCCCCCTGTGGAAGCCTTGTCCATAAATAAGTCTAAGTCCAAAATTAGGTCAAGGTGAAGGTCAAAATGGGGTTAGGTGATACTGGCATGTGGAGAGTGTTCATACACAACATCCATGCAAGTATGAAAGCTTTGTAGCAAGCCATATTAATGCTAGAAGAAACGGTCAATTTGGGTTAACCAGGACGGACGGACGAACGGACGGACAGGTGAATCACTATATGCCTCCCCATCTATCGATAGGGGGGCATAAAAACAAACAGCATTAAGTTTTCCTAAAGAGTGTTGCAGCAATTGAGTGAATTCTAAATAATTAGAATAGGTATCTGACATATGAGACAAATAATCATCAGTAAACACGACAAATATATGTTGTATCCTATTGCACAATTAACAAGACGCGAGAATGACTATCACTCTGCCCACCCGCATCACGTGACTCTGTTTTCGAATACCCCGACAACTATCGCCAGTTTCATACTGATATATGCATATGGTATAGGTTTGATAAAACGTTAAAAATGTTTAAATTGACTAAACTATGCACAGAGTATTTTGTAATTTGATAATCCGTCTGATTAGTAAATTTCTTAAATGTTATGATTTTATCGCGAAATTTTGTGGGGTTTATAATTTGTGTTTTACAAGCATAACGGTAGCCGCAGTATATATCTACAGACCTGGTATAAATATCTAAATCAATTGTGAACATGTATAATTTGTCAAGAGACCATAATTCTCAAAGAGTACATTACATATCATGTGATCTGTTAACTTTAATGTCACTTCACAGCATGCTGTCTAGCTCCCTAGATCATAGAGGGACACCGCCTGGTCGCATCTACCAGTCCCCATTTCCTGTTTATTTGGCTATAAAGTATATGGCAAATATATACATACAAGATCAGATCTATATTATCTTCCCTTATTATCAGCAGAATCAAAGAATGCAGGAGAATCATGACTTGTCAAATTAAATTCATGTACAATATTGATAAAAGAAATACAAGTATATATGTTTGTATTGCATGTTTATTCTGTTGGATGCTGATTGCATGTCACGTGGAAGAAAAAGAGGGAACCTGTTATGATAACAGGCGTTTAAATTAGTATTCGGGCATCAAATGCGTTAGAAAAAGAAAACTACGATGCCCATATACCTATATTTTTGTGGATAACACATTTATTGTTTTTTTCTAATGATCAGAATAAAACAGTTTTGTGTTCGAACCAAGCATTTTTCATGTCGATCTTATTTATTTTTAAATCTATCGATTTTAAACAGTCATAAAAATGTTTCTGTTCCGCCGATTTTCAAAACTATTGGTGTTTTCCTTTCTACAGAAATATATCTGAAAGTTAAAACCACTGTCATTAAAAAATATTTACAGGCAAAAAAGATATTTGTGTTGTCGGGTTTTATAAAGCAATGATCCCAATAAAATCTTAATTTTTAAACCTTGATAAAAAGATCAATATTTCATAGATCTTCATTATTTTTGGTGGTGTCATATTCTACAAACCTATAGCTTTCATTTGCATCCACTGTCATTTAAATATATTCACAAATAAAAAAGATATAGAGGAAACATCGATTTGAAAGGCAATATCCCTATATATTCTTATTGAATGGTGTCGGAGGGTTTAATCCTAATTAGCACCACGCGATATTGTTATAGCGATAGCGCGTTCTGATTGGTTAACGATTTTTATCGCTGTTTATGTGGGCGGAGCTTGCGTCTTGTTAATTAAAGAAGCTACGAGCGTATGTGATGCTGTGCTAAGGAAACAATGATATACATGTGATATATTTTATAGTTTCATGTAATCTGCCATACATTACAACAAAACATGTATATATACAACAACTTAATTGAGTAGCCTTTAAAGTGACTGTTTATGCCAATGGAAAACTTAAGTGATAAAAAAACTAAATAAATTGAAGGTGAGGTCACTTTATAAGAGACATATAATAATAATATACTATAAGACTGCTTTAATTCCATTATGCATTTGAAAGTGAGCAGTGATAAGGACAGAATATATTAACACATGCAGAATTTATCTATAAGTAAAAAAAATTATATAAATATTTACTTTTTAAGGTTATATTCTAACTGAGACCATGTTTAAAGCATACTATCATTACAAAGAAATGCTGTGATGAGGATTAATGATCGAGTGCATGGGAAAATATGTGTTTAATTGATAACTGATTTGCAAAATATAGTAGTTTTCAATACAATTAAAAAAAAGAATTTTAGGTGCATGTGACACTTAAATGATAATCAATTTATCTTATAGCCAGTGAGGCGGGCATAATTTCAAATCCTAAGATTAACAAAAGCAGTATTTATAAACAACAGTGTCACTGTTTTCTAAACATAACAACACTGACCATAACCTACGGTACAAATGAGCTGGTCTCACTGTCATTAAATAGAACAATAAACAATGAAACATGTGGATAATTATTTAACCCTACATAAAAAAAGATGTTTGCCCCCTCTGGTACATTTAAGTTCCAAGGTCAATATCTTTATCGAAAAGCAAGGGGAGATCACTCTGCAGATTGTTGATGTCAGTGCTCAATGAACATCCTTCCGTAAACATGTCATTGTCAGAAGTGTTAATTAATTTTCAAATTCAACTTAAAAAACTTGGTAAAAAATAGAAGGGTTTGACACAAAAATGGGTGTCTACCACAATGGCCATATCTCAGGCAAACATCCAATCAAATTCCTTAAATATGAACAAGTAGGATTGGTACGAAGTGTTCATGTTCACTATAAATGTGAGACATATTTATGAAACTATGGCATGATATTTGCAAAATGATAGGGACATAAGACTCACAATTTGATGAAATGATACAATTTGAAAGTTATCAGCAGCAAATTCCGTTTAAGACAGTTCTCGTGCAGTCTGCGAATGTAGCACTTGTCTGATTGTCTGGGACTAGTTATTATTGATTGAGACAAGCAACTTCAGAAGGAAAAGTATAAATGAAAAACTTTTCACTTTTTGTGATTCGGACAGGAAGTTTCAAATCCTAAATTCCTAGACCTGAGTCAGGGACAAATAGTTTCAAATCCTATATTCATAGACTGGGTTAGTATGAAATATGGACATCAAAACTGGAACACTGTGCTGACTGACTTACCTGGATTCATGGTTATGAATATACCACAAGACCAGACAAGCATGATCTCACGTCCTTCAAACACAAATCTCTCGGATCCTGCAGCTAAAGCACTAAGAATGGACAGAATCTGTTGGGCTACCACAGACAATACTTCAATATTGATTCTGTTAAATTCATCAAAACATCCCCAAGCTCCAGTCTGAAAGTAAATAATATCAGTATGAATATTACAAATAAGGATGACCACCTATGACAAGGAATAACAAATTGGCAAGATCTGCATGACAAAGCCGAAAAACAAGTAAAAACAAAAACAAATTAGGATGGTAATTCTGAGCAGAATATTTGGATATTCGGAGCAGAATATCCGGATATTCGTATTCTGCTCTGCATATTAGGATCACAAATTGGTATCCGAATATTCGTCACATCATTCGGAAATATATTTGTCCCATCATTCGGAAATATATTTCTATCAATACCTTTATTGAAAGTCAATATCTTTTAACAACTTTATTAATAAGAATCAAATAGCCGTTGTGTGCCTCACTGTTTACTGTTCACACACAGTCTCTGTTAGATTCACTGATGCATGGTAATCACAGAGGTTTGTGTTTCACAGGAGTGTATTAAAGATTATTTTTACAGGACAATTGTATTTATTTTGCAACGATAATTAAATACTGGTGGAATAATATTTGAGTAAAAATGATAATTTTAAGCACGAATGAGACAAAAAACTGAGATGTCTTGTAATTTCCTATCATTTCCGCAAAATAATCCACAACATTAATGTAACACGTTAATACTTAGTTCTGTATATGAAAATATATTGTCACTGTACCTGGGCGAGACCTGAGAACATTCTGCCCATAGATTTGTAGTCCAGTCCTTCAGAGCAGTTGACGACAATAACGTACATGCCAAGACCTTTTCCTAAATCCTTCACCGTCTCTGTCTTACCGGTACCTGAATGAGGAAGTCAACATTAGACACAAAGTCAACATTAGACACAAAGTCAACATTAAACACAAAGTCAACATTAGACACAAAGTCAACATTAAACACTAAGTCAACATTAGACACAAAGTCAACATTAGACACAAAGTCAACATTAAACACTAAGTCAACATTAGACACAAAGTCAACATTAGACACAAAGTCAACATTAGACACAAAGTCAACATTAGACACAAAGTCAACATTAGACACAAAGTCAACATTAGACACAAAGTCAACATTAAACACTAAGTCAACATTAGACACAAAGTCAACATTAGACACAAAGTCAACATTAAACACAAAGTCAACATTAGACACAAAGTCAACATTAAACACTAAGTCAACATTAGACACAAAGTCAACATTAGACACAAAGTCAACATTAGACACAAAGTCAACATTAGACACAAAGTCAACATTAGACACAAAGTCAACATTAAACACTAACTATCACATGACTTGAAGGATTTTTTTGACACAAAAACAAATGCCTCCCACAAAGAACTATAACTTTTGGAATATTCATTTGACCTAAAATTCCTGACAAAATGCACATTCAATTTGTCAACTAGGTTCAGTACCAACTATTCTTACGATTTAATTTCATTGAAGTCCAACCAGTGGTTAAAAAGAACAAAACTTTGACAAACTTTGTGACAGACAAACAGACATTCAGCTTAAAATGAGTATGTCTCTCACGCCAAAATTCACGTCAAAATAAAGTGAGTAATAGAAGCCAACGCCAACAGATTCTTCAGACCCAGCAAAATGATAATGAACACCGTTCTTCTTTGGCATGGGGATAATAAACTTACCAGCAGGTCCTTTAGGACTGCCTCCTCTGTGTAGATGTAGAGCTGTAGTCAGTGTCATATAACATCTGTCAGTCAATGGTGTGATAACGAGACGTCCAGAGTTACCCAAATATTCATAACCATACTGAAACTGTGTGTTTGTTTGTTTCACAACACAATCATCAATATCCTAAAATACAACAAAATCAAAATGTTAATTACACGAAACTTAACATGTATTGACTGGTGGGCCTACATGTAACATTGAAATAAACTGTGAACAAAGCATAAAGCATTGAAGTAATTACAACAATAACAACCAAGGTTTTCTGAACTATGTTTGAGGTAAAGAATGCCTATTGGGGTAAATTCTTTAATTTTCACCACGGTAAATGTCTCGGTATGCCTCTGTTTACCTCTGTGTGTCTATTGGCTTAGTTATATCAGTCATCGACCTCTGACATGTTCTAGACATAAACCAAACACTTGGATGCATTATCTTCAGTAATATACAGGGCTCAACACTAACACTGGTTTGCTGTTTCGAGACCAGTGGTTTTAATGGAGGACCACTGACTCTTGAAATGCCGGTGGTCCCATTAACCACAGAATATTTCCAAGATAATATTTTTATTTTAAAACAGCATGTAAACTGATAATGGACATTGGTCAATGAAATCTTATAAAAGTTTGCACTGCATGATGAAAGTTATTTTTTGATGCTCAATAGTTTGTAGAACCACCTGGAATTCTGTCGCGCCAGCATGTTTTATAAGCTGCTGGTCCTTTGGGCCACTTCTGAAAGATAAGTTAGTGTCAAGCCCTGATATAGTTAGAGAAGATCATAATCATCCCCCAACCAGCTTGTGAAAATACATGTACAGCTTTGAAATAAGCAACCGCTAAACTAACAAATTGACTTCTTATTACCCAACAAACTAACCAAATTGACACTTGGAGGGACGATCATATACAAATTTTAAAGAAAGACAAACCTTTTCCCAATAGAATCTAAGTTGACTCAACCAATCAAAGGCATACTGATCAGAGCAACCACCTTTGATGAGTTTGTCGATGATGTCACGGGCATGAACTTCTATGGTTACCAAGCCTACGACCTTGAGACGCTGGATCTTGGTGAGGTTTCCTCGAATAGCTTCAGAAAATTTGTTCAACATTGAAATCTAAAACAAGAACATTATCAGTACATGAAATTAACAGCTAAAGTTGTTAACAAAAACAATTTTCAGAATTACATGTGTTCTTTCGTATCGGCTTCAAAAACACCCTGATTAGCCATGCCATTTGTAACTATCTCATTTAAGGCGAATGTGTTTTGGACGAAATAGAATCAGAGATTCTGTGATGTACACACTGATACTACATAGACCAATGGTTCAGCTATGGTTCTAACAGCAAAATTATGAAGTTTATATCACTGGAAGGATTGTTCTTATGTTACCACATAAAACCACATACACCCCTCCACATTTGGTGAGTGGTAAAATTCATTGGAATGTCACAGTTTATCTGATATGAATCTTGCAATGGTACACACGATGTTGATTTTATTGTCATATCAGGCATGTACAAAATCCAGGGGTGTTTATTAGAATGGGATGTTTTATATATTACTGGCATCAACTTTCTTCCAAACATCTAAAATGATTAACAATCTTAGATTTCGTGGTGGAATTCAACCGCGCAATCAGCGAAAATTTAACACCCACAAAAATTTATTATTTTACAGTATACAGACCTGCTTCTTCTTCATTGTTTTCAAAGCTCTCTTGTCTCCCCTCTCCTTGGTTGTAGCAAGAGCTCGAGTAACATCCTGTGTCCATTGTATCTGACTGCCTGTGATACATAGCTGAAATATATACCAAATATTACATCATGTTATTGTTAAACTAAGATATGATCAGGGCAGGAATCCACAAAGCATCTTACTAAAAACAAATTAATTGATGTTGTGTAAACACCAGCCAAAGACCGTTTCCGACCATCTCACAGGTAACAATCTCACTCATTCCCAGACGACAGTATAGGGATTGCTTCTACCATTATCCGCATAGTGTTGTTTATCTGACCGCATCATGTGAACATATTGGATCATGAAAACATTTGTTTCCCTTAAACCGGAGGTCATTGGCCAATATAAACTTAAAGGCAGAGCTAAACTGAATGGCCATGTGCAGTACGACTGTCTCAGTCGATCACAAAAAAAAATGAAAACATGTGTTATAATTTATCATTTATCCTTATTCTAATATTGTTCAATTGCATTATTCATTTTTTTAAAAACCACGTTTACTGGCAACTGGTCAATGAGTGAAAATTGTATAGAATTATTTACCTGTCCAGGCCATTCTTTCACCCATTTATCTCTCTTTGTCAAACTTTTCTTCAAGGCATTCCTGCATTCAGGTAGTCGTTTCTTTAATGTAAACCTCATGTTCTTCTCCACGTCACACAGCCAAGCTTCAACAGGTCCGTCTAATGTGACCACCTTAATGAACTCTACATATTCACCTTCCGTGGATGACATACCGGCAGCTTCCCACTTCATGTTCATTCCTTGCTGTAAGTGAAACAAGCCAGTTAACCAATCGTTTTGATTTTTTTTTATGAATTAAAGGGTAAAACACATAGTTATTATTTGTTAATCCTGAACCACTGAAAACAAGTCACATGCCCCTCCATAGACATTTGACTTAAGGCTTTCAAAGGACCAATAGTAAAATTTAATGTAGCTAAAGACTCGCATGGATAGCCAAGTGTGGCTTTGAATTGTCAGTGTGCTAAATTATTTAAGTAACGCATCATTTATTTCTTAAATATTTTTCTTCAAAATTTTTAATGTAAGTAGTAAGAAAATCACCCTGCAACAGTAACTGAATATTATTTGTCATTGCCAGCTTGGAATCTGTTTAAATGACTGTTGTTATTTACTCTACACTTTTGCAAATTTTAGCAAAAGAAGCAGGGACGATAAGGGGTGTTTTAGGCCCAAAGAATTTTTGAAAAAATAAAATCGCCGATGGGACGTTTTTCTTTGCATATATAAACGAAACAATGTCTAAACTGTCAGTTAATCACGTTAATATGTATTTATACTTGCATTCTGACTGCATATGGGGCCTATTTGGACCCCCAGAATGGCCAAAATCGGCAATTTTGACCGAAATATCGCCAAAAAAATACAAAGTGTGATACGAGCACAGTTGTGTACCAAGTTCATATTGCGAACAAATGATGTTATTTTAAAAACAAATCGTTGTACAAAGTATGAAATTGGTACACAGCCGTGCTCGTATCTAGCTTTTTAAAAAGCTCAAATTCCGTAACCCACTGGGTTTTAGTACCGCCACCTCTAAAATCGGCCAAATACTCGTTAAATATCATGACAAGTCAATCTTTTTGCTAAGTTTAGTTAAGATATGTTTAACCAAACTTATTTTTACAAAAAATGGGTTCGAAACCGGGTTGACTAATCGAAATAAATGAATTAAAACACGAACCAACGAGTGGGTACGAAGCAACTTGATGACGAATATAACTAAGTAAACAAACATCGCGCACCTTCTTAGCGACGACCTACTTTCAGTTTGACAGGTGGTCGGGTGATCAATAAACAAAAATCTATCAGCCATATTCCATTTTCATATCGTCAAAATACTTTACTGTGCGAGTAAGTAAGTAAACATTTTTAATTTATTACTAGACGTCTAGAGTAATTTCTATCGTGTTTCTGACTTTCATTGAATCAACACCGTTTTGCACACGTTTCGTCTGCAAAATGATGTCTGAAATTCCCATTGAAATTGAGGAGATTTGAGCCTGTTAATATATGAAATACGAATAAAGGGATACCAGACTTATTATAACGTAAATTAAATCTACACAGTGTCGGTTTACAAACCAGTTTTTCAAACATTCACAGTGAGAGTGAGACCAGATTCGGGCGGTGATCTGCGTCAGATTGTACACCAATGCATGGTCTAAAATACTGTTTGCTTTGGTTCAGCATTGGTGTGATTTATCTAACACGTTTCTTCAAAGCATATCATAAAACGATCCTTATTCGTGTTGTCGTTGGTCAATTGCTCTGCAATATTAGGTATGAATTATTAAAAATAAGGATTGACCGTTAATAGTATGTCTATAGCCGAGTGGTAAGGCTACTCGCGCACCACATTGACGGTCGTGGTTCAAAGCTCGGTCGAGCCGATTTTTTTATTATTTTTATTAAATTATAGATTGAAATACTAACAATGTAATCAGTTTACACTGTTCATAATTTAAAGTAGATCTTTATTTTGTATTTTTCAGACACTTGTCAAGGCTACCAAAGGTCAACTGAAATGTGCATGTGACCAGTATAATGGGTAGATTATATTGTAAAAAGATTATAACAAATCTGACAGAACTGTTCATCATCCATGTGACCAGTATTGTAAAATGGTTACAACAAATCTGACAGAGATGGCATTACTCAACAGAACTGTACATGTGACCAGTATTGTAAAATGGTTATAACAAATCTGACAGGGAAGGCATCACTCAATAGAACTGAACTGTGCATGTGGCCAGTATTGTAAAGATTATAACAAATCGGATAGGAAATACAACACTCACCAGAACTGTGCACGTGCACATAAACCCATTAAAACTTAAATTGTGTCATATATACATGTTCATGTCAGATTCCTTAATACTTGTTTGGATAGCAAAGTTCACTTGATCATGCTGTCTTTGCTGCCATCAGAATGGGTGTAGTTTGTAGAACTTATCATTAGCAAGTCACTATACATATAATTTACAAATCAAAAATGACAAACTCAATTTTCAACTGTTTGTTGCTTGCAATAGGACTTCTTTCAAATTGAGTGTTTCTGACTTTTGTGCTTTATATAACTTGGAAATTGTACTTATCAAAGATCTAAAAAATACATGTGTTTAGATCATTGTACTGATGCACTACAGTGTGTTTATAAGACTGGAACTATTAGTGTTTAGTTCAATTTGCCATGTAAAAACTGTTTGTTGTCAGTTACAGATCTTTTCTGTCTAAGTCATATAACTTTTTGTTTAGGTAATATTGATATTATCACCCTAATGGAGTATTTATAACAGCTATAGTACTAGTAAATGGTAGCAAACAATGTCCTTACATAACCTGTGCGTTTTGATTTTGCCTTTTCAAAAGTGGACTTCTTCATCTAATTGATACTACATTGGATTATGTTTATTTCTTCACTTGTTAAATTTTAATTGTTTAATGTTATTTCCTATAGATGTATATAACATTACTTTACATATAATGTATGTTAATTGTTGAGTTAACTTACAAGTGTTAATTTGTTTATGTATTAATTGTGATTCATAATCAAATACATGTATAACATAATTGTATATATTATGCATTTATAGTAATTAATATACAGGCACATATGCAGTAAAACTGCAATAATTATGTTGCCATATGAACAATTAAGTCTGTTTCATATTGAGTAGGATTGAAATTGAATAAGAGTAAATCATCAAAAAATACCATTTTGTCCTAAATGTTTTGCTGATTGTATCAAAGAGGATGATTGTAAGTGAGGTAAACTTGATTTATTGTGCTACATTGTTTATTAATTGTTTGAATGGATGGTCTTCACTATCAAAGTTGACCAGTTATACTGCTTTATCACTAATCTTACAGTGGCTGAATTAATTGAATTTAAAAAAAGACTGTATAAGTCTTAATTCAGAATCAACATTTACATGGGTTTATGCTGTACACCTATGTTAAACCTCAACTAAATTGCCTGATTAAACAACTAGATTATTTGGTTCCATTGCTGTGACAATCATTGCAATGTGACATTGTCCCATTTGCTATTTTACAAGTGAACCAGTGATAAGATTAAACTGCATGTTCTCTAACATATATAATATATGCCTCTTTCTGGTTCTGTAATTCAATGTGATCATTTTATGTACAAATACATAAAAAAGATGTTTTGGGAGTATGTGACAATTACCATAAAATTAAAGTGTTCATGTTTTACTTGACAGTGTTTGTCTTTTTATTGACATTTTTGTCATAAAAAATAATATGAAATACAGTTTTACTTGTTTTTAGCTTGACTCTTCAAAGAATAAGGATAAGGATAAGTGACAAACACAAAGATTTGAAAAAATATTTCAGACATAATTATGTAGTGGAGGTCAATTATTCTTCCATAGACAGTAGCTTGATCAGTCTGGTTTCAATACTGTGCACCTGTAATGGGAAGTGGGATTCAAATATGTACTGTATTTCATTTAGCAATGCAAAAGAATGAACATGTTAGACCAATTGACTATCACAATAACTCACTAAAAGGTTGCACAAATACCAGTAACCAGTTTTAATGTGATTTCAACACACCAGTAATATGCTGATATATTAATAGCAACACTTACTACAACAAGCACTTTTACATAGAGATAAACACTATACTTTCAACTTGTGTTTTGTTGGCATGCAGTACCACAATTTTCTACATATTCTATAAAATTTAAAGAAATGGTTGCTATGGCAACGATAAAGAATTAGAATGAATAAACCATGTCTGTTTAATATGCAGGGATATAAAGTCCTTCATTTATGGTACATTCGCAAAAAATAAGGGAAAACTGAAAATTGGGCATTTTTTGAGATTTTTGAAGTGGTTGCTATGGCAACAAAATCAATAAAATATAACTTCAATAATTTGAACCATACGATTGAATGTTGTGTATATCATTGACATCACATATAAAAAATCAGATGTCTTATAATCTTTGTTTAAACATATTTAAGTTAAAACAATAAATGGTTGCTATGGCAACCACAAATATGAAAATGAAGAAATAAATATTTGAATCATACTCAATGAGGTATGGTCTTTCATCAACAACATTTTCACAAAAGTACCATGTAAAATACGCATTTTTGGCATTTTTGTGTAATTTAAAGAAATGGTTGCCATGGCAACAAAAATGAATAAAAAATGTATAAAAATATTAAAATCTTTCACTGGATGTGCTTACCTTTAAATGATAAAAGTTTCATAAAAATTGGAAGTGGGGCCAAAATCACCCCTTATCGTCCCTGCTCCTTTATATTGTAATAAATAACCACATGGGAGGATTTTAAACCTTAAATCCTGAACAAAACTTTACTTTCCTTAGGACTCTAGAATGAGTCGGATTATCTACATACATCTAGAACAAAAGACTGGAAGCTAGATGACTTTGAAGAGTTTTATTCATATTAACTAAATCAGGGTAGTAATCCCGAAACATCAGTTCTCAGTTCCGTCAGAGCATTGGACAGTAACTGTTTTTATATGACTCTAACGGAACTGAAAACCAATATAACGCTTTGACATACCAACAGCAGAGTGTTACATCGACAGAACTGAGAACATTGTATCGAGATGTGAATGAAGCAAAATGAATAAATCAACTGAACAAATAAATAAATAAACAAAACAAGTTTAGATGGACAGACTTCAAACTTGCTACAAGAATCTCAAATAGAAAACATAAATAGTGCTACATAATTCCTCAAAATAACCTTGTCAGATCGTTGAAATGATTGTAATTATCAGTTAGTTTCAGTTCTTGTTTTATTCGTGTTTAAACCCATTTCTCAACAATTTTTTAGTTATAAATGTCAACTGATTCACCTAACCAGTTTTCCTGGATTGTATCCTAACCAGTAAAAACTTATTCCTTGATAAGGAACCAGCAACTTCTCCACATATAGAGGAAAATCAACATTAAACCCACACTGCCGTGTTGCAAATCCAGCGCTCTATCCAATGGACCACTGCAGCGGCTATCGTTTCAGCACTAAACAAATCAGAGCACTATTTTAGACATTTTTTTATCATCCCATGTACATCAATATTAATTCACTAGGTTTACACAGACTTTAAACAAAATGAATTTCGAAATCTGGTGTCTGGTGTTAATGATATCCACTATCCAGACATATAGCGCTACAGCAGAAGTATGGTCAAACAGTACTAAAACTGAACACAAATAAAGTATAGCTTTTTAATTTCATCTTAGAATATAAGCAACTAAGAAACATGGGAAATACACAAAACCAGGTTAACATGGACACAAAACTCTGCAGCAACCAGGCTTCAGCGAATACAACCCCTTTATTTGGGGTTAACGCTTAACAATTTTTCAGTTATATACTGTGGCTGATCTACAAAACCTGTTTTCCTGGACTGTATCTTAACCATTACTAATTAACTTACTCTTCCATGAGAGGAACAATTAACTTCTCCACATGTGGAGGAAAATCAACATCGTAGTTAATTTTCATGGAAGGATATAACCTACTGACTTGCAAAACTTTACATACTGATATATGACATTTCAGCCAGTTTATCAAATTTCATAACTGTAACTGGCACATTTTTTATTTTAAGCTATGTTTGTCACAATTAAGTGTCATTGACACCAATAAAACATTCCTATATCCTTCGCCTTTACAAACTGCCAACCGCCTGCCAAATAAGTCAATCTAAAACCACAGTTTCTATTAGAAAATCTGGTAAAAAAATGATGTTGGCGAAGAAAAGAAAATGGAAGCCATTCTTTTTCTATCCCTTAGTTGACATTACCTTGGCATGGTCCGACACCTAACATTAACATAAACAAATATGAAACAGTCAAGAACATTTTCAACAAGACAAACAGCAAAATACTATAAAATGGCATTTGAACAAATCTAGTATATGACAGACTAGTTGAACATTTTATAAACAATTTGAGTACTAAGAAAACTTAAATTTGTAAGTAGAAGGGTTTTGACAAACTTGAAATAGGTATGTCCCATGCAAAGCTCCAATAACTCTGATCAAAATAATCTGACCTAAAATTCCTGACAACTGTGCACACCTTGTTAAAAGGTTTGAATGGTACAGTGAGGTTTCATTGAAATCTGACCAATGGCTAAGGAGAACAAGCCTGGACAAATTTTGCCAGACTAATTGGATTCAAAATATTAAAATTCAAATGCCCTTTTATGTGCTGCAGCCTATACTTAATAAAAACTTATCAACAATGTATACCATTGTCGTTTCGAGTCTGTTCTGAAATTCAAATAAAACTGGATGCTGTAAAGATCTCCAGTGATGTTTTCATGTCACATATGTAAATGTATATACAAAATAACTGGTGAATGACACCAATAGCATATCTGCATGTAAATTAGGTTAATGCATTGGAATGCATTTACATCAAAATCAAAGAGTTGCCCATGACAGGGGTTCCACTAGATTCAGAGTGGTTATTTTGATACTTTTGACTAAATTTTACAATTTTATAGGAAAAATACCCATGATTTTAAGAAAATTTTCCATTCAAACAAAAATATTGAGTCGAATGAAACCCCTACGTGAGACTGTTGTAACTACTTATTATTTAGAATCAATTACTGCAGCCTTGCAGGCCACACTTGAAGTATTGTATACATTAAAATGTGCGGCATTTGAGAAAAATTAAATGGTTAGAGCTCTGTTAATATATTATTTCTATACATGGTAGATGTATCAAAATATGGCGCTGTAGAAAAAAGTTCATAATAAATGATTATATATACTGGTATGCTATGTATCATTTCTAGAAACTTTACCTTAGCCATCTTCAGACTCTTAATATTATCGAAGCACTTCTTAAGATGGGGCTGCACAGCCTCGGGATTTCTCGACTGTCCAAGAATCTCAAGCAAATCGTCGTTGGACAGGAAGTAGAATCGTGGGAAGATCTGTCTCTTGGTCTCCAGGTACATATCCAATGATTTCTGAATCTCCTCAAGTTTGATGTTCATGTTGTTCAATTGTTCCAACATGCCTGAAAAATCACATGTTGCATATAAAAACTAGACTGACTGAGGTATAGCATGAAGAACTTGACCTGATCCTGACCTTTATGCATGAATATAATACAACGTTCTTGCGTTGAATATATAAATTTCTGCGAGCAAACCGTGCAATATCAGACCTTTAGAATTGTGTTAAAATTGATATTACACCTCAAGCGTCTTCGTGATACTTCCCCTTTATGAAAACATACAACTAGGGTTATAAATATAGACAAGATATTAGCTGTTAAATTATGCTTATAGATGGTCGAGAGTCGTGTCCAATTCTCTATAGTAGACTATCAGGGTAGGGTGAAGAACCTAGGTACAATCATTCTTGAGCAGAAACCATTTGGTCTACCGGTCAAGTACCAAGTACCAACCAACCAGCTGACCAACAGATAGGCATGTGCAAACCCCTTTAAAATAATCTTATAATGCTTATAAAAAGACAAAATTATAACAATGAACAAATATTAAAGGTACCAAATGGCATTTGTATTTACTATTAACATGAAGAAGTTTTTACCTTCATGATGAGTTCCACGAAGAGCGTTTCTATCTTTGTTCAGTCGGGTCATAATGACCTTCCATTTCGAGTTGACATCATCAAATTCCGCCGACTCACGTGGCAACTGTTTACGGATATCCTCACCAAGGAAAATATTCTAAAAAGATTTTATATAGATTTTTTAACAAAGGAGCTCTACCAAATATGAATGGAGCAGGTTCAGCATTTTCTAAGAATATCATCAATGATCTCAAATTAACAATTTTTAGATGTATTTTCTCAACAGACAGAAACAAGACTGTGTTCATTGAACACTTACGCCCTGGTAGAAGCCGCGTCCATAATAACTAGCTAAGTCAATCATGGGCCAAAATTCTGAAAAGATGTTTGAGAGTATTACATTGCTTTGACAATGTAAGGTGTTTATGATGGCAATGTTTGAAAGCAATGCCTTGATGGACTTTTTGAAAGTATTTGAGTTTCAAGAACTTGAAAGTTTTGGTTAACATTTTCAATGAAACGAGAAAACCGAAGGACAAACTGACGGACAGACAGGACAATCCCTATATGCCTCCAGCATCAGTAGATACCGGGGTATAAAAATCGACCCAGTTTTTACCTCTAAGTACATCCATTGTCTTTGTACAGTCAGCAACATTTCCACAACCTCTAGTATGTGTGACAGAGTTCTCTCCCATTTATCAACATCTTGTTCAAATGCCTTCACAAATCTCGAAGCTTTCATGGTAGATAATTGTACTTGGTTATCTTCCAGAGCAGCAAACACTTCATCAGTACTCCTACAAGTAAACATCAAAATAGCCATACAGTGCGCCAAGGATAATGTGATGTTTAATTTGAATTACATAAACCTAGGTGACAAATATGGTTGCTATAACATATGAATGTATTGTATTTTTAAAGTCTGTTTTTTGTTATATAGTAGGGCCATTATAAGGCCCCTCCCCTGAAATAAATTCTTTAAAATTATGCAGTTTTCCCCAAAAATGAAGTTTACCTCAACAAAATTGTTCACCATGTTACTGAAATACCAATATTTTTTACCCCTAACTAAAGGTAAGGCCCCTTCCCCAAGTTTGAAAAAAGCTCTGAAAGCAACAATTGATGTACCTGACTTTGAAGCATCCTTTGTATGGGGCGATATCAAGTTCTGTAACATTCCAAGTTTGTTGGATAGCATCCAGGGCCTACAATATTCAAACACTAAATGTATGAGAAATCTGTGTGACAAATAGAGTAAACAATATATTCAGACAAAGATAAATTGACCTGGCTTTAAATAGTACCAGAACACAAACATTCTCTCTGTAAACCAATTTAATTTTGCGAATACTAACTTTTGCGTTTTGCTGATCATTGCGTTTTTAAGTTTACCCCAATGTCCATATTAATGTTTTTAGTACTTTCATGGCGACTTAATTTTGCGAAATTCTACCACTCGTGAACTCTGCATTATTTATTGCACAAAAAATTTCTTGGTTTACAGTATTTACATTTTGCACCTGATGTAAATAAATTCGAACTTGCATACAAACATAACACACAGGTACACCATATAGGATGAAGCGTTACCACTGAGTCACTGCCACTTCATGAGAAATTATTGCAGCATTATCAAGATTGAAGTCTACAAAATGGTCTGGTTAATTAGATGTGAAGGTCACCTTGGAATTTCCGAAACATTAATAAGTATATACATTGTAACATAATTATTATAAATACTGTATGATAATAGATGGTATGTATGGTACTTATAATGTACCATATATTACATACCAGTTCAATGGCCAATTCCTTAGTGGCGGCACCAGATACTTCATTGATTGAGTCAGCGTATTGATCAAAACCATACTCTATAATCTTCTCCAAGGTGAACTCATCAGCTTCATGATTGAACTGTCTCTGCATCTTAGTCTGAAAACGTTTACATTTTACATTAGATAAGAAATTACAGGGGTCCTAGTGAGGCATAATGCCTAATCCTGAAAACAAGTCTGTTTCAGGTGCCATTAGCATACAATGCCATACATCCCTACACCTTAACATGGTTTCAAATGATGTTTTATTATTAAAATTCCTATAATGGAGCTTCAAATAACCATAAATTTGTCAATTCTTTGAATAGTTATTACTCGTTTGCTACAACCAGAATTCAAAGGTGAATTATTTAAGGTGAGAAAAATTAAGGTAACAAAAAACTTTCAGAAGAAAATTCAAAATGAGCAATAATATCCCGTATTAGTAGAAGAAGGGATTTTTTTTTATCAAAATCGGAAAATTCAGAATAAGTGAGTTTGAGATAACTAAGAGTGTTTTGTTAACTACTAGCCTGTATTTTATCCCAATGTCTTGGTCTCATAGCTTTGTTCTTCATGTCCTGTATGAGAGGCATTGTTCTCTTGAATTGATCCACACGGTTCTTGCTAGTATCTACTACTTCCCAATTCTTGTCCTGAGCAAAAAAGCATAATCATTATATTAAGTAACAGCATGGCCTGGCTGTGATAATACACCAGTAAGTATTGCAGCAAATTAGATGAAGATTATATTTGGGTTTAACACCTTTTCTCCAAAGATTTTCAGCTATATTCAGCATCTGATTAGTGGAAGCATTTGTCCTGAACTGAATCCTAACCAGTATCAACTTACCCTTCCACAATTTTTTATCAACCTGCTCTGACTGGGAATCGAACCAGGATCACAAAGTTTTCCATACAGTATAGATGATAATTAGGAATGGTACAGGAGCAGACAAGGTCAAATTGTTTCAACTTCTGTAACACCATGATTACCTTAAGAACTTCCACCACAGACAAAAACTGAGAGAATATTACCTTTAATTCTCTGCTATATTTGTTGAGTTTCTTGTAGATGGTAACACACTGTGTCTCCATACTGTCCGTCTCCAGTTGTACAAACTTTCCATCCTTCCAACTACTCCATAATCCTTCCCATTCTTTGTTCAATGTCCAGATGGTTTCAATCAACTCCAGATCCTGCAATCAAACATGCAATAGCCAGGTTGATAAGCATAGGCGGGGATTTGGAGATATTAAAGTTTTCAAGAGTACTAGTTATTTTGGAATATATCTTGGCTTTCGGGAATGTTGAGATAATATTCAATGGTATGAATTTATCCTGATGAAGGCATATTGCCTAAACATTGGAAATAAAGTTTAAATGTACATAGTGTTTTTTTTGTCAAATTGTGCCTATATTTTCAATGGTAAAATACTATTTAAACCACCCAAAAACTGTCATCAATATCAAAATGAACACTATGTCATAAACCTTTAAAAACAAGTTTTCATAAACGGTCATAATTTCATTAAGTGTCATATTGTTAGATTTGCATTTTTCATTAGAATAAAGATTACATCTTTCATCAAATTCTACCTTTTCAAGTGTGGAAATCTCTTTTGAAGGTGGCTGATCAATTTTGAAGATATTCAGTCCACGTCTAATGTCTGCTTCCTGTTTCTTCAATGCTTCCATCTGGGCCCTAATATTAGCAATATTTTCAAGGGCTTCTGGTGTCTGTATAGAACTTGTGAATGGACCCTTGGTGGTAAATTCGTCCAGTAAGTTGTGCACTTGTTTCTTGAACTCCTCGGATTGTCCAAGCAAGTTGCTCTTGAACTTTTCCTGAAGGTTAAATAAATAGATAAAATCATTGAAATCTCATCATGAAATTATAACACTTTCCTCCATAACTTCCAAAACTGTTTACATACAACAACCAGACAAGAACATTAATTTGTGTAAGCATGACTTCACAAAAGGTTTTTAACTTCAGTCTTAATAAGTAAAAATGACTGAATGTTTTGTCCATTTTCTGTCAGTCTAAGTCAAAACTTGACAGGACTGATAGTTTCCACAAAGTCTAGTAAACCATCTTCATAATTGAAGAATTCATCAGATTATTTTAAGACAGCGATAACACCAACAAAAGCTTCAGATACATCGCTTTAATATTGCCAAAAACAACACGGCTACAAATATAAGGCGACAGTATGCACTTATAGATCATTATTCAGATATATATGTGTATAAGTGGAAGAATTCATCAGAATATATTTGAGCTGAAGAGATATAACAGCACTAGCCAACTCAGTAATGTATAAGGTTGACATATAAAGTTGTTGACACTAACCTTGTGTTTCTTGAGCATACCCTCTGCTTCTATGAGTTTCTCCTGGAAGGTGACCCATTCACTGCTTAGATCATTCAGCATCTGTTTTACCTCCTCTGGTATGCTCACTTCATATTTCTCCAATATACCAAACTGATCATGCAAGGGAGGGAACTTGGCTTCTGTCGTAGGTAGACCATTGTTTAATGCATCCCAGAGTTCCAAGCTAGTGCCTAACTCATCTAAAGTCTGTGGTGGCTTGCTAACACTGGTAAGAACAAAATAGAAATGTTCCAAAAGTGTCAACATGAAGTATTTGAGCCTATTTCTGATGAGTGGTTGTGAATGTCAGTATTCAACCTTGCCAGAAACTTAGGCCAACATATACGTCCTTCGAGATTAAAAAATGGTGCAGTTCCTCACTGTTAAAGATGGAATGCAAAAGAGGAAACCTTTCCCAAGAAGGATGCTAACCCACAACATTTAGGAATTAGTTTATACTAATTTATTTAATGTCGATTATGCAACAAGTTTTTCAAACTTATATCAATCACTCTCAACATCTAATTTCTGATGTTATCCATCGCCAATAGGGTATGAGAGAAGAGAAGCCAGTTTCCCGTCTAGCAAGGGAATTTCTGTTACCATTTTTATTTTGTCTTTGGTATGATGTGGCCTGGGATCAAACCCGAGACCTCCCTCACTTGAAGTGGAGGCTCAGCCACTAGGCTATCCAGGAGTTATAAGAGCAAATACTTACTTTTCTGCATTGTCCTTCAAGAATTCATGGAGTTCCTTCAACCTGCTTGTAGCAATCTCACTGAGTAAAGTAGTGAACTTATTCTGCCACTCAGTACAGTGTGAGAGGATGGAGTATTTCAGTGGTGAGCAATCCAGCAACACAAACTGGATGTTTAAGATGGTCTCCTGAGTCTGAACATTGTTGGCAACCTCAGTATATCTGGTAATGACATAAAAATATCAAGATGAACTACGGTATAATCACAAAATTATGCAAAATAAAGTACAAACAAGACATGGAAATTCCATGAAAACTAGATTTTTGTGGCAGCCAAGTCTAATTCTGTATTTAGTAACAGTGACATTGACGCCACCAACCCCACTTTCCATCCCAAGCACATTTTTCATACAAGCTACCTAGACAGCAAGTTTCATCATGATATCTCATTCCTAACTGAAGTTATCAATCGGAAACCATGCATGTATGAATGTTAAAGGGAAGTTACTCATCCAAACATGATAACCGCCCATGTTATTTTAGAAGCCAATTAACAGAGTTGTCTCTCTTAAAAACAGAGGAAAGAAAAATAGAGTAAAGGCTACTTGTATATAAGGTTTTTTACCTAGCAATATCGGCATCAAAAGATGACACTTGCGGATTAAGTCTCTGATATCTGCGGATGAAAGCATCTTTGTGAATCTCCCAAATTTCTCTGTAATTGTCCCATGTACTGAGATAATTCTGTAGATTCTGAGCATTGCTCTGCATACCAGCTCCAATAATTCCCTGTATTTTCTTGGTTTCCTCATCTCGGGCAATCACTTGATGAACAGGCTGAATTAACACACATACAATATAAATTATGATTTCTATCCCATTCAGAGTAACTCAGTTACCATCAGTTAACTTTATACTCAACACTGGATTGTAAGACAAAAATAAAAGACATTGTTCTTAAAAGCAAAATGCTTCATTTCTGTCAGTTGTAAAAAGTTGACTAAAAATCTTGAAAAGTATTGGTAACAAAATCTGGGAAATCACAACAGAATTCATTTATACAATTAAAACATGTGCCTTTAACATACTACTTCTTACACTAACAAATGCCTGCATATTATTGCACAAATCATATTGCTATGAAATACTTACATCTCTGGTAGACTTTTTCTTGGTAAGTACAGTAGGTAATCTGGGTATATCTGAGATAGAGTTTGTCAGATGTGATCCTATACTACCAACAATAGTAGCCAACTGTTTCAATGTTGGTGCAAACTCAACCTGTAACAAGAGATGTTTGTAAAACATGTATGCGCCCATTGCAGCCAAATAGTCATTAATGTTAAAGGTCACAGCAACCTTGACCTTTGACCTACTGACCACAAAATTAATAGGGGTCATCTACTGTTGCTGGCCAACCTCCATGATAAGTTTGAAGATCCTAGGGCAAAGCGTTCTTGAACGGAAACGATTTGGTCTACCGACCGACCGAACAACAGACCAACAGACATGTGCAAAGCAATATACCCCCTAATCAAAGATGAGAGGCATCATTATAGCAACACAAGTATGTAATATACATCAATGACAACACCTGAGACAATCTGAAGTGCATGGTGCATGTTGTTTTTTGGCCACATTTACCAATGACCTCTGAATCTGAGACAACACAGTTTCTATTGTTTACATGTTCATGTGAGAATGAATATTCTGTAATGTGTGATAAGGCTTACTGGCCTTTAAACAATTGCTATGATATCAACAAGTTAAATACTAATGCTGTAAATACAAGCAGTCAAGTATAAGACCATTGTGTTTTATATTGAGTTTAACAGGATGTTAAAATTATGACCGTCAATTTCTTAACTTATTACACTTTTACTATACAATCATACCAGGAAGAATTTAGAATGAATTTATCTGAAGTTTTAATACTGTTGGTAACTTACCTTATCCCCTTCAAGGCAGACTTTGACCCTGAATAAAGGATTTGGTGCAGATTTTCCATCCCCATTGATAGCTTTAGACAATTCTTGTAATGACCATTTCACATTGAGTCTAAATGCTTCCTCAACCATCTTATCTTGTTTCTCTGTGTATCTATGCCAGTGAGACTGTACCTATAAATAGACAGATATAGAGTTAGGAAAAAAGAGTGCTTCCTCTTCACGACCCTGGCTACTTTGGATTGGGTAGGTAGGTTGATAATGCACTTTACTAGTAAAACTGTTTTGATTGATATTTAATTTTAAATACATTGTGACTATTTGTACTTCATACTTTCATACCAGACTTTTTTAAAAATAAAATTATTTTTCAGACGGTCAAACATCTATTTTGGGGACTTTTTCCTCGGGAAGGTAGGAAAGGGGAAACAATATTTCATTTTTGGCATTATCCATGCTTATACCAGAGCCTTTGAGAATTGGCCGATGGCAAAAATTCTCAACAGGGCTTTCAAGTACAATCACTAGACTGAGCCAAAATGTTTTTTTACTATAATTCGGAGCTTATTGTTTCCTCCCCCTGTCACCCTGAAAATTGTACCAAATTTTCAATGATCTTAAAAATGGTCTTGTCCGACGGAAAACTGCTTTTTTCTGGGATTAATTGTTCCAGTTTTTCATACATGTTGTATGCAATTTAACCACTGAAGAGTCCGCTGACATCTTAATATACTGAATAATGATATTGACTGATTCGAAACAGTTATCAAAATAAATCCCACATGATAGATGCACATACACAGTGATTAAACCTTTAACCTTGAATTATAATCAGGCCCCAATCTCCCGAAGCATATAAAGTAGACATCTCAACTCAAATTGAGATTTTGCTCAAATCAGAGTCAGAATTTTAGAAAGATCTGGTTATCGACATCTTGGACTTATACTGTAATAAACTTAGAGTGATGTTTCTGTATTTCGATGCCACTGAGCCAAGCCTCTCATAGAATTTATCTCCAATACACATGAAAATATTTGAGATGAGATTTAGCTCAGATTGAGCTGCATCTGAAGATCGGGGTCTGGATTCATTACAACAGTAAGACATTAGTATAATAACTTAACAGGAGAAATTTATACAGTTGAGATAATTACCTCAGCACCATCACTTTTGAACACTTCATACGTTCTTCTCATCGTAGCAACAATCTCATCATGGAATTGTTTCAATCGTTTCTGTACGATTCCTCTATGACTCGCCTGGGCTTCATCAAATTCCATATTCTCGTACACTTTACGACTGTCTATTCTCACTAACAACATCTCACTAATATTAACACATTTTGTAGAGATATCCATGTTGGCTCCCTAAAGAAAAAAATACCAAAAAATTGTTTAATATGTGAATAATAGCCCAATCAAGTACATAACTTGTTTGGCATCATTCATGTTTATTAGGGTTTTTCAGGGTGCACAAAATCATTATGTCTCCATGTAGACTGTATGAGTTTGAATCATTGAGTACAGAGGCTTACCTTATAATCATCTACAACACTCTGTATCTTGCTGGAATGAAGACGACATTCTGTCACAAAGAAGTCGGAGATGCCTTTAGACGCCCACGTGAGTTTGGTTAAACCTGGATGTATCTTCTTGTCCAAGAATCGAATTCTTTCTCTGAACAATCCTCGTTCTTCAGGTGATAATGCAGCTATGATTCTGTGATAAAGTAAAGATACAAACATATAGTTTTTAATTTTCGGAAAGAAAACGTTAGTTAACGTTACAATGTAATGATAACCTTTGAAAGAAAATTCTAAACTTGTAAAGAAAACTATTTCAATATCATACACAACAACGCATCAGATAGAATATTTAGATGAAATATGATGAAAAAGTATTTCATGAAAATCCGAAGTGAAGTTTAAAAAGCTTGTTTTTCGATAAGTAAAGAGTAGTTTTCAGACAATTTTTTCCTGTTTTCTCAATATATTGATTATGTACTTACCACCTTCTAATTCTAAGCCAGCGATATATCTAATAGTAATTGGATGGGAGTAACTGAATAAGGGCGTTCGGTGGCAATTTAAAAGAAAAACATAGGGAGATTTCAAATGATAAATTGAGAAAAAAGGTGAAATTCTTCAGGAAAAAGTCAGGGCACTATAGCAACATGAATGAACGAACCTGTTATAATCCCTAACAACCAACATGACATGTTCTCTGAGACTACGTAGATCTTCACGTTTGTTGTAAACATCTACAGCATAATGTGGTGTCTCAAACATCAATCTTTCCCAGTAATGTACCTCCTGAAACATCTTCAACAGTTCTCTGAAACAATACAAAATATTCCATGATAATCTCATCATATTCACACACCATTTCCAAATACCAGACTATCAGATAGTAGCTAGTACCAATAACTGAATCTGGACTTGAGCATGTACCAATTAGTGAGTGTTAATTTATAGATTAAATATGACTGTGGCATGGTGGTTAAGCTTGTAACATTCTTGGCTACAGATTGAGATATCCCTGGTTCGAATCTTGGCCGGAGAAACTGGTCATTTCTGAAATACTTCTCAGTGTTTCCCACCCAACTAGAGGTGAACTGGTTGGTAATCTAGGTTAGCTCCCGTACACAATACGCCAGGGAAATTAAAGAATCAAAGATTCTATTCAGAAACAGCTAGGTGTATCGCACCTGAGCTCCATGTATCACACAAACATTTCTGTCTCCTGCCTCGAAGCCAGAGGTTGTTGGACAATTAGGTAGAGAAAAACTGGATTGCACACATATATGATTGTCTCAACATAATACAAACAAGACTGCGTTCAATAAACGCTTATGCCCCCTGTGGAAGCCTTGTCCATAAATAAGTCTAAGTCCAAAATTGGGTCAAGGTGAAGGTCAGAATGGGATTAGTAGATACAGGCGTGTGGAGAGTGTTCATATACACCATCCAAGCAAGCATGAAAGCTTTGTAGCAAGCCATATTAATGCTAGAAGAAACGGTCAATTTGGGTTAACCAAGAATTAGGCCCTTCAATAAGTCCAAAATTAGGTCAAGGTCAAAATGGGGTCAGGTGATACAAGCGCGTGGAGAGTGTTCATATACAACATCCATGCAAGTATGAAAGCTTTGTAGCAAGCCATAATAATGCTAGAAGAAACGGTCAATTTGGGTTAACCAGGACGGACGAACGAACGGACGGACGGACAGACGGACGGACGAACGGACAGGTGAATCACTATATGCCTCCCGATCTATCGATACGGGGGCATAAAAATAGGTTATATATTGTCAGAGTTTGATGCTAAGATTTGAGTACCTGTTAAAGTTGATGTCCAACATGGGTGGTCTCTCTGTACTTCTACACATCAATGGGACCTCAAGTTGTTTCATTGGCTCCTTGGAAAACAACAACATCATATGATTAGTTTTTGTGGTGAGAATAAATGTAACACATAAACAATAATCAACTTGTAGACTAAATATGTGAAATTTGATTAAATTGATTATAACAAACCAATAGCAACTAGAAAGGTTTTTGACACAATAATGTATGTCTCCCATGGCCCCAAAGGACCATAACTCCAGCAAAAATTGCCTGCCCTTTAATTCCTTACAATATGCACAATTAGGCATGGTACCAAGTATTCATGTGAAGTTTCATTTAAATCCGGCTGATGGTAAAGCTATGAGAAAGAAGCAGCACAGACAAACTTCATGACAGATAAACATCCAGACAGATGTTCAGCACAAAATCAATATGTGTCCCTGGACTCCCCACTATATGTGCGAGACATCATTTGCTCAGATCAGAAATCAACAAGTACTATGAATATAAAGGCAAGGCAAGACATAGCATAGCATAGATTAAAGTTTGTTTAGTTATAAGACACTGAAAAGTTACCACTTATATATACCTCTGTATTTTTTATATAGTATGACCTGTCGGTACAAAAGTTTTATAGTGTGTACGTTTGAAAATTGTAAATAGGATAGCTGTGACTACACAGTAAGGTCAAAACATAGTCGTGTTCGGCGTTTAATACAGTGTAACGTGAATTTTAAAATATAAGAGTCAATAGGGTGGTAACTTTTCATTGACTCTTAGTTTATATTATATCTCGCAATATAAATGCTAAGAAATGCTGTAGTTTTTTAGATATTCAATATTCAATGTTAAATTCACTGTCTGAAGATTTTAAGGCATACAAAAAACTTGTCATTCTCCTAGTTTGTTCACACTACAGTCAATGAATTCTAAGTTACAGTAACTACAGGTCTTTTTAATACTACAAAAACTGTCAAAATGCACAAGTCAAATTTATTCACAATTCATCTGAGACTTTATGCAACAACTGATAGTCATTCATGTATTACTAGCATTGTAAGAGTCAGTACAAAGTATAGTACAGAAAATTTGACACGATCCTCGACCTTTAATTGGCATAATTCAACAGCTGATATTGTGTCTATATGTTTATAACCCCAGTTGTGTGTTATCATCAGCGGGGAGTATCACAAAGATGCACTAGGTGTAATACAAACATAAATCTAAAGGACCGATATCGTATAATTTGTTTACAGAAATTTATATATTAAATGCAAGAACCGTGTAATATATGTTGAATTCATGCATCCAGGACAGGATTAGGCCAAATTATCTGTACAATAATATCTTCACTAACCACAAAAATACTAGAATAAAAACATATAACTTAAAGAAATTAAAATATAGAAATAAATGATGAAGTTTGTAAATGGTGGTGGTGTTGTTCCACTTAATACAGTAAGTATTTAACAAGCAGATAAACATAGTTACATACGATCAGAAAATGTGAAGTTTCATAAAACAACCCCATTTCACATTGTGAATCAAATAAAAATAACAATAATTTTAAAGAAAGTGGGTTTAAACTCGTACAACACCAAGAAATGAAAGAATATTGGTGAACCAAATATGTATCGACAAAAGTACTACATGTGGGTGGGCAAAACAATTAAAACAAGAGATGTTTGTAAAACATGTATGCCCCAATTGCTAAACGTCACAGCAACCTTGACCTTTGACCTACTGACCTCAAAATCAATAGGGGTCATCTACAGTTGCTAGCAAACCTCCATGTAAAGTTTGAAGATCCTAAGGCAAAGCGTTTTTGTTGAGTTATTGAACGGAAACCATTTGGTCTACCCACTGACCTACTGGCAGACCAACATGTGCAAAGCCATATAACCCCTCATCAAGATGGGGGGCATAAATATATATTGATGATGTGATCAGAAAACTAAAATGATTGCACACATGATTTACACTTTCACTCTTAGTCTCATCATCAACTTCCAGTGCCCGTGCTAAAGCACTGCGTTTGTAATTCTGTAATGTTTACAAATTTAACATTGTATATACAGTATAAGAGTAATGAATGCTTTCAGCCAAATACAAACAGAGTTCCCTTAAAGCATAGAAAAATATGCCCTGACATTTTCCTAAAGAATGTCACCTTTTTTCTAAATTTATCATTGAAAACTCCGATATTTTTGTTTTAACTTTAAACATATTTTTCAATGAATATGGGAACCCTGTCACTAAAATATGTCAGTTAATTTCTAAAATAGGAACCATAACTCAAACCCAGACAACACTGCTTACACACATATATATATATATATAAATATATATAATAGATAGATGACATGCATTGAGTATATCAACTTTATCAACATAAACAGCAATGATGAAGTAGTTTTTCAAGAATAAATTGAAAATTTCATACAGCAAGTAAGCTATCACACATAACTAACAGTCCATATATATATATTTTTTAGCTAAAAAATCATCGTTGTGACAAACACATCATAATCTTAGTGAAAGAATGTTTAACAAAACTAGTCACTAAGAGTGGCAAGCAATACAGAAGTCCCCCCCCCCCCCCCCCCCGGTTTGAAAGCCATGACCTTTAAATTTTATTTCTGTTGCCATATATAGCAACCACAACTTTTGTCAGAATCAAAATATATTTAGACGGGCAATATTTCCGTATTGGCACCTACCTACATACCAAGTTTCATAAACATAGCTAGGAAACTGTTTGAGTTATGGCAGGATCCAGATTTTAGACATGTTTTTACTCTTTCTGTAACCACAATTTTTATCAGAATCAAAATATTATTACAGTAGTTGTGAGTAATCCCCTTATTGCCCCCTATATACATACCAAGTGTCATGAACCTAGCTTGGAAACAATTAAGAGTTATATCAGGATCCAGATTGAGGGACGGAGGGCAAACCTATAGTAACGGGTAGGGGACAAATAAGTGTACTTAGCGAAACAATTTTTAAAGACTCAACAGACACATGATGTATCTTTACTTAAAGTCAACCTGAATCCTAATACGGGACTCAGTTTACACGACAATCTCAATACAGGTTATAGGAAAATATGTGATGGAAAGAGAACACTGGCAAGGATTAAAGGAGAAAAACACTTAGTATACACAGGCTCAATACAGGCTATTGGAAAATATTGGTAAATTACTGGCAAGGTTTAAACGAGAAAAAACATAAAGAGATATGGGAATAAAGCATGTGTTTATCCTTACTTTGTCTATTGTAAGTGTCCATTCATGGAATGTTTTCCTGATATATTCATCCAAGGCCATACACAACTGTTGATATTGTGTCATAACCTCCTTACCAGATCCAATAACAGGCAGGAAAAATGCTCGATCCAACGACTGAAATCATACAGTACATGCTTAGCTCTAACACAATACATGTAACTGTGAAGTGAAATACTTAAATCAAGGGTTAAAATATTCTCATCAGTACACATGCTCAAGCTTGATTCTAGAATCTTGTTGTAAAATATCCCTCATAGGGATCACAATAATGTTGGTTGATAAATCACTCTAAATAACACAATATTTCAACCTAAAAAGGTCTTCTTCAGGAGACTTTATTCAGACATAGTTTTAGCTTTGTATATTTGAATAATCTTGATTGTTTCAACTTCAATTACATCCCTTAGTATTTCATTCATAAAAATTAATACAATTGCCAGTGCGGATAACCTAGGTTCCTGGATAAGATACCAGTACTCACCTTCCTCAATGCACGCAACTAGCAACTTTTCAACATAAATCATTTATACAGACTTGGAGAACAAATTTAATTGGATGTAATAACATAAGTCAAAGTATTAACTTAAGTCAAATTTTTAACAAAAGTCAAAGTATTAACTTAAAGCATAGAAAAACATATTTCTTGACAATGTTTTAAACCAACTTCATCTAGATCAGCGGTCAAGCCCTCAAACCTCTACATACTGAGCTTACCAGATGGGATAACGTTTATATCACGAGAAATATGTCTTCTAGATCAGCGGTCAAGCCCTCAAACCTCCACAAACTGAGCTTACTAGATGGGATAACGTTTATATTACGAGAAATGTGTCATCTAGCTTCTAGCTGTCAAGCACTCAAACCTCTACAAACTGAGCTTACCAGATGGGCTAACATTTATCTATATCACAAGAAATTAGTAAGTCTAACATACCATCATACTGCGTTCAATACGTCTCTTCAACTGCCTAGCCCACAGTGCCTGACCAGCAAATTTGGGGTGAGATGAAGATTGTGGAATAGTTTTCTGGGTCAATTCTTTCTTCACTGCATTCAACTCCTCATTGAACATAGAATACACTTCCACAGTTTTCTTGTCAATAGTTCTCTTAATTGCCTGTTAATTACATATAAAATATATAAGAGCCGTTCTCCAGGAAAACCAGGTTTAGTGACAAAATTATATCAAATATATGCATAATGTTCTAGCAATAAATGAGGAAAAGAAAAATGTAAAATACTGTAAAATCATTATTTTTCGAGGGAGTTGAATTTTCATTGATTTTGTTATTGCACTTGACCACGAAATCTAATTCCCATGATTGATCGACCTCTCAAATATCGAACATGGGTTTCCCATTTCATGTTTTGAAATCCACAAATTTACAACCCCACAAAGATATTTTTTATCAAAATCTACAAAATACTGGAAGATCATAGTATTTATGTGAAAGATATATTACCTCTCTGCCTGAGAGGTGCATGAAGATATCCAGTAGTTCTACACCTCCCTCTACGGTCGTGATCGTCTCAAACGCTGATGTAATCACATTCTGCATCATCACTTCTAAATCTTTAATTCCAGCTCGGAATCTGTAAAGTAAGTTCTTTGGATTAAACATCAGGGGGCAAATGTCAGGGATTTTTGACAGACAATGAAACAGTCCTAGCGCAACTTACAGGGTATTAGTCCAAGAGCTGAGGGCCATTTATTTACAATTCTTGTCCAAATCTTTAATTGGTATGAATTGAAAGCATTTAGTGTCCAGTTTACGAAAACCCATTTCTTACAAAATTCTGCTGTCACAACGCTGAGAAATCCAAGATGGCCGCCAAGATGGCCGCCAAATTTTTAAATTTCACTCCTGAAACATAATATACATCCTGTAAGTACCAATTCTGTCTTATATCATGTTTTATGTGTTATTTTTATAGGGAACATCTTAAAATACACAAATCAAGCTCAAATTATGATGTTTATTCATTGAATATTTGAAAATCATGCTTTTATGACGAAAAAATGACGAAAAATCGGTAAAATCTGTCATATCGTTTATTATAGTTAATATGGTTGTGGTATTTTTGGCCAAATAACTATCCCAAATAGTTCTAATGATAGTTATACAGTTCTTACAACATCATATTCACTCTACTGTGGTGTGGTGGTGAGATTTTGTAGCCTAATTTGTATAAAGGTGGGTGGGGTAATAATATAACCCCAAAATGAAATTTAGTTTGCCATTCAAAAATTGTTATTTTGAATGGGACATTTTATTTGCGTAATATTTAACTGTAATATTAATATTATCCTGTATCTATATGCATGATTTATTTCAATTATAGTGAATACAAATGTTTTTCCAAATAGGAGGGGGGCGTAAATCACCGCTGACAATGACGATAAGTATGGACCAAATCAGATTTGTCCAATACTGAATGCCCCATGCGCGCAAAACATACGAATAGCTTGTTTTATCAGGAAACAATCAGCTCTTGCATAGCTTATTACATTTGTAATTAAGCGACCGTGCATGTGCCTCCCTGGAATCTAAGATGGCCTCCAAAAATGCCATTTCTTTGGTCAAATGTTAAAATCGTTTAAGAATAGTGGGTATGCTACGGTTTTCCCCTTTTGTGCCTAACACTGCTAAGTATACATATGTTATATGCTGTATTGATGTATCTCAACACTTCTGGTGAAACTTATTCTGATTGTTTTGAGTTCAGTACACCTATTTCCGGCTCTATGAGGTACACCAACCATTGCCGGGCTCTGTATATATGCCTCATGAGGTTCTTTGAACTTCTGGATAACAACCTTTTGTGGTTCTCTGAGATACTTTACACAATCGGGTACAGCCTCTATGTAGTACTTGCAGTCATTCCTGGCTGGCTGTGGTACATACCACTTCCAGGTACATATATTTTTGGCTCTACTGGGTACCTTACACAGCTGGAGACAGCCATATTTGACTCTGAGGTACCTAACACTTCCGTGTATATTCATAACTGGCTATTCGAGATAGCTTTCACTGCCAAGTACAGCCAATTATTGCCCTCTTTGGTACCTAACAATTAAACATAGACTCTACAAGGTTCCTATCAATTTGAAGTCACACCATTTCTGGCCCAATGAGGTACCTAACACTGCTGAGTAAAACCTTTTATGGTTCTATGAGGAAACTTATCCCGCCTAGTACGCCTATTTCTGGCTCGCTGGGGTACCTAACAGTGCCAGGTACAGTCAGATCGTGTTCTCTGAGGTACCTACCACAGCTGGATGCAGCAATTTCTGGGTTTTCGAGGTACCTACCACAGCATGATAGATCATATCTGGATTTCTGAGGTACCTTCCACAGCAGGATATACCCATTTCTGGTTTTCTGAGATACCTACCACAACATGAAACGGCCATATCTGGGTTTCTAAGGTTCCTACCACAGCCGGATACAGCCATTGATGGGTTTCTGAGGTACCCACTACTGTCGGATACAGCCATATCTGGGTTTCTAAGGTACCCACCACAGTTGGATACAGCCATATCTGGGTTTCTGAGTTATCCCACCACAGCATGAAACAGCCATGTCTGGGTTTCTTAGGTACCTACCACAGTCGGATACAGCCATTTCTGGGTTTCTGAGGTACCCACCACAGCATGAAACAGCCATATCTGGGTTTCTGCGGTATCTACCACTGTCGGATACAGCCATTTCTGGGTTCTGAGGTATCTACCACAGCATGAAATAGCCATATTTGGGTTTCAGAGGTTCCTACGACAGCACGAAACAGCTATTTCTGGGTTTCTGAGGTACCTACCACAGCATGAAATAGACATATCTGGGTTTCTGAGGTACCCACCACAGTCGAATACAGCCATATCTGGGTTTCTGAGGTACCTACCACAGTCGGATACAGCCATTACTGGGTTTCTGAGGTACCTTCCACAGCATGAAACAGCCATTTCTAGGTTTCGGAGGTACTCACCACAGTCGGATACAGCCATTACTGGGTTTCTGAGGTACCCACCACAGTCGGATACAGCCATTACTGGGTTTCTCAGGTACCCACCACAGTCGGACACAGCCATATCTTGGTTTCTGAGGTACCTACCACAGCATGAAACAGTCATTTCTGGGTTTCTGAGGTACCAACCACAGCATGAAACAGCCATAACTTGGTTTCTGAGGTACCTACCACAGTCGGATACAGCTGATTCTGGGTTTCCTATGTACCTACCCCAGCATGATACAGCAGTTTCTGAGGTACCTACAACAGCTGGATATAGCCATTTCTGGCTCTCTTTGGTACCTTTCACTGGCAGAAACATCATTTTCTTGCTCTCTTGTGCATATACCACTGCCGGTTACATTCATTTCTGGTTTTATGATGTACCTACCAATGCCAGATACAGCATTTTTTGGCTCTATAAGGTACCTTGTACTGCTGGGTAAAGCCTATCCAGGCTCTATGGGCTCTACCTAACACTGCTTAGTCACCTATTTTTAGTCCCACCAGGTATCACCCACAACTGCCGCATACAGCCTTTTCTGGATCAATTGCGTGCCTTACACTGCATGAACCAGCCATTTATCCGGTAATATTGGTATTATCTTATTAATCATATTAATTAAGAAGTCCACTGAAGTCCAAACCCATATCAATTCTTTCTCAGCCATCCCATGTCAAAGAACAATAACTTAAAACTACTCATGTGATACAACTATAATGATATCATTGAATGCGATGCAATATTACTGTTACACATACATTGTATTTGTATTTAGTTACAAATATGAAACGAATCAAGTACAATTAATGAAACCAGTATAGCTCAGCTAGCTGGTTCACTGAATGACCCACCCACTTTTTAGTGACTCCTTTTTCTATTGGTTATTTCTATGGTTTTTGAGCTATTTATTTGTAATTCCTTTATATAGCCTGATCATATATAAAGTAAGAATCAAGATATATACATACATGTGGTTTCTTTTCATCGCATAAAAAACAAGAACAACATGCAACCCATTACATGTATTTCTAAACAAGTTTGACGCGTTGGCAATAACAATGACCGTAGCCTTGCCAAGCTTGGTAAAGTCATCATTCTACATATTGTAGATACATATACTAGTGTCATTGACACATTCAACCTTATTCAGTATACATAAGTCTACTAAAAAAATGTTATGGGCCATACAAGTAAGTTTCACTCTTCTAACTTGACCTTTGACCATTTGGTGGCCAACTTAGATTTCTGAGAGGCACATGCATGGTCTCTCAAGCAATTCTTCTGAACTTGATTAAATGGTAATGAATTAATTAAGCTAACGAAATGATGATACTTTCCTGGCAAAACTTTTTTCGAACCTTTTTTGGCACAGGGACATTCATTATTGGACACATTTTAATAATCTGATGTAGTCCATATTTCATCATTGTCAGCGGTGATTTACCCCCATTCTTATATTTGGAAGCAATATGTCAATATAGTACAATTGAAATAAAACATGCATAAAGACACAAAATAATATTAATATTACAGTTATAATACGCAAATAAAATGTCCCATTCAAAATAACAATTTTTGAATGGCAAACTAAATTTCATTTTTGGGGTTATTTTTTCGTCATAAAAGCATGATTTTCAAATATTCAATGAAAAAACATCATGATTTGAGCTTGATTTGTGTATTATAACATGTTCCCTATAATAATAACACATAAAACATGATATAAGACAGAATTGGTACTTACAGGATGTATATTATGTCAGAGTGAAATTTGAAAATTTGGTGGCCATCTTGGATTTCTCAGCGTTGTGACGGCAGATTTTTGTAAGAAATGGGTTTTCGTAAACTGGACACTATATGCTTTCAATTCATACCAATTATAGATTTGGACAAGAATTGTAAATAAATGGCCCTCAGCTCTTGGACTATATTAGGATGTTCATTATAACAAGTACTCATCATTTATTTTAAAACAGTCTGCAAGATCAGCACTTTCTCAGTTGAACCATTCATTTTAAAATTTGCTGATTTAATTAACATGAAGTTTCTAATCCTAAATTCACGGACTTTTGCAAGAAATGTACCTTATTACAAGCAAGCAGACATTCTGAACATGCATTATCATATGCTGTACAAAATCAGCATACATGTAACTTCGAATGATGTATTGAAGTTCTACAGTTTTCTGGTTGTAGCATACTGTTTATCTGATGGTCTAACAAGTCAGTTATATAATTTACCTGTTGTAATCATCATGCCATGATGTAGCTTTCACATCTAGAATCGTTTTCTTTACACATCTCAACATTGACAAATTCTTCTCAAATGTGTTCTCAATCTCAGTCAGACCCCTAACAATCTCTGGTCCCTTCTGACCCGCAAAGTGAGGCATCTCAGTTTTATCGCCTTCCTGGCGACGAGCAAAGTGAATCTGAGCCTGGCACACCTGTAAATATACACACAACAGTATAGTGACCCGCCAAGAAGCAACAATTTTTTCTACAATGAAAACCTTTCACTCAATTGATTAATACAATATGCAACCTCTCTTGAGAGGATACACAATTCATAGACTATTGAGAACAGCCTTTTTTAAAACTTTGTATCAAGTCCCACTGGTCAGCAGTATTTCATCCTGACTCCACACCGTTGGAACCAGCAGTTATCTGGAACTAACTATGCCATGAGTCACGCAAGGAGCTTGACCATTTTTAATGCCATTGGGATGTTGCAGCTTGGGTTCGAACCCGAGTCTTCTCACACTCAAAGCTGATGCCCTACCACTAGTCGATTTAGGCAGAGAAGAGAAGTGCTCTACTGACGTTATACTGGAAGTAGTTTTGGTGGAAATAATATGTTTTTAATAATAATGTTGTTGTTTAGAGAGGTAGTCGGAAAACAACTTACGTATCTTATTTCAATGTTCAAAAATGTCATTGTTTATTGGTAGACATTTTTTAGGCCTACAGTCAAAAAGATTTGTGTGTAAATCCATGTAAAATACTAAGATATAATATAGGACAGAAACTAGATTATGTCAGACTATATATGTACTTACTTCAATCAAATCTTTACATCTCTGTACAAAGGCATCAATTTGAGCAAATATACTACTCTTGTCTAGAACCCATCCAACGGGAGAGAACTTGTGATGCAGCTTGGCTGTCTGTAAAATATCAACAAAATAAGTTGTAATTGTATTGCATAAACGAACATCATATAGACAAACAAAAGTCATGTACATCTTAGCCTCAAATAGTTTTAAATCTATTTTAATAATTAAAAGTTCCGCAAGTAATCTTAGCAAACACAAACAATAACGAGCAATATGTTATTATTTTGAAACAATAAGTGTCTTGAGATGCAGATTTCAAATATGCATGAGTCTTATGAGGTTGTAAGTAAAACTTAGACCTTCTTATTCTAAGAACTTAGACCTTTTAATTTTAAGCCGGCAAATTATTCAAATGTCACTGATTGTCAACACATCACTACCTAACAATTTTTACAGAGAGAGAGAAACACACTACATTACCTTATTGTAGATTTCTTTCCATTGTTCACAACAATCTATACACTCATTGAGAGTTTTAATACCAGTCTGTACATGTCCATCAAATATCTTGTCCAAGTTGATCTCGCTACAACAACGCCTGATGATCTCATTACTCAACTGCAATAAGAAAACATTTTTTTCTGAAATACGAAAACTTTTTTTTTTTGAGGTTTATTAATTTGTGTATATTTTATTTGGTATAGCTCATGAACTATGAAAACTGATTGCAGCTAACAAAGTTGAAAAGCAAACATTTTCTAAAGAAAAGTTCTGACAAAATTCAGGCTATCGGCACATAGAATTCACAGCTGCATACAAATGATAAAGCTTGTATTCAACATATTATATAAGTAATAATATTATACCTTTAAAATGAGAGTATTGTTTCAACTTAAATTCTGTGTGTGTAATGGTATTGGTAGAGGGCTTCCATGTAGGGGTTTTGATGATTTAGATTTCCAAAAATACACATATGATGCTCAAGATTTTGGTTTGAAGGGTCATTTTCTCTTAAAACCATCCATGGGTGTTTTGCCAATAAAATGGTAAAATTTAGTTGAAAGTATCAAAATGACCCTTCAGATTCAGAAGCTAGTGGAACCCTTGTTGGTCGTGACAATGCCATCAGGTTTTACCACAAAATGTCCAGGAAGCATATTTTCAGATTATCGTTTGTTTGTTTGTTTATTTGAGTCGAACAATGTTCCTCAACAATGTTTCAGTTATATACGGTGGCCGATATACATAACCAGTTTTCCTGGACTGTATCCTCACCAGTACTACCTAACCTTCCACAATGAATCAACAACTTCTCCACAAGTGGAGGAAAATTGAAGTTGTCAAATTTTCGAATCCACCGCACTAGCCATGGCCGCAGATTTTTAGAGATAACTAAGCAGGTCTATTGCTTGAACACACATCCTATTATCTATGACACTATAATTAAGTTGTATACATACCTTTTTCAAGATGCCAGTCAGTCTTTCTCTGGTCTTGTAGAACTCAGAGTTGACCCAGATCATTCTGATCAAGTTTAGAATCTTTGGAATCATGGCAGGTATTTGAGATGGTTTACCATCAGCTAGTTCGTAACATGGATCCTTCAGCACCAACAAAAACTTCAGATTACTCTCTGCCTGTCGTGATCCTTCCTATAAATATAAGTTTTTAACTCATGTAATTCAACCCCTGTATAACATTCTTGAAGGTATCCATCACCAAGAGGAAATGGCAGGAGAAAAATCAATTTACATTGTCAGTGGTGATCACCACACAATGGACATACTGGTACAAATTATTTTTGGTATGATATAGAAAGGGTTTGTAGTGTACTGGATGCTCTATGTGGAACCAGGCTTATAATCAAGGTATGTTTTCACCTGATCAAAATTTAATGGCTAACGTTGGATCTTGACAATGTTACAAATGTTGTACCTAGACAACGTTACAAATGTTGTACCTAGACAAAGTTACAAACCTTGATTTGACTGGAGAGTTTACGGAATGGTCCAACATACGATGATTTGGCCGTCTCCAGAATGTGCTCGATTTTCTTCACGCCTGATTTATCCAGCTGCATACTTATACCGGACAAATCCTGACATCGATTCTTCCAAAACTCAATCTCATCTAATGGACCCGAGGACTCGGCCATTTCAAATGCATCCTGGGTATTCAACACTTCTTTGATTTGTCTAGCCCAATGTATCATGGCAGCTAAATGAATTAAAGAAAATGAATAAACAACACTCCCATTTGCCCTTATTTACCTCATTACTAAGTCAGTGAAACTGCTTGAATACGTTGATTTTCAATTGTTCTAAATCATAACCGCAATGTAAGTGCCTCATTCAGTGACCAAAACAATATGTGGTCATACGGATTTTCCCTGCCAGATTGGTCAATGACCTCCAACTTTTAGTTTGAAATTAAATTACTCATTTGCACAACATGTACTTATTTTCAAAAAGATCATAACACAGACAGGGAAAGCAGCATTTAAAAGCATCATAAAAGGAAAACCAAAAAAAGAATACTTACTTTCAAGTCTTTGAACAAGTTCTTTGTTCTTTGCAGCCTCTTCTGTGGGGATTTTGGTTCCCTCTGTTGGTATGTACAGCACAGTTTTACCTTCCAACTTCCATCGTGTGTCGGTTAATGTGGCTAGAAACTTGTGTAGTTGAGCAGAGAAATCATTCTTGATACTATCTGGCCATGTTGTGTTCTCAAAGAAGATAGGTGCATATATTCCCATCATTACACGGAGTAAACTCTCAATATGCATGCCTTTCAATGATCCATACTGTACTGTCTGCAAATAATCAGGTCGGTCACTTGTTTACATAACATTGTGTACATAAACATTACAATTAATAATGTCTTATATTAATAGATAGTATGTGTATAAGTACGAAGCTTAGTGAACAAGAGCCGTCAAAGACGGTTAATGCTCCCCGTGGGATGTTTGTCACAGAAAAAACAATGCTCAAACAAGTCAACTGGGTTTTCTGACAAATACTATGTTATACAGTTTGACAGAATTTACCCGAGCCTCTTTTGTATTCAGTGACCTCCCTTTTTATAGTGCAAATCTTCCAAGGGGCATAACTGTGTGAATAATCAGCGAACCGGAACGTGGCGACGATATGCACATGTTCACTTGGTAATGAAGCTATCCATGAAGTTTTGTTAAAATCTGAGCAGTGGTTCTTGAGAAATAGCCCGGATGAGAAAGTGTGACGGACGGACGGACGCACGGACACTTCGGCGACTATATGCTCCCCCAAATTTCTTCCGGGAGCAATTTAGGGCCGAGTATCGATCAAAATGATCGATACCATATTTGTATCGATACAGAATGATTGATATCTGATATATCATTTGATATTTTATACCTATGAAATAAAAACAGAGAAACATTTCCTATGTGTTGGATATTAGACCTTTTAATCGAATAACATTTTTCCAGGCAAAGAATTGGTGGGGCGATGTTGGGCTTATAGAATAAGAGTAGGTCTGGTAATGACCACTTGTAAAACGATACATTGACTTGCACTAAAGGAAACTAGATTATGATGCCCCTTACAGTGAAACATGAGCTGAAGTCGGCAATAAAAAACAACACAAAACCAAGCAAATCATGTTTTTTTTATTTAATTTTGTTTTGATCGATATTTGTTCGATACGTGAACGTTCGACCGAACCCTAAATACCGGTCTTCGATTCGATACGTAAACCGGTACTCAGCCCTAAGGAGCATAATAAGGTATTGGTTTTCATTGCTTATTTCTCCAATAAAAATGTTTAAAACAATAAAAATACAATGTTTTGATATTGCAATGCTTGTATACCAGTAGCAGATCTGAATACAATGTCTCCTTTAGTTCATTATCACAGTATAAGTGGATATCTCTACAGGATGAAAAGTTAGAGTAATCTAAATTTCAGATACATAAAGAGTGCTAACATATTAGCAATGATTTTCATTTAGTTGTAGCATTCTTAGTAGGCCAAAGTTTACACTCAGGAAATGTTGGTGAATTTTGTAAATATGGGCAAATTGTTAATATTTATTGTTATAAACAAATAGCTTCTAACATTTGGCAACAGGAACAAGTTAATGTGGAAAAAAGAAATTCTAAAGGGGCTCCTATTCAGTGCCAAAATAATTATGTAGGGGGACCGGGGTATGTCGTTTTTTTGTCAGTTGAACTTCTGAAGGGGTCGGTCCAATTTGAAAGTGCCTTCTTTGTGTGGTATGTATTTTTAAATGGAACAGCCCTTAAGTCTTAGCCATTTATAGAGCAGTTTATAGATTGCAAAGTAGGAAACAATCATTAGGGTTGTAATTCTACTGAAACTTGGTACTAGGTCAAACAAAACTGTTAAACACTAAATGTACAATCAACCTATCAACCAATCTATCAAGTTTGAAGTGGTATTAATTTTGTGATGCTGTTGTATTTTACTGATTCACATACATGCCAGGTTTCGCAGAACCATTTGCAGGAGATTGGTGATGAAAATGCAGGAGATTTCAATGAAATGCAGGAGATTTTCCTTGCTCGAACTACCGAATAAAATTAATGAAGTTAATAAGCAGTTTTGACCTATTTTACTTGACGTGTGACAACTGACAAAACCATGTTTGCATGCATTCTTCGTGAAGCAATTTAAACTAAATTTTGTGATTATTTTCATTAATGCAATCAACTAATATCTGGGTTCCAGTATGTTCAAATCTGACCCACAGTTCAAAATATTTGTAAGTTACCAAAACAATGCTGACAGAGGAAACAATTTTTTTCTGAAGCATTTTCAGATTAATTCATAAAAAAATAATTTTAAAAATAAATGATAATATTATGTTGATAACTTATTTACTCAAACACAAGAATGCATTTATAATACAGAAATAAAAGCAATTAAGTTCATTTAACAGCTTCCAAAAAAGTCAGGTATCCAAAATTAATGTTGTCTGAATACCATGTGCAAGTTTGAAAGAGAGACCCTTCTCTTCTGCAAGGGGAAGTAACTGCTGCAGAGTTTAGTTCTGTAGTGTGGTACGGTCTAGTGTGGACTTTAGACACGACCAAAATCAAAACATTGTCGACTGCCCAATTACGATGTTTTATTACACCTTATCAGGGGTAATTATCGATTGTTTATTGAAGTAACCACTCTCATCAGATGTCATACAGGTTTGACATGTTGAGTAATTGTTTATTCATCACCGGAAATTACGAGTGAAGTGAAAATGGCTCTATAAATTTGATGCTTACTCGATTTTTAACCAATGCGTGAGATTTTATCAATTTGCGTGAGTCCGGGAGTAGACTGTCAAATGCGTGAGACTCACGCATGATCCGGGAGGTCTGGCATGTATGGATTCAGAACATATAAATTACCTCTAAGAAATTTTCTCCTGTGATTTCTTCGACATTTTCTTTCTTGATGAAGTAAGTCAACTGTTCGACTAGATGTGGTGGTACGATCTGATCAATGACAAATCCCTTGTACTGATCATGATAAGCAATGATCAATTTAAACGATGGATCTTCAATAAACTTCTTAATCATTTCTTCATGTGCTTCTGTCCATTCTTCCTCCTTGAGGTTAGCAACAGACGCTCTGTTCTTTATCATGTCCACCTGATGGAACAAGAAACAAATTTATATTAAAATTTAAACAAGGTACGACATTAGCTAGAAATAAAACTAGAATTGCCGAAAAGTAACAAATAATAATCCCACTGAATTGTCTATTTTTAGAAACGGTGACCTTGAAACCAGCAGTCCCATTTTGCAAACTTGAGCAGTGTATTTATACAAGCTACTTACACAATTTTCATCACAATATCTCAAATTGTCCAAAAACTCACAGACCGACCAAACAACAAGCTTATTCCTACTCATTATACGCTACTAACTACACTTACAACATTGGGTTTAAATTCTTCTGGTTCTTTCTCCTCCTCCTCAGGTTCTCCAGGTTCCTCTCTAGCAGTATCAGCTTCTTCACCATCAGCAACAATAGGTGGCTCCACAGCATCAGTACCATCAGCAGCCATTGCTGTAAACAAGTCAAAATCGATATTGAGAATTTGAGATAATATATACACTATTTAGTTTAGATATATAATGGACAGCTTCTGTCCAAGGCATTCACATTGTTTTTAAAGGCAAGTGGTGTGTCTGTCTGCAAGGCAAATAAGTACCGGTAGTTAAAAAATTTCATAGATAGTACAATTTATTTCCCACCTTATCTTGAGAATTTATTATTTATTTTGGTTTTATATAATGCTGTTTCTCAACAGGCTTTCAGGTATATAATTAATAATAATAAATATAACAATAAAGATTTTATTTATCTATACATGGTGACTGATTCTCCTAACTAGTGTTCCTGGACCGTATCCTATAACCAGTACTAACTTACCCCTTCCACAAGAAACTAGCAACTTCTCCATATATATATATATATATATAGATCCAAAAGTAATGTCACTGTTCCACTGGTGAGTTTATTTGTTGGCGTACGCCAATAAAATTTATATCAAAGTTTAAAGCAATTCAATTCTGATTAATATAATTTGTGTCATATTGTTTGAATATTACAATAGCATTATATAGACCTTCAAAATATACCACTGGCGTCATGTCGCCGCACACGAAAATAACGTTATTTTTCCAGCGCACAACTACAGTTGATGAGACATGGGTGTATTTCTATGACCCTGAATCAAGACAGGCATGTAACAATGTGTTTTCCTCTATACATACAGTGTTTAAAAAATGGGTGAACAGACATGAGCGCTGTATAGAACATCAATGACGATTGTTTGAAAAGGAATGATGCAAGTAACGTCAAATTTTGTTAACGACGTCGTTAACGTCATTGGTTTGCGGCGATGTCCGTTAATAGGCTTCGTATGTATACGAATATCTCAATAAAAAATAATTGCATTATCTAGAATTTTAGCATTTATATCGGAAATAGATTCATGTAGCTGCATGTAAAATTGCGTTGTTTTATTTACATTATGCTCGATTTTACAGCACCAGTGACATTACTTTTGGATCTCCCCACGTATATATATATATATATATATATATATATGGAGAAAAATTGACAAAATTTCATGCAAGGGTATACTCTGTCATTACGTAGAATGGAACCTAAGATTGCTAGCTTACAAACAAGGTGGGGTTGTTACTAATATAGAATATTTTTAATATATTTTCTCAAACCTGTGGTTGGATCTTCTTCAGTATTTTCATTTGCTGGTGCATCAGGTAGTGGGGTGTTACTTTTTGATCCCTTTGGTGTATTACCTTTCGAACTCCTGGGAGTACCAGCTTTAGACCCCTTGACAGACCCCTTTGGGGTCCCCGTTCTTGAGCCTTTATCAGACATCTTTTTAGTGTAACATAATCTAAAAAAAGTTTAAAAATAAATATAATTTTATTAAAATTTTATTATCAATCGTGTACAATTTTTAATACTTGACGAAGTTGTAAACGCCACTGTAGTGATTACACTCATTTAAAATTATACCAATGTTATTTCCAACAACTAAGTCAGTGATTTTTTCCTTCTTTATTAGGGTTCCTTTCCCAATAGCAAAAAGCCTATAAATTTCCCCAAACATGAATGGAGAAATTCCCAATGAACATTTAAAAAAAAAAAAAATCAGACATAAATTGATAAAGTTATGAACATTTTTGACAAGAGGTCAAGAATAAAAGATCAAAGAAACCAGTAAACAGTCACATTTAATCTCTATTTCTGTTTTATTTGGCCTTTCGGCTTCATGAAATTTCCCAATTTTAAGTTGTCACGACGTGAAAATTCCCAATAAGAACAGACCGGACCTTCTTCTTCTTCTTAAATGAACTACACTCCTTCAAAACAAGATTATGTGTAGGTGCAAGTTTCAAATCAATTTGGAATGTAAGTGTAAAGTACATGGGGGGGGGGCGGGCTACAGGCGAATTAGACAGACAAATCTTTCCGACAGGCTGGAATATGACAACCTTATCAACTCCATGTCCCGGGGAATAGACACCCAGAAAGACGACAGTGATACATTTAATTGTGTTTATATTAAAGTAACCGGATGCCCCCAGGGTAGGGATTTAGACAGTAAGCCTGGAGACCGTTAACATAGGCGAGCGCTACGTAGTGCTTTCCACGGGATGTAATCCTTGCCTTCTATATTTAATTGAATGTGAGGTAACTGAATAAAGGTGCTCGGTAGTGCTATGCTTAGGCAACGGACCCATGGTCTCCTGGGTGGGGATTTAGACATAGGCAGTGGCTAGTCGTCCGGCGCCGGACGACTAGACAGCGAAATTAGTCATCCGTCAAAGGACGACTAGCAAACGCTACGTGCATTGGCTAGAGAACCGTCATTCTATTTCTACGCATTAGGCATCTACCTTATAATAAAGGCTATAATAAACTACGAATATAAGCAAGACATGGCAATGCCTTATCTGCAACCATTTTGTGACCGCCCGTGTATCTCCGTATATTGTCCGCCATATTGGAATGGTATAAACTGGTACTAATGAATGCAGAAATCCCTGTCGGGTTTTATAAAGCGCGATAAATAGCAATGGTGCAGCTGTGTATTAGAAATGGTATTAGAAATAGAGCTAGAAGTAGTAAGGGAACAAAGAATGTTTCAATTACAGTATTATGAGGATTGTGAAAGTATTTTACTTCATGTTGAAAAAATCAAATTGCTGTGTAAGGTAATTGGCAGTTTTGAATGTCACTGGTTATGTAATAGTGTGAAAACAATGTTGCCGTTTATAAATGTTATCATGGTAGGCCCTATTGTTGTTGTTGTTGTATTTAAAATGAAACAAATAAAAAATACAATTGTAAATTTTATTGTTTTGTATGTATGTGTCATTAAAACTGCGAATGAAAAATAGTTAATTGCCACATAATTAGCTTTGTTTGTGACACCTCGGCAAATTAACGTGCAAAGTTTGTTTTGCCAAATTGTCATCTTAACTGTATGTCACTTTAACACAGCATTACCATTTCAATCAACTTGGATATTTTTGGCACTATATATAGACCTCATGCCGACAACGATTTCCGTATTCATTTGTGCCAGTTTATACCATTCCAATATGGCGGACAATATACGGAGAATACACGGGCGATCACAAAATGGTTGCAGATAAGGCATTGACATGCCTTGCCTATATTCGTAGATAATTATAGCTTTTATTATAAGGTAAATGCCCAATGCGTAGAAATAGAATGACGGTTCTCTAGCCAATGCACGTAGCGTTTGCTTGTCGTCCTTTGACGGACGACTAATTTCGCTGTCTAGTCGTCCGGCGCCGGACGACTAATTTCGCTGTCTAGTCGTCCGGTGCCGGACGACTAGCCACTGCCTTAGACATAACCCCCCCCCCCCTGCTGGCAAAATATTGACTGGTGAATTATGTTGATTTAGTCATTACGAAAACACGGTATAACAAAATAAATTATGACACAATTTGATACACAAATTTACATCAAATGTTCATAGGTCGAAAATTCTCAGGACGAATCAAAACATGACGATAGTGAAAATGCAAGTCTTGCATATTCACCATTAAAACATGTATCATCCAAATATACTACAATTCGTGAATAATTAGGAAAATGTCTTTACTGAAGCTAAAACAAACCATTCCATGTTGACTAAATAAAAACAAAATTGATAAAATCGTACCTGCTCGTGTAGGAACGCGCACTTGTTTACCTTAGCGACAGCTCTCGTCTATTCACGCACGAACATAGACGGACCACGGAAATAATTTGCGGTCCCAATTGTTAAAATCCTCGCATCAGTTAATTCCCTTTGCAACTATAAAAATGATTAAACCATCAAAATAGTAGAAATGAAGACATAACCTGTAAATATAAATATTTTAATGACAAATGGTTAAGGTGAGTCGCTACCATTGCGCGACGTCATATAAAAATGGCAGTGGCTAGCCGTCCGGCACCGGACGACTAGACAGCGAAATTAGTCGTCCGGCATTAGAAATAGAAGTAGTAATGGAACATAGAAAGTTTCAATTACAGTATTATGAGGATGGGGATAGTATATGACTTCACTTCATGCTGAAAAAATGAAATTGCTGTATTAGGTAATTGACAGTTTGGAATGCCACTGGTTATAATAGCGTGAAAACAATGTTACCGTTTATGAATCGTATCATGGTAGGTCCTATTCTAAACTCCCCGATTGTATATTGTATTTAAAATTTACAAAAAAATACAATTGTAATTGTATTGTTTTGTATATATGTGCTATTAAAACTGCGAATGAAATTATAATTAATTGCCATAGCTTTGTTTGTGTTACTTCGGCAAATTAACGTGCGTACTTTATTTGTTTTCCAATATGGCGGACAGTATACGGAGATACACGGCCGGTCACAAAATGGATGCAGATAAATGCACTAACTTGTCTTGCTTAATTCGTAGTTTATTACAAGGTAGAAACATATGTGATACTTATCACAAGAAAATAACTGAAATTATGGATGCCTAATGCATAGAAATAGAATGACAGTTACCTAGCCAATGCATGTATCGTTTGCTAGTCTTCCGATGACGGACGACTAATTTCGCTGTCTAGTCGTCCGGTGCCGGACGGCTAGCCACTGCCAATAAAAATTGTCGACTTCGCACCGATTTATATGAAATTTTGATGGCTAAAAGTACAAAATCTGTAGTTTCCAAAGATATATTTAAAAAAAATATATTGAAGAATTTTATAATTATATAACGTCCTGTACGGGTATGGCGATGTAAGCGCGTTTTGAAGGTTTTGTCAAGCGTCGGGTGTATACACTTATCGATCGCTCTATAAAGGTAATCAATGGAAAGCCCAGCTCACGGCATTTAACGTGAATATAAATTAAACTGTCAATTAAGCACGCCGCGATAACGCGGTGCATTTTTATTGCGACTGAGTGCCGTTTTTCGTTGTTTTTATAACGTCAGTACGCTAACGTTATATCAATGTCATGCAACATTTTGCACGGTGACCCTATAATTTTATTATCTTATAACACTGCTGAATTATTTCTCTTTCCATTGACGTAAAAATATCAAGGGGTCTCACCGCAAAATGTTGACCAAAAATCGACTTGAAAAGATAATTTACGCTATATCATACGTCGTTTTTTGAGCGACGCCGTGATAATTATGCGTCGTTTTACGCTGTTTTAATAACGCCACTGGACTGATGTTATATCAATTTTATGCCACAATTTGTACGATGACCCTATAGTTTTATTATATTAAGACACTGCTGGATAATTTCTCCATCAATTGATGTACATTTATTAAGGGGTCTCACCGCGAAATGTTGACCCAAAACGACGTGAAATGAAAATTTACGCTGTATTTTACTTCATTTTTGTACGACGTTTTGACGTTGTGAGTCTGTTTAGAAACCACGCCGTAGTGCTACAGAGATACGAGTGAACCGACTAGAATAATTATGGAGATGGCACTATATTTACTTTCATTTGGAGTTTTCTCATAAGGATCGTACACGACACAAGGGACTAAACATCATCACACGCATTAAGTTGCGTAACTGCCGCTATGTCATTAGCATAGGGACTTTACAAGATTGCACAAGTATGATAAAGACGGTTTTGTTACTTCTGAAATGTTACGTCAAAATGTCTAGGTACGTCCCTGGTGTCATTGTGTGCGTTATCAGTTATTTCGATTATAGGCTACTTTTCACACGCACGCTATTTGTACTGAGTAGCGAGCGCATGAAAGCTCCCAGTTCCTAAGTACAGTCAGTGTTGTCCACAGCTAATTACGGGTGTGTTGAGATGAAATCATATTGCATGTGTCAATGTAAGATAGCTTTTTGCTTTATACCTAGTTTTTTAATATTCATAGTACATATACAAGTTCTACACCATAGACGAATTTTGAGTAATTGTGAGGGTAAATTATTACATCATGTAAATAATAAAACGATACATTACTGGTAGATTCTTACTTTCACGCAATATACATGCATAATTTTACTGCTAATGATATGTTAGGTTTAAAACTGAACCGTATAGAAAATATCTTAAATTCTAACACGATCTGCGGATTAATCCAATAAATATAGAGCGGACCTAACAATATATTATTACCCCCATAAAACATACCTATCAAATTGGCTGTTTCTATTTACGCCCAGTATCACGTGACATATTTATGAATGAATGAACGTAAACTTTATAGTAAAATTTTCTACGAGTCACGATGACAAGGCGAGTTGCACGAGAATCCAGTGTTACAGCTATGACGCATCTATTTTTAGAAACTCCAATATACTCTAGAAACCAAGTTTTATTAAAGCTTCTGATAATCAATTCATTTATATTTTTCATTTTATGAAATAGATACAATATACTCGTGTTATTAAAATTGTTTCAATGTTTAAAATGTGGTATTTCCTTCAGAAAATTATGAAGGTCGTTTTCATTAACGAGGGAGGTAATTGTACCAGCTAATAAGCCACTCAATTTCAGCGTGGAATTATGTTCAATGTCAAATGGGTGAAAATGGAATGCGCGCAGTTAAATAGTGCGGGATATTATCGTATTTAGAATCGAAATAAAAACTCTGTTCTTGTATATTGTCGGTGAATAAAACACGGGCACTCGTTCGGATGCGGAAAATTAAATCACTCGTGCTACGCACTCGTGATTTAATTTTTCCGCATCCGAACTCCTGCCCGTGTTTTATTCACCGACAATAAACGCGAACAGATTTTTATTTCTTAATTCTAACACGATCCGCGGATTAATCCATTAAACAAAGAGCGGACCTAACTATTTATTATTACCCCCATAAAACATGGTAACAAATTGGCTGTTACAATTTACGCCCCGTATCACATGACCTATTTATGAATGAATGAACGTAAACATTATAGTAAAAAAAATTAACGGACCGCGAGTTTCACGAGAATCCAGTGTTACAGCTATGACGCATCTATTTTTAGAAACTCCAATATACTCTCCAAATTAAGATTCATAAAAATTTCTGATAATCAATTCATTTATATTTTTCATTTCATGACAAAGATACACTATACTCGTGTTATTAAAATTGTTTCAATGTTTAAAATGTGTTTTTTTTCCTTCAGACAATTACGAAGGTCATTTTCATTAACGAGGGCGGTAATTGTACCAGCTAATAAGCCACTCAATTTCAGCGTGGAATCATGTTCAATGTCAAATGGGTGAAAATGGAATGCGCGCACTTAAATAGTGCGGGATATTATCGTATTTAGAATCGAAATAAAAACTCTGTTCTTGTATATTGTCGGTGAATAAAACACGGGCAGTCGTTCGGATGCGGAAAATTAAATCACTCGTGCTACGCACTCGTGATTTAATTTTTCCGCATCCGAACTCCTGCCCGTGTTTTATTCACCGACAATAAACGCGAACAGATTTTTATTTCTTAAATTAAAACCAATGTTTGCCGTTCTATAAATTTTGATACTAACCAAACATGTAAAATTGTTTAGACTGAATCTATATGCATGTCTGTGTTTCAGTAGTAAGAAGGTGGTAGGTTCGATCCCAACTCCAACCGGATAAAAACAGAAATACTTGCAGAGTTTCTCGACTTACAACTTACTTCACCAACAGTCTCATTCAAAGCCTAGTTCCTGTGCAGAAAGCTTTACAATAAAAGCATCAGGAATGCATCTGGAACTCAGCCACCTTTTCGCGGGTATTAACTTTCATGGATTTTGGTAAAATGGCAAATTGGTGGTTTCTTAAATTCGTGGATTTTAGATATTGAAAGAAAGATCTCTTGTCACGTATTTTGAGACATTCGAGGGAATTTAATTTCACGATCTAGTTCGTCATCGAAATCAACGAAAATTTATCACCGAGAATATTAATGACCTTACAGTATCCCCCAAAATCTAAAGTGACTTTAAACTCTTTTTGGGTCGTAATCCGTATGTGTGTCTGGAATAAATACAAGTATACATGTAATGATATTTTCCTGGCGGCACCAGACACAAACCAAATACATGTACAACACAACCTCTGTAGAGCAACACACTTTGGAAGCGGCTAATATTGATAACAGGTTGTTGCTCTACAGAGGTGAAATCGTAGAGGTGCGCGGTATGAACGGTAAATCTGTAACTGTGGTATAATTTTCTCGCTGTACGATACCGCGGTACCATCTGAAATACCGGTATATTATCAACATTATGCCTTCTCTGCTTCTTATAATTTTGAATATACCAGCCGTAACAGCAGACTATACCATACATGAGTGAAAGCCTTGAAATTGCCATGCTGCTATAATTATATTTTTCGCCATTGCTGACCTTCTCACTTCAAGTTATTATTTTACATAGTCTTAAAATTTCTCTAATCCTAGTCAAGTAACGGGTCTTTGTCGTCGTTCTTAGCCTGGCTGAGAGTTTTCAATCATTTTCTAACCACTTTAACATAGCTGTTAGCAGGCCCGGTTCCAGAAAATTTTGAGTGGGGGGCACAGGTAATTTTGTAGATGTTAAGATGGGGTGGGTGCGGGAGGGGTGTCCCCTCGCGGCGAAGATTTTTTGGCTTTTCGAATTAAAATCATGCAATTTCCTGCACTTTAATCTTTTAAATTCAGAAGTAAAGGTATAAAAAATTAACTGCTACCATCATCAGAAAAAAACACGAAATACAAAACTATTTTTTTAAATGTCCTTTTCTTTCAATTTTTTTTTCTTCCCCATAAATGTTAAGATCAGACGTGACATTATTGAAATTGTTCACTACAAGCAAGACAACGTAAAATTTTACAATTACTTAAACAAATGTGAACCCTGTTGAAGATTTTTCAATTAAGAATTATGAAATCGTGCAATTTTCCTGCACTTAAACTTTTTTAATTACACATAAAAATATTAAAATTGTACCGCTACACAATCAAAATACAATACATAGACCATGAAATAAAATACTACTACATGATCTCAAAGTCATTAAGTGGAGACCTACACAGGTTCAGATCGATGTTTTCCCTTTTTTATCACAACCGTGAAATTTTCTGCATCCTTACGTTTTAAAAAATATTAAAAATTCACTGCTAGACACATCTGGGAAGAATATATAATTGTATTCTCGTCACAGGACACATGAACCAGAGACTATTATAATATCTGCATGAACTTACAAAAAGTCATTCTCGTTCACCAGAGTACGTATTCTTCACCTGTGTTAGTCTGGGAACTTGACTAACCACTGATGTATGAGGATGACAAAAAGTGTGAACCTTGTGAAAAAAAACAATTTTGAATAAAAAGCCTTCTCACAACTTTTACTTACAGTATGCTTTTAAAATGAGGCGTGACATTATTAAAATTGCATTGTTACATAATCAGTAATAAATAAATCTATTGACAAGAAAATTTTGAAATTTTAAGTTCTTTCTTGTCACGATTTTTTAATCTATTAGATCAAGGTTTCAAACATTATGGTGACATAGATCAATGGGACAAATATCAGTGGTCACCTTAATCATGATCATTCCAGACATGAGTGAAAGCGTCTTGCCGATTAAGGGCCTGGAAAATACCCAACAGGGGGCACACTTCTGCACTGTGTAATATACAGAGATTGTTGTCACAAAATATCGATCCATAGCCACATTGATTGGTAATATTTTAAGGATTATAACATTTTAAGGGATTTATAAAATGGTCACTCCGAGGTCAACTGGGGGGGGCACGGGCCCCCTGTGCCCCCCCGGTGGATCCTGGCTGTTAGACACAGTAATTAAGTTGGTCGTATGCTGTGTTACTGTATACTAGTATAGGGCATACCGTAGAATTTGAGGAAAACCCGTGCCATGGTATACCCCGGTATATTTTTCTTTGCTGAACACAGCCCTATTAAATTGACAGTGAGTGTTGGCTAAGGGAATTTTTGAAGGTGTTGTTATAGTGGGGTTGTTGCTCTACAGAGGTCCGCTCTTGATTCCATAACCTCTAGCTTCACATCTAGTAGATAGCGAAACGGACTTGAACATATTTTTGTCTAGATTTGTCGTAGATGTAAATCATACATAGGGAATCATTGCTATCATTTACATTTTGTGTGGTTTATTGTGTTGTGGTCCCGGAATGCAAATTTTAAACATAATACTAATAAGTTACGATCCTTGATAAAATTCTGTTTGGGTTGGGACTCCATCGGAAACATTTTCACTTAGTTTCTCATTTAGTGATTTACCTACTTTCCGTTTAAACATCCAATTAATATTTCCTCAGGCCTTAGAAATTATATCACAAAATACAGAGTTTTAAAATTCCCCATCATCCGGTCATTACTATATATAATTCTCTTATACATGTATATAGTAATGACCGGATCATCGGGAATTTTAAAACTCTGTTTTCGTGATATAATTTCTTAGGCCTGTGATATTTCGTATAGCTCCGTTAGAGGGTACAAGAACAGTACTAGTCTAGGAGCTGGTGACGAGAATTTCAATTTTCATTTACCCCATCTGGTAGAAAAAGTCTGTTGGTATTTTCGAATAATATAGACATTCAGGCTTTAGAAAAAGGTGGATGCCAGATCTGAAAGTGGTGCAGATTTTTTTAACAGGGGCAACAACTCTTGCTATCCAAGAAATTGACGAAACTACCCGGTAACCTATTTTCTAGTGTGGAGTTTTTGTTAATATATGTATTGCCATATATTTGACTGGATATTGTTCATTTGATAAGGTGTATCAAAAGTACATACAACACGGACCAGTTTGAGGTCAAGGTCAAGGTCAGTGTAAGGTCAAAGTCTGAAAAATAGCTAAAAAGGAATATTTGCACTATATTTTTCTTTGTATAGCATGTGTTTTCAATTCAATGTGGTTATTAAAATGATAGTTATGTTCGTTAGTACATATTCTGTCATTATAGCCCATTTGTTTGATTCAAAATATAAAAATATTGTCAAAACAGCCATTTTATGCAAATGCATGTTGGCCGAAATGGCAATCTTACGAAGACCCCTGGCATTCTGTGATCTGGTGTGATTTTTTTGTTTACGTATGTAGTGTCTTAAATTTACGTTTATATTATTCATATGGTTATATGCATCAAATGGACATACACCTAAGACAAATGTGAGGTCAAGGTCAAGGTCATTTCAAGGTCAAAGTGAACAAAATAGCTGAAAAAAGTAAAAAATGAGATTTCCTCTATATTTTTCTTAATATTTTGAATTAAATTTAGGTTGTTAAAATGATAGGGGTGTTGGTAAGTTAATATTCTCTAATGATGAGCCATTTGATTAATTAAAAATGTATCATTTTTGAAAAAAAGTCATTCTATGTTTTCAGAGATGGCATTCATACGAAAATCCACGGCATATTATGGCCTTATGTGATTAGTTTGTTTACGTATGTAGTGACTCATATTTGCATTGATATTATCAATTTGATTAAATTCATCAAATGGACATACACCTTAGACCAATTTGAGGTCAAGGTCATTTCAAGGTCAATATGTGAAAAATAGCTAAACATTGATATTTCCTCTCTATTGTTCTTATTCTGGCATAAGTTTTGAATAAAGTTTGGTTATTGAAGTAATAAATATGTGGGTTAGAACATAGTCTCCTTTCATTATAAGTAAAGTTATTTGTTTAATTAAAAATGTTATTAAACTAGCTATTTTACGTATCAGGGTGTTGGCATTGTTGCATTCGTAGAACTAGTCGTTTTCATTCAAAATTGACATATATTTGTAAAGATAGTATGGACTTTATATTATTTGTAGAATGTTCCCTTAATGGATTGACATGATCAATGTCATCTTAGGTCAACAGTACATTTTATTGTACATGCAATTTTGATTTGCCTCACTTTGTATGAAATTGCAATTGGCTTTACATGAACCTGACTAAACGACCAGGTGATGAAGTCCACGCATGTATACACTACTCATAATGTTAAAACAACCAGTTATCTGTTTTCATAACAGCCGTTAATCCTTTATATACACCATTGACTCAGAGGGGATCTCATACGCAATGATGCAAATTACATGTATCAATAAACCTAGGTATATATAGGATTCCCAGACCCTTGAGAAAACCCATTATCATTTTCTATTCGTAGCTATCTAGAACACTGTTACTATTAGAAACATTCACGTAGACCCAATGGCGTGCGTACCAGCACATAATACAACTATCCCGTTGGGCAATGTTATATTCACAGCTGCAATGTGCAGAAATATCAAGCCTGATGTGATACTCACCATAACATAATTCAGCCATGCATGCCCTACAGGGTATCACTGGTAAGTATATAAGTCATATGCCCCATGAGGTAAGCATCAATGCCAAGTACATGCATCTTAAACCCTATGCGGTACAAATCACTGCCAGCTGGTACAGACATCTCAGGGTACATACATTAAAGACACTATGTGGTACGCATCATTACAGGGTACAGGTATCAGAAGCACAATGTGGGTACACATCACTGCAAGGAATATGCATCTCAAGGACATATGCCACTCGCGGCCACTCGCGGCCACTCGCGGCCACTGTAATGTACAGACATCCTATACTAAAGAAGGTATTTACCAAATGAGAATATAATCATCCCAGACCGTAATGTACTCAATAATACCTAAGAATACACCTAGACCATATCTGTTACATACACCATATCACTATATTGTAAAGACACCGAAGGAAAAGTTAGATACTTATGTTCAAAACAACAAAGTATATCCATTCCATGCCTATGAGATACTCATCACTAAATAATTTATCCATCTCAAACCGGACACGTAACCATCACTGATTGCAGCTATCACATGTCAATCGGATACATACTACATAAAGCAGTAATTTTGACAGTGAATGCGTCTTAATTATAAGTCCCTGTTTGGTAACCAACAGAACAGAGTATAAACATGCATAGCTGTATACAATGAAATCACCAACACACAACAGCCATATAGATTACACTGTTCTCACTACCTCTGAATACAAACGCACCAAGTTTTTGTGGTACTCATCATCACCAAGTACTGACAAACCGAGTCCTAAGGAATATACTCGTGCAACCCCAGTTCCTAACCATCACTAACCACTGTATATACATGTAGTCATCACAGACTAAGTAGTACCAACGCTGAGCATCTAAGGCTGTATTTTGGTATACACCAAGATATAATACTCTAGAAGCCATCAAACAGCGAAAGTCTTGTACACATCATCACATAATTATGTCGTCCCTGGTCCTACAGGATGCTAATCACAACCAAGTGCAGCCATCACAGACCCTTAAAGGTATTTGCCAACACAGGGTAGACACACAAGGCCCTGCGCAATAGATACCGCATTTGCGACCATACCAGGTCGTAAGGAGTGGTCCAAACAAGTAGAGTCACTCACACGTCATGTTTGGTACTCACCATTGGCAAGTACAGCTATTCAAAGTCGTGTTGAGTACTTTACATGGACTGGTATTGCCATGCATCGCATTAGAGACTAAAATTGTTTGATACTGTGTGAAAGTTAACAAAGCCTGGTATAAACAGGGTGTAAAAATGTAAGTTAACAGTTTCTCTACCTATTTATCAAATCCATATGTTCTCCTATCACAATGAAAACTTTACTTAGTGGGGTACCTACCTATCACTGGTACAGTCATTCTGGATTTTACGTACCACCACAGAGTTCAGCTATAGAATGTCAAATGGGATACTCACAACCTATTAGTACAGCCTTACATCTGGCCTTATTGGAGATGCGTCACGGCAAAGTACAGGTACTTATGGCCTATGAGGGTACTCACTATCACTGTGTAGAGCTATCCCATGCCCTATTGGGTGTTCACTAATACATTGTACAGTTATTCTAGGATCACCACCCAGTGCAGCCAAATATACCAGATCAGTAGGGTTACCAATCGCCGCTAAATGCAAAATTCCAGGCCCTATGAGATACTCAACACCATCGTGTACAGTCAGCCAAGGCCCATCGGATACACACCAGCATCTAGTACCGACACATCCATATCAGACCTTAAGAGGTTCAGAGACCATTACTTCGACTTACTGACCTCATAACCAATGAAATTCATCTACTGTTCTATAAAATTTGAAGATCTTAGGTCCAGAAAAAAAACCTGAGTGTCAAGGGCGAGGATCCTAGTACCAAGGATAGGTAGGGTATTACTCAGAAACCGTGTGATCTTCATAACCGACATACAGACCGACCGACGTGTGTAAAGCAGTATACCCCCTCATCAAAGATGGTGACATAATGTTCCCAACTAAAATAATTACACACCTAAATATACAAACTAGAAACAAAATAAAGTGTACAAAGTGCTTCATATTACATGTAACGAAAAAATGAGACAAAACTTGAATTGTTCAAGCGTTTGTAACTTGTCCTTGAGATGACATTGGCCTTGACCTTGAAGTGGTCAGCATTTTATATTCACTTAAGTGTAAGACATTGAGTAATGTAACAATGTTCATACTAATAATTCAATAATACTGACAGAAATAAAAATAATATTTGAATACAAGTATATTTGAAAGCAGCTAGCAATTAAAGAATGCCTTTTCGGTCAGCATGCATTTGCGTTAAATGGCAGTTTTACCAATTTTTAACATATATTTTTTAAACAAATAACTTATAATGAGAAAAAATGTGCTACATGTAACCACTACATCTATCACTTTCATAACCAAAACTGAATTAAAACATACGCGAGAATAAGGAAAGTAGAGCGGAAATATCAATTTGTACTTTTTAGCTAATATTTTCACATTGACCTTGATATGACACTGACCTTGACCTCAAATATATCTAAGGTGTATGTCCATTTGATGAATTTAATCAAATTAATAATATCCATGCAAATATGAGACACAACATACGAAAACAAACTAATCACATAAGGTCATAATATTCGTATGAATGCCATCTCGGAAAGCATAAAATGACTGGGTTTTTATCAAAAATGATAATTTTTAATTAATCAAATGGCTTATCATAAGAGAATATTTACTTAACAACACAACTATCATTTTAATAACCTAAATTTAATTCAAAACACATGTTGTATTAAGAAAAATGGAATGGAAATCTTATTTTTTACCTTTTTCAGCTATTTTGGTCACTTTGACCTTGAAATGACCTTGACCTCACATTTGTCTTAGGTGTATGTCCATTTGATGCATATATAACCATATGAATAATATAAATGTAAATATAAGACACTACATACGTAAACAAAAAAATCACACCAGATCACAGAATGCCAGGGGTCTTCGTAAGATTGCCATTTCGGCCAACATGCATTTGCATAAAATGGCTGTTTTGACAATATTTTTATATTTTGAATCAAACAAATGGGCTATAATGACCGAATATGTACTAACGACCATAACTATCATTTTTATAACCACATTGAATTGAAAACCCATGCTATACAAAGAAAAATATAGTGCAAATATTCATTTTTAGCTATTTCTCTGACTTTGACCTTACACTGACCTTGACCTTGACCTTAAACTTGTCCGTGTCGTATGTACTTTTGATACACCTTATCAAATGAACAATATCCATGCAAATATATGGCAATACATATATAAACAAAAACTCCACACTAGAAAATAGGTTACCGGGTAGTTTCGTAAATTTCTTGGATAGCAAGAGTTGTTGCCCCTGTTAAAAAAATCTGCACCATTTTCAGATCTGGCATCCACCTTTTTCGAAAGCCTGAATGTCTATATTATTCGAAAATACCAACAGACTTTTTCTACCAGATGGGGTAAATGAAAATCCATTTTAAGCCTCTTTTGAAATCTGGCTCCTGGACTATACGTGTCTCAAATTTATTTCACCAGAGTATTTTGTCTTCCACAGAGACCGGACTAATTCAAATCGGAATGTATTTAAGAAACAAGTTTATTTAAGAAATATGTTGGCATCTTTTTATGCATTAGACTTTAACAATATAGTAATTACTAGAGTAGATTACTAAAATACTGAATAATCTATGGCCGAGAATGTACAGATCTTGAAAACCAAAGTCGCGAAAACTGGTTAGCTATGAGTATCCTAATCTTTCCAGCGCATAAGACACTGGTAAGAATATTCAGAGGTTGCGTAATACAACAGGATATTGGCCTTGAACATTGGACCTTAATCAGTACGCATAATTATCACGACGCCGCTCAAAAATGACGTAAAATTTAGCGTTAATTTTCATTTCAAGTCGACTTTGGGTCATCATTTCGTGGTGAGACCCTTAATATTTATACATCGATGGATGGAGAAATTATCCAGCAGTGTTTTAATATAATAAAATTATAGCGTCACCGTACAAATTGTTGCATAAAATTGATATAACGTCAGTCCAGTGGCGTTATCAAAACGGCGTAGAACGACGCATAATTATCACGACGTCGCTCAAAAACGACGTAAAATATAGCGTTAATTTTTATTTCAAGTCGATTTTTGGTCAACATTTTGCGGTGAGACCCTTTGATATTTTTACGTCGATGGAAAGAGAAATAATTCAGCAGTGTTTTAATATAATAAAATTATAGGGTCACCGTGCAAAATGTTGCATGACATTGATATAATGTTAGCGTACTGACGTTATAAAAACAACGAAAAACGGCACTCAGTCGCAATATAAATGCACCGCGTTATCGCGACGTGCTGTATTGACAGTTTAATTTATATTCATGTTAAAGGCCGTGAGCTGGGCTTTCCATTGATTACCTTTATAAAGCATTCGATAAGTGTATACACCCGACGCTTGACAAAACCTTCAAAACGCGCTAACGTCGCCAAACCCGTACAGGACGTTATATAATTATAAAATTCTTCAATATATATTTTTAAAAAATATATCTTTGGAAACTGCAGATTTTGTACTTTTAGCCATCACAATTTCATATAAATCGGTGCGAAGTCGACACTTTTTATATGACGTCGCGCAATGGTAGCGACTCACCTTAAAAGTTGCAGACAAACACTCACCATCAAAGAAGAAAAAGAAACGTGCTTATTTATTTGTTTGTTTAATTTTCTGCTTCATTTTTGCTGATGTTTGTTTATGATGTTTATTATAATAATTATTATGTTTGTTTTACTGTTTCTGTCTACCGTACCCATGTTTGCAGCTTGTTTTCCGTTCTTTTCGTTTCTAATTTTTTCTGTAAGCTTCCATTTATAATGCATATTTAAGTACCAGTACTGCAATGAGTGAAGTGTGTTGTTTTACTTTTTGCTGGTTTTGAGCTGCATCATAATTTCTCCTGGCTTGATTTGAAATGTATGCTGACTTGATGTCAGCTTTGTGCTTCGTGTTCACAGTAGTCGTTTTGAATTTAACAATATTTTATGCAAATCTTTGCAACGCTAATATATATGATAACCAACTTAAGCTCTACAGTGAAACCGTTTAAGGTAAGACTGTGATACTGCATGGCTTTCTGTGATCTGCTTTATAGGCCTAATACCACCATTTTAAATTAATTTTATGTAATTTTATTATTGCAACATCATCTTTTTTCTAAACCGTTAGTTATAATTTTAATGCAGTATATTTATTACTAGTATATCAATATGCTCATGTTTCTACGTGTCTTAATCTACTATTTGTTTATTTAAATCAAATTACCTTAGTTAAATTATCTAAAATGTATGTATGTATGCATGTTTCTAAATTTGTTTTTATAGTTGTATGTACATGCAATGTCGGTATAATAGCTAGTCATAGCTAATTTGTTGCAAACAATATGTCCCGCTATCAAATCGTCGTACTAATATCCTGAGATCGTGCGTAAATAATGATTTCTCTTCTTTATCGAAGGCCGTTTTCTAGTTTTCTGTCTGTGCAGGGTTGTGTCGTCAAACCGGGTTTTACACATTTTGTGAACATTCTATGCTCGACACAGGCGACATTGTGTACGTGTATTGATAAAAGTTGTATTTTTTATGTATAATATTATATTGTCTTGAAGTGTGCAGTACAAATTTAATGATTGTATTCGGCTTGTTTAAAATATTGGACATAATGTTGAGTTGGGTATATGAGGGCGAGTCATTAAGTAAGATCCCTGTCTTAAATATTCATAGTATAGATGTGAAAGATATTTTTATCGGGTCGAATCCCTTTGTTTCATACCACCCAACAAACAGAGCCGTGAGAACGGTACCCATTATTTAACAAAAGCTGATGGAGCATCAATCGTTTACGTCAGAACGGACTCAAAACTAGGGTTCAAACGTTCAAACTTCCGCTATTAAGGCAGATGCTTTGACTAAATGGTCATTTGGAAACTGTAACTGTTGCATGTGGCGTATTTAGTGTTATTAGTGTCGGCTGACCCACTTTTTTACGCCAATGTCTGATATATGTACGTTCTATACACGAATGTGCATCTCTAAGTTGTAGTCCTATTTCTATTTAAAACACGATAACGAACTAAATAATGCTCAACTTTATTCTGTGTTGAATACACATGGATAGCAATCAAAATATGACCCTAGTCTTGATTCAAAAGCACGCCAATGAAATGCGGTTTACCGTAGTTTTTCATGGTATAAACGTAATCCCCAAACGTCCCTTCTTTGACGTAGATATCGTCACCGCTCTGAAGATGCGTCACGAAAGACTTGGAAGCGCAAGCTGTGTACGCGTCATCACCGGCAAGGACTCGCCCTATTGTTCCACCGTTCTTCATAAGATCAAACACTATGGCGTGACCATTCCCGCTGCATGTGTTGATGGAGAAAAGGTACGTACCACTGATGGGAGCTATCATGTTTCCATGAAGAACGTTGTAAGCATTTCCAATGTTCAAATCTACGATGTCGAAAATAATGATTTGCTCCTGACCACCGTGTATGTTGTGTGATAGTGAGGCTTGGAAGGCAACCTCTATAAATAGAACATTAACATCATAGTGTATTACACTACACCAGTTCTAACTTCTAGTAGTGTATTATATAATGAAGCGGTTTGCGGTGTGTTCTGGTGTCTATGTGGTGGCGCGTAATGTAAGCCACTCTCACCGGATGCTGCTGTTGACGTTGGTATAAGTTTCCAAACGTTGATGTAGATAAATATAAGTGTCCAACCATTGATGTAAAACTAACTTCGTAGAGTTTAAGATCTTTAATTTAGTTTTCAACAAATGTATATTTCACAAAGTAATGAGTATTCAGATTGTCACAAAGTTAAGTTCTCACAAAGTATTTTATTAATTGGTAATCCAATATTTATATTTAAAACTTGAACTCAAGTTACTATTTAATATGGTACTCCATATTTAGTCCTACTTATGTGCTAGTTAGGAACTCCTAACTAACACAACCTAACGCCTAAAATACTAGTTACTAATGTACTCTTAATAAGATTTCCTTGACTTATATACAAAGTCTGTAGACATTGACGCCTAGAGCAATTGATCTCAAAGGAAGTGGCTTTTAACACTTAATAATAAAACAGTCAAACTTAATTATTTTAAGACTTCAATCTATGACAATTTAACAATACAGTGTAGCAATACCACGTGACTTTTGGCTACGGTTACAAGGAGAAATTTGTAAACATTGGAAAATAAAATAGCCATAAGTATTTTATTTCTTCATCGATTTCTATGAAATATACGCCACGCTAAGGGGGACAATATTTGCTTTCCATGAAAGATAAGATCTTTTTCAGCAGCTTTACCGATTCTTCCATTACCCTGTGAAACCTACACATTCCACGGTTTCACAGGGTAATGTACAAAACGGCACATCCGCTGAAAAAGACTTTATATTTTATTGAAAGCAAATAGTGTTCCACTTAGCGTGGCGTATATTTCATAGAAATTGATGAAGAAATAAAATACTTATGGCTACATTTGCGTTCCAATGTTTACACATTTCTACTTGGAACTGTAGTCAAAAACCACGTGGTATTGCTACACTGCAATAGGTGTAAACTTAATAAAAGAAAGTTTGCAACATGGTTTGAAAGATATGGCTTGATAGGAAATTGATAATATCTCAGGAAACAAGGTATTATAATTTAGAACTCAAAATTGACATGTGTTCAGAGATTGAGCAATATTATTTGAAAGTTGAATTTTAAACAATAGAAACCATGATTGGTTATGTAACAAATGATTATGAAAAATAAATGGCAAATTTTACATCATAGTGTATTACACTACACCAGTTCTAACTTCTAGTCACACTATTCACACATGTGTAACATTGCTACTCTTGTAGATGTAATGTAGTGAAAAATGCATTCATGTGTTTAACCTATGTTGAATTTAGCAAATATTCATACCAAGATTATCATGCAATTGTAACAAAATTAGAGCCTCATTATTTAAATATGTTTTTCGATAAATTCGAAAATAGTCGTACTTAGACTAGCATGAAATTGTAACCTATACTATTACTTGATTGTTCCATTATGTGTTGCTATCAGTTTGGTCAAAACACATTTTATTATTCCCAAAATTATACATGTTAACACTTCTTATCTGACACGTCCGTGGTTTGAATTATCTCACTTGAATAAACAACTGATAGTATCTGACACATCCGTCAAGTCTGGCTTATCTCACCTAAACATCAAAATTGATCATAAAATATAACACCTTATTTGGTGATTTCCCTGTCGCATAGGATGTCTCCCTCATGTTCCATTGTTTTTGCCGGACATGATTATGACAGGATTATAACACATATCTTAAGGCATATACCTGACTTGGTATATAAGGCGAACTTTGTCTGGTACGATATGCCAGTCGTTCGGAATTAAATATACGTTAACAGACAAGCTTCGTTGATGTTTCAGGTATGTGCCTTTACTTAAAGTATGTTGTTTTATTGTATATATTTTACATAATTATATGTATGTACTTTTTGTAAAAATATGCTTATTTCATAGTAAATTAATAGAGGTTCGCTTTATATCATCATCATGTTACCACTTACTGATTTTCGAGACAACTGTATTATTATAATTACTTCTAAATAACAGTGATTAATTGTCATAGTTTGTCTAACAGACATTTTATTGATAAGTACTATAGATGTGTGTTGAGAATATGGTTATTCGTTAATTAAAACAATTGCACGCTACATAATTGTTACTTTTCAAATATCGTAGTGATTCTCATATTTTAGTACAATAGAAACTTTATTGATAAGTATTATAAACTAGTTCGTTAAATATTGGCGTTGCAGTAATTAGTAGATATGTAGTTATAAGAAGTGGCGTTTTCTTATCTAGGTACCTCACACTTAGTTTAAGCGAGTATTTCCCCGTATGAATTATTCTATTCACTTTAGATTAAAAGAAATCAAATAAGCGAGCTATTTCCCCATGCATTTTACATTAATAAAGTTAAACATTACCTTCATGTTTATACCTTGACTGTTAGAGTACTACAATCATATCGTTACATTATAAATGTGTTAAGTACCATTTTTAGTGTTGTTTTTACAGTAGATTATATGGACTTATATCTATCGTTTATATATACAAACTAATTCCCCGTGCATTATATACAATCATAATATATTAATCTCACGCTTCTACGTACTTGGCTGTTAGATTATTATTATTATAATATCTTCATATCATAAAGGTGTTAAGTACCATTTTAATAATTGTCTTTTAGTGACTAGCGCAGATTGATACTATAATTCACATATGTTACCTTGATGATTATATTTCAATTAATTATATACATGTATCATTATTGTATGTGATGTCAGTCGTTCGGAATTTAATATACGTTAACAGACAAGCTTCGTTGATGTTTCAGTTATACTAGTAGTTAGACTAACAAAAGAAACATAAAACGACAACAACAAAAACACCCACAGACACTACGTAAAATACAATCGAATAACATTACAAGAGACCCACGTAATTAGACCGAATCATTGAACGGTCAATGTCATCAACGTGTTTCAATTAGTCTGTGCCAAACATGTGTTGTCATATTGTCAACATATTCTGCGGTCAAGATATGTCAATATAATGTATAGGTTGTCAACATAGTCATGATTGTCAACATATATTGAAATGTCAACAAAGTTTGCACTGTCAGCATATTATGTTCTGTTAACATATTCTGCACTGTCAACATTTTATATGCTGTATGTATGTATGCTGTACAAAGATGAGACATAAATAAAAATATTATGTTCTGCCAACATAGTTTGCACTGTCAACATAATATTATTTTGCATTGTCAACACATCTGCACTGTCAACATATTTTGCATTGTCAACATATTCTGTATTGTCAACATGACCTGTCTGAATATCTTTAATTCCAATATATTCTAGATTGCTAACACCATCAACATTTTATCTTTGATATGATATTCATTTGACCAAAGCTCGAAGTAGAAGGTTCTCGACGGAGCACTTGGTCATTTCGGAAACGCTTTTCACTGTTTCCCACCCGTGCTTCGGACATCGCACCCCGATTCAGTGCATCATAAAACTGTCTCTTCCCTCGAAGTCGGAGTCACAAGCCGATCGGACAGACATAACAGAGTGAGCAAGCTCTTACGACTGTCTCAGTCAAACGCAAAGGACCAGTCCGTCAAATGTTATTATAGTAAAAGCCAGCAGACAAGAACGAATCACAAGGACGACCATATATAACACACGAACAACCCACAGAGCAGCACATGTAACATTAATATGGCTTAAACACATAATTAATAAATACACCATATCGGGGACCACAGGTTGATTCTAATTCTCACAAGGGGAATACAATGTAATAAAATAATAAAACGTACTTTTTTCAGCTTGGAGATGCTGAACTTGTTGGGTCAAAACCTGATTTTCAGCTTTCAGCGCTTGCATATCATGTGTAAGACTGTCCAGTCTGTTCAGAACTGTCTGGTAGTTGTCGTCCGCGAGAAGCCGTTCCGCCTTTCCGTGTGTATGTCCAGCACAGTTAGAATCATATACGATCAATAAAAACAATGCGATATATTTTAAAACAACCATCGTTACCGATATTGTTGTGTGGTGCTCTGTGAAAAGTTTCAGCTATGATTGGGACTCATATACAAGTAAAGGTTACCAGCGAACAAGGGAATATTTAGAACGCAGGTCATGAGTTGTGAAATAAGCGTTGGATTGTGTGTATTATCATAAGTGTCATGACCACCTTTTGCACTATAATTTAATACTGTACGCACAGACACTCCAAAAAGATAAGAGAACATCGGACAAGGAAGACAGCTCTTAACTTAACAAGCCGATCACAGAATACATAAACTAATCATACTAGTATACCACAAATACACGACTCAAATCCATGGCAACCCATGCAAAAGTCAGACATAGTACGAATCATACATATTCCCAAAATGGATGTTTCAAGCAAGTTTGAATACTCACACCGCAATGAATGACATACTGTGGACTTTGAATACCATGCACAATTAACCATAATTATGTGTGTTCTTTGTTTGATATGCTCATGACTTATTGTTTAAGGGCTAACGGAATTGAATTACTGATCCATGAATGTACTTGTACATATCGCATGTTTCAACAATTCGAATCGCTCATCAGACAAAATAAAATATGTTATATACCGTATATTATTGACAATGTCATGGGCAGTTTAAGGACAAGCGGACGCCGGATGAAAGGGGATTATTTTACCAACAAAATAAGCCATTTTGTTTGAGTTCACACATGTCATGTTGACACAATCTCATTCAAATCAGATCCTAACATTTGCTCCATTCCTTTACGCTGTAAGAGATCTGACTACACTCCGTAACGAGTCATGTTCAAATGACCTCTCTGGCGCACAATGACGTCACATAGCCTAAACAGACTTTCACTACTTTCAGATTTGTGAAATAAACAATTTAATTGGATGTCGTAAAGTTCACATTGACATGACCCTATACGGAGTGTCGTCAGATCCTATATCAGCGTAAAGTAGTGAAGCGTAATAAGGGTCTGAATTTACTGTGATTGATGTTGACATGAATAACAATACAGAGATTCGAGTTTAGGTCTGTATTGAAATACAGAAATTGTTACGACAGTGGTTGGAGGACCGATGAACTACACAAGTAACGATACCAAAGCGTATAAACCTAATCACTGAATGTCTTGTTGGGAGAGAATACAATTCAACGTGTATGACTTATTGCGATAACCGAAAGTTGAAACGTCTGGGCTTGTTTCATTGAAGAACCGTGCAGAAGTTGATGTCCGTGCCAGCTCTGTGTTCTATTCTTGTGATGTGTACCTTATCAGTCAGTCGGTCAATGGATACGTGCAATATGCCTGCCTAAAGCAGTGGTTTGTTCGATCAAATGTACTTAATACGAGCATATTGACTTCGTAATTAATTACAAATTTATGCATCTATCAAAAATTTGTCCACCATGGTGAAGCGGTGGACGTTGAAAGGATTTCAGACAGAAGACGATTCCCAACAGGCGGGAAATTGACACACCGAATTCATGATTCCAGGTCCTGGGAAATAGACTTTAGCCAAAAATTGGAAAATTTAGATGCCGCGAAAAGGCAGACAACCATTTAAAGATTGATACACCAAGCATATCCCACTTTGGGGATTTAGACAAAATGTTTGGCTCTAGGCTGGGGAATTAGTCCACAAAATGTATATATTTACCCTTACACCGCCTCTATGAACTTGTAAACCGTAAAAGTTTAAACAATTAAATCGTGCTGATTGGTGTAAATTTACTGACTTGACGTTAATTACTAGTATGAAAAACAAAACGCACCTCAGCGTTTGTTTGGACAGTTTTCCGTAAAATATGCATTTCTATAAGATGTATAAGTTCTCCAAAAAAGTCATTTTATTTTTATTCTTTTTAATAATACAGTTACCTGTGCAAAGGGTCATATGTTTTTCCCGAAACCGACTCTGTTATCATAGGTAGTTTGTCGAATGACCCCGTGTTTTGGCAGTCCGGGTGGTATTAAATAATATTCTTATTTAATTGGAGAATAAGGCTAGCCAATCATATCACCTGTTGCTGACCCAATATTTTTAATATGGTGTGATCTGATTGGCTGTCCTTATCCTTAAGTCAAGTAAGATCAATATTGAATACAATCCCAGATATGGCTGGTAGATGAGATGACCGTTAAACAATCATTACATTGTGCTCCCTGTCTTGTAGGGGTCGGTAGATAAATGCGCTCGGAAAGGTGTTTTATAAGCCAAATTGGCTGGCTCTTTATTAGATAATGGGCTCCAACAATTACGTTTATACCATACTTTGTGTGTGTGATAATCAAGAAAATAGCCGTGTTTCTGCTTTATTTGCCAATTTCGTTGGCTCTTTATTAGATATTGGGCTCTAACAACCACGTTTATACCATACTTTGTGTGTGATAATCTAGAAAATAGCTAAGCTGTGTTTCTGGTTGTGATCATCCTTGTGATTCGTTCTTGTTCTGTTGGCTCTTAGTCCCGTTATGTTTGACGGACTGATGCGGCATATTGTCGGAGTAGATCAACGTGCTTATGTAGATATTCATTTACTTTTGTCTTGTTTATTGCTGTCTTTGATCTCGTGATCTATTTTGTGTTATTCGTGCTCTGCAGTTTTCTTTGAGTGCTGCAATTAGCTAGCTATTGTCAAATGTCCTATTCACCAATCGTTATTCGTTGCTATTATCACAGGTAACTGTATCATTGATTAAGAGTATATATTCTTTAATAAAAGTATATGTTATCTTCGATATGATCAATTTTATAAAACAAACTGTTTACTCTTTATTAACGATACAATTACCTGTGGCTACAATAGACTCTAAATAACATGAACCAACAACCATATCAACATCAAATTGACTCATTCTTGATGATCGAGTTGGACGATCGTCCCCCTCGAGAACAGAATGTTGTCGGTTCGAGTCGTTAAAATGATAATGACATAATAATCTTCTCACTTGCTTGGCGCTGAACACATAAGGGGAGTACCAGGTAGTTTCCGGTTAAGCCCCGACCATGCATGACATTATAAAGTCTCCATGTGGCTCAAGTAGCTTTAACCAACAAGATGTAAAACAAAACACAGAGGTAACAAAACATTATATAGTTTATATAAGAACAACAAAATTTCTATTAAGATTTTTACTTTAATCGCATTATATTAAACACGTGGTATACAGTAATTACATGAACACCATGAATGGTATTGCCAAAATGTGTATAATATGACAGTCTACAACGCAAAAGCAAAATAAACAAAAATCAAATGAAAGAATATTACCTTGGACACAGGTCAGCTTCAAGATTTATGAAGAAAAAATATGACAATTTTTACATCTACATCGAGGGGTACACAGCAAAGCCAATGAGAAACTATGACGTTTATTACCAAAGTCAAAGTCAACCAAACTTTATTCAATCCTAGTAAAGGTTATACATGTAATATAGGATAAATGGCACAGTTCTTGTGAGTTTAGATATACAAATTTTAACACAGTTTACGTACACGAAAAAATGCAATTATTTAAAAAAAAAGAACGGGGATGTATTTCACTGGGGTATGCAGTACAGACTGATGTAAAAGATGACGTGTAACATAGTTTAATATACATGTTCACGGGGATAACTAATGTTTAAATAATAGAATGCGGAGAAGGGTTGCACAGAGGTTTACTTAAATCGACAATTACAATTAATTTATGGTAGTGATATCAATGCTATTTACCTAAAGTGTTTAATTACAATGACAGCAAAGGCACTGATTTTACCCATAGCGTGAGAAACTGACTTATAAAACCCAGCAGAGAGTTCATTCAACCCCTCAGTTTCCATTGGATTACGTTTACTTACTGAACTAACTAGAACTATCATATATTATGTTGACGGTGGAAGAAATAATATCTTCAATAATTGCCTATTTTATTGGCATAACAGTGGCTAACAGTGTAAGCCAATATGGCTTAATGGCAGGAAACACGTGCGGTGGTTGTCAAAACTGGGCATTGTTGCACACTTGCAACAATATAAGGACATCTGCGAGTGAGATAAGCACAGTAGCATTGGTAGAACATTTTGGATTAGCGTTCCAGGCGGCGTTAGAGCCACTGATGGACCCGTACGTCCGCTTCTATTTGGCTATGAGGTGTATGGAAGTGTCACTCGGGCTAGGAGAAAGAATCACCTTACAGGCGGTCTTCAGTGCAGCAACGGGGTCAGAACTGTTACGCAGAATAAATAGTTCAGAATTTAGGGCAAATATATTCCATAGGCTATATATATTCTCAGGAAGGACTTCGTTTGCCCGACATAGTCCGTCTCCAACAAGCAAGGACTCCAATTACTATACGGATGGTGATTTGAACAACGTAGACTAATTATCAGACACCAGAAGGACAAATTGACAGCGATCATGGGATCACCAAGTACATCTATCAACGATAAAACCGCTGTCAAAGGATGACAACTTAATAACAAACTATATAAAAGAACAGCTAGTACCATAGGAAATTCAGTTCAGCTCAAGGGTAACATCAAAACAATAGACTAAACTACCAGACTAATAATGGCAGAAAATACAAGAAAATTAACATCTTTTGCGGAAATTTACATTGTGTGCCCACCACCGGGGAAAAAGGCTCCTAAATGGGTACAAAGACCCATTATATCAGACAAAGCGCTCGACGACTACATAACCCATATATTTCTTAAACCGATCGGGAAGTCGACGGAAAGAGTCCACCCAAACAACTCGTATGTGTACCGGGAAGAAGCAGACTGGGTATAGAAACAACCTTTTCAGCGACTCGGACGCCTATCGGAATTGTATGAAAACAGATAGTGGACAATTAAGACACCAACAATGGACTTATCAATAATTATTTATGTGTTACTTGTGATTTTTTTTCAAAAATAAGGTTCTAATTGTATAATCATTTTGTTAGTTGCATAGTAACATAACTCATACGAGTTATGTAAGTTTCGACTTGACAAGTTGGTAAGGGGTCAATGTTAAGTATGATATTTAGACACGTTAATGAGGCCTTGGGTATCCTAGTTCATAAAATATAAGGAAGCTAAATATAACTTTTACTGAATATATCTGTATCATGTCCTTGTACTCTCTATATAAGAAATGCGAATAATTATGGAGATCAGTCAATATTGGAGCTACTGAGAGAAGCTTGGAGTTATGACTTGTATGTACCACGACTGCAACGCTGAATAAAACTGTATAACTTAAATGGTGTCTTGAGTCATTCAAATAGCACATGTATACTAAAGCATTACGCTACAATATTATTAAATGTATTGTTATTATATTTTTGACTATTTTCGTTATAATGGCAGATCAGGTTCAAAATATTGGCAGAATATTTCTTACTTTATTAAATCGATTAAACGATATTTCAAATTTCCTGGGAAACCAGGGGGTAACGCAGGTAGTACCAGTTTATGACGGGAAGGCTAGGGAGTTTAAGTTCTGGATAAAGTTCATCGAAAAATATGCACGCCGAGAACATTATTTATTTAACCTGGGTTGTTGTTGTGATATTGTACGTTGGTCACATGTAGAAAAAAACTTAGAAAACTCAAGAAGAACTTATGTTTGTATGAACCCAACAGTGATCAGTGACTACGTGACCATTATTTGGAGTCGTGACCAGAGATTGTGAGGTAAGTCTGAGTAATTAATTTTGTTTGATGGCTATTTCTTTATGTAAATAGGAGGTTAAAATATGAAACAAGAACCTAGGGATAATGTACAGATTTATACCGAAAAGTTACTCGACATGGCTGAAACGGCATTTGAGGGTCAAACTTCTGGATCACATTAACAGGCAAATTTAGCATAATAGAACGGCAAATTACTGAATTCTTTATTGACGGACTTAGGGAAGACTCTATTAATATTAAATTGATGAGAAATAACCCACAAAACTTACAGGCCGCCGTTACTGCCGCAATGACGGAACAAAATATCCGAGCTAGATTTAATTTAATGCTTAAAGATAATCAATCTTTCAGTAATGGTCAAAGTAAAATTAAATATTCACACTATGAAGAAAGCTCTCACGCCATGGCAGATCATGAACAATTGGAAGTTGATTGTATTAGAAAGAGGAAAAGATACACTATTTAGTCCTGTGCTTTTTTATAATTGGCACAGTACATACGCTTGAAGTACACCATAACGTTATTTTTCAAAAGATAAATGAAATCACGACGACTAAGTCGCAGTGGAAAGTAGCATTAATAATGGACATCTCCACTATTGGAATTGTTTTAGACTAGACGAGCTGGACGATCGAAAACGGCGCACTCAGAGGAGGCATGGAGTGCTATAATGAAACGTTTTTTTTTATGTTAAACTATTGTCTGAATTATAAATAAATATACTGATGGAATTTTAAATAATCTGAGTTAGTTAATAATTGCAATCCAAGGCTATACCACAAGTGTTTGGTAGACTGTTTCGACCATGTAGACGAGGCGTTGAAGAACAATACCTCTTATGAGAGCCGTTGTGGCGGGAACATGTACTGCAAAGTTAAGGAAAATAACCCGGGCGTGGACATTCGTCAGTACTGGAAACAGGAAGACCAATAGGACCAATAAGTCTAACCCCAAAATCATTCAAAAGAAGAATCGTCTTGAACAGAAACAAGTAGCCCTCCTTTTGTGCCAGAAAGCCGGCATACCCGCGGCCGGCCCCGATCCCTGAACGACGAGCACGAAAACTAGTAACTCCTCTACTTGTAACTAGTGGATTACGAAGAGATTAGCCATTTCCATGCCATTACCAATATCAACGGTTTCTTTTCGGCAATTTACTTCTGCGAGCGGTGTTACAAGCAGTACGATCACAACACGAAACACCACTGTGAGACAACTTGCAGCACCTGCAAGAACCAGAACGTTCCGTAAAGTGTCATCATGCTGTCCTGTGGGTCTTGTCATATGACCTGTCGAACTCTAGAATGTTTCGAGCGGCACCTCTTGGAGAAAACCAGAAAAAAACGATAAAGGGAGATCACCATTTCCCATTGCAGCGAGTACTGGCGTTGTTCCATGTGCAAGAAAGTAGTTAACAGATTGAAGAGACCTACGGATTTACACAAATGCGGAGAGTGGTTGTGTTAATGTTGCAAGTCCTGGGTCAAGGAAATTTAAGGAAAAATATTATCATGTCATCTCCAAGATTACTATACAAATCTTGTTGTACAACTTTACATCAACTTCTCACACAAAAGCCTATGTCAAGTGTTAGAGAATATCTTCAGCAGTTACCTACTAACATCTTAAGACTTGTATATAACTATGGTATATATAAAGAATTAGATTTAGACGTGTTTGAGGTTGATATGATTATTTGGGAAATAATTGAAATCAGATCGCTTACAAAGGTAATTTGAGTACACTCTTTTTCTTTGTGCTACATACATGACGACATGTTATAAGATTGAACATAATATATAAAACATATAATAAAATAATAATTTAGAATTAAATTTGCTCAAATTAGATATGATTTTTTTAGAACCAATAGAAAAACAAAGTTAAACAAATTTTGTGTCTATTTATTGCAGATGACAAGCTATAAGATCGAAGATATAGAAATTGTTTACCAGCCTGATCCTCTAATTAATATGAAGGTGTAGTATTGTCAGATTGACAGTTTGACCTGACATTAGCGTACTTGCTAAACGACTGAGTAAATGCACCACACCTACTGTTAATTAATAACAGTTATAATTTCACCATAATTAAGGTCCGATGTACAGATGTCACATAAATACATACGTGGGTACAATATACATGCGTGGGTACAATATACATGTCAAGTTATTATACAGTTATTGTTTTGGACGTACATGTGAGTAATTAGCTCCCGCATGTATGTCAATACCTAAACACGTTTATTACTTTAGACGTACATGTATATAATTAACTCTCTCGTCTATATTTCAGAATCGTGACTGATAGACTGACATAATTAATTACTAAACGACCCACATTCGTGAGCTGGTAATTAGTGCGGACCCTAATATAGACTGGACGGCCGAGAGGGCTTAATCAGAGAGCCACCCAGGAGTAACTGGAATGCCATAATGCTATGTCTAAATTATATTACTGTAAATAAATATATTGTTGGAACTTAAATAAACTGAGTTAGTTAATACTTGGAACCTACTACTATACTACACAACGTTTTATGTTGAAAAACCTTGAAAAGTATAAAAATGACTTGGGGATGAAAATTTCACAGATTATGATTACGGACTTTGGGAATAGTCAGTATAATAGGCTGTTAGCTGTTGGGATTTTGGGCTGGGAGCATTTATATTTTTATATTGTAAATGCAAAATTTTGTAAGCCTACCAGCCATATACAACAAAGTATAAATTATGTTAGTACATTACCACAGCACAGAGCGGAGTACAATCCGATGACCAACAGATTGGAAGATGAGAATATCGTCGCCAGGTGCATGATATGCACAGGCATTGGCTTAGGAGACCAGACACTAGGGTCTAGTTGTAATTATTCAAATTGATGATTGGTAATTAGTGTACGTATGTATACCAATATATTGACGGGATGAACATCACAAAACACCCGAGGGCACATACGTACATCATTGTAAAAATATGTATCGGACAGGTGAAGTATTTAGTATATAGTAAAATACTTTTTATTGTAATCACGTTATCATTAAATGACTTGTTTATTTTATTGTTTTTTTATATTTCTATATATTCGGTAAAGGAAATTTGGTAGAGTCCTCAGCGACAGCAGATATTTTTACGATAGTTACTTAAATTATGTTCCATTTGATTTAATCATTTTATAATAAGTCTATTGACTGATATAACAGTTATTTATATCAATATTTTCTGGACATCAATTACTGACAGTTATTGATATTATTATTCGGACATGCATATACAGACATACATGGACTGACATATATACAGGTAGAATACTGTAGAATATGATAAATACACACATACGTTTATACAAATTTTAGTGACATTTTTTATATACTAGATATACGCTTATATTTAGACACACAATTTACATTTCAATTTTCATAGTTACGTGGAAAGAGTGTTTGATCCATACATAGTATGTTCACTAAAAATTGTTGAACCGATCACATAAGGTGGATATATTCACTAAAGATTGTAGATTCGGTCATCATAGGGTGATTATGTTATTCAAAGATAAACATATAGTAAACGATTATATTCACTAATCATTGGGGAGTCGATAATCCCATAGGGTAAAGGGTTAACACCTTCACTAAAAATTTGGATTATTAGAACCCATAAGGTGATTATATTATTCATAGTCGGAAATTCCATGGAAATCCCATAATAACAATTTGAGATTACAGTACATGTATCCCACGCTAAATTTCATTTTTTGGGAATTAACAGCTAAAATAGGACAAGAAATTAATGGTTATAATAACGACGAATACAAGCGGATGGCGCGGTAAAAAATAAAAGTTAAAAAACGAAAAATAGAAAAATTCTAATAGCATGTACTATACAATACATGTAGTTTAAGGACATTATAGTGACGTGTAAATAGTAATGTAGTATACTAATATCGTTGTATAGGGTGTAAGATTGTACGATTTTGTTGATATCAAGATTTATGTCTGTGTATTCATGAGTAGTATACTGTGTACCCCGTGACACCGGATATTTTTTGGATCGGGATATATTTTGGATCGAGTTGTTAAAAGGACGTATCTTCTCCTTCTCTAGATAGCGAGTTATAGCGGGGAGCGTTAAAGGTGATTAAGTTGTCACGCCTGTCAAAAAAGGTGTTAAACGGATGAGCGGACTGTAATCTAATTTACCCATCGGCAATTTTCGTATCCGTTAACGGAAATTAGTTAAATATATGTATTATATGACACGATGGTGTTATCTACAATTCACCAAACGAGCGGGTTTGCATACATATCTTTACAATGCCAATACGTGAGACGGAAAATTATATTTTTTTCTTCGGAATTGATTGTGAATACAGTCAGTTCTTTCCTTGCAAATTCGTCGAAAATGGACGGGAGTTTAATTGCTCAGAGCAGTATATGCATTACAAGAAAGCGGGTAAGTTGTAAATATAAATTACGCGATTTTTCATAGAGAAAAAAACAAGATTCGTTGAAATGTGAACTGTATTTCTTTTGTAAAGTCTTATAATAGCGTGGGGTTTTTTTAACAGTAACCTTTCATGACGATGAAAGAAGGCGACATATTCTTGCTTCGAAATTACCACTCCAGCAGAGGCGGCTCGGAAGACAAGTTCGATGTTATAAGGAGTCAGTGTGGAATGTAGTCGGCCAAATAATAGTAAAACGGGGGAATATATTAAAATTTCGGCAAAATGAGAGATTAAAGAATTTGCTGATCTCATCTTATCTAAAACGTTTGGTTAAAGCTAGCCCATTCGATAAAAAATGGGGGATAGGAGTAGGGTACTATTTAAAATAACATATACCGACATAGTTGTTGTTGTTGTTGTTAGTGTTTCTGTATATTCTCGATAGAGGAGGCGTCTAGCCACGAATTATATTTAGAATGCCAGTCTTGAAATTTCACTAAAAACAGGTTTTTACCGGATCTTTTTCTAGTTCGTATTATTTTTTCTATTATCCATAGCGAATCTGCAGATTTGCGAACTTTCATTAGTTCGCTCGCGTAAAATGTACCTTTTACGGGATTATCCAGGAAATCTATAACGCGGTAAACTTGAATGTTGTGAACAATATATCTATTGGAAACTTTAAATATTTCCCCCTCCATTTTTGTTGGTAATCTCGCTGAAATACGTGTTTAGCGAGAGAGAGTCTGACCAAATCTCCGATGTTAAATTTATACTTTGCAGGTGATAATCGCCCGCGCTGTTTGTTTCCCGAGTTGTACATTATGTCCCACAGCTCGGCTTCGTTTGATTTAGTTACTTGGTTCGGAGATAGATTATTAGGCAAACTAGAATGCGGTGTAGAATTAAAATTTTCGACAAGCTCCTGCAGATTTTCTAGGAAACGGTATGATCTATTATATCGAAACATCATATTCCTCAGAGATCTAATGCTTCTTTCTGTTATTGGCACTTTAGTTTCCTGATTTGTTGTCGTAAAATATTTAATATGCTTGGAGCGGAGATATTTTTTAAACAAGGAATTGTTAAATTCTCTCCCGGCATCCGAGTAAACGGTGTGAGGAGAAATCCCTCCTTCTACGATGCGGGCGAAAGCTTCTAAAACATCCCTCGCTGACTTCGATTTAAGCGGCTGGATATGTAAGTATCTAGAAAATACGTCCACCACAAAGAGAAGATATTTAAAACCGTTGTTAAATTTCGCTATATTTTGGGTGTCGGCTAAATCAATACCCCACTGTGTGTTGAGACCGGATGTTACAATTTTTCTCCTAGGAAAGCTCCTTTTCACGTCGCGTTGAAGAGAATATTCATCTCTATCATACAACCACTGTCTTATTTTACGTTCACTTATCTTATATTTTCCGTTAATTTTGACGATGTTATAAAGTTTCTTAGGGCTAGATAAAGCGCCGCTCTTTGAAACGTCGAAATATATTGTTTCTAAGTAATCATTTATTTCACTATTCATGTCTCACCGTTTTCCCTTTCAACAAAAGCGGCGCAAGTAAGTATAGTTTCTTTCAGGTCGTATATTTGATGAAGAAAGTCTTTACTTATAGTCACGGAGCGCGTGCCTCTCCTTAAATTTATAACTGTTTCGTTCTGGTCGTTTTTAAAGAATGAAACCTATTGCTGTTTTCCTGAACACAAATTAACCTTTCTGTTTTCTCTCTCGTCGGACGCCATTATTTGAATAGCATCGACATCATCTGGTGTTCTACATTTAATTTGGGCTTGAGCCATTTTTAATTCCTTTTTAAGACTGTATAAAATAAAATTTTAAGTCCGAGTTTTGTATGTTTGTTTGATTGTATGCGCGTGTGAGTGTAATGAGTACATGTCTATACGTCTCGGCTAATACACTATTTCACGCGCTAGAAACATTCAGAATACACATTAACTGGGTAGTAATAGCCTATTTGACGCTTTTGTGGTGTCAACCATTCAAGTTAATGTGACATTTTTACGAATATATATTAATTTTCTCTCAAAATTAACTGTCACATTAACTTTCTATGTTCGAAATATACATGTATAAAAAGGCCCGCATTTTAAAGATTGTTATCAGTTTTCCAATTTCGGAGACACATACGCCTGATCTGAGCTTTTTAGTTCTCTAAACTTAGCTGCTTTGTGAAACTTTTTGCCGGATATCAACGACTTTTTGAAAGGTAAGTTTTGTTTGCTTCTATAAGATTTACTCGTTGAAAGGTTTAAGTTTTGCTATGTTGTATTCGTATAAAGATTTTACTCTCTTAAAAAAAGCGAATTATTATTTATTCATTTACTGTAAACCAATTTACTTTCGCGAATACTAACATTCGCGTTTTGCTGATCGTCGGCATATTCGCGACTACACATTTTCGCGTTTTTAATGTCCATCATATTAATGTTTTTAGCACTTTCGCGGTGACTTAATTTCGCGAAATTCTACCACTCGCGAACTCCGCGAAATTAAATCGCGCGAAATAATTTCGCGGTTTACAGTATCAATCATTTATTTTTATTCATATATTTTTTTTTATTTCTAGAAAAAAATGCACAAGTGTCTAATCAGTTTGAAAGTGCTAGCCTCTATAAATCTTTTGAAATTGATGCTAAAAGGAAATCAAAAAGACATGATGCTTGTTAGAGATACATTAATACATTTACCATCACATGTGTTGGAGTATTTGGTGGACGATATTTTCGATCTTTTAATTGATGAAAACGTGTTTTCCGTTCTTGACATTGTATTTATTATAAAAGATACATTGTACCAGAGGAATTACTCCGCTGAATGTGTTACATTAAAAGACCATGCCTTGCTGAACATTCTCAGAGACTGTAGATATAAAACAAGTTCCGAGGTTAGGAATCACTTTCAAACATTGGATAGTGAGGCGTTGCAAAATTTAAAATCGAGATGTCGTAGGCGTTGCTGGACTCAGTTACTAACAAACATAACATTGAAGACAAGATCATTTTCTGTTTTAGATGGAGACGATAGTTAACTACAATTAAATTGTTCTCTCTCAACTCGTGAGCTTGAACGACGACCTGGAGATCTCGGATGACCTAGAGTTTGATTCTTTTATTGTGAATAGACAATTCGAAATTAAGACCGAGTTTGATATTACGTTCAACGAATTTTCTGTTATTCTGTCTAAGACTAGCGGACAATCCGGCGAACGAAAGTCGATAGCGTTGGATGAGTTTGAATTAAAGTCCCTTGTTCAAAAACCTCCGCTCGCCTTCGCTGTTGCGAGGCGTTATACCTACAAAACATCCACAAAACCAGTGGATATTCCGTTTGATCTCGTTCCTTTCGAAAACGAGTATCAAACCAGAGCTGTACTTTTCGTAAAAGAAAATATTTATCGAAAAGGTCATTTGAATTTAGACATTAGAAAATGTGGTAAAAGAGAGGATTCTCAATCAAAATATATTCACACTAAAAACGGGGTTAGGGTAACAATTGAGGAGGGAAAGGCACTATTACAATAAGATATCAATAATCGTATTATTAATGATTGCGAAGTACAATGTATATTCGTATGATGCAATCAACATTCATATTATATCATTTTGTGCGGTCAAAATGTGGAGTATTGCTAGAGTTATTGATGATAATCGGGTTTATCGATGTTAATGTTATCATGCTCGGGAAAGCATACAGTAAGTTACCTTATTTTTGTTTATGAAATTTTAGTGAAGTTATGTCGACTTTCGAGATGAAACGACATAAACACATCGCGTATAGGTTCGATTTAGAATGTTCATGTTGATTATTAAATGCGAGATAATTATATAGACGTGAATATACACTGAGTTACAGTTTGTGTAGTATGTGTTGTAATATTGGGAATCTGCTGATGTATTTAATCAGAATGTGATTTAGCGCGTTGGGAAACGTAATAGTACATTCAATTAGTTACTAATTGATATTGTGATTAACGATAGCATTAATAGATTATGCAGTACTAGTTTCACGTTAGAAGACTAAAGTCAAGTACTACATGCACGTAATTAGGCGTCTTGTTCATTGTGATTATGATTATTACGTTATAATTGTGACAACTGCAGTCAGTATACCTGTACTAGGGTTATGTACTGTTACAAATCGAGGCTAGCAATTGTAAGGGTCAATGTCAGTTTTGTGTTGATTAAACACAGTTGATGCATATTACTATGTAACAAATTGATATTATTGTGATTAGCGGCTTCATTATACCTTTTGCGTTTAGAAAGTGTAGCACATGACATTGTGTTATATTATACCGGGTAGATATTCCCGATGATGATTAATTAATGTTTTGTATTTATGGACAGCACATATATTTTGCGTAAAAACATGGTATTGTTTTGTAACTAATTAATGTTTACGTGATTACCAACTACATTAATGGTGTCAAGCCGTATTAGTTTATCGCGTTAAGAAATATGGGAAACGTACACGCGTATACGTTTTATTTATTGAATTTCGGGTTTTGATATCACGTTTGCATGGTATGAAATAAACGATGCATATGTAATTGGACATATCGTTCATTATTATAAATATATAGCTGGGTTGTTATAAGTCAATTCGCAGGGCACTTTGATTTTATTTCATTGCCCGTCTTTTTGCCTCGATCAATACTTTTAAATATGTTTTATATTTAATTAACAAACATTCAACCATTGTCAATGCCATCAAATGAAGTTATATATCAGACTATCAACCTCTATAAGAAGTGACAGTTCTACTAGGGATCCAACTGGACACTATCAGCTTGCAGGCACAGTTGATATGGCAGCTTTCAGAAACCTTCAAGACCAACGTCGACCTAACAACGCATCATAAACTAATAATACAGAACAGGCGGCATCAGTCCGGAACAGTCTAAAACTAAGACCGGATGGCCGTTTGTGATATATGGAACTTTTGACAACTTAAAACAAACTTTAGACAACATATAAACAATCAACGATGAAACAACAATCAACGACGAAAAGACCAAATGGACATCATTGTTATTCAAATACATGTAATATCCAACTTCATATAACTTTGGACGCTGGTCAAGTGTGGACCAGTCCGTACATATGTCTGTCAATGTACAGTTGGACTATGTAGGGATACAGATGTTGACGACCTTCTACTACGATCCCCATAGACAAGATTCGATGACATTTTAAATTGTAAAATATTTTCGCGCATTGGGACTTATATACCCAACATTGACACTATAGTTCACAGTGATGACACTTTGATGAAAATGAAGCTACAGTTGTAGTCATGACATTTATTTGTGCGAATATATGTGTTTATGTTGTATTTACTATTTCTATGATTAGGTGTTATTATTTTACAGGTTGTATATGACTATGATTATCAGTATATGATTCTACGTTATAATATTGGATAGAACATAGTTGTCAACTTGGGGTATCATTTTAAAAATTTTAGATAAAATTTTGTTTTTCCAAGAATGATAGGAAATTGTAGTGTAATACACCTTACAGAACATCGAGAATTCATTATGGACATAAAGCTTATCATGATGTAACAGCCCTTGGGTCAATAGGTAACTCGTCCAATAGTATATTGATCTTAAGACTGGATTACATAATAACTAATACCAAATCATGGTATAAACAAACATAGGCTAGACAAGCCGATACACTCCATATAGCCTCATCTATATTGATAGATATGTAAGATTGCCTTACATAATAATTAATTAACGTTATGATTATTTTATTAGTAACGTCTATAGTACATAGCCTTGGGATAAACAGACATCAGAGTACTGTCCTAATATTATCGTTAGTTATACGATATTCTTAGTGTATTCAAACAGCTTTGTATGACTATAATGATTGACTTATGACATGTTAATTATATCTGTCTAGACACGAATTGCAACAACACATCTGGGGGAGTCATGAATCCTATATAAGACCCCGCAGATGATATGGAGTGGAGAAAGGTTTTAGGCAACGTACGGCGTGCGTCCTTCGCACGCCGGGAACTCTCATGATTTATTGAACCTGGGTTGATATTGCACGTTAGTCGTCTGTATAATAAAGCTTAGAAAATTCAAGAACTTGTGTTATATGAAACCACCAGTGACTACGTGACAATCACCACTAAAATAATAAAATAAGCAGAGGAATTTTTTTTTTTGAATTTTATTTTTAAAAAAGAAAAGAAGGAAATTGTGTAGTATTGTCAGATTGACAGTTTGACCTGACATTAGCGTACTTGCTAAAGGACTGAGTAAATGCACTACACCTACTGTCATTAATAACTTAGAGTTATAATTCCACTATAATTATAGTCGTGAATGTACGCATGCAGGATATATATATACATGTCAGTTATAATTGCGCATTTATGTTTTCATGTCAACCTTATTATACATCTATTGTTTTAGACGTATATGTAAACAATTAACTCCCTCATATATTTCAGGGGATCGTGCGAGCCTGTCAATGCATACGTGACCTTCGTCATTAGTTTATGTCTTATATAAACTGAGCTAGGACAATGCTCTAAAACAGCACTCTGGGCAACAGGACCGAGAGAGAGAGAGCCACCCAGGAGTAACTGGAATGTCATAATACTATGTCTAAATTATATTGTTGTAAATAAATATATTGTTGGAACTTAAATAAACTGAGTTAGTTAATACTTGGAACCTACTACTATACGACAAAGGTGGTATACCTTACCGAAACAAAAAAACACAAAATAGGGATTGACTTGAACTAATTAAGCTGTCTGGGCTGGTTGATATGACAGACCACCATTTAAGAATTCAAGAGAGTCGAGTCGAGGCAACGGCTGGAGTAAGTCAGGACTCGGAGACGTCTTAGTGAGGTCCGGGTGGCCGTTAACAAGCGAGTTAGCTTGGGCCATAAGCCTAACCATTATGCTAAGAGTTTTATTAACAGATGACTTATGCTATGAACATGATGTGAGCGAAGTAATATATTGATAATTATGGAACTGTGTATATAAATTTATGAATCAACATTATAATTTTTAAACCACTATAAGATGAGATTTGTGTTACTTATTAAACACAGTCACGCTGGACTACGTGACAGTTAGTGAATTCAGAGGACACAGAAAATTTAGACCACTTACCAAACAAATGGAAGTATGCGTGGGTACAATATACATGGATATATATGAAGAAATATGCGTTGCCTGCCCACCAAGTCCACCAATGGAAAAGAATGTTAAGAGAAAATTAACATCCTTCGCGGAAATCTACATAGCTTGCCCACCGCCGGGAAAAAGGATTATTCGTAAATGGACCAACAACAGACCCATGACATCGGAGAAAGCGTTGCAGGACTATATCACAAACGTGTTCCTGAAACCCATAGGACAATCTACGGAACGAATGCATCCGAACAACCCGTATGTATATCGTGAGGAAGAGGACTGGGTGTAGGAAGGAACAGAGACTAGGACGCCTTATATTGGAAATCGGAACTGTGGCAAACCAAGTGAATGGACATTAATTATGTATTGCTACTGTTGTTTTGTGAGGGCGGAAAAGTCGGTTGAAGAAATATGCGTTGCCTGCCCACCAAGTCCACCAATGGAAAAGAATGTTAAGAGAAAAATAACATCCTTCGCGGAAATCTACATAGCTTGCCCACCGCCGGGAAAAAGGATTATTCGTAAATGGACCAACAACAGACTCATGACATCGGAGAAAGCGTTGCAGGACTATATCACACACATGTTCCTGAAACCCATAGGACAATCTACAGAACAAATGCATCCGAACAACCCGTATGTATATCGTGAGGAAGAGGACTGGGTGTAGGACGGAACAGAGACTAAGACGCCTTATATTGGAAATCGGAACTGTGGGAAACCAAGTGAATGGACATTAATTATGTATTGCTACTGTTGTTTTGTGAGGGCGGAAAAGTCAGTTGAAGAAATATGCGTTGCCTGCCCACCAAGTCCACCAATGAAAAAGAATGTTAAGAGAAAATTAACATCCTTCGCGGAAATCTACATAGCTTGCCCACCGCTGGGAAAAAGGATTATTCGTAAATGGACCAACAACAGACCCATGACATCGGAGAAAGCGTTGCAGGACTATATCACACACGTGTTCCTGAAACCCATAGGACAATCTACGGAACGAATGCATCCGAACAACCCGTATGTATATCGTGAGGAAGAGGACTGGGTGTAGGAAGGAACAGAGACTATATAGGATGTCTTATATTGGAAATCGGAACTGTGGGAAACCAAGTGAATGGACATTAATTATGTATTGCTACTGTTGTTTTTGTTTATTGTTTTTAAAATATAAAGTTTAATTAAAATCATTTTATTAGTAGGTTAATAATCTAAAAATATTATTAAATGTAATGTTCAGTTATTTTGCCTCATGTTATTAGGGAAATGTCCAAGACATGATAATGAGGGAAATGTCCAAGACATGATAACAATGATCAAGGGACTGATAAGCAGACTATAGAGATTTGTTTTTGATTTTGACAAGGTTCAAATTCTTAAGAGACTTAAAATTGTTTACTCAACTGGTTTCATGCTAAGGAAAATTTTGAAAAATCAAAGAATACGAAAATGAGATGTTACAAAATTATAATCTTATAATTTCATGTTTTTTTGGTTTGATTGCTAAATACTTGGCGATTACTTCATAACACACCAGTTGTCGCCTGTCAAGTTGATTAATTTGTTTACTAAAAGGAAACCACCTTACGAAACAATTGTTGACAGCTACAAGATGTGCATGACAATAAAACTGTCATTAGAAATGATGAGGTCGCGTGCTTAATACACAAACTACCAAGCTTGGAAGTTTTTATTGTTACGAAATGTAATTATGTTGTTAAATATAGTAACAGGTTGACAGAATACTGACATGTGGTATGTATGCTCATTAATGCATATGCTAATTACCAATGACCAGAGTCAATTAGGAAGGTATATAAGCTAGTCCGCTAGGAAAAGATTTCAGAACTGTTGGAGGACCAGAAGCTAGCGGTCTTAACTTGTTGTACGCTTGTAAATATATTATGTTGGGTGTTATATATTGAAATAAACTTTGGAAGCAATTACTGACTGTTCTCATTGTTTCAACCCACAACTACAACTTCGTTACACGTTGTTGAATTTTCTATTTAGCTATGAGGGGTATGGAAGTTTCCCTAGCGGAAGGAGAAAGAATCACCCTACAGGCCGTCTTCAGTGCAGCTACGGGTCAGAACTGTTGCGCAGGATAAACAGTTCAGAATTTAGGGCAGATGTTTTCCATAGACTATACATCTTCTCTAGAAGGAATTCCTATGCCAGACATAGTCCGCCTCCAATGTCTCCAACGGACTCCAATTACTACACGGACAATGATTTAAACGATGTAGACTAGTGCATTTATCAACGGACAAATTGACAGCGATCATGGGGTCACCAAGTGCAACAATAAAACCGCTGTCAAATGATGACAAATTATGCAAACAATATAAAAGGACAACCAGTAACATAGGAGATTCATTTCAGTTAAGCATCAAACAATAGACTAAACTACCAGACTAAGAATGGCGCAAATTAAGGAGAAAACAACATGTTTTGAGGAGATATATAGTGTGTTTCTGCCACCAGGAAAAAAATATTGTGAGGGCGGAAAAGTCGGTTGAAGAAATATGCGTTGCCTGCCCACCAAGTCCACCAATGGAAAAGAATGTTAAGAGAAAATTAACATCCTTCGCGGAAATCTACATAGCTTGCCCACTGCCGGGAAAAAGGATTATTCGTAAATGGACCAACAACAGACCCATGACATCGGAGAAAGCGTTGCAGGACTATATCACACACGTGTTCCTGAAACTGATAGGACAATCTACGGAACGAATGCATCCGAACAACCCGTATGTATATCGTGAGGAAGAGGACTGGGTGTAGGAAGGAACAGAGACTAGGACGCCTTATATTGGAAATCGGAACTGTGGGAAACCAAGTGAATGGACATTAATTATGTGTTGCTACTGTTGTTTTGTGAGGGCGGAAAAGTCGATTGAAGAAATATGCGTTGCCTGCCCACCAAGTCCACCAATGGAAAAGAATGTTAAGAGAAAAATTAACATCCTTCGCGGAAATATACATAGCTTGCCCACCGCCGGGAAAAAGGATTATTCGTAAATGGACCAACAACAGACCCATGACATCGGAGAAAGCGTTGCAGGACTATATCACACACGTGTTCCTGAAACCCATAGGACAATCTACGGAACGAATGCATCCGAACAACCCGTATGTATATCGTGAGGAAGAAGACTGGGTGTAGGAAGGAACAGAGACTAGGACGCCTTATATTGGAAATCGGAACTGTGGGAAACCAAGTGAATGGACATTAATTATGTATTGCTACTGTTGTTTTGTGAGGGCGGAAAAGTCGGTTGAAGAAATATGTGTTGCCTGCCCACCAAGTCCACCAATGGAAAAGAATGTTAAGAGAAAATTAACATCCTTCACGGAAATCTACATAGCTTGCCCACTGCCGGGAAAAAGGATTATTCGTAAATGGACCAACAACAGACCCATGACATCGGAGAAAGCGTTGCAGGACTATATCACACACGTGTTCCTGAAACCCATAGGACAATCTACGGAACGAATGCATCCGAACAACCTGTATGTATATCGTGAGGAAGAGGACTGGGTGAAGGAAGGAACAGAGACCAGGACGCCTTATATTGGAAATCGGAACTGTGGGAAACCAAGTGAATGGACATTAATTATGTATTGCTACTGTTGTTTTGTGAGGGCGGAAAAGTCGGTTGAAGAAATATGCGTTGCCTGCCCACCAAGTCCACCAATGGAAAAGAATGTTAAGAGAAAATTAACATCCTTCGCGGAAATATACATAGCTTGCCCACTGCCGGGAAAAAGGATTATTCGTAAATGGACCAACAACAGACCCATGACATCGGAGAAAGCGTTGCAGGACTATATCACACACGTGTTCCTGAAACCGATAGGACAATCTACGGAATGAATGCATCCGAACAACCCGTATGTATATCGTGAGGAAGAGGACTGGGAGTAGGAAGGAACAGAGACTAGGACGCCTTATTTTGGAAATCGGAACTGTGGGAAACCAAGTGAATGGACATTAATTATGTATTGCTACTGTTGTTTTGTGAGGGCGGAAAAGTCGGTTGAAGAAATATGCGTTGCCTGCCCACCAAGTCCACCAATGGAAAAGAATGTTAAGAGAAAATTAACATCCTTCGCGGAAATCTACATAGCTTGCCCACCGCTGGGAAAAAGGATTATTCGTATAATTGTCAAATATAATAATACGACAACATGTAAATGTCACATGGATGTCTTGACTTATGCTATATAAACTCATCACACAATTTAATCAGTGCAAAAGATTAAATATCGTTATATTGAAGACAACGTGTGTGTTGACTGTTTTAGGTAAGAATTTATTTATTAATTAAAAGTTAAACTATGTTTTATCTTAGTAACATTTCTTGAAATAATTTCTAAGTAAAACTATGTCATGTTGATGTATAGTAATTCCGACTGGGATGGATGTTTGCTTTAAATATATTTATAATCAAGATTTGTTTTAAATGTAATTATAATGTTTGCATATTTTGTATTGTGTACAAATGTACATATAACATTATGAGGCAAAAGATTAAATATCGTTATATTGAAGACAACGTGTGTGTTAACTGTTTTAGATATAGCGAGTTCATTCCCCCTACACTCGACAAACAGCGAGATTACAAGACCAATCAGTCCAACCCCAAAAGTCCTAATACTAGAGAGGAAAATATCGAAAGAAGGCAACAAAATTATTCAAAAGAAGAATCGTCTTGAACAGAAACAAGTAGTCCTCTTTTTGTGCCTGAAAGCCGGCATACCCGCGGACCGGCCCAGATCCCTGAACGACGAGCACGAAAACTAGCCAATCCTCTACTTGTAATTAGTGGACTACGAAGAGATCAGCCATTTCCATGCCATTACCAATATCAACGGTTTCTTTTCGGCAATTTACTTCTGCCAGCGGTGTTACAAGCAGTACGATCACAACACGAAACATCACTGTGAGACGACTTGCCACACTTGCAAGAACCAGAACTGTCTGTAAAGTGACATCATGCTGTCCTGTGGGTCTTGTCATATGACCTGTCGAACCCTAGAATGTTTCTAGCGGCACCTCTGGGAGAAAACCAGAAAAACCGACAAAGGGAGATCACCATTTCCCAGTGCAACGAGTACTGGCGTTGTTTCACGTGCAAGAAAGTTAACAGATTGAAGAGAGCTACGGATTTGCACAAATGTGGAGAGTGTTTGTGTAAATATTGCAAGTCCTGGGTCACCGAACATCACTGTAGCACAATGTTACGACACGAGAAGTAATTTGCATCGATGCAGCAAACCGTGCACATTTATAGTTGTTACGCGTGCAAAGAGACATTTAAATGAGTTATTAACTCACGAAAGATTGACGTCTCATAATGAAGCTAGGGGCAACGGTATTTCTGCGTCGTTAAACCGTTTGCAACATACCACGGTTATCTCAAAGAAAACAGTTGTAGAAAAATATCTCACATGAATCATTCGTGTCGACTTTGGGGCGATAATTACCCTAGTGTGTAACAAGTTGAAATAATTCAAAAGTAAGTTTTGTTCGATATTAGTTTTTCCAACAATAATAGTAGAAATCTGATTTTCTTTCTATCAAAATCTTTTAAGTTTTAACTTAAATGAACGAACATGTGTTTCTATAATGAACAGAGGGTGAATAAAACATTGATATTACTATCTGTTATACAGTACAACCTCACTAAAGCAACACCCATTTAAAAACATCAATTTGGTTGTTGTACAGAGGTTGTTGGTCTGTAGAGGTAAATTGTACAATTAATGGTTACTTTTGGAACACAATGAGTATGTTGCTTGAAAGAGGTTGTTGTTTTGTGGAGAGACTCTGAAGAGGTTGCACTGTATATTATTATGTTATTAAATAAATACTTGAAATTGTATATTTGTGATGATGCACACTTGTGTAAATTATATTTATTTATTTATTCTCTCAAGATATGGAGATGGGAGCCAAGGAGTTTGTTTTGAGAAGATGTACAATTTGAATGGAGAGCTGAACTTCAAAGTTTTTTCAGCCGGAAGCACCGTCCAGTTGGATTTGAGGAGATATTTCAGATTGAACGAGTTTGATGAACAAAGGCCTATGAAAGCGGTGATAACTATCCCTAGTAACCTTTTCAGAAAAGTGGTTGAAGCTCTTCTAGAAATTTTAGTGGTATGTTAATAGAAACTTTGGAAACATGTCAGCTACATCAACATAAAACGGAAGTTATAGAGCAAATTTAGGAAATTACCTAGAGAAAGCAATATAGATATTGATAGTTAGAGACCGAGCATATTGAAATAAGATTCGAGGAACTGTGCACGCAACCTCGCCCTGGGTTGAGCGAGCATATAGTATATATTGTTATATTATTATTATATTGTTATATAAATATATATTCACATCATAATGTTTCCATTTACCATTGCTATGTACATCACACGTATGGAACTACAATCCCAGATAAGTATAAAGATGACTTACTACAGATATTTCAATATCTGGAGGAAGGATCGTGGGTAGAACGTCTCACACCGGTAGAAATGTACCAAATGCTGAGCTGGTACCATAGTTATTTTTCAGTAGCTTGGGCGGTGATAGAAAATCAGCTACCTTAAGAAACAATATTATATTTAGATCAATTTTACATAGAACTTGAGAGCGAATTGTTCTACTTTACGTTCATAGAAAATATTTTGGACGAGGTCCCCACGGACACTCTTTTACTAAAAATTGGAGATTATTAGAATTTAGAACCCATAGGGTGTTTATATTACTTCATGGTTGGAGATTCCATGGAAAGCCCATAATACCAATTTGAGATTCCAGGATCCCCCACTAAATTACAGCGCTTACATATATCCAAAATTATGTATGTACGTATAGAGAATATGTGCACATGTCACTGATAATTACATTGACAAGACAAGTCGAGTTAGTGCAAATACACACTTATACAGTTATTCACATTGTATTACATAATACAAACATTACTACTATCGGTCAGTCCGTACTATCGATATACCATATTTGACCAGCCTGATAGCATTGGGCATAATTATACAATAATATGATGCAATTGAACTAATAAGTCTGTCTGGGCGGGTTGATATAACATACCACCATGTAAGAATAAGGAGAGTTGAGTCAAGGCAGCGACAGGAGTAAGTCAGGACTCTGAGAGTGAGACGTGTTAGTGAGGTCCGGGCGGCCGTTATCAAGCCAGTTACCTTGGGCCATAAGCCTAGCCATAATGGTAGAGTTTAATAAACTGTTGACTTATCCTACGAACCACTTATAATCATGCGAAACTTATAGTTTACAACTATGGAACTGTGTACATAACTTTATGAGTATTAAACGCCATGGACTATACGACATAAGCTTTGTGTTAGTCATTAAACACAAGCATAGAATACAAGTATGTACATAGCTCTTAACGGTATTATACATAATCTTTCGTACGTAAATAACGCCTGAAAAGAACGGAATCACAAAATATAAAAAATCAAACCATAGTGTTGTTTCAGTAACACATCCCAAACGCAGATATACTGATGAGCTTCGTGTCCATTTGAACGTCTTCACACTTACATAATTGTCAATGGTTATCCTCATAATGTCAATTGAGAAGGAATTTGCTTCCATGTTGCGGTTCACCAGTACATGTACATGATTGTGGTATCATCCGAGTTGTTGAAAACGTTATTAACTCGTAGATCACGGCGTCTTAGAGTGTCTTTATAAGTGTGCCTCATCTTCAACAATAATTCACATATATGGTAAAAACCACCAATATTTATGTAAGCGTATCATGATTTTAGAAACTGAACGTAAAGTTTTTTATGTCACGTTGATTGTTATTTACTTAAAGTACGTAATTCGTAATTTCAGCTCAAAGTTGTCAATTTCTTGGCCTCATTCAAGCGTCTAACCACATTATAAGTTTCCAAAAAATATGGTCCAAAATTCAGGTCTCAAATATCATTACATTGGATTGACAACTAAACTTGTAATTCAAAGTTAACACATGGTGTGTTTATTAAAACAGCAGAACGTCCAAACATGTCACCGGGTTTACTAATCTGAAATGCATGCCCATGTATGTCATGCATAGCATACCAAATGGGATATATTATATGAGGAATCGGCTTAAATAAGTAATGACGATCAATGTATCGACGTCGGGTACATCATCGAATCTCCATTGCTAGAATATTAATGTTAAATTCAGGATCGTATGGAAAATGAGAAGAATCTATCACATATCGACAGCAGCACTCATGTTGGTATTAGAGCGTGGCTTGTTTCCATTCCTCGGTCAATAATATTCTTCAGTTCAAGGCGTTCATTTTGTGGGTAATGATGCAATCATATCTCTAAGTATGTGTTCAAGCTGAAATTCATGTTTTCGTTTACTCCCAGACGTATTTTAGTTCATGTATTTCTCAATGGTAGAAGAACATAAACACCACATACCGCTTCAGTGTGTGGTCCGTATACAAAATGGAACATCCATATATGTAAGGGGGAGTCACTCGTGTACACTCAAGTATCCTCTCAACAGTTACGTCCCATTGTATGTACGTTGGCAGGAGTGTGCAAGGGAAACATTGTCAACTTGGTAACATCATTCTGTGTGATTTCCTGAGCACATGTTCAACCAACAAGCTCAATACCCAGGTCACATTTCAACATCACGTAGGCCAGTTGTTGATCTTGTCAATAAGAAATAAGCATTTGCTGAATTTGACTTCTGACTTGGACATGAAAATAAAAGACAAATCTTTGAGTATTTAAAAAAAACAAAGGCACAGCGTATAAAAAAGATAATATAAAGTCAGAAAGGGAAGGCAGCACTCAACTTAACCAGCGGAGCACAGAAGACATAAAAACACATACATGGCACAATGCCCAACTGAACAAGCAAATGATCCGCCCTAGTTCAAGCTGTTGAAAAGCTTAATGAACTAGTTTCCGCAATAAAAAAGCTGAATGCCCAGGCTGAATGACCCAGCTCCAACAGTAAAACGACTGAAATACCTAGTTTTAGCTGTCAGAAGTCCTTTAAGTAGACAAATAGAAAAAAATAACAATATAAACAAGAGGGCCAAAAGGGCCTTTAAGGTCGCTCACTTGTCTTAGTAGTGCATGCAAGCCCTGTGATTTGATCTAGCGACCTAGTTATTGACCCAATATCGCACTTGACCTAGATTTTGTTGAGATGACCATTGTGACCAAGTTTCATAAAATCAAGTCAAAAGTGTGACCTCTAGTGACTACACAAGGTTTTTACATGATTTGACCTGTGACCTAGTTTATGACCAAGGATGACCCAATATCTAACTTGACCTAGATTTTGTTGAGAAGACATTGTGACCAAGTTTCATAAAGATTAGGTCAAAATTATGACCTCTAGTGACTACACAAGGTTTATCTATGATTTGACCTTGTGACCTGGTTTTTGACACCAGATGACCAAATATCGAACTTGATCTAGATGTTTCATAAAGATTGGGCCAAAATTGTGACCTCTCGTGTCTGCACAAGCGAATTGTTGACATACAACGGACGACGGACTAAGAGTGATCACAAAAGCTCTCTCTGTCACTTTGTGACAGGTAAGTTAACAAGAGGGCCCAAAGGGCCCTAGGTCGCTCACCTGTTATAGCAGTACATGCAAGACCTGTGATTTGTGACCCTGATGCAATATCACACTTGACCTAGATTTTGTTGAGATGATCACTCTGACCAAGTTTCATAAGGATTAGGCCAAAATTGTGACCTCTAGTGACTATACAAGGTTTTTCTATGATTTGACCATGTGACCTAGTTTTTGACCCCGGATGACCCAATATCGAACTTGATCTAGATTTTGTTTAGATGATCATTGTGACCAAGTTTCATAAAGATTTAGTCAAAATTGTGACCTTTAGTGTCTACACAAGGTTTTTCTATGATTTGACCTTGTGACCTAGTTTTTGACCCCGGATGACCCAATATCGAACTTGACCTAAATTTTGTTGAGATGATCATTGTCACCAAGTTTCATAAAGATTAGGTCAAAATTGTGACCTCTAGTGACTACACAAGGTTTTTCTATTATTTGACCTTGTAACCTAGTTTTTGACCTCGGATGACCCAATATCAAACTTGACATAGATTTTGTTGAGATGATCATTGTGACCAAGTTTCATAAAGATTAAGACAAAATTGTGACCTCTAGTGTCTACATAAGGTTTTTCTATGATTTGACCTTGTGACCTTGTTTTTGACCCCGTATGACCCAATATTGAACTTGACCTAGATTTTGTTGTGATGATCATTGTGACCAAGTTTCATAAAGATTAGGTCAAAATTGTGACCTCTAGTGACTACACAAGGTTTTTCTATGATTTGACCTTGTGACCTAGTTTTTGACCCCGGATGACCCAATATCGAACGTGACCTAGATTTTGTTGAGATGATCATTGTGACCAAGTTTTATAAAGATTAAGTCAAAATTGTGACCTCTAGTGACTACACAAGGTTTTTCTATAATTTGACCTTGTGACCTAGTTTTTGACCCCGGATGACCCAATATCGAACTTGACTTAGATTTTGTTGAGATGATCATTGTGACCAAGTTTCATAAAGATTAAGTCAAAATTGTGACCTCTTGTGACTACACAAGGTTTTTCTATAATTTGACCTTGTGACCTAGTTTTTGACCCCGGATGACCCAATATCGAACTTGACCTAGATTTTGTTGAGATGATCATTGTGACCAAGTTTCATAAAGATTAAGTCAAAATTGTGACCTCTAGTGTCTACACAAGCAAATTGTTGACGGACGGACGGGCGGACGACGGACGGACGACGGACGGACGACGGACGAAGAGTGATCACAAAAGCTCACTCTGTCACTTTGTGACAGGTGAGCTAAAAAGCTGAATGCCAAGGTTTCAGCTGAATTACATAGTTTCAGCAATAAAAAAGCTGAATGTTCCAACTGGATGACCCATTTTTCAACAAATTTAATGCCTTAGCTAGATGGCCCGCCTGAACAAGCTGAGCGCAACAGTAAAACTTCCCAGCTCCAATACGCTGAAAAAACAAGGCAACTGCCGGTAATCACAAGAAGTCCTACATACTGAATTGCATAGTCTCCCAATAAGCCATACAGTGACCAATTGTTACAGGAGCTAAGTCATATAGCGTCGCAAGCAAGGATACGGTGGTTGGTTTTCTAAATACGCTCGGAGTGTTTAAAAAATGTGTTATGTTTACTAGATACATCAAAAATAGAATGAAACCACCAAACATGAATAACATTTAATGTATATTCATTAAAATACGACGTTTCGCCCAGAAGGCTTCTTCAGGTGATCTTTTGTATGTTTACTAGTAAATAAACAATGGCTTCCTTGAACAGCGCGGTCCACTATTCTCAGTGCCATGTTAGGATGGTAAATAATCATTATATATTTAAAACAGAATGCTTCAGAGCTGCAGCATTACCCTCTTCTGTGTAGAGGCTGGGGCTTCTAAGTCGAAAAGGGCAGATAATTGGAACAAAATGTTTGACAAAGTTACCTTATCCGGTGTAGGTCTTGAGGTCATTATGGTGAATGCGTATGCAAAGTGACCAAACAGACATGTCAAAGCACTTTGAATATATTAGTGGTTAAACAATGTGTACCTAAACTTTAACATTTGCATAAATTTCTAAGTCCAAAAGGGGGCATAATTTCAACAAAATGCTTAATAGAGTTACCTACCCTTGTGTAGGGGGTTGTGGGTCATGATGGCGAACAGGTAATAATAGTGAGTAATAAGTTGTCAAATTTGAAACAGGTCGGAAAAGCAATATGGTTATACGTATAGATCATGTTCAAAAGTAGCACTTTTCCCTTCGACGTTACATCACTTCATCGTTGTGACTTTACAATTTTCGTAACATTTTACAGTTTTTACTTCTATTGATATCTAAGAATTTAGTACTAATGCACAGCAGTTTGCAGACATATTTCTGCCTTAGAATTAGAAGGTCGTAAGTACAAAATCAATACTGTGAAAACAAGAAAAAACTGTCTGAAAACTACTCTATACAGTCATGACTACTATGGAAAAACAAGATTTGTAAATTTCAGTTGTTCAACATAACCACTAGCTGCTTCCAATTTTCATGAACATATGCTTATAAGAAGCGCCTTGATATGCAGATTTCAAATATGCGCGAGTCTTATGAGGTCGTAAGTAGTGCGACCTTCTAATTCTAAGCCAGCGATATGCACAGGGGCGTAGCCAGCGGTACATTAATTTGAAAACTAAAGGATATAAATATGACCAAAATAGCATTAAAGTCCAAATATTCCACAATCATGAGGACCCCCAACCATAACCACCAACTTCAAGGCTTGCGTGCGTAACATCAATTCCATTCTGGCTACGCCCCTGATGCATACATACGGCATACAAGTTCGGACAGTATTTGACAGTTTGTGAACAAAATAACACTTCTCTGAACATTTTCATAGAAAGACGGAACAAATATGATAGGGAAATGAATAGTTTTAAGTTTGTTTGTATATGACTTTCACCTGAAGAAGTATTGAATAATAAATTAAAATTTAAGACCAAGTGTTTAATTATTTATGTATTCCATGAAATAATTGAGAATTTATTAGGAGTTTTCAAAATGCCGAAACTATTTAATTTGAAACACGCGTATTCAATAGTATAAGCTAAACAATACATCCATGCTATAAAAGAACAATCGTGTTGGTTATAAAAAGTAGGTAATAATGATAAATAAAGTGTTGCCATGACAACAGCAGTTTAGGTGTACGGGTCCAAAAACTTGCAAATTTTGCACAAAAAGCCTCATTTATATCATTAGCATCACCTAAAACTAGTTGCATTATATAGTTCATGGTTTACATTTTTAACCATTATCAGGTCTAGGAAAGTGCAGAGACTATAGATTACAGAGGCAATAGATAACATGTTATCTCTGGAAAATGTTACAATTACAGATCATCTGTAAATTTACACAATATCTGTAATTTTACAAATTTTGAGAATCAAAGTTATATACATATTTTTGATTCGCGTATACTTAAATGGGAGTGTTATTTTATATACATATCATCTTGTTAAATTACGTCAAAAAAGATGCATTTTATCACTTTCAAAAATGAAAAAAATCCAACATTTTTAAGTCAATATTTGAAAATGAAGCACATGTTCTGTCTTTAATGATAATTGACTTTTAAACCAAATAACACTGAGATTTTTGACTTAAAATTGTTTTCTTGTAATTTTAGTCCTCTTTTAAATATGTTAATTTACAGATTGAACTTTCTGCAAATTAACAGAATTATACAAAACCGATAATGTCTAAATCAAACGCTTCACCTGTTTACTAAGCCATGTAGACACATGGGGCCGTATATCCCTGTATATGATCACTTCTGCCTTTATGTATTACAATATACGTATATTTATTGGAGACTAATGGAAATGGCCGAGCTTACAGAATACACTAGGATGGAGATCCCTTGAGAACAGACACCTTGCCTCCAAGCTAGTCTCATTCTACAAGATCTATAATAATCTTGTATGTACATCTCTCCCGGCCTATTTAGAAGTCCCCACCAGGTCAACAAGGCACATGCACCCCAATAGTCTCCGCCCCATTCAAGCCACCTCGGACTTCTTCAAGTTTTCCTTCTTCCCCCATACCACAATCCTGTGGAATAGGTTACCTTCCCCACAGACACTTGGGGTCTGGACCCCGCCCCCCCCCCCCCCAGGTACGCACCTGGGTATATTTTTATCATCAACATTGTATATCCAGACCCATACATTAATCACACAAACATTATTAAACGCATCCGGACAAATAAAAAATATTCGTAAATGCCTCTCTAGCTTTAATAATACAGCAGTAGATGAATTACGCAGATTTTTGTATTAATATCAAATACATCCAACAAATGTTTGTGTGATTGCTGAATGGGTCTGGATATATAACTGTATAAGAAATATAAAAAATATTTCCAGGCGCGTAGTGGGAGGGGGCGTGGTCCAGACCCCAAGTGTCTGTGACCTTCCCACATCGCGACCCTGACTGATCTTGAATTATTAAAGCAGTCAGTGGCCAGGATTTATCAGTGATACCTGGCAGTTGTTTTTATCTTATCTTTTACCTTTTACCTTTTACTATTTTTAACATTTTAACCATGTCTAGCTGGAAGCTTTCGCAGTTAGGCAGTACAGAAAGATAGATAGCTTTCACGATTGGGTCCTATTCATAATTGTAGTCCAACATATTAGACACAATGAGCGTTTTCGATTTGGTCACTCGGGTCACGCTACATAGAAATCGGCGCATGCGTACTGTCTTCACCCGAGTAGTCATTGTCGAACACCGGGGGTTGTACTAGGGTAAATAATCCTTAGCAATCCACTTGCACATGAAATTTATAAATTATAAATAATCGCCTGCATCTTGTAAATTTCATAACATTCGCCATTGTGCATGTTCAATAATAGAATTAATTCATAACGGTCGGCATGATTCCGACAAATCTACTTTCGTTTTGACGTCAGGTCATTGTTTACAGTATAAATAGCCCGAATTTCGAAAGTAAACAACTAACCCAAGGTCACAGAATATGCAAATCACCAAAATCATTAACAAACTGAATAAGTTTTCATTAAAAATCACTCGACGTTGCGTAAATGATCCGAAAACCATTTGCCTACCGTGGAAGTTTTCCTTTGTCCGCCATCTTGAATCTCGAGTTACTCTTGAAAAGGTAGGGTAGGTAAGAGACTATGCGCATGCGCATAACGTTTCCTCGACGCGTTTGATTTATCACTCGGGTCACTATCTATCTATCTTTCTTTACTGCCTAACACCTCTTCCGAGTATTATTGGCAGGGTGCACGTCGGATAGTTAAAAGTAAAAGAGTGAAGATAAAAACTGGAAGCGAAAGCTTCCAGCTAGACATGGTTAAAAATAGTAAAAGGTAAAAGATAAGATAAAAACAACTGCCGGGTTTCACTGATAAATTCTGGCCACTGACTGCTTAAATAATTCAAGATCAGTCAGGGTCGCGATGTGGGAAGGTAACCTATTCCACAGGATTGTGGTATGGGGAAAGAAGGAAAACTTGAAGAAGACCGAGTTGGCATGAATGGGGCGGAGACTATTGGGGTGCATGTGCCTTGTTGACCTGGTGGGGACTTCTAAATAGGCCGGGAGAGATGTACATACAAGATTATTATAAATCTTGTAGAATGAGACTAGCTTGGAGGAAAGGCGTCTGTTCTCAAGGGAGCTCCATCCTAGTGTATTCTGTAAATGATACAAAGACGTGCTATTAGATGGGTAAACAATGACTACTCCCGATATACCAGCGTATCGGACTGGACCATGCTATATGTAATTATTTCTTCCATTCATCTACTTATGTGAATCACACTTTCACTTTCAAGTTTCTCGTTTAAACAATTTAACTAGTCAAGTGTTAAAATTTCATCTAACATCATTAATTGCCAATGAGACCTGTTGATCAAACAATGTCACGCTTCAATCATAATCACCTTGGTAACCTGGCTTCACTAGACACTGAGACAGACACCCTAAGGTGCAATAAACAGATAAACATGTCAACTTATGTACCCATCAGTAATTGTTTACAATCTACAAATTCCACGGATCTTTTACAACATTAGGTCAAATTTTGTAAAGAAGTTAGCTTTCGGCATGACATTCGCCAAATTGATTTTTTTATCGCCAAATTCTTGATTTCTGTGCCATTGGCACCATTTGCGACCTTCAGAGGAGGCCCTGATCATTTCCAGCTTGTTAATGTTGACCTGGACGTGTATGTGGTGACCAAACGGGTGATGCATATTCTAGTTGTGGTCTAACTAGTGTTTTGTATGCTAGAGATTTTATGTTTTCATGTTTTGTTTTGATGTTACGTTTTAGGAAGCCTAGTGTTTTGTTTGCTTGTGTTGTTATTCTGTTTATGTGGGTGTTCCATCTGAGGTCATCACTGATGTCGACGCCAAGGTATTTTGCATCTGTGACTGAGGAAAGAGTTTGACCATGGAGCATGTACGGAAATTTGATTGGGTTTCTGCTCCTTGAGATATGGAGAACCTGACACTTACTGGGGTTAAATTCCATATCCCATTGACTTTCCCAGTTTTCAAGTTTTAGCAAGTCATTTTGTAACGCATGGCAATCTGAGAGGGAGGTGACTACGAGGTAAGCAGCTGTGTCATCAGCAAACAGCCGTACCTGGGAAGTGAGTTTGTCAGGAAGGTCATTGATATAAAGCAGGAAGAGCAATGGTCCCAGTACGGACCCCTGTGGGACACCTGAAGTTACAGGAACCTGATCAGAAGTGTGACCATTTACCACTACTGACTGTGATCGGCCTACTAAAAATTACTCGATCCAGGATAGAATTTGACTGGGGACACCGTGTTCTCGGAGTTTGTATAGTAGTTTCTGGTGGTTGACCTTATCAAACGCTTTGCTAAAGTCTAATAAGATAAGGTCAGATTGTTTACCTGAGGAGAGATCCTTAGCTAGATCATCAACTAACTCTATGAGCTGAGTCTCACAGGACCGTTTTTCACGGAACCCGTGTTGAAGCTCATAGAGAATGTTGTGTTTGGTGAAGTGAGTGGATAGGCTGGATGCAATTATGTGTTCAAGGAGTTTACACAGAATGCAAGTGAGTGATATAGGTCGATAATTAGCAGGGTCACTATTATCACCTTTCTTGAATAGAGGGGCTACGTTTGCTTTCTTCCAGTCGGACGGTAGTTGACCAGTATTCAGGGATCTTTGGAAGATAAGCGATATGATATCAAGGATCTCATGGCGGAGTTCCTTTAGTACTATAGGCTTGATCAAGTCCGGGCCAGCAGCCTTATCCACTTTTAGGTTTTGGAGTAACTTAAGGACACCATTTGGGTCTATTTCTATTTCGGGCATGGTCGGGTATTTGGAGTTCCCAAGGACATTCCTACAAAGCTGGGGCAGAGATAGAGGTGAGACACCTGAAAAGACTGATTGGAATTGCTTGTTCAGGATGTTGGCCTTGGTGGTGTTATCAGACTGACTCTATTTTACCACTGGTCTGATCTCTTAAGGGAGCAATACCTTGGCTGTCTTGTTTGGCATTCTTTATGAGTGAATATAAGCGTTTAGTGTTGAATTTGGTGTTGTTTTCATTTTCTGTGTGTTGGATGTCAAGTATGTTTTCAATGTATGCTTCATAGGATTTTTTGATTTTTTTCTGGATGAAAACGCTATCAAATTCACGGATATACACAGAAATCTAATGTACAGACTGTATTTCCGTGTCAAATTTAACTTGTACATGTAGTACTAAAAATGATTGATTTAATGAATTCCTACAAACCATTTCCGTCACCAATTTGCAGTTGTTAACGATTTATAAAGAAGTTAAATTTGAGCGTAACTTTTAAGTTTTCGTAAGTGCTTTGATAAAACAGTACCCATATATATGCTCATTTAATTAAAATGAAATATAAAAGACACATACGTTAATTAGGCTGTTGTGATTACGTTTCAAAGACGGGAGACAAAAACACAACAAGATGTGTATTATAATCATACATACTAAGCATATATATGAAAACATAACGACAAAAGTTGTACATATTCTGATATGAACGAGTAACTTTGCCTTTGTTCGCATACCCACCACGCCCCCTCTCTTAAATCATTGAAAATCGTTTGACTTATTTGTGTGAAAAATGTACACCGGCTATTTCTGAACATAAGTTCAATCGTGATCGGGCACGTTTCGGTTTGCCTAGATTATTATAATTATAAATTACGCATAACGTAAAACAACATACCTGCAATTCACACATTTCATCCGACGCCTACTAAAACACCACTTCCGTAGCTCGCACAGGTAAATACGTCCATCTATGTCTAGCTCTAACTTCTAAGTAACATATGTCATTATGTATGTACACGTAGTGACGTACACGTATAATTCTACCACAGTGCTTTGTCATAAGTCTGGACGAACAACATTTTGACAGAGAAACGCCCTAGGGTATACATTTATAGGATGTATACACACGATACTTTAGGCCAACATAAACACATACCTGGGTAATCATCCCTTTCCTGTCCCCTCTTTTTAATCCGATCTTTCAGAATCTGATATCTCTTTCATCACCAAAATCAGAGACTTATTTCTCTGCCAAAACTAGCTATATCCATGGCAGCAGTGCATATTTAAATGGTTGTATTTGAAAGAATGAAAAAAATGATAGTATCAGTAACACGTACAGTAAACATGTCATGTTTATAAATAGTAATAAACCACTCCGTTATTTCGTCCTTAGAATCTAACAATTAATACACAATGGCCCATCGTTCAATAATTATACATCCGTCGTCATAAATATTTGTGTTTAATTAAACAATACACCAGGCGAAAAATCGATATCTTTTATTTCGTGTTACACAGTATTGATAAAATTGACCGCTAGAAATAAGCACACATGTGCAAAGTTAGATAATTTATACACAATATATATTGCACGGAGAATTCGAGACTACTCTCGACCTTCTATTAGCATAGTAACAGCTGATATAGTATATATATTTTATTTTCGTCTCATTTATGTACATACATATAACAAACACATTTAACGTAACAGGTAGAACTAAGTACACAACCATTCAATCTTGAATTATAAGAGACGTATGATAATCATATAATAATCTAATTATCATAATTCCATATCTAGTTCTCCAAAAATTACGATTACATTAGTAATGAACAATATTTACATATGTAAAACTAAGAGACTGTCGTCAATGCGTTGTATTAAAATACTGCTAAATTAATTATTATTTAAGAAACTGATATTTGTAAGTGGGGCACTAATGCGCTAATAAAAAACATTTTAATAAATCATTTATCACCCCGGTCAGACCGTAGATGAACTGATTAACAACAGTCTCTTAGATGTCACTAAAACTACAAAAATAAAAAATAAAAAAGATACAAATACATTATTTACACAGATAAAATTGTCTTTTTTGCAAAATCATAAAGCAGGCTTTGGCACAAATTCTTAAAACACTCTTCTCTGTAAGAAGAACCCTTTGTTTATTACTATCATTAAGAGAATAAAATTCTGGATAAATAGTAGCAACCTGTTCAAACAGGACATTTCTTAAATCAGTGTACAAATTACAATTTAAAAGAACATGTGCTTCATCTTCTAAAACTTGACAGTACTGACAAACACGTTCGGCTAAGGGTAAGCCTTCATATCGCCCTGTCTCAATGCGTATTGGAGCAACTCCACATCTAAATTTACAAAAAGCTGATCTGTGTCTTACAGGCAATAATATGTTACAATAATTCTCGACTTCATAACAATGCTTGAAAGTACAATATGTTCTAAGTTTGTTTCGACCTCTGCCGGATACACCAACAGGGTTGTTTATACTAGAAAGCCAGTCATTAACATATTTATCAAAAAGATTATCTGAAACTTGTTTTATCAACGAAGACTTTGGTATTGGCACAGAAATATCACATAACTGGTTTAGCTCAATATCACAAAACTGCTTTTTTACATAATAAAACCAATTTTTACACTTGGTCGATTGATGGTTCGCCCAGAGTGCTACACGCTTATTTAACCTTATTGAATCCGTAGTTGACAAACGAGTCCAATATGTTGCAATGGTTTTCCACTGACGGACAAAAGGTGGAATCCAACCCATATCACCCGACACGGCTGCATTAGGTGTATATTTCCCGACGCCAAGAAAAAACCTCATAGCTCTGTTGTGTACAGTAGTTATACATGAGACAGTTTTGTTTCCCCAAATTGCCGCTCCGTATGAGATAACTGGCCAGACAACCGTGTCGTATAATTTGGTGAAAACATTATAAGGAACACCTCCTATGAGCTTACATTTAGCAATAAGAAGACCCAGTGCGCGACCAGCACTCTGAGCAACCATCTTTGCAGTAATATTATAATCCAAATGTTCATGAAGTACAAGACCTAAATATGTATATTGCACAGTATAATTTAGTACACTATCTCCAACTTTAAAAACAATAATAGATCTTGGAGTAGACTGAGTACGGAAATGAACGACATTCCTTTTATTAACATTTATAGACATATGATTACGCGTACACCAGTCATTTAACGCATTTAACAATCAAAGTACTGAAGTTCTCTTACTGGGGGAAACCGCAATTCTGGGTATTATAGGGTTTCACATTTAATGGCCTACTGAATTTCATAACAAATGTTAATATTGTGACAAGGTTTCTGAGACGCGATAGCAGCTGAATCATTCAAATCACACCTCAACGGACCCATCACAATACTAGAACTCATCAAGGCAATACACGCTGTAGTTCTAAGTAATATGTCACAACGTGTGCTTGTTTCTAACGTGTTTCATCGTGTTTGTCGTTTTTCACTGACATAGCTTCATAAGATGCTCGTTAAATGAATTATCAAACATCGAATGTACCTGTGGACATCAAGACATACCAGTCCCGATATATATTTTTGCAGGTCACACTCGCGTAATAAATAGAATAAAAAACATTTGATTAAACGTTTCCGTGCAAATTATTTTGATGGTATAAGTAAACCAAAAGAATGCAAGAAATGGGATAGGGCATCAATGGGCGAAAGAAAATATAAGCTAGCGTCTAAAAACTACACAAAGTCATAATTCCACAACTCTTCAGCTGCATAATTACATTTCGTATGTAAATTATAAACCATCCTGATAGGATACGATTCGCGAGAACGAATAAGATAGGGGTCGAAACACAAAAGACGATATGGTCTGGATTTTCAAAGGGAAATTGTATACACAGCAGCGCACGGACAAGGGTTGGCCTAACGACAGACGCAAACTATTCAAGTTAGCTGATGATCTATGGCAATTCAATGGACCAAACGTCGACCAATACTATTAACACTGGCGCAAGAAAAAAAACTAGAAACTAAAAACTTATTCCATAATTATACCTGTGTACGAACTGGATATGGTACGAATAGCGCGAACGAATAAGATGGGGACGAAACATAAATAACTCATAATGGTCTCGACTTTCGGCGGGAAAATGTATGTAACAGCGCTGGGAAAAAGGTTGTTCTAACGGTAGATCCAAACTATTTAGCTGAAGATCTCTGGTAAGTTAAAGGACGAAACGTGGATTAATACTATCAACAAATGCAAAATATTGTAAATAGTAAAGAACAAGCACACATTAGATTAGGAGTTTCTAGCTAAACTGTAATATTATGAATGTTAAAACCACAAATTGTGAAAAGTTCGTCTGCTCAACGGGTTACTTTTATCAGTGACATTTTTATCGCCCCTCCAAAATCATTAGTCATTTTACAGCGCGTAGGAATTTATTCGCACAAATACATTTTCTCATCCAAGTAAGCTTTCAAAAAGTTCACACAATACGAACAAATGAAAAAATATTAAATTGTTGAAAACAAATGTTCTCATAAATGGTCGAAAATTACGATATCGGTTGAGATTTGCAGGCACTTCTTTCTTGCTCGGATGAATTGGTCGTGGAGAAATTACATCGTTAAAATCGTAGTGATTTCAGGATTGTATGTAATAGAAATACTGGGGTTTCAGTTGATGATGAAACAAAGATAACCTTGTAATCAGAAAGAACGGTAGAGATGATATCAACGTAATCAGACATAATGAATTCTAATCGAACCGTTTATGAAACGCAATATAGTTGCATATATACGGGGAATGGATTGATTTTTGTTATGAATTTACGAGTGTTTATATAAACTCACGGAGACCACGGACGATGTCAAAATCGCGTGGTTCCCATGCATACGCATACCTGTATGACAAAGTACCGGTACACATTATAATTTCGTCTGTCGGACGTCGGTTACATGTAGAAACTACACATACCTGGATGACGAAATACCCAAAAATAGTATGCACGTCTTTCGCAACATCTTTAACACTCGGTGAAACCTGCAGCATTAACAATCATCATCAATCCATGTAACGTGAGTGTTCAATTTCTGCCCCTTGAATCAAATAAGTGACGTAAGTGTAATCCATGAGTCATGCTGTTACTTTGAAAATATTCTCTTCTGAGAGGCATACAACTTAGATATTGTTCTTAATAAGTTTAATGCATAGTCTAACGCACCTTATATGAACCAATGGTTGGTCTGTCGTCTGTGGTGATCGTTATAGCCTGTCAATCTTCCTCCATCCTCAGTTAGGCGCCTGCGCATCATCGATATTTCGCCCCTTAGCCTAAGATATCTAGTTGCAGGTGGGGCCACCGTTCTTACGTGTGGAGGTCGAAAGCTTCCAGCTCTTCTCCTCACGTCTAAGCCACAGTCAGCTAGACGTACGTTCTTCAGTTTGACTTAGTCTCTGAATAAGCCTACGCCTATCCCTGCCAGTAGTTCCGATCGCTGTTATCAGACGGCATACATATTGTGAACAGAATCCACGATCGCCTACTTCAATAGGGAACAGCCATGTACGCCAGCCTCTCTGTTTACATTGGTTGAGTAGCTTCGTATAGTTTGCGTTCTTCCTATCGTAGGCCTCCTCACATCTTGTTTCCCCAAGGCACTGTTAACTCTATCATGATGAGTTTCTTCCTCGACTCTGACAACAGCACAAGGTCTGGTCTCAAGTTAGTCTGGACAATGTTTGGGAAAACAAGCTTCTTTCCAAGATCTATCTCCCAGTTCCAACCCGTTGTTCCGTCAATAATTGATGATTTCTGTTGCGACTGTGTCTTTGTGGTTTCACCAAACTGAATTCACGAAACTAATCTGTCGTAGCTGAGCCCGGGTTACTCCTACGTTCTTTTCTCCTTTCACCTTCCAACCAGTAAGCCACTTCCCTGAGTACGTTGTGTCGTGACGCCATGTGTATCTTCCTTGTGTCAGTGCTGTGGAAAATGAAGAAAAAACATGTTCTAGCGTGCCTGGACGATCACATAGATAACATGTTGGATCTGTGATGAGTCCCCAAGGGCAGAGGTTTGCTGGTGATGGTAAGAGGTCGTGGATCGACCTGAGAAGGAAGGAAAGCCTCAGTGGTTCAAACTTCCAGATATCGTCCTAGGTCAGCTTCCTGTCTATGGTGTTCCACGTTGTCCATGCTCCCTGTGCTCCCATCTCTACCGCTCTAGCCTGTCTTGTGTTTTCTTCTGTTCTCCTGACGTCTGCCTGTATCATGGCACGTCTCTCTTTCTGGTCTGCCCGGCTCCACAGAAGTGTCAGTGTTGCACCAATTCCTTGTCTTCCAACATTGGTCATTCCTACAATGTCCTTGTGCTTAAGTGAGCTCTCTGCCTGATTCACAGTCTCTGTCGCTGACCACTTCCTGTCTGTACGGGTAACACTTCCGGCTTGCCGGATTTGCTCATATGGGGAGTCTCTGAGAGTGAGCACCAATCTTGTTTTGGCTGTCTTGAATTCCTCAACCAATGAGGAAATTGGGAGTTGAAGCTGGTTGCTCTTTCCATACAGTCCTACACTGGAGAAACTGGGAGGTATACCTAACCACTTACGGTGGTGTCTGCTGGTAATCCTCTCTAAGGCTTCTACTGTCGAGCTCGGTACCTCATACAGCACAACTGGCCAGATAAGCCTCGGAAGTGAGGTGAGGGTAAGGTCATCCATGAATCCTCTGGTGGATGGTAGGTATACTGCTGATTCTGTCTTTGGTATTATAGTTTTCATACAACTTGTCGATCCAACTTATTAAAATGTCTCAGGTGAGTTTTTGCAAGACAAAAGACTGCGTTTTCGGTATAGGAAAGAAGTCGAGCCGAATCTAGCGAGTAACGTTAGTGTTCCAACGTTTTACTTTAATATTGGCCCTGCATTCAGAGTATTACTTTATCAAAGCATTTACGATAATCAAGTTACGCTCAAACTAAAACTCTGTGAAACTCATTAACAGTTGCAAATTATAGTTAGGGTTTCTTTATTGTCAATGATGTTTCAGTAAATGTATTCTTCAAACCACATATGTTTCTAATGTGTATGTACATGTATTCAAAACAAATGAAGAATTAAATTTGTGCGTAACTTTACTTTTGATATAACAGTACCAAGAACACTTTGGTTCAGATTGTTGCTGGGCACTGATAAATCTCATAAATAGCATATTGAGGTGTTGTACAGGGCGTCCAAAAAGAAAGTATACAGTTTAAGTCTATATTTATAAGATCTCTTCGTTCTGCTATTGTGTAGAAAATTTACACATGTGTAGACAAGAGATGTAAGTTTTTTCTGGGACCAGTTTTAAGATTATAACTTGGATAATATTTTGAAAAATGTAAATTTACTGAAATTACCTTATTTTGCCCGTGACGTCTATTCAGTAATTTATGACGTTCTCAAGATGTCCACCCTTCTTACATTTTCCTCCTTGCACTTCTTTTAAAGTATTGATAACATTTGCACATGTGTCTAAACTGATCTTCTTACCTTCTTACCTTCTCTTTTGATGTTTCTCATGGGCATAGACGTGTCTGTTGGCTTTGTGCTGTATACTAGCGATTTCACATAGCCCCACAAGAAGAATTCTCAATGATTTTGATCCGGGCTGTGGGCGGGCTATGTCACACCACAGTGGTATTTTCTGGAAATTACTTAGATCCAACTGTTTAAAGGAATTCATCCAACCCCTTATGTACAATGTGTGACCCTGGCACATCTTGCATGAGCTATGCATCATTCAAAACAATAAATCACCTGCGGTGTTTAACAAAGACAAGTAGCGGGTAGAGTTTATTTCTTTTCATTGTGCTATCTGAATCGCTAGTGTACAATCTAAAGCCACCGGAGACATCTATGCTGTTGAGGAACATCAAAAGAGAAGGTTAGAAGATCAGGTAAGACACATGTCCAAATGCAATTGATAGTTTCATAAAACGAGTGCAAGAAGGGAAATGTTAGAAGGCGACATGCACCGTGAAAACGTCGTTAATTACTACAAAATGACGTCACGGACAAAATAAGGTAATTTTAGAAAATCGACATTTTTCTAAAATATATCCGGGTTATAATCTTAAATTTGTCACAGAAAAACTTACATCTTTTGTCTATACATGTGCTAAATTTCGTTGCGATAGTAGAATGAAGAGGTTTGATAGATAGACACTGAAACTGTATACTTTCTTTTTGGACACCCTGTACTTGTAAAAACAATATTAGTAGCGTAAGACTACTATTTAAATAAAAGTGCACACGGTATACTAGTCCGCAGTTCAAGTAGCCTGTCGTAAGTCGGTCTCCGCGGTCACTTCACTACCATGACGCTTAAAAAATTATGTCTTATCATAAATATCTCTGATTGAAAAGTGTCATGTGTGCACTCTTACGCTCTTGTCTTCTTGTGTTTTAGGACAGGTGCACCTACAGGACATTGACAACCTAAAGGAGATATCATCCTTCTTATTTCATATGTTGACAGCTCATTTTGGCTGTTACATTCTGTTCAGGTAAACACAATTTAATATCGTAAATTATAACAGGAAAAAATACATAAAATCAACAGTGGTTTTCTTTGTAACTGAACAGACGAAAAATTACAGTGTTATTGACAGGTAAGCTATTTAAAACAGTAGCCACCCAGCAAATGTCGAAAGCTCAGGATCGGCTCTATCATTACAAGCACTGCCTCTTGACCTTCTGATATATACATGATCGCCAGCAACAACGTTAGTAATAATTAAACCAGTTGATTCATCTAAATCTCCAGCGGCATTTCCATCAGGTATTGCACTTCCCCTGATATGACCATTTATAATAATGTCCGCAGAATACCATTCGAGCCTAGCCGTGACTCTCCAAGTAAACACGTATGTACCAGTCACCGGGACCACATAGATACCATCGTCTTTATTGTAACCGTTGCCTATATCAATATCTTCTTCTTTAAACAACAGTACTTCTTGGTCATGTAAACAGGACTGTGCGAGCCGGTGAGCATAGAACGCAACATTCACAGTGACAGACGCTGAAAATATATGGAATTACGTAAGAAACCAATCAACGATTTGTCAAACACTTTCTTCAAAAAAGCATATGCCCCTTCACCACACCGTATAACGTGGTGTGTAGACACTAGCATGAAAGTTTGACACTAAGTGAAAAATCGTTCACGCATTTGGAAAGGTGTAAGTTTTTTTACGTTTTACCTACCAACATGATGGATTCTATCAGATCTGTTTGTAGTTTCTTTGAGATGAATAAATGGCCGATAAATCGGTATATTCTTGGACAGAAAGAAACGAAAACAAGCGAGTTATCACTTGATAAGTAACCAGGTTTTCTTTTTCTGTCGTTTATCTGCACATTTCTGTGTTATTTCCAACTAATCAAACATTTTGTAACCCTGTATATATAATACAATGCTTCATCTATACACATGCCAAATTTGAAGGCGAAAAGTCTTACCACTGCGGAGATATCCATGTTTAAATTGGACCGGTAGATGAAAAATGATAACAATGACACTACTTTTCTGTGTATAGTAGATAACAATGACACTAACTTTCTAGTAGAGGTGGATAACACTGACACTAGGCCTTTTTTCAAGCACATCTATGCTATTTATTCAATCTGCGGACAATATAGGATGAATGTTGCTGATGATTAAGACTCAGTTCGGTTATATAGACGCTGTAGGGGAGTCTTGAGTATGATTATCACTTACATTATTGTATAAATCGTCGACTTTGCGTCATGATAACCCTGAAAATGCTCAGATTCGCTCCTATAGCACCAATTACCTCAGGTGTTACCTTTAAATGACTTAGTAAGGTATTATATCACAACCTTGATATAATTATAGCTGTCAGTGATGATTATTTTATCATATTTTTAATTATTTTAATCCGTAAAGCGTTTGAACGGTTGGTTCCATATCACGGCCATATGCACGAGCAACCGGTTGAAAATTCTTTTTCTTGCATACCTTGCGCTTCATATTTCATTTAAAACTAACACGTAATATGGTATTTGAATGTGGAAAATTTAATAACCTAAGATTAAAGCCAAATGCTTTTATATGTCTTCAGTTTGTCAGTCTATTCGTCTGTCCGCAAAATTCTTGACATTTCATACTCGTTTAAACTATTAGCAGTTACAGACTGTCTGTTTACCATTTTATGCCAACGTGTAGTCTCACCTATGAATTTGTTGAAGCAATATAAGCTATTCACGTTGTCGATATCACAAAATCGGATTGAACAAGTTACATATACGTGTGTATAACACCGATACACGCGAGACTACCTCTGGGTTTCCAACCAGTTCATCTCTAGTTGGGTGGGAAACACTGAAAAGCGTTTCAGAAATGACCAAGTGTCCCGGCCGAGATTCGAACAAGGTACCTCTCGATCAGTAGTCAAGTGAGTTATCCACTCGACCACCATGCCATGTTAGTTTTAAATGAAATATGAAGCGCAAGGTATGCAAGAAAAAGAATTTTCAACCGGTTGCTCGTGCATATGGCCGTGATATGGAACCAACCGTTCAAACGCTTTACGGATTAAAATAATTAAAAATATGATAAAATAATCATCACTGACAGCTATAATTATATCAAGGTTGTGATATAATACCTTACTAAGTCATTTAAAGGTAACACCTTAGGTAATTGGTGCTATAGGAGCGAATCTGAGCATTTTCAGAGTTATCATGACGCAAAGTCGACGATTTAGACAATAATGTAAGTGATAATCATACTCAGACTCCCCTACAGCGTCTATATAACCGAACTGAGTCTTAATCATCAGCAACATTCATCCTATATTGTCCGCAGATTGAATAAATAGCATAGATGTGCTTGAAAAAATGCCTAGTGTCAGTGTTATCCACCTCTACTAGAAAGTTAGTGTCATTGTTATCTACTATACACAGAAAAGTAGTGTCATTGTTATCATTTTTCATCTACCGGTCCAATTTAAACATGGATATCTCCGCAGTGGTAAGACTTTTCGCCTTCAAATTTGGCATGTGTATAGATGAAGCATTGTATTATATATACAGGGTTACAAAATGTTTGATTAGTTGGAAATAACACAGAAATGTGCAGATAAACGACAGAAAAAGAAAACCTGGTTACTTATCAAGTGATAACACGCTTGTTTTCGTTTCTTTCTGTCCAAGAATATACCGATGTATCGGCCATTTATTCATCTCAAAGAAACTACTAACAGATCTGATAGAATCCATCATGTTGGTAGGTAAAACGTAAAAAAACTTACACCTGTCCAAATGCGTGAACGATTTTTCACTTAGTGTCCAACTATCATGCTAGTGTCTACGCACCACGTTATACGGTGTGTTCACCTTTGCCAGAATTTCTGTGTTAAAGACCACGTGCGAACAAAAATCACTTTTGTAAATCCTGTCTGCAAAACCCACCATTGACAAGGTTCTTTTCTTGTAAGGGAACGTTAAAGAACCAATGAATCTATTCGGAACGAGCCTGGGTACCACGCCAAGATTCCTTGTATCACACCACTTTCTCGAATCCTGATGTCATTGGCCAATTAGGCAGGTACACACCCGAATGACCATGCACTTACTACTGTCATGGACGTAAACAAAAAACAAGACAAGCATAAAGTTCTCTCATTTCAGTTTCAATGAAAACTTTAATGTTATTTATTGGGTGGTATTTACGGGGGTCAGTCAAAAATAACTGAGAGTTTCAAACTAATGCTAAGGAAATAAGAGAGCGTATATTTAACTTATAGTATCGTAAAATATGATCTCTAATATTATGACGAACTTCAATCATGGTTGTAGCACTTTCAGTCTTGTTGTCAGGCAAAGAAGAAGACAATCCGAGGACATATGCGTTCACACTGCCACTAGATTACTAAATTGCGCGTTGCTATGGAAACATGCTCTTATATGTGACATTTGCAAACAGTTTATTTATTTCACAATACATCAATATATCAGATATTCCTCATTCTTGTTAATTTGTTCTATTAATTTAGAAAATATACTTGAAGAATATACAAAATGTCATTTTACTTAATGGTGTTAACACCACAATTTTACCCCACCCCAAATAATTAATTATCTTTTTCAAACGTGAAGTTGTACTTTTTTTACTGTCACTGGACACCACATTATAAATTCAGAAAGTGAGTAAAAAGAAATTGTGAAATTAGTAATAACATTTTGTAGTTTTAGGTCACGGTGGCAACGAAAAAAACTATGCCGGGTAAAGTTGTTGCTAGGCAACAAAAATATGCAGCATAAGTAACCATCCTAAAATAACTGTTCATTATTTTTCGGCATATATGCTATTCTGCATCATACAAATATTAACTGTAATAATTTACAACATATAAAAAAGAACTGAACCATTGGATTTACAATCGCTATGTCGTTAAGTGCGAACGCATACCCCTTAAGCTGGGTTCACACTCTATCGTTTGGACCGACGTTTACCGACGTTTGGGGAAACGTTCAGCTCCGCTAGTAAAAGTTACTAAACGTTTTGAAAAGTTGACGATCGTTGGTAAACGCTGAAGAACGTTGTATTCGTTGAAAATTTTTAACATGCAAAAACTTTGCCGACGTTTGGAAATAAACGCTGATGTAAGTTGTGCTCCTTTTATAAACGTTCCTGAACGCTGAATTAAGTTGATCAAAGTTTGCTTAAGTTAAACTCCGTTGGCAAACGTCTGCTGAAACGCTGGTGGTGATAATAAATTTAGTCGAACGTTTATCTAGCGGAAGCCAACGGGTATCCAGCGCAATGAACGGGGTAGTAACGCAAGGGCTGGCGTAAGCCAACTTTCTCCAGCGCAAAAGAACGTTTGTCCAACGTAGGCCAACGCAAGTGGTTAGCACAGACGAACTTTCAATAACGTTTCAGTAACTTAGGTAAACTTTGTTTAACGGATTCTGACGTTTGGCACCTCGTTCGTCTAAGTCGGACTAAGTTAGAGACCGCTACTCATACGCTAACCTACGTTGGCAAAAGTTCACCTACGCCGATAAAAAAAGCTACAACGCAGGCAAACGTTGTTAAGCGCTTGTAACCGCTGTCAAACGCAATTGAGCGCTGAGAAACGTTCCGAAAACGTTAGCGTGCGTTAGATACACAACGTTCGCAGTGTGAACCAAATTATTCCTCCTCACGAGCGTAATTTCACCGACGTTTGGCTCATTGTTCTGACTTTTGAAACGCTGATCAACGCTGGTACAAACGTTCATAGTGTGAACCCAGCTTTAGTGATGTTCTTTAGTTGCTTGGCAAATATATGTAACATCCTACATGTATAGCCGACATCTGAATTCACCAGATGATCCGCAGGGGATTACATTTGATGATGATTAATAGAAAATAACAGAAAGTACAATGTGGTGGCATAAATTAGCAACTTTAGCTATTTTTGACTGACCCTCGTACTGCTTATGTTGACGAAACATCACAAAGATCTTGAGCAACAAGAGACGTTACAACCTAGTAATGCAGTTAAATCGCGTTCAGCACAACGTACAAAACATGCACTTGTTTAAAGATACTTTGGGCAACCGGGAATTCCACTTCGTCCACTTGGTGCAACAAGTTTGTATCTTATACATGTAAATGTATATACTATACACTCAACCACTTTTCTAATTGGTCACTATTCGAACCCAAAATACCTTTAACTGTGGTCATATTCAGATGGCGAAAATGCTAAATTTATCGCACGAATGACAACGCATACTTTGGCACGTGAATTTGATTTTTAATGATTCGGAGTGTTAGGACTATTGCATAACATGTTTGTGTGCAACACTTATTATCACAGTTTAACGTATTTAGGGTTTGAAAAGTGACTACATGTAATTAGTAAAGCGGTTTAGTGTATAGTGAGGTACTTCCTTGTTGCACCAAGCGAAGATTTGTCGGTATAAGACAAATATAATCTGTTTCTTTGTAAGCATTTTCGAAGACTATTCCTTTTATTTACTTTACGCAATGTGTTCACTCAAATTGACTTACAGTTTAAGGCCTGTCTGCGCCCTGGTCTGCCCGGAAGATTAACCCCATTATCACCGCCACCAATAGGAGCATGTCGCCTGTTAGGAACATCCCCGCTCCCCAGTTGCTGGTCATCGCCACCCTCGGACGAGTTGCTTGCTTCTTCTTCGTCATCGTGGATTATATTCAACTACTCTATAACGGTTTTTAAATCTTCAACACGATTTTTTAGAACATTATTTTCATTTTGAACAATTTTCATCTTCTCGCGCTGTTCACGGATCAAACTCTCGTGTTGTGACAATGTTTCAGTTTGTAGGTTTATAATACGTTCTAACTCATTCAGACGTTCATCAACAGTTATTCCGAGCACACATCCAAGGATAACGAAATATAATACAGCCAACGAAGATCCTGCCATAGTTTATTAGCTTCCGGAAACAAACGGAACAGTACTAGCTATAGCTCACAGACGTATACATGCGATTAATGTCATACTAGTAGATAACGCATCTCGTGGCGTAGTTTTCGTCAGACTAGGTCAATCAAGTCATGAACGGACCTATAATGCACTTATCAATGTTCCACCAAGGGGGCGAAGATGCACGGGGAATTAGACTCCGATGTACGGGAATTTGATTAACCCTGTCGTCACATGGGACTTGGGACTTGGCTTTCCGATGGCTGCTTTCAGCAATTCAGCCGCCCTTTAACATTTTAACTTCTCCTGATCATTGGGCTACCTAAGAAACCTGCGATCAATTCTCCATGTGGAGACTATTTATCTCATGGTGGATGTGCAGCCAACATCGATATGCGGCGCCAAGGAATATTGAACATGTACATACACTGCCCTCACAGGTACTAATTCACACCCTGGTCGAGTCAAGCATGTTGGTTATTCTTTCTCAGAGAAATTTAGCAGTGGTGCAGACGGGGATCAAACTCGGGACCTCTCGATGCCCACCTCTAGGCCACCGCTCCACACATTTAACAACTATCTATAGATTTTTTTGCCGAGCAACTAATCATGAAAGTATTTCCAATCAAGACAGTTACTGTGTATAAAAGTACCGGCGAACTAATAAACGTTACCCAGAACACTATTAATTGAAATAATTGAAGCAAGATGCGGTACAGATGTGTGCAAAATAAATATGAATCTTCCACCTTAATAAACTTCTAGATCTATATGTATTAATTTGCTACATATTTATACATCATTCTAGATAAAAGATGAAAATTACTATTCTTTTAGCACAACACACACGTATTTAGTTACGATCTATCATTGATATACGGACCCTGGTGGATATGGTAAGGGTTTTACCTTTGTATTGCAACCTCTCAAGAAGTGACATTGTATAAAACCCCATTTCACAAATATCCCATGACGGACGTACGACAGGTCTACAATGCGTATTCTGAGGATTTCGTATAGTCAATGGGCCAGTGGGGTGAACCCTCCCCCCTAGGGAATTTCGGACACTATATTTTTCTGAAAGCCTATGATCAGTAGAGTATTTTTCCAAAGTCTGGACTTTTGGGGTAAAACGTTAAAAATATGAACGAAAGTGTGAATTTCTGGAATTGGTTAATTACTATCACATTTAGTAAGTTATTTTGTAATTAAACACTTTCATGTGTTGCTATAACCTCGTAGTTTAAATCTGCAAACTTTTAGTCCCATGTTATTATGCAGAATGGGATATTTTTGGGGTAAAACATTAAAAAATACATGAAAAAGTGCAAATTTTGAGAATCGGTACACTTTAATTGCAGAATACAGTGTCATTGCTCTTTTTTGGTAATTATGAAAGGCTTTATCCTACCAATACTTTTCCCAAAGTCTGCACTTCAGACAATGGGGCGTTCAGCAGGGACAGCAAAAATAAGATTATCCCCCTGCTTTTAAATGGTGTATGAATTGTAACGATGTATTCACTTAACTATGCTATAACACATTGTGCCTAACTGTATTTTAATTGCAATTGTGAATACAAATAAAGGCGTATTCCCAAATGTATTTTAACATTTAAATGCACAAAAGATGGGTCTATTATGTAAATTTGTCATAAAAATGGCCGCCAAAATGACTAAAATATTGAAAACAGCCTTTCTGCTTACTTACAAGTACTCACAATATGATTTTGAAATCTATTTCCATTTTTCACTTTGTTTGCAATGTATGTTATAGTTTGCATCAGTAATATATGTATGGATTATACTTATTTAAGTTATTTTACAAGAGTGGGTTGGGTAAATATACATTCAATTTTTTTTTCAAATGTTATTGTACAGCTATTCCTTGCGACACAATGGCTGTGCATCATGGTTGTGTCAGGAATGACTGCTCTTGGTGGTTGTGAGTATCCAAGAGGACCAGGAATCTCTTGACATTGTAGTTGCCAGTACACATAGTGCAAATGAGATAACACATGAAAGTGAACATCCTATAAGACCATGGATGTGTGTATCCAGTAGTATTGTCTGCTCATGGTGTGTGTGAGTACCATACAGCACCAGAAATACCTGTACCTAGTGGTATTGGGTACCCTCTAATTGATGCACCTAGTGGTTATGAGTACCAAATACATTCAAGTATGCATGAACACGGTGGTTGTGTGTACCCATTAGGACTAGGAATGGATGTACCTAATGGTTATGAGTACCTAATAAGAATAGGAGTTTATGTGCAAGTTGGTCGTGAACACATACATGGACTAGGAATGATTTACCCAGTGTTTATGATTGCCTAACAAGACCAGGAATGTTCTATTTAGGCACTAAGTAGTCAATAGGACGAGGAATGGGTGCTCCTAATGGTAGTCTGTACCCAACAAGACCAGTAATGTATGTACCTAGTGTTTGAGAGTACTTAATTTGACCAGGAATGGTTGTACATGAAGTACATAACAGGGTCCGAAATAGTTGCTATGCATACCATATAAGACCATGAATGTATGTACATGTACTAGTAAATGATGGTAGTGAGTACCCAATAGGACCTATAACGGTTGTGTATTGTAGCTGCAAATACTTTATCACACTACTTATGCATGTACATGGTGGTTACGGGTACCCCACTTAGTCTAGGAATGTATGTATCTAGTGGTTATGAGTACCTAATAAAGTCAGGACTGTCTGTACATCGTGGTAATCATGACCCAATCAGACAAAAAATGACCGCACCTAGTGGTTGTTAGTACCTTATCCGTCTGCAATCGTCTGTACATTATGGTTTGGAGTATCCAATAGGACAAGGAATGCATGGGACATGATAGTTGTTGGTACCCACTAGGACTTGAAATGTATGTACCTAGTCGATATGAGTATCTAATTAGACCATGCTTAATGTAAATGGGGTTAGTGATTACCCAATTTGAAAAATAATTGTCACAGCTGAGGGTTAGGCATGCTTACTGTTCAATTATAAAGACCAGGAATGTCTCTACATTGTGTCAATAGGACAAGGAATGGGTGATTCTAATAATTGTCTGTACTGTATAAGACCAATAATGTATGTAACTAGTGGTTGAGAGATGTCTTAACATGATGCTGTTCAGTGTCTATCCGGAACAGGAATGTCTGTTATCGTGGTTATTGGTACCCAATACGACCAGGTATGTATGTATATGCATGGTAGTCAGTACCCAGAGGGACCAATAATGGCTCGTAAAGTGGATGTGAGGACTCGATTATACCACTTATGCATGAACATAGTGGTTGTGAGTACACACTAGGACTACGTGTGTATGCATCTAGTTGTTATGTATCCCTGATAGGGTCAGGACTGCTTGTAGATGGTGGTAGCAGTGACTAAATAGAACAACATATGACCGCACCTAGTGGTTGTTAGTGCCCAACCCAGCCACAAATGTCTGTACATTGTGGTTTTGTGTATTCAATAGGACGAGGCATGCATGTACATGGTAGTTGGGGTACCCACTATGACTAGGAATGTATGTATGAGTATCCAATAAGAACATCACAGTCTGTACACGGGGGTAGTGATTACCCAATAGGACAACAAATGGTCGCACCAAGTAGTTGGTAGTTCCCAATCCGACAACTGATTTTGTACATGAAGGTTTTGAGTAGCGCATATGTTATTGAGTGGTCAATAAGGCCAAGCATGTAGCCACATGGCGCGACTGAGTTGTCAATTGATGATCGGCAGTATCCAACAAGAATGTCTGAACCTAGTGGTTATGAGTATCCTATACGACCAGCAATATATGTACATATTGGAAATGAGTACCCAATTGCACCTATAATGTCTGTATATGGTGGTTTTGAGTACCAAATAGGACCAGGAATGTCTGTATATGGAGGTTTAAGTCCTCACTATGTCTGGGAATGTATGTGCTTCAATAAGCAATTACGAGTACCCAATTAGAACATGGTAAGTGTAACTACCCATTGAGACGAGGAATGAATGTACCTACTACGTGGTTATGAGTATCCAGTCTGACCAGCAATATCTGTATAAGTATGGTGGTTTTGAATATCAAATAGAACTAGGAATGGTATTGGCTATGCTATCAAATTAGACTAGGACTGTCTGTGCATGGTGGTAGTTAATACCCGATATGACAACTGATGACATACCTCATACTTGCATTAATTCATTCTGTTTTAACCTCATATGCTTATTATCTTTTTAATTATCTGAATGCATTTTATTGTTATGCCAGCGTTAATACTTGTTCAAACAAGGCTCTTGTTAAATTACACCAGGAATGAGTATCGATCAGTGGTGTGTTGCATGGTTTGTCAGTCTCGATTATTTATTGATGTTATGTTCATATTCATATTTATATACATTGTACATATATATGGTTGGTTCTATAATATACCAAACTTAAATATTTGTCACGGAACTATCAAATTTTTACATAATCGTCTAATTTAGTTTCAGCAACATGATTTATTGATTTATCTGTCTCGCACATTTATTGATGTTATGTTCATATTTATATACATATGTCACGGAACTATCAATTTTTACATAAATAAAATATTTGCCATTCTGTGCTATATTTTTTATATTTATATAGATTTATATAGTGATTATTTATATTATATTAGGATATTTTATTCATATTTTCTTTCTAGCAGAATTTAAATTTTTATAGAATATAAATTCTTAGTATTACAAACTTACATTGAGTATAATTTATCTTTTTAATAATCTGAAATTTTAAAACTGTATACAGTAAACTCCCTCAAAACCGGACCCTGTCCGGACCGGTTAGAAAGTCCGGTTTTGTGGGAGGTCCGGTTTTAAGGGAGTTATGTATTATGTACACTTTGATAGGTTATCATAGGGAATATAGTGTGTGTTCCATGATACATGTTTACGTTACATGTACAGTGCAACCTTTGAAGAGCATCACCATTAAGGGAGCTGCAAATATTTCAATTCTAACATCGATAAGTACTCAAATTGCTCATTTTTTAATTGGCCATAAAACTATCCAATGGCATAGACAGTGCAATCTTACAAATCCCTAAATGCAAGTGTGAGCTAATTGGAGACATATTAATTATACACGATTGAGTGCAGTGTTTGTCGTAATTACAACATTTTGATGGGCTAAACGATCCTTTGTTCCAGTAATTGTTTGTTGCAATACCTACCCAAGAACAAAACATCTAATGGAAGGACCGTTTTCTTATTACACACGTTCGTTATTAGGCAATTATTTAATTTCATCGCGGCGAATTTCACAAAGTATTTTTCACGCCTGTGCAAATTACACGCGAGACCGTTTAAGAGTAAACATTAAAAACTCGACTTGTTAATCGCACCTTTTGTTATGACACGTTCTATAACTAACAATTAACAAAGTGACATTTAGACAAGAAAAATGTACGCATTAGTTTTCCGTCAGGTGAAACACATATTCGCGTCCGGTATTCCGCAAGTAACTATCGTTGAAAATCTTGTCAGCGGACCGAAAATGCCGTCCGGAATCCGGAATTATGAGAGTCCGGTATTGCGGGAGCTTTTTAAGTTAACTTTATAAGAAGAAAATACGGGACCTAGGAAATCGTCCGATTTTATGGGGATTCCGGTTTTGAGGGAGTCCGATTTTGAGGGAGTTTACTGTACCTTTGTTTCCTAATTTTAGTTTTGTTATTCAGGAATTTTAAATATGTTCACATTTTTATGTTACTTTGACTTCATAATTTGTTATATTGTATCTTATTGTTTGTCGGACAAAAGCTATACATAGCTTATGTTATTTTGTTTACCAAATTTTCCGACAATAAATAAATTTTGACATTGACTTGACTTTGTCTGTATAGGGTCGTTTTTAGTACTAAATAGAACCAATATTGCATGTAATGGTTGGTCGTATGTACCAATTAGGACTAGGCATAGATGTACTTAGTGGTTTAATAATAATTTACCCAACAGTACCAGAACTGCATATATATGGTTAGAATGTAATTTTGAATACCCATTAGAACTAGGCATGTCCGTACCCGATGGTCGTAAGTTACAACTAGGAAACCAATTCCCACAAATCACACTTTCCATTTATTATTTTTGTTATTTTCCCCCAAAGTATCTCATCTGGCAATATACATTTGTATATTTGAAATCTTAAACTGCATGTTACAACAAATTTATGACATTAATATTATTTAGTTACAAAAAAATTATCATAGGAATGGTTTTATTGTAATCTACAGATTCCTAATATTCCCACTTTTCGGTTTATATTTTTTTATGTTTCACCCCAAACTATCGCACTTTGCGTAATTTTTTGCAGTCTGAAACTGCACTATAATATCTTTCAATTAGAGTATTTTTTTATAAAAAATAAAAATAAATGCCAATACAGTCCACAGATTCCAAAAATTCGCACTTTTCACTTATAATTTTTAGCGTTTTACCCCAAAAAAGCCATTTTGCACAATACTTGTAGCAGCACTCTGATTTTTTCAGTCTAGATAGGACAAGTTTATATCTACCTGTAAAATGGATTTATTTTAAAATAAAACAATAAATAAGATCGTAGTTAACCAATTTCAAAAATTCGTACTTTTCGTTTTATATTTTTTGACGTTTTACCCAAAAAAATCTTAACGCCCCAATGGCTGAAGTGCAGACTTTAGGAAAATACTCCAGTGAACATATGCTTTCAGAAAAATATACTGACCAAAATTCCCTAGGGGGGAAGGGGGTCTATTGGTGGCTCATGGACTAGTACATCTGTCGCACATCCATCGATCTTCACAAAATTAGATGCATCGTGCGTCCTTCGTTCGAGGGGAATTAACATCGCAGAATATCGTCGTAGAGTTTTGAATTTGTCAAACATACCCAGAAATGTAAGCCAATTTGCTGTCTTATTGGCGAAATTGTCTCCCTTATTAACACCTTATTAATCTTTATCGGTCATTTTACGCCTATTGAAATATAGAGCGGTAACCTTTATAATGCTTAAAAAGTCATCAAAAACATTACATGACAATATTTATCCAGTTATTTAAGTAATCTGCAATCTTTGTACTTTACTTCAATGTGTTTTTTATTTAAATTGAATATGATCTTCTTGCTTCCCTAAGCGTTTGAAAGTTTCAATGCTATATATGCGTCTATCGTATGCGTCTATCTGTCCCACGGTGCCCTACCTCGTTGCACGATAAACGTGCGATTTCAGTACGATAATAAGGTCAAATTAAGTAGTTACTATGACCACACCATTTCGTACGACGGTCGTGCAATGGTCGCACGACGGAGGTATGAATGCTCATCAACACACGCCGGTCGTGCGTCAATCGTACGATTGTCGTACGACGTTCGCATGACACTCGTACGACGTTCGCAAGTTACATGTTAACATGTTTGTTCTTTCCCAATATACGCAAATCCCAGCCATCATAATATTCTGAGAGAACAGTGTGTAAATTCCAAGCTAGTTATCTTCCCATAAAGTCATACCCCATGAATGGACATAGACTGGACGCATGTCACCAACAAAAAAGAAGTAGAACATGTATAAAATTAGACTGGCTGACAAACTGAGCTCAGGGCCAGACAAGGTAACAACATCAGGGGGTATCTAAAGCATTCCAGAGGACAATAGTTCTGAAATTTGTATGACAAGAAATTTGATGGATTATATTTCATGTTTATGCCCTATTTGGTCTCCCATAGCTGAAGTTGATCTTGGTCCTTTTGTAGTAAGCTGGAGTGAGATGCATAGATAAGGAAATCATCAGCAAATAGGCGAAAAGGCTGATTTAACATACCGTTGTCAGGAACCAGGGTCATTGATGAGGATAAGAAATAGAAGTAGTCTAAGGACCGAATCTTGTGGAACCACTGACTAGACGGGTATAGTGCTAGAACTTGAGCCATTAACAACTACTGATTGTGACCTATTGTCAAGGAATCACTTGATTCATAGAAATGTTTAACCTCGGATGCCATAGAAATGGAGGTTAAGAGAGGGTTTTCGTGATTGACCATCTCAAAAGCTTTAGAAAAATGTCAAGAAGAATTAAATCAACTTGGCTTTTTAAGTTCAGATAATGGAGAATGGCATAAACTAGCATAAAAAGTTGGCTTTAGCACGATCTCCCCCCCCCCCCCTGAAATCATACTGTCATTAAAAGAAAAGGTTACATGGTGTTAAGTGTTTTGTGATGTGAGATAATGTGTTCCAGGATTTTACACAAAATACTTACTTTACTTACTTACTGCCCGTTATGCCTTCTGGCATGTAGGGCAGCAACAAAGGTCCTCCACCGGAGTCTGTCTTTGGCTAGTTTCTCCACTGTTCCCCAGGACTGTCCCATGCTTTTCAGTTCGGTTTCCACAGTGCGCCTCCATGTGATTTTCGGTCGTCCACGTTTTCTCTTGCCTTCAGGCGTCCAGTGTAGGGCTACTCTCGGAATTGAGTTGTTTTCTTTTCGGATGACACAAAATACAGGTGAGATATACAGGGCAGTAGGGTCAGATCCGGGGCCTTTCTTATAGACAGGTCTGATGCGACATTAGCCATGTTCCAGATTTTAGGTAAGGTACCAGTATGTAATGAGCTACATGTTTATGCGTTTAACTAAAGTATTACGTTGTTTTCTGATACAGTTGTACATACTTTCAATATTTCTAGATTTATTCAATGACCATCACAATAAATTTATAGCTTTATTCAATGACCCTCACAATAAATGCAAACAAAAATATGTTCATTCCATAGAAGAGTATACACCTAATAAGTAGTATGCTTTATGTAAATATATGTTACAGCAACATTTGAAGAACACAGTACAATACATTCATGACACTTCACATCATACCACTGTATAACAGACATTTTGGGTAGACTGAAATAAGATAAATAAATAGTATATTTAGAACGCCTAACCGGCTGCACAACAACCATAGAAACAGTAGAGTTGAGCTGATGCATTGTATGGCAATCGTACGTCGAACGTACGAAGGCCGTACGATAATTGATCATAGTAAGGCTGTCGTGCGATGACTGTATTGTCGCACGAGCACCTCACGTCTGTTGTACGACCGCCGTAAGAATATTTCACAATTGCCAATAATACACGGTATAACCAGATGAATGGACAACCGAGTGATGAGTACCCAACAGAGGTAATTACTGATGACGGGTGTGTACCCAACAGAGGTAATTACTGATGACGGATGAGTACCCAACAGAGGTAATTACTGATGACGGGTGAGTACCCAACAGAGGTAATTACTGATGACGGGTGAGTACCCAACAGAGGTAATTACTGATGACGGGTGAGTACCCAACAGAGGTAATTACTGATGACGGGTGAGTACCCAACAGAGGTAAGTACTGATTCATTAGCATTCGAAAATCAAAGCTACTTATTTCGTTAGTATTTTTGTTAATCCTCGTTCAATCTAAAACTCCGTATCTTCATAGAAAATGTACATGTATATCGCAAAACGGAAAAGACAGCCATGGGAAGGACTAAGTTTATTTCCAATGATTTAAAATTGTTCGAAATCACGAATTAAGTCGAGAATTCAATATCAAATGCGAAAGTTTCGAACTTTTTTTGCAAACCTTGCATACTTAAAAAATAGTTTCTCGGTGACTATGGCAAGTTTGACTTCCAGAAAGGACGGCGACTTCAGCAGTATACGCCATGGTTGCTATGCAGCAAATAGAGACTCTTGTCGACAAACGGAAGTTATTATTATTATTCATCTGCAGACTCTCAGATTCAGTAGAGTTGGAGATTATGGAGAGACAACTCGTCACAACTGACGCTTCAACAAGTATGATGTCAGTGCAACATGTAGATTATGTGATACAGAGGACTAAAGTATAGAACACTTTCTACTCAAATGCTCGTCACTTGCAGACACCAGGACAGATAGCATACAAAAGATACTACAAATTGCAGATCTATCCCCTACCAGCAGCTTAAAGCTGGGTTCACACTCTAGCGTTTGGACCGACATATACCGATGTTTGGGCAAACGTTCAGCTCCGTCAGTAAAAGTTGATGATCGCTGGTGAACGCTGAAGAACGTTGTGTTCGTTGAAAATTCTTAACATGCAAAAACATTATGGACGTTTGGAAATAAACGCGGATGTACGTCGTGCTCCGTTTGTAAACGTTCCTGAACGCTAAATTAAGTTGATTCAAGTTTGCTTAAGTTAAACTCCGTTGGCAAACGTCTGCAGAAACGCTGGTGGTGATAATGAATTGAGTCGAACGTTTATCTAGCAGAGGCCAACGGGTATCCGACGCAACGAACGCGATACTTACGCAAAGGCTGGCGTAAGCCTACTTTCCTCAGCGTAAATGTGAAAAGTTGTCCAACGGAGGCCAACGGGTATCAGAAGCAATGTACGCAATAGCAATAGAACTTTCCATAACGTATCAGTAACTTAGGTAAACTTTGTACAACGGATCCTGGCTTTTGGCACCTCGTTCGTCTAAGTTAATCAACAATAACAAATACGTACCCGACTGTTGTAGCCTTCAACCACCAAAGCTGCATTGTAAACACGCGAAGGGTTGTGCGGTGAGCCCTAGGAGATTCTAATCGAAAACAGATATGTTTAGATCTTTGTCGAAAACCACCATAGATCACAGGTATAACTGTCATACTGAAGAATCTTCATCATTCAAATCGGAATCAACTATGTGATTACCATGATTAAGCCAATCTCGATGTTGGCGTTACTTTCCCTAGTGGGGTCCCAGACCTTTTTGTGATGAGCTGATATAATCTAGATACATGCGGCGTATTTCTTATCTCAACCAGAAATATGTGTATATATTGTAATATACGTGTACAATCTCACTATATCATTGATCGCGAAGTTTAATTAACGTGCGTGCATTGTTATAGAAATATGTAGTAAAAAGATGTTGTTTTTTGTGTGTAAAATTTATTAGATACTATAGATACAGTACGTAGTTATCTACACTTAACAAATCTTATTTATAAGTGTGCATGTATTATTTACCCATTAATCAGTCAATACGTGTTTGATCTTGATGAAATTTTCAACATATATGTAGCTTGGATATGTGGAATTACGATTCAATTGATTTTATTAGTGTTATTATTATTACCATTACAATCTCATAACAGTTTTCACAAATAGAATAAACAAATGATGACCTCAGCAAAAGACAATGTCACACATTTTTGTCGTGTGTTCATCGGGTGTTTGTCAGTTTGTTGATGCAGCTATGTATCCTCTTTGCTGATCAAGTTCGTTTTCAAGTGTATGTAGGCCTACTTATCATGGAGACAGAAGTAAAGTAAACAATGATAAGAATAAAGCCCACTTTAGGTTTATATACAACTACCCACTTTTGCCCTAAAATGCAATTGCTGAAGAGTTACCTCCCCTTGACCTTAAAATTCAAAATGTACTTTCAAAAGTTAATATTCACTATGTTGTTGAGTGAAAAATCGCATAATTTTGTGTTCTTTGAATGTAACTTTCGATACATCTAAAATTCTAATTGATCGTTCTTATAGATAAGTTGAACCTGCGCCTCATTTTGTTCGTTTATCTTACGTGTTTTGATGTTTCATGGTTCAGTGAACCGCTACATTTAATTAAGAAGAAAAATACTCAATATAGCATGTACACAAAATTGCATGCAGAAATATTCATAAATAAAAAAGGGTTAGACGGTAAAAACGCGTGCACCAATGTCCATGGACACTTTTTACATGTATAGGGATCCTGTAGTAACCTTAGCCATAGTAGACAACATGTTAGATTTGTGTTTTCAAGAACACTGCATAGCGCTTCTCAATCTCTGGGACGAAAATACACGTATTCTCGTCTTTCAGTCAATCCACAATTCATTTTCAACACTGAACATTAGCCTAATAGGCCCAATCATTTCATTATTCACTTTTAAAACACTATAGAATCAAGCAAGATTAGAATTACGCTGCATGAGGTATACATATTTATTATTTTAGGTTAGATACCCCTAGCTGGGACGAATAACAAATATTCGTCCCAGGATACCCGTAAATTTGGAACGGTTACAATATGGCCGTTATCAAGTCTCCATGATAGTCACGTGACGTACAGTATGGCGGCGTCCATGGCTACTGACTAAAAGTTATATTTCGGTCGTGGGAAAATTGCTGTTAATTCAAGGTATGTTTCATGACAATTAGTAAACAAAACAAACACGAAAATAACAGTTTCTGTTTTGCATTATTTGAAATATTGGCCCACAAATAGTAAATACTGCTGTTATAATCTAGAATTTTAAATTGTTCTAATAATTGACATTTTGAGTGTCCTATAAAATGACCTCAGTTCTACATGGTACAATGTACATGTGTTACGTTCACGTAGATTAATAAGGATCGTTGTTGCATTATATTGTGTTCCATGTCTTTATATCGGACACTTTGTTAAGGTAAGAAAATTCTGTTGAATTGTGTTTAAAAAAAACTACTTTTATAAATATAATCAGGTCTAGGAAACTGCTACATTTACAAATCATCTGTAAATATACAAAATATCTGTAAAATTATAGAGTTTGTAATCTATAAATTTATTGATCATGAAAATCAAAGTTATATATTTCAAGATATAACACTGATTCGCATTTATTTCAATGGCGTGAAACCGTGTTAAGTACCCCCGTGGTATAGGAAATGGCACACTTAACAAGTTTACATTGTCATTTTGTTATAAAAATTAAACCTTCATGATAAAAGAAATTAACAATTACGTTTGTAATATTGTTATACCCCTGATGAGCCTATAAGGGCAAAATGCATTGGGTTTTTGGGAGGCGTTTAAGCCTCTCATTACTACCATTGCCCATTTCTTAATACAAAATTAACCACCTTTAGGCTGCTATGTGAATCCGCATTCAAGTAGTTCCAGATACTGTCAACAATCCCAATACTGCTACATATGTTTCTCTAATTTTTTAACTGATTTAAGCCAATCAGCAACATTTGTTTATTCTAAGATCAAAAATTATTGTGAAACTGTTCGTTAAATCGATATTTTTGCAAAAAATTCACTACACCGGCCGATACCGAACTTGTTTCATAATACGAAAATGACGTGTTCATCAAATGTCCCGGCTGTAAAGCTATTTTTAGAAACTTCAGACTACGGTCAAATGATGGTTTTATCAATGAATCGTATACGGTCTGCAAAGTACTGTTATGCAATCATATGGTGACGCTGTACTAGCTAGCCGCTTTCTATAGACTGTCTCACGCTGTGAGGGAAGTGATTACAAGACGGTTCTGTAGAATCTGATAAATAGGCGCGTAGTATTATTTTAAAGCAACTTTTGATATACGCATTCAATACACGTATTACATATAAATTAATTATAATATGCACCTTTTAACAATTATTTAGATACCCAACATGCCTATATAGTCACATATGCCTATTTTGACATTCAAGACAAGATCGGCAGTAAGAAAACAAACATTAAATGTGTAAAGTTGGTTTAAGCTTTAGTAGCAGCAACCAGATCGCCTCCCACTTGTACTCTCAGTGCTTTGATTAATTAAATTATGGAGTTTTAATTACTCATTTCGTAATTTTTTATTTTTTATATATATAAATATATAGAAAATATATGTTATCTATGGTCTCTGGCCATACTCAGCTTATTACATCACGTTCACGTGGTATGAAATGACCCACCTAATGTCTTAAAGTCCCAAATGGCAAAAAACCTAAAATAATTCATAATGTTGTTGTTTCCACTTTGATTCCATGGCTACATAGGTCAATTTTACATAACAATTGGCTGACTTCTTTACTTCTTTTCACATTATAAATCAATAACAACTATCAAGACAGAAGAGCACTGGTTGCAAATGGCCATAGATTAATTGACTTCACAAGTCAACTGGAACATGTCCTTTAGAATGAAATGCAATAATCTTTTACTGCAACCTATGCATTAGCCATGACATCTGTATAGTCCATCTGTAACCGTATTGATTCGGGAAAGCCAAAAATGTCAATAACAGTAAATATTAACAGTACTTGTCTAACAGATTATTTCTTATTTTGACCATTTAAAAAAAAATCTCATCCTTCTGGACACCATACTCTGAGTTTGACAGGTGTGTAGGACATTTTAACATGTGACCTGGGTACTGTTTTATCAAAACATTTACGCTAGCGTAACGCTAAGTTTTTCATAAATATTGCGTACGTCGATAACATTTGTGCAAATGTGTTTTACTAAGATATTTTTTCTCATGTTCTGTCGTAAGTTTTGGCGTAATTCAACGCAAGGTCCGAGTAACCGTAAATAGCAAATATGAACGTAGTGAAGAGTTTTTGCCATGCACTGATGATTTTCGACCGTCACTTGTTGTTATAGACTGTGATTAGTAATAAAAACTTGTTTAATCATCAAAACTTATCGAACTTTTATGTATATTTATTCATTCTGGTTCCCGTTATATTGGTAATATTGTGGCCCGGTCTACGTTCAATATTCAATATTTTTACGTAAGTGAATGTAACAACTTGCAATCGATTAGTAAAACACACTTAAGGAGGTACGCGCACCTTTTATCTAACGATCGAATTTTCCTTGAAACATCTTAAAATGACAGAACAGTCTTCTAGAACAACATTGAAATCATAAAAATGATATGTCACCAGGCTCGTTTTCGACATACATGGCTTTCTAATGACCTACCATTGTATTTTGGTCATTTTATCTATTTCCAGCATTTATGGCACCATTATGTTCTTTTTAAGATTATTACTGTATGAAACCACTTTTAAGCAATGAATGATATTTTGTGTGTTCAATGGTCTTTCCTATTGACATTAGTCACACTTCCAGCTGCCTGGTGAACAAATTCAGTATTTGAACATGGTAAATAGTTACCCCACCCACTTGCTAAAAAGTGTGATTTTCAAATGATTTCAAATGAACGTCAAAAAATACCCAACGATCGAAAATGATTTAAAATTAGCCCTAAGTTTAGTATCAAATAGAACACCAGTTTAGTCAAATAAAAAATAGGGGTCACCAGCCTTTTTTGGGAGCTGTGCATAAAAAAGCACTAATTATGAATAAATTTGCATAAAATTAACCTAATTTGCATATTGTAATGAAATAATTTTTTCTTAAAATTATTTCAAAGTGTGGCTACCTCTTATAACTAAACCATGCACTACATGTTATATATAAGCATATGCATTTGAACAATTGTAGGGACTTATTGTGAACCCATATTATTCACAATTTTGCCGTTCCCCACCCACTTTTTCATACAGGCAAAAAATAAAAAGTTAAAAGTATCTAATTTGTGCGATAATATTTTGTTTATTTTCATTAATCAACATTCATATGCAATCATTGAAACTAAAATTCATGTTTGTTCTTATCTAATACGATTTTGAAATTTCGCGCATGCGCACAAGGCAGCTCGTACCTCCTTAAGGATTTGCGTAAGTGACAAATATATCCGCAAACTTACGCGACATTTACGCAATGTCAGTAAAACAGTACCCTGGTGCTGACATGGTTGCCAGTGTGCTCTATAAAAATACGAAGTTGAAATTTCAATTCACAATATAATGGAATTACAAGGTTAGAGAAATAAAGTGACATAAGACATTATTGGTAGAGCCTACATTTCTAGTTCTTAAAACTTCAAATTTCACTTTGGGCACTGTTTATTCACAACATACAGCCTTCCAAAAATACTGTAGAATCTGGAAAGTAAGCCCATATTTGAATATAAGCGCATAGCAAAAAATGCAGTTGTCAGGACTCGAACCCATATGTCCTAGCATGAAAATCAAGCTCTCTACCGATTGAGCCAGCGAAACTGACAAGATCAGGACATATAATATAAATATAATTATATAAATGCTTTTAAAGGCATCCCAACCAGGTATATTCACACACCATGTCTAAATATTGTAATCTCCCATCATGGCTCAAAAATCGTGGTTCATCTATACCTGTGGTTATAAATATTAACCAAACAATTTAGATACAGTGATCTAGATGTAAAACCTCTTTTCCATTCTCAGTTTGAAAAATGTACGGATACTCAGGTTTTATTATTTACACTCTATTGTTTTCCTCTGTCCGGCGTTTTGGTAAACTTCACCTGAATTACTGCTAACTTTACCTCATACATGTACTATGATTCTAAGCAAAAATTCTTTCTCACATGTAGAACACATTTTTTTAAACACAGCTTTCAACAAATCATTGTCACGGGTACGAAAAATAATGTTATATTTCATCACTTTATACTTCCTTGAATGCATGGCTGATTGATTGTACAGTCTGTTTATTCAGGTCTGTCACTTCACAGGAACCTGATATTATAAATACGTATAATATATATTAAAATAAGATGTTAATAAGAGAAATTGCAATGTTTGTGTACACACTGTTATGTAAAGAATGACTGACCTGAATAATTAAGTTACGGTATTAATGTAACCAATATTTATTTGAACACACCTTTAATGAATCAGGTGAGCAATATATAGGGCCATCATGGTTCTCTTGTCATATGGTTCGCAATATTTGGCCTGATCCTGACCTTTAAGCATGAATATATTTCAAGGTTCTTGCGTTGAATATATAGATTTCCGCGAGCAGATCGTGCAATATCAGTTCTTTAGATTGGTGTTTGGATTTCACATGGAGCATCTTCGTGATACTTCCTGTTTATGAAAACATACAACTGGGGTTATAAATATAGACACGATATCAACTGTTAAATTACGCTAATGGATCACGTCAAATTCTCTGTGCTATATAGTAAAACTCCCACAACTAGAAGTTTACTACTGTAACAACAAGACAATAACATGGTTTACATTATTATGCAATAAACAATTTATTTTGATATTACACGCTCCAAAACACAGTCATATATCAAAATACTCCCATTAAAGTATACATTATAGACTATGCACATTCAATCTGAAACTTAAGCAGAAAAAACACTTTTTACGCATAAATACTTTAATTAATTTATTTCCTTCGTATTATAAAGGTTATACTTGTGTGATAGGACTTGTTCTTATTAGGAATGAATACACCAGAGAATACAGGGAATTATTAGGAATTAATCTATTTTGGCATGATAAAGAGTAATCTAAATGAAGCATATTTCTTCACGCTTGCCAGCTTACAAGGATGTTTATACTATAAATCTATCAATCAGGTCAGTCACTTGTTTTACATAACATTGTGTATAGCTAAGAACATTTACAGTAACATGGAATCCTTGAATATCCATGCTTATCCGTTGTCCCATTAGACTTATTGAAGGGCCCAAATTCTTGGTTAACCCAATTGACCGTTTCTTCTAGCATTAATTTGGCTTGCTACAAAACTTTCATACTTGCATGTCCGATGTTGTATTTGAACATTCTCCATACATCTATATCACCTTACCTCATTTTGACCTTCACATTTACTTAGAGTTATTTTAAAAGGGTCCAAATAAAAGGGACAAGGCTACCATGGGGGCATAAGCGTTTATTGAACGCAGTCTTGTTTTAATAGATGTTATGTGTGTTAGTGTGTATAAATCGATTAATCAGGTCTGTCACTTGTTTACATAACATTGTGTATATAAACATTGCACATTCTCTTATTTATGTAAAATGTATATTTATATACATATTTTGTGTATTATAGTATGTTGCTTATAGTGAATAAGGTATTGGTTTACACTCCCTTTTTTCAAATAAAAATGTATATAATGTTATAATATACAAGGTTATGACAATTAAATGACAATATTGTTACTAATAGTAAAGTGACAAATAAATCATGCCAGTGCTGAGCTGTAAATATATATTTTCTATAAATACCCCAAAAAATTGATATAACATTTTCAAGTAGTTTATCTTCGTTTTCTCACTACAAATTTCAGATATTAAATTATACTACAAATATCCTGTATTTGCTGATACTATCAGTCGGGGACTGTCTATACATGTGGACAGGGGATTGTTCATCTTTCAACTATGTTGGGATGAGTTCAGTTAGACAGACTTTTAAAAGCTTCAATTAATTGTCTCGTCCTACATTTTAACCTTAAGGACGATTTGTGTGTTCTATATATAACGGTATTTAATTGTGATATAAGTTCATTAGACAGGTCAGTAATTTTCTAGCTCATTATAAAGTCAGTGTCATGAGAGATATTTCTATAGATATTGTCTGCTGATGATAACACTAGCCTTTGTTTACAAATAAAAATGAAAATTAAATGCATTTTTGATGTCCGTGTTTGTTCAATATTGTTCTTACTCACTATTAATGCATATACTCTTTCGATCTACACTGATAACAAGCGGTCAGTTGACTGGGCAGTGTTTAAATTAGGGTATGTTTGTTGATTGATATGTCTATAGTTTTTTCCAGTCAGGGTAAGAATCCAGTGACGCAGAGGTCGAGTCCACTACTATGGTGTTAAATCAATTATAAAGCCGCTTATACAAACAGCTATACTTTGGATGCTAAGCTAACATCCTATTTTTGCTCTACCTGTTCAGACAATGGTTGTAATCTTTCATGTACACATGAACTGCACAATATCCTAACTGAACAATATACTATTTCAGGACTTATAATTATTCATCAGGCCACAGTTGGTCATTACTGGATTTACCCTATTTGTTATTTTTCCAATTTTGCTCCCAACAACAACATTTTCAAACATTTCTTGTTATCCTTATAATAAACAAACTGTGGCTTCTGCTCATCAGGACCTCATTATGGCTTTCACTAGTAACACATGGTATGATTTACTTGGCCTCAAAACAAAATCTTATTAAAATTGAAATTGTTTGATTATTATTGACCGAAATTTCGACTGAGATTGTTAGACAAGGCATAGTTAACACATTATAAGTATACTATAGTGCGGCCAAGATATGATGGCACAATAACATTGTGTAAACGTCAATGGTTGGATTAGTCCATATCAAAACGCGGGTACGTAAATAAATCACGATCATCTAAGCGCTTGTTCAGTTATTTAAATTTATTTAATTAAAGACGAAGATCATTGTGCTTATTATATGGTCTAGTGGTAACGCTTCTAATCTCAACGCGGACGGTCCGGGTTCGAATCCCATCAGAATCTTTTAATAATTACTTTTTTGTTTCGCGAATGTTTTTTCCGCACACTTTTCACAAAACTGTATTTGTATTTGTGGGTGTATTACTTACAACCAGATAAACTGTGTAAACTATGGCTAAACGTATCGTTTTAACGTAACAAGGAAGATACTTTATGTTTAACGTATTAGAATTCTGCACACGAGTGGCATCAATAGAACTGCCAGTGATTCCGTTTTTCTGTCAAAGGAAACAAACTACCGCGATGACAGGGGTATCAGAAAGGACGATTTCACGCATAAAGGCGAAGAAATTGCACAATAGTGTAAGTAAATCAAGAAGTAACAAAATCTCACTGGATTCTTTTGATGATGATGATGATGATGATAATGACAGTGATTATGACGAGGCGGATGGTGATAGCGATGATGATTTTGCAGATTTCTAAAATGATTATATCACAAACACTGCTGATGAACAATGTTAATTCATATAATTTATATATACATGTATACGTACAGAATATTAATTTATAACTGATTGTTCCAGATAAATATAATAAACTATTATATAATAAATATACAGAATAGAGAAAGTATACGAATGAAATAAATGTAACTAGATAATTAACGTGTAACGGGATATACTAAGAAAAAAAGTTTACTAGAACTGAAGAATACAATGCATTACCAAAATAATGCACAAAAGTGAGATTCGAACCAGTAACCTCTATCCATAATATTATTGTATTTACAACGCTTTACCGACTGAGCTAACGAGGCACATGTAAAATCGACTTGTATATTTGCTCATAATGCGAAAACGTAATACGAAACAAGCGTTTAATGACCCTGACTGTAAATAAGCACCCCTTTCTGTTGAAAATGAACCCATCAGCTAATTAGCATGTGTAAATGTTATTGTGCCATCATATCTTGGCCGCACTATATAGGTTGATCTATTTGAGTATAGGTTGATCTATTTGAGTATATGTTATCATATTCAAGTATACCGTATTCTCTCGAATAAACGCTTCCCCCCCCCCCTAAGAAACGCCTCCCCCCCCCCTACTTGTTTTAATGAAAAAAACAATTCCAAATTAAAACGTTTTTTAAAGACTTTAATTATGTTTATTCTATTGATAAGCATATGATAAATGATTCACATAAAATTTAGTACAACAGTTAGAAAGACCTTTGATCAAAAGTTAAAGTACATAGTTAGACCTTTGCTAAAAAAATATAGTAAATATAACTAAGAATTTTTCTCAAAAAAATGACCCTGAAATAAACGTCCCCTTTTGGCAAATTTCATCACCTACATTAGTGTTTTTTTTCGAGGGAATACGGTAGTTATTATTGTACCACTGGTAAATGTCATGATTATGGGGTATTCAAGATATCAGTCACCCAGCCTGATTGATAAATTTTACTATTAAGTTCAACTATTGTACTACTCTATGTACTACAAAGATAATGTGTACTATAAAGTTTATTCATTCATGTTAAACAAAGTTATAATGCACATGTCTTTACTTTGAAATAATTCAGTGTTTATCAACAATAGCACATTTTATAGTTTAAAATAATATTTTTCTATGTTTTCGGCTACAAGTCTTTTCCAAGAAAGTAACAATTTAACGGATGTGATGTATAAAAAATAATGTCTTTATTTTACAAAGGGTTAAATTTCTTCTATACTTTGTGCTAATTTATTTACCAGCTAATTATCTATTTTGGTAGTAAATAAATGGTGTTTTCATTGTTGAAGAATTACTATAGGGATGTTTAAACACAAATAGTTTGACCAGTCATTGATGGACTGTAGTTTATGAGCACCTTGTGAATTATTTTGCACAATACATCAAGTTTACAAGTAAGTCTTTGTTTATCTTTGCTTTATAGTATGGGAGTAGATTTCGTAGTGTATAACTCTAGCACGATAAATTGCAATACAAAAACAAACACAAAATCCGCTATATTTATCGTTTCTGAATATTTAGGAGCATGAAAACTTTATATGTTGTGCCAAACGTTTGAATGCTTTCATTGGTAAGTGTTACGGTCCTTGGTTTTAATCCATAACAAAAATATAGGCAATATTGTGTTTGTTTTTGTACTGCAATTTATCGCGTTGAAGTTATACATATGTAACTATGTCGTAAATTCATGCGTGTGTAATGGTGTATGATATAGTTGTATGTTCATTATATGTGTTGTTTTGTGTATTTGTAAGCAAGTAAGTTTAAGTAAGTAAGTGAGTGAGTGAGTGAGTGAGTGAGTAAAGTAAAGTAAAGTAAAGTAAAGTAAGGTCAGTATTGTACTCAAGCCATCACTGATAAATCGTACACATCTGATTATTCCAAAATTTCACGCCTTTCTCATAATACTAGTATCCTGGGCGCACTAGAACACCTTTATTTTAGGTAAACTTTTCTCATAAACTATCAAAGCTATTGCTTTGAAACTTGCAATGCTTGATCACCATCAATACCTGAGCCTGTAAAGCCAGACCCATAACTCTGATCTGCATTTAGTTATTGCCAATATTTGGACTGAGTAAATTCCTTGGTTAAGTTATGTGTTAAGGTTCACTTTTTTCATAGATTATGGGGGCTAATGCTTAGAAAATTTTAACAATTGTTATTCACCAATACGGTAATACCTGATCATATCAAGCAAGACCCATAACCCTGATCTGCATTTTGCAAGTGTTATTGCCCCTATTTTGACTTAGTAAATTGCTTGGTTAAGTTTTGTGTTTAGGTCCACTTTTCTCATACACTATGTGGGCTATTGCTTTGAAACTTTCTACACTTGTTCATCATCAATACCTGATCATGTCAAGTAAGACCCGTAGCTTTTTCTGCATTTTAGACTACTTCTGATATAAAAAAATCAATTCCTCATATGACCAAACTAATACTAGTACTTTTCTATGAATCACAGTGCTTTAATAGGCCCCCCCTCCCCGAAGTTTGAAAGAAAATAAATTAAAGAATATAATACTGGTATTTAATTTGTATTTATCTTACTGGACTTAAGGATAAGGACAACCAATCAGATCACACCATATTAAACTTTTGGTCAGTAACAGGCAATAGGATTGGATATCCTTATTCTTCAATTAAATAAGATCAATATTGAATACCACCCCTGAACTAAATGTTGCACAGCCCTGATAAACATGTCATTAAAACCATGATAAGAATGCAAAAGCATGCATGCATATAGATTGGATAACAGGTGCAATCATACAGGATTGTGATAGCCTGGCTTTATGAGGTGTTTGTTGTGGTTTGTTGTACTTTAATTTGCATAGATGCCTGTGATTCATTTCCTTATAGATCACAAGTAGTGTGATGTACTCTACACTGATGCGAATTACAGTAAAACCTCGGTAATACGAGCAGCGATTATTCGAGCAACCGGCCTAATTCGAGCAAATTTCAAAGTCCCGACGAATTTGCTCTATATTGTACATTAAATTATCCCTCTTACTCGAGTAAAGTTATTACGAGCATTCGGTCTAATTCGAGCACAGGTGTCGGTCCACTAAACAATTTTCAACGATAATTCGTTACTTTATCTCGAGGCAATCATCCGAGCGAAATTTTACACCTCCGAAAAAATGTGAGATTTAATCTTGTTGCGATCCATAATTTTCACATTTCGTGATAATCACATTCTATCACAATAGCGTAATCCCCAACACTTAAATTGATTTCAGAATTTTCGATTCGATACATTAAACACGAAGTAGAAGAAAATTTATTAATGAGTGTGATTAAAACGACACATGTGTTTCAGAACAAGTTCAATAGACAACACTTGGGAACTTAAACACATACGAGAACTAGAATTATTAAATGCCGTACCATCGTTGACTCGCACAGACTTTAATTATCAAACAAATCAAGTCAAAAACCTTTCCGATTCCGTTTTTCATGAAAACCTGCTTACGTACAATACCACTTGTTCGATACTGAATAGGTATAGAAAATCAAGTCCGCGATTAAATCCAATTCTTATCAAACAAGAAACAAAATTCGTCGATTTGTAAAGTACAAATTAAGTCAACAATATGCGTTGATTGACGAATTCATACCGCGGTATGGAACTCTGATGTTACACTACTCCCAACTCTACCGGCAATTTCTTTGATGTGCGGCGTGTTTGAAGTCAGTCGAAAGACCGCCGCGCTTTGATGTACCGCGCGCGTTTCACCTGGAAACCACAGGGATATAACTCATTCAGTTAAACATCATGCCCGAAAAATTATCATAGATAATACAGCGTACGCTATTTACTCAACTGGCCGTATCCCTGTGCTGGAAACTTGGATCAACTTTGCATCCGGGTTTATATTGTCACGTCATCTGATCGATTTAAAGAATGGGTTGAAGTTGAACGAGGTGATTTTGTGCGTGGGTGTTTATTCACTAATGTAGGATCTATCATGCGCTTCGGATAATGTAATCTTTTTGCCGATGCGAACTTTTATTACAACCGTTAAATGGAGTTTGATATTTAATGTAAAAGTATTTATTACGACTTTTATATGCAATTTGTTCAATTCGGCAAATGTCCACACGATTCAAATTGCGCATATACTCGATATACAATGACAATATTAGTAGTTACAACCAAATACATGAATTGACAAGCACATTTTCATTATAAACACAGTTACACTTAGTAATAACAACAATTCATCATACACTTCGGATATTTCGAGCACCTGGCCTAACTCGAGCATTTTGCTTGTCCCGATGGGTCCTCGAGATAATGAGATTTTACTGTAGTTTGTCCGCACTTATCCTTTGGTATAAATCGATTATTCAGGTCAGACACTTGTTTACATAACATTGTCTACATAAACATTGCAATTATCTTATTAATGTCTTATTTTAAAATATATATAAGATCCGTCATGAGTTGTCTTTATCAATATTTCTTAAACAAGTCTAGAAAACACAGGTTATAAAGCGAGCCTTTAGCGAGCTTAATAATTTGTTTTCCTAACAAGCTTAAGAAATGTTCATCCCAATAAAAACGAAGGGTGGATTCTTTTTATCACATTACCATAGTAACGGAGTCAAAACAACGTCAGAAATAACAAATTTAAGCCGATGACATTACGTTTTTTGTGCTGAAAAGCTGTTGACGTCACGCATTTGTTATCAAGCATGTTGGAGAACATTGTTCCTTCATTTGTTCTCACATGGAAAACCACCGTATTTATTTGATAAAGTATGTTTATTATATGACTAACACTGTATTGTCGCGAATACAGGCCAAATCGCACAGTGGAATAGTCAACATGACAGATTGCATTTTCCATATCATACATGTCAGGTTTTCCGAATCCGTATCATGCCAGTCTGACGTGTTATATGCCAAACATTATGTCAACGACAATAACGTCATGACATAAACATTTACCTTTTTATGAATGAACGTCGCGTTATATGCCGAAAATATGTCGACGTTCATGACGTCAATGTAAACACTTTAAAAGCATTTTCGCGCGTAAAAGCGCTTTTTTCACTGTATATCACTGCAGTTGTGTTGATCCGTTAAGCCGTATTACCTCTCGTTGCTTGCACCATACCGCATCACGCTCGACCTAACGGTCTCGCGAGATACGGCATTACACAAGCAATTCGAGATAATACGGCCCAACGGATCAACACACTGTAGTGATATTCCGTATGTATTTGTATGTACCTTAGTGAATAAGGTATTAGTTTACACCACAGTTAACTGTATCATTGATAAAAATAGTAAAAAAAATTCTGTTATAAAATTTATGTTATCTTATATAAATCTTATAAAAAAAATTGTTTTGTTTACTTTTTATTAATGATACAGTTACCTGTGGTTTTATTGACACAGCCTTTTCTCCAATTCAAAAGTTTAAAAAAACAAATGTTGTGATATTGCAAAGTTTGTATATAACTCTAGCGCGATAAATTGCAATACAAAAACAAACACAAAATCCGCTATATTTATCGTTTCTGAATATTTAGGAGCATGAAAACTTTATATGTTGTGCCAAATGTTTGAATGCTTTCATTGGTATGCGTTACGGTCCTTGATTTTAATCCATAACAAAAATATAGACAATATTGTGTTTGTTTTTGTACTGCAATTTATCGCGTTGGAGTTATACAGGTATAGATAAACCATGTTTTTTGAGCCGTGACTAATTTATGCAGCAAAGTTTATTCACCCTAAAAGGGTATGTATATATAAGAAATACCAACATAAGTTAAATAAGTTGTTTCATTAAGTAGCTGAATACGTGGCCCAATGGATAAGGCGATGTTCTATAAGACTTACTTTTCTAGGTTCGATCCTTGTAAGAGTCGCTTTTTATATTTTTTTCAAATCCCTTGTTTAAGTAATTTTACACAAGAAAGCTATGCATTTCCTGGAATTTATTTAATAACGAGTCTTTATTGGTCAAAATTAAGTGTCCTTAGTCATAGTAATCGCGAGTAATTATATACTTTTGGCTGCGACTAGTAAAAATACTGGTGAAGATGCTCGTATGATAAAGAATATTTAACATGGTTTATATTTACACAAAGGAGTTTAAATATAAAATAGTCTATGTGTATTGAACTTGTATTGCCAGCAGGACACAAATATTGGCGTTAGATATTGCAATAAACTGTCTTTAAGTACCCACTATATATTCAAATGCATCATCCGGCTCGGAAACAGACACAACTGACGGGTCGCCAACCTGTACACCAAGTCGATAATCTTTGACACAAGTTTAAATATTGGATCAAGTAAATGGTAAATTAAAATTGGTCCGTGGAAAGAAATGAAAACAGTAAAACATGAAAACCCATTGCATGTAGATTGATTGAAAAGTCATAGTAATAAAATGACTTTAAACAATGTCTTTATGCTCCTGATAAAAAAGAAAAAATGTAGTTGAGAAAAAAGTGGAGTTATCAGGACTTGAACCCACATGTCTTAGACTGAAAATCAAGCTGTCTACCGATTGAGCCAGCGATACTGACAATGTCATACCATACAAAAATATATATCAACGCATTTTAAATGCATCCCAACCAGTATATTCACACACCATGACTAAATAGTGTAATCTCCCGTCACGGCTCAAAACTCGTGGTTGATCTATAACTTTAGAAGTATAGGATAGAACATGAGTAGGGGTTGTATATGAAAAAAAAATCGAGCGCAGCGAGATTTTTGTTTTCATATACCACCCCTACGAAAGTTCTATCTGACTTAGACCAAAGCTAAAATTGTTTGTTTATCAGATACACTTTGAGCATGAATGACCTACTAAATACATGTACAGTGATTGATACATAGTATTTACAATAAACTCAAATCGGTTACATTGGCCTTTCCTGTAATTAAATCAAGGTATTTTGGTGCACGGGTATTTTGTGTTTTTATTGGTGACATTCCATGGGTCATTATTCTATACTTGTTAAACATACATGTTTCACAAATTGCCTTTCAACACAAAATGTACATGATTGTATATTGAACCACTCATAATGGAAGAAGTACAATTTGACTTGTTTGATGAAAGTATGTTTTTTGAGTTTGATGATGTGACGGTTACTCAGCTTGAGCATCTTCCAACCCAAGACTTAATAGTTGTGAATGCAAATGAAAATACCAGGTATAAGGACGTTCAGCCCCAGTCTGAACAACAATTGGAAGCCTTAAAACAACAGCGGATGCCGAAGAACACGCGCAAACAGAATACTTGGGCTGGAGCAGCATACGAGCAATGGGCCATTTGGCGGAATTCACAGGTATGTTTGAAGTATTAGATACACATTGTGTCCATTTTTATGATTGGTCAACGAAATTGAAATATATGTATAATATTGATTAATATACATGGTCAAAAAATAAAAAATCATGTAGGTGTTCGCATTACCGGAATAATTCGATACAGCGAAATAAATTCCATTGCTTTGCATTACATAATTATGTTTTTCTACTGTGACCAAATACAGATTAAGTGAAGGGATGCTAAGATAACTCAGATATATTTTATATATTAATTAAGAAATAAAGAATATGTACATGTGTATTATTGAAGAATAAAGCATAGTCACGAGTTTGTATACATAGTAATTAAATCACGAGTGCGTGTATGAAGTAATGTAAACTTTTAAAAATGTAGGTGTGTATTAACGGTTATTCGTGCAGATCTTGGTTTCCTCCATGTTTATATAAGTGAAACGGTAGAATATGTTAGAAATTAGAATGTGTTTTAACATAATATTATCAATTTTTGCCTGATACGTTTTCTGCACAAGTATGCTTATTTGCTTCAGGTTGAAACACTTTTGAGTGATCGAGGACCCGTTCCTTTAAATCTGACACTAGAGTCGAATGAGTCCATTGACTATTGGATGTCAAGGTATTTATAACGTTTTTATATAAATGCAAGATTCTTTAGACATTGGGATAAGACTCTAACCCTGCTCATCCAATGCGTAATAAATAGTATGTCCAGCAAAAAAGGTGTATAAGTATGATAAATACAAACATGCAGTATGAATCTGAGTCAATTATTATTGACAGGTTTGATTGAAGTATCAAAACCTCCATATTGTTGTCGGTATCAACCTTAAATAAAAGCATTTTGTTTCTATTCAGGTTCGTAGTCGAGTGTCGCCGACAGGATGGGTCACCGTATCCACCGAACAGCCTATATAACCTGGTTGCAGGCATCCAGCGCATTCTCAGAGAGGAACAAGGTCGTAATGATATAAATTTTCTTGACAATTCGGACAAAACGTTTGCAGAGCTCCGAAAACAGCTAGATGCGAAAATGAAAGAATTGACTAATCAAGGTATGATATAAAATATATCTATCACTTTCTCATTTTTCTGTTAGAAGGTAAAATATCAAATCCCATGGTAACAGAATATCGAAAGTTTAAGCGTAACAATAAAATGCAATCATTTCAACCTATTTTAAACAAACACCAAAGGTATGCCAAAGGTGGCAGTGACCTCAGTTATATAAACCAATATTCACAATAAAAATAATACTGTACATGATTGTACCTAGATGTATGGGATAGCTTTTGCACATAATGCGTCAAAATGGCGTGAGGGGTAATTGTCACACATTTGAAAAAAGCTGTTGTTTATTACACTTTAGGTGTGGGTATTCACAGACAACGTGCGGATCCAGTCACGGAAGAAGATGAGAACCAGCTTTGGGATAGTGGTGTGATAGGCACAACTAGTGCCAAGTCCCTAAGCTTCGGTGTATTTTTCTACAATTGCAAGGTGTTTGGATTTCGTGGTTCAGATGAACATAGGCAGCTTCAAACTAACCAATACAAACTGTCGATGGAAAAGGGTCATAAAGTTCTTACTTTTTTCGGTCGTTCGTCAAAAAATGTTCAAGGGGGGTTAAAACAACGGCGTGTAGAACCAAAGGTTATAAAACAGTTTGCTGACAATGCGAATGAAAGATGTATTGTTAACCTTTTTCAAGTGTACCTCTCCCATATCCCCGATGGGGACTTTTATGTTCGCCCCCTAGTCGCCAACCCACGCAAAATAGTCAACTTTTCTACCCAGAAAATTGGTGTTAATGTTTTAGGACGCTATATGAAAACTATGTTTACTGAGGCCGGTATCTCAATGGAAAACAGAACCATTAGAAATCATTCAGGTAAAGTTACACTATGCACCCATCTGTATGAAAACGACTTTGACGAACAGGCAATCATGTCACGTAGTGGACATAGAAGCACAGCTGTGCGTGACTACAAAAGGCCTTCAGAGGCTTTACAGCGAAAGATATCTTCAAAATTACAGCCGCCATCCAAGAGGTCCGAGACGCCCCCTCCACCCCCTCCTATAACTGACAACGCCGCCTCGGCGCCGGTTATCAAGACCGAGTCTGCTGGCTTAGGGGAACCTACTAATAACTCCATTGAGATATCGGTCCCAGAATGTATATCTACCGTTATTGTAAACAAAGGCGGGAGAAAAATATCCATTATACTGTAAATGACTATCAAAATATGTGAATTGTTTAAAGAAGATGTTGCGGCATTTGATAAATTAATATATTTTCCAATTATTGTAATTTCATTGCACATGTATGCATTTTAGCGCATTCATACCGTAAAAGAGCAGACTAACGTTTTGTAAAACTGTATAGTTCAATAATTGACAATGCTTTGATTATTTTTTGACTCTATGGTATATTTTGCATACATTGTAACCAGAACTCATGGTTATTGAAATACTTACATCTGAAGCAATAGGTTATACTAATATGACTAATAAATATGAAGTAACATAACAGTTTTAAGAAATTAAAAATGCCACAACATCCTCTTTACTATATCTCTGATCGTTTTTGTATATATGCATGCATAGTGCTTGGTGCTTACATATACTTAATTTATTATTGTTGAGTCTTTTCTTCATTGTTATAATCACACCTGTCAGCGGGTTGTGTTTTCAATAAAGATTACCTGACTTGAGTGGATTATTGTGCTTGGCCTAAATAGTATTGGATAAATCAATGCAAGTTCATATACAACACTTTGTTTATATACCACACCAAACAGTTGTATATGGGATTTATTCAACACTTTTTCTCCTCGTTGATTGGCTAGCTACAGTTAGCTATGGTCTAAGACCTGATTAAACAGACTATAATACAGTCTGGATAATCAGGTCTGTCAATGTATACAAACATTGTAATATCATAACGTTTTAAATATTTCAATTGGAGAAAAAGGCAGTGAAATTAAACCAAACCTTATAATTATTCACTAAGCCAGATATAGTCCGTTAGAGGCGAAAAAAATCGTCTAAAATGAAGATTTCTCAGTATTTACTGCACCTACAAGTATGAGGTTTTGCACGTGTAAATGAAACGAATCTACCTAATACACAATTAAATCTAAGCAACACCAGACATGACTGTGTGAAAAAAGTTTTGTTCATAAGTTCTATGTACAATAATTGTAGTTGTAATTGAAACTTCATATCAGAAGATTCGATACACACAACAGCCAAGTTTATGGTCACGTGACACGTCTAACGGTAGATTTACGTATTTGTAACCTATTTAATATAGTTTATACGAGGCCCGTCTGTACATCTGTACTGTCTATGTGTATCATAACCTGTATACACACATGCGACATACCTAAATAAATCGACTTATAGGGCCTCATAAATATCGCATTCATCACAGCAATGTTAATCTCGCTGATCACGGATTATAACAGTTAATGAAAATACAGTTAAACATCAATGGAATACCAGATTTCCTCCCTGCGTTAAAGTGTCCAAATTCAAGTAATATCAATATACAATAAAGAATAAACTTGTTTAAATAAGTAATTAAAAATTATGAAATTTGAAATGGGAGTAGGTAGAAGGTAATTATAATTCTACGTAAATTTTTATCAACATCGGATGAATAGATTTTTAACCATTCAAAATTTAGACGATTTTTTTCGCTGCAAACGGGCTATACTAATACACACAATATGTGTTAAAATAAGACATTGTTAAGACAATTTGCAAAGTTTATATGTATACACAATGTTATATAAACAGGTGACTGATCTGATTAAATGCCTTATATTGTCCAGTTAGGATCCTTATACAGTGAGGCTGTCAGGGCCGGCGGTCGTAATATTTGTGTACATATAAACTACAACATTATTTTCACTTTATGCTAACTGAACAGTATACTTTTAGGTAAATTTTCAACTTGGGTAGTTAAATGGGGGATTTAGTGTCGAATACTTTTGACCTGTCGCTAATTAATCTCCGTATGGTTTCGTTTTTGTACAGTAAGAATGTTTTGATGAGATATAATAACAACTCTGATTGGACAACGGATAAGCATGGATATTCATCGATGACAAGTTAAAAGTGACAGGCAATACTGTATAAACTCTTTGATTAAAGTACATAAACATGCATAACCTAAAAATGCACCTATATAATATAGTCCGCCTATGATAACCCTAGCCTTTGTTCACAATTAAAAATTACATGGATTTTTGTTGTTCATTCTTTTTCAGTCTTGTGCATATGTTTATAGGATAGACAATGAGTATCGCTGACTACGAGCTTTAGACGCGAGCTAAAGCGATTATATCCTTAAAATAAGATGTTTACTCGGTTATGAAAATGTTAAGATTATTAGATTTAATCCTGGTTTTAAATAATGATCCCGGTTTTTCATGATCAGTTGATGTTCTGAATATTTTGAACATGTTAACCAGAAGGGGTTTTGGTATTCTGTGCACAGTTTAATATGAGTAGCATTGTCAAAATTTCTCAACAACTTCCAAAACATACTGTAAAATCACCATTTTCGAGGGGGTCTAATTTTCGTTGATTTCGTTGTTGTACTCCACCACGAAGTCTAATCCCATGATTTATCGACCTCTCAAATTCAGACATGTTTTTACACTTTCATGTTCTGTAATCCACCAATTTACGACCCTATGAAAAACCATTTTTATCTAAATCCACGAAATTTGATAACCACGAAAATATGTGATTTTACAGTACTAAATTTTTGTTTATTCCATATTTGTATGAAATCACTTTATCTTATTTCAGGTAGGAAAATAATTGAACTTCCTCACCAATAGCAGTCTGCACAGAGAACAGTGTTTATACATAGTGCTAATGAAAAGCAAAGGAATTTCTGACAAATGTTAACTGCTTGAAAGTAGTCAACAACTCATACATTGACGTTTCTTCTCGATTTCAATAACAGTGGTATTTTCAGTACGTCTGTACCTGATTGTGTTTGAATACATTCTCGGTACATCTGTACTTGATCTTGTTGATTGTGATGAGCGGAGTATGTTATGATATCTAACCATATTGGATATAGGAACTGCTGCATGTGTATGGGTATCTCTACATAACTGCAATACCTAACACTGACATAATGGAATCAGACAAGAAAACTCTTCTAGAGGTTGCACATGACAACCAGAATGTTTCCATGACAACAGAAGATGGTAACCCAAGTAACAATAGACCAAATGACGAAAGTTTGGGGCCAAGTTCCGATACAAGTTCAGGACCACACACCAGCGCTAACGATTTAGATACGGATAAAATTGATACGGGTATTGACAAAACTGCTGAAGATTTGGATAATGTTAGTGTGACTGTTGATGGAAATGAAGCTGAAGTTAATGAAAAGACTGTAATGCTGGCTGATGATTCTAGCACAAGTTCGGACGATGAGTCTGATGTAGCAGACATAGGTCATGTAGATGTTGTTGATAACATTGAGAATGTAGAAGAGAGAGTCGATGACATGACTAGAAGGTAAGTCTTAAGTAGCTGGCTTAGAATTAGACGGACGTAAGTACAAATTAAAATCAGTATTTTGAGAAAACTAGAAAAAACTGTCTAAAACTACTCTTTACTTATGGAAAAACAAGCTTTTTAAACTTGAGTTTGGTGAACATGACCAGTTCTGAATGTCATGAAAATAGTCTCATAAGAAGCGTCTTGAGATGCAGATTTCAAATATGTATGAGTCTTATAAGGTTGTGAGTAGTTACATACAACTTTCTAATTCTAAGGCATCAAATTGTTTTAAATATTGTTTTAAGTCCTACTGGTCAATAGTGTTTCCGTCATTTAAAAAAGATAAGTTACCAGTTTTCGAGGGCTGCTTTCAGCCGTACAGCGGTACAGCCACCCTTTTACATTTCCTGGTCATTGGGCTACCTGAGGAAACCTGTGTTTGAGTCTCCCTGTGGATACTATTTCTCTCCTGGTGGATGTGCGGCCAACATCAAAATACGGCGCCCAGGAATATTGAATATGTTAAGAATAAACGTTTTCCTTACAACAGGGAAAGAGACACTTGTGTGATACAAGGAATCTGGTGCGCTCACCCTGCTCTTTCGGAACAGTCATTTTGTTCTTTCATATGCATGGTATACAGTATTAATTCATGTGTGACTACAAATTCCCATCTGTAGTTTGATGGGAAACACTAAAAAGCGTTTATTTATTAAAACATTAAGGAAGTGGTGAGCTTTTGTGATCACTCTTCGTCTGTCGTTCGTTTGTCTATCTGCACACATGTAAGCTACCTTAAGTGCTCGGAGGTGTTGCCTAACATAATAGAAATCTATTGAATTCATTCCATGACCACTTAATTTTTTGGTCCTTTAAGTGGTCATTCCTTTGATCTTAAACAATGGAAAGACCACTTAAGTTACAGTATGTGTGGGCCATCCGTCCGTCTGTCCACAACTGCTTGTGTATTCACTAGAAGTCACAATTTTGGCCTCATCATTATAAACTTGATCACAATGATCATTTTAACAAAATCTAGGTCAAAAAGAAAATATAAGTCGTACATTAAAGTTCGATATTTGGTCATTCGGGGTCAAAAACAAGGTCACTAGATCAAATCTTAGAAAAACCTTGTGTAGTCACTAGAGGTCACAATTTCGGCCTAATCTTTATCAAACTTGGTCACAATGATCATCTCAACAAAATCTAGGTCAAGTGCGATATTGGGTCAACCTGGGTGAAAAACTAGGTCACTAGGTTAGATCATAGAAAATGTTGTAAATGATTTGAAATGAGGTCACTATAGTGGCCTACATGAATTTAAAATTTACTACATGTGAACGACCTAGGGCCCCTGTGGTCCCCCATGTATACATTAGGTTTTGTATGAGAGACCAATAGACTAAGTGTACATGTGTAATATAATGTTTTTCAACTATATATGTTTAACTTTGCAGTTTGTTGGCCCTTGATGGTGCAGAGATGTCCCCAGAAAAAGGATCACACAGTAAACATTTCAAACGTTATAAACATGCATTAAGAGGAGCACTACCAGTGAGGTTTGAGAAGGGGTTAGTATAAATATATTTAATGTACTTGATTAATTACATTATTGCTTATATTTAGGCTACCCATGCAGGTAAAGCCTTTTTAGCCCATCCCCTACCAGGTTTTAACCACAGTATTTTCCAAAGGACTGATTCCTTCATGCATCCCAAATGCTTTTAAGCATCCTCGGATATCAATATAGTCATAGAAGACATCAAACTATAGCAGGTATTTGCTTAAGTGCTTGAATTTCCTTGAAATGGGCGGCTGCTCACTCTCAAATGTTGATATTGATGCTTAAAAAGTGTTTGGTATAATTGTCTTCAATGTATAATTGTTTTGGAATTGAGCATTCTTTTTGTGATGAGCCAAAATATGTTCAGTTCAAATTTCAGTAAAAATGACGAAAGTACAAAAAAGATACTTACTAAAACAGATACAATAACTGTACAAACTAACAAGAGTATTGATATATACTGTATCTAGTACAAGTATCTAGTCTGTATTACCTTTTCACCTTTCTGAGAGATTGAGGGGCTGTTTCAAGCTTACAATTGAATGAAAATTCAAGGACACGACTAATCACCAATTGTATAATAATTACGTGTTTTTCCGAAATTTTATTTATTTTCATTAAAAATGACCAAATCAAGACTTTTGGCCAAGCTCAGAGATTGTAATGCTTTTCCTCTTCATCCCGAATGAGACATAAGGCTATTAGAGATTGTAAATGCTTACACTTCAATTTTTAGCCAGAAGACAGAATTTCCTTCAACAAAAGCGGGTTGTCTCTCATTGACCACGTTCAGTTGGCAGAGCTCAATGATGTGGAATATATATAAGAAAGGGATTGAAGCTATTGCTCATATCAAGGTTGGAAAGGCAGAGCAATGTTCAACTAATGCTGACAGGTAGGCAAATAGGGGCTGGATTCTATTATTGTTAACATATGACAATGACTACTATAGTGTGCCCAGGATAATGAGAAAGGTGGGAAAATGTTGTATTCCAAAAAGGTTGATTAATCAGATATGCATGATTTATCAGTGTTGTTTTTAGTTGACTAAACTGATTCATGTATGTAAATATCACATTATCCTGTCGATGTTGGCGTTTGCGTCAGCGTTGGCATAATGCTTATGTTAAAGTTTAGGTACAGGTTTTTTAGCTCACCTGAGCACGAAGTGCTCAAGGTGAGCTATTGTGATTGCCCTATGTCCGGCGTCCACCGTCCGTCGTCAACAATTGGACTGTTAACACTCTAGAGGTCAGTTTTCACTTAATCTTTATGAAACTTGGTCACAATGTCTGTCTCTATGAAATCTAGGTCATAACTGGGTCATCTGGGGTCAAAAACTAGGTCACTAGGTCAAATCAAAGAAAAACCTTGTTAACACTCTAGAGGTCACATTTTTTACATAATCTTTATGAAACTTGGTCACAATGTTTGTCTCTATGAAGTCTCAGTCAAGTTCCTAACTGGGTCATCTGGGGTCAAAAATCTACATCAAATATTAATGTCATATCATAACAAATACTGATTCTGCCTTAACTGCTAGTCATCAGGTGAGCGCTTTAGGGCCACATGGCCCTCTTGTTAAACCCCTTATATTTTCAAAGTGCATTGATATATTGCTTTATCTGATACTTAGTATACTTGTTCATCATCATGACCCCAACCCCTACACAGGAGAGGGTAATGCTGCTGATATGAAGCATTTTTTTTGAACATATAATGATTATACTATCCTAGCATAGCACTGCGAATAGTGGAGCACGCTGTTCGTGGACAGCTCTTGTTTAAATAGATTACAATGAAACTTCACACATATAATCACCATCAAGAGTAACTGTGTTTGACACAATGTTCATGTACATAGGTTCAAGCCTCACTATTGCCTGTGGACTAACACTCAGCCACTTTTCTACTCAGTCACTTTTCAGACCCCAAATACTATGACTGTTTAAAAAGTATTAAAAGTATTTCGGGTTTGAAAAGTGACCACTTAGGAAATTTGCTGAGTGTATATTTACCTTGTTTAAGATGGCCTACAAGTGTTTAATGGATTTTCTGACATTTGAAAGTGCACTGTTTATTTATTGACCAGAGGAAATATAGCACATGTATAGGGTAATTTGTATAAGTCTTCAAAGGGGAGAGTAAATAATACATGGGTCCTACAAATTGGAATAATCGGGATATTCAAATTTGCTGCACTAGAATTTAAGAATGAACATTTCTGCAGAAAGTATGGTTATTTACTAAGTTTTGGTCGTTAGAAATTTTATAAGCTAATTTTTCATCAAGCAACAAAGTTTGAAAGAAACTTTGATATAAGGATGTTTGATTATAAAACCTGAAACATCTTATTTGAAGATTGGGCATAATGCCTCGGTAGCTATATAGTACTTCTGAATATAGTACAGGGTCCTATAATTCTGGATTTATCATATACATGTACCAGTATATACATGTTATCTACTGCCTGATTCAATATTCCACACTCTCCTATATCGTTTGCAGATTAGATAGAATATGGTCGGAAGAAGTTAAAAAGCATGGTCCAAAGAAAGCATCTTTTGCACGCGCAATGTTATCCTTCATAAAAACACGACTGGCTTTGACTCTGGTTCTTTTGATATCAAGCATAGTTTGCCAATTTCTAGGACCTGTAAGTGGCTTGCATGAAGTGCTTGTGTTTTGTAGCTTATTTCTGCTAGACATAAACTAACCATTACAGTTTGTTTGTACATTCAATTAAGAGGATTGATTCAAATGAAATAAAATTATAATAAGAAATATTTTCTTACCTCCTAATTGGCTAAGATTAATTGTGCTTAATAATGACAGGGCACATGTAAATTTGATATTTATTAAAAATTGTGTCGCAAAATCTCTGCAAATTTATTTCTCAATCATTTAAATAATAAAATCATCTTTAATTTAATGTACACCATAACACATTGCTTACTGACTTTTATTGTTTGTACCATATTAGCTGTAGAAATACCAAGTAGAAATCCCCACAGTTATGTGCATGTTCTTTGATTGCTGTGCTACATAGCCACAATGATTATTATACAGTCGTACATGTATGCCGGCTTTACTGACTAATTAGTGTAGTAATTGGCTTGCAGCATCATATACTATTTGGTCTTTCTTTTTGATGCTTGCCTCCTTTTTACAAATTTTATTTAATGTACAATATGCTAAATTTTGGAGAATATATATTGTACATTCTTGATGAGATACACTCCATTCTATACCTGGCTGATGAGATACACTCCTTTCTTTACCTGGCTGATGAGATACACTCCACTCTATACATGACTGATGAGATACACTCCACTCTATACATGATTGATAAGATACACTCCACTCTATACATGGCTGATGAGATACACTCCTTTCTATACCTGGCTGATGAGAAACACTCCACTCTATACATGACTGATTATATACACTTAACTCTATACATGTCTGATTATATACACTCCACTCTATACATGACTGATTATATACACTTAACTCTATACATGTCTGATTATATACACTCCACTCTATACATGGCTGATGATATACACTCCACTCTATACCTGACTGATGAGATACACTCCACTCTATACATGGCTGATGATATACACTCCACTCTATACCTGTGTGATGATATACGCTTCAGGCTATACCTGGTTGATGAGATACACTCCACTCTATACATGGCTGATGATATACACTCCACTCTATACATGACTGATGAGATACACTCCACTCTATACATGGCTGATGATATACACTCCACTCTATACCTGTGTGATGATATACGCTTCAGGCTATACCTGGCTGATGAGAAACACTCCACTCTATACATGACTGATTATATACACTTAACTCTATACATGTCTGATTATATACACTCCACTCTATACATGACTGATTATATACACTTAACTCTATACATGTCTGATTATATACACTCCACTCTATACATGGCTGATGAGATACACTCCACTCTATACATGGCTGATGATATACACTCCACTCTATACCTGTGTGATGATATACGCTTCAGGCTATACCTGGTTGATGAGATACACTCCACTCTATACATGGCTGATGTGATACACTCCACTCTTTAGTGTTTAATTTTTCTTTCTAGATTAGAACGATTATGGCAGGAAGAGCTTCAGAAACGTGGCCCTAAAAAGGCATCTTTTGTTCGGCCTTTTGTACGATTTTTGTTAACAAGACACCTTATGAGTCTGGCAATTACAATGATAAGCATCCTATTTCGTTTGTTTGGATCTGTAAGTAAGCTAACCACCCTTACATGAGGTGTATGTACGCCGCCTTGCTTATGTTACATAATCACCACACTTCTTGCTTTATTTGTATCCTGGCAACAGTTGTAGCCCTACCATGAGGTATGAAGTATTACACACCCCTTCATTATGTATGTTTCGTCTGTGTCGGCACATATTTTAATACTCAAATGTAGTATTTGTTATAGTTTAACAGAATTGGCCTGAGACAGTAGTATATTTCGTGACCTTAATCACTGGCCTGTATTTTCAAAAAATAATAAAAAAATGTTATTTAATGATGGTAACCCAAAGTTTAAACGTCTCAGGTCAATAAACTTCTGTCAAGCTATAATTTGCCATTGCAATAGTGAAACTTTATTTCTTAGATATACTATATATATCTATAGCCTGTGTCACATCAACAATATGAGTTATTTTAGCTCACCTGTCACAAAGTGACAGAGTGAACTTTTGTGATCACTCTTTGTCCGTCCGTCATACGTAGAACGCCTCCCCTCAACAATTTGCTGGTGTATTCACTAGAGGTCACAGTTCTGGCATAATCTTTATAAAACTTGATCACAATGATCATCTTAACAAAATCCAGGCCAAGTTCGATATTGGGTCATCCGGTGTCAAAAACTAGGTCACATGGTCAAGTCATAGAAAAACAGTGTGTAGTCACTACAGCTCATAATTTTTGCCTGATCTTTATAAAATTCGGTCACAATGATCACATCAACAGAATCTAGATCAAATTTGATATTGGTTTATTTGGGTGCAAAAACTAAGTTACAAGGTCAAATCATAGAAAAATCTTACGTAGTCACTAGAGGTCACAATTTTGGCCTAATCTTTATGAAACTCTGTCACATTGATCATCTTAACATAATCTAGGTGAAGTTCGATATTGGGTCATACGGGGTCAAAAACTAGGTCATTAGGTCAAATCATATAAAAACCTTGTGAGTCACTAGAGGTCACAATTTTGACCTACATGTAATCTGTATGAAACTCGTTCACAATAATCATCTCAACAAAATCTATGTCAAGTTTGAGCCCTTTGGGCCCTCTTGTATTTTTTTGCTCTGGCATCTCTTGATGTGGGAGGCGTATTGTGATTGTCCTGTCTATTCGAGCGTGTGTTCCATTGAAAATGTTAATCAAACTTTCAAGTATTTTCAAAGTCTACCAAGGCATTTCTTTCAAACTTTGCATACATGTTTACCATCGTAAATACCTTTAATACATGTAACACTATCTAACATTCCTACAAAATTATTGCCCACTGATGGACTCGTTATTAAGGTCAGGCTTCCACCTACTCACAGAAATCAGTCTTGTTTATTTGATTTCTAATACCTGAAAATAAAAACAAATTGCAATCATGCTGCAAACCAAAAACCCAGATAGATTGTAGACATAGCTAGGCTGCTGTATACAGATAGATAGATTGTAGACATAGCTAGGCTGCTGTATACAGATAGATAGATTGTAGGCATAGCTAGGCTGCTGTATACAGATAGATAGACTGTAGACATAGCTAGGCTGCTGTATACAGATAGATAGATTGTAGGCATAGCTAGGCTGCTGTATACAGATAGATAGACTGTAGACATAGCTAGGCTGCTGGATACAGATAGATAGACTGTAGACATAGCTAGGCTGCTGGATACAGATATATTGTAGACATAGCTAGGCTGCTGTAAACAGATATATATATATTGTAGGCATAGCTAGGCTGCTGTATACAGATAGATTGTAGACATAGCTAGGCTGCTGGATACATATAGATTGTAGACATAGCTAGGCTGCTGTAAACAGATATATATATTGTAGGCATAGCTAGGCTGCTGTATACAGATAGATTGTAGACATAGCTAGGCTACTGGATACAGATGGATAGATTGTAGACATAGCAAGGCTGCTGTATACAGATAGATAGATTGTAGACATAGCAAGGCTGCTGTATACAGATAGATAGATTGTAGACATAGCTAGGCTGCTGTATACAGATAGATTGTAGACATAGCTAGGCTACTGGATACAGATGGATAGATTGTAGACATAGCTAGGCTGCTGTATACAGATAGATTGTAGACATAGCTAGGCTGCTGGATACAGATAGATAGATTGTAGACATAGCTAGGCTGCTGTATACAGATAGATAGATTGTAGACATAGCTAGGCTGCTGGATACAGATAGATAGATTGTAGACATAGCAAGGCTGCTGTATACCGATAGATAGATTGTAGACATAGCAAGGCTGCTGGATACAGATAGATTGTAGACATAGCTAGGCTGCTGTATACAGATAGGTTGTAGACATAGCTAGGCTGCTGTATACAGATAGATTGTAGACATAGCTAGGCTGCTGTATACAGATATATAGATTGTAGACATAGCAAGGCTGCTGTATACAGACAGATAGATTGTAGACATAGATAGGCTGCTGTATACAGATAGATTGTAGACATAGCTAGGCTGCTGTATACAGATAGATAGATTGTAGACATAGATAGGCTGCTGTATACAGATAGATTGTAGACATAGCAAGGCTGCTGTATACAGATAGATAGATTGTAGACATAGATAGGCTGCTGTATACAGATAGATTGTAGACATAGCAAGGCTGCTGTATACAGATAGATAGATTGTAGACATAGCTAGGCTGCTGTATACAGATAGATAAATTGTAGACATAGCTAGGCTGCTGTATACAGATAGATTGTAGACATAGCTAGGCTGCTGTAAACAGATAGATAGATTGTAGACATAGCTAGGCTGCTGTATACAGATAGATTGTAGACATAGCTAGGCTGCTGTATACAGATAGATTGTAGACATAGCAAGGCTGCTGTATACAGATAGATAGATTGTAGACATAGATAGGCTGCTGTATACAGATAGATAAATTGTAGACATAGCTAGGCTGCTGTATACAGATATATTGTAGACATAGCTAGGCTACTGGATACAGATGGATAGATTGTAGACATAGCTAGGCTGCTGTATACAGATAGATTGTAGACATAGCTAGGCTGCTGGATACAGATAGATAGATTGTAGACATAGCTAGGCTGCTGTATACAGATAGATAGATTGTAGACATAGCTAGGCTGCTGGATACAGATAGATAGATTGTAGACATAGCAAGGCTGCTGTATACAGATAGATAGATTGTAGACATAGCAAGGCTGCTGGATACAGATAGATTGTAGACATAGCTAGGCTGCTGTATACAGATAGGTTGTAGACATAGCTAGGCTGCTGTATACAGATAGATTGTAGACATAGCTAGGCTGCTGTATACAGATATATAGATTGTAGACATAGCAAGGCTGCTGTATACAGACAGATAGATTGTAGACATAGATAGGCTGCTGTATACAGATAGATTGTAGACATAGCTAGGCTGCTGTATACAGATAGATAGATTGTAGACATAGATAGGCTGCTGTATACAGATAGATTGTAGACATAGCAAGGCTGCTGTATACAGATAGATAGATTGTAGACATAGATAGGCTGCTGTATACAGATAGATTGTAGACATAGCAAGGCTGCTGTATACAGATAGATAGATTGTAGACATAGCTAGGCTGCTGTATACAGATAGATAAATTGTAGACATAGCTAGGCTGCTGTATACAGATAGATTGTAGACATAGCTAGGCTGCTGTAAACAGATAGATAGATTGTAGACATAGCTAGGCTGCTGTATACAGATAGATTGTAGACATAGCTAGGCTGCTGTATACAGATAGATTGTAGACATAGCAAGGCTGCTGTATACAGATAGATAGATTGTAGACATAGATAGGCTGCTGTATACAGATAGATAAATTGTAGACATAGCTAGGCTGCTGTATACAGATATATTGTAGACATAGCTAGGCTGCTGTATACAAATAGATTGTAGACATAGCAATGCTGCTGTATACAGATAGATAGATTGTAGACATAGCTAGGCTGCTGTATACAGATAGATAGATTGTAGACATAGCATGGCTGCTGTAAACAGATAGATTGTAGACATAGCATGGCTGCTGTATACAGATAGATAGATTGTAGGCATAGCAAGGCTGCTGTATACAGATAGATAGATTGTAGACATAGCTAGGCTGCTGGATACATATAGATTGTAGACATAGCTAGGCTGCTGTATACAGATATATTGTAGACATAGCAATGCTGCTGTATACAGATAGATAGATTGTAGACATAGCTAGGCTGCTGTATACAGATAGATTGTAGACATAGCTAGGCTGCTGTATACAGATAGATAGATTGTAGGCATAGCTAGGCTGCTGTATACAGATAGATATATTGTAGACATAGCTAGGCTGCTGTTTACAGATAGATAATTTGTAGACATAGCAAGGCTGCTGTATACAGATAGATTGTAGACATAGCTAGGCTGCTGTATACAGATAGATTGTAGACATAGCTAGGCTGCTGTATACAGATAGATAGATTGTAGACATAGCAAGGCTGCTGTATACAGATAGATAGACTGTAGACATAGCAAGGCTGCTGTATACAGATAGATTGTAGACATAGCTAGGCTGCTGTATACAGATAGATTGTAGACATAGCTAGGCTGCTGTATACAGATAGATAGATTGTAGACATAGCTAGGCTGCTGTATACAGATAGATTGTAGACATAGCAAGGCTGCTGTATACAGATAGATTGTAGACATAGCAAGGCTGCTGTATACAGATAGATTGTAGACATAGCTAGGCTGCTGTATACAGATAGATAGATTGTAGACATAGCAGGGCTGCTGTATACAGATAGATTGTAGACATAGCTAGGCTGCTGTATACAGATAGATTGTAGACATAGCTAGGCTGCTGTATACAGATAGATAGATTGTAGACATAGCAAGGCTGCTGTATACAGATAGATTGTAGACATAGCTAGGCTGCTGTATACAGCTAGATTGTAGACATAGCTAGGCTGCTGTATACAGATAGATTGTAGACATAGATAGGCTGCTGTATACAGATAGATAAATTGTAGACATAGCTAGGCTGCTGTATACAGATAGATTGTAGACTTAGCAAGGCTGCTGTATACAGATAGATTGTAGACATAGCAAGGCTGCTGTATACAGATAGATTGTAGACATAGCTAGGCTGCTGTATACAGATAGATAGATTGTAGGCATAGCTAGGCTGCTGAATACAGATAGATTATAGACATAGCTAGGCTGCTGTATACAGATAGATTGTAGACATAGCTAGGCTGCTGTATACAGATAGATTGTAGACATAGCTAGGCTGCTGTATACAGATAGATAGATTGTAGACATAGCAAGGCTGCTGTATACAGATAGATAGATTGTAGACATAGATAGGCTGCTGTATACAGATAGATTGTAGACATAGCAAGGCTGCTGTATACAGATAGATAGATTGTAGACATAGCTAGGCTGCTCTATACAGATAGATAAATTGTAGACATAGCTAGGCTGCTGTAAACAGATAGATTGTAGACATAGCTAGGCTGCTGTAAACAGATGGATAGATTGTAGACATAGCTAGGCTGCTGTATACAGATAGATTGTAGACATAGCTAGGCTGCTGTATACAGATAGATTGTAGACATAGCAAGGCTGCTGTATACAGATAGATAGATTGTAGACATAGATAGGCTGCTGTATACAGATAGATAAATTGTAGACATAGCTAGGCTGCTGTATACAGATATATTGTAGACATAGCTAGGCTGCTGTATACAGATAGATTGTAGACATAGCAATGCTGCTGTATACAGATAGATAGATTGTAGACATAGCTAGGCTGCTGTATACAGATAGATAGATTGTAGACATAGCATGGCTGCTGTAAACAGATAGATTGTAGACATAGCATGGCTGCTGTATACAGATAGATAGATTGTAGGCATAGCAAGGCTGCTGTATACAGAAAGATAGATTGTAGACATAGCTAGGCTGCTGGATACATATAGATTGTAGACATAGCTAGGCTGCTGTATACAGATAGATTGTAGACGTAGCAATGCTGCTGTATACAGATAGATAGATTGTAGACATAGCTAGGCTGCTGTATACAGATAGATTGTAGACATAGCTAGGCTGCTGTATACAGATAGATAGATTGTAGGCATAGCTAGGCTGCTGTATACAGATAGATATATTGTAGACATAGCTAGGCTGCTGTATACAGATAGATAATTTGTAGACATAGCAAGGCTGCTGTATACAGATAGATTGTAGACATAGCTAGGCTGCTGTATACAGATAGATTGTAGACATAGCTAGGCTGCTGTATACAGATAGATAGATTGTAGACATAGCAAGGCTGCTGTATACAGATAGATAGACTGTAGACATAGCAAGGCTGCTGTATACAGATAGATTGTAGACATAGCTAGGCTGCTGTATACAGATAGATTGTAGACATAGCTAGGCTGCTGTATACAGATAGATGGATTGTAGACATAGCTAGGCTGCTGTATACAGATAGATTGTAGACATAGCAAGGCTGCTGTATACAGATAGATTGTAGACATAGCAAGGCTGCTGTATACAGATAGATTGTAGACATAGCTAGGCTGCTGTATACAGATAGATAGATTGTAGACATAGCAGGGCTGCTGTATACAGATAGATTGTAGACATAGCTAGGCTGCTGTATACAGATAGATTGTAGACATAGCTAGGCTGCTGTATACAGATAGATAGATTGTAGACATAGCAAGGCTGCTGTATACAGATAGATTGTAGACATAGCTAGGCTGCTGTATACAGCTAGATTGTAGACATAGCTAGGCTGCTGTATACAGATAGATTGTAGACATAGATAGGCTGCTGTATACAGATAGATAAATTGTAGACATAGCTAGGCTGCTGTATACAGATAGATTGTAGACATAGCAAGGCTGCTGTATACAGATAGATAAATTGTAGACATAGCTAGGCTGCTGTATACAGATAGATTGTAGACATAGCAAGGCTGCTGTATACAGATAGATTGTAGACATAGCAAGGCTGCTGTATACAGATAGATTGTAGACATTGCTAGGCTGCTGTATACAGATAGATAGATTGTAGGCATAGCTAGGCTGCTGAATACAGATAGATTATAGACATAGCTAGGCTGCTGTATACAGATAGATTGTAGACATAGCTAGGCTGCTGTATACAGATAGATTGTAGACATAGCTAGGCTGCTGTATACAGATAGATAGATTGTAGATATAGCAAGGCTGCTGTATACAGATAGATAGACTGTAGACATAGCTAGGCTGCTGTATACAGATAGATTGTAGACATAGCAAGGCTGCTGTATACAGATAGATAGATTGTAGACATAGATAGGCTGCTGTATACAGATAGATAAATTGTAGACATAGCTAGGCTGCTGTATACAGATATATTGTAGACATAGCTAGGCTGCTGTATACAGATAGATTGTAGACATAGATAGGCTGCTGTATACAGATAGATAAATTGTAGACATAGCTAGGCTGCTGTATACAGATAGATAGATTGTAGACATAGCAAGGCTGCTGTATACAGATAGATAGACTGTAGACATAGCAAGGCTGCTGTATACAGATAGATTGTAGACATAGCTAGGCTGCTGTATACAGATAGATTGTAGACATAGCTAGGCTGCTGTATACAGATAGATAGATTGTAGACATAGCTAGGCTGCTGTATACAGATAGATTGTAGACATAGCAAGGCTGCTGTATACAGATAGATTGTAGACATAGCAAGGCTGCTGTATACAGATAGATTGTAGACATAGCTAGGCTGCTGTATACAGATAGATAGATTGTAGACATAGCAGGGCTGCTGTATACAGATAGATTGTAGACATAGCTAGGCTGCTGTATACAGATAGATTGTAGACATAGCTAGGCTGCTGTATACAGATAGATAGATCGTAGACATAGCAAGGCTGCTGTATACAGATAGATTGTAGACATAGCTAGGCTGCTGTATACAGCTAGATTGTAGACATAGCTAGGCTGCTGTATACAGATAGATTGTAGACATAGATAGGCTGCTGTATACAGATAGATAAATTGTAGACATAGCTAGGCTGCTGTATACAGATAGATTGTAGACATAGCAAGGCTGCTGTATACAGATAGATTGTAGACATAGCAAGGCTGCTGTATACAGATAGATTGTAGACATAGCTAGGCTGCTGTATACAGATAGATAGATTGTAGGCATAGCTAGGCTGCTGAATACAGATAGATTATAGACATAGCTAGGCTGCTGTATACAGATAGATTGTAGACATAGCTAGGCTGCTGTATACAGATAGATTGTAGACATAGCTAGGCTGCTGTATACAGATAGATAGATTGTAGACATAGCAAGGCTGCTGTATACAGATAGATAGACTGTAGACATAGCAAGGCTGCTGTATACAGATAGATTGTAGACATAGCTAGGCTGCTGTATACAGATAGATTGTAGACATAGCTAGGCTGCTGTATACAGATAGATAGATTGTAGACATAGCTAGGCTGCTGTATACAGATAGATTGTAGACATAGCAAGGCTGCTGTATACAGATAGATTGTAGACATAGCAAGGCTGCTGTATACAGATAGATTGTAGACATAGCTAGGCTGCTGTATACAGATAGATAGATTGTAGACATAGCAGGGCTGCTGTATACAGATATATTGTAGACATAGCTAGGCTGCTGTATACAGATAGATTGTAGACATAGCTAGGCTGCTGTATACAGATAGATAGATTGTAGACATAGCAAGGCTGCTGTATACAGATAGATTGTAGACATAGCTAGGCTGCTGTATACAGCTAGATTGTAGACATAGCTAGGCTGCTGTATACAGATAGATTGTAGACATAGATAGGCTGCTGTATACAGATAGATAAATTGTAGACATAGCTAGGCTGCTGTATACAGATAGATAGATTGTAGACATAGCAAGGCTGCTGTATACAGATAGACAGACTGTAGACATAGCAAGGCTGCTGTATACAGATAGATTGTAGACATAGCTAGGCTGCTGTATACAGATAGATTGTAGACATAGCTAGGCTGCTGTATACAGATAGATAGATTGTAGACATAGCTAGGCTGCTGTATACAGATAGATTGTAGACATAGCAAGGCTGCTGTATACAGATAGATTGTAGACATAGCAAGGCTGCTGTAGCCAGATAGATTGTAGACATAGCTAGGCTGCTGTATACAGATAGATAGATTGTAGACATAGCAGGGCTGCTGTATACAGATAGATTGTAGACATAGCTAGGCTGCTGTATACAGATAGATTGTAGACATAGCTAGGCTGCTGTATACAGATAGATAGATTGTAGACATAGCAAGGCTGCTGTATACAGATAGATTGTAGACATAGCTAGGCTGCTGTATACAGCTAGATTGTAGACATAGCTAGGCTGCTGTATACAGATAGATTGTAGACATAGATAGGCTGCTGTATACAGATAGATAAATTGTAGACATAGCTAGGCTGCTGTATACAGATAGATTGTAGACATAGCAAGGCTGCTGTATACAGATAGATTGTAGACATAGCAAGGCTGCTGTATACAGATAGATTGTAGACATAGCTAGGCTGCTGTATACAGATAGATAGATTGTAGGCATAGCTAGGCTGCTGAATACAGATAGATTATAGACATAGCTAGGCTGCTGTATACAGATAGATTGTAGACATAGCTAGGCTGCTGTATACAGATAGATTGTAGACATAGCTAGGCTGCTGTATACAGATAGATAGATTGTAGACATAGCAAGGCTGCTGTATACAGATAGATAGACTGTAGACATAGCAAGGCTGCTGTATACAGATAGATTGTAGACATAGCTAGGCTGCTGTATACAGATAGATTGTAGACATAGCTAGGCTGCTGTATACAGATAGATAGATTGTAGACATAGCTAGGCTGCTGTATACAGATAGATTGTAGACATAGCAAGGCTGCTGTATACAGATAGATTGTAGACATAGCAAGGCTGCTGTATACAGATAGATTGTAGACATAGCTAGGCTGCTGTATACAGATAGATAGATTGTAGACATAGCAGGGCTGCTGTATACAGATAGATTGTAGACATAGCTAGGCTGCTGTATACAGATAGATTGTAGACATAGCTAGGCTGCTGTATACAGATAGATAGATTGTAGACATAGCAAGGCTGCTGTATACAGATAGATTGTAGACATAGCTAGGCTGCTGTATACAGCTAGATTGTAGACATAGCTAGGCTGCTGTATACAGATAGATTGTAGACATAGATAGGCTGCTGTATACAGATAGATAAATTGTAGACATAGCTAGGCTGCTGTATACAGATAGATTGTAGACATAGCAAGGCTGCTGTATACAGATAGATTGTAGACATAGCAAGGCTGCTGTATACAGATAGATTGTAGACATAGCTAGGCTGCTGTATACAGATAGATAGATTGTAGGCATAGCTAGGCTGCTGAATACAGATAGATTATAGACATAGCTAGGCTGCTGTATACAGATAGATTGTAGACATAGCTAGGCTGCTGTATACAGATAGATAGATTGTAGACATAGCAAGGCTGCTGTAAACAGATGCCCATAGGGATATCTCATGCTGCTTGGACATCAGTAAAAAAAATGAAATACATAATTATGTATCGGCAAATCACAAGCATTGGGTATGACATTTTTTGGTAGCAGTTTTAGGTTTGAATAATTTATGACAATTGCACAAAAAACAAGCAATGTCCTTAAAAGAGCTCAAAACAGTCAAGATTTCCCCAAAAGTTAATGGCTGTCGCAAGGCTGCATGATGTGACATAGGCTTATTTGAGATGCATTTATGTTGATGAACTCTTGTTTATTCTATTGATGATTAACAATAATGCATGTATACTTTACATTATTATGCATTATATATATATGACTATTTTGAACTGTCTCTGATTGGTTAACTCTTAATCATTCTATCAAAGATAATACAGTCAGATCTCAATACAACGACGCTGTTTGTTTCCAAGAAAAATGTCGTTGTAACGGATATATGTCAGTATACTGAATGATACAAAGAGCATTATAATACTTTTGTCCCCAAATTTGATGTCAGTATAATGAATTTGTCAGTATATTGGGTGTTGTTATATTGAGATCTGACTGTTACTAAGTGTAAAAAATACATATAGCTCACCGGAGATAACTCTATTAAAGCAAAACAGACATTGATAATATAAACACTGCACGGTTGACTGGACGCTTGTTTATTAGTTTAGATTAAAAGAATATGAAGTTAGGCATTAAAAGTGATCGTGCACAAGATTGAACAAAAATGGTCATCTAAAATGCATTTAATTTTCAATTTTGTTTGTGAACAAAGGCTAGTGTTATCATCGGCGGACTATACTTATGTAAATATAAGTAAAACTTTACAACAGCGTGATCAACTCTCGTAATTATAGACACAGAACTGTATAAAACTCCTTTTTAACAATGAAAACTTTCATGCTTTTTCCGAAAAATATGTATGCTTTAAATTGTTCCTAGAAGTTAAACAACAGTTCCTCATCATGATCAAATGTTTACACTCATCTATGTTTGATATTTCAGGCGTTTGTATTACACTCTCTGTTGTCTTACCTGAACTCTGGAGATGTTAATATAGGGATAGGGATCGCTCTAGTACTTGCTCTTGTTGGCACAGAGCTCTGCAGATCTTTATTTTTCGCCCTGTCATGGTATTTGAATTACACAACAGGTAAGGGAACTATAGTCCAGAGAATTTGACACGACTCTCGACCGTCAATTTGCATAATTTATATAACAGCTGATATCTTGTCTATATTTATAACCCCAGTTGTATGTTTTCATAAATGGAATGTATCACGAAGACGTCCAAGGTGTAATACCAACACAAATCTAAAAGACCAATATTGCATGATTTGCTAGCAGAAATTAATATATTCAACACAAGAACCTTGTACTATATTCATGCATAAAGGTCAGGATCAAGTCAAATTCTCTGTGCTATACTATCATATTAATTCTCCATTTTCTAAATCCAACCAGTTGTTAAGGATAAACAAACTTTGTGAAATCTATCCCAGCAGACTAATTCATCCGGTTTGAAATTCAATATTAATGTATTATTCTTAAGAGATGTACATTGGCAGCCTGTTCTGATTGAATTCAATGTTGACATTTCTGGAGCTCTGTAGCTCTCACGGTAGCATAGGTTTGTTTCACAGGGTGGGGTTGCTAGCCCAACCCTCCTTCTTATTACAACTGGGCTTTTGACCATCTTAGGTAGTCAGAGTTAATTAGTGGCCCATACCTTGGAGAGGTGGAGGGCCTTAGTAGGTAAAGTAACTTTATCATGTAAATACTGTGATCTTCCATGTGAAAACAAATGAAGGAACAATGTTTTCCAACACTTGTGATAACAAATGAGTGACGTCACCAGGTTTTGGCACGAAAACGTAACATCGTTGGCTTCAATTTGTTATTTCTTATGTAATATTGACTCTATAACTATGGTAATGTGATAAAAAGAATACACCACTAGTTGTCTTTACGATCAACAATTATCAAACTTATTAGAATTATTAAGCTCGCCAAAGGCTCAGATGTTTAATAACCTGTGTTTTCTAGACTTGTTTAAGAAATGTTGATCTCCAAAGACAACTCATGACAGATCCTGTATATGTTGCAATGATCTGATTCTATGAAGTTCTGAAACTTTGAAAAACAGTATAGAAAATCGGACTGATAAGGCAGCACTCAACTTATACAGCCCAGCACAGAAAACATTTGAAGCAAACATACTATTCTATAAAAACTGTGTTGTGTCTCCGTTGGTATATTATACCATGTCATTCACAAATGTGATAATTCTTGTTTACTTTAAGGTGTACGAGTTAAAACAGCAACACAAGGACTGTTGTTTAGAAAGATTTTAAAGTTACGAAGTCTTGAAGATAAAACCGTTGGAGAGGTAAAGTAATACCATGGTTAATGTATAAATCTTAAAGCCCCATAATCTCTCCCAAAACTTTTTTCCCGATCCTATAGTGTATAGACTAAATACAAGGAATAAGGATGTTTTTCACAAATGACTAATAATTGACGACAGAATGTTAACTGTATCTGTATGCCAAAAATTACATTTAGTAAAATAAATGGATCACAAAATACTAATTTCGCAAGGGTTGCTTCCCTTAGAATATAAATTATGCATCTGTTGTTTACATTTGGTTATTTTGTTTACAAACCAACTGCATGCTGTATTTTGTTGTCTTCCATCTTATGATATGTTCAACCTTTGGGACTCAAAATGCATCATTCTGGAGATAGGTAACCAAGTCATTGCTTTCAGAAAATAGCCGTTTATGGTAAAGCCTAATGGGGCTTTAAATATAATGTTGACTTAGAAGAGTAATGTTATATGTGCTACTTACTTCTTTGTGAGACTCATATCTTCAAAGTCCATTGACATATTGCTTTGATACTTTGTATACATGTTCACCATCATGACCCCAACTCATAATCTGGAGAAGATAACTCTATCAAACATTTTGTACAAATTATCGCCCATTTTCGACTTAGAAATCAATGTTAAAGTAAAGGTACAACCTCAAATATTTTCAAAGTGCATTGACGTATTGCTTTGATACTTTGCATACTTGTTCATCATCATGACCCCAACTCCTTCAAAGGAGTAGGAAACTCTGTCCTTTTCGACTAAGAAGCTCAAACCTCTACACATAAGACAGTTATGCTGCAGCTATGAAGCATTTTGTTTTAAATATACAGTAAAACCTCGTTATCTCGAGGACCCATCGGAACAAGCCAAATGCTCGAGTTAAGCCAGGTGCTCGAAATATCCAAAGTCTATGATGATTTGTTGTTATGACTAAGTGTAACTGTGTTTATAATGAAAACACGTATGATACATGTATTTGGTTGTAACTACGAATATTGTCATTGTTAATCAAGTCTATACACAATTTGAATCGTGTGGACATTTGCCGAATTCAACAAATTGCATATGAACGTCGTAATGAATCCTTTTACATTAAATATCAAACTTCATTTAACGGTAGATCCTACATGTTTGGACAAACACCCACGCACAAAAATTGCACGTGATAAAATAAAACCCGGATGCAAAGTCGATCCAGTTTCCAGCAAAGGGATACGGCTCATTGAGTAAAAAACATGCGCTATATTATCTACGATAATTTATTTAGGACATGATGTTTAGCTGAATGAGTTATATCCCTGTGGTTGCCAATTGAAACGCGCACGACAATTTGGAGACATCAACCGCGGCGGTCTTTCGACTGACTTCAAACGCACCGCACATCAAAGAAATTGCCGGCACAGTTGGGAGTAGTGTTACGTCAGAGTTCCATACCGAGGTATGAATTCGCCAATCTGTGCATAGTGTAGATTCAATTGACAATTAATTTTCTACTTTACAAAGTCGACACATTTTTTATTTTTCAGGGTTGTTTGATAAGAAATTGGATTTAATCGCGGACTTCATTTAATTTACTTATTCAGTATCAGACACGTGAAATTGTACGTAAGCTTACATTCGCAGGTTTTCATGAAATACGGGATATGAAAAGTTTTTGAAATGATTTTTACTTGCAGTTTTATAACGAACCGCGCCTAAATATTTAAGATTCTACATGTACGTCGGTTTATCTTACAATAATTAGAAGTCTGTGCGAGTCAGTACGTTCGAAGCAACGATGTTGCATTTAATAATTCTAGTTCTCGTATGTGTTAAAGTTCCCAATTGTTGCCTATTGAACTTGTTCTGAAACGTATGTGTTGTTTAAATCACGCTCATTGATTAAATATCTTCTACTTCGTGTTTAATGTAACAAATCGAAAATACGGAAATCAATTTAAGTGTTAGTGATTACGCTATTGTTATAAAATGTGATTATCACGATGTGTGAAAAATACGGACCGTAACAAAATTTAGTATGACATTTTTCGGAGGTGTGAAATTTTGCTCGGATGATTGCCTCGAGATAAGGTAATTAATTATCGTTGAAAATTGTTGATTGGACCGACACCTGCGCTCGAATTAGACAGGATGCTCGTAATAACTTTACTCGAGTTAGAGGGATAAATTAATGTACCATTTAGAGCAAATTCGTCGGGACTTTGAAATTTGCTCGAATTAGGCCGGTTGCTCGAATAATCACTGCTCGTATTACCGAGGTTTTACTGTATAATGATTGTACTATCCTTATATTGCATTGAGAATAGTGGAACACGCTGTTCGTGGACAGCTGTTGTTGAATGGTTGCTAAGCAACAGATTCATATTTAATGTTTAATAACCATTTCCTTTATTTTTCAGTTGGTGAATCTACTCAGTAATGATGGACAGAGAATTTTTGAAAGTGCAGCTATTGGCCCCTTAATGTTTCCAGGTCCTGTGGCCCTTGTTCTGGGCCTTATATACATGATCTACTTGATTGGACCTTGGGCTCTTATTACGATGGGAACATTTTTATCATTTTATCCATTTATGGTAAATAACGACTATAATGATAGCGTTTTATTTATCTTTTAATTTCTCTTCATTCTTATGTTAAGCCTAGTTCCCACTGAGCATTTATTGCCTCGGCGATGTACTCCCGATATAAATTAATGAGCAATCAGGACATTGGAACAGGTTCCTCATGGTCTAGGGGAAGCTTCAGGGAAGTCATGAGACAATTAAATTTTGCGATATAGGAAGGGATTGTGATGAATCGAAAGAAATTGGGAGAACATTGCCGATGTCGATGTCCTCAGTGGGACATAGGCTTTAATTATTTGTTTGTCATGGTCATTTTCTGAAACAAATATTGACGGTGCTGTAATGTAATAATTAACCTGTACTGTGTGTGTCATTGACTTCAAATGTCAACTAAATGTTGCCAAATGCATGTACATATGTAATGAGTATATTAAGGAGTGTTGTATGAATATAATTATATAGGTATTAGGTGTTAATTGACAAGTCGTATATGTTATATTAAAGTGATATTAAATATCATGTATTTAACTTGTCCATTAACACCTATATATTCGTACAACACTCCTTACCAGAGTTCAAACTGACCCATACCTACTTCAAAGTGTTTACATTCACCCATTGTATATGTCACACATACTTGTTGCTTGCTTAGAATGAGAAGGTCATATGTAGTACTTACAACCTTACAAGACTCATGCATATTTAAAATCTGCATGTCAAGGCGCTTCTTATGGGCCTATATTCATGAAAATCAAAAGTTGTCATGTTGACAAAATTTAAGTTTAAAAAGCTCGTTTTTCCATAAAGAGTAGATTTCTGACAATTTTTGCTTGTTTTCTCAAAATATTGATATTTTTACTTATGACCTTCTAATTCTAAGCCAGTGATACATATGTTCCTTGTGGTGATTACATGTCACTGTAACGCCCTCAAATTCTTGAATTTTGAAAGAAATTTGTTGTGATAAAATATCCGACGTTTTGCTTAATGTACCTAAAATTGTAGCACTATGAAAATGATGTTTGTTCCGTAGTTGCATTTATAATCATTATTATGAAATTTCTGACATTTTCTTAAATTTTTTTATTTCAGTTGGTCATTTCAAAACTCACCAATTATTATCGCAGGAAATGTATACGTGTGACTGATGATCGGGTAAGACTGTGTTTTGTGTAAATTTTGATGGTAACTATTTCCTTTCACTGCAGCTAAGAAATGTGCATAAAAAGCACATGTAAACATTTTCGTTTTCTGATTCACAACTATCCCCAGGAAAATCCTTTTTGGTGAGCAGCAACGCCCAATTGCTACCATTGGGTTATTTGTTGATAATTTTTGTTAACAGACTCTTCTTCACCTTCAAAAGTCGGTGAATAGTATCTATGGTGATCAACCTTTATGTCACAACTGTGTTCCATAAAGAGTTTGGGTTAAGTATATATAGACTGACTAATCAGAGGGATTGGGTCGATGAGAAAGTGTCTGAATGACAAAGGGCTCTTGACTGGTACTTGCTTTACAGAAAACATTCTTCGAAGAAAGCTTTTTTATGGAAAAAATTTTCATTTAACTTTTAATAATAGTTTGGTTATTTCTCAGCAGGAAAGCAGTGGAACTGTTTGAGTATCCCCGATCTCAGTAGTTACTTTCCTTTGTGCATGGATTCGGAGTACCGTTTCTTCCAAAATAGATACATTGCCCAAAGTTTTATTTACTTAGAGGCGTAACCAAAATATTGCTTATGTCCTTTACCCAGCTTTAGACATGTTCCAAGTATTCCAAGGGGCACACCGATAACTGATTCAATTTATAGTTTAATATTTTGATATTTATGCTGTTTTATTGTTTATATAGGTTCGCATGATGAATGAATTATTGACATGTATTAAATTAATCAAGATGTATGCTTGGGAAAAGTCCTTCGCTAAAGCAATAGCTGGTAAGAACATTTTGTTTAACTGTGGACAAACGAGGGTTGTCCCAGTAAATCGTGTACTTTGCTTATTACACAAAATGTATTCAAATGTTTACTTTCAAATTTTCACTTACTATTAATAAATATGTTCTTAGCAGCTATCCGGAATTTCAAGAAAATGTGTCATGAAATTAATTTTCTTTTAACTTTATTAATACACATGGTATGCAAGTGCGGCGCACAGTTAAGGTAAGAACGTCATTCCACAGAACATTTTTTCCCCATCTTAAAGTATTGTCCATTGTATTTAATATGTATACGATGGCATTGAACCCTTTTCTGATACACATTTGCGAACCAGTCACAGTCTAATGCACCAAAAAAAGGTGTATATAACCGACCCTCTTCGCGGGAAATACCTGACCCTAACATATGCCTTTATCTGCGAGAAGAATGAAAACCTGTGGTGCATTGGCGCAGTAGATAATGTGAATGTACATCCCGCTGAAGACCCAAATATCATTAATTCTTCCTCGTCACTCATCCACACGTGTTCTAGACATATTGATTTATAACTGTCAGTGTAGTTTAGGATATTAAACTATATTTCGACAAAACTATAAGTTGTACTGTTGTTCTACGGGTGTTTTCCTTCTCTGACGTCGCAATTCCCCCACATTTCTATATTTAGTGCGGCTATTCTAACATGTATTTCTCGCACAAATAAAGATTGTCATTTGAAATTTACTGTTATAACACTAAAAAGACATTCGTAAACGCCGACGTAAAAATTATGAACAATGATCAATTGAAAGTTTGAGAATGACAAGTATATTGAAAATATATTGAACAAAACACGACGAGTTTTATGGGTTGCGCTGCGTTTGCATACATGGGATTGGTCAATCACGGATACTACGCCCTATATAAAAATCCGTATACTTTTCCCGCATAATTCCTATAAAGATTGAATATATAAAGGTATCTACAAAAAATAATGATCATGTGTCGCGACATAAGAAAATTATAAGCAAAGTAGACAATTTACTTGGACAACCCTCGTACAATGTACTTCATAAATGTGGACTTTTATCATGGCATAGTCATTAACAGTCTATCCAAACATCAGACCCACATTCAACCCCAACATTTATTAGTTCCCTACCAGTTTTCAACCAGAGGGGACTATAGCTTTGCCCTCCATCTGTCCGTCATTCTGTCAAAAATCTGGATTCTGACAGAACTCAAATAGTTTCCAAGATAACTTTATGAAACTTGGTATGTGGATAGGGGACAATAGGAGGATTATGCACGTCTAAATATATTTTGATTCTGACAAAAAGTGTGGTTGCTATGGCTTCAAACTGGTTGGGGACTTCCGTATTGCTTGCAATTCTTAGTAACTTGTTGTAGCATAGTTTATATAGTTTCCAACAAAATAAATTAGTTTATACTAACCTACTTGTGGACGATTGTGAAACAAGATTTTCCAACTTATATTAATCACTCTCGACACCTCATTCCTGATGTTATCCATCACCATGAGGGTATGAGAGGAGAGAAGCCAGTTATCAGTTCATGCTGAGTGTCTAGCAAAGGAATTATTGGTACCATTTTTATTTCGTCTTTTGGATCAATACCAGAATATCTGTCTGGAGGCCTGCCTGTCTGTCTGGATGGATATCACAAAGTTTGCCATCACTTGTCTTCTCTTTAACTAGTTCACATGAGTGCTGGGTACCAAGCTAAGTTGTGTATGTTGTTAGACATTTTTTGTGGATGATTTATGCCAGAGTCGTTGCCCTTTGTGAGAAACAAACATTGTTGTGTCAAAACCTTTCTTGTTTAGTTTTGAATATACATTATAATTATACATGTTATTTTGTAGTGATCCGTTCCAAGGAGCGTGCCATATTAGAGAAATGTGCGTATGTACAGAGTATCAGTACAGCAACAGCCCCTCTAGTGCCTGTCATATCATCCGTCATCACGTTTGTTGCCTATGTACTTAGTGGGAATGAACTCACCCCTGTCATTGTAAGTATGTTTGTTGCCTATGTACTTAGTGGGAATGAACTCACCCCTGTCATTGTAAGTATGTTTGTTGCCTATGTACTTAGTGGGAATGAACTCGCCCCTGTCATTGTAAGTATGTTTGTTGCCTATGTACTTAGTGGGAATGAACTCGCACCTGTCATTGTAAGTATGTTTGTTGCCTACGTACTTAGTGGGAATGAACTCACCCCTGTCATTGTAAGTATGTTTGTTGCCTACGTACTTAGTGGGAATGAACTCACCCCTGTCATTGTAAGTATGTTTGTTGCCTACTTACTTAGTGGGAATGAACTCACCCCTGTAATTGTAAGTATGTTTGTTGCCTACGTACTTAGTGGGAATGAACTCACCCCTGTCATTGTAAGTATGTTTGTTGCCTACGTACTTAGTGGGAATGAACTCACCCCTGTCATTGTAAGTATGTTTGTTGCCTATGTACTTAGTGGGAATGAATACACCCCTGTAATTGTAAGTATGTTTGTTGCCTACGTACTTAGTGGGAATGAACTCACCCCTGTCATTGTAAGTATGTTTGTTGCCTACGTACTTAGTGGGAATGAACTCACCCCTGTCATTGTAAGTATGTTTGTTGCCTACGTACTTAGTGGGAATGAACACACCCCTGTAATTGTAAGTATGTTTGTTGCCTACGTACTTAGTGGGAATGAACTCACCCCTGTCATTGTAAGTATGTTTGTTGCCTACGTACTTAGTGGGAATGAACTCACCCCTGTCATTGTAAGTATGTTTGTTGCCTACGTACTTAGTGGGAATGAACTCACCCCTGTCATTGTAAGTATGTTTGTTGCCTACGTACTTAGTGGGAATGAACACACCCCTGTAATTGTAAGTATGTTTGTTGCCTATGTACTTAGTGGGAATGAACTCACCCCTGTCATTGTAAGTATGTTTGTTGCCTTCGTACTTAGTGGGAATGAACTCACCCCTGTCATTGTAAGTATGTTTGTTGCCGACGTACTTAGTGGGAATGAACCCACCCCTGTAATTGTAAGTATGTTTGTTGCCTACGTACTTAGTGGGAATGAACTCACCCCTGTCATTGTAAGTATGTTTGTTGCCTACGTACTTAGTGGGAATGAACTCACCCCTGTCATTGTAAGTATGTTTGTTGCCTACGTACTTAGTGGGAATGAACTCACCCCTGTCATTGTAAGTATGTTTGTTGCCTACGTACTTAGTGGGAATGAACACACCCCTGTAATTGTAAGTATGTTTGTTGCCTACGTACTTAGTGGGAATGAACTCACCCCTGTCATTGTAAGTATGTTTGTTGCCTTCGTACTTAGTGGGAATGAACTCACCCCTGTCATTGTAAGTATGTTTGTTGCCGACGTACTTAGTGGGAATGAACCCACCCCTGTAATTGTAAGTATGTTTGTTGCCTACGTACTTAGTGGGAATGAACTCACCCCTGTCATTGTAAGTATGTTTGTTGCCTACGTACTTAGTGGGAATGAACTCACCCCTGTCATTGTAAGTATGTTTGTTGCCTACGTACTTAGTGGGAATGAACTCACCCCTGTCATTGTAAGTATGTTTGTTGCCTATGTACTTAGTGGGAATGAACTCACCCCTGTCATTGTAAGTATGTTTGTTGCCTACGTACTTAGTGGGAATGAACTCACCCCTGTCATTGTAAGTATGTTTGTTGCCTACGTACTTAGTGGGAATGAACCCACCCCTGTAATTGTAAGTATATTTGTTGCCTACGTACTTAGTGGGAATGAACTCACCCCTGTCATTGTAAGTATGTTTGTTGCCTACGTACTTAGTGGGAATGAACTCACCCCTGTCATTGTAAGTATGTTTGTTGCCTACGTACTTAGTGGGAATGAACTCACCCCTGTCATTGTAAGTATGTTTGTTGCCTACGTACTTAGTGGGAATGAACTCACCCCTGTCATTGTAAGTATGTTTGTTGCCTACGTACTTAGTGGGAATGAACTCACCCCTGTCATTGTAAGTATGTTTGTTGCCTATGTACTTAGTGGGAATGAACTCACCCCTGTCATTGTAAGTATGTTTGTTGCCTACGTACTTAGTGGGAATGAACCCACCCCTGTAATTGTAAGTATGTTTGTTGCCTACGTACTTAGTGGGAATGAACTCACCCCTGTAATTGTAAGTATGTTTGTTGCCTACGTACTTAGTGGGAATGAACTCACCCCTGTCATTGTAAGTATGTTTGTTGCCTACGTACTTAGTGGGAATGAACCCACCCCTGTAATTGTAAGTATGTTTGTTGCCTACGTACTTAGTGGGAATGAACCCACCCCTGTAATTGTAAGTATGTTTGTTGCCTACGTACTTAGTGGGAATGAACTCACCCCTGTCATTGTAAGTATGTTTGTTGCCTAGGTACTTAGTGGGAATGAACTCACCCCTGTCATTGTAAGTATGTTTGTTGCCTACGTACTTAGTGGGAATGAACACACCCCTGTAATTGTAAGTATGTTTGTTGCCTACGTACTTAGTGGGAATGAACTCACCCCTGTCATTGTAAGTATGTTTGTTGCCTTCGTACTTAGTGGGAATGAACTCACCCCTGTCATTGTAAGTATGTTTGTTGCCGACGTACTTAGTGGGAATGAACCCACCCCTGTAATTGTAAGTATGTTTGTTGCCTACGTACTTAGTGGGAATGAACTCACCCCTGTCATTGTAAGTATGTTTGTTGCCTACGTACTTAGTGGGAATGAACTCACCCCTGTCATTGTAAGTATGTTTGTTGCCTACGTACTTAGTGGGAATGAACTCACCCCTGTCATTGTAAGTATGTTTGTTGCCTATGTACTTAGTGGGAATGAACTCACCCCTGTCATTGTAAGTATGTTTGTTGCCTACGTACTTAGTGGGAATGAACTCACCCCTGTCATTGTAAGTATGTTTGTTGCCTACATACTTAGTGGGAATGAACCCACCCCTGTAATTGTAAGTATGTTTGTTGCCTACGTACTTAGTGGGAATGAACTCACCCCTGTCATTGTAAGTATGTTTGTTGCCTACGTACTTAGTGGGAATGAACTCACCCCTGTCATTGTAAGTATGTTTGTTGCCTACGTACTTAGTGGGAATGAACTCACCCCTGTCATTGTAAGTATGTTTGTTGCCTAAGTACTTAGTGGGAATGAACTCACCCCTGTCATTGTAAGTATGTTTGTTGCCTACGTACTTAGTGGGAATGAACTCACCCCTGTCATTGTAAGTATGTTTGTTGCCTACGTACTTAGTGGGAATGAACTCACCCCTGTCATTGTAAGTATGTTTGTTGCCTACGTACTTAGTGGGAATGAACACACCCCTGTAATTGTAAGTATGTTTGTTGCCTACGTACTTAGTGGGAATGAACTCACCCCTGTCATTGTAAGTATGTTTGTTGCCTTCGTACTTAGTGGGAATGAACTCACCCCTGTCATTGTAAGTATGTTTGTTGCCGACGTACTTAGTGGGAATGAACCCACCCCTGTAATTGTAAGTATGTTTGTTGCCTACGTACTTAGTGGGAATGAACTCACCCCTGTCATTGTAAGTATGTTTGTTGCCTACGTACTTAGTGGGAATGAACTCACCCCTGTCATTGTAAGTATGTTTGTTGCCTACGTACTTAGTGGGAATGAACTCACCCCTGTCATTGTAAGTATGTTTGTTGCCTATGTACTTAGTGGGAATGAACTCACCCCTGTCATTGTAAGTATGTTTGTTGCCTACGTACTTAGTGGGAATGAACCCACCCCTGTAATTGTAAGTATGTTTGTTGCCTACGTACTTAGTGGGAATGAACTCACCCCTGTAATTGTAAGTATGTTTGTTGCCTACGTACTTAGTGGGAATGAACTCACCCCTGTAATTGTAAGTATGTTTGTTGTCTACGTACTTAGTGGGAATGAACTCACCCCTGTCATTGTAAGTATGTTTGTTGCCTACATACTTAGTGGGAATGAACTCACCCCTGTCATTGTAAGTATGTTTGTTGCTTGTACATGTACACCTTGGTTTTTTTCTAAACTTGCTAGAACCAAATGTCTCAGCAGAATAATGACCTTTGTTTGGTGACATTGTTTCTTATTAACTATATGTTTTGATGGATGATTTAGGTACTAAGATAAATTGGCTCTCACTGGTAGATATTTAATTTCATGAATATTAAGTCGGACAGGGAAGGCAGCACTCAACTTAGCCAGTTGAGCACAGAAAACATGAAAACATACAAGGCACAATTATACCCTACAAACAACCGAATGAGAAAATGATCCAGTTCCAGCTGCCGAAAGAATAAACCTATAAAAACATACAAGACACAATGACCAACACACAACAGTTACTGAGCGAGAAAATGATCTGCCCTAGTTAAGCAATTTTCACTTTGCTCTTTATTTAACCTCAACATAAAGACCACCTAATTATAAGAGCAGGCCATGATCACACGAAGCATCTCAATCTGAGCTAAATCTTATCTCAAACATTGCCATGTGTCTTTGATATAGTTTCCATGTTAGTATTGACTAAAAATTGGCTTCACAAAAACAGAAACATTATGCTCTAAGTGTATGACAATAAAATTTCAGGAGTTAGAACCTCATATTTATCTCAGATTTAGACTCGGATTTGAGCAAAATCTCAAATTAAGCTGACATTTCTGAGATTTGAGATGCTTCAGAAGATCAGGGCCTGTTTTCAAGAGTCACAGGAGCAGTCTTATTGTTAATGTTTTACACTGTAGTGTAAGTTATATTGCATATATTTGTACATGATATATTTATTTTCAGGCATTTACAATTATAGCTGTGTTAAATTCAATGAGATTTTCTCTGGGTGTTTTACCATTTGCTGTGAAAGCTTTGGCCGATGCTTACGTCTCCTTCAAGAGGTATAAGGTATGTATACACATACACATGTATGTACTAGGTATAAGGCGATAATTCATTATAATATACCCAACATGCTTGCGCTGTAAAATCATTTAATTTTAATGGGACAAAATTTGGTGGTTTTGGGGAAAACTACCATTTCGTTGGGACGTAAGTTCAAGCATTTCGGATTTCAGGAAAAAATGGAAAAATGGCAAGGTCTAATTTCACACGTTATCAGAAATCATTCAAACAGACATAATAATTGTTTTATAAACATGTTTATATATGCAAGTAAACTTTCCAAAAACCTAGTCTTATACAATTCTGAACTTAAAAACAAATGTGGCAGCTGCTCTAAATTTTACATATTTATTGGTATAATGATTTATTCGGGATTGAATTTCGTGGTTGAGGTCATCCACGAAATCCACAAAATTAAATTCCCCCCACAAATATTTATGATTTTACAGTTTGTTGAAATCATGATGTCCCATTGTGTTAATTGTGTTAACGAGATTGGCACAGGTCTTGAAAAGAAATTGAATTTGATGCATAGTAAGGTACAGTGGAACCCCGCTAATCCGGACCCCTCCAATCCGGATTTCCCTCTAATCCGGGCGGATCTGTTGGTCCCGAATATTCTTATTCATGTTTTAATACATTTTTACCCCTCGGATCCGGAACCCCTCCACTCCGGACACCGGACAAAATTACGAGGATTTATCACATATTTGCTCTAAAATTGACCCCTCGGATCCGGACAATTGATTTGAACATTGCCCAGGCCAATGTTTTGACAGGTGTCAATGTGTTGTATATTCGCACCATCGTATATGCAATTAAAATAGTCTGATCATTTAACGGTTGTAACATCAACAATACGCAGTGTCGGTGTGTACGTGTTATCGACACGGGTGTGAAAATCACAATTTGGGACAATTAAATATTATCATTTTAAAAGCGCTAATTGACAGCGTTTATTGGCCTATTCAATTAATTAAAAGACTATTGCTGCATTGTTTTGTCTACACGGAGGTCAGATGAATCGAATACAGGTCCCCTTAATGTTTAATTTTGAGAAGGTCGTTATCGACATCAAAGGAAAACAATTTGGACGTTCTCAGTTTGGATAAATCTACGAGTAAATGCTATAAAAATCCATCAAAATGCATTTGACGGATAGTCATTCTTTTACAGAATTTCATATGATAATCATGTCTGAGCCTCCGTCAAAACGTCGTAAGGTTGAAATCGACCTTGAAGCTAAAGTAAAATTGATCAGAGAATATTTTTCTGTACCAAAACCAACAATGAAGGTGTGTAATCAATTGTTGCTGTTTTACACCCCTTTTTTATGTGGTGTTTAGCAATGCCTTCAACTAAGATTAACATACAAGTATCTAAAAATAGAAACCCCTCTAATCCAGACACCTCTCTAATCTGGACTTTTTGTCTGGTCCGGACGAGTCCGGATTAGAGGGGTTCCACTGTACTTGAAAAGTGCTTGAATTTGAAACTTTCAAAAGGTCCTTGAAAAGTACTTGATTTTTTTTAGTTCTGTATCAAACATGTTAAATTAGTAAGTTGTTTCCACATGTGTGAAAAGTAAACTCATGCACCCATGGAGAATTAAACAAGCAAGTTTTTACTTACTTACTTAACTCACTTTACCTCCAAAGGGGAGGGGCTAAGGGCCCTCACTACTCTTGAAGAGGTCTCATGGTGGTCGAGTGGATAACGCATTTGACTACTGATCAAGAGGTCCCTGGTTCGAATCTCGGCCGGGACACTTGGTCATTTCTTTTCAGTGTTTCTCACCCAAGTAGAGATAACTGGTTGGAATCCTAGAGGTAGTCTTGCGTGTATCAGTGCTATACACCGGGCACGTTAAAGAACCAGGGAGTCTATTCGGAAAGAGCTAGGTTAACGCACCCAGATTCCTTGTTTCACAACTCTTTCTCTTCTAGTCGCTGTCCCATCAGCAAAAACACAGGACACCATTGGAAATAAGTCCTTGCACTTTCATGGGTTATCCTTGATCAAAAGGCCTAAATAATTACATACATACATCTAAGGGGAGGGGCTTAATGCCTTCACTATACTTGAAGACTTCTCTATCTCATCAGTCTTTGGGAAGCCTTCTTCATGATTTCGTACATTCTCATATTTCAGAGTATACTGTTGATGCCTGAGATGGAACCACATCCCTGGCTCGTGTTCAATGATAAATACTCCATGGTTCTAAATAAGTGTACATTTAGATGGGGAAAAACAGCTGAAGCCAAAGAATCTGAAAAATCAGACATAAAAACAAAGAAAAGTAAGATTCTATATATTGTATGAACCGTGTACCAACTACAACAGCAATATCATTTTCAATTCTTCTTTCTTTGACCTTTACAGGGATCCTACAATTCCTTAATAATCCACACATCCGGATTTGCTGCACTAGAAGAATGAATTTTTCTGCAGAAAATAAACGTACCATATTTTTGCATGTATAACACGCACATTTTTCATCCCTGAATCGAAACCAAAAGTTAGATGCGTCTTTTACAATGATATAGCCATTTTCCGAGTCTCAATCGGTAAAAGATGAACTTTCATCCGCCATTTGTAATAAAGGGGAAATAATTTATGCTGGTTTGGTAGTGGCTAAGTCCTGTACCGTTTCGTACATTTTGTGGATTTTAATCTTTTGGAAAAGAAATTCTAATCTATTGTTTTTATCTTAAAATGTTTAGGAATGAGTTCCCCGGTTTCAATGTTTGTAATTTATTAGTCCCCTACCGGTTTTTGACCGGAGGGGACTATAGGTTTGCCCTCCGTCCGTCCGTCCGTCTGTCCGTCAGTCAGTCCGTCAGTCAGTCAGTCTGTCCGTCAAAAATCTGGATCCTGACATAACTCAAACAGTTTCCAAGCTAGGTTTATGAAACTTGGTATGTGGATAGGGGGCAATAAGGGGATAATGCAAGTCTAAAATATTTTGATTCCGACCAAAATTGTGGTTGCTATGGCAACAGAAACATTGAAAATGGCTTCAAACCGGTAGGGGACTTCTGTATTGCTTGCAATTCTTAATTACTTGTTTTATCTTTTATGCTCCTCAAATGGTGATAATATAATCGCTGCTTTGTCCGTCCTCCCTTGCGTCCGTCCCTCTGTCTGTCTGTCTCACTTTTGTCCAAAACTTGAACAGCATTAGAGATATCAATTTGAAACTTCATAGGTGTAAAGATCTCATTGAGGGGATGTGCAGTGCTCAGGAACGATAACTCTTTAGTGTATATTTTTGGAGTTATTCCCCTTTGTAATGTTTCATACTTAATTCTTGTCTGGGCCATAACTCATACAGTATTAAAGATATCAATTTTAAACTTCATACTAGGTGAATAGATCTCATTGAGGGGATGTGCAGTGCCCAGGAACTATAGCTATTTAGTGCATATTGTTTGAGTTATTCCCCTTTGTATTTTTCATACTTAATTCTTGTCCAGGCCACAACTCATACAGCTTGGGCGGTATCGATTTGAAACACAGGGAGCATCACCCGTCTGACGGCTCTTGCTTTATTTTTTGCCTCCATATGTATTGGTTAACTTTTTCATTTAGGATATCAATAACTTTTATTCAACTTACTCTCTCTATTGTAGCCAAGGAGACCAAAGATTCTTCCTCCAAAACAGAAGAGCTTCAGATTTTGAAAGAATCTGATAATGCTAATGGGGATGTACCATTCGTGGACACTCCAGCATTACAGCATATAACATTAACAGCAGAAAAAGTAAGTTTTTTTCAAGAATAATATCCATTTAAAGCCTAGGTCCCATTGAAGAATTCCACATTACCGATGTTAACCCGATTTCTTCCGATACTACTGTTAATCACAATTCCATACGATATCACAAACTGTCTTATGAAGCTTCCCCTAGACCATGAGGAACCTGTTCCCGATGTCCTGATAGCTCATTATTATCCATCTTTAGTACATCACCGAGGCATAAAATGCTCAGTGGGACCTAGGCTTAAGTACCAATTGAAATGTCTATTTGAACCTACTCTGTGGGTATTCAGAGGCACTTCTCACAAAATTATGAAAATACTAAGCTTCAACATCTTTACTTGTAACCTTATTCGTACCATAGAAAAACCTTTATCACTAATTAATTTGCTAAAATCAAAATTGATTCCCCTTCATAGCGATAGATCATAAACCTTGAGTGTGAGCGGTAAGGCTGCGACAAGTTGTTAAATATGGAACTGGTATATGTATCTCCCTTGTTGGATGCTCAGCACAGTTAATTCTAGGTAACTGCTGGATTTGCAGGTGTCAGAATAATGTGACTAAGGTAGCCTCAGGTGCCCTACAATTCCGGAATATTCCGGAAGTCCTGAATGCAGAAAATAAAAGTAATTTCATGAAAAAATTCAAAGTATTACAAAGTTATGGTCATTTGAAGTTTTTAAAGCTGAATTTAACAATAGAACAATGTTTGAAACAGTGTTTTGGTGTAGGGATATGTGCAAATCGCACTCGAAACAGACTTGCGTCTAATTTTTAGGATTGGGTATTATGCCTTAGTAGGAACCCTGTAGCCTCCGTATGACTGAAATAATGTACAGCCTTAGTCTGTAGAGCAACAACCTTTGGTAGCTGCCAACATTGGTTGTTGTACACAGGTTATTGCTCTACAGAGGTAAATTATATAGTAAAATATTGGCATAGTGAAATTATGAAGGTGTTGTTATAGACAGGTTGTTGAGCCATTCTGGAGAGGTTGTTGCTCGACAGAGGCCTTACTTGAGAGGTTGTTGCTCGGCAGAGGCCTTACTTGAGAGGTTGTTGCTAGGCAGAGGCCTTACTTGAGAGGTTGTTGCTCGGCAGAGGCCTTACTTGAGAGGTTGTTGCTCGGCAGAGGCCTTACTTGAGAGGTTGTTGCTCGGCAGAGGCCTTACTTGAGAGGTTGTTGCTTGGCAGAGGCCTTACTTGAGAGGTTGTTGCTCGGCAGAGGCCTTACTTGAGAGGTTGTTGCTCGGCAGAGGCCTTACTTGAGAGGTTGTTGCTCGGCAGAGGCCTTACTTGAGAGGTTGTTGCTCGGCAGAGGCCTTACTTGAGAGGTTGTTGCTCGGCAGAGGCCTTACTTGAGAGGTTGTTGCTCGGCAGAGGCCTTACTTGAGAGGTTGTTGCTCGGCAGAGGCCTTACTTGAGAGGTTGTTGCTCGGCAGAGGCCTTACTTGAGAGGTTGTTGCTCGGCAGAGGCCTTACTTGAGAGGTTGTTGCTCGGCAGAGGCCTTACTTGAGAGGTTGTTGCTCGGCAGAGGCCTTACTTGAGAGGTTGTTGCTCGGCAGAGGCCTTACTTGAGAGGTTGTTGCTCGGCAGAGGCCTTACTTGAGAGGTTGTTGCTCGGCAGAGGCCTTACTTGAGAGGTTGTACTGTACTGTTGATCAGTGGGACATACATTGTGTATATTTTTAGGGGAAATTGATTGGTATTTGTGGAAGTGTTGGTTGTGGTAAATCTTCGTTGTTATCAGCTATACTAGGCAGAGTAAGTACATATTTACATTATATGATACACCGCCTCCTCGATTGCCTAGCCCCTGCCTTGAGTGCTGGAGCTCCTGGGTTTTATCCCAGGCCATGTCAACAGGTACCTAACTGTATCATTGATAAAGAGTAAAAAAAGTGTTGTTTTTTAAATAAAATTTATGTTATCTTAGAAAGGTTCATTTGATGGGAAATTGACCAGTCACTGAGGTCCATTTTGTTTTACTAAATATTTAATTAATAATGGTGTTGTTTAAAATATATTAACTAATTTACAAACTAGAGAGCTACATCTTTAATTTGATACCAATATTTAAAAAATCCGTCATTTTGAACAGATTCGAGGGAGACAACCATTTCTTTTGTTTGTACTACCATTGTTGTCTCCCTAGGAATGAATTTAATTGGCAATTACTGTACAAGTCAATATAAGCCTCCATGCTTTCTATGAACAGATGATCCATGTGTCTGGGAAGATAGCAATACAAGGAAGTTTAGCATACGTAACTCAGCAAGCTTGGATTATGAATGTATCGGTACGGGACAATATTCTGTTTGGTGAGCCATATAACCCAGTTAGGTAAGTTTGATAATCACTGGTATAGTCCAGAGAATTTGACATGACTCTCAAACTTCTATTAGTGTAATTTCACAGCTGATTTATTGTCTATATTTATATCCCCGGTTGTGTGTTTTCATAAGAGGGAGTATCACGAAGACGCTCGAGGTGTAATACCAACACAAATCTAAAGGACCGACTTTGCATGATTTGCTGGTGGAAATTTATATGTTCAACACAAGAACCCTGTAATATATGCATGCATAAAGGTCAGGATCAGGTCAAATTATCCGCGCTATACCCTTAAATAATTTCATGGTACTTATTTCCAGATTTAACAGTTTGACTGTTTGATGGGGGTAGGGTAAATCAACTGTAAAGCAGAATAATCCAAACAAATAGTGACTGGACAGTGTAAAAGTGACACATTTATTATACCTATTATGATTTATATAACATAACAGTATTATGTCAAAGGTTTAAAACACTGAAAAACTTTTCATCTGACTGGATTAGGTTTCCATCCCTTTGCCTTTGGACCAGTTGTCAGTAGCATTTTACCCGATCTGTTAGCAAAATTGTGCCCGCTCTGTAACTTTGTTGTTTCTTACTGGATTTTTAAATTGCATGGTACAAATGTTCACCACATTCAGACTTGTGTCATGTGCAAGACCCAGGTCCTTAGCTCAAACGTCAAGGTCACACATAGAGGTCAAAGGTTATATAGTCATGCCATATATCTGTGTCAAGGCAGTGCTGCCGGGGTGTTATTCAGCTCTGTAGGTCAATGGTTAGCGCGCTTGCCATCTAATCTGGCGACCCGGGTTGAAATACGGGTGGAGGCACTCATATGCCTGCCATATTTTAGCAGAAAGCAGACTGGCAAATAAAGGCTATGCTCGGCATTATGTTCTCTAATTATGTTCTAGTTTTATTTGATGCCAAGATTTTGTTCAAGAAGAAAATATTTGCTATGCTTATTGTCAGGTATCGAAGTGTTGTAGAAGCATGTGCCTTGGCAGATGACTTTGGTGATTTTGTTGATGGAGACCAAACAGAGGTATTGTATTATCAATATGATTGTATATAGAAGTTTGCTTGTCTTTGGTTCATTTAGAATAGATTCCTTGGTCCCTTAACGTGCCCAGTGTATAACACTTATATGTAAAACTATGAGTTACAGGCCTGGAGTAATATTTATACCAGCCTTATAAAGACTTGATTCCTGCCTGTAAGCTTCTCTAGAGTTTGACAGTGACAACCACTTTTGTACCTTCCAGTTTGAAACTGTTCCTTGTTCAATATTTATAACTGAATACATCAGTGGGTCAAAAACTTCTGAAATTTAGAATTTCATACATTTGGCTTTTGGAAATATTAACAATCTTATTATTTCGTAGTTGTGATCTTTAATGGCCAAACTTTAGGATAAAGGAAATGTTTGCAAATTTATTAAATTTGCCGATATCTTATTGCTTAGTAAAAACTGCCTCCTCAATTGCCTAGTAGAGTAGGATGTCCACTTCGAGTGCAGGAGAGATCCTGCGTTTGATCCCTGGCCCCGTCATACCAAAGACGAAATAAAAATGGTACCAGTTACTCCTTTGCTAGACACTCGGCATAAATTGGAAACTGGCTTCTCTTCTCTCATACCCTCGTTGCGATGGATAACATTAGGAATGATGTGTCGAGAGTGATTAATATAATTAAAGTTGGAAAAGCTTGTTTCACAATCGACTTAGTATAAATAAATTGGTATATACTAAGTAACGTTAGATGTGACTGTATTGTAGATTGGTGAAAGAGGAATCAACCTCAGTGGAGGTCAGAAACAGAGAATCAGTTTAGCACGAGCAGTGTACAGTAATAAAGATATCTACTTATTGGACGACCCTCTCTCAGCTGTTGACATACATGTGGGTCGTCACATTTTCTCAGAATGCATCATGAAAGAGTTGAAGGGTAAAACGGTCATGTTTGTCACTCATCAACTACAGGTAAGTTAAAACATACTGGTGGACTAACATGTTCTGTTCTGATTAAGGCCTAAAAAGTTGTTTGTTTCTAACGCCATGTCCCAAATAACAATAACTTGCCCCCCCTGTCCGAAAAATAGAGTAGGTACTAGGTTATGGGCTGGTAAAATCCTGTTTTAGATCTTTGGAATAACATACAGTAAATAATAGTGAAAATATAAAAAAAATATTAAGGGTCACATAATTGTTTTGTAAGATTGGGACACTGGAAACAATTTTGTTTTGTTTAGTCCTAAGTGGTGATGTGGATAATAGATGATGCATAATCAGGATTGATAGACAAAACAAGCTTTATAGTCATAGCTTTGAGGCAATAAAACATGTGGTATTATGCTGTTGTACTAAATGTAACAACATTGCTCAATTAATGTTAGTACCTTTATGATACTGTTCATAACCACATTGAATTCTGACACATTCCCATATTAGGAAAAAGTCCAATTATAATGGCCAAACATGTGTATGTATTGGCTTAAGGAGAGTTCTATATAGTTACATGTATGACAATATAATTACAAAACAAGCTGCTGCCATGATCTAGTGGTTAGTATGCTGGATTTGTGACCCGGTGACCAAGATTTGATTCCTGTTAACAGCTTGTCATACACTTCAATGATAATTTGACATCAGTGTCAATATTCCTTCGCATGTGGAGAAACTGCTGGTTCCTTGTGGTAGATTAGTTGGTTCCTTTCGAAGGGAAAGTTAGTACTTAGGATACAATTCAGGAGAACTGCTTAGGTGAATCGGCAACAATAAAAAATACTTGAAAACTTGCATGTTGAGAAACAGTGTTGAACATAAATATACATCATAGAAGAACAAAAAGAGTTTACTCAAGACACAGTCCTGTTAGTTATACAGGTGTAGAAGTCTTTTTCCCCCCGGCCAGTTTTTACTCAGGGGAAAAATCGGGCCGGCCTATTCTTTCCCCAGGGAAAACTGGGCCGGCCTAAACTTGACCTGTCACACCAGTACATGCTCTTGTCCGAAATGCTAAAGTCTTTCATTTAAAACGAAATTATTTAAAACTAAAAATTATAATATTTGTTTCGTTGTTTTTCTTTCAGTATTTAAGTAAATGTGATCATGTATTATTTATACGAGATGGTATGATCACGGACACTGGTACACACACAGAGTTGATGGCCGGTGATACCGAGTATGCTAATCTCATCAAAATGTTTTATACCAAAGAAAAAGAGAAAGAGGCCAGCCTCGATAGTCTATCAGGTGAGTTACCAGTAGTTGTTCGGACAGTGGGTAAATTTCATAAATAACATTTAGTTTATTAGTTTCCTACTGGAGCGGACTGTAGGAGGAAGGGACTATAGGTCTGTTTGTCCCTCAAAAGATCTGGATCCTCACTTAACTCAAACAGTTTCAAAGCTAGGTTTATGAAACTTGGTACATGTGGATAGGGTGCAATAAGGGGATAATGCATGTCTATATATATTTTAGGGATGTAAACGGTTAACCGGTTAACCGTTCGAACGTTCGGTTATCGGTTAGCAAAATCGCTAACCGGTTAATCGAAAAAAGAGAAATTTATCGAGAAATTCGCTGACAAGTTTCACCCATCGAAGGTGCGAACGCTCGTCAAAAGGGGGTCATGATCTATAATCCGCAATTAACAGTTTGACACGTATTGTTGTGACAAGAGGGTCACTTAATTGCCGTTAATTTCATATGGTAGTCCGGGACTAGTTTGTTGACCGACGTTGTTTTTCACACATTCGGCAAGCACACGTAATATAATATTAATTGGAGGCAGTTTAATGCTTTACTCAATGCTGTATTTGGAGACGCATTTCTGCATCAACACGATTATATTGCGTATGATTTACGCTACAGCTTCAACAAGATTTACGCCACAGCTTCAACAGCACTGAGTACAGTACATTATTGAACTTAAAAAAACAATTGAGAAATTGAGAACTGGCGACACACTTCCCTTGGGTAATATACGAGGATGCCCGATCGCAACTTACGGTGTTACAGTAAATATATACACGTCAAAATTAGAACAGTCGGAAAGTCGGCAAGTTTCAATTCGTTAATCGGTTAACCGGTTAACCGTTCGGAAGATTGAACGGTTAACTGGTTAGCAAATTGACCGAATAGTTGCATCCCTAATATATTTGATTCTGACAAAAATTGTGTTTGCTGTGGCAACAGAAACATAGAAAATGATTTTAAAAGTCATGGCTTTCAAATCGGTAGGGGACTTTTGTATTGCTTGCAATTCTTAGTGACTTGTTTAGTATGTCTCTGGCATAAATCATAGAAGAGATATTCTCTCTGAATGTAACAAAGTTTGTCTGTACTTGTTCTCCTTAATAATTGGTCGGATTGCAATAAAACTTCTCATCAATACTTGGTGCTAAGCCTAGTCGTGCATATTGTCAGTAATCACATGTTTTGGTCTATGTTTGCTGGAGTTATGGCCCTTTGTAAGAGAAACATCTCCTTGTTCCTCCTTGGTATTGGAGATTTTCAGTTTCATGGTCCTGAAAGCAACGACCTTATGTCTGACTCTTGTATGAATTGTATAAGGTGACTAGATGGGTCTACATTGTTGTGTGAATGTAAACACTTCCTGAAATCCCAATATCATTGTGAAGAAAGTATGAATCCCAATATCATTGTGAAGAAAGTATGAATCCCAATATCATTGTGAAGAAAGTATGAATCCCAATATCATTGTGAAGAAAGTATGAATCCCAATATCATTGTGAAGAAAGTATGAATCCCAATATCATTGTGAAGAAAGTATGAATCCCAATATCATTGTGAAGAAAGTATGAATCCCAATATCATTGTGAAGAAAGTATGAATCCCAATATCGTTGTGAAGAAAGTATGAATCCCAATATCATTGTGAAGAAAGTATGAATCCCAATATCATTGTAAAAAAATTATTTGTATGAGAGTTAATATAAAAAATTCTCCCATAATTATGCCCCCATCAAAGAATGCCCCCATCAAATATGCAGGGGTAATTTTAATTTGCACAAGTTGTCATTAGACCAAAATTTTTTTAATGGTCTCAGTGTTTCTTTTGATTTTTGGGGGAAAGGGTTCAGGCCCATTGGAAGGGGAAAATTAACGCGCGGAAATGCTGAAAAGGGAATTTACACTTATTGTAAAACTCACCTTAAATGCCTAGTATGATTGTTTATAGGTAGTATGTATGATTGTTTATAGGTAGTATGTATGATTGTTTATAGGTAGTATGTATGATTGTTTATAGGTAGTATGTATGATTGTTTATAGGTAGTATGTATGATTGTTTATAGGTAGTATGTATGATTGTTTATAGGTAGTATGTATGATTGTTTATAGGTAGTATGTATGATTGTTTATAGGTAGTATGTATGATTGTTTATAGGTAGTATGTATGATTGTTTATAGGTAGTATGTATGATTGTTTATAGGTAGTATGTATGATTGTTTATAGGTAGTATTTTAAGCATGGGAGGTGAGAGCAAACTATTACAATCTATTCTGCATTCATTATCGACACAATTTACTTCATTTATGTGGGAAAAAATTAAGCAAGACTCCAAGGGGAAAATTTAGAAATCTTTAGGGAAAAATATATACTCTGCAGAGAGGGGAAGGGGGCCTAATACCTCCATATATTTTAGCCAGAACAAACACTGGGTCTCCATTCAATAACTCAAAATCAGTTGGACCTAGGATCTTCAAATTTTATATAGAGGTTTTCCATCATCAGTAGATGACCCCTGCCAATTTTGAGGTCAAAGTTCGTCATGACTTTGAACATTACTGCATATCGGGCTACCATGGGGTCATGGGGTCATACATGTTTTACATACATCTCTTGTTATTTTACAGGAAGGCCTAAGTTGATACACAAGCAATATTCAGTTGATCGGCCAGATTTGATGAGGCAGAGAACTTTGTCACAGGGATCTAGGGGATCACACGATGAGGTCCCGGGATCTCCCAAAGCACATAATGACTCAACCCGGAAGAATCTTATACATCAGATGAGTATAATGTCTCGTGGAATGAGCGTGGAGGAAGATGATCAGACAGACAACAAAGGTAAGACAATGAAATAGACTACATGTGGTAAGACAATGATATAGACTACATGTGGTGAGACAATGATATAGACTACATGTGGTGAGACAATGATATAGACTACATGTGGTAAGACAATGATATAGACTACATGTGGTGAGACAATGATATAGACTACATGTGGTGAGACAATGATATAGACTACATGTGGTGAGACAATGATATAGACTACATGTGGTGAGACAATGATATAGACTACATGTGGTGAGACAATGATATAGACTACATGTGGTAAGACAATGATATAGACTACATGTGGTGAGACAATGAAATAGACTACATGTGGGGAGACAATGAAATTGACTACATGTGGTGAGACAATAAAATAGACCTCAGCTTAGCATGGTGCTTGAGTGAGTAATGCAGGGTCCTACAATTCGGGAATAATCCAGGAAATCCAGATTTGCATCATTAGGAAGAATTATCTTTTCTGCACAAAATAAAAGTTATCTGATGTACCGGTAATCTTCCGTTATCAGTTATCATCATTTGAAGTTCCATATTCTGACTTTTAATAATAGAACAATGTTTGAAGCCTAGGTAAGGTGTAGGGATGTGTGCTAATAGCACCCGAAACAGACTTGCAACTTGTTTTCACGATTGGGCATTATGCCTCAGTAGAATCCCTGGTAATGGCCTCAACCACCAATCCAGAGGTCCCTGGTTCGAATCTCAGCCAGGGCATTGGAAAATTAAGGGCACACTTATCAGTGCTCTCAATCATATAGAGATGAAGTGGTTGGTAAAGCAGAATCTGATGTAGTCTTGCATGTACCAGACACTTTGGAGAACCAAGGAGTCTTATTTGCAACAAACAAGGGTATCACACTGGATCTGTTCAGTCAATGTCAGAGGTCATTGGCCAATCTGTCTTAATCCATGCACATACAGCCACCTTATATTTAAGAAATAACTTACACAAAAAACCGTAGTATACTGGCTGTTATACAATGGTTTTGAGTTCTAACGCATAGGAATTTACAACGTAGGCGTCAGTACGACTAACTATTGTATAACAAATATATGATTAATTGATTTTATTATAAGGTGATAAATTGATGTTGATTTTTATTTCAAGGTGGTATTTGATGTTGACTTTTTTCTAAGGTAGTATTTGACGTTGATTTTATTCTAAGGTAGTATTTGACGTTGATTTTATTCTAAGGTGGTAAATTGATTGTTGCTGAAGAGAAGAAGGATGGTAAAGTAGGATGGAACACATATAGTATGTACATGAAAGCTGCCGGAGGCTACATCTTGTCGGCATTCGTCGTTCTGGTGTTTGCCGTTGCTATAGCAGCACAGTCGTTCTCTAGTTGGTGGCTATCATATTGGCTGAATCAAGGTAGTGGGGTATGTATGTGCATTGTTTTAGTTTTTGGGAGGCGTTAGCCTCTCAAAATATCATTGCCCATTTCTTAATGCAACCTGAAAGCCTTTAGGCTTAACAATGTGAATCCGCATTCAAGTAGTTCCAGAAACTGTCAACATTCCCTATACTGCTAAATATGTTTCTTCAAATTTTTAAACTGATTTAATTCAATCAGCAACATTGTATATTCTTACATAGTTTGAAATATACTGTTAAAGGTGCTGTCTGACGTATATGCATATTGCAAAAATAAAATAAAAATTTCTAAATTTGCATAATATTGGTATTGCTGCCTGTATATCCCATAAACAATCATACTGACATTTAACATAACTTGCGAAACATAGGCATTTTGTAGCTTAATTGTTTATTTGCAATGAAACTGTGAAATCAGATGACTACATCTAAGATTCTGGGAACAGCCAAGGGTGTAACATATATTAAGTGTAAATGGATATGTTCATATTTATATAAACATGATGTCTCAGCCAATCAAACTGCAGGAATCAAATTGTAGAGATTTATTGTCTCAGCCAATCAAAATGTAGGAATTTATTGTTTCAACCAGTCAAAATGTAGGGATTTATAAACACAGGGATTAAGCTGAATTTGGACTTATTGTATTGAGAAGCGGTCATAATCAGTGTATTTATTTTACAGAATACAACAGTAAGTGTGGGTAATGTGACTGTTGTTAGTACGAATATATCAGACAATCCAGATCTCCATGTATACATCACTGTCTATGGTGTTAGTTTAGCCGTCATGGTAGTACTTACACTCTTCAGAGCATTCATTTATATGAAGGTTAGTATGCTCATTATACTCTTCAGAGCATTCATTTATTAGCTCACCTGTCACAAAGTGACAGGGTGAGCTTTTGTGATCACTCTTCGTCCGTCGTCCGTCCGTTCACAATTTGTTTGTAGACAATAGAGGTCACAATTTTGGCCTAATCTTTATGAAACTTGGTCACAATGATCACCTCAACAAAATCTAGGTCAAGTTCGATATTGGGTCATTCAGGGTCAAAAACTAGGTCACAAAGTCAAATCATAGAAAAATCTTGTGTAGTCACTAGAAGTCACAATTTTGTCCTAATCTTTATGAAACTTTGTCACAATGATCATCTCAACAAAATCTCGGTCAAGTTCCATAATGGGTCATCCAAGGTCAAAAACTAGGTCACAAGGTCAAATCATAGAAAAACCTTGTGTAGTCACTAGAGGTCACAATTTTGGCCTAATCTTTATGAAACTTTGTCACAATAATAACCTCAACAAAATCTAGGTCAAGTTCGATATTGGGTCATCTGGGGTCAAAAACTAGGTCACAATGTCAAATCATAGAAAAACCTTGTGTAGTCACTAGAGGTCACAATTTTGGCCTAATCTTTATGAAACCTTGTCACAATAATCATCTCAACAACATCTAGGTCAAGTTCGATATTGGGTCATCCGGGGTCAAAAACTAGGTCACATGGTCAAATCATAGAAAAACCTTGTGTAGTCATTAGAGGTCACATTTTTGGCCTAATCTTTATGAAACGTGGTCACAATGATCATCTCAATAAAATCTAGGTCAAGTTCGGTATTGGGTCATCCGGGGTCAAAAACTAGGTCACAAGGTCAAATCACTTCAATATGTCAGTGGGTCTAAATGTGATGTAAATTATAAAGCATAAGACAATATGAAAACCTTGTACATGCAATAGAGGCTACCATTTGGGGTTCATGAACAACTAGGACAGGTGAGCGACCTATGGCCCTTTGGGCCCTCTTGTATCAAGGTTAGTATGCTCATTATACTCTTCAGAGCATTCATTTATATCAAGGTTAGTATGCTTATTATTATATCGCTGGCTTAGAATGAGAAGGTTGTAAGTGCTACTAGTTCAGACCTTATAAGACTCATGCATATTTGAAATCTGCATGACAAGGCGTTTCTTATGAGCCTATTTGCAGGAAAAGCAGAACAGGGAACGCCCTAGGATCTTCAAACTTGACATGGAGGTTGGTCATCAACAGTTGATAACCTCTATTGATTTTGAAGTCAGTAGGTCAAAGGTCACTGACCTTGACCATTTCTTACTACAGTAACATCACATATTTTCGTGGGTATTAAAGTTCTTTGATTTTGATAAAAATCCAATTTCTAGCATCTTAAATTCGTGTATTACAAAATAAGGAAAGGTAAAACCATATTATGTATTTGGGAGTTCCATAAATCATGGGCATTAGATTTCGTGTTCGACTATAAAAATGAAATCAACGAAAATTCAGCTCCCTCGAAAAATAATAATTTTACAGTATTGGGCTGCCATAGGGGCATATGTGTTTTACAAACATCTCTTGTTTACTTTAGGTCACACTGAAGGCTTCTAGTCACATGCATAATGACATATTCAGAAAGATGTTGTCATCACCTATGACATTCTTCGACACTACACCGGTTGGAAGAATTATTAATAGGTTCTCATCAGATTTGGATGAAAGTAGGTACATTCTTGTGTTTGTCCCTGTCTATGTGGTGCCCTATGTTTGTCAAGCTATCTCATTTCTCAAATGTGCTCAAATAATAAAATTGGTCTTAACTTTCGAAATTTATTACATCACAGACATGTTTTGGAAAACGTACTCCTTCCCTATCGTTGATTGGTATGCTCAGATACTTATTAATTAAATTTATTATTTTGATGCAATAATTACTTACACTCGTAAGTGTCATAGTGGATATATAGTCCTTGTTTGTCACCGGTGTAATCTGGATTTGTTACATCCACATGTGGAGAAGTTGTTAGTTGCTTGTGGAAGAGCTAGTTAGTACTGGTTGATAGATAATTACAGGAAAACTGGTTAGGTCATTTGACTGAACCATTGTTGAAAACCACACTACACATGGTATAAGAACAAAAAACAACCTATAAAAATTAGCCTAGTGAATTGCTGTATACTGTAAAATAATTATTTGTGGGTATTAAATTCTGCAGATGTTGGTAAAATGGTAATTCTTTGGCTATTAAATTTGTGGTTTTGATATATTGAAAGAAAAATATCTTTTTACATATTTTTGATGTTAATTTTTTAGGGAATTTAATTTCGCGATCTAGTTCATCCGCGAAATTAACGAAAATTAAACTGCAACAAATATTAATAATTGAATAATTGTAGAGTATTTTATGTTTACAGTTGATGCACCGTGTAATGTTGTATATTTTATGTTTACAGTTGATGCCCGTCTCCCAGCAACCAGTGAGATGTTCCTACAGAATATATTTACCATACTGTTTGCTATGGGTATCATCTCCTATGTATCACCATACTTCCTGCTGGCCCTAATTCCTCTCGTCATCTCGTTTGTTGTGTTGAATATTGTCTTTACATCTGGAGTAAGTATCATATAATAAAAAAATTTATTTACATCCATAAATCTATAAGAAGAACATTTTTTGAAATTTTATTTAGGATTATCAAACATACGGTATGTCATGGGCGTAGCCAGTCATACACACTTATGTACGTGTGTTACATTTATTTGAAAAGTAAAAAAACAAATAAGGCCGAAATGGCATTTAAGTCCAAAATTTCCACAATCACGAGGACCCCAAACCATAACCACCAACTTCAATGCATGTGTACCTAACATCAATTAAAGCCTGGCTATATACGCCCCTGTATGCGAGACACACACTATAAAAATGCAACATAAGTGAGAGATAGTTGTGTATATGTCACAAAATGTTCCTTAAATACTTGTAGAACTCAACTCTGAAATTAAAAAAAACGTTTATATATTTCTGTGCACAAAATGTCTGAAATTCAGAAGTCGCTAACGTTTTGACCCGCAGAAATATTCACTTAATGGTGTAGAGTTCATTCTAATCCAATGTATGAAATACTTAATGCTGTTGTCATAGTAGTTTATACCAATTTATTTTAGGTGTGAAAGTGTGAAACAAGTTTTTCCAACTTATATTGATTACGGTACTCTGGACACCTCATCCCTGGAGCCTGTTTCCTAACCAAACCGCTACCCAGCGCTCAGCAGTGCTATGCTCTGAAACGGCTTGCTTAAAAAAAGTGCTACGTAGCGGAAAAATTGTATGCTACCGGCGAGCGCTCACGGGTAGCAGATCTTTGTATAGCAAAGCGCTATCGAGCGCTACAGAAGCAGTCCTTTGCACAAGAAAGCACTCGGTAGCGCTCGAATAGAAAAGTGTTAAGAAACAGTATGCTATCAGCCAGCACTGCTCACTGGTAGCGTGTCATTGCATAGATGTAGGAAAGTGCTCTATAGCGTAATTTGAAAGTGGCTTGGTTAGGCAACGGGCTCCTGATGTAATCACTCACCAAGAGAATTTGGCTGTTATTTTGTAGATTGTATACAATATTATATGCTACTGTTGTCATATTATAGATAAGAGAATTGATGCGTATGAATGCTATAACCAAGTCACCAGTTTTAAGTCATGTGACAGCCACAGTTCAGGGTATAAGTACCATATATGCCTACAACAAGACTGAACAATTCCTAGAAAAGTAAGTCAGATATTGCTATTTAAAGATTGTTTAAGTCACACAGGTGAACAGTATTTCTATCATATTGAGTCTGCAAAGTTACATTATCCTGACACCAAGCGAACCAGCAGTTACCTAGAACTAACTAATAGTATCATGAGGCATCAAGCAAGAGCGATACATACCAGTATACCAGTACCATTTTTAAAGAGTTTGGAATGTTTCAACATCTGTACGAACCCGAAACCTCTGGCACTCGATGCAGGGGCTCCACCACTTGGCTATCTAGGCGGATTTATTATAAAGCACCATACATATCCTCCATCACTTACGTACATTTTGATTATACGAAACAAGTGCGATATAGCTCCAGCAGAGTGATTAACCGTACAAATATACATTTAACCAATAGTTTGACAATATTTGTTGATCTAAAAATGAACAAACATTGCTGATTTAAGTAAACCAGTCAAATATTTGGAGTAACATATGTAGCAGTATTGAAAATGTTGACAGTTTCTGGAACTACTTGGATGCGGATACTTATTGTTTTGCCTAACAGCGTTTTAAGTTGATAATAAGATATAGGCAATGCTACCCTTGAGAGGCTATGCCTCTCCAAAAGTATGTAATGTAAATGTCCTTGTATGTTTTTAGATTCAACGAGTTAACCGACCGGAACTCAGCATATTTCTATCTGTTTTATTGTTCAAATCGTTGGTTGGCATTTAGACTGGACCTAATGAGTACGTGTGTAGTTGGGATAACTGGTCTGTGTGTACTGTTAACTTACGGAAGTTTAACACCTGCGCTAGCTGGTTTAGCGCTGTCGTTTGCTATACAGGTATGTCGGTATTTATTTGTTTTTCACCTAATTTGTGTTTAATTTTAATGAAACTCTAGCATGCAGTCACCATGATCATCTCAACAAAATCTAGGTTTTGCCCTTGAAATTTCCAAAAAGCCACATTTTGACCCTCAGCATTTTGGTTTAGAATGTAATTTTATCTTAAAATCATGGGTACCCAAGTATTTTGCCTATAAAATGGTTAATTTAGTCAAAAGTATCAATATGACCCTTCGTATTGAGAAGCTAGTGTAGCCCCTGATACTTAAGAAACAGTGAACATGTAACTGTGTTTTGTCGTAGAATTAAGCCCAGTACGAGTTTGGATTGGTATTAATTAAATCACGAGTTCGTAGCATGAGATAAAACACAAGTACATATTCATTATTTCGATTCTAACATAGCCAATGTTCTGCATTTGATAACATATAAATACATGCACGGTAACCAGTTTTTATTTTCTCGGAGCGCTATATATTATTTGGCCATAGCTAGGCTTTGTCAGCAAATCACGGACATCTCAGTTTCCTCTATGTTTATATCAGTGAAACCAGTGATTGTGTTAGAATTACTTACTTATAAAATACTACCTTGTTATTTCAGATGACGGGATTGTTCCAGTTTACTATACGACAAGCTATAGAAACAGAATCTAAGTTTGTTGCTGTACAAAGACTTCAACATTATTCTCTGGTGAGTCCATCATGTAAACAATAACCCCATTTTAAGGATGTTTCATAGGGTAGTTTGTGCGCATCATTTCTGCGCATATACCTTATACGGGGATAGAGATACCATCTAGGTTTAGTGTTAATATGAGTACCGTGACTCAGTCACTCAAGCAGAACAATCGGTCTTTGAAGCAAGAAAATAAACCTCTCAGGAAGAAACTGTCATCAATAAAGACAGAAAATGAAAATATCAGAACTGTCCAGACAGTGGTCACTAGGGGTGGGCCGATGCATCGAAATATTGATGCATTGCGATATCGAGTATCCCAATAGTATGGATCGATAGTAAAAGTTACGATAGTTTCCTTTTTATAAATAAAGTTCATTATAATTTAAAACAACTTCTGTGTCGTTAAAACAACTAATTGTAAATAACCACAAGCATCAAAACAGCCACAATGGACCAATATCGCCATAATTTTATGAATCTATTTCTGTCAAATTCATTTTAAATCCTTTTCACAAATAGTATATTTGTATGTTGTACAACAAAGTTAATATCTTACAGCGTGCAAATTTGCATTTACAAGTTAATCTCTGGTTTTCAAATCTTGGCAATTACTATTGCAATAGTATCGCAATAGTCTCCAGCAATACAATAGTATCGCTATAGTACTTTCAGCAATAGCAATAGTATTGCAATAGTCAAAATTGGACTCAATTGTCGCCCCTAGATGTCACGGAGATAAAAGAGCAGCTATCAGAAGTTAGTGAAACTACTTACAAAGAACAGAAATGATCAATATACAGTCAATTTTGTGTCTTTTTAGCAGTTATTTCTGAAAATTTGACAATTCTTGTTATATTAAACTATATTTGTGCCTATTTTTGGTATCATCATTAAAAAAAGTTTACCCTATGAAACGCCCTTAATATTATCATATTTAGCTTGACTTTTCAAAGAAAAAGTCGAGGTACTGTCTTGACGGGATCATGTGTGTCATTGTGTGTGCTGATTAAGTTTATTGTCAGAGTCATTTTTTCAAACAGTGGTGGATACAGGATTTTGTGTTAGGGGGGGGGGGGGGGGCATAAATGTTGACATACCAACTTCCCCCCTTGAGGAAAAATTATGTGAGCGAAGCGAGCTCAAAAAAACATTGTTTATCTGAAAAGCATGCCTTTCAAACCAATTCTTTAACTGACTCTTTGCAAGCGCAGCGATCTAGAAAAAATTCAGCAGCATGCTACATCAACTTATTCTGTCCTTGCCTATTTTGACTGTGTTAGGTGGTGAATAAATTATCAGAAATTCAGCAACTAGGTGGTAGGTGATCCGGGGCTATGCTCCCGTAATTGTTATGACAACCATGGATCCATCTGATGTGATCAGAGGTACCTATTTGGTAATGGAAAGGGACAGGCTTTATTACAAAATCAAGTCAATCATAGTCCTTAATTAGGAAATTATTATTGCGCATGTATATACTAGGTATTTCTTTACCCGATTTCTGGAGGGTTTATAGCAAGGCAATTAAAGTTATAAAGAATTTGCCTTTTAGGGCATAGATGTTTTCCTACAGCTACTTAATACAGTAAACTCCCTCAAAATCGGACTCCCTCAAAACCGGAATCCCCATAAAATCGGACGATTTCCTAGGTCCCGTATTTTCTTCTTATAAAGTTAACTTAAAAAGCTACTGCAATACCGGACTCTCATAATTCCGGATTCCGGACGGCATTTTCGGTCCGCTGACAAGATTTTCAACGATAGTTACTTGCGGAATACCGGACGCAAATATTTGTCTCACCTGACGGAAATTTTTCTTGTCTAAAATGTCACTTTGTTAATTGTTAGTTTAAGAACGTGTCATAACAAAAGGTGCGATTAACAAGTCATGTTTTTAATGTTTACTCTTAAACGATCTCGTGTTTGCACAGGCGTGAAAAATACTTTGTGAAATTCGCCGCGATGAAATTAAATAATTGCCTAATTACGAACGTATAAGAAAAAGTTCTTCCATTTGATGTTTTGTTCTTGAGGTAGGTATTGCAACAAACATTTACTGGAACAAAGGATCGTTTAGCCCTTAAAAATGTTGTAATTACGACAAACACTACACTAAATCCTATTTAATCAATATGTCTCCAGTCCTATTATATAGCTCACACTTGCATTTCGGGATTTGTAAGATTGCACTGTCTATGTCATTGGATAGTTTTGATGGCCAATGAAAAAATGAGCAATTTGAGTACCCATCGATGTTAGAATTGAAATATTTGCAGCTCCCTTAATGGTGATGCTCTTCAAAGGTTGCACTGTACATGTAACGTAAACATGTGTCGTGAAACACGCAGTATATTCCCTATGATAACATACCAAAGTGTACATGATACAGAACTCCCTTAAAACCGGACCTCCCTTAAAACCGGACCTCCCACAAAACCGGACTTTCGAACCGGTCCGGACAGGGTCCGGTTTTGAGGGAGTTTACTGTACTATATTTCTTGTGATAAAGTTATTTTGCAAGCGTGAAGGTATCAACTTGAAACTCAACATAGTTATTCATCATAACAAGAGGATTCCATTCTGACAAGGCTGGTAAACCTGTGACCTTTATTTATTAGTTATCTGCCCTTTGTTACTCTCAGAATTTTCACTCACAGATGAGCAAAGGTACTATCAAGTATGAGAAAGTTGAGCATCCAGCACTTGTAGGTGGTGCTCTTGTTTATTATTTGGGAGTAAGGTCACAGTGTTTCTCCCATCTAATATGATATACATTGGTGATCATTCTGCTCATTTTACATTGGCATAATCCATAGCCTATGTTTAGATTATAACCAGTGTGGAAGTGTATTCTGTGATAGCTCTAGTAGCTTTGGTTGCTATGCGTTTCTTGGAGGTTGTCAGGTGTTTCACCATGGTTGCTAGGTGTTTACCTGAGGTTGTAAGGTGTTTCACCATGGTTGCTATGTGTTTTACTATGGTTGTTGGTAGGTGTTTCCCTGAGGTTGTAAGGTGTTTCACCATGGTTGCTAGGTGTTTCACTATGGTGGCTAGTTGTTTCACCATGGTTTCTAGGTGTTTCACAGAGGTTGCTAGGCAACTTTCCATGATGTGAGGGGATTTATGGCTTTGCACATGTTGGTTTATTGTCAGTCCATCTGTTTGTAGACCAAATAGTTTCCATTGTTAGAAATGCTCGAGAACGCTTAGACCTAGGATCTTTAAGGTCCATTAATGTTAAGGTCAGTAGGTCAGTAGGTCAAGGTGCCCTTTAACATAAATGACTAGACCAAGTAGTTTCTGATCAAGACTTCAAGAATGGTAGGGCCTGGGATCTTCAAAATTAGTATGTTGGTAGATGACCCCTATCCAGTTCAGGGTCAGCAGGTAAAGGTCAAGGTCACCATGACTTATATCATAAATGAATATTTGTCTGCCATGGAGCATAATTACATGTTTTACAAACATCTCTTGTTGAAGTATGTATCTATGTAGGGTTTCATTATACATTCAGGATGTAGAGTCTGAAGCTCCTGCTATTATAAAGGACAAAAGACCACCAACAGACTGGCCAAAACCGGGAGAAATAAAATTTGTGAAATATAAAATGAGGTACAGGGAAAATCTACCTTTAGCACTGAAAGGAATTGGATTTACGATTAGAGCGAAAGAGAAGATTGGTATTGTGGGACGATCAGGATCAGGTAAATGCTGTAAAATAATTATTTTTCTTCGGGTCTCCATTTTAAGCTTGCTTGTCACAAAGTGACAGTGTGAGCTGTTGTGATCACTCTTCATCTGCCGTCCATCATCTGTCCGTCAACGATTTGCTTGTGTAGACACTAGAGATCACAAATTTGGTCACAATGATCCTCTCAACAAAATCTGGGCCAAGTTCGATATTGGGTCATTGGGGGTAAAAAGCCTTGCATAGTCACTAGAGGTCACAATTTTTGTCTAATACTTATTAAACTTGGTTACAATGTTCATCTGAACACAATCTAGGAGAAGTTCAATATTGAGTCATCAGTGGTCAAAAACTAGGTCACTAGGTCAAATCATTGAAAAAAATTGTGTAGTCACCATTTTGGCTTATCTGGATATGGATTATCCGATGTAAATGACAAGGCTACTGGTTAAGACAATATGAAAACCTTGTACATGCAATAGAGGCTGCATTTACTTGATTCTTAGAAGTTGTAAATGCCTGTGGGCCCTCTTGTTGGTGATTTCGTGGTTGCCCAGTCACTCGACTAAAATATCTTATCCCCATAAATAGTTGACCTCCCAAATTCCCCTTCCATGTTTTGTAATCAGCAAATTAACAACCTCGTGACAATTGAAATTTCAATACCCACAAAATAAGTGATTTTGCAGTATGCTTTGAGTTCCTTTCCAATGGTTTTCAGCTTGAGGTAATTGCATGACAACTCCATGAAATATTGTCCATGATGAATGCCTTGCTTAACAATCCCACCACTTAGTTAGTACTTTGAGAGCACAAACAATATGTAGTAATTTTGCTACAACCAAATAGATCAACATCTCAGTTAACTTCCCATGCTGACATAAAACTGATCAACGGGTATCTTGATTTATAGAACACAAGTGCCTTTATTTGTTTAATTGTGAAATAACTAACTTATGATTGATTGATAAGTGATTAACTGATTAATAAATGATTGATTGATAAAATGATTAGTCTACAACAATTGATTAATTGATGGAATGGCTGTCTGATTGATTATTGATTGATAATTGATTGATGAAATGGTTGACTGATTGCTGAAATGGTTGACTAATTGATTAATGGGTGATTAATTACTGACTGATTGATTGAGTAATGATTGATTAATGATGAAATGGTTGTCTGATTGATCAACTTATTTATTTTAGGTAAATCCTCACTGGGTGTAGCATTATTTCGTCTAGTGGAACCAGCATCGGGCACCATACTGATAGATGATATAGATATAACACAGATAGGGTTAGAAGATTTACGATCTAGACTGGCCATTATACCACAAGATCCAGTTCTGTTTGTAGGCACAGTAAGGTATGTGCTTATATGTGTTGTAATGATAATATTGTATTTCTTAATGATTGTAAGTCAGTTGGAGTGCGAGAGGTCTCTGGATTAATCCCAGGTTGCAACATACCAAAGTTGTTAAAAACAGGTACTGCATACATGCCATGTTCCGCAGACCCCTTTGCATGAGATTGGTGATGGAAATGCAGGAGATTTCATGAAATGAAGGAGATTTTACTTGCTCAAACTTTAAACTTAAATTAGTGAAGTTTGTAAGCAGTTTTCACTTATTTTACTTGTATTACGTACAATACATGCTTCATGAAGCAATATAAACTAATGTTTGTGATCATTTTCATAATGTAAACAAAAAAGATCAGGCCCCGATCTCCCGAAGCATCTCAATCTGAGTTGAGATAAATCTCAAATACTGTCATGTGTCTTTAAGATAATGTCCATGGGAGACAAGACTCTGTTGGCACCACAAAACAGATACATTGTTCTGAGTTTATTACAGTAAATATTTTGAGCATAAAACTTACGAATGATCTCATATTTATACTCTTGACTCGAGCAAAATCTCAATTTGAGTTGAGATTTCTACTTGAGATGCTTCGGGAGATTGGGGCCAGGTTTCATTATGTCTAAGAAATGCATGAGATTTGATAAATTTGCCTCCGATCATGCGTGAGTAGTGTATCAAATGTGTTAGACTTGTGCATGATGTGGGAAATCTAGCATGTATGGTACTGTTATATCTCACGTGCTGGACAGCTCAGACAGCTCAGCTGAGTTAGTTCTAAATAACTGCTGGTTCTCCCAATGTCAGGATAATGTAACTGGGTAGTCTCAATATGACTGAAACATAAGATTAAAAAGGTCTGTATTTCTCAAATTTGAATAAAATTATGTCAAAATATGAAATTTAAAATTGGGCATGTGCAGTCAACTCTTGTTATCTCATATTTTCAGGACTGTGGAAAACATTTATTTTTTACACAAATAAAAAAGTGTAGGGAATTAAATATTATGTATTTTTAGGCTAGTTGTTCCAGGTAACAATATAGTGTTCATTTATGTTTAAAAATATTATTTTACAGTAAACATCATGCTTTTCTTATTACATTTCAGATATAATTTAGACCCATTCTCTAGGCATAATGACAATGAGTTATGGGAAGCTCTTGGAAAATGTCATGTAAAGGACGCAGTAAGTTTTGTAGTATTATTCTTTAAAAATTTTTTAAAAATGAATCTTAGAATGTCATATTGCTCATTCCCCTTCTGTTACACACCCACCAATATCTCCCCTACCCCAAACATTTTTAACAGGGTTTGCTCTATAAATGCTGTTTAAGTATCCAGTTTTGAAAGCTCGTCGAATAAAAAAATATGGTCATATGCGGATAACTGTCTTTATCACATAAATACCGTAATCTTCCATGTGAGAACAAATGACAGAACAATTTTCTCCAACACGTGTGATAACAAATGCGTGATGTCACCAGTTTTCCAGCCGAAAACGTAATGTCGTCGGCTTAAAATCCTTATTTCTGAAGTTGTTTTGACTCGGTAACTATGGTTATGTGATAAAAAGAATCCACCACTTCTAAAACTCGTCATGAAAACAAATTAATAAGCTCACCAAAGGCTCGCTTAATAACCTGTGTTTACTAGACTCGTTGAAGAAATGTTGATCTCCAAAGACTACTCATGATGGATCCTATATTTATCACATTTCAATAGTTCATCAAATACCAGTTACCAGAAATAGCCTATGGATACCAAGGGTTCTTTGCATAACCAATCTACTCCTTGTCAAGCGGTTTTATAAGGGTATTCTTGACTATTTTACTTTAAGCATGCTTTACTAAGATACTATTATTTTTCAGATTTCATCATTAGAGAAAAAACTTGACCACATGGTTGTTGAAAATGGAGAAAATTTCTCAGTCGGTGAACGACAATTACTATGTATGGCTCGAGCTTTACTTAGAAACAGCAAGGTAATACCACACTCAAGTTAAATATATCTAAAAGTTGGTCTAGATATAGAGGATATTTGTTTGTTTTGATTGAATATGGTTTATATCTCATCGTGTAGTGATAAAATTCAATATTTTCAAGAGCGCGTAGCGCGAGTGAAAATATTAAAATTTTATCACTACAAGATGAGATATTAACCATATTCAATCAAAACAAACAAATATTCTATTTATTTAATGCTTTTATGGTGTCAAAACTGGTACTATTTATGCCAAATTACCAGTGTGGTTAGGCTACGTATGAATATGTTATTCCATTCATATTTTTCACTTCAAAATCCGCCATCTTGGATTATGGTGAATAGGCGAAAACGACTTTTTTGAGAATTTTGCATTAAATCATACACCATCTTGTAGGAAATTGTCTAACTAAGAATAAAAAACCCCACATGACATGTTTCCGTTCAGTAATAAAAAAGTTACAGACATTTTAGTGTTGAGATTTTGGTAAATTAAAGTAGTCCCTGTGAGGGGGGCGGAGCTTATATCAGTCACATTGTAGGTGATAACCAGTGACTGATATAGGTTTTATTTCACTGATAGAACTCCATATCTCATCAGTTAGCATTAAATAAAGAAAGTTATTTGCATTACTGTAAACCAAGAAATTAATTAGCGCAATTTAATTTCGCGGGTTCATGAGTGGTTGAACTTTGCAAAATAAGGTCAGCGCAAAAGTGCTAAAAACATTAATATGGACATTGCGGGAATCTTAAAAACTTGAAAATTTGTAGTAGCGAATATGCCAACGATCACTAAAACGTGAAAGTATTCACGAAAGTTTACATTATTTGCATTGATTCCTACATAACTGATACCATTGTAAAAATACTTTACACTGATGCATCTTATTACTTAACTAATCTCGGAAAATTATCAGGATTAATTTATAGATATTAATCCATTTTGTTCTGACTCCTCGAGTGTGTGTTGTTTATTGGTTACGATGTTTTGAAGGTATGAATAGATATGAAATAGTTAGGACGCTCAGATAGTTTTCCTAGTCTTGCACTGCATGATGATCATGCGTGGTTTGCTCAGCTATTTACGTTGATGTCCGAGTAGGACCTTCCTCAGTCTGCAGTAAATATCTGTTGTGAATTTCATATATTAATTACTTTCAACATAATTTCACACCAATATATTGAAAAAAGGCTAAACCTAATAGAGAGTATGAACTGTGTATAGCTCAGAGAATTTATTCATGAATAAATTACAAGGTTCTTGCCTTGAATATATAAATTTCCGAGAGCAAATGATGCAGTATTGGTCCTTTAGATTTATGTTGGTATCATACCTCGAGCATCTTCGTGATACTATCCTCTTATGAAAACAAACACCCAGGATTATAAATACTTTAGATATAGACAATATATCAGCTGTAAAATTATGCTAATAGAAGGGCGAGAGTCATGTCAAATTGTCCAGACTATACAAATGTTGTTGTCTTTGTGGTGTCCTAGAATTATACAAATAAAGTTGCTGTATTGTTGCATTTAGTAAACTGTGTTTGATGGTACTGTGTTTGATCGTACTTGCAGATATTGATGTTAGATGAAGCGACAGCAGCTATTGATACAGAAACTGATGCCTTAGTACAACAAACTATCAAGGAAGCTTTCTCAGAGTGTACCATGCTTATAATTGCCCACAGATTGAATACTGTGTTAAGTTGTGATAGAATACTTGTCATGGAAGATGGGATGGTAAGTAAAACACTACCTCATATCATATAGGGATTTTGACCCTTGAAATTTCCAAAAAAGCCACACTTTGACCCTCAAGATTTTGTTATGAAGTGTTATTTTCTCTTCGAATTATGAGTATTTCTCCTAAAATGGTAAATTTAGTCAAAAGTATCAAAATTGTGTTTTTAATGACCATTCAGATTCGAAAGCTTAGTGGAACCCCTGCATCAAAATGCTACAGTACTGTAAAATAATGTTTTTCGTGGTTGAATTTTGTAAATTTCGTGGTTTAGCGAGACAATGAAATTTAATCCCCATAATTTAATCGACCTCCCAATTACAGAACAAAGGTTTTCCTTCCATATTTTCTAATCCATGAAAATGCCATTTTACAGCATCCCTTTGGGAGCTGCAAATATTGTCTGTTGTACAGAGGTTGTTGCTCTACAGAGATTAAATTTATAGTAAATATCAGCTGACGTAAATATTGAAGGTGTTATGGTAGAGAGGTCGATGCTCCTCAGAGGGCCGCTCTTGAGAGGTTATACTGTATTTCAATATACAATTAAACATGCATGTGTTTATCTATTTTTGCCTTTTGTTTCCTTATCAGGTGGTGGAATATGGACGACCCAAAGATTTAATGGCCAGCAATAAGTCCAAGTTTAAAGCCATGTTAGAAGCTACTGAGAAACAGCATGAACAAATCTGATAGGGAATAGGTGAAGACATGGCAGAATTTGAACAATTGAACAAGTTGTGAAGCAACTACGCTGGTTTACTCAGCATTTTTGTGGTGGAACACGTGGGTATTGCAGACCACTGAAGTCAGCTGATTAGTGTATCTAGAGATGTGAATGAAAAATAGTCGTGTTTACCATCAAGTGAGAACACTTTGTTTGGGTGGTTAAAATGACTTTTAACCCATTACTCCATAAATCCCAAATTTTACTATTTACGTGTTAGTGTGTTGATAAGACACAAGTTAGATTGTACGCATCATTTCCATACTGTCCGGTGGAGAATATGATCTATGGAAACATTTATAGATAGTTCTATTGAAAGGTATACATAGTAAGTCGCACTAAAAAACACTCCCTCGAAGTCAGCGGTCATTTGCTATGCAATTGGGCAGGATAAATGGTATATGACCACGCACTAGTATGACAGTCTCAATCAAACACAAACAAACTGACTTAGTAACGAATAGTGCTGTATACACTTGAACGATTTAAAAATGCATCAATTTTGAAATTTCAATTTTATTGTTGTATACATTTTTCAATGGATAATAAAATTTTGGCTTCGGAGAAATAAACTTCAGTTGATATCCAATGTTTTATGTAAAGTTCATGTCACTTTAATGAGTTTGAAATAAATTATCATGTGATTAACTGGGTGACAAACGTAGATCAAAGTCGCAATTTCTATACGAGAGAAAATAATTCGAAATTGTACTAAAAAGATGTATCACATTATTGGCAATAATTAAAGGAATAATGCAATAGTACATTTAATGTTTATCCGTAAACACCAGGCATTCATTTAACACTGTTTGTAGCCATTCGAAACCAATTCCAGTGATGCAGCATTGGTACTGTTGCCCCATGGCTTGGTGTCATAACCTTGGCCTGGTTTGATTGTGGTCAGTCTTTGACTGTGTCATTTACCAAGTATCCATGTTCTGAGCACACAATCATCTTGCAGTGGCAGTTGAACCGCCATAGTACAGTCCTATGGCTCATTTCAGTTTGTAGCGAAACCATAAGGATCCAAACAAATATTACGAGCTAATCGCAGCATACCATGACTATTAGAAAATATTGTGTAAGTTGTTTTTTTCAATGTGTAAACCTACAGTGTACAATCTAAAGCGGATATCGATCCGTTAGGTTGACACGATTGAGCTGCACGGGCAAAACATGTAAAAACGGAAATTATTTGCTGGCAGGGTATTCCAATTTATAAATTTTCCAATTTTTGTGCCTAATTTTAAGTTAGTGATTATAAACTGGAGATATATTGTAAACTATCAATTTCTGGAGAAATGAATTTTGACAAATTCTGTTCTTTTTTATAGTGGTGCGTTTTTAAATATATTGAGTGTAAATAATAAAATGGTGAGTATTACACCAAATAACAGTGTTATTACGATATCAAATTGTTTGTCCTTTAGAACTCTTCTGAAATAGGAGGTTTAAAAGTTGTAGATATTTATTTTTTATATAAGTACATTTTGTTGTCTTGTGGCATATGCGTGTTAGACTAATTCAGGTTTCCAAGCACTTGTTTTCCTAATTAATTATTTTTTTATTGTTTACATATTTTTATTTCTTATAAAAATCTATTATAAAATTTTCTTTTCTTTTGACATTTTTGCTAAGAATTATTTTTTGGCTGTTGACTCATATATTACTCAAACTTTGCTAAGGGTCAAGAAATCAATTTTCATGTCTCTCTTATGTTATTACTTAACAAACCCGATTCAGCAAATGTTGTGCAAATATGAAAATATCATCTTGTCCGCTGCTTAATTTCTAAAAAATCATGGCTTACTTTTGACACACTATCAAAATGACGTCGTTTTCGAGGTAACTGATATTAGCCTTATTTGCAGGGCCCAAAGTGGCAAGCGTAACGTGGTACTATGTGTCCTGTTTTTGTTCGCATATCGAGTAAGACCCAAAATGCCAAGAAATGGACTGCATTCTGTTATTACAAAAGCTTGAATGGTCCACAAACATTTTTATGGGGTTGGGCTTATCAGCACATAGACATTAAATTTTGAAGTAATCTTTATTTGTTTTAAATATTGCTTATATAGCATAAAGTTTCTGTAAATTCTACCAGTCAATCTTATTCAATTTGCAAAATATTTAAATGGAAAATTTCTTGACCCTTATCAAATTTTGAGTAGTATATTTTAGTATATTTAGTATAGTTTTTGTCCTACTGTCTGGCATGACCACATGTATAGCTTTATTATATAATGATCACAAATTTTGACATTTATGTCACTCTGTATGTCTTTATACTTGTACATCTACACTGGACCTCTTAATTCCAACTAATAGCTAAATTGAACAGTTGATTATTGCCTACCTGGTGTACTTAACTTTGTCTGTTTTTTTATGAGAGAGGACAACACTGGTCTAAATGACTGGTAGGGCTAGACTTTCTTATAGAAATTGATACTTTCTGCAAAAGGAGCTTAATTATGATAATTTTATGCATAAAGCTTGAGGACCAGGTCCATAGTGTTGGACAAGTTTCAAGAAATTTAGAATTATTTGCCAATAATGACAATTTTTGTTTTATATATTTATGACATATTAAGTGAGGAGTGACTCCACATAATTTTCTTTTTTTTCTTTTATTCTTTTTTATAGTTACATTCATGAATTTACAACCCTGAAATTGTCTTATTTTTACTAAAATCTGTGAATTTTTGTGGTCATAAAGATGTATTATTTTACAGTACCGATAAAAAAGTTTCATGGAATATAAGTTTACTTTTGAGTATTGAAACATCTGAATAATAACCAAATAATGCAGCTGCCTAAATCTGTTTAAGGCATGATAAAAAAATGTTGGTTTCTGATTACATGCCCAAATAAAGAGGGTAGGTAAGTAGAAATTTAAACAAATATCACAAATTTACTCATTGATCATGACCAAAATGACTGCAGTTTAATGACATTAATAATGTCATGTCCGAAATGTCCAGTTTTCCCCCCAGTATTACTTTTACATAACAATTTTGAAATCACTAAGATTTTAAACTTGTAATTTTTCCACAACCAATTCATCCAAGCAAGAAACGAGTGCCAGCCAATCTCAACCAAAATCATAATACTTTTAATCATTTTTAAAAACATTTGTCATTAATAATTGAATTATTTTTTATTTCTATGTACATGAATTGCGGACAATTTCAAAATGTTTTTTCTATGAGTTAATCTATTTGTGCGAATTTGTTAGCAGAGGAAATATACACAGTTTAGTTTCATAACGTTCTTATAACAGTTTAGCTAAAAACTCTTATTGTAATGTGTGCTTAGTTTTCACTATTTACAATATTTTGCATTTGTTAATAATATTGATTGCGTTTCATCCATTGAATTAATTCAGATCTTCAGTCCTATCCAGTACGAATGCAGCTAGAGTTATGGAATTTGGACTTGGTGTAGTTATTGTTGCTAGTTTTTCTTCTTCATTTTTTTGCAACCATTCATCCCCTATCCAATTACTTATTTTCTTTTTTTTTTAATAGTGTCAAACATTATTTGTGCAGCTGCACATTTACTGTTATTTTTATTCTTTTTAGTACTTTTTCTCATCTAAAACTAGGTCTTTCAGTCCCACTTTTACAGTTGAATCTAGGTAATTCAGCTTTTTATATATGGGTTGCCTTTATAAGTCCCTTAGGTGAGATTTGATAAGTAAGCTGAAAAGTTTTCACAATATTCACAATCTTTTTTAATTCGTTACTATTTAAGGTAAGCCCTTTATTACCAAGAATTGCAATATCCCCCAGTAACTGTACTTTTATTTCTTTGATTAAAAAATGGTATCCATGACAATGGAAAAGTGCAATTGAGACAGAACTGACAAAATATTGATTGTTTGTGATGAATCCTTGACACATGACTCATTGCTGATGTTGTTTAAATTGTTCTACTTCAATAAATAGGTGATATAAGGAAACTAGGCATTTACCCAACACTTCCAAGATGTATGACATATTATGATTGGGTATAGTCTGTTTAATCAGGTCTGTCACTTGTATACAAACATTGCAATATCATAACATTATATGTTGGAGAAAAAGGCAGTGAAAACCAATACCTTATTCACTAAGCTACATACAAATTCACATAATGTCTATTAAAATAATACATTAATGAGAGAAATTGCAATGTTTATATGTATACACAATGTTATGTAAACAAGAGACCAACCTGATTAATCGATTTATAGCTCTTATAATTCACCATAAATATAAATTTGTTTTCAAAATTGTTTTTCAAAAACATCCAAAATGTTAAGGGACCAGTTATAAATGTTGAGTAGTTTATATTCCAGTAGTAATATAAATAAATATTAAATCAAAACTTATTTTTGTCTATAAAAAATCCTTTTTATTTATTTGTTTAAAAATATCATATTGTATGTAATGTACACTGCAACTTCTCTATAGCAACATTATAATTTTGTTCCAGTTTACTATTATTTATTATATTTCCATGGTAACATAACCTCTGTACGAGAACCAAAGTTTCTTTTTCCAAACAAGTGTTCTGTCTTTGACATTATTACTCCCCTGTGGAGGATACTGGTCACAGGCAATTCCTCTCCAACTCATTTTGCTCCATGATAGCTGTCATACTGTGAATTAGTTGTCACTCTACAGAGGTTGTTCTGTATTTAAATATAAAATGTTTTAGCGCAGGAATTCAAAATTCTTTTACAAAAGTACGGAGTTTGCAATTAGCAGAATCCCTGCTTTTCTTTTCTTTTCGTAGTTTTGTGATAGAATTTAATAAAATTTAGAATTCCTGTGGTATGAGGCTGTGAGTACTGCATGTCATATCTTATGCTTGTGATTTAAAATTAGATTATATTTTTACATTTAGATTTCTTAGTTTCACTTTATAAACATGTAAATTAATTGTATATTTTTCTGTGTAAACAATCATTATATTTGTATTTTAAACTCCCATGTACAAAATGATAGCAAATAAAAGGTTGTAATATATTTGTAAATAGTTTTCTTGTTATGTTATTTTTCATACTGTGAATTGGACATTTTCATGAAAATATTTATATATACCGTGACCGTTGCCAAGTGGTTAGGGCACCCGCCTTGGAAGCAGGAGATCGAAGGTTCGAATCCTGGTGGAAGCTGAGTTAGAACAGGATGGAAATGTTTTTTTTGGCCATAAATTTCCTACATGTATTAGCAACCGTCTGCATGTAAATTATTAGTTCCCTGAATGATCTCGTCAGAAGTTCTGAATACAATGTACCAGCATTGCAAAGGCCTAGCCGGAAGGAACGGGATCCAGGTACTAGGAGTCTGATCAGGACAACCCTGTAAAAAAAATAGGTGGTTGGACCCAAGTGAGAAAAATAGCAAGTCAGACACCTTCCTGAGAAGTAGTAGCTGGTTGGTTCCCCTTGGATCCGCGCATGTGCTGGAGGCAGCTGTATAGACAAAATGCTTGATATATTTCATAACAGGGAATAAAGGTCTGTGTTCATAGCAACAATATATGCTAAAGCTCAGGTAATAAGTCGCTTTTTTATACAGCCCTAGTAATTTTAACAATACTCTTCACCTGTCAACGCGGATTTTTTAACAGCCTATGTCTCAATTTTTTGGGGGATAATGTTTAAACAGGAATAAACAATTTTTTAAAGGTACTGGCCCACAGATTGGGCTAAAAATTTTGTATCTCGTGATTTTCCAACCTAACCAAGTATTGATGTAAAAGGAAGCCACTGACGGTTGTTTTATGGTGCAAATAAGCGATTTTAACCACTCTCGATATTGACCACTGAGTATTTTTTTTCTTGAAAAAAAAGCGCTAAGTTTCCTCCCAACATGCTTTGTTAATTATGTAATTCACATGTGATCAAACTGTAACATCAAAAAAAACTACAGCATAAACATCAGTGAGATATTTGGTTCGTTTTTCAATTTGTTTTCATCAAATGTGAACAAATTTCAGGCAATTTCAGTAATAGTAGTGTTAATTCCATAGGGTATTAATACCGTATAGAATTTTTTATGTAAAAATACTAAATAACTACAAAATGCCGAAGTTTCTCAAGTTATTTTATATGTCAGTGTGGTTGTTCATGGGATATACAGGCATATATACCAACATTACGCGAATATTTGACAATGTATTTTTTATTTTTGCAATTCACCAATTATGTGAGGCAGTCCGTTTAAGACTTACTGAGTATATTTATTTAGTGGAGGCTTTACTACAACTACAAGTACACCTCTCTGATTTAAATTGGTTTAGACAAAGTACCTAGATCTTTGTTTAGACTGACTTACAACGAGTGAAATTGGCACATTAATTAGTCTAATTGACTTAGAATATCCTAACTGAATCAGGCAAATTATTCAAAATTGAGTGCAAATAGACTAAGGGAAGTAACTCGAACAGAGAAACTTTCTACGATACTATTTGTTTCCCTTGTTGCGTAGCAATAAGACGCGAGCTTCCCACGTGACATCACCGGAAGTTCACTTAATGTAAACAGTGATGCAGGTTAATGGATTTTAATTAATATTGGATTTATAATTATTCCATACAGAAAAGGTGACGAATTATGACTTTTACGTGTGTAAAATTTAATAAATTGGTTTATTCGACTTTAATTAATTTTTGTTATTATGTCATTAATTGATTTTTTGTCCTACAAACACAAAAAATGACGGATTCGTACTCGGCCAATTTCACACAGGTCTGTCAAATCACATTGTTGATAATTCTTAGTTCAGATAACTAAAGTGACAAAAGTTTTAAGATAAATATGAATGGTAAAAACGTTTTGAGAATAAGACTAGATAGTAGAAACTGTTTAACCCTGTTGTCATTATTTTTACACGATTAAAATCAATTGTCATGCAACTGTTCAATTCTAAAGTAAATTTTGATTTAACACAAAGACTAGCTGCCATGTATATTGATAGTTGGAAAATTAAGAATGTTGTAACCAGTCTTTTTTACCTGCTCAGTTGGTAGAGCGCTTTAAAAATACTAGACAGATAAGCTGTCTCCAAGTGGCTGCTTTTCTGACGGTCCAGTAATGCGTCTAAATTGTTGCGCTTGACTGTCATCTGTGATCTATCTTCGATTAATTTGTCCAGTTATTTGTCAGTAGCAATACTCGCAGTAGTCACCTATAGCGGCTAGCCTTATGGTAGAGTGTCTGCCTTGAATGTTAGATCCTGCCCTTGGGTTCAATCCCACCGAATTTCACAGACTGTGAAGATCATGCTCCAAAGTTCACTCCTTAAAAATGGTACAGGTAGAGATCCATGGGTCATTTTTAGTGAAGTAATGATATTTACCGATAACAAGGCCCATAATCATGGGCACACACAAATGGGCAAAATAATGTGATACTACCAATTAAATACACATGATATTCCACCAATATTAACTGCTACGTAAACTGTGTCAAACGTCGCTGAGTATTCGTTCGAATAGGCCGTACATCATGAAGCCTCCGTTAGGCCATAAAGCCAGGGTAAAGTCCTGACCGGCCCATATTAATTGGGCCTAATGTAGGCGCGCTATGCCGTTGTGCGGCCCCTATAAGATATCAACTTGACCCGTCTTGTTTGTGCACATGTGTTCCACTTTCCCTCTTTTACTTGTTAATTATAATCCTAATAAATTATTATTGAAGAAAGCTGCAGAATATGTGTTATAAAATGTCATACATATTATTATTCTTCAGGATAATGAATGGATCGAGCAGTTTTCCCAGACTGCAGAATGCAACATTTGAGCCACTGTCAGGCGATGGAAATGTGGAACTGAACTATAAAAGTGGTGCCAGTTTTAAGGGCCAGGTACAAGGTCATAAGAAAATAGGTTGTGGTATTTTTACATGGCCAAATGGAGCACGATATGAAGGGGAATATTTGGATAATAATCGTGAAGGATCAGGTTGGTATATTGTTGACCGCTCTTTTTTCTGAGGTCTTACAATTTCAGAATGTTCCAGAAATCTGAATTTGCTGCACTAGGAAGAAAATAAAAGTGATTTGATGAAAAAAATCAAAGTATTAAGGAAGTTAGGGTCATTTGAAGATTTTAAAGCTGTATTTAACAATAGAATAATGTTTGAAACAGTGTTTTGGTGTAGGGATATGTGCAAATTGCACTCGAAACAGACTTACTAAGTGTCTAATTTTCAGGATTGGGTATTATGCCTTAGTAGGTCCCCTGTTTAATACTGCAATACCTGATGATGTAGATTTAATAGGACCTGATGCTGTCTTTCAATACATCTGATATGAGGATAAAGTTACTACCATTTTAGTTATAATGTTTTTCATGTACTGAAACCAAAACTTCCCATTATGAGGGACCCCATCTCTAAAACTTACAGCACCTGCACTTCCAGGCTTGTGTGCGTAACATTCCATTCACACCTGGCTACTCCCCTGAAAACTGAGTGACAATCAGGGATGAGCTACTCGTACTGCGAGTATTATTAGTACAAGTACTGATTTTCTAGGACCTGGTACTCCCAGGTACTCCCAGGTACTCGGTACTACCAGGTACTCGGTACTCCCAGGTACTCGGTTGAAATTTTCAGTTCCTGTACTTGTACTTACTCGAGTACAGATCTGTATGATTTCTTACAGTAAATTTATGACAAAGCATATTTTGTCAAATATTAAGACTTCTAGTCTTTAAAACGCACTGGGTAACCCAGAAGATATATTATAGTATAACACCCGTAGAATATCCTGTCGCTAGCTACCCTTGTTGTATATTTACATACTTGTACTTTAACTGATAAAGCTGGGTATTTAAGACCACTTATATTATACCTGCTTACAAATATTGTAGGATACTTCATGCTATTCGAGAATTATATCAAACAAATTGCGTAAGTGCTTAACTACGCCCATGGTGATTGTTTGGTTATCTTGCGATAGGTACAATTTATTTCATTTTATTGACACAGCCAAGTGATTTTTTTTTGGTTCAATATAATTTTATTGTATATGCCCAGTGGTATGTTTAGTTCTTTTGCCATAGATATAATTTATATTGCGATAAAGTTAGTTTTATGTCAATTCAATCATATGGTGTCACTTTAAAATTTTATTGTTCTTCCATTGGAGAAAAAAGTATTGTATACCTTTTTGTATCAACATAAACCCAATGCATATAAACCTTATAATAAATCAACTTGTATGACTTATTGTAAACAAAACTTCCTGTTACTATATGACTTGTTTGGAGACAATTGGACAAATTGATGTGTACGTCTTCTTGCGATAATCGAAAGTTGACTCATTTATACACTGTGAAACTTGCAATAAAGTTTGAATTCTAGACTAATGAATTGCTCCATGGTGTCTCCTTACAATTGGTCAAAAACAAAATACTTGCAGTTGTTTTTAACTTTGACTAGACACATTTCTTTAGATCAAATGACTTTGGTTGTATCTGGGTTAGTATAAAGAGTAGTCACTTAATCTCCTAAATGATGTCATTTTATGCCGTAAATGGCGCTATTTTTGGCGGCATTTATATCGCAGCGTCTTTTTCAACTTAAGGGTGAGTTTTTTTGTGACTTTTGAGTAATGTACTCGTTGACAATTGATATAACCTTAATTATATTAAATTCGTTAAGGAAGTATTATTAAGCTCACCAAAGGCTGGCTTAATAAAATTTCCAAAACTCGTTTAATATAAGTTTATATCAATTGACAACTTGTGATAGATCCTCTATGTTTTTGATTATATTTTGTTTGTGTTTTAGGTATACAATTATGGGCGGATGGAAGTAAATATGAGGGACAGTTTCATAATGATTTACGTCATGGTGATGGTGAACACATGTGGGCCACTAATGAGGTAGGTCATGTAATGTAGACAGATTCAGCCCCTTTTTGTGAACGAAGTTCCAAATGATTAATCTAGATCCAGGGTATCTTCTTATATGTTTTACTAAATATATGGGAAAACCTTTGACCTTCGATGATTGTTGATTATTACTGATATATGATACATTGCTGTGTGATTAGGGGTCGGAGGGGCAGTTGCGTCTCATGGGGGCCCCCAAATGGAAGAGAACCTGTTAACGCCGAGGGAAAATTGAAATTTTCATCCAAAAATATACTACTAGTACAAGTACAAAAAATAAATACAAAAAACAACGAACTTCAGATACATGTTTGAAACATAAAAACTTATAACAATTACTTCACAGCTTTTTTCTTCTCTATATTTTAGGGCCATTTAAATCTAAGGTATATTATCAAGCAGGCTTTGCTTTTATTTCAGCTTTTTAAAAAGTTTACACAATTTATTTAAAATGCTTGACATTCAAACCCCATATCAGATATAAATTTAAACATGGATTGTTCAATATTTGTAGTTGTATTTAAAGCTAAAACTGGCTATTCACATCATTCTGTATGTAAGCCTTCAAAATTGCAATTAAATTTTTAGATGTATGCTCGTAGGGTCAAAGTGGTTGGCAAAGCAAATATTATAAATAAACCCAAATTTTCCAATGACTCCAAAGGACATGTAAATATCGACAAAGTAATAATTATTTGAAGTTCCCATTTGATAAAGTTTATGGCTCAGATTTGATTTTACCTTTCAAAGTTTTTATCATATGCAAGGCTGAAGAATTTTACTACTTTACATGGTATTTTTCTTTCATTTTACAAGTGTTTCACTTTCTGTGAATAAAATTTATGAATTAATGATAATGTATACCTATTATATGGTGACTTTTGAAGCTTTTGAAATCATGTTAAATTTATATGGTGACTTTTGAAGCTTTTGAAATCATGTCTAAATGGACGTGACACATATAAAGGGTGATTTATGAAAGAGCTATTTTGACTTAAAATGTCTTCTGCTCCTTGAACCTTTTTGAAGACACATTGTGCATAGTTATTTCTTATTGCTTTATTGAAGGTTGCTATTTGCTTTTTCAAAATTATTATCAGAAAATAATATTATACTTAACAGGCTGTTTTCTGATTAAATAGAGTCGGTCGGTTCGGTCGGTCGGTCGGTCACAAAAGATGACAAATTCAAAGTATTAAAGTATTAAGCTGAATTTTAACAAAGGAACTATGTTTGGTTTGGTTATAGTTGCATATAGACGTGCTAAGAATTTGATTGACTACTTAGTAAGTTCCAATTTTAAGAGGAATAATGCGGACTCATACTGCACAGAATAATGTAATAGGAAACGTTGTTCTCACTGCCAGCGTATTAACTCTGGGTCGTCATTTAGCAGTGCCGTTACAGGAGAAACTTTTTCCTTACGCCATGACACAGACTGTCAGTCTAAAGATGTTATATATCTTATTACGTGCAATAAATGTAGTATGCAGTACATTGGACAAACTATGCAGCCGGTATCATGACGCATGAATAGCCATAAATTTGATATTTCTAATTTTTCAGACCCTGCATTTTCCACTTTACAAAGTTTAGTTGCCGGCCACTTTAATGTCGATAATCATAGTATTCATGATTTCACATTCATGCCTATTGATGTAGTTAGTTTTCAAATTTATCGTTTATGCAAAGAAACGTTCTGGATCCACAAGTTACGAACCCTTTATCCAAATGGACTTAATTAAAAACATTATTTAATGTATAATCAGTGAATTTTATGTTCAATACTATACGTTTATTTCTATTAATGGTTTTTTATACAAACACTTCTATAGGAATTCTAGTATTTTAATCCGTATAGTATTGAAATTTAAATTTATTGATATGTTACATTTTTGTTGTATACTATGACAAATACTTATTTACAAAAGTATATATTTACATGGTATTGTATTGTACGTTTTTCCGTAATTGTGCTACGTTAAGTTATGTTGACGTCATGACGTCACATCCATTGTTTTGTTGATTACATGTATATTATATTCTGATGAAGGGGCAAGCCGAAACGTAAATTATAATATAAAAATACGGGACATGTGTTGTTGTTGAGTTATTCCCAACTATGGTTTGGTGTAGGCACAGGAGCAAGACACAAAATCAAATTTGGCTATATAGGCCTATTATGTTCCTGTCTATATGACATACCGTAATTTGCCTATAAGCCAGATTTGCTTTTGTGTCTTGCACCTATGGTTGTAGGGATGTGTGCTAATATGGCATGCAAAACATACTTGTATCTTATTTTCGGGATTGGACATTATGCCTCAATTATAAAGGACCCCTGACTACTTCAATTGCATGTGCCTATTTTAAAAATGTTTTAAAGGAAATAAGACATTGTCAAGGTGGCATAAACATAAGGGAAGGGGTGACAGTAATCTCAGAATTTATTTTATATATATATATATTTATTTATGGTTTCAAATATATCCCGATATTTGTAACGATATTTAGATAAGTTCCTTTAAAGTCGCTATTTTCCTCAAGTACATGCTCTATGTATAACAATTGATAAGATTATAACTGATTAAGAAATTAATCCTGAAATGCATTTATGTACTTAGTTGTACTTAACTAGTCTTGTACTTTATTCTACTTGAGAGGTTTTAGCATAATCAGGGTTTTTTCTGTTATAGTTTTTAATTTTGTTTTAGCTCTAAACTCCCAATAACAGTATTTCAATCTTATGACGACTTCCCCAGTCAATTCATCCTTACATTTTTTCACCTAGATTGCTTGTGCTTATCAGACAGATTGACTTGTCATTAAAAAATCTAACTTTGCAATTGTATCATTTTCTTTAAAAAGAATGAAGTAAACTTTAAATTATGTCTATACTGATAAAAAAATTTCAAAGGTTGAAATTGTCCACACACAGTCTGCATAATTGCCTATTTATCCCATAGTCAAACATTTTTACAAAATTTACATGACATGTCCGTGTGTATTCAAACTATGAAAAAAAATAGGGTTAATTGTTTTTATTTTCTTGTTCAATAGTTGTCATTCATAAAGTATTGAACATGTAACAAAAGATTTGCTTGATAGTCTACAGAAAAAACAAACAAATATATCATGAATTGATTGAATACAGTTATCAAGATGTTAAATTTACACAAATCATTGAATGAACAAAGCGTTTTAAGGACATTTTGGCCAACACAAAATTATAGTGTGGTTCTGGTAACTGTATTTTTCCCATACCCTAAAACATTTTATGATATTTTGCTGAAAATCCCTGTGGGTAGTTGATTTTCCATTACATGAAATAAATGAAAAAGTTATAAAAATAAAATGTTTCTCCTACCTTAACTGTTGAGACTACCCTATGTTTTCAGCATGTTACCTGAACCCAAATATTGATTTGTTTTGACCATATGTCAAGATAATATCAATCATCTTTGTTATATTATATAAAACAATATCAGAACAAAGTACATGCACGTCTCTGTTATAATGAATGCCTTAAATATCTTAACAATGCACTGCACTCTAATAATGTAAAGTACACAGTCATATATAATACTTGGGTCATTCATTTTAGTATAACTTGTTGGAACAATTTGTATGCACAGTTTCTGAGGCTTTAACCTAAGACGACTATCAATTGACCTTTACCTGAGGGAGCAGTACTAATGAGCCTTGTCATGAATAACTGACATCTTGATATTGTCTGTATCATTTCGCCTGCAGAAGTACCATTTTGTGGTGGAGGACTAATTTATTCAATTTAAGAAGAATAAGTCTTGCTAAAGTTTTCCTACAACTTCTGACTCAGATTCCTTGTAGTAGTTACCTCGCTTTGCTCTATCAGGGTAGCAATACCACGTGGCTATTGGCTACAGTTACAAGTAGAAATTTGTAAACATTGGAACACAAATATAGCCATAAGTATTTTATTTCTTCATCAATTTCTATAAAATATACGCCACGCTAAGGGGAAAAGTATTTGCATTCCGTGAAAAATAAGATATTTTTTAGTAGTTTTACCGATTTTTCCATTACCCTGTGAAACCTACACGTTCCACGGTTTCACAAGGTAATGAACAAAACGGCACAGCCGCTGAAAAAGATTTTATATTTCATGGAAAGCAAATAATTGTCCCCTTAGCGTGGCGTATATTTCATACAAATCGATGAGAAATAAAATATGTATTGCTATTTTATTTCCCGATGTTTACAAAGTTCTTCTTGTAACTGTAGTCAAAAGTCACATGGTATTGCTACACTGTCTATGTTACTATCGCTACACTAGGGAAGTAATTAATCACATGAAGGTGTTGCTGTAGTGCATGACTGAGCTACCTGGGTAAACTTTATATCCGCAGAATCATGAACGCCACGATACATTATAAACTACCGGTAATGAAAACAATTGATGATGAAAAAAGAATTTATATTTGTTAATAAATACATTTTTAAATTTGAAAATAAATAAATTAGAATTTAGTATTTAAATATATTTGTAAGTTTGAAATAAAATTCAGACATCTCTTACTATAGAGTATCATACTTTATATTTCAGAGTTACAAAGGTCGATTTTTCCAGGATCGTCGCCATGGTTTCGGGACGTACACATGGTGGGATGGTTCTAAATTTACAGGAACATTTTACATGGACCGTAAAGAAGGATACGGAACCTTTGAGTTTGCAAATAAAAGTAAATATGAGGTAAGGTAACACATTACTGAGCTGAGGTTTTTGAATTTGTAGAAAATCATTTTGCCAAGAACTATATTAAAATCTGTGATTAATTTAGTTGTTCTGTTAGTTAAGTAACCACCTGTCGTATACAATCAATGTTATTAAATAAATTAATATCAAATAATTAATTATCATTATCAATTAAAATGGATAAAATTCACTGATGGGATCATCATCATACAATGCTGATTGAATATAATAACTGAGGTAACTGTTAGCAAAATGTTAAATGGAATTTATGTATTCTTCAAATAAAAGGATTTTTAATGGGGGTTTCATGTATCGTTTGTGACCAAAGGGTACTTGCAATCATGTGACTAATAAACTCTAGGATATGCATGCCTGTAATAGCTGCCCCTAAATACTGGTTTAATTGGCAATCATGTGTATGAAATGCTAAATATATGCAACGAAATTTAAATTTTCTGGAATAAAATGAGTAATTTATATATATGTATGTAATTACTTTGGCATGCATTGTTACCATACTTGATATATAGTGAATTTTAAATGACTCGGTGAATGTTACAGACAGTAATAACTAGTAAGGTAAGTTCAAAATGTAGATCTGTATCATGTATTGTAAATAGCTTGTACAGTCACAGTATTATGAAACAATTAGCCTCTGTATAAGATCAGCAACAACTTACTAATTTTATTTATTCAATTACAAACATGTTTCGGGATACATCCCTTCGTCAGTGTGATTTATAGTCTGATATGTATATGACTTCACTATAGTGACTATGAATAACAATAATTCTATATTATTTCTTTGCAATCTTGTTTATCACGGTGGTAATCATGATACACAGCTTCTCAATTCTGTTGAAGGATTGTATTTGTAAAGTTTTCATATGGCTTTGAGTGAACTGAAAATTAGCATATCACCCACATAGTACTGAGATGTCATGTATCCTGAGTTCCGTCGAAGTGTTATGCTGGTTTTCAGTTCCGTGATAGCCATATTTATGAAAACGACAATAAAATTTTCTAACAGAGAAGCAGTGTATCGGGATTACTACAGTGAATACTGTATGTTGAATGTAATATTGTGTTGATGCCAGAACATTAAAACCTTACTTATAAGACCACCCCTTGGACGCTTCAAAACTTAAGTCTCATAATTCTGTGGGACTTTTATATTATTGAAATTAGATAAAGAGCAGAAAACAGTGAAAGTTAATGGAACTAAATCTTGTGGTTCTAGTTAAGTGTATTATTGAAGTGGTCTTGATGTGAGGTTTTACTGAACTTGTAATAGACAATATAGTTTTGATATCAGTGTCAATCATGGCCCTTAGATCAATATTCACCATCGTTTCTTTAAGCTATTTGCACATTTGTTGCTTCATAATTCAATCCACTAAACCTATTACTTAGTTTTCCGAAAATGTTTGTCATAGGATTGTGTATGTGGTAGTTTTGGACAGGTTTGCAGGCTGATTGATCAGGTAGTTTCATTTACCAGGGTTCCCATGGTCAGGGAAAAGTCAGGGAAAAACATATTTTTTTCAAGGTCAGGGAAAAGTCAGGGAATTGTGTAATAAGGGAAATCTGGAAATTGAGCAAAAGTCATGGAAAAGTCATGGAATTCTTTATTAAAGCTGTTGATAGGTGTCATTTCCTAAGAAGAAAATACCTAAGACTGAAAAAATCCTCGCTCCCTGAGCTTGCTGGGGATAATTTAAATTTATAATAACAACAGCCCTTCAAAACATACGACAAATTTCTTTTCTCTATTTTTTTCTGCCAAATTTTGCTTAAAAAAATTCCCAATCGCTGAAAAAAGCCAGGGAAAACTGCTGTGTGGTCAGGGAAAAATCAGGGAAAAGTCGGGGAATTTTTATCTTAGAATGGATCCTGTTAACAAAGATTCCCATCAATATGCTGTAAGTTCAAACAGGTTGGTGATATCAGGATTATAATACCTTACCACAATTTCCCCTTATTCTAAGTGAAGCACTTGAAAATATCCAAGGTAAATTTGGTAATGCGTAAAAATAATTCCAAGTTCAAAAATTTAATGTACACCAACCAACACTAATTTCCCTTTTCACACTTTAAAATATCCTGGGTTATGTATAAAATTAAAAAATAATTCAAAGTTCAAATGTACTCCAAACAGCTGAATATCTCATAATCTGTTAACAGACAGTGTCAGTAATAATTAAAACACTGCAATCACTGAAAAATCAGTACACTAATTTCTGTGTGTTCCTGTAATGTGTGACAGTCCATATTATATTTAAATACACTATAAACATACTATATTTATCACATAACATGCGGTCCAGGAGTGCCGTAAAGCCGTGACGTAAATATCGTTCGGCACTCCCAGACCGTGCAATAAATATTTAAATTAGTTTGACGTGACGTTAGCCAATCCATGCATTGATCCGTCACTGACATCATGATAACATCAACGTGGCCATAATGTCGCGCTCATTGTACCGCTAAATTTTGGCTCAAACATATGCAGCGTACATCATCATTCTTAACAATATTGAGCGTTTTCTAAGGTTATGTGAAAAATAGAATCTTACATTCGTGCTCATTACATACGAGTTTTATTAAACTCGTCGACAAGAACAATATGACACGAGGCAAAGCCTCGTGTCATATCATTTTGTCCACTCGTTTAATAAAACTCGTATGTAATGAGCACTCATGCAAGATCCTCTATATATTACTCATGTACGTACACATTATATTACTTATTTGAAATTTGGTTTTTCTTAATGTCCTTATAAGCCGCACATTGAAAAAATGCGTTTGTAGCTGTAATTGTTTCTTTAATTATACTTTTCTTTCAATCAACTATCACCTTAATTCTAACTGTTGCTTATTCTAGATAAACAGCAAGTTTCTTGTCTTCAGCACTTTCAGTTTGACATCACACATTTTATGTTGTATTTTAAGTTAGAAAACAGCATATTAACGCTATAAAATGGCATTTCATATCATTTTAAGTTGTCTGACCTTTAGTACTTTGGAATGGTCTTATATGTAACATACAACACGTTTCAATAGCTTAGTGGTAGAGCGTCTGCTTCGAGTGTGAGATTCTCAGATTTGTTATATTAATCTACTGGTATATATATCCCTTGCTTTAGGCTCAGTTCCCAGAATTGGTTCCCAGTGAAAGGTTCAGAATTTTGATTAGTCAATATAGATTGTGTGGGAGGATTGCCATAAATGTAATGGCAACCAAACCAACGATAGTAAATGAGTCGCCCAGTGTATTTATTCTTATTTAGCATTACTTGGCCTTTGAGAATTCTTCAATTTATTTAGATATAAATAATGGGTGTGTGATGATGATGCCAAGTCTTAATGATTTAACTTTCTATGTATTACAGGGTCTATATAGAGAAGATGAAAGAGAAGGCCCTGGCATCATGACCTATCCTGATGGTACACAAGATGTAGGCTTATGGCATGGAGAAAAACTAGTTAAAATCGGATCTGCTATATCTGAAGCATTTGCAATGAAAGACCATGCTGAGTTTGACTATGACCCTAGCGAGCATGTTCACTATTTGTTATTAAATGAACCGACAGGGCAAGAAAAATATGAAAACCTACTCACAGAACCTGAGATTCTTTATGCTCCAGATAATAAAGTTACTGAAAAAGTCAGTGGTATATTTAACATTGCATTAGATCCAAGAAGTTTAGCTGTTAACAAACAAGCCTTTGATAAAGAATTTTACCCTGAAAACTGCAAGCATGATACGGAGAAGGTTGTTGTCTGGAATAATACTCCATCGTTGATTTCAATGCAGAAACATTTCGAGAAACATAAATATGGTGTTCAATCATTATCATTTAACATTGACAAAGTGTTGTCAGGGGACAGGCAAGGATTTAAGGGAAAGGGGTCGATAGAGTTAGCATCAGAGGAATTAATCAAAGCTGCTACAGAAGGGAACATAAATCAGGTGGAAGACTTACTCAGTTCTGGAAAGGTTTCTCCCGATGTAGCAGACGTCAATGGTCACACTGCACTCATTGCTGCTACAGTAAGTGTTCTAATTCTTATACTCACCAACATTGCTGCTACAGTAAGTGTTCTGATTCTTATACCAGTACTCACCAACATTGCTGCTACAGTAACCAAACACTTTTAAATATATGCACCAAAGTGGCAGCTAACTTGGAACAAACTGGAGTAAACTTCTACAGTTTTTGTTCAATTTTCATGAAACTTCATTATATACAGTAACAGCTGATCAAAATGCATTCTTGTGTTGGACATAATCTTTCTGGAGATGATTTTCAAGATGGCTGTCTGGTGGCCAATGGTGATGGGATTATTTTCAGTGAACAACTTTTACAATCCTGTTTTAATGAAATTTGTACAGTTGATCCTTATTATTTGTTTTGGTAGCCTCAATGCATTATATTTTTGCTTATGAAATTCATTAAATTTTGTACAGTCACTGTGGCAGATTATGTTTACTACTTTATTTTACAGGTAAATTGGCATGTTGATGTTATAAATTGCCTGCTGAACCACGGAGCAGACGTAAATAAACTTTCTGATGAAGGATGCTCGGCACTGTCTGCTGGGTGTATATTCTTTTACCCAATGGACAGTTTTAGGTTTAATATAGCAGAAAGATATCTGGAAGAACCTAAAGACTTGAAATCTAAGCAAAAGGAAGAAAAATCAAAACCAGTGTCACAGAACAATCAGCAAATGAACCATTCTAGTCATGGACAAACCCCAAAAAGTATTCTTAGTAAAAAGAACACTGGTATTCGTGGTAAAGTGACAAATTCTCAAAAATCAGAAATTCCCACTGAAGGTCAAGGTGATAATTCTAGCCAAGGTGACGCGGAGAAAAATCTGAAAAATATTCAAAATGTGAAACAACAAGTACGGATTGAGGACAAATTAAACAATCCGTCTGCTGATAGAGTAGCAGACGACATTGAGGATGACATTGAAGAGTTCGATTCAAACTTAAGTCTCAAATATTACGATATTGAAGTGTCGGACCAACTTATAGAAAGATGTGCAACTCAATTAAGTATGAATGAAAAAGTTGTTGCAGGTAGACGCAGTCATAACAGTGCAGAGCTTGGGACTGTACGGCATCTGGCCGTCATTAAAAATGAGTGAGTGGTGATTGTGTTTTATCTAAGAAATAATGAATACGTACCTGTGTTTTATCATAGAATAATGCACAGTCACGAGTTAGGATGGGTAGTAATTAAATCCTGAGTGCATAGCACGAGTGATTTAATGTACGCATCCAAACAAGTGACTGTGCTTTGTTAAAGATAAAATACATGTACATATTCACTATTTCGATTTTAACATAGCCAATGTTCTGCATTTCATAACATATAAATACATACAACCGCTGCACTATTTTCTTTATCGGAGCGCTACAAGTTATTCTGTCGTAGCTTTGCTTTATCGGTAAATCACGGACATCTCGGTTTTCTTTATGTTTATATAGGTAAAACCACTGGTTGTGTAATGATGAAAAGCTACCTTCAAAAACTGATTATTTCATTATAAAATACTTTGGCTTCAATGTTAATGAAACAACCTAGCTTATCTGTAAGCAACCAATGTAACCAAACCACCCTAGTATACTGGGGTAGGGTAGCATTGCAAGATCTTATTAAAATACCATGAGTTATTCTGAATCAATTATTGTAAATGATATATACCTTGTAAACTATATTCACCAATTTGAAACTTGCTGTATGATATTATGAAATATAATCTTGTATATTTAATATTTGAATATTTGCATACTTATATAAACCGATCTTTCCCGAATACTAACTTTCGCATTTTGCTGATCATCGGCATATTCGTGACTACAAATTTTCACGTTTTTAAGTTTCCCGCAATGTCCATATTAATGTTTTTGGCACTTTCGCATTGACCTAATTTTGCAAAATTCTACCACTTGGTAATGCTGCGAAATTAAATTGCGCAAGTAATTCTTGGTTTACAGTAATTTCATCAGTCATAAATTATATATTAAATGTTTCTGTATTTCTGTGTTACATACTGTAAAATAATAAGTTTTCGAGGGAGTTGAATTCACGTTGATTTTGTGGGTATTAAATTTCATAGATTTTTATGAAAATGCATTTTCGTGGAGTTGTAAATTCATGGATTACAGAACATGAAAGAACATACGAGAGGTTAATTAATCCTCAGGATTAGATTTTGTGGTATAGTACAAAAATGAAATCTACAAAAATTGATCTTCCTTCGAAAAATAATGATTTGACGGTACATGATATGGTCTGACTCACTTTTACTGTGTTAATCTTGTAGGAGGGAAAGAATGAAGGCAACTTTGGACCTGTTATTACGTAGAGGAGCCGACCCTAACGCATCAGGTGTCCCTATGCCTGTGTTGTTCTTCGCTATCAAGGCAGCAGACGTAGATATGGTGAAATCTCTGTTAACTAAAGAAGCTTCCACTGATATAAGACTTCCTAAAGAGGTAAGCCAACACAATTGTACAATACCACCTCTCTAGAGCAACAACCTTTGGGAAATACAATTAAACTTTGGTTGTTCGATTCAGTTTCATATTAACTATTAACCAGTATTCGGTGACTGATAATGAACATTTCCTCATGTGGAAAACATGACTGAAGCCATGGAAGAACTAGCCTGGGTGACATTTGTTGGGGGGTGACATTAAACAGTATGTTATTCACTGCGACCTGGCAACTTGTTAATTAAATATATGTGTACAGTCAGGTGTCGATATAACAACTCCCGATATACTGACAAATGCGTTATACTGACATCATATACTTATAAAAAAAAGTTTAGCAAGTTGGACTATTTTATTTGTTTTTGTGAAGTTGCATGAAATTTTACAAAAGAAACGTTTTTCAGTCTTAAGATCAGTTCATTCCATTTGAAATTCAACTGTTTAAGTGAAGGAAATGTTCATCCTGACGGGAATTCGTCGCTTGTAAGGAGATGGGGTCAATTACAAAAATCACAAGAAATGTGATGTCGATTATGCCCTTCTTAAGGAGTCATTGCAGTTGAACATGTTTGACTCTTGATGTTACGAAGCTTTAAAACAACGGTTAGGGGGATGTTTTTCCATTTTTGTCCAATGTTTGCTCAAGGTCATGCACCTTGGATGGCATTTTGTTTCCCATCTCTTCCACTCTCGAGAAGGACCTAAATTTGGTAAATTGGCAAATATTCTAATGTATTGGTTTAATCCATACGGAGATGGTAATTTTATTGCCTACGAGTTGTTATGCGATAAACCAGGCAAACCAACCTTACCAATGACGTCGCGTTAACGGTTTTCCAACGTCAGCATGGCGTCAATAAATTCAAGCGGCGGGTTGTCTATTCCGGTCGATTTTATAAAAAACAATAGTGCCGTTTGCATTCCTGACATGAACAGCTAGCTGGTGACTTCACATTTATCTGTTAGGCATTGACGTCACTGCAATCTAACGCTCTTCTTGTGACGTACCTATTGTTCATCTGTTTGAACATGACCAACCTTTGGCGATTCCTTTTTGCGAAAATCTTTAGGCAACTAATGATCAATCAATTATCATTGGAATGTATTGCTTTGCCTCTTGCCTACGTGACATCGTTCAACATTCCAATAGCCATTTGACGTCGTTCACTGTCATTCCTTGACCTCGAACCATTAAAAAATTTACAATTCTTACACCAGCTTATCGTCGCTGCTCTACCACAACCGCGTATTAAATCAATTTGGCCACTTTTCAGGAGACGAAAAGAACTTTTTTGCAACAGTCATTTTTTACCCGTAATATGTCCTTTTTCTTCGCGATGGGTGCATATTCAACTTGTGATACAGGATTGTTGTATCACTAAAGTAGTTAAGCTAATCAGTGGTATACATATTGTCTCTTGCAAAGCTTCCATTAAATACAATTTAAACTGGCCCAAAGTTACTAAGTATTGTAAAATTAACCATATGATAATAATAATACATCCAAATATTTTTACAATGTGAGATTACTCATATAAATAACAGCTTTTATTTCGATCAAACTGAGGGTTTGAAACAGTTTTGGGGAGTTTAGATTTAAAAATGTGAGTCAAGACATAAGTACTGATATCTGAACAACTATAAACAATCATTTAAGAAAAGAAATTGCCATTAAATAGACTTCTGTCATTCAATATTACATAATTTGAAAAACGCGTAAATCAATAATTTTGTTAAGATCAATGAGAAAATCGGGCAAGTGCGGATTTCAAAAACGCGTAAGTCAAAACTGTATCAATATTAATGGAAAATACGCGTAAGTGTCCGAGTAGCTTCAGGTTCACTCTAATGGGCGAAAATGTGTATTTTTCTTCAGTGAATTAAATACCCTAAAAATTTGGCATAAAAACACGTTAGTCTCATATATCAATTTGTAGCTTAAAGTTCAAATAATCTATATCAATGAGTGTTTTTGTTATATTTACTTGTTATAAACAATGTATTTATAAAAAGTTAATTACAAAATAGGTAACATTTTTCAAAATGTCAGTCTCATTTATTGGGTAACAAAATGCTAGAAAAATTAGAAATTGTGGTTGTCAAATATTTGATCAAGGTCATGCCTGCCCATTTATTTAAATAAAAGCAGTCAAAATGCATTGATTTTGAACAATAAAATACATCAACATGAATTATAATATATCACATGTGTATGTGTGAAGGCCTACTTTTAATAAATCCTAAATAGTTTAGGGTACGGTGGGCCTGACGGACCAGATAGTTGTTGGTTTGTCAATAACCGATTTTATCGGGTCTATGAGACGTAAATAGAGGATCTTACATGAGTGTCTTTCTATATTGAATTTATTAAACGAGTTGGATAAAATGATAAAATGCGAGGCTCTGCCGAGCATTTTATCACTTTTATTCAACGAGTTTAATAAATTTAATATGGAATGACACGAATGTAAGATTCTTTTTATCACATAAACTAAATACACAGTAAAAGTTTGTCAAGAATGCACACACTTCCCCTATAGCAAATAAACTCCATAGGAGTAAAGAGGCTCATTGAAAGAGCTAAGAAAATAGTGCATCAATGTATACTCCAATATATTAATGTTTCTGCCTTTTGGAAATAATATTTTTAGGGTATCTAAAGTTCTGCAGATGTAAAACTACCCTTAACAAAATAAATAATTAAATCTTGGACCGCAGCAACACAACGTATTCTGTTCAGTTCCGTGTTCCGTTCCGGGTTTTAGTAACAACCAAGGACAGGGGAAGTAACTATGTTTTCCGCGTGAATTTATTCGCGATTCGTCTGAATAGCCGAAAATAACTGATTGTACATGATGCTAGTACTTGGTAAGCAAGGAAAATCGTCTTTAATACTCAAAATTAACGGATTTATACAATGAAATCAACATCCGATGCCGTGTGTTTGTGTTGAAACCAGATATTTGGTATGTACATTTCGTCCCGATCTTATTCGTACACACGTTTAACGGACCTACCGTCATGTTTACTTACAGTTATATCTCTTAATTTCTTGTACATCTGTTATTGTGTGATTATAACATGCCATAGAGTGTTCATAATCGGATATAAAATTTATTCTATTCTAAAAATGTATTATTTTTCTTTTTTGACAACGTGTATGAATACATAAATAAAGTGACTCGCCCTTGTAAATACCTCATTTGCATGTTTATTACACGTGTGTATTATGACTTTTATGTAATGGGTTTATTAAACTCCCAGAGCCTATTTTATGTGATAAAACTTGATTATTTGCACAAGTCTTAAGTTACCTCGAAAGAACTGAAACAGGTTTATGGAAAATTAATTAAAGCTTTAGTATTTCTTTCAATTATACACATATTTAGTTAGATATTCCTTTCCATTGTATTTTATTTGTTTATATACCAAAGAAATTGCTACTTTATCTTTAGTCGTACTGGTCACTGATAACGTTTGTTCCGTCCGTTAGCCCGTTTCTTTTAACATGAAGAAAATGCTGTATTTGGTCAGTTTGCGTGTTAAAATGGTTAAATATTACTCAAAAAACTATTTGCAGACGATAATATAGCATGGCAGTAACCTCACACCATACATAAACTTACCGAGCACATTGTAACATTTGCACGGACTATTCGTGTGGATTGAAATATTTTGACAGCTACATGTAATGACCGATTTTACACAAACTGTATGTGATCGAGAAACGATCCAGACAATCGAGTTACAAAACTGTGTTTGCAATGATTATACGAACATAAATAACATAAGGATTATTTAAAAACGCATAGTACTTTTGTAATTTAGCTAAAATAAAGTTTGACAGACAGCCTCGTAACACATATCAGATTATCAATTCGCTAACATGTGCAGCATGTGTTGAGGAAAATGCTGATATTGATGTTTCATTGGGACTTATATTAAACCGTAAGTATCATATTGTATTCATCATTCGTTATGAACGGCACATTATGAACACCGCATTGTAATGGTTTCGTCGATAAACTGTCGCACTACTTTGGCGCATGAATATAAATTTGCTACACAGCGCGAAATTCGTAAACAAACGAGATGAAAACAATAATAAATATTTGGATTTCATTGTTATTATCGTAGGATCGTTTGTAAAGTTAATAAATTATGAATGCAATAAAGTGCATTATTCGATCTAGCTATCGATTATGTTGATTACTTTGTTTGAAAAAAATGTTGCTGTACGTTTACTGTGGTGACAGGAGGGAGCAAACATGGCGACTTCCTTGTCGAAATTATACATCAACATGAAGGTGTTTTTCTCGTAAACAAAACACCAGCAGTTAATTTCAAGCCTGGCATGCCCTTGCCACGATTAATTATAAAGTATATTCAATGAGTTCGTATTATAAAATACAATAATGATAACGTTTGACATTTTGAAAAAAATGCTGTATTTTTCAGTCAAAAATCGCCTTTATTTTAGTGTTAGACTATATGGCACATTTCACATCACAAGCAAGTGCTACAATGGTTTCCTATAATACATGATAAAATCAGATGGCATACGCTGTTTGAAATAGTTTTTTCAAGTGTATGTTTTTCAAGCATTTTCAAGGGGTAGGATCTACCTTAACTACTTTAGTGAGTCAACAATCCTGTATCACAAGTTGAATATGCACCCATCGCGAAGAAAAAGGACATATTTAATGCTAACTGATGAGATATGGAGTTCTATCAGTGAAATAAAACCTATATCAGTCACTGGTTATCACCTACAATGTGACTGATATAAGCTCCGCCCCCTCACAGGGACTACTTTAATTTACCAAAATCTCAACACTAAAATGTCTGTAACTTGTTTATTACTGAACATGTCATGTGGGGGTTTTTATTCTTAGTTAGACCATTTCCTACAAGTTGGTGTATGATTTAATGCAAAATTCTCAAAAAAGTCGTTTTCACCTATTCACCATAATCCAAGATGGCGGATTTTGAAGTGAAAAATATGAATGGAATAACATATTCATACGTAGCCTAACCACAGTGGTAATTTGGCATAAATAGTACCAGTTTTGACACCATAAAAGCATTAAATAAATAGAATATTTGTTTGTTTTGATTGAATATGGTTAATATCTCATCTTGTAGTGATAAAATTTTAATATTTTCACTCGTGCTACGCGCTCTTGAAAATATTGAATTTTATCACTACACGATGAGATATAAACCATATTCAATCAAAACAAACAAATATCCTCTATATATTACGGGTAAAAAATGACTGTTGCAAAAAAAATTATTAAGTTTTTTTCGTCTCCTGAAAAGTGGCCAAATTGACTTACGCGGTTGTGGTAGAGCAGCGACGATTAGCAACCTCATAGTCTAAGAACGAAAATCGCGCATGAAAATAGTACACATTTAAAACCTGAAAATCCGCGTTCAATCAACATAACTATACTATATTTAACAATTTAATTATATTACAATGATTATTTCAATTAAAATAAGCATGCTTTCTTGTTTTCACGAGAAAAATGGGAATAAAAAACGCGACTGTCATTGTTACCTTAAAAAATTTATTGTTTTAAGTAGTAATACACGTAAATAAATGATTAAACAGTCACTGTGACACATAAACAATTACTTCAAAGTGGTTTAATATACAAAAGAAAACAAACAGTTCCAACTCTATATTTGCTTAAAAAGATACAAAACATATACTTGAAATATCATACGCAGTTTTCGCTATAAAGAAAAATTTAAGAAAATATTAGTAACGCGGTTTTCGCTCTATAAAACAATTATACGCGCTTTTCGTTATATAAAAATCTCCACTAATGGTTATACAGGATTTTGTCACGTGATCGTTAAACAACTTTCGGGTTGCCTAGAATGTCCAGGATTTTCGCAGAATACGCGCCGTTAACCCGCCTTTCCGATAGTAAATTAAAAAAATTTGGCCAAAATTGACTTACGCGGTTATGGTAGAGCAGCGACATTATTTAGTTGTGGCATAATCCTGACCAGATCGTGCTTGTTTTTATCCTTTACACGGGTCAAATTTCTTCCTGCACGTGTTGCACGTGCTTCCTTTATAATTTATAAATGACGCCATGGCTTCATAAAGCCACGAAAACACAAATTGACCACTGAAATGTGAATACTTAAGTCATGACCGATATGTTAATTACATCACGTATGCATACTTGGCCATACACGTAAAAATATTAGTACCCTGAAAAACTTGCTAAACTTTATTTTTTCAGTATATTATGGTGACAAAAGTATTTAATTGCTCATTTTTCTTGGAAACAAACAATGTTGTTGTACTGAAACCTGACTATACTATGTTTTGTATTTCTGATTATAGAAAGGAGGGTTGGCCCCGTTACATATAGCGAGTGCTATACCTGGTGAAGAAGGTGTACTCATCACACAGTTACTGCTAGAAGCTGGTGCCGACCCTGATGTTAGAGCTGTTCTAGATGATTCATTCCTGAATAAAACTTTGGTAAGTCATTCAATAAACATCACTTAGTTATTGCCCCCCCCCCCCCCCCCCCCATCGTTGATGAGGGGGTATCTTGCTTTCCACATGACAGGAGGTCGGTAGACCAAATGGTTTCCGTTCAATGACTCAAGAACCCTTTGCCCTAGGATCTTCAAACTTTACATGGTGGTTGGTCATCAACAGTAGATGACCCCCTATTGATTTTGAGGTCAGTAGGTCAAAGGTCAAGGTCACTTTGACCTTTAACATTTCTAACACTTGGGCTTCCATGGGGGCGTACATGTTCTACAAACATCTCTTGTTGGTCTCATTATTGAGTTACAGGGGATTCCACTAGCTTCTGAATCTGAAGGGTCATTTTGATTCTTTTGACGAAATTTTACCATTTTTGTAGACAAAATACCAATGCTTTTAAGAGAAAATGACCCTTCAAACCAATCTCTTGAGGGTCAATCTGTGGCTGTTAGATAACTTCAAGGGTCAAAACCCCTACTAGCTCCCGAGTCAAATGGAACCCTTGATAGGTTGCTATAAATATTAAAATATTCCAGATGGAGGAATGGAGTAAAGATCCGATACATCCAGAGAGTGAGGAACTTCTTGGTGGACGTTCTCCATTACATATCGCATGTGCACGTGATGATAACTATAAGGTAAGTCTTGTATATATACATATAGCATGTGGATGTGATGATAACTATAAGGTAAATCTTGTATATGTCTCTCATATATTTATTATAAATATGCTAACTGGCTCCGTTATTTTACTTGGCACATATCTTAAAGAGGGTATATTGGCACATTCACTAACATTTCCTAATATTTTCAGACATGCTAAACATCAGAAATTCATAATTTGCTTTTTTTGTTACACAAAAGTATTCACCTAATATAGTCAACACTTATGTTACAATCTTTTGGGAGAAAACAATGTTTAGCCAAAAAAATTTCTGTTTGAAAATTTCTGATTTGTGGGTTTTCAGGATTTGACTTAATCTAACCAAATGATTGTCTTCATACAAGTTGTTATGTCCTTTCTATTTTCAGAACATTACTCGAGTTGTGCGTCTGCTGCTAGAACATGGTGCCAACTCTAGTTTACTTTGTAATGGCTTCTCACCATTGGCCTTGTGTATAGCTAGTGGAAATGATATGGTATGTATTGTAACAAAATTGCATTTATGTTCCTTGTGTACATGGTCCATTCATTACTTCTTTCACCCCATACTTCATTCATTACGTCTTTCATTTTATGTCATATTCATTACTTCTTCTTTTATTTTATGTCATATTCATTACTTCTTCTTTTATTTTATGTCATATTCATTACTTCTTCTTTTATTTTATGTCATATTCATTACTTCTTCTTTTATTTTATGTCATATTCATTACTTCTTTCATTATATGTCATATTCATTACTTCTTCTTTTATTTTATGTCATATTCATTACTTCTTTCATGTTCACTCCTTTATGTATTGCTCCATTCTGGAAAGGAGCACAGGAGCTACTGTGGTCTCCTTTTAGGAGCACAGCTTGCTATATATACAAATGTTTTGTCATAGTTTGTGAGATATGTACGTTTGGTGGAATTAAATAGTCACGCCTGGAGTTATTGTTTGTTGTTCCTTGTTCTGTAAAATCCTCATTGCATTTCAGTTTGTTTTTTATCTGATTTTTCTTTGAATTTTCTCTTGAGCTATTGTAAAGTCAGGTTTCCTTACAATGACATATTCATATACTGATATCATTATATGGGGACAAACTTTTAAAATGATCTAAAAGACTTATATCAATTCAGTATACTGACATATTCATTATTATGACATTTGGCTTGGGAACAAAGAATGTCATTGAATCGAGATCTGACTTTAGCGCCAGCTTTGCCAACATCTTGAAAATACTTCAAACTAAGCCTTGTATCATAGTTACCTCAAAAACAAGTGCAATATCTGCAATACTGCACTGGAAAAGAGTGTGATAACTGAAATACTGCACTGGGTGTGGCTTGTTTACTACTCTCTCAGTTAAACTCTGATACAAATTACATACAGAACTCACACTACGATAATCTACGCCCTCGACTAAATACAATAATGTCGCATTTCAGTTCTGTATCTAAAACATATTTCATTTTCATAATAAGTGCTATTTCTGTCTTGTGGTGTATCACTATTTAATGTTGTGTTTGTGTATTTGTACAGGCTATTGATGAACTACTAGTATATGGAAATGATGTAAGTTTACCGTTAACTCATGGTGTGGGCAGTGCTCTGTGTGCAGCAACCAATACAGAGTATGAATACAGACGTCCAATCGCTGGTCGAATAAACCTGGTAAGTCTGGCCTAGTGATGATAGATTGTTTCACAGGAATGGAACTAAATGGGTCACTTTGATCAATAGTAGGGACCATTTATCCCCTGGACAACTCTTTTAAAATCATGCTGTTTTCCCTAAAAATTATGTTCACCGAAAGATACAAAATCAGTTCATTTTATATACATATAGTGGTAGAAACATATTGATTTGTGCTGCATGTCTGCATGGATGTCTGTCTAGATGGATCTCATAAAGATTGTCTTCACAATCATGTTCTCCTAAAGCACTGGTCAGATTTCAATGAAACTTCACATGAACACTTTGTTCGAGGCCTTATTGTTAGTGTCCTATGTGGAAAACATACATTTTTGTGTAAAAACCTTTCTAGTTGTTGGTACTGGTTTCATACAGTAAGATCACTTCAGTTTCAGTATACATTAAAACTACAAAATTAATTTGAATGTATATTTATCATTGACTGACAAAGCATTTTGTGGTACAAATGTACCTATATTAAACAAACTAATAATGAATATTTTTTACGACAGATTGACAAGCTGGTTCGAGCAAGTGCCAATGTGCTGGCTCCTATTCCTATAGGACCAAAGAGAAATATGGGGACTGTTGTGGATTATGCTTATTATATGTTTCATCAGGTAAGCTGTATATTTCTCTATAACACACATACACCTTCAAACAGTCACAAAGTTTTCCAAAATTGGATACTACCATCTAGAGCTGCAGAATACCATTTTCCTGCTTGAATTACTCTTCAGAATCCCATTTTTTATGCTAGAAATTACACTTCAGAATCCCGTTTTCCTGCTTGAATTACTCTTCAGAATCCCATTTTTTATGCTAGAAATTACACTTCAGAATCCAGTTTTCCTGCTTGAATTACTCTTCAGAATCCCATTTTTTATGCTAGAAATTACACTTCAGAATCCAGTTTTCCTGCTAGAATTACTCTTCAGAATCCCATTTTTTTATGCTAGAAATTACACTTCAGAATCCAGTTTTCCTGCTAGAATTACTCTTCAGAATCCCATTTTTTTATGCTAGAAATTACACTTCAGAATCCCGTTTTCCTGCTTGAATTACTCTTCAGAATCCCATTTTTTATGCTAGAAATTACACTTCAGAATCCCGTTTTCCTGCTTGAATTACTCTTCAGAATCCCATTTTTTATGCTAGAAATTACACTTCAGAATCCAGTTTTCCTGCTAGAATTACTCTTCAGAATCCCATTTTTTTATGCTAGAAATTACACTTCAGAATCCTGTTTTCCTGCTAGAATTACTCTTCAGAATCCCATTTTTTTATGCTAGAAATTACACTTCAGAATCCCGTTTTCCTGCTAGAATTACTCTTCAAAATCTCATTTTTATTCTAGAAATTACACTTTGGAATCCCTTTTTATGCTATAAATTACACTTCTGAATCCCATTTATATGCTAGAAATTGCACTTTAGCAAACCACTTCCATGCTAGAAATTACACTTTAGCAAACCACTTTCATGCTAGAAATTACACTTTAGCAAACCACTTTCATGCTAGAAATTACACTTTAGAATACCACTTCCATGCTAGAAATTACACTTTAGCAAACCACTTTTATGGTAGAAATTACACTTTAGCAAACCACTTCCATGCTAGAAATACACTTTAGCAAATTACTTTTGTGCTAGAAATTACACTTTAGAATCCCATTTTCCTGCTAGGATTATACTTCTGAATCCCATTTTTATGCTAGAAATTACACTACAGAATCATTTGTTATGCTAGAAATTACACTACAGAATCATTTGTTATGCTAGAAATTACACTACAGAATCATTTGTTATGCTAGAAATTACATTACAGAATCATTTGTTATGCCAGAATTACACTACTGAATTAAAATGTTATGCTAGAATCTCAATAAAGATTGCATTTTTTGTGCTTGGTATATGGAATCTAATATTTATGCTAGAATGACAGAATGCAATTATTTATTGGAATTCCATTGTGGAATATTAATGCTAGATTTACACTACATAATCCAATTGTTATACCCAACATGTTTAATCATGCAGTTGAATCCAATATTCATTTATTTTAAACAGCATTTTAAGGAAGTTCTATGATGATGTTGAAATAGAATTATTGACTCCAATCTATATGCTAAAAGTAAGATAGGGACTCAAATTTTAATGCTATAAATTGCAAATTCAATAAATTTACTAGGCGAGTTGTGGAATCCCTTCCTAATACATTATTCTATTAATGAAGTATCATTATCGAGTGTTTTACCTGCATATTTACATGTTTATACACTACTATTCCTAACAGAATCTCATACTCAGGTAAATGTGTTACGGTGGTTTGTTTCCAGTTGTTTCATGTTGTATAATGTTCACCAACAGTTTTACTGTTTCTCCATTAGTTCACTGACTGGTAGAATTCTTCTTTTTAGCTCCTTTATTTAAAGAATAAGGGGAGCTATGCAGTCAACTGAGTGTCGGCGTTGGCATCGGCGTTGTGCTAATGTTAATGTTTAGGTACAACCTTTCATATCTTCAAAGTCCATTGACATATTGCTTTCTAATTGATACTTTGCATACTTGTTCACCATCATGACCCCAGGTCTTACACAGGAGTATGTACTTCTTACAAAGCTAACTTTTGTTGCTTTGAATATACTATCCAAGCATGGCATAGTGGAGCGCTTGTTATACTCCCAAAGGGACATATTATGTTATACCCTTGGCGTCCCTCTGTCTGTTCATTAGCATTTTCGTGTCAGCTTTGTAACTCAGTTTTTGAGCAACTGCTGGCGTTGAGGTCACACTTAGGGGTCAAAGTTCATATGATCCCTGAAACATTTAAAGAAAGCTGACACAAATGACTTGCAGAGCAATTGGTTGTTACTGCTGTTTTCAAACTTAGAGTTAGGAATAGGACTTATTGTTTGTCTATTCTATAACTCATAGAGGGTTACAAAGAAACCTTTACACATAATTGTTCAACACATCAATTAGATATGCAGAGCCATGTCTACGGCAGCTGGCTTCAAGGTCAGAGTCACCATTAGAGGTCAAAGGTCAGATGTTTTATTTTGTGTCCTTTGGTAACCCTTGAAAACCTGGATTCATTTCAAAGAAATCTAAGACAAATGCGTTCCGCCATTTATTACTATATTCTGCTAGGTAATATAAAGTTCCACACCAAGAATGCATGTAAACTTCAAGCATGAACATTTATATTGTGTTAGTGTTGATTACATTGCATTGATATACATGTACACTCAACGCCAGTATTTGTATGTATTTAACATTACTGAATCATAACAATGCATGTTTGTATTCAATAAGTCAACATTGCATGCAACTCAGATGCAAAGCATCCCCTATCATAGATAAATACATGTGTTTTAACAATATGGTACTGCATGGCAGTGACTATATATGGTCCCAACAGCACTTTGGGTTGTATTTCACTGTTACGATTCATCTGCAGATATGATGGACGAAATACACTAGTCTTTATGTCCGATGCGTAGGAGAGTAGGCAGTGACTTAATTGGCTATAATTATGGATAAAAGAAAATATCGTAATAAAAAGCAAATATAAAAACATCAGGAATTATACCCAACATACAATAGTAGATATATTAAGTGAAACCTAACATTATCTTGTGCAAGATGTGTAATTTATTACATGGTTGTGTTTTGTTTTATTTAAGGATACACATATTGCCAAAACTCCTTATCATGCCCTTACTCACTCTGAACGTGAGACTTTTATAAACAGACGTAAGCTTCTAGAACATATAGGTGATATACTACGTACCAAAGCTGTTGACAGGGAGAAAAGACGATTAGACGTGGAACACAGGGAGGGAGTGAGAAGTAAGTCACATGTTCAACCAATTTTGTCTCCCACGTATAGCGGGGAGACATATAGTATCCGTCATGAGTTGTCTTTGGAGATAATCATGTCTTAAATGAGTCTAGAAAACACAGGTTATTAAGCAAGCCTTTCGGAGAGTTTAAGAAATGTTGACCCTAAAGACAACGAGTGGTGGATTCTTTTTGTCACATTACCATAGTATTTTAGTAAATACGTCAGAAATAATTAATTTCAGCCGACGACTTTACGTATGCGCACCGAAAAGCTGGTGACGTCACGTATTTGTTATCAAACGTGTTGGAGAACGTTCTTCTGTCATTTGTTCTCACATGGAAGGTCACGGTATTTATGTGATAAATATTAAACTTGCACGGTGGAGTCTGTCTGAATGGATGGATATCACAAAGTTTGCCTGAGCTCGTTCTTCTTTACAACAAATTTAAATGAAACTAAATATTAATAGTTGTCACCTAGCCTCGTTGTGCATATTTTTAGGAAATTTAGATCGGATAAATTTTGCGGAAGTTATGGCTTTGGAGTTGTAAGTTTTTGTGTCAAAAATCCTTATGGTTAATATCTTATCTGATGAAGTGGCATCCCTGGTCCATTTGTTTGATTACTGGTACTGGAGGTACCCTTCCATGAAAAGGGTAAGTCAGTAGGATACAGTGCATGAAAACTATGTTACTAGGTGAATCGGCGATAAAGTATTGAAAAGCAATCTTGTAAACCTGAATAAACAAATAAAAAACGTTCATGGATTTCATCAAACTTTTGAAATGTTGCCTAGCAAGTCAGAAGGCCCTTTTAACTAGTACATATTTTGATCTAAAATACTTCGGATATGACATTAAAAGTTAAACTTTCGTGGATTTATGAGCCAGTATGGACCAAGTTCTCAAACATTAGTGAAAATAAAAAGACCGGATACGTTTATCAGAAAAACAACACTATAGTAATACTGTTGCTCATACATGGCAGTCAGTTGACTGAATCTGAGTGTTACAGTCAGTACACTATGTTTTTCCTACACAAGCAACAAATCTTAAATTGGAGGACAGATACCTCTACATATGTCATGTTGAGTACAAATTGTCACAGAACAGTTTTCTGACCTTCAGGTTTCAAACCCAGGATCTGTTGGTTAGCCATTAAGGATCTACCAACAGAATATCACTGGTATTCACAAAGCATCTTAAGGGAAAACTTAAATAATTTGACTTAGTAAGTAAAAAAAATTGAGCTGCTCATATTTCCCAAGAAACAAAGAATAACCCATGTTTTCTTTATGATTATTGTTACAGTAGCGTTTTACTTAATGCTTCAAAACTATGAAAAATTGTTAATCGTGATTTGCCTGTTTAGCTGATACACTTAAGGAAATTTTCAGAGTTTAAGAAAATTTAAGTTTTTCTCTTAAGATGCTTCGTGAATACCACCCCTGAGGGCTCTGATGTACATAAATATTATTCAGCTACATGTATGTATATATGTTTTGTTAATTAATCCTTCATTGTTTTTCTAACAGGTGCAAGTCCTAGTAGTGGCTTTGTTTATATAGGGGCTGGAGCACAGCTTCCTCCTGAGGCAAAGAAACCTAAATTCCTACGTAACCAACAAGCTGCTGGGGATAGCCCTATGGTTAAATTTGAGGGACCCAAAAGTGGGTCAACCCCTAATAACTTTGGTGATACTGATAGCATGAAAGGACCAAGGTATGTTAATTGTACTTTTGTAATAAAGTTCAACACCATACAAGCGTAGTGTAAGGACATCCACCATTAGTAAAGTACTTGTACAATTCACTGTATTGTGACTGTTGTCAGAGAGCTTTGAATTCCTATTCAAGCTTTGACATGAGGCCATCTTTAAAACTTGTTTATTTGGCATAACTTTACCATATCAGTGTAAGGTTGGTACATGTGTTCTTACCATTTGGTGAGGCAACTTTAAAAGTTTTATTAACTGTATAAGATTGTCGTACTAGTGTGTAATGAAAATATTGCCCACCTATTAGGAGCACTTAGACAATATTGACAGGGAAAGCAGCAATCAGCGGAAATAGCAGAGCAAAAAATTTGCAACAACAGACAAAACAGAAAAAAGTATAAAGGGCACAAATTAAACATACACCAAAACTAAAAATCACATATTACAAGCGCAAGACACAAGAAACATCAATGAACAATTAACAATGAAACTGCACAGCAACACCAGCGAAACCCTACACCATACAGCCTGCTCAGCACTTCTATTATTTTTACTGCAAACGGTTTTTATATAAATGTCGCTTGCTAGAGTAGGGGCCTTTGAGTAGAGGTCAAATTTTGAGAGTGAGTAGGGGTACGCCAAACAAACAATAATTTAATCATGGCCTTATGTGTAGTCAATGTTGTCAAGATTTGTTCTTCTCCTGCAGTAAATTTTTGTATGTTTTCTGATGTAAGTTAAAGCCTAGGTCCCACTGAGCAATTTTTGCCTCTGCGATGTTACTCCCAATTGAAATTAATGACCATTCGGGAACAGGTTCCTTGTGGCCTAAGGGAAGTTTTCGGGGAAGTCAAGTGACACTTTGTGATATAGGAAGGAATTGTGATGAAACGGGTGGTATCGGAAGAAAATGGGACAACATCGCCAATGTAGAATTCCTCAGTGGGACCTAGCCTTTAGGTTCACAGTAAGAACTTCTAGAAATTGTGCAAAAAAGTGCTTTCTTGCTTTTGAACAGAAAAAGATTTTGTGATCTTTTTTCAATCAACTTCAATGAATAACAATTAAAGAAACTTCCTGTGATGTTAATTCCTAACATGTTTGTAATTTCCAGATTAAGATCTAAAAGAATAATAATGTTTTATAGTCTGTTTTCTAAAACATCCAAATTAAAATTCTGAATATATCAACTCAAAATTCTAAAAGTAGTAACATGAAAGTCTATAAAATTTATATACAGTACAACCTCTTTGGGAGTTGCAAATATTGGCCATTGTATAGATGTTGTTGCTCTACAGAGGTTAATATCAGCTGGGAAATTTTGTTAAGGTGTTGTTGTAGAAGGTTGTTCCTCTACAGAGGTTGTACTGTAGTTACATAAAAATGTAAACATACATATAGTAACACATTTACTGATTTGGGAGGCAAAACAGGGAAATCCCTGGAATTCTTGTTTGGGAAGTTTCTGTCATAGATTGTTCTGTTGTAATAAATATATATGTGTGTGTTACCATTGTTAGATATAATGATGATGACAATATATTTGGAAAGTAAGTGTTATCTGGGCAAGGCTGTACGTGTTCACTCCTTCTTGCAGTGCTGTTGTTTACATATATATATATGTTTTACTTGTATCATTGTTGTTTGGCAATTTCACAGATATGTATGAGGGTTGTCCGCAAATGTTGCAAACAATGTCTCCCATATTAGCACTATGTATCTTTGTTGTTTTGAAATTCACAGACATGTACGAGGGTTGTCCGCGCTGAAGTCGCAAACAATGGCTCCCATTTTGGCACTATATATCATTGTTGTTTTGCAATTCACAGACATGTATTATGTATATTTATTGTTTTATCCTAAAGTTTTTGTATATTCATATATCTTCTTCAGTACTACTGTATAAGAAAGTTAAAAATTTGAAGCACACCATCTGCCATACAATTATACCATATTGAACTTAAAGGAAATCCCACTTATTAGTTCCCTACCGGTTTTCAACCAGAGCGGGCTCTAGGTTTGCCCTCCGTCCGTCAAGCGATCCGGGACAATAAGGCGATGATGCACGTCTAAAAATATTACACTATTTGTGGTTGCTATGGAGACAGAAAGAGTGAAAACTTGTCCAAAATCTGGATCCTGCCTTAACTCAAAGAGTTTCCAAGCTATGTTTATGAAACTTGGTATGCGGGTAGGGGACAATAAGGGGATGATGCACATCTTAACATATTTTTGATTCTGACAATTCTTGTGGTTTCTATCGCAACAGAAACATTAAAAATGGCTTAAAACTGGTAGGGAACTTCTGTATTGCTTGCAATTCTTAGTGACTTGTTCAATGTCAAGGTCACCAAATCAACCATATTAGCAATCTTCCATAGAAGAAGTCATGGTTACACATTCTAACATGTTAGGAATCAATGCTTTCAAATTGGAAAATGCAAAAAATGCAAATACTTCTACCATTATGATAAGATTTTAAGAGAGTGTTACACACAGTTATAAGGGTTCTGAGTTATCGTCAATGGTGCTGTGTAATGCTTTATGCTACTTTACATGCTTTTTTATCCATTTGTATCATTTTGTTAAAATGGCTTCTTTGTTTGCACCAAATCGTACATGCTACTTAACATTCAATGCCAGGTGAGCCTATAAAAATGGTATAGAATAGTCTCTTGCGATTTTATGAATATACTAAAGAAATCTCTGTCTTTGTCTTTGGGGAGATAGCATGTTATGATTTTGTGTATTCAAATGATTGTTGCTATAGTGGTGATAGTTGCCATGTTATGAATTGGTGTATCAAAATGATTGTTGCTATGGTGATATGGTGTATCAAAATGATTGTTGCTATGGTGATAGACGCCTGACATGTAATTGTTTGTTCACAGTATTTAGCTTTGGGTGCACAATTTGAAGAGTGGATGTATGATTATATTCTCTAAACAGGACTGACCTTTACAGAGCTGTTCATGTATATAAATTACTACATATTCTGGGGTGGTATGCAATATTGATCTTACTTGACTTTAGGATAAGGACAACCAATCAGATCACACCATATCAAACTCTTGGTCAGTAACAAGCGATATGATTGGCTATCCGTATTCTCCAGTTAAATAAGATCAATATTGAATTACACCCCTGCTCTCTGAACATGTGAATCAAAATAAGGATGCATAAAAATGTTTAAAAGTAATAATGTTTAAGAAGTGCCAATTGGTGTGTTTATTTATTAGGTCAAGGCCATTATATCTGAGGGCAATTTTAGGAAGAAATACTTTCTTTTCCAAAAGTTTGCATGTATTTTATAAATTTAGTAAATTATAACTAAACTAAATTATTATTTTTGATAATTATATATTTTAAATGCTAGGCAGTTTATTTTACAAAATTAAAAATTACATGTACTTAAATTACTAAATATTTTTATTTTATAAAGCTGGACAGTGTGTTACTTAAAAGTGGTGCAACCATTGTTTTGTCCTCCACCACGGTAACCTTGCATGCCTGATTGTTTCAGCGTGGTTGAGTTCAATTAATTATTTATTAATTATGTTTTCTGCCGTTAGGATAGCGAGTACATTAGGATTACCTTTGTCTTAGTGATCGTGTCTGTTTTTACTGAGATTTGGTCTGTTCTTTGTTTTATGTCTGTTTTATTGACAATTCAAAGTGTGCCCTGCATACCGAAAGAATGAGTTTATATGTCCATTAATGTCTATAAATAAAGTAAAACAAGACAAACTCCAGAATTGCTCAACGTTTTGACTGTATTCTCAAGTCTTTATCAGGAACAATAATAATAATAAACAAAGAAATAAACAACGTCATGGGTTATGACGTCATAAAAGATGGCGTAAAAAACGTTACAAACGTTTTGGCGTAAAAAATAAAGTCAATAAATAATTATTAATGTCATTAATAATCATTAATGTCTATGACATACTGTCACAGTGAAAAGCCTTATCAAAAATACTTGGCTTGCCTACTAATATAAGCTTAGTTGGTAGTGGGCTTGAATCTTGTGTTTTTGTAATTCAATGATCCTTCCTAACATTTTGACTAAATATAATGCATCCAAAGTCATTTGTTTTCTACCATTGAACTATAGGTTATGGGCTGCAACTACAATGTTGGTCATCTTAAAAAACTTTACTTCTTGTTTGTAAGTTGTTCGGAGTGGAACATTTGACTCACAACACAAGACAGTTCCGTTTTGTTTGTTACTTGTTTGGAATGGAACATTCAGCACAATGCCCGGGACAGATGCTACCAAAACACCCCTAGAGTTCTTACATTTCTTCTAGAATAAATCTAATGTAACAATGAGACCAGCATGCTTTATATGCCATTATTTTCAGTGTTCATCTACCAATGTTGTAATTAGATTGCGTTGAAAGACCAAATTTTGTAATTTATCAATACCACAGCATGTATAAATTTAGTCTTTTGTGCATGGAGTTAGTTTGAAGTGTATAAAATAAGTTCATTGATGTTTTGTAGAAATAAAATATTTGTTAATGAGGTTATGCATGTGTGCAATATTTTATGAAGGTTATTTTTATTACATGCCATTACTTATTTACTACCGTAACAGAATGAATCTAACTGTTTGCCTAGAAGAAGTGCTCTATGACTGTTGTTATCACAATAACTTGCTGTGTAAATAAATGCAAAGAAAACATGCATATCAAGTTGAAGAGATGTGATTATTCCCCTTTGATAGGCTGATCACTCCTGTTTTTATTAAAATCTGAATTAAAGGGTCCAGATTCAGTCTATGACCTATACAAAATGATGTTTTGCGAGGGTGATGGAATGAGTTAGAGTATTTCCACCTTTTTGCTCTCGGAGCAATCACATGTTGGCCTGAAATAGGCTTCTCTGGCATAGAAATGTTTAATGTGTAGGCACTTGTGTTATTATTTTGGTTGTTCATAGTGAAGTCCTAATGACCTTGTGTACAAATTCTATGTGACTTGCCTATATCTCACTCTGTATATTGTAGTCATGGCAATATGTATCACATGACCATGTCCCAGTATAAGAGACATGTCCAAGGTCAAATGTTGCTTGGAAAAGGTCATATTGGAAGATACCAAATAAGGTTTGAATTGCACAAGTATAGAGAATGTCTACAACTGTTTGGTAGCTGGATTGTTACATATTTCCCCACTCTTTTGTCAATATGAATGAATCCAAATATGGAAACTTTGTGTTTGTTGTGTTATGTAGTTTCTGTTCCCTGCCTATCTGCTTCAGTGTTAGTGGATTGAAAATTTCCATCTCTTTTGTTTTAGTTTTGAGCATGAAATACTGTGGATAAATTGTAGTAACATATACCTAGATATGATATGTATTTGACTTTTTTAAAACAATATCAATATGGACAACTCATTGTCACATATATTTTATGTATTTTTCCAATGTTTTTTATGTAGAAATTTGAGAAAGAGGGTAACATTCAGGTAATTTCTGTAAGATTATGAAACATACCACATTTAAATAGTGTGATATAGAAATATAATTTAATATTATGTACAAATGTATGAGCCATTATATGAGTACAGGGACACAGTGTCCTTATTAAAGAGCCAAATTAATTACTTGTTTAAATTATATAGAGCTTATTTGATATATAGAATATAAAGGCATTGATCTAGAGCCTATTGAAGTTTCTATAAACTTCATCATTAAGTGTGTTAAATATTACATTTTGAAAAACATACATGAAAGTGTATATCCAACATTTATCTTACAAAAAACAACAAAAAACCTTTGAACATTACCATTGTTAACTTGTTGTTCATGTTTCTGAATTGACATTGCCTCAGGACTCTATTCCAGTGGTATTGCTTGGCTCATATGTATCCAAATAATAGGCCTTTGTCTTATTACAGAGATCAAATGTCACAGGCTTTTACCTTGTTACAGAGATCAAATGTCACAGGCTTTTGCCTTGTTACAGAGATCAAATGTCACATGCTTTTGCCTTGTTACAGACATCAAATGTCACAGGCTTTTACCTTATTACAGAGATCAAATGTCACAGGCTTTTACCTTGTTACAGAGATCAAATGTCACATGCTTTTGCCTTGTTACAGACATCAAATGTCACATGCTTTTGCCTTGTTACAGAGATCAAATGTCACAGGCTTTTGCCTTATTACAGAGATCAAATGTCACAGGCTTTTGCCTTGTTACAGAGATCAAAGATTGAAACTTAACCTATGAAATGTACTTTAAATTTTCAAACTAATAATATTATAAGGAACTTTCATTTTTGGTGTGCATAAATTTTATATTCAAACTTACCTATTCAAATAATATTATTGCATGTAAAGATTACGCAAATGCTGACATTTATGCATGAATGTATTTCATGGCTATTTTAAAGCTCAATGTCAATGTAAGCATCTATTCATCATTGGTGTCTATACCTAGTGAGGATCTTTAAATCAATGATGGTATTCTATACCATGTAATTTGTAATACATACATAGAAAGGTAGGATTAAGTTCTTACAGAGAGTGATGAATTCAAAAGACAGCACCTCCCTACATGGAGGAAAAATCTATAATACAAACCATTAGAATATAAGGATAAGCCAAATATCATGGATAGAAATTCAATAAATTATGGTAATAGAGGTCAAGTGAATCTGGCTTAATCTTGCAAGCTACATTAATCATAAAACTGAAATAATTAGTTCCCTATCAGTGTATGTGTTTACATTTTGTTTTTATTTTGTGTCTCTTGATTTTAATGAACTCACTGAACCCAGTACTCTTTAATTACAATATTATTAATTTTATTTTTCATAAATTGGCTTATAACAGTTACTGCTTCCTCTATGGCAAATGTTTAAATTTTCAACTATCTGAAGTTCTATTCAAGCACCAAATATCGCACTGATTTAAATGTGGTTATTATATTTATTTTTCAATGATTATCAAAGTATATATCTTCTCTTTTCTGAATAGCTCTTAGATCCTGTTATAAAGTCCCTTCCTTACTTTCTTTATTTATACCTAAGGTTTCCACATAGCTTTAAAGTTGGCATCAAGGCTTTTTTTAATGTCTAGGTATTATCCAGTTAGGATCTGGTGACAGTGACATAGCCGTTTATGTGTACACAGAAGATTACAACCATTTTCTGAATAGGTAGTGCGAATATAGTTAGTTAGTTAAGCATTAAAATTATGGCTGCCTGTTTAAGCCTTTATAATTGGTTTTACACTTTAATAGTTAATTCTTATCCTGACTGGACTGTATATACTTATTTGTTTATACCTGGTTTACAAAGCCATCCTGATTAGCAAAGAGGGTATATACAGGATGTTAAAAAAGTTTGTTCTCAAAGTTTAAGTTTCAATAGTTAATTTCTGACGCCAGAAGAATGTAATTTTTTCAGGTTAAATTCCAGACTCTGAGGGTTCTACCATTGTTCTGCTCTGTCTTGTAATAAATTAAGCTTTTAGAGTAAGAAAATAAAATAAAAGCTCAGATAGAATTTAGTATGAATTTAAGTTTTGTAATCCAATTTTAGTCCTTGGCACACTGAAGAAGTTTAAGATCACCATTTGCAAAGTCAGAGAAAAAGGTCAAGGTCACCAGTTTTAAAGTCATTGATACAGAGAAAAAGGTCAAGGTCACCAGTTTTAGAGTCATTGACACAGGGAAAAGGTCAAGGCCACCTGTTTTAAAGTCCTTGACACAGAGAAAAAAGGTCAAGGCACATGTTCTAAAGTCCTTGACACAGAGAAAAAGGTCAAGGCCACCTGTTCCAAAGTCCTTGACACACAGAAAACTATCAAATTATCACTGTTTCTAATAGAGAATGCAATGAAAAGACTGAAATTATTATTTATTCCATATCTGTAAATAAATTGTTCATTTCTTTAAATGCTTTGATATTTTCTGTTAAGGTGATGGCTTCTGTCCTGTTTATGCTAGATTCTCTTTATAGTTCCATTACAATTCATCTCTGTACTTTTCCTTAACTACATGTAATTCTGACAAATAATCAGGTGATCAGCTTTTAATTCTTAATAGTTGTAGTAAAATAATTACTTGTATATGGATTACTACCATATCTTATATTTGTTTGAGATATTAAATAAAGATGAGAACTTTTCATGTTGTTTATAAATTACCTATTATTATGGTTCATGTCAACTTTACATTTCAGTGTCTTTTCATGAATAAATGTTACCTTGAAATTCTTTTTAACTCAGGTTTTTGCATATACAATTATACTTTTTAGAAACCCATAATTAAACGTTTCAAAACTTGTTGTTACTATCTATTGTTACATTACATATTTAAAAGCATGATACATTTACAAAGGCTTTTTAAATTAAAGAACTATTTTGGTAGTACTCTTTTGCATCTTTATGTCATTCATTTAAAAGTTGTTATAATGGCCCATTGAAATGAATTTCACAAACGTCATGTTCTGTCTATCAGTGGCACCTTCTTATTCAGATATCTGTTACTCCTGTACACTGTTGATCATATGATTTTAGGTTTTCAGATCAAAATTAATACAATAATTCATTGATTTAAAAATAGAATATTTGTATATGTATATCTCTTGTTTAACCATATTCAGATTTTTAATTGAGATAAGTGTGCTGTAAACAGTATGTTTATTGTCCTATTCCGTTAAATACAAGAACCTTATTCAATTTTCAAATTGAATCTCAGACTTAGACTTTAAAAGGCATTTGTTTTGCTATTACATTGGTTAACAGTTGCAATTTTATGAAAACAATGGCAGAATTATCCAGTTGGTTACACTACCTATTCTTACAAAATTGCATTTGTTTAGGTCCAATGCAAAATACAATACTGCCAAAAACATTTAAAATCTTACAGATTTTAAGTATTAAGTCAGAGTTTTTGTCTTAAAATGTTTGTGAATAAAAAGTCCTTGGTTTTCATTGGCTGACCAGTTCATATTTCTCAAACACATTGGAGGACACTATATACAAGGGTTTTCAATAATCAGGATTTATCCGGAATTCAGGATTTATCTATCCTAAAAGAGCTGTGGTTTCTAAACAAATTAAAAGCTATTTGGTGAACATATTTAAAAAAAAATATCAATATGGTCAATTAAATCAGCTCTGAAGGATTGCTTTAATACAAACAGTAGTTATATATTGGAACAATGAGGTAGAAGGCCTCTTATTTGGCAAAATAGTCTGTTGTATATGATTTTCAGGATCATTAATTTACCTCTGTTGACACCTCTGAAATGTATTCATTATACCAAATGAATAATAATTTTAATGTTGTCTGTGCTTTTATTTTGTTACAGAAAGCCTTTGTTCAAATACTGCTACCAGTGTGGACGTTCAGTGTTTGTCCGTCTGTCTGCATGCACACGATGTAAGGAGGTGTATTACTGTAGTAAAGTCTGTAAGTTAAAGGCATGGAACTCTAGACATAAGGATGAATGTATCAGAATTGGAGGTTAGTCGTTTTCTTTGTCTTAAGTCACAATAAAGGTCATAAATAAATGTGCATTATTGACATTATTTCAAAGTATTGCTTTACCCTAAAACTTAAAGGTAACTCTACTATGCGCATCTAAAAAAGTTACAGCAAAAATATGCCTTCCTTTTTGTGATCATATCAGCTTAAACATTCATATTTAGAACCATTCTGATAAAATTGTAGCTTAAACATCCATACTTAGAACCATTCTGATAAAATTGTAGCTTAAACATCCATACTAAGAACCATTCTGATAAAATTGTAGCTTAAACATCCATATTTAGAACCATTCTGATAAAATTGTAGCTTAAACATCCATACTTAGAACCATTCTGATAAAATTGTAGCTTAAACATCCATACTTAGAACCATTATGATAAAATTGTAGCTTAAACATCCATACTTAGAACCATTGTGATAAAATTGTAGCTTAAACATCCATTAACAGGATTAAATAAAAGTTTTTGTTGTCACTTGTTCAGATGGTATAGAAAGAGTATCTTTAATTTGACAACCCCTTCAGATTTTGAGTGATTCTTTATTGATACATTTGTTAAGTAGAATCTCCACAAACATGATGTCAATGCCAAGGCAAGCTGGTTTTCTACATAACTTAATTAGTGTATGTGATTATAAGATCAGTTGTTAAAGCCTATATTGAAATGTATAAACACATTAGGGAGAATGAGGAGTCCGGAGATTAATATTTCCTTATACAGTTGTGGTTTGTTTGCCCTTGTTTTACATCATTAGCATGTAAGTGATCTCATACCTGCATTAGCCTTTATATATTTATTTGATCTGAAATAAACATGCTTCAAATTGGATGTGTACATATTAAAATAAAACAGTTTTTATGAGTAAAATTTTATGAATATTGTTTTTTTTAATTAAATAATTAAATTGAAACTTGTTTGATTAAGAATCAGTTATCAATAATTGGTCATTCAGGTCGATCTAGGAGCCCAAGTCCTAGACAGCGTACTGACAGTCCAACACCAGCTACCAACCCAGACAAAGGAAAGAAAATCACTGTGGCAGAATTAAATAAAGACAGACAAGGCATTAGGGCAGGACTACATGTAAGTATATTTTGGAATGTAATTTATTAATTTGAAAATAATTTTTCTTGCTTGTGCTCATGTCAATTTGCTTCAGGAATTCTGTAAGATAACTTAAATAAGTCGTCAATTTATAGTTTCAATATAACCCTTATTTAAAAGGTGTCTCAGCCAGTAAAATTGTCAACACCTGTTAGTTCATCTCTAGTTTTGTTCCCTACAAGTCATTTTGTTTGTTTTTGATGACTTTATGGTATATGCTTGCAAATAAAGTAGTTAAAGATTACATGGGATCCCTAGGGCTTCAACATATGTCTGTCAGTGAAGGTTAACCGTCTAAAGCTCTACACTTTTTCTCTATTTTAAATTAAACTTAACTGAAATATTATTTCTGTGTTCCATTCGGGCATGTTATCTAGGGTCAAAAATATGACTTACTCATACTAACACCTGGTAAATCCCTAAATGCCCCCATTTTTTACCTGATCATTTGGCCTGATCAAAATGTTTGCTGTTATGAATTGAATATTGCATAGGTAGGTTACAAAGAGATCTTTTTTTATAAACACAAAACTGGTAGACAAATTCAGTTGAACATTTTATGAAGGTCTGTTTATGTAGCCAAATGTTGAACTTACAATGCAGTAGTGTTATGTTAGAAAAATATGTATCAGTATTTATTGATTGTAATTCTCATTTTGTAGCCATCCCCTCGAGCAGGAAAAGGTTACCATTCTGACACTGAACTTTGCTCTTGTTTTCACTGAATATTTGAAGTTTTGATCACATTTGTTTTGATTTGCTTGAAGTTAGATGCTTGAAAGCATTTCAATATGATCTCTTGGAGTCAATTCTTCTTGCCAAATGTTTGCCACATCCCATGTAAACGGATTGCTGTCAGTTTCAATACTAATGTGGATTTTGAAATTATATTTCTGTCAGATACGTTCACTGCTAAAATGGGTTATAACACATAGTAATTGACCGCATTTTGACGGATGTAGGTGTCCATTGTTAGCTTAAACTACTTTTTAAATTTAATTTAGAGTTTAGAGTTTGAAATTATCAAAATAGATTGAAAAATGTTTCCATTGCAAATAAACTTGACAATTTTGATAAAATGTTTAATCTGTTGATAGTTCAATACTTCTCTTTCTTAAACTGCTTCTGAAAATTTCGTGCTTGGAATACGTTCACATTTTGTATATAAGTTTGAGTACATTACATCATGGTTACCGTACTTTGTTCAGAACAAAGAACTTAAAACGATATTATCAAGAACTCACGATACATTCATGTCACAATATATGGTGCTGTTTATAATAATTTGTTTGATTCTGAAATAACATAAATCACTACAAATCACATGTGAGGTAAGGTCACATGACACAGTTCAAAATATGTACCAGTGTAAGTCCTTATTTGAGTCTTTATTGAGTTACGTAAGTCCTTATTGCAGTCTTAATTGAGTTATATAAGTCCTTATTGCAGTCTTTATTGAGTTATGTAAGTCCTTATTTCAGTCTTTATTGAGTTATGTAAGTCCTTATTTCAGTTAATATTGAGTGTCAGCTTATTTTAGCAGTTTAATGTCGTGTTTCCAATTATGTTACTCTACGCACAACGTGCTCATGATGAGTTGTAGTGATCACCCTGTGTCTGTATAGATTGCCATCACCCAGTGGTATACCACACTACCACAACGTGTACTCCTTCTTACCCGGACATGGTCAGAATGTTTACTTCAATAATGTTTAGTAAAAATGGTTATGTAAGACTATTTTTGGATCATACCCAAAACCACTGGGTAATGCAAATACACCGAGCGTCTTAGCGTTTGCATATTAATTATTTGAAATAAGATTGTTGGTACCTGCAGACCATGGCCTAGTGTTTCCATAGTCATTCAAATGCATGTAAGTTATCAAATGTGAAACCATTTTCATTCCTACTATTTCTTTGTAAACGGGAAACGTTTTAGTTTGAATACGAAATGTATTGTCTCAGCTACCACCTCATTAATTCTACCTCTGTTCACTTGACATCAGATTTATGGTACTTGTATTTATGTCTCTACTGTGTTTTACCATTGGTACCTTAATGTCAACAATCAAACTTGTATGCTTACATAGCATGATGATGCAGCGATGGGCAGTCTTGGAGGAATGTTGGAGCAACTAGGATTTGATATTGATAAAACGGGTATAAAATACGAGGGTTGTAAGCAAAAGTAGTATGTAACAAAATGAGGAATGTCAATGAGTGTTTCAAACTTTCGTATTATATCATAAGTCATCAAATCTAATGAGTTTGGTTGTCATTTTGAATAGGACCACTTACAAGCAGGGCTTGTCTGTTGGTCATGATTTGTTATGATCTTCTTGTTAACTTGTTTGAAATGGCACATTTAACTGACTTACCTAAATTCACATATTCAAACCTATCTGTAAAACCCACTTTACTTCAACTCGAATTTGGATAGCTGGTGAGATATTCTTGTGAAGAAAATATTTTAAAATTATTTGGCTTTTAAAGCAAAATAATTCTAAAATATGTTATTCACAAGAATATTAGATATTGCCTATTTTGGTTAACTCATATGTACATTCCTTCTTATGATACATACAATTATTTGACTTTGTGTTGAATCTGACTGGATTGGCTTATTTAACTCTGATCTATTGTGTTTTATGTTTAATAACTATAGAAGTTATTTGCTAACATTTAATATTGAATTCCAATCATATTTTGTGCAAACAACTCAATGCTATATGGAGTGTTAACATTACACTATATGTGCAGGGTATGGCTGAGGTTCGATTTTCAGATGTAGCTGACCCTTGGGAAAAGATTTGTTCATGTATCAATTGATGTGTGTGTGTGTGTGTTGTATAGAACGATGAGTTCTACATTATTATTGTTATCAACTGATGTGATTTCAGTGCGATTTGCCATTGGACCAGAACTACAAGAATAGAAGCAGGGAAACATCCGCTCATGCCCCGTCAAGCCGTGTGACCTCTGGAAAAGCAATGTCCAGTCGGGTAAACTCGGGTTATCCAATGTCAAAGCATGGATCTTCACGGGGCTCTGAGCGGAGTTTTTCTATTAAAAGTGAAGAGGTGAAAAAATGACCCAAACTATGTTTTTTTCCTACCATTATAATGCACATATTTAATGTTGTAAATTGCGAAAACATTCATGCTCAATAAGTAGATAATTCGGAAAGACATGTTAAACAAATTTTTCCTTTAGAAAACACTGAAGCTAATGCTACGCACTCGTGATTTACTTTCTACGCATCCGAACTCGTGACATCTTTATTCTATTATTAAACACAGATACTTATTCATTTTTTCTTAAATGATTAATAATGAATACGTTTATCGCAGTAATATTCCAGGAAAGGTTGATTAAATTGCTGATCTATTATCCAGCAAACTCATTGAGCATGAAATGTACTCTTGGAGGGGAACTCATTTTACTGGTTTAACCAATGGCATTACCCTCTATTTGCATTGTAACCATAATTTTCTGCTAATAATGTCTGATCGGCTATTAAAGAGTGTAATATTTTGCCAGGGTCCAATGAAAATAATTCTATGAATGCATTATTCAGAAATAATGTTTTTCGGATCCTATTTGTTAACCAAGAAAAAATTACCAAACGTTTACCTATTAAATTGTGATGTTTTGTTAGGGGTATTTGCTCAAATATATCTGGAAATGCCTTAAGATTAAGATCATAGAGTGTCTTAAATGAGATAAGGGTATGCAGAAACCCCTATTTTACTATTTGCATTCCATATGGTAGTCCCTCCAGGAATTTACTGCACTGCGTTAACTCTTATATAGTTTTTTTGTTATAAAATACACAGAATTATGTTATGCATTGCTTATTGTAGTAAGATATCGAGTTTAGGCACTTACGCAATCGTCAAGTACAATGATTCATGAGGCATAGTTGCTTACAATTTTGGGGAGCTGTCCTTGCAGTTACCCAATTAAATCAAATTTTCTTCAAAGGTGATGTCAGAACTGAGGGCTATTTCAAAGGTCAAATATGCAAATGTCGAACGTTTTGTAAATATTACATAGAAATAAACTTTCTCATCTTTGATGAGGAGGTATATTGCTTTGCACATGTCTGTTGGTCGGTCCGCCGGTAGGACAAATGGCTTTTCGTTCAAAAGCTTTGCTTTGCACAGAGATCTTCAAACTTTACATTGAGGTTGGTCAACAACAGTGGATGACCTCTATTGATTTCGAGGTCAAAGGTCAAGGTCGCTGTGGCCTTTAACATTAATGACTAACATACGTATGTCCATTGAAAGTCTGCGTTCATTACTGTCATTAACGCTGTTTACAGGCGCACCTTGATACTTCTAGAATTGTTTTGTTAAGAAAGAATTATTCAGTTACTGAAATAAATTTTCTTATATTAGTACATAAAAGTTCTTGACATACCTACGTATGGTTAAGATTGATTACTTCAAAGAATATGTCCGACTTCAAAATGCCTGAACAATATCAAAAAGTGAACATATATGCTTATCAATTATCAAATTAACTACTAGTGTTCTTGTATGTAAGTGCATTGTTGTTATTTATGTGATTATTCACTCTTAACTGTTTGTTTTCTTGTTGTTTTGTAATACTTTGTACTCATGTGGTGTATAGAGTAATCTGTAATCATGTGGTATATACAGTAATCATTGTCAGTGTTAGTGTATGTTCCTTTGTACTGTAAAATAAAAATCGAAAGTTTTCACATATTCTACTTTCTGTAAATTCGTTTATGTTGATTGAACTTTTGAGCTAGTCATATGCCAGGAAAGCTGGACCATGAAGCTGATCTGTTATCCAGATAAAGGTTAAACTAAAATGTCCATTTTGCAATCAATAACCTAGATTTGCATTATTTTGGACCCAATATAAATTACATACTCAAGGTCGATGTTTTTTCGATGACCTTAGTGGTTTTAAAAGGGCAGTGGTCAATTATATTTAATCAACTTAGAAGTTTGTAAAGTTAAAAAGCGTTTGAAAACTTGAGATTTTACTGTGTTATGTTGCCGTGTCTTAATATTGCAATGCTTTCTAATGTATGCTTATTAACATTTCTCGTTATTTTACAGCAGATGTAGAACTGTGTTAAATGGTTGTTTTTAAAATAATTAATCATTTTTCTTCCTGTTTATTATATTGTGTATGTTGTGATATCTAATTTATACTTTACTTATTTAGTGTTTTATATCTATTTTACTTGAAACTAAGTACGATAGTATTTATTAAGCAGATATTTGTGTAATCTTTGGACGATTACTTTTCTTCATTACATGACCGAGTATACGTCGATTCATTTGGCCATTATAAATACAGTGCTTGGATAAGATGGCACATTGTTTAACTTTATTCTCTGAAAATTGATTTTGTTTCTTGATAACAATGTTTCCGATGCATTTCTCAATTGAACAATTGATTGAAATGTTGGTGCTTTAGAAAAAAAGACCGATGCATTTACCACTGTCTTAGTGCTAACCCCCAATAAACGTTAGATATATTGAAATTGATAAATATATTTTTTATTTGATACGTGTGTGTTCTTTTCCCACATAATACATTTGGTTAAGTGTCTATTAGCAGGGTAGAGGTAGGTAGGTACGAACAGCAAGCAATTGATTACACGTATGTAGGTCTGAGGTACGATTAACAAAATATACTCGTAAGAATGTACTGTTCGCATGAAGATGCATCGATATCAGTTCAAATAAGGGGGTAATTGGTGAGACATTTCATGTTATGAATATTCAAAGCGCACCGTTATGAGACTTTAGTTCAAGTAGAAATAAATTTGAATCATGCTTCTTTGTTTCGTCTTACGATATATTCTAAACACCTAAAGAATAATAAAAATATATATTTTGTATATTTACAGGGGCTTCGTAAGGGGTTGGGAAAAGGAAGCGCAAAAAGTGCGCTGTTGAGAACAGAAGATGGAAAATATCTAGACAATTACAGTTTTGAGTGATTTGTTAAAGGAAAAATGTATGAACATCTACAACAGATCAAGGTGACCTGTCCAAGGTCGTTAACAAGCACAGGGTACAGCAAAGAAACCGTATTAGTCGGGTTTATATAAACCTTGCTGGTCGTAATTGTCTTTGTATTATAGGAAGCAAATCGACAACAGAGTGACCGCTGGAATTTGATATTAAATCTGCTGTTATAGTATTATAGTTTTTTATAACCATGTTTGTATTGTATTGATGTAGTGTTACGTGGACATTATTATTATTCACCGTTCATTAAGATATATTGTCATATTTCATTATTATAGTACATTGTATAACTATAGTACATTGTATAATTAGCTATAATCAAATATTTAGTCAATATGAGTATTATTTTGCCTGTAGGTCACTTGTAATCTCATAATTGCAACTGAAATTAAACTGTCATAATTTATATGAATTTCAAAGTGATTCTGATGTTTTTGGATCCTACTTGCGACCTGAAGCACTTGGCCTATCTGAGCCAACACCGATCTTTTACTAAATACACTGTACTTAACTATGTGATATTTCTTTTTGTTGTTATAGTAAGTTTTACATTTTCATTATCAAACACATGTTTCCCATTTTAACCTATATGTACCTTGTTATACACAGATGCACTTTCCACTCTTGTGCTTTCCCCTCGAACTCTCTCCAGGTCGTCCTAATGTCCTACATCTTATACTTAATTATTACACTGGTAGTATGCTCATATGCCTGCCATATAACAGCAGAAAGATGACTGGCAAATAAAGGCGATGCTCGGCAGTATTAAGTGTAAAAATAATTACCAACTCCTGATTTTATTATTTTATATACCCGAAAATATTACCTTTGTTCTAGTTTGTATTTTGAGCAATCATGTGAAGGCTATCAGTTCAGTATTATGTTGTTATTTATGAGAGTTGGTAAGGTTGATTTATGACGATATACCAATTTTTCGCTGGCTTAGAATTTACAATTAGAAGGTCGTAAGTACAAAAATCAATATTTTGAGAAAACATGAAACAATGTTTGAAAACTACTCTTTACTTATGGAAAACAAGCTTTTTAAACTTCAGTTTGGTCAACGTGACCACGTTCGATTTTCATTAAGATAGGCTCATAAGAAGGGCTTTCAGGTGCAGATTTCAAATATGCATGACTTTTATAAGTTATTTAACGTTTATGGGTGTCCAATCTGATCGCTAACTTACTATTGATAATTTAATGTTAAATATCTACTGAGGACAGATCACATGTTTGCTATGTGCATTACATTATGCGCCTTATATATTTGGTTTTTATGTTATATTTAAACATGTTATGTTTCTACATTTACATCTTTTTATTCATTAGTACCTTTTTTAAATGATTGTTTTTATTCTGATGTATATATACATAATAACTTACGTTTTATTTCTGCAAAAATTTATTTTACATACACTTTGTTTTTTATGTATAATCATTGTATTTTTCACTAAGTATTGGTACAATATTATTGTTAGCATATACCAAATAATGATAATGTTTACATTTTTATATTTGTCTGTGATATGTATATAGTGACATTGATTATTTTATAATTATTGTTATTTAAAATTTGTGCAACTGGTCATTTCCAATTAATCAACGTTTTACTTATCACCATATGATTACACTTACATTTGTTAAAACTACACAGAGGTGTAAATAGTCCTGATTAATCCGGAATTCCAGATGTATTTATCCTGAAAGAGCCATGCATTCCAACCAAATAAAAGTTATTTGTTGAAATATCTCAAGAAATGACAAAGTTACGATCAATTTAATCTGCTCTGAAGGATGTTATTCAATAAAAACTTTGTTAAATATGGATGCAATATAGTTGAAGGCCTCTTGTTGCTAAAATGGTCAGCCTTATATTATTCAGGATTTTTAATTTGGCTCTGTTAACACCCCTGCCTAAAACATACACACTGTTATAAAACAATATTAGTAGCCGTAGCAGTAAATATCTACACGTATATTCTATATGTGGTGGTGTTGTCATTTGCTTAGAAATTGAATGAAGTTTGCTGCATGAAAGACTATTAATTTATGTTTGTAACCGTGAATATTTACTTTGTACGCGTAATATGAAAATAGAATCAGCGCAAATGCTGTTGAGATTAAAAACAATAATGTTTTCTTTTTAAATATCATTGAGTCATATAACAATGATATATTATTATGAGCATAAAACTGCAAAAAGAATAAGAAAGTTCTACCCAATCCATGTGTTGGTGGGTTAAGCACCCACCGGACTGCTCTGTTTGTTAAGCACAACGTCATTGCATAGTCAGTTAAATGTCCGATTCTTTACACAACGCGTGAAACTCAAAAACACTAGCTCAGTGGGTTGAACTCTTCACAATTTGCTTAGTGCATTAATAGCACATTGTACAAGTTGGGTTCAGTGTTTTGCAATTCGTACAGTGTGGCAAACGCTCCAATATTTACATTGTGCATTAATCGCACAAAGTACATCGGGTTCAGTGTTCTGCAATTTGCACATTGTGTCAAACGCTCCACAATTGCATAGTGCATTAATCGCGCAGTGTACATCGGGTTCAGTGTTTTGCAAATCGCACATTGTGTCAAACGCTCCACAATTTGCATAGTGCAGTAATCGCACCTTGAGTGCAGTGTCCCATACTTTTGACTCTGGGTTTCACGTAGTGAATTAAGCACTTCATGATTTGCACATTGTCGTAACCGCTCCAAATTTTGTTAAGCGCAGGTTAAGAGCCTGAAAGATGTAAGACTTTTTGTCCGTACTTGAAGGTATGTTATGTACATTTGACTTTTTGATTTCAAACAACATTTAAACTAATTATTTTCCAATAACCTTTATGAAAAATGTGTACATAATCTACGTTTAACTGTCAATTATCAGAATAATGTAAGTGTAGTTTCAATTTCATTTATGATATTATGGAGTAAATATTACGATTAAGACTGTAGTGCCAAATCTACCTTGTTAGCCAAATACTTACTGTACACAAACTTATTTAGTATTTGTACAGCTTTTACGATTGTTAGAAAAAGTAAAACAAAAAATGGTGTGTATTCCCTCCCGCTACATTCTCACTTAGAAAAATTAACGTTGGTACGAAATAAGTTGTTCAGTATATGAAAAAATCTTCCTACAAATCTACCCTACCTGATGTGGGTTTCGGGGGGGGGGGACATTATACGCTCGTCTTTTTGAAGAAAAAAGTCTAGTTATTGTCGTGACGGGATCGTCTGCGGTGGTATTGTTTATATCAAAGTCGTTGTCTCAAAGGTTATCTAAGGTATCCACTTGAAACTCAACATAATTATTGACCAGCACAAGGGTATTCTATTCTGACAAGGCTGGTAACCCTGTGACCTAAATTAATGGAGTACATAGAAATAGTTACACATTTTATTCATAAACCGAATTTTCTCAAACACTATCAAACCTTTTAACTTGACAAGAAAAAACAAATATATCTAGCATTAAAGAAGAGTCCCATAATGGCATTTTTTGAATTTTTACACAAAATGTCAATTTCTCAAAGACTATGAAAGGCATCCCCTTGAAACTCAACATAGTTATTCACCATCACAAGGGAATCCATACTGACAAGGCTGGTAACCCTTTGACCTATATTTATGAGTTATTTGTCCTTGTTACTCTTTAGATTTTTCTCTCACAGATGAGCAAGCCCTAGGGTACTATCAAGTACGAGAAAGTCGAGCGTCCAGCACTCGTAGGCGGTGCTCTTGTTTTTAGTTGTTTGTGATAAACTGCTGTATTATATGCATAGTGCCTTTATTGCTTGTGTTTATATTCTTCTGCTTAAAAACATGTAACCAACATCTAATCAATAAATGGTGAAGCTTGTAGAATAAAATAAGACCATTTTGTTATGATTTTCCCAAATAGTCGAATGTATATGACCACATGATAATAACCCATTCTTATTTTACAATCTAGACAAAATCGCTAACTCGATCTAGTATAATATTCCCCTAATAAACATTTATCGAGCAAAGTGAATTAACCACACGTAATATGAAAGTGACAATGTTCGCTGTTTTGTGACGGTACTTTTAATACTGTAAACAGCAAAACCAGGAAAGAAATGCTACACGGCCCTCTGAGACGACACTGCAACACGGCCCTCTGAGACGACACTGCAACACGGCCCTCTGAGACGACACTGCAACACGGCCCTCTGAGACGACACTGCAACACGAGGACAACGAAGTTTATCCTTGCAACTGGACTGACTGTATAACAGTGAACATGAAACTAAAACGCAAAAAGCCTGGAAAAGTCCTAAAATGGTTAAGAATTTGATGAGCACAAAAAGGAACACACAAAAACGAAATTCACGGACTGCAAGAACAGGCTACAATGGCCATAAAATGGTAAAACTTTTAGAAGCCTCAAGCTCCTTGCTTCGTGTGTCATTTTTAGCTCCACTAATTGTAGAATAAGGGGAGCTATTGCAGTCACCAGAACGTCGGCGTTGGCTTAAGTTCAGGTACAGGTTTTTTAACCACATACACTGACCCAAAATGAAAACTTTACACTTTATTTATTTAAATATCTCTTTTGTTAGCAAAGATGTCGTTGTAAGTTTAAAACATGGTGATCATGTTTTTAATGCGGATTACGATTATGCATTTTTTTACAAATCCCGCGTTTATTCATGCGTCCAAACCTGAAAAACGTATTCCATGCTTTGCACGTGCGCAGGAACAGGTGTTTCACTTACAGGTTTTACACCGTCAAGTTATCATTTGCTGCACAGCACAGATAATAAAAAGTTATTTTTGTTGCAAAACGGTTGCATTTAGCGATGCCACGTCTTTCTGAAGATGAAAGGAACCAAGCTATTGGTATGCTCAGGGCGGGGTCGATAGTAAATAACGTGGCACACCATTTTGGCTGCTCTAGATAGACTAAACCGGTTCAACATTACTGGGTCTGTAAGAGACCGTGCAAGGCCCGGTCGCGTACGTGCGACAACGTTACGTACTGATCGCGTTATCACGTTGACCCACCTACGTAATCGTTTTTTACCATTAACCGTTACTGCTCGGCGTTACGGGGTTCATGAACAGACGATCATAAATCGTTTGAGGCAGAACCAAGTTCCTATTCGTGCTCATCGTCCATATACTGGACAGATTATGACACCTCGTCACCGAGCCTCTAGACTGTTGTGGGCACGACGTCATTTGCATTTCAGGCGAAACCAATGGCAATCGGTACTTTTTAGCGATAAGTCGAGGTTTACAGTCAGCCACGCAGATGGCAGGGTACGCATCTATTGCCGTAGAAATGAGCGACTTGCAGAATGTTGTATTTGGGAGAGGGATAGATTTGGTGGTGGCAGCGTTATGGTCTGGGGTGGGATAATGGGAAATCAGAAAACTGATTTGATCATTATTCAAGGAAATATCAATGCTCAGCGTTACATCTATGTTTTAAACAACACGATGATTCCATTCATGCAAAACAACGGACCAGGCATTTTCCCACATGACAATGCAAGGCCTTACACGGCGCGTATGACGACACAATTCTTAGCTCAAAATAACGTTAACGTCTTGCCTTGGCCCGCATTATCCCCGGACATGAACCCCATAAAACACATATGGGATGAACTCGGTAGGAGGGCCAGGTCCAATCATCAAATTGTTACAATAAATGACCTCCAAAATGCACTCCAGTTAGAATGGCAACGTATTCCTAATGCGCTCATACAACGTTGCGTAAATTCAATGAGGCAACGTATTCTGCAATATATTTGCATTGGAGCTTCGATGACAAAAACAATTAACCCCGAATATATACTTATCAACAAAATATGCACTTTTGAATGCTATGTAAAGTTTTCATTTTGGGTCAGTGTATTTTCAAAGTCCTTTAAAATTTTGCTTTCATACTTTGCATAGATTCTACTTGTTCGCCATCATGTCCCCAACCCATATGCAGGAGTTGGTAACTCTATCAGCATTTTGTACAACCTCTACACAGCAGTGGGTAATGCTGCTGATATAAAGCATTTTGTTTTGAATATATAATGATAATACCATCCTAGCATGGCACTGTGAATAGTGGAGGGCGCTGTTCGTGGACAACTCTTGTTTTAAATAAAAGTGAATGTGTATATCCCTAGAGCTTCATGCAATGAAAACATATAACAAAACACACATCAGTAGGGAGGGCAACATTGAACAGAAGCAGCCGAGAACTAAAGGCAAACAAAGGAACTTCCGGAAAAAAAGAAAAAAAGCAGACCACAAGTATACGTCACAATGACGAAACTGAACAAGAAAATCAAATTAAACCGCTACATGTCATAATTTCAGGTTGCCAAAAAGTCGTAAAAAGTTTACGAATCACAGTAAATGGTATAACCATAAAGGCGTAGGAATAATTTTTGACAACATAAGACAATGGGTAAGCACACTGGGGATGATTGGGTGCAAGAAAAAGACAAAACACAATTAAAATGCTGTTAAGTCCTAATACCCGTCGCTAAATGGTCAAGTGTGACCGCGTCGACGTACCATGTAGATGTAGATGTACTACGTGATTTTTAAACGAACAAGATAAGGTAGGAATTAGTGCGAACAAACGGGATATGGAACGAAAGGCGAAGGCATATATACGAATAAATATACATAGTTTTGTAGCTGTTAAAAGTTGCATAATTTTATTTAGCTGTACTATGGTATCTCGTGCCTGGTCCCTGCCTTCCCATGTGTAATGTTTGTGGCTGTCTGACCAAGCTGTTTCTGTTGGGTCCCTAATTTGTTTTTCTATGTAAGTTCTAGGTCAAATTTTAAACTCCAAAACCGTCAACAAAAATATATTTCAATCTTGAATCAAATATCATCAATTCTCAGTATTCGTCATTTTCACCCCGGCCATTTCTTGCAAAGCTAGCTATTTTCTTCGTACATATATGCCATTGCCTTTCGTTCCCTATCCCGTTTGTTCGTGCTTATTCCTACCTCATTTGGTATGTTTAAAAATAATGTAGTTTTAGGACTTTACAAGATTTTAATTGCTTTTTTTTCTTGCGTCCAATCACCCCCATTTCGTTTACCTGTTAAACTTCTTGTTGTCAACCATTATTCATGCAGCTTCAGTGTTATACTTTTTACTGTGATTGGTAAACTTTTTAGGACTTTTGTGAACCTGAAATTAGGACTTGTAGCGGTTTATTTTAATTTTCTTGTTCAGTATTGTGTTTGGCATTGTGACGTACGTTTATGGTATGTTTTTTTACTTTTTATGTTCATTTTTTCGCCTTTCGTGTTCGGCTGCTTCTGTTGAGTGCTGCATTCCATGTTCGATTTTTTTATAATCGTTTTTAGTGCACATGCGTCATTTGTCTTAGTACATAGTGTGCCCTCAATTACGGAAATATGTTTTGGAATTTAATATGAATGTTGCAACAGCAAACGGTAATATTGCATTATATGATGAAGACGCCGTGCAGCGACAGAGTGATTATACTTGTTCAGCAGGAAATTTTGAACATTTTGTACGTGAACAACATATATATATGAATATAAAGACCGACTTTAGCGAGACTTCTTCGATGCTCAAGTCGAGAATGAGTAGTATCCATAACTGTTAATATTTTGTGCGAAAGATAACAGTTTTGGCCCGAAACCGACTCAGCTGCTATGTTTAAATCGGTCATAGAATGAAACAATTACGGTTGTTTTTAACTTTATGTTGACATATTTTTCTTGCACTCTTAGGCACTTACTTCGTCACATACCACGTGGTATATTCACACTGATATATGCAAGTGTTACCTTGTTTCTAATATACGTGTATATTTTGTTTTTAAGTTAATTTCCCGTTTGCTGGCTATCCGATTTAGGCACACATCGGTGTTGCGTTCGTTATTTCAAGGAAACACACTGGATTTAAACACGGAAAATAAGTAAATAATGGAAAAAATACATTTATTAACTCTAAATATGTTAAAAGCAGACTTATCGCAGCAATCAAATCATAGCTTAGTGTTTTGGTTCGATCACAGGCCGCGTCATACCAAAGACGAAATAAAACTGGTACCAGACATTCCCTTGCTAGACGTTCAGCATGAATGGGAAACTATCCTATCATCTCTCCTCTCATACCTTGTGACGATGGATACATCCTCAATGAGGTGTCGAAAGTGACTAATATAAGTTGAAAAAAATATTTCACAATCACAATTATATAAGTATAAACCAAGTGTTGTGGTTCCATAAAAATATATGTACTTGTAAGCATCCACCTCTGGAGCATTATCACAATATACACTCAACAAAAGGTATAATTAAGAACACATCCAGATTTTCAGCCAATTACCTTTTCAAAAACTGATAACGGTAACACGAGTAAATGTGTGATGGAAACTACCAATTTATGCAAACTTACCAAAAATATTTGAACAGATCTATGTTCGCCCATAGCGAAAGATAACTTGAATAATCTTCACCGGACAACCCAATAAAGCAATGCACAATTGTATAGAACACAAGTACATACCATAATAGTAACTATCGTATATAAAGATGAACTTCACTCAATAATCCCAAATAGTCACCAAATAAGTCAAGGGCTTGTCTCTTCAGACATGCAGTACTGTACTGTGCTAAGCAAACTATTATACAGTTGTACAATGATCACTATACAAAATAGCATAACTGATTTTAAAATATGACAATACCACAATCACCAAGTCCAATCGTTCACTACGGGTAGACGGTTCACAACGCACGATTGGACGGTAATTTGCCGTTTGAAACACTAACCAAGGTAAGAAAATCGATTGTCAATTTTTCAATTTAACTTCTACGAAATGGAGATATGGCCGAGTATGATCTCTAACAATTCCTTTTTCATAACTTCTTTTTAGGCTTGGTAGGCCTAATTTTGGGCCCCTTTAGGGCATTGATACCGACCCCTTTGTCTAGCCTTATAGTCCTTCTAATAAAAACTAAAAACTTTGGCGCTAAATGTTAATGCAATTCCACAGGGAATCGTACCACAATGGCGGATATGACCAGTAATTTCAGTTTTGGAAAACTTACGTCCAAAGCCCTCTTTAAAGGGGACCAGCGTGCCCAAAACCTGTGCACGACCTTGGGCCCGTTATATCCTTTAGTATGGGAGGCATGTGTACCCATGACAGCAAAATTCCCGAATTTGGGCAATAATTAGGTCGTAAACAACGGAAGGCCGAAATTGTCATCCCGACCAGTCTGCATTAGTTCGCTATGGTAGCGGAAAGGATATACGCGTAAGACAAAATGGCTTCAGTCAGTATGATTTAGTAAGTCCACTTTTGAAATGTTTCCCACCGTTAGAATCTTATTCATTTTGGAAATCGTCACATTATTTCCAGAAGCAATGTGTTCATTTTTGGCAAAAAGAAGTGGCATAAATATACTGTGATGAAGTGAATTCATGGAGTTCTATTGTCAGCACAATCCTTAAACGTGTTTTTTTCAAAACTGAAATAAAATGATGTTATACGCTTCTGAAATTACGGTTCTGTACAAGTATATGGCTATATGTATTTCATCACCTCCATTTTAGACATGTATTAAGATTTAATTTACACATAAACTGAACCACTTTTCTAATTGGTCACTTTTCTTAACTCAAATACGTTTAACTTTAATCATAATGTTTGATGATATTTTGCAAACAAATTTTTTATGACATGTTCCAAACACCTAATTCATTAAAAATCAAAATCACGTGCCAAAGTATGCATGGTCAGTCAGGCGATCAATGTTGAGTCAATACATAAAACTTGCGTGTGCAAAATATCTTACATAATAAATTATGATCACAGTTAAGGTATTCGGGTTTGAAAAGTGACCAATTAGAAAAGTGGTTGAGTGTATTTTACACCGAAGTCATAAAACGTTTCAAAACGCAAGTGGCCACAATACTACAGTACGTTTGCGCATATATATATATATATGGAAAAACACTCAACAAAATAACTGCATAAAAATATACAAGTACAACTCTTACTGATGCTGAACGTGTTCCATGTTCTATATTGAGTTCGGGTGAGTGCGGATTACACCAGAGAGCCCGATTATCACTAATACCTGCAACAGTTCAGCATGTCTTTCAATGCGCCTCTAACTAGTTTATACTTTAGAATCAAAACAGTATTTTTAAGAGAACAATTGAAGTATACAAGCGTCAAAAAGAGGGAACGCATGTTTTCAATTCTTGATGATTCTATGAAAATACCGATTAGACAAGTTACCATGTAAACAAGTGGTATCGATACTTCGGATAGAAGCATTGTACCCATATCCTTCAAAGCTTTGGCGATTCGAGTTGCCCGCCGATCAATCTTTAGGTTGACATTTTCACTTTTGTCGTTTGATTTGTATTGGTCACGATTCTTGTTAAAGGAGTATCCCTCCGTGACTGTACTGACTAAAGTGCTACCAGTGTCTACAGATTCAGAAATCGCATGTACTGTCGATATCCTTTGTGCCAAGGTGAACCTTACCGATGTAGATTTTGCCGTCTTCATCAGGCGCCATTTAGTCCGAGCAAAAATGACCCCGTTAACTAGAAGCGGTATTGTGATTAGCAATGATGACAGAAGATGGATCCAAGCTGAGTTCGCGTACATTCGCATTGTACAAAATGATATTACATAGGTTGTCGGGCGTGTCTGAAGAGTAGCAAATAAAGATGCCATTGTCGTACTTGATGCAGCAAATATGATGACATTGAATACCAGGATCCTGTACCTTTCCTTCCTTGTGTACCCTCGAGGGGCTATTTTATCTACGCTGAGCAAGGTGTTACATCGCTGTATAAACATGTACATTGCTTGTAGTGAGGATTGAACCAATTGTGACATCAAAACGGCCAGAAAAAACTGACACACGATGAAGTTTGCTTTGAGCATAGACATCAATAGAGACACTAGACTTATCACGCAAAGCGTAAATCCCATAATGCACATAGTCAATGTCATGAAAATCAAGTTGGTAGCATGATACGGCCATTTAGATTGTCTATTAATATAAAATCAGATCGTTATCATTCCGCTTAATATAAAATTCCAAGTTGATACAAGAATCATACAGGACAAGTACACTATCGCAGCCAGTGATAACGTCTCCATCTTGTAACCTATCCACCTGTTATCGGTGAACACACTGAATGTAAGTGATGCTTGTGTTTGCCTTATATATTGCTTCGATACGTTTCTCATATAATCATACGGAGTCCAGTTTCTGCCACCAGTCCATGTTATCTGCGCACACACATTAAAAGCTTCATGTGTCCAGGGGCCGGGATTACCACCAATACTTACACTCGGCACTCAACACTCAAATATTGAAAATATAGTATTATAAGCTACTATGTGTCTGAGATTGCAACCATAGACCAGGCATATGTGTAAAAGTGTTATATAAGTGTTGAAAACAAACAACATTTGGTACATTTATTTTGCCATTTTGTACTATTTATGATGTAAAGATGTAATTATTGAATCTGAGTGCCACACTCAGCAATCAGACTGATAAATTAAAGTTATAGGTTAAAAAACACTAATAAGGAAGTAAGCCAGAATAATATTAAGAACAAATTTAACATTATTACAACATTTTGATCCCCAAAAATATTGCTAAGATCCTCAAAAGAAGGAATTTCAATATTTGAGTGTTGAGTGCTTAGTGTAAGTATGGGTTGTAATCCTGGGCCCAGGTCATATATTTTGCCTCAGGTTCTTCGATATCACACGTTGTTCCGACGTCGTTCACGCGTCATTTTGTGGCTTCGGCAACAATCGGGAGTACTAATCTGTTTTAGGTTGATTCTGAAACAAGTTTTTTTCAGCTTATTATTATCACTGTCGACACCTCATTCCTGATGTTACCCATCGCCATGAAGGTATGAGAGAAGAGAAGCCATTTTCCTTTCTTGTAGAGCGTATAGCAAAGTTATTTCTTGTAGCAGTTGTATTTCGTCTTTAGTATGACGCGGTCTGTGATCAACCAAGGGACCGCTAGCACTTGAAGCGGACGCCGAGTCAGCAACTAGACTATCAAGGAGGCGATGTCGCGATCCAATTGACACTCGGCATTCCGCAGAGAAATTAATGAGGACAGGTAAGCATCAGGAACAGGTTCACCTGAAGTATTCGTGAAAGCTTCCAGGAAGTCTTATAATATCGGAACACTTCGAAACCGTGAAACCAATGCTTGCATTGAAAATGTTCCCTATGATCTACCGACATAAGACCAAGAAAGAAACCGAATTATTTGTTGATAAAAATTGTATGCGAGTTTGGTTAAAACCAAATTAAAATGAAACTTCTATCATGCAGGCAAGACCAAAATAGTCAATTTTGGCCCTTTTAGTTGCCATAGTTCTGGAATCGAAAATGAAATACAGCTAGTATAAATATGGAACCGAGCTCTTGTTGTGATACGCATTTTAAACGTTTATAGGTCGTGTTCATGTGTGTCCTTAGTCAAGACAGTATATTATAGCCAGGGTAATGCTTTTGCATTGTAGTTCTAATGGTTATATGAGTAAGAAAAAGACTTTCAAAACGGGCTGATAAACTTCAACAGCCTCATGCTTTGAAAGTGACGGCATCAATGTTATGTTTACATCATTCACGTGGTTCACAAGAAATAAAGTTTATACTAGCGTCTATACTGTTATTTACTTATGTTGAGGTGAATATGATGTTGTGTTGACCTGCAAAAAGTCAGAGGTCAAAATCACGTTTTGAAGTTCAGCTAAACATCATATCCATCGAAACATAAGTCGACAACTGTTATGATATTATATAGAGGATATTTGTTGATTTTGGTGTAAGATTGAATTTTATTTCACCGAGTGATCACAGAAAAACAATATTTTCACGAGTGGCGTAGCCACGAGTGTAAATTTAATTTTCTGTGATCACAAGTGAAATAAAATTGATCTTACATTAACAGTCAACAAATTTTCTGTTTATTATATGCCTCAATTTCTCTAAAAATGTGTCGTAAATTACGTAAAAATTGGAACGTCACGAAGTGAGAATTATTACGTCATGATGACGTAACGCATATTTTAAAGCCCGGCGCCCTTGTTGTTACGTTTCTTTTTCTGCATGAAACTGGAACCAGCTTCAAAACAGTGAAAATAACAAAGTGGTAATTTCACTGTTATTTTCACTGAAAAAACTCCATAATCCATTGACAGCAAATAATAAATAGGCCTACCATAGTCAAGGAAATAAATATCGACTCTTTTTAAATGATACTAACTTCAGGAAAGTGTATGTAGATTCTAATAGAAATAAAACTCTTATTCATTTTTTCTAGCTATTAATGTTCATCTGATGTATACATAGGAGCGAGTATTTACATATTAACGGAATGTATTAAAACTGACTAAACTAATGAGTTTTATTAAACAACTGGTTTTATAAAAAATGTCTGACTGTAAAAAGAAAGAGGAAATGTGTTGTATAAAATAATAAATGATTACCAATCTAATTCTTAATAAAACACATTAATTACAAAAAAAAGTTTTATGTGATAACTTTTCAAGTTCCTCACAATCTCGTCACGGAATTTGCAAAACTCTCACAACGACCCCCTTTTAAATCTTAACAGCTCTTCGTTTATAGACTTGATAATATTCTTTGCACGGTTTTGTACAAAAAGTCCGATCCCTATCATCACTTAATGTGCTGGTGTGCATGACGTGTGTATGCATACGAGTTTACAGTGTACTATGTCAGTTTATCATAAACTGTGAATGGGGACCTATTGTTATAGGTGTGAAACATTATTATATACAATGAGACAATGAAAACACCGACACTAAACAAAGAAGTAACACGTTTTTACGATTTATTCAGTTACATGTATATTCATTAAAAAAATATATTTAGACTATAGATCTCAGTAGCTAGCCAATCAGCATGGAGAAAAAGTGTTTAATAAATCCCGTATACAAAACTTTGCTGTGGTATATATAACAATAGATTGCTATATACTATAGTAGGCCAAGCAAAATAATTGAGCATAGCTATAATAATGTATACATGCATTTAGCACAGAAAATGTGGATGCCAAACATTTTTTATACCAACCTTAGTTTAGTCTATATTATAACAATACTATAGTTTAAACAAGTAACTAATTGGACTTATTAGAATGAGACAACAATTTTGATAGATAATTAACCAATTAAGGTATTGCCAACATCTCTGCTGAGTGCTGACAACATTATCAGTAGAGGGTGAATGCCGTGGTAGCTTCTATGACTACAGTACGACCTCTCTAGGGGACATATGTAGTGCAACAACCTCTGTATAACACAACCTTCAAAGTTACTTGAAGTTATTCCATGTATATAATTTTGTAAATTCTGTAGGGCAACAACTTCTAAACACTGACCAATATTTGCAGCCCGCAAAGGGTTTCACTCTACAGAGGTTGTTCTGTACTATTGTGTCTTCAATTACGTGCAGATTACCCCTCTCTTCTAAGACATCATTTCCATAGAGTAGAACTTAAAACCAACTAAACGATTAAAACAAATTGTAGGGGTTCCAATGGTGTCTGCAGGTGATTGAAGTAAATGACTTTCATACTAACACAACCCATAAAAGACCTCACCTCCAAGACCACCTCAAAATAAAGACAACTACTTTCTGTCCACTGACTTGCACAAATTATTCAACCTCAAATTCACAGTGAAGTTGCACCTATATGAAGACCACCTCTTTAACAAGATTGGCTCAGAATTAACCATTTTTTTGTTCCGTTTTCATCTGTTTGCTCTTTGATAGAATGATGCAGTCACTCAACATTATTGAGATAAGTTTTTTTACAGTCCCAAGAAGGAATTTCATTATTGAGGTTTTACTGTAAATAGCTTAGTTTTGCCACTTAGATCTTTATATGCATCATGCAACACTTAACATATTACACCAGCATTTAAATGGTTTATCATACCCTATGTACCGGGTACTTGTCGATTTATAGGCAAAGTGTACCTGATAAACAAAGTTTATTTATCTATAGTCTAAGTCAGATAGAACGGCTCGTAGGTGTTGATATGGGATTATAATCCTCGTTTCACTCGGATTTAAATCCCATATACAACATCTACTCATGTTCTATCCTATACATATACAATGAGACAATGAAACACCGACACTAAACAAAGACGTAACAAGTTTTTACGATTTATTCAGTTACATGTATATTCATTAAAAAAAATATATATATACATTAAATGTTATTCGTGTTGGTGGTTTCTCTCTATTTTCGATGTATATTCATTAGAGTCAATATAAATGAGTTACAGTAATATTAATTTCATACATAAAGATTATCTCTTGTGAGCGTATCTGAATGCTAAATACACAAAATGTGCATAAAATACGAGGTCAAACCAAAACGCATCCCCTCGATAATTACAGTAATTTATTATTATAGGACAATCCGACCAGTACCGTTAAACCGGAAAATAGCATTTCTTAGCGATTTTCACGACGTGTAATTAATACGCTCTTTTTTAGGTAATAAACCACTAAATGCATACGCGACCCAAAATCAAATAGTCCTTACAGAAACTTCCGTTTGCCTGGAAATGGTGATATGCCTAGACAAAATGGAAGTAGACTCATCTTATTGAGTTTAAAGGTATTGTATACATGCAGTTGAATTAGTGAATGTGTTTCATCTTGAATATTTTGAGATTTTGGCATATTTGACAAAGCGAAAGTAGAGTAGGGTAAAACCCACATTGGATCGGTCCGCGCGTCTGTTAAATATTGTCGACCTCCTTTTACGAACAAAATCTTTCTTATATTAAATATGACCCCCTGTTTTTTTGGTCTTATTTTGTAGCTGCAACATACTGCTTTTCAATGATATAGGTCTGTGCACTGGCCATACACTTTAACATGATATTATCTGGGGCTGACAATTGTCACTTTACATTAAGCTAAAGAACAATTTTATTTAGTGGTTTGTGACCTTTATGTACGTGAAATGCCTATCTAATGATGGATTCGCGAACTTTTCGACACGCGAACATATCCACTTATACAGTATATCTTGCAACGACATACTACGGTTCATTTTTACTACCCTTGAAAATTTATTTTCATCGCGACCCGTAAACAATTTCTTCCGCCCCCTCCCACCTTTATTATCAACTGTTCCACTTACTTGAAACTCCTTCAAAACACTTTTATTGTTGATCTAGGTATATTCAATATTCTTTACAATTCTGACTTATTTTGGTTATTCTTGTAGCTTTCCACGATTAATTCTCGTACCTCAGTGCTTAATATTCTGACTGCCATTTTTGTTTTTTCTCGCTTGTGTTTACATTTTAATTCTTACGTCATCAATGTAATCAAAATACGTCATACTATGTCAATACTTGGAGCATTTCCAGGATTAATCTACTTGTTCTATTTTTAGCGCTATCGATAATTGACTCAAACACGCTACGACGTCAGTAAAACTGTTGCGTAGCCGGGTGGCGAACAATTATGTCCTTTGACTGTATATTTAATCGTACGTCAGCGCGCGCTTTGAAAATGACGTCACGTCAGCATTAAGAGGCACCATACGGGGCAATAAAATTCAATTAGCAGCTAAATGGTTCAGAAATATTTAAATAACGCATTAAATAAAATAATATTTGTGTTTATCGATTTAAGATCGAATGTTATTTCACCTCGTGAGCCTCTGACTTAAATTTTCGTCAGCTGCTCACTCGGTGAAATCAATAGAGTATATTTGTTGATTTTGGTGTAAAATCAAATTTTTATTCCACCGAGTGATTACAGAAAATCAGTATTTTCACGAGTGGCGTAGGCTCTCCACGAGTACAAAAAATAATTTTCTGTGATCACGAGTGAAATAAAACTGATCTTACACCAAAAATCAACAAATTTTCTGTATAATTATGCCTCAATTTCTCTTAAACATGTGCCGTATTTGGCTTGATTGGGAAAATAACGTCGAAATTAGAACGTCACGACGAGAGAATTATGACGTCATGATGACGTAACGCCCTTGACGTTACGTTTCTTTTTCTGCATGATAATAAATAGAGGATTTTTGTGTTTTTCGGTGTAAGATCGAATGTTGTTATTTGCTTTCAATGGATTATGGAGATTTTTCAGTGCAATTAACAGTGAAATTACTACTTTGTTATTTTCACTGCTTTATAAGCTGGTTCCAGTATCATGCAGAAAGAGAAACGTAACGTCAACGAAAATCAACAAATATCCTCTTTATACTACTTGTATTTATTGGGTTAGTCTTCGAAAGGCTTATACGCCAAGACTCGCTATATAAACCTTTCGCCAACTCACTCAACAAGTCAAATAGTTCCTGCGAGCAAATGATGTACCGACTTCATTTGACAGAGAATTGACAGGATCCTCGACCTTCTATCTGCATATTTCAACAGCTGATTTGTATAAAATTAAGCATGAAAATCTCAAAATTGTGAGAAAAAAATAAGCACGATAGGCCGGTAGCTTTCAAATTGGGAAAACTATATGCATGATAATTGTTAAATAATTTCATGTATAACAAACCAATTTTCAAGACACTTAATTGCATATTATGACTCCCTTGTTCCATATAATATTTATATGCTTAAAAATAAAACCTCGTATCAGTTCATTAAAAGGTATTATCATAAGACATGTTTTCAGTGTTCAACAATATCAAAGATCATAAACCAATTCCGATAATTCCATGACAATAGACAAGAGACATTTATAATTTTAAGTCTCTGAATAGACATTAACACTGAATGGTAACTTTCCTTATATGACTCTGGAGACCAAAATAAACTGTATATGTTGTTAATTTTATCAAGGGAAACAACCAGCACTAATTTTACCCGCTGATCCTAAAAAACGGTGGGAAGTGGTACGAAAGTGTTGAGTATGAAACGTTAGCGAAGAATTTATCCAACGATAAAACGATCTAAACTCGTGTTTTATACTCTTTTAATCGAATTGCATGTACATTTTTCTCGTGAGAACGGGTTTTGATGATACTTTTGTAGTTCTTTCTAAGAATTTCGACTTGCCCGGGCCAACATACGTCAGCCATCTTTTTTCGTAAGAAAATTATCGGTTGCGTCAAAAATACCGACCAGGTGTAAAAACCCGACATTCCGTAATCCTGACACATTAACCATAGAACTAACATATTTTCGTTCAAGAATAATGTGTTCTCTACGGGATGTACTCCATTGCTCACTATATTTATTTGGGAAGCGCTGTGCTTATGCAGCTGCAGTCAACTGCTGTTTAGATCCATGGTCTCAATATTGCCTAGCGCTCACTGAAATTTCGGACAGTTCTGATTTCTTCGGTAAATAAACTATTGCAATGCGACAAAGACCGCATGGAATAATGGAATTAGTCTGGTTCACGACATTCTTACAAAATGCATTTTTTTATTTTTTTTTGAAATCGTTAACCATCGAGAACAGGTCACGTGCCCCTCCATGGACTTTTTACTTTATGCTATCCAATATACCTGCTCCCTCAAGGCTCGCAGGTAATAAATCACTGGCTTAGAATTAGAAGTGCGTTAGTACAAAATCAACATTTGAGAAACAAGAAAACTGTCTTAAGACTACTCTTTACTTATGGGAAAACAAGCTTTTTAAAATTAAGTTGGGTCAACATGACCACATCCGATTTTCATGACAATAGGCTTATAAGAAGCGCCTTGAGATGCAGATTTCAAATATGCATCCGTCTTATAAGGTGGTAAGTAGTACTTCTTCTAATTGTAAGCCAGCGATATATACAATAAATGCAATGGTTGTATGTTAACATGCCATTATAGTTGCATGTCACAAAACACCTTGCCCCAATTCCACGAAAAAACTTTAGTTATTGCTCGGCTGAGACTGTTATTTTGAATTCATTATGTGACTACAATTATAGTCTTGTGATGTAGATTGCTACCAGAACATACCCAGAAATCTAAGCCATTTTGCTGGCTTATTTGCGAAATTGTTTCCCTTATTTTAAAACACCTTATCGAGACACTCGATTAGCCGTTATCAGTCCCTTTACGCCTATTGAAATATAGAGTGAAGAAATCTTGAACTCATCAAAATTAATCAAAAGCATTATTTGACAACATTTATCCAGTTATTGAAGTAATCTACAATCTTTGCAGTTTACTTCAATATATTTTTGGTTAAAATTGAATATGATCTTTTTGCTTCCATAAGCGTTTGAAATAAGTAACTATTTTTGAGCTGGAGTCTCATTGAGTTCTGTACAAATAATACCATTTCAAGCGTTACATGGTCTTTTTAAATGATATTTTCTCCTATTTATAGATAACTCACAACATTTATCCAGTTATTGAAGTAAACTAGAAAGTTAAATCTTACTTTCAATTATTTTATATTTAAATTATGTATTTATCTTTTTGCTTCCCTATATACGTTTTTACACGCGAATTAACATGCGTGGTTTTTATTTCACTAATTTTACGGATTTTTTTTGTCGGTAAGTACATGTGTACTGATAATACAGGCATCGATTGGGATCACGTGGTTTGCACATACCGAGACCTAATCTCGTTAAAGATGTGTGAAAATCTTTGGTGTTTATTGTCAAATACGCTATTTGCCTTTTTATTAAGTATGATCATATGATGATGATACTTGATTTGATAAGGGGTTATCATGAAAAAGGTCGTTAGTCAAAATTAATATTGAACGACAAAATTGTAAAATGGAGATGAATTTCATTACCCGTTAACACACATGTTAATAACGTTTTGATAAAACTTCGTGACGCTACCTCTTATTAGTTAGATAATGACAGAAAAACCTAATCCAACATATTAACTCTTGAAATGAGAATTGTTGAACTTACTGTTGAATTAGTTCACTTTATTAAGCAACGTTGCCATAGGAACTCGCGCTCGTATTTCTAAGCTTCTTTCAAAGTTGAGTCAATTAGAAATAAATGTGTTTACAGAATTAAGAATCTGAAAGAATAATTATTTAGTGTATTCATGTTTGTCGCCATGAAACTATAGAGTACTTTTGTTTAATTTCTTTGACCTTCTTGGTTAGAAAACAACCCCAATATAGATATAATATATGTTATATATTTTAGCGTCTGGTTAGTGCCATATTTGATGTGTGAACTACAAAACGCTGGTGAAGAGTTTCCATGTAAATAACAGGATCTCAATTATTACATCAAAGATATTTATGATGAAAGAGGAAAACATAAAAGGGAGGTACATTTATTTATTTAATGACTAATTTAACTTCTAATTAACAGTATGTCGATCCTAAATAGTATAATAAAATAATAGTCATTACAAAGAGGAAATTATATGTTAAGTTCTGAGCTTGTTCTCATTCGTATATTCACAAACACGTCATTTGTACACGTATATGAAATGATAGGATCACGAGTTTTATATGTAGAAATATACAAGTATTTTTACCAACTGTACGAAATGTTTAGAAACATACAATTTGGCCTAAATATTAAACAAATTGAAACTCATTGTAGAGTTACATACAATTAAGGTTTGCAGCAAACAATGGATGATTATTTAATTCAGCATGTCCAACAATTTGTGTCACGGCAATATTCCCATAACAACAGTTATCTTCCTTACTATCCAGTTTTAATCTGATCGATCTTATCTTGATTGCGTTATCACGCTGTGCAAACTCCACGGGTAGTCGGAATGTAATTCATGCCTATCATTTGGTTTGGTTTTTTTGTCCTCATTGCTATATACATTTTATATTTTTGACATTTTGTACATGCGAAGGGTACTTGTCTCTGTCTTTGTGAAATAATTTAGTTCTTAGAACATGTATGATTAAGACTTCGTTGATTGTGTGTGTTGTTACTATGTACATGGGAAAAGTATACTTAATTATGCGTTTGCATGATGACATGTGTATCGTCTATATTCCGTGGGTTATGAAATTAACTGTACGTATAAATGTTATGTTATGTATAATCAAAGAATACGGGAGTGTATAGTGTATATCCGAGGTATAATAGGTTTAAGCCGAAATGTCACAACAATAGGCATTTTGACATTTAACTGAATTTCCAGCGTTTTTAATACTTTAATATTTTAATTGTATGAGGAAAATTTTTAATTGTATGATAATGGCTGGTCAAAACAGGTGGTGCTCAGTCCAAATCAATAAAACAATGCAACGTGATTCTGAGTTTAGAATTTGCCTGAGTTGTTAAAGTCGCCTTTTTTACATACGTTTTCAAGTCAGGTAATCAAATGTTTAAAAAGTATTATTATCCAAATAAAAGGTAAAACGCAACTGGCCAGAGCAATATTTTTTATTTTACGAATCAATTTTAAACTGTGTAGAAAATGTCATTTTTTAGCAATCAGCATCGAGAAAGTATTCAACCCGGTTTAAGATGTACGACTCACTAAAATTACGAACATTATTGTATTGGCTTTAGATTCTACTCATAATCATTATAATACGGATAATGATGAGATAAATATGTGCAAATTGTCAACATTTTCACGTACAATGTAATGATACAAGTCAAATAGTTCCTGCGAGCAAATGATGTACCGACTTCATTTGACAGAGAGTTGACAGGATCCTCGACCTTCTATCTGCATAATTCAACAGCTGATGTGTATAAAATTAAGCATGAAAATCTCAAAAACATAAGCGTGATAGGCCGGTAGCTTTCAAATTGGGTAAACTATATGCACGATAATATGACATACGAAATTTATCAACAAATTGTTAAATAGTTTCATGTATAACAAACCAATTTTCAAAACACTTAATTGCATATTATGACTCCCTTGTTACATATAATATTTATATGCTTATAAATAAAACCTCGTATCAGTTCATTAAAAGGTATTATCATAAGACATGTTTTCAGTGTTCAACAATATCAAAGATCATAAACCAATTGACAGTTGACTGGGAAGCGCTGTGCTTACGCAGCTGCAGTCACCTGCTGTTTAGATCCATGGTCTCAAGATTGCCTAGCGCTCACTGAAATTTCGGACAGTTCTGATTTCTTCGGTAAATAAACTATTGCAATGCCAAAAAAACGATGTTTTCCGCATGGAATAATGGAATTAGTCTGGTTAACAACATTTTTACAAAATGCATCTCGTTTTTTAAATTTTTTTGGAAACCGTAAACCATCGAGAACAGGTCACGTGCCCTTCCATGGAATTTTTGTGTGGCGTTGATATTACCACTTTTCAGCTTACGACCAATTTAACGCATTAGGCCTCGGCAAATAAATAGTTCTATGATTTGAACAATATTACAAGCATGCAACACAGGTTACACGTATCATTGGACCTGATTTGTTTACATTACCAACATTTACTTATATTAAGACCAACAATTTTATCAGCCTTTTATTTTTAGAGGATTTTTATAGCAAATCATTCCGCAACGGACTATATTTTTACTACCAACGAATGTTCTCACTGGTGGCGGGAATCTAATAGTTCCCACGGTTTTCAATCGTATAGTGTAACGTATGTAAATCACTCCGCCGCTGCACATTGCAGACGATGACCTAATTATGTTGTATACAAACATTGATGCTATATATAGCTGGTGGGGGGAACTGAAATAGTTCTACGTACATATCGATCGGCCGATTAACGATGTTATCGCGGTAAGCGTTAAACGCACTAGTCAATTTCTACCGTGCTTTATATAAGACCTCATAATTTTCGTATCTGTTATCCGATTTTGAATATTTAAAGCTTGTAATGAAGCAGAGATATATGTCTCTCTTTTAGACAACATTCAACACGATACCCTAATTAGTTAATCCACGGCGACGAGTAAGAATCCGTTCCGCGTAAAAGTAAGTTTAAAATATCCCGTTTTATACCAAATAAACGGTCGAAAATCATCAATTATTAATTTAATATTCGATCGATTTTGTTCGTTAAAGCTTGTTTTAAAAGCTTATACTTAAAGGTTTTATAAAATGTAAAACTTGTTTTTAAAGCATTAATCGGCCGATCGATATGTGGGAGCGACGCCATGTTTACCCCTTTTACATACGTTAATATAGAGTGTCATTTAATTAACATGCGTGGTCATACGGAGAATAAACAGTCAGTTATCTTGACACTGGTCGAATTCTCCAAGTCGTTAAAAATGGTATTTGTAAATATCCCTTCATTGATGCTCAGCAGTTACTTAAGTAAGTTCCAGGTAACTGCTGGTTCTCTTGGTGTCTTTAGCAGCACAAATGTTTGAGTAAGGGTGGGCTTATCAGAACTGTGACATAAAATTATGATACAACCTGGATTCGATATTGGATTTAATGGCATCAGTACGCCACACATCAGTACTTTCAGTGCTTTGATTACTTTATGCTATCCAATATACCTGCTCGCTCAAGGCTTGCAGGTAATAAACAATGTAATTAAATAGCATTTTTATAATAAAAACAGTTTACTCAGGAATAGAGTTTAAACATAACGTAGACTTATCAAGTTAAATTCATCAATTGCAGACCGGTATATTCAACATATAATGTTCAACATTCCCGTATTATAACATACCGCAACCAACATGGATTCGCAATCAGTGTTATGTGATATACATAGTGCCCACCGGCAGTCTATTGGATGGATGAACAATAAAAACTGTTCATTCACCAATTGCTCGGTGGTTGGCATACTTGTATATGAACAACACTGAATACTGTTAAAATTTACTTTCTAATGTGATGTGTACATTTTTGATATTATATTTGATATAGAGACCAAGTGTAACGGACAATTTCTGTCAAATTCGCTAATTTTACATAGAATATAGAGTAATTCAAGAATGATAATTTTCAAAGTTAGATTGGCCCATAATGTTTTAGATTTAAAATAATTAAAAATAACCATAGTTTCGTGTCAAGATTAAATAAACTTTTGTGCTAAATACAAATTTGATATTTTGATCCGTAAAGAATTATTCTTTATAAGCGTTAAACTAAATTTCCCCTTCTACTTTTAATGTAAATTTTATCGACGCGCGGATGTTCGATACAACAATAAAAGTTGGGTATGTATGTGTATTTGGGTTCTAACTGTATGGTACATTTCAATTAAATTTTATTATTAACCAAATTTAGTGAACACATTTATCTTCCTCGTGTTTTACATGCGGTGGTTACAAAAAAGGTGTATTATAACACCAAAACACAATTAATCGATATTCAACACCCTTGTTACTCAAACAAACCAACATGATTGGATAATCACAACATGCTTGCAACTTGAGGTATACATCTTCATTCTATTTTCGGCAAATATGTCTAATATTTTGCTACCTATGCAGTTGAGTCAATTTCGAGCAAAAACTGTGACATTTTGTTAAAACATACACAAAGTTGTATGAAATTACTTTCATATAACCTGCGCATGAACGCTGCACCAATTCAGTCATAGACATTTTTTACTAAGCATAAAATAAAATACACCAAAACACGCAGAATACAAAGCCCGACTAGCATATATTTTTCATTTTGTCGAAATTTAAGAATGCATTACGACAACTGAGCAAACGCGTTAAAAATGCTTCGAAAATTACGTCCCACCAGGTGGCGCTTTTAACGCTACTAAACATACATTTTTGGACTAAATTTGTAAAGTTCACACCTCATACTTCAAGCAAACCAAATATCATTACAATCTGACGCACATTTCTCTTTTGCCGAAAAGGATGGAATCCACCTTAAGTGTTTCCCGCTGAAACTGGTTGGCACCCCAGTGGTAGACTCGCGTATATCGGTGCTATACGCCAGGCTTAACAACCAAACCCCATTGTTATCAGGGTAGCAATAACACGAGACTTTTGGCTACAGCTCCAAGTAGAAATTTGTAAACAATGGAACACAAATATAGCCATCAGTTTCTTTTATTTCTTCATCAATTACTATTAAATGTACCCCACGCTAAGAGGAAAATTATTTGCCTTTTTAATGTTGACCGTTGATAACGATAGTCGTAAACATAACGATCATTTCTGGTTATTAGCTCCAGGGACGTTACAGAAACAAGATGCTGGTTTGGAAAAGACTTTGTACCGCACCCGGATTCCGGGTGTATCACTGCCCTTGTGTTTGATGAACCAAATAATAAATGTACGTGTTTGTTCAATACAGATTGTAAACATAGAAATGGTGAGGATAAACTGCAGAAAATGTCTATTCAATTCTTAAATGTACTTATAACGAGCGATTTGTTTTACAAATTGATGTTTATTATATCTAGAGATATGATTACACACAAAGGATCATTTAAATAAAAAAATGTGTGATTAAAAAACAGATTGTTCAAAACAGAAAAAATAACGTGCCCCAGGTGAGGATCGAACTCACGACCTTCAGATTACTCTATATTGTGTGACTATGAGACTGACGCGCTGCCTACTGCGCTACCGAGGCACATGATAAATGAGTTACCTGGTTAAAAGTTTGTTCAGCTTGTTACCTGTATTTACCTGTATGTTAAGGGCGGGCATATATATGCCTGGGTTATTGTGAAGTTCGTTACTTTTATCATATTTTTGAAATATGCATAATGTAGGTACGAGATAGTCGGTGACACATTATTAGCACACATGCATGTTGTTGTTTTTTCCTCTCAACTGAAAGAACAGAATAATCATAATAATTATTATTATAAATAAAACTTTGTTTCGATTTATGGAAGTAATTGCTAAATTTGAGACATATCACGTTGGCTTATTTATGATCGATCATAAATATTTTACTTTCCGTCGCACAAATATGTTTGCTATTGCAAATGATATTGGTATGTCATTATTGTCTTTTTTGTCATTATCAAAGAATACGTCATTATATTGTTATAATGGCTATGAGATTAATTATATACAGATTGTAGTTATCCCATTTACAAAACATTATCACCAGATTACTTTTAGAATTACGAGTATACTCCTACATTTGTTAAACATGTTATTCTCTTAATACTATACAACAGCGTGGCAAAGTTGCTTGTTCCATGTGGTAGGGAAAGAAAGTTAGTACTGGTTAGAATACTATCGTCTAAGTAGATTTCACACATCCATCTGATACGTGTTTAGGGTATGTGATTTCGTCGTTATTTTCAACTGTTAGAGGGCTTTTGAAATCTTTTATTTAAAGTGAATATACTCAACGACATACGTATAAATTTTGTAAATGATATGATAAGTTTAACTACTTTGCTTGGCCTGTGAATCATGTACTTTGCTCGTGTCATACACATGTTATACAACATTTTGACAACTTCGACAAGTACATTTATTGTAATCGCAACCCAGTGCTTAATAAAAAAAGTTACATATTCATCTCTTATTGAATCTTACAAGTGAGGAGTATTAACAAGTTATACTAGTAATTTATAATCAGCCAACATTTTGTTTGACTTACTATACTTATCTAATCATTTAATAGTTAAATCATGAGTATAGTTATCAACGTTATCGGTAACATCTCAACAACCTGTTGGTAGGACGATCATTTTAATACTTGGGGTCATTTGCTTTTTAGCTTAAGGACAATTTATTTACACCGAAAAAGACATAAACACTAATATAAAACTTGATATGTCAAGATAGTATCGCTTTAACCCAGTGACCAATACAAGCTATGATCTAACTTCTAATACTTGGGACTAAAAGTGGGACCAATTTAAATGTAAGTAAGGTAGGCATAAGGGATGTGAAATTAATACTATATGAATGGGTATGTCAGTGTCATTTGAATACCATTTACATTTATGTTGCGGTCGTCGCAGTTACTGCAGTGTTTGGTGCCGACATCGTACGGTTCGTTGATTTGAACTATCGTTATGCGCTTATAGACCTATCACTATTTAGTTTACCAAAATATAGTCTTAATTGGTATTGACAGTTTTTATACATTCGAGCAATTCTGAAAAATACATGCATTAACCCTACACTCCCGACTTCCCTCCGTACCAAGCATGAACTATCAAAACCCTCGATACACCGATAATTCATTGACCACTGCAATGTGCATTGTATTCATATAATGTTTTTGGGGAAACAAAAACATCACTAAAGCAGTAGTATATAATTGTTTTATGTACATGTCCATAAGGTGGGGGTGGTAACGTTACCAACAGTTTTTCGTTTGCGAGTTCAAATTTGAAATCCTGTGTACATCACTGATATACCGTATATACATGTATAGGGCTCCTATCCAATACAGCTTCTCGGGAGGGAGTTGTGGTCAAAGAAAGCGTACGTACCTAACCTATGTTTGGATAATGATACAAAACAGATAAAGAACAAACACTCCGATATTCTCTCGACTATATAAGATTATTTCTTGTATATCGATAAATACAGGTCTATATGCCAGCAATATGATAAAAGTATCGAACTTCACATTAACCCAGGCATATATATGCCCGACCTTAACATACAGGTAAATACAGCTGAACAAACTTTTAACCAGGTAACTCATTTATCATGTGCCTCGGTAGCGCAGTAGGCAGCGCGTCAGTCTCATAGTCACACAATATAGAGTAATCTGAAGGTCGTGAGTTCGATCCTCACCCGGGGCACGACATTTTTTTCTCAAGTGTGTTTGCATTCAATTATACATGTAACTATTTATTGTAAATCAATTTTAATGAGTTCATTTTTTAACACCTAAATTTAGACCTTCGTCTGGGACGCTATATTTGAACGATTTTCTAAAAACCCTAAAAAATATGATATTACGCATGAGATATATTCAATCAATAAATCTAAAGTTTTGTATATTTTTTATTTTACGCAATAATTTATTGATTTCCAGTAAATATCTAGACTATGCATGTTTTTGTACTGTACTGTACTATGGACTAATCCGATTAGAGATATACATGTACTAGATAAACACATTGATTTGTACTATAGATACCTGAACGAGGAATTGACGCGTAGGTGCAAATTATTTTTACGTACGGTTAATTGGAACTTAAAATATATCGTCAAATTAAATCACGCAACAAAATGCGTTTTTTCACTCAACAACATGGTGGTTGTGAACTGTTAAAAATGCTTAGTAGCACATTTTGATTATCATATTCAAGGGGAGGTAACCCTGTCGAAATTGCTTTTGTGAGGTAAAAAGTCAGCAATCCTACATCTGAATTTGGCTTTGGCTTCTTATCATTGTTTTCTTTATTTCTGTCTCCGTGATAAGCACAAAACACTTGAAAACGAACTTCAACATAGCTGCATTAGCAACCTGTCAATCGCCCGATGAACACACGACAAAAATATAATAATAACTTTATTTTCCGGTGATATACCAATTAAGCTTAGGGCTTATCTCCCATGGGGTCATCTAACAAAACAAGCATAAATATATACAAACATTCAAAAACATCAATAAAATGGCAGACAATACAAAAAAGAAAATACTTCAACATTTAAAATAGTGTATTAAAAGATCCTGATATAATAGGTAAACAGCAATAACCGGAGTGTTTTTAATTTATCTTTGTTAGATTTTCGGATATGTATGATTTTAATATAGATTTAAACATTTTCTCTGACGTTGTGTTTTTAACTTGACAGGGCAAAGCCGTTGCATATTGTCACAGCTTTATACTGGAAAGTTAATTTAGTGAAGTATGATTTACAAACAGGATGTACTATGTTATTATTCGTTAAAGATCGCAAAGAATACACATTATTTGTTGAAAAATGTAGAATATTAGACATTATATATATATATAGGGGACAAGTTATTTAACGTTTTATGTACCAGCACAGCATCATGATATTTAAATCTTAACATAAATGGCATTAGATTATGTTCTTAAAATAAAATATTTGCATCATAATCATATGATTTGTCTGATATCATTCGCACTGCCCTCTTTTGGATGTTGATTATTTTGTATAAACATTTCGACATAAAACAACACCGTAATCAAATAATGGTAATAAGTTTGTATCATAAACACCAATCTCATATCAGAATTTAAAAATGGTTTAATTCTTCTCAAAAGACAGAGTTTTGAATTTAGTTTGTTATGTACGCTAGTTATTTGTTGTTCCCATTTGAGATTATTGTCATCCAAGATTCCTAGAACCTTTTGTGTTATTACACATGCCACGGGTTGGTATTTATTGATATATTAAGATTTCTCGTTTTGTTAATTGAATTGACTGAGCCTAATAACACACATGTTGTTTTCTGAGGATTGAGATTCATTTTGTTTAATTTACACCATTTTAAAACTATGTCGAGGTCACTTTGTTAACGTTTAAAGTTCAAATCCGAAATCCTGTGTACAGCACTGATATACCGTACATATTAGGGCTCCTTTCGAACACAGCTTCTCTGGAGGGAGTTGTGTTCAAAGAAAGCGTACGTACTTAACCTGTGTTTGGACAATGATACAAAACAGCTAAAGAACACACACTCGGATATCCCCTCGACTATATAAGATTATTTCTCGTATATCGATAAATACAGGTCTATCTGCCAGCAATATGATAAAAGTATCGAACTTCACATTAACCCAAGCATATATATGCCCGACCTTAACATACAGGTAAATACAGGTAACAAGCTGGACAAACTTTTAACCAGGTAACTCATTTATCATGTGCCTCGGTAGCGCAGTAGGCAGCGCGTCAGTCTCATAGTCACACAATATAGAGTAATCTGAAGGTCGTGAGTTCGATCCTCACCTGGGGCACGATATTTTTTCTCAAGTTATACTTGTAGCTATTTATTGTAAATCAATTTTAATGAGTTCATCTTTTTTAAGATTGATATTTACACCTAAATTTAGATCTTCGCCTAGGACGCTACATTTCAACGAATTTCTTAAAACCCTAAAAGATATGATATTACGCATGAGATATATTCAATCAATAAATCTAAAGTTGTGTATATTTTCATTCTACGCAATAATCTATCGATTTCCAGTAAGGAAATATCTAGACTATGCATGTTTTTTGTACTGTTCACAATGGACTAATACTAGATATGCATGTACTAGATAAACACATTGATTTGTACAATAGATACCTAACATGAAAACATGCCTTCCTTTTCAGAAGATGAGTCCGTTATTTGGATTATCCAAGTTAAATTTATATTGGATTAATATTTTATTTCTTAAAATTAAATACAGTAGCTCATTGAACCATGAAACATAAAACAACATAAAATGTACGAGAAATTGAAGCGTAGGTGCAAATTATTTTACGTACTGTTAATTGGAATTAAAATATATCGTCAAATTAAAATGGTGGTTGTAAACTGTTAAAAATGCTTAGTAGCACATTTTGATTATCATGGTCAAGGGGATGTAACCCTGTCGAAATTGCTTTTGTGAGGTAAAAAGTCAGCAATCCTACACCTGAATTTGGCTTTTGCTTCTTATCATTGTTTTCTTTATTTCTGTCTCCGTGATAAGCACATACACTTAAAAACGAACTTCAACATAGCTGCATTAGCAACCTGTCAATCGCCCGATGAACACACGACAAAAATGTGTGACATTAGCTTCTGCTGATGTGCATTTTGTAATATCAAAACAAAGCATTTTTATTATTTAAAACATTTTATTCGGATAAAAGGGCAGTGAAAATGAATACCTTATCTACCAAGTCATCAATTCTTATATACAATATCAGTAAAATATATAAATTATTGAGAGAAATCGCAATGTTTATATACACAATGTTATAATATATAATATAAACAGGTGACTGGCCTGTTTAAACATGTAATAATTATACATGTTTTCTTTGTTTATATTTTATACACTCTATAGTGTAGATACATTTTTATTCTATTTAAAATATAACCTCGTCGACGATACTAAAAGCGATGTATTCAAAGCAAGTAATGGTAATGTATAGAACTGTATAGAAAGGCTGAAAGCCAAGGTTACATACTCTACAGAAAGGCTTTAGTTTTCCGTGGCACAGGGCGATACAATGGTATGAGGGTATACTCTCCAGAGAGGGTTTTGCCTTCCATAGCGCAGGGCGATATGTAAATTAGACTTAATTAAATAATATGAGGATATTTTAAAGGTTATGAATCCATAATAACCTAGGCATGTAAATGTTTGGCCTTAATGTTATTATTCAGGGAAAAATAACTGACCAAATTTTATTAATGTAAATGCATTCTCACGTGCATAAAATGTTTTGGCCTGGAACTCATAAAGAATAACAAAATTCAAACAAGATAATATGTGTTTCATGTGCCTCGGTAGCGCAGTAGGCAGCGCGTCAGTCTCATAGTCACACAATATAGAGTCATCTGAAGGTCGTGAGTTCGATCCTCACCCGGGGCACTACCTTTTGTTTTACACACGTTTGTATGAGAATAATGCATGTAAGTGTAAACAATTTATTTACTATTGAACAACAAATTAAAAGAACAAAACAGTGTATCGAAATGCATATTCAATGTATACCCTTTGTATGGATAATGTTTTCTATATGGAGAGAACGAATACGGGTACTACTAGAATGTTGCAAAAAGTCAACAAATAACTTGCTTGTTTATTTACCTATTGAAACTAGTTTCCGTGCAAACTTTTGGAATATAGATTGACAAATTCGTGAATGATTATTAACTTTAACCAACGGGTGTGTCCGCTGCAGCTAGATTCTTCGTCAGATGGTTTCTCTATCACTGGATGTTGCGACACTGTCCACAAGATCCTCCCGAGGTGCGCCAGTCGAGGTTGATCGATTCTCGGCTAGAAGCCTAGAACCTAGCTTGCTGCCCATCGTTGTTCTCTCTTCTGCCATAACCATTGAGATAGACGACTACTGCTACTGCCCGTCTTCTTGTCATTCCAGTGATGCCATTTACGCTGTAGGTTTTCCAGTGTGACTGCCCGGCGAAGCACCGACTGCTAACCTCGACAGGGACGTTCCATGTCTTCAATCCCCGCTGTCGTCACTCGCCCAATAACGGTTGGTATTCGGCGTTCTTTCTCTCGTGAGCTTCTTCGATTCGCTCTTCCCATGGCACTGTCAGTTCCAGGAGTACAATCTCCTTCGTAGCTTTCGATATGAGGAGGACACCCGAACATAAAGTTGTGGTAGCGATCTCGGGTGGGATTCTCAACTGCTAAATGTAAGTTCCACAATCAGCTCCCAGTCTCTTGCTGTAGCTAGGAGTTCAGAGATTGGTAGTATTATACTACTTAGAGCTGATCCTCCCTCTTTTACGATATTAATGAAAGTTCACCTGATCTGGGCTAATCTCTTCTTCTTTCCGGCCACATTTAGGCTGGCCGCAATCTTGCTCAAGATCTTGTCGTGTCGCCATCGATACCTTCCGTCCATTAACGCCGCTCTTCAAGAAGACAGGATATGTTCAAGGTTTGCTGACCTTCCATATAACATGCAACTGTGGTCTTCTGTGAGTTTCCAGGTCTGCAGATTTGTGTGTCGAAATTGGGACGTCGTACACTACAAGTGACCACAGAAGTCTTGGTAGAACTCCATGCTGATACAACCAAGCCTTCTAGGCTATTGGCTGGCTGTTCGGTCACAATCGGGATAAGTTCTCCGTTGATCCTGAAGCGGTCCTGTACCTTTCCATTCTTCAAGACTAAGTTCCTGCACTCCACAGGCTATACTACAATAAAGCAGAACGTTCATGTCACTTTATGAGCTCCGTATGCAACATCTTACGGACAAATGACATAGTAATGGACAGGTTGTTCACATCATGTTGTCATGTTTTCTTGTACATGGATCATTATAAACTACTTCTTCAGGCCAATAATTGTTTTAAGGGTTTCATAAATGTTATGTTAACATCTCCGTCCGGTATTTAGAATTTAAGGATATTTCAATATTTCATTTGATTTTTTCTATTGGCGTTGAGAAATGTTAACAACAGTTGTTCATTTGTGCAAAGCAACAAAATCTATTGGCCTTGAAACAATCGGCTTGATTTCGTTTCTCCCTCGAAGTCGGATTGATCAGTGACCAATCTGTCAGGGAAAAGCCTGATGATCACGTACAACAGTTACTGTCTCAATCGGGCGAACACCCAACACCAACAAACGCATTCCTGAAGGTACATTGGTGCCGCAGGTGAATTCAACACAGGACTACTATTTATATCAGGTAAGGTAACAGGTATACTTCAGAAACGTATGTTAAAAGTATTGAACTTCACAATAACTCATGCATAAGAATCGTTTGGCCTGAAATTCAAGAAGAATAACAAAATTCAAACAAGATAATATGTGTTTCATGTGCCTCGGTAGCGCAGTAGGCAGCGCGTCAGTCTCATAGTCACACAATATAGAGTAATCTGAAGGTCGTGAGTTCGATCCTCACCCGGGGCACTAACTTTTTTTCATCAAGTGTTTGCATTTAATTATATGTGCAATATGTACAATACCGATGTCACGCTCGGGCGGAACTCAAATGTCATGTATCCTGAGTTCCGTCAGAGCGTTACATCGGTTTTCAGTTCTGTCAGAGCCACAAAAAACACAGAGAACAATTCCTCTGACGGAGCTGAAAAGCGCTGTATCGGGATTCATACCGTGTGGAAGTGTTTGCCTTTTAAAAATTGATTCTTTTTCGTAAATTTACCAACAACCAGTATATTTATTTCCATTTAAGCAATGTTTGATTTCAGGACAATATGGTGTATTCTAATCTAAATTTATTATCTACTACACAATACATCGACCTCTCGGTGTGCTAGTCATTTGTACTTGCGTACGGTGTAGATTCCAGGGTACTGTTTTATCAAAGCACTTACGGAAGAAGTTAACTTACGTTCAAATTTAGATTCTTTATAATTTTCAACACCTACAATTTTGGGATCGGTATCGTTTGTTATCTGAATTCCAGGGGTGATATTCAATATTGATTTTATTTAATTGGAGAATAAGGATAGCCTGCACTGAAGCAAGGGTTAAATATGATGTTATCTGATTGGTTGCCCTTATCCTTAAGTCAAGTAAGATCAATATTGAATACCACCACTGAGCAAAAGGGATTTAAAGTATGACTGGTATAGCTTCCTTGTTTGACATCTTCGTCCTGACATGTTGGTATTGTAGCTGTTGTTGTGCCCGGCTTAATTGTTGTTGTTTATATTATTATTGTTAAATAATCATGCAAATTGACATGGAGGAGATACTGGTTCCTTGTGGAAGGGAATGTTAGTACTGCTTAGAATGCAGTCCATGAAAAAGGTTTGGTGAGAGGAAATGATAAGCGAGTTGTGAAACTGAGGTTCGTTTAGCGTAAACAACGGGTCTATTTAATTAAGGAAATGAAGAATTTGTTGTGGAAATGGCCCACGTCTTGTGTGAATGAGGGAATGACGCTTGTATTGAGGGAATGACGCTTGTGTTGAGGGAATGAAGCATGTCTTGTTTGAATGACGTTGGTGTTGTTTGAATGACGCATGTCTTGTTGGAAAGGCGCGTGTGTTGTGTGAATGACGAATGTCTTGTTGGAATGACGCTTGTGTTATGGGAATGACGAATGTCTTGTTGGAATGGCGCTTGTGTTGTGTGAATGACGAATGTCTTGTTGGAATGACGCTTGTGTTATGGAAATGACGAATGTCTTGTTTGAATGACGTTTGTGTTATGGGAATGACGAATGTGTTTTTGGAATGACGCTGGTGTTGTGTGAATGACGAATGTCTTGTTGAAATGACGCATGTCGTGTTGAAATGGCGCTAGTGTTGTGGGAATGATGCAGGTGTTGTGGGAAAGACGCATATGTTGTGGGCATGACGCTGGTGTTGTGGGAAAGACGCATATGTTGTGGGCATGACGCTGGTGTTGTTGGAATGACGCTGGTGTTGCTAAATTGACGCTGGTGTTGTTGGAATGACGGTGGTGTTGTTGGAATGACGCTGGTGTTGCTGGAATGACACTGGTGTTGTTGGAATGACGCTGGTGTTGCTGTAATGACGCTGGAGTTGTTGGAATGACGCTGGTGTTGTTGGAATGACGCTGGTGTTGTTGGAATGACGCTGGTGTTGTTGGAATGACGCTGGTGATGCTGGAATGACGCTGGTGTTGTTGGAATGACGCTGGTGTTGCTGGAATGACACTCGTGTTGTTTGAATGACGCTGGTGTTGCTGTAATGACGCTGGAGTTGTTGGAATGACGCTGGTGTTGTTGGAATGACGCTGGTGTTGTTGGAATGACGCTGGTGTTGCTGGAATGACGCTGGTGTTGTGGGAATGACGCTGGTGTTGTTGGAATGACGCTGGTGTTGTGGGAATGACGCTGGTGTTGTTGGAATGACGCTGGTGTTGCTGGAATGACGCTGGTGTTGTTGGAATGACGCTGGTGTTGCTGGAATGACGCTGGTGTTGTGGGAATGACGCTGGTGTTGTTGGAATGACGCTGGTGTTGTGGGAATGACGCTGGTGTTGTTGGAATGACGCTGGTGTTGTGGGAATGACGCTGGTGTTGTTGGAATGACGCTGGTGTTGTGGGAATGACGCTGGTGTTGTTGGAATGACGCTGGTGTTGTTGGAATGACGCTGGTGTTGCTGGAATGACACTCGTGTTGTTGGAATGACGCTGGTGTTGTGGGAATGACACTCGTGTTGTGGGAATGGCGCTGGTGTTGTTGGAATGACGCTGGTGTTGTGGGAATGACGCTGGTGTTGCTGGAATGACACTCGTGTTGTTGGAATGACGCTGGTGTTGCTGGAATGACACTCGTGTTGTTGGAATGACGCTGGTGTTGCTGGAATGACACTCGTGTTGTGGGAATGGCGCTGGTGTTGTTGGAATGACGCTGGTGTTGTTGGAATGACGCTGGTGTTGTGGGAATGACGCTGGTGTTGTGGGAATGACGCTGGTGTTGTGGGAATGACGCTGGTGTTGTGGGAATGACGCTGGTGTTGTGGGAATGACGCTGGTGTTGTGGGAATGACGCTGGTGTTGTTGGAATGACGCTGGTGTTGTTGGAATGACGCTGGTGTTGTGGGAATGACGCTGGTGTTGTTGGAATGACGCTGGTGTTGTTGGAATGACGCTGGTGTTGCTGGAATGACACTCGTGTTGTTGGAATGACGCTGGTGTTGCTGGAATGACACTCGTGTTGTTGGAATGACGCTGGTGTTGTGGGAATGACACTCATGTTGTGGGAATGACACTCGTGTTGTGGGAATGACGCCAGTGTTGGTGGAATGGATGGTTGTTGATGAATATTAATCGGTCACAAAACACAGAAGACAAAACAGAATTTCAAAGAGAATTTATTGAGATCAAGAATGCTATATCTAATATACAGAGCAATCTCACCTAAGCATACACTTTTCATAGCAACCTCACCATAACAACCACTCGTCATATCATACTCGCCAAAGCATACACTCGTCAAAGGAATCTCACCATAGAAACCTGACTTTAGCAACATCGAGGGTCATTCAATGGTTAAATATAGATAATGAAATGCGTGCACGCCTCAATATTACGGCGGCAATAACAATAATGTACACGTATGACAATGTAGTGTTCAGTATGGTTGTACCGCAAGATCTGAGATAATTGCCTGAAATAAATAAAAACAAACCAAACACGCAAACGCATATATCTTGTCATTCGAAGCAGAGGTTAGACTGCAGCGCGTATTTAATAGTAAATGTGAAATGACTATAAGCTCATGCCTCGTGTTTTGCCGGATATCGCCGAGCAGGTTAACGATTAGAACGTTAAATGCATAGAATCTAGTTCATTCCAGGTCAAGCAAACACGCCTTCCAACCACACATCAAATGCTACAAAATACATGTTTAAACCATCAATAATCTTCTTTTCATTGTAGCAACATAGAAAAACTAACACAAATATTTCGGGAGAGGTGGCAGTTTTGTTCAAACTGTACCTGAATCCCCTTTGAGTTAAACGAAAGTACAAGTAAACGAATTAAAGCGACTGATGAAAGAGGTATTAGGAGGGGAGGAGGGGAGACAGAATATGTACGAGTACATGTAGAACATTACGTCATCAAGGAGTGTATAGTTTCTACAAGAACAAACAACGTGCTGCAGACAAGGTTGTGTCTGCGTCAAAAATACTATGGCAGTAGGTATGCGTGCGGGACAGGAAACTCACGAGCATTTCGCCCTCATTTCGCAAGCCAATTTAGATTGCACCTTCTAACGTAGGTCCGTGGCTAGGTAGCTACACATATATGTTCTCGTAGGCGTAAGATCCGCAACCTCCCGAATACCTACACATATGACGGACTGTAATGCTGTGTCTTAATTACAATCAACAATAAGAAACTTGAAATATTTGGACACTTAAATAACAGAACAAGTACATCTAACACTATAACGATCACACATAATGTTGTAATGGAATGTAATGAATTTAAAATCATTTATAATCACCACGTGGTGATCACATTCACATACAGTAGAACCTCTCCAAACAAGACGAATTAAAGACCAGGCAGCTTGTTCGATATGGACGGGTATTTACATGCACATACTAACAATATACGCGGGTAATTCGCTGGCTTAGAATTAAAAGTACAAAAATGTACAAAAAAATATTTTGAGAAAACAAGAAAAAATGTCTGTTAAAAAACCTGCACTTATGGAAAAACAAGCTTTTTAAACTTCAGTTTGGTCAACAAGACCACTTCCGATTTTCATGAAAATATGCTCAAGAAGCGCCTTGAAATGCATATTAAAAATATGCATGAGACTTATAAGGTCGTAAGTAGTACTTACAACCTTCTAATTCTAAGCCAGCGAATTGTTTGTAGTGCGGCATCAAATTGAATTGAACCGCCTTTTTCAGAATGCTGGCGTCCCCGGTTTGTTGTAGGGGCGTGTGTAATGATTAGAGTGAAATGATAAAGATTGGATGGGCCGGTATGACCAACTTAGTGGTTCGGTTTTGAAGATAGTCCAGTTTGGAGGGATTCTATTGCACGTGCATATTAACCTTATCACGGAGTGTCATTTTGATATCTGATATCTCTGTTTCATATCTTCTACACGTGTACTAGATGTTCTAGTACCGGTATTTAGACTGTAAACATGTACACGGGATATTCTCACACCACAATGGTACAGTAGGTACTAGTATTTGTAAATAATCACAATCCCTCGTCTGCTGCCACAAACACTCAGTGTTATTGTTCACATCGACGGTTACGTATTTATTAATATACTAGTAACCATAAGTGCGACCGACATAGTAAAGCCAATCCCCAACCACAATGGTTCCAATAAAATTTTCATACCGGTGTCCGGTACTAGTTACTTGAAATCACAGATCAGTCATAGTCACATTGCAGGCAGATTTTCCCCTGCTCAAATGACTGCGTCCCACTTGGCACATTTTCTGTAGTGATTCCGGTTAAATACTTTCCCTAATGATGTTACGCAAAGACTGCTACCTTTGTAATTGAACTCATTTGTTTGACACCGTGTATCATGATTTGATTAAAAATGACCGGAGTTCATTCACGTCTGGTCTAATATCGTCTGAAACATCTATCCTGCTAAGTGTCTGAACGTGAGACAATATCGTCTCTGTCAAATTGCCTGACAATTGTTCCATATCTAAACCAAAGTGAAAGTTTAGAAAACTTAACGGATCATCGGACGTCGAACATGAAGCTTCGTTCACAGGAAACGAACAATGTTTGGGTTTACGATGCAACACAAAACTTGTTCCGTTTACTTTAAGGTCATTTGTGACCAATGTACGTAAAGAAACGATAGTAGTATCGCATGGGAATGGGGCAACTTTTCCTGGAATGGTAAAACCCTCATGGAATTTTTCTTCTTGCTGAGAAATTGAAAACATTTCGGGTTTATTTTGTAGTTGTTCGTTCAGTAAGAAGCTATCAGTTGACGCATGCGTATAACGTGGTTCCCGTTCATCCGAATCACCTTTGTACTCGATTTGTAGAATGAACTCAGTGAGTGTTGGCACACGTTCTGTTGCTCCCATACCCAGACCTTTACCGTCATCGTGAGCCATGTTACGGTCTAACATTACTTCAAGCCAACCGTTTTCAAGGGAAGCAACTCCGTGACTTTGAGCTGAATGCAAGGTAAGCCTCCTTGAGTTATCTTCTAGAACAGCCATAGACGTGATAGGATAATAGTTCGTTTCGATAGGCCTCGTTTGGTCGGTGTATCTGCCCATAAGTTGAAATCCATTTTGATCGGTGAAGAAAATGTTTTCACTGTTAATATTAGTTTTGAACCGTATAATTATTTCAGATTCAGTCAAATCAGCGAGCAATGAGATTTCTTGCGTCAGATGTAAGCCTTGACCTTTCACGTCATCCGTATGGTATAATGCCCACTTCTGTAAAAATCCTGACGTGTACAGAACCGTTACTTGGGAAAATACCGGTCCAGTAGAAACTTTAACCTCTCGCGTAGATAAAGTAGCAATTGACTGTGCCTTACCAGCGGGTCCGAACAAATAAGCACCGCTTTTATGTGGTATATATTTCATGAACTCGGACGAAATTTCGAGAGACCGTCCATGCTTGTCATAAACACACTTCAACGAACCATTGTTATTGTAGAATTCAACTTTCATGAACTTATTTTCGATTGAAATCACTTTCTCAGAACCAGTAGCGGGGCGATCCACATCTTCAACATATGGGGACAGATTGGTTCCGTCGTTTTGTTTCGCTTGTATTTCAATCGTTTTCAATTCAAAGGGAGACAACTGTACAAGAGCAGTCAGACGGTAGGACTTCCGGAACTTGTTGGAATCCGATTCTGATATTTGATAGGAAATAACGTTAGATACTGAACCGATCTCTCCCCTGTCCATGTAGAAACTAACAACACCAACTCGTGCCTTTTCTAAAGAGTTAGCAACAATGACCTTCAGACGGTCCTGGTTGAATTTGTGAATGTTTGGTGATAGAAGTTCCTGTGCTCTAGATTTAACGTTGTTATCCTCTATTGCATGGGCCGTCTTGATATACCCATCGGTTAGAATTGAAGTCACAGACAAGGCTAATGCGTTCTTGGTACACAGGAAAGCCCTGAGTAGGCGTCGCTCATAGTCATCCACCACGAAGGGCAAGGACGTTCCTGTGATGCCGTCATGATGTTGGTAAATACCAACCTCTCGTCTGGCGTCACGTAAATCTCGTAGGATTTCTTTGTGTACATCTCCAATGTTCCCGCATGCTCTTCTGACGACACAATGGAAGTAAAACATTACACTAAATCTGTCGGCAGCACGAAGTAACGGCTCTATCTCCCGAGTGAAACGTTTCATCCAAGGTCGTGTGGTGAAGTAACCAGTCCAGTAATCATTCTTTTTGTCCGAGTAAGGAAAGAAGTCGCCGCTCAGTACCGGGAAATTTCGCTTATCTCCGGAATGGAATTCGTCTGCTCGGATATTCTCAAAATATTCTCGGATTGTTCCAAACTTGATATGCATTTTCCAATCTGACTTTGAGTTTATAAAAGATGCGAGTTTATCATAGTTGGTGTATGTGTCCTGCCAACTTTGCATATTTTGGTAAGAGTTATCCTCTCCGAGAAAGATAACAATGTTGTTATACTGATATAGACTTGCTGTGAATTTATAAGCGTCGTATAATTGTCTCGCCAACATATCTACATTGGCATCAGTGACGCGCTCTGCTGTTCCACCATACGACATGTGTAGAAAATTGAACTTTTTGCACACAGTCTGGTCCGGTCCACACACGTCGCTGTTCCAGTAATTCTCGTAAGCCATTAAATTACACAGAACGTCATTCTCACCGAAGGAATTCCAATATGGCCGCCACATGAAATCGAGGCTACGTTTCTTCATCAATGTGGCTTTTACGGCTTGATGGATTCTGAGGATAACCAAGTTATCAATACCGCTACTTTTCCATAGATACGGCATGGTACTTGAAAATCCAAAGGGATCGTTGACCCAGGCATTTGTTGGCGAAGTTCCAATATTTTCCACAAGCCATTGATGGCCTTCTATCAGTTGGTCCACCACCGGCATATAGTACGTGATAGCTTCATCTGGCATAACCCATCCTCCAAGGACGATCTCTAACTGACCCTTAGCCACCAAATCTCGTACCTGAATAATGAAATAAATACAAATCATTGTATTACCGATTCGAGTGCGAGAGGTCCAGGGTTCAATCGTACCAAAGACGAAATAAAATGGTACCAGGAATTATTTGCGAGACGTTCAGCATAAAAGGGAAACTGGCTTCTCTTCTCTCATACCCTCGTAGCAATGGGTAACATCAGGAATGAGGTATAAAAAGTGATTACATGCAATATAAAGTAGAAAAACTTGTTTCTCCATCGACCTTGAATAAATAAGTATAAACTTAACTCACGTCATACCCACTGGAGCAGTTAATATGCAATGCTAACATAGCTTGTAAGGTCTACTGATTGAAGTTACTGTACCGACACAATCCAATTTGGAGAGTGTTCTAAATTAATGTCACGACGAAGTTAAACGATAGTTTTGATGATTTTGTTTTTCAACAATTTTAAATATTTCTTTTAACTAACACAATACGTTCATTTATCTACAAATAAATGTAAATAGGATCTGCACACATTTTTGCACTGCTCACGTATTTGAATTTAAGACATAATAAATATGTACAGGTGTTTACCGTAGAGTATAGTCACGAGCTTGGATGCGAAATAAGTAAACTTTAAATTACGCATCCGGAAAAATGACAATACATTATACAGAAGATAAAATGCATGCGGTTAGGTATCTTATTACATGTACTAGTATTTCGATTTAAACTTTTGCATTTGACAGCACAACAAGACACGGTAGTTGGTGCTCTACTTTCTTTGGTTAAGCTGTTCTTAATGTTAATTTAAGCACACCTTCGATTCTTCTGTGTGCATACAGGTAAAGCTGGTAGTTGTGTTAGAATTGTCGATGTATGTATGTGCACAACGTATTAACATTAATAAACCGACAAGCTATACATATAATTTGTTTTGCCATCTGTAACATGCCTGTGTACATTAAGTCCCACTGAGCATTTTTTGCCTCGGCAAGTACTCCCGTTTTAAATACATGAGCTGTCAGGTCATCGGGAACAGGTTCCTCGTGGTCTAGAGGTAGCTTCGGGGAAGTCACGAGACAGTTTGTGATATCGGAAGGAATTGTGATGAATCGGGTGGTATCGGAAGGAATTGTGATGAATCGGGTGATATCGGAAGAAATCGGGACAACATCGCCGATGTGGAATTCCTCAGTGGGACCTAGGCTTTACGTATATTCAATGAAATTCATGCAAAAGTGTAAGTCTCAGTCTTAATGTTTTGTGAACTACAGTAAAGTTCCGCTAATAAGACCACTTTGGTTTTTTTGAAATCATGCAGATTTTTGCCAGTTTAAGGTCCCGAAGTATTAAATTTAGAACAAAAAAGGCCCGCTAATAAGATCGATTCGCTATAAAGACCACCGTTTTAACTGGTCTTATTAGCGGAACTTCACTGTAATTGTTTCCATTAGAATTAACTACATCATCGTAATACTGAGTTTAGAAATACATTGATTTAACGACTAATAATTTCTACGTCACCCGGACGCCATAGATCTATATAACTCGATTTATCAGGTCAGTTACCTTATTACATAACAATGTGTATATAAACATTGCTATTTCTCTTATCAATGTCTTTTTTTGAATATATTGTATGTATTAGTATGTGGCTTGGTGAATAAGGTATTGGTTTTCACTGCTTTTTTCTCCAAATAATTTTTTTACAACAATAAAAAGGCAATGTTATGATAATGCAAAGTTTGTATACAAGTGACAGACCTGAATAATGGGACTGTACATAACGATCTATCTGGATATCTGCATTTTTGTTTTTACTTTTCGGGTGTAAGAATGAATCATGCGATCAAAACATCTTGCGACTGATGAAACACGGGCTTAATACATACCACCAGAATAGATTATATTCGAGTACCTTTTGTTTCGTATGATCGTTGATATCACGGAACCAGCGCTCAAGGAACACAGTCTCTGCCCATTGGAATGTCATGCTTGGATTCTGACTTAGAAATGTCACCATATTGTCCAAAACGTCTGTAATATAAAGCATGCTATATAAGACAGGGAAAATAAACGGAACACTAGTATACTAGTTTATGTTGCCGCTTCGATAGCCTAGTGGTAGAACGTCCGCTTCGATAGCCTAGTGTTAGAACGTCCGCTTCGATAGCCTAGTGGTAGAACGTCCGCTTCGATAGCCTAGTGTTAGAACGTCCGCTTCGATAGCCTAGTGTTAGAACGTCCGCTTCGATAGCCTAGTGTTTGAACGTCCGCTTCGATAGCCTAGTGGTAGAACGTCCGCTTCGATAGCCTAGTGTTAGAACGTCCGCTTCGATAGCCTAGTGTTAGAACGTCCGCTTCGATAGCCTAGTGTTAGAACGTCCGCTTCGATAGCCTAGTGGTAGAACGTCCGCCTCGATAGCCTAGTGTTAGAACGTCCGCCTCGATAGCCTAGTGGTAGAACGTCCGCTTCGATAGCCTAGTGGTAAAACGTCCACTTCGATAGCCTAGTGGTAGAACGTCCGCTTCGATAGCCTAGTGGTAGAACGTCCGCTTCGATAGCCTAGTGGTAGAACGTCCGCTTCGATAGCCTAGTGGTAGAACGTCCGCTTCGATAGCCTAGTGTTAGAACGTCCGCTTCGATAGCCTAGTGGTATAACGTCCGCTTCGATAGCCAAGTGGTAGAACGTCCGCTTCGATAGCCTAGTGGTAGAACGTCCGCTTCGATAGCCAAGTGGTAGAACGTCCGCTTCGATAGCCTAGACTAAGTGGTAGAACGTCCGCTTCGATAGCCTAGTGGTAGAACGTCCGCTTCGATAGCCTAGTGTTAGAACGACTGCTTCGTGTGGTTTCCGTCTTAGGTTATTTTTATTTTTTTAAGGCACAATGCCCAACTAAACAAGTAAACACCTGCCCAAGTTCAAGCTGTCGAAAAGTAGAATGAATTAACTGAATGTCCTAGCTGGATCGTTACAAATGGTACTGGTATATCTGCCTTGCTTGACGCTAAGCATAGTTAGTTCGAGGTAACTGTTGGTTCGCCAGTAGCCATGTCGTCTCCATATGACTGAAATACTGTTAACTAGTGGGACGTAAAACAATAAATAAACAATAGTTTCAGTATACGACATGCCCTGAAGGATAAACAGCCTGTACCGTGAAGTGAATGTGATGCTTCTGGTTAGATCCCATACCGCGACTTACCTAAGTCGACAAAAATTGTACTGGGTTGATATTCACGACAAAAGTTTGGATTTTCTTAAAATCTTAAAAGTGTACTAGCTAAACAGGAAAAATAAAAGGTCATCATTTTTTACATTGCTTAGAATCATTATGTAAATAGCTACATCATCAGGCAGAAAACATGTTTTTTTTCTTCGCATCTTGGGGAAAATGTGCAGCTAAATTTTTTATCTTAAGTCAAAATATTTAAGTTCCCCTTGTAACAGCCCTGTGGTGGTATTCATTATCGATCTTACTTGACCAAAAGATAAGGACAAGCAATCAGATCACACCATATTAAATTTTTTGTCAGTAATAGGCGATATCCTTATACTCCAGTTTAGTAAGATCAATATTGAGTACCACCCCAGGTGTGGTTCCCTTACTAGAAACTGTGGTAAGGTAGTCAAAGACTGGCCCAGTGTCAGGATAACGTGTTATAAGAGTGAATGAATCAAGTTCTTACTTCTTGTCATAGCAGAATAGTACTGCTCCACTGTGCGCCCATAACCAGGATCAGTGTGTGAGAACGGAACCAGTATGACGTTAACTTCCGCTTCCGGTGGATTGTTGTCAGTTTTGTAAAACTCTTCCGGAATTTTATATTTGCCGTTTTCTGTCAGACTAAAGTCCGTCTGAGCCGGCAGGTCGTAAGTTGAGATTCTATTGTCTTCGTGGTCTTTGAATGGAATGATTTTACTGCACGTGTTACTATGTTCGTCTGCTGGTACGTTACCAGGTACGTCTTTGTGTTGTATTGGTTGGTTTTCTATGTCCACATTGTTCACATGGTCGGGTTGAGGATCGTTAGCATGTCTGGTCACCTTGGATACCTCTGGATCTCGTGGAAGTTGTTTTGAGTCCATGACGTCATCTATTTTGAATTTTATACTTGGTTGAAGAACTTTGCCTCGTGCTGTAGACCATAATGAGTGTATAATGGTAAACAGAATCCCCATCAGGATGAGAACCTTCAGCTTCCTCCATGGTATCTGACGTGATAGCTTCATGTCTCTTGGTACCTGAAAATAAAACAAATAAGAAAAAGTTGATATATTTATTGAAGTTAAGACTTACGAGTTCAGAGATACCTCTACGCCCTTGACTGCGTGCATACAGCGTCCTACATGATGACAGACCTGCAGACGAACATAGTACAGGCAACAAAAACATCCAATGTCATTCCACCAGAACATAACGACAAGGTAGTCTGAACCTACACTTGACAAGGTAGTCTGAACCTACACTTTTCCTAAATGACTATATCGCAGTCAAGTATTGACATAAAATGATCAAAAATGTCACAAATGCCGCAAAAAATACGTCCCGCTAGGTGGCACTATTTATCGCATGGTACATGATTTCTCACCATAACCTTCAAAACAGAAAGCCAACACTTGATACTATAAGTATGCAATGTATCATTTCATTAAAACATGGGTAAAAGACGATATTTATAGAAAAAGGGTATATTCCACCTTAACGGATGCTCCTCGATGTTTCAATTAATCCATTTTTTGCTGCACATTTCTATATCGAACAGTTATCGATAGTTTATAGAGAGTAACTGTTATATAATGGATAAATATAAACATGCACCCGTCAATGCTTTAATAGGCATTCAATAAATCATTGATCCTCTGTCTTGGATAACTGTCAACTAGATTCAATGCTTGTTGCCTGAATGGGTACATACATCCAATGGAATATTATTCCTTCAATGTATGGTTCACTAATGTATTGGTAAACTGAACTAGCTCAAGTAAATGTTTTGAAAGTTAAATTTTATTTCCAATCATATTGATCGACAAACCATTCAAATATTTTTTGTTTTACAAGGACGTTTATTGATATAAAACATAATTTATTGAATTAATACAAATACCGCAGCGAGATCGTGGGAATCATGTACACAACTTACATTTATTTGTATTTGTCATTTTATAAATTAAATATGATTATTGCCGATTCAAAATTGGTTGAGAATGTGCTGTGACTTGTCACTTGAGCACACATGGTCACTGTCTACTGATCAAATATTTGTAAAACATATGACACACCGTACAAACCGTTGCGTCGAAGGCAGCTATGTTAATAGAAGGCAGGGGGACACAAACTTTGTGCGACTCTAGTAGGTGACCTATCCCGTTATTTTCGTTGAATTTAGGAGCGATTGCCCCGCTCAGCATTCACCTAATGTGCTGTTTCATATATACTTGTAGTGACATTGTTATTTCCGTAAAGCACTTGATTTTTTCGGGAAATGTCAAGCAGACGGTGTCTATTGTAGCTATGTTGTTTTTTATGCATTGCAACAAATAGTATTGTAGTAATCGACACAGTCCGGTTAATTCAGGATTGCACCTCGTTCATGTACCGTTATAACGAAAAATAAAAACACTTGTCCATTCAATGTATTCGAGCGCTGAGCACAAATACCATATACATTTGTACTAGTAAGTAAGAATACTTTACGAACTTGTAGAACTTTGACTACAAATGACATACCTTTTAATTTGTATTGGTATTGTATATGATCTGTATTGTTTTAGAATGATAAGCGGTTTTGCAAATTTGAAACCGATATCACCTTGTAATCGAATCGTATCCGATTAAGCGAGTACGTGTAATCGTCCCGATTCTAATTGGAACCGTAGTGGGCTCACATACAAATCATTACTAAGATTTCACAAGGTGCTGGATAAAACTGACTCAGCCGCTGATAGAGACCCTAATACTTCCCTTAGAATGGTGTATGCTTCATAGAAATCGAGGAAGAAATAAGGCTTCTTTTGTTTTCGAAGCGGAGCAAATGTTTAAAAATCCCGTCTTATATTTGACGTCTTTAGTGACGTCAAAGAAAACGTGATAATGCTTCTTCACTGATATAAATCAAGAAAACAGATTTTAAATCAGTATAATTATGTTCGGAACTCAATATAGGTGCAAAGTATTTTACACGAGGTTTTAAAACATTCGCAAAACATCCGGAAGTATTTCATTCTACAACCAATTTCAACGAAATATCCTCGACGCTGAAGCCGAGAATGAGTACTATCGACGCAACTTAATAATTTTCTACAAAAGGTCACAGGTCTTGCCCGAAACCGAAACAACTGCTTGAATCGTAGATAAGTCGGTTTCGGGCAAATACTGTGACGCCTTGCACAAAAGCATTAAATGACATGGCTAGTACTCATTCTCGGCGTAAGCGTGAAAGAGGTCTCGTTGAAATCGGTCGAAGAAAAAATACTTACGTTTGTTTAAACTTTGTGTTCATATATTTCTACTTACGGTATAAGCCAAAATTTACGTCGCATACGACGTGGTATGTCCACTCTATTAATTATGCATGAGTTTTTTTTACATAATTTCACACTATAGATAAGTTATCTCCAGAACGGTGAAGGTTACTACTGAATCCTGTTCGCTTGTTCACATGTTATTGTGGCCCGAATAGGATTACGTAGGTTACTGATATACAGTGTTCAGCTACCATGGAATTATGTTGATGCTGAAAGGCCACAAAAACATCTACATCTATTTATGAATCTACCCGACAACTAGTAACATGAGATTAATGTTATAAGATAGGGGAATAAATTAAATCACCGACCGTCTCACCGCAGGGTAAATAACCGGCTGGTAATTTTATATCCTTCAGTCGATCTCAGTATAGGAGAGATCGCAGTATTCATATGCAAAATGTCCACCAGCAATCTATTGGATGAATGAACAATAAAAACCTGCCATTCACCAATAGCTAGCTGGTGGTACTAATCCCTTTGTATACAAAATGATCTCTCCTATAGGAAGGACAATTCATACATGTGTGCACACAATTTCTTTCACATTTTACCCGTAGTCGGATTTTCTGACCTGTTGAAGGTCATCTGCTTCACCGTTAATATAGCACGGAGAATTTGACGTGATCCCGACCTTTATGCATGAATATATTACAAGGTCCTTGCGTTGAATATGTAAATTTCCGCGAGCAAATCGTGCCATATCGGTCCTTAAGTGTTGGCTTCTTCCGGCGTGACCGGGGTGAGAAATATAGTCAAGATATCAACTGTTAAATTATGCTAATTAAAGGTCGAGGGTCGTGTCAAATTCTTTGGACTATAATATTAGTTTTGAGACCAGTCTAATTCACATACGGGTGACTTTTAACTATATCATATATATACATGTATATAATAAGCAAACACTGGCTACATACCGTACATAATTATACTTATACAGACAATCCTCAAGCGAAAACATTATAAAGTGTTGCTGTGGTCAGCCATTGGAACCAATTCACCATCCATGGCTAAAGTGTATGAAATGATAACCTGATACTCGAACCTCCTATTTGATTTCGGTCTTTGCTTCCAAGAGGAGAGTAATTACGAATTAGTACAAGGTGTCCTTTAGGCCTAAACACTAGTCTAAATTTCCGACAAGACACGACTTTCGCGCGGAAATTGATATATTCCACATAACAAGCTTGTAATATATTCCTGCACAAGTCAAATAGTTTTCCACAGCCAGATAATTTACCGACCGGAATAACCGACTTTATTACCGGATAATCTTACCTAATCAACGTGTATGTAACAGTTTATGTACAGTGGTTTAAGAAACTCTTCATTAATTGTAATGATGCAGATCCCACAGCGTGATTCCAAATAAGCGAGACCAGTCTAGAAGAACATAACACACGTCTGAGACAGTACCACACTATATGATTACGTAACAGTCAAAACAGACAATAACACCGTTCATTCATAAAAGCCAAATTGATCACGTGACTATGTGCAACACGGTCTGGATGAAAATTGAATTAGTCTGGTTCATGACATTCTTACATTTCCTTCCTTTAATTTGAATTCATAAGCCAGACTGACACATTGGCCAATCAGGCATTGATACGGGGTCAAGTGCTCCTACATAGCCTTATCGCTAAATACGCATCCAATAATACCAGCGGCCTTTAGGCCGTGTATAATAAATGTCGAGGACCAGGTATTTATTTGCACTATAACGGTCATGATATCAATCGATACTATCAACTTTTACTATGGATATAACATTCGTATTTACTACAGCAGGAGCCATATAAACATTTATGTCAACACAATTACTTTGTTCTGACGAATGTTACAGACGGACATCAAGTTTACTTTACCATATCCAAATATTGTTTTACACGCCTAAGTCACATGGATAAACAGTATGTAAGTCATAATGGATACGACCCAGTCACATTATCCAGACACCAAGTAAACCAGCAGTTGGAACTAACTATGCTGAGCGTCGATTAAGGGGTGTCATAACACAGTACAAATGTATCATTTAACGACACGATTACACGGCACAATACACACCACTGAAAAAGAAAATGAACTGCTGAAAATCCAACTTTCAGCTGTCCGAAGGTAGAAAGTTGAAGTTCAGGCCGTCAAAAAGCCGAAAGACCACTTGCACTAGAGGCGAAAGTATCCAACTACGATATAAACTACGTAGCAACTGTCACAGTCGATTCTGCTAACACTGTCACAGTCCATATTTTTGTCAAATTTGTATTTATTCGAGGTCAGGAGGTAAATGCAGATAAAAGAGAGCGAACTTATAGATTGAAAACGAGTATTTAGCCGTGATGGCACTTTTAGTTATATGCTTTATATACTAGTAGTGGATACCCAAATGTTACGGCTCAGAGGTCACAATAGAAAGGTTGCGATGCTAACGTGCACGACTATTTGTACGTGTAGCTACCCGTACATGTGTACGTAAACGTTGCAATTAAAATTGGCTTGCGAAACACAACGTGTGTGTATAACATTACATGACAGTTGTAACATGATTTGTTCGTGAATAGATAATGAGTGTTTATAAACTCAATAAAACCAGGGCGTTTGAATCTTGGGTTTCCCGTGCATACGCATACCTGTGTGACACAGCACACATTATATTTTCGTCTGTCACACGTCCGTTACCTGTAGAAACTACATATACATGGATGACGAAATACTCAAAAGAAGTATTTACGTAGACGTACACGTTACACGTTGACTTTCGCGACCTCTCTTTTATATACATGTATATAACGTGCAACGACACGCGTGATATTGTTGGCCGTACACATGACCAATTGTATAAACAGCATTTGTATATAGCCTAGAACATTTCACCTGTCACCTGTCAGTTGTTTTAACTAATCAGAACATTCTTACAGTACAATAACGAAACCACACGAGGATTAATTAGTGACAAGTCAAATATATACAATGTTCTTGCCTATAATAGAATTACGAGAAATAAACAAAAAAAGGACTTGATATACAGTATAGTACAACTCCTCTAGATCGGCATTCCAAATAGAGCAGATATCTCTCTTAACAAACATAATTATCCATAAGTAGCCATTTACTATAATACATTTAACCTGCAGAGAAACAGCCAAAATTTGTGTTTCCCGAAGAGGGTTGTTATCGAGAGGTTATACTGTACTATGTCCAGTATCCAGGTTGGTGTCGAACTTCATTCAGAACGATTTTCAAGCCGCTACGTAATCTAGAAAATATAAATTCCTCAGTGGCATTTTATACGAGTGTACGTTGGAATATAGTGTGAGGTAACGAGTGTTGTACTTCATTTAAATTAAAGTTAAGTTACCAATTTTCGAGGGCTGCTTTCAGCAGTTCAGCCGTTCAGCCACTCTTTGAGATTTGAACTTCCCCTGGTCATTGGGCTACCTATTGAAACCTGCGTTCGAGTCTCCCTGGGGAGACTATTTCTCTCATGGTGGGTGTCTAATTAATATGTAATATTCAAGTATGCACAAGAAAATTAATTTATAATAACACATAGATCTTAAAATGTGACCAACTTTAAAAGATACCGTATAATTCCACACATGTTTAGACCAACAAAACATGAGCACGTGTATCCATGGCCACGTGGTAAAAATACAGGTTTATTACATTCCAAAATACATCTCTCTGTTCGCGCGTGTTATTCATATCCAGATAGTCCATAGAAAGACTAGCTCTCGTGACAGACCGTAGGAATTCATTTCAAAACATGCGATATAATTACTACACTAGAAGTAATGGACTTTTCAGCAGAAATCAAACGTTAGTTGGTGAAATAAAACTTATTGGTTAAGTTATGGTCATTTGATATTCATATTATTAAGCTGAATTGTAACAATAGAATACTGTTTGAAACAGAGTTTGAGTGTGTGGGATACGAACGTGCTAAATGTCGACCGATCGAAACAGACTTGCATCTTATAGTCAGACTCAGTCCACAGTTAGACCCCCTGAATAGGTCAAGTATTTGTTAGGAGGTCATATTTATAAATTTATCACGGTTCATATCAAATGATTTGAAAACCAAATTTTCCGAGATTTTTTCAATAAATTCCAAAACATCAACCTCTCTGAGTAGCAGGCTGTCTACCTCCTGTGTGTCTGAACAGTGGACATTGTCGAACGTATACTGTACACTCGTTACCGGTCGGTCGGACGGACGGTTGTGGTTTGTTCACTAATTGCTTTGTCCGATGGACACACCTTGCCACACTGCAAGAAGTTCTACAGACGAGATAGGAATACATGAATATTTGTCTGCATAGTTTTGTCCCATATACAAGACCCTGTTTTTTCAGTTTTCTCTAGATGACGGTCGTTGTACGTATTTCGGATGAAAGACCAAATGTGAAGGTACGTACGTAGTGGATTAGTATATTGCTTACGTGGCTACAGACAAAACAGGGATACATGAATATTATTCTGCATAGTTATCGCAGTGTTCAGTCTATTAGATAAACATCCACTATGATTGTTCTAGCTTCCCATGCAGTATTAGAATCCACACAGAAACAGGGGGATGAGAAGTTAACGATTTTTACAATATATATCACATACTTTATATACCTACATGTATTTAACACGGAACTCGCAAGATATGAAATAAATTATACTTTATTATGGTTATTTCTAAATTCTAGTCCAAGAATAATGGCATGCTTATTTATCCGGAGCTATCATTATTTTAGTCTTAAATGCCGAGCATAGCCTTTATTTGCCAGTCAGCTTTATGCTGAAATATGGCAGGCATATATGTGTGCCCCCACCCGGATTTGAACCCGGTTCGCCAGATTAGACAAGCGCGCTAACCATTGAGCTACGTTCGGTTTTGCACATAACCTTTCAATATCATTAAAATAGTCAAAACGTGACCAGGGTGAAACAAGTCAAGCCTGTTAGCTAGGTCAATAAAGCAGCAAATTATTTTATTGTAACCTCCTGACCGTTTAACAGTTAAGCTGCAAGTCATACCTGTATTGTAAATTAGTGCTTGACATGTGGATAAGACTCCACGGCCACCTCTACATCCCAACATCAAATATTCTATAAAGATCTGATTTTTTCATCAATTTGATGGTGGGTCGTAGAGAGGACCATGGGTGGTCATATCCACATGCCAAGCACCTGTGGTATTGTACATTCATCAGTACGTACGTTGTATGTATACTATTCATGTCCACTATAAGCATTCTTTTATACTGATATAGCGTGCAACTAGTACACCTTGAACGCTCCCCAATACATTGAAAACCCACATTCCCGAGGGTGAAAGGAAAATCGATTTAACTACTTTGAAAAGCAAATAAAACAAACTGGAAATACCAACCTTATATTATATTTCCACTAACAATGGGTTATTCCACAATAGTAAAACTCTCCTCTCTACCCAGCTACCCGGCAAACTTTAGTATACAGATTACATGTACATGAAATAACGACGGTCTACTACTCAAGCTTATAATTACGAAATGATATCCTACATACTAGTACGATAAATCATCGATAATTTCAATCTTTAGAAAGTCAGTAAAAATATCCTTACACGGAACACACAAGCAAATTAATTTCACCCATACATATAACGCTAGTATTGTTCGGTCTAGTGAACAAACGGGTAGCAAAAGTGATCGTATGGAAAGCCAAATCCGTCTAAAGATTATATCGGTCATAGCGAGAAAAGCAAACACACAAAAACAATTACAGGATCATTGCTATGTCAGTAAAAACTGTTCGTATCCATAAGTGTAATGAATGTTTTGTAAAATATATAAGTGTATTAATAGATCAGTATAAGTATTAAACAAAATATTCACTAAACCATAAACAAACTAAGTAATTATTCTATATTAATAATTTAACAGGCGATGTTTGTAAAATACGCATGCCCCTACTGGTGTTTGGCCAGTACACACGCGTATTACTCCACAAACTTCAACTTCAATATTTTATTCGTCGAAAACATATAACATGTTTATTGTCAATACAATACATGTACATAATGTGGCAAGTTGAATTTTAACAAAAACATATATATACATGTACAAAAAGACAAAAAATATTAATATATACAGGTATGCAAACAATCATATTATGGTAAGCAGTGTATTTTGAGAAAAGTGTGGATATTTAATGCGTCAGTATACCAGCCGGTATTATATATACACATTAGGTTAGTTCAATGAGTCGATACGTCTCACTGAAAACCAACTATCTCTATGCATGAAACTATTACATAATGCATCTAACCCTTCATGCGTTGAGAGCTACGCAACACTGTAAGAATACTAAGCTGTATAATCAAAAGTTGTAGTTTTTGTTAATGCTCGTTTACAGGTAATGTTATGTACATCGCCCCACTGTCATGGCTGTTCTAATGGTCGGGAACAAGGAGATAAGAGTTCGATTCAGTTTAGCGACACATCGACGTCTTTTTACAGTCACAAAATTTGACACCATGCGCCCTACGCCCTGAACAAATAAACCAAGCTCGCAGTTTCGTCCTCTATATAACGTATTAGTATCATTATAGTACTATTATTATATGTATTGCTATGGTGTATGTTTGTTAAACAACTACTCACAGCATGGTACTTTTTAAATAATACTTATAAATATGTTTGCAAATTAAAATGTCATATACAGCACACATGGTATTGTTTATTAAGGCCAACCATATTGTGATCTTACGCTGAAACGATGTATTGGGATTTCGGTGCGGATCAGCGATTGTCCGGCGCTCGGAGTCAATGAAATAATTTTACAAAATATAGTTCAATTTTGAACCCTGAGCCATGAACTTTTCGACTAGTCCATTTTGGCGGGTAGACCATGGTTTATTACGTTCAGAGGGCATTATTTAATGATATGATTCTTACCGATACGTCTTTGTAATCGAATTACAGTTTAGTACAGTCGGCAGCGTTCAGAATTGCAAACCTAATAATCGCTGGTTCGAATCATCAAGTCGCTCATTTTTTTTAATATCATTATTTCATGTTATTTAAAGAGACTATAAGTTAAAGCGATGTTTTGTGTTTTTAAATGATTCTTAAAAGGTGTCGATTAAATATATTTTTCATTGTTACTTATTTCGTTTGTGTATTCCGAGCTTACTGACAACCTATATTACGTTGATTAGCCGTCAGAACGTTCTACAACATGCATGTTACAAATATGGTTTGTCACATAAACTAGTATTACACACATTTTGCAAGTTATAAGCATTTTAAAAACTATAAAATAAAAAATTGGATTCGAACCCTGGTCTGACAAAAGTTAATTCAGAATGTATTGAGCGCTTTATCCTCACGACCAATCCGACACACGAAATAATCGATCCTTATTGTAATACGTATGTTATTGACTAAACCTACACCAACCTATATCGAAGAATGTTAAAACCTTAAAAGTGCAGTCACGGCTCAATGCTCGAAATCAAACTATATACATTTTTCCTACCTAGACAGATCTATGCTTTTTTCAGCATGTAACCAGAACCGCAATATTAATTTGTTTTGGCAAAATACGACCCATAGAAGGTCAAACACAACAGCAACCATACGTGCCATTTATTGTGTAAACATGCAACTACTGGTATCTTTTCCCGGCTACGGCACGGAAAATTTAACATGTTCTTGGCCTTTATGCATTAATGTGTTACAAGGTTCTTGCGTTGAATGTAAAAATTTCCGCGAGCAATCGTGCAATATAGGTCCTTTAGATTTGTGTTCATATAATCATATTACACCTCAGGTGTCTTTGTGATACATGTACTTCTCAAGGGGCGTAGCCAGCAAACGCACGTACGCATTTAATAGTATAATCAAAGCGCTGTAAGCGCTGACGGCCTGGGCAAAACTTTATTCGCCTGGGAAGCAGTTTACTGACTAAACTGAAGTAAATGTAAACGGATCGTTTTGTCGAACATACACGTTCTCTTTTACTGCCAGTTACGTAGACCTTAGAAAATTGTAAGGTTAATCTATTGGTCATGCTTAAATTGCCTCTGAGTCTTGTTTATGTACTACTTCCAATTATGTACTATCCAATTATCCCCCCCCCACTTCCACATTCATGCACAGTCACATATTGAACTTCATTCAACATGTCGACATTACATGGTTAAACCCGTTTTCCGGGATACGGAATCAATTGAGCGACAAAATGCGAGATATTCTGAATATACGTCAGGGTGGTGGCTGCATAAAGCGTATAGAGCAACCAGGTACAAAAATCGTGATTATTTTAGTCAAATTATAAGAATTTGTAAAAAGTCTTACTTGAACACAATGACAACATTAGTTTACGACCTCGCTGACAATAGTTTCGTCTAAATTATATATTTAACTTGAAAAATGCGTATATTTTCTCGCCACTGGTATCTAGCTACGGAAGCGGCAGTGTAGCATAAAATGCAAAACTTCAAATATGAAGCATTTTTTAGGATAATTCGTGCTAAAGTTTCAAAAAAAGTTAAATAGATAATGTGCAATACTTGTCGTACTATGTCGGGGACATAGTCAATAGCACAAGGAACACACTCTTACAAAGAAATAATTATGAAACAAATTCATGAACTTGTATCATGCAAAAAATCAATGACCTTGCAAACCGAAATAATATCTTTGTAAGTATACATTTTTCAGTCTTAAACTAAGAGATTGTTCCCTATATTGTAAGAATGATGTAATACATTTTAGCAAGATCCCTTGTGCAGTTTTTGTGTTTGCGAACGAGCAAGATTTACAATGAAAATGCTGTCATACATCAATAAATTCACTTTATCAATATTTATTTTTTGTTTAACTTAACGTTTACCACCAACTCTAAGGCTTGTGGGCTTAACACCAATTCAAGCATTACTGCGCCCCCGTTCTAGCTTATGAAAACATTTTAAATTTCCAGATAAATGTCATTCTTAACTCATTTAAATATCTGCTAAGTTTAAATTGTGTTATGTTTATATGCTTGTAATGGTCCATATCCTTACAGTTTTGTCAAGTATATGTTAAATGCTCATATTCATGTACCTCAATTTCAATCTTAGTTTATTATGTTGCTACCAGTTGTTTTTATGTATGTATGTTTGTATATTTGTAAATGTATATATGTTGAGGCCCACAGGGAAACCAAATGTGTAGCTTCGTTAAATAAAGTCTTTACTTACTTACTTACTTACTTTCTTACAACCGGGATATAACTATATAGTATATACAATATAAATATCAGCTGGTAAATTATGCAAATAGGTGGACGAGAGTCGTGTTAACTTCTCCGCACTGTGATATATTTGTACACACTTGTACAAATATTTGATGTTTTCATGATTTCATACATTCAGCATGTACATAAGTAATTTGAAACCCAAGCTTAAGAAAAGTTGAAATGTGAATCCCGTTGTACGAATTTTCACATCTATATAAAAGATCTAGGATGAAAAGATCATTAATTTTGTTGAAAGTCACGGATGTTTAAACTCCAAATCTGAAAGAACGCATTGAGTAAAGCTCCGAAGTGATCCAACCAGCTATTTCGTTCAGGGGAGGCCATCCAGCTATTTTGTTCAGAGTAGGCCATCCAGCTATTTTGCTCAGGGGAGTCCAGCCAGCTATTTTGCTTAGTTGTCCATTCTGCTTTTTGTTAGATTGTTTTTCCGGCCAGACTCTGGGTTAGAACAAACTAAAGTAAACAGATCTATGAAATAGGCTAATCACATTTTGACGAAATTACATGGGTCTTAACCCCATCTGAAACAGCGCATGGGTTTTCACACATATTCCTAGATAATTATGTTTGTTGAAGCGTGTGTAGATCTAGTAGGTGTACTGGTCCAACGTACACTATATAAAAGACCACAGTGACTGTCAATGTATCCTACCGAAATGCAATAGTCTACTTTCCTCTATCATGTTTATGTTGTATTTAAACCCATGAGATATTCATTGCACATTAACATAAAAAAGGTTATGCATCAGTATCACATTATAAATTAGAGGATCTAGATCTAAAAGAATATAGATCTAGAAATTGAAAAAGTCTGTGTCAAAAACTAACTCACCTCCAATGGCTCCATTTTATGCACATGTAGATCTATAAATTAATGACCTCGTCCAAATAAGATTTAATGACGAAACACAAATATAATATAGATCTATCTAATTTTACGTGATAGATTTCTCGAACATCTAAGTTCTATATAATCATCTAGATATAGATATTCACTCTTCAATAACAAGGACACACACGCTATGCCTACTATTTGGTAGATTCTACTAAGAAAACGTTCAAGATAGATTTATAGGTCTTAGATCTACTAGAAGAACTAGACTATAAGTGATAATCAGTAAGATCTAGCATGCTATTTAACAAATTTGGTTTTAAAATCCTCTTCTCGGAATTTGTGATGATGTCATCCTGAGTCATGACGTCATAATTTTTCAATAATTTGAATTCGTGTAAATAGTAAAGACATAATATGGTGGCACAATGAGCTGTTTTGGTTCTTTATAAAAACACATTGTACAGTAGTCTACTAGATTCTATACTGTTTCTGTTGTGTAAACATTGCGGTGTGAGGTGTATTTTTCTTGTCAGCGGGCTTTTGCTCCGGTGTTGACCGACTTTTGTAGGCATAAGGCCTAACGTCGGAGTAGGCCTAGATTCCCCATGTATCGTATGTTTTGTTGTTCAATGTCATTCTCTCTTATTCATGCATTTTTGTGATTGTCCTTGGCGCCTCAACTTGTAAAAAAATGTGCTTCTTCTTGTGTGTGCCTTTCATGCCGTGCTTTTTGTTGATTGCTGCCCCTTTTTCATATTTCAAAATACAGTAAAATCTCGGTAAGACGAGCAGCAATGACACGAACAACCAACCGACCTATGTCGAGCAAATTTCAAAGTCCTGGCGAATTTGTTCTTATGTTGTATACCTCTGTCTGTTATTTTCGTGTATCGATTCTACATTAATTTATCCCTCTAAGACGAGTGTTATTATAACGATCATCCGGTCTATCTCGAGTGCAGGTGTACAAACATTACATGATAATAGTGCTCGATCTACTCATAGTCTCCAAACACGACAACAATTAATACGTTTCAAACTTAGATCTAAAAAATTAACCAATGGTCATCATATCTCAATATTTTAAAAGGGCCACTTAAATTCATGCTGCGCTAGCATTTTGTAGGCATACACTGTCCTTGTTGTGCCTTTCATGATCTTTTGTTTCTGTTGAGTGCTGTCTTCCCTGACCAATCTATTATTATCTTTTTGACGGTATACTTTGTAATTAAAAAGCCATTTAAATATTTGTTGATTTTTACTTTTTTTAGGGCTTCTTCATATCCTTCCATGTGCAAGGGAAGTAACTCGTACACAATTATATATTAGAGTAGTCTTTGCGCTCGTTGTAATTTATTGTGTTAGACATTGTGTTAATTGCAACATTTTTAATTAGATCTACAACACTTTGGATAAAAGCGACACTAAAACTACCGATGTGGTATATAGTCGACATTATTTAAATACATGTTTGGTGGTACAGTCTGATATATACCAACTACGGGGCCTGTGATCAGCGCGTCATGGTTTCAACTGATCTGAGTGATAAATATCTGAGTATACCCTATAATGTACATAGACATATGGTTTCAAATGACCTGAGTAAAAATATCTGAGTGAACTCTATATAGAGAGAAGGTTGTGCAGCGGCTATGTTTACCCGCACCGGATATGACGAAAGTTGGTACCCAGTTTTTACAGCAATCACGGACACCAGTTCTTGTAACATCATATCCGTTGCGGCTAAATATGGCGTCTTGATAACTGAGAGAGGGAGGTTCAACCCAAGACCGCCATACACCAAATTCGTAAAACATATCTACCAGTAAAACTGTCGAACAGTTATTAATAGACAGGTTTACTCAGTGTCAATTTAATGAGAGCGGATGTGCCGAAATCATGGTATCAGTTCTACCTGAACTGAACAAAACGGTTCTGTTCTGTTCTGTTCTGTTCTGTTCTGTTCTGTTCTGTTCTGTTCTGTTCTGTTCCGTTCCGTTCCGTTCTGTTCAGTTCTACAAGGATGTGGCAACTTTTATTGAATGTTAGTCTCTAAAATGACTGAACTAGATCTATTATCAGTGGTACGTGAAACAAAGCTGAACAAATCGATGGCTTAAAATGAGAAGGTCGTTAGTACTAACAAGAAAAATCTGTCTGAAAACCACTCTTTACGTATGGAAAAACAAACTTTTAAACTTCAGTTTGGTCAATATGAACAGTTTCGATTTTCATTAAAATAGACTCATAGGATGCGCCTCGTGATGCAGATTTGCAAATATGCATGTGTCTTATAAGGTCCAAATATGCATGTGTCTTATAAGGTCCAAATATGCATGTGTCTTATAAGGTCCAAATATGCATGTGTCTTATAAGGTCCAAATATGCATGTGTCTTATAAGGTCGATCTTGCTACCTTCTCCATTTTAAGCCAGCGAAATAAAGATCTACATAATACTGTCGATATTCAAATTATTACATTACATACACAGTGTAGCAATATCACATGGCTTTTGACTACAGTTACAAGAAGAAATTCTTAAATATGGGAAAACAAAATAGCCATAAGTATTTTGTTTCTTCATCGATTTCTATGAAATATACGCCACGCTAAGGGAGGGAATTATTTGTTTTCCTTGAAATATAAGATCTTTTTCAGCAGCTTTACCGATTTTACCATTACCCTGTGAAACCTACACATTCCACGGTTTCACAGGGTAATGGAGAAAACGACACAGCCACTGAAAAAGATTTTATATTTCATTGAAAGCAAATAATTCCCCCTTTAATAGCATGGCGTAAATGTCTCATAAATGTGTAAATGAGCGAGCGAAGCGAAGCTCGTACTTTTTAGTCATTAAACATTGACTTACTATGTTCTTACTTACTTACTTACTTAAAATGTAACATTCAGCATTTTGATTTGCCGGTGGAATTCAGTGCCAAGACATGACGTTTTCATTTAACCAGCGCAGAACGACGTACTCTAATTGTACATAAAACATTGTTAAACTATAGGCTGCCAAGTGTATCGTGTCTGAATGTAATAAAACATGATTAAACATATAGTGAGATGTAATTAACTAGATTGATAAGCCTTCTATAAAACATACGTCACAGAATGTCCACTCCAATGGCTGGTTATCCCAGACGGGAAATAAGCAGACCAAATACTGATTGTCTGACTAGCTTCTATACACTAACTAGTAGTTGATCAAATTTAGCACCCGATTTATATTGACAGGGGTGCTGTTAAAAAATCCATTATCAACTTAGTATAGCACGGAGAGTTTGACCTGATTCCGACCTTCACGCATGCATTAATTACAAAGTTCTTGCGTTGAATATATAAAATTCAGTGGGCAAATCTTGCAAGATATCGGTCCATTAGATTTGTCCAAGTGTAGTACAGAGAATTTGACACGACTCACGACCTTCTATGAGCATAGTTTAACAGCTGATATCTTGTCTACATTTTATATGATCACCCCGATTGTATGTTTTCATAAGCGGAAAGTATCACCAAGATGCTCGAGGTGTAATACCAACATAAAACTAAAGGACCGATATTGCACGATTTGCTCAATATATTCAACACAAGAACCTGTAATATTCATGCATAAAGGTCGGGATCATGTCAAATTTTCTGAGCTATATTACACTTCGAGTGTCTTGGTGATACTCACAGCTTATGAAAACATACAACCGAGATTGTAAATACAGACACAATATTATCGGCTATTAAAGTATACTAATAGAAGGTCGAGAGTCGCATCAAATTCTCCGTACAATACATTAGGCTTACAATCCGTGGCTGTTGTCGATCAATAGCCTACTCAACAACATAGACAGAAAATCCAATTTTTTCCATCAGATAAGTGTATATAGATTGACAGTTTCATAATTTAACTTCACTTCTATGTCGGGTGATATATTGTAAATATACACTGAGTACATAAAGAAACGGACATGTCACATGTTCGTATAAGTATAAACGAGTAAACTTCCGGTTATCGCAATAAGGCAAACACGTTGAATTGTATAGTCTTGTAATAAGCCATACAGTGATCGGAAATCATAGATGCTTTTGCTCACAATAAGTCAATGTTAAATTATATAGTATTCCGATAAGTCATACAGTGATTTGGTTTATACGCTGTGACGACAGCTAGTACATTCAAGCAAGGTTATGTGAACTTTAGACCACTGTAAGCCGCAAATAGCCAATCACAGCGCAGTATTGCCATTGTCTAAATCCCGTATCCAACACTTTTGAGCTGATTAACACGTGATTTTGATCCTTTGTTGATTTGAGTAATAAGTGCAGAATTTAATCATATTGCTGGAAGCAAATTGCATAAGCTGGTCAGAAATACAATGTACAACTTGTTTTAAAATGAATAACGGTACATGTACAATTAGTCAGTCACGTTGTCTAAGTCGGATAGACATCTCGTCTCACTGGTTATGAGATAAGACGCTCGCTGAAGCTCGCGTCTAAATCTCATAACCAGTGATTAGTTGGGAGTCCATCAGGACAAAGGTCGCTTATTTTTCATGGTCCATGGCATTTTTTAGTAGAAGTGTTTCAATACCATATTTGAATTGCCCAATACCAGTTGTGTATGGTTTGGGTGGATGCCACGCGCAAAGCCCTCTGTGAAGGTCATAAAAGATCATACATCAACTTGAAATTGAACCATATCTTGGTCAATTCTACAGGTAGAATGGTCAAAATAGTATCGAATTAAAGCTAATGAATCGATCCTTCATTTGCAATGATTTTATACAAATTATCACATTTGCATACTTATGAATATTAATGAGGATGTCAAAAATTGGTAAATTTTCGATAAAAATCTACGTGTATGGTTGACAAATTAATAACATATCTTCCTTATTTCTATTATTTAAAGATCAAAATTGTACCAAAATCATGAGAAGACATAGAGCGTTCATTAAAGGTATATTTTTATAGATAAATATAGTTTAATTCTACCGAGAATACCCGCCAAACGTGGGTGGGGTAAATTGAATCCAGAACGGAAAAATCTCAATACATTTAGAATCAATATTAGACACTCATTAAACATATTCCTTATATCCAAATATGATTTATTTGTGGAATTTGATTTTGATTTACTTAAATATTATGCTAATTAACTAATTTGCATATTTTTGAACATTGATAAAATAATCTATTGTATGACTAATAGCGTATAAATAAGGATCTATATCTGAGTGATAAACATGCAGTGTCTTCTAATAATTTAACAAAATGCAATACATATGTCTCATTACACTTTGTATATGTTTGTATAGAACTGTATTATTATATTCTTGTAATCATCGACAAACCACAGTAGTTACTACCTTTATTACAAATCAGCAATTTCAATCAAAGAAAACATATAGTGCCGTCAACGTAAAGTGTCGCCTGGTATATTAACCACTCAAATAATAAGTTGGTACTTGTTTACAAACTACTGATGTACCGGGTATACGTATGTTCATTTAGTTGCATGTATAGAGTCGTATTGGAGAAGAAGAAAACGCAGTTCTTAGCCAATTGCAGTTCATTTCTTTTGTACCCTGGATTATCCGTACATTCATAATGTTTATAAAGCCTTAGTTAATACAGTTTGTTGCTATTTCAATCAGTAGCAATGTGTAGTAAGCAATGATGAATAGGACGGTATTGAATGCACATATGAGTAATTACCTTTATGAACGTTTCTATTGTGACTTAACATATCAGCTCATCAATAAAGACAACACAACTTTGAAGCAAACGAGGTAGAAACAGTTGTCTGATGCGTCGACTTATATCTGGACCTGATACAAGTATACCCATGCCACAACCAAACGATTACATCTTGCTAATGACTTAAACCAAAGTCGATATTGCTAAGGTAGTTCCCTTTTTGCGAACAAGGTCATAGACGTTGCTAAGAGGGAACGAGCTTGTTGTGATAGAAAGCTACCAGAATGTACCGAAGACAACGAAAAGACGTAAAGTATGTCAAATGTCATCAAAAGATACGAGGGTCATTTCTATGTGTTGGGTGTTTCAAGCGAAAGATGCCTTACTTACTCATCATTCGGTTCTCTTCATTGATTTCGTTTTTCCTCAGGTCTTGACTCTACTGTTCTTCGCCTTGTGGTTTTCAGTCTTGTTCTTGGTATCTTAAAGCCACGGGGTATCAATTGAGACGCTTGAAGCCTATGTTCCACTGAGCATGTCTTTGTCTAGGAGATGAACTCCCGATGGAGATTTGGGAGGCATCGTAAACAGGTTCCTCGTTGTCTACAGGAAGTATCGGGGAGGTCATCAGACAAGTTGTGACATCAGGAGGATTCATGATAAATCGAGAAGAATCGGGATACATTGCAAAAACACTCGATGTGTTCCAATTTGCGTCAGTACCTCTTCCTCGGGGATGTACTCCCGATGGATTTAAGAGCTTAGAATGCGTCTAGGATTCCTTTCGGGAAAGGTCTCCGGTGTCTCGGGTGAGCTTCGTGAACGTTTTAGGGAACCTTGGGACAACTTGTGAAAACGCGAGTACATGTACATGCATCAGTAAGATTCAATACATGCCCCATGTATTCGCGCTGTCATGTCGGGAATATCACGGGAAGGCAACCCTGAAGCGCACCAGAGCCTTGAAAATACCAGTAATCATGGCACTTATGCGAAATAAAAATGCGCTAGGCATCCCAGAGGCTACTTGATACAAAAAGTGATACAAGTGTCACGAACCCTAGGGGATATTTAAAAGTTCGGAGAACTTTCGGTGCTATTTTGGGGACACATTTGCGGTCTCGGGCTTGCATTGCTGAAGTGAAGCTTCGGGTAAGTCATGAGACATTCTGGGTCATCGGGAGGAATCGGGGTGGGGTTTTCCCGATGTAGTCCTGAAGTTATTCGTCAGTCCCACTGCCTCGATGATTTACCCCCGATGGAAATTAAGGGCTTCGGGAGGTGTTGGGATCAGGTTCTGCAAGAAGTATTGAGAAAAATAAACAAATGTGTTATTTCTCTTCGCTGATAAGTTTGCATATAGTCCCGACATGCATTCTGGGGAATTGTTCCAGCCACTGGAAGCCTACGTCTGATAATAGTTGAATGATATAGGTAGAATTTGTCAAGATATAATATGTTAAACATATTTGGGCCAACATATGTTTCAGATTTGTCTTAGGCAGCCATTGTGGAAACTTGACAGTTCATGCGTATCTTCATGATATCTTAAATTTGCTTGATAGATTCGCATATTCGCAATTTATTTTTTCTGTTCTACTGTTTAGATTTTCCAAATTAAACGTAATCTATATAATGCTGATCAAAGAAGGTTCGCTATATTTGTCTATTAAGTGTATAATTTTGTCATCATGATCAATATCTGAGTCTTGTGTCTCTTTGGTGTTGATTTGTAGTCAACCCTACTTTGCATACTAGCTAAAGAAGAGTATGAAGGATATTAAATAACTATCAGATGTCATGATATAGACGTACATGTATATAGAATCACCATCTGCGACATTCTAATATTCAAGTCTGTATGATAGTTGTGCCATCAAAGAAACCCAAACTGTATACAGTACATATAATTCTCAGAACATGTCCCCAAACGACCACTGTATCATTGTTTGGGTTCCACTCTTTGACGGGTGTGAAACTATTTTTCTGCTAGAAAACATATGACAGTCTGTTGGATATTAGAAGAGACGTACATTCAGGTGAGACAGAGAGTTGTACAAGCTAGTTGATGATTCCTGTTTGTTAAAGCTCTATATATCAAGGCTTGAAATGCTTCCGCCAAGAAGTTGAAAAAAAAGTTAAGTTACTAATAGTCGAGGGCTGCTTTCAGTAGTTAAGCTGTTCAGCCATCCTGTGACATTTTAACTTCCCTGGTCATTTGGCTACCTAAGGAACCCTGCGTTCGAGTTTCCCTGAGGCTACTATTTCTCTCCTGGTGGGTGTGCAGCAAACATCGATCTGCGGCGCCGAAGACTATCGAGCATGTTCAGACACCACCTCACAGGCACCGATTTACAACTTGGCCGAGTGGAGGATGTGGGTAATTCTTGCTCAGAGAAATTGAGCATAGTTCCAGACGGGGATTGAACCCGGCAAACTACCAAGCAGGCACTTGTATACGGATACGAGTCGATGAATCCATAATGGATACAGATATCAAGACGTGACTAAGGTATTAGCAATCGTCTACAAATGTCTACTAATTCTACATACTGCTTGCATCGAACTGAGGTGTTTGTAAATTCACGTGCAAATATATCAACAGCAAATGTTCTCAATCAATCTCAAACTTAACAGCGACATTGTAACTTGTCTTAGTTGTACATATATACACATCTTTAGCACTTAAGGGGGTGTATGCACCTTGTGTTTAATGATCATACCTCCCACGGAAGGGCATGGGTACCCGCCGTTTCTCGGTATTCTGTAGATGTTATACATTTGTAACAGGAAAAGCATACGTTCACTATACATTGTATATTCATTTTAATTTAAACACAACATGAATGAAAATATCAATCTGGTGCTGTATGGAAATATAATATTGTATAACAGTGTTCATGCTTTTAAATGAAACGTTCCCCACCCATTTTTATGCTTTTACAATGGAACAAGTAAAAGTATATGAACAATTTGCAAGATCATTATGATTATCATCATCTTTTTATATTGATATAGCATATTTGAACCTAATTTTATGTTTGTTCTTATTTATCACACCCAACTTGAATTTATGGTGTAGGTCTACGTGTAGGTAGCTCATTCCTCCTTAAATGAAAGTGGACCTATTTTAAATGAATTGGAACATTCCAAAACCAATATAATAGTTGTTACTTGTAATCCCATTTAAATCAATGCAAACATATATTACTTATTTATATTGCTTTTAACGCTATTGTGTTAGTTTGGGTTCATTTGTCGTTTTACCCCACCCAATTTAAGCGATCGTGTGCCCTTAAATGAATGAGAAGGTAAGTGACCAGTTAACATATCAATAGCAAAGTATCTCACCTTTAAATAAGAACCATTTAGGCTTTCAAATAGCAAAAATGACGACATTATAACAAATATATTGTTCATACACGTCGGATTTTTATAAAAAATATTGCTAATTTTTGGTGTTCTCATCAATATTCATGAATATACCAATACATAAATTTATAAAAAGTTATTTGTATTGATAGCCCAGTGCATTAGCTTCATTTTGATACCATTTGTATAAATTTTGACCGAAAACTGACAGAGATATATTGATATTTTGAGCGCGATATATAAAAAATGCACTCATTTGACCTTTGACCTAATTCTGAGAAAACGAGGCAAAATCACGGATGGCATCCGGCGGTTTCAGATTACACACATATCAAAGATTACATATAGCATGGATGCCACATTCTACTCTCCGATGCCATGGCCCGTCACATTTTCTCCGTATGGACTCCCGACTAGATACTCGTTGTCTATCCTATACAGAAATAAGAATAAATAATTATTTAAACTTGTCTAAAATGTTTCGCTTTGTATGCTCTCAATGATACATGGAAAAGTAGAAAGGTGAACAATGTGCCATGTAAATTGTTAACAAACGATTTGTGACGGACGGACATATGCATCAATCTTACATTTTAGCTGGGTCCTATGTTGAACAATGTGTCATGTAGAGCATTTTCAAGCTATTTGTGGCGGACGGACATATGCATCAATCTTACATTTTTAGCTGGGTCCTATGTTGAACAATGTGTCATGTAGAGCATTAACAAACCATTTGTGACGGACGGACATAATTATACAATAATCTTACATTTTTAACTTGGTCCTATGTTGAACAATGTGTAATGTAGAGCATTAACAAACGATTTGTGACGGACGGACATATACAATAATCTTACATTTTTAGCTGGGTCCGATGTTGAACAATGTGTCATGTAGAGCATTAACAAACGATTTGTGACGGACGGACATATACAATAATCTTACAGTTTTAGCTGTGTCCGATGTTGAACAATGTGTCATGTAGAGCATTAACAAACGATTTGTGACGGACGGACGTCTACAATAAGCTTACATTTTTAGCTTGGTTGAACTGAACAAATAATGAAAGGAATCATTACGTCAGCCGGTTAGGGTTACATCATATATCATCATATATCCGGATCTATGACAGAAGTACATGTATTAGTTTGTTAAAACCACTCAAATAACATTTCTTGCGCTCATTCAAGCGGATAAATGTTGAATGTTTTATTAATAACTTTAACAAAAAAAGAGAAAATGATGTATTAACAAGCAAAATAGAGTTAGACCTTTCTGAAAACAGTGTGTTATTATTGGACGATATTATGCTGGTTTTACTTCCACCAGACAGACGACCGATTCTTCAAAATTTGAAAATTTTGAATGTGAGAAAAATTCAATCAGCACATAGACATCCACTCACCCTGAAGGAAACATTCTTTGAAGCAATAACTGCCGGTAGGGATTTAAAACACATTGATTTATCCGAAACAAACGTTAAAGTAATAGATTTTAGTCGGATGTACAGATTTAGTGAAACCGTGGAAACGTTTATTATGCAGAACCGTTGAGTACAATTACGTCAGCCGTGAACTTTCAGAAACCAACATATAGAAGTTTAAAAACATTAGAACACCTAAGTGGTACATTCTTGCCTATTTCGAACACAGCAAACCGTTTCAAACCGGCACAGCAGTCCAATAGGACTCCTGCTTTTTACCCGGAAGAAGAAGAAAAAGAGCTCTCATGCTTGGACAATGTTGAAAATTTAATTCTAAATAACTTAATGACCGCCACGATCTCTCAGGTTCCGCAAATTGGCAATCAATCAATCAATCAATCAATCAATCAATCATCTGAATATGACCACGTGTGACTGGAACTTGACACACATTTCAATCAGCAGAAATAATGTCAGGTCAATAAACATGAAAGTGACTTTAAGCCCAACCATGGAAGAGGCAATACGGTTTATTGACAAGTCGTATAATATACTTGAATATCTCCGACCAACGTTAATAACGTCATGTAAAAACACGAACCATCTAGATCTGTCTCATAATAAACTTCATATGATGCAAAAACGTACAGTGTTCAATTCGTTAATTTATTTCGAACGTTAGTGAATTTGAAACTTCTCAACCTTTCCCACAACGAGCTTACAAATCTCCCCGCAGATATTCTTCAAGAAACGAGAAATCTAGAGGAACTTAACTTGACATATAATAACATTACTTCAATCACTTTTCGTATTGATCATTTTGTAAACCTGAACTGTCTTAACTTACGATCGAATACTAGTAGTTTTCACTTTCTAGATGCTCAATCTGTTGCCCAGTTTGAAGTGTTTACCAGTCGGTTGAACTTACTTCGAGAGATTGAAGGTAACATTTCTATTGATATCAGCGAGAATAAATTCATAAAAATTATGTGTTTGTGACAACAAGAACTTTAAATCTATAGAATGGATAGAAAACATCCTGATGTCATTGGTACAGAGGAGAGTGGTCGTACGTGCACAATTGATAATCAGAGCTGGAGTATAAATAAAACAACTGTTAACACTTTAGAACAACACTGCATGATGATGAAAACGGGTAAGTTAGTGCTGATAGTTGGAATACCACTGCTAGTAAGTGTGGCTGTTATAATGGTCATGTTTGTCGTGATAAGGAAGCTCCTGAATAGACGGTATGCGAGTCAGCAAACATTCAAAGAAACTGTATTACAAATAAACAATGGTGAGTTTCCATGGAAATATATCGCGTTTGTATCATTTTGTTCAGAGAATGAAGTGACCGCCGGGGAACATATTATACCACAACTTGTCCAGACAATAGAACAGGTAACAGAAACCCGCCGACAGCTTGTATCCATCGGAAACATTTATATAAGACCTGGATTTCCTATACGTACTGAACTTGTTGAATGTATTCTTAACCCTGCAGCTATAGTTATAATGGTATCCAATAAGTATTGTCAGAAACAATGTTGTCAGATAGAAGTGGCAGATTCGTACAATTTAAATAAGCCTATTATTTTGATAATGTTGGAGAAAGTAGAACCACACCACATGAGGAAGATACTGACCAAGATATTCCAACATTATACACATGCATCGTGGATATATGATGAGAATTGTGGTCGTTTACAACCTAAGGTAACACAAATAGTTAATTCTATGATAACGTTGGCTGGTCATAATAAGAAATACTTCAAAACAGACAATCCTACAGACATCGAGTTGTTGGAACTCATGCAAATCATTACATGTTTAGTTGGTTTTATTATCGTTAAGGATAAAATAAGTATTACTATGAATTTATTCCACATAATTATGAACATGTGTATTCAGCTTCTTATATTATTGTTTGTACATGTATTGTCATAAGTATATTCACATTGCTGTATGTTCATTTTAACTATGTGACAAATACATGTAGTGTGCTTATCATTTGTTATTACGTGTAATAATAAAAAAAAATAATCAGCTTTCGTATATTTGATTTGGCGTAGTGACTTTGGTTGGTTATGGCCCTATGTGAATTCAGTATCGAAATAGGTGACCAAATGTCAGAGGGTTATATCAAATGTATAGCCTATTGCGTGTTAACCAATTGATTGTGGACGATGTTCGGAAGTCAGACATAATTATAACGACCCAAACAGCACATACAAACTATCAAAACATGGCAACAGTGAAGGAACATGTTACACGAACCAACCCGACAAGCTTAGGTAGAGCGCTAGACTGTCCGCCTGGGTATCCGGGTAGTTCAAGTCAGAGGTCAGACAGGTCGTCTGTGGTGTCAGTTACCGGGATGTCATGTACAAGTTGAGATGTTGCGACATGCCTGTTGTGTACGGAAAAACAATGAACTACTGTCCTGGTGATAAATAGTTCTAGGACAAACTAATTAGGTCAACTCATCAACACAATAGTATACATGTTTGTACACATGTTTTAACTGAGCACAAACATTATCATAATCCAACCAAGATAAATATCGTAAACATAATGTAGTGATTCGGCGATCTTAATGTCCCATATTTTGGAGGTCGATTAATCGTGGTGATAATATTTCTTGGTCGAGTTCAACAACGCAAACAGCGAAAATTTATCTCCCTCAAAAAATAATTATTTTACTGTATAACGCACATGTTTGTCATATATACCCAGACATTTTCTGTTCTTCTATGAAATATTTACAAACATACGTCGAATATGAACGGCATACGGGTTACAGTTCACAGAAATCGTACAATTTATTTATTAATTATTCATAAATCGAAAATAATCCCTAGCTTAAAGCCGCTGTAGGACCTTTGTATGGTCAGATCAATATTGCCATTCTGAGATTGGCGGTGAATGTCGTGTACACAAAGACAGTATTTAAAACGCTTTTATGAAATAAAACAAAGGATATTGAAAAACAATAATGTTGCAAAGAGTCTGGAGAAAAGCACAGAGCCTAGTATATCATATAATAATTATGTTCATTATGTCATTCAATACCACATAGCTCGAAAATGGCATACCCATTTATAACGATCTGTTCTGTTCTGATGAAAAGAGGAAAAGCTGGATTTTCAAAAAATATATAGTGGCAGATTTCTTTCTCTCTCATACCATCGTGGCGATGGAAACCAGCATCAGGAATGAGGTGTCGAAAGTGATTGATACAAGTTGGAAAAACTTGTTTCGCAATCGATTTAAAATAAATTATTTTTTTGTAGATATAGACTAAACCTAATTAATAGCATTCGATCTATGATTATAGTTATCTGTTGTACTGGGAATAGCACAAGTATAATTCAAACTGATCTATTCGTCACGTTCAGGATAATCGTTCTCAAAGTATTAACCACAGCGTCCTGGGTTTTCATTCTAACTTAGTTAAGGTCGATCGTAAAACAATATCTTCCACTTATATAAACCACTCTTGACATTGCATCCCTGAACCTATCCATCACCACGAGGGTATAAGAAAAGAGAAGCCATGTTTTATATGTTAATGTTGAGAAGCGTCATGCAAAGGAAGACCTGGTATAAAACTCTGGCTTTGAATTACTACTTACGACTTATAGGACCCGTATATATATAACATCAGCATCACATGGCTTCTTATGAGCCTTTTTTCATGAAAATCGGAACTGGTCATGTTGACCAAAATGAAGTTTTTCCATAAACATTATGCAATAGTCCTAACACTCATATCATTAACAATCAAAATCACGTGCCAAAGTATGCGTGGTCATTCATGCGATAATTTTTGCATTTTCGCCATCAAATTATATGATCACATTTAAAGGTATTTCGGGTTTAAAAAGTGACCAATTAGAAAAGTGGTTGAGTAATAATAATAAAAATAAAGACTTTATTTAAAGAGGCAACACAGTTGGGTATACCCAGTCTTCCCTGTGAGCCTCATTAACACATTTACAAATTATGTACAGTAATAACAGAAGATAATAGTAACAATTAACAAGAACAACAATAGCAAACAAGTAATGACATGGCTGAAAGAGAATTAAGTTTAAAATGTACTATCATACATAAATAATGAATAATAGCAAGTTATTGACATAAATGGTTTGTAGAAAGTTGTGTTGACCACCAGAGAACCACCACTTCAGATATTTGCTTTTGAATGTTTTAACACTTTTAGATACTCTTATATCATAGGGAAGTGAGTTCCATAATTTAGCACCCGAGTATGTCAATGATTTTCTGAAAAATTCAAGTCTCGGTTTTTGGTACAGAAAGAAGTCTTTGTTCAATTGAGTGTAGACTTAGTCGGAAAATGGGGCACGTGGTACCAGTTTAAGTGCCAGTACATGAACTGTCCTTGCATGCGGCCAAACAGTACTAATTAAAACATTCCCTTTTATCTGACATGTGCCCCAACTATGTTCTAGATCTTACATGATTTGAATGAGAAAACAAGACTTACGCTATTTCCTGAATGGGCATATAGTTTTATAAATAATAGATATATTATACCATTATCAAAGCTTTTAATGTAGTACCATGCAGTTATTGCAAATCTCGAAGAAGAATGATCAATATATTTTAACATTAAGAAATATATGATCCATTGACGTTATTTAGTGGGATATATAGCTTGCCATTAAGTTTATCAGTTATAAAATTTATCTCTAGGGAGTTTCCATAAAATATGAACGAACACAGATATCAGGCAATCTTGTTCTTAAGTTTTCCAATAATTCAAACATGGCCGATATTATCAGAAGGTCGGTATCGTTGAATATAGGGTAGCGCTACGTAACGCTTTCCAAGGAAGGTAGCCAATCACCTATTGTATTCCAATAACCAGTAAGGAATTTAACCATACTCTTTTCAAACTAGCCAATACTGTGGATAATCTGGTTTGTAGTTCAATTGAGTAAAATGTTATATAATACACAAACTGTAAAATCACATATTTTCGTGGGTATTAGATTTGGTGGATTTAGGTAGAACTGCACGTTCGTGGGATCGTAAATTCATGAATAACAAACATGGAAGGGTAATCTTATGTTCCATATTTTGAAGGTCGATTAATCGTGGGGCCTTATATTTCGTGGCCGAGTTCAACACAAAATCAACGAAAATTTAACTCCCTCGAAAAATAATGATTTAACAGTTCGTGTCTTGTATTACAATTTACTCATACTGGTTATTGGAACACAATAGGTGATTGACTGAGTTAAGATGCAATGTATTAAAATGCATAGCAATATATTTACATGCCAGTAGCTGTAACTCAGATGCACTCCGGGGAACTAACCTTGGTGAATATTCGAGAAATTACCCAAAAATGCATGTCTTTGAAAGCAAAAAAACGCCTTTACTTGACTTATTGTAGTTCTGGATACAGCCTGATTTAGTTGATTCTGTATGCATTATTTAACGTTACTCTGGAGTAACGATTTAGATTGACCTCGTCCAGAATGCCTATTGTTGTTACATACATATAAAGTCGTTATCTCGAACTAGCTTACATCTATATTATATATAAACGTGCAAACTTATATTCGCGGAATTTTCTTAAAAATACGATGAAATCCCCGATACTATAATAAACACGTGTAATCACTTCGAACGGAACAAAATGGTTTTCGAACTTATCTCGAATTTTCGTTACGTCGAAGTAACGTTAATTTTCACGGTCCCGAAAAATTCGAGATAACGAGGGTTGACTGTATGCTAAAAGCATCATTCAGTAAGAAGCATTGCAGTGTACAAGTCCTTGCAATTGTTTCTAATTATTCTATCGTATTACAAACATACACAACGTGTGCAACCAATGTGTGCTATCATTTAGAACGTATGAGTAGACCTATATACTTTTTAACTATGTTCAAATACCAGAGCGTTAAGCAGAGAACAAAAAAAAACCCCAAGAATAATGTCGAAGTTTCATAGAAAAAATCTACAATCGGAACATATCGGATAAACCCATGACAATTCCATTAGTGTGTGAATTCCTTAACAGCATATTTACGATACATATACCGTATTTCAAATTCTATATTATAGATGTGATGGCATAGACTAATGTGAGGTTCTTGTTTAAAGTGTCAATTAAAGCTGATTGATCATATAATTGCCTCAAAGCCAGAGGTTATTGGCCAAGTAAGAAAGGGATAAAACCGAATCATCACGTCCAACATCTCAGTCGAACGCAAACAATTGATTGTTTCAGAATGTACAATATCAAAAGCCGCTATATAGGTCTCAGCATTGTGTGTGCGTGTGTTTGTACAAAAGTATAAAACACATGCTTTGCCGACAGCAATAAAACGGTTTTGTGAGGAGTTATCATAGATCGTGCGGTTACATCTATCCCACGCAAAAGTATCATTTGGCACGGCGCAATAATAATGACTTGATAAAATATCGACCTCAGCTTAAGGTGACTCCCAACTCTTCATTTGAGCGGAAGTTTAGAAATCGGTGTAAATAAGACGTATTGAAAGCGTCTGACTACCATGATGAAATAGTACGAAAAACTTAAATTGATGTGTCAGCATGTTCTCATGACTTAAAATCGCGAATTTACTGTATAGTTAATATGAACTAATGCACAGCATTTTTTTAGCGGACCTACATTATTTGTAACATGCTCATCTAGTACTGGATTTGTTTGAAGATGCATAACTTTACAATAAATTGTTCGGTTACGAATTTACGAGCCTGGAGCCCGTTACCTAACCAATCCGTTTCCAAAAGGCGCTACCGAGCGCTTTCCTACGTCTATGCAACCTACAGAAGCGGTCCGTTGTCCAAGAAAGCGCTCGATAGCGGTTTGATACGAAATATTGGGTACGAAGTAACGAAGGACGATACGAACCTGTTATCGTTTGTCAGTCCGAATGAACATTTGTCAGCCCGATCAAAATGAAAATATATCTGTCTGTGGACAATGCACGTTTATCAATTTGTTTAATTCTAGGTCTACTTAATTCAGGGGTAACTAATTTAAACGTGCATAATTAGATATAAACACAGATAACAACTGATTTCAAATAGGCCTAATTTGATGTTTTACCTTTTTATACAGTAATGGGCTGCATGAGTATATCAGACAGTACTTTTGTTCAAGAGAAAAGGCTATTTTCATTTTAATTAATCATATTACGATTAAATATCAAACATCTTTAATCTTAATCACCTTTTCTTGTTAAATAAATCCTGTTGCAAATCGTCAAAACATAAAAGATATTCAGACGGAAAATTCCGGGTTTTATTGTATCCAATAACAACAACAACATGTAATTAGTTTTCGCGACCTTTATCCCGCGAATATTTTTACAATTGTTGACGATTTTGGAGGGATTTTTTATTACATCTCGGCGAGGAATTACGAGATTGCATTCGTTTTACTTTCTTTACAATAACCTACAACTACGAAGTGGAATTATCAGTCCGGTTCGGATACGTTAAGACCCGAAACGGATTTTATACTAATTGTATTGCAAAGGGAAGTAACCGCTTTGCAAAGGGAAGTAACCGGAACATGTCAACTTCACTTCAAGTAACAGGAACATGTGTCGTTTTTATTAGAATTTCTAAAGATTGGTTGATATTTCGCACATATGAACGATTCCCGCTCGACTTACTTCGTTATCTCAGAGTAATCAATTGTCTCATAACAGTTTGTAGCATCGTTTATGCACTGAAAATGTTAACATTTCCTTCCGAAGCGGGCAAAAAAATGGCTGCTATTTTTGTTTCCAAACATTTAGGAAATAGCCCTCCCCATCTAGAAGATGGGTTGCACAGCAACCATGGAAGAATGATAATTATTATCTATTCTTTTCTAGACAGGGGCCTACGCTAGTTTTTGGAATATTTTTAAACCTCATTAAAAAATAAAAGAAAATTTATGAGCTGCCGAAATGTTTTTGTTATTCTATTGGCAGCCATTTTTCAGTATCTTTGTTTCAGTGCGGGATTTTAACACAAATTTCCAAATCCATTAGTGAATTGGAACTCTGACCAAATCACGTGACATGTGTTATCGTAAAGTGGAACGACATCCGCAGGCCGTAACTAAAACTAGGTCATTCAGCTTTTTATAACTAAAACTAGGTCATTCAGCTTTTTATAACTAAAACTAGGTCATTCAGCTTTTTATAACTAAAACTAGGTCATTCAGCTTTTTATAACTAAAACTAGGTCATTCAGCTTTTTATAACTAAAACTAGGTCATTCAGCTTTTTATAACTAAAACTAGGTCATTCAGCTTTTTATATCTAAAACTAGGTCATTCAGCTTTTTATATCTAAAACTAGGTCATTCAGCTTTTTATATCTAAAACTAGGTCATTCAGCTTTTTATAACTAAAACTAGGTCATTCAGCTTTTTATAACTAAAACTAGGTCATTCAGCTTTTTATAACTAAAACTAGGTCTTTCAGCGTTTTTGTTTTGAATTTGGACTTTCAACGGTTAAGTTATGTTTCTCGTTGAGTTGTATGTTGGGCATTATGCCGTGAACATGTGGTCTGTGTGTTTATGTATTCTGTGCTCGGCTGTTTCAGTTGAGGGTGGCCTTCCCTGTCCGCTTTCCTATCTTCTAGAACAGGAATATTGTTACTTATGGTATTCATGTAAGTTTTGTAAGGATGCTTATCTATATAACCTTTCTTAATTTAACGATCTACTAATTCTGACATGTTATCCTTTTCCTACGTCATACAAAGGAACATGTGCCATGTTTAAACTGTTTCTATCAACAGGGGAGTTATATATACACAGTATAACACCGAAACAGAAAATAGCCACTAGATTTAGTTGGTATACGAATATGTGATAGGAATATACGGCTCCCTGTCGAGCGGTATGCTATAATGTTACATGTAGATGGTATAATTTTATGTATGAAAGCCATAAATACAATTGATTAAATATAGCGTTCCAGTTTTTCTATCGTAACTTCTACAACATAAAAGCATTACAATATTCGGACATATTCTGTCCTCGCCATCCACCAGCGTCATTCATGTCGTAAACATGTCATTCTGAGTGGTTCTACACAACAATCAATTATTCCCACACAATCATAGCTTTTGTTAGTATATTGATACATTCACTATCTGGTTCAATTTTGTATATCGTATATAAATCACAGAACGTAGTTATTGGGGAAACATATTCTGAACTTCATACATGCACTGCATCAATCAAGTGTATATTTCTATTATTATATAATAAGGATAATATATATATATATAAGAATACTGTAATGTACGGAAAATTCAGATGATTAGATATTTATAATTCTCTGGACAATCTAAAAGCATACCAAAGCGGCCGCTACGACTAGTCAACCACACAACATACACGGAACGTACAGTACCATCCAACAACAGCAACAAAAAGGATGTTTGACTTCAGCTGTCAAAAACCCAAACTTGACATGTGATATTTTACATATATGTCTATTAAATTCCCTCACTGTGATTCGAATCCGTCACATACTGATTTAGCTGCACGTGACCTTACGAACTGCTGCCGGTCCCATGCGAATACAGTAGATTCAGAGTTATTTCAAAGAATCATTAACTGAGTTAAAAATACAGATTTTCCTTGGCATTTAGTTTCTTTGCCGGTTTCCGCCTGAAGGGAGCAATTACGTCGTCATTGTGCAATCAATACATTGAGCCACTTAACTACACGGAGATATCGCCTTATCAATCACTTCATACCAGGCCTTTACAAAACCATTTTCAAATTGTCGTCTGCCATTTCCTTAGGAATGAATAATTCAACAATTCTACAAAATACAACGCAGTTCCAATCGCTAAAACGCTTGTCGCCTATGTTCTTGGAAATGATTGGTCGGCTTCAATCAGCGTCAGTCAAAAGCTTGGGATTCATTTCATAAACGTTGCTGGCTGATGATGGAAACTTGCGACTATCGGTTTATGAATCCCGCGGGATTATAACGCAATATCGAACTCGCGTTATCGGATTATTATTGAATATGAGTTGACTGATAAAGAGGCGTCACAGGGAAATAGTTCACATAATACCCACGTGACGTAATAAACCTTTGTTCCACGCCAGAAACAATAACTAAAAAGCATCGGGTGGACCCGTTTCTAAGAGTCAAACATAATTAGGTTTATTTCACAAAAAATATGGGTTCACTTAGTATATATACTCTAAATAATTTACGGATAAGTCCGATCTTAGCTATGTCTATGAAACCGACAACGGAAGTCCGACATCAAAGAACATGTATCATAGATATACATGTGTATTTGCAACCCAAAAAGTTTCACAAAATTGTACCTTTATAATTCAAATTCATTAATACATGTACATGTCGTTGGTTGTCGTCAGACTTTCCGACGTTTTATTATAGATTGTCCAGTTATACATAATGGTCATTTGACCGAAATTAATTATCAACCAATTCTAACATGCATGTGACAAATAACTCACAACGGTATCTGCATCGCTGTGACGAACAAACATTTCCAGAAAGTAAGGCCGTATTTATCAACAATATATAAGGTACTAGCAGTAAGTCTGCTTGTATCTATCTTAAAATTGATTTACTGTGATACAATTGGACGTTCACCTTCCCCTAGGAAGGACGAACACTCGACATTCTTGCAGAGGAGGAAATAGCAACATTGCCACGGCACATCCCCATATCATAAACTGCTATATGCTAAGGAACGGGGCACATGCACCATTGTATTTTAATAAAAAGGTACAAACTAGTGTTTAACAGTGTATAAACGAGTCAACTTCCGGTTATCACAGTAAGGCATACACGTTGAATTATCGAATCGGAAATCACACATGATGTTGCTCGCAATAAGTCATTCAGGTCGAATTGTATAGTATCCCAATAAATCATACAGTGGTTTGGTTTATACGCTGTGAGTTTCATCCCTGTGGGACGACAGCATTGTCCCTTTCTTAGAGTAAGGTGTTGCCGTCAATTACTAGTATTAATAGGAAATTCACAAGCAAAAATGTTTCATCAATAAAGGCCTTCAGTCATGTCGGCAAAATTAAAACCATCCGAACCATAGCGTCTGGTCACATGGATATGTAGAGAAACTCGGTGTAAGAAGTACGATGTCATAAAAGAATATTATATAAATAACACATAGCTTCGAGGGTGACAGTAAAAAGGTCAGCCAGAGGAAAGTACTGTTACCCAAGGCCGAAGTATGTTCTAGATTCATTGTAAATATTATGTTATTGTCTCTTAACTTGTTTATATTGTTTTGTTGTATCATAGTGTGTATTTGAATAGCTAAGTCTTGTTTATACAAACTTCATTATTATTCTAAGTCAATTTTATTATTTACTTTCATGCAATTGTTAAGTTTGACTACTTTCATTTCATTTGTTAAGTTTACTATGTTTGCAATTATCATGTTAAATGTATGTATTATATGTTGAGGTCCTCATGGAAGATTGTGTTTATATGCAAATGTGTTAACCTCGTAAAATAAAGTCATTATTATTATTATTATTATATTATTATTATTATTATAAGGCCGCGGGTAACAGTACTTTCCGAGGGCTGACATTTTTACTGTCACCCTCGAAGCTATGTGTTATTTATTTTATTACCCCAAACTTTTTTTCAGCGATTATCTACAGTAACTGTAAACCAAGAAAATGTCACGTGACAAAAAAGTACTGTCAAAAAAGTACTATCACCCTGCTGACAGTAAAAAATGTTCAATCATGTGGTATATTGATCCGCTTGATCGTAATAGTAAGAATACTACCTGTTGTTTGTCTATGGGAAAAAGTGAGGGGTAATAAAACGTATTCAATCAGGGAATAGAAACCGAATATTGTGGGTAATAATATACTTAAAACAGAACAAAGCAGGACCGAACTTAATGCTCTGCAACCTGTGTGCTAGTTGAGCAGGCTGAGGAATAAGTTGCTAACTAAAAGTAGTAAAAATGAATGATGTAAAAAGGGGGAGATATCCAAGATGATACGAAACCATATAATTATGCACTGTAAACTCGCATATTTTCGTGGGGATTAAATTTCGTGGGGTTAGATAGAAATGCATGTTCCTGGGTTAGTACATTCGTGGAATACTAAGCATGGAAGGGTAATCTTATCTTCCATATTTGGGAGTTCGATTAATCGTGGGGATTTCTAGTATATTTCGTGGGCGAGTTCCGAACAACGAAATCAACAAAAATTTAACCCCCTCGAGATTTTATTTTACAGTATTTGATACTACAAATGTATTTGAAGTTGTAACTCCGTGAGTATCATTGGCGAGAAATAATGAAGGGTTTTGTCATCAATTGTCTCGTGCGCTGAGTTTTTGGTGAACTAGACATGTGACCATCCTCACACATCAGTGGTTATTCAAGTTCCCCGACTACCTGTGATATCACAGGTGTAGAATACTCTGGGGGGGGGGCGAGAATGACATGTGACCGACATGTGACCGACATGTGACCCTTAAAGTAAATTTCTACAAACTTGATGAACATTTTGTTATATAGTCACGTATCAATAATATGGAATTTAGATTAGCGTATACATGTATATATTACGTATGTGTATCTACAGTACCACATAGTTGCCACATTCGCTGAAATGTAAATATCAGGATTTCTCTACGTTAATATTGACATTTGAAGAATTACTGGTAATTAGGAGAAAACTAACACATGGTAATTCTAACACCATGAGAATAGTTAATACTAACAGCTGATGATACTGGCGTAAATGTAATTAGATCTACATGTACTTCTTTAAATAAAGAAACTGAAAATACATACATTGAATCCGTGTTATAAGGTTATCCAAAAGTCTGCTACATTCCTTTTCCGGACACAAAAGCTACTTAAACTGTCTCAATATGGAATACATAGCTCGGTAATTATCCACTAGCTAAGGAAAATTCAAAATCCGATATTAAGTTGAACACAGTTTGTGCGTACTTGTCGGCTACAAAATAGGACTAACACATGCAGATTGTATGGCCAGTATTGTCAAATAAACGGTTGTTACAACGCCGGTTGACGAGAAATAATCAATTTTCAATTTCCACAATTCTACTTGATACTACGATCGAACATGTTGTGAATGAAGGGATAAATGACTACACGAAGAAATGCTACAATGGACACTAGCTCTCACACACCAGGACAATCTTGTTGAGTTTCTAAAACTTCTACCAGATACTCGAACGTCATTGCAAAATTGTTTCCAGTTATGCCTATGCTAAGTTGTACCGTTTAAAAGTGACAAAGGGCCAGTACCTTTGCTCCTAATACATTCATAATTTGAAAGCACAATACATGTGTGTCGAATGTTCGAACCTATGATATGCCGTCGGTTCGGAAAGGATCGGTCTAGTGTGCTGTCAACGAGTGAAATATTACCTACCTGCATGGGCTGTTATTCACAAGGCGTCTTAGTGATCAACTTTAAAGTTAAAGAAGTGTGATGCAGCCTGAAAATAGTTCTTGCTAATTGGAGAATAGCCATGTTTTCTTTGTGGTTGAAGTAACATAAGTATTCTTTATTTTGCATTTTAGGCCACCAAACAATATACATATAACATATTTACAATGTACATATCATGACAGTAATGTAACAATTTATATACATGCATAGGTATATTAAATTAATGGAACAATGTAGACACAATATTAACATCATATTTATCATATTATTGTTCAGAACGGACCTTTAAAGCATAATAAATAAACATTGCCAGATTTCGTATTATTGTTTCACTTGCACAAGTCATTAGACAATTAAATTTAAGTTTAATTCATCAGGGAATTCTTACAAACTACATTGTATTTAAAAATATGTATATCTATGTCTTGTTTAGCGGATATAGATATGAAATTTCAAGATTTTAAAAAATGTTTATTTTTCTAGTAACATGACGATGTTTGTGAATACCAGCTCAGGTGTGTCAGAGAAAATGATGCTGGGTCATTTGACTAGCACCCTTCGGAATATCGGACTACTGTTTTTTTAGCCGTCTTTTCCAAGGTTTCACAGGGTGCTAGGCAAAATGACCCAACTGCTGATAGAGATCCTACATTCCGTTTAAAGCTTACCTTTTCCCTTAGCGTAGCGATTCATAGAAATCAGTACAGAAATAAAATATTTGCGGTTATTTTTATTTTCGAAGAGAAAAGCTTTTTTCGTCTTGGACCTGTAGCCAAAAGTCAAGCGGTATTGCTATACTGTATAAGATGTGTAACTGTACTGATTGCGTTTCAGAAAGCGGTGTCATTTTACATAAGTAGGAGAATGAATGCATTGAAGTTGTACTTGAAAACAAAGTTTTAAGTTTATTTACATATAAGCGCATGAGTCCCGAATCGGGCAGCATAAGCAAAACATTTTTATACAATTCATAGACAATGTTGACACGTGACAAAATGGAAACGACTATACATATGTACATTGTTTCAATACATATATGTAGCAAGTAACAATAGAAAATAGAAACAACATTTATATCATCAGATTCATACGAGTATATAGAGAGTTAGCATACGACATTCAGTATAACATAATTTGCATTGTAGACTATTCAAAACTTGTGAACCTGTAATTACTGTACCATGAGATTTGGTATTATTTGATTCAGGTTCAATGAGACTGCTGGATAGTGGGTAAATATTTAGCTGGTGTTGATTGTCCTATACGCTGTAACACTTATATCACGGAGAATTTGACATGATCCTGACTTTTATACATGAATATACATTAGCCGGAGATAACACTAGCCTTTGTACACAAATAAAAATGAAATACATTTTCGGTACTCATTTTTTGTTCAATCTTGTGCATATACACTTTTAACACTGATAACTGGCGGTCAGTCGACCGTGCAGTGTTATAATTTGCTTTGTTTGTTTATTGATAAAGCTAGAGTTATCTCCGGCGAACTATATTACAAGGTTCTTGTGTTTAATATATAAATTGCCGCAAGCAAATCGTGCACTATTGGTAATTTAGATTCTCGTCCAGGCGCTGGGCATAAACGAATAGGAGAACCTCTCTTCTGTGTGCTTGGCATAAACGAATAGGAGAACCTCTCTTCAAGATGTTTGGTATAAACGAATAGGAGAATCTCTCTTCTGTGTGCTTGGTATAAACGAATAGGAGAATCTCTCTTCTGGGTGCTTGGTATAAACGAATAGGAGAATCTCTCTTCTGTGTGCTTGGTATAAACGAATAGGAGAGTCTCTCTTCAAGATGTTTGGTATAAACGAATAGGAGAATCTCTCTTCTGTGTGCTTGGTATAAACGAATAGGATAATCTCTCTTCTGGGTGCTTGGTATAAACGAATAGGAGAACCACTCTTCTGGGTGCGTGGTATAAACGAATAGGAGAACCTCTCTTCTCGGTGCTTGGTTTAAACGAATAGGATAATCTCTCTTCTGGGTGCTTGGTATAAACGAATAGGAGAACCTCTCTTCTGGGTGCGTGGTATAAACGAATAGGAGAACCTCTCTTCCCGGTGCTTGGTATAAACGAATAGGATAATCTCTCTTCTGGGTGCTTGGTATAAACGAATAGGAGAACCTCTCTTGTGGGTGCTTGGTATAAACGAATAGGAGAATATCTCTTCTTGGTGCTTGGTATAAACGAATAGGAGAATCTCTCTTCTTGGTGATTGGTATAAACGAATAGGAGAACCTCTCTTCCAAAAGCTTGGTATACACGAATAGGAGAACCTCCCTTCCAGGTGTTTGGTATAAACGAATTGGAGAAGCTAGTTACTTCTGAAAACTTTTATGTTTCCCCACTAAACTATCTAGAGATGAACTGATTTCTAACCCAGAGGTAGCCTCGCGTGTATCGGTTAAAGACACAAAACACGTTAAAGAACTAAGGAGTCTATTCGGGCGGAAAGTACCCGAATTCAATTAATCACATAACTGTCTCCTTCATCGAGATGCCGGGTCATTGGCTAAATAGGCAGACCACGCATTGCGACCGACTCAGTGGAACGCAAACATAAAAAGCATCAAACAAAGTATCGATGTGGGAAAGTAAAGATGTTTAGAGTTAAAACGTGTGCCTCATAAGCCAAACTTACAGACTCAATGTCAGCACTTCAGGCGCTCTCAGCAAGACCATTGAATACCCTTACAAGACATTTGAGTCAAACATCAGTCGTCTGTCTGAACATAACAATGTAGTAATTCAATGGATTCCTGCTGAAATGAAGCGGCCGACAAACTTACAAAAGAAGCAACTAAGAAAACACAACCCAAACCTCCAACCGCATACATTTTATAGAGACAAAGACACTGCTAAAGAACAGTTACAGATTAGACTGGAATACCATGAACAGAGGTTATATGCCAGTGAAGTGCCTACACACACTTAACAGGTACACTTTATACAAGCAGAAACATTCCTGATACAATTACGGAATAAAAAAGCTTGCCATATAAGGTAACTGTCATAAGGTCGGTGCCTTCAAATGACCAATTTGCGAATGTATACGTAAAACAAAAATGTATATAAATGCAATTAGATCGTATTATGCTGTCTATCAAGCATAAAAGTCACCATATGTCGCCAAGTTAATATGTACATTAACGAAACCCCGATTTTATCCAAAGCTATTACACTTCGTGTCTCAGTATTTTCGTGTTTTATGTCAAAGGCGGGGCCAATATTGTAACAAGCGTAATAACGTTTGAAATGCCAAAACAATTATTCCGAGTTTTTCACATACTTTGGTTATAAATAAGTTCTAAGAGAAAGAGAAACTGGAAATTGACTCCCGTTGATACTCTATTACAAACAGTAATGGCGCTAGAACAAGTAATTGACTATCTACTAATTGTTGATTGGATATTTCATAATTACGCTGTTTATGAACAATCTGATATTAGCAATACAAAATTGGAAGTTAGCGGTCAATTATTTACATACGGATGTAATCTGTTATTACAAGGTGGCATTTCAATACAAAATATACTATATGCATATTACATTGATAACTATTTGTTGAGGCCCTGGTGTAAATATTCGGACTCGGTCGTTTATATTATCATTCGTTAGATCAATGAATAAGTCCAAAGAATACATTGATACTGAATGTAGATCTACATACTTGGGGAGGTAGAGTTTCCATCACTCTCAACAGTCTGGTGTATGTATAGCACGGAGAATTTGACCTGATCCTGACCTTTATACATGTATATATTACAAGGTTTTTGCGTTGACTATATAAAATGCCGCGAGCAAATGGTGCAATATGGGTTCTTTAGATTTGTGTTTGTATTACTCATCGAGCGTCTTCGTGATTCTTCCCGCTATTGAAAACAAACCATCGGGGTTATGATAGAAATATAGACAATATTATATCAGCTGTTAAATTATGCTAATAGAAGGTCGAGAGTTGTGTCAAATTCTCCATGCTATATCATCGCTCACCTCACACCACATTCTACATGTGTTGAACGCTTTTATATGCTTTTATTTATTCTCGCCACCGGATATCCATATGGGCAAGGCCCCCAGAAGAGGTTAGTCACTTTAGTTTTTGGGTGATCGTGCATGATACAGAAGATGCCTCAGTTCCAGAAGCATCTCTGATTCTTTCACGTGCTTGATGTAAAGTGTCATACACGGGACCTTGCTTAACGTCTCGTCCGAAACACTGTTAGTGAGAATAGTTATGTTAGGTGGGAAACACTGAAAATCATTTCTGTTTTTGATCCTGCTGGAGTAGGGATCGAACCCATAACCTTCAGATCAGCAGTCAGTAGCCCTTACTAATAGACCACTTCAGTTCCACCTCAATGTTACCAGACCAGGCCCCAATTTCCCGAAGCATCTCAATCTGAGCTGAGATAAATCTCAAATATTGTCATGTGTCTTTGAGATCATTTCCATGGGATGCCAGACTCTGAAAGTTGGCATCACAAAACAGATACATTGTTCTGAGTTTATTACAGTAAAATATTTTGAGCTCAAAACTTAAGAATGATCTCAAATTTATACTCGTTGACTTGAGCAACATCTCAATTTGAGTTCAGATTTCTACTTGAGATGCTTCGGGAGATCGGAGCCTGTTCTATAAATAGGATCTCGTGACTTCTCGGTCGTTCGCAAATTTAGTCACGTGGTTAGAAATGTTCATCGACAATGAAGAGGCCATTTTGTATTGATCTGACAAAAATGACATTTCTTCGCCCTCTATACGAATCAATTACATGACATTAAGTTATGGAGATGTGTTAATTAAATAGTATACAATATTCCTGATGTTACCCAAATAAACATGGAAATTTGTAACGTGTGTGATATTGTAACAATTGAACGTGTTCGTATCAATTGTTGTGGGAACTAGTAATTTGACAGACTCTTACATCTCAACTTCAAGTGTAACTTGTAATTTGACATTTTGGGTGGAAGTATCTTTTTATGTTCCCTGGTCCAGCACCAGTAGAATTCTAACTCGAGTTATGAATGACAATCACCGTCTGTCTATATCAAGATTTACAACTACTGTATGTAAAGTTCCTCTTTACGATCTGTGCGATCATAAATACGATCGATCGTACCATATGTGGCCATTTTTTCTTGAACCAGTAAACAACGGAGGAGATACTCAGTGAGAGAAATAATTCATGCACTTTAAGTAAGTTTAGAAACAGCATACATGTACTACTTAATGAATATTGCGTAATTTATATTTGAAATACCACCCTTAAAAGATAATAGACAAATCGGAGAGGGAAGGCACTCTTCAATGGAAACTGCATATATACGAACACAAAACGAACAGAAAGGAACGGTGTATAAGTTGCAAAAATATAATATTAAGGCAAGGAAGGCAGCACTCAACTTAACCAGTCGAGCACAGAAAACATTAAAAACATACAAGGCACAGTGCCCAACTGAACCAACCGGCACAGAAAACACACACACGGCACAATGCCCAACTGAACAAGTAAAAGATCCGTCCAAGCCTAAACTGTTGAAAAGTAGAATGATTTAGTTTCAGCAATAAATATTAATGCCTCGGCTGAACGACCAAGCTCCAACAGTAAAACGGCTTCAATACCCAGAAATCCTAAAAAGTAAAAAAAATAACAAGCTCTGTATAAAAGTGGTTCCTTAGAAAATGACGAATAATGAGAGGCGATGAGTTTGGAATGATTATGTAAGTATCACAATCTTACAACACAATGTCCAACAAAAAACTGAACGAGAAAATGAAACAAAACCACTGCAAGTCCTAATTACAGGACAGGTGTCAAAATGTATGAAATAAACTCGAAACGTATATTATTCTCTTTGATACTGCCTTATCATGAGATAATATTTAACAGAGATGTCCCTGTATAAATACTAATACATGAACAACGTACACTCAAAATTCGCTGAACCCATTATAGCCACGCCGAACCGCTGCCGTATGTCCCCCGTACTACTAGTATGTGTGGGTTTAATAATGTAACAACGCAATTTTTACCAATTTTCGTAACAATTTCCTGTCAACTCCCTATAAATATCTGCCCTGTAGGTGGTAGTTTAATTTCAGTGTACGACAAGTTGCAGCCATGTTCATCCAAACGTGTGTCCTCATTTTCTGTGCCGGCTATTGTGTGGTGAGTACGAGTTTATTTTTCATTACTAACACGGGTACGATACTATGCTCTAAACTATTTTATTTAAATATGTGTATACAACTATGGAGCCATATAACTGCCACCACTTAACGTTAAAATTTCATGAAAACTTTCGTAAAAATTAATGGGATATTTCATGAAAACATTATCATGAAGACAGATAAATTATCTGAACACGAAATTCTGCTTGTTAGTGCTCTGAACTGACACCACATAAAGATGATGTTTTCACGTAACTAAATAAGTTTTTCATGAAAGCATAAAAATGTATTTCGTAGAACGTAAAGATGTTTAGGTGAAAATAATCGACTTTCGTGAAAATTTTCGCGAAACGTCAAAATGTCTTCGTGAAAAAAAATACGATTTCGTGAAAAGTTAGTTGGTTTCTTAAAAAAAGTAACAGGAATGTTGTGGCAGATCAAAGCAGTAACTGGCATTTTTTCACGTTATGATATTTATGTTGCTTTCATTATATTTGTCTGTTTTCATGAAATCCCTCGTAAATTTCACGAAATATTTCATGAAAATTAATATTTATGTGGTGGGTTATATGGCTCCATATACAACCTTCACTATCTAACAATATCAAATTATATCATTATGCCCCGATGAAGGCTTATGTTTAAGCCGAATCGTTGGTAAGAAATAATTTTGACAAATAAACACATCTGTTGTAAGGTGTTCGTTCCACACACGATTTTATTGGTTTCAGTTTCAAAATTATGTTAGCCTTAATATAAATCAAAGCACTGGGAGAATTGTTGGGGCAATTTGGTTGCTGCGGTTGCTGTTAATAACGCTCAAAGCGACTATACATGTTTTGTGTCCGTTTTCTTACTGTTGATCACCCCTCGTTTCACATGTTTGATATACATAGTATCTTTGTACAGCTAAATTAATAAATCCCGAACCACCCTTATAGTTATCGTATTCAAAGGCAGTTAGTACGTAGCCTATTTGGACCTCAAACACTCCCCTCTCACCAGAAGCTTATTTTACCAGTTACTTTTCTTCCAAGGCTTAAATAATATTAAGTACAGGCAACGTTGTAAGATTAGATTTTGCTGGGAGGAGTGTTTTAGATCCAAAAAGGCTACGAACTGTCTGCCTATGCTCGTACGTACATACGGAATATGTACATTCGAGATGTTTATTTATAATTGGCACAACTAGATTGCGTGAGAAAAACACGTTGCAATTTGAAAGTTAATAGACATTTACTCGTATACTAAATTAAAAATGATAGATCGCGTGAGAATAATACGATGCAGTTTGAAAATGGTCTGATAAGTGCTTTGTAGTTTGAATTTCGAATTAATTCTAATCACGCTGTGAGTTTACGTCAGTAAATTATTGTTGGTATTATGGTTATTCGTGTCTTGAGTTCTTGTATCTGGGAGAGCTTGATTCAGACCGAGTATAGATGATAAGCTGTTGAGTCTATCCATGTCTCTGCATTCGTGTTCTGCATTCGCGCGTCCGCATCGGACAAAAACAAACTGGTTGAATGATGTTCGGTCTATTCCGTGTCTCCGCGTTCCGCGTTCGCATGCGTCGTCCGCAAAAAATCGCTCGTTGGGGGATGTTTAACGTATGCGGACACATTTCACTGATAGCACACAAGGTGAATGGCAAACTTGTTCTTAATTTGGAGTTGTATTAATGTTAAGGAGGTTTTTTAAGGTTATACTGTATTTTGAAAGGACTTCATGTAAAGAATAGTTCGGTAAGGTAATGTAAATTGTATCCTCCCGATCGGCTCTCCCTTGAGCAACAACATCACTTTAGCAACTTTATCATTTTGTTCCATAAGTACGTGTAACTCTTTACTGTGAATTGTACATGTCCATAGCAACAACCTATGCTCAGCACCAACTTTTATGTTTAAAGTGTTTACAAAACTAATATTCATCATAAGACGTTGTAATGTATCTAAACTCATTGTTGGTGTAGCAGGACAATGTTTTCAAAAAGGTCAGTGAGCGGATACATGGGATAGGGTAGTCGTGTCCGAATGCGACCACGGAAGCGGATCACGGACGCGTTCACATGAAATACCGGCCTAACAGTAGTTAAAACAAAAGCCCAAAGGTATGTTCGGTCAGTATACCTAGCCTACGCCCATATCGGACACCCTGTTGCTAATAATACATTTCAGCCTTTAATTTTGTTCGGGAATAAAATAATCGTTCTGGACGGCCAGTGTCTCATATATTCTAAAACCGAAGCTCTTGATATCCTGACTTGGTCCAACGGGGTTCGACACAAATGGACCATTAGTTATTAACTTACTAGATACATGTAATTGTTTTTTTTAAATCATTTTACTTATAAGCTTATACGGCGTACTCGTTCATCGTATTTGTTTTAGAAAACACGTATTTAATCATTGTAGGTTCATGAAGAAGACTTTTATTCAGTATTGGTTCAACACATTACATAGTTTGAAATGGGTCAGTATGGCCCACGCTCCAATGCGTCGAACCCCTTTGACTGTGTCTAATTGTTTACTCTTTCGTTTGCGATATGTTAGATGTGTATATTCTTCACAATAAGGATGCAGGGTATTTGTTGATTATGGGGACGATGAAGGGAGAAGTTTACGTTAAATGTTATACAATGATTTCAGGGATGCAGGGTATCTGTCGATTGTGAAGACGAGGAAGGGAGGACTTTATGTTATGAACATAAATGTAGACAAGATGTACCGTGCAACAAAGACAATGATTGCTTCTTTTATGGTGAGTTGGTGTCATCATACTGTCAATTAGGGATAAGATGAGTTATATCTGGGTCACAAATCACCCGGATGTTGGTCGATGTCCGCGTATCCAAGGTGAGCTGAATGTCTAGGCATCGTGCTGACGCCGGCGATGAATAGCAATTAATATTTCAAAACAGACCTAAAATAAATCTGACCGCCCGCGACCCTCTATTATGATCCGATGTCCGTCGGGGACATGAAATCTTGTGCATAAGTGCTGATAAGCCCAATCTCACTGAAATGTTTGTGCTGCATTCAAGCCTATGTGATTGCAGACTGAGGACCAGTGTTGGTATTTTGGGTCTAACACAGTTTTCGAATAGAAAAGGGATAGGTGTCTATGTTGTTTTGTTACTTTGATCCCAGCCAATATGGTTTATCAAGCACTTGGAAAAAGACATAATGCCTGCAAACCAAATACATTACATGGATTTTTCGAAAGTTAGCAGCAGGTTAGATGTTTTAATATTTGCTCAACGTTTCCTTTGTCAGTTTTGTTCAGACAATGTTTCTTGTTTTTCTCAAAATGATTTTTTACTTACGACCTTCTAATTATAAGCCAGCGATATACATGTATAGCTATGATTTATGATTATACATTGATAAACTGTTCGCTTTGAACCATTACATTGCTATTTATGTAGTTTGTCCATGTGTCATTTTTGGACCTAAGTAATCTTATAGCGATATAAGTTGTACTAATTCTGAATGCACTTGTATATGTTGCTATATTTAGGTGCTGCAGACGTTAGCCAGGGATATCCACAGCTGAGGTGTTACAAGAATGATCGTGTTCAAAGCCCTCCTGGTTATGGAGTATGTATGAACACCATGTATGCAAGTAAGAACAAATTGTTCGGGCCCCGTAAGGGTAACCCCGTTTATTTCATATATATAATATACATTCAAAGTTTATTATTTACAATATATTGATATTGTACAAGGCATGAAGATGGAAATTTTGGACATAAAGGTGCAATTTAGATGTAAGGTGAAAGTCTGCGGTATTGAGTACACTGGGTTCCATAGTATCTGTCACATTTATAAATAAGATTCAATTCATAATCTAAGGTGAATAGTTTTTCCAATCATTGTAAAAGTTTGATTTTGTTTTAATTTTTGGCAATATAGACTTCTATGTTAAGGAGTATGTTGACATGGTTCTTTAATATATTAACTGTATGAGGGGTGTTCTATATCTTGCAACGGTATATATTATTTTGATAGTGTTTTGGCCATATACTGGGCGTCACTGAAAAGTTACAACTAATATAGACCTCTGTATTCTGTTGTCACACGGGTAATATTTGGTAGGTTATAAGGCAGTTGTCTATCTATGTTATCTATAGTCTCTGGCATAAACTGATCAATGTTTACAAACGAAGCACTATAATTAAAGCCACGTGACCATAAAATGATATTTACATTTCAGAGGGACTTGACAGAATTCCGGGTGATGATGCTGTTGATGTGCTATCTGATACGGAACCTGATACGGAGAGAGATCTGGAGAAGTTCTTCAAATGGCAATAGATAAAATAATCATTCAATGGACAGAACCCTCTGTATAGGCCTACTCGATGAACAATTATTAGGCCGATGTGGTTCATGTAACCTAGCCTATTCTGTCCCTACTTTAAACATTTTATTGTATTTTTCTGGACGTCATCGTGCGTCGTTGATTTTCAGTGCGTAAAATCAATAAAATAGTTGTTAAAAAAGTATTGATTTTTCTACCCTATTGTATTAAACAAAATTGGCCTAATTATGAACAATAATTATGGACATAATGAAAGAAGCATGTACAACCTCTCGTGAGTGGCAGCGTCAATTCAACCTCACTTCAACAGCCTTTTATTTTTGTTCCAGACGGTTAACAACTTAGTACTATTTTATCTTACTGCTCTACAATAAAGCAATAACTTATTTATAACCAAACGTTGTGTTTCACAACGGGTCTTGGTGTTACGTAATGGGTGCTTTTTAACCATCCAGAACTGTGTGTAGCGGATGAGTTTGACTAGGTGTCCCTCTCGAGTGGTTGTACATACTGAACCTATTTTAAGACCTTTTATGTGTTCCTGTAAATCAATTCTTTGTAATAAAAATATCTGTAGACAAATGTGTTCAGTACTAGTCTCATTTTCCTCCATTGGCATTATTGATTATCCAACAAAAATGGTCTAGCTACCACCAGAATGGATGTTTGTGAGAACCATGTAATTAATGATAGCTCACTCTATACGGTCAACCAGCAAACCATGGTCCACCAGTACTAGTTAAACGTTTCCACAGTATGCACCCATCGCACTGACCAACATCAAAGCGTCTGTGTATGAAATAATTATTCTAAAAATTGAAAATCGTACACAAGCTAAATTCGACGTCATTTTCCATCACTTATTAGCATTTGACTGACAGTCTAAAGTGCCTGGTCAACCAGTTTATCCGACTTATTTGCTAATGACATATTGCTTGGAGGGATGATACATGGACTCTTGTGTGATACATTGAATCCCAGTATCATACCCTAGCTCTTTCTGAAGACTCCTTGGTTCTTAAACCTGTGTACAACACCAATACACGTGATACTACCTCTGGTTTACTAACCAGTTCATGTCCTAGTTGGGCGGAAACACTTATAAGCATTTCAGAAATGACCAAATGCCCCAGTTGAGATTCGAAACAGTGACCTATAGATAAATAGTTAAAGGCAATACCCACTAGACCAACGTGCAGTTACTTATTCACCAAGTCTCACTAGTCAACAGTGCTTCAATCATATGGAGACAACCAAGTCACATTAACATTACCAGCAGTTACCTTATACTACGCTTACCCTTAAAAATGATCCAGGGACAGTATCAGTTTTAGCAACTTCGGTATGTACCGGTCTGGGATCAAACCCGATACTGCTCCCACTTTAGGTGCCTACCACTTCAGTGGCACTTTTATGTGGCCAGTACTTACATGTACATTCATTCATTTTAACAAGTAGCTGTCCATATCTTTATATGAACCGTAGAAGGTAAATGAAAGTAACCAGAGGACCATGTCTAGACATCAAACCAAACATTGGGCTGAACATGTCGGAAAATGCTTTTCTTAAAAGTGGTTCAAGTTGAAAGACTTACCTGTCCTAGTCTGAGATATGTCAGTATTTACCAAGTTTAATTCATTCTCTTTCACAAGCTAACTGAATTATCTTTGGTCGAGAAACTTGAATTAACACTGATGTATGAGGATTAGTTTATACATATGGGCAACAGGAAAAAACAACAAAGATCAAATCATTTTGAATGATTTGAAGAAATCGCCAAAATAAATTGGCAACTTCTTCGATTTTATTCATTCTTTTTGTAACACTTTTCTCCTTGCTTTATTCATTTGTATGGGGGCATGTCTAAAATCCATGCAAGTTATTATATATTTTTTGACATTTTCATCAAAAAAGAAAAAAACATTAGTTAAACCAAGTTGGCTACGTTGTTTGTCCCGTAAACACCTTGGTTATTATCAAAAACATTCTGACAATTTCAGACAACAAAATGAAAGACTTAACATACTTCATAAAAAAGCATTTTTTATCAAGGAGAATACAAGCCTAGTGTATCAAAATGAGCAAATGATCACAAAATTCAGAAATTAATACCTTAAAAGTTGATCGTAAATATGATAATTATTATATTATCACACATACACGTGTTATGAAACACAATTAAATTTAATTGTTTACATGTATCTGAAAGATCCAATCATTGACATTTTAACATTGTAACTACTGAGATTGTACGTAGTTTAAAATTCGACCAGAATAACATACTAATGGAAATTTCTTTTAACAGCTACACCAAATTTTTTATCTATTATATAAGATTTTATTTCAATTTTAAAATATGAGAGATTTCTATATATATCAGAAGTGTTTCATATGGGATACTCTAAATGTTTAGCTGTAAATTTTAACACAACAAAGGCCATATTGCTCCTTGTTCTTCTATAAAAATGAACATAGCAAAAAATCAACAACAATATACAATGTACTAAGTCAGAATCAATTATGGTTAACATGTTACCTTGATAAAGTTTATAGCTAGCAGTTAAAATATTGCTGGCTGCATACAACATTAAAAACAATTGTTTCCATTGGCCCATTGTCCCATATTCCAAACTTACAAAGATCGTAGAAAAATTGGGTACCAACTTTAGTAACGTAACTGTTGTGGTTAAACATGGTCGCTGTACAACCTTCGCTATACATAAGATACACTCAGATAATTTGAAACAATGAGCTTATAGTCTTTAGATCGAAATTTGTAACTTTTCCACATTTTGGAAAATGTGATCCACAGGTAGTTGTATCATTTTTTTTCGAGATATTTTATAAAAGTATTAAATTATGTATTTGTCAAATTGGGACAATCGAGACAGCTGTTAAGCTGCTGTGATAAGGAAAAGAGAATTGTAAATGTTTAAATAGGGGAAAGTATTTAGAAATCAAAATTATTTTGCCATTATTTTGAGTTATTATTGCATTTATAGCTCACAAAAATAATATTTGGAACTGGTCAGGCTGCAACGTTAGTAACAATATAGCAGAAAGAATGGAACTTATTGGGTACAATGTTTCTGTGAAACAAATCAAACAGAGTAAAACAGTGTTTACTGGATTGGTTGAACAGGTTTATAACAAGATGTTTCACTTTGTGACAAAAATAATTTGTGACCCGCTTTGGTATTATATGCATAATTACATGTAGTAACAATGGGGATCAAAACTTCTCAGATTTTTTAAATCGAGTAAAAAACAATAACTTCACAGTGGAAGTTTTCATCATAAAAATTTGAATTATATACAATAAATATTTACCCCCCCCCCCTTCCCCAAAGTCCCTGTAGATGCTACAAAAAAACTTGATCAAGGTATTCAAATTATAATAAAGTAACATTCAGGTATACATTAAGGGCACACACATTGAAAGCATGGATAAGAAGTGGATATGACCACTATAGCATAATCAAATATCTTTGTAGCTGTTTGAGCAACAGTTATATAGCTAGCCAGAGATAACTGTAAACCTATCACTAAATAAACATGGATAATATAAACACTGCATGGACTGACCGACCGATATCAGCGTAGATTGAACGAGTGTATGTATATAAAGTTATTATGCACAATATTGAACAAAATTGAACATCAAAATTTTTCGTTTTTATTCATATTAAACATAAGTTAGTGTTATCATAGGCAGACTATATTTGTAATTGATATAATGTATAAGGCCAGAACAAATGAATTCCTGGATTATCTGCCCAGTCAGCTCCATATTTTAATGCAACCCAAGTACATTTTCTAAATATTTCAGAACTACAAAAGAAAGCACAGCATACCAAGTCGAATTCAGAAATACTAAACTTGAATAAATTATCCCCTCCTCCCTGTTTTATGATTTTTTTTATGATAATCCAGCATTTCACTTACACAGGCCGTATACACATTCTAAGTTATCTCAGTGTCGGACAAACAAACCCTGCAGGAAATAAGTCAAATGTACATACGGATATCACATGATCAATACCGTTTGCTTGTGCTGGTTACAGGTAACTCAAAACCAGGCCCCGATCTCCCTAAGCATCTCAAGGAGAAATCTCAACTCAAACTGAGATTTTGCTCAAATCAGGGTCGGAATTTAAGATTAACATAAAGCTTAAGCTCTCGAAATTTTACTGTAATCAACTCAGAATAATGTTTCTGTTTTGTTATACCAATTTAATGTACAATTTTGCATGAAAACTATCTCAAACAATAGGCTACACAATTTGAGTTGAGATCGGCCTCAGATTGAGACGTTTCGGGAGATCGGGGCCAGTACTAATTTACTAAGTACTAAAATACACTCATATCAGCAATGGTCATGTTTAACGCCGATAGACAATTAGTGTTATGTCAACTGTAACAAAAACAAAATAAATATACTACTCAGTTACAAAATTGACAGAAATAAGTATGAATAACGAAACAAGATTTAAATATAGGATATTTAACATTTGAGTATTCAGATGAATTATATCTTGTACATTGAGAAATAACTAAAACGTCGATTGGAATCGCTATATTGTTCAACTAGTTAAACAATTAATATTTTAAATAAATCAGTTGACAAGTTCTTCCTATGATTCCAGACAGATGGAACATTATCCAAGGTATAGCACAAATATTTCACTTGTCGCCAATGTTACCCAAATGTATACATTAATATTTTCAAACACAATGCACATTATGTGAAATTTTTTTGTTTAAATAGATGGTTGGCAAGTGCACATACTAGCAAACCAGACATGTTTTTGAAACAAGTCATTGCCGGCCTTGGCTGCCAAATATGTCATTTATGCTATAAGGTCACAGCGACATTTGACTTACTTAACTCAAAATCAATAGGGGTTATTTACTGATAATGACCAACCTCCATGTAAAGTTTGAGGGTATTGAGCCCAAATGTCCTCGACATATAAATTGGGAAACCATTTGGTCGATTGACCAACCAAAATACCCCCACATCTATAATGGGAGCATAATCAGAAATGATGAGGTAATTTTTTGTTGTTTGCACAGGGATACATTTTTCTTCCAAGCTCTTGATTCCATATATAACATTCAGGTCGTTCATTTTGAAATACACCATTATTGTAAATAGTAGTTTCAAATCTTTCTGATTTGATTATATTTTCATTATTCAACAAAATTTGTTTAGCATATTGTAAGCACACATTCATATCACACAGTGTAATAATATATTACATTACAAATGTGAGCAATGTTACATATCTCTAATGGACTGCAAGAACAACATACACTCTTCATGTTTTGACTGAGCATAAACAGAATATTTTTAGTTACCTGACCCAAAATTTACAGTTAAGTAGGTAAGTAGGGATTTGTTTTATGCTAACACTCGTTAGTGTAAAAGTCACCGAAAGGAGAACAAAGTTGAGTTTACAACAAAAGAAAAGGAGTAGCTCCACGCTTAGAATTTATTGAGGATTAGACTTAGCTAGAAATTCACTAGAATAATCACACACAGACAAAAGAACACACATTCTATAGTAAGGGATAAAACACCTGATGCTAGCTTGCTTGAATTTAATACACTACAAGATGCCTATGACTATGTTAATGCCCCCCCCCATTTATTTAAGAGATAATCAAACTAGTCAGAGACTTCATAAGTAAAAATTAATGCTAGATTTTTAACCTTAAAACAGCTGAATTCCCCATGAATATAATACAGGGGTCCTACAGAGGTATGATGCCCAATCCTGAAAATGAGTCGCAAAGTGTGTTCAGGGTGGCATTATCACACATCCCTACACCTTAACTAGGTTTCAGACATTGTTTTTATGTTTAAATTCAGATTATGGAACTTCAAATGACCATAACTTTGTCAATTCTTTGCATTTTTTCATCAAAAATCTCAATTTTGTGCAGAAAAGATCATTTTCCTAATGCAGCAAAACTTGATTATTCTGGAATTGTAGGAACCCAGTATATTAAGAGAATACTGCCATTGTACCAGCATTTACTGGCCAAAGACTACACGGTCATCACCAAAAATCAGGCTAACTCGTATTTCCACAAAAGTTTCTTCTAAAACTATTGAGCCAGGTTAAAAGTCAATAATTCCGGACCAGCCTAATTAACCATAAGTCCTCAATAATGTTACTACCCAAATCTACCTTCTTAGATTACTCAAGCAAAACAATCCTAACGACGTCACCTATCACTAGACAGGGTGACCACCTATGGCAAAATTATGCTTATTAAATGCCATGTACTACATTCTATATTTAAGATAATTTACAGCTATTTACAAGAGGCAGTAATATATACAAGCACATATATACACTATGTACATTGAAACATTTTATAAAACATAGGGACACAAGAACAGGCTTTATAGTAACTTTTAGTAAGCTCAAAATGCCAAATTCAATATTTCTCATATTTCATTATTTTCAATACTAAACAAACCACCGAATCAATGAATGAGTGAATTTAGAAGAATCAGAACAATACGCTTTATAAATGTGATAAATATGGCTGATTGGAGATTTAATATGGCAGACAAGTGTGAAGTAACAGATTAGGATGCTATTTTAAAGGAATAATTATCTATTTGCTTGGGATAAGCATGCTTGTTGAAAACATGTTCTTTGCTTAAAGGATATTTCATCAATGCATGAAGCCATCATGAAGTCAGAGCTCCATGTGCTGTCAATTTCAAACAACGGAATACAAATTATGACAATGGATTTTTAGGAACAAATTTACATAGACAAAATACAAAATGATTTAATTGGATCAAAACAACTGATACCCATTTTTAGAGCACATGATAACGAAGATATAGTTGAGATACCCATTTTTAGAGCACATGATAACGAAGATATAGTTGAGATAAACATGTGATATTTTTTTTACATCAATCTTAATGCATGTAAAAATAAAACAACTAAGCTGTCTTGAACAAATTATTAAAAAACAAAAACAAGCATCCTCGTGCGATTATGACTATATGAGCAAATATTTTCAGAAAAATGAGTATGAAAATTAATGTATTAAATGTATACTACAACACAAATATAACAGACAAAATATGGAATTGCCAAAACCAGGTTTTCTTCTCCTAATAACGTGAAACAGATTGTAAAACGTTCATTCTTGACAGAAACAAATTAATGATGTTAGTTTAAACCCGATTTTGACTTTATTTACATTTCTTAGCATAACTGGTGGTATATTATAGACAGACATTACAAATTAGGCGAATTTAGTATGTAAATTCCCTGAAAGATGTCCGACAGCTTGTTTATAGGATCAGTAGATTTTAAAGGCTTGTAGGACTGATCGTCCAACAATTTTTTCAACTTTTCACAAGTCTGGATACCTGTAGTGTCTGCTATATGAACTGGCTCAAATGAGCATTAAAAACTAGACTAAAACTGCTCCTATTTAAAAAAAGACTTCCTACTGAGGCATAATGCCCAATCTTGAAAATGAGAAACATAAATGCAACATTCACCAGCCAAATTCACAAATTTAGTAACCAACTTCTAGTCAATTCTAGTCAACCAAAGAGGTCGAGAAACCGCTTCAAATATGAGAAAATACCCTGATGAAGTTTCCTACAAATGAAGCTACATTAACAATGTTTTTCTGTTGCTTAGACCTATCAAAAACCTGTCTCCCACTTTCTCACTGATTCTATCATAAAACACTAAATCAATTATTTTTATAATAAAGTAATATTTTCATTAATACAAACTAGTAGCTTTGTAAATAACAGAAAACATTAGTAAAATAATTTCCAACAATAAACACAGTATAAAAAGAAACCCGAAAGGTTTCAAGAATGTGTGCGTTAAGTTAGTGCCGTCATTGATTTCACCTGAGGCACATCGATGATTCCGATATATCAGAAGATAAGTATCGACTATACATCGATATACACATACAGACAAACAAGAAACAGGCCCATTAGTCATCATTCTCTTTAACTGTACATGTTTGGTATATATTCAGCTATTGAAAATAGCACCTTTGAGTTCGAGTTTAGACTTGACCCATATTTAGAATTTGTGAACTTACATTTTAACAAAAAATGTTTTGTGCAGGAAAATGAGGCTTTTTGAGGGTTTCATTCATTCACCCACGAATGGATATTTCAAAATGTAAATCGATATCAATCGGATAAAAAATATTGTCAATACAAAGACATGGCTTCTATCAATGACAGCTCTAGCGCAAGTCCATTAACTACACAGCAATGCGATAGTCGAGCATACTGAAATGGCAGATATACCATATATCAGTTCAGTTAGTTTGTTCAATTCATACAGACTAATTTTGAATACTAAAAACAACCCATGCAGATTGTGACATTGCATTAAAACATGGTGGTCGTACACCACTAAGACTGTGGATTTCCTTTTGAATTAATTCATTTGATGGACAAACACCACCAAATATGTGGCAGAGCTTTACTACAGTTTGCGAATAAAAAACACCAAATTTGTTAATTTATATTGCCTTCATTCAATTGGTAGACATCATAAAATTAGCACACACATTAGGCTAGAACCCACACAATTAAATATGTCATATATATACAAATAAAAACATTACAAATTCAATTAAGACTTTTAAAATGTGAATTTTTAATTCCAAACAGATTTATGCAGACTGCATGAATACAACACGGAAGAACAAAAAGTCTGTTACAAAATTTATGAACACAAGGAGATTTTAAAACTCAAAATTACACAAAGCATTTTTACCAGAATGGAATGGATAGTGTGTGCTAGTTTTAACCTTTAAACCTTTCATTTATATGCCCACTGAATCGTTCTTTAACATATATCCAATTCAGCAGCGAAAGGTTTTTTTACATTTTACAATAATAAAATGTGTACAAAACAGGCAAATTAGAAGAATTACTATTTTTGCCAATTATATATACAAAACATAAAAACAAGTTTGTCACAAAAATGACCTTGAACAATAGTCCTTCAAGAAACTATAAATTTACCAATCAACCAGGTCACCATTGTATTAAAATGACAAATAACATGGAATTGAAAATCCTCTATCTATGATGGTACGGTAAGGATTATTGACTTAACAGTTTAAAAGGTTCTGTGAATTTGGCATTGACAGATTAAACAGGAAAAGTTAGTAAATAAATATGACACAAAATATCTGTAACTCCCACATATAATACTGGCTCACAAAATTGTTCTCACCTCTCTCTCCCCTCCCTCTCTAAGCACGAGCTCCCCCATGTCTCCCCCTACCTCCCTACAGTATCGCCCTGATCCCTATCTCACAAATTGAACAGATTATGACTTAAGAACATGGTGAAACAAGCATCGGTACCTGTGTATAAGTAAGCTTCTTTAAATACTGTAAATCAATTTACTTCCGCATATACATGTACTAACTTATGTGTTTTGCTGATCGTCGGCAAATTTGCGACTACAAATTTTTGCGATTTTAAGTTTCCCGCAATGCCCATATTAATGTATTCATCAGTTTAATTTTGTGAAATTCTAGCACTCGCGAACTCTGTGAATTAAATGGCGCAAATTAATTTTTTGGTTTACAGTATCATGATAACACTACTGAAAGCTTCATAATAAAGTCCCTAACTTTCCAAAGTTTGATATGAAACAAATGATATAAGGTTGGCATGCTGTGACTGAGGATCTCATATTAGCAGCTTTTTATTGATTTTATTAAACAAGTTTTTGATAGACGATAAAACTTAAGGATTTTAATTTTCAGCCATAATATGTACCTTTCAAATCTATGTGAGAAACTTGTTCTGTCAAATTATGATTTTAAAACATCACCTTGTCTCTTATGGTGTTGAGGCAATAAAAATTGTTAAATTAAAATCAGTAAAAGCTGTATTAAACAAGGAACCACACAGAATGGACAGAGATAGCAGTGGTGTGTGAAACTATACAGCTATGTTGTACAACTGTACAATTCTGACAATTTCTGCTGAGAAAATATTCCAAATCTGATCAACATTCTCTGTACAAGCATAATGCATCTACATCCTTGTATGGTCCGTTGATTTAACAGCGCTGCACAGGGGGGAGGAAATACGACTTATTTCGGCACAACATGACTAGCCGATATATTTCATTCCGAAAATGAATTAATCAACATGTTCCAAGACAGTACCATGTCATCAAATCAGGATCATTGGAAAGATTTCCTCGTAAGTATGTATGATCTATATGTTCCGACGGTAACCCATCAACTTCCTGGGTATTACGTTCTATATTTCCATGGTTACCATCAGTTGACTCCTCTCTTGACATTTCACCCCAAAGATTTCTAACATCTCCAGGGGAAGGTGAGCTTTCTATATTGTCATTCTCATCCATTATTTGATTTATATCAAGATTGCTTGATCGTGCTTCTGATGAGCTACAGCTGGTTAAGTGTAGCGTTGAACGCTCAGACCCACAAGTAGACGCATTACTACAGTTGTCCTCCTTTATGTTAAGCTGATTAGAGTTATCTCCCATTGCTAACAGACCAGACTGTGTCACAAGATCACACTGTGTCACAAAACCAGACTGTGTCACTAAAGTATCACATGCTGCAGTAGAGTTAATGACTGGTTCACATCCGACTTCAACTTCACCAACTACATCATCACCTAGTCAGAAGTTGAAACCTTCTTTTGGTATAGCAGCTGTAGGATCAAACTGATAGCCATCTGTACCCGCTTCAGGCATCAATGATGGATCTTCTTCATTCTGCGAAAACATTGCATAAATTTAAATTAAGACCATACAGGCTTTTAACGTAAAAATGGTATGTCTCCTACAAAGAGCCATAACTCCAGCAAAAATGATCAGAACTCAAATTCTAGATAACATGCACAACAAGGCTTAGTACTTACTATTCCTGTGAAGTTTTATTGAAATCAGACAAATGGATAAGGCGAACAAGTGCAAACAAATTTTGTGACACCCAACCATCCAGACAGGTATCCGTCCAGCACAAAATCAAAGTCTCCCCAACTAGATATGTGGGAGATAAACACAAGACGGCGTTCAATAAAGGCTTATGCCCCCATGGAAGCCTTGTCCATAATAATTAGCTAAGTCAATCAGGGGCCATAATTCTGTTAAAATGTTGGATAGTGTTACATGGCTTTGATAATGAAATGGGTATGATGGTAAACAAGTATGCCATGGACATGATGTAAGACGAAACGGTCAATTTGGGTTAACCAAGAATTTGACGCTTAATAAGTCTCAAGTCCAAAATTAGGTCATGGTGAAGGTTATAATGAGGTTAGGGATACAGGCATGTGGAGAGTGTTCATATACAACATCCATGCAAGTATGAAAGCTTTGTAGCAAGCCATAATAATGCTAGAAGAAACGGTCAATTTGGGTTAACCAGGACGGACAAACGAAAATCACTATTTGCCTCCCGATCTATTGATACGGGGGCATAAGAAAGTGATTGCATAATACAGTTGTCTTGTAATTCATTATTAACCAGTACTAATAACAGGCTCATCTGCAAGCAACTGACCACTTCATGGGAAAAGTTTAAAAAATTTAAAATACTGAAAACATCATGTTAACATACTGAACTAGACGTTTTACATAGTGCAATTATTTCTCAAAATACTAAAATCAATATTTAGACTGAAAACTTTTACCCATGCAAACTTAACAACAGACAAAGATTACTGTAACCTAAACTACAAAGACATATCTAACGCAATACTGACATAGCAATTACAAGCAAGGCTGTCTAAATAAACAGGTTCAATAGATGAGGGTGTAACTTACATCGGCAGAGAAATATTGATCTATAATTTGGTAAGCTAGATTGTAGATTTCTTCGTTTTCATGGTTCTGCAAGTTTTCTATTTTATCCAATCCTGAAAACATTGAGCATATGTTGGAAGTTAATTTTTGAAAAAAAAGAGTTTATCAACACCTTGACAAAAGGTAAAACCTCAATCAACTGATATTTATTATTAATCTGTATTTAATGATGTTCCATTGGTATTTTTTTAGTCTGCCCAGGATAATGTGATAGTTACAAACATTAATCGGTTTGGTTAACTGTGGCAATTTGGTTTTACAAATCACACCAATAAACAGATAAGGTCAGTACTGTACTCAACACATCACAGATAAATCGTTCACAGAATAGTAATCCACCTTTGTGGAATATACCAAATTTTCCTGCCTTTCACATTATCCTGGGCGCACTATAGTAGTGTTATCCCTGGTCATGCCTGATCTAAAGGGTCCTGACCATATCAGTGTTTTTTCCTGCCAATCAATCATCTAATCAGAGAAAAAACTAAGTATTTTTTTGTTTATTTGGGAAATGGGTTTAACGCTGTTTCTAAACAGTTTTTAAGTTATATATATGACGGTCGATTCACCTAACCAGTTTTCCTTGACTTTATTAAAACCAGTACTCATTTCTACAAGAAACTGACAAATTCTCCACATGTGGATGAAAATCAGCAATGTTGTCCAATTTTCCAGACAGGGTATGACACTGGATTGCTGGGGGTACCAATCCAACACACTAACCACGGCTGTAGCTAGATAACTTAAGCTACATTGTGTTAAGCCTAGGTCCCACTGAGCATTTTTTGCCTCGGCGTTGTACTCCCGGTTGAAATTAATGAGCTGGCAGGATATCGGGAACAGGTTCCTCATAGTCCAGGGGATTCTTCGGGGAAGTCATCAGACGGTTTCTGATATCGGAAGGAATTGTGATGAATCGGTGGTTTCCGAGAAATTGGAAGAACATTGCCGATGTGAAATTCCTTAGTGGGACCTAGGCTTAAGATGTAATTGGAACAGTATATAGGAGTAGGTGTATACCTCCACATTCTTCAATCATCGTACAGATAACATCAGCATCATCACCGGCCATCTTTAATATATTGTTGATACCATCTAATACTACGTTTACTACTTGTGTATCCTTCACACCGAGCAGAGAACAAAATGGTGGAATCACACCAGACTGTACAACATAGTCAACCTGTAATAGAATTAACATTAGATACATTAACCTAAATAGAATAGAACAATCAAGGGTTTTAACTTATATAAATACTACATCAAGATGTTCAATCTTAGTTTAGTTTAAACATATATTTTTTCACATAAGTTTACAATACATTATATACAGACAATATAATACAGACATGATTAGATCGGAAGCTTTCACAAGCTTCTGTTCAATCTAGAAAATTGAAATGGGTTTTAAGGCTGCATATATCAAGAAGGAATTAAGATTACTTTTGACTTGTCCTTCTAAAGAAAATGGAACAAAAAAGTATTTAAAGAAAGAAAACACTGCACATAGCTAGACAAGGCTAAAATTCAGTCAGAAAATCCACATTTTCTGGTTAATTAAAACATTCAGTACCATAAGTATATTGAGTTCCTGATTAATCCAGAATAATAGAACCCTCTTTAAATATGGCTGCGGTTATTTATGACTTTGGATATCTTGCATGCACGAAAAATATAACAAAATGCTGAGTGTCCAAAGGTCAATTAATTACATAGGCTGGGTTAAAGTTAACAAGAATAATCAACTAGCAATTACTACAAAAGGTAAGAAAATATTGACTATATGAAGTAGCACAGGAAATTGGTAATAGAAGAATCTTAAAGTTGCGAGGGAAAACACAAAGCAATGTATGAAACATAAACATAGACAGCATCTTTCATAATAACTTGAACCTGGAGTTGACCCTCCCCTAAATCTCCAAGAATTTTGGGATACTGACTGAACAGATCATGTTATTTAGCATGTAACAGTGATTTTAAGCTATACTCGGGGGTTCAATTTGACTGAGGAGTGGGGGGGATTAGACCCTTCAATTTTCAAAAAGCTACATTTTGACCCTTAAGATATTGGTTTGAAGGGTTATTTTCTCTTAAAATCATGGGTATTTTGTCTATAAAATGGTAACATTTAGTCTAAAGTATCAAAATGACCCTTCATATTCAGAAGCTAGTGGAATCTTTGATGCAGACTGAGTAGACCATATTGTTTAGCATGTAACAGTAATTTTATAACTATACTATGGTAAAATCTAATATGATAAAATCAAGCTCACAATTATCGAATTGGCCCATGAAACTCTGCACCATGTGATGGATGCATTTCTGATCAGTTAACATTCAGTTTTAATAGTCAGTCCCTAATTGTCTAGTTGTCTTATAATAACCTATTAAATACTTAATCTTCCTGCATTCAATAAGTTGCCTGATAACAATCCAAGTATTTCCTTTAAAATAGGAAAGGGGGAAGATTATAGTTTTCAAAAAACTTCTTGATGCATATAAATAAGTTGAGTTTGATTTTTTATCGATTCTCTTACTAGTTTTGAAACATTAAAAACATTGAAATTTAACTTTTCAACAAATGGTGGATTAATAACATTCAGTTTTTGTAAAGAAGGTCAGGATGTCGAAATACACGGGCACTTAAACGACTTTATTTACAACAGCGTAAATTTTCCAATTTTCTACCTTACCTACCAAAAAAAAAATAGTTAACACAAGTTTGAACTGTAGTCTGTAGAACTTAAATAAATTTGACTGGATATCTAATATTCTGATGACTTAGTATATAACCAGGTTTTCTACACAACATGCAACACAAAACCACTGTAACTCACTACCTATTTGCATCATCATTATTTCACAAAATACTGTAAAAGACTTATTTCACAGACTTTTGAATTTGTGGTCCCTTGATAGATTTTCATTAAATGGAAAGTATTATGCAACAATTCGCTGGCTTAGAATTAAAAGGTCGGTTTGGTCAACTGTTCAACATGACCAGTTCTGATTTTCATCAAAATAGGCTCATAAGGAGCGCCTTGTGATGCAGATTAAAACAAGACTGCGTTCACTAAACGCTTATGCCCCTTGTGGAAGCCTTGTCCATAAATAAGTCTAAGTCCAAAATTAGGTCAAGGTGAAGGTCAAAATGGGGTTAGGTGGTACAGGCGTGTGGAGAGTGTTCATACACAACATCCATGCAAGTATGAAAGCTTTGTAGCAAGCCATATTAATGCTAGAAGAAACGGTCAATTTGGGTTAACCAGAACGGACGGACGAACGGACGGACGGACAGGTGAATCACTATATGCCTCCCCATCTATCGATAGGGGGGCATAAAAAATATGCATGAGTCTTATAAGGTTGTAATTATCCTAAGCCAGGGATATACATGGATTTATGAATTTACAAGAAACTCTTTGTACTAACAAAATGATAATCATAACAGTCAGAGTACTACCACTTGAATATGGATGGTATAATTGTGGCATCATAATGAAAACTTCCAACAATGCAACGTTTTGATACCATTTTAAGCATAATTTCACTTACTGGTTAACATTCCATAGTAAAATAGTTTTTTAACTGTATTCATATAATATTATTATATACAATACATAGTCAACCCACACTTAAGTGAGTTCAGAAAATAACTACCTATAAGTTGAAAAACCTGGTTGTCACGGAAGTTAATGTTAAATCTACTGGTAAATTTTCAATGCAAGTATTAATGACAACAATTACTACTTAACCATTCACATTCGATCAGGCATATTGACACATTTCCTAACAGACTGGGCAATGAAAAATAAGGAAGAAAGTACCTTTTCGGACATCTTGGCAGAATCCATTAATTGTGTCTTAAATATATCAATGTCAAGAATACAGACACAATGCATACTAAGAATAATGATTAAAACAAATGATTTTTTATCAGCAAAAACGAGATGGCATTCACATGATGGCATATACATGATGACAACACATGCTGACATCCACATGAAGATATACACAAGACGGCATACACATCTAAGCAAACATATTGTGCTGAAAATCTGCTACGTTAAAAAGTCCTGAACTCAGAAAGACGAGAAAAATCTCATTATTACTGTAAACCAATTTACTTTCGCGAATACTAACTTGTGCGTTTTGCTGATCGTGTTTTTAAGTTTCCCGCAATGCCCGTATGAAAGTTTTAGCACTTTCTCAGCTACTTAATTTCATGAAATTCTACCACTAGCAAACTCTTGGTTTACAGAAGTACATAATAAGTTATTTGCTGATCATCTGGAGTTCATGACCTTTAAAGAAATATGGATTCTATGACCAGAACGATTTCAAAATTCTGAAATCGGTTAATCGTTTCTATAAAATCAGCCGTCATATTGAAAAGGGTGTTTCCTTTCCTGACAACCATATCAATGTACATTTAGCACTCATTTCTTTATTTATTACCCAATGTATAAATATCAATTAATATTAGAACTATATGTTAAATACAAGCACATACAATCACAGTTGTTGCTAAACATATTCATGCATGCTGCTGTCAAAGACATGTATTCATGCAATGACATACATGCTTTGTAAAATGCGTATTGGTTTAGAATGATAAGCGGTTTTGCAAAATTGAAACCTATTTTTATCTTTTGTAATAGAATCGTATCTGACTAACCGAGTAATCGTCCTGGTCCTAATTGATGTATATTATAGCATGCTATAGGAGTTTCATGACATCAATACTAAGTACATGCCAACTATAGTACAATGTCCTAACAAACTGAGAATTTCAAGGTCATTTCAAGCTCTTCGATTGATTGTAACAAGAACTGACAACATAACAGACTCAGCGAAATGTTTTTAAATTTGTAATATGATGGAATGTTCCCTGTTGGTTCACAGGAAACTACAGGATTTTCTACCAGCCTGAATTAAAATTTATCAGTCAGGAAAAAATTGATAATCTTGATTTTTCTGTTAAGGAAATTCTAAGATTTTAAGAAAATTCCTAATTTTCCCTGAAGATGCTTGGTGAATACCAGCCCAGGACTGACAGTTTTCGTGGAGTCAAACATAATAAACCAATATACCAGGCAGTAAACACAATATTCAGGATATTAAGGGTTACATGGTCAAACAAATTAACCTGGTCCTCTTACCTTCAAAAAGCATAAATAACAAGACTGCGTTCACTAAACGCTTATGCCCCCTGTGGAAGCCTTGTCCATAAATAAGTCTAAGTCCAAAATTAGGTCAAGGTGAAGGTCAAAATGGGGTTAGGTGGTACAGGCGTGTGGAGAGTGTTCATACACAACATCCATGCAAGTATGAAAGCTTTGTAGCAAGCCATATTAATGCTAGAAGAAACGGTCAATTTGGGTTAACCAGGACGGACGGACGAACAGACGAACGGACGGACAGGTGAATCACTATATGCCTCCCCATCTATCGATAGGGGGGCATAAAAAGTCCATTTATTGCCTGTATTAAACTTTGATCTGTGTTTTTCTTTCACAGAGAGTGTAACAAATTTGTGCAAGCCTTAGAAGTGCATTATAAACACTTATCTTAATGATTGGTAATACATGACTCCTGTGGATATTGATACATTTTCACAAGAAGTTGGCAGTATTCATGCAAGAAGAGTAAGGACAATGTTAATTTGTTTGAATAATACTATATAATATATACAAGAGAATGCTGTGTTTCTCTCAGCAGTAATATAAAGGTATCAAACATTCTCGGAAAATTTCACTGCTGATAAGCCACAAATAAACTTGCATGATTTCGCCAGGTAATAATGTGACAGAGACTAAGAGAGAAATTTCAGCTGCAATTGAACAATGGTTCAAATTACAGATGTTTTCGCCAATTTGATCACAAAAAGAATTCAATATAATTATTGTTGTAATTTGTTCAGATGCCTATAGTATATCTTTATAACCAGGGCTCGATACTAACACTGGTCCACTGGGTCGAGACCAGTGAAAATCCAGAAGGACCAGTGAAAATTCTGGAGGACCAGTAACTGTCCTATTTACAAATTGGGCGCTTTTGCCCTGTCGGACCAGTGGCCAAAAAAGTTATGTGTGTCTAGGCCTGATAACCACTGAGTGTGTTACTAAACAGCAAAATGATAAATAGAATAGTAAACTAATAGGACCAGGTAGAAATAACCAGGCGTCCCCGTAACCATGCAAGCATGCATCTAAGTGAAATATTGAAGAACTTCATAAGGGATCCTACAGAGGCATAATGCCCAATCCTGAAAATGAGACGCAAGTCTGTTTCGGGTACCATTTAGCACACATCCCTTCACACAACTCTGTTCAAATATTGTTATATTACTACAATAAATCATATTTTGGAATATGAAATTACAAATGACCATAATTCAGTTAATACTCAGTATTTTTTTCATCAAATAACTTTTATTTTTTGCTGAAATGGTTCATTCTTTCTAGTGTATCATTATTCAGGAACTGTAGGACCCCTTATATAATACACAGCCCCTATTACCCACCTGATCCTTTTTCCCACTTATTGTTAGATTGCTGATTGCCCATGCTGCCTCTTTCTGTGTTTGAAAATCACCCTGAAAACACACAGATAATATTTGGTATTACAGGTTTGGTATTTTGCAATCATTCTCAGGCCTGAAAATCCCAGTTTCAAAGCCTGAAACTCTATTTTTCAATATAAACAAAGAAAAAAAGTTCATGATTCAAAAATGTAAAATCAGCCACAGTCCTGAAAAATACCAGATCTTAATTATATATGACTTAGATCTGCTACATTTAAACATTTCTGAAGAGTATCTCAGTACTATTTAAACAGATGTCAGGAAGAAATGTAGAAATGATAGGTATCTTTTGTTTGTTTCGGTGTTTCATAAAAACTGATGGATATTCTCATGTTTTCAAGTGCATCGACATGGTGACTTTATTAAACAAGTAATTAAGAATTGCAAGCAATACAGAAGTTCCCTACCGGTTTTAAGTGTCAGGATCCAGATTTTTTGACGGACAGACGGCAAACCTATAGTCCCTACAGTCAAAAACCGGTAGGGACTAATAAAACAGTTGAAATTACCTTCGACAAATGATGAATAATCATAGGTATAAGACCAGCATCAATAACTGCCTGTACTTGTGTCATATTGCCAGCTGTGATGTTTGACAAGAACCAAACTGCTTCCTGAAATCAACAAATATCTCCTTTACACATACCAGTATAAGTATGCCCAAACCAATGACTGTCTCAGTTGAATGCAAACAAGCAAGCACAACATAACACTTGATTGCCAGACAAATATATACATGTATAAATGGTTAACAAATCAGAAGAACTAAATGTAATACCATACTACATCGTGATCAGAACTGCGACTCGATCGTCACATTGTAACGAGAGTCAACACGGAAACACTAGAAGACTGAGAAACCACAATACAGAGACTTCCAAAACTTTCATCATAGACCACCAACGTAGTGTTTCAGGTCTCAAATGCACTTCGGTTTCAGTCATGTGACCATTAACCATAGTCACGCTGGCTCCAGATTGATGGTTATATAACACGTAGAAGACAAATAACAACATACACTCACACATTCATACAAAACCTCTTTCAAACAATTTAAAAAGTTTCATTCACTCTCAGATACACACACATGAACGTCACAAGCCTTCTGTTTCCAATTCATCATTTCATGAATACTGTAAAATCATTCAGTTTTGTGTATATCAAAGTTTGCTGATATTGGTAAAATAGTGATTTGGTGGTTTCTTAAGATCAAAAATATGTATATATATATCGCTGGTCTAGAATTAGAAGGTTGTAAGTACAAAATCAATATTTTGAGAAAACAAGAATAAAACTGTCTGAAAACAACTCTTTACTTATGGAAAAACAAGCTTTTTAAAGTTCAGTTTGGTCAACATGACCACTTCCGATTTTCATAAAAACAGACTCATAAGAAGCGCCTTGAGATGCAGATTTCAAATATTCACGAGTCTTATAAGGTCCTAAGTAGTACTTACCTCCTTCTAATTCTAAGCCAGCAATATATAGTAAGTTTAGTGCCAATCTTCAATCATTGACTCATGTATTGGATTATATCGTCAGAAGTAAATAATTAGAGACAGTTGCAATATAATTACTTCACTCGAAAATTTTCGACCAATAAGGCAGTGTGATTTCTGCACTGGAATCAATATTATCATGTCAATTTAAACATTCAAATAAATAGCCAAACATTGCATTAACACAGAATTATAAAACAAACAGAGATACAAACCTTGTTAATTTTTTCTTTGGAATGGGTGAGAAGCGCCGGAAAATGAGACAATGCATCACAACTGAGTACTACTTGTGTCTGATCATCAGTTCCTGTTACAATATTACCCACAGCACGTAGGGCGGCAGTCTGAAATATACACACAGTAAACATTGTTACAATATTACCCACAGCATGTAGGGCGGCAGTCTGAAATATACACACAGTAAACATTGTTACAATATTACCCACAGCACGTAGGGCGGCAGTCTGAAATAAACACACAGTAAACATTGTTACAATATTACCCACAGCATGTAGGGCGGCAGTCTGAAATATACACACAGTAAACATTGTTACAATATTACCCACAGCATGTAGGGCGGCAGTCTGAAATATACACACAGTAAACATTGTTACAATATTACCCACAGCACGTAGGGCGGCAGTCTGAAATAAACACACAGTAAACATTGTTACAATATTACCCACAGCACGTAGGGCGGCAGTCTGAAATATACACACAGTAAACATTGTTACAATATTACCCACAGCACGTAGGGCGGCAGTCTGAAATATACACACAGTAAACACTGTTACAATATTACCCACAGCACGTAGGGCGGCAGTCTGAAATATACACACAGTAAACACTGTTACAATATTACCCACAGCACGTAGGGCGGCAGTCTGAAATATACACACAGTAAACACTGTTACAATATTACCCACAGCACGTAGGGCGGCAGTCTGAAATATACACACAGTAAACATTGTTACAATATTACCCACAGCACGTAGGGCGACAGTCTGAAATATACACACAGTAAACATTGTTACAATATTACCCACAGCACGTAGGGCGGCAGTCTGAAATATACACACAGTAAACATTGTTACAATATTACCCACAGCACGTAGGGCGGCAGTCTGAAATAAACACACAGTAAACATTGTTACAATATTACCCACAGCACGTAGGGCGGCAGTCTGAAATATACACACAGTAAACATTGTTACAATATTACCCACAGCATGTAGGGTGGCAGCCTGAAATAAACACACAGTAAACACTATTACAATGAACATGTTTTCATGGTGAGAATATTTCATGACTTTTCGGATAACTTTTTGAAGGCCGCAGGCCTGGTAATTATTAGCAATTATTCTCAGCCTGAAAATCCCAGTTTCATAGTCTGAAATTCTTTTTTTCAATATACACAAAGAAGGAAAATTCAGGATTCAAAAACATGAAAACAGACATGGGTCTGAAAAATATCAGGCCTGAAAGGGGTTAAGGAAAAGTGAGAAGCAAGATTTACCTGAACTTTGACATCTGTATGACTAAGAAGAGGCACTAGGTATGGTACAACATCTGAATCTATCACCATCTGTATTTGTTCATTACCACTGTCAGTAAGATAGGATAACGCCCATACTGTATCCACCAGAATCTAGATATACATCAACAAGTAAACAATGTTAAATATAAATAAAATGTCTGTATCGAAATGCAGCATGGACAAGCTGAACTATTAGTCTATTACTGCAATAATTACCAATTCAGGGGTTCTACTAGTCTCTGAATGCATTGCAAGGGTCACTTTGATAGTTTTGACTAAATTTTATAGACAAAATAACCATAATTTTAAGAGAAAATGACCATTCAAACCAAAATATGGAGGTCAAAATGTAGCTTTTTGGAAATTTTAAGGGCCAAGTCAAATGGAACCCCTGAAAATGTCTGTATCGAAATGCAGCATAGACAAGCTGAACTTTTATAGTCTATAACTATATTAATTACCTATTACTTGAGCAATTCACTAGTCCTGGTAATTTTGTGGATTTTTTTTATTTTACAATAAACGGTTTTTTGTTACAACATCAGTAACTTAGAACATAGAAACATTATTCTAAGATCCATCAAATTCAAACTAGACATGATTGAGCAGCAACAGCATCATTTGTTTGGTTTGTTTTCATCAGGGAACTTGACATGGTTTATATTGTCAACATATATGGCAGAGTCATATTTCACAGTTGACCAATTTAACCAGTTGTCCTGGAACAAACCAGTACTTACTTGCAGCTATAACCAATATCAAAGAAAAATCTTAGAAGCGTTTTTCATGCAAGGGGCCATAAATTCAACAAAAATTCACCCAACCAAACGATCCAGATACTACGCACAACTAGACTAGGTACTCGGTATGCCACCCTAGCTCAGTGGTTTGCGGGTTTGCTGTCTAATCTGCAGGGGTGTCAACAGAGCCAAATTAAAAATCCTGAAAATCATATGCGGCTGACCATTTTTGACAAACTAGAGGCCGGAAAATTGACATCCCTGAATCTGGCGACCTGGTTTCAAATACAGGTGGAGGCACTCGTATGCCGGCCATATTTCAGCAGAAAGCTAATTGGCAAATAAAGACTATGCTTGGCATTTTTTTCATGAAAAGTTTCATAGAAATTCAACTAGTATTAAGGAAAGCATGCGTGGACAAACATGACATCTACCCAGCACAAAATCAGTATGCCTACACCCAACTTATAACTACGAGAGAGACATAAATAAAAGAATGGACTTACATTAATATCTGAATGATGGATGAGTGAACCGAGTGCTGGTAAGATCTCCTGTATGGTATCTACTGGCGGTGGAGGTTCCTTATTTCTACACAAGTTCACAATTACCCAAGCAACATTACGTAAGAATGGCAATGGTATATTTGGATTAATAAAAGACAGAAGTGGTTTAACAGCACCTAGACCAATCACGAAATCTCTACACTGTGGACCATCACCTGGAAATAATATAATACTCATAGTAAACATTTTAAGTCTCTTCATACAAGTTTATATTTTCCTCTATTATTCCAGGCATACCAAAACTTGTAGTTATGGCTTTTTTCATTGTACCAAATTAAATTTAAAGACTAACACTTAAGTTAAACAATTAAATCAATAACAAGAGACATTTATAAAACATGACAACCTTAACCTTTGACCTACTGCCTTCAAAATCAATAGGGTCATTTATCAATGATGACTTACCTTTACAGAATCAAGTTTCACACAGTTACTCAAGATGATTGAAGGTTACTTACCTATAATATTTCCTAATGCCCACACAGCTTGCTCACAGACATTCTGCTGATCTGAGTTTAACAATCTCAGAAAATGAGGTACAGCTCCTGTGTAGAAAGAAAGCAATGTTAAACTTATTACATCATCCACAATACTATAACATAGCTTTGTTGTATATCATGGTATTTGATAGTACTAAATCACTTGCCTGCACTTTTTATCATATTTATTTTGAATTGTGTAGATAAATACACTTATATACTTAATCAGGGGTTCATCTAAGGCATAAGCCCAATCCTGAAAATGAGTTGCAAGTCTAATTCGGGTGCATTTAGCACACATCCCTACAGTAAAACCCTGTTTCAAACTTTGTTCTATAATTAAAATTCACCTAATGAAACTTCAAATGACTAACCATTTCAATTCTTAAAAAAATTTCATCGAAAATTTCTTTCTAGTGCAGCAAATTCGAATTTCGTGAATTGTAGGACCCCTGTTAATGTGTATCGTTGCTCACCTTTTTACCACTAATAACATAACATGAAATTGTAGAATATAACTTTTTTTCAATTTGTTAAGTAGCTGTAGCCTCTTACATTGATCTTTATAACATTGATCATTTAAGCTCTATTTTCATGAATGAAATGCATGAATGAGGATAATAAACTGTTGTTGTTGTTGTTGTTTGAATGTATATCACATTGCTTTGTATATATGAGTGCTTAGTAGTATATCGATTTAATACTGGAACTCCAGAAGTATTTCTCAACTATTTCAGCCAAGTGCTTAGTCTGTATTTTACATGGCATGTATGTATGTAGGTAATGTTCTGGCATGTATATATGTAAAGTTCTTTCAAGACGTGTTGCCCAATAACTGTTTCAGGTCCTTAAGCACAATTCCCTACATAAACTCTGTTTCAACATTGTTCTATTGTTAAAATTCTACTTAGGAAATATGAAATAACTTCCATTTTCCGGAGAAATGTTCATTGTCTCTTGAATGTAGGGAATCTGGATTTCCAGATTATTGGGGAATGGTGAGACCTCTGATGTGGGCTTAGGAGACTGACCTGCTTCAACAACTGCTCTAGTTTGTGCAGAAGTTCCTGATGCTATGTTAGTTAAAGCCCACGCTGCTTCAAATTGTAAAGATGGTCTGGTAGGGTCACTGAAACAATAGAAACACATGCTATATATAACACATTCAAGTACACATTAATACTTGTCTCTCACCACAAAATATTTAGACTGTGACAGACAGAGTGTGAAATTATAGTGCTGAGATATTAACTTGATCCATATGACATAAACCCGAAATCGGCATGATTAAACTTCCTTTGTATGTTTGCATAAGTGGAAAGTATTAGGACTATGCACGAAATTTTCAACAAACACAATGTACAGAAACAACAATGCATGACTTTCTTAAGGAAAATGAAATATATTCAATGCAAAAAGTTTAAAACCTTGTTATATATTCATGCATAATGTTCAGGATCAAGTCACCATATGTGTACTATAAACTGTGACTTGATGGCAAATGAGAGGATAACTTAGAAGTTAAATGACGCATAAGTTATTGGGTTTTTTTGGGAAATAACAGTCAATTAGTATAATCTGACATGCTAATGGAAGTATCAGAGGCAATACTAGTCACAAAGTTGATGGCCCTATGGTCATGAATGTCAAAAAGTGATCGTCACACAATGCGCAGAATACTGTTATCACATTGGTTATGGATGAATGTGCAGATTTCATGGATGAAATTGTCTTATTCTGAAGCACATTCATTTAAAACAAATGATGGTTTCAGGGCTTGAATTCAAGATATTTGTTCAACTCGCAACTTTTTGCTAGTGCCTTAGATTTCAACTCGCAAATATTTTAACTTTACTTGCAATCAAGGTTACTAAACATTTTGTTCAAATAAAATAACTTACTTTATGAGTGACTCATTTTGCTTGTATTCGCTTCCTTGACTGTAAAAGGCAATTAATTGTGATTTAAACATTTGCCAAAACAATCATTTCCGAGACCTGATCTAGAGACATTGTTTATTTGCAAGAAACACATCAGCATGGCTGTACCTGACTTGATTTTTGCGAGTATGTATTAGAGCTAAATTCAAGCCCTGTTTTTCATGTATTATGTAATACATGTACACTGCAATGATTATTATGAATAAATGAAAACATGCCAAAATGACAAGATGGTCCTAAACAACTGTAAAGTCTATGTCATTATAAAGTTTAAGAACAAAAAAGTCCCAACCCTAAGAAAAGATATTTGAAGTTTTTAGCTTGTTCTGACAGCTTAAGTTTCTCTGTTCAGGGGTTCTACTAAGGCATAATGCCTAGTATTCCTGAAAATATGTGGCAAGCCTATTTTGGCGCCATTAGCATACACAAATACAGCAAAACTCTGTTTCAAACATTATATTGATATTTCTATTCTTAAATATCAGGTTATGAAACTTTGACAATGCTTTGTATTTTTTTATTAAATGACTTTTATTGTCTGCAGAAAAGTTCATTCTTTCAAGTGCACCAAATCCGGAATTATAGGACCCATGCAGTGTTATACTGTTTCAGTATTTTTTGTCAGTTTTTAAGAACTTCCAAGTAGGTCCCTATCCCTGTAACCTAGAGAGGAATCATGGGTACTTCGGTACAATTGGCAACTGATTCTGTTGAGGTAGTGTTTAATTTTTTGGGAAAACAGCATTCATCTAAAGAATTAATTTATCTGTAGGGCAGAAAGCTTATAAAGGCTCATACTACATTAGAAAAAAGCCCTGTCTAGTATCTATGGAGGCAATATATTAGAATATAAAAACTTGGGGACTTACTCGTCATCCTTTGTTAAACAGTCAACCAATATCGGAAGAATGCCAGAAGCGATTAAATCATCAATTGGAGGGTTACGATCACTTGACAACAGCTTCCTGTAAAAACATAAATAGTTAGCTTAGCAACCATAGAACTTACCGAGTTATGAATATAAACTTGTTTTCTGTACAAAAGCATTATATTTTTTTGTTTTCTAGGAAACATTTCACAATTTTATTGAGTGCATATAATTATAAGAAGCTTTAACGACAAAAAGAAACAAAAGTTTAGATAAACTAGCAGGTATAACCCTATCTCTACAGATGTTTATTTCTATAGTACTAACCTAGCAGCCTGCACAGCTGACAACTGTACTGCGGGTTCAGTACTGTAAGCATTTTGAACAATATCTTGTAAAGACTGGCATGAGGGTCTCTCAAATTCATCACTATCTGTGCTGTCAGCAGCCAGTGGAACATTCCTTCTTTTTAAAACATGCTCTTCTCTCTTGTTCTGAAATAATATTGTATAAATATATGAAATTCTTTTATACAAGTTCAAACAAATATCACTGCCTTATTTGACTATAAACAATAAAGGTGGAACTTTCTACAAACCATTTTCTTAATAATTATGTAGCTTTTAAGTATAAATTATTCTAGCTAAAACAAAAAGTACCTTTCTGAGTTCAACTGTAACTTCAGTTCTTCTTCTTCGCATTTCCTGAAGGACAAAAAAATGTTTAAGTACAGTAGTCATTAGAATTTAGTTCTTAATGTACCTGGTCTACAGCACCAATACACAAAGTCACAAATACTACCTCTGGGTTACAAACCCAGTGCTCCCACAAACTTACCCCCTGAACTCAAAAGTTGGGGTATGACCAATTTTTAGGGGGTAAAATATGATGTAATAGATTTAATCTGAACACGAGCAGGGCTCGCGCTGTCGCGGGCCAATCGGGCCAATGGCCCGAAGAAATCAAAATTGGCCCGAAAAAAATCAAATTGGCCCGAACCATCGAAAAGTATGACTTTACAAATATTGGAAAATCCAGTTACTAAAAATAGCACGCTTGAGATTTTACCTAGACTGGTTTTACGATCAACTGTTAAGGGCGACGCTAAATGAACGAAACTGGTAGACACAGTCCACGTGTCATAAAATTATGTCAATAAACAGCTTGTTAAACAAACAAACTATACATGACTGTGTTTATGACAGTTTGTGAGATAATTAGCGGATGATTGTCTAATCAAAGGCGGCCTGATTGACTGATGAAAGAAATTGTCGATTGACCGTCACGGGTCACGAATATGAAATGCGATAAACGCATGATCCTAGCCATAAATCAGGTAATTATTGATAGTATTTTTCAACATTGAATTATTCAGTCTTAATCATTATATTACCATTTAAACAGTTTTTTACGCCAGTTTATCCAGGGAATCGTATTTATTTGTGAAGAAATTGACGTGAAAAAAAAGCGGATCACGTGACTTCATTTTCGTGCATTTTCTAAGCTAAAATAACGTTAGTTTTGGTGTTTTACCCGATAAATTAACCCATAAACATTGTGTGTGGATAGCCTATGACGTTTTAAAGCTTAATTTGACTTATATTCCTCGAAAATCTCGACGGTCAACTTTTTAAGAAAATTTGTCAATTCTGAAGTGACCGCATTTTCGGATATTCGTATTTTCGGACAATGCAGTTTTTAAGTAGGGTTTTATAGCTCACACACACTTACATCTTTATATTTTCTGTTTAATTTTGTATTGGTCTTATTTTGTTTCAGATTCAACAGTGTATTGTGATAAATGGTTGATCAGCTGTGATGTCAAGTCTTCTAGATGTCAGGATGCCAACAAAATCTGCCACAGGCTTCTAAACAAGTTTCCCACTTAAACCTACCAAGTTGCAATTGTTCATGATCACACTTTATGTGGACTTGTGTTGGAACTTAGCAAGTTTGTTGGTCAGCAGCAGAAGCTGCATCAACGACAGAACTTTGCTGACTGGCTACAGCATATCGCACAAGGGATGTAGACTTTAGTCTCAAGTTAAAAAATATCTTCACAAAATTTATATAACTTGTGTGTCAAGTCCCCTCGCAAAAACAATGTGTCATCATCAAGATAGAACTTGTACCCATATAGTTTATACTAATTTAATTATTGTTGGTAGACTGTGAATCATTTAGGATGCATGTTTTAATGCCACTTTTGAAATGTCACTTTGTGTTGTGCTATAGAGAATAAACGTGAAAAAGTTCTAAAATGCTATTTTGTTTCTGTCATTCATTATACATATAACTTTTATAAGTTTCTTAGACATGGAAATACAGGAGAAAATAATAACTTAAACAGAAGTCTACATTCATTGAATCATTCAAATGAACAACAACAAAATTTCACATAGAAAACAAACATACATGAATATACATCTTTGTCAAATTGATAAAGTTTTATACTATTAAAATAGTTACAATTCAGGGTTTCTCAAGACTGAATATAAGGTGAAATGATATATCTCATAGTGGATTTTACTGTTCTCAAACAGCAAAATAGCAGGAGCTTACGGGGGCCTCTGGCCCCCTGGTCCACCCGCCAAGGCTTCGCCCTGGACCCACCGGGGGCCCTCGCGGCCCCCTGCCGCTAATACGGTTAAAAAATTGGCCCAACAGAATTTTTAGCCAGAGCTAGCCCTGACGAGGTACATATAATAAAGCTTCGATTCTGTGTCCTTTGACCGTGGCGCTAGTGACTTTTGCAAACAACTCTGGCAGAACATACCCTCCTATTCATTGTCATCTATTAATAAAGAGAATTCTTAAAGTAGTTAGGTGTGAACGAGTTTTGGATATTTACTAACTTTTATAAAATGACAAAATAAGTTTTATAACAAATTCCGGACATTTCAACAATTTAGTCCCAGGAATTTTCTTACGCGCGATCTCACACCAGGTACGAAAATTATATGTGAAAATAAATGCGTGATTTACGTAACATTTTACGTGAATGGGAACTTTGCTAACCAGTTCACCGCAGGCATGACAGTTTGAAGTAGTATTGGTTTCGCAAATATTGTGTCTTTGTGTTTCACCCCGGCTGACCTGTGTTAATCTTTCAGTTATCCTTACAACAGTTGTGATATTGGGAAGTAGACCTACTTTTATGGAATAGGCTATATCATAGATGTAGAATGCACAGATGGGGTAAATTATTTATTATTATTGTCGGCAGTACAAAGTAGCAAAATTATTTACTTATAAATTATAATAATATGTCATCATATTTTATTCAAAGAGGTTCAACACATTAACCTACAATGATGAAAAACTGTTTTCAAAAATAAAAAGTTCCTTCTACTATATTTCCACGGATATACACAGAACTAATGTATTTCCGTGTATATTTCATACCACGCATGTTAATTAAATGTATATGACACTCTATATTAACGTATGTAAAAGGGGTAATATGCTGTCGCTCACGCATATCGATAGGCCGATTAACATTGTTACGGCGGTAAGCGTAAAACGCATTAGTAAAATTCTACCCTGCTTTATATAAGACCTCATAATTTTCGTATCTGTTATCCGAAATTAAATATTTAAAGCTTGTAATGAAGCAGAGATATATGCCTGTCTATTAATACAACATACATTACGATACCCTAATTATTAAATCCACGGCGACGAGTAAGAATCTGTTCCACGTAAAATGAAGTTTAAAATATCCTGTTTTTTACCAAATAAAAATTCAATCAACGGTCGAAAATCATCGAATATTAATTTAATTTTTCCTTGAACGCAGGGCTGAATAATTCATCCACAAAACAAGCCCAACTTCAACAAATAACTATTACGCTCACAACATGCCTCCAAACATCCCCAAATATCTGTTTTTTACATAAGAAATAAATTATCGGGTCTCTAGCCTGTCCTACAAGCATTGTCTAGAGGTCTGGTAACCATATTCTACCCCTAGATCTGGAGTCTGGTTACTGAACGTCTAGACAGTGCCGTGAAAGTTAGTCCTGATGATTGTGATTTTACTTCCAACAGTAACTTAATGAATGTGGAAAGGGGATACTAGCAGAATAATATGTAATAGAAAGATAATTAAACACAGCAACAAAATTATGGAACAAGGAACAAAAGGATGTGCAGCACAGCAATTCCGATTTTCAACACTGGACAATTGGAAAAAACTTTCATCGCAAAAATAGAAACAATTTCCGTAATATTTTCAATTTCACCCAATGCATTAACTAAGTAAGCCATACAATTAAAGAAGAACGTGTTGGATCTTCTGATTTTTTTTGTTTTGAAGAAAAAATGGTGAAAATCACGAGGTCAGACAGTTCGACAAATGAAAAGGCTAAACATAGGCACGATGCGAAATAATCTTACATCGGCGTCCTTCCCCTTGTTCTTGTACAGATGAGTCCGTTCTTTAAGAGAGATTTCGGTCGTCATCTTGATCTATGTGTGACAATAAAATATAACTTTTCGAGAAACCACGATTTTCTTTTCCAAGATGTCGGTCGATCTGTCAGTGAGACGAAGTCCTTATGCAAGCTCGATTGGGATTGGATGAAATTATTCCCGCGCAGAAGAAGAAAGTGAGTAAATAAATTTGGATTCAAATATTGTACGTATGTGAATTGATGAATGATATCACAAATGACATGTTCCCCGAATATTCTCTTAATTGATTATATAATAATTTAATGTTTCAATGCCGTTGTAGAAAATTATTCTCGATATCGACATTACTCAATAAAACCCGTTTTTCCGGAACCGAAATTTCACGGTCAGGGGGTTAGCGAGCAATAAGCGGTATAGCGGGAGTGTATATAATTATTCTTTTTTCAACGTTTAAACATGAAAACATATAAAATAATTATTACACATTATCATTAAACATCTTTGTTTTTAAACTTTAGCAAGAATTATCCTAAAAAATGCTTTATATTTGAAATATTGCATTTTATTATACACGGCCGCTTCCGTGGCTCGATACCGATGTCGATAAAAAATACGCATTTTTCAAGTTAAACATATCATTTAGGCGAAAATATTATCAGCGAGGTCGTAAAATTGTGTTGTCATTGTTTTCTAGTAAGACTTTTTACAAATTCTTATCATTTGGCTTAAATAATCGCGATTTTTGTACCTAGTTGCTCTATACGCTATATCCGTTTCCCCCCCTGACGTACATTCGGAATATCTCGCACATTGTCGCTCAATTAATTCCGTAATCCCGGAAAACGGGTTTTAAGTTGTAATGTCGATATGCATTCGGAGCACCTCGTACAATTCTGCTGTAGAATCATACCTCGGATGTACGTCGACGGACTACTTTCAAGATGGAGACGGCTATTGACAGCGACGTCTGTCGAAATCAGAAACTATTGTATAACGCCTAAAATTAATGATTTAGGTACGCATTGTTGCAGTGTGGTGAACCAAAATGGTTTATTTACTCGCTGAAACATTGAGAGGCTGATTTTTTAGCGTGATCTGCCACATGGAGTCTGTTTTTGCCTGCAAAAACGAAACTAGACAAACTGTCAGTGGAAAAATGTAAGTTATTTAATTAATTGTCGTGATTTACTCGATTTCTGTTTTATAATGATGTCTCATTCGTGGTCCAATGCACTTACTGGCAATATCGAGCCCCCTTGTCATAGTTTTGTAATGCCAGCTTAAGGGTTCAACTAGCTGCTAGGGTCATTTTGATACCTTTGACTAAACTTCAAAGTCTAAATTTGAAAGTACATTTTACCATTTTAAAGGCAAAATACCATGGCCCTTCCAACCAAAGTATAAAATGTGGCTTTTGAAATGTCATGGGTCAAAACTCAAATGGAACCCCTGCCAGCTAGGCACTAGCCAAGCTACTTCTACTAGGTAACCACAGACAGAAGGTATACCATTAATACCCTTATTTATAGTCGATGGCTCGCCAACAGGGAATATCAGACTCAGATCGGACCTCATCGGGTTTCAAACTTTCAAACACCAGCTTTAATTAAGGCATAGTATTAAAAGGGTGAAATTGTGCACCCGTGACTTGAATTGGGACTTGAACCCAGGAACCCTGGCAGTATAGTAGCTCTGCATACTGAGTAAGCCGGGTGCCTTTTATGAGTCGATCTATCTGTCTCCAGCCACTACACTCATTAGTTTCATATTTGGTAATCAATTTTAACAACAAATTTTTGCAGGTACTGATTGGTTGGTCCATACAGGCCAAAGCCCAAAGGTGAATAATCTCGGAGGTTGCAATGGGGACCTGAATGATCAGTGAAACTACAGAGCCTGTACATCTAAGAGTTTGAAAAAGTTACAGATGTTGTTAATGACTATAAAACAATATCAGGTAATATCTTATCCTTGCATATGTTTTTCAGTGGTATAGTCCCGAGAATTTGACACGACTCTCGGCCTTTTATTAGCATAATAACAGCTGATATATTGTCTATATAAAAAAGTATATTTATAACTTTGGTTGTATGTATTCATAAGCGTGACGTATCACAAAGATGCTCAATGTGTAATACCAACACAAATCTAAAGGACCAATATTGCACGATTTGCTTGCAGAAATTTATATATTAAACGCAAGAACCTTGTAATATATTCATGCATAAAGGTCAGGTTCAGGTCAAACTCTCTGAGCTATACTGTTATTGCCTCCCTTGCTTGACACTTAGCATAATTGGTATAGTGCCAGGATAATGCCATATGTGACCTGGGAATCTCTTTATGACTGAAATACTGTTTACCAATGGAACTTGTAACAACTTAGGTTCATATCACAAGATTATACTGTCTATACAAAGGAATTATCATGTTAATTAAGTATCCTAATTAAATTTTTACTTGATAATTTATTTAATACAATGTATATAATAATTTATTTAATACAATGTACTGTAGTTATTAAGAAATTTAATTTTTACAACAAGTCCAAATAACTCTGGAAATACAAATCAATGGGTTATATGTCATGTTGTAATTGATTGCCCTTTTGAAAGTGAACTTGTAAGTACATTTGTGTATTCCAAGTTTAAAATGGATACCTTTCAAAGTTTGGTTTTGAGAAATATTGTCTCACATAAAATTAACCTGAAAACTTTGCACAGCCGCAGTTTGACTTTACTTCTATGAAAACCATGCTAAAAATTGTTATCTTGACTTGGGCCTAAAATAAAATTTTGTTTCCCCATCCGCTACCTACCCGAAAAAAAAACAGCCCTACCCAAAATATTTTATTGCCCAAATTGAAATAATATTTTTTTATGAAAAATTGGGGATGAAATTTTTATTTTTTGTATAAAGGTTGGTTCTTACTAGTAAATTTGGTACCTATTTTCATGTAAGACGGTTGGTTTTCACCTTAGAGTTAACTAAATGTCCTTACTTGTGTTGATATATCAATTTGCACTGAGAGGGTACCGATATGGTTATACACCGTGGTAGGTAGGGAAGGGGAAACAAACACTAATTTATTTTTAGCCCTACCTATGCAGATTCGGACAAGTAGTTTCCAATATTAAATTCTAAGACCTTAAACTTTGCATGACAAATTCAGCTAGCTACATGAAAAGATAAAATTGTGTCATATTGAATGCTTCTAATAGTGTAAGCCAAAAAATAATGGTCCACATTTTCTCAGAAAACCCAGTGTTATGCACTAGATATGAGTAAATATCTAGGTTTAAATAGGGATGGTTAGTTACATTTATTCATTCAAACTATAAACAACACATTGTCAAGCAGAAACTATTTTATGTTAATTTTTGTCAATTTTAAGAATAATAAGATAAATTGTTTTTAAGAATTTACAATTTATAAATTTAAAAAAAATAGATTTTTTCCTAATTTGTCAGGTACCGGTGCCTTTCCCAATCAAGCAGGGAAAAAGTGCTGAGTAAAATTATGAACTGGCAATATGTAGTTTACATTTGAATTAGATATGATTTCCCTAACTTAGAAACTTAGTAATATTATTTACCTACCGGTAATACCAATTGTTGATACTTTTCTGTAATTATCATTACAACTATTTTTGCAGATATTTGCACAAGAGTGGAAGATGTTCAAGATGCTACATCTGAAATGTGGTTTTCCATGCCTTGTGATGTTGAAATAGCTCATGACTATAATCATAACAGAAGCCAAGCCTCACTAGCTTGATGCACCAGGAAATTGACAGAAAGAATCAAATTTAGTTGTGAATTAACATAATAAATAGTGTTACAGTATCTAAACGCTTTTCCTGTTGTCTAAAGAGTTACCAATATATTAATGACCACCACAGTACTACAAGTGTTTTTTCCCCAACAAATTATAACTTGATTATAGTGAGAAACTACAAATTTGGGTACCCGGTATAATTACTACTAAACAAAATTATGTTGAGAACCAATTCTAGTAATAGTACTAGTAATACTCTGGTGGTCATAAGTAATGTTGATTTACCAAATAAATGAATGTAGTAAAATGTACTGGAAACACATACTATAACACTTCATATTTACACTACAGACTGCTCAAAACAGTGAAACACTACTTTCTGTGATCACTTTTCATCCGTCCATGTCCATCTACTATATTGCTCTTGTAGATACAAGAGGTTACAATTAAGGGTTATCTTTATGAAGATTAGTCATAATGCTGGATTAAATCATTGAAAATAGTCAGATGTGAGACTACTCAAACGAGAGCTAATTCTGAGCAAGAGCCTTGAAGAAAAAGCAGACCAAAAGGACAACCACACAACACAAGGACAACCCACAATAGATGCACTTCAGAAACTTGATATGTGGGTATGGGCTAATGGGGAGATCGTGCTCATTTAAATATTTGCTCACTGTCAGATGACAAATGGTAAATGCCCATGCTCGCTGTCAGATGACAAATGTTACATGCTCACTGTCAGATGACAAATGTTACATGCTCACTGTCAGATGACAAATGGTACATGCCCATGCTCACTGTCAGAGAACAAATGTTACACGCTCACAGTCAAATGACAAATGTTTCATGCTCACTGTCAGATGACAAATGTTACATGCTCCGTGTCAGATGACGAATGGTACATGCCCATGCTCACTGTCAGATAACAAATGTTACATGCTCACTGTCAAATGACAAATGTTACACGCTCACTGTCAGATAACAAATGTTACATGCTCACTGTCAAATGACAAATGTTACACGCTCACTGTCAGATGACAAATGTTACGTGCTCACTGTCAGATGACAAATGTTACGTGCTCACTGTCAGATGACAAATGTTACGTGCTCACTGTCAGATGACAAATGTTACGTGCTCACTGTCAGATGACAAATGTTACGTGCTCACTGTCAGATGACAAATGTTACATGCCCATGCTCACTGTCAGATGACAGATGTTATATGCACCTGCTCGCTGTTGGATGACAAATGTTATATGCACCTGCTCACTGTCAGATGACAAATGTTACATGCACATGCTCACTATCAGATGACAAATGTTACATGCTCACTGTCAGATGACAAATGTTATATGCACATGCTCACTGTCAGATGACAAATGTTACATGCTCACTGTCAGATGACAACTGTTACATGCTCATGCTCTCACTGTCAGATGACAAAATGTTACATGCTCACTGTCAGATGACAACTGTTACATGCACATGCTCACTGTCAGATGACAAATGTTACATGCTCACTGTCAGATGACAAATGTTATATGCACATGCTCACTGTCAGATGACAAATGTTACATGCTCACTGTCAGATGACAACTGTTACATGCCCATGCTCACTGTCAGATGACAAATGTTATATGCACATGCTCACTGTTGGATGACAAATGTTACATGCTCACTGTCAGATAACAACTGTTACATGCACATGCTCACTGTCAGATGACAAATGTTACATGCACATGCTAACTTCCAGATGACACGTGTGTTACATGCTCGCTGTCAGATGACACCAGTTTTGTTGACAGCCAAGCAATGGTTAAAGAGAAATAGTGCAGACAAAACTTTTAAGTATAAAAAACACATAAGTATAAAAAATAAAGGGTGATAACTCCAATACAATGGTCCAACAATGGTGTGCCAATAATATGCGCAATAAGACTTGGTATTTGTAAGTCTTGCAAAGTTTGGTTGAAATCTGACCAATGGTAGTAGAGAAATAGCAGAGATAAAACTAATAAGTATAAAAATCAAAGGGCAATAACTCCTAAATTATCCTATCCAACTTGTGGCGACAATATGCACAGATAGACTGGGGTGCAAGTGTTTTCATATGACCAAAATTGAAGGAAATCCCAAGCAAAATGCAGCCTCTAATGCATACTTAAGGTTTTTCTAGGATTAAACATAATGACCTAGTGTTTTACCCAAGTTGACCAAATATTTACCTTGGTTATCATTGTGACCAAGTTTCATTATAAGGCTAAAGTTGTATTCTCTAGTGTGTCACAAGCGAAATTTCAGGAACAGTTTGATGAGGGACAATGACTAATCACAAAAGCTCATCTTGTCACTTTGTAACATGTGAGTTAAAATGTTATACTGTATCAAAAGAAATGTTTTCATGACCAACATTTTATTTTTCCAAGAAAACACATGTGAACAAAATAACACATTTATAAATCAAATACTTAAACAAGAGAGCCACGAGACCTTATACATAAACCCATATTCAAAAGCATCCTAGATTTCATTAAAAAACATTCTAACCAAGAATCACGACAGTCCAGTGCAAAACGCCTCTATTGCATACATGATGTTTTTCTATGACCTGTTTTTTTAACTTCAGATGACCAATATTCAAAATATACTTTGATTTTATCTAGACAAACATTGTGGCAAGCTTGATTAACTAGATGTTTCTGATTGACACACATGTCCCAGTTGGCAAGGAAGTAACTTGATGGGCCGTATGTTTTCCAATAATTTTTTGCCCAGAACCAATTTAGAAAATGGCATGCATATTTTCATGATGTACCAATATTCCAAATTTCAAATCAAACTATCAATGCCTGAATGAGATAATGATCAGAAATCACCCATTATTAGAAATGTTCAAAGTCAAAGGGGCACAACCCTGCCAGAAACTATTCAATCAGATCCTATATTCAAACTTTTACATCAAAATATCAACGCTTGACCAAGATAATGAGGAACAAGTAAGCTGGATTCTTTCAGTTTATAGTCTTCTCTTCAATTAGATCTTCAAACTGTTACAACGCCAGGGTCTGCTGAAGAAACTAACGGCTGAAATACTGACGTGACCTGAAATATCAAAGGTAATATTTGTAAAACATTTATAACATACATCAAAAAAGTATCAATTATATTTATAAAGAATTAGGCATAAAAAATTAATGGTTTGTTTGAAAAAAAGTAAATTTAAATTAATTACTACAATGATAAATAAGTATACTTATAAAATTATACCATACTATCAAGCTGCTCATCTAAAAGAAAAATATACTGCTTTGTTTCATCTCAAATAGTTAATTATGATCATATGAACATTAACCCTTTACTCCATAGATACTCTGTCCACTTATTTTCGTTATAAAATGGTAATGTTCACTATCTCAAGGAATGATATTAAAAATTATAGATATAAATTGCATGCATTTTGCACAAAGAGGCGCATGCATAAAAATGTGCATGGAAATTCACCATCTATGAGTCCCCATGGAGCACAGGGTTAATAGATATAAGAATAAATAGTTGCTCCAAATGAATTATACCTTTCAGTAATTTAGATGTTTTATCGAAGAATGGTTTTCAATTTCCATTGTGAGTAGGGTAAGGTCGAGTTAGATTCCAGGTCTTCAAGATGGTGCACTGTGACAATATAGCTTCTTTAAATCATAATGTGAACAAAGCCTGTAAATAAAACAAACAGCATTTTGACTACCGTATTTTTTCAAATATATAATAAAAAGTGATCCACTTTATACAAACAGTAGCTTATGTAAGATGATGTATTACATAGAAAATAGACATTGTAAATCTTAAATTACACCATCTGTAATTAATAAGTATGTACATGTATACATCTTTCTCAAGATATCAAGTTCAACTTCAAGATATCAATGAGTTGCTTATATCTAGCTACACCTTGATTATTGTTGCACTATCTGTGACAATTGAGGTGATAATTTATCAAATAAGTTGCATAAATTCCAGAAAAGAGCAGCTAGAATAATTCTAGACAAGCTTCATGATGCACCAGCTCAAACTTTATTCATTGAGCTAAAATGGATGGAAACACAAGACCTATCTTGTACAAAAAAGCTGTGTTTGCCTTTAAGTCCTTTAATAATCTATTTCCTGAGTACATGCCCCAGTTATTTGCAAAACTAATAATGAATCCTTAAGATCTCATTCAAACAATACTCACTACATTCTGAAAACTAGACTAGAATTCTGCAGAACATTTCTTGCATACTCTGGTCCAAAATATGGAATACTAAAATAATATGGTGAACATTTCATTTTAGCAAATCTAACCTGGAATCTGCATCAGAAGTTCTATGACTAACTGCCACTTGTGCATAGAATCACTGGTTGCCACACATGACTTCTATAACTGACCTGAAAAAAAAACCAGTATAAGTGTGAATTGTAATTTCAGCTTACATGCTGCTGGCAGAATTAATTAGAAATTGCCCTACCACAAACATTTAAATTAGTGATATATTCTTCATAGAGGGAGATCACAGCTCCAACATGAAAGAGCTGGAGTGAGATATTAGTTTTGATAAATACATTATTATAATATATATTTTATGATGGGGGTATTGTTTACTGAAATCCAACTTTAAACAATAAAGTACTCATTTATTTAATTTTCATAATACACTTACATATGGGCTATTTTCAAAAAAATGGCTAGTTTAGGTTTTTCCACAATAAAATATATTCTAAACAAGTTATTCTTATATCTTTTTACCCTAAAACATATCATTCGATGTCATGAAACAGTGTGTGAAGTTTGAAAGAAATTGCTTAACAGAAAAAAAAGTTAAGCTGAAAAAACAGGCCAAAAATGTCAGGAGGGAAACAAAAAAGCGTGACAGTTTTCAACAATCACATAAATCAGGACATTCCTGTGAAATATATTGATGAGTTTCAAAGTTACAATTGCTTTTAAGAATAAGTTTAATATATTGCCTTTAAAATGGTGTCTAATTTTAAGTATTATTGTCATGTCAACAAATAAAAAATAAACGATTACATAAGTGGTTGCTTAGAAAAAAATCGCTAAAACATTTATGAAAAAATTGTATATTGAGATACTGCTTCAATAACATTTAAATGATTAACATTCTTTGTTGTTCAAAGTTAAGAGAAATTTGTCATGATAAAATAGGTAAAATAGTTTTCTCATGTTATTAATGTAACTATTGGTTTGCTTCATAGAAAGCAGTTGGCCTGAATCCGTCAGGAGTGAAACATTTGGTATAAAGGGTGTAATAGTAATGACAAAAACTGTACACATGTACATTTTATATGCTTTTTCTGTAAGTCTGAGTCTGAGAGTGATCACAAATGACGATCATAAGTAAAGGTGTTGTTTGTGTATTGAGCACATGGACATCATGTGATTGTCAGGAGTGAAACACAGTTTCGTGATTTTATGCATATTCTTTGTTCAGCCTTCTGAAATGCTTAACAGATGTTTTGTGCTGTGTTTTAAAGTTATAATAAAGTGTGAATGATAATTGTTTGATCTGGTGCAAATAAGGTAAGCTAAATTTGACAGAAGCCCTTAAATTTTGTCTATTTTTAATTTAAAATTTATACATTTAAATAAAAAATGCAATTTTCTTTTCAAACTGCTTGCCATTAATCAACAAGTATTATTTTTGCTTTGCTATACAATGTGATAACTATTTAAAAATTGAAATTTATATAAAAGATACCAAGTTGTGCTTCTACCATAACTGTTTACATGTACATATATGTGTTACACTCCTGACCAAAAATGGTAAGAAGTATTATTCATTCATCTTACACAGAACTAATACCACAACAAGCATGGGCAAGCTAGTTGCGAGTCTTCTAGTTTAGTTTAAACATATTTTATTACCCAAACAATGACATACAAATAGATCTATAAATACATATATATACATAAATGGGTAAAAGGGTCGAGCCACAAGTTCTACAACTTAGTTACGGCTCTCCCTTGTGAGTCTTCTAGCAATTTAAAAGTCTTTGAAACATATGAAAAGTGCCAATATAGATAAGAAAATTGTAACTGCTAGCACATCACCAGAAAGAGTTAGAAAATACTGTGAAAATTTAAAAAATGACAGAGCTAAGCTTGAAAAAGAGAAAATAACAAAGATGGAAGAAATCAAACATTACAAGGAACATATACGACAGAACAGACTGTTAGGTCCTTCCCTTGACACAAAAAATGAAAGAAGAACAGTGGATTTTGATACATTTAAGCCAGTTTAGGTGCTTCAAAAGTGCTTGACATTTTGCATGTGATGAATTCAAAACATGAAATCAAAGATGTGCAAAAACCATTGTAATCAAGGTTTAGATGGTCGCAAAACCAAACCACGAAAAGTATTGATCGGCAATATCAATTCGCAAAGTTAATTATGTAATCAGGCTATACAAATCAGGCATCTGTGTATCACTGGTGGGAAAATATGGGGTTGTACAATGTTGTTCCACACATCTATACGGATAACACATAACACTCTAAATGCTCTGAAGTTTCTGCTTGATGATGCACATTTTGACGGCCATCTGTGTCTGCCTTCAAATTAAGCTTCATAAGAAAAATTTCAATGATCTCGACAGTCGTAACATGAACTGTCAGTGTTTTTCCCTATCTAGCATATGCTGTATTGTGTCCTATGGTTAAGATAATACATTTCCAAGGTATATGGCATCTCAAACCAGTAACCGGAAGTTGATCATTGAATATATAAGGGTAAATAAGAAACAAGCGACTTTCAATTTGGGTCAAATAAACATTAAACAAAATGTTATGGAATGTATAGTTTAGCAAAATAACTAAATTGTAAACATCATTGCCATCAAACTGTAGATATAGCATCAAAATTTGTTGACAGGAAGTGGTCTTCAAATAAAACATTCACATGGTGCCATCATGTTTACGTGCTTCTATTGTCAGCTTACTGACGCTGACAATTGTAGAGGTAAATTGCTTCTTGAAAATACTTTGCAAGCCTGAATATCATCGCCAGACGACAGTGAAACTACTTTGCAGTCACTAAACGTCACATATCTGCTTAAATTATGTCAGTAGCGCCGGGATGTTCTGTAGCAAAAAAGCATGGTACTGTATACGATGCACTTCTAAACTTAATTGATGTTTTTTTTGTTCGGGGTATCGTTGTCCTACATTGTGAAAGTCAAATTGTCATGCCCAGTGGTATTGTTCTTGCAGTGTTTGTAAATCATGAAAATGACGACAACATGACGTGATTGGTTAAATTGAAATATCTTTTCACGGAAAAGCATACCAGGCATACGACTCCCGTCCCACTGGTTGATTTTAACCCTAACAAATTTCAATTATAATTTATACACAGAATACCAGCCCTCAAAATCGTTGCGGTGCTAAATCGGTTAAGTGTAGCAAAGGTTAACAAAATTACAGTAGATTTAGAAATTATTTGATACTTCCAACATTGTAACTATTCAGCAACATTTGACCAATAATATATGCATACATGTAGTTTTATCTATATTTCTTAATAAAACTGGTTTACAGGTTTTGAAGGTCGATGGAGATGTAGAGCTAAGGTTATAATAATAATAATAACTTTATTTAAAGAGGCAACACAGTTGGGTACGTACCCAGTATTCCCTGCAAGCCTCATTATGCTTTACCACTATGTGATGTACACCTGACATATCATGGCTGATGACCTACTGATGAAATTATCAATGCCAACAATAATGCCTGGTCATGGATTGAAACTGATGTTTAATCAAAAGGAACTTGAAATTTCTGAAAACCAGAGCTCTTCAAGCTCAAGTTATATTTTTTCGTCAGGAGTGTAACAGTTATGACTAATGTATAATTAATATAAAACAGTTCTTTAGTGTTCATGATTCTAGTAGGATCAATTTAAAATGTGTTAATTTTTAACTGTTTTAGTGTTCAATTGTTAATTGAGACATTCTATAAAGTTTGCTTCAGGTTTTGAGCCAAAGTTGCATGTAGACGCCCGTATTGTTTCAAATTGATTTCTTTAAACATATTCAAATTGGATCGATGTTATTGCCATATTTGTTATAAAATGTTACACTGTGTATCAGTTGCTTTGTATTGATAGTTTAGGTGATTGTAACTTGTAAGTGAAAGCTAGTTTATAAGTGACAGCTACATATGTCAGGAGTGTAACACATTTTGACAAAAAATGTACTGTTTTGATGTTGATATTTTGCGCTAAAATCAATAATGCCTTTTCTGATTTTTGTTCAGTTTTACTTGTAAGTGTTAAAATTTCATGCACACGCCTGTTTTATAAAAATCGTTTCAGCATTTAATCTGAAAATAAAACTTTTATGTGTGGATATTAATTTTATCTGGGAAAAAAGCAAACAAATACGAATTTGCGTTTTATTTTTGAATGTCGGAGTGATTCAATAGTTTAATTCTGTATGATGATAATTATAACAATAAGTAAATATAAACTTTGAAAGTGTTAAGAACCATTTAACTATGAAAATAATAGACTTTGAATGTGTTAATGTACTTTTGTATTTTTTGCCTGTTCGCTTCAGTTAAAACTTGAATAAAAAAAATAGTATTTGTTATTAGCTTTATACCCTACCAATTTTGTTACCTAGAATGGTTGGTCTTAAAATTCAGACCAGCTTTTTTGTATTTTATGAAGGTTAAAATTTTGAGACTTTTTTAACGTTTCTAGCCATTTTTTTGAAAATAGCCCATATTAAATATCAAAATGATTATTGTTTCATCAGGAATATCAATTTTATAGTTTGAAATAACAAATGTTTCAAACTTCTCAATCTACTTAAACGTTTATAAAATTAAGTTAAGTTTGATACAATATTTCTAGAAATCAATCAGGTCAGTTAGAGACTGTCAGCCATAATGCATTGTTTCAAAAAGAATACATCAGGTATTGTGTGTAATAATATCTAATGGTCTGGTATAGACATTTTGTCAAAGTTTGACCAGTAGGCTTTGTATTGAAAAACAATAGAAATTGCCAAAGGTAAAAATATTAAATTTTATAATTGTAAGTTTCAGAGAAAATTTTAAGTTAATGCCTGCGACTAGGTAACTTTTGGCATCCCATGGTTGATACAAAATACAATCAACCGTATGGATGTTTGATTGGTCAAATACCAAATCCAATCAACCGTATGGACCAATTAAATTAAATTATAATTCTGAACAGAGAAAAACTAAATATTCTTTTTATCAGTTAGAAACTAGATCTCTTTGTGAAAACAACTTTGTGTTAAATTAAAGGAAAATATTACTAAATCATGTATCAGTACTTTGTGACTTTTATAACTGTGTGTTACACTTTATTATTTGAACTCTGAGGACAAATTATATTTTATGAATGAAATATATATTGAAAGAACTTGAAAGTCTGTGATCAATTTCGAATTTATATAATATTGTCAACCAACACTTGGAATTGTCAAACACAGACTGACACTTAATAACATACTGCAGGAAGAGGCTACAACAAATCTACAAGAACCCCTATCCACAACGAAATCGCAAACAAAGCACACACCGCTTCATTATATATAGATGATATAAATACAAACTTATATGATTATAATAAATAATATCATAGACCACAGGAACAGATAATTAAAAACCAAAAATTACAATCTGAGCACTATCTGAATCAGATATTGTGCGACTTATTCAAATTATTGTGCTCATATTCTAAACTGAAGCATAAGTTAATTGTTTATTTAAAATACATGTACCATAAAGTACATGAAGATAAACAAATGCAGCTGAAAGTGTAAAAAATATTTACCTGGACAGTATTCATAGTGTGTGAAAAACATCAGCAGACCATGTACTGTAGTGACCAGTCCACCATCGATTATGTTAATAGGGCCAAATAAATTGGTTCAATCATGCCTGTCCTCATATTTTCATAACAAGCAAGTTGAGCTGAAAAGGACAACAGTCAATTTATCAGTAAAACTGGTAATGTCACTCAGGAGTCAGGTTCACCATTCAGTATGTACTCTGAATATACCACCTGGCTGTAAAGTTGGAAGTATTATAATAATCATTATAAAAGTGTAGCAATACCATGTGACTTTTGGCTACAGTTACAAGAAGAAATTTGTAAACATTGGAAAATAAAATAGCCATAAGTATTTTGTTTCTTTGTCGATTTCTATGAAATATACGCCACGCTAAGGGGGACATTATTTGCTTTCCATGAAAGATAAGATCTTTTTCAGCACCTTTAAAGATTCTTCCAATGTTTACACATTTCTACTTGGAACTGTAGTCAAAAACCATGTGGTATTGGTATGTGGTAATGCCTTTGATTCTCTATAACATAAGTTATGGGCCCCCGTGCCAAAAAGTGTCATTGATATTAGCCCGCATTTTGAGAAATTGGCTAATTAGAAATGGCCAAAATGTGATAAAAAAATTCAGCTGAAAGTACAGTACTGTGACCGATTCACCTACATGTAGCCAGTTTTCCTGTTCTGTATCCTTAAACCACTGTAACCAGTACTAACTTGCCATTCCACAAGAATCCAGCAACAGCTCCGCATGTGGAAGAAAATCAACATTATTTTATTTTTCACATGCGCGTGACCAAGAATGGAACCCTGATCCAGTGCACTGACCACAGTATCACATTCACAACTTTCACTAAACCATTGTAAAGATAACCACTTTTCTTCCAAAATTCCAAGGGATCAAGACAATGTTAGACTTTACACGTTCAGTCAGAGGTCAATACCATATTGGAACAAACTCAGTGAAAAAACTATATCCGCCAATACGGTTAATCAATTTAAGTCACTGCTGAACTGTGAGAACTGGAATGTGAAGAAATTTAAACCAAGTGTTAATTAATGCACCCTGAGACATGAGATAATTCAAATGTATAAGAGAAGAGATAATTAAAGAAGAGACCGTTATTAAAGGGGCCAAGACAGCATAGCTAATATGACGGCCCGAAGATTCAGGTATTCAGGTATTCAGGTATTAAGACAAGGTCTCACACTCTTGATCCACGCATATGTCATTGAAATAGCAGTTATTTAGTAAACCCTGTTTTCCCAGTAGGCCTATTTATACTCCGGACTGGTTTTACAGTTAAAACACCATTGCAAATAGACAACCATGACTTAGGTAGGTAGGTAGGTATGACCCTGGAGCCTGGGAGCTGTATCATGCTACATGAGTTTTCATTACGACGAGTAACAAACTATTCCAACAGGTTATTATGTTCACACGGGTGGTTGGTGTTATGCGTAAGTGATAGCATACATGTGGTATAAGTCTGTTCGCTATACCTTAAGAAATGGTTTAATTACCATCCCCCACCCACTTTTGTTTCCCATAGTCACCTGAAAAAGCTGGAAAATTAAGCCCAAATTGCCATCCTCAGTTGGTAAGACGTCAACAGTTCGATGTAACGATACATATTGTACAAACATATCTTCTGTTCTTCTTTTAAATCAAACGAAACACGCCATACTTCCACAATCTTGTAATGGCTTATTGCAGACGCTACCAAAGTCAGCCATTTTGGTAATCACTCCGCGGTTTATTTCCTGCAGCGTAGACTTATGAGCAAAAATCTTACATTGTGAAGCGCCTACGTACATCCGAGGTATTTTATCTGGCGACGTCAGGAAGCGATAAATGCCGTACGGACCGTTCCGATTGGTCGATATGGTGAATACATGTCACTGAGGAAAGGATATGGACCAATCAAAATTCATTTAACAACTTAAACGTTCATGCAAAGTCAACATATTATAACGAGCCAACTATTCGTATTTTTTAATGATTATTTTTAAACGCGTAACAAACTACGCTCGCCTTATCTAGCATAGTTATTGTTTAATTTGAATTAAACTGGTAATCAAAATATAAATTATAACCAAACTCAATTACATGGACGACAACTCTGAATTGAAATTCGTAAAGTTCTAACATCATTTACTCCCCTTTGCATTTGACACTAGATACATGTATGGTGTACGATCAGGGTCATAACTACTATAAACTGTCTGATACACTTTATAAACTGTATGAGACACTTTATACAATGTCTCACATCTCAGACAGTTTTCATAGTTTCGTGCGCATTAAAGTCCGATTTTTTAAACCGTGTCTGAGACAGTTTTCGTCCACACATGGTCCATAGACCTTTTTTTATTTTACGGGCCCCGTAAGGGTAACCCCGTTTATTTCAAACATATACATTCAAAGTTAATGGTTTACAATACATTGATCATGATGTCCAGAAAAGGCATAAAGGTGGGGAATTTGAACTAAAGGAGAGTGTTTGCAGTGTTGACTAAACTGGGATCCGTAGTATTTGGCTTCATCTACGGTCTGACCGGGGTGATGATTGGTATTTTAAGATTTTAATTTGCGCATTAGTGCTTTATTTACAAAATTCGATGTCTTATTTAAATGAATTCCTAACAACCCTTTAAAACAATGAATTAACAACAGTCTCTTAGTTGTATCTGTATAAATAATGCTTAAAGTCAGTAATGTGATAATGTTGTTATTATGGTGCTTTTATGAGTTTTTATGTCTCTTATAATTCAATGTTGGATGGTTATGTACATTTGAACTGTTTTATAATGTGTAAAGTTGTATGAATGTACATGTTCATAAATGAGACAATAATAAAGAATATATATATACATCAATTATTTATTTAATTATATATAATGGCGATAATTGTGATTATAATTGCCGTTCAAACTTGTTCAGGAATAGTTGTGAAAATACGAACAAACGGGTGGCACTCGCTTGACATTTCATAGTTTTACTAGTTTTGTCTACTTTATACTCTTATCGATCATTTAATATATTATGGTATGTACTTCATATATGTATACAGAATTTATTCCATGGCACAACTTCATTTAATCATAATATTATAGCATGGTTCACTCTGTCCCAACACATTGTCCGCTTCGATCCAAATCATGGTCCGCTTTGTCCCAAAACACGGTCCGCTCTGTCCGGTCCGCTCTGTCCTGCTACCGTAGTTGGCATATAAATAAGATTTAGTTTGTCATTAAAGGTGAATAGTTTTTTACAATCATTGTCAAACTTTGATAATTTGTTTTCTTTTTTTGCGATATTTAAGAGAGGAAGAACGCGAAGTATACGGAGCTACTCAACCAATGTAAACAGAGAGGCTGGCGTACATGGCTGTTCCCTATTGAAGTAGGCGCTCGTGGATTCTGTTCATGATCTGTGTGCCGACTGATAACAGCGATCGGAACTACTGGCAGGGATAGACGTAGACGTATCAAGAGACTAAGCCAAGCTGCAAAACCGGCGTCTAGCTGGCTGTGGCTAAGACGTGAGGAGAAGAGATGGAAGTTATCGACCTCCACACCGTAAGAACGGTGGCCCCACCTGCAACTAGATATCTTAGGCTAAGGGGCGAAATATCGATGAAGTGCAGGCGCCTAACTGAGGATGGAGGAAGATTGGCAGGCTATAACGAACACCGCATTCAACAGATCAACCATTGGTCCATATAAGGTGCGTTAGAGTCTGTAATAAACTTATTCTGTTTTAAGGAGTAAGCTGACTTGATTCCTTAATATATTAACTGAAGGAGGGATGTTCAACGTAGCAACGTAGCCTACGTATAGATTATATTTGGCTAGTGTAATTATATATGCTGTGGCTTTATAGATATTATCGTTCGCTAATAGTAAGTCTAATGTCGTCAAGTAAGTGCTGATCTCGGGACATTTAGTATTGATCCATCGTTTGATTTCTTATTAATATTGTATTTGGACCAGAAGTCATTAAAGGATAACAAAGCACCATTGCTATCAAGAAAGTCGTTAACGAAACTCGCACCAGCTTCTACAAATGTGGGATAATAAATACTGTTCCTGCCAGCTTTAAACATTGAATTGTGCCATATTGGCTGAGAGCAAAAATCATGCCTATTTTGTGGATGTTGCTTCATAAGAATTTTAAGACCTTCAAAAACATTCTTCCAAAATTGGTTTCTTACAAGTGGAAGTTTGTGTTTTTAAGAAAATATCTCTAAACTTGCCAAACTTCGACAGAAAAGGGAACATTGTTGTAACTAGTTTTAAATATTTCATGTTATATAACATAAGTCTCCGTACACGCATACCGGTGTGGCGCAGAACACAAACATCCATAAGTCTATGTAAACTACCACACGTTGTTTGTAGAAAATATGCATCTATCTGGATGACGTAAAGACGTAAAATGACGTACACATTCAGTTTCGCACGCTTTTTATTATCGGGAAAGTAATCCGACCACCGTTACTGTGGTACACCGTTCACCTGAATATTGCAAGTAAATGAGTAATGTAGTCATAATGCTGTTCAATACTCCGTACACTAACAAGATACTTACACTGTATACACCGTATGTTTTTAGAACTGGAAACCCGTTAGCGCGTCTCTTGAATCGGTAAACATTTGATTTTCTACCTACCACATTGTGATCTGTAAACACCAAGTGGTGCAGCGTACGCATTAATTAAGGGGTGCCACGTTCAGGCTGTCATCATTTTCTCTGAAAGGATTCGTGAATTGAACAAAATAGCCGGTACTAATTCTTCATTTGTTACTTTGTACGTGGTTTTCAGCAAGTTACTTGAAACGCCTCCATTTATAGATCTCATGTTTTCACGAAGGTTTTACGAGCCCAGGGAAAGTGAAGCTGATATTAAATGGTTTTTCTTGGTATATCTGACCACATGGGACTGTATTGTGACATATGCAGTGTTTCTGGCACCCAGTCATGTACGTTCTACGTAATTGTTACTGGGTACGTCATGAATATTAATGAGCATGTCGAAAAAGGTAAACATTAGTTCCGGCAGGTGCACATCCGCAGTGGGAGAGGAACCACAGACACAGCTTGGTGCTAATGTATTAGCATAATGTAACAACTGAGTTATTAGGCCTTTTCATGGAGCAGGTTGCAGTCTGGTTCCCGTTCTAATTCTACAGTTATATTACTGAAGTAGTGCTGTAATTGTGGGGACGGGAACCAGGCTAAAACTTGCTTCACGAAACAGCCCGGTCGAAAAGGCCTATTGTCTACATTAAAATTTTGTATATTTATAATCCGCGTTGTAGGTCCTCATAAGCGGAAACTGTTACGAAGACGCTCGAGGTGTAATTTATACCAGCACAAATCTAAAGGACTGATATTGCACGATTTGCTCGCGGAACATTAAATATTCAACACAAGAACCTTGTAATATATTCATGCATAAAGGTCAGGATCAGGTAAAATTATCCGTGCAATAGCGTAGACGAAAAGTAGGTGTTGTCAAAATGCTGTATTTACGCCTGTTTAGAAACAACTCCCGTGGCCACTCAAAGATGAACGTCCGGATGATAGAGATATTGCCACAAGAGGAAATAATTTCTCTAGTGTCTAAAGTGCAAGAATGGAAAACGATGCGTCATTTTCGGCCCTAACACGAAAACTTAAACAGCAAAATTTCTCTAGTGTTATTTCTATTGTATAAAAATTATAATAGATACAGAAACAGCACATCACAAAGAAGCACAACAAAGCAATACATCACTGAGAAACACATCACAAAGAAGCACAACAAAGCAGTACATTACTGAGAAACACATCACAAAGTAGCACAACAAAACAGTACATTACTGAGAAACACATCACAAAGGAGCACAACAAAGCAGTACATTACTGAGAAACACATCACAAAGAAGCACAACAAAGCAGTACATTACTGAGAAACACATCACAAAGGAGCACAACAAAGCAGTACATTACTGAGAAACACATCACAAAGAAGCACAACAAAAAGTACATTACTGAGAAACACATCACAAAGGAGCACAACAAAGCAGTACATTACTGAGAAACACATCACAAAGTAGCACAACAAAGCAGTACAACACTGAGAAACACATTACAAAGTAGCACAACAAAGCAGTACATTACTGAGAAACACATCACAAAGTAGCACAACAAAGCAGTACATTACTGAGAAACACATCACAAAGTAGCACAACAAAGCAGTACATCACCGAGAAACACAACACAAAGGAGCACAACAAAGAAGCACATCGCTGAGAAACACATTACAAAGAAGCACACCACAAATCGGCGTGCGTGCGTCAAAAATTCATTCAAATGACTTCTCCTTCTTAACCACTTGGCCAATTTCAACCAAACTTCACAGAAATGTTCCTTGGTGGTCCTCTTTCGAAATTGTTCAAATGGTTCCGGTTCATGACATAATTAGGTAACAGGAGCTACAATCGATTTTTAAAGAGAAAACCTCGAAAATATTCTCCGCTGAATCAAAGATCTAGATACTATTATATGAAATCAATGTTTTTTTCGTATTTTTATAGTTCTTGTTTATATTAGTTAAATTAACAACGTTTCTTCCGAAAATGGTATGGCAAACGTTTAAATTCGGTTGCACTAGTGCGCAAGCGTCGATGAAACTGTTTCTCTCTTGCTTTTAGTATTAAGACCCCGGACCAGTATCACTACTTTTCAACCCAAATTTAATCACATGTAGCAATATTGAAGCCGTTGACAGTTTCTGGAACTACTTGAATGAGAATTCACATTGTTTAGCCTAAAGGCGTACTGATTGTATTAAGAAATAGGTCATGCTACAATTGAGAGGCTCACGCCTCCCAACCATCTACTTGCAGGGATATAACTTTTAAATGTATGCACTGCCTATCCTATTTAGTGTACATATTTACAGTCAATGTGAATTTTTAAACTATATATTATCTAAACATCCTTCAATATGTATACATATATTTATAACGTACTTTATAATATAAGAGATCTCCACTTTTTTGTGTTATCCTTGGTGTGGGCGTGTTTGACATGGCTTAATTCCTTCTGTTCTGTTTTTTTATGCAAATTCTTAAAACTTGATACAATCTTTATTTCAAGTCCATACATGTACAACAAAGAAATATTAGCTATGTATAGCTATTGTCCAACATTTTTAACAAAAGTATAAAATTAACCCACATAATTATAAATACATGTAAGCAGAGGTTAAGGACGTTTGATAGGGTTATTATTTTTTTTAAATGATCCAAAAAAATAGGCACAGTTATAGTTTAATATATACTGAAGCAATATGTGAAATAAAAAAGGTATGTCGCGGTACTATTTAAGGGGTCATTGGCGCTTTTGCAACATTTATTCTTGGCTAAGGATGTTGAATAAAGTGTACTTTACCTCAAAATTAAAATAAAACATATGTTTTCACGCTACACTTTGTGCTACTGTGACTGGATTATCTCCCCTTTTTTCCAATTTGTCAGTGACGTCGCATTCCATATAGCAAGGGGGCATAGATGGGCCCTAAATCGCTCACTTGAATAATCTTCATTATTTTAGTCAAGAGATCATTAATTCATTCCCTATATAGCAAAAATAGGGCATCTTTGTAGTCCCAGGCAATACAAGCACTCATTAAAAATTGGTACAGGTAACCCAAGTAATAATTTCTAATTTCACAAAAATGAATGAAAATGTAACCGCTATTTCACGCAGAGTGTTTTCATATTATTTGCTCAGCGAAATTATTTTTTAACCCCGAAATATCCGTATTTTTACTAACCCTAGATAGTATCACAACAAACATTTTGCCCAATTTTCATGACAATCCAGTGCCCAACACGGTCTCTATTCGCGTTTAAGGTATATGCGCAGAAATGATGCGCATACACAACTGTATCAAACGTCCTTAAGGCTTTTAAGGTACAAACTATATAACTGTTTATATATATTTTTTTTAAATAGATACACATTGAGCAGGGAATAAGAAAGAAACATGTATTTAAATTAAAAATCAATATATACTTTTTAAATAAACATATTTAATTCAAATTCAGAGGAAGCAAGCATCACAAGTGCAATTACCTGTACGACAAACTTGTACATCTTAAAATTTATTTTTGTATTTGTAATATTGTGTTGCATTGAACATGTTTTATTTATACATGTTTATGGTTTAGATTTATTTCGGTAAACTTGATGTGCCATGTTATATGCGACTTTCACCAAACAAATACAATTATTATTTGTGGGAAGCGGTGGCCTAGAGGTAGGGCGCGCGCTTCGGGATCGAGAGGTCCCGGGTTCAACCCCCGTCTGGACCACTGCTTAATTTCTCTGAGCACGAATAACCAACATGCTCCACTCGACCAAGGTGTGAATTGGTATCTGTGAGGGCTGTGTCTGAACATGTTCGATAGTCCTGGGCGCCGAACATCGATGTTGGCTGCACACCCACCAGGAGAGAAATAGTCTCCACAGGGAGACTCGAACGTAGGTTTCCATAGGTAGCCCAATGAACAGGGGGAAGTTTAAATGTCAAAGGGTGGCTGAACGGCTGAACTGCTGAAAGCAGCCCTAGAAAATTGGTAACTTTTTATATTATTATTAAGAAGCACGGATTTCCAAGACAGGATATATCTGAATTGTTGCCAGTCTTGTTTGCATAAGTATATCTATATTACTGAGATTGTATGACAGCTATGGCCCATGATTGGAAATAAAATTAACCTACAGTAAAGTTTTATTTAGATCTGTCCTCTCTACTCCTTACCTAAATACAATTTCATTGTGTTTATACATACATTCCCATCGGATAAAACGACAGGGAAAATCAATCCGTTATCAACTAGTTCACATACTGATATACATGTTCATAGTTCGTTCATTCAGATCTGTCACTTGTATACAAACAATGTAATATCAAAACAAGGCATTTACGTCGTATACTGTTTAAAACATGTTGAGTACTGCTTTCCGTATCGGGTATATTTTTCATAATCTTTTTTTTGCTGGTACAACACTCACATGCACTTCATCATGTAAACTTATAACAAACGCATTGAGAAAAAAGAAGGTATTTCTGATACCAATTTAAAAAAAAGGGAATACCCTAATTTGTGATCTTAACTTCAATTATGGAACTTAGACGAGTACAAAAAAAACAAGATATTTAAACCACCCATCAAAAACATTCTCATAACAAAGCATTTACCACTTCGTTATTCATGTATACGGTAGTATAGTATAGCACGTATATTAAAGAAGGCTATTGTTTGAGTTTAAAGTATTTATTGTTTTTTTATTGATCAAGTCTGATATTGTACTGTGCACATTTGTATATATCTATAAATCGATGGTGGATAAAATTAAGAGGTAGTCATTACAGATTACTAGGAATGCCTTCATACTTCCTTAACTAGAAGACCCCGCACCGTGCCTAAACGTACAAATCCATCCAACATACAGTGCTTAAACCTGGCCATATACATGACTCACCAACCCGGATCGAAACGTACAAATCCGTCCAACATACAGTGCTTAAACCTGGCCATATACATGACTCACCAACCCGGATCTAAACGTACAAATCCGTCCAACATACAGTGCTTAAACCTGGCCACATACATGACTCACCAACCCGGATCGAAACGTACAAATCCGTCCAACATACAGTGCTTAAACCTGGCCACATACATGACTCACCAACCCGGATCGAAACGTACAAATCCGTCCAACATACAGTGCTTAAACCTGGCCACATACATGACTCACCAACCCGGATCGAAACGTACAAATCCGTCCAACATACAGTGCTAAAACCTAGCCATAGACATGATTCACCAACCCGAATCTAAACGTACAAATCCACCCTACATACAGTGCTCAAACCTAGCCATAGACATGACTCACCAACCCGAATCTAAACGTACAAATCCATCCTACAGACAGTGCTCAAACCTGGCCATAGACATGACTCACCAACCCGAATCTAAACGTACAAATCCGTCCAACATACAGTGCTTAAACCTGGCCATAGACATGACTCACCAACCCGGATCTAAACGTACAAATCCACCCTACATACAGTGCTCAAACCTAGCCATAGACATGACTCACCAACCCGAATCTACACGTACAAATCCATCCTACATACAGTGCTCAAACCTAGCCATAGACATGACTCACCAACCCGAATCTAAACGTACAAATCCACCCTACATACAGTGCTCAAACCTAGCCATAGACATGACTCACCAACCCAAATCTAAACGTACAAATCTGTCCTACATACAGTGCTTAAACCTAGCCATAGACATGACTCACCAACCCGAATCTAAACGTACAAATCCATCCTTCATACAGTGCTCAAACCTAGCCATAGACATGACTCACCAACCCGAATCTAAACGTACAAATCCATCCTACATACAGTGCTCAAACCTAGCCATAGACATGACTCACCAACCCGGATCTAAACGTACAAATCCAACCTTCATACAGTGCTTAAACCTAGCCATATACATGACTCACCAACCCGAATCGAAACGTACAAATCCATCCTACATACAGTGCTCAAACCTAGCCATAGACATGACTCACCAACCCGAATCTAAACGTACAAATCTGTCCTACATACAGTGCTCAAACCTAGCCATAGACATGACTCACCAACCCGGCCATCGCTGTACTCTTGGAGCATTCCACACGATTCGGCCCTCGGGTTTAGCAGAATGTGATCTCGGAACCAACGATTGTAATATTAATTAAGAAACAATGAATACGTAGCTGTGCTTTGTTGCGTAATAAAATATAGGCAAGTGTTTGGGTGCGTAATAATTCAATCACGAGTGCGTAGCACGAGTGATTTAATGTACGCATTCAAACGAGTGCCTGTATTTTATAACACAACTGTACAAAGCACAGCTTCCTGTTTGTTATTTCGATTCTAACATTGCCAATGCTCTACCATTTATAGCACAACAAGACAGGTTGACGTCAAACTTCTTTCTTTTCTAGGAACGTTACCGTCACCGTTTCGTCATTTGTCATAGTATACTGACGTCATCAATCAGCTATGTTTTATCGAGGTAATAAAAAATGGTAAGCCCAATATACACAAAGAAGGCAAATCTCACGTGCTATGTTAGAATATTAACTTAATACCCAATACTATGTAAACCATGAAGATCAAATGCTGGCATATAGATTTGATATACCGGTAGCTGAGAACTATAGCTGAAACTGGGTCAATTAGCTTTTTTATAGCTTAAACTAGGTCATTCAGATTTTTTTTGTAGCTGAAACTATGTGCTTCAGCCTTTAGACAGCTAGGACTTGGGCTGTCGTAGGTGAAGTTCATTTTCTCGTTATAAAGTTATGTGTTGGGCATAGTTCCATGAAAATGTGGTATGTGATGTTGCTCGGCTGTTTAATTTGAGTGCTGCCTTCCCTGTCCGATTATCTATTTCCTTTTTGCTAGATAGATATACATTGTATATAATGATTTTTATATTATATTTAAATTATGTATGTACACTGTAATGCCATTCATTTTCAATACTCACAATGTAGAAACGACACAACGTGATTATACCGTGAGCGAAATCCACTTCCGGTCTGTGAAAGATTACGGTTGTACACAGTAGTTCCACACCGGGTTTAATAAATTAGTTTGTTGTAATTTTCTCATCATTGTTTTTGAGAGGGTTTTGACATCATTGCCGTTACATATTTGGAACGCAAGGTAGGTGAATGTGAAATTAATTGTGTAAACTGTTTTAAACAGCTATGGTTTCAGTTACGAATATTTCTAAAAAACAATTAATAATTTTTTAAAGCTTACATGCATGTCCTAGCAAAGGATGTATGTGAATATTCTATTTCTGTTACTTTGGCTTTATCTATCTTGTGCATCCTATCTTTTATTCATGATATTTTCATTATTTAAATGTTCTTTTTTATCAAACATGTTCGTACAAACGTTTTCTTTTATATTACGTTATGGAGGTACGGGCGCCTTTTTTCTCGCGATCGAATTTTCTCCAAAACATTTTAGAATTAATAAGAAAAATCATCTTTTAAACGACACTAAGTATAAAAATGATATGTTACCAGGCTCGTTTTAAGAATGTTGATTTTGATTCGAGTTGTCCAAACATTTCAACGATCGATAATTTACTTTTAAAATGCAAATGAGTTGAGAATCATAGGTTTTTCTTCAGAAAAATGACATATTAAAGTACATCTATTTGGTTTCTCCATGACCGGTTCCTTTCGTTTTATACGTTTCATACGTTTTACCCGCCTTACAGGCGTTCTTGGTAGAATAAAATATTTTACGTAACGGCACAATGAGATTATGAATTATTTTAACACTACCGGGTTTTTTTTATTCTATATACAAATGTACACGTTGCGTAATTGAATAAGCCGTATATATAATTATACTAACCGTCGGATTTTGGCGGTTGACTTATTGCCCGCCTAGCTACGTTTATCAATATTTATCAAGGAATAATCTACATTTTTAAATAGCTTGACTTCATAAGTTATGCACCAGTCAATATTATGCCCGCCCAGGGGAGCGGCGGGGATACAGGGGAATTAGACAGACGAATCTTTCCGACAGGCGGGAATTTGATAACCTTATCGACTCCGAGTCCCGGGAAATAGACTTTGGTCCGGGAATTTCGACACCGCGATAGACGACAGGCCGATACTACGTGTTTTTATTAAAGTACCCGGATTTAGACAGTAAGCATTGTCTCCAGAGTGGGGATTTAGACATAAAAAATCGAATATATATATGTCTAATTCCCCTGGGACGCCCGCCGCCCCCAGGTTGGGCAAAATATTGACTGGTGCATATTTACGCTACCGTGGAACATGACATTATGAGAACTTTTATAGTAATGTTTATAGCATTCCTGTTTTATTTCATTTCTAGCAAACATTATGTATCAGTTCATATATATGCATGAACATGAAATACATAATTAAATACATGTACTTGCGCTAAATAAATAAGCATTGGTTGGATAACTAATCAACACACTTCTCGAACTAGGAATTCGAAAGCCGGGGATTCTATACTTAGAACAGTCGAAGCTGTCTTCATCCCCATCACCAGTAACCAATGAATGTGTGAAGATGAGTCGTCTACGGAATCCTGTTAGGTCCGTGGCGTTATCGTTCCCTCGACATTTGAAAGTAGCACAGTTATAAAACGTGAGATGCGCTTGTTTTTTTTCAAAAATCGATCAAATACAACGCGAGATTTGACTTTAAAAAGCTCGTGATTTTTTATACGACAAACGGAGCCGATGCAATATTGCGAAGAACGTGCGAGAAACAAAAAGTCAAATCTCGCAGCTGTGTGAAGTTGGCTCAACATACGACATTCAAAAAATCGAATGTCGTCCAGCTCGACATACGACATTGGACGACATTAAAAAAATCGAATGTCGTCCAGCTCGACATACGACATTGGACGACATTCAAAAAATCGAATGTCGTCCAGCTCGACATACGACATTGGACGACATTCAAAAAATCATCAAAAATCGAATGTCGTCCAGCTCGACATTGGACGACATTGGACGACATTCAAAAACTCGTCTAAAATCGAATGTCGTCCAGCTCGACATTGGACGACATTGGACGACATTCAAAAAATCGTCTAAAATCGAATGTCGTCCAGCTCGACATTGGACGACATTGGACGACATTCAAAAAATCATCAAAAATCGAATGTCGTCCAGCTCGACATTGGACGACATTGGACGACATTCAAAAAATCGTCTAACAATCGGAAACATAACAAAATATAGTTTTATTTACTTAATCAATTTGGTTAGGGGAGTTTATAGATTCGCTAAGACTTGTGTACTTTCAGTAAATCGTGAATAGTTTGGTAGATTTGCGAGTTGCTTTGCGATATTACCGGATATTTTGGGTTTACTTTATACTTTTCTTGTGTCAACTGGAATATTTGTTATAATAATAGTTCTGTTAATAAAGTCACGGACATTTAATCTAAACTTGTGTTTGTTCAATAATTAATAGTTATGTTCAGGCAGCCTGACAAGGATTTAAGATAATATTTTGAATGCTCTTGTTCGTCCGTCTGTTGTATACTAGTATCTACAGTTGCTGTCCACGGTGCCTAAGAGTCGAGTGACACTCGGCACAAAAGTACCCTATTCATGGGTAGGTGACAACTAAAATGCAACAAGCAATGTTAAATACTAATAGAATAGTGTATAAACGAGTCAACTCCGGTTATCACAATAAGGAGTACACGTTGACTTGGTAAAGTAGTGCAATAACTCGTACAGTGATGGGAAATAACCGGATATTTCAATCACAATAAGTCATAAAAGTTAAATTGTATAGTATCACAATAAGTTGTACAGTGATTTGGTTTATATATGGAACATGTAACTGTCGGCATGAATTGTCAACATAGTGTACGAACCCGGGAATCAAAAATGACGTCAAAGATGGACGCCATATTACTTACGAATACACCTGAAATTATATGTGATGCAATTTGATATTTATGTACATATGTAGTCTCCAATGCTGGTCTGGTTATTATTCATTTCATAATGTGCATGAAATGACATAAAACAAATCGAAAAAACTTACGAGGTTTGACCGCAAAACTTGAGTAATGCTGTGTACACTTCCGTTAGTGGAAAGTGCACAGCCGAACCACAGGGTCAGAATCAGTCTAGCTATGCGTTCAACATACACTATTACATCATGATTGGTAAGCGAAACAATAGGGACGTGGATAAACACATACTAGTTCGTTACCCATGTGTATGTAGTTTTTACAGGTATCGGGCTTGCGATAGACGTAATTGATACCCCAATCATACGAATCTCGAATCAGCCGGAATGGGTCCGAATGAGTCGGAATTAATAAAAACTAAAAATTTGAAACACATTCCGAATGATGATTCGAAATGACCAAAATTATTACAGCTTGTCTAAATGTCTGACTACTAACATCATCTAAACTATGTTTTAACGTCTTCGAGCTGCAAGGCATTCAATTACTGACAACTTTTTGAATGTCGTCCAATGTCGTCCAATGTCGAGCCGGACGACATTCGATTTTAGATGATTGTTTGAATGTCGTCCAATGTCGTCCAATGTCGAGCTGGACGACATTCGATTTTAGACGAGTTTTTGAATGTCGTCCAATGTCGTCCAATGTCGATCTGGACGACATTCGATTTTAGACGAGTTTTTGAATGTCGTCCAATGTCGTCCAATGTCGAGCTGGACGACATTCGATTTTAGATGATTTTTTGAATGTCGTCCAATGTCGTCCAATGTCGAGCTGGACGACATTCGATTTTAGACGATTTTTTGAATGTCGTCCAATGTCGTCCAATGTCGAGCTGGACGACATTCGATTTTAGCCGATTTTTTGAATGTCGTCCAATGTCGTCCAATGTCGAGCTGGACGACATTCGATTTTTGATGATTTTTTGAATGTCGTCCAATGTCGTCCAATGTCGAGCTGGACGACATTCGATTTTTGACGATTTTTTGAATGTCGTCCAATGTCGTATGTCGAGCTGGACGACATTCGATTTTTTGAATGTCGTCCAATGTCGTATGTCGAGCTGGACGACATTCGATTTTTTGAATGTCGTATGTCGTATGTTGAGCCAACTTCACACAGCTAAATCTCGCGGTGTATTTTATCGATACAATACAAAGTTTTTTCTGGCATAGAATTTGTAGCCAACATACATACATAACATGAACATGTGAGGTCAATATTTAACAAAGTTATGGATAAAGTACATGTATACAGGTTTACAGAGAAGTTCAATGATGCTAGAATATAGTAGATACATTAAGGAATAAAAGACGTGATGATTTCAATATCTAAACATCAAATTAAAGTCAAGGATTTGTGTTCCTGATTTTAAAAGCAACATATAAATATATTGCTACATTGTTCAATATTTTGCTGTAGTTTGAATATACAGTCAACTCTCGTTATCTCGAACTCGCTTATATCGAATTTTCCGTTATGTCGAAGTTTTTTTCAAGTCCCGATTTTTCTCCGTCTTTGTCTATATGAAATGACGAGACCCATCTCGAAGTTTTTTCTGATCGTTTTGGACTAGCGTCGAATGTTTTTCACACTTCGCCAGTCTGAAATCGTCGATTTACCTGTAATTTTCGCGCCTTCCATTGTTGAACAAATATTTGTTTGCAACAATTTGCGCAAACATGTCATTAAGCTTCGGGTTACGTACTAACATCAATAAACATGTCATCTCGAACAATTGTTTGTAAAAATAATAATTAAAATAAAATGCATTTTCTCGAGGAGGAATACATGTACATAAATATCACAACAAGCAATTCTCACGAATATGTCGCTTTTACGACCGTAACCATATGGCGGCGTAAAATGACAGAAACTGGAAAACTTGCAACTTCGATGCCGAAAATTCTATCTCGAATTTTCGTTATGTCGAAGTAATTTCCACGGTCCCGTGAAATTCGAGATAACGAGAGTTGACTGTAGAACACGAGATAATACCAAGCACATCTCACGATTCATAACTGTGCTACTTTCAAAGGCCAAGGGCACAATAACGCGATAGCCCTAACATAATAATAATAATAATAATAATATAATAATAATAATAAAGACTTAATTTCAAATATCGCGTTGTATTTTATCGATTTTCATATAGGATACAACTTTGTTGAAAATAAAACGCGAGATAGTAACAAGCGCATCTCGCGTTTTATAGCTGTGCTAATTTCAAAGGGCGAGGGAACGATAACACTATGGCCCTAACAGGATTCCAAAAGACAGGGATCAAACCGAATAACTTACTCACTGATGACTGCCTCAGTCGAACGCAAAAATAAACTAATGCTAAACTTCTGATACGCACAGTATTTATTGTAGTAATCGCCCCATTCTAACATATATGTAGTGTTCTTGCAATACATACAACAAACTATATGATGGCTTGTTTCTGTCATTGCGTTTGCTCGTGTCGGAAAGGGGGAATTACAAAAACACGAACGCACCAAAGGTCAAATTCTTAATGCTCATTTGTTCGTGTTGGCAAATGGAAATGGCGAAATCTGCTCAATTATCGTATGTTCATTTCGGCGGGTTAGTGTATGAAATATCCAGGCAGGAATGGAGTGCACCTCAGTCTTTTTTGTTGAGTAAAATATGTATAATATTCTAAAACAATACATTCAGTCTTCAGTTTTATTCCAGGTTGCAGATTGAGTGTAAAATAAAGATTTTATAAACCATACAAAGCTAACAATGTCAAGCGGGATAGACATTCCAGCATACGAAATGTTGGTGGCGGAAATAAAAACGTTGACCGAATTACCAACGCCTCCAGTAGACCTAGAAGATATGAACCACTACAAAGATGACATTAACAAAGTACGTATGGAAAAGCATATACAACTATACATTTTAGTTTCAATTGCATATAGCATGTCAGTACTTGTTACTTGTGTTCATGAATGTGGATAACTCCTCTTGGTTTGATATTGCAAACGGCTGGATTCTAACTATTGTACTTCGTATTAGAGCTCAAATGATAGACACATCTTTAGATTAAAACTTGACAATAAGTCACAACAAAAGCCAAGACCATGCCGATTATGGTAAAGGAATATAGGAAACCACACCATGTCATGTATGTATATTTAGGGTACCGTTGTGCTACTGGATATAACCACCGCCAGGTCGTAAGTTCACAAACAAATTCTATAATTTGGTAGGACAGACCGGGAACCAGACAAAGAGAAACACGTGATTCGAAGACATGGAAAGCTAGAAAACAGAGACCAATCCCACAAATACTTTGGCTTATTGTGTTAGAGTAGATTTATTTGTTGTACGTGGACGTCAAACCTCTATTACAGATGTTCCTAAATGCCGCGAAGACAGTAGAGAAGGTAAAAGATTATGCAGATGAAGTTATGAAAAAATTGGTAGAAATACGACAAACATTTAAAGACTACTCATCAGTCGTTGCCAAGGCAATACAAGAAACACTGGCAAAACTTCGAGAGAATGCAGCTGCAACTAACCATTCGCCAGGAGACGCGTGTAAGTTATTGTAGTATTGTTACCATATCGGTCTAGCAACGAGTATTTTGTACTGTTGAGCGGCACACAAAACCTGTCCTTTTGATGTACAAACTATATACAATAAAATGTATATTTAAAATACATATAAATGCATGGATCATATCACTGGCTTAGAATTAGAAGGTCGTAAATCAATATTTTGAGAAAGCAAGAAAAAAGTGACTGAAAACTACTCTTTACTTTTGGAAAAACAAGCTTTTTAAACTTCAGTTTGGTCAACATGGTCACTTCGGATATACATGAAAATAGGCTCATAAGAAGCGCCTTGTAGTGCAGATTTCAAAAATGCATGAGTCTCGTAAAGTAGTACTTACGACCTTCTAATTCTAAGCCAGCGATATAAATCACCATAGACCAGTAGTTCGGATAGAAAAAAATGCATTTTCTCATAGTATTTATAAAGTAAAATAACACAATTTAATGCTTTTATTAACTTGTTTAGCAACAGGACCAAAACGCAGAACGCCCGCACCATACGAAAAGAGCCTTGTTAACTTGGGTAGACAGGTGGGCGGGGGAGGAAACATTAGTACAGCACATAGGTCGAAACCAAAAGATGCAAATTTAGAAGCACTAAAAAGAGCCCATGCTCTTGAACAACTTGCCAACGATTTGGCAAACAATCGTTTAGGTGAACTAACAAAGGAAACTGAAAAGTATATTGCAAAACTGCAAGATGGCGCACAATTGACGGAAGCAGAAATCAAAGATCTGAATGGTCATTGTAAAGCATTCGCACAAAAAACTAAACATAGTTTTGAAGAACAGAAACGATATGAAGAAGAAGAGAAAAAGAGGATAGAAAAAGAAGAACAAGAAAAGTTGATTCGTGAAGAACAGGAAAGAATGACAAAAGAACATGAAGAAAAGGAAAAAAAGGAGAAAGAGGCGAAAGAAAAGGCTGAAGCTGAGCTACGGAGGCGAACTGATTCTAGTTATTGGCCTTATTTCAGGTAAAATGTCATAAGTTAAGTTAACTTAACAGGCTCGAGGGCTGCTTTCAGCAGTTAAGCCGTTCAGCCCCCCTTTGACATTTTAACTTCCCCTGGTCATTGGGCTAACTATGGAAACATGCGTTCGATTTTCCCTGGGGAGACTATTTCTCTCCTGGTGGGTGTGCAGCCATTATCGATCTGCGGCACCCAGGTCTATCGAACATGTTCAGACACCGCCCTTACAGATACCAATTCACACCTTGATCGAGTGGAGCATGGGTTATTCTTGCTCAGAGAAGTTAAGCAGTGGTCCAGACTGGGGTTGAACCTGGGACCTCTCGATCCCGAAGCGCGCGCCCTACCTCTAGGACCCCGCTCCCTATAGTTATAGTGTACGTGTCCGAAGACTCATTAATGATATATTTATTCGTCATGTCGCACAATCTCACACGCGGTAACCTATCCAGTCATGTATTACCAGATATCTGCCATCAACAGGTTCGCGACACTTTTTCGAAGAAAGTTTCCTTAATGTAATATGATTTATGCTTTTATATTAATTAATATATAATTATAAGACATTTAATAATGCGAGCTATGAATGAAAATTATATTGACGTAACTTATTGAAACACAGGTTAGCTTTTTGTACAGATTCACTTTCTGTAACACAACATTGAAATAATTAGATTTCGAAGTTCATAATTTAGGATTTTGCAAATTTCGGATAACCGGTACTGTGACGCAGTACATACACTTAAATAAACATAACAAAATCATACACATGGCCGAGGAGTTTTACTTATAATGAAGCGAGTGTCAATAAAAGAATGAATGCAAATCTGATCAGGATTGTTAATTGTTTGTATTTTGTGTGTATAACTAATTGTATCATGTTGACGTGTAAGAATATGTCATAGGTATGACTGCAAGACGGAGGGCAACAACGATAATGTGAGGGGCGCAAAGACTGGTGTTTGTATATTTAGTACTTCGGATGAGAAGTTTGCAAAAGACGATTTACAGTGTACTATGCGTGACTCGCAGTCGTTGATGAATGAATTGGAACCTGGGGAAACGATGGCTAGTAAAATGTTTTGCTTACGACCAAAAAGTGGACGATTGAAATTTGAGGTACGATTAGTAGTTATCAAATTGAATTCATACTCGTCATACTCTGCGCGGCTAAATTATAAGAGACATCATGTTTGTATACAAAGGGATTAGTACCACCAGCTACCTATTGGTGAATGGCAGGTTTTTATTGTTCATTCACCCAATAGATAGCTGGTGGGCATTTTGCATATGAATACGGTGAGATCTCCTATTTGCTAGAATGTTAGTATGTTCCATTCCATTGGTTCACTGAATGCGATTACGGAGAAGTCGTAATTGGCTTGCAGAAGGGGGATTAATGATTGTGTCCATGGAAATTGTGTGTACTCTATGGGTTCTGTTGGTATAGTACGCTCAGGATAATGTGAAAGGCGGGTAAATTTGGTATAGTCCACAAAGGTGGATTACAATTATGTGCACCAATTATCAGTGATGTTTTGAGTACAATACTGACCTTATCTGTTTAATTAAGTGATTTGTAAAAGTGACCAAACCGATTCATGTTTGTAAATATCACATTATCCTGGGCGGACTATATGTAATTATATTATGCATGTTTACATGTATAACATTAAAATAGTAACCTGTTGATGTGACCTTTTGGTAAGGAGTAATACAAACTTTACACTGGCCTGCTCCATAAGGTTGTGTCTGTAGGGTAAGTGTGATGTTTTGGTTACATTCAAGCTGGTGTAAATCCCAAGTGACAATTTTCATTGTCCACACCAATGCGCTTACACGTATGATGATCTTGCACCGGTTGCAGGTATGGGATGTCCTGCCACATTGTTAGTTGGTTGAGTTGTGAATGTTTTGGTTATTTGTGTTACATGTACATGTATTTATGTTTATTGTGCCTTTTCGGCTTTATTGTTACTTATGTGATGTGCCGCTTTGTGCTCTGTTATTTCTGCTTAGCGCTGCTCTCTCTGTTCGATTTATTATTATCATTTAGTAATATTTCTGTAATATTTTGTTCTTTGAAGATCGATGCCAGAGCGTACATCACTCATATTGCTAATATGGACAGTGTCAATGAAGTGTGTGTTAAAATAGCCATCAATGACGGAGCATGGAAAACATACAAAGCTCTGGCCCTAACCAAAAACATCGTCATAACGGTTAGAATTTTAGATCTTTTATGTTCTGATCAATTACTGTGCCGGTATAAGTAGAATTTTAAACCTGTCCCCAAGTATTTTGTCATTGAATATTCACTGGATGAGATAAAAAGGTATCAGAGTCGTTAAATTTTTAACGGTAATTTCAAACACAACATACTCTGCCACTAGTTTCAGTTTCTTGTGGTCAGATGATATTATGTATGAGCCGTTCTCCAGGAAAACCGGGCTTATAGTGACATTGTATCAGTATTTTAGTAATAAGGTTAAGAAAACACTCTTAAATGAGAAAAAAAATCATGCTCTTTGATTTTAAGTTCTTGGGTCATATAGAACTATGTCTTAGATTTATTTTTTGTCATGAATTATGTTACAATATCTTCTGTTGTATGGCGACCAATTTCTGAAGTGTATCCATATTGAGAAAACGAGGGGTTGGTGGTTAAAAGCAGTAGCTACATTTCTCTAAAAGCTCAAATTTACGATTTAGATGTGTTTTATTCATATAGGAATATAATTCTAAAATGTGATACAATTTTGAACAGTTTACGTCGTTTATACCAATAGGGTGGCTCTTGGCAGTTCGCTGGCGTGACATTGAATGATTTTTATGAAGCTAGACTGATGGTTGTGGTTAGGGCCAGACGCAGCCATCAAACTGTCGGCAAGGAAGGGGGAACAATACGCTCCGAATCAAACAAAAAGATAAAACTACAAGTGCCAATGAACACGTTTGATGATGAAACTGACGTTTCTTTGTCGGTGAGAATATTTTCTATATCCCATGATATCCGCGCATTTCACCTCGCCATGTAATGCTTCTTAAACATGGTATAGTACTAAGTATTATATGCCATATACTATTCATCAAGAACTTATGAATATGCATACGTCAAACAATCTTACAATATAAGAAAGTAATAGACGAATGTACTGCCGAAGTTAATCAGTCCATTTAAATGTTGTCATAAAATATTTACTAGTTTCTTGGATCGTCACAATATTGCCGCTCAACGAATTGCAAAACACAGGCACAAACACCTTTAGCCGAGTGGTCTTATGCTTTCGTACGTTCGCAATGCTAGGCGATGGCGGCGTACATTATGGGTTCGAATCCCACTGTCGGTGCAAACTAATTTTTTCACCACAGCGCTGTTTGTGACGTGTGGACGCCATAAAAGTCTCCCCGTACATATAGTCAGTGTTGTTATCTAGATTTTCCTGCGGAAACCCCAAATTTTGATAGTAATATAGATAGTTATGTTGATTAGCATAACTATCTTTACGACTGGTAGGGGAGGCGACTGTGGTCGACCTTATTATCATTTTACAGGAAATAATTTTATCCTGTTCCAAACAGGTCAGAACCGGTTACTCAGTAACTTGTGCGGATGAATACTGGTCTATTATATACTTTCCGTTTAAATTGCCTAACGTTGTAGTATTTTCCCTGCTTTCAAAATCAACATTATCCTGACATTATACGTCCAGCTTTATCAAAACTAGAAATTATGCCGTGTATACTAATACAACAAGTGGTACTATTTCTTTCGCGGACGAGAGGCGTGATTGTTTTGTTTGTGTAACTGTAGAAGCTTTCGCTTTTAAAAGCTACGACACAATAGTTGGGAATTTTCAATGGTATCTTACTTTAATTCAGACAATTGAGAATTCGAGTGACACTGTCGACTCCATCAACAGCTCATTGCGAGAAAACAACAGTTCCCGAGTATCGTCTGCAAATCACGTGATCGTTATTAACGTCAACCGTACAACGAGGAGTAATCTACAGATTGATGTGCCTATCAACAGACATGGTAAAAATATATTGTCTGTACATCTGTATATAAAGCACAAGCAATGAATGTAAGTTGTAACAAAAATAGAAACAAATCGGACAGGAAGGCTGCTGGCAACAATAACAAAAGTGCAGAGCAGGAAAGACACGAAAAGAACATTCTACAAAAAGAAACAAAAGTCGGACAGGGAAGGTAGCACAGAAAACAGAAACAACGCACACCACATTCGCACAGCGCAATGCCAAACGCACTACTGAACGAGACAATGACACTTTACTACTGAAAGTGGTCATCGCTAAGCGGCGTCTATATAACCGAGGCATCCATATAATGTAGGTTTTCCGGTGAACTTCGTAATCCCACCTTTTAGACTTACAGGCGTGACTTGTGCTACTGGATTGCCCGTAGAAGGATTTCAAATAGCTGTACCGTATTTGGACGACATACATCCATATAATGCAGGTGTATTATTATACGTCGTATGTAGCGTTGATACAGACTTTGTTGTTTTAGACATATAAGGACGCCATTCACAGAATGTAACATATGCTGAATGCAGTGTTGCTAAAGTTATGATAGGGTGGCATCTCTATACTGTTTCTGTTATAAATAATGCATACAGTGTTGTTATAGACATGTAAGCGCGGAATCTATGGAACGTAGGTGTATTGTATGTTGTATAATATTATAGTGTCGTTATGGGTATGTAAGTGCGGCATCTATAGAATATAGATCTATTCTATGTTGTATATGGTGTTGTTATAGACATGATAGGGGGCATCCATAGAATGTAGGTTTGTTATATATTGTATACAGTGTTGATACAGGCATGTTAGGGCGGCATCCAGATAATGTCGGTTTATTCTATGTTGTATATAATGTTGTTATAGATATGTAAGCGCGGCATCCATAGAATGTAGGGTTCTTCTTTGATGCATATAGTGTTGTTTTTGACATGCTAGCGCGGCATCTATGGAATGTAAGTTTATTATATGTTGTACGTAGTGTTGTTATTGACATGTTAGGACGACATCCATATAATGTAGGTTTATTCTATATTGTATATAATGTTATTATTGGTATCTTAAGGCGGTATCCATAGAACGTAGGTTTTATTCTATGTTCAATATAGGGCGGTATCCATAGAAAGTAGGTATATTCTATGTTCAATAAAGTGTTGCTGGAGGTACTTTAAGGCGGTATCCATACAACGTAGGTTTATTCTATGTTCAATATAGTGTTGTTAGAAGTAGGTTCGGGCGGTATCCATCTAATGTATGTATATTCAATGTTGTAAATGATGTTGCTATAGACATATAAGCGCGGCATCCATAGAATGTAGGTTTATTCTTTGTAGCATATAGTGTTCTTATGGACATGTTAGCGCGGCATCTATACAATGAAGGTTAATTCTATGTTGCATTAAGTGTTGTTATCGACATGTTAGCGCGGCATCCATAGAATATAGGGTTCTTCTTTGTTGCATTTAGAATTGTTATAGACATGTAGGTTCATTATATGTTGTACGTAGTGTTGTTATAGACATGTTAGCACGACATCCATATAATGTAGGTTTATTCTATGTTGTATATAGTGTTGTTATTGGTATCTTCAGGCGGTATCCATAGAACGTAGGTTTTATTCAATGTTCAATATAGGGCGGTATCCATAGAACGTAGGTATATTCTATGTTCAATAAAGTGTTGCTGGAGGTACTTTAAGCGGTATCCATAGAACGTAGGTTTATTCTATGTTCAATATAGTGTTGTTATAAGTATGTTAGAGCGGTATCCATCTAATGTAGGTATATTCAATGTTGTAAATAATGTTGCTATAGACATAAAAGAGCGGCATACATAGAATGTAGGGTTCTTCTTTGATGCATATAGTGTTGTTATAGACATGTTAGCGCGGCATCTATAGAATGTAGGTTTATTATATGTTGTATATACTGTTGTTATTGGTATTTTAAGGCGGTATCCATAGAACGTAGGTTTTATGCTATGTTCAATATAGGGCTGTATCCATAGAACGTAGGTTTATTCTATGTTCAATATAGTGTTGAATGAGTATGTGAGAGCGGTATCCATCTGATGTAGGTATATTCAATGTTGTAAATAATGTTGCTATAGACATATAAGCGCGGCATCCATAGAATGTAGGTTTATTCTTTGTTGCAAATAGTGTTCTTTTTGGACATGTTAGGGGGGCATCTATAGAGGGTAAGTTTATTATATGTTGTATTAAGTGTTGTTATAGACATGTTAGCACGACATCCATATAATGTAGGTTTATTCTATGTTGTATATAGTGTTGTTATTGGTATCTTCAGGCGGTATCCATAGAACGTAGATTTTATTCTATGTTCAATATAGGGCGATATCCATAGAACGTAGGTTTATTCTATGTTCAATATAGTGCTGTTATAAGTATGTTAGGGCGGTATCCATCTAATGTAGGTATATTCAATGTGGTAAATAATGTTGCTATAGACATATAAGCGCGGCATCCATAGAATGTAGGTTTATTCGTTGTTGCATATAGTGTTCTTATGGACATGTTATCGCGGCATCTATAAAATGTTGGTTTAAGTGTTGTTATAGACATAGTAACACGGCATCCATAGAATGTAGGGATCTTCTTTAATGCATATATTGTTGTTTTAGACATGTTGGCCATCTATAGAATGTAAGTTTATTGTATGTTGTACGTAGTGTTGTTATAGACATGTTAGGACGACATCCATACAATGTAGGTTTATTTTATATTGTATATAGCGTTGTTATTGGTATCTTCAGGCGGTATCTATAGAACGTAGGTTTTATTCTATATCAATATATGGCGGTATCCATAGAACGTAGGTATATTCTATGTTCAATAAAGTGTTGTTGGAGGTACTTTAAGGCGGTATCCATATAACGTAGGTGTATTCTATGTTCAATATATTGTTGTTATAGTTATATAAGGGCGGTCGGCATCCATAGAGTGTAGGGTTTTTCTTTGTTGCATTTAGAATTGCTATAGACATGTTAGCGCGGCATCTATAGAATGTAGGTTTATTATATGTTGTACGTAGTGTTGTTATAGACATGGTAGCACGACATCCATATAATATAGGTTTATTCTTAGTCATCGCTAAGCGGCATCCATATCACCGAGACATCCATATAATGTAGGTTTTCCGGTGAACTTCGTAATCCCATCTTTTAGACTTATAGGCGTGGCTTGTGATTCTTGATTGCCCTTAAAAGGATTTCAAATAGTTGTACCGTATTTGGACGACATCCATACAATGTATGTGTATTATACGTCGTAAGTAGCGATAATATAGACATGTTAGGGGGCATCCATGGAATGTAGGTGTAATAAATGTATTTAAAGACTTTATCCAAAGAATGTTGTTGTATTCTATGCTGTATATATTGTTGTTATAGACATATAAGGACGTCATCCACAGAATGTAGGTGAAGTTTAGGCTAAATGCAGTGTTGCTTAAGTTATGATAGGGTGGCTTTCGTTTACTGTTTCTGATATAATAATACATATAGTGTTGTTATAGACAGGTTATCGCGGCACCCATATAACGTAGGTGTATGTATGTTGTAATTAGTTATTTGTATTTAAGGGCGGAATCCATAGAATGTAGGTTTATTCTATGTTGTATATAGTGTTTTAAAAGAAATGTAAGCGCGGAGGTATATTCATTGTTGTATACAATGTTGTTATAAAACATGTAAGAGCGGCATCCATAGAATGTAGGTTTATGTATGTTTTATATAGTGTTGTTATTGGTATGTAAGCGCGATATCCATAGAATTTAGGTTCTGTTCTATGCTGTATATAGTGTTGTTATAGGTATTTTAAGGCGACATTCATACATATAACAACATTGTACAACATAGAATAAACCTACAGTCTATGGATTACGCCCTAACATGCCTATAACAACGTATTATACCACATGGAATAAACCTACATTCTACGGATGTCCCCCCTAAATGCCTATATCAACACCAGATACCACATAAAATAAACCTACATTATATGGATGCCATCATTACATGCCAATAACAACACTACTTACTATAACAACCCCATATACCACATAGAGTAAACCTACATTCTACAGATGCCGACCTAACATGTTTATAACCACACTATATACAACATAAACTTAACATTCATTCTATAGATGCCGCCCTAACATGTCTATTACAACACTACATATAACACATAATAAACCTACATTCTATAGATGCCGCCCTAACATGCTTATAACAACACTACATACAACATAGAATAAACCTACATTCTGTAGTTGCCGCTTTAACATGCATAAAACTACACCACATAAAACAAAGAATAACACTACATTCTATGGATACCGTCTAAACGAGCCCATAGCAACACTACAAACAACATAGAATAACCCTACATTCTTTGGATGCCGCCCCATCTTTTATAACAACACTTAATACAACAAAGAAAAAACCTATATTTTATACATGCCGCCCTAGCATGCCAATAACAACACTACAAACAACATAGAATAAACCTACTTTCTACAGATGCCGCCCTAACATGTCCATAACAACACTACATACAACATAGAATAAACCATCATTCTATAGATGTCGCCCTAGCATGTCTATACCAACACGTACTGCACAACATAGAATAAACCTCCATTCTATGGATGTCGCCCTAACATGCCTATAACAACATTATATATCACATATAATAAACATACATTCTATGGATGCCGCCCCAACATGTCTCATAACGACTCCAAATACCACTTTAAATAAACCTACATTATGATGCCGCCCTAACATGCCTATAACAACACTACATACTATAACAACACCATATACCACATAAAATGAACCTACATTCTGTGGATGCCGCCTATACATTCATATAACAACTTGACATGCAACAAAGAGTAAACCTACATTCAATGGGTGCCGCCCTAATATATCTATAACAACACTGTACAACATAGAATAAACCTACATTCTATGGATTACGCCCTAACATGCCTATAACAACGTATTATAACACATAGAATAAACCTACATTCTATGGATGCCGCCCTTACATGCCTAAAACAACACCATACACCACATAAAATAAACCTACATTATATGGATCCCATCATTACATGCCTATAACAACACTACATACTATAACAACACCATATACCACATAGAGTAAACCTACATTCAATAGATGCCGACCTAACATGTCTATAACAACAATATAAACAACATAGAATAAACCTTCATTCTATAGATGCCGCCCTACATGTCTATAACAAAACTACATACAACATAGAATAAACCTACATTTAATAGATGCCGACCTAACATGTCTATAACAACACTTAATACAAAATATAATAAACTTACATTCTATAGATGCCGCGATAACATGTCCATAAGAACACTATATGCAACAAAGAATAAACCTACATTCTATGGATGGAGCCCTTATATGTCTATAGCAACATTATTTACAACATTGAATATACCTCTAGCAACACTTTATTGAACATAGAATATACCAACGTTCTATGGGTACCGCCCTATATTAAACATAGAATAAAACTTACGTTCTATGGATACCGCCTTAAGATACCAATAACAACAGTATATACAACATATAATAAACCTACATTCTATAGATGCCGCGCCAACATGTCTATAACAACACTATATGCATCAAAGAAGAACCCTACATTCTATGGATGCCGTGCTAACATGTCTAAAACAACACTTAATACAATATAGAATAAACCTACATTCTATAGATGCCGCGCTAACATGTCCATAAGAACACTTATTGGACATAGAATAAAATCCACGATCTATGGATACCGCCTGAAGATACCAGTAACAACACTATATACAACATAGAATAAACCTACATTATATGGATGTCGTGCTAACATGTCTATAACAACACTTAATACAAAATATAATAAACTTACCTGCTATAGATGCCGCGATAACATGTCCATAAGAACACTATATTGGACATAGAATAAAATCTACGTTCTATGGATACCGCCTGAAGATACCAATAACAACACTATATACAGCATAGTATAAACCTACATTATATGGATGTCGTGCTAACATGTCTATAACAACACTTAATACAACATATAATAAACTTACATTCTATAGATGCCGCGATAGCATGTCTATAATAACACTATATGCAACAAAGAATAAACTTACATTCTATGGATGCCGCGCTTATATGTCTATAGTAACATTATTTACAACATTGAATATACCTATATTAGATGGATACCGCCATAACATACTTATAACAACACCATATTGAACAAAGAATAAAACTACGTTCTATGGATACCGCCTGAAGATACCAATAACAACACTGTATACAATATAGAATAAACCTACATTCTATAGATGCCGCGCTAACATGTCCATAAGAACACTATATTGGACATAGAATAAAATCTATGTTCTATGGATACCGCCTGAAGATACCAACAACAACACTATATACAGCATAGAATAAACCTACATTATATGGATGTCGTGCTAACATGTCTATAACAACACTTAATACAACATATAATAAACTTACATTCCATAGATGCCACGATAACATGTCCATAAGAACACTATACGCAACATAGAATAAACCTACGTTATATGGATACCGTCCTATAATGAACATAGAATAAAACCTACGTTCTATGGATACCGCCTTAAGATACCAATAACAACACTATATGCATCAAAGAAGAACCCTACATTCTATAGATGTCGTGCTAACATGTCTAAAACAACACTTAATACAACATAGAATAAACCTACATTCTATAGATGCCGCGCTAACATGTCCATAAGAACACTATATTGAACAAAGAATAAAACCTACGTTCTATGGATACCGCCTGAAGATACCAATAACAAATAATAAACCTACATTCTATGGATGCCGCGCATATGTGTCTATAGCAACATTATTTACATCATTGAATATACCTACATTAGATGGATACCGACATAACATACTTATAACAACACTTTTTGAACATAGAAAAAACCGACGTTCTATGGATACCGCCTTAAAGTTCCTCTAGCAACACTTTATTGAACATAGAATATACCTACGTTCTATGGATACCTCCCTATATTAAACATAGAATAAAACGTAGGTTCTATGGATACCGCCTTAAGATACCAATAACCACAATATATACAACATATAATAAACCCACATTCCATAGATGCCGCGCTGACATGTCTATAATATTTCCAAATGCAACAATGAAGAACCCTGCATTCTGTGGATGCCGCGCTAACATGTCTGTACCAACACTTATTGCAACATAGAGTAAATCTACATTCAATAGATGCCGACCTAACATGTCTATAACAACACTATATACAACATAGAATAAACCTTCATTCTATAGACGCCGCCCTAACATGTCTATAACAAAACTACAAACAAGATAGAATAAACCTACGTTCTATAGATGCCGTCCTAGCATGCCTATAACATCACTACATACAATGTAGAATAAACTACATTCAATAGATGCCGACCTAACATGTCTATAACAACACTACACATAACATAGAATAAACCTACATTCTATAGATGCCACTTTAACATGCCTAAAACAACACTACATACAACAAAGAATAACACTACATTCTATGGATACCGTCTTAACAAGCCCATAACAACACTATAAACAACATAGAATAACCCTCTATTCGTTGGATGTCGCCCCATCTTTTATAACATCACTTAATACATCAAAGAAAAAACCTATATTTTATACATGCCGCCCTAGCATGCCTATAACAACACGATATACACCATAGAATATAAACCTACATTCTGTAGATGCCGCCCAACATGTCCATAACAACACTACATACAACATAGAATAAACCTACATTCAATATATGCCGCTTTAACATGCCTATAACAACACTTCATACAGCATAGAATAAACCTACATTCTATAGATGCCGCTCTAACATGCCTATAACAACACTATATACAACATAGAATAAACCTACATTCTGTAGATGCCACCCTAACTTTGATATTATATCAATATAAACCACAAAGAATAAACCTACATTCTATGATGTCTTTCTTACACGTGGTTGGAACAGCTAGAGTCTAGTAATTGTAGTCCAAACGCATGTCTTTTAGCCGTGTCCCTCTGACAGTTATAGGCGGAGTTACGAAAATTACCGTAACCTACGTTATATGGATGACTCGGTTATATGGATGCCGCTTAGCGATTACCTACTGAAAGTGCAAGTTTTAGCTGTCAAAAAACCGAAAGACATACATGTTAGTTTCAGTTATAAAAAGTTGAATAACCTAGTTTTAGTTATAAAAAAGCTGAAAGACATAGTTACAGCTTTTTGAAAAACTGCTAGCACTGCATGAATTCAATATATATCAGTGTTGTATTTCGTACAGAAAATGACCCAGACAATCGAGTATATAGACTTATTTCCTCCTCTCATCCCAATGATTGGTTCCTAGCCAGTATTCACCGGGGCAGCGACAGTGTGTCTGTGTCTCTTCCACCTGGTTCAGACAGTTACAGGTTAGTCAGCAAACATACATGCTTATAATTATATAGAACCAAAAAAGACCAGCGACATACATACGAGGGATGATCCACATATAACGAGAAAATGCTTATATCTTTGCTATTACATGTTATTTTCTATAAATATTTTATGTGGTGGTTAATACATATATTAGAAGAAAACGTACGAATTTGTTTTGAAATATACCGAAAAATAAATTGTTTGGAACATTTTTGCCGACCTATGCAACCGGTAGGCGGGGCAACGTCATTTTTGAACTTTTTAACGTCATTCAGAATTTAACTTTGATCTATTTAACGATCACATTACTTAGTCCCTACTGTATTTTTTTAAAGTCAGATTATCCTCCTTCACTATTTATACATCTTCGCCAATGCAAAACCAAGTTGAATTAGACGCACGATAGTCAACCTTTGGAATTTCGTTCAGAACATCCAATATGTTCGTACTTAGTTCTGACGTCGACGTCACGTTGCGCCTACTTAGCGTTAGATCACTGACCTTTTCCAAGTATATTACTAATTGTGTTATAATGTACACAAATCGAAGCTTTTGACATGACCTGGCCACGAAATGATTACTAAATACCATGCACACTTTCATTATTACTTGTTTTCTTCAAAACTCAATATTTTAATAATAATCGTTTGTCGTCCGTTATTTTTGCTATCACGGAACGATAACACGTGCGTAATTTAACGAATGGCAACACAACCCGGGTATGACGTCACCATCATTGCGACGAGTCTTAAGTGACCCCAGGTATCAATTTTCATCACATTGCTATTGCTTACATGAAAACTGTGACGGTTTAGATTTGCACGAAAAAGGTAAAAAATCCGAAAAATGCCACGCCTAGGCGTATCGAGGGTTACCTTAGCAACCATAGATTTTAGCATGGTGTCGCTGTAATCATGGAAATTCAGGGAAATATTGCTAATGTATGTTATTACTTCCAGCTAAAGTTTGAGTAAAATCTAAAGTATCATACGAAAATTATCAGCATTTTCTCGTTATATATGAATCATCCCTCGTACATATCACAGTTAATAGCAAGGTGACATAATGGTTATAATTGTACTCGTAGTTATATTTGAAAAAAATTCTCCTTATCCAATGAACGGCGCCAGCAAATGAATGAGACTGATCATACTCAATTATGACACTTTTCTTACAATATTTTGTGAATACCGAACTCCGTGAAAACCGAACAATTCACGTCGCCCGAACAGTGTTCGCTTTTCTCAGATTACACTGTAATAACCGCTATTTCTGTTTTCTTCTATAGTAATGTCAAAGTCACGTGGTATTGCTACGCTGTATAATATTAGTTTCACACATGTATTGCGTTTATCGGACAGAGGTCGTGTCTATACATAGATCTATACAAGTAATTTAGAAATAAGAAGAGACAGATGCTCGGTCAGATTATATTTAATGTGGGTTCTATGTGATCATCCGCATTATCTGGGTTCAATTACCAATTTGACATAAATATTATAACCCCGTTAGTTCTCATTCTTAATAGATTGGTGGAGGTGTCAATGCCAAAGACATTCACAAAAGATGATGCTATAAAGGCCGCAGATACCGTGTATGACCATGCTAACAGACTGGAGGTAGTGATGTTGTTTCACCAGCTAGATAGTGATCATAAACAAGCCAGAATTCAATGTGTATCACACTGTCGTGTCAGAGATGCATTAAAAAAGATGACCGAGGATGGATACACGTACGGTAAGATACGTCAGTTACAATTAGTAAAACATAACTCCTTAAAAAGTCTTGAAAATGTTTGTCTGCATTCTGTACATTGGGATAATGTTTGGTTAATATGCCACTTTATGTGGTCGTAAACTAATGCAAATTAACTGTGATGACTAAATTCCTATTGCGGCAGATATCTAGGTTGTATGACACAAAGTCAACCAGACTAATACAGTTGAAACAACGCTAGACTGTCACACGGTAGACCTTCTATCGCATTTCCCTTGGTCCTCGTATGTGCAGAGGCTTACAAAAGCCGAATACTAACTTGTTTGAAATACGGCGTTACCGCAAACACGTATTTACCGCGGTTTCGCACAATGTGACTTGAATAAAAAAAAATTGGAAATCACTTCCAATATTCAAGTTCACTTATATGTTATTGATATTATAGTATAATATTGATAATTATGCTGTTACAGGTTGTCAGACGAGTAAAGTGTTTCATTTGAGAGACGGTCAGGAATTGCTTGTCTTCTTTTCTGGAAATATTGCTCGAGATTCGAGTGAAGAAGGTCTAGTAAGTATCTCGTATAGGTTTTATGACGCTTCTCTTCCCTTCTTTCATCCAGTATATCTGTGTGTGCGCCTATAACGCAGTTATCACGCTATTACAACAAACAACTATTGATTGCAAACGGAACGTGATGGGACGCTTACAGAGCGACACAAATATTTATTACAAAAAATAATGTATATTGTTCATATGTTAAGAACACAGGTAACTGTATCATTAAAAAAGAGTAAACAAAAAAATGTTTTTATAAAATTTATAATATCTTAGATAACATAAATTTTCAAAAAAAGATAAAAATTTGTTTACTCGATATCAATGATACAGTTACCTGTGGTTAAGAAGTGTACCCTATCCCCATCTTCATATCCTTTTTTTCCGTCGAAGCCGGCGGTCGCTGTCGCCCATTGGCCATTTCTTCGTAGTATCATATCCAACTATTTGTCCCATTTGTATTCGCACATGTGACAATTTTTTTACCATTGGAAGGCATGGGGACTCCACGTAAAATTGTCCATATGATAATAACTATTTGAGATATTTCTTATGTGCAAACATATTTTGTAGTTTGATATGTCTACAATATAATGCACTAAATTTCATAGTTGTATCTTTATGGGATCAACCCCCCTTTTAAAGGTTTTTAACATGACTATCACTCACATTGAACAAAGAAGGAAATGAACGGATTTGATATCAAACTTGGTTACTTTCTTGTCCGTAGTTCTTTTGTTTCTCGGGGAATATATTTTGTGCAAACTTGATTAATAGTTTAATTTCTTCCCGTCAGATTGGTGTTTTGATATAAGAAATGTGATAATTAGATATGCCCCCTTTTTACGGTTTTTTAAAACAGGTATCATTTTTTTTTTAGTAAAAAAGTAATACACATATTTAATTTGCACATTGTTCATTGTTTTATGACGCGCCCCGCTGCGATTGTCACAGCATGTGGGGTAATAAAAGTGGTACATTCGCGTGAAGGGTTATAACCGCTATATTTCTATAACCGCTATATTTCCTGTATACATACTTTATTATGATTTTAAAGATTTGAAACTTTGACTTTATTGCCGATTTGGAAAGTACATTTGTCACAGCGTATAAACGACTGCATGTAAAGTAGGATGTTGTAATTGGATTTAGATGGTTGGAGTAAAAAACACAACAAGATTGGTTGAATAATCTGAAATACTAAGCTTATATACGAAAACATAATGACAGGTTGTACATATTTATTATAACGATTAACTTTCCTACCGTTTGCATACACTTCATTCCGAAATGTTTTCTCATGTTACATAAAATCATTGAACATCGTTTGACTTTTTGTGAGAAAAATGTACATTGGCTACTTTTAAACATCATTTACATGGTGATTGTGCACGTTTCGTTTCAATAATTGTACGTATTATAACAGATATAACATTAACATATAATTTGCATGTTTTCAAATATTTTCAAACTGTGTTTTTATTGCGATAGAGGTGAAAAACAAACCGGCTATGTTGTGCCGCTACTGTATGTTTACTGCATTGATTATGTATGTTTATTGCGATTATTAAATTTAATGTGTACGACTTATTGCAATTTTTATCGTGATTTGAGTCAAACTTTCAGGTACAACGCACGAATGCAAGTGCTTATACTGCACATTTTCACCAGAAAACTTCGGTACCTGCATTATACATTACACTGAAGTCCATGAAAAGCTCAATTCGAAAATCAAAATTTTGCATTACAATTCTGAAACAAACGTGTACTATGGTTACTCGTTTTTAGGCAACGACAGAACCTGACATAAACATAACGTTCTCGCTTATATGACTGTTTTTCGACTATCATTCTTTTCAAGTGATCGTTTTAAATTCACCAGTAGAAGCATAGAGTCTACACTAAACCACCTTAAGGTAGATCCTACCCCTTGAAAATGCTTGAAAAACATACACTTGAAAAAAACTATTTCAAACAGCGTATGCCATCTGATTTTATCATATATTATAGGAAACCATTGTAGCACTTGCTTGTGATGTGAAATGTGCCATATAGTCGCCTTATTCAAATGCTAACACTAAAATAAAGGCGATTTTTGACTGAAAAATACAGCATTTTTTTCAAAATGTCAAACGTTATCATTATTGTATTTTATAATACGAACTCATTGAATATACTTTATAATTAATCGTCGCAAGGGCATGCCAGGCTTGAAATTAGCTGCTGGTGTTTTGTTTACGAGAAAAACACCTTCATGTTGATGTGTAATTTCGACAAGGAAGTCGCCATGTTTGCTCCCTCCTGTCACCACAGTAAACGTACAGCAACATTTTTTTCAAACAAAGTAATCAACATAATCGATAGCCAGATCGAATAATGCACTTTATTGCATTCATAATTTATTAACTTTACAAACGATCCTACGATAATAACAATGAAATCCAAATATTTATTATTGTTTTCATCTCGTTTGTTTACGAATTTCGCGCTGTGTAGCAAATTTATATTCATGCGCCAAAGTAGTGCGACAGTTTATCGACGAAACCATTATAATGCGGTGTTCATAATGTGCCGTTCATAACGAATGATGACATCGAATACAATATGATACTTACGGTTTAATATAAGTCCCAATGAAACACCAATATCAGCATTTTCCTCAACACATGCTGCACATGTTAGCGAATTGATAATCTGATATGTGTTACGAGGCTGTCTGTCAAACTTTATTTTAGCTAAATTACAAAAGTACTATGCGTTTTAAAATAATCCTTATGTTATTTATGTTCGTATAATCATTACAAACACAGTTTTGTAACTCGATTGTTTGGATCGTTTCTCGATCACATACAGTTTGTGTAAAATCGGTCATTACATGTAGCTGTCAAAATATTTCAATCCACACGAATAGTCCGTGCAAATGTTACAACGTGCTCGGTAAGTTTATGTATGGTGTGAGGTTACTGCCATGCTATATTATCGTCTGCAAATAGTTTTTTGAGTAATATTTAACCATTTTAACACACAAACTGACCAAATATAGCATTTTCTTCATGTTAAAAGAAACGAGCTAACGGACGGAACAAACGTTATCAGTGACCAGTACGACTAAAGATAAAGTAGCAATTTCTTTGGTATATAAACAAATAAAATACAATGGAAAGGAATATCTAACTAAATACGTGTATAATTGAAAGAAATACTAAAGCTTTAATTAATTTTCCATAAACCTGTTTCAGTTCTTTCGAGGTAACTTAAAACTTGTGCAAATAATCAAGTTTTAAGTCTCATAGACCCGATAAAATCGGTTATTGACAAACCAACAACTATCTGGTCCGTCAGACCCACCGTACCCTAAACTATTTAGGATTTATTAAAAGTAGGCCTTCACACATACACATGTGATATATTTTAATTCATGTTGATGTATTTTATTGTTCAAAATCAATGCATTTTGACTGCTTTTATTTAAATAAATGGGCAGGCATGACCTTGATCAAATATTTGACAACCCCAATTCCTAATTTTTCTAGCATTTTGTTACCCAATAAATGAGACTGACATTTTGAAAAATGTTACCTATTTTGTAATTAACTTTTTATAAATACATTGTTTATAACAAGTAAATATAACAAAAACACTCATTGATATAGATTATTTGAACTTTAAGCTTCAAATTGATATATGAGACTAATGTGTTTTTATGCCAAAAGGGTATTTAATTCACTGAAGAAAAATACACATTTTCGCCCATTAGAGTGAACCTTAAGCAATGGATGGATTTAAAAGAATAATTTAGAAAGAAAACAATAAAAGCCAGCCGCCTGTGTACTTGGTAAAAAGCCAGAAACTATGGTTTGTGTTAAAGTTTCGTCGCCTAGCAACTCGAAGGTTTTAGGTTATCACAAATGGATAAAACTTTCCAATCGATATTTTTTTTTTCTAAACACTTTAAAACTGCAATACATTACAATCTATATAATTGAACATGGAAAACAAATTCAATATGGACGTCACTTTGACATTTATCGAGAACAAAATAATTTTCAGGAATCTTAATTCCTTGGTTGCATCTAAAGTAACATAGTCATGCTATATATTCAATAAAACTTTGAAATGTAAGCTTTCCTTTGGTATATGAAATTGGCAGGTGTGATCAAGCATTCAGTCATGACATTCGGTTGTAATGGGGACAGATATTATGGAATACCATATACATTACACACAAAACCGATACTGGTCAATGCCATCAAATGACATTCTCACAGCGTTAACGATTACAAAATGTAATTACATAAATGTTAATAGAGAAGTAAATATCGCCGGCTTACAACAATAACAACCTTATAAGACCCTTGCTCATTCGAAATCAGCACCACTTGGCGCATCTTATGAACCTATTTTTGTGAAACTTGGTACTGGTCATGTTGACCAGACCGAAGTTAAAAATACTTTTTCTCAGAATGGCTTTTTGTAGTTACGACCTCTATAAAATAAAAATTATTCTAAGCCATAGATGTGGATAATTGGCACATCAAGGTTGTTTCATAACACGGCTCAATAAAAAGTAATCTTGGGTGTGTTGTTTACGGTTTTACAATCGATACATAAATATAAATTTCGTTTTGAAAATGATTAGGTACAGTATTTAGGAAGTGTTTGACCAAATAATTTACTGAAACACACTGAAGAGTCCTAAGAAACAACGCAAGTCACTGCATTTCAATCACAATAAACATACATCTCTATCACAATAAACATACAAATCATTTTTTCTAAATTATCAGTAAACATACAGTAACGAGACTACATAGCTGTATCACTTTTGGCTTCTATCTCAGTAAAAACACAGTTTGAAAATATTTGAAAACACGCAAATTATATGTTAATGCTATATCTGTTATAATATGTACAATTATTAAACTGAAATGTGCCCGATCATGATATAAGTGATGTGTAAAAGTAGTCGGTGTATGTTTTTCTCACAAAAATCAAACGATGTTCATTGATTTTAGATAATATGGGCAAACATTTGGTAATAAAGTGTATGCGAACGCTAGGAAAGTTAATCGTAATAATAAATATGTACAACTTGTCATTATGTTTTTGTATATAACCTTAGTATTTTACATTATTCTACTAACTTTGTTGTGTTTTTTACTCCAATCATTTAAATCCAATCACGACATCCGAGTTTGACATACAGTCGTTTATACGCTGTGTTTGTAATACGTGCATTAAAATAATTAAAAGTGAAATGTCATAAGCTCACGCATAATTTAAAATTATAATAATCGAACAGGTGAGACATAAAAATGAAGAATCATTTTGATTAGCATAGTAATTTAACAGTCAATATATTATCACAATATATTTCATAATCGGGGAGTATCACGAAGTAGCTCGAGATGTAAAAGAAACACAAATTTGAAATACCGATATCGCACGACTTGCTTGCGGAAATTGATATTCATGTATTCAAAGCAAGAACCTTGTAATATAGTCTTGCATAAAGGTCAGGTTCAGGTCAAAATAGCCAAACTACATTTTGTGATAACTTGAAAATGAATATATGACTTTGTTGGTTATATGATTGATGTTATGATTTGATTAAAACAATGAAAACTGATTTAGTATTTGTTTAACATTTCAACTCTTCATAACTTTGAAAGCACTTGTCCAACATAAATAAGTTGAACAAATGTTGCATCCCGATATCTTGAAAAAATAAAATATTTGTGACAATTAGAGGGAAAATTTGAGTTTTGTCGGGTCCGCAAGCGCGCGAATATTCTCCTATTTAATTAAAGAAAAAAACGCGCTATTTCACGAACTTAAAATTGTCATAACTTTTTTATTTTTCAAGATATTAAAAAAACCAGTTCCATAATTGTATGGTCTATGGCTCGAAGATGCAACTGAACAATCAACCGTACAACATACTTGAAAAATCAGCAGTGGTTGCTAAATTTCATTTAAACGGTACTTTGTGATATTGCACACATACTCAAGCATTGTACAGTAACTAGTAACCGTTTATTTTTTTATCATCCATCGAATATGCATGATAATAAGTATACATATCGTGACATGTATTGCGGTTACTAGTATAACAAATGCATAATTGTTAGATTCCTCACACATGATCAACGAATTCTGAATGATACCATGAAAGCATTAATGTTCCTGATGATACCTACCTTATGAACAAAATTTCATAATGGCAGAGATATGCCCATAAAAAAGATCCTGGTATACATCATATACAAAATGTCAAAAATACCAAAGTGTAACTGAACGCACAAAACCCCTCCAGCAAATGATATACATTAATTTATTTAATGCTTACTGATGAGATATGGAGTTCTATCTGTGAAATAAAACCTATATCAGTCACTGGTTATCACCTACAATGTGACTGATATAAGCTCCGCCCCCTCACAGGGACTACTTTAATTTACCAAAATCTCAACACTAAAATGTCTGTAACTTTTTTATTACTGAACGGAAACATGTCATGTGGGGGTTTTTATTCTTAGTTAGGCCATTTCCTACAAGTTGGTGTATGATTTAATGCAAAATTCTCAAAAAAGTCGTTTTCACCTATTCACCATAATCCAAGATAGCGGATTTTGAAGTGAAAAATATGAATGGAATAACATATTCATACGTAGCCTAACCACAGTGGTAATTTGGCATAAATAGTACCAGTTGTGACACCATAAAAGCATTAAATAAATAGAATATTTGTTTGTTTTGATTGAATATGGTTAATATCTCATCTTGTAGTGATAAAATTTTAATATTTTCACTCGCGCTACGCGCTCTTGAAAATATTGAATTTTATCACTACACGATGAGATATAAACCATATCCAATCAAAACAAACAAATATCCTCTATTTATACACTCCGACAACCCGCTGAGTTAGCATAGCGCGATTACGCAATCGAGATAAGATGGATCAGATTAAAACCGGTATAACACAAGTCAAGGGAAGGTAACTGTGGTCGACTTGAAAACACATTCAATACAAATGGGACAAATAGTTGGATATGACAGGGATAAAAACCAAATGGCCACTCACTACGAGTGTCCACTACGAGTGTCTCAGCAACAAATACCATTGTTTTATTTGTTTCTATCAAATAATACAATCACATGACACCAATCAAATGCAACTATGACAAACGTTTGAAATACCAAAATATTGTGCAATCCGAACAATTCACGCGGTCCAAACGATGTTCGGTTTTCTCAAAATACACGGTTATAAAAGTTAGTAATTTTGATCAATTGGTAATCCTATGCTAAATAGCCATAAATCGTTAAATGTTTGTTTTTCAGTTGAAGATGATATTCTATAGCCACCTTCGACATACGATTCAGGATGTCAACTTGGCAGTCGTCAATGATTTTCAGCAGACTGGTCTCCCTGAATACAGGGGAACGCTCACCTGTCATATTATGGAACCAGGTGATTCACAGTCTGTCGAACGACGTACCGAGTACACCGTCACCCTGAAAACAACGCTACCTAAAGTAAACATCTCGTATACTTATACTTTCAAAAACAGCTCGACATAATGGACACAACGACATAAGCGAGTTCGTGATAACGGGAGTAAACTGAATATGTACCTCATGTTTATTCATAAGTAATTTAGCAGACGTTTTGATTGACTGAGATCATACCAAGTGGTATGTGACAAAATATCTGGTACCGCCCAACATTTGCAAATGGCTTCGATACATTAGACTAGACTAATAAATCTAACTCCTTTATTTTAAAAAAATGTAAAGTTATCTTTATTAATACGGAAGAAAAAGACATAACAAGTTACCTATGCGTTTTCAATCCACCTGGTTGATGTTTATACATGTTCCTACATACAACTGGAATATAATAATTTAGACTTAAAACATTTGTTTTAAAGATCAAATACATGTAGGTTGTAAAAGATGTGTTCTATTTTCAGCCTGAGGTCGTGGAGGAAGAAGTGGGCCTACCGTATTTCAGTTAGTGTATTTATATACACAATTATATATTATGTAAATCTACTGTCATTGCAAAATAATCCAACTTATTAAGTTATTTTACGTCGTTTTAAAAATCTCGATTTTCCCGTTTTCAGCCTTATTAGGCTTTAAACGCTTTAAACGACTATTTTCAAAAAGTACTTACTTGGTAACCCATCTGCAGAATGATGGATTTTGAGCACTTTAGTTGAGTCCCAAAGGCGGAAAACACCATAAGATGGAATAAAACGAAATACAACCTCCAGTTGGTTTGTTTGTAAACCAAAGAACGAATTGTAAACAATAAATCCACGATTTATAATCTAAGGGAAACAACTCTTGCAAAAGTAATAGTTTGTGTTCCATACGTTTTACTTAAATGTGATTTTGGCATACTATTTCGGCAGATAACATTCTGTCGGCAATTATATGTTATTTGTGAAAAACACCCTAATTCTTTGTATTTACTGGATGATCGGAAAACAGATTTGGGAGATATAATGGGGCTTTAACTGTATAGAAATTTACACTTTCAGTGAAAGCGTTGGCTGTATTTCTTGCATCTGAATTGGCCAAGAGCACTCGGATCGGTTGGCGTGTTTTCGTGAAATCTATCACTGGAGATCTCCTGTTTAAATCTTTGAATAGACGTTGTGTGGATGTGCCTGGAGATGAAGGGAAATGTGCGTTCATTCTGTATGAGTGGATGAAAGAGAGTGTAGGGTTGGTACAAGACGATGAAGATGGCAAATCACCACCTGAACAAATTGTAAGTACATGTAGGTAGTGTTATCGCAAACAAACATTTTTAAGGACGGCCTTATGCAACAACACGTTACTTCTATACCGACTTCTTCCCCCACTCTTTGGACATGCTACCACGGGGCCCTGGTCACGACAGTGATAATTCTAGTGTGTATGTTAATAATACATACATACATGTATATTAATCAATGCACATACAAACATTGCAATATCATAACCAAAGAATACGTGATATTTGTATGATCTTTGTCATAACATTGTATTTTTATTGTCTGTATTTTTATAAGTCTGTATAATACGTACCAAGTGGGTAACAAATGCGATATTCAAAAAATGTTACTGTATAACTCGTTTAACATGGGCGTTGGAGCCTGGAATTGAGACCTATTTCATATGTTTCTGCCTAAAAAGGTCTCGTTATAGATAATTTGCCTTTTGCTCTCGGTGAAACAGTATAAATGTGCATTTTTAGTGCTTGCTAGGCTCGCAATATAACTTTAATAAGTTATAGTTAGAACATATTAAGTAAATTTTAATGATTAAAAAGGGCGGAGCGAGTGAAGCGAAGCGAGTCCTTTTTAGTCATTAAAATTTACTTAATATGTTCTAACTAACTTAGAATATAACATTCTGCATTCTGATTGGCCAATAGAAAGTTGCGCCAACGCATGACGTCAAGGTTGTGAAGAGAAAATTTTAATGATTAAATTTTCACTTAACCGCCAAAATTCGGCGTTTTCATTGGCTCATTATGTAGGTTATATTCTAACGTTATGAAAAAAACTATGAAAATATATTATCACGTAGCTGTTGAAAGAGCCATGCACTAGAAAAAGAAATTGTAAGATGAAGTCAGCATGAACTCCTATGAGGTACCGTCTTATCCCCCCAATGCTGAAGACCTTCCTAAAACATGTAATCAGGTCAGCCACCTGATTACCTACGATTGAGTATATAAACATTGCATTATATTTTCTACTAACTTACAAATTTAACAAATATTCTAACTCAACCTGAACTAACGTTGAAGCACAATTAACCTAAGCCAAATAACGCAATAGAGCGTTCCGGTGAAGAAAGCAAAATATATTGTATACCTTGTGTTATCAAACGCAGAATGTTTGCTTAACTTCGTTAGAATCGAAATAATCAACATTTATAATCTTATCTTTAACTATAATAAAGCATGATTACGTGTGCAGATGCCTCCACTGAATCACTCGTGCTTCGCACTCGTGATTAATTACTGGGAGCTTCCTCGTGACCGTGCTTTATTCAATAAACAGAGGTATGTATTTGTTATTTCTTAAACAATAAAACCGACAAAATATTACGTGAATCATGTAATTATTTTACAGATCGGGATAATCATAGGAAAATTAAGTCATCACGGGTTGCATCAAATTGAGAAGCAATGTATGTCGTTCATTCAAACTATGAAAGGTTTGTAACTTTCTGTATAAATTTATCTTGTTAGTTTCTTGTCGGCCAGTCTAGGAGCCGGTTGCCTTACTAAGGCGCTACCGAGCGCTTTTTGGAGGTGCTTTGCAACGTCTAAGCAACGACACGCTACCAACGAGCAGTGCTCGCCGATAGCGTACCGTTTCTCAGCACTTTGCTTAGCGAGGGCTACCGAGCGCTTTCTTACGCAGCGGACCGCTTCTGTAGCGCATTGTTGCACAATGGCCTGTTAGTCGCGGGTGCTCGTCGGTAACATATACATTTTTCGCATCGTCCGCCATTGACACCATGGGTAGGCTCGACAAAACCGAAACACTGAAACACAGGCCTAAGCAATTATATCACAAATGAAAATATAGAGTTTTGAAATTCCCTATTATCCGGTCATTACTATTCTCTTTGTAGAGTAATGATCGGATGATGGGGAATGTCAAAACTCTGTATTTTGTAATATAATTTCTTAGGCCTGTGGCTGAAACAAACTGAACTAAGATGTTATTTAAAAAATGAATTTGTACCTGTGTTTTATCGTAGAATGAAGCACGGTCACCAATTCGGATGCGAAATGATTAAATCACGAGTGCATAGGATTTTAGTTTTATCTAAAAAAACAAGAGTTGGGTCTGCGTTAGTATTGTGTTAGTTTTGACCACGTTTACAGTTTTGAAATGTTCTATTTTTCAGAACAACTGTCGGACAATAACTTGAAGGAACTGGTTTCTGAATGGAAGGGTAATATAGATACAGCAGGAAAGAAACTAGGGTTTTCAAAAACCAAAATAGAAAAATGTCTGAAAGGTGTACCAAAAGAACCTCGCCACCAGTTATTTGTTTTATTAAAGGAGTGGCGCTTGTCGAATAAGGCTGCCGAAGCGGGTGCTGGCGTGCTTGCTGTTTTGCGAAGCGACTTGGGAATTTGAACCTTTGTTTGTCATGTGATCCATGAGGTGCATTTAGTCTGTAAAGCATGTTTGATATGAATGTCGCAACATTAAAAAGCTTAATGTTTCAGTGGCTCGGCATGCAAAATTTAACAACATTCAAAACAGTAAATATCGCACCGATGCGTCATACAATGGTCGACGTTCAACAAGATGAAAAAGTGCTGAGTTCCGGATTCTTTACTGCCGAAGATTCACTGTGGTAAAGCGGCGAAAACGGTCGCATATGTTTCACGTGTAACGGGATGAATGGCTGTTAGACGAGGGCCCAATAAATTCCCGAGGTAGAGTGGTGTAAAGGACCGATAAAGCAATAGACAAGGACAGGCTGTATGTCCGTCTGTGTACTCATCTAAGGTCGACGAAAGAACTAACAACACGTCTGGTCGATTTTGACCCCCTAAATTAAGTGTCCTTGACGATCCATGTGAAACGCTCTAACACGAGGCCACGCACGGCATTTTCAGCCAACCTACCAAGGGAAAAGATGGGAGATCCTGTTCGCCAAAAGCACGACATTTAAATTTGTTTAGAATGTTCTCGAATGTCGTATGTCTTGCCAGTATAATCGCAAACAAAATAATTAGACCTTAGCACCCTGGATACTTGATAAAAGATATATTCTTGTAAAAGACCATTATACATGTGTAGTATGCTAATCTTAGACATCATCACTATGAATTGTGTGCATTGATAATACTATTAAATAGATAACAGGAAGATAATGGTTATTATTGTTGTATTATTTGCGGGGAGTACATTTGTATTTTACTCATACTCGTGTAGTACAAATAGAAATAGGATTTTATTTCCATCTAAAATCTTATACTTGTGATTCGTTGTGTTGTCTGTCGGATTATAGTTTATGTTTGACTGACTGAGGCGGCTCGTCGTGAGTTTGTGACTGTGTAATTTCGATTAATTGATCTGTTCGTATTTGTAGTTTTCCTTGATACTTGAGACTGTCCTTTTATTTTGCTGTTGCATGTGTCCTCTTGCAACTTTGAAGGCCAGTATAAGACTACTTTCGTATATTTAACAAGAGGGCCAAGATGACACTGGGTCGCTCAACTGCTTACATTGATATACATGTAGTATAAAAAATTTCAAACAGCACCTTGATTTCGGTTGCCATGGAAACTAGAGTTCTGCATGGCTTTCGATTATTTAGCTACTTTTAGAATGGACCACTCATGGAGCATGGCTACCAATTTGTAAAGAAATCAAGCCCGTACTTTCAGATAAAAAGTATTTTAATATACATACATAGGGACAATGATCACAGCCCACTGGCGGTGTTTTTTTTGTGAATCATTACGAAACGTCAATTTTGTAAGAGAGTCACGCAAACACAATTTTTGTAAAATTATTGAGGAATCTGGCTATTGGTTGATTTTTTTATGATTTTTAAAGGATTTTCAAATTGATTGCCATGCCCAGAGCCGAGCTCTGCATGGATTACAATTATTTTTAATAGCTATTTTTCGTAGGGGGTCACCCAAGGAACATGTGTGTAACATTATTTGGACATTGGACCAGTGGTTTCAGGTTTTACTATATAACTTTATAGGAAAAGAGCTCCACACCTAGTGGTCATGTTTTTTGACGAATCAATTTCATGGAATACTGTAGAAGGTCACCCAAGGAACATATGTGAGGGATTATTTTGAAATCAGACCAGTGGTTTCGGGAAAGAACATTTTCAAAACTTCACGACTTAACTATAATTTTATAGGAAAGAACCACACCCTCTGGGGGCCATTGTTTTTGACGAACCATATTGTTTCAAGGAACTTGTGAGTAGAGTTATTTTGAAATGCAACCATTGGTTTCGGAGAAGAAGATTTTCAAAGTTTCACTTTATAGCTACATGTATATAGGAAAGAGCCCCACCCCCTGGCGGTCATGGTTTTTGACGAACCATAATTGTTTCAAGAAATTCCGTAGAGGGTCACCCAATGAACATGTGAGTGAGTGAAATTATTTTGAAATCCAACAAGTAGTTTCGGAGAAGATTTTCAAAACTTCACTATATAGCCTAGGACAAGTGATCTCTGGGGCAGGGCCAGTTTTTGCCCCAGGGTCATGATTTGAACAAATTTGGTAGAGGACCACATGATGATGTAACATGCAAAATATCAAAGCAGTTGGCCATTTTTGTTTCGGAGAAGATTTTTAAAGTTTTCGCTATACTTGTATAACTCTATAGCATACAAGGGACCCCTCAGGCGGGGCCAGTTTTGACCATGGGCCTTAATTTTGACAATTTTGATAGAGAATCACATGATGTTACATGCAAATTATCAAAACTACGCCAAGTGGTTTCCTTTGTAATTATATTTATATACAAGGTGTCCAAAAAGAAAGTATACAGTTTCAGTGTATAGTTATAAAATCTCTTCATTCTGCTATAGTAAAGAAAATTTACGCATGTGTAGACAAAATATGTAAGTTTTTTTCTGGGACCAGATTTAAGATTATAACTGAAATTACCTTAGTTCGCCCTTGACGTCTATTCAGTAATTTATACCGTTCTCAAGATATCCACCCTTCTTACGTTTTCCTTCTTGCACTTCTTTTAAACTATTGATAACATTGGCACATGTGTCTATCTGATCTTCTTACCTTCTCTTTTGGTGTTTCTCGTGAGCATAGACGTGTCTGTTGGCTTTGTGCTGTACACTAGCGATTTCACATAGCCCCACAAAAAGAAATGACAATGATTTTGATCCGGGCTGTAGGCGGTCCATGTCACACCACAGTGATATTTCCTGGAAATTACTTTGGATTCAACTGTTTAAAGGAATTCATCCAACCTCTTATGTACAATGTGTGGCCATGGCTTATCTTGCATGAGCTATGCATCATTCAAAAGAATAAATCATCTGCGGTGTTTAGGAATGAGCTGGTTTAACAAAGACAAGTAACGTGTGGAGTTTATGTCTTTATATTTTGCTGAATCGCTAGTGTACAATCTGAAGCCAACGGACACAGCTTTGCTGATGAGGAACATCAAAAGAGAAGGTTAGAAGATCAGGTAAGACACATGTGCAAATGTAATTGATAGTTTCAAATAACGAGTGCGAGAAGGGAAATGTCATAAGGCGACATGCATCGTGAAAACGTCGTTAATTACTACAAAATAAAGTCACGGCCAAAATAAGGTAATTTTAGAAAATTGACAATTTTTAAAAAAATAGCAGGGTTATAATCTTAAAATTGGTCACAGAAAAAACTTAATCTTTAAAAACAATTTGTCTATATGTAACCCTGGTCATTTTGTGTGTCACTGTGTTGTCTTGTCCCTGTGTGTATACATGTTTTTGTTATATTGTATGTAGTGCCTAACTGTGTGTAAGTCGTCTGTGAGAGAATGATTGGAATGTGTATTGTCCGGCCTGAGTGAGTTAATCTGAGTGAATGTTGTAGAACTGGTATGCTTGGTGAGTAAGTGATCACGAAAGTCCCCATGCATGAAATTCCTCCCGTACTAATCTTTTCTTCAGCCCTGCACTTCTTTAGTCAGGCACTCCTTTCAATACTCTTGAAGGAGTCAGACATACTTTACAGTCTTGTCATAAATTATTCTACTATACTTGTAGATTCTTGATATATTTATTCACTTTCACAAGTGATCAGCGTAATATTTTCTACTGGTCCTGGTAAGTTCTTATTTAAATTATTTGAATTACTTACTTGTATATCGCTTGAATTATGAATTAGATCGCGTTGAATTATGTATTTATAACTTTAATTTATTTAGATTTCGCGATCTTGTATACATGTATCATCAATGAAGAGTATTCTGTTTCTTGTAACTAATTCATGTTGTTCTTATTTTAGGCTCTTGTATATATATATTAATTATATATGAATTACGACGAATTGAGTTGGTGTTATATCTACCCCAACACCCGGTTACATATACATGTGAAAATTTTCGTTGCGATTATAGAATGAACAGGTTGGATAGATAGACACTGAAACTGCATACTTTCGTTTTGGACACCCTGTATAGTAAATACTTTGACAATCTTCTTCTCTGATATTATATTATACAGGGGTGTCAATGTTCCTGATTAATCTGGAATTCCGGATTTGTCTATCCTAAAAGAGCTATGATTTCTGACCAAAATAAAAGTTATTTGATGAAAAGTGAGATGTATTCGATGTTGCGCCGTTCTTTTCGGTATACGCTTCTTTATTGTACAAATATGTAAATGGTATGACTGTCGTATATAATGAGAATTGCGTCTGTTCGTAAATGCCCCTGTAACGAAATTGAATCGGGAATGGAGTAGTGCACGCACGGGACTACTGCAGATGGTCTATTTATTAAGGTAATCTGTTTCTAAAGTCTGACCGATTTTGATCAATGTTTTACTAGTTATGTATATGTATCTATTCTGAGACTGTTCTATTGTATGATTGTTGAATAGTGGAGAATTTGACCTCCTCTTAGCTCCTAATTTAACAGCTGATCATGATATATTGTCTTCACTTGTAATCCCGATTGTATATTTTCATTAGCGGTTAGTATCACGTCCAATTCTCCATGGTTTACAAAAAAGACGTAAATGTAAAAAAAATGTAACTTGTATTGATTAAGTTTATTATGAAAGGCACGTGCCACAGAACAGAACAGAACAGACCAGACCAGACCAGACCAAAACAGAACAGAATAGAATAGAATAGAATAGAATAGAGAACAGAATATAATAAATAGAATAGAATAGAACAGAACTGAATAGAACCGAACAGAACATTCTATTTTTAGCATTCTATTTTTTTGATATTCTTATCTATTTTTAGATTTCTATTTTTAGAACATCAGACAATATAACGTCACGAGATAGATAGGAACATGAAGTGATGAGACAAACAAAATAATTTTATCAATTAGTCTAGGAGCTGGTGACGAGAATTTCAATTTTCATTTACCCCATCTGGTAGAAAAAGTCTGTTGGTATTTTCGAATAATATAGACATTCAGGCTTTAGAAAAAGGTGGATGCCAGATCTGAAAGTGGTGCAGATTTTTTTAACAGGGGCAACAACTCTTGCTATCCAAGAAATTTACGAAACTACCCGGTAACCTATTTTCTAGTGTGGAGTTTTTGTTTATATATGTATTGCCATATATTTGCATGGATATTGTTCATTTGATAATGTGCATCAAAAGTACATACACCACGGACCAGTTTGAGGTCAAGGTCAAGGTCAGTGTAAGGTCAAAGTCAGAGAAATAGCTAAAAATGAATATTTGCACTATATTTTTCTTTGTATAGCACGTGTTTTCAATTCAATTTGGTTATAAAAATGATAGTTATGTTCGTTAGTACATATTCTGTCATTATAGCCCATTTGTTTGATTCAAAATATAAAAATATTGTCAAAACAGCCATTTTATGCAAATGCATGTTGGCCGAAATGGCAATCTTACGAAGACCCCTGGCATTCTGTGATCTGGTGTGATTTTTTTGTTTACGTATGTAGTGTCTTATATTTACATTTATATTATTCATATGGTTATATGCATCAAATGGACATACACCTAAGACAAATGTGAGGTCAAGGTCAAGGTCATTTCAAGGTCAAAGTGACAAAAATAGCTGAAAAAAGTAAAAAATGAGATTTCCTCTCTATTTTTCTTAATATAACATGCGTTTTGAATTAAATTTAGGTTGTTAAAGTGATAGTTGTGTTGGTAAGTTAATATTCTCTAATGCTGAGCCATTTGATTAATTCAAAATGTATCATTTTTGAAAAAAGTCATTCTATGCTTTTAGAGATGGCATTCATACGAAAATCCCCGGCATATTATGGCCTTATGTGATTAGTTTGTTTACGTATGTAGTGACTCATATTTGCATGGATATTATTAATTTGATTAAATTCATCAAATGGACATACACCTTTGACCAATTTGAGGTCAAGGTCATTTCAAGGTCAATATGTGAAAAATAGCTAAACATTGATATTTCCTCTCTATTGTTCTTATTCTGGCATAGGTTTTGAATAAAGTTTGGTTACTGAAGTAATAAATATGTGGGTTAGAACATAGTCTCCTTTCATTATAATTAAAGTTATTTGTTTAAATAAAAATGTTATTAAACTAGCTATTTTACGTATCAGGGTGTTGGCATGTTGCATTCGTAGAACTAGTCGTTTTCATTCAAAATTTACAAATATTTATAATGATGTAATCATATATTTGTATAGATAGTATGGACTTTATATTATTTGTAGAATGTTCCCTTAATGTATTGACATGATCAATGTCATCTTAGGTCAACAGTACATTTTATTGTACATGCAATTTTGATTTGCCTCACTTTGTATGAAATTGCAATTGGCTTTACATGAACCTGACTAAACGACCAGGTGATGAAGTCCACGCATGTATACACTACTCATAATGTTAAAACAACCAGTTATCTGTTTTCGTAACAGCCGTTAATCCTTTATATACATCATTGACTCAGAGGGGGTCTCATACGTAATGATACAAATTACATGTATCAATAAACCTAAGTATATATAGGATTCCCAGACCCTTGAGAAAACCCATTATCATCTTCTATTCGTAGCTATCTAGAACACTGTTACTATTAGAAATATTCACGCAGACCAATGGCGTGCGTACCAGCACATAATACAACTATCCCGTTGGGCAATATTATATTCACAGCTGCAATGTGCAGAAATATCAGGCCTGATGTAATACTCACCATAACATAATTCAGCCATGCATGCCCTACAGGATATCACTGGTAAGTATATAAGGCATATGCCCAATGAGGTAAGCATCAATGCCAAGTACATGCATCTTAGACCCTATGCGGTACAAATCACTGCCAGCTGGTACAGACATCTCAGGGCCTATGTGGTAAACACCAATGCAGGGTACATACATTAAAGACACTATGTGGTACGCATCATTACAAGGTACAGGTATCAGAAGCACAATGTGGGTACACATCACTGCAAGGAATATGCATCTCATGGACATATGCCACTCGCGGCCACTGTAATGAACAGACATCCTATACTAAAGAAGGTATTTACCAAATGAGAATATAATCATCCCAGACCGTAATGTACTCAATAATACCTAAGAATACACCTAGACCATATCTGTTACATACACCATATCACTATATTGTAAAGACACTGAAGGAAAAGTTAGATACTTATGTTCAAAACAACAAAGTATATCCACTCCTTGCCTATGAGATACCCATCACTAAATAATTTATCCATCTCAAACCGGACACGTAACCATCACTGATTGCAGCTATCACATGTCAATCGGATACATACTACATAAAGCAGTAATTTTGACAGTGAATGCGTCTTTAATTATAAGCCCATGTTTGGTAACCAACAGAACAGAGTATAAACATGCATAGCTGTATACAATGAAATCACCAACACACAACAACCATATAGATTACACTGTTCTCACTACATCTGAATACAAACGCACCAAGTTTTTGTGGTACTCATCATCACCAAGTACTGACAAACCGGGTCCTAAGGAATATACTCGTGCAACCCCAGTTCCTAACCATCACTAACCACTGTATATACATGTAGTCATCACAGACTAAGTAGTACCAACGCTGAGTATGAGCATCTAAGGCTGTATTTTGGTATACACCACGATATAATACTCTAGAAGCCATCAAACAGCGAAAGTCTTGTACACATCATCACATAATTATGTCGTCCCTGGTCCTACAGGATGCTAATCACAACCAAGTGCAGCCATCACAGACCGTTAAACGTATTTGCCAACACAGGGTAGACACACAAGGCCCTGCGCAATAGATACCGCATTTGCGACCATACCAGGTCGTAAGGAGTGGTCCCAACATCGGAGTAGAGTCACTCACACGTCATGTTTGGTACTCACCATTGGCAAGTACAGCTATTCAAAGTCGTGTTGAGTACTTTACATGGACTGGTATTGCCATTCATCGCATTAGAGACTAAAATTGTTTGATACTGTGTGAAAGTTAACAAAGCCTGGTATAAACAGGGTGTAAAAAAGTAAGTTAACAGTTTCTCTACCTATTTATCAAATCCATATGTTCTCCTATCACAATGAAAACTTTACTTAGTGGGGTACCTACCTATCACTGGTACAGTCATTCTGGATTTTACGTACCACCACAGGGTTCAGCTATAGAATGCCAAATGGGATACTCACAACCTATTAGTACAGCCATGCCGGGCCTTATTGGAGATGCATCACGGCAAAGAACAGGCACTTATGTCCTATGAGGGTATTCACTATCACTGTGTAGAGTTATCCCATGCCCTATTGGGTGTTCACTAATACATTGTACAGTTATTCTAGGATCACCACCCAGTGCAGCCAAATATACCAGATCAGTAGGGTTACCAATCGCCGCTAAATGCAGATATTCCAGGCCCTGTGAGATACTCAACACCATCGTGTACAGTCAGCCAAGGCCCATCGGATACACACCAGCATCTAGTACCGACACATCCATATCAGACCTTAAGAGGTTCAGAGACCATTACTTCGACTTACTGACCTCATAACCAATGAAATTCATCTACTGTTCTATAAAATTTGAAGATCTTAGGTCCAGAAAAACATGAGTGTCAAGGGCGAGGATCCTAGTACCAAGGATCGGTAGGGTATTACTCAGAAACCGTGTGATCTTCATAACCGACATACAGACCGACCGACGTGTGTAAAGCAGTATACCCCCTCATCAAAGATGGTGACATAATGTTCCCAGCTAAAATAATTACACACCTAAATATACAAAATAGACACAAAATAAAGTGTACAAAGTGCTTCATATTACATGTAACGAAAAAATGAGACAAAACTTGAATTGTTCAAGCGTTTGTAACTTGTCCTTGAGATGACATTGGCCTTGACCTTGAAGTGGCCAGCATTTTATATCCACTTAAGTGTAAGACAATGTAACAATGTTCATACTAATATTCAATAATACTGAAAGAAATAAAAATAATATTTGAATACAAGTATATTTGAAAGCAGCTAGCAATTAAAGAATGCCATCTCGGTCAGCATGCATTTGCGTTTAATGGCAGTTTTACCAATTTTTAACATATATTTTTAAACAAATAACTTATAATGAGAAAATATGTGCTAACCACTACATCTATCACTTTCATAACCAAAATTGAATTAAAACATACGCGAGAATAAGGAAAGTAGAGCGGAAATATCAATTTGTACTTTTTTAGCTAATATTTTCACATTGACCTTGATATGACACTGACCTTGACCTCAAATATGTCTAAGGTGTATGTCCATTTGATGAATTTAATCAAATTAATAATATCCATGCAAATATGAGACACAACATACGTAAACAAACTAATCACATAAGGTCACAATATTCGTATGAATGCCATCTCGGAAAGCATAAAATGACTGGGTTTTTATCAAAAATGATACATTTTGAATTAATCAAATGGCTTATCATTAGAGAATATTTACTTAACAACACAACTATCATTTTAATAACCTAAATTTAATTCAAAACACATGTTATATTAAGAAAAATGGAATGGAAATCTTATTTTTTACTTTTTTCAGCTATTTTTGTCACTTTGACCTTGAAATGACCTTGACCTTGACCTCACATTTGTCTTAGGTGTATGTCCATTTGATGCATATAACCATATGAATAATATAAATGTAAATATAAGACACTACATACATAAACAAAAAAATCACACCAGATCACAGAATGCCAGGGGTCTTCGTAAGATTGCCATTTCGGCCAACATGCATTTCATAAAATGGCTGTTTTGACAATATTTTTATATTTTGAATCAAACAAATGGGCTATAATGACAGAATATGTACTAACGAACATAACTATCTATTTTATAACCAAATTGAATTGAAAACACATGCTATACAAAGAAAAATATAGCGCAAATATTCATTTTTAGCTATTTCTCTGACTTTGACCTTACACTGACCTTGACCTTGACCTCAAACTGGTCCGTGTTGTATGTACTTTTGATGCACATTATCAAATGAACAATATCCATGCAAATATATGGCAATACATATGTAAACAAAAACTCCACACTAGAAAATAGGTTACCGGGTAGTTTCGTAAATTTCTTGGATAGCAAGAGTTGTTGCCCCTGTTAAAAAAATCTGCACCACTTTCAGATCTGGCATCCACCTTTTTCTAAAGCCTGAATGTCTATTTTATTCGAAAATACCAACAGACTTTTTCTACCAGATGGGGTAAATGAAAATCCATTTTAAGCCTCTTTTGAAATCTGGCTCCTGGACTAAATAGACCACTCTCAAATTATATGCATACCTTAGATTCCATTATCAGAACGAGGCTGAGTGAGCAAACAAACTGACCAGCTTCTGGTAGTTCTATACGCTGGAGTGTTCATCTCTGTAGATATTCGATTTAAAGTAATTTTCTTAAGATTACAAAGGATCGAAACATAAAGAATAATGACTTTTTTGTGTGGCTTACGCCACACAATCTGTTTTACCTGTTTTAACCTGTTTTACAACATACAACACATTTTCATTAAAAATAGATTAGATCTATTTTTTTAGTTTTCATCAATGATGGCACTATATACGAGATGATAGTTACATATTATAGACTATACCTACGGATAGATCTAAATTCGTTTTTCAATTATAAGTATATGTAGATAAAATAGGGCCTACAGATTTCATGAAAGTTTACTTTAATAGCACATTGAATTAGTATGTGTATATTAATCAACCAACGTGGTTCTGTGTACATTTGAACACGGTGGTATCTTTTAAAATGGACAATTGTTCATCGTGCAGATCTGCACTATATCTATTTGGCCTTTGTTAATTGGGCTATCTAGATCTACCGGAATATAAAAATAATCAAAAGTAAACACAACGCACTAATTCCATAATTATGAGGACGTCAGATGTACAGACCGGGGACTTGACTCACGACATAACTGACAGACAACATACCAAGACGCTAACCAATAAATCTGAACAACTTCCGAAACTAAAATGTTATATCGTTAAATTGCCAATCCATTGTAAAAAAAGCAGAATTCCATGCACTATTATCTCAGACATCGTGATTGGCACAGAATCTTGGTTGAATTAAGACTATGAAATTTTCCCTAAACACTTAGGTTTTACACCATTTCGTCAAGATAGAGGTAGCAAAGGGGATGGAGTATTTATTCTTGTGACATATGCTATCTTAGCAACAGAACAGAAACAGCTAAAAACTGACTGCGAAATTATATGGGTCAAACTAGCCATCAAATCTTGTAAACCTCGTTATATCTCAGCTTACTATCGGCCTAATGAATCGGATGCTCATAGCTCCAATGAATTAAGGAAATCTTTAGATATGACTAGAACCTTAAAAGGAAACTTCTGGATATTGGGTGATTTTAACTACCCAAAACTGTCCTGGGATAAGGATTTCACACCAATGATGAAGACTGGCTGTAGTTTTACGGGTTTGTATGAAGATTTTATTGACTTACTTTCTGATTTTAACCATACACAAATGGTAAACCAAAGTACAAGAGGTGATAACACCTTGGGTCTCTTCCTTACATCTAACTTCACTCTGATAAACAATATGAATATACTCCCTTGTATATTATCAGACCATAACACAGTTTCATTCTCAGCTGATCTTAAACCAATAGAAACTCACCAGAGTCCAAGAAATATCCCATTGTATAGAAAGGCCGCTTGGGACAAATTTAAGCATTACATGGATCAGGCAAGAAATGCTATCTTTGAAAACCACTCTAACAAATCTGTTGAAGAACTCTGGTCTATTATCTCAGATGCCATTAGCAAAGGTATTTCTAATTATATTCCCACTAAACGAATAGGTAAAAAAAGATCTTTACCCTGAATTACCCAATCTATAAAAGGTCTAATGAGAAAGAAAGATAAATTATATATTAGACACAAAAAAGATAAAAAGAACAAAACTAGGGAAGCCTTCATACACTTAAAAATGAAATAAAGAGACAAATCAAATTATCCTACAATGATTATATTGAGTATATCCTATGAAGATAAAGACACAAGCAACAGTAATTTTAACACAAAAAACTCTTTAGTCTTATCAAAAATGCTAAACAAGATGCCACCGGAATTGCTACCCTGCGTGATAAAGCTACAGGCGCCACCAAATCTGAAAGCAATGAGAAGGCTGATATTTTAAATAGACAATTGGATCAGTATTTACCCCCATGTCACCACTAACTTTGTCTCAATATTGTCTCTCTGCTATTCGGAATTTCAACCTGAGATCAACTACTTCTTTTCTAAAGAAAAAGATCACCTACATGCCAGATATCTCTATTGCTACCAACGGTGTTCAGAATCTTCTCACTAACCTGAAACCTGACAAGGCAGCAGGTCGTTTGTATACTCTGTGTCTGGTACGTTATACTAATGTTGTTTCCCGTTGAGTTTTACATCCTCTAAGAAATAGATCATGCTACCATTGAGAGGCTCACACTTCCCAACAATAAGAAATAGAAAATGCTACAATTGAGAGGCTCACACCTTCCAACAATAAGAAATAGATCATGCTACCATTGAGAGGCTCACACCTCCCAACAATAAGAAATAGACAATGCTACAATTGAGAGGCTCACACTTCCCAACAATAAGAAATAGACAATGCTACAATTGAGAGGCTCACACTTCCCAACAACAAGAAATAGACAATGCTACAATTGAGAGGCTCACACTTCCCAACAATAAGAACTAGACAATGCTACAATTGAGAGGCTCACGCCTCCCAACAATAAGAAATAGACAATGCTACAATTGAGAGGCTCACACTTCCCAACAATAAGAAATAGACAATGCTACAATTGAGAGGCTCACACATCCCAACAATACGAAATAGACAATGCTACAATTGAGAGCATCACACTTCCCAACAATAAGAAATAGACATGCTACAATTGAGAGGCTCACACTTCCCAACAATAAGAAATAGACATGCTACAATTGAGAGGCTCACACTTCCCAACCATCTACTTGCAGGGATATAACTTTTAAATGTACATGTATGCACTGCTTATCCTATTTAGTGTACATGTTTACAGTGAATGTGAATTTTTAAACTATATATTATCTAAACATCCTTCAATATGTATACTATGGTGGCATATTTCTGCCACCAGATAACTACTTAATTATTTAGATAAATAAGTGGTTAACGCGTTAGGTAACTAGATAACAACTTAATTATCTAGTTAATTATCATGCTAATCTAGTTACCTAACGTGTTAACCACTTAATTATCTAGATAAGTATGCTGTCATCTGGTGGCAGAAATATGCCACCATAGTATGCATATATTTATAAAGTACTTTATAATATAATCTATTGAGAACTTTATTATTTTATATATGCAATGTCTTTTATTATTACATAGGTACAATATTTTTTCCATTCCTCTCTTTGTCAGTACACCTAAATGTTTACAAGGAAGGACCACAGTGGAAATAAGAGATCTCCTCTTTTTTTGTGTTATCCTTGGTATGGGCGTGTTTGACATGGCTTAATTCCTTCTGTTCTGTTTTTTATGCAAATTCTTAAAACTTGATAAATCTTTATTTCAAGTCGAATATATGTACAACAAAGAAACATTAGCTATGTATAGCTGTTGTCCAACATTTTTAACAAAAGTATAAAATTAACACACATAATTATAAATACATGTAAGCAGAGGTTAAGACTTTTAAGGTACAAACTATATAACTGTTTATACATGTATATTAAAAATAAAAATAAATAGATACACATTGAGCAGGAAATAAACATGTATTTAAATTAAAAATCAATATATACTTTTTAAATAAACATATTTAATTCAAATTCAGAGGAAGCAAGCATCACAAGTGCAGTTTAAGCAATTACCTGTACGACAAACTTGTACATCTTAAAAATTATTTTTGTATTTGTAATATTGTGTTGCATTGAACATGTTTTATGTATATTTGGTTTAGATTTATTTCGGTAAACTTGATGTGTCATGTTATATGCGTCTTTTACCAAACAAATACAATTATTATTAAGAAGCACGGATTTCCAAGACAGGATATATTTAAATTGTTGCCAGTCTTGTTTGCATAAGTATATCTATATTACTGAAATTGTATGCCAGCTATGGCCCATGATTGGAAATAAAATTAACCTACAGTAAAGTTTTATTTAGATCTGTCACCTCTACTTCTTACCAAAATACAATTTCATTGTGTTTATAACTACATTCCCATCGGATAAAAAGACAGGGAAAATCAATCCGTTATCAACTAGTTATTAATTGAGTTTAAAGTATTTATTATCTTTTTATTGATTCAGTCTGATATTGTACGGTGCACATTTGTATACATTGTATATCTATAAATCGATGGTGGATAAAATTGAGAGGTAGTCATTACAGATTACAAGGAATGCCTTCATACTTCCTTAACTAGAAGACCCCGCACCGTGCCTAAACGTACAAATCCATCCAACATACAGTGCTCAAACCTTGCCATATACATGACTCACCAACCCGGATCGAAACGTACAAATCCGTCCAACATACAGTGCTCAAACCTGGCCACGACTCACCAACCCGGATCGAAACGTACAAATCCGTCCAACATACAGTGCTCAAACCTGGCCACGACTCTCCAACCCGGATCTAAACGTACAAATCCATCCAACATACAGTGCTCAAACCTGGCCACGACTCTCCAACCCGGATCTAAACGTACAAATCCGTCCAACATACAGTGCTCAAACCTGGCCACGACTCTCCAACCCGGATCTAAACGTACAAATCCATCAAACATACAGTGCTCAAACCTGGCCACGACTCTCCAACCCGGATCTAAACGTACAAATCCATCCAACATACAGTGCTCAAACCTGGCCACGACTCTCAAACCCGGATCTAAACGTACAAATCCATCCAACATACAGTGCTCAAACCTGGCCACGACTCTCCAACCCGGATCTAAACGTACACATCCATCCAACATACAGTGCTCAAACCTGGCCACGACTCTCCAACCCGGATCTAAACGTACAAATCCATCCAACATACAGTGCTCAAACCTGGCCACGACTCTCCAACCCGGATCTAAACGTACAAATCCATCCAACATACAGTGCTCAAACCTGGCCACGACTCTCCAACCCGGATCTAAACGTACAAATCCATCCAACATACAGTGCTCAAACCTGGCCACGACTCTCCAACCCGGATCTAAACGTACAAATCCATCCAACATACAGTGCTCAAACCTGGCCACGACTCTCCAACCCGGATCTAAACGTACAAATCCATCCAACATACAGTGCTCAAACCTGGCCACGACTCTCAAACCCAGATCTAAACGTACAAATCCATCCAACATACAGTGCTCAAACCTGGCCACGACTCTCCAACCCGGATCTAAACGTACAAATCCATCCAACATACAGTGCTCAAACCTGGCCACGACTCTCCAACCCGGATCTCAACGTACAAATCCGTCCATCATACAGTGCTCAAACTTGGCCACGACTCTCCAACCCGGATCTAAACGTACAAATCCGTCCATCATACAGTGCTCAAACCTGGCCATATATATGACTCTCCAACCCGGGCCTAAACGTTCAAGTCCGTTCAACATAATTAAAGTGATTAAACCCACAGGTTACTGTAGCATTGATTAAGGTAAAAAAAATATAGATTTTACAAAAAAAAATATTTTCATTTTTTTACTCTTAATCAATGATATAGTTTACCTGTGCTTGAACCAAGTCATATTCACCAACCCGGCTATCGCTGTACTCTTGGAGCATTCTACACGATTCGGCCCTCGGGTTTAGCAGAATGTGTTCTCGGAACCAACGATTGTAATATTAAATAAGAAATAATGAATACGTAGCTGTGCTTTGTTGTGGAATAAAATATAGGCACGTGTTTGGATGCGTAATAATTCAATCACGAGTGCGTAGCACGAGTGATTTAATGTACGCATTCAAACGAGTGCCTGTATTTTATAACACAACAAAGCACAGCTTCCTGTTTATTATTTCGATTCTAACATCGCCAATGCTCTATCATTTGTCATAGTATACTGACGTCATCAATCGGCTATGTTTTATCGCGGTAATAAAAAATGGTAAGCTCAATCTACACAAAGAAGGCAAATCTCACGTGCTATGTTAGAATATTAAATTAATACCCAATACTATGTAAACCATGAAGATCAAATGCTGGCATATAGATTTGATATACCGGTAGCTGAGAACTATAGCTGAAACTGGGTCAATTAGCTTTTTATAGCTTAAACAAGGTCATTCAGATTTTTTTTGTAGCTGAAACTATGTGCTTCAGCCTTTAGACAGCTAGGACTTGGGCTGTCGTAGGTAAAATTCATTTTCTCGTTATAAAGTTATGTGTTGGGCATAGTTCCATGAAAATGTGGTATGTGATGTTGCTCGGCTGTTTAATTTGAGTGCTGCCTTCCCTGTCCGATTATCTATTTCCTTTTTGCTAGATAGATAAACATTGTTTATAATGGTTTTTATATTATATTTAAATTATGTATGTACACTGTAATGTCATTCGTTTTTAATACTCACAATGTAGAAACGACACAACGTGATTATACCGTGAGCGAAATCCACTTCCGGTCTGTGAAAGATTACGGTTGTACACAGTGGTTCCACGAAAAACGCTTAATCACCGGGTTTAATAACTTTGTTTGTTGTAATTTTCTTATCATCGTTTTTGAGAGGGTTTTGACATCATTGCCGTTACATATTTGGAACGCAAGGTAGGTGAATGTGAAATTAGTTGTGTAAACTGTTTTAAACAGCTATGGTTTTCAGTTTACTGGCCTGAGCTACGAATATTTCTAAAAAAACAATTAATAATTTTTTAAAGCTTACATGCATGTCCTAGCAAAGGATGTATGTGAATATTCTATTTCTGTTACTTGGGCTTTATCTATCTTGTGCATCCTATCTTTTATTCATGATACATGTATTTTAATTATTTAAATGTTCTTTTTTATCAAACATGTTCGTACAAACTTTTTCTTTTATATTACGTTATGGAGGTACGGGCGCCTTTTTTCTCGCGATCGAATTTTCTCCAAAACATCTTAGAATTAAAGAAAAATCATCTTTTAAGCGACACTTAAGTATAAAAATGATATGTTACCAGGCTCGTTTTAAGAATGTTGATTTTGATTCGAGTTGTCCAAACATTTCAACGATCGATAATTTACTTTTAAAATGCAAATGAGTTGAGAATCATAGGTTTTTCTTCAGAAAAATGACATATTAAAGTACATGTATTTGGTTTCTCCATGACCGGCTCCTTTCGTTTTATACGTTTTATACGTTTTACCCGCCTCACAGGCGTTCTTGGTAGAATAAAATATTTTACGTAACGGCACAATGAGATTATGAATTATTTTAACACTACCGGGGTTTTTTTATTCTATATACAAATGTACACGTTGCGTAATTGAATAAGCCGTATATATAATTATACTAACCGTCGGATTTTGGCGGTTGACTTATTGCCCGCCTAGCTACGTTTATCAATATTTATCAAGGAATAATCTACATTTTTAAATAGCTTGACTTCATAAGTTATGCACCAGTCAATATTATGCCCGCCCAGGGGAGCGGCGGGGATACAGGGGAATTAGACAGACGAATCTTTCCGACAGGCGGGAATTTGATAACCTTATCGACTCCGAGTCCCGGGAAATAGACTTTGGTCCGGGAATTTCGACACCGCGATAGACGACAGGCCGATACTACGTGTTTTTATTAAAGTACCCGGATGAAAACCTATGCCCGACTGTGGGGATTTAGACAGTAAGCATTGTCTCCAGAGTGGGGATTTAGACATAAAAAATCGAATATATATATGTCTAATTCCCCTGGGTCGCCCGCCGCCCCCAGGTTGGGCAAAATATTGACTGGTGCATATTTACGCTACCGTGGAACATGACATTATGAGAACTTTTATAGTAATGTTTATAGCATTCCTGTTTTATTTCATTTCTAGCAAACATTATGTATCAGTTCATATATATGCATGAACATGAAATACATAATTAAATACATGTACTTGCGCTAAATAAATAAGCATTGGTTGGATAACTAATCAACACACTTCTCGAACTAGGAATTCGAAAGCCGGGGATTCTATACTTAGAACAGTCGAAGCTGTCTTCATCCCCATCACCAGTAACCAATGAATGTGTGAAGATGAGTCGTCTACGGAATCCTGTTAGGTCCGTGGCGTTATCGTTCCCTCGACATTTGAAAGTAGCACAGTTATAAAACGTGAGATGCGCTTGTTTTTTTTCAAAAATCGATCAAATACAACGCGAGATTTGACTTTAAAAAGCTCGTGATTTTTTATACGACAAACGGAGCCGATGCAATATTGCGAAGAACGTGCGAGAAACAAAAAGTCAAATCTCGCGGTGTATTTTATCGATACAATACAAAGTTTTTTTCTGGCATAGAATTTGTAGCCAACATACATACATAACATGAACATTCGAGGTCAATATTTAACAAAGTTATGGATAAAGTACATGTATACAGGTTTACAGAGAAGTTCAATGATGCTAGAATATAGTAGATACATTAAGGAATAAAAGACGTGATGATTTCAATATCTAAACATCAAATTAAAGTCAAGGATTTGTGTTCCTGATTTTAAAAGCAACATATAAATATATTGCTACATTGTTCAATATTTTGCTGTAGTTTGAATATACATTTGTAGAACACGAGATAATACCAAGCACATCTCACGATTCATAACTGTGCTACTTTCAAAGGCCAAGGGCACAATAACGCGATAGCCCTAACATAATAATAATAATATAATAATAATAATAATAAAGACTTAATTTCAAATATCGCGTTGTATTTTATCGATTTTCATATAGGATACAACTTTGTTGAAAATAAAACGCGAGATAGTAACAAGCGCATCTCGCGTTTTATAGCTGTGCTAATTTCAAAGGGCGAGGGAACGATAACACTATGGCCCTAACAGGATTCCAAAAGACAGGGATCAAACCGAATAACTTACTCACTGATGACTGCCTCAGTCGAACGCAAAAATAAACTAATGCTAAACTTCTGATACGCACAGTATTTATTGTAGTAATCGCCCCATTCTAACATATATGTAGTGTTCTTGCAATACATACAACAAACTATATGATGGCTTGTTTCTGTCATTGCGTTTGCTCGTGTCGGAAAGGGGGAATTACAAAAACACGAACGCACCAAAGGTCAAATTCTTAATGCTCATTTGTTCGTGTTGGCAAATGGAAATGGCGAAATCTGCTCAATTATCGTAAGTTCATTTCGGCGGGTTAGTGTATGAAATATCCAGGCAGGAATGGAGTGCACCTCAGTCTTTTTTGTTGAGTAAAATATGTATAATATTCTAAAACAATACATTCAGTCTTCAGTTTTATTCCAGGTTGCAGATTGAGTGTAAAATAAAGATTTTATAAACCATACAAAGCTAACAATGTCAAGCGGGATAGACATTCCAGCATACGAAATGTTGGTGGCGGAAATAAAAACGTTGACCGAATTACCAACGCCTCCAGTAGACCTAGAAGATATGAACCACTACAAAGATGACATTAACAAAGTACGTATGGAAAAGCATATACAACTATACATTTTAGTTTCAATTGTATATAGCATGTCAGTACTTGTTACTTGTGTTCATGAATGTGGATAACTCCTCTTGGTTTGATATTGCAAACGGTTGGATTCTAACTATTGTACTTCGTATTAGAGCTCAAATGATAGACACATCTTTAGATTAAAACTTGACAATAAGTCACAACAAAAGCCAAGACCATGCCGATTATGGTAAAGGAATATAGGAAACCACACCATGTCATGTATGTATATTTAGGGTACCGTTGTGCTACTGGATATAACCACCGCCAGGTCGTAAGTTCACAAACCAATTCTATAATTTGGTAGGACAGACCGGGAACCAGACAAAGAGAAACACGTGATTCGAAGACATGGAAAGCTAGAAAACAGAGACCAGTCCCACAAATACTTTGGCTTATTGTGCTAGAGTAGATTTATTTGTTATACGTGGACGTCAAACCTCTATTACAGATGTTCCTAAATGCCGCGAAGACAGTAGAGAAGGTAAAAGATTATGCAGATGAAGTTATGAAAAAATTGGTAGAAATCCGACAAACATTTAAAGACTACTCATCAGTCGTTGCCAAGGCAATACAAGAAACACTGGCAAAACTTCGAGAGAATGCAGCTGCAACTAACCATTCGCCAGGAGACGCGTGTAAGTTATTGTAGTATTGTTACCATATCGGTCTAGCAACGAGTATTTTGTACTGTTGAGCGGCACACAAAACCTGTCCTTTTGATGTACAAACTATATACAATAAAATGTATACTTAAAATACACATAAATGCATGGATCATATCACTGGCTTAGAATTAGAAGGTCGTAAGTACAAAATCAATATTTTGAGAAAGCAAGAAAAAAGTGACTGAAAACTACTCTTTACTTTTGGAAAAACAAGCTTTTTAAACTTCAGTTTGGTCAACATGGTCACTTCGGATATACATGAAAATAGGCTCATAAGAAGCGCCTTGTAGTGCAGATTTCAAAAATGCATGAGTCTCGTAAAGTAGTACTTACGACCTTCTAATTCTAAGCCAGCGATATATATCACCATAGACCAGTAGTTCGGATAGAAAAAAATGCATTTTCTCATAGTATTTATAAAGTAAAATAACACAATTTAATGCTTTTGTTAACTTGTTTAGCAACAGAATCAAAACGCAGAACACCCGCACCATACGAAAAGAGCCTTGTTAACTTGGGTAGACAGGTGGGCGGGGGAGGAAACATTAGTACAGCACATAGGTCGAAACCAAAAGATGCAAATTTAGAAGCACTAAAAAGAGCCCATGCTCTTGAACAACTTGCCAACGATTTGGCAAACAATCGTTTAGGTGAACTAACAAAGGAAACTGAAAAGTATATTGCAAAACTGCAAGATGGCGCACAATTGACGGAAGCAGAAATCATAGATCTGAATGGTCATTGTAAAGCATTCGCACAAAAAACTAAACATAGTTTTGAAGAACAGAAACGATATGAAGAAGAAGAGAAAAAGAGGATAGAAAAAGAAGAACAAGAACAGTTGATTCGTGAAGAACAGGAAAGAATGAGAAAAGAAAATGAAGAAAAGGAAAAAAAGGAGAAAGAGGCGAAAGAAAAGGCTGAAGCTGAGCTACGGAGGCGAACTGATCCTAGTTATTGGCCTTATTTCAGGTAAAATGTCATAAGTTAAGTTAACTTAACAGACTCGAGGGCTGCTTTTAGCAGTTAAGCCGTTCAGCCACCCTTTGACATTTTAACTTCCCCTGGTCATTGGGCTAACTATGGAAACATGCGTTCGATTCTCCCTGGGGAGACTATTTCTCTCCTGGTGGGTGTGCAGCCATTATCGATCCGCAGCGCCCAGGTCTATCGAACATGTTCAGACACCGCCCTTACAGATACCAATTCACACCTTGATCTAGTGGAGCATGTGGGTTATTCTTGCTCAGAGAAGTTAAGCAGTGGTCCAGACTGGGGTTGAACCTGGGACCTCTCGATCCCGAAGCGCGCACACTACCTCTAGGACCCCGCTCCCTATAGTTATAGTGTACGTGTCCGAAGACTCATTAATGATATATTCATTCGTATGTCGCACAATCTCACTCGCGGTAACCTATCCAGTCATGTATTACCAGATATCTGCCATCAACAGGTTCGCGACACTTTTTCGAAGAAAGTTTCCTTAATGTAATATGATTTATGCTTTTATATTAATTAATATATAATTATAAGACAATTAATAATGCGAGCTATGAATGAAAATTATATTGACGTAACTTATTGAAACACAGGTTAGCTTTTTGTACAGATTCACTTTCTGTTACACAACATTGAAATAATTAGATTTCGAAGTTCATAACTTAGGATTTTGAAAATTTCGGATAACCAGTACTGTGACGCAGTACATACACTTAAATAAACATAACAAAATCATACACATGGCCGAAGAGTTTTACTTATAATGACGCGAGTGTCAATAAAAGAATGAATGCAAATCTGATCAGGATTGTTAATTGTTTGTATTTTGTGTGTATAACTAATTGTATCATATTGACGTGTAAGAATATATCATAGGTATGACTGCGAGACGGAGGGCAACAACGATAATGTGTGGGGCGCAAAGACTGGTGTTTGTATATTTAGTACTTCGGATGAGAAGTTTGCAAAATACGATTTACAATGTACTATGCGTGACTCGCAGTCGTTGATGAATGAATTGGAACCTGGGGAAACGATCGCTAGTAAAATGTTTTGCTTACGACCAAAAAGTGGACGATTGAAATTTGAGGTACGATTAGTAGTTATCAAATTGAATTCATACTCGTCATACTGACTCTGCGCGGCTAAATTATAAGAGAGATCATGTTTGTATACAAAGGGATTAGTACCATCAGCTACCTATTGGTGAATGGCAGGTTTTTATTGTTCATTCACCCAATAGATAGCTGGTGGGCATTTTGCATATGAATACGGTGAGATCTCCTATTTGCTAGAATGTTAGTATGTTCCATTCCATTGGTTCACTGAATGCGATTACGGAGAAGTCGTAATTGGCTTGCAGAAGAGGGATTAATGATTGTGTCCATGGAAATTGTGTGTACTCTATGGGTTCTGTTGGTATAGTGCGCCCAGGATAATGTGAAAGGCGGGTAAATTTGGTATAGTCCACAAAGGTGGATTACAATTATGTGCACCAATTATCAGTGATGTTTTGAGTACAATACTGACCTTATCTGTTTAATTAAGTGATTTGTAAAAGTTGACCAAACCGATTCATGTTTGTAAATATCACATTATCCTGGGCGGACTATATGTAATTATATTATGCATGTTTACATGTATAACATTAAAATAGTAACCTGTTGATGTGACCTTTTGGTAAGGAGTAATACAAACTTTACACTGGCCTGCTCCATAAGGTTGTGTCTGTAGGGTAAGTGTGATGTTTTAGTTACATTCAAGCTGGTGTAAATCCCAAGTGACAATTTTCATTGTCCACACCAATGCGCTTACACGTATGATGATCTTGCACCGGTTGCAGGTATGGGATGTCCTGCCACATTGTTAGTTGGTTGAGTTGTGAATGTCTTGGTTATTTGTGTTAAATGTATTTGTGTTTATTGTGCCTTTTCGGCTTTATTGTTACTTATGTGATGTGCCGCTTTGTGCTCTGTTATTTCTGCTTAGTGCTGCTCTCTCTGTTGGATTTATTATTACATGTATCATTTAGTAATATTTCTGTAATATTTTGTTCTTTGAAGATCGATGCCAGAGCGTATATAACTCATATTGCTAATGTGGACAGTGTCAATGAAGCGTGTGTTAAAATAGCCATCAATGACGGAGCATGGAAAACATACACAGCTCTGACCCTAACCAAAAACATCGTCGTAACGGTTAGAATGTTAGATCTTTTATGTTCTGATAAATTACTGTGCCGGTATAAGTAGAATTTTAAACCTGTCCCCAAGTATTTTGTCATTGAATATTCACTGGATGAGATAAAAAGGTATCAGAGTCGTTAAATTTTTAACGGTAATTTCAAACACAACATACTCTGCCACTAGATTCAGTTTCATGTGGACAGATGATATTATGTATGAGCCGTTCTCCAGGAAAACCGGGCTTAGTGACATTGTATTAGTATTTTAGTAATAAGGTTAAGAAAACACTCTTAAATGAGAAAAAAAATCATGCTCTTTGATTTTAAGTTCTTGGGTCATATAGAACTATGTCTTAGATTTATTTTTTGTCATGAATTATGTTACAATAATTATCTAATTATCTTGTTGCTATGGCGACCAATTTCTGAAGTGTATCCATATTGAGAAAACGAGGGGTTAGTGGTTAAAAGCAGTAGCTACATTTCTCTAAAAGATCAAAGTTACGATTTAGATGTGTTTTATTCATATAGGAATATAATTCTAAAATGTGATACAATTTTAAACAGTTTACGTCGTTTATACCAATAGGGTGGCTCTTGGCAGTTCGCTGGCGTGACATTGAATGATTTTTATGAAGCTAGACTGATGGTTGTGGTTAGGGCCAGACGCAGCCATCAAACTGTCGGCAAGGAAGGGGGAACAATTACCTCCGAATCAAACAAAAAGATAAAACTACAAGTGCCAATGAACACGTTTGATGATGAAACTGACGTTTCTTTGTCGGTAAGAATATTTTCTATATCCCATGATATCCGCGCATTTCACCTCGCCATGTAATGCTTCTTAAACATGGTATAGTACTAAGTATTATATGCCATATACTATTCATCAAGAACTTATGAATATGCATACGTCAAACAATCTTACAATATAAGAAAGTAATAGACGAATGTACTGCCGAAGTTAATCAGTCCATTTAAATGTTGTCATAAAATATTTACTAGTTTCTTGGATCGACACAATATTGCCGCTCAACGAATTGCAAAACACAGGCACAAACACCTTTAGCCGAGTGGTCTTATGCTTTCGTACGTTCGCAATGCTAGGCGATGGCGGCGTACATTATGGGTTCGAATCCCACTGTCGGTGCAAACTAATTTTTTCACCACAGCGCTGTTTGTGACGTGTGGACGCCATAAAAGTCTCCCCGTACATATAGTCAGTGTTGTTATCTAGATTTTCCTGCGGAAACCCCAAATTTTGATAGTAATATAGATAGTTATATTGATTAGCATAACTATCTTTACGACTGGTAGGGGAGGCGACTGTGGTCGACCTTATTATCATTTTACAGGAAATAATTTTATCCTGTTCCAAACAGGTCAGAACCGGTTTCTCAGTAACTTGCGCGGATGAATACTGGTCTATTATATACTTTCCGTTTAAATTGCTTAACGTTGTAGTATTTTCCCTGCTTTCAAAATCAACATTATCCTGACATTATACGTCCAGCTTTATCAAAACTAGAAATTCTGCCGTGTATACTAATACAACAAGTGGTACTACTTCTTTCGCGGATGAGAGGCGTGATTGTTTTGTTTGTGTATCTATAGAAGCTTTCGCTTTTAAAAGCTACGACACAATAGTTGGGAATTTTCAATGGTATCTTACTTTAATTCAGACAATTGAGAATTCGAGTGACACTGTCGACTCCATCAACAGCTCATTGCGAGGAAACAACGGTTTCCGAGTATCGTCTGCAAATCACGTGATCGTTATTAACGCCAACCGTACAACGAGGAGTAATCTACAGATTGACGTGCCTATCAACAGACATGGTAAAAATATATTGTCTGTACATCTGTATATAAAGCACAAGCAATGTATGTAAGTTGTAACAAAAATAGAAACAAATCGGACAGGAAGGCTGCTGGCAACAATAACAAAAGTGCAGAGCAGGAAAGACACGAAAAGAACATTCTACAAAAAGAAATAAAAAATCGGACAGGGAAGGTAGCACAGAAAACAGAAACAACGCATACCACATTCACACGGCGCAATGCCCAACGCACTACTGAACGAGACAATGACACTTTACTACTGAAAGTGCAAGTTTTAGTTGTCAAAAAACCGAAAGACATACATGTTAGTTTCAGTTATAAAAAGTTGAATAACCTAGTTTTAGCTATAATAAAGCTGAAAGACATAGTTACAGCTTTTTGAAAAACTGCTAGCACTGCATGAATTCAATATATATCATTGTTGTATTTCGTACAGAAAATGACCCAGATAATCGAGTATATAGACTTATTTCCTCCTCTCATCCCAATGATTGGTCCCTAGCCAGTATTCACCGGAGCAGCGACAGTGTGTCTGTGTCTGTGTCTCTACCAACTGGTTCAGACAGTTACAGGTTAGTCAGCAAACATACATGCTTATAATTATATAGAACCAAAAAAGACCATCGACTTACATACGAGGGATGATCCACATATAACGAGAAAATGCTTATATCTCTGTTATTTCATGTTATTTTCTATAAATATTTTATGTGGTGGTTAATACATATATTAGAAGAAAACGTACGAATTTGTTTTGAAATATACCGAAAAATAAATTGTTTGGAACATTTTTGCCGACCGATGCAACCGGTAGGCGGGGCAACGTCATTTTTGAACTTTTTAACGTCATTTAGAATTTAACTTTGATCTATTTAACGATCACATTACTTAGGCCCTACTGTATTTTTTTAAGTCAAATTATCCTCCTTCACTATTTATACATCTTCGCCAATGCAAAACTAAGTTGAAAAAGACGCACGGTAGTCAACCTTTGGAATTTCGTTCAGAACATCCAATATGTTCGTACTTAGTTCTGACGTCGACGTCACGTTGCGCCTACTTAGCGTTAGATCACTGACCTTTTTCAAGTATATTACTAATTGTGTTATAATGTACACAAATCGAAGCTTTTGACATGACCTGGCCACGAAATGATTACTAAATACCATGCACACTTTCATTATTGCTTGTTTTCTTCAAAACTCAATATTTTAATAATAATCGTTTGTCATCCGTTATTTTTGCTATCATGGAACGATAACACGTGCGTAATTTAACGAATGGCAACACAACCCGGGTATGACGTCACCATCATTGCGACGAGTCTTAAGTGACCCCATTCATCACATTGCTATTGCTTACATGAAAACTGTGACGGTTTGGATTTGCACGAAAAAGGTAAAAAATCCGAAAAATGCCCCGCCTAGGCGTATCGAGGGTTACCTTAGCAACCATAGATTTTAGCATGGTGTCGCTGTAATCATGGAAATTCAGGGAAATATTGCTAATGTATGTTATTACTTCCAGCTAAAGTTTGAGTAAAATCTAAAGTATCATAAGAAAATTATAAGCATTTTCTCGTTATATATGAATCATCCCTCGTACATATCACAGTTAATAGCAAGGTGACATAATGGTTATAATTGTACTCGTAGTTATATTTGAAAAAATTCTCCTTATCCTATGAACGGCGCCAGCAAATGGATGAGATTGATCATACTCAATTATGACACTTTTCTTGCAATATTTTGTGAATACCGAACTCCGTGAAAACCGAACAATTCACGTCGCCCGAACAGTGTTCGCTTTTCTCAGATTACACTGACATAACCGCTATTGCTGTTTTCTTCTATAGTAATGTCAAAGTCACGTGGTATTGCTACGCTGTATAATATTAGTTTCACACATTTATTGCGTTTATCGGACAGAGGTCGTGTCTATACATAGATCTATACAAGTAATTTAGAAATAAGAAGAGACAGATGCTCGGTATTATATTTAATTACCAATTTGACATAAATATTATAACCCCGTTAGTTCTCATTCTTAACAGATTGGTGGAGGTGTTAATGCCAAAGACCTTCACAAAAGATGATGCTATAAAGGCCGCAGATACCGTGTATGACCATGCTAACAGACAGGAGGAAGTGATGTTGTTTCATCAGCTAGATAGTGATCATAAACAAGCCAGAATTCAATGTGTATCACGCTGTCGTGTCAGAGATGCATTAAAAAAGATGACCGAGGATGGATACACGTACGGTAAGAAACGTCAGTTACAATTAGTAAAACATAACTCCTTAAAAAGTCTTGAAAATGTTTGTCTGCATTCTGTACAATCGCATATATCCCTTGGGATAATGTTTGATTATTATGCCACTTTATGTGGTCGTAAACTAATGCAAATTAACTATGATGACTAAATTCCTATTGCGGCAGATATCTAAGTTGTATGACACACAGTCAACCAGACTAATACAGTTGAAACAATGCTAGACTGTCACACGTCAGACCTTCTATGGCATTTCCCTTGGTCCTCGTATGTGCAGAGGCTTACAAAAGCCGAATACTAACTTGTTTGTAATACGGCGTTACCGCAAACACGTATTTACCGCGGTTTCGCACAATGTGACTTGAATAAAAATTGGAAATCACTGCCAATATTCAAGTTCACTTATATGTTATTGATATTATAGTATAATATTGATAATTATGCTGTTACAGGTTGTCAGACGAGTAAAGTGTTTCATTTGAGAGACGGTCAGGAATTGCTTGTCTTCTTTTCTGGAAATATTGCTCGAAATTCGAGTGAAGAAGGTCTAGTAAGTATCTCGTATAGGCTGTATGACGCTTCTCTTCCCTTCTTTCATCCGGTATATCTGTGTGTGCGCCTATAACGCAGTTATCACGCTGTTAAAACAAACAACGATTGATTGCAAACGGAACGTGATGGAACGCTTACAGAGCGACAAAAATATTTATTACAAAAATAATGTATATTGTTCATATGTTAAGAACACAGGTAACTGTATCATTAAAAAAGAGTAAACAAAAAATTTTTTTGATAAAATTTATAATATCTTAGATAACATAAATTTTCAAAAAAAAGATAAAAATTTGTTTACTCGTAATCAATGATACAGTCACCTGTGGTTAAGTGTACCCTATCCCCATCTTCATATCCTTTTTTTCCGTCGAAGCCGGAGGTCGCTGTCGCCCATTGGCCATTTCTTCGTAGTATACAGGGATAAAAACCAAATGGCCACTCACTACGAGTGTCCACTACGAGTATCTCAGCAACAAATACCACTGTTTTATTTGTTTCTATCAAATAATACAATCACATGACACCAATCAAATGCAACTATGACAAACGTTTGAAAATACCAAAATATTGTGCAATCCGAACAATTCACGCGGTCCAAACGATGTTCGGTTTTCTCAGAATACACGGTTATAAAAGTTAGTAATTTTGATCAATTGGTAATCCTATGCTAAATAGCCATAAATCGTTAAATGTTTGTTTTTCAGTTGAAGATGATATTCTATAGCCACCTTCGACATACGATTCAGGATGTCAACTTGGCAGTTGTCAATGATTTTCAGCAGACTGGTCTCCCTGAATACAGGGGAACGCTCACCTGTCATATTATGGAACCAGGTGATTCACAGTCTGCCGAACGACGTACCGAGTACACCGTCACCATGAAAACAACGCTACCTAAAGTAAACAACTCGTATATTTATACTTTCAAAAACAGCTCGACATAATGGACACAACGACATAAGCGAGTTCGTGATAACGGGAGTAAACTGCATATGTACCTCATGTTTATTCATAAGTAATTTAGCAGACGTTTTGATTGACTGAGATCATACCAAGTGGTATGTGACAAAATATCTGGTACCGCCCAACATTTGCAAATGGCCTCGATACATAAGACTAGACTAATAAATCTAACTCCTTTATTTTAAAAAAATGTAAAGCTATCTTTATTAATACGGAAGAGGAAGACATAACAAGTTACCTATGCGTTTTCAATCCACCTGGGTGATGTTTATACATGTTCCTACATACAACTGGAATATAATAATTTAGACTTAAAACATTTGTTTTAAAGATCAAATACATGTAGGTTGTAAAAGATGTGTTCTATTTTCAGCCAGAGGTCGTGGAGGAAGAAGTGGGCCTACCGTATTTCAGTTAGTGTATTTATATACACAATTATATATTATGTAAATCTACTGTCATTGCAAAATAATCCAACTTATTAAGTTATTTTACGTCGTTTTAAAAATCTCGATTTTCCCGTTTTCAGCCTTATTAGGCTTTAAACGCTTTAAACGACTATTTTCAAAAAGTACTTACTTGGTAACCCATCTGCAGAATGATGGATTTTGAGCACTTTAGTTGAGTCCCAAAGGCGGAAAACACCATAAGATGGAATAAAACGAAATACAACCTCCAGTTGGTTTGTTTGTAAACCAAAGAACGAATTGTAAACAATAAATCCACGATTTATAATCTAAGGGAAACAACTCTTGCAAAAGTAATAGTTTGTGTTCCATACGTTTTACTTAAATGTGATTTTGGCATACTATTTCGGCAGATAACATTCTGTCGGCAATTATATGTTATTTGTGAAAAACACCCTAATTCTTTGTATTTACTAGATGATCGGAAAACAGATTTGGGAGATATAATGGGGCTTTAACTGTATAGAAATTTACACTTTCAGTGAAAGCGTTGGCTGTATTTCTTGCATCTGAATTGGCCAAGAGCACTCGGATCGGTTGGCGTGTTTTCGTGAAATCTATCACTGGAGATCTCCTGTTTAAATCTTTGAATAGACGTTGTGTGGATGTGCCTGGAGATGAAGGGAAATGTGCGTTCATTCTGTATGAGTGGATGAAAGAGAGTGTAGGGTTGGTACAAGACGATGAAGATGGCAAATCACCACCTGAACAAATTGTAAGTACATGTAGGTAGTGTTATCGCAAACAAACATTTTTAAGGACGGCCTTATGCAACAACACTATACTTCTATACCGACTTCTTCCCCCACTCTTTGGACATGCTACCACGGGGCCCTGGTCACGACAGTGATAATTCTAGTGTGTATGTTAATAATACATACATACATGTATATTAATCAATGCACATACAAACATTGCAATATCATAACCAAAGAATACGTGATATTTGTATGATCTTTGTCATAACATTGTATTTTTATTGTCTGTATTTTTATAAGTCTGTATAATACGTACCAAGTGGGTAACAAATGCGATATTCAAAAAATGTTACTGTATAACTCGTTTAACATGGGCGTTGGAGCCTGGACCTATTTCATATGTTTCTGCCTAAAAAGGTCTCGTTATAGATAATTTGCCTTTTGCTCTCGGTGAAACAGTATAAATGTGCATTTTTAGTGCTTGCTAGGCTCGCAATATAACTTTAATAAGTTATAGTTAGAACATATTAAGTAAATTTTAATGATTAAAAAGGGCGGAGCGAGTGAAGCGAAGCGAGTCCTTTTTAGTCATTAAAATTTACTTAATATGTTCTAACTAACTTAGAATATAACATTCTGCATTCTGATTGGCCAATAGAAAGTTGCGCCAACGCATGACGTCAAGGTTGTGAAGAGAAAATTTTAATGATTAAATTTTCACTTAACCGCCAAAATTCGGCGTTTTCATTGGCTCATTATGTAGGTTATATTCTAACGTTATGAAAAAAACTATGAAAATATATTATCACGTAGCTGTTGAAAGAGCCATGCACTAGAAAAAGAAATTGTAAGATGAAGTCAGCATGAACTCCTATGAGGTACCGTCTTATCCCCCCCCCATGCTGAAGACCTTCCTAAAACATGTAATCAGGTCAGCCACCTGATTACATACGATTGAGTATATAAACATTGCATTATATTTTCTACTAACTTACAAATTTAACAAATATTCTAACTCAACCTGAACTAACGTTGAAGCACAATTAACCTAAGCCAAATAACGCAATAGAGCGTTCCGGTGAAGAAAGCAAAATATATTGTATACCTTGTGTTATCAAACGCAGAATGTTTGCTTAACTTCGTTAGAATCGAAATAATCAACATTTATAATCTTATCTTTAACTATAATAAAGCATGATTACGTGTGCAGATGCCTCCACTGAATCACTCGTGCTTCGCACTCGTGATTAATTACTGGGAGCTTCCTCGTGACCGTGCTTTATTCAATAAACAGAGGTATGTATTTGTTATTTCTTAAACAATAAAACCGACAAAATATTACGTCAATCATGTAATTATTTTACAGATCGGGATAATCATAGGAAAATTAAGTCATCACGGGTTGCATCAAATTGAGAAGCAATGTATGTCGTTCATTCAAACTATGAAAGGTTTGTAACTTTCTGTATAAATTTATCTTGTTAGTTTCTTGTCGGCCAGTCTAGGAGCCGGTTGCCTTACTAAGGCGCTACCGAGCGCTTTTTGGAGGTGCTTTGCAACGTCTAAGCAACGACACGCTACCAACGAGCAGTGCTCGCCGATAGCGTACCGTTTCTCAGCACTTTGCTTAGCGAGGGCTACCGAGCGCTTTCTTACGCAGCGGACCGCTTCTGTAGCGCATTGTTGCACAATGGCCTGCTAGTCGCGGGTGCTCGTCGGTAACATATACATTTTTCGCATCGTCCGCCATTGACCCCATGGGTAGGCTCGACAAAACCGAAACACTGAAACACAGGCCTAAGCAATTATATCACAAATGAAAATATAGAGTTTTGAAATTCCCTATTATCCGGTCATTACTATTCTCTTTGTAGAGTAATGATCGGATGATGGGGAATGTCAAAACTCTGTATTTTGTAATATAATTTCTTAGGCCTGTGGCTGAAACAAACTGAACTAAGATGTTATTTAAAAAATGAATTTGTACCTGTGTTTTATCGTAGAATGAAGCACGGTCACCAATTCGGATGCGAAATGATTAAATCACGAGTGCATAGGATTTTAGTTTTATCTAAAAAACAAGAGTTGGGTCTGCGTTAGTATTGTGTTAGTTTTGACCACGTTTACAGTTTTGAAATGTTCTATTTTTCAGAACAACTGTCGGACAATAACTTGAAGGAACTGGTTTCTGAATGGAAGGGTAATATAGATACAGCAGGAAAAAAACTAGGGTTTTCAAAAACCAAAATAGAAAAATGTCTAAAAGGTGTACCAAAAGAACCTCGCCACCAGTTATTTGTTTTATTAAAGGAGTGGCGCTTGTCGAATAAGGCTGCCGAAGCGGGTGCTGGCGTGCTTGCTGTTTTGCGAAGCGAATTGGGAATTTGAACCTTTGATTGTCATGTGATCCATGAGGTGCATTTAGTCTGTAAAGCATGTTTGATATGAATGTCGCAACATTAAAAAGCTTAATGTTTCAGTGGCTCGGCATGCAAAATTTAACAACATTCAAAACAGTAAATATCGCACCGATGCGTCATACAATGGTCGACGTTCAACAAGATGAAAAAGTGCTGAGTTCCGGATTCTTTACTGCCGAAGATTCACTGTGGTAAAGCGGCGAAAACGGCCGCATATGTTTCACGTGTAACGGGCTGAATGGCTGTTAGACGAGGGCCCAATAAATTCCCGAGGTAGAGTGGTGTAAAGGACCGATAAAGCAATAGACAAGGACAGGCTGTATGTCCGTCTGTGTACTCATCTAAGGTCGACGAAAGAACTAACAACACGTCTGGTCGATTTTGACCCCCTAAATTAAGTGTCCTTGACGATCCATGTGAAACGCTCTAACACGAGGCCACGCACGGCATTTTCAGCCAACCTACCAAGGGAAAAGATGGGGGATCCTGTTCGCCAAAATCACAACATTTAAATTTGTTTAGAATGTTCTCGAATGTCGTATGTCTTGCCAGTATAATCGCAAACAAAATAATTAGACCTTAGCACCCTGGATACTTGATAAAAGATATATTCTTGTAAAAGACCATTATACATGTGTAGTATGCTAATCTTAGACATCATCACTATGAATTGTGTGCATTGATAATACTATTAAATAGATAACAGGAAGATAATGGTTATTATTGTTGTATTATTTGCGGGGAGTATTTTACTCATACTCGTGTAGTACAAATAGAAACAGGATTTTATTTCCATCTAAAATCTTATACTTGTGATTCGTTGTGTTGTCTGTCGGATTATAGTTTATGTTTGACTGACTGAGGCGGCTCGTCGTGAGTTTGTGACTGTGTAATTTCGATTAATTGATCTGTTCGTATTTGTAGTTTTCCTTGATACTTGAGACTGTCCTTTTATTTTGCTGTTGCATGTGTCCTCTTGCAACTTTGAAGGCCAGTATAAGACTACTTTCGTATATTTAACAAGAGGGCCAAGATGACACTGGGTCGCTCAACTGCTTACATTGATATACATGTAGTAGAAATTTTTTCAAACAGCACCTTGATTTCGGTTGCCATGGAAACTAGAGTTCTGCATGGCTTTCGATTATTTAGCTACTTTTAGAATGGACCACTCATGGAGCATGGCTACCAATTTGTAAAGAAATCAAGCCCGTACTTTCAGATAAAAAGTATTTTAATATACATACATAGGGACAATGATCACAGCCAACTGGCGGTGTTTTTTTGTGAATCATTACGAAACGTCAATTTTGTAAGAGAGTCACGCAAACACAATTTTTGTAAAATTATTGAGGAATCTGGCTATTGGTTGATTTTTTTATGATTTTTAAAGGATTTTCAAATTGATTGCCATGCCCAGAGCCGAGCTCTGCATGGATTACAATTATTTTTAATAGCTGTTTTTCGTAGGGGGTCATCCAAGGAACATGTGTGTAACATTATTTGGACATTGGACCAGTGGTTTCAGGTTTTACTATATAACTTTATAGGAAAAGAGCTCCACACCTAGTGGTCATGTTTTTTGACGAATCAATTTCATGGAATACTGTAGAAGGTCACCCAAGGAACATATGTGAGGGATTATTTTGAAATCAGACCAGTGGTTTCGGGAAAGAACATTTTCAAAACTTCACTACTTAACTATAATTTTATAGGAAAGAGCCACACCCTCTGGGGGCCATTGTTTTTGACGAACCATATTGTTTCAAGGAACTTGTGAGTAGAGTTATTTTGAAATCCAACCATTGGTTTCGGAGAAGAAGATTTTCAAAGTTTCACTTTATAGCTACATGTATATAGGAAAGAGCCCCACCCCCTGGCGGTCATGGTTTTTGACGAACCATAATTGTTTCAAGAAATTCCGTAGAGGGTCACCCAATGAACATGTGAGTGAGTGAAATTATTTTGAAATCCAACAAGTAGTTTCGGAGAAGATTTTCAAAACTTCACTATATAGCCTAGGACAAGTGATCTCTGGGGCAGGGCCAGTTTTTGCCCCATGGTCATGATTTGAACAAATTTGGTAGAGGACCACATGATGATGTAACATGCAAAATATCAAAGCAGTTGGCCATTTTTGTTTCGGAGAAGATTTTTAAAGTTTTCGCTATACTTGTATAACTCTATAGCATACAAGGGACCCCTCAGGCGGGGCCAGTTTTGACCATGGGCCTTAATTTTGACAATTTTGATAGAGAATCACATGATGTTACATGCAAATTATCAAAACTACGCCAAGTGGTTTCCTTTGTAATTATATTTATATACAGGGTGTCCAAAAAGAAAGTATACAGGTTCAGTGTATAATTATAAAATCTCTTCATTCTGCTATAGTAAAGAAAATTTACACATGTGTAGACAAAATATGTAAGTTTTTTTCTGGGACCAGTTTTAAGATTATAACTGAAATTACCTTAGTTCGCCCTTGACGTCTATTCAGTAATTTATACCGTTCTCAAGATATCCACCCTTCTTACGTTTTCCTTCTTGCACTTCTTTTAAACTATTGATAACATTGGCACATGTGTCTATCTGATCTTCTTACCTTCTCTTTTGGTGTTTCTCGTGAGCATAGACGTGTCTGTTGGCTTTGTGCTGTACACTAGCGATTTCACATAGCCCCACAAAAAGAAATGACAATGATTTTGATCCGGGCTGTAGGCGGGCCATGTCACACCACAGTGATATTTCCTGGAAATTACTTTGGATTCAACTGTTTAAAGGAATTCATCCAACCTCTTATGTACAATGTGTGGCCCTGGCTTATCTTGCATGAGCTATGCATCATTCAAAAGAATAAATCATCTGCGGTGTTTAGGAATGAGCTGGTTTAACAAAGACAAGTAACGTGTGGAGTTTATTTCTTTATATTTTGCTGAATCGCTAGTGTACAATCTGAAGCCAACGGACACAGCTTTGCTGATGAGGAACATCAAAAGAGAAGGTTAGAAGATCAGGTAAGACACATGTGCAAATGTAATTGATAGTTTCAAATAACGAGTGCGAGAAGGGAAATGTCATAAGGCGACATGCATCGTGAAAACGTCGTTAATTACTACAAAATAAAGTCACGGCCAAAATAAGGTAATTTTAGAAAATTGACAATTTTTAAAAAAAATAGCAGGGTTATAATCGTAAAATTGGTCACAGAAAAAACTTAATCTTTAAAAACAATTTGTCTATACATGTGAAAATTTTCGTTGCGATTATAGAATGAACAGGTTGGATAGATAGACACTGAAACTGCATACTTTCGTTTTGGACACCCTGTATAGTAAATACTTTGACAATCTTCTTCTCTGATATTATATTATACAGGGGTGTCAATGTTCCTGATTAATCTGGAATTCCGGATTTGTCTATACTAAAAGAGCTATGATTTCTGACCAAAATAAAAGTTATTTGATGAAAAGTGAGATGTATTCGATGTTGCGCCGTTCTTTTCGGTATACGCTTCATTACTGTACAAATATGTGAATGGTATGACTGTCGTATATAATGAGAATTGCATCTGTTCGTAAATGCCCCTGTAACGAAATTGAATCGGGAATGGAGTAGTGCACGCACGGGACTACTGCAGATGGTCTATTTATTAAGGTAATCTGTTTCTAATTTTGATTTTGATCAATGTTTTACTAGTTATGTATATGTATCTATTCTGAGACTGTTCTATTGTATGATTGTTGAATAGTGGAGAATTTGACCTCCTCTTAGCTCCTAATTTAACAGCTGATCATGATATATTGTCTTCACTTGTAATCCCGGTTGTATATTTTCATTAGCGGTTAGTATCACGTCCAATTCTCCATGGTTTACAAAAAAGACGTAAATGTAAAAAAATGTAACTTGTATTGATTAAGTTTATTATGAAAGGCACGTGCCACAGAACAGAACAGAACAGAACAGAACAGAACAGAAAAGACCAGACCAGACCAGACCAAAACAGAACAAAATAGAATAGAATAGAGAACAGAATAGAATAAATAGAATAGAACAGAACGGAATAGAACCGAACAAAACATTCTATTTTTAGCATTCTATTTTTTGAATATTCTTATCTATTTTTAGATTTCTATTTTTAGAACATCAGACAATATAACGTCACGAGATAGATATGAACATGAAGTGATGAGACAAACAAAATAATTTTATCAATAGACCACTCTCAAATTATATGCATACCTTAGATTCCATTATCAGAACGAGGCTGAGTGAGCAAACAAACTGACCAGCTTCTAGTAGTTCTATACGCTGGAGTGTTCATCTCTGCAGATATTCGATTTAAAGTAATTTTCTTAAGATTACAAAGGATCGAAACATAAAGAATAATGACTTTTTTTGTGTGGCTTACGCCACACAATGATATTACCACTTTTCAGCTTACAACCAATTTAACGATGATGAAAAGTCGAAAGTTCGATAATGAAAAGTCGAAACTACGATGATGAAAAGTCGAAACTACGATGATGAAAAGTCGAAAGTTCTATCGTACTTCCGACTTTTCATCATCGTAGTTTCGACTTTTCACTGTCGTATTATCGACCTCTTATAGCTATGCAGCGATGGCCATAACGGGACACCGTAGAAAACTACTCTTTACTTACATGGGGGAACCAACAGATGTATCCCAAAATGGGCTACGTATTATTTAATCTGTCCTGCTCCAAGATAGATCCACATGTCGATCTTACTGAACATCAGAAAATACAACCTGTTTTACAACATACAACACATTTTCATTAAAAATAGATTAGATCTATTTTTTTAGTTTTCATCAATGATGGCACTATATACGAGATGATAGTTACATATTATAGACTATACCTACGGATAGATCTAAATTCGTTTTTCAATTATAAGTATATCTAGATTTAATAGGGCCTACAGATTTCATGAAAGTTTACTTTAATAGCACATTGAATTAGTATGTGTATATTAATCAACTAACGTGGTTCTGTGTACATTTGAACACGGTGGTATCTTTTAAAATGGACAATTGTTCATCGTGCAGATCTTCACTATATCTATTTGGCCTTTGTTAATTGGGCTATCTAGATCTACCGGAATATAAAAATAATCAAAAGTAAACACAACGCACTAATTCCATAATTATGAGGACGTCAGATGTACAGACCGGGGACTTGACTCACGACATAACTGACAGACAACATACCAAGACGCTAACCAATAAATCTGAACAACTTCCGAAACTAAAATGTTATATCGTTAAATTGCCAATCCATTGTAAAAAAAGCAGAATTCCATGCACTATTATCTCAGACATCGTGATTGGCACAGAATATTGGTCGAATTAAGACATTAAGACTATGAAATTTTCCCTAAACACTTAGGTTTTACACCATTTCGTCAAGATAGAGGTAGCAAAGGGGATGGAGTATTTATTCTTGTGACATATGCTATCTTAGCAACAGAACAGAAACAACTGAAAACTGACTGCGAAATTATATGGGTCAAACTAGCCATCAAATCTTGTAAACCTCGTTATATCTCAGCTTACTATCGGCCTAATGAATCGGATGCTCATAGCTCCAATGAATTAAGGAAATCTTTAGATATGACTAGAACCTTAAAAGGAAACTTCTGGATATTGGGTGATTTTAACTACCCAAAACTGTCCTGGGATAAGGATTTCACACCAATGATGAAGACTGGCTGTAGTTTTACGGGTTTGTATGAAGATTTTATTGACTTACTTTCTGATTTTAACCTTGCACAAATGGTAAACCAAAGTACAAGAGGTGATAACACCTTGGATCTCTTCCTTACATCTAACTTCACTCTGATAAACAATATGAATATACTCCCTTGTATATTATCAGACCATAACACAGTTTCATCCTCAGCTGATCTTAAACCAATAGAAACTCACCAGAGTCCAAGAAATATCCCATTGTATAGAAAGGCCGCTTGGGACAAATTTAAGCATTACATGGATCAGGCAAGAAATGCTATCTTTGAAAACCACTCTAACAAATCTGTTGAAGAACTCTGGTCTATTTTCTCAGATGCCATTAGCAAAGGTATTTCTAATTATATTCCCACTAAACGAATAGGTAAAAAAAGATCTTTACCCTGGATTACCCAATCTATAAAAGGTCTCATGAGAAAGAAAGATAAATTTTATATTAGACACAAAAAAGATAAAAAGAACAAAACTAGGGAAGCCTTCATACACTTAAAAATGAAATAAAAAGACAAATCAAATTATCCTACAATGATTATATTGAGTATATCCTATGAAGATAAAGACACAAGCAACAGTAATTTTAACACCAAAAAACTCTTTAGTCTTATCAAAAATGCTAAACAAGATGCCACCGGAATTGCGTCCCTGCGTGATAAAGCTACAGGCGCCACCAAATCTGAAAGCAATGAGAAGGCTGATATTTTAAATAGACAATTTGAATCAGTATTTACCCCGATGTCACCACTAACTTTGTCTCAATATTGTCTCTCTGCTATTCGGAATTTCAACCTGAGATCAACTACTTCTTTTCTAAAGAAAAAGATCACCTACATGCCAGATATCTCTATTACTACCAACGGTGTTCAGAATCTTCTCACTAACCTGAAACCTGACAAGGCAGCAGGTCGTTTGTATACTCTGTGTCTGGTACGTTATACTAATGTTGTTTCCCGTTGAGTTTTACATCCTCTACGAGTAATTTATTTGACGCACTTGCTCACTTTTCTTATTGATCTGTACGGACATTTCGGGTCAAAGGTCTTAATCTACAGCACAACAAGGCAAGTCTACAGCTCAACCACACACATCTACATCACAACATGACAAGTCTTCAGCTCAACCACACAAATCTACAACACAGCACCATAAGTCTTCAGCTCAACATCACAAGTCTACAGCACAAATATCAGAGTCCACGGAATTAGACATTACAGTTGCGTGGATTGAGAAACCAAAGGAAATTCTCGCGTTGAAACCTGGAGAACTAACGGGTGGTGTGTCTACCCCAACAGTTTTAATGAACAGGAAATCACCATTTTCAAGTGTTGAAGTTGTAGATATACGTATACAATGTGAAATAAATACACATGTATGAAATATATACTAATGCTTAAAAACTATACGTGTCGTTGTTTGTGCTCCAGTATTATAACTTAGACATTAAGTGTGAAACAGTGAAAACGGAACTCACGGAACTTTCAATAACTTTCTTAATAGTTCATATATTTTAATTGGCGTAATGCAATTTCAAAGACCACCCTTCCCACCTGCCAAATGTGTAATACAGTCGAAAAAAGGATGAAACATGCTCAATTCTATATCATGAATTATCATAATTATAAGTATCACTGTTAATTTCATTTAAACATCGAGATATCCGATTTACGGTAATCTGAAAAATATGATAATTCTTCGGCCGATGTTTACACTGTTACTCCGCATTGCTAACCTATTTTTATATATTCCGAAAGAGTTAAGGGTTAGTTTTAATATAAGACCAAAATTATTCAAATGTATGCCATAATATTAATTTTATTTAGAGTTCCGTGGGGTCGGTGGAATTCCTTAAAAATAATTTCTAATGAAATATTGTAATATTTCCCCGGGGGACCCGGTTATATTTCAAAAATATTATTACAAAGTTATTTATATATTCTGAAAGTGATTATAATAAGCTTTATTATGAGACTATAGTTATAAAAATATATTGACAAATAAAAACTTTATTGAGGGTTCCGTGTGTAACGTTGAATTCAGATGAGTGAAAATTGATGACATTTCATGGCTATTTTTAACGCTATATATTCATCTTAATGATATATTCCTTATACATTCATAAAGGGGTTAGGGTTATCTTCAATATGAGAATAAAATATTTAAAATCTATGCTTAAATAAAAAAGTTATTAAGGGTTCCGTGAGTTCCGTAAATTTTACTTCGAGATAACGGTTGTTCCGGGTTTTACACCTGTTCCGTCTCGTGCCAGATACCGTATTGTTGGAATATAGCCACAACCAAAAACAAAACGAAAATCGAAAACGTGTGTTGCACGTTTTTAATAACATTTACGTTGTACAAGAGTGTCATTATGTTGTTGACAGATTTTCCAGTTCCTGAGGCAGGGATTAGACATAAGGAAGACAATACGAAGGCTTTTATCGATGGGAACGAGACAGGTATCGGCTCATTGTACATTGCCGAAAGGTATAAAACTCGGGTTTTACTGTTGTTATCATTTTGTTACCATTTGTTACTGTAGTGATCTTCTTCTTCCACTTTCTGGCCACCATCAACAGGTTGAAGATTTTGCCATTGTTTGCGCAAAGAAAAACAAGTAGAGATATAAAGATAAAAGTATGAAAATAAGAAAAAGATTAAAAGGTTAAAAACAAGGCTATTCAGGAGTTTAGATAGAGAGTGCGGCCAGTCGTTGCTTGAGGGCATCGACTGATCATTTAAGAAATCATAACCATGTAACTGTGTTCAATCCACCGGTCAATTGAAACCATGGCCCCCAAACCCAGTGGAATGGCAGGGTTAGGGGGCGAAATTATCCATGTTTTTACCTTTCATATGTCCCTACACTTCCGTGTGAGTGCGGGGCTTTTAGTATCGCACAAAAAAAGCTTGGAAATATTGCTGTGAGTACAAGAGGTATAGGGCCCGGCAATTTGCAGCGGTTTACCAACTATTACCCTGGGGGAGACAGGGATTTAACTTTTCCTACAAATATGACTTGGTTAATATAGAAACCGAGTTATTGAATACTGGCGATCAAAAACTAACTCGCTATCCTTTACGTCTAGATGGCTGGACTAGGATTTAACCAGGGGTTTGAAAAAGCCAAAGTAAAAAGCCATTCCCGGCCGGGGTTTGGCATGGTTTCAATTGACTGATCAATGCATTATCATACTGTAGTGGCCAATAGACCGTATAATGGGAGTGGTATAATAAGTATATTCTTTTTTCAACGTTAAAACATGAATCTTGAATGTATAAAACAATTATTTCTCATTATTATTAAGTATCTTTGTCTTTAAACTTTAGCAAAACTTATCCTAAAAATGCTTTATATTTGAAATATTGCATTTTATTCTATACTGCCATTTCCTAAGCTTGATGGCAAGAAAATATACACGTTTTTGAAGTTAAACATATTATTTAGGCAAACACATTGTCGGCCAGGTTGTAAAATAAAATGGTGTTGTCATTATAAAATGTTCAAATAAGACTTAAGTTACATTCTAACACGATTCGCGGATTAATCCATATACACATATAGCAAACCAGGGCATGTATTATTACCGCAATAAAACATGGTATCAAATTGGCTGTTACTATTTACGCCCCATATCACGTGATTACCTGCGAGCCTTGAGCGAGCAGGTATATTGGATAGCATAATGTAAGAAGTCCATGGACAAAATGCGGTGTTCGAAGTCCAAGGTCTTTGTGACAATGATTATTTCATTTCATACATAGCATACATATGAATAGTTGATAGCAACCCTTGTTGTTTGTGTGCATTTGACAGTTATAAGTTAGTGTTCATCCATTTTTTCTGATTTTAATTGGCAGATGACAAACATGAGTGATCCAAGGAGTTTGGATTTCATACTCTAGCTCTTTCCGAATATACTCCTAAGACCTTGGTTCTTTAACATACTCTATGTATAGCAGACTACCTCTGTGTTACCAAAACCAGTTCATTGTTAGTTGCAATGAAAACACTGGAAAGCATTTTAGAAACAACCAAGTGCTTTGGCCGAGATTGAACCTGGGACCCCTTGATACATATGTTCAAGACAGTTACCTTCTCAGTCAAACCACCATGCCACCCTTGTTCAACACATATAAAAATAAATTAAACGCTCTTTTTCGCATATATGAAATGTTTATGTCATGACAGTCTCAGTGAATATAGATAGGGTTTGAAACTACTTGCCCAAATCACCAACTTTGTATACATATTACTACAGAAGTTACTTGTCCAAATAAATAAGTGCTTGTCCCTGAGACAACAGGACAAGTGCTGATTTCGCAGACTGAGTTGTGTGTTGGCTGGATTCCTATCGCATGAATTATGTATTACATGGTATTCTAACACAACCAATGGTTTCACCTATTTAAACATAGAGGAAACAGAGATGTCCGTGATTTGTCAATAAAGCACAGCTACAGCAAAATAACTTATAGCGTTCCGAGGAAGAAAATATTGCTGCAGTTATATGTAATTATAAGTTATCCAATGCGGAACATTGGCTATGTTAGAATCGAAATAATGAATATGTACCTGTGTTTTATCTTTAATAATGCACAGTCACTTGTTCGGATGCATACATATAATCATTCGTGCTACACACTCGTTTTTTAATAAATATGCATCAGAACTCATGACCGTGCTTTATTCTACGATAAAACACAGGCACATGTTCATTATTTCTTAAATGAAGCATTCTGTCAGTTTTGATTATGTACATGTATACATTATCATTTTATTACTGCATTGATAAACATGTTTATTGTTTCAGTCAAGTGACATGGTTGAGTCCTGCTGGTTCTGGATTCTGTCTTGAATATCCCAAAATATGCCTACATGCAATCTCCAGGGATCTCTCATCTTTCCCACAGGAATGTCTCTTTCTTCAGGTGGATGGAAAATTGATAGGTAAGACAACTATCTCATAATTCCCACAGGAATGTCTCTTTCTACAGGTGGATGGAAAATTGATAGGTAAGACAACTATCTCATCTTTACCACAGGAATGTCTCTTTCTTCAGGTGGATGGAAAATTGATAGGTAAGACAACTATCTCATCTTTCCCACAGGAATGTCTCTTTCTACAGGTGGATGGAAAATTGATAGGTAAGACAACTATCTCATCTTTACCACAGGAATGTCTCTTTCTACACGTGGATGGAAAATTGATAGGTAAGACAAATCTCGTCTTTACCACAGGAATGTCTCTTTCTTCAGGTGGATGGAAAATTGATAGGTAAGACAACTATCTCATCTTTCCCACAGGAATGTCTCTTTCTACAGGTGGATGGAATATTGATAGGTAAGACAACTATCTCATCTTTCCCACAGGAATGTCTCTTTCTACAGGTGGATGGAAAATTGATAGGTAAGACAACTATCTCATATTTCCCACAGGAATGTCTCTTTCTACAGGTTGATGGAATATTGATAGGTAAGACAACTATCTCATATTTCCCACAGGAATGTCTCTTTTTCAACAGGTGGATGGAAAATTGATAGGTAAGACAACTATCTCATCTTTCCCACAGGAAATTGTCTCTTTCTACAGATGGATGGAAAATTGATAGGTAAGACAACTATCTCATCTTTCCCACAGGAATGTCTCTTTCTACAGGTGGATGGAAAATTGATAGGTAAGACAAATCTCGTCTTTACCACAGGAATGTCTCTTTCTTCAGGTGGATGGAAAATTGATAGGTAAGACAACTATCTCATCTTTCCCACAGGAATGTCTCTTTCAACAGGTGGATGGAAAATTGATAGGTAAGACAACTATCTCATCTTTCCCACAGGAAATTGTCTCTTTCTACAGGTGGATGGAAAATTGATAGGTAAGACAACTATCTCATCTTTCCCACAGGAATGTCTCTTTTCTACAGGTGGATGGAAAATTGATAGTTGGGTCTTGATAGTGTGATGCTGTTTGTTTCCAAGAAAAATGTTGTTGTAACGAATTTGTCAGTATACTGAATTGATGCATAGAGCTTTTTGATACTTTTGTCCCAAAAATATGAATATGAACTATTAGTGTATGAAATTGTCAGTATATCTGGTGTCGTTTCATGTATATCCTGACCTGACTATACATGATTTCCCTCGGTACAAAGTATATTGGCTATATTAGTTTTGTCTGTCAGTCAGATAAGGTTGAATCAATTTTGTTTATGTTATTACTGTTTGATTTTATACCATGATCTACTCCCTGTGGTTGTCTACTGTAAAATCATTATTTTTTTAGGAAGTGGAATTTGTGTAGATTTTTGTTGTACTTGACCACGATTAATCAACCTCTCAAATATCGAACATAGGTTTATCTTTTTTTGTTTTGTAATCCACAAATTTACGACCACACGAAAATAGATTTTTATTAATATCCACAAAATTATAACCCACGAAAATATGTGTTTTTACAGTAGATATCTGTGCCCGCTCTTTAACACTTGAGAACCTTCGTAGGGATGTCAAAACATGACTCAAATGCTTCCAGCATAATCATATTGCTCAGCATTGTGGTGCTTCTTTCTTGTTTATTTATATTTTTGGTCTATGCGAACTGTAACCATTGGTTGGATTTCTATAAAACTTCACAAGACTCTGAAGTAATTGTAACTGATTAACTGTGACAGAGCATCATATGGAAGTATTCATTAAAAGCAGACTCGCAATTAACTGGTATGCTTCTAATAGGCTTCCAATAACCAGAATATAAGGCCTGTAATTCGTTAATAAATACTCTATTTGTTTCATTATCGCATTCTCGTTCACCAGTCTCAGTATTCTTCATCCGAAACATAGTTGTCGGGGAACTTGACTAACCGCTGTTGTATGAGGATGCATTATCAATGTTATTCAATTAAGATACCATAAGCAACTAATATCCAAAATAAAAATAAATAAAGCTCTTCATTATTTTATAGAAGAAGATAGAATGAGTAATTCGTCATCAGATGACGGTGACGATGATATGCCAACAACTGAAGTTAGATTTGTACCCACAGATAAAGGTGTCTGTAAGTATTAATTGGGCCAATAATAAATTATTGTTTGTTTCCCCTTGCCAACCCTGGCCAATTAGGGTTGTGTTGGTAGGTATAACTCTAACGCGATAAATTGCTGTACAAAAACAAAATTGCCTATATTTTTGTCATGGATTAAAATCAAGGACCGTAACATTTGCCTATGAAAGCATTCAAACATTTGGCACAACATATTAAGTTTGCATGCTCCTAAATATTCAGAAACGTTAAATATAATGGATTTTGTGTTTGTTTTTGTATTGCAATTTATCGCTTTGAAGTTATAGGTAAAAAATTTAATATTTTTTGTTTTGAAAAAATATTTTTATAGTCAATAATTTTTGTTTTCATGCTCTCGTACCCATTTTGTTTTCATAAAATAAAATTATTTTTCAGAGGGTCAAAAATATGTTAGGGGACTTTTTGCTCGGGTAGGTAGGGAAGGGGAAACAAACAATATTTTATTTTTGGCCTTATATCATATACATACTCAGGTATGTAATATTGCCCGTGAGATCAGTATGTGAAGTCCTTTCAGATGTTCATGTGACCTTTCTATGTATAAGGAAAAGAATCCCTAATGGTGTGTGGTCACTGATCTGTTGCACAGGTAGGTCTCGGGAGCTAAAATGTTGAACGCCGTATGCAGAGACAAAAAAAGCACCGAGGCAAATACTTGCGAGAGTATATTTGAGGCAGGGTTTTTCTTCAAAAGACATGCTTTTTTGGAAATTTCTCGAATTTTCATGGAAGCACTTGCCTATGTGTGTCTCAGCGTGGCTACAAGCCTGGCCAGTATTTAAAATACTGCAAATTGTTCACTAAATATGTAAATAAGGATTGATAAATTTGTGTGAACTTTATTTTGCAACTTACTGTAACTGTCTCTCCTTGGATTTATGAGTTTGCCGTACAAGGGTTCAAAGATAGATTTATGAAATTTCGTTAAACTCATTTCATGACTTATAAGTAAATAAAACAAATTATGAATATATAAATACTAAAATAGCCTACAAGTTTTACAAATTTTGATGTCAGCCCCATTATATGTATACTAGTATTATGATTGATATTTCAGTGGAAGCCATGTTTACAGCGTTATCAGAATGTCAGGCATTACACCCTGACCCCGAGGACCAGGACTCAGACGAACTACAAGGAGATGGTAAGCTTTATTGATATGTTAACCATGCTCTCCGAAAGGATCTTAATCTGAGCTTAATCTCTACTCAAATTTTGTCACCTGTTTTTAGCTCATCTGTTTCAAAGTAAGTGACCAGGGAGCTTTTGTGATCACTCTTCGTCCGTCCACAGTTGCAAATTGCTTATACTGCAATATAATAGGATCTGTCATAAGTTGTCTTTGGAGATGTAGATCAATCAAAGGCATATATTTCAAAAACAGCTCAACGTAGAGTTAAGGTTCTTGTGCCCTGCACTTTATGTTATTGAAAGAAACATGCACAGCGAGTTTTGACTCGTTCAAACCAATGGTGACAAAGTTATGCCGAAATAAAATCTATCAAAGGGAAATAACTCAAAAATGGCGTAAGGTGGAGTTATGGTTCTTGCACACTGCACTTTGACTAATTGCAAGAAACATGCATGGCAAGTGTTGCGTCATTCAAACCAATGGTTACAAAGTTATGCTCCTGTCAAGCAAAATTGGCTGTCACCGCCACCCGCTGCCGAACAAAGTATTCCCTCTATGTCGCCTAGTCACTAGCCTTTATGTCACCTAGTCACTAGAGGTCACAATTTGGGCCTAATCTTTATGAAAATTGGTTACAAATGATCTTCTCAACAAAATACAGGTCAAGTTTGATATTGGGTCATTCGGGGTCAAAATGTAGGTCACTAGTTCAAATCACAGAAAAACCTTTTGTAGTCACTAGAGATCATTATTTTTGCCTTATCTGTCAATATGGGTTATCTAATGTAAATTGTTGGTTAAGATAATGTGAAAACTTTGTACATGAAATAGAGGCTGCATTTACTTGATTCTTAGAAAGTTTTAAATGATTTCTTAGGTTACCATAGGGGCCTGCATGAACTACTACGACAGGTGAGCGACCACAAGGACCCTGTTGTTTGTTTCAACTTAAAATTGTTAATTGCTAGTTTATTAACAGCAAATTGAGATTTATCTGAAACTTAAGACTTTCAATTGAGTATAATTTAATTTTGAGATGTCATTTTCCGTGAGATGCTTTGAGAGATAGGGTGCCCAGCCTAAAGGAAAGATATGTAATTTATGTAACCAGTGAATTTGATGAATTGACAGTCTTTCTTGTATAGCATGTATCTCCAGTGTTTTAAAACTTTACTAGAAGGTTAATACCTTGTGAACCTGGGTAATATTTTACTAAATTAAATTCGCTTAATTCTAGTGTAACTTATTTAAGTTTTCAGTATATTCTGCTAATAAGTAACTAAGATTTTGTAAATTTACTAAAATGTTATTATGGTTATAGCTATTTTCCCCTTCTTTGTTAGGTACCTGTAAAAGGTACCTTCAGAGGAAAATAATTCCCAATCTAGGCCGCACAACTTATGCTATAAGTTCAAGTTTGAGCATTTTATATGAAGAAATGCATGACATATCTTGCACAAGCTATCTTAATATGTGAATTTCTATTACAAATGTGATACTGGTAAATGTCTTTGTTTTTAAGGATTTTCAACTCCCAATTTGGGAAAAATGCTGGTACTTTTCCCAATCAAGCAAAAAAGACTGCTGGGTTAATCGATGTTATATTTACATATAATTCCAGGAGAGTATTATGAAGGAGAGGAAGGTGGTGAGAATCTCAGTGAACAAGGGCAGATAACTCTACAAAGAATGGAAGATATGCTCCAGCATAGTGGACAGGGTGATAACAGACAGAACAGAACAAATGGACATGCTGGAGAAGGTGAGACCTGAATCAATTAATTCTTAGGTTATATTTATGTCCCCCATCTTTGATGAGGGGGTATATTGCTTTGCACCTGTCTGTCAGTCTGCCTGTCGGTTGTTTGTATAAATTGGTTTCTGTTCAATAACTTAAGAACGCTTTGTCGAAGGATCTTCAAGCTTTACATGAAGGTTGGTCATCAACAGTAGATGACCCTTATTGATTTTGAGGTCAAGGTCACTTTACCATTTCCGACTATTGGGCTGTCATTTGGGCATACGTGTTTTACAATCATCTCTTGTCATAGTTTGATTGTATGACAATGCTTGTACATGTATCCGCAGAGACTATATAGTCTCTGGTATCAAGCAGAAAAGGCTCTTAAAAACTCCTCAGGAAACATGTCAGTACATAATGTGTGTGCTCAACCAAGTATACTGGCGCCTCGTATTTCCACGGTACTTAACTATTAACTTAGATAAAATGTTTAAAATGTCCATACTGGTTACAGCCTGTCACTAAATGATAAAAACCATCTTTAGTTTATGACTTAATTCTATTTCAATGTTTATATCGAGTAAAATCCTACTCCTTTCTGTACATATTGAGAGGATACCCATATTTCCAAGGTATCCGATGTAAACAGTTCTTTGCACCACCTACAAGACATTCACTTGTTAGAAATCCAGTCAAAACTGTTTAAACAGGTGTCACCAACGATAAATGACTATGTAACATAAGCTGTGATGTATCAAGTTGTTACTGGAGGTTTAGCAAGTAACCTGCTTTAAAAAAGTAGGAAAATGTACTTTTTTGGGGTGGAAAATTTGGCTAAAGCCAATTTTAATGTTTATTCACTTTTTTTGGAACTTTTTGCTGAAATTATAAAAGTTAAGCGATAGTGCACTTATTAACATGTGTATTTTGAGTTGGTGGTCAACAAAACTGTTTATATCCCATCCCACGGAAATAGGGGTACCACGTGAATATGAGGCACAGCTATAACAGCAGAGATCTCAGAATCCCCGGACATGTTCTAGTAAATAATACAAGTTTTATGGCATTTTATCTGCAAGTAGACATTGTCTCTAATGTGCCCTAAATATCCTGAACTGTTGATACATCATCAAACACTGATTGTTGCCTAGACACAATAATGGTTGGTTGTCTGTGTGGAAGTCAAAATTGTGTCAGTGCTATTTCTCATTAGTGAAACATTTGATTTTTCATTTAACCTTCAATCCAAAGCAGGAGCTCCATATAAACACAGAGTCTTCTAACTTTATTTGCCATCAGCGGAGCAGGCCGCTTACCATTCCGTCCATGTGATACCATGTAATGGGTATAGCAAAAGAATTGAAAACGGGTAATTCATTTTCCGTCAAATTGGTAAGCAGACTGTCGCTTTCTATCAATCTGCGTGACTGGTGTTAACTGGCGCACCAAATCAGCTAAAACCTGAACCAATGAAGTGGTTAACCGTTTCCTGGGTAAACTGCCAGGCACAGAATGATAGGGTCAATGAAGTTGGCACACTTATTTAGTGCAAGACCCACAATGATACTGGGATCACTACATCATTGGGTCATAAAGATGACATTTGTTTCCTCTTGATATTGTGAGAAATATTTGTTTCAGCGACTTCAAAATTGATAAAATGATTGACCTCTTTAAGTAGGTGACCACTTTAATATTTGAGTTCACTGCATCAAAGGTCAAGGTGACGGAGACGATAAAGGTGAAATTCATTTCCACTTTGTAACTTGAATGTCATTAATCCCAGTGACTTCCAGCTTCATAAGAGATGTCGGTGTCCCCTTATTTAGTTTAAACAAAATTGATTTGTTTATAAACATATAATAAACATTTATTTACATATATCAAGGATTGAGTAGAAAGCTAAGCTCATTTATAAACTCGTTCCTAATTTTTTGTTTTTTTGTGGCCACCCTGAATTGAGTCATGCAGTGATTTGTCTCATTAATTACCAGTTATAAATGTGTGTATTTGTGTTTTACAGGTATGGATGATGACAATGAAGAAGTGGGACAGTTTGATGATGCAGATATGGAACAATGAAGTACTCATTGAACAGCGTTAATTGAACTGTCCAATTATGATATCGTTCATAAATTATGTCCATGTACATGCCTCCCGTAATTACAATATTTACTTCCCTTGATTTGAATTATCAACAAATTTGATAGGCAAACCCGATAAGAACATACACATATTTCAATTTGTTATTTAGTGCAATTTTACTGACCTGCCAATCAATACATAACTTCATGGTATCTGTACTCCGTTATAGATAAGTTGGTGATGATTTATAACCTATAGCATGCAGTTACTGTGTAATTATGTAGATTTTGACATGTCAAAAAAAAGCACTATACTTTAACAAATATAGCAAGGGAGATAATATGTGACAGCCACTTTTTCTGAAACCTGTGTTATTGGGTAATAATCAACTTCTTGATAAATAAATCTAGTTGTTTTATAAGGTCTTACATATTGCCTATTAAAATGGCATACATTCAAGTTCAATTCAAGGGAGGTAAATGTCATACATTTGAATGATTTCCAAACAAGGGGGGTAAATATTGTAGGTGTGGGAACTATGTAACGGTGAATGTCACCAAAATAACTCACATTGTACTCAGTGGGTGAGATATTATGAGGAGATCATTCATACGAGAAACTTCTTAAGGTGATTCTTATAAAGTGCTATAAGTAACGTAATGATTTCCTAAAAGCGATTGTTTTGAATGCTGTTAAAAGGTTTTATTGTGTGAATCTTGGAAATTAATAAGCTACGCTAAAATTTCAGTGCCAGATTCTGAAGCGGAAAGTTCCCAATGAAGATGTAGGAATTTTATAACGTAATCTCCTGAGTAAATGATAACCACAGGATTTATGCGATAAATGCACTCTGGAAATTAAAGGCATTTACAGTATTGAGTCTTGTCATCATAAGCAGTCGGTCAAGGAATGATTAATAATAATATCTTTATTTTCTGTGGATAACATAATTTGCTTACCGATTTTCATTATGGTTCACAACCATGGACTATGTCAAATCTGGCTCCCTCCTTTAATTATAGTGATATGTTTAATGTCTTGTTGATAAGTCCTTGAACACAGATGTTACAAGTGTAAAGCAACAATAAAGTCAGAGGGTTTCAACTAGTTAGGACCAGCGTGCTATTAAATTGGTCTCCCTCTGGATTTATATGATAAGGGAGATAATTTAAATGCTACTAATGTCTCTCATTGCATCTTTGTTTAGTGTTTTTTGAGTGATTTACATTTATTATGCCACATTCCATCCATAACGGGTGGGTATACATTATATTGTTTTACTTACGTTGATTTGTCTGTCTGAATGTCTTGTCGGTCCATAGACCAAGTGGTATCTACAGTTGGCCATATTATATTTTTTACATTTTAAGTAAAAATCATTACAGCCACCTATGATGACTTCTGTTTGATAGATTAAAAGTGTATCAGTCCAGAAACATTTACATGAAGGTGACATGGTAATGACCAGCAGATGTCTCTATAGTTTCTAGGTCAATTCCTCAGAGTCCTGGACAAAATAGTTTCTTGGCAATAACAGCAATGATATTTGTATCTATTTGTATCTGCTGGACCATTGGTCAGATTTCAATGAAACTTCACATGAATAGTTTGTACCAAGCCTAGTTGTGCATATTGTCAGGAGTTTAAGGTTGGATTGTTTCTGCATGAGTTATGGCCCCTTTAGTGTCAAAAACCCATCTAGACTTGTAGGGTGTGTAAATTTTAAAGATGCTGTACTTCAGATTACCATCAACATATAAAATATTTTAAAACCCCTACAAATGTTTTAGTACACTGTTAACATGAAGTGATTTAGAGTTACATGAACAGTAGAGCTTGCAAACTCAACTCCAGTAAAATGTCCATTAAATGACCTATAAAAAGAGCATAATTGGATATGGCTAATTGGTAAATCAGTGACTTGATTATACACATTTTGACATAGAGTCTACATTTGCGAAACTGGGTCATGTGGATATCAATCAGAATTCATTATTTAAATATTTTTCAAACCATTTGCAGTGGTTTTCAAAATATTGCATATTTTGATGGACATCAGCACCTTAAGACTATGTACCACTGAGCATTTATGCCTCGGCGATATACTCCCGGTTGAAATAAATGAGCATTCAGGACATCAGGAACAGGTTGCTTGTGGTCTAGGGGAAGCTTTGGGGAAGTCATGAGACAGTTTGTGATATCCGAAGGAATTGTGATGAATTCGGTGGTTATCAGAAGTAATCAGGAGAACATCGCCAATGTGGAATTCCTCAGTGGGACCTAGACTTTAAATACCATGAACTTATGTTCCTTGTTTACTTATAAAACATATTTTAACATTGTACAATAAATACTAAATGATCTATATTATTCCTTTACTTTGTAACATTTAAAGAACATTTTTTTTGGAAACAAAGGCATTCAGTCTTTAAACATAATTTTGCCCTTGGCTGATACCATTTGAAAAATCCAATCTCATTAAAATCAGACCCTTATTACTCTTCACTACTTTATGCTGATATAGGATCTGACGACACTCCGTATGGGGTCTTGTCGATGTGAACTTTACGTCACAAATCTTAAAGCGTGGTGAATTTCTGCTGAGGCTGCGTGACATCTTTGTGCACCATGCAGAGAGGTCATTTGGACATGACCTCTTACGGAGTGTAGTCAGGTCTCAAACATCGTAAAGGAAAGGAGCAAATGTTAGGGTCTGATTTTAATGAGATTGTGAAAAATCATACTAAATAGGGTTTACTGTTTAGTAAGTGTTTAGCTCACCTGAGTACAAAGTGCTCAAAGGCAGCTATTGTGATCACGCTTTGTCTGCCTTGTGTTGTCAACTGTTAACACTCACATTTATGAAACTTGGTCGCAATGTTTGTGTCAAATCAAGGCCATATGGGGTTAAAACTAGGTCACCAGTCTATTTAAAGAAAACTTTGTTAATACTATAGAGATAATATTTTAGCTGTCCAGGTGAGCTTTTGTGATAGCTTTTCGTCCGTCCACAATTGCTTACGAACAAGATTTTGGACTAATGTTTATCTTACTTGTTCACAAAGATCATCTTTTTAGAAACTAGGTCAAGAAACTGTTTAGAAACTAGGTCAAGTTTGATAATGGGTCATTTGGAGTCAAAACATAGGCCACTAATCCAAACAAAGAAACACAATATGAACACCTTAGAGGTCACAATATTGGCTTAATCTTTATGAAAGTTGGTAACATAGATCATGTCTATAAAATCTATGTCAAGTTTGATATTGGGTCATCTGGGGTCAAAAACTTAAGTCACAAGGCCAAAACATAAAAAGCTTATGAACACACTAGGTAATAATTTTGACCTTATCATTTTTATAAGCCAGTTGAAAACAGAACGTACATGTCATGTGGAAACCCTTGGCAGGTGAGCATGCCAGGGGTGTAACATCCTATAGGCCGTATAGGCCACGGCCTACACTTTTTCACAGAAAGTCGAAAAAATAAAAATGCCAAAAAATGCAATAAAATTCAATGGGAGTATTTGGTATAGAAGTGTCAAACTGTTATTGATATTTAGTCTGAAAACAGCCCAGAGAACACATACAACAGTATACAATTTTTAAAAAATTCGGGGGAGCATGCCCCCGGACTCCCCCTCTACAATAATTTGTCTGTACTCTAATTCAAACAGTTTTAATCTGATCGTCTTCAATCTTGGTAATAATGTTTATGGGCATAATATCTGGGCCAAGTTCGATTATAGGCCAAATTAGGACAGGCCTTCTTAGAGTATGGCCCTTGAATTACAAAGACAAGAAATTGGCCTTGTCTGTACTCATAATTTAAACCGTTTTCATATGATCATCTTTTAACTTGGTTTCAATGTTTATGGGCATAATATCTAGGGACCAAAGTCAATTATAAGCCCAATCGGCCCAGGCCTTGTTAGATAATGGCTATTGATTTACCAAAACAAAATGTGAAATTGGTATTTTGTACTCTAAAAAGTCTCTTAATTCAAATAATTTCATCTAATCGTCTTCAAGCTTAATGCCAATGTTTCTGGACATGATATCTAGGCCAAGGTTGATTATGAGCCCAATAGACATATGCCTTCTTGGATTATGGCCCTTGATTTACCTTAAAAGCAAATGAGCATTGTCTATACTCCCAATTCGAACAGTTTTCATCTGATCATCTTAAAACTTGATGATATTTATGTTAATGGACATAATATTTATAAAGGCCAAAAGAAAATATACACTGCCCTCCAAAAGTTCCTTCACACTCCCCAAATAATATGATTTACTTTATTTGACTGACACCTATGTAAAATTTATCAATTTTCTTGCAGTTGCATAATAACACAGTATCAACAAAATAAGAACAATATGGAAAGCAATCATTTCCAAAGGTTTTGAATGAAAATCATGAGGAAAACAACATTTTCCATCAACCCGTGAAAATTAAAAGTTCCTAAACCCAAGTGTTTGAGCAATGAATTATTGTTCGACCATCAACTGGATTAAATTTCTGTCACTATCTACCTTTGTATTGGCATTACCAGGTGTTTGCATCTTCAAAAACTGTTATTCCTCCAAGTTTCATGGACATTGGCTTCCTTGGTCTGTCGGCTTTCAGAGTTCTGACGCTTAAGCATAGACGCATTGTGTTACCACACATTTTCTATGGAATTTAAGTCTAGTGACTGTGGTTACCCATCTAACCCCATAAGGTAATGTTTCTATTTCAATTCCTTCATCATGTTGGCTAGCTGGCATGGTACCAATCCCAAGACCCGAGTGAGATGGGCCGATGTCATTACACAGTCCCTTGAAATGCCTGTGTGATCATTGCAAATCAACCTGCCTGGGTCTTAATTAACAATACCAGGTCCATGAATGACATGCAACCCCAAAATAGCACATTCCATTCATGAAATTAAGCTGTGGGCATCACACACTCCAGTCAAAATCTTACTATGGGCATTGAACAATGACACAATCTTGCCAAATTACTTCAACTGATCTCCTTCTAAAATTTGCAAGACTATCACTTCGAAACAAATATTTTGCCCTCATCCATCCACAGCAGAACACACAGAACAAATCATGTTGCACTGAATTTTGTTGAACGCGTTTTTTATATCCAACTAAAACAGGTGCATGTAACAATACAGTTGCTGTATGATATGAATTGCTTGGTTGAATTCCTTGTATTTTACAGAACATAGTTTCGGGTCAATAAAGTCGTTGATCGATGACCCGTCTGGGTAAGAAAGGTGGTGTATCAACCTGAATTCCCCGGGTGTTTTCTTTGGTACCACACCAATCGGTGATATTTGAATGTTTTTAAACGGACTAACTGTAAATGGACCAGCCACACGACCTGCATTGATTTCTAACTTTTGCATAACAATCTCAGGTAAAGGTGCATCTACACGGTAAGTTTTGGTGTATACATCTTGACCAATAAGTCAAACCGTGTAGTAATAAGTAGTACACCTAGTAGTCACCCCTACTTGTACCACACATTTTCGGGAGATTTACGACAGATTCATTGGATAGTCGCCACAGTACTGAAATAGCTTGGTGTTACACCGAAACGGAACTGCTCATAGAATTCGTCCCGTATGATACATACCAACACCACACACAGTCCTATCAATAGGTCTTCCTCAACCGACTTCATTGTTAACAAGTATTTTTGAGAGAAATAACATGTGATATATAAGTCATGATGTACCGTGTATTTAGGGAAGATGTACAGGGTGATCCATTAATTCAGCACATTACTTAATGCTTATAACTTCAACATCTTTAAAGCTATCATATTAAAGAAAACATGTTATTGTAGAGTATATGTGAAAGTTTTGTTATGATCTAAAATAGATCTTCAACAATTGAATCCTTATCTAAAGCAGATGTTCAATGTGACCGACCATTTTCTCTGAAATGAGTTTCAAACGTCGTTTTAACGTCTGTGCATGACGCTGTTGCATGCAGCTAGGTAATCTGCCTCTTTTCCCGACGAATCAAAATTTAATGTTTCATTTCATTGGACAGACCCAACAATATTTCTTCTTGAAGGCACATGTGTATTTGGACACACTTTTCAAGATTTCTTTTCACCTAAATCGCAGATTTTCCCAATTCATAATAAAGTTTTATTATTCGAGTTTGGAAATACTCAAATTTATGACGTCATCGATTACGTCATAACTTTTCGTTGACGGCACAATGTCAAATACTTTTTTCATTTCAGCTGAAAATTTTATTTATTACCTTTCCAACAATACCAAATTTATATGTGTAAGTAAAGAAATAGTGAAGTTATAGGCATTTACTAATGTGCGGAATTAATGGATCACCCTGTATGTCTTGTGAAGTGTACATCTTCGACTTATACACCAATACTTGCCGTGTAGATGCACCTTAACTGTCTAGCCGACACCAAATTCTTTGAAAAGTACAAGTATAATTAATTCAACCAAAAGCCGAGTGTACAACCTAACAGTATAAGTGCGTCACGAGAATTATAAATCGACAGCCAGTATTTTAAAGATTGGATATTGATAGGTGAAGGAGCTAATTCAAATTGATTATCCGTAGACGCGAGTGTGTTACTGTTTTCTATAAAAACCTTGTTAATCACAGAACGGGTTACATACTCGCCCTCTGTAAGGGCGGCGGCCTCGAAAAGGATTTTCATTAGCCCCTTGATGGGTATTATGACCAGCATTACACGTTTGCGATTGACCGGAATTAATTTGATGTATCCTGTTGGTGCACGGCACAAGAAGGAGCGGACTTAGTACCTGTAGGGCAGTTCAAAAGGTTGTGTATGTCGCCACAACTAATGCATGCATGCTTATACCTACAATTCGGCCAGCTACATTAACACTATTAAAGGCTACACAATCATATGTTTGGTAATTGATGACTTGCTTCTGTGGTTCGATCCCAGATTGTTTAAACCTATATGTATCTGACTTTGTGGCAAACACCAAGACCACAGGCTAATAACTGACCACGACGCCGGTGTAGTGGCCTGGTGAAGGCGAAACTGCTAGTCGTATATTTTCCAAAATTGACCCCCTTGGTGGGATGCACATTCACATATAACATAAAAGTAATGCAACATTTCATGTATCTTGGAAGGATGTGTGGATAAGTAAATGGACATGTATACAATGAACGCGTCTGACCAGCGTTCAATCGTTCCGATATCGTCTTAACATAGCATGGGCTTAACGGCAAACGTACCATCGGTTTTAAGTTTAAGCATACTACCTGAATAAATCTCGTCAAGCTGCATCACACACATTATCAGCAAAGCAATATTAATATACTCTTCCTTACAATTTTTACCTCATAGGTTAGCTTGTGTGATCGCCCTATGTCCGTCGTCCACCGTCCACCGTCAACAATTTGACTGTCAACACTCTAGAGGTCACAGTTTTCACTTAATCTTTATGAAACCTGGTCCCATTGTTTGTCTCTATAAAATCTAGGTCAAGTTCGTAACCGAGTCATTTGGGGTCAAAAAGTAGGTCACTAGGTCAAATCAAAGAAAAACCTTGTTAACACTCTAGAGGTCACATTTTTTACATAATCTTCATGAAACTTGGTCACAATAGGTACCTCTATGAAATCTAGATCAAGTTTGCAACTGGGTCACCTGGGGTCAAAAACTAGGTCAACGGGTCGCATTGAAGAAAAACCTTGTTAACACTCTAGAGGTCACATTTATTACCTAATCTTTATGAAACTTTGTCACAACATTTGTCTCCGTAAAATCTAGGCCAAGTTCGTAACTGGGTTATCTGGGGTCACAAACTAGGTCAATAGGTTGAATCAAAGAAAAACCTTGTTAACCCTCTAGAGGTAACATTTTTGACATAAACTCAATGAAACTTGGTCACAATGTGTACCTCTATGAAATTTAGGTCAAGTTTGCAACTGGGTCACATGGGGTCATAAACTAGGTCAACCGGTCACATTGAAGAAACACATTGTTAACACTATAGAGGTCACATTTATTACTAAATTGTAAGTGCAAGTCACTGTTATTTTTCTACGAACTGCTAGTTACATAACTTTTATATTCGCTTAAATTCCGAAGTTGCTTTTCAGTCTTTGATTATGCCTTTCGATATAAGGGCTATATTTCTGTTCGAATGCTTAAACTGTATGGGTTTATCTGCGCCATAATGTTATGTCCATTTTATTATACGTATACATATGAATGTATGTTACGACTGCCACTTATAATTGTGGACCATATTGTAAATTAGCTCTGCGAAATATGTTATCCACTATCAATAAAGTCGTTACTTACTTACTTACTAATTGAAAAAAAAATTTCATTCTAAGATGATTTTCACAGAAATCAATATTGTTTTTATTGATCACTGATAGAAATATAAAAACCAACTTAAGCAAATCATGTAAACATGAAAGCACGCTGAACATAATTATTAAAACGATAACAAAAATAACAGTGCCAATGGTTTCAAAAGAGTATCACGTATATATCAAATATGCAGTCACTTATTACATACGTATTCAACTATTTTTGACATCAATATTTCACTCAGTATTTTACTGTATATTGGTAACGTAGTTCACGTAACGCGTACCACGTTTTGTCACTCATACATTCCTTTTCTGTCTGTGCTTCCTTCTTAAAGTATGCCTATTATTCATCAGCCTCCTACCTGTCTATGTACGCTTCGGCTAGCAATTTATACTTTATAAGCATCAGCAAAAATAGGCATTAATGATAATTTGAGCTACGTTACCATTTTGTGAACTACGTTACCATATCTATATGACTTTTGTGCTGAATGATAAATTAGTTTTTGTGGAAATTCGGTTGGGAATGACAGAAGCACCATTTACCTTACAAAATATTATTTAACATATACATGTAGTTGTAACAATGCGCAACTAATTTCATGATGTATTGTATGAACACTGTGTTAAATACTACCTTTAAATACATACAGTGGTGTACAAAAATGCCAAAGACTCGCTATTTCAGCTTTACAATACTCCCATTGTATAGGACGGGTGCACTGATACAATATCGATTGAGAAATAAGTCATGTGTATGAAGTCACTATGAACAATTTGACTTTTAGGTATGTGCAGTCACGTAGTTCACAGTAACGTATTTCACGAATCCTTGTTATAAGTGGTACATTTTTACGTGAATCGGACATGACCAAATTTTCACAACTTCATTATAGATACTACATTGGTATCATTACATTCACACTAAAACTTGTTCCTGCTTTTACTCTATTGTAGTGGAATACATGGTAACGTAGTTCACATTTAAACGTTCATTTTGGCAATTCTTACTTTATTTAATATTTTTGAGTTTTAATATTAGCTTTAAATTTGTTAAATAGCCGCGTATATTATTATTTTTACATGTATTCTATTTTTTTCTGGGACTGTTAGTTTTATCGTAAATACATGCATGGCCTTTATTGCATTCGCTCAAAAACTGTAACGTAGTTCACATAGAATTCTGTGACGTGACAAAATCGCTAAATATTTGTTTGTTTTGTTTCATTAAGATGTCAACATCATTATAAAATCAAATTTTAACCTAATTTCTATTCAAAACAACTCTAAACAGATTAAAAAAAGAATATGTATCAGTGTAATAAAACAGGACAAAATAGAGCACTGCAGCTTGTGACAGGGTATTTTTGCTATTTTTTATGACCATGAAAAAAATATATTAAACGTGACTGTACCTGAACAATTATTTTTTTCATGTGTAGATACTGACATTGTCAATGTCAGAAAACATAAGTTTATCAATAATTTGCTATTTTTCCCTACACAATTGCGCTGTGACAGCTATTTTCGCGAATTGTGCGTTTTTCTGGTATTTCAGTGAGTAACGTCATTTTGAGCTTCATTGAATAAATCAGCACTTGTTTGCGATATCGGTAAACCTGTGCCGCTGTCCGACAGCAACCTATAGTCGGCATTTACAAACGACTGGGACTGAGCAAAACCAGCGCTAGACGACGAATTGTTTAGACAATGAGTATTACGGAGCCCTTATTAGTGTTACTGTTAACATTACTGCTAATACCAACATTAGTATGTTCTTGCTCAGCATGAACTTGAGCCTCACAAATTACTTGTTCAAAGTCAATAATATTACTATTATAGTGCGCCCAGGATAATGTGATAGGCGGGAAATTTGGTATATTCCACAAAGGGGGATTACATTTTTGTGCACCAATTATCAATGATGCATATCCAACTATTTGTCCCATTTGTATTCGCACATGTGACAATTTTTTTACCATTGGAAGGCATGGGGACTCCACGTAAAATTGTCCATATGATAATAACTATTTGAGATATTTCTTATGTGCAAACATATTTTGTAGTTTGATATGTCTACAATATAATGCACTAAATTTCATAGTTGTATCTTTATGGGATCAACCCCCTTTTTAAAGGTTTTTAACATAACTATCACTCACATTGAACAAAGAAGGAAATGAACGGATTTGATATCAAACTTGGTTACTTTCTTGTCCGTAGTTCTTTTGTTTCTCGGGGAATATATTTTGTGCAAACTTGATTAATAGTTTAATTTCTTCCCGTCAGATTGGTGTTTTGATATAAGAAATGTGATAATTAGATCTGCCCCCTTTTTACGGTTTTTTAAAACAGGTATCATTTTTTTTTTAGTAAAAAAGTAATACACATATTTAATTTGCACATTGTTAATTGTTTTATGACGCGCCCCGCTGCGATTGTCACAGTATGTGGGGTAATAAAAGTGGTACATTCGCGTGAAGGGTTATAACCGCTGTATTTCTATAACCGCTATATTTCCTGTATACATACTTTATTATGATTTTAGAGATTTGAAACTTTGACTTTATTGCCGATTTGGAAAGTAATACATGCATTAAAATAATTAAAAGTGAAATGTCATAAGCTCACGCATAATTTAAAATTATAATAATCGAACAGGTGAGACATAAAAATGAAGAATCATGTCATTCCTATGACACTTGTTAAATAAACTGGTTAATTGACATGATGTAAATTGTAATAGACTAGGGTGGTAAAGATCTATATTTCTATTATAAAACTGACTCCATTATTCAAGTATGTATTCATTATTATAGCTTGGCTAATTTGACACGAGCCTGACCTTTTGATTAGCATAATTTAACAGTCAATATATTATCACAATATATTTCATAATCGGGGAGTATCACGAAGTAGCTCGAGATGTAATAGAAACACAAGTTTGAAATACCGATATCGCACGACTTGCTTGCGGAAATTGATATTAAGAACCTTGTAATATAGTCTTGCATAAAGGTCAGGTTCAGGTCAAAATAGCCAAACTACATTTTGTGATAACTTGAAAATGAATTTATGACTTTGTTGGTTTTATGATTGATGTTATGATTTGATTAAAACAATGAAAACTGATTTAGTATTTGTTAAACATTTCAACTCTTCATAACTTTGAAAGCACTTGTCCAACATAAATAAGTCGAACAAATGTTTCATCCCGATATCTTGAAAAAATAAGATATTTGTGACAATTAGAGGGAACATTTGAGTTTTGTCGGGTCCGCAAGCGGGCGAATATTCTCCTAGTCTATTTAATTCAAGAAAAAAACGCTCTATTTCACGAACTTAAAATTGTCATAACTTTTTTATTTTTCAAGATATTAAAAAACCAGTTCCATAATTGTATGGTCTATGGCTCGAAGATGCAACATACTTGAAAAATCAGCAGTGGTTGCTAAATTTCATTTTAACTGTACTTTGTGATATTGCACACATACTCAAGCATTGTACAGTTACTAGTAACCGTTTTTTTTATCATCCATCGAATATGCATGATAATAAGTATACATATCGTGACATGTTTTGCGGTTACTAGAATAACAAATGCATAATTGTTAGATTCCTCACACATGATCAACGAATTCTGAATGATACCATGGAAGCATTTAAATGTTCCTGATGATACCTACCTTATGAACAAAATTTCATAATGACAGAGATATGCCCATAAAAAAGATCCTGGTATGCATCATATACAAAATGTCAAAAATACCAAAGTGTAACTGAACGCATAAAACCCCTCCAGCAAATGATATACATTAATATACATTAATTTATATACTCCGACAACCCACTGAGTTAGCATAGCGCGATTAAGCAATCGAGATAAGATCGATCAGATTAAAACCGGTATAACACCAGTCAAGGGAAGGTAACTGTGGTCGACTTGAAAACACATTCAATACAAATGGGACAAATAGTTGGATATGTTTTGAGTACAATACTGACCTTATCTGTTTATTTAAGTGATTTGTAAAACAAATTTTGCCACAGTTGACCAAACCGATTCATGTTTGTAAACATCACATTATCCTGGGCGGACTATAGTACCTCGACTAGGCTCTGTACAGTGGTTCTCAATAAGCGGGTGCACATCAGTGGCTTTATTATATAAATAATTTTAAACTTACAACCTTCGGCAGCAAGAAAAACACAAGGACTTTATCAAGAGGACATTATGTTACATTGGTTCGAGTGTTTGTAAATGGCTATCGAGATAATGTATATTTCAATTTGAAATATTCGTTATACAACATCTCCTGTCGTCAAACTAAGTTTAAAGATCATGTGTTGCGATTAATTACGAAACAATACTTATGTTAAGCTGGTGATACATCAGACGTGTGTTCTGCACAATGTGACTTTGACAGGAAGCATTATTTACCAAAAACCATGCAACAAACTTTGCTCTTGGTACAACGGCTTAAACCTGGTGAAAAGTTAAAGGATCTTAAATGTTTCAATGTTCTTTGCTTTGTTCTCGAATGCAATTAACATAACTAAAATATTTTGTGAAAAACAAGAGATATTTAAAATAACTACGGATGGCAAGTTATGTGAAACTTTTGGCTCATTAGAGATTTATTCAAGTTTTTTAAGACGTGGTACAAAGTAACGAACATTTTGTATCAGGTATAGTAATATATGAGCCTTGTTGAACGCGATTGAAATTAAATACCTTAACAGCGAGAAAACTAATTTTAAGCACACAATTGGCCCACAAAGCACAAACACAATATTTTAGCTTTACTTTATCTATTTATAGACATTTCAAGGCCTACTATTGTCAGCCAGTCTCTATTACCACACATCTAGCAAATTATGATAACTTGATAAATAATTTCTCCTTAGCTAGTGGTCCGTAAAATAAGAACAAGTATGACATTATTTTTACTAGATAATTAAATTATCAATATAATTGTCACAGTTTTGTTATATAGGTTACAATGGTAACTAATTTTTAAGTCTGAATTTATACATCATAATCGCACCAAAGCCACATTATAGTAACGAACATTTCGCTGCAGTTTTACACTCCACGTATTACTGTTCGCCTAGACTCTTATATAGCGGTTCAAGTGAAATCTCCTTTATGATCTGATCAAAGAGTGTGCATAGTCTATTTTACGTTAGAAATGGCACTTTTAATGTTTAATTATGTCTGAGCATTTGATTCAGATACTAGTAATGCCTCGGTGAATGTGCCACCGTAAAATGTTCGTTACTTAGCTTTACAGAAAAATAATCACTGCAACAACACTAAACGATGTTTTGTTCTACAAAATCATTCAAATACATCTTTTTATCGTATTCGATGAACTCATATTCATGACTACATTAATAACATTTAGATGTACCCTTTTAAAACAAATTTATTTTGCATGCAATTTAGTATTTCAGACATTCTATTAAATACATTATGCTTGCTTTCTAAATAATGAAAAACAATAATGGTTCATGTCAAACAAGCTCGAAATGCTGTATTCAGTCAAATGTATAATCTAGTATGCTGTAAAATCATGGACGGATAGATATTTCTCAGTCAAAGTAGCTAGGTAGAAAAATGAAATGTGTGTTACCTCTTGGTAACGAACATATCACTATGTATAACATGTTTTTCCGGGTATCCGAGTGTATGCCCATTCATGACAAGTTAATCAAGGTCATAAGTGCCATATCTCCCAACCATTTCGATTATCATTATTAATTAAGACTATTAAGAAATGACAATAGATCGGTTTGTTAATATGCTTACCTCTACAGCGACAAACACTCCTATGTAAAATGCGTCTTTACGACATAATAACCATATCACCGGCAGTATAACCCGCATGAATTACGGCAGTATATCATCAGAATGAAATGTCAAGTCTTTAAAATGAGCATTGAATCAACTATAGGATTTTATTACTTATTTAGTTGTGTCATGGTAACGAATATTTCAAGTCACGAACATATCAAAATTAGTGTATGATGTACAATTATGAAAGCCCTTTAAGTTCGATAAGTTTGACTTTTAAATATCTTAAACAGCATAAGGAATGCTAATATTAACCATGTTAAAAATGAGTATTGCTGGACTGCATATGTATTTAAAGTCTGGTAACGAACATTTATGTTTGATATGGAATTCTCCAGTCTACGATGGATAGAGCAACATATGATAAAAACTGTTTTCTCTCTATGATTGACGTTTTGCATATGCATTAAACGATGTTAAGACAAGTAAAATATGTTATAAAAACACATTTGTAGCAACCTCATAAGATTATACAACTTACTTAATGTAAAGTATCGAATATGTCGCTGAAATCGGCGACATCAGTATGAGACTTATGTCTTGATATATTTATTATAAAATCTACGAAATGGTAGCACCAACGAGTACTATCGATATAAAACCTTAGTTTTCATATTTGTATCGTCTGTAAGAATTTAACGTGTGTCAAAGTTTAGTCTTTTGCATTGGAGACAGTAACGAACCTGTCATTTCAGCATATATAACGTCACTTTTTCAGTACTTATAAAAGCTACAACATTTTTTTTGTACACATAGTAGACAGGTATAAGGCATATCATATGCACATAATAGCAGTTCCGGAAAATGTCTCACAGCGTCAAAAACCACCGGCGACACTATTTGCACCCGCTTATTGAGAATGACTGTGTACCGTCGTCCAACGCTGGTCTTGCTCTCGTGGATAAGGCTCTTGTCCTTTGTCCCATGTCGTCTCCAGCTAGCCTTTTGTCCTTTACCGTGACCCGGCATGATAAATTGATGCAAATAATTTTAAATCAACTAAAAATTGTAACTTTCGTCGTTGCTGTTCGAATGGCAAGTGAGCCTACGTGTTAAACCATGTGATCTTCACGCTCGTTGAATAGTGTAGTCACACGAGAGTTACTTTGACGACCACATAGCGTCGCCGGGTAGCGACTAACGGACTGTATGTATACACCCGGCGACCACGTGAATTTCATGTAATAAAATAGATTTATCAATAGGTGAATTAATCTTCATTATTTTGGACTTCGACCAGAACATGTTGGCGTCGAGTAACAAATAGGATTATGTGGTCGTAAGGTAGGTGCGCTTTGACGAGGGTGATAGTTAGGTCTGTGTGTAAATAAACGGATGTGCCATTGAGTTGTATGGCATTTAGTTGGCTGGATAATTTCAGAAACAAAATACTGTAAAATCAAAATGAAACCAATTTCGTGGTGTTTGCGAAAAATACCAGTTTGTGGGGAAGAAATTTCAAGGAATTCGGATTTCATGAAAAATGGTATAGTAAAAATTTACATAAATGATCAACTCATAAAAAATCGAACATATGTTATAATTGTAAAAGATGTATACAGTATAACCTCCTGAAACGGCACCTCTGAGAAGCGGCAACCTCCGAGAAGCGGCACTTTTATTTCCCCCCGTTCGTTTTCACTCTTATTTTAACCTCCATAGAATGACACCTCCCCAGAGCGGCAAACGGCGGTTAAAATTGTTTACCTTTTGTATGGATTACCTCTGAGAAGCGGCAGGTGTGTTTTTACAACGGCATATTCATACATGTACGTGTTTACATAACTCCATACGATGTTGTTTTCTATTTTTCGCACCTTCGTGGATTATAACAATTATCGCTCATCTAGGTAACAATAGCCGATAGCCGCGGGCGCTAGTAAATTAGCGATATTGTCTTTTGGGATCAGTTCGACAATATGACACAGTAGGCCTAACACCGTGCATACCATGCACTTGATGAGTTGCTTTAAACTCGATTTTTTAAAAATCAAAGTTGTTATTTATAATTGTAAATGAAATATCAATACGCGCTTATCAATCAGTATAAGAAAGGAAATTCAGGTACACGTCGTGTTAATGGTTAATCACGTCGTCTAAAACTGTCAATTTCAGCATATGCACTGACCAAGTTACACGCGAGAGGTAAACAAATTACCGATCACGTGTGCAAATTGTGTAGTGAGCAATATGACGTAATAGAGATTTTAACGCTTCGAAGGTAAACAATTCAATTGAATACGGCATGTGCGTAAAATAATATGGATTTGGTTAATTATGTTGGGAGCTGCGTTTAATAGCAATAAATACTAGACCCGTGTATTGTATGCATTTTTGTATCTAATCAACGATCTTAATTAAATAATCGTCAGAATTATGTAGCAAAACGCGCGGCTACGAGTAGATCTAATTTTATGCACTTAATCACAAACAAAGGACATCAATTTAAACTTACCATGATTATGTACACTCAAAAGTCTATGAACGACATTCTAAAACAATCGACCTCTACAGAGCGACACCTCCGCAGAGCGGCAGTTTTTTCTGTCTCCGCCGGATGTCGCTCTACGGAGGTTATACTGTACATGTATGTAAGTAAACTTCCCAATCCCATGGAATTATTTGGTGTATGGTCTTCGTCTTAAACCTGACTGAACCAAAGATCTTTCCGATAATTTCATGACTGAACTTCAAAGCAAATATTGAAGCCATTGTAAACTAGACCTATTTATTGGTATAATTATTCATTGGGGATTTAATTCCGTTGTTGAGACCATGCACGAAATCAAATCCCTTACACATGATTTTACGGTATGATGTAAATATATCTTTTAGAATAAGTATCGCTTTATCTAACTGCTAGACAGTTACTTGCTAAATATATACAAGCAGACCACATTTCAGCCAAACGCGGAAACAAACGCGGAAAGTAAACTGAAATAAACACGCCGTGAGCAAAATGTACATTGAGTAATATATCTGTTTTTCAAAATCAATTTACATTGAACGTTGTTCAGACTTGTTTTAAAGCGAATATATTAGAAGTAGCAACATGTAAGTAGCATATTTAATCTTTTTTAAAATAAATTATCTTTAGTAATACCCATTTTATTTGAAATATAATGTTCTGTTCAATATTAGTCTAGGAGCTGGTGACGAGAATTTCAATTTTTATTTACCCCATCTGGTAGAAAAAGTCTGTTGGTATTTTCGAATAATATAGACATTCAAGCTTTAGAAAAAGGTGGATGCCAGATCTGAAAGTGGTGCAGATTTTTTTAACAGGGGCAACAACTCTTGCTATCCAAGAAATTTACGAAACTACCCGGTAACCTATGTTCTAGTGTGGAGTTTTTGTTTATATATGTATTGCCATATATTTGCATGGATATTGTTCATTTGATAATGTGCTTAAAAAGAACATACAACACGGACCAGTTTGAGGTCAAGGTCAAGGTCAGTGTAAGGTAAAAGTGTGAAAAATAGCTAAAAATGAATATTTACTCTATATTTTTCTTTGTATAGCATGTGTTTTCAATTCAATGTGGTTAGAAACGTGATAGTTATGTTCGTTAGTACATATTCTGTCATTATAGGCCATTTGTTTGATTCAAAATATAAAAATATTGTCAACACAGCCATTTTATGCAAATGTATGTTGGCCGAAATGGCAATCTTACGAAGACCCTAGGCATTCTGTGATCTTATGTGATTTTTTTGTTTACGTATGTAGTGTCTTATATTTACATTTATATTATTCATATGGTTATATGCATCAAATGGACATACGCCTAAGACAAATGTGAGTTCAAGGTCAAGGTCATTTTAAGGTCAAAGTGAACAAAATAGTTGAAAAAATAAAAAAATGAGATTTTCTCTCTATTTTTCTTAATATAACATGTGTTTTGAATTAAATTTAGGTTATTAAAATGATAGTTGTGTTGGTAAGTAAATATTCTCTAATGATAAGCCATTTGATTAATTAAAAATGTATCGTTTTTGAAAAAAACCAGCCATTCGATGCTTTCCGAGATGGCATTCATACGAACATCCCTGGCATATTATGGTCTTATGTGATTAGTTTGTTAACATATGTAGTGTCTCATATTTTGATGGATATTATTAATTTGATTAAATTCATCAAATGGACATACACCTTAGGCCAATTTGATGTCAAGGTCATTTCAAGGTCAATATGTGAAAAATAGCTAAACATTAATATTTCCGCTCTATTTTTCTTATTTTGACATATGTTTTGAATAAAGTTTGGTTATGAAAGTAATACATATGTGGGTAAGAACATATTCTCCTTTCATTATAAGTAAAAGTTATTTGTTTAATTAAAAATGGTATTAAAATAGCCATTTTACGTATCAGGGTGTTGGTATTGTTGCATTCGTAGTACTAGTCGTTTTCAATCAAAATTGACATATATCTATAATGATATAATCATATATTTGTATAGATATTATGGACTTTATATTATTTGTAGAATGTTCCCTTAATCTATTGACATGATCAATGTCATCTTAGGTCAACAGTACATTTTATTGTTCATGCAATTTTGATTTGCCTCACTTTGTATGAAATTGCAATTGGCTTTACAATAATAGTCCAGTCATTCTACAGTAAAAATAGGCTTAACCTCAAACAAATTGCAAAAGAAATAAATTTGACTGTTTTGGCATCAGAAAACATTGACAAATAACATATCAAAAGTCTAGAAAAATCTAGGATTGGGAAGTTGCCGAAAAATTAACATATGTAAGGTCACTATTGGAAACTCTAAAGCCGCTTTTATGGCAGTGTTTAATTTCATTTCCATGTAACCTAAGTGCACATATCCATAAAGTACATAGTAAAGTAATTGGAATATGAACAATATTATAAACAGATGAAAACAAAGTGGCATAGATAACAAATAAAACCATTTTTGATTTAATATAGATGCTTTAAAATCAGTACAAGTGGGTGGGGTAATGGAGCCTGTGACAATCTCAGAAACAAGTTCCGGTGTAACCTCTAGTTCAACAAATGAACTGTTATAGTTTTATGTTATATGTGAAAGTTCTGACATTGCAAGCATAAATTGCAAAAGTGATGGGGTCTGTGAAATTCAAGATGGCGTCCAAGATGGGCGTCCAAAATGGCCGTCTTCTTTAGTATTACCAGTTAAAATAAAAATAGATACATGACAATAGCAGGAATATATGACAAAATTCATTGAAATTAATGTCCTTAAATGATGTATATGTATTTAAGAAACCACAAACATCGTTAAACAAATATTTTAGATACATATTTATGTTGAAAATCTTCAAAAAGCAATGTCAGTCAATGTTATTTGCAGGTAAAACATACGAAAAACAGGTACAAAGGCAATTTCACCTTTCTAATCTCTTATGTCTTTGGTTATGATTTATAATGTTGATTAATACATATCTAAAATACACTTTCATGAATAAATGGTATAATATGTTAAATAAAACACTACTTTAATTAGAACTCAGTGCATCCATGCAATCTGAGATGTAATATATGTGGTATTATTACCCCACCCACCAATTTCACACAATGAATGTGTAATCGAGTATCTGTAAAGTTTCACAAACTAACTTCGTCGTGCATAAAGTTTATTAAATCATAAAGGTAAATTGGTACACAAACAAAACTTTTATGCCGGAGATTACTTCGAGAAATCCAAGATGGCGTTCAATATGGACGTCGTGGTATAGGAAAAGTGATTAATGTGGCTATATAGATGATACAGGTAAATGTATATTACATGTACTTCCAACTTTGTATTCTAAATTAGTATCGGTTCTCGACAACTCGGTGTGTTCTATCAAATATTTCTGTGAATCACTGGTTGAAGATAGTATCTCTACTTCATTATACCCCCGCACAACGAGTTGTAAGGGGGTATACTGGATTCAGCTTATCTGTCCGTCGGTCTGTCCGTCCGTATACGCATTCTTGTGGACGCATTACTCCTCCGTTTTGCAGCATTTCCTTCAAACTTTAAAAGATGAACATCCTCAACATGTAGATGTGCATAAAGGAAATAATTTGACGATTTTTGACAGAATTATGGCCCTTTGTAGTTTTATGCACTATACAATATACAGTGTATATTATAGTGAATAGTTCTTATGTGCATAAAGAAAAAAATTAGCTGCAATGATGTTTGCCACGCGGGGGTATATTAGTCTGCCGAATGGCGATAGTTCTAGTTATCCTTGGATACAGTGCGACTTGAAACTACTTTATATGAATGTATGAATCCGAGATCAAACTAGCAATCAGGTATAAAAAAAGCTGGCTGGTAATCATAGAACATATCGCACATCCATTGCATGTACAAGCCTGGGTATACCCATTGCATGTACATGACTGGGTATGTGATCAGGTCGATACGAAACCTGTACTTGGTGGGTGGTCCATTTGGCTCTGTTATGGACATTGCTGTGCGTTTTGTTGCCTTTTAGGCACAGTTTGCGAGATGTTAGATGTGCTTTCCATGTTAACCAGAATTGGTTCAGGATTACAGAGCTCGATGTATCGCTTAATTTTCGCCAGCATAATTATACTAGTACATTTGTATCATAAATGCAAGGCTCAATACTAGATCGCCTGTGTTTATACTAGTCGGAATACTTGCTAACATCTAGGAGTTCAATGCCCGACCTTAGACCTGCGTTCAATGCTTGCTAGAACATGTCCATAGTAGGTACACGCTCGACCTTAGATCTAAACTCAATGCTGACTGGAGAAGGTTCAGTTAGACATTCTTACTAGTGTATGTCCACAGATCAACACTCGACCTTAGATCTGCATTGAATGCTGCAGGAGTAGGTCCAATTAAACATAAGTTCGATGCTTACTAGATTATTTCCACAGTACAGTGTTCGACACTAAACCTACAGGACAAGGTTCAGTTAGACTTGCGTTCAATGCTTACAAGAGAAGGTCAAGAGTGCAGGAACCGATCTTAGACCAAATTGGAATATTGGAATAGGTTCAGTTAGACTATACGTTCTATGCTTGCTGGAGTAGGTTCAAGTAGACCTACATTAAATGCTTGCTGGGGTTTGTAAAGATTACAGGACTCCTAATACATACCTTAAATGCTTGCTGAATACAAATGTAGGGCCAGTTCAGACCTACGTTCAAGACTTGCCAAAATGGGTCCATTTAAACCATCGTTCAATGCTATCTATAGTATGTCCTCAGTGCAACGATCGACCTAAGACCTGCGTTCAATGCTGGCTAGAGTTGGTCTACAGTGCAAGGCTTGATCTAAAACTTAAGTTCAATGCATACTTGTAAGATTAGGTTAAGTGAGACCTACGTTTTGAGTTTGTTTGAATAGGCCAAGAGTATGTGCAGCCCTAAATCTAGACTTGTGTGCAAAGCTAGGTTAACGTAAGTAAGTATGTAGACTCTACATGTGTATAATGGCACTAATTTAATTCGTCAAAGACACAAACAATATCAATAGAAACATACACAAACTGTATTGTTATCCGTATAGAGGGCGGTTAAGACAATGTCCGTAATTCGCTTCCGTAGAGAGGAAGTGTATGCATAATCTCAACGTCAAAATAACGCCGATTTATTTTCTTAAACCATCGTAAAATATTTGACTTTTGTTCATAACAAGATTATTACAGTTCCTATTTTTAAATAATCAACTGAATCGGTTGGTGTGTACGTGTCATTTGATATTTAAATAACATATTCACGGAAATATGACGAGATTATGCCTTCGTAATTACATAGTTCATCTCACGCGCTAAATTCATATGACGTCACTATGGCGAGTTATATTTGCCATGTCGTAGTTCGAAAAAATGAACAAGTTTAAGGTTAAATTTCATCGTTTTCCCCACCTTAGATTTTTCTAGACTTTTTGTATGATTATAATCATACATTTATCTACATGATTATCGAAAAAGAAATTCTTTTGCAATTAGTTTGAGGTTAAATCGTAGAATGACTGGACTATAACCTGACTAAACAACCATGTGATGAAGTCCACGCATGTATACACTACTCATTGATGTTAAAACAACCAATTATCTGTTTTCGTAACAGCCGTTAATCCTTTATATACACCATTGACTCAAAGGGGGTCTGATACTTAATGATACAAACTACATGTATCAATTAACCTAGGTATATATAGGATTCCGAGACCCTTGAGAAAACCCATTATCATCTTCTAATCGTAGCTATCCAGAACACTGTTACTATTAGAAACATTCACGCAGACCCAATGGCGTGCGTACCAGCACATAATACAACTATTCCGTTGGGCAATGATATATTCACCGCTGCAATGTGCAGAGATATCAGGCCTAATGTGACACTCACCACAACATAATTCAGCCATCCATGTCCTACAGAGTATCACCGGTAAGTATATAAGTCATATGCCTCATGAGGTAAGCATCAATGCCAAGTACATGCATCTTAGACCCTATGCGGTACAAATCACTGCCAGCTGGTACAGACATATCAGGGCCTATGTGGTAAACACCAATACAGGGTACATACATTTAAGACACTATGTGGTACGCTTCATTACAAGGTACAGATATCAGAAGCATAATGTGGGTACACATCACTGCAAGGAATATGCATCTCATGGACATATGCCACACGCGGCCACTGTAATGTACATACAACCTATACTAAAGAAGGTATTTACCACATGAGAATATAATCATCCCAGACCGTAATGTACTCGATAACACCTAAGAACACAGCTAGACCCTATCTGTTACATACAAAACATCACTATATTGTAAAGAAACCGAAGGTAAACTTAGATACTAATGATCAACACAACAAAGTATATCCATTCCATGCCTATGAGATACTCATCACTAAATAATGTATTCATCTCATGCCGGACACGTAACCATCACTGAATGCAGCTATCCCATGCCAAACGGGTACATACTATGTAAAGCAGCGATTTTGACAGTGAATGCGTCTTTAATTATAAGTCCCTGTTTGGTAACCAACAGAACAGAGTATAAACATGCATAGCTGTATACAATGAAATCACAACCACACACAACAGCCATATATATTACACTGTTGTCACTACCTCTGAATACAACCGCACCAAGTTTTTGTGGTACTCATCACCACCAAGTACTGACAAACCGGGTTCTAAGGAATATACTCGTGCAACACCAGTTCCTAACCACTACTAACCACTGTATATAAATGTTGTCATCCCAGACTAAGTATTTTGTTATACACCACGATATAATACTCTAGAAGCCATCAAACAGCGAAAGTCTTGTACACATCATCACATAATTATGTCGTCCCTGGTCCTACAGGATACTAATCACAACCAAGTGCAGCCATCACATACCCTTAAAGGTATTCGCCACAACAGGGTACAGACACACAAGGCCCTGCGTGATAGATACCGCACATTTGCGACCATACCAGGCCGTAAGGAGTGATCCCAACATCGAAGTAGAGTCAATCACACGACGTCATGTTTGGTACTCACCATTGGCAAGTACAGCTATTCAAAGTCATGTTGAGTACTTTACATCGACTTGTATTGCCATTCATCGCATTAGAGCCTAAAATTGTTTGATACTGTGTGAACGTTAACAAAGCCTGGTATATACAGGGTGTAAAAAGTAAGTTAACAGTTTCTCTACCTATTTATCAAATTCATATGTTCTCCTATCACAATGAAAACTTTACTTAGTGGGGTACCTACCTATCACTGGTACAGTCATTCTGGATTTTACGTACCACTACATAGTTCAGCTATAGAATGCCAAATGGGATACTCACAACAAATTAGTACAGCCATACATCTGGCGTTATTGGAGATGCGTCACGGCAAAGTACAGGTACTTATGTCCTATGATGGTACTCACTATCACTGTGTTGAGCTATCCCATGCCCTATTGGGTATTCACTAATACATTGTACAGTTATTCTAGGATCACCACCCAGTGCAGCCAAATGTACTAGATCATTAGGGTTACCAATCGTCGCTAAATGCAGATATTCCAGGCCCTGTGAGATACTCAACACCATCGTGTACAGTCAGTCAAGGTCCATCGGATACACACCAGCATCTAGTACCGACACATCAGACCTTAAGGGGTACAGACTTCGACTTACTGACCTCATAACCAATGAAATTCATCTACTGTTCTATAAAATGTGTCAAGGGTGAGGATCCTAGTACCAAGGATTGGTAGGGTATTACTCAGAAACCGTGTGATCATAACCGACATACAGACCGACCGATCGGCGTATGTAAAGCAGTATAATCCCTCATCAAAGATGGTGACATAATGTTTCCAGCTGAAAGAATTACACACCTAAGTATACAAACAAAATACAGTGTCCAAAGTGCTTCATATTACATGTAACGAACAAATGAGACAAAACTTGAATTGTTCAAGCATTTGTAATTTGTCCTTTAAATGATATTGGCCTTGACCTTGAAGTGGTCATCATTTTATATCCACTTAAGAGTAAGATATTGAGTTATGTAACAATGTTTATACTAACATTTAATAATACTGACAGAAATAAAACTCATATTTGAATACAAGTGTACATGTATTTAAAAGCAGCTAGCAATTAAAGAATGCCATCTCGATCAGCATGAATTTGCGTTAAATGGCAGTTTTACCAATTTTTAACATATATTTTTAAACAAATAACTTATAATGAGAAAATATTTGCTAACCACTACATCTATCACTTTCACAAACAAAATTGAATTAAAACATACGCGAGAATAAGGAAAGTAGAGCGGAAATATCAATTTGTACTTTTTTAGCTAATATTTTCACATTGACCTTAATATGACATTGACCTTGACCTCAAAATGGTCTAAGGTGTATGTCTATTTGATGAATTTAATCAAATTAATAATATCCATGCAAATATGAGAGACAACATACGTAAACGAACTAATCACATAAGGTCATAATATGCCAGGGGTTTTCGTATGAATGCCAGCTCGGAATGCATAGAATGACAGGGGTTTTATCAAAAATGATGCATTCTGAATTAATCAAATGGCTTATCATTAGAGAATATTTACTTACCAACACAACTATCATTTTAATTACCTAAATTTAATTCAAAACACATGTTATATTAAGAAAAATAGAGAGAAAATCTCATTTTTTTATTTTTTCAACTATTTTGTTCACTTTGACCTTAAAATGACCTTGACCTTGACCTCACATTTGTCTTAGGCGTATGTCCATTTGATTCATATAACCATATGAATAATATAAATGTAAATATTAGACACTACATACGTAAACAAAAAAATCACATAAGATCACAAAATGCCTAGGGTCTTCGTAAGATTGCCATTTCGGCCAACATGCATTTGCATAAAATGGCTGTGTTGACAATATTTTTATATTTTGAATCAAACAAATGGCCTATAATGACAGAATATGTACTAACAAACATAACTATCATTTTTATAACCAAATTGAATTGAAAACACATGCTATACAAAGAAAAATATAGAGTAAATATTCATTTTTAGCTATTTTTCACACTTTGACCTTACACTGACCTTGACCTTGACCTTTAACTGGTCCGTGTTGTATGTACTTTTGAAGCACATTATCAAATGAACAATATCCATGCAAATATGTGGCAATACATATATAAACAAAAACTCCACACTAGAACATAGGTTACCGGGTAGTTTCGTAAATTTCTTGGATAGCAAGAGTTGTTGCCCCTGTTAAAAAAATCTGCACCACTTTCAGATCTGGCATCCACCTTTTTCTATAGCTTGAATGTCTATATTATTCGAAAATACCGACAGACTTTTTCTACCAGATGGGGTAAATGAAAATCCATTTTAAGCCTCTTCCTGGACTAATATTGATTTGGCCGTTCATTGATACATACTGGCTGGGTTAATTACATTATTGTTTCAGAGTGGAAATAACCTTTAAAAACCTTGCTACGGAGTGCATTTTAAATACTAGTATACACTTTCCGTAAAGTTTAATGCCTTTAATGATGGAGAGTGTTGATCACTGTGTGGTAGCCTGTATGCCCAAAAATGCGCTGCGGATTCAAGATGGCGGACGACAAACGTGAGGAAAGTAAGTGTCTTTTGTTTTCGACCCAATCTTTTTAAATATGACAACCTACATTGTGAATGAATTATGAAATGAAAGAGCTTAAATTGGCGATTCTAAAGGGACTATCAGTTTGTGATGAAATGCCAACGTATTTCTGTAAAGTTCAACTGAACACGTTATAGAAGTATCAACGTTTCTGAATCAACCTGCTCTACCGTCATTTACTACAACGTATGCCTTTGATTGTTCATCACAAATCTGCAGAATAAAAATAAAACAGCATGTCAATCTTATGTTTTAATAACAATATGATTATGACATACAAAGAAATTGGTATCTGAATTTTACATCGAAAGAACAGAAAGAACTTTCGCCACCAGCTCAATCAGTTCAAAATTGCACAGCGCTGTACAGATAATAGCAGTTTTGGAAAATGTCTCATAAATTGGTATCTGAATTTTACATCGAAAGAACAGAAAGAACTTTCGCCACCAGCTCAATCAGTTCAAAATTGCACAGCGCTGTACAGATTTTTGGCTAGTTCTGCAGCACAGCGCTATACAGAAATTGCATTCACAGCGCTATACAGCGGTATGTTTGTTATTGTTCACGTTTTGCACAGCACAGTACAGTAGCCAAAATTTCAAACCTTTCAAACATCTTTCTAAGTGATTTTTATCAGAAAACAATGGGTACGTGTGACGGGTAGGACGATTTCTACAGATTTGGGTGATTTTTTATGTACTGGTATTCTTACTGGGGAAAATATCGTCAATTTTCTTCTTGTCTCTCGATTCACTTTTCAACTTTCACAAAACATCGTGTTCAGTTAAACTTTACAGAAATACGTTGGCATTTCATCACAAACGGATAGTCCCTTTAGAATCGCCAATATAAGCTCTTTCATTTTATAATGCATTCACAATGTAGGTTGTCATATTTAAAAAGATTGGGTCGAAAACAAAAGACACTTACTTTCCTCGGGTTTGTCGTCCGCCATCTTGAATCCACAGCGCATTTTTGGGCATACAGGCTACCACACAGTGTTGATGCTTGTAGTGTTTTATATTCTCTTGTCATGCCCTTAACTGCTTTGCTCTCTTCATAGGTCAATAATTACAACTTTGTGTATTTTCACATAAATGCTGCATTCTGATTGGATGAAACGGTCATGTGACCTGTCGTTCGCATGCCGATGAAGCAGCTCCGTAATCGACGGACTTCTTTTTCATTCATTCTAAATCTAGCTTCGTTCATCAGCTAGGACATGTTGATGTACTTCAGCGTCAAATGAACTGTAATTCCAACTAAAAAAATTCAATAAAATTTAAGGAGGTACGCGCACCTTTGATCTAACGATCGAATTTTCCTTGAAACATCTTAAAATGACAAAACAGTCTCCTAGAACAACATTGAAATCATAAAAATGATATGTCACCAGGCTCGTTTTCGACATACATGGCTTTCTAATGACCTACCATTGTATTTTGTTCATTTTATCTATTTCCTGCATTTATGGCACCATTATGTTCTTGTTAAGATTATTACTATATGAAACCACTTTTAAGCAATGTATGAAATTTTGTGTGTTCAATGGTCATTCCTATTGACATTAGTCAGTAATCAGTATTTGAACATGATAAATAGTTACCCCACCCACTTGCAAAAAAGAGTTTTTCAAACGATTTCAAATGAACGTAAAAAAATACCTAACGTACGCAAGTCGCCTTAAAATTCCCGCCAAAATGTAATTAGTTTGAAATACAAACGCATTTACGGAAGTTATAATGTAAGTTATATTCTAAAATAGTGTTAACGCATGTTGTTCGTGTTTTGACATCTGCAGAGTCCCTCGGGAGCGTTGCTGCCCCCGCGCTGATTGGTTTTGTTACTTAATTTAGCTTCGTTCATCTCCGGGGACAACGGATTCCTACGCCACGACTAAACATAACACGATGGGAACAGTTGAGTCCCTGTGAAAATTAACAAGATAACCATTGATGCAAAGCATCAAAGGGCGCCATAAAAGAAGTTCTGAAAACTGTAAAGACATATATGATTGATCTTTATAAGAAACAGCAGGTGTTGTATTTTTCAAAATATAATGGCAAAAGTGAAATACAAAAAATATATTTTCATCTTAAATATTAAAGATCTTAGTTTGTACCTTAATCCTCTTGTACAAGCATGTTTTATAAATATACGCATGCTATTCATTTAATATCATCAAATGGCAAACAATGCAGATTCACATCATTTACAACTCATTTCAGTGTGATGTGATGTGTAGTAACTTCATAATGCTAATTTCAGTTTATTGGCAATTAGTATAATGTAATAATTAAATGGTGTATTGTGTGTAAAGTTTGTATAGCTATATATCCGATAGCAATTCAGTATGTGCAAATTCCATATTTGGTGCATACTATTTCATTGGTTGTATAAATTTAACAAACAAAGCTGAGTGTAAAGGCATTGCTATCAATTTAAAAGTTTCCATATGATAAGTTAAAAAAAACAAGAATAAAATACAACAGGTATATGAACTTTGTTTTATTTATAAACAGAAAACTATTAACAATACAAGACATATGTGTTGCATAACCATGACACAGAACGTGCCAAATATGTATAGACAACCAAATGTATTTGTTTAGAAGCAACATTATTTAAATCTTTATAGACTCTAGAATCAATTGCTTTCTAGACACTAAATGTAGTATAGAAACCATTTTAAGTGTCTAGATACCTGTAAAAGCAAATGCGTTCAAATCTGTATAGACACATCTCTCCATTGGCAGAACGACTGAAATCTATATCTAAGACAAGTTTTAGCTATTCCAAAAATAGTTTCCAGGGCATATCCATTTACCATGAAATGTTTTAAGATATAGCATTTCAATGTAGACTGCAGGGTCGGTCAAAGTTGTGCATTAAAAAGCTGGATAGCTATAATGTCGCTGATATGCAGTACGTACGGGTCATTCAATTTATATCGCATTGTATATTGAATTACCCTCAATTAAACAAATAGTCTTTTGTACGTGGTTTTCAAAATTGGTACCGACTATTTTGTTTCATTGAATAATCTTTTCAGAGAAACTGAACGTGGCATATCTTAATCCGTACGCTGCACTTCTTGGGTTTTATAGTTATAATGTGGTAGATACATGTATTTATAGAAACTCTAATATTTACCTCGTCGAACGCGATTCAAGGGCCGTGCCGAGTAACGGTTTTTCCTGTTCTAAAAATAGACGGTGTACCCAGTGTATTTACTGATATGAAGCCGCTGTTCGTAAGCGATACGCTGATTGGTTGTTTATTTGCTGTGGACACTGGGTGTAATGCAGAGCAATGAATTGTGGATATGTAAGATTACGTAAGGTCTGTTGGTCAGCCGGTACCTTCATGTTAATGAGATATTTGGCCGGGGGCGACACAATTAGCTTTATGCAAATAAGTAATTTCGCCGGCCGGATCAGCGAGGTTCGTAAGGGGAATTTATGTATGTAAATCAAATAAAGTTATATTATATAGTTAAATTGAGGCTCCACGCGGGAAATTATTTATGAACTTCTTACGAATTGAGGCTCAACACAGGGAAGTGTTCATAAACTTCATACAAGTTGAGGCTCACCATGGGGGAATTGTCTTCCAGCTCATTATAACAAAGTCCTCCAATACAGACGCCCCGATCCATCGGGGCGCCAACAACACTTTTTATTTTTTATTGTAATTATAAGAAATGAATACACACTTTCTGCAGTTCATCGGTGTATGAACTGTCGGGAAAACTACGGCGTTTATTTAAATTAGGCGTGATTTTCCCGACAGTTCATACACCGATGAACTGCAGAAAATGTGTATTCATTACTTAATTGAACACGTTCTGTGCTACGTTATTACTTATGTGGATATATCTTTTTTAAAAAGTTTATGAATAACATTGAATGTTAAATACACGCAGCCGCCCAAATACCTTTTGATGGTAATAAAGACAGAAGCCGTGTAGAATCTTTCTGTTATGTAATTATTGAGCTCCGAGAAGTTGGAAGTTCAAATTTCCAGCCAGCAGTGAGTTCGAGCTGGCTGGAAATTCGAACTCGGGTAGAAATTCGACTTTCTATCAAGCTGAATATCCAAGTTTGAATTCAGCAGGAAATTCGACTTTTTGTTAAGTCGAATAATGAACTCACAAGAGTCCAGAAATTCGAACTCAGCTTGAAATTCGACTTGACAAGAAGTCGAATAACTAACTCACAGCTGGCTGGAAATTCGACTTCAGCTGGAAATTCGCTGTGGTGAATAGCGAACTCGCAGCTGGCTGGAAATTCGAACTAAGCTGGTGTTCGACTTTTTGTCAAGTCCAATAACAAACTCACAGATGACTGGCAATTCGAACTGAGCTGGATATTCGACTTGACAAATGTCGAATAACGACCCCACGGCTGGCTGGAAATTCGAACTCAGCTGGAAATTCGTCTTGACAAAAACGAACTAACACCTGGCTGAAAATTCGAACTCAGCTGGAAATTCGCTGTGGTGGAACATTGAATAACGAACATAGTTGAATAGTTGAGCACGAAATTGGCAAAGGCATTTGAATTTCGAACTCGCTGCTTGGTCGTTATTTGCGTGCAGTTGGAAATTGAATTTCTAACAACGAACTTCCTGCCAACTTCCCGGAGTTTAATTATTGACCACTTCATAGTTTAAAAAGAAACAAATAAAATAATGCAAAAATGTTTTGGTCACTGTGCATTTTTGTATGCATATGTTCGTATTGTATGAATTTGTTCATTTTGTAGGTGCATTTGAAACTTAGGCTATCCAACATAAGGTTGTTTCGTTTCTTTCAAAATGGCATGTAACAGTATCGTTGATTCTGCGTTAGAATGTAAAATAAAAAATAAAATAATGCCAAAAACTTAAGTTCCAAATCTGAATCGTTTCTAATCGAAATACGTATTGACCGAGCAATGGGTTTGTAAAAGACCTTCATTCTTTTTGTGCACATTTGTACTTACCCTTATCATGGCCCCCAAATTTACCACATCCAAACAAATATAAGGTCATTTAAATCATATTGGTGCGTTAAGTTTTTGTTGAAACCATGTGTTCGTTTACTAATTTATTGACTGCTGTGACTGATAATGTACCAGATGTGTTTGTTTTACCCCTAATGGGGCCTCATTTTCACATTAACTATAACTCAGTTGGTTGAATTCGCACATTAAACACTCAGAACTTATTGTGACTAGAATGTCAATCAAACAACAAACACATCACGTGTGTTAGTTTATGGCACTTTATTAATGCTAAAAAGTAACATTCATGTTCATTCATTTATAAACCGGATGTACGGTCGGACGCTTGTAAGAACTACTATATCGTGAGATTCTAATAGTATCAAAGTACTCAAAGTTTTCAGGTAGCACTGTACTAAATCATACATTAAGACACAACATTCCTCCCTACCTTGAATATAAACTTACAACCAATAGCAATATCAACAATACATATGTAGTTATTCAAGTGTATATTATTCAACAAATATATTCCGTGAGTGTCTTTGGGTAATCACATACGAAATTTAATATAAAAATCATCCCAATAATTCCAAATGTCACTGATGTCTAAACCACAAATGTTCTTCATAGTTTTGAAATGTCGATTACTGATAATCATTACAGTTCATCACTATTGTATATTAGCACTGAGTCTTTTACCACTATAGTTATATGGAGGAATGCTTACCGTACTTCAATGTAAGGATATACTATCAACACAAAATCCATACCATGCAGTTATGCTTTAGTAGTAGGAATATGATGATTAATAACAATACCTGTTCTACAAGTAATAATACTGAATACGGTGTTCTTTAAGCATATTTCAAAAGTATTTACTTGTGTAAAACATGTTTTAACCTAATTGCAAAATAAGCCATTAATTCAAAATGGACATTTATGTTAATTTGAAATAACATTAACAGTCTGCAAAACAGAATAATGTAGTATCAGAACTTTAACAGAAACATTAACTTTAATGAACAATGAAACTGACAAAAATGTAATCTGACCAGAAAAATGTAATTTGACTATTTTCTTTTGATCCCTTTCAAAATCAACCAAGTTCATAGTCTAAGTATTTTTTTGGCATTCCTGCAGAGCGGCTGGGGTTTTTCCTTACAGGAAGAGAGATACCAGGAGAACTAGGTTTTATAGGAGAAGGGGAAGGGGAACTTGGAGGTTCTAAAACAGACTCTTGCATGGGGGCTAGATCAAGTTCAACGTCTTCCTCTTCTTCTTTCGGTACTGACCATGAAATGAGAGGAATTACGGGTAATAGTATGACCGAGACGTTTGCCATGACCATACTTCCTCGCTTCTCAACGACAGTGTAGGGCTTCGGGTTATAGGGCGGTGTAAGTTTGTCTAACTTGCGCTGCCTGACCAATACCTGGTCACCTGAGGTAATGGGAGAGGGAGCGGTGTGCCGTCTCCTATCTGCATATTCCTTCATCTTCTGCTTGCTTACTGCATCATTATTGGACATGCGAGCAGAGAGGGGAATATGTTCGGCTTTGGGAACATCAGGTAGGCCTATACTCATTTTCCAACCAGTAAGAGCCTCAAATGGGGACACTTGTGTAGAACTGAGGGGTGTGGCCCTATACCGCATTAGAAATCTGTCGAGTTCACTTCGCCAATCTAGCCTTTCAGAGACTGCGCTACGAATGAAACTATTCAAAGTACCCATGAATGTCTCTACAGTACCATTGCATTCAGGAGTTATACGCCTGTGTTTGAAACCTATGGTTTGAGAATTTATGGCCTTGGAAAGGTGGACCATTATCAGATTTCACAACACTTGGGAAACCTTGACGGGCAAATATGGCTTCTAGTCTGGGAATTACAACCTTTGCTGCCGTTGAGTGCACAATCTCAACTTCTAGATATCTACTGTGCTCGTCCACAACAACAATGAGATATTGGCCTGAAGGAAACGGGCAAGCAAAGTCAACTGCTAGCTCGGACCATGGACTCGAAGAAAGGACAGTGGGACACACTGGCTCACGCTTCATTGGTCCAGGATATGAAGCTTGGCACGGAATGCATGACTTAACTGCATCCTCGACCATCTTGTCTATGGCGGGAAACCAGACTTTCTCACGGATCAACTGCTTAGTCTTAACAATACCCTGGTGTGACCGATGAGCAATATGAACAACTCTCTCGTGTAGAGCTGTGGGGATGACCAGCCGGTGATCACACAAGACTACACCCTCATGAATAGAGAACTCGTCCCTGAAACGGATATATGGAATTAATGAAGGATCTCTCCACCACTCACCAGACTGAATAGCAGACATTTCATTCTGCAATGTAGGGCATTTCAGTGTAGAAGCACGGACTTCATCTAAAGTCAGTGACTTTGGCACAGCGTTTTGACTGATATAGGCAACATAGGCTTCAGTTGCATTATCTCGCTTCGGCCTTTCGTGTGGATGACGGCTCATATACTCATAAGGCATCAACCGAAGTCGCCAACGTTCCATTCGAGCGGAAGCGGGTTTCTTGCTGTCAATAATGCCAAGAGGAGGTTTGTGATCAGTGACCACCTTAATGTCTGAGGCAAACAAATACAAATGAAAGTGTTCAACTCCAAAAACAATTGCAAGCATTTCGCAGTCTGTCTGCGAATATCTCTGCTCTACGTCGGTCAAAGCACAGCTAGCATAACTAACAACTTTCCCATCTTGAGTAAGAATCGCTGATACCCCAACAGGGGAAGCGTCAACCAGAACCTCAGAAGGTTTATGGGGATCAAAATATACCATAACCTCAGTACTCGATAGACATGACTTAAGCTTGTTGAACGCATCTTCCTCCTTCTCGGACCAGCTCCATGGCACCTCTTGATGTGTAAGACATCTCAACGGTTCAGTCAAAGTTGCATGCCGGGGAATAAACCTAGAGAAGTACTGGGTCATACCAAGGAAATATCTGATTTCAGAGACATTAGACGGAAGAGAGCGGCCTATGATGTCCTAAATTTTCTCGGGATCTGCCGAAACACCAAGACTACTGAAAACGTGGCCAAAGAATGTGATCTTATTAACAGAAAAGAGACAAATAAATGCCGTTAATACGTGAATACTCTCTCATACATATACATAAGAAGAACATTTTTAGACCGAAACTATTAATAAGAGTCGCCTTTTATTTCTATTATAAAACACTTTCCTGAAGAGAGACTGGAGGTTTTAAAAGAGTCAATATATTCAATTTCCTTGATTTATGGTATGGTATATAACAGTTGTCGACTTATGTTTCAATGAATATGATGTTTAGTTGACCTTCAAAAAGGGATATTGACCTCTGACTTCGTCAAAACATTCACACCTAGTACAAACAAGTCAAATCTTTGTTTCTATAGAGTGTTATCCGATCATAATACTGATACAATGTATAATAAGACAGCTTGCAATGTTCCTCTATTATGCTTCTCAGAGACGAGCGGAATTTTTGATAACCACTACTGCTATAAAATTGTACATGTATATGTTCATTGTCAATATCACACTAACCACTACATTAGGTATATGTGTATGTTATATATGTTGTGTATGGGCCGTTGATTGCAGAGAAAGACAAAAAGCAGATATATAGACAGAGGAAGTCGTAAATTGTGAGTTGTCCGCCATGGAGTGGTCACTTTGCTTACTGAAAGTATTACTTCTTGTGATAGCTTTCTTACCACCAAGCACAGAAAGCAAGAGAGGGAACCCCACCTGTCCTTTGAAAAAACCTTTCAAGGTAAACCTCCAATATATTCTTAATAAATCGTTTAAGTGTGCATGTATATATTTTCCCATAGCTCGGTTATTACGCTTTTGATCTTGCTGAAATGTTCAACATATGTAGCTTGGATATTGTGGAATTACAAGTCAATTGATTTTATTACAATATCATAACAATTTTCACTAACCGAATTAACAAATGATGACATCAGCAGAAGATAATGTCACACATTTTTGTTCATCGGGTGTTTGTCAGGTTGTTTATACAGTGTAGCAATACCACGTGACTAAATACTACAGTCCGAAGAAGAAAGCGGTGACCAAAACCTCCACTTCGAGAAGGAAAATGGGCGTAAGTATTTTATTTCTTCATCAATTTCTAGGAAATATAGACCACGCTAAGGGAACAAATATAAGGTTTCCGCCATATATAGTATATTTCTCCGTAGTTTGACCGTTTTTCAATTACCCTGAGAAACCTTGGAACAATTTTATATCAGAGCGGACTACAGTATCAAGCCTTTTCGTTTTCCTGGTATTATCTACTCCATGCGTGATCGAAGAGTCATGTTTACACCTTCCGGGAACACCGAAGGCAATTTCGCAATACATAAGATACATATTATAACAAAGTATGGCACAAATATGACATTTTCTGTTAATTTGCAATTATGGCTACAGTTCCAAGAAAAAATAATTAGACTACAGTTTAAAGCTGGTTTCAGAATTAGCTATAATACCAAGCAACTTGTCGCCCCTGATGCTATTTTTGTCAACAATACACACGCTAAAGTATTCTTTATTTAGTCAGGTTTTATTTTTTACGACAGATTTTACAACATTTAAGAACATAAACACGCACATGGGTAACGGAAGTTTAAAATATAATTTAATATATACACGTAGTAATTGATAATAAGCTTGCGTACGGGTAATTTTGAGTAATGTCGTTACGTGCATTTGATGTTTGGTCTAAATTATATATTGGACGGTGCCATCGATATTCACCACTGGTAGACACCATACGGCGGATATAGCCCCCTATACTTCGCACGAAAACGAAAGCGAAAGTCGATGTCGATTTCACAAGACGATAAGTTTTTAATCATTATTTTGTTAATATGTATGTGAACAAATCTAAGCAGCGGAATGTTAATTTTAAAACACTAATTTTGTCATTTGTTCTGACGTTTCGTTATTTTTTTAACAATCAGCACAACAAACTACCACTATTGAGGGACAATGCAGAACAACGTATACTTTCCTTTTATTTCAGCTCAAGTATGCACTTCCAAGGACTCTGTTCCGATTTAAACTTATATCTTTCATTTTCTTAACCTATGTTGGAACACTCGCAAGCAAACACCAACTACAATGCAACAAGCAATCGATTTAAGGAAAACATTGCATTGTGTACGGGTACTAGCCATTATGAAATTTTCAATAAACAGGGTCTGGTTTTCTGTTGTACCGAGGATAGCAGTCCCATATTGGTGTTGGATTCCTTATTTTGACTCCGTAGTACGTGGTTTGAATCTAAAACAAGAGGGTCCAAAGGGCCCTAGGTCGCTTACCTGGCGTAGCAGTACATCCAAGCCCTGTGATTTGACCTTGTGACCTAGTTCTTAGCCCCAGATGACCCAATATCGCATTTGAACTTGATTTTGTTGAGATAATCATTGTGATCAAGTTTCATAAGGATTAGGCTAAAATGGTTACCTCTAGTGACTTAACACAGGATTTTTCTATGATTTGACCTAGTGACCTAGTTTTAGATCCCAGATGACCCAATCAAAACTTGACTTCGATTTTATTAATATGATCATTGCGACAAAGTTTCAAAATGATTAGGTCAAAATTGTGATCCCAAGTGACTATACAAGGCTTTTCTATGATTTGACATTGTGACCTAGTTTTTGACCCCAAGTAATCCAATATTAAAGTTGGTCTAGATTTTGTTGAGATGATCATTGTGACCAAGTTTCATAAAAGTTATGCCAAAATTGTGACCTCTAGTGTCTACACAAGCAAATTGTTGACGGACTGACGGACGACGTAGGACGGGCGGACGAAGAGTGATCACAAAGCTCACTCTGTCACTTTGTGACAGGTGAGCTAAAATTCGGAATGCACGTGATTTAATTACGTAGTATTGACTTCGTACCCAAAATATTGTTATTGCTAAATTGTTCAATGCTATTTTATTTGGTAAGAAATAATTGGAGACTTATAAGCCATGGGCGATCGTGCAAAATCGCGATCTTCGCCGTTGAATATGTACAGTTGATTTTCGCTTATTGTGCATTTTTTTGGCAACTGATGTTAATTGAATAATAAATAAATAACGTAAGATTCCCGCTTAGTTTTAGCCGTGCTAACAAGTAATTTAACATTTTCAGAATTTCTTATTAGTCCCGACTTCGGCCTAAATTACGTTTTTTGGTTCATTTAAAGTCGTTTAAACATGTTTAAAACTACCCGTTACAACTAGAATTATCACTGTCGTGACCAGGGCCCCGTGTTAGCATGCCAGAAGAGAAGCGGATGGGGAGAAAAGTATAGAAGTATAGTGGGGTTGCATAATTATCAGTGCTTTTACATGTAGTTGCAATTTTCTGTACTAAGACACAATAATATTTAAAGTCATATCTATACATGTACTGATGTCTGAAATAAAGTAATTCACTTCCTTCTAAAACAACAAGCAAAGGTTTAGTTTCCAAAATAGAAACGATGATGAACTTTGACTTTTATTAAGAACTTATTTTTGATATAGTAAGTGTGCACACTTAATTCAATTTAATAATGACATTGGTTTCATTGACATTGCCCTGTTCCCACATCATCCTGATTGGTCAATATTGATTGCAAGATGGAAATACACAAACAGAACTACATTAATATGTTTGTTTTGTGTGCAAGTGTTTAAAGGAATCAGTCAAAGTTTACTAAATTTAACTAATTGTTGCCCTTTGCTACACCTGTGAGTATTATATTTTGCTCCACCAACATGCACTTATTGTAGTAGTCAGTACCAGAGTAAGTTTCATTTGAATATCTTGTACGGTTTTTGAACTATGACCAATGTTAAAGTTTTTGAAGCTGAAAAAGGGGCGTAAGTCAACATTTATCAAAGCTAGAGTTGTTGCCCTTTACTTCAAATATGTGTATTATCACTTGCAGTAAGTACAGCAAGTTTCATGTGAATATCTATTGTGGTTTTGAAGTTATGAAGAAAATAACATGAAAAATGAGGAAAATTGGAATTGAACAAAAGGCCATAATTCTTAAATTAATGTAGCTAGAGTTATGTAACTTGTCTTAGAATATAACCTACATTATGAGCCAATGAAAACGCCGAATTTTGGCGGTTAAATGAAAATTTAATCATTAAAAATTTCTCTTCACATATTTGACGTCATGCGTTGGCGCTACTTTCTATCGGCCAATCAGAATGCAGAATGTTATATTCTAAGTTAGTTAGAACATATTAAGTAAATTTTAATGACTAAAAAGGACTCGCTTCGCTGCGCTCGCCCCGCCCTTTTTAATCATTAAAATTCATTTAATATGTTCTAACTATAACATAAATTAGCGTACTGTTGTTGTGAGCTTAGGTTGAAAGTTTAAAGTTAATATCTTTAATGGTTTGCAAGTTATTAAGAAAAAAAGCAGAAAAATGAGGAAAATTTGAATTTTACAAGGGGCCATAATTCTTCCAATATTGTAGCTAGAGTTATGTAACTTGCTATATAATAGCGTACTGTTGATGTGAGCTTATGTTTAAAGTTTGAAGTTGATACATATAATGGTTTGCAAGTTATTTAGGAAAAACATGAAAAATGTGGACGGACGGACAGGGTGATTACTATAGGGCACGCAAAAAGTTTTTGCGGGGCCCTAATTAGGCAATATGGTCAGATTAGTCTGATCCTGCAGCAAATGAACCATTAACGTATCCATGACCTTGATATGTAAGCAATTATAAATCATGAAAACACAAGACTTTCAAGCACAAACAAACTGACCTTACGCTCAACAATTACGTATAATTATAAATACGGATTATATGTTATATCCACTGTACGATGTCTACCAGTGATGAATATCGATGGCACCGTCCAATATATAATTTAGATTAAACATCAAATGCACGTTTGGAAATTACTCAAAATTACCCACACGCAAGCTTATTATCAATTAATAGATCTACATGCATATTTTGTAAACTACTGTTACCTATGTGCGTGTTTGTGTTCTTAAATTTGGTATAATATATTGTTACAATTAAAACCTGACCAAATATAGAATAATGGAGTGCGTGTAATGCTGACAAAAATAGCATCAGGGGCGACATGTTGCTTGGTATTATGGTAAATTCTAACAACAGCTTTAAACTGTAGTGTTATGATTTTTTCTTGGAACTGTAGCCATAATTGCAAATTAAAAGAAAATGTCATATTAGTGCCATGCATTGTTATAATATGTAATTTATTTGTTGCGAAATTGCCCCCGACGTTCCCGGAAGGTGTAAACATGACTCTTCAACCACGCATGGAGTAGATAATACCAGGAAAACGAAAATGCTTGATACTGTAGTCCGCTCTTACAAAAGTTTTCCAAGGTTTCTCAGGGTAATTGAAAAAACGGTCAAACTACGGGGAAATATATTATATATGGCGGAAACCTTGTATTTTTGCCCTTAGCGTGGTCTATATTCCATAGAAATTGGTGAAGAAATAAAATACTTACGCCCATTTTCCTTCGCGAAGTCGAGGTTTTGTTTACAATTTTCTTCTTGGGACTGTAGTATTTAGTCACGTGGTATTGCTACACTGTTATACAGCTATGTGTCCTCTTTGCTGCTTAAGTTCGTATTTAAGTATATGTACTGATAACGGAGACAGAAATAAATAAAACAATCATCAGAATAAAGCCCAATTTAGGTTTATAATTGCCCACTTTTTGCCCCAAAAAAAAGCGATTTCTGTCGGGTTGCCTCCCCCTGACCATAAAAAATCAAAATGTATTTTTAAAAGTTAAAATCCATCACGTTGTTGAGTGAAAACTGGCATTATTTTGTGTTTTTATTATATGACAGAATCAAACGAGTAAGATGTAACTTTGAAATACATGTAAGAGTAATGAGGACTACAAACTATTCCTACTATCTACGCATGGCCAGAAAAGATCAAGCAACTGAAGATCGTAGTTCATTGTAAATTCAATCTAGAAACTGCTGAAGTTTATAACAGAAACTATTCTTAAAAACGAAGTATATTTAAAAGGGCAACATTAAACAATGCGGTGTTCAAAATATGTCAAACATTACAGGCCAAATCAGTAAACTAGTATGCATCAGTGGGGATCGAACCAGTAAATGTTTCAATCTTATCAGGTTATATATGAGCCAGTCTCCAGGAAAACCTGCTATAATGACATTATGTAATTACTATATGTAACAAGATTTTAATAAAGCTCTAAAATATAGAAAAATACATATCTATTGATTCTATTTTAACTAATTGACCCATATAGTACTATACCTTAGCTTTAAATTTCCCTATGAATTATGTCGAAAACACATACTTTGTTGCTATGGTGACCAATTTCAGAAAAGTACTCCGATTTAGAAAAACGAGGATTTAGTTGTTTAAAACAGAAGTAGCCTTTCTCTGAATGCAAACAATTTCGATTTTGATATATATTTTGAAAAGTGAAACATAATTATAAAATTTGGTACTACTTTGAACAGTTTATGTCAAGAATTGATCAAATGGTGTAATAATGAAATACTTATTTCAGTTACGTCGAATAACGTTTGAATGACGTTTGCGACGTCACACAAAAAGCTCCGAGTAGGGACTCTACAAAAACAGCTGTAACTTCCTTAAAACTCAAGATATTAACATAATTTCTTTTGCAATTTGCTTCTTTAACATTATCCTGTAATACTATGGAAAATCTTAAAGTCAATATTTTTGTCATTATAGCAGGTTTTCCTGGAGACTGGCTCATATATTTCTGCTTCGATTTCGACTACTCTATATTGAAACATTATAAAAACGATTTTTTGGGTTATTTGCTTTTATTTATCCTCGCCACCGGGAAACCACATGGGCGAGGCCCCCAGAAGAGGTTAGCCACTTTAGATAGTACATGATACATAAGATGCACAAGTTCCAGAAACTTCCTTGGTTCCTTTACGTGCATAAGATAAAGCATCATACACGGGACCTCGGTTTTTAAAGTCTGGTTCGAAAGACTGTTAGTAATTTTAGTTATGTTAGGTGGGAAACACTGAAAAGCGTTTCTATTTTAATCCGACTGGAGGCGGGACCGAACCCACAACCTTCGGATCAGCAGTCAGTAGCTCTTGACCACTAGTCCATCCATATTTTTTTAAAAACGAACAAATACGAACTTATATTGCTGTAAATTTAAATGAATCCTTGAAATCATTAACGCGTCACTGACAATTTATTGATCTACCTTACACATGTATTCGGTCAATAGGTTTCGATTTAGAGGTCAGATTATATCTATAGTGAGCCTTTTCATCAAAATTAATAACAACGGTTTAATGAGCCATGAAACGACAAAAAAAAACAGAAAATGTACCAGAAATTTAAGACTTGGTGAAAATATTTTGGCATTTAAGCTATATCGCACAATTAAAAAAAACACACAAAATAACGCGATTATTCAATCAGCAACATAAAAGTGCTTAGTCAGCAAGATTAAAAATGCTTAGTAGTACTTTTTCAAAGTTATGGTCATTTTATGGTCAAGGTGAGGTAACCGTTGGAAATTTAATGTGAGAAAAAGTTGGTGTTTCGTAAACCTAAATTATTTTTTGTCATTGTTTCCTTTATTTCTCTCTCCGTGATAAGCACAGGAACTTGAGAACATACTTCATTAACAAAGCAGACACATTTTCATTAACAACCTGACAAACGCCCAAAGGACACACGCCACAAATTGTGTAACATTAATTCCTGTTGATGTCATCATCTGTTTTATTATGTTTGTGAGATTTGTGACCCAATTGCGATCAAACCAATTCAAATGTAATTACACAAATTTAAGCAAGATCAAACACGTATGAAACGAGCAATGGGTAAATACAAAGATAGATAATATACGCACAGATTTAGTGTATTTATTCTGATAACTTTCATTTAACCTTAATTAACATTGGAACTGCAAGTCGATTGATTTACACATTTTATCTCTTATTTCATTCCAGACCCTAACGTACTATGCTTTTTTAGCAGACAGTGCGTGGACATCAAAAGGTTTAACCATAGACGGATACAGAGAAGAAAGACGCACCGCCTTGATTGAATATCTGAAAAACACTGACGCCTGTGTCGTATGTCTTCAAGGGGTATTACAAATATACTTTTGTTTTTTATTCATGTATGGACTATTTGATAAAATTTCACTTTTGAAAATAATTAAATTTTACAAAGTAGAGAATTTTCAAAATTAAAATGTTTAATCATAATGAGACAAAATTCAAAAGAACTTTTGTTCACATCTTGGATGAAAAAGAAGTTACAGGGTTTTTGTAGAGGTCCTGTTGAAAACTTTTAGCGTGACGCCGTAAATGTCATTTAAACGTTATTCGACGTAAACTTAACTAGTATTTCATTAATACGATAATGGGTCAATTCTAGAGATAAACTATTCCAAATAGTATCACATTGTAGAAATTTTCATTGTTTTCTAAAACATAAATAAACATAATAAATGTGAAATGTTTTAAGAAACCTTATTACATACAAAAAATTCAACTACATGACGTCAAAAGATCAGGTTTTCCTGGAGACTGGCTCATATGTGTACAACAAAGACTGCCAGTGCTATTTTTAGCTTGCAACATAATATAGTAATTTTCCTATGTAAGTTTAGACTCGATAGTCAATATGATTAATGCTCGTTACCTGTATAACCAATAAATTCAACTGTGTACATAAACTTAATATGATAATATGATATGTGGACATATTGATACGAGGGTCATTCAATATATAATGCAATGCAACATATCACAAAAATTCTTGAATAGAATATTCATTATTCAAGCATTGTCATAAACATTCAAAGTAACTTTCCTGGTAGTCAATGATCGACTTTCATCCTCTCGGCAGATGTTGTATTCCCGTTGCTAGGCAACGACGCACATACACCCTATGCTGCTCGGCCACAGTCTATTCAACCTTATGTAAATCAGCATGTCGAATTTTTAGGTAACTATTTCTAGTTTTCGGCAGGTAATATCGTATCTAGGTATCATATATCGCTGAAAGTTTGGTTAGAAAGTTTTTTCCGCCTATAAGGAACGCTGACAATGAGTTTGGAGCCACGCGACGTGAGGTCAGTGCTGGAACAAATGATGGTGTACCCAATGAGCGGATACCTGGAAAAGATTCAGCCTGTTTCGCAAATTTAAATGAATAAAACTACTGTTTTACTGACACAGGCATCCGGTAAAGCAATACAAAATCCTTAGAGCTTCTATTGCCAGAGCACTCGATTTATATGTTAACTACATCAGTCTTGCGACGTTAACGCGACCATGACGTTTTGAGTGACGTCGATCGAACGCTTATAACGTCATCGATGTAAAATGTCCTTACATTATTCCACCATAAGGGAATTGTCCTACATAAGTATTATGAAAAGTTTCTCTAAATTAATTATATCGAATAGTTCAGAAATAATTGAACTGTTGCATTATAAATTGAATGACCCTTGTTGGAACATGGATTTTATTTTGTGACAAATGCAGGGCCAAATTAAGCCATATGAGAACCTTTTTATTAAGCGAGTCCCAGGCGAGTTATACTGTTTATGTGTATTAGTGTTAATCGGTGACTAAAGGAGAAATACACACTACCGGTATCACATTTTATTCAGACTTACCTCGGCCCGGACCTTGAAGCAATTACTGAAGCACTGTCTGACAAGTTTCCGCATGCCCACAGTGAGCTGCATCAATTCAATGGAGTACTGCCACCACAAATTGCTGGAAGTAGAGGTATTATTATGTATTAGAAATATTCATTAATTCCGTTCATGTATAAGAAAATGCTTAAAAGATATAACTTTAAACAATGTCCGTTCCTAAAGTAGACGCTTAATGTGACCATTCCTTATCTCTGAAACGAGTTGCAATCGTCGTTTGAAAGTATTTATGACAGTGTTGCATGCAACTTACTAGATAATCAGTCTCATTTCCTGACCAATCGAATATTTCATTGTATTGATTGCGTTCTTATATCTCGAGAAGTAGGCTACAAGAGGCAAGGCATTTTTTTCGTTTAGATTAAAATTCAGTAGTATAAGTATCTTTCAATATGTACGTTTAAAAACAAGCATTCAATATTAGTAACTATTATTTACGTATTTGTTAAATTTATTTGATTAATACTAGCCAGTGCGTTTGTTTCACGTATTTTCAGAATTTTAAGTAGATAATATCCAAATATATGTTACACACAAACAGTACTATGTCGGATGCACGGACGGGCCTCGTATAAACTATATTAAATAGGTTACAAACACGTAAATTTATTTAATGCTAACTATTGAGATATGGAGTTCTATCAGTGAAATAAAACCTATTTCAGTCACTGTTATCTGATCTCAGCTTGTAGTGATAAAATTTTAACATTTCCATGCGCGCTACGCGCACTTGAAAATATTGAATTTTATCACTACACAATGAGATATAAACCATATTAAATCAAACCAAACAAATATCCTCTATCTACTGTTAGATGTGTTACGTGACCATAAAACTTAGGATCAAAACTTTTTTACACATGCCCAATGTTGCTTATATTTGAGTGTATGTTAGGTAGATACATTTCATTCACTCGTGCAAAATCTCATATTTGTAGATGCAGTAAGTACTGAAGACTGTTAAACGTTTTCTGATTAGAGGATATTACCCTTTAATTTTGCAAAGGACGGCATGCTAGTAGTGGGTCCATTTACAGCTCTCTGATATGCTTCCTATTCATTGTGCGATGACCGGACAATAATTATACAGACTCTATGATATGCCTAACCTCAAACCTTTATAGACGGCCGGTACATGTATTGATGCTTGTTTGTTACATTGTCTTGTCGTGCCCTTAAATTGTATTCTATTTTTGTTGATCTGACTTCTGATAGGTCATTGGGTACATATGTGTTTATATACTAATTCATGTTTTACATTCTTTTACAATCTGTCACTGTGGTCTGTTTGTTCGGGAGCATTACATGTTTTCGGGGTGAGATGTCGTGTTTTTAGCTAACTTTCAAATAGTGACATGTGAGCTTTTATGACCACCCTGCGTTCGTCGTCAGTCACAACAACAGGCCAAATCAAAACCACCTCATAGGAATATTCCTTGGGTGAGCATATCTAAATATAGCTTAAATGTTGATATATATCAATAACTCTGGTCGCCATGACAATCGATTTGGAATAACTTATAAAATAATTAAAAATCAAACACTGGCCAGATTTCTATCATGGCATTCTTGCTGTGAGTTCCTATTAGTGTTTTTTATGCTCGACTGTTTCTGTTGAGTGCTGCCAACGCTGACCATTTAGTCAGTACATGAATCCGTTTATTATCAATGTGGTACTTTATGGAAGACAAAATGTACGAATTGGAAACAAATATACAAAAAATCCTGTTAATCAATGGCTTGTCCGGAGCATAACTCCGGACAATCATTTTCATGGAAACAATTTCCCATATTGGGACAAGCACTTGGTTCGGGGAGCATAATTCGGTTTTACCGATTCCTTGTTTACATACGTTGTCATGGTAACATATTTGATAAAACGATTTAACAAAATTCTAATGATAAAATTAAATGTATAGTGAATTGATGTTAGCACATGAAAACTTTCACGGACATTGAAAAATTGGACCGAATAGGACCTTTTTGCCCCATTACATTTTCATTTTGAAATTCCCTTTGACACAACACCTTGTTTTTAATCCGCTCATCCGCTCCCTATGTTCAACTCGGTTGAAGCGTATACTTCATTATATTCAGGCGGATTGTGTGTATTTAATAGCTCTTGTTTATATTTGGGGAGCACTATGTGTATTTAACAGCTCTTGTTTATATTTGGGGAGCATTATGTGTATTTAATAGCTCTTGTTTATATTTGGGGAGCATTATGTGTATTTAATAGCTCTTGTTTATATTTGGGGAGCATTATGTGTATTTAACAGCTCTTGTTTATATTTGGGGAGCATTGTGTGTATTTAACAGCTCTTGTTTATATTTGGGGAGCATTGTGTGTATTTAACAGCTCTTGTTTATATTTGGGGAGCATTGTGTGTATTTAACAGCTCTTGTTTATATTTGGGGAGCATTGTGTGTATTTAACAGCTCTTGTTTATATTTTGGGAGCATTGTGTGTATTTAACAGCTCTTATCATATGTTGGGTGCATTGTGTGTATTTAACAGCTCTTGTCATATGTTTGGCGCATTGTGTGTATTTAACAGCTCTTGTTTACATTTGAGGAACATGGTGTGTATTTGACACCTCTTTTTTATATATTCAGGGCGCATTGTGTGTATTTAACAGCTCTTGTTTATATTTCGGGCGCATTGTGTATATAACAGCTCTTGTTATATTTGGGGAGCATCGTGTGTATTTAACAGCTCTTGTTTATATTCGGGGCGCATTGTGTGTATTTAACAGCTCTTGTTATATTTGGGGAGCATTTTGTGTATTTAACAGCTCCTGTTTATATTTTAGGCGCATTGTGTGTATTCAACGGCTCTTGTTATACTTGGGGAACATAGTGTGTATTTAACAGCTTTAGTTTATATTCGCGGCGCATTATGTGTATTGAACAGCTCATATTCGGGGCGCATTGTGTGTATTTAACAGCTCTCGTTTATATTTGGAGAGCATTGTGTATATTTAACAGCTCTTGTTATATTTGGGGAGCATTGTGTGTATTTAAGAGCTCTTGTTTATATTCGGGGCGCATTATGTGTATATAAGAGCTCTTGTTATATTTGGGGAGCATTGTGTGTATTTAACAGCTTTGTTTATATTCGGGGCGCATTGTGTGTATTTAAAAGGTCATATTCTGGGCGCATTGTGCGTATTTAACAGCTCTTTTTTATTTGGGGAGCATTGTATGTATTTAACAGCTCTTGTTTATATTTGGAGAGAATTGTGTGTATTTAACAGCTCTTGTTTATATTTGGGGCGCATTGTGTGTATTTAGCAGCTCTTGTTTATATTTGGGGAGCATTGTGTGTCTTTGACAGCTCTTGTTTATATTCGAGGCGCATTGTGTGTATTTAACAGCTCTTGTTTATATTCGGGGCGCATTGTGTGTATATAACAGCTTTTGTTTATATTTGGAGAGCATTGTGTGTATTCAACAGCTCTCATTTATATTTGGAGAGCATTGTGTGTATTTAACAGCTCTTGTTTATACTTGGAGATAATTGTGTGTATTTAACAGCTCTTGTTTATATTCGGGGCGCATTGTGTGTTCTTAACAGCTCTTGCTTATACTTGGGGAGCATGGTGTGTATTTAACAGCTCTTGTTTATATTTGAGTAGCATTGTGTGTCTCTGACAGCTCTTGTTTATTATGTGAAATTGAAAAACTACCAATGTTTTCCTTCTACTTACAGAACCAGTATGTGATGCACAGGTCGTAGTAGATGCAATTGTGTGCGCACTAAGTGTTTGTGAAGTCAATGCTGAGTTTGTGCAATGTTTGAAGGACACTTGTGTACCCGAAGTATTGGCATTGTTCCGTAATGGAGGAGCAAAATGCATCATTTGTTTGCTTAATGGATTCCCAACCAATATCGACAGGTATGTTGAAAATCTATCTGCTTTACTCGAATATTGAGCAAGATTTATTGGACGACACAATGTATGAATGCAGTCTTCCAGTTTAAATAGTTGGACATATATTGGTCCCAACCCCGAACCCATACTTAATGACTCAGTTATCGCAACAACCCCATAAGTTATTATCGATAGAGCTACTTCAGATAACATAATAAATGGGTAAATAATAGCAGGAATAAGTTAACGTAATATTCATGGATTCTACTTATTACATTTTTAGCTCCACTTTTCGAAGAATAAGAGGAGCTATTGCAGTCACCCGAGCTTCGGCGTCGGTGCCGCCGTAATGCTTATGTAAATGTTTAGGTATAGGTTTTAAAACCTTTATTTGATAATTTGCTTACTAGTTCGCCATCTTGACCCCAACCTTTACACAGGAGTTGGTAACTCTATCAAGCATTTTGATGTCATTTAGATACAAGTTTTTTTAACCTCTAATATCTTCAAAGTGCATTGACATAATTGCTTTGATACTTTGCATATGTTCATGCTGTTAAAATGTTTTAACTTGTTTAGTTGCGGAGAAACTCCAAACGTCACTGTTTACTGGGACATCAACCCTATGGGATTGCTTATGCTGTCTAAACGACCGATGTCAAACCGACAAATTGTCCCACACTACCAAGGTGTTGCTATGAGTTTTCCTAGAGGTTATATTCAAGCAAAGGTATGTTTTTTATTGTGTTATCAACAATATTCCATTTTTTCCGAACATTTCTTTCCTATTAACCTCCCTTGACTGCATCGAAATAATGACACTCTTGCATCCCGTTACCTTAATAGTTTATTGTTCATGTTCATGTCACCCGTTGCGTACATAAAGTAATACTAATCGCTGGCTTAGAATTGGAAGGTCGTAAGTACAAAATTAATATTTTGAGAAAACAATAAAAACTGTTTGAAATATATTCTTTACTTAAAGAAAAACAAGTTTTTTAAACTTCAGTTTGGTCAAACATGATTAGAAGCGCATCGAGATGAAGAGTTCACATATGCATGAGTCCTATAAGGTCGAAATTAGAAATTAAGTCAGCGAAATGTACAGAGACTGCGGTATTGAATCTTACTATTTGGAAATTTGGCAACTGTACGATGTATTCACATATTTATGCATCTTTATTTGTAAAAAGAACATAATTTGTTGCCCATACTATATGTTTATATAATAACCTTAAGGGATGTCAAAAAACGTACTTAGTGTATAGAAAAAGAGACGCATAATTTAACGTGTTGTATCTACTACACTTGTAAAAATCAACGTGTTTGCTCAGTACACCTATAACGTTTATGATACCCGCTGATAAGCCATGCAGGCAAAATATTATATTAAGTCAGACAGGGAAGGCAGCACTCAACTTAACCAGCCGAGCACAGAAAACATTAAAAAAAAACACAAAGCACAATGCCCAACTGAACCAACCGAGCACAGGAAACATAAAACACATAAAGACACAATGCCCAACTAAACAAGCACAGATCCGCCCAAGTCCAAGCTGTCAAAAATATAATAAATTACTACTAGCTGAATGACCCAGTTTCCACAGCAAAAGGACAATAATGCCTAGTTTTAGCTGTCAGAGAAATCTTAAAACGAAGAAGTGCCCAACACACTACCGACCAAGAAAATTAAATATCCCTTGTCCGCCTGTTTAAAAGCTGAATAGAAAAGATTCAGCAACCAAAAGGCGCCTACGCTGAATGACCTAATAACAACAGTAAAACTGCTGAACTACATTGTTTTAGCTGCCTTTAGTCCCAAAATTTAAGTAGCAGTATTAAAACGTTGGAAGGCCCGATTTCAGCAACAAAAAAGCTGAAAGCCTTAGCAGGATGACCTAGTTTTAATAAGTATAAAAGCTCCGCGAGTCGCATGTGTCGCCTGACAAAATACACCTTTATCATGGAAAACTATCCAGTATTGGGCTACATATCAGACTCACAACAGTTCTCTAGTCATCTGAACTAAAAACGACAAAGCAGTGCTCTGGACAAAAAAATGTCCTGATAAAATCAATCAGATAGGAATCATTCAAACACTATACAAGCTAGAGTTATGATTCTTGTGCACTGCACTTCATGTCACAGCAAAGAAACATGCATACCTATTTTTGAGTCATTAATACTTATGGTGACAAAGTTATGCCACGGACAAGAAATGCTTATACAATCAATCAAAGGGAAAAATTCAAAAATAACACAAGGTAGAGTTACGGTTTTTGTGTACTGCACTTGGACATTTGGTAAGAAACATGCATACCAAGTTTCATGTCATTCAACCTCATGGTGACAAAGTTATCATCCAGACAAGAAATGCTCAAATTAAATCAATCTAAGTGAAATAATTCAAAAACGATGCAAGGCAGAGTTATGGTTCTTGCGCACTGCATTTCGGCTTATTGCAAGAAACATGCATACAAAATCGTGAGTCATTTAAACTTAAGGTGACAAAGTTATGCTCCGGAAAAGAAATGCTCTAATAAAATCAATCAAAAGGAAATAATTCAAAAACTATGTCAGGTAGAGTTATGGTTCTTGCGCACTGCACTTCGGCTTATTGCAAGAAACATGCATACCAAATCTAGAGTCATTTGAATTTAAGGTGACAAAGTTATGCTCCGGACAAGAAATGCTCTAATAAAATCAATCAAAGGGAAATAATTCAAAAACTATGACAGGTAGAGTTATGGTTCTTGTGCACTGCAGTTCGGCTTATTGCAAGAAACATGCATACCAAATCTAGAGTCATTTATACTTAAGGTGACAAAGTTATGCTTCGGACAAGCAATTTGTGACGCCGCAGCCGCAGCCGCCGCCAAAGTAACACCTATATGTCGACTTTTCAGGCGACACAAAAATGGCGTAATTGAACAAATGGAGATATGACGTTGCAAGCAATACAGACGTCCCCCATTGCGTTTTTAATAAATAAATAGGAAAGTATACAGTTTTAATTACTCATTACGTCATACCTTATTTTGTAATATATATCGATGGCTTAGGTGGGTGTTTGTGTTTATAATCACCAAGGTAAGGTATTACTACTAAGTTGTTTGGTTGTCAAAATACGGGGTAAAATTGAACCCAATCAAATACGAGTAGCGTAAGTTTTGTCCGGGGGCATGCTCCAAAGGGAAAAATGTTAAACCATTGGATCAATCTGGTGCGTTCTGAGATAATTATTTGATATTTTACAAGACATGTTTTGTTAAAAGATCAATTAGTTTTTGTTTTGTTAAGGATGCTGGATCGGTTTAATGCGCATGCGTCATTTGTCATAGTACGTTTGGTGCCTTATAAATGTAAAAATGTGTCGAAATAATCTAAAATAAATCAAATTGAACAGTTTTGATAAGTATTATGCAATAAAATTAGAAAATACTAATCGAAATGACGGTTTTCATTTCGAGAAAAATTTTACGTTACAAAATAGGTGGGTGGGGTAAAAAAATAAAAATATTGCTATTTATGTCAAATTTTTTGGGAGTCAGGTTCGTTTGGTAATGTTTGTTTATTTTGTGTTGATGTGTTTTCGCGGTATTTACACGTTCAATAAATTTTATTTTAAGCGTTTTCATTGATTTTCTCAGCATTTTAGTCACATTTAACCAAAATAAAAACAAAAATTGCGAAAAAGATACCTCGGTGACATTTTGAAGATCTATGTCACTAGACTTATTTTACAAAATATTAAAAAAAGTTTAAGGTGGGAAAAAAGTTATTAGGATTTTACCTGGGTGTTTCTTTTGCTGCATTCAATATGAAGTGGGTTGGGTAAAAGAGCAATATATATTAGACCAAAATTTAATATACCCTTTTTGGTATATTGATCATGCATAACAATGTGTACCCAAACTATATTGAAAACTATTTTGTTATTTAGATCACATACAACAAATAAAAATGTCAAATTTGAACACCACCACCAATTTACCAATTTCCATGGAATTATAAAAATAATTCATACACACTTCAATCAGGGCTTATTACCCGAAAAACGAGTTCCGTGACCTAGTGTTTTTTCATCATAGTTTGTGTCAGTATAGATTTCTTTACTTCCTGGCAAAATTTGAGCAAATTCTGAAAGTGAGACCCTAAGCGCTCCAACATCCTTAAAAGATCAATCAAAATTAAGTCCTTATTTTGTAAATAGTTTTTATAATTATTACACGGATGCCCGAATTCTGAGAGTTAACTGGTTTGGTAAGGGAATCTAACATAGCAATGTCAAAGTTTAAAAGCCATATATGAGCTTGCGCAAACTTAATGTTGAAATGTATTATTGTATTTTTGTAGCTTTTTTCAACAGTTACGTGATAACTAATAGACTAAAATAATTTTGCGACGAAGCGAGCACGAAAATTCACATTTTATACTTTTTAACCAAGGATAAAAGGCAAATAACCTATTACAAGACAATTTTAGGCGGAAAACTATGAATATGGTCTGAATTATTGGGGGGGGGCAAACGATATGTTGGCCCCCCTGTCCCAACATTGGCGGGCCTGCCCCCCCCCCCCCTTCTCCTACGCCCATGTATAAGACTTATGCATGTTTGAAATCTGCATCTCATGGCGATTATACTTGCATGAAAATCGGAAGTGGTCATGTTGATCAAACTGAAGTTTATAACCTTGTTTCATATGTAAAGAGAATTTTTCAGACAGGTTTTTCTTGATTTCTCAAAATATTGATTTTGTACTTATAAGTTTCTAATTCTGAGCCAGCGATATATCGTGATTTATCTTCAGATTGACGACGAAACTCTATTCGCATGTTCTCATCAGACTCCTACTGATATAATTTCTTTCGAACGTAAGTAGAAAAAGTTACCAATTTTTGAGGGCTGCTTTCAGCAGTTCAGCCGTTCAGTGGTTCAGCCAGTCTTTGACACTTAAACTTCCACTGGTCATTTGACTACCTGTGTAAACCTGCGTTCGCAACCTGCGGCGTCCAGGACTATTGAACATGTTCAGACACAGCCCTTACAGATATCAATTCACATATTGGTCGAGTGGAGCATTTGTGTTATTCTTGCTCAGAGAAATTAAGCAATGGTCTAGACGGGGTTGAACCCGGGACCGCTCGATCCCTAAGCGTACGTCCTTCATCTTAGTTACTGCACCACAGAGCAAACGCATCCACAACGAAACGTCAGCTTGTATTCAAAACTAAATTCAAGAAGTCATTGTCTGGTAGGTGAAGCTAGGTCACAATAAATATATATATATATATTCAATGTAGTTTGTAAACAGATCAATGACCTAAATTAACGCGGTAAACAATAATATATATATATATATTATATATATATATATATATATATATATATATATATATATATATATATATATATATATATATTGAATAATGTATAAGTGTATGAGGCACTAACGGTGATAACATATACCTCCATGCTAGATACAGGTAACCCAACATTGCATACGTATATCCCCTTCTTTGTTTATAGCCTGACTCCAACACACTGATTTCCCCCTATCAAAACCGGAGATCATTTTACTGCTAATACTAGTAATAGACATAACGCATGGAATTATGTTCAATGTATCCAGTTTTAACTGAGCTCTCGAGTCGTTAAGGTACATTTGTGTATTTGTATTTGTATATTAAAGTGCAGCCGATACCATGGATGGCCTAGGTATTGTCTGCGTTCATGTAAAGAAGTTTAGCAATTGCAAGCTAATCGATCTACTTGTTGAAACAGTTGTCATAAACCTAAATTAAAATCGCTATACATATTTCAGCAATACTCGACATGCTCATCGCAAACTTCAATCTTCAAAATGAGTACGAAATAGGTGATCTCATTAGCAGACTTAGTCATGAAAAGGCTTTGGTGTTGTTGGGAGCAATAAATGTTGGTCGATCCTTTCCAGGTGTACATCCTATAGAAGAAGGTCAGTGATTGATTAGTCTGTTGTTTCTAGATCGGATTTTATGTTCAATGTATATGATTATGGACGCATTTGTTCTATGTTCACTGTGGTAGTACTAAATAAATAGTAAGACAATTCAAAATATCAGCTGACAAACAAAGCTACTATGCAAAGTTTCAATTTAGCGACACACAAGGGGAAGACCGATTTCATCCAAAAATCAAGTTATTGCTGATACAGAGACATAGTAGTCTAGCATCTAGACTTTTTAGTGTGAAAAAAAGGTCCAGAGCGTTTCTTGATTTATTCGTGTAGAGGGATGCTTGAAGTTTAATTTTAGCGAGGGTGGACATCTGAGATCCTGTAGGTTACCATGGAAACAATGATGGTGTCAAAATTTCTCGCCAAATTTTTAGTACACACTCCGTCTTAATCTAACCTTTCAAACTAGTACGTACAACCACATATCAATTTTATTATGTGTAGTATTTAAAGTACCGGTATGGAGCTCAGAAATGATATGTTGGTCAAGGTCATTTAATGTTAAGGTCAAGGTCATTTAGAGGTCAAATGACCTAAAAATGGGTAAAAAATGTGTTTTTACCCAAAATAGTTGTCATTAATGTGCGCAATTTTGTCCATATACTTAATTAATGTATTTCAACATCGCCTGCCATCAGTTGCACTTACAATAAATTTATTTCGTGTTGACATGGCGAAAAATAATGAAATAAGGGGGAATTTCGTAACCCCACCTCAATTGAAATTTTCCATGTATTTTGATTAGCATGACAAAACTGTATGCGTTGCATTTGCTTTACCAAGTGTAAAAGTACAAAATGTGCATACATACTATTGTATGCGCAACCTTATTACACAATGATACCTAGCTCAGCATTCAAATTGATATGTTGACCAAGGTCACGAAAGTAAAGGTCATTACAAGGTGAAAGTTCAAGGCAATTGTTCCAGCCACATTTGTATGTTGTTAAAAGTGCAATAGCTTTGGTTTCTTTTGCTTTAGCGAGGAGTATATCCTCAAATCATGTTTTTTTTGTTTATTTATGTAGGCAGGTGTTTGAAGTTTAATGCTAGAGAGGGTGGATAGCTGAAATAAAGTCAGTTACCATGGAAACCAAGATGGCGGCCACTTTTACAGCTCATAACCAGTCCAAATTTCATAGCCCGGGCCGAAAACCCACAAAATTGATCTAACCTTTCATTGGTTTTTCTTCAATAATTTCAGTAGACAAGGCCGTTGGAATGGAATTTCTGAAGGGTGACATTTTGTCACCATTGTCAGCAACACAAATGTATTCCATATTATCCCAATTTAACATTTTGTTCTCCTTTTTTCACACATCAAACATTTATATCGTCAATTATATAAAACATATTTCAAAAGAATGACTTTCCGGTTTTACTCTTTAACATTTACTTCAAATATTAATATTTTCAACGGTGCTTTCATAAAAATGCACTTTAAACGTTTCTAGTTGTAATGTCTACAAAAATGTTTAATTATAGCAAATGGTTATCATGAAAAACTTGGAAACCTCTACTCCAAAGTGGTGTTTCCGGATTTGATGTAATGCATAAAATAAAAAAGTTACGAAACTGTAACATATATATTTGAAACAACCTGTATCTAACCAATTGCAACTAGAACTGCCACTGCGTGACTAATGATACCCCCACATACTGCTTTGTCACAGACGCATGGTAAACCACATCCATAAAAGCTTTCGCATGGTGGACAACAATTCTACAGTTTTTTTAAATTCAACAATATATGACGAATTTATGGTCTAGACGACGTAAATTATGGTCATTCCTGATCTTTGAACTCTTAAAGATGCTGCCTCACCTACCTACCTACCTAATCCTCTTCGGGCTGGTTTGCCTCACAGATTGGGCTAAATATTTTGTATATCGTGATTTTCCAACCTAACCAAGTATTGGTGTAATAGAAAGCCACTGATGGTTGCTTTATGAAAGATTTGGTGCAAATAAGCAATTTTGACCACTCTCGATATTGTCCACTGAATATTTTCACTGTGGGGAACCCACGTAACCAGATGCTAATGTTCGGAGCCAATTTTGTAAACAAACCGCCTCGATTCAGGTAACATCTTGGCTTGCAACTTTCTTAATAATTGGTCGATCTGGATGAAATATAGACGAGCGCCGTCTCCTTTCAAAAGCAAATCATCATTGCTCTTACCTTAGTAACAATATTGTTTACTTTTTGTTATTTGGACAACGGCGCATTTCGTAAACCGCAATATGCTATGCTGCGGTTCGGAGCAATTCACTAAAAAATGTCCTTAATAAATTACAGCTTCATTAAAAGTTACAATTTAATAGCGTTAATGTGGGTCGTAAAATTTAAGACCGACAAACAAAATATTTCTGATAAATTTGAGCAACAGACTAAATGAGACGACATAAACAAAAATGCTACAGTTCGGAGCTGAAATGAAAATGCTACAGTCCGGAGCTATTTTCAGAAATTGCTACGGTTCGGAGCTAAGTTTCAAAGTATACCATATGTAGGAAAAGAAGCAGGGCTCTATGCAGTCTGACAAGTGTCACATGCTATATGGCGTATAATATGCTGTTATATCAAGGTATGGGAATGGATGAGAAGGAATATAACATGACAGCCGAACACATTTTAACAGAACCATGTACACACAATGGCACATCTCCAAGCTTCGTAAACACGACCCGATGTTAACCCGTGCAAGTAGCACGGCATACATTCAATCTTGGTTTGAACTTGTGTCAGCCAGTGAAACAAAATTAATAGAACAACAAAACCCTGCATCAACTCGTGATCAATACAGCTATAAGCAAACAACTTTGATCCGGACAAAACGTTGTCTAACATCTCTGATCCAGAGTCGACTGTTAAACCATCTTTTTGCACAAAAGTGCCCAGTGCCAGCACAGAGGGGTCCGATATGCATATACACCATGATGTAAAGGTTATAAATATTTTCAGAAACATTATATTGAATTGATTATAATTGTATTTAAATATTTTACGAAGACAACTAGCATTGTTCGTTTTAAACAAGTTTGTGAATCCTGTGACGTGAAACAACTTTAACTTCAAGCAAAACAAATCATCATTTTTTCAGAATGGTTGTTTTAAGTGAATATGCAAAATGCAGTTGTGAACCTGTTTTGGAGGATGTTCATGCGGGGTTACTGGTCCTGTCGGGTAGTTTTTAAACGTGGATGACCTGAACAGGGACGGTCGCGAAAGGTGTCAGTGTGCTAGTAGCGTGAATCAAGACGCAACATTGCCAAACCATGACAATTAAGGACATGTTCTATAGTTTTTTCTTCCATGAGTTTTTTAACTCACATTATTTTATGGGAAATTTTATTCTGAAAGCATTAAGCTGAAGCAAAACAGGGGTCATCCAACTCGTTTTCTCAGAAAATGAGATTTTCTATAAAAATCACAATTTTTTTCATCAGATTCTTTTTAGTTCAGATGTACAAAACAAACATATTTTAAATATACCTATGCACATTTTGAATCTTTAATACCATTCACACAATTTTGACAACAAATGAATTTTTAAAATTTGCCCAAAATTAAAGCTCGAAAATTAAAAAAAAGATACATTATTGACTAATTAAAATGATTTTTTTATTTAGCAAATGATGTTGATGAAAGTGTGCTCCATCGTAATATTAAAAAAAACATAGGTAAACGTGCTTCTTTTTGCGCTATTTAACCAGAATTGTCTCCCTTTTTAAAGTAAATGGTATGAAAATGACCCAAAATAGTACTCTTAGAGGCCAATAAAAAAATCTGGTTTTTATATTAATTTATTTTCCAAATTATGTTAATGAAAGTGTACTCTATAAGAATATTAAGAAAAAAGATAGGTCAACATGCCTCTTTGTACAAGCATCCCAATGATGTAAATATGCACATGTTTGGACAATCATGGCATTTTTATTGAGAAACACATGACTCGTCTGTTGTGATTTTCTTTTCATTATCGTGCGACCAGGATAATGTGATATTTACAAATATGAATCGGTTTGGTCAACTGTTGGTTGCACAATTAGTTTTACAAATTACTAAAGTAAACAGATAAGGTCAGTATTGTACTAAAAATCAGTGATAAATCCTACTCATCTCGTCGGCTGGCTCTAATAGTCTCCAATGTCCATTTTTGAAAAAAATGAGATTTTTGCACTTTCTGTCTAATTTGACATTGCTCAATGTCCTGTGAAAAAAATACGTCATCATTTCAAGTGCAGAGTGCTTTTTGTCAGTAATGTATTGCTCAAAGTCCAGTATTTGAACCACTACGTAGCGTGCATGTTGATGAATGTCCCGGAGATTCGTTACTTTAAGTGCAACTTAAACTAAAAAACATAATGTTGACCAATTGTCGTCCTTTATTTTGTCACGTGATTAACTGAAAAGTTCAATGTTAAGTTGCTCATTGTCCTCTACCAGTCGTTCTTATATGATCCAATGTCCAAATCAACCAATGAGACCGCGTAATTTCGGTAATATTTTGTCCAAACTCCAGGTGTGCAACTAATAAATCAAAAGTTGCTCAATGTCCAAATTCGGGATAACACACTTTTTCAAAACGGACGTTTCTACGTCAATTTTAAGGCAGCATAATGAATGTAATGGGAAGAATGAAGCCATAGTACTATATCTACGTTTTTAAAATTTTAAAATCGGTTGACATAAAGATAATTGACAAAGTCAAATGTTCAAACCTAATTTTCTCCAAAACATGATCTTTGCACTTTGATCACTATTAGAACCAGTCGACGATCTGTTTAATCCACCTTTGTGGAATGTACCAAACTTTCCCCGCATTTCCTTATCCTAGGCGCACTATAACATTTTACAAATGATTAGACGCCTCTGGAAAACGGATTTTTACAATAAAAGAAAAAAAATCGAGGATAAATACGTTGCGTTTCTAGATGTACTAAGCATAGTTCAAACTCCAAGAAACGCGTTGTTTGTGTGCTTCTACATTTGTCACCACATGACAAAATGATGCGGAAGATGCCTACACGAATACATTTTAAAAAGGGTGTCCGGCATCGACATGTGTGTGTGTTATTATTTTAGTGTTCCGCGTAACTGTTAAAAAATTGAATGATCGATGATCTTAATAGTATTGATATTTAAAAAGTCACATAACACATATTCTTAGCTTTGAGCAGCCGTAGCATTTTCTGAAAATAGCTCCGAACCGTAGCATTTTCTGAAAATAGCTCCGAACCGTAGCATTCAGCTCCGAACTGTAGCATTTTTATATATGTCGTCTCATTTTCTATAAGTTTCGTTCCAACATGCTTTGTGAATTATGTTATTCACACGTGATCGAACTGTAACATCAGCAAACTACAGCGTAACAATCAGTGAGGTAGTTTTATTTCCGATTCGGTTTCCTCAAAGGCGAACAAATTTCAGGCAATTTAAGTAATACCGGTAGTAGTGTTAATTTTATAGGGTATTAAAGGGGCATGCCCAGAAACTGAAGTGTCTTGGTTTGCATACAACAAAATTGCGTTTATCACTTGTAAAACCAACTATTACCAACAAAAAGTCGAAGAAGAATTTGACTTATAAATTTACTCTATAACGCGCGCTTCGATATTTTGTATATCGATTTGAATAAAAGGCTGTCAGCCTTTTATATACGACAACGATATTTAGTTATTCTTGAATTATATTTTGTTTAAACTAGAGGGATATTTCGTTACAGTTTACAGTGTTTACATTATTTAACTTAGGTATTCAAATGATACCAATTTGACTGCTATTCGAGACACTTCGGTTCCAGGGCATGTCCCTTTAATACCGTATAGAATTTTTGATGTAAACATACTAAATAACGACCAAATGCCGAAGTTTCTCAAGTTATTTTAGATGTCAGTGTGGTTGTTTATTGGATATACAGCCAACTGTACCAAATTTACGCGAATATTTGACAATTTTATTTTATTTTTGCAATACACCAATATATGAGGCAGTCCCTTTAAATGTGACATTGACCTTTGCGATATTTAAAATATTGTTTTGTATGACACAATGTTTGATAGGGGTGAACAATTGTGCCAGGTTATTTTAAAATCCCAAAATGAATGACATAGATACGGCCAGGACAAGCTAAATTAAGACCTTTGAACTCCAAGTGTGACCTTGACCGTTGAGATATTGACGTAATTATTTCGCTTCGAACACCATGTGGTAGTAGTGAGTATTTGCGTCATATTAATTTCTGGATTTAGTTATGCACTGGAAAAGCTCAATTATGGCTATTTTGACCTTTGGACTCCAATTATGACATTGACCTTTTAGATATTGACGTAATTGTTTCGCATGGCACTGAGTCTTATCAAGGCAATTAAATGTAGTTATTCAACAATCTTTCAATGCATACAAACGATGAAGCATAGACAATATTTGGGGCAGACGGACAGACCGACAAAGTGACTCCTATATAGCCAGCCCCCTTTTAAGTAGTGGGGTATAATAACTGAACACGCATTGTCCTCGGAAACCACACATTTTTGGCTCACAATCAATTTGCAAGAAATCATTGTACATGTGCAATAAACTAACACGATTTAGCTTTATATTTGTAATGAGATGGGCATTCAGCTTTTTGATTGCAGAAACTGGTTCATTTAGAATTTCGACAGCTTGGACATGGGAGGATAATAACTTGTTTAGTTGGGCATTGTGCCTTGTATGTTTTTTATGTTTTCTGTGCTCGTCTGGTTGAGATGGGCATTGTGCCTTGTATGTTTTATGTTTTCTGAGCTCGGTCGGTTAAACCGAGTGCTGCCTTTCCTGTCTGACTTTATTTTAACTTTTTGTTTTTGTATCATCTTTACAGGAAGATATGAGCTGTTGAATGATGTATTTAACACATGTCCGGTGAAGCAATGTACAGTATGTGCGAACAACCCCTACAATGGTTTCGATGTCACTGCTTTAGATGTGAGTACTGACCATATCTTTGCAACTGGTCCACTACAAGTCACCAACACAAAGGTAACACGAGCTATTTTCTTATAAATTCGTATAAAATTTGAAATGTAAATTATAAAATATACAATATATTAATGGTATAAATCATACTGAGGTATTATTCTTTTCCCCTTTTTTGTTTATAACGTTTTTTTGCCGTAATAAGTGATCTCCCTTTTATCGATGGGTTCTCCACGTCCATACACGTATGTCCTAATTTTGTATTTGGATACTTTTAGTAAATAAACAAGGGGAGATAATTTCAAAACTTGGCCATATAGAGTTATCTTGGTCATTGCACTTCACCTAGTTGCCATCTATTCACATACTAAGTTTCAAGTCAATGCCTCTAATAGTTTTAGAGGTTTGCTCTGGACAAAATATGGGACGGACGGAAGGACGGACGGAAGGACGGACGGAAGGACTATTATTCTGTCGGCTGGGGATAATAATCAATGTATTTGACGAAACAAATAAATTGAATACATGTGACTTTTGAGCTAATTATTTCGCTGTTAAATCACTCGACATTTGTGAAGGCAGTTATGTACAGATTAGAGATAAGTTTCTATGCTAATACTGGTTGATAATTTATTACAGAACAATGTGACACTCTTCACTGTTTGTCATGTATGACTAAAATAATAAAAACATCGTCGGCATATAACCATAAACATGATACTTTAGAAGATAGCGCTATACACATGTGCGATTAAGTATTGACCAGCGCTTAGAATATGTTGCTGAAATGCGACAACTGTTAGTTGTTGCAGTAGCGTCGTTACAATGAAATAAAACAAGAGTGCACAAAGGGAACTAGGTCTCTCACATGTCAAAGTAGTACATACAGCCCCCTATATCGAAACTTGACCTAAAATCAATTGAGACAAACATTCTGACCAACTTGCATGAAGAGCCAGTAAAAAACACAGTCTATATAACATACAAACATCTTTTTCATGATTTGACCTTTGACACGGGGACACTCAAAATAAATATTGACCTAGATAGTTTTGAGATGATCATTGTGGTCTTGTTTCATACAGATTACTAGTACGCAACAACTTTAACATCCAGAAGTTACGCAATTTTTATCTATGATTTGATTTGTGACCTAGTTTTGAATCCATGATGAACCGATATCAAACTAGACCTGTGTTATTTTCAAATGATCATTGCGACAAAGTTCATAAAGATGAGGCTAACATTATGACCTCGAGTGACTATATAAAGTTTTTCTAAGGTTTGATATTACGAAATAGTTTTTTGATTCCAGATGACCTAATATCGAAACTGACCTACATTTTGATGAGATGATCATTGTGTCAGATTTTCATAACAAGAGGGCCAAAAGGGACATAGGTCGCTCACCTGCCGTAGTAGTGCATGCAAGTTCTGTGATTTGACCTAGTGACCTCGCACTTGGCCTAGAGTTTGTTGAGATGATCATTGTGACCAAGTTTCATAAAGATAATGTCAAAATTATTCCCTCTAGTGACTACAAAAGGTTTTTACATGAATTGACCGACCTTGTGACCTAGTTTTTGACCCTAATCGACTCAATATCGAACTTGACATAGATGTCGTTAAGATGATCATTATGGCCATGTTTCATAAATATTAGACCAAAATTTTGACCTCTAGTGACTACACAAGGTTTTACTATGATTTGACCTTGTAACCTAGCTTTTGACCCCGGATGACCCAATATCGAACTTGACCTAGATATTATTGAGATGATGATTGTGACCAAGTTTCATAAAGAATAGGCCAAACTTGTGACCTGTAGAGACTACACAAGGTTTTACTATGATTTGACCTTGCTACCTAGTTTTTGATCCCGGATGACCCAATATCGAAATTGACCAATATTTTGTTGAGATGATCATTGTGACCAAGTTTCATAAAGATTAGGTCCAAATTATGACCTCTAGTGACTACATAAGTTTTTTTTTATAATTTGACCTAGTGACCTAGGTTTTGACCTCAGATCACCCAATATCAAACTTGACCTAGATTTTGTTGAGATGATCATTGTGACCAATTTTCATAAATATTAGGCCAAAAGTGTGACTCTAGAGAGGACACAACCCAATTGTTGACGGACGGACGGACGGACGGACGTACGGACGTAGAGTGATCACAAAAGCTCACTCTGTCACTTTGTGACAGGTTAGCTAAAAAGTTAGTCAGTAGCCTACTGTTGACATGAAACACCATAAATGGTTCTTGTTTAAATTAATTAATGTATCAGTGATGTTTTAGTACACATTTGACAATATCTGTTTACTTCATGTTTCTAAACATCGCATTACAAAATAAAACACCGGGTGCGAGTTTGCAATAGTCCTACCACATAGAAATGATACTCCAGTATATGCTCATTCATGTCTGACGATTCTCAGTTTATTGTGGTTTACAAATATCTGGCTTGTATTATATCCGTCCAATCACAATATCTATATGGCGTGTGTATTGTACATACAATCAATTAACATTTCCAATGCTTTAACGTTTTTTTTTAAACAATGAAAATCCAGCACAATAAAAAGACATAACATTATATAAATACGAATGTTTTATCAATGGAATGTCATTCATAAAATCATAAATCGAAATTCTCGTAAATCAGTAATCAGACTGTACTATCCGACCAACAATTTTTGACAGTTACGTCATTTTGTCAACAATTTATAAATAACCAGGGTATATCCCCAACGGATTAATGATCTTATTAAATAGAAGTATGTCCTTATCAATTCTAATAACCCAAACAAAACATGGTCCTGTGGATGTGTTGGTTGCTTCTCACACAGGCGGTCCAAGTTCAAAGCTTGTGGTAGACAAACTATATGAATGTATTTTTTGTACAATATACGGGGCACACATTTAATGATTTAATACAATTACGAATTTGAAAATATTCTTTTGTCATATGATTAATAAAAGCTCTTATAATAATCTCTAAAACACGTTTAGAACAGACGTTGCTTTCTCGTTATTCATAAAAAAGACTTATTACAATTATCTAAAACGCGTTCTTAGCCATTCAAATTAGCCATCTTAAGTTTAGTGAAATGACAAAGATGTAATTCATTTTTCACACATAATTTGTATTCAATTACAAAATAGTTACGAGCGGAAAAAAGTTACGCTGACGGGGGTCGAACTCCATACCTTTCAACTACTAATACTGCCCCGTTTTCCTTCCGACTACGATATCATATTGAGATTATAGGAAAAGAAATATAATGATAATCCACATTTTTGTAGTACAATTAATAAAGTAAACATTGGATTGTAAACACAATGTGACGTCACTGTCAGGTATTCCTGGTCAGATAGTAGCTAGTGTTTAGATATTTAATTGCCGTGGCGTTATGTGTTTCTTTAGATCTTGAATGAAAACAGACGTGCAATACTTACAGTACATGATATTTACGATATATCGGTGAATGAGTAGTTATTGTACTCATTCCTTTTAAAAACATTTAAAAACCCATCAATTAGCATTGCATTTATTCCCCCTACTCACTAAACATCAATGTAAATTGTCGTAACTATGATACAATTAAAGGTAAACAACGTTATTTTCAGCGAGTTTTGACAGTGGATGATGCGTCTGTGCAAGTTGATGGATCACCTTATCCGCTGTCACATCGTTATGGCGTGGAAGCTACGATCTCATGTTCACGTCGCGGGGCTACTAAACATCGTCCATATAGCAAACGTGGGCATAGAGGGCACAGAAGATATGCCTAGTTGCTTACTATTGAAATGGCGCACCATACATTTAATCTAATAAACCGTTCATTTTTATGGAAAACTCTATAATTGCAATCTCTTGTAAGTCCCTAGCATACACTCCAACTTTCGTGCAGAAAAAATAATGAATAAAAAAAGTACATGCTCACTTATAAGATTTGCCAAGTGTAAAATATTCTTGTTTTAAACTTACTATAAAAGAACATTGTCGGCGTATTTTTAGACTTCCCACTGCAACTTTGAATTTCCGGGATGTCACTGAGACTACTAAATCATAAGTTTTAATGCATTTCTATTAACCTAAACTTTACCGATTTAAGCAAAACAAATCGTCAATGAAAATGTAATTTTATACGTCGAATGTAATAATAATATTAATGGTGCGTCATTTTCAAGCGCACATGTACAACTCTCTGAATTATTCGTTGAATTCAGTGTTGAATAAAAAATGTACATTGCACTCTGTTTCTTGTCATATTATATTCCATTTCTTTAAACTATTGTCTTTTAACTATATGTCCCCATACGACTTCCGGACGTCAGTGTGATATTTTGTCTTTGTTAGATCCGATTAAGTGTTTATTTTCGAAAAAAGGTTGGCACTAAGTATAGTATTTACAATCCAGCATCAACCAATACAATATATCATACCCACTTAGGTTTGTATGACCTATACAACATCCAAGTCCAAGTCCCAGCTGTCAAAAAGCTGTAAGATTTAGTTTCAGCTATAAAAAACTGAATTTCCTAATTTCAGCTATAAAAAACTGAATTTCCTAGTTTCAGCTTTAAAAAAGCTAAATGACCTAGCTTCAGTTTAAAAGGTGATTATGCAATAATTATGCGATAATTATGCAATATGCAAAATTAGTAGAAATATAAGTGAAAAATAATGGATATTAAATTAAATTGAAAGTAAGTTTAGTTATTGCAATACTAATATAAACATACCTGTAATAATAGATCGCATAATAGTGAGTTGTTGATTTTTTATCGGTGTTCATTGTACAGAAGAATCTTGTCCGAGTAATGCTGGCGTGTTTAGCAAATAGCGCAAATATCTCATTGAACGAAAAGAGCTCATCACAGTAGTTACCTCCCTTGAAGTACATTAATTACAATTTTAATCGGAAATGTTAAATTACGCTTCAACTCGATTGAGTCATACTTATACTAACAAAAGGAAGTTTTCTTATTGAAAACACAAGTAATAAAAAAACATGTAACATGTGTAACATTGCCATTATGTGAGCGTTGACCAAAAACAAAGTAGAATCGTGTTAAGAAAAAAAATGTTCACGTTTTCCTGGTGAACGGCTCATATGTATATGTATGTACATCATGCGATATTACGAGGAAAGATCTATTAGTTTGGGGATCAACAACACATACTTACTAGTACACTGTCATCAGATGAAGAGGTTAATCATGGACCTGTGACCACAGATATACAAAAAGTCCTAGATGCAATCAAGTAAAAATTCAAATGACGATTCGACAGGCAAGAGAAGAGCTTAATGATGCTAGGCTGCTGATGGCTATATATGAAACGCGAACTAAGCAAATACTTGAAAGAATTTCATTTCATATAATTTATGTAAATGTATAGAAGAGGAAATTTGAACATTGAAGAGGCATGTGGATATGGCAGAGATAATTTGACATGATCCTGACCTCTATGCATGAATATATTACAAGTTAACTGCGTTGAATATATAAGTTTCCGCGAGCAAATCGTGCAATATCGGTTCTTTAGATTTGTTTTGGTATAATTACATTTCGAGCGTCTTCGTAAATAGGCCTTTTCGACTGGGCTGTTTCGTGGAGCAGGTTACAGTCTGGTTCCCGTTCTAATTTTACAGTTGTATTACTGTAGTAGTGCTGTAATTGTAGGGACGGGAACCAGGCTAAAACTTGTTACACGAAACAGCCCAGTCGAAAAGGCCTATAGTCTCCGCTTATGAAAACATACAGCCGGGGTTATAAATATAGACACTATATCAGCTGTTAAATTATGCTAATTTAAAGGTCGAGAGTCTTGTCAAATTCTCTGGAATATAATACATGTATTGGGCACAACTGGCAAGAGTTTGTTAATGGTATGTACGAACTAGCCCGTAGTTCATGATCGTGATAGTTCCGAATTAGAAATATACGTATAAACGTCTGCATCGGATAGAAGCGGACCAAAAGAAGTCGGCATTAAAGTTTAGTTTATTTCAGAATTTAAGTCATAATGCATAATAATATAAAGATAGTTGGTATAGTCCAGGAAATTTAACACGACCCTCGACCTTCTTTTACCATAATTTCACAGCTGATTTATTGTCTATTTTCATAGTCCCGGTTGTATGTTTTTGTAAGCGAGGAGTATCACGAATAAGCTCGAGGTGTAATACCAACACACATCTAAATGACCGATATTGCACGATTTGCTCGCGGAAATGTATGTATTCAACGCAAGAAACTTGTAATATATTCATGCATTAAGGTCAGGAACAGGTCTAATTCTTAGTGCTTTTGTAACTAAACTATTTATACTCCGACACGCTCACTGATTTCCCATCAAAAAGTGTACATTCTTTTCGTAAGCGGACACTTTTGTGAGCTATAAGAAAAATGTTTCACTGAGAAAACAATTGCAACTGATTGCCTAAAGCATAAAACATTGAGCTAGGAAATTGTAAAAAAAACACAGCATGTATTAATATGTTGCATTACTGTAAAAAACATCAAGTTTGTGCCATTAAATTTTAATTAATGTCTTGGTTGAATTACGGGTATAAAATTCAGTCCTTACAATTTATCTACATCCCAACAATTATACAACAATGGCTTTTTTATAATCCCCAGAACAGGGAGTAAAACTCCTCTAAATTCAATGATATATTTCCGTTAAATATAATAAAAACGTAACGAATGACTTAATAATGATAGATGTCCATTTGCGCTTAGATCCAAGTTAGAAACGACGATGATTCAATTCTTTATTTTTACCAATTACTAAACACGTTTTGCCTCATTAGTGTCTTTTAAAAATGGGCAGTTTTTATGAAAAAACAACAAGATAGGTATTGTAACCGCTTGATATTTTATATGGTTTTTAGTATTTCACTTTTAGTGGTGTTTGACCTGTGGTCAGTTGAGGTTTTTAACCTATGGATGTATGGATTAACTCCCTTGTTTTTGTGTAATGAAGAACCAGTTTGACTGTGTTATGTTCTCTTGTGTTAATCCCTAAATTGGTGTCACATGACTGATATTCATTGTCAGTCCAAGTTAGCTTCTTATGAGAGAAGGTTGAGTTGAAGTTTGTTGTATGTTGTACTATGAATTATAGAGGTGACGTCTAGTGTAGTACATTACCATTATAGAGACACAAGCGAGGTTATAGTCACCTTATCGAACCTGTCGACGAACACAGTGACAATTTCTCCGAAGGCAACGATATGTGAACTACAACCAGGACAATCACAGAGGAAGTGATGAAGAAAATAGAAGAAGAAGACCTCGACAAGAAGAGAATAAAGATAGTATCGGAAATAGAGATAGATGAAGACAATACTTTGACGGACCAACAGAAGACAGAATTAAAGAACTTACTCATCAGACACAGAGATATATTCAGCACCAGCGACACAGATATAGGACAATGTAATATCATCAAACACAGAATAGACATGATCAACCCCACTCCGTTCAAGCAAAGACATATAAGAATACCACCAGCCATGATTGCAGAAGTTCGAACACACTTAGAACAACTGTTAGCATGTGGAATTATTAGGAAGTCGAAGTCACCTTATGCATCACCGATTGTATTAGTCCGGAAGAAAAGTGGTAAGCTAAGGATGTGTATTGATTACAGAATGTTGAATCAACGGACGGTCAAAGATTCATACGCTCTACCAAGGATTGAGGAAGTTTTGGATTTCCTACATGGAGCACAATACTTTTCTACTATAGATATGAAATCCGGATACCATCAAGTAGATGTTGAAGAAAAACACAAGGAACGGACAGGATTCACAGTTGGACCTTTAGGATTCTATGAATTTAACAAGATGCCATTCGGACTTATTAACAGTCCAGCTACTTATCAAAGATTAATGGACGAATGCTCAGGACCTTTGAACTTAAAGATATGTATCATTTATTTGGACGATTTAATAATTTTTAGTAACTCATTTGAAGAACATTTGGAACGATTGGACTTAGTATTGACACGACTGAAAGAATGTAATTTAAAATTGGCTGCAGAGAAATGCTTCTTCTTCAAGGAAAGAGTAAACTTTTAAGGACATGTCGTAAGCAAAGATGGAATCGAAACAGACCCGGACAAAATAGATAAAGTAAGAAATTGGCCTACACCATCTACACCTGAAGAACTGCACAGCTTTTTAGCATTTGCTGGATACTATCGAAGATTCATTAAAGATTTCACAAAAATAACAAGACCATTTTCCAATATGATACCACATCACACTAGTAAGAAGGGTGCCAAACAGAAGAAAGAGAAGAAAGAATGGAGATGGACGGAAAATGAACAGACTATATTTGAAGAACTCAAGAAGATACTTTGCTCGCCTCCCATTCTAGCATACCCAGACTTTGGAAAGCCGTTTGAGCTACACACGGATGCGTCAAACATAGGATTGGGAGCGGTACTGTACCAACAAGATGGAGACAAGAAGCGCGTCATTGCCTATGCTAGTAGATCACTTTCAAAATCAGAGAAGAACTACTCAACCTACAAGTTAGAGTATTTAGCACTCAAATGGTCGGTAACTGAGAAATTTTCGGATTATCTAACAGGAAACCACTTCAAGGTATACACCGACAACAATCCATTGACGCATATTTTGACAGCCCCAAAGTTGGATGCAATAGGACAGCGATGGGCAGCAGCTTTGGGTGGCTACGATTTTGAACTGATCTATAGTGCAGGGATAAACAATGGAGATACAGACGCCCTAAGCAGGTATCCTAAAGACACCAAACTAGACATTGAAACAGTGAAAGCTTTGTGTTGCCAGTTGACTACATCAGCTTACATAGAGAATATGCCATCTATCAGCATCAACTTAGTAGAAATGACTGAAGATCCTGGGACACAGATGACTCAAATTGAGTTGCGAGAAATAAGGAAAGCTCAGATGGAAGATCAGATCATTGGCAAATGGAGGATAGCAGTGATTGACAACAAAGTAAGAGACAAGATGGATGGGAAGCAAGACATTACAATGAAAAGAAATTTCAAGAACTTCAAGATAAAATGAGGAATCCTATTCAGAGAAGTGAGCATCAATGAAGAAAAGTTTGAACAACTAGTAGTCCCAGAGAAATACAGAGAGGACATCTTAACAGGATTACATACGGACATAGGACATCCTGAAATTGAAAGAACGACTAGACTCATTAGAGAGAGATTTTTCTGGCCAGGAATGGCGGTTGATGTGGACAAGTGGGTCAAGGGGTGCGAGCGATGTTTGCGGAGGAAGACAACAACCAATGAAAGAGCTCCACTCGTAAACATCCACACATCATATCCATTGGAACTTGTCTGCTTCGATTACCTGACACTAGAAACATCTAAAGGGGGATATGCCAACATACTGGTAATAACAGACAATTTCATCAAATTCGCCATTGCTATACCTACCAGAAATCAAACAGCAAAGACAACTGCAGACGCTTTTTTCAGCAACTTTATTACACATTATGGAATTCCGACTAGATTACATTCAGACCAAGGGACCAATTTTGAAAGTGATCTTATTGAAGAATTATGTATCCTGACGAATATGAAGAAATCACGTACTACGTCTTATCACCCTCAAGGGAATGCAGGACCAGAACGCTTTAATAGAACCCTTTTAAGCGTGCTTGGAACTTTGGAAAACGATCAGAAACAAGATTGGAAAAGTTACATCAACCCAATGGTGTTTGCGTATAACAGCATCCCACATGAATCCACTAGGGTATCTCCGTACGAACTGATGTTTGGTCGTAAGCCAAAACTACCAATCGACGCCATGTTCCAAGAAGCATCGGAGAAGACAAACAATAAGACAACAGAAGAATACATCGAAAATTTGAGAGAGAGAATAAAGACAACCAGGAAACTAGCCGAAGAATGGGTTCTTAAAGTCAAGCAGAAACAGAAATATTTTTATGACAAGAAGATTAAAGGGGCACAACTAGAAATTGGGGACCAAGTTTTAATCTAGAGGGGAAGGAAAACACAAACTTGCGGATAAGTATGAACAAGAACTCTACACAGTTACTGCAGTGACAAGACAAGATATACCTGTATTTGTAGTAGAAGGAAATGAGTCGAAGAAGATCAGAACACTCCATCGGAACCACCTGTTCCCTGTGAATTACAGGATAGCGACACAGGAGACGTTGAAACTGAATGTCGAGACAGAGGAAGAGACAGAGGAAGTACGAGGGTTGTCCGGAAAGTTTTGAGACTGTGTCTATACCTCAAAAAGTATCGGAAACAAACCATTAAATAGTATACTGCTGCATTTATTAACTATAAATGAGTCTTCTGTGTAAAAATAAATTATTTTAGTGGATACTTTGCAAGTGAATCGTTGCCTTGACAACCCATATAGCGCTTTAAAATTGACGTGTTCCAAAATTAATAACTCGCCATTTAAATAATTGACATCTTATTGTATTGTTAAACCACGAGACATCAAAAGAACATAACCTGCATTTCTGTTCAAAATTTTACTGTTGTATTGTGGTAAACAAGTTTGTTATGGTCATCGGAAGAGGACAAGGTGCCTGAAAAACCTGACGTTGGCGTCATGTACGGAGCAGCGCGCCATGATACAAATATTTGTGCGCTCCATTATGAGTGCTACAGACACATAAACCACTCTTTTATCTTTCTGGCATGGAATAGATAAAACTTGACAAGTTTAAATGCAGTGTTAGATCGACAGCTTTAAACTTAAAGCGACGAGCATGGAGTTGTGTACGACTAAAAGCCGAACTGAACAACGTAAATAATGAGGGAATGCTAATTGCTATCTGAGTGGGACATATATCAAGATTGGTGGATTAAAATAAGGGTTTGAGACCCGAGTATGCCAAAACAGACAGCTCGGCATACTATCATATGAAATATGGTCATAATTTATTAAAGGTTAGAGCCAGGTTAGTTCCTAGGTTACTCTCTACGGAGGAAAATGCTACATGTGTGACAACCTTTAAAATGCATTCATGATGTCGCGCGTCTATGAAGTGCTCCGTACGCTGTTACATGTACTTATTATATTGTTTGTAGTATGTGTTGTCTTCGTTGCATCTTAATGAAACTTACAGGCTTAGTCCATAATAGATTGATCTATTCTCTGGTAAAATTTCAAATATATCCCCCTAGTGGTTTGGTTTATATGAATGCAGTCTCAAAACTTTCCGGACATCCCACGTAAGTTACAGATTATAGTTCGGAAGAGGAAGATGGGGAATCATTTGTCACTCCGACAAACGAACAAGGTGACGCCTTTGAACCCGGGAACCTTTCTAACGTAAAGCGGAAAGTACAACTGATATTACAGAGGGTACAGAAGGACGAGATCTTCAGACCCTACCGAGGAAGAGGACAATTCTACAACAGTTGAATTGACCAATACAGGAGATGTCAGATAGTTGGAACCAGGAGCTGTCGCAAGTGACGAACATCAAGATTCTGACCAGGACCATACAGTATCTGAGCAAGAAGATCAAGTGTCCGTCCAAGATAACACCATTTGAGAAGAAACAGGAGCAGAAACTAGCGGAAGGAAAAGACACCTGCCTACGGTATCAAGACGATCGGACAGACGAACGAAACCACCGGACAGATATAAAGATTATCATATGTATAGTATTGTAGAAAGTAAATCCATAGATAGTAGAATACAGGTGTTAAATGCTCTGTGGAAAGCAGGCATTTTTCACAGTATTCATGCCGACACTGTTAAGTCCGTAGTTAAAGATATTTTTGGTAAGAACTGAGTATGAGATTGTAGTGTTTTGATTTGTAATGTTGGTTTTATATAGTTTTGACTATAGTACATATCATTCGAACAATTGTATCCAAAACTGAGTTATTATTCTATTATGATTTCTAATGCTAGGATGCATTGTCATGAAGAGGGGAAGAGGCAGAGAATGAAGTGATTATGTCATATGTCATGACTATTTTAGATGATATGTACATGTTTTGCCATTGCACATGTATGGAATTGTAATGTTATAATAAAGGAACTATGGAATTAAATGTCCTGACATATAGGGGGAGGGATATGACTTATTGAGTATTGAGTATTGATACTGTTTGTGAGAGATGGTGGTGTTACACTACACACGTCATTTAATGATTGGGGGGAAGTTTGTAACCGGTTGATATTTTATATGGTTTTTAGTATTTCACCTGTTGAGGTTTTTAACCTAAGGATGTATGGATTAACTCCCTTGTTTTTGTGTTATGAAGAACCAGTTTGACTGTGTTATGTTCTCTTGTGTTAATCCCTAAATTGGTGTCACATTACTGGTCTTTTCTACACTACAATAATAACAAACACCATATTATAATGCATGACCAGACGGGATACGTTTATTCAGAGCAAGTGTGATATGTAATGCAATAAATGACATAGCGTGCACAAAGACGCATAAACCATGTTGGTTAAAATATACTGAATCTGCGAATCGACTCGCCCAGGAACGACCAGAGATAAAACTTTATTTAGAAAAAAAAAACTCTGGAAACCTGTGTCCGTTTGTCAATGTCGAATCGCTGAATGTCGGACCTAATTCTCAGACTTGAAGATACAATTATGATCTGATCTGAAACAGTGTCATGATCTCTATATTTAAAGTAAACATAATCATACAATCAAATACCATATTAAAGACTGACTGCGCTCGACGACCGCATATATATATAGCCAAACAGGAAAAATATTGTCCCCTTTTGATAATACTTGTCACCTTAGACACCGACTTATCAGACATATAATATAGTTCACTATTATGTAACATTGGAAATATATCAATAAAATAAGTATGCACATGATGCAAAGGCATATTAATCAATATTCGCATGATTAAACAATCTTAAATTGTAAACGAAAAACACGTAGTATAATATACAAACATGTGTCATATGATAAGTACATAAACAAAACAGTTGTATACAATATAGTCATAACATCTTGAATCCGTATTAATTGTTATTTTCTTAAAATAAAACAAAATGAAATCCGAGATGTGAACCGCTCTGAAACGTTTGGTAGAATGACAAATACACACATTCTTTAAACTTCAACAACTCCGTACACCGCGTTTAATACACGCACGAAATTCCCGTGACCATAACTCAACCTATCACTGCAGTGAATACGTTCCGCAAAGACAACCATTTTACACTATACTATCGAAACGCGTAAAATTGAATGTCTTTTCTACACTACAATAATAACAAACACCATATTATAATGCATGACCAGACGGGATACGTATACCCAACAACAAAATAACGTGCTGGAGTGGCGAAGCAGACAATAACGGTTTTAAAAAACAAATCGTGTAAAAAACGAATTAACACCTGTCAAAAAATCGGCAACACAGCCACCTGGCAACACAGCCATATTGCTACTTTCACAATGACAACATCCGTCTCCGGCATCTACTTAAGCAGCGACCATAGCACGGCCCGATATAACGAATGCAAACAATGCACATCGCGCGTAATTCACGCGATCCTGACACGTGTCAGTTTACCTAGCTCTCGTTTCAAACTAAGTTTGCGCATGATCAAAATTATTATAATGATAATTTCTAATAAGACAACATAAATAAATAATAATAATCACCAATATAATGTGAAATGCACATGTATCTGACAATCAATACATCAATGATGTAAAACATTTTATATTTCTAATAACTCAGTAGTAAAGTGTCTGTAGTATCAATGAAAATACAAATGATTTATCACAAAAATGTACGTCTTGAGCAATCCCGAAAGTTACTTAAACGCCCATTCCATAGAATTCACAGATGTAGATACAACACGTTAAAATATCGTTTATTCATCACGCCTGTTGTATACAAGCCTACACAAATCGGTGTGAAATATTAAGCATTATCACCTTTAGAATACATATGAAAAGCTCTACATTTCTTGCACGAAATATATTCAATCCCACGGAAAAATCACTTTATAATCTGACCACTTTGTCCGCATTTCTTCAACACTCCAGTCGCTGACTAGTGTGCCCGGTAACTCATCGTTTATCGTCTGCTCCAAAGCTGACCCTAAATTAAACAATAACATCCATGTACTCAAAATATAAAGTCAAATATCTAACCTAAAATAACTGAGGCTTACACAATGGGGAGTAACATATGTTCCGCCATTTTCAACTTTTTAAAGAAACACTTGTTTGACTGAAATTGCTTTATCTATCTGACTTCTAAGCACTCTATATTCAAAACAGAACCTCTCGATAAGGCATCAAACTCAAATCAAGTGAAGACCAATCTATCTCAGTTCATAATGATTATGAACCAACGACCTCACTGTCGATCGTGCTTTCAATACAAATTCCAAATCCAGCTCCACTGGCGTCAACAAAGACGTAAATAATTTCAAATACAGCTCTACTGGCATCAACAAATAAGTTAAATTCAGAGTCGTCGACAAGGACGAGCTAGTGTTAACAACACCACGTAACACTATCAGTTCGCTCAAATTTACAAGTTTTTAATATTTCTCTTTTCACATTTCTTTTCGAAATAGAAATTCGTCGAACAGCATAACAAGGACACCTTGACCAAATCATTCTGCTAGACCAGATAAGTGATTTTAACATTCATATAACTAACGACGGTACCGTTATAAACCGCATTGACAGCTAAAGTGACCAATTATATGCCTAATTTTTGCGCAGGAATAACTTACACATTTCCAGAACAAATTTGGTTATTTTCATTCCAGCTCTCTTTAAACACAAGCATAGGTCAAGCCATTTTCAGAACCATAGATATAATGTGGTTTTAAGTCATACACACAGTATGTCGGTCATTTAATGACTTTTCAGTCACAGTTCAATATCATAGATATCAAAACAAGTATAGTGAGCATATTTCATAAATTTTAGTAAAATACCTAAGCAATATTTCGGTCATTTGAAGACTATCCAGTCATATTATTTTGACACATGCCGAGCATCCAACAAGAGATCTCTACCATTACCACTTGGAATAACCATGGAACGCCGTTACTACGCTCATGAATCACACGCAGAGCATCCAACAAAGGATCTATACCAATACTACTTGGAATGTCTATGGTACGCCGTTACTACCATCATACACCATATTTAAGCGTCCAACAATGAGCCATAACAGTAAAGTTTTACAACGACTATGGTACGTCGTAACTATCATCATACATCACATACCAAGCATCCAACTAGGAAACTACACCGGTAACACTTAATACTAGTGTGCGCCGTAACAGCCTTCATGCCCAACCTACTAAGCATCCAACAAGACACCTATCCCAGTAACACTTAAAAACGACCAAGGTGCGCGGTAACTGCCCTCATACATCAAATAACAAACGTCCAACAAGCAAACACTTAAACCTGTTATGTTACGTCGTAACTATTCTTATACATAACAAACCAAGCGTCCAGCAAAGGGACTATACCAGTAACACTTATAACAACTATAATACAACATAAGTATCCTCATACATCACATACCGAGCGTCCATTACTGCTGGAAATGATTGTGGTACACCGTCACCATCCTCATACAACACATACTGAGCATCCAACAAGGAAGTTATACCAATGAAATTTTAAACGACTGTGGTACTTCAATATACCTTACATGTCGAACAACGAACAAGGGAGCTATACCAGTAAATTGTTTAACAAATACCAACTGAAGTATTAACATGCACTGATAAAAAACATGCTCATTATTTCCAGTTTCTATGCACTTCAAGTACAAAATGTAGCATCATTAATCAACTTGATATCATATAGTCATGACCCATGCTTACTCTTACAAGTGCGCTAAATTTCGTTAGCCTTCCGTCCGGACTTTGTAAACTACATGCACCGGCCTAGTACGCGTTCAGCAAGTAACATGCTTTACTACAAAATAAAATCATGTTATTTTGTAAATTATTCTGCATCTTTGCTACAATACGAAATAGTACTTATCTTATAACCCTTCTCTCAATCCGTAGTTTACACAACACCATTGACCGCCAAAACCAAGACAGAAGCTTCTGCAGGACCATACATGCAGTCTGTTCGTTATGCTAATGAACATCCCTGTACTGCTGTAGCTGGTCTCCGAATACGGATGTTAACGCTTAGTCCAGCTGCCGGACTCCTGTTGAACTAATTTCCACACAACCTAAAACACATATCACAAGACGAAATATAATACTGAAGTTGTTGGGTCGAATAATCCATAATGTATTGAATAATCCACTTAAAATTCGTCTGGCAACATACTGATCTTCAAAACGTCAAATGTTTATAACGCGATCTACATTTGAAACTAATCTAGATTTCGTACAGTAACAATCAAAACTCAAAGAAGTCGCCACTTCCCGAGGCGACTGAACCTCTCAATTACCAAAACTGTCAGATATACACTATATATACATTAACTGTTTTATGCCAACAGCTACCAACTGAATTATTTACATGTACTGGTTAATTTCAGTCTTTATAAAAGTCATACAAGTCTAAAAACACAGCACCATTAATCGACTTGACATCGTAAGTCATGACCCATGCGCTCTTAATTTCGTTAGCCTTCCGACCGGACTTTGTAAACTACATGCACCGGCCTAGCACGCGTTCAGCAAGTAACATGCTTTACTACAAAATAAAATCATGTTATTTTGTAAATTATTCTGCATCTTTGCTATAAATACGAAAAAGTACTTATCTTATAAGTTATAACCCTTCTCTCAATCCGTAGTTTACACTACACCATTGACCGCCAAAAACAAGACAGAAGCTTCTCCAGAACCATACATGCAGCCTGTTCGTTATGCTGATGAACATCCCTGTACTGCTGTAGCTGGTCTCCAAATACTGATGCTAACGCTTAGTCCAGCTGCCGGACTCCTGTTGAACTAATTTTCACACGACAAATCTTCTTTTATTTCTAACTACCACGTGGTCGAAATGTACTCAATAACGTTTATACAAAATGAAATCCGAGATATGAACCGCTCTGAAACGTCTGGTAGAATGACAAATACACACATTCTTTAAACTTCAACAACTCCGTACACCGCGTTTAATACACGCACGAAAATCCCATGACCATACCTCAACCTATCACTGTAGTGAATACGTTCCGCAAAGACAACCATTTTACGCTATACTATCGAAACGCGTAAAATTAAATATATTCATTGTCAGTCCAAGTTAGCTTCTTATGAGAGAAGGTTGAGTTGAAGTTTGTTGTATGTTGTATTATGAATTATAGTGGAATAAAGGTTTGATCTTATTCTTCATTATATTATATTCTTATGTCTGATATTCTTGTATAATCATAGAGACCTGTATCTTAAAGGAGCTTTACTAAGAAATGTGTAAATGGGTGTGTTGGCCCTTGGAATTCAAGATGGCTGTCATGTTGTTGTAAAGTAATATAATGGTGATTAGTAAGAGTATTAACCTGTAAATACTTCTATTTGCTAACAATGTTCTCTAACCATTTACAGTAATCCATCACAGTGAGAGTGACGTGGAGTGTGTTATTGTGAGTCGTGGAAGACCCGATCCATAATCGGTATGTAACTATGGGTGTGATATAGATGTTATAATTGTACCTTTGTTGTTTGTCATTGTTTGTCTTGTTGTATATCCTGTATGTTCTTAACTGATTCCTTGATTAATGTATGTTATATTAAAGGCCGATGATCACAGGATTCTTAACTTAACATATCGTATAGCAAAGTAATTATACAGATGTTATAATTATTTGTTACCATTATACTTAATGCTCTTTATTGTTTGTTTCAGGGCTTATAAAATTAAATGCAATGACTTATGATATGAATATGATATGGAACATTATACAGTAAAAACCCAGCATCTGTATTCGACTTATCTATCACCCCGTATCCTTGGCAGTTCCTGACTAAATATACAAGACAGGAAACTGACCCAGGATATATATTATAGGGTACACTTTGTAGCTAAGCAATGGTGCCATTTAGTGATAGTCGCCCCCGGTTGATTATAATTGCCCTCGAACTAGCAACCTCTGGTAATTGTCAACCTTCCGGAACGAATATCAGTCCATGATAATGCTCAACCATATACTATTCTATAAGTATACAGCAGCTGATTTATAAAATGTATGGTAACACTCGTTCACGCTTCATGTTCGGACAGATTGACTCATGAACATACGACTTTGGCCGTTCTGTGCTTGTTTAGCTTAACATTGCGTCTTTATGTGTTTTATGTTTACTGTGCTCGGTTGGTTCAGTTGGGCATTGCGCGTTGTGTGTTTTTAATGTTTTCTTTGCTCGGTAGGTTAAGTGGAGTGCTGCCTTCCCTGTCTGTCTTAATATAATCTTTTTTGTAGCTATTTCATATAAAATAAATTAATCGTGTGGTTCTAGTAACATATGAATGACGCTATGATATGTAGGTAGATGATTTAATTATTTCAATAAAATACGATGTGTAGGATGATGTTCTCTGTGCTACTTTCTGCTGTCTAAACCAAGGCGGAAGCTCCTGTTATCATATTTTTAATATCGCATTAACATTAGTTTTAATTAATCTACCAATCATACAGCATTATGTTTTACTAGACATCATAGTCGTTTTTATAGTCGTTTTACTGTGGATACTGGGTCACCCAGCTAGGGCATTCAGTTCTTTGCTTGCTGAAACTAATTCATTATACTTTTCGCCAGCTTATATTTGGGCGGATCTTTCTTTGTTCAGTTGGGCATTGTGTCTTGTATGTGCTTTATGTGTTTTATGTTTTCTATGCTCGGTTGGTTCAGTTGGGCATTGTGCCGTGTGTGTTTTTAATGTGTTCTGTGCTCGGATGGTTAAGTTGAGTGCTGTCTGCACAGTCAAACTTACACGTTTACAAGTTTATTGATACACTCTGCACATGTACAAGCATGTGATATGAGGAACACTATAGAAATATACATATACGAACAATATACCAGGCTGTGTGGTTTTTATAGTGTGAGGGTTGAACAAGAATGAGCGATAATATTGACATTTAAATAACAGTGAATGGTAAGTATTTTGATAACTGATAGCATACTACATGTGCTAGGGGGTATTTTATATGCCAGGTGGGTGCTTACATATTTCGAGTACTTTAGATATGAATTTGCAAATATTAATTAGTTTTGATCTATCATTTTCGGACATAATTCTACAGTAAGTTAAACAAGTCTTATTTCTAGAGTAAACATGTGTAATTAGTTTTTTTCTATCATTATCAAAGTATGTACAGTTAAAGAGGTAGTGAAATTCGTCACCAATTTTGTTTAAATTACATAAATTACATTTTCTATTTAATATTTATATTAACTTTTTGCTCTTCTGTTTTGCTGAATATACGTCAAAATGAAAAGTTTCTTTTAATGTTTTGCCATTCAGACGCAGAGTACAATAAAAAAAACAAGTAACTGACAAAAATCGCTGTCTCGTATAGTTGAAGAATTATATCAGTATTTGTTATTACATAGAGTCATTATAACCATCGCTGTCTACTTCAGTCCTTGATTTAGGTACTTATTGTTCCGTAATTATGTTCTCTATGACAGTACTTCATCGGCAAGGAGCAAAAAACGTATTGTTATTATATATATTATATATTTCCTTACTTACGAATGTCATATGACACTATTGTTTTAGGTTAATCTATTGTGTAAGAGGGTCACCTAACAACTATCATTGTAAAACTATTTTAAAATCTTACCAATTGTATGGGTGCTCAAGGTGAGATATAGTGATCACACTATGTCCGGCGTCCGTCGTGCGTCGTCAACAATTGGACTGTTATCACTCTAGAAGTCACAGTTGTCTTTTAAACTTTATGAAACTTGTTCACAATGTTTGTCTCTTTAAGATTTAGGTCAAGTTTGCAACTGGGTCATCTAGGGTCAAAAACTAGGTCACCAGGTAACATTGAAGAAAACCCTTGTTAAAAGAATATATTAAGTCAGACAGGGAAGGCAGCACTCAACTTAACCAGCCGAGCACAGAAAACATTAAAAACACACAAAACACAATGCCCAATTAAACAAGCGCAGATCCGCCCAAGTCAAAGCTGTCGAAAAGTATATTAAATTTTAACTAGCTGAATGACCCAGTAGAAAAGATTCAGCAACCAAAAGGCGGAATGCCTACGCTGAATGACCTAGTTACAACAGAAAACTGCTGAACTACATAGTTATAGCAGCCTATCACGAGTTATTCATATATTTTAATTGTTTTAGCTATTTTTTTGTAAAGAACCACACAAGGAACATTTCAACCGATCTATAGTGAAATCCAACTATTAATTGTAGAGAAGAAGGTTTATAAAAAAGCTAGATATATAGGGAAAACAGTGCCCCATCCGACAAAAATTAAAATTATGTAAGAGGGTCACCCAGGTCAAAAACACCAAATAGATTTGTTCTTTAATTCATTTCATCCAGTCACTTCCGGCAAAATCTGCCTGTTAACTGGGTGCCTGATAAACTTAGCGGTAATCGGTCACCTGGTCATGTGACTAGTGATAATCTGTCACCTTACCACGTGATCTGACGGACTTTTTCTTATATGAAAGTCACCGGTTGCAATTCCGTGCCCGAGGGTGAGGTTTTCCTATTCTAAATGAGCTGGTGGTTGATCGGTTATTTTCTTCGATTTACCTGCGTCAACACGACGTCTATCAAGATGTCTGACGTCGTTGTTTATCATGACGTCACGGAACGAACGTGACATTGCGCGCTAGTTAATGAAAGAGTGACAATATAGTCCCGAGTTTGATCCTCTTACTGAGCAGATTAAGCGACTGGATAAATAGAATAATAGGTTAGTGCCGTGAAAGAAGTAAAAGTTTATCCGGCACGGCTGCGGAAATAATCGGATTCGCCTACGGCTCACCCGATAAATTCATCCGCCTTGCCAGATAAACTTTTTCATCCACGGCACTAACCTATTATTCTCTATTATATGGTATGTCGAACGCGGTGAACAGATTTTTCTACCGCTAGTCTTTTATCCACTACCCTAGTTTCACTTTCATATCTAGGCCAAATATTTCTAAATAAATTATTTGCACTACATCACGTACATGTGTACAAAGCATTTAAACCCAATTTCATTATTCAAATGCAGGTTTATCAAGACATACCACCATTTCCAGTCAAACCAAATTATTTTACTTGACTACTTGATTTTGGTCCGAAACAAATATTTCTGTAAAATTGTTTTAAAATCTAAAAAGGGGTTAATTTTTGTATGACGTTTTATAAGGTTTTCAAATCGGGTGCCATGGCAACCAGAGTTATTTATATATTTCCTTTATTTAAGCTATTCCTAGAAAGGAACACACAAGGAACATTTCTGTAAAGTCTGGTTGAAGAGTGATCACAAAATGAAAATGAAAAGTGAGTACGAACGCAAATATGTTTTTTTTACAAACATGTAATGTCCGAAAGCTAGTAATCTCACCAGCCCTGCGTTTAAGGAAAAATCACGTGACGCACGTTTCGTACCAGGTACAAATCGTTTCGTACCTGGTACACAAACAGTACGAAACGTTCCGTACTTGGTACGTACCAGGTACGAAACGTGCGTCACGTTATTTTTCCTTGAACGCAGGGCAGATCTACACGTTTTCATAATCAATAGTTGTTTCGATAATCACTATGTTAAATTTAAAAATGTACTTTGTATTACTATAAAATGTTAGTGTTTATAAACGCTCTGTTGTTTCTAGAAAGTGGTGCCTTTCCTGTCCAATTATGATCATTATATTTATGTTAAGGCTATCCCAATGCTTGAATAGTTCGCCGGAGATAACACCAGCAAGGTTGTTTACAAATAAAAATGAAAAATAAATCCATTTTCGATATTTATGTTTGTTCAATATTGTGCATATACACTTTTAATGATATATACTCTTTAAATCTACACTTACATCTGGCGGCTAGTCGACCGTGCTGTGTTTATAATTTACTATAAGGCTAGAGTTTTATCATGGAACTGTCATGGTAACTGCCTGATAACACATGACCTGAGAACAGTATGTGTTCTCAGGTCAATAGGCTGCTAGTAGCCTGAGAACACTTTTTGGCTCCGCCCACAAATCACGGACTATTTTCCCATTTCTCATTTCGTCTAAAATTGACCTACATATTATTGAAAACTACAAAAATATACATTTGATGGCTAATATTTATTCAAAGTTTAGATTTACAACCAACATCAGCAATATTTCTTCGCCATGTAGGGCTACGCCAGTGTATTTTTTCTTGAATTCATACGGGTCATCTTCGGATCAATCGTTTGGGAAAGGCCCTGAAAAAAAAATAAACACACATAAATCCACTGGCATAGGATCATCAAAGATAAATAAACATAAAGAGTATGCATAGACAACGGTTCCACATCAAATACACTGGACAAAATGCAATTTTGAACTCATTTGAAGACTCGATACGATGCGCATACAAAATCATTGAAAATGAAAAAAAGTCGGAAATTTTTGGCGAATCTTAAGACTAAGTGGGTCATTTAAATCATTGTTAGATTCAGTGTACATACGGTTCATACATAGGTAAAACATAAAAAATATACTAGGCTCTTCAACAAGATCAATGTCTTACCATATTCTATTTCCATCGATTTTCCAAGCATTGAGGTCTCCCTACTGCCATTCTCCACCCACCAACTTGACTAAGACGAGTAAGCTTGTATAAACTGTTCATTCTTGAAGTTATTTCCCCCGTCCGGAATTCAATTTTGCACTGACAGTTACCGCAAACAACCCAGTGTTTCACATAGTCCATGTTTATATTTATTCCAAGGCATTGTTAAGAATAACAGAAGGACACGTACGTCATTGATGATTCATTCAAAAAACTTCATAAATTCATGAGCGAAATTTTATTCTACTATTATGACACAATGTAGTTATTTGGTAATGCCATTTACTAAGATTTCCCTTTCTGAATATATAATTGGAATATTTTATTTTTTAATATTTCTTTTGTTAAGCAGCGTAGAATTGAGAACTATTTTGTTTCACGGAAGCACATTGAATTGTGTTAATCGGCGGGTTTACTGGATCTACTAAAACCCACAACTCGGTTGTAACTTTAAAAAATGAGGAATTACGCCCCTTATTTATTCCGTGATGCTGGTTGCATGATAAATAGAAACTCGGGTCACTGTCCGGATCGAACAATGTTATCAGACTCGGCGATATCGTCCGGGGTGACTCGCCAAAGGCTCGCCATCCGGACGATATCACCTCGCCTGATAACACTGTTCTCACCGGACAGTGACCCGAGTTTCTCTATATCCCAGGCGAACTATTACATAATAATGGTTTCATCAATTCACAACACCATACTTATTTATACATAACGAGCATTAGTCAATGACAATTAGATCACATAAAATCGGACAGGGAAGGCATCACTTAAACAGAAATAGCGGAACATGAAAGGTGCAAGGAGGAACATACAAAAAAGGAAACAATCATAGACCACAAGCACAGGTAACTGCATCAAAATATATAAAATGTATGTTATCATAGAAAGGTACATTTGTACTGAAGTGGTCAGATTTTCAAAATAGGCTTTCGATTTCGATATTTTCATTAAGTAATTTCGTTCATACACAACATTGTTAGATTTAACTCCATGCAAAATCACATCGCAATGGATCTACTACGAGGGTTGTTCAAATTGGAATGCAAGTGATGCTATATCTTTCTTGTATCAGTGAATTTTTAAAAATAGTGAGCTGTATATCAAAGATCATTGTATTCGCTTTAAATTGATACATAACATTTTAAAATCCGTTCAGTGTAGCTGTAACGATACGTCAATTAGCACGGTCTACTCGTGTATACTAATGCTAAAATGATTGGGAAAATGTCAATTGTTTTGGACCAGATTCGGTCCCATTTAATAATCGTTGTTTTCTTAATGCGGGAGCAAATACAATATTTAAAATAACTTGTATGGTGAAATGGTGTCATTGAATGTCATATTCATCAACTATTTGATAGTTTAAGAACTTCAAAAGTGGTGTAATTTTATTTGGAAATGAACCCCATGTATGCAATCAAAATACCGCAACATACTAGAAAATGGTTGAGAAAATCAAATATTTTTTGGAAACTGTTGGAGTATTTACAGTTAGGCATATAGCTCAATGTGTTGGGACATCATTAGGAGCGATTCATACAATTATCAAGTTTATTACAAAAAATAGGACAATTAGTATAGTTTGGGTACCCCTATCTGCTTTGAGACGCCAGCACATATGCCCTTGCAAACTGTCCAAAAATAACAAAATTCAGTTTCTAGATAACAAAAGTCGACCGTTTGCAAATGCAATGACCACAAAGGAGACATGGGTTCATTTTGTCACTCGTGCGACAGATCAATAAACAAATATGGGCCAGAAAAGACAGAACAAAAGTATGCATTGCAAAACGCACCATGGACGCCCGTAGAAATGTACCCTGTTGTCCATTTAAACCAAATTTTTACCATTTAATTTGATGTATAAAACGGAAAATGGGTAAATGCCAAGCTTAACAAAGGTAAATTCCTTCAGAAATTGAAGTAATACTCCGACAATCGCTATCAAGCCAAATATTTGAAGGATAGCATGCTATTGCAGAGCAATGGGCCTCCTCCTGCAGCAGCCAATAACGCGACTTTTTGAGAAGCGTGAACGTTTTTGAGCTTTCCGATCATCCTTATTTGTTAAGCATTGTCCCTTGTGATCTTTATTTGTTTCAAACGACTCTTATAACGCATTGTCGAAAAAAATATCAGGTACGTTAAGATCTCAGTTTGGCTCATGTCCAGTATATGCATAGTGGACCTAGGAATGATAACAAAATCGCATTTTAAAAAAGGAATTACTGAATGAAACTTCGCATATATATCAGAGATGAATACTGCAATGGGATTAAAGGCTTGTTTCATTAGAATCTATAAAGGATAATTTTTTATGGGCTTAGTTGCATTCCAATTTGAACAACCCTCGTAGTTAAAAAGTTACGCCACGAAATGTATACTACGGTGTCCAGTCAATCACTAAGGAGCAATAAATAATCAAAACGCCGAAAACACTCAGGTTGTTTGAATGAATGCAGGGGAAGTATAAGTTAAAGATGACATAGCTGCATTTCTCTTATGATTTATTTGTACATTTATTACCAGCGGATACTCTTTAATAATACATGCCTACACGCCTTGATGTAAACTCCTATCCGTATATACAAGTACTGAAGATATACGTATCTTTCTGGCATGATATTCGATATAGGTTGGTACAGGTCTGACCAGTCAGATAAGTAATAGAATTAAAGTCAAATATTCCATGTGTCTGAATGGTCGTGACGGAAAAGCACTTGATACAAATGTAAAAATAACTTTTGTCAGACCAGGTTCGAATCCCAACAAAACGTTTTATTTTATTTTTTAAATGCACAGAACTTGCAAACTCCATGCATTACTAGTACTAGTATTTGAAACTTGAAAACTTGAAACTTGTTTATTCGATTAAATGCCTTTTTTATACAATTTACATGTTCAATTGCGTTGTACGTGCAATCATACATGTAAAAATATAAAATACTGGTTGTAATGACAATACATAAAACAATATTACAAACTAAAACATGAAATTAATTATGAGTCATGACAATAATTATATATATAGATATGTGACAAACCATATTTGTTACATGTATATTGTCGAACATAAGCTCGGAATACACAAATCATCGATCTAATTGAAAATATAAAAATATATTGAATCGACACATTTTCATGGATGAATTACATTTATTAACAACATGTTTTTAACTTATGATCTCTTTAGATAACATTAAACAGTGAATTTAAAAAATGAGTGAATTAGGGGTTTGAACCCACGATTTCGTGGTTAGGAGTTCTGATCGCTGCCGACTGCACTTAACTATGGTTCGATTACAAACAGATATCTGTAAGAATGATATCACTAAATAATGGTCTCCGAACGTAATAAATCATATGTCTACCTGCCAAAATGGACTAGTCGGATAGGTCATGGCTCAGAGTTCAAAATTGAACTATATATAAATAATAAATATAAATCGGTCTATTTATTGACCGGGATGTAGACATATGCTGTTCATTCAGAAGTATGGTATGGTCTCAATTAAATTGCGTTCATTGTGAAATTTCAGATATTTCTCCTTTCTTCGGTAAACAAAATATTGCAACGCGACAATTACAGATGTGATCCGCATGAAATAAAAACTACATTTGTATTTTGCATGACCGGTTAACAACCGCGTAGGTAGTAACGCACCATTATTGGCTTACGGGTTTACTATTGCATAGGTGACTGTCGAAGTACTATATGAACAAGAACAAATAAGTACTTCCTGTAGCAATAAATGCAATCCTTGTATCAATTTGTTCAAAAAAGAGCGATAACGATACTAGTAAATCGTCTGAGTCTATCTTTCCTAATTGCTTTTTAGTTGTTTTATAAAAGACGTAAATACGTGTTAGTCATGGGTGGGTATATATAACGAAACAGCAAGACTTTCAAAGCTTCATTCTTTTATTCGGACAATAATACACGGAAGGTAGTTAAAATATTACAATTATTTTGTAGAATATGATGCCGATTTGGATTCTGCTATTTACTGTATCGGCGCCTTTGCTAGTACTTGAATCGTATTGTTTAGACGGTAACAGCACAGCAGACAGAAGGTCAGAACAAGAAAGAGTGAGTTCTGCAGTTAAAACACCAAGAGAGGAAGACGAGCGCGATTCTACGACGCCAGTTCATTCGGCCGCCAATGAGGAGGATGAAAATATAAAACAAGCTGATGGTAGAAGGAATGATATCGATGATACCGAGAACGTCACAGATGCGGAAAACGTCACTGTTGTCGAGAACGACACAGATGCCGAGAACGTCACAGATGCCGAGAACGACACAAATGCCCAGAACGTCACAGATGCACAGAACGCCATAGATGCCGAGAACGACACAGATGCCGAGATCGTCACAGATGCCGAGAACGACACAAATGGCGAGAACGTCACAGATGCCGAGAACGACATAGATGCCGAGAACGTCACAGGTGCCGAGAACGACACAGATGGCGAGAACGTCACAGATGCCGAGAACGTCACAGCTATAAGATCAGAACTACCTGGACTATTGGCCGAGTTTTGTCCAGGTGCCAATATCTGTCAGGAGGACAAATCATGGAAGTTGTCAGAGAACGTGAATACTTCTTCTTGCTGTAGAGGTAAGTCTGAATATTAATGTGAAACATCTACACTGAGTGCTGGTGAGACAAATCGCATATACCGTGTTTGCAGCAGTTTAGGGTGTATGTGCGTAGTTGCCTAGCAACGGGAATAAATTAACCGCTCAAGGATCGTTACTTTGAGTGACATAATAAAACTTGAACAATGAATAGTGTATGTAAGAATGTATGCGATAGTTTTCTTTATTATATTGAATGACCCTGGTAACTATTGCAGTACTAATTAACTAAGTAGGATATTTTGAACAGGTTATTTTAAATAAAAACATAACATTTTTCAGATATTTTTGATTATATTTACCGTTGGTGATGGTGGTACTAACGTGCTTTTAGTCAGTGCACAGGAATTTGAAATTCCACCACTAAATATCATAGTAGTCGATCTAATCAAAATCGCTATATACTTATATATAATACTGAAGGAACGCAACGCATTTTTGTCTTCCAAAATTGAATCCCGTAGCCATTGCTATCAAAATAAATATTACAAGCGATCAAATTAGCTCATTCGAAGAAGCTAAGGAATGTATTTGGTTCATAAATATTACTGATTTTCCACGAGGAAAGCGTGCAACGTTTTGAGATAAATGTAAAATTATGAATTTGAAAGACTAGAGTAACTGCATGTTTAAAAAGCGTTTTTCTTCAAATTCTAGGTTATGCATGTTTATGTACTTTAACCATAGAGTTTGCACAGTTAACCCCCCTCCCCGTTTAGCTACTAAATACGCATTAATAAAGCGAATTTATCAAAGCATGACAGCACTTGCATTGCAAATCTTGCTCGTCTACCCTATCCCCTTAAATGTATTTTATATTCGCCTGTGGGCGTGGTTTATTGACGCACACAATGGCAACGACGATGTACTAGATATTGACATTTCGTAGGAAAGTTTTACGCCGTATTTAAGATTAGAAAGACATTTTCATTTTTTTAAACCATGTCAATAACAATTCTAACACTGTTTGTATTTTTCTCCGTGTAAACGTATAAATATAGCGTGATTAAATAAACGGTATTCCACGGGCAAATTTCTGCTGTTAAATTTATCTCCGCGTATACTTTGCGATTTTTATCAATGAAAGGACAAGGTTCACTAACTAGTAAAAATGGCCCAGTAACAGAATTTGATAATAATTTGACTAGTAACAAGTAACTGTGCATTATGATCGAAAATGATACTTATATTAAAAAAAAAATCTACTATTGCCATGGCAACAATATTTTATCCGTCATTCTATTTATCTTTTTGGCGACATGAACGAGGAAATAAGGAAACAGTACTCAACATAGACACTCATAAAATGTTGCATATTGTTTAAGAACATTATGGGAATCATGCATGTTGATACATTCACCAGTCAGGCCTAATAAAACGTCGCTATAGCAACGAAACATGTAAAAAACGAACAAAATAACAACAGAAAACTGGAATCATGCCACTATTCGAACAACTTGAAAGTCTTGATACTGAACTTAGTTTATGCATAGGTTGTAATGAGGGGAATATGCATGCACCATATATTTTGATTTTGCTGAAAGAAAGCGTTGCTATGGAAACACAAAACAGTGGGGGAAAGCCGGTTTTACAAGACCTTGGCATAACTAGAGTATTATGTAAGGCAGAACTATGAAATTTGGTATATGGATAGAGGACATTGGTCGGATTACGATTTTTTGATATGTATAATCGGACACACTTTGTGGTTGCTATGGCAATCAAAATACTTAAACTTTCGGATACTTTCTGAATAGTTGCATAACTCACGAAGTTCCAAAGTTGAGGCTTATAGCCTTTTGCGAAGTATAATAATTGACATACACACATTCGTATGATATTGCTATTTAAAGATGTGGTTGCTATAGAAACTGAACCTCTAAAAATAATTGACGAACGAGCAAAAGTAGTTAAATCTGAGTTCGATAACAAAAGTTAAAGGCACGTATATGGGTACCTGTACATAAATACGATCATGTTGCAATTCAAATTCATTAGCGACACATAATGTGTTCTTGTAATTACATGACAGTTGGAGCATGAAGTATTTTTTATGTAATAAAACATAGTGAGTTATTTGTTTTTAATGATTAAAAGGGGACAATTATTTGCGTTCCATAAAATGTAAAATCTTTTTCAGCGGCTGTGCCGTTTTGTCCATTACCTTGTGAAACCGTTGAAGGTGTAGGTTTCACAGGGTAATAGAAAAATTGGCGAAACTGCTGAAAAAGATCTTATATTTCACGGAAAGCAAATAATTGTCCCCTTAGCGTGGCGTAATTTCATAGAAATCGGTGAAGAAATAAAATACTTATGGCTATATTTGTGTTCCAATGTTTACAAATTTCTACTTGTAACTGTAGCCAAAAGCCACGTGGTATTGCTACACTGCAATGCGCTAGACCTTGTCACCTGTATCAGAAAGACACTATAAACGTTCCTGTCTGTATGTTTTTACAGGGACTTTTCTTGATTTAATCTCAAATCATATAAATCCAATAATCATTTGATGCGAAGACGGGACGTTTTTAATTAGGCCCCTACCTTCAAGGATGTATCCATTATTCATACGATTTATTTTTCTCAATGAAATAATGTTTAATGATCACTTATTCCACTAACAGCGATTCAACCGACGTCTATTACGTGACGTCTACTAAATGAACAAGATTCAATATGTGTCAAAGCGAGCTAATTATAGATCAGTCAAAATTCTCATGTGCATCAAGTTCGGCTAAATGTCTTTGATGTGAGTTTTCTCTCTTTTTCCTTTTATTACCAACGTAAGTCGGCAACGTCTAATCAGTCGGCAAATCTGTGACGTACATATTGTCGGCGTCATCAGAAGCTACAATGATCGGAATAACAGTAAGGCCGCGGAGTTTTATAGTTGCGTTGTTCACCCGTTATACTCGTAACGGCTACTGTATACGTTGCTATGGATCGGATGTATGCGTTGCTATGGATCGTAATGGACCTCTGCTTCTGTCGCGAATTTTGAAGTAGGTAAATGATGGTGTATGTAAATAATAAAAAAATAATAGCATACCAGATTTATTTTGCAACCTTTTCATGCGACAGACGCGTTCAACGGCGTTTTCCATTTAAAACAAATTCGACTAACCGATGGACATAAAGAATTCCAAAACAATATTGTAAACCAAGAAATGAAATAGTAGTGGCCTTACATGTCGTATTGTTGAGCAAAATGAGCGGGTTAAACAAAGAAACTGCGATAATCGCGCTCCGGCCAAATAGGACGTTGCCGTTGCGCAAAACTTCGTAGGTCTGCTTTTAACGTGACGTCATGTTGCTTTTTAGGTAAAAAATGTCACGTTACGACTTATATACTTTAAATTTAAGATATGAGCGCACGCGTGTTCCAAAAAATACAAGTGATGTTATAAATCAACTTGAAATTCCTCAGAAAGCTAAGCAAGTTTGAAGGTAGAACAAACGTGCGCTAATATGAACAAATAAAGAAGTGTTACACGAAAAACGCAGATTTTGCCATTTTTAGCTAAAGAGGGGTTCTTACAAGTGGAATTTTACTGACTTTAAAACGGATTTTCTAAAGAAAAAATACATTTGAAGAATAAAGGTTGGTTATTAAAAAAACATTTTTCGTCTATTTTTCATTATTTTTGGGCCAATTTTACTAGTTAGCGAACCTTCTCCTTTATGTCTTGTTCCGTAGAGCGCGACTTTTTGTTTAACTTTCATGTCGTTACGTTTTGTTTATTTATTCTATTCTAGCAATATGTTATTGCATGTATCAATCCATAAGCGTATACGTGAAATACATTATACATTATATTGGAAGTGTGCGTTAAATAAGCATCAGTTTGACGACAAATAAGCATTATAGCATAAAAAACGGTGATTTTGTCCAAACGTTTACCGGACGAAATCCATGCGTAAACATAAAGATTCACGCGCGAACGCGCTGTTAACGTCCAGTTTTACGTATGCAAACTCCAGGGCCTCACTGACAAAAAAAACGCTTTTACAGAGTCTTATGAACTGAAATTCCCTTTTTTTTTGTAACTACTAATTAATTTCAATAAGATTTAAATAATAAATTTAAACAAACCCGCATTATACATGTTTTCATGGTATTTGCCGATCCCGGAAGTCGACGCTCATAACAACAACTGTTATGACGTAACGTTTGTGTTAACACGACGTCGCCACAAAATTTCCCGCCAAAATGTAATTATTTCGAAATACAAACGCATAAATTGATGTTTTGTATGCTATAATAGCGTTTACGCATGCTTTTTCGTGCTATAACATCTGCATAGTCCCTCGGGAGCGTTGGTGCCCTCGCCCACCAACCGTCCCTCGGGACTCTGCAGATATTATAACACGAAAAAGAATGCGTTGACCCTAGATAATAGTAAAGCTTAAAAATCCAGAGGCGGACGTCACAACTCATCCAGTCCGCATATAAATCAGTCCGTATAAAATTGCACACATTACACGTGTTAGAATGCAAATATATTACAGTTTTTTTTGTATTACGTTCTTGTTCAATATTTAATTGATGGGATGAAATTTTAAATTGTTTGTTTACAGTATTTGGTAAAATTTAGATAAAATTCGAAAATAAATGTATGTATGAACATACATAACGTTTTAAGGAGGCCCAAGGCCCGCGAAATTTCAAGATTGTAGTTAATATGTACAAACAAAACTGACTTCCAATGATCGCATATAAATGTTAATTAATGATTTTGGTGAATAGCTCCAAAAACAGTTGGTGGTCCCTAATTCCTATTTTACTAAACTGGTGTTCGATATGAAACTTATATGTAACTTCAAATTATTTTCGATCATTAGATATTTTTGACGTTCATTTGAAAATCACACGTTTATAAGAGTTTGTAGGGTGACTATATATCATGAACAAATACTGAATAAGTTCACCAGGCTGCCGGAATTGTTGCTAATGTCAATAGGAAGGACCATGGAACACATAATTTATTATGATATAATGCATTGTTTAAAGGGACTGCCTCACGTTTTGGTGTATTGCAAAAATTAAATTAAATTGTCAAGTATTCATGTAATTTTGGTATAGTATCCTGCATATGCCATAAACAACCACATTGACATACAAAATAACTTGGGAAACATCGGCATTTTGTAGTAACTTAAATTGCCTGAAATTTGTTTCTATTCGATGAAAACAAATTGCGAAATGAACCGAAAACCTCACCGATGTTTCGGCTTTAGTTTGTTGAAGTTACAGATTGATCATGTGTGTATTACATAATTCACAGAACATTCACAGGAAACTCTGCGATATTTTCAAACAGAAAAATACTGAGTGCCAAATATCAAGAGTGATTTAAATTGCTTATATGCCATAAATCCTTCATAAAGCAACCACCAGTGACTTTCTATTTTATAAATACTTGGTTAGGTAGGAAAACTACGTCATACAAAATTTTTAGCCCGATCTGTGAGGCAGCACCTTTAAAACGAATACGTTGATGTCGTATAAGTAGGCAAGATATAGATTAACTGAACAAAATACAATGGTGGGTCATTCGAAAACCACGTATCTCGAAAACCTGGTGACATATATCATTCCTATAGTCTCAATGTCGTAAAAGATGATTATTCAGTCATTTTAAGGTCTTTCGGAGAAAATTTGATCGTTAGATTAAAGGCGCGCGTACCACCTTAAGACGGTGAGAATTATTCATAGCCGTGGACCAAGTAGTATAGAATGTTCGTTGTTTCATTACATAATCATGTATAACCATATTATTTTGGCCAGATATATCTAGAATTAGTTCGATCTGACACGCCCTATTGTTTTTATTGAGTGTATGATTTTTGTAGAACCCGCTGGTGGTAAGCGAAAAATATTGGCCACATGCTTCCGATTTTGTCCGGACCCTATTTTTCACGCATTGGCCAATCTTGCTCATATTTGGCTTAGATATTGACCTCTCACTTCAAAGTTCAAGGTCAAAGTTGGGGATGAAAGGTCAAATTATTGAACTTTGACTGAACCATAATGTTTACATGCATTGACCAATCTGGCTTATGTTGCTTATGAATGTTGATCTCAATGAGAAGTGTCATGCGCGAACCTAATGACACTACATCAAAGGTTAAGGTCACAGTTGGAGGTAAAAGTTAAATTAAATTTTTCCGCTCCATAACTGTGACATATTGGGTATATTTGACATGGATGTTAAACTCAATGAGCAGGACTGGCATGCGCAAACCCTCAGACCCTACCTCAAGGATCAAATCCATAGTTGAAGAGCAAAGGACAAATTGAAGTTAGTTCAGACCATAAATTGATATGAATTGACTTATATTGCTAATTTTTGGCATGAATCATAACCTCAATGAGTAGGAGTGGCATACGTGAACCTTTTCTCAGAGGTCAATATCACAGTAGGATGTCAGTGGTCAAAATAAAGTAACATTTCTTCTCCATGCATGATGGAATGTCAATGAATGCTTGACACGAATACTAACCCTTTCGAGATGGAGTGTCATGCTCAAATATCACGTCATAATCTCAATGGTCACGGTCGCACTTCAGATGCCAAATGGCTATAATTTAGCTCGTCTATTTAATTTGACCAGGCTGTAAGTTTGTTATCTATTTTGCAATTTTGAAATTACTTGGCACTTTTGTCCCCGTGATGATGTGTTGCTCAGATAAACCATGTCAATACCTTTTAATGTGTTATTTCTCTACATCTCTCCTATTGGAATAAAACAATTCTGTGCTGTTTGAGTAAACATCCACCGAAAACCTGCGAAGTGGGAATGTTGCAGATCTACTAATGTCATATGTGCCATAAACATTTAAGGTTGACTGTGAAACACGTTTTCTTTTATTTCGTCTTTGGTATTACGCGGCCAGTGATCGAACCAGAGACATCCCGCACTCGAAGTGAATGCTCAACCACTAGGCTATCGAGGAGGTCACTGACCTTGTCCTTTGAGAGAGGAAACAGTTGTTGCCAAAGACACCCAGATTAATACAGGTTAACATTTATGCCAATAACAAGCAAGATGAGTCAATGTTTGACATAGTTGTGGTCTGGGGAAGCTCAAATTTGATATTTGACCTCCAACTGTGACCTTGACCTTTTAGAAAGGAATTTAATGGTTGGGCATGACACCCAACCTCATGTAGGTGAACTTATGGCAAATATTAGAAAGATTGTCAACGCATTACAAAGTAATTGTCCGGACAAGCTTCAATTTCACCATTGACCTTCAACTGTGACCTTCACTTTTGAGATTAGAACCAGAGGGAGGCATGGAGCATGGAGTTAAACATTCATGCCAAATATAAGAAACATTGGTCAATGCATGAAAGTTATGGTCCGGACAAACTTAAATTTGATCTTTAACCGCCAACTATGACCTTGACCTTTGCGATAACAAACTGGGGGTTGGGCATGACGCTCTGCCAATGACATGCACCAAAAGTGGCGACTAAGTCTCGTTCACCGTAAGCGGGTTCGACAAAAACTGTTTATTTGCCGTGAAACTGGCCAGACAAACACTAAGGTGCATTTTGTTTTTCATATTTTACGGCAAATCAGAGAATGCTCTATTTAAGGTTCTAACTGAACATATTTAACACAATTTGTATTTAAAGCATGTGGTTATATACCCCAACCTGCGTTAATACAGCGTTTAAAGTACTATTTTTTAAGGTTTGAAAGTATATAGAGGCGGTGTAAGGGGACAGAATTACCGGTGTAAAATACCCTACTTTGAACATGTATATTTCTTAAAATTACCGCTTGTCATCATTGCTTTCAACGTAAATTTGTTCAAAGAGTTGTATCCTTTAATTTTCCAATTTATTATATTCTTACACAACGATGAATGAAACATTTACTCCATTTTCCATAGGGCTGTTGCGAATATTCGGGTTCTCGGATATCCACGATTTGGGCTAGAAAATCGAGTACGGGTATTCGTCATCTCCGGGATCGTTGGATCGCGATAAATACCTACCCTATACAGGTGTCTCTTATATCCGTTACCTCAAGTAGTTTACAAGACAACTTTGAGACAAAAAAATGACAGTAAACAAGACTGTTAGCATCCGAAAGCAACATCATTACATTGGAATAAATTATCGTTGTATTAAAGTTACTATTTAGAAATGATGAACATTAATTCATTATTCAATTAAATAATTTAGTCATTTCTTGAAAATTAAGTACATTTAGTTCATGACAAAAAACATTCGATTGTCAACTAGATGACGCCAAACGACGAACCGTTTGCAATGACCATGTGTTGGTCTTTAACGAAATCACCTCAGTGTCTGACTCAAAACAGAGATTTACATTTTATGCATTAATTCTTAAACTAACTGAACAATTTTGATTGGCTTTTGCATGGAAATTGTTATTATAACAGCTACATCACCAATATTATTACTTGAAGAAGATGTCCTAAACAAAGTCGTGGTGTAGACACTTTGAGAAGGTAAATGGCCACTTTTATGGAAATATACCCTTTAAATTTTGTATCAATTTCTGTAAAAAAATAGTCATAATGGATACATTTACCTGTGTACATACCAGTATATATTTTCAGCGTGTTCCTGTTCGGAAAACTGTAAGCTCTTCGACAATTGTTGCTTTCCGTCTCCTGATATTGGCACGCTCGAAAACAAACATAAACGTTGCTTTTCCACCTTACACCCAGCTGGAGATGTCGGCGAACAATATGGTTATAAATCGTATATGATGGTTGATTCAGAAATATCTCATAGTAGTTTGACTACCAATTCTACGTGCGGAAATACAAACGTAGCTCCATGGGGAAGTCTACACCCCGTTTACTCCAAATCTCATCAGAAAATATACAAGAATTCCGTCTGTGCTGCAGCATATGGCGTAGATGATGGTGTTATATGGACGGCATATATTGCTTGCAACCGTTTAGACGTGCTACTGAGTATGATGTTCATCTCTACCACTTTACTAAACCAACGATGTGATGTTTGGTTTAAATTTCCAGGAGATATTTCGATGTTAAAAGAACATTTGTGTTTCTTTAACCTGGTCGGCACTTGTCCAGAAAGGTTCAGCGTGACCACATTAGGGTCACATGAGAAACTAATCGCGGCTTGTAACAGTGGCCTATTTTCTCCATACAGGGGTAAAGATAGAGCTATATACAGAAATGTATTTTGCTCCGTCTGCAATAGCATGTATCACAGCATAGGCTGTATGAGCGAAGAGTCGACTGTACGCAATAAACGTCCTTTCTTGGCTTTGCTGGACAATTCTGTCTCTAAGGCGTTCGACGAACCATCCCTATATACACGAGTCGACAAAGCATGTCTACTTAAAGAAGGCACTGTGGTAAGTTTTCCATCTCTTGTTCAAGTATTTGTTGATCATCTGAATTTAATTTCTTTAAGGCAGGTGGAATGTCTGACCAGCAGTTTAACTGATTATGGTAAATATCGCTTGTTTGTTTATGTTCGAATGACAGTCCATCGAGCGTGGCCATCCGGATTTAACCCTGCCAAATTGGCCTATGTTCCCCGGCTTCAATGGAAGAGACAAAACGTTTGACATGTGTGATAAAAGGAATACGGCTGTGTTACCGTTGCTCTTTCCAAACGGGCCTCTACGTTCTCGGTGTATATCACCGGGACATGCAAGGCAACCTCAGCTCTCTGAAATGACCTTGGGTGCCGAGGTAGAGGTTGAGAGACTCGGCCACTGTACTATTCAATTATCATACGTGAATGTATTCATAGTGCCACTTGACTAATGGTAGTCTGTGGCAGTGACCTATCTCTATACACTCTCTATACAGGGGTGACAATCACAGGGGGATCACAACACAATCATATGTGCTTCATTTAAAAATGATCGGTAAAGTTCGCTGATTTAGGTTCGCCATTTGTATACAAACAATATAATATAAACAGGCCAGTTTTAATGTTTACCGTGTTCAACATTTTAATCGGATACAAAAGCAGAGAAAATGAATGCATGTACCGTATTGAATGCATGAACCGTATTGACTATGTCATATGAATGCATGTACCGTATTGACTATGCCACATGAATGCATGTACCGTATTGACTATGCCACATGAATGCATGTACCGTATTGACTATGCCACATGAATGCATGTACCGTATTGACTATGCCACATGAATGCATGTACCGTATTGACTATGCCACATGAATGCATGTACTGTATTGACTATGCCACATGAATGCATGTACCGTATTGACTATGCCACATGAATGCATGTACCGTATTGACTATGCCACATGAATGCATGTACCGTATTGACTATGCCACATGAATGCATGTACCGTATTGACTATGCCACATGAATGCATGTACCGTATTGACTATGCCACATGAATGCATGTACCGTATTGACTATGCCACATGAATGCATGTACCGTATTGACTATGCCACATGAATGCATGTACCGTATTGACTATGCCACATGAATGCATGTACCGTATTGACTATGCCACATGAATGCATGTACCGTATTGACTATGCCACAGGAATGCATGTACCGTATTGACTATGCCACACGAATGCATGTACCGTATTGACTATGTCACACGAATGCATGTACCGTATTGACTATGCCACACGAATACATGTACCGTATTGACTATGCCACACGAATGCATGTACCGTATTGACTATGCCACACGAATGCATGTACCGTATTGACTATGTCACACGAATGCATGTACCGTATTGACTATGTCACATGAATGCATGTACCGTATTGACTATGCCACAAACTCATTTATTCCGGTCAGTCATCTGTTCACATAACATTGTGCACATAATCATTGCATATATAGGTATTAATTTCTCAATGTATATTTGAGTATTTAGCTTAATTTTCTAAAGTGTATAAGGTATTTTGTGTGTTGTCCGTTATTCGATAAAAATGTTTAAAATGTCTATTTATGATATGACATTGTTTTATACATGTCACAGACCTACATTAAATTAAACGCACTGTACATTATCTTTGAAATGAAGATATTTTTAGAAAAAAAAATGCAATGTTTATGTCCTCAATTTCTTTCATTTACGGCCCCATGGTATAATGTATAGTCCAGTCAGGATAAAAATCCCATGACGCAGCTGTCGAGTCCACTATAACAGTGTAAAACCAATTTTAAAGGCTTATATTGTACAAACAACTATAATTTCAATGCAAACTACCTGTTTAGACAATGGTTGTGGTTTTTTGCGAATACATAAACTGCAACGTCACTGTCCCAAAATCCTAACTGGACTGTACAGTCAGCCGATGATGACACTAGCCTTTGTGTAGAAACTAAAAGCATTTTCGATGTTGATTTTAGTTCAATCTTGTGCATATGCACTTTTAATGATATACTCTTTAAATCGTCACTGTTTTTTTAACATTTTAACAATATTCTAACTTCACTCACCTGCTTTTATATACTTTTACACTTTACTCACACTGTACTGATGCGCACCTGGAAATAATACCCGCAAGGGGTTGATGCAGTATGAAAAGATAGATAGATAACAAGCGGTCAGTGGACCGTGCTGTGTCTATAGTATACTGGTTTGTTTATTGATAAGTATAGAATTTCTCCTGTGAACTATACATTATTTATTATCATATCAATGCATCTTGTTACAAATGCACATGTTTAAATACTAATACACAAACATTGTTCTATCTTGTAATGTTCACCTGTGACGTACTGACAATGTGAGCTTATATCATCGCTCTTCGTTCGTTGTCTGTCCATCGTTCGTTTGAGCACAAATGCTTGTGGACACACTAGAGCTCATAATTGTGGCCTGATATTTAAGAAACTTTGTGGCATATTTATACAATTAAGGTCATGGTCAAGTTCGAAATTGTGTATCTGTGGTCAAAAACTATGTCACAATGTCTAATAATGTATAAAAAAACTTGTATCACATTTAGCACTGTTTAGTATAAAACAGAATTACCTTCTTCATAAAAACTTGGTCAAGTTCGGGTTTACAACATAAGAACAAATATAGAAAACGAGTCAACACAATCTTGTTGAGGTCACACTTTTGGCCAAAAATCTCTATGATTTGAAATGTTTACATAATGACATAAAATATTAACATACACTCAAGGACTTTGAAAACGCCTCGTATAATTCAAATTCCAATATCGCTCAAAGTATTTATGTTATTGCAATATAATCTTACATGTGTATTAATTGATCTTTCCTACGTGCAAATCAGTTTAGTATGTAACAAAATGTATTATCATTATTTTCTATGAAGCTTTGTCACGCGGGTCGGCTTAAAAATCCTTATGGTCATATTATAGGTCACAATGCTGGTCTAATCTTGATGAGACTTGGTCTAAATGACTATCTGTGCGAAAGTAAAGCTTGGTAACACACTAGGGCTCATAATTTAACTTTGTATTTATAGAATCTAAATCATGGTCACAATTGACATCTGTATAAAATCTAAGTAAAGTTCGACAATGGTTCATCTTTGGTCAATAACAGGTGAGCGAATAAAGGTCACATTGGTCCTCTTGTTGTTCTCGTTACAGGTTGAAAGCACATGTCGCCCAGTGAGGTGTCCATCTGATCAGACGTATACAACTAAAGGCAGGTGTAAATTTATATATAATACCTGGTACAAACCCAAGATTGTAGTGGGGTTACAGCTGATGTCTGATGTTGCAATTAACACAACTGGTTTAACTAAACTATCGTTAGTGTCACCATGGCGACAACCTTGGGATATATCGCACATCTACTATTTCACTTCTTCTCAAGACACACAGACAGAGAGCACTGACAAAATAATGGTAAACATGAAGCTACGTGTTGAAAGTATCGATCCAAAAGTTCTAACGAGGAAGATCAATAAACTGAAAAATAAGAAATGGACAGTGAAAACATCTAACGCTTCATTGTCATTGGGATCGGATTTTCTTGACGCGCATGATGATTACCACCTGCACAGACCATTTCCAATGCATGCTAACAATTTTGCAAAGTTGGAAATCAACGTCACACGTCGTTTGAAGACAATATATTATAGAAATGCGGTCAACGAGCTTGGTTATTTAACAATCGGTCGTATGTCATTTTGTGACCAGGTTGATCTTACCACTGAAGATTTCAGAATCCGTAATCACGTCCTGTATAATAACATGAGCGGAGAATATTTACTTCCTGATGAATATTACTTCCCGGATTTAAAGGATGATACGTTAGTTCGTGTTTGTATTGAAGATTCTGGTTTGAAACGAGTCCGTAATGGATGCCAAGGTCCAGTTATAACAACATACATGTATGTTTCTTTCTTATGTGTAGTCTTTTTACTAGTCTTCTGGTAATATATAATGTTCTAAAAAGGATCGTCATATCCACTGGTATCTGTATCATAAATAAAGAGTAAACAAAAACAAAATTATAAATTTTAAAATATCTTACTTTTTATAAAATATTGTTTTTTACTCTTTATCAATGATACAGTTACCTGTGGTCATATCTACATCGGTCAGTTTTAATTAGCATTGTACAGAACAAAACAATTTGAATAAATTTGATATAGCTAAAGCATGTCGTCATTCATGTAGTAATTGTGTCTTACTCAATTCCAGATAATACTATATAATGCTGTCAAATGTAGTCGAATACATGTATTTGAAATATTTTCAACACAAACGTCTTTCGCCGTCCATCATATAGCAACAAAATGATGCTCTTCAAATCGCCATCAAACGGTGCAGAATGCGCAAATGCCTCGCAGGACGTTTGCCTTCATATTCATTGATATATGCACAGTGTACGAGGGGTATTCGAAATGAGATGCAACTGACTCTCTTAACTTTTATTATGCAGAACTATTAACAATGAAATTAACAAAAAACCTTCATTGAACTCTTCTTTACACATTGTACACTAATTTAACTTTTAAATAAATAAAATAAAAATATACCAGATTTATATAGCGCCTTCTTCGTACGAACACACGCTCAAAAGCACTTCACATTATAGTGTTGCAGCAACAAGGGCGCAGGTGCATCCTCTACCAGTGCAGATACAGCATGATCTGACCAGAGGGATAGATTGAGAGAAAGCCCTTGAAACGAGAGAAAAATACATTAGATACAGGCATGTCCGGCGCTGCAGAAGTGCACCAACTCTTATTTCGAATACACTGCCTGGTTCTTAAATGGTCGGGTGTATAGCACCGATACACAACTTCTTGGCACATTCACCCAGATACTAAGCATTACACACGGTCTGATAAAGCGGAAATATTAATAAATATTTCAGAAATGTCAAGTTCCGATGCCTGGGATTGAACACACGGCCTCTGGATTGACAGTCCATTGCGTTACCACTGAGCTTAATTCACTTAATATAATACAATGCACTATTACAACTATGTTTCGTCGTCTGCAAAGGTACACCACTCATGTACTGCAATATAGCCGATCACATAGGTTTCCTGCGCTGTAAGTCTAGGAACTTAACTTGTCACATGGGACTAGGTATAAATAACAGACTCGGTGATAAAGCATGGTCATGTGTTTTTCGCTCAAAAACTATTTTATGGTGCAAAGAGACATTTGCATGTGAAAGGTATATACTTATGTTCTATTTTATTAACAATTCGATGCTTTGTGTAATTGTAGATGTTTTCTTGCACAAATTATCTTTAGAGCCTACTTGTTTCATATTTCCCCCGATTTGTTCTGGTATTTGAACAGCATTAGGGCGCTGACTGTTGAAGCAAATCAAATGCATCGATTTCGTCAATGATTGTTGGTGTTTTACAATACGGGCTTTCGTTAGAATTTCTGGTAGCACATGTACGATATTTCTGCTTCAGTCTTGGTTAGCGAAAGTGAGCCTGTGTTTCATCCTCTGTTATACTACGTAAATCGTCTCGTGAAAGTCGTGATGGTATTACTTTAATATTTTCTTGCCATTTAAAAATACAAAATTTAGACAACGTTTTGTTTACCCAAAAGTGAGCATGGTATCCAGTGGTTATGAATGTCTCCACTATTTTGATTGCTGGGGCCTTTAACCTCCCAAATATTAATTGATCTAATATATAATTCAACTAATGGCCACCAGTACAATAAATCCATTAACGAACAATGCGTTTACCTTGAATCAGACTTAGGCCTCACACAAGTCTTGACTTTCCCACTAGAGGTAACAATATACTGGGTCTCTTTTAACGAACCGTCCACAGCTTGTCAATCGCTGCTCGGCCATCCCTGGCATCAGTGATCACCACAACATCTTCATTGATACCAACATGTCGCTGGCTTAAAATTAGAAAGTCGTAAGTACTACTAACTACCTTTTAAGACGCATGCATATTTAAATCTGTATCTCAATGCGCTTCTTATGAGCCTATTTTCATGAAAAACGGAAGTGGTCAAGTTGACCAAACTGAAGTTGAAAAAGCTAGTTTTCCATAGGTAAGAGTAGTTTTTTCAGACAGTGTTTTCTTGTTTTCTCAAAATCTTAACTTTTATTTGTTCTTACGACCTTCTAATTCTAAGCCAGCTATGTGTGCTACACGTCTTAAGCCACCATAACATACACTACACATGCGAGGATGGGCCAACTTAGATCCAATAAAACAAAAAATACAGGGCACTATCTAATAACATTATGGTTCATTGCAACAGCTGTAAAATCACTTAATGACCAAGCTCTTCGAGCATATCATAAACTATTGTCAATATTTGATAAAGTTTCATTAGACATAAAGACAAAACTATCTCTATTTGGTACAATGGTTGTTCCATTACTTCTCTATGGATCTGTGGTATGGGGGTTTATAATTTTAAAGATATTGATAAATTGCATATTAGGTTTTGTAAATATATTCTTGGTGTTAAAAAACAAACCCCTAATGCAGTTGTTTTTGGTGAACTATGAAGAATACCATTATCGATCAAATCTAGGGAAAGAGCTATCAAATTTTGGCTAACAATTATGAAAAGTGTGAATTCACCTATAAATGATATGTTTATCGATCTCACTATAAACGTTAGAAATACGTCATGGGCAAGTCGAATTAACTCTATTATAGATCATCTTCGGTTCGAAAACTTAAGGCTCCATTATGCTGATCGCATAAACCATTTTCCTTTTATCAAAACTAGACTTAATGACCAATATGTTCAAAACTGGAAAGGTACAATTATACTCAATGTCAAAATTAGATACTTATTGTAAATACACTGATTATACATGTATATTAGAAAAGTATTTAACTGAAATTGCTAATGGTGACTTAAGAAACTGGTTGACTTACCTTGGAAATTGAAACTGGAAGATATAATGGAACTGACAGAAACAATAGGATATGTACATTATTCACCCAACACGTTGTTGAAAACGAATATCACTTTCTTTTATGCTGTAGTAGATATTCAAACATTAGAAAAACATGTTTAGGTAATATATCATGGCCCACTACTAATACATTTACTTCCCTTATGTCGAATAAAAGAAAATCAAAAATGCTAAATATTGCTAAATTCATCAAACATGCTATGTCTATGCGTACTGACACCCTTAACGTCATTACTGTCTTTTAAATATTTTATGTTACTTGCTATTATATGGCATTGAATTTGGGCTTGCATATATATATTTTTGTACATATATTTCTTTGTAAATATGTTTTTGCCATATTTATGTGTTATTTGTAGATGGCCAAAAGCAATTTTCTTTGCTGATTATAATATTCAATAAACTTTGAACTTGAACTTGATTGAAACCATCAAGGAAAACACACAATACGAGGGTTGTTCAAATTGGAATGCAACTAAGCCCATAAAAATTATCCTTGATAGATTCTAATGAAACACGCCCTTGATCCCATTGCGGTGTTCGTTTCCGATATACATGCGAAGTTTCATTCAGTTATTCCTTTTTTTAAAAAGCGATTTTGTTATCATTCCTAGGTAAACTGTGCATATACTGGACATGCGCCAAACCGATATCTTAACGTACCTGATATTTATTCCGACAATGCAATTTAAGAGTCGTTTGAAACAAATATAGATCAGAAGGGACAATGCTTGACAAATAAGGATGGTCGGGAAGCTCAAGAGCATTCGTGCTTCTCGGAAAGTCGCGTTAATTATGGCTGCTGCAGATCGAGACCCATTGCTCTGCAATAGCATGCCATCCTTGAAATATTTGGCTTGGTAGCGATTGTCGGAGTATTTCTTCACTTTCTGAAGGAATTTACCTTTGTTAAGCTTGGCAATTACCCCTTGGCCATTTTATACATCAAATTTAATGGGAGAAACTTGGTTTATATGGAAAATGGTGTATATTTCTACAGGCGTTCATGGTGCGTTATGCAATGCATACCTTTGTTCTGTCTTTGCTGGTCCATATTTGTTTATGGATATTTCGCATGGGTGAAAAAATGAACAGTTTGTACAGTTTGCAAGGGCATATATGTGCTGGCGTCTCAGAGCAGATGGGGTACCCAAAATATACTTATCGTCTTAATTTCTGTAATATGCTTGATCATTGTATGAATAGCTCCTAATGATGTGCCAACACATTGAGCTACATGCCTAATTGTAAATACTCCACAAGTTTCCCAAAAATATTTGATTTTCTCAACCTATTTCTAGTATGTTGCGGTATTTGGATGGCGTGCATGGGGTTCATTTCCAAATAAAATTACACCACTTTTAAATTGCTTAAACTATCAAATAGTTGATGAATAAGACATCACATGAAACCATTTCACCATACAAGTTATTTTAAATATTGTTTTTGCTCCCGCATTAAGAAAACAACGATTCTTAAATGGGACCAAATTTGGTCAGAAAAAAGTGACATTTTCCCAATCATTTAAGCATTAGTATACACGAGTAGACAGTGTTAAATGGCGTAATGTTACAGCTACACTAAACACATTTTAAAATGCGAGGTATCAATTTAAAGCTAATTCAATGACCTTTGATTTAAAGCTCACTGTTTTAAAAAAATCATTGATACAATAAAGATATAGCTTTACTTGCATTCCAATTTGAACAACCCTAGTACATGTAGTCATGTAAACCACATATGAGAGACATTCCGAGACGGTTGCCTTAACAGTATCAAGGATGAAGCCCCTATACGACATAGCGCCCAAATATTCGATCAACCTTGGGTAACCAGGGGTGGGATGTCGTGTTTTTGTTTAGTTGCTATTTTTTGCGCTGGACATTGTCTGTGCCATTTTGTTATAAAGTCGTGTTCTTGTGGTGTTAGTTAATTTTTCAGCGTTACCTGTCCATCTTGATTATTGACCCACTTTATAAACCAATGAACTGTTTGTAAATATATCCGCTCTCGATCCATGTTTACATTTTCTCTTGAGCTTGTTTATAAAATTCCCCGCGTAGCAAACGAGCTTTCTGATTGGACGATAGACGGAATCGTCAGATATCGATGAAATGTGAGCTTTTTTACGTTTGCGCTCGGAATGAAGGGAAATTAATCAGGGGGTAGTCTGGGAACTTGACTAACCACTGATGTATAAGGATTGGAATATAATGTTAATTCAAACACGATCTGCGGATTAAGCCATATACGCATGGAGGAAACCTAGCTGTATATTATTACCGCAACACAATACATCTGACAAATTGGCTTGTACTTTTTACGCTCCGCAAACAGCAAATTTGTCATATTTGTTTGTGCGCTCATAAAATGACAAAACAACTCGGTAAAATACATTATAAGCATTTATTGAATATATTGTTACAGTTGTTCCTGCTGATAAACAAATTAAACTCCAAAAATATGTTTCCTTCCTTCACAAAACATCGAACCTCAGCATGATTGATTTAAATGTAGTTCAGTGAAATAGATATCACGTGACATATTTATGAATACATTAACTTAAACTGTGTAGTAAAAACTTCAACTAGTTGCGAATAAGGCAAGCTGCACGAGTATCCCGTGTTACAGCAATGACGCATCTATTTTTAGAAATCCATTATGCTCTCTACACTAAGTTTTACAAAAACTTCTGATAATCTATTCATTTATAGTTGAATTGAATTGAAAATATTTATATAGCGCCTTATAAAGCAAGTCTCTAAAGCGCTGTACACGCGAAAGAATTGTGTGTCGTTAAAATCTAATTAACATTCACTGATCACTGATATGCCATTTTAAACATGTGAGTTTTTAGTGAATTTTTAAAGACCAGCAGAGAGTTAATGTTTTTTATTTTTATTGGCAGACTGTGGCTGCACATTTGTCGAAACGCCTCTCGCCGTAGGTCTTAGTTTCATGTCATGCAATAAATACCTTATACTCGTGTTATTAAAATTATTTCAATGATTAAAATGTGTTCTTACGAAGCTCGTTTTCATTAACGAGGGAGGTAATTGTACCAGCTACTAGCCACTCAATTTCAGCGTGTAATTATGTTCAATGTAAAATTGTGGAAATGGAATGCGCACATTTAAACAGTACGGGTATTATCGTGTTTAGAATCGAAATAAAAACTCTGTTCTTGTATTTTATCGGTAAATAAAACACAGGCACACGTTCAGATGCGGAAAATTAAATCACTCGTGCAATTAAATCACTCATGTTACGCACTCGTGATTTAATTTTTCCGCATTCGAACTCCTGTCTGTGTTTTAGTCACCGACAAAATACAAAAACATATTTTTATTTCTTAAATATTCCCGTATTAAAACTTACCGTATAAAGTCGAGATTCGTAACCAGTGTTATGTAACACACATAGCGTCACTCGAGTTGAACGCTGTTTTATCTACCATTTTCAATATTTCGAGAAATTGGGTTTTAAGATTCAGTTCGTGACATTTCTGTTATTGTTCAAGATATGTGGACAATATTATACGCGATTATTCAGCATTAAAAATAGATTTAGAATATAAAGTTAGATATTTATAAAATGTTGTATGTGTTTATTTATTTATATTTTTGTGTTTGGAGAACTGGTGAACTGGTGAAATACTCTATCTCCAAATATAAATATAAAATTGCTTTAGTTTTACAGATTACAAAAGTAAACAGATAAGGTCAGTACTGTACTCAAAACATAACTGATAAACTGTGCACATCAACGTTCACGCATTTCTCATTATCCTTCGCGCACTGTAGCAGAGTCAGTGTACTCGGTTTCGCACAGGTCACGGTTTCGCACACTTATTTTTAATCGCGATTTTTCTATATTTACAATGTAAATATGCATATTTTCTGTCATCTAATTTGAACCTGACTTGTTTTCTCGGAAGTTGACCGCACGTGGATGTATCTCTCGCGAGATCTCGCTGTCACAACAGCAGACGTAAAAGTAAACAATCCTATGTAGGTCAGTAGGTAAGTTGTAAAACTTCTTTGTTTTCCGCACTTTTACTACAATTTTGCTAATATTTGGAACAGAATCGAAGAAAAATATATACTAAACCAGAAAAGTAAGTAAACTCTTCCACATCGAGTGTATTTTACATGATAATGACTATTTAATATTATTCTCCTAACTTACAACTGTCAAAAGTAAAACAACTTGATTCTTTCTTAGTAAAAAAAAACTTGTTCCAAAAGTTAATCGAGTAGATGGGTTCAAGGGACCTTGTTCCAAAAGTTAATCGAATATTTTTTGCTCTAGTTCAGAATATCCCAAAGTCATGTGTTCTAGCAAAAGATTGTATTTTTTTTGCATTCAGATTCTAGCAATGCCAAAAGAGTACAGTCCAGAAGATCTGAAGTCAGCTGTACTTAAAGTTCAGAAGGGGTTTTCTCTTCGAAAAGCGTCCAAACTTACTAATGTACCAGTTTCCACTATAAAAGACCATTCAAGAGGAAACTATAGAAATAAAATAACTAAAAGAGGCGGTATTTATGCTTTAAATGACAAAGAGGAGAATACACTATGCAATTACATTAGGTACATGGGTAGTCGTGGATTTCCTTTGACACGGAAAGTTGTACGAAAATTAGCATTTGATATTGTCAAACAGTCTGGTAGGCCATGCTTATTTAATTCTGAAAAGGGTCCCAGTCATAAATGGCTGCGAAATTTCCTTAAGAGGCACAAGGAAATATCTGTTAGGAAACCGCATGGACTTGAAACAGTCAGGTCAGATCTTAAACCAGAAGAAATTGCTAATTATTACAGTATACTTGATGAGACTTTGACACGTCTTGGTATTAAAGATGATCCTTCTCGCATATTCAACTTTGACGAGACTGGTTTCTCTTCTAAAATGCAAGGAAGAGAGAAAATCATTGTTCAGAAAGGTGTAAAACATCCGTATCAGCCCATTGTCTCAGTCAATGGTCATGTCACTTTACAGTTGGCCATATCTGCCAATGGAAATGCTGTAGCTCCACTTATAATTTACTCTAAAAATCTGCCCAGGGATAGTTTTGTAGATGGAGTACCAGAGAACTGGACTTTTGCTTATAGTGACAGTGGGTTCATTAATAACCAAATTTTACTATCATGGTTTAAAGAAAGTTTCTCAAAGCAATGCAGTAAGTACCGTCCTGTCTTGGTAGTAATGGACAATCATGTTACCCATTTGAATAAAGAGCTGATTGATTTTGCACAAGAGGATCAGATTGAGCTTTTGTGTTTACCACCTCACTCGACACACTTACTACAGCCTCTTGACGTAGGGTATTATCATCTTCTCAAGGAGAATTTCACAAATATGAGTGTTGCTTTGGGTTATACCGGCATGAAAAGTGTGCCAAGACACAAATTCCCAAAATTGTTACATTTAGCTATGAACAGAATTTCAGGCTCAAGTATATCATCAGCCTTTTCTTGTGTTGGTATATGTCCATTCAATCCAGCAAAGGTCAGTAATTGCTCCCCCAAAAAGATTTTAAATGAAAAGTCAGTTGAAATTAAAGATTGTGAAAAGTGTATAACATGTGGCCATGTAAATTCTGGTGACAAACTTGTAAAGTTGGGAATAATTCCTGAAGAACTTAAAACTCTCTTTGTTGACCCTCCTGAAAAAGAAAAAGGAAAATCTGTAAAACGAAGACTTGAAGCGAGAGTTCTTACCTGTATTGATTTGAAAAAGGTAAGGTGTACAAACAAAGCTATTCCATGCACTACAAAAGCAGTAAATGGAATGACACATGATTCAGGGCCTGCAACTACAAATGGTTCTACAAGGGAGGATGAGGTTGTGTGTGAAGTATGTATGACTGGAAGTAATGAGCTAACATGGATTGGGTGTGATAACTGTGAAAGGTGGCTTCACTATGAGTGTGTTGGTAGGAAGCAACAGAAATTGATTGACAAAAGTTTGAAATATAAAACAAAATGGCTATGCAATTCGTGTCTTCTTGAAGAATGACTTAAAACTGAACTATTTCAGAATTAAACAAATAACCTGATTACCAAATTTCCACAGCTTAAACACGGAAATACATTACATTCTGTGTATATCCGTGGCTTAAATCAGCAAAAATGAGCCACAGAACCATGCTTATATCTTACAGTTATATCTTAACTGATACTGGAGTTACTTGTTTTGAGTTACTTGTTTTGAGTTTCTGTTTGTTTTGAACGCTGTCCATGATTATCAGTGATAAAATGTTCAATCTATGAGATTTTTAATGTTATAATCTTAATAAATTACAGTTGAAACTGTTATGTCTCATGTTGTGGGTTTCAAATAGAATTTTTGCAGGTGCCAAGACATTAAAAATCGTCAAATTTGTGATGAATGGTGAGTTTGTTGATCAATTAACATTTTTTATTAAAAAAAAAAAAATTATTTGTAAATTTTCTTTTCAAAATTATGTGTGCGAAACCGGGTCCAAAATTGTGAGAACATGTTCCATAATGTTAGTCCCAAATCAAGCGCGCCAAGAGCATGATGTCCTTGACATTCACCACCGTAAATACAAAATTTTACACATTTAGTTATCTTCTTTCTTTTGTTCTAAGTGTTTTGAAAAAAAAACTTTGTAAATAATTTACGACGTTAAATGTGAAATAAGTGTGCGAAATCGGGTACACTGACTCTAGTTTCACATTATAATCAATTTTTGAATTTAATTGTAGAGTTATTCTATAAGCTGTAATAGAAATTTCTAGTCTCCAATAAATCTGAATTTCCGGTGAGAATGACCACATGTTTATCTCTTGCTTCTTCTTCCGTATACGGGACAGGAATCCATCAACTGGATCAACATTTCTTAAACGAGTCTAGAAAACTCCGGTTATTAAGCGGGCCTTTGTTTTCGTGACGAGTTTAAGACATGTTGAACTCAAAGACAACGAGTGACAGATTCTTTTATCACATTACCATAATTACCGAGTCAATACAACGTCAATAAGAACGTTTTAAAGTCGGCAACGTTACATTTTCGCACCGAAAAGCTGGTGACGTCACGCATTTGTTATCACACAAGTTGGAGAACATTGTTCAACATTGTCATTTGTTCTCACCTGAAATATCACGGTATTTATGTAAAAATGATAGTTTATAGTTTTATAGTTTATTTTCCAATACTTGAGACTTTACAGTCTATGAGCATTACAAATATTTACATACAAATTTAAACATACAATGGTCAATGGCAACAGTAATAATGCATGTACATAATTATGTTTAGAATATAACCTACATTATGAGCCAATGAAAACGCCGCATTTTGGCGGTTAACTGAAAATTTAATCATTAACATTTTCTCTTCACAGACTTTACGTCATGCGTTGGCGCTACTTTCTATCGGCCAATCAGAATGCAGAATGTTATATTCTAAGTTAGTTAGAACATATTAAGTAAATTTTAATGACTAAAAAGGACTCGCTTCGCTTCGCTCGCTGCGTCCTTTTTAATCATTAAAATTTACTTAATATGTTCTAACTATAACATAATCACTGATTCAAGTCAAAATTATTGAAAATACATTATAAATTGAAACACGTACAATTACAACGTTAATAGTGAATACAATTGTGTAAGAAAAAAAGAAACAAATATAAACTTCCAAAGTTATAGTAAATACAAAACAATACCTATTTGAATTTTTGTAGTATAATGATTCAACACAAAAATGTTACACTTCAAGTGGAAGTTGCATAAGAGTGTATTAATTTGTATAAAATGTTTTGTTTCTCAATTCAAACTATTTGTGTTGTACATAGCAAGATTTCTAATGACAGTTTTATTTCCAGAATTTATCAAACCTATAAATTTAATAATATTTGCACGCTTCCAATAATATTTCTTTATATGTAGTTTTCTAATTTCATTATACAAAATGTATAATGAACATTCAAACAAAAAATGAAACTCATCTTCAAGGACATTGCATAACCTACTGTTTCATACCAAGTAAGAAAAAAATGTGCGAGTCTCCCGAAAGGTGCTCAACTTCATAGCAACTGACCATCAACTTATAAGTTTGCAATAAACTCAGCAACACTGGTAATGGTTTAAAGACTGTTTCAATCATTAATTTTGAATCGTAAATGTCTGTCAAAATAGGTATGACCCTGTTTGGAACTTTAAGCATAAAACGACTACATATAAGAACGCAATGTATGTTGTTACAACTCGAGCTTGGCAACCATTACTGACTCGTCTCAAACCAGACCGTTCGATACAAACACAAACTAACGTATCGTCATCTAAATTAGGGAAATAATAGTCGCCGGGAACAAAGTACTCTCCATTGAAGTTGTTATACATGACTTCATTTTGAATTCTGAAATCTTCTGAAGTGAGATGAACCTGGTCACAAAATGACATATGACCGATATTAAAATAGCCAGCGTTCAGGTTCCTCTTTTCTGTGTAGATGAGTTCCAAACGGCGTGTATCGTTGATTTCCAACTTGACAAGCTCGTTGTGAGAAGTAGTGTATCCAGGAATCAGGTAAAAACTATCACGTGATTTCATGAAATCCGCCCTCAATGACAATGAAGCGTTAGCTGTTTTCACTGTCCATTTTTTATTTTTCAGTTGTTTCACCCTCCGCAAGAAAATCTCTGGATTGATATTTGCAACGGTTTGCCCCATCATTACTATTATTTTGTCGGTTATTTCTAGTTGTGAAGCTTGTGATGTCAAGTAGTAGATATTGGATAGTTTCCAATGTTGTAGCCACTGAGACATAAAAGATAGTTCCGTTAAGCCAGTTGTGTTAATTACAACATCAGACACCAGCTGTAAGTAAACTGAAGTTGAAGGATTGTTCCAGGTTTTAAATATAAATTTACACCTGCCTTTAGCTGTATACATCTGATCAGAAGGACACCTCACTGGGCGACAAGTACTTGCAACCTGCAAGGAAGCAACAAAAATAAGATAGAACAATATGTTTGTATTATAGTCCAGTTAGGATACGGTGACAGAGAAATAGTCGTATGGTGTACACAAAAGATTACAACCATTGTCTGAACAGGTAGTGCGAATATAGTATGTTAGCTTAGCATTGAAATTGTAGCTGTCTGTATAATTGGTTTTACTATGGGATTAAACGACCATTTGTTCACTGATGTGTAAACACCTGATCTGAAGCAACACATTGCGTAAAGCCCCGAATGCGTTGCTTCAGATCGGGTGTTTACACATCAGTGAACGTCAACAAATGGTCGTTTAATCCTTATAATTCCAAAATGACGCTTATTCACATAAATATCAATGAAAACATTGTATTTACTCCCGCACTTTTTTACAAATGAGCTTGATTTAATGACGTCGTATGCGTAACGTCACCATAACGTGATGTTTGGTGAATTACGTTAGTTTAACAAAATCAGTTTTGATGCTCCGTTCCTTACGTAAACACAAAATCAGGCGATGAACATACAGGTAGGTAATGTTCTATGTCAAAATTAAGCTACAAGAGCTTGTACACCTGTGATGGGCCTTTGAAGCTTGAGTTATTCCACACACATTCGTCCAACCTCCTCACAGGGACACGTCAGTAATGTCCGAGGTTCCCGATTGTTGAAAACGGGGGTTTACTGATGTGTGAACGTCACATCTCAGCCAATCAGAATGCAGGGATTTGGAGAGTTTGGAATTATACCATAATTATAGTGGACTCGACCACTGTTTCACTGTATAATTACCCTGACTGGACTATGTATAGGATGGAACACGAGTAGCAGTTGTATATGGGATTATAACTCCGAGTGAAATGAGGATTATAATACCAAATATAACAGCTACGAGCTCTCTATCTGACTTGGACCATAGATTATAAGAATCCATCATGAGTTTCTATGTAGGATAAGGATATCTCACCCGAGGGGTCGGATTTTAACCAGGGACGAGGCTTGCATATGATTGCATATTCATAACACACCCTTAATGAAATTATAATATTACAAACGCACGAATGATACGTCATCGTTTGCTACGTGAAACGTTGGCAAATAAGAAAATTTGGGCCGCATGACGTTGCGTTACGTTACCATAGGAAATCGTATTCGTTCTGACTTTGGTTGATGGTTAGCTGTGAATCAAATTGAAATAAATTGATCTTCATGTTAAGACCGTTTCAAGTACTTACAGGGATAACTAAAGAAATTACGGCACTTTTCCGCGTATTGGTTGATCACCCCTCGTACGTCGCTTATAAAACGATAATAGTTTTTTGCAATAAAATGTTTAGGGACGGGCCAAAAAAATTAGGGTCTGTCTGGAAACTAGAACCGCATAATTAATTTGTTTTGGCCTTATGGAGTAATGAGAGTAAAATTAGACAATATTGCATGTATATATAAAGGTGCGTCTACACGGTAAGTCTTGGTGTATAAGTCGAAGATGTACACTTCACAAGATGTACATCTTCCCTAACTACACGGTACATCATGGCTTATAAATCACACGTTATTTCTATCCAAATATTTGTTAACATTGGTGTCGGTTGAGGAAGAGGTACAGATAGGACTGTTTTTAGTGTTGATATGTATCATATTGTATGTATAATTCTATGAGCAGTTCCGTTTTGGTGTTACTGTATTTCTGTACTGTGGCGACTATACAATGAATGTGTCGTACATCTACCGAAAATGTGAGGTAGAAGTGTACTACTCGTTACTACACGGTACATTTTGACTTATGGGTCAAGATGTAAACATAAAAACTTACCGTGTAGATACACCTTAAGCTGACAACTGCTGATAGAATAACAGTACAATTAAGAGGGTAGGTGGGTCTTGTTTTCCATATTTGGAAATAGTCAAATTGTCCAAATAAATGGATTTACTTCATGCACCACTTAATAGATATTGAGTCCTTTGCAAAAATAAATGAATAAGAGGTCCAAAAATTTGAAAATCCCTGGCTTTTGATTCGACAAAAAAGAAAGGTAAACTATAATGCTGATATAATTTTAGTAGTTTTAGTAAAGTTCAGGGTAAATAGATATCCATTAATGTTCAGATGATGTACATTTTGACCATTAATCAAGTAATCAAGAAATAGAGTTTATCTGACGTTTTAACTGAATTGATGTTTAAATGCCGTGAAATATTATTGAACATACTGATATCAGAACTACGTAAGCAATTTTAAAAACGTGTTGAAATTAGAACAAGCTGGAATAAATACAAGCCACTTTTAAACTCCATAGAGCCAATCGGTTTAGGTCTGAGCAAAAAAATGGTAGAGAAAGTGAGTAAAGTAAAGCATCAAAATGCAACTTAATGGCTTAGTTAGGGAGTAATGTGGACCCAGAAAGTAACTGCTCATGTTATATGCCAAATGTTCGGGACAGTTCGGAAATTTTCAGACTGTCGGCATAAATTGCATATTTTTGATGCAGGCCCTAAAATCCAAGATGGTCCCATCAATTTTAGGAAGATGCTATTTTAGTGTAATGGGTCAAGATGTTTTTTTTGGTTATCATCAATGTTCACACAAATTTCAATCATGATCTAGACGAAAAAGGCTAGATTATTTCCGTAACATTTCAAGGTTATGTCAAGGTCAAATTCAAGGTTCACATAAAATGGCACATTGACTGGAGTAAGGGGAAAAGGTAGGGAGTATGAAAACTGTAATAGTAAGTTAATAATGTTAATGCTACTAGAAGTTTTTAAAAACAAGTATGTTTAATTAAGGTTATGAGTGCAAACCATACCTAAATCCACTTTTGGTCAAACTTTCCTTACATAAATTACACAATTCCTTCCTGATTGACTCCACTCTAGCCCACAGGGTATTGACGCATATTATTTTATGCGTGTGCGACCGCCTTATATCTCATAATTATACGAATATGAGATATAAGGCGGTCGCACACGCATAAAATAATAAGCGTCAATACCCTGTGCTCTAGCCATGTATTCTCCTGTTATTAGAGTTAATCAAAGTACTGAAAGTGCTGATGTGAGGCGATTTGGTTGTTGCTATTTAAGCTCTAAACGACTTTACACGTTTAATGTTCGTTTTCTTACTGCCGATCTTGTCTTGAATGTCAAAATAGGAAGGCCCACGTGACAATAAAGGCATGTTGGGTATGTGAATAATTGTAAAAAGGGGCATATTAATTTTTTTGCAATACATGTATTAAATGCGTACGTCACACGTGGCTCTAAAATAATAACACGCGCCTATTTATCAGATTCTACAGTACCGTCTTGTAATCACTTCCCTTACGATCTTCCCTCACAGCTTGAGACAGTCTATACAAAGCTACTATATATCTGGGTCAGTGCCGCACCATATGATTACGAAACAGTATTTTGCAGACGATATACAATTCATTCATAAAACCATTACGTGACCCTGGTCTTGAGCTTTGTGTAACACTCCTATATTCTAAAAATAACTACATCCGGAACCTCAAATACAAATTCAAAACAAGCTGTACAGCCCGGACATTTGATGAACACGTCATTTTCGTTATACAAAACAAAAATATAATATTAAGTCACACAGGGAAGGCAGCACTCAGCTTGACCAGCCGAACACAGAAAACATTAAAAACAAACAAGGTAGAATGTCTACCTTAACCAGTCGAGCACAGAAAACATAAAAACATAAAAGGCACAATGCCCTACTAAACAAGTTATTATCGTCCAATGTCCAAGCTGTCGAAATTCTAAATTAACCAGTTTCAGCAATCAAATAGCTGAATGCCCAAGCTGAATAACCTAGTTCCAACAGTAACATGGCTAAAATACCTAGTTTCAGCTGTCAGAAGTCCTAAAAACTAGACAAAAGAAGAAAAAGCTCAGTGTCAAGGTTTCAGTTAAATAATCTAGTTTCAGCAATATATATGAGCCGAATGCCCCCAGCTGAGTGACCTACTTTGAACAATTAGTAATCCCAGGTAAAATAACCACGTTTCAACAGCAAAGAAGAATAATGTCCCTAGCCGACTGATCTACTTAGAACAATTAGTAATCTAAGGTAAAATAACCACGTTTCAACAGCAAACATGAATTATGCCCCTAGCCAAGTGACCCACTTTGAACAATTAGTAATCCCGGGTAAAATAACCACGTTTCAACAGCAAAAAAGAACTATGCCCCCGCCGAGTGACCTACTTTGAACAATTAGTAGTCCCAGGTAAAATAACCACGATTCAACAGCAAAAAAGAATAATGCACCCAGCCGAGTGAGCTACTTAGAACAATTAGTAATCCTAGGTAAATAACCACGTCAGCAGCACAACAGAATTATGCCCCTAACCGAGTAACCTACTTAGAACAATTAGTAATCCTAGGTTGCCGAGTGACCTCCTTTAAGCAAATAGTAAGCCCAAGTAGAATAACCACGTTCCACGAACACAGTGAAGACAAGGGCGCAAGGAAATGAGAAAACTAGCAACAAAAAATACGTCCATAACTCTACAGCTACGTGTGAACTTATAAACGATCCGGGTAGGGTTCGAAAAGCGCAAACGAAACAGATAGTGGAGGAATAGTGAATGCGACTAAAATAACTCCTAGCTGCATCGAAATGGCCCCGGTCAAAATGATGAATACTTAGAAATTATGACATACATGTATTGTAGATTATTTAAGATTGAAAAACTCCACTGTAAACTGAACTGGAGCTAAACTTTAGATTCAATCCAATATTTTAATAATTAAAACAAATACGAAACTGCGGTCAGAAGCAACACCCAACAGAATAAGAAGGACACGAAAGGACACAAGAAAACAAAAAGGCACAGACAATGCATAACGTAACTCGAAAATGTGTAGACCATGCCCAACATAAAAAACTAGCAAAACGTTCGAGTTATTATCTGCAAAACTATCGATTTAACGAACAGTTCGACAGTAATTGTTGATCTTAGAATAAACAAATGTTGCTGATTTAATTAAATCAGTGTAAAATATTGGAGAAACATATGTAGCAGTATTGGGAATGTTGAACTTTCTGGAACTACTTCAGTGCGGATTCACATTGTTTAGCCCTCAACGCGTTCAGTTGGCATTATGAAATAGGCAATGACACATTTGAGAGGCTAATCGCCTCCCAAAAACGGTATTTTGTCAATGCAAGATCGAACCTAAATCCAAGTTTGATTTTGGAAAAATTTGACATGTGTACCATTTCTTGACGAAAATGATATTTCTTGGCATTTTTATCGTTAGATTAGTGAGTAAAGTCGTTATCGTCCTCATTTTGTACCAACCAAGCTTAAACACGTCAATATTGCTCATTGCATTAACCTGAAAATGTCATTTCTGTCAGTCATTAGATCAAAAACAAAATACACTTAACGAATCTTATAAGTGTGCACGTGTTTTTATCGTATAACTCTTTTATTTATGAATATTTCTGCATGAGATTTTGTGTACATGCTATTGAATAACACAAGATTAGATTAATATCGTGTTTTTGTCAAAACTAAATAAAGCGGATCACTGAACCATGAAACATCAAAACACATAAAATGCACGAGAAATTTACGCGTATGCGCAAGTTATTTTTATTTATGGTCAATTAGAATTTTAGATATATTGCTACATTCAAAAAACACAAAACTGTGGGATTTTTTTACACGCAAAATGGTTATTTTTAACTTTTAAAAATACATTTTAAATTTTATGGTCAAAGGGAGGTAACTCCTCCAAAATCGAATTTTCATACAAAAAGTGAGTAGTTATAAACTTAAATTGTGCTTTATTTTTATCATTGTTTTCTTTATTTCTGTCTCTGTGATAAGAAAATAGACTTGAACTCAAACTTGATCAGCAAAGAGGTTGAATAGCTGCATTAACAACCAGACAAACACCCGATGAACACACGACAAAAACGTGTGACATTAGCTTTTGTTGATGTTATCATTTCTTTATTCTGTTTGTGACAATTGTTATCAGATTTTAATGAAATCAATTGAATAGTAATTCCACATGTCCAGACTGAATATGTTGAACATTTCAAGAAGATCAAACAAGTATTGACTGAGTTATGGGTAAATATATACATGCACACTTATAATATTTGTTAAGTGTATTGTGCGTGCAATAAATGACTCACAAAAATTCCACTTCCATCCAAAAATGAAACAGATGATTTGTCTTTTAAAATTTGTATTACATACTCTGAAATAATTATTTACAAGTGGATTATTAAAACCTTTTACAGTAGCTAACTGGTGCATGAATCAAGATTTTATACGTATGTTTAAAAAAGATCTTGGATTTTGGTCTGTCTTGCATAAAAGGTGTCAAAGGTTTTCTAATAAACTGTTAATAATAATGCAATCCATGGGAATTTGTAGTTGTACAACAAATGTACTAGTATTTAGATGGTAAGCAAATTCCTATTATAAAAGTTTTGAAATATGAAAAAAAAAATTTAAAAAATGCGTTTTCCCAACATTTTTGCTAAAAGACTTAGGTATGGTTTTGCAAACTCTAACTGTTTTTCTCCCGATATATAGAGCTATCACATACAAAGGGATTAGAAGCGGATTCCTGACCCTCTTATACAATATAGTTAAAGTGATATTAGTGTGTATTGAGGGTTTGAGACTCAATTCTACTACCGACACATTTGGTCACATAAATCTCATTATTCATATAGAGTATAATAGGTAAGTGACGTGGACACTGAGGTATACCGGATATTGCTAGTAACGTGAGTAACATTATCCATTTTCGCAACCTGCAAGGGTACACCAGGGTAAGTTCAGAGACGCTGTTTTGTCTTTCTGGGTGTGTTTAATGTAAATTTTATACTAAAGTATCTTCTTCGATAATTTCCCTAGCCACTGAAAGCCGACAAACGACCAGAAATTACTTAAAAGGGTAATTAAAAGACCAAAATAAAGATGTTTTTGTTTATATTCTTTGTTAAACTACACAACTTGAATCAAGCAAAATGACATTCCAGTGACCAAGTTTATGTTGTTAATGCTTTACCAGGAATCATAGATAACGGTGCATTTTGAGAATAAATAAATTGTTAGTGTACAGAGTATTGCTTTATTGATGCTCACTGGTGTACAGAGTATTGCTGTACAGTGTACGGAGTATTGCTCCCGGCAATTGAGTAAATGCGAGGTAAAAGCAGTGTTATTTGATTAATATTACTTATATTGTCTAGATCTATATCTGTTGTAAACAGTTTGGCAGGGTTTAGAGTATGATTAGTACATCCTTCTATAAGAACAATATGTTACTGTGCTGGTCTGACCCCTTCTAAGAATAATAATTGGGCGGATCCCCTTGCATACTTGCCATGTTTCACAGGCCCCTTAACATGAGTTTGTTGATGGAAATGCATGATATTTTATTAAAATGACGGAGATTATCCTTGCTCAAATTTTAAAACTCAATTAATGAAGTTTATATACAATTTTCTCTTATTTAACTTTTATGACGTTACCGTGCATGCCTCATGAGGCAGTTATAAATAATACTTGTGATCATTTTATAATGTAAACCAAAAATGTCAGGTTCCAGAATGTCCAAGAAATGTGTGAGATTTGATAAATTGGTCTCCAATCATGCGCGAGTAGAGTCGCAAATGCGTGAGACTCACGCATGATGCAGATCTGGCATGTACGCCATGGAGCAAATTTCTGTATCCAGTCCATGCTCAATAGAAAAGCTCTGTCACACACACATTATTCTTGAAGAAGCTTTTATCACAAGACAACATACAAATATATTACACTAATCAATAGAGCTGATAAATCCCCTTTCATTTAACAGCACTTTGTTGTATATGATTTGATATGGAATCTATCTTAGAGCTTCGAAACATTACATAAATCAAATATTTAATAAAACAAGACACACTCCAGAATTATTTACACTTACATACGTATTCTTATTTTTAAGGGTGGTAAGTAAGTCACATATTAAGATATATATAAGGTTCAAATTAAATGCAATCGGTTAAAATTCAGTTCAGTTCTGTTTAGTTTGTGTTTAGAAAAATTAATTATTTTAACTATGATATGGAAAACGTTTATGTTCTGTTCAAAATGGCAATCAATACTTCCACTCAGCACTCAAATATTAAAATTCACTCTTTTGAGGTTCATAGCAAGTAACATTTTTGAGAGCAAAAAGTTGTTTTAATGTTAATTAGGTCTAAGTATTATTTTTTGCTTATTTCCTAGTTTAATTCAGTGTATTTGTAAGCGTGAGCTAATGTGCAATACTCTGTACAGTATACATCAATACTCCGTACACGAACTTATATATATATATTGGTGTATATCTTTGTTGTACTTCGATCAATTTTTCTGAAATTTGGACTTAAGGTTCGATACAAACAGAATGCTCAGTTTAAAAATATATATCTGGTTAATACACTCATTCCAAATGCATGTAAAGTGCAGTGGTCAATATTTACGAGTGAGCAGCTGCCCAATACTGAGTAATTTGAACACTTCTACGAATACCTGATATACAATGTCGTACTGTAAAGTTAAAGAAATATCCGAAGACGTAAATACGTGGTTGGGATGTTGTAAGAAAATATCGTCTCTTAACTTACCCTTGGGTACACTAGAATGTCGCGAAAATTGATAACATTACTCACCATTACTAGCAATATCCGGTGTACGGTATACCGCAGTGGTGGATGATTAAGTTCATCTTGCAAGGCGGAGGCATTTATCGTGTGAGCCGAAAGCGAATCCGATAATTCCCATAGCCGAAAAAAACTTTTTAATCCATCCACGCCACTAACATAATATTCTATCATTTGCCGGAATGACTGGATTAAAGCGTATACATATTTATAACACAGTTATTATCATTCGAAAGCTTTCGTCCGTGTAACAATCTGTCCCCATGATTTTCACACATATATAAGGACAATTGTCATTTTAAAAGTATTCAGTAAAAAAGTGACAATAATATACTAAAGTGTGAAACATCGTACACTTAAGTGTACGGAGTTTGATATCTGATGTCTTACCTTGCTTAATGGAAGTAAATGTACAGAATTACTAGTACTAATTGGAAAGAAGTGGACTCCGTGTGATCTCAATCAAATATATAGCCTTTATTATTAGCCAAAGAATGGAAAACTTACCACAACGCCTTCTTTAAACAGACATGCTTGTTGCACTCGTTTGTATAGGGAAGGTTCATTGAACGCCTCAAAGACAGAATTGTCAATCAAAGCCGAATAAGTACGCTTAGCGCGTGCTTTCGTATCTTCATGTATACAGCCTGTCCACTGGTATTGGCCATTGCAGAAGGAACAAAATACATTTCTGTATAAAACGTTAGATGTACCCCTGTATGGCGAAAATAGTCCACTCTCGCAGATCGCGATTAGTTTCTCCGGTGTCATTAAAGTCGTCACGCTGAACTTTTCCGGACAAGTGCTGACCAGATTCAAGAAACACATATGCTCTTCTAGAATAAAAGTGTCTCCGGGAAATTTAAACCAAACATCACATCGTTTGTTAAATAATGTTGTCGAGGTCAGCTCAATTCTCTTAAGTAGTTCTGTATGACTGCAAGCGACATATGCCGTCCATAGAACAGCATCATTAACGCCGTACGCTGCAGCACAGACCGAATTCTTGTATATTTTCTGATGAGATTTGGAGTATACGGGGTGTAGACTTCCCCATGGAGCTACGTTTGTATTTCCGCAAGTAGAATTGGTAGTCATACTACTATGAGATATTTCTGAATCAACCATCATATACCATTTATAACCCAGTCTTTCACTGTCATCACCGGCTGGGTATAAAGTGGAATAGCAACTAGTAAGTTTGTCATCGTAATTGTCGCTATCAGGAGACGGGAAGCAACAGTCCTTGGAGGCCTGACAGTTATCTGAACAAGAACACGCTGAAAAAAAAGGATATTACATGGGTGTCTTTTCATATTGAATGTATGTGTATAAAATCATACAATTTATGAAACAGATAATGTTAATATACGCATAGCAAAATGTTCATGTCCTAAATGATAACATACTAAATACAGTAGATATTCCCTATGCGAAGTTTTTACTTTCTATTATCACTGTGTGGTAGCATTTATGCCCAAAAATGCGCTGTGGATTCAAGATGGCGGACGACAAACACGAGAAAAGTAAGTGTCTTTTGTTTTCGACCCAATCTTTTTAAATATGACAACCTACATTGTTAATGAATTATGAAATGAAAGAGCTTAAATTGGCGATTCTTAAGGGACTATTCGTTTGTGATGAAATGCCAAAGTATTTCTGTAAAGTTTAACTGAACCCGATGTTTTGTGAAAGTTGAAAAGTGATTATATAGCGCAGAAATGGATTCCCGATTTTCGGGTGTAAAATCGACCAATTTTAGACCCAAATCACAGAATGATTTGCTTAATGAATTAACACACTATACGATGTAGATACAACGGTAGAAAACTTAATACAGACCTTTCTTAATGATATCACAAATCCCACAAATATTGGATTAAGTTTTGTCAAGTAGACACGATTTAAGTTATTTATTAACTTTAACCCTTGGAATCGCTACCGGAACAAGTTCTGATTTATAAGTGCAATTTGCAAAAACATAACAGCAAAATTAAAATGCAACTTATGGTTGTACATGTATTCAAATCAGTTATAAGCACGTAACACGTACATGAAGAAACATTCCTCTACTTGGTATTTACGAATATGAATTTCAAATAGTAAACAATGTTGTTGAGTTATTGCTGTTATTATAATGGAAGCAACGGAAGAAATCTCGGCAATTTCCCGTTAATTGATAGACAAAATAGCCCTGATTTTGGTGTTTATCTTAGGTTAAATTGAATACCACTGATTGTCCGATATCTATACAAAATCTGCTGCTTAAATGGATGCATATGATATCTAAGTGTCTATATAACAAATATGGTTGACAGAATACTAGCTACAATGGCGTTTTAACGAAATAATTGCAGGAAATAACTGTCGACAGGTCGGTCATGTCTATACCAATCATACGTCTAAGACGAAATCCATCGATGTTTGACGAATATAATTCATTATAAATTATAAGCATATACGAATCTAAGTATATATGAGTCTAATTCATTATAAACAATCATATACTAATAATGTAAAACTAATTATAACTAATGGTTTACATGGTACTAGTAACTCTCCGACACGCGTAGATGTTTCACTTTAATTTACAGACTTACCTCTACAGCAAGAAGAAGTGTTCACGTTCTCTGACAACTTCCATGATTTGTCCTCCTGACAGATATTGGCACCTGGACAAAACTCGGCAATTAGTCCAGGTAGGTCTGATCTTATATCTGTGACGTTCTCGACACCTGTGACGTTCTCGACACCTGTGACGTTCTCGATACCTGTGACGTTTTCGGCATATGTGACGTTCTCGGCATATGTGACGTTCTCGGCATATGTGACGTTCTCGGCATCTGTGACGTTCTCGGCATCTGTGTCGTTCTCGGCACCATCGATATCAGTCCTTCTACCATCAGCTTGTTTTATATTTTCATCCTCCTCAATGGCGGCCGAATGAACTGGTGACGTAGAGTCGTGCTTGCCTTCCCTTCTTGGTGTTTTAAAAGCCTCACTCAATGTTTCTTGTTCTATTTTGTCTGTTGTGTTGGTACCCTCGTTCATTAACAAACACGATGATTCAAGTACCATCAAAGGCGCTGATAAAATATACAGAAGAATCCAAGTCGACATCATCTTCTACAAAATAATAGTATTGTTTTAAATACGTGGGTAGATTCTCTTTTTAGAGTAACATAGTAATGCTTTATTCAGTTTCATTCAATACTCGTGAATAACAAGTCTTCTACATTGTCCTATCGTGCACTTTGCTGTCTTGTTGCTCTGACTTCTGATAGGTATTTCAGTACATATCAATCAATGAATATAGTTAGAATTTAAAATGTGAATGACATAATGTTCTCTGCATGCATTGCAGGGCGGAGCATCGGCTCATATAGCACATGAAACACAAGCATGTATGCATAAGCATGTATGCATAATCACAACATACATCAGTTGTCGCTTTCATCAAAGTATTCGAATTGTAAGATTATTTAGGATTTGTTGGGACAAGCTGTGCAGGTGACAAATGAGATGACCACCAACCCCAAAAGAACTACAGAAGCAGATTTTGTTTTTGGAAAGAGTGACCTTTCCCCCAGGGAAAGAAAATTACAAACTGTAACTGTGTTGCCCTTCTGCAATTTCGTTGTCCAGCATAAGGCTACTTTGTTTCCTTCAAAAGTACATGTACAATTTTAAGTGTTGTTTTATGGGCTGTTCTTGTGGTGTGTGGTCGTCCTTGTGGTCTGGTCTTGTCTTCTTGTCCTTGCTCCGGATTTGTTTGACTGACTGAGGCGGCACGTTGTCGGAATGGGATGTCGTGTTTTTGAAGCTGTTTAGTACTTCGTGGTCGTCTGTTTCTGATGGGTGGTGCTGCCTTCCCTGTCCGATAATCATTATCTTGTTTTATCACTCCATAATACGACGATAAAAGCAATTACGATTGCGTAGTTTATCTGTAAAACAACGTGATCATTTATGTTTCGTGTATGTTTTATACTAATTGCTATAGAAACAAATAATTGCTTTTTCTTTAAAAAGCGCTATTATGATGCGCCATTAAAAGAAATATATGTTCGTTGGCAGTGACGAAAAATAACTCATTAATATATTTTTGTTTTAATTATACTGAACAACAAAGAAACAATATAATTAAATTCACAATTCACAATTCACAATCGATGGACAGATATAGTTTAAAGGGAACCACTATCTATCAAATTAACGACAACCATTACAATTCATATACATACCCACCCTTGTTACCCCGATAAAACAACATGATTGGATATACCCAACATGATTGAAAAATGGCGGATGTATGTTTACATCTTCATCGCATTTTCGACCAATTCTTCAAAATCTACGGGTTTAACCACCTTCTGATGCTGTATGAAGATAAACTTGTACATTCCTTCCATGAAACTAAAACTATTTATCCGTATTTTTGTGAATGTGATACACAATACGTTAAAAAGTTAGAAAAATCTGTGTTGGATTTATTTGACAGTCTATAAAACATATATATTGTTGTTTATTTTGAGTTAAGATCTTTTGTTTATATAGCTCATTCATTTCACTATCAGACTTAGTTAAGAGTAAGTTATTTACATTTGCCGTTTCTACGTGATAACTATTTAAAGTAACCCATGTGTGAAAAATGGATAAAAACCAATATGATTGAGGATAAAGATCAACATGATTTATCTTTTAAAGTGGATACTGACTATTGCACTATTGGAACAATAATGAGATGACCCCAACACGTACTTAGGAGTAGATAACTCTAAGAAGTATTTATCGGAAAATATGTCCCTTTTTTCAACGTGCAAAATTGTAAGTTTACGTTCAAGGTATTAACCTATAATATCTAAGTGCATGTTCATATTGCTGTGATACTTTGCATACTTGTCAACCGTCTTGACCACAACATCTGCACTCTATCAAGCATGTTGTTGAATGTTATGCCCCATTTGGACTGATGTACTTAGTTGCTGCCCTACATGCCAGAGGGCATAACGGGCAGTAAGTAAGTACTTAGAAATACCAAAGTTTACAGTTTATGTACACAATTTTAACCTCTTTGATACTTTGCTCACCATCATGACGCCATGACCTCCACATGAATAGGCAACTCTATCAAATATATGTTGAAATTGTGTCCCCTTTTTTAAAATAGAAATGCAATTTGGCACCATTCAAGACATGCTCACAGCGTTTAGCCTGGTCCCCATAATTTATACATGTGTTAAATTTACCTGTCTTGACTTATTATGAAAATTACCAACATATAGCAGAAAAAAGTATTTAACTAGAAATATGTCCACAGGACACGGATGCCCCCGCTAAAAGCTGTCATCAGACACCTAAGTATAAAGCTATGCAAATGGAATAACTTGAAACAAGTTTGTAATTGCTTAAATGTGACATTTAACAGCAGACAAGAGCTGGGTCTGTAATGCACCTATCAATGATTTCCCCAAGGGGGGGGGGAGCGGCGGGCATACACGGGACTTTTGACAGAAGACTGTTCCCGATAGGTGGGAATTTGACAGACGGAATGGTGCCGAGTCCAGGGAAATTTTGACACTGGCATTTTGATCCCGGGGGGTATGTAAAGCATCTCCCAGTGAGGGGATTTTGACAAATTGCCCTTGCTCTAGGGCGGGAATTTAGACTTTGAAACAGTAAAAATGTCACATTCCCCTGGGTCAGCCCGCCGCCCCCTCCTGGGGGAAAACATTGATAGGTGCGTAAGTGTGACCTTTACATTTGAGTCAGGGTTTAAATGCGAATGTAACCAAGTAATTTTAAAATCCAGAACGAAATAATAAAAAAACAAAGCAGACCAGAAGCGTATACTTGTGCCTTTTAACTTTAAATCTCAAAGTATGACCTTGACTTTTGCGTTAGGGACCTGGGTTTTGCGCATGTCACCTCGTCTTGATGATGTGAACATTTGTGGCAAGTAATATAAATATAAAACTAGAAATTCGTGCCCTCGGGCAAATAATGTCGAGCCTCGGCGCACGTTGAAAAATGGCTACAACTTAAATTAGCCTTCAATTTGACCTTTGACCATCAACTGTGACCTTGACCTTTGAGATAAGAATCTGAGGGTTGGGCATGACACTCCGCCTCATGGAGGTTAACATTCATGCCAAATATAAGCTACATTGGTCAAAGCATGACAAAGTTATGGTCCGGACAAGCTTCAATTTGACCTTTGATCTCCAACTGTGACCTTGACCTTTGAGATAGGAACCTGGGGGGTTGGGCATGCCACTCCTCCTCATGGAGGTGAACATTCATGCCAAATATAAGCAACATTGGTCAAAGCATGACAAAGTTATGGTCCGGACAAAATCGGACGGACGCATAGACGCACGCACGCACGCACGCACATACACCAAAAGTGGCGACTAAGTCTCGCTCACCGCAAGCGGGCTCGACAATAAGAAATGACATAGTTACAGATCTGACATGAATCATATGCCTATTTGAGAATTTTAACTTTTGATCTCTAAGTGTGACCTTGACCTTTGAGTTAGGGACCTGGGTCTTGCGCATGACACCTCATCTTGGTGATGTGAACATTTGTGGCAAGTAATATTAATATAAAATAAGAAATGACATAGTTACAGAGCTGACATGAATCACATGCCTATTTGAGCCTTTTTACCTTCAATCTCTAAGTGTGACCTTTACCTTTGAGCAAGGGACCTAGGTCTTGCGCATAACACGCCGTTTCGATATGGTGAACATTTGTACCAAGTGTTATAAATATCCAATAAGAAATGACATAGTTACAGAGCGGACATGAATCACATGCCTATTTGAGAATTTTAACTTTTGATCTCTAAGTGTAACCTTGCCCTTTTAGTAAGGGACCTGGGTCTTGCACATGGCACATCACCTTGATGTGGTGAACATTTTTACCAAATATTATAAATATCCAATAGGAGATGACAAAATTACAGAGCGGACACGAATCACATGCCTATTTGAGCCTTTTAACCTTTGACCTTTAAGTGTGACCTTGACCTTTAAGCTAGGGACCTGGGTTTTGTGCATGGCACATCGTCTTGATGTGGTGAACATTTGTACCCATTTTTGGTAGGCGTAAGCCTTTCTATACTACCATTGCCCATTTCTTAATGCAACCTGGACCGCCTTTAGGCTGCTATGTGAATCCGCATTCAAGTAGTTCCAGAAACTGTCAACATTTCCAATACTGCAACATATGTTTCTTAAAAATTTTAAACTTATTTAATTCAATCAGCAACAATTGTTTATTCTACGATCAACAATTATTGTGAAACTGTACGTTGAATCGATATTTTTGCAGATAATCACTCAGCCGGGGAGAATATGAAAATGACGTGTTCATCAAATGTCCCAGCCGTATAGCTATTTTTAGAAACTTCAGACCAGGGCCACGTGATGGTTTTATCAATGAATCGTATATCGTCATGTTATGCAATCATATGGTGTGGCTATACTAGCCGCTTTCTAGAGATGTCTCACGCTGTGATGGAAGTGATTACAAGACGGTACTGTAGAATCTGATAAATAGGCGCGTAGTATTATTTTAAAGCCACTTTTGATATACGCATTCAATACACGTATGACATATACATCAATATGCCCCTTTTTACAATTATATAGATACCCAACATGCCTATATAGTCACATATGCCTATTTAGACATTCAAGACAAGATCGGCAGTAAGAAAACGAACATTAAACGTGTAAAGTCGTTTAAGCTTTAGTAGCAGCAACCAGATCGCCTCCCATCAGCACTCTTAGTGCTTTGATTATTAAATGTCCTAAAAGCATGTGCTATAGACTAGGTGTGAAATCCCTTACATCGGGTATGCTCATAAACCTGCTACCACAATTCATGAGCACACTTCTTTAATGTACAATTATTTGTACCTTGAGAATCCCATTGGCAAGATTTCAATTGGTAATGTTGGTTTTTATCCACAATCATGTTGGTCAATATCCTAATAAATTTAACAATCACGTCGGTCAGTATCCAAAAAATACTATACATGTTTGAATTATTGTTGGTGAGCGTTAATTTATCTAAGATTTTAAAAAATTGAAACGTCCAAATCATAGTTTATACAACTGCCAATACTTCCCAAATGATATTCATCACATAGAGTCAAATAAATGAGTTTTACAACGTTTTAAAGTACAAAACTCATTCTCAAATGCAAAATCTACACATTCTTTAAGGCTTTACATAGTGAAAAATATTACCTATGTGCAAATTGTTTAGTGCAAATTGTACATTTTCTTCATATGTTGATTATGTAATATTGAAATAAACAATCTGGATAGTTTATATGGAAAATATTGCATAAACAATGCACTTATCACATTGTTCATGTCGGCCATTTTTCAATCATGTTGGGAATATCCAATCATGTTGTTTTATCAGGGTAACAAGGGTGATACCGTACTGTCAAATTCGGATAATGGTACAGTGCTGCAGTGGACAGGTCCACTTTTACGAAATTAACTAAACCGAATAACATAGCTATAATCTATAATGTTAATGCTGAACTAAAATGCTTTACCTGTTCAGACAAATGTGTAATTCCCAAGACGTCGCAGTCAAAGTACATATATAATTAAATGCAGTATAATTTTGATCAGCTTAGATTTGCAAGCCATTTTCCAGCTATAACCATCATGACAATATTAAATATTATCATGGCATTGATGAACTGTCTAGATGAAAGACACATATGTTTGTTAAATGGTTTCTGAAAATTTTATCTTTTAACCCACATTAAAATTAGCACTGACATCTTTATCAGGCAAATGGACGTCACGTTAAAAAATTTCTTGTAAGACACATAATTTAAATCCATTTATATATGATTTATCTATGATATTCAATGTATACTAAATAAAATTAAAAAACATTTGTGATTTGAATGTGTAAACTATCTGTTCTTATACACAAGCATATCAAAACCACAGGCAACTGGATCATTGATGAAGAGTAAAAAAATGTTTTCTTTTATAAACTTAAACATAAATAATAAGATAACATCAATTTTATAAAAAGCATTTGTATGTTTTTTTTCCTCTTTTTTTAATCATACAGTTACCTGTGATCAAAACCGTTTCATTTGAAAAGTGTGACACATATTGTTTAAAATTTGAGTATAGCATAGATAATTTGACATGATCCTGACCTTTATGCATGAATATATTATAAGGTTCTTGCGTTGAATATATAAATTTCCGCGAGCAAATCGTGCAATAACGGTCCTTTAGATTGGTGTTGGTATTACACATCGAGCGTCTTCGTGTTACTTTCCGCCTATGAAAACATACGACCTGAGTTATAAATATAGACAATATATCAGCCGTTACATTCTGCTAATTGAAGGTCGAGAGTCGTGTCAAAATCTCTGGACTATAATAAGTATTGTATAAAATGTAATGAAAACCTATACAGCACTGTGATAGTGATTACTAGTATTTATCATATATAGTTCTGGTGTACTTTGCCAGCATTCAAAAAGATAATATTAAGTCAGACAGGGAATGCAGCACCCAACCTAACCTGTCGAGCATAGAAAACATTAAAACATAGTTGTAAGACACAATGCCCCCACTGAACCAACCAAACACAGAAAACATAAAACACATACAAGGCACAATGCCCAAATAAACAAGTAAAGATCCATTATGTCATTTTGGTAAATTGAACTTCATTATAACAAAACAATAATTAATGTGTCTGTACTCACCTTTATTATTCACGTCAAATTCACTCAAACAAAGTTGTCTTCGGGAGAACATCAACTTATTTCTTTGGACACATGTGATCTGATCTGAGTCTCGATTAACAATGCGATAGGCTGCCATTATTTATACGTCAACGACAGATGGATAATATTGATTGTTGGGTTGGACAGAAATATTTTCTTCTGTATCATCGGCTGTGAAGAAATCTATTAGATACCAAGTTGCCTCATTCTTATCATGGGAGAGATCACCGTATTCATATGCAAAATGCCCACCGGTAATCTATTGGATGAATGAACAATGAAACCCTACTTTCACCAATAGCTAGCTGGTGGTATGAATGCCTTTGTATACAAACATGATCTGTCCTTTAATAATAATGATAATAATAATTACTTTATGTTGCTAGGTTAACACATTTGTGTTAAAAGACAATTTTCCATGCGGACCTCAACATATAATACATACGAGGGGTGATCAATATATTCGTGGACTTTTCATCTAGCAATTTTATATTGCCAGTTAGGCTCCAAAACAATGTATTATCATTTAGAGTAATACCCTTTCGACAGAATGCACTTATTACACAATTGCATTCACACAATGAGCGCGTGACGTAGGCCGTCACGTGACGCCACTCTATGCGCTCCCGTTTAAAGCGTACATAGCTCCTTTTTGGACTCATATCTGATCCCAGATGGACGATCGTTTTACTTTTAAGACAGAAATAAGTAATAAATAATCACCTCTCAAATGTAAGATGAAAATAAACAGAGTTTTGATACGTTATTGGACATAAGACTCTACAAAAGTCGTTTGGCTTAACGCGGTCGTATTATCCCGATGGAGAAAAAAGCACAACCTAGTAAGTTTGGGGCGCAATTTCTAAAGAACCCTCTGTAGCTGGATTCAAAGGTTTATATATTCGTAGTCAATACTGATCGCAGTTTTCGCAAGTAATATATGGTTAAGAAATCTGCCTCTCATTTCACAGAAAATAGAGGAGAGTGTCCCTACCATGGTGATAATTCTTCCGTTTGTCTTTTTTTATCAATGCATCTGCTTGACAGGGTGCATACAATCGCATATTCGATATAATCATATGTAGATCCTTAATATGTGGCGCAGAGAATCCCCCTACATTTTGATTATGTCATCTTTGAGATATCAGAAGGATTTTCTAAGATTGACGTAATTTTTACTGACATGCCGTTGCTCTGTGATTATGTATTGTCCGACATGCTCGACGGCGCGTGCTTCACACCGGTCACGATAAGTGACGTCATCAGGTAAATTGTGACGTCACAATAAAATAAATTAATTAAAACGCTCGATAATTAATAGATCTGCATGACCTGGTAATTTCATAACTCTAGGATCAATATAACAAAAGTTAGAAGGAAAGTCCACGAATATATTGATCACCCCTCGTACATTTAACAAGAAAGTTGCAAACACAGTAAACTTAATAAATTAATAAATGAAATGAAAATAGTGAAATTTCACAAATTAAATGAAAGTAGCGATACATATTAACTAAGATGAATAATGAAAACATTGTATAAACATGGCTCAATTATTCAAATACACACTATGGTTCAAAGACATAATATAAACAAGTTAAGAGACAATAAGTATAATGTTTACAATGATTCTTGGACTAAATTATTTTTTTGGTAGTCCTAGTCTGGAAACTTCCATCTTATAAACGTTATTTTGAATTTTTCTAGAGAGCTATCTGTTCTTATATGAAAACTATTGGGCCAGTGTAGCTTAATGACTTTCAAAAGAATTCCGGTTTTGGTTTTGGTTTGTGGAGTAATTTTGTACCACAAGACCTAACATGTTCGAGACATTTAGCGTTGAAGATTATCATACTTACTAGTATATCACGAGTTTGTGCGAACAAATGGTTCCCATGTTATTTAAAACGTTTCGTAAAGAAATACGAGTATTAGGGTAATTATCAACTGATTTCGGAGATCAAATCTTTATAGTCTTGTATTGCGTTTCGTGTATTAAAGATACAATAATTACAACTTTGTGTATTTTCACATAAATGCTGCATTCTGATTGGATGAAAAGGACATGTGACCTGTCGTTCATATCCCGATGAAGCAGCTCCGTATGCAAATCAATCGACGGACTACTTTTTTATTCATTCTAAATCTAGCTTCGTTCATCAGCTGGGACATGTTAATATACTTCAGCGTCAAATGAACTGTAATTCCAATTGTATTCGTAACAACTACAGAATTTTCAATCAGATTTAAATGATGAATTTAAACAAACACGCATTATCCATTTTCGTGGTATTTGCCGATCCCGGAAGTCGACGCTCATAACAAAAACTTATATGACGAAACGTTTGTTTTTCGCGACGTAACATACGCAACGTCGCCTTAAAATTCCCGCCGAAATGTAATTAGTTTAAAATACAAACGCATTTACAGAAGTTATAATGTAAGTTATATTCTAAAATAGCGTTAACGCATGTTGTTCGTGTTTTGAGTCCCGCGGGAGCGTTGCTGACACCGCGCTGATTGGTTTTGTTACTTAATTGAGCTTCGTTCATCTCCGTGGACTACGGATTCCTACGCCACGGCTAAACATAACACGATGGGAACAGTTGAGTCCCTATGAAAATTAACAACATTTATTTTTTATTGTAATTATAAGAATTGAATACACATTTTCTGCAGTTCATCGGTGTATGAACTGTCGGGAAAACCACGCCTAATTTTTTACATAAACGCAATAAATTAGGCGTGATTTTCCCGACAGTTCATACACCGATGAACTGCAGAAAATGTGTATTCAATTCTTAAATATAATATGCTTGTTAAGCTATGTACATGCATATACAATTATAATTAATATAATCTATCCACTTGGATGGTAGACTATTGAATTAAGTAATTCTGACATGATTTGCTTTTTGACAGCTTAGACTAGGGTGGATTATTTTCTCGTTTGGCTGTGTGTTGGACATTGTACCTTGTATGTTTTATAGGTCATTCTACGTGGGCATTTAGCATTTTTATTGCTGGTACTAGTTCATTCAGCTTTTTGACAGCTGGGACTTGGGTGGATCATGTTCTCGTTCGGTTGTGTGCTCTGCATTGTGTCTTGTATGTGTTTTAAGTTATCTGTGCTCGGCTGGTTGAGTGCCGCCTCCCTGTGCGACTTAATATTATCTTTTTGTACTAAAGTTGTTCTTGTATGGAAGTTTAAACATGCAGCAGACATGCTATTATGTCACATGATCAAATGCGGGTCATTGATTTGTCGTAATCATTTTGATAGCAAAAACTAGGTATTTCATATTTCAATTTATTGACAGCTGAAACATTTACTTACAGTGGCTTATTACACGTTTTGATCAGATGAGTGTTAGGCATTGTGCTGTGTGATTGTGGTCTGTGTTATTTTGTTTTCTTTGTTCGGCTCTTCCAGTAATTACTTCTCTTTCCAGTTTTTGATCATCTTTTTGTTTAGGAACTCTTCACCTTAGAGTACTAACTATGCAGTAGTGTGTGTTAATTAAGCTAACATGCGAATTGAAACTATATATTCTATATAGGCAGTTGCATTTGAAAAATGTGTTGACATTTTATACGCCTATATGTTCCCCCACACTTTTTACACACGTAAACAAGACACCGCTTAAAGATATGCTATGAACAGTGTGCACTATTATTGTGTTTATTATCATTCATTTAGGAAACACATTATGAAACCCGTAGTAGGCTATATCCGCTGTTATACAATGTGACTTTGTGGTTATTTCGTAGGGAAATATATCTTAAGGATGCTGGATAGGTTAAATGCGCATGCGTCATTTGTCATAGTACGTTATGTGCCTTATAAATGTAAAAATGCGTCAAAATAATCTAAAATAAATCAAATTGAACAGTTTTGATAAGTATTATGCAATAAAATTCGAAATGACGGTTTCCATTCCGAGAAAAATATTACATTACAAAATAGGTGGGTGGTGTAAAAAATAAAAATATTGCTATATATGCCAAATGACTTTTTTGGGAGTCAGGTTCGTTTGGTAATGTTTGTTTATGGGGTGTTGATGTGTTTTCGCGATATTTACATGTTCAATAAATTTTATTTTAAGCGTTTTCATTGATTTTCTCAGCATTTTAGCCACATTTAACCAAAATAAAAACAAAAAATGCGAAAAAGATACCTCGGTGACATATATTCTTTATTGCATAATTTTGTAGATTTATGTCACTAGACTTATTTAACAAAATATTAAAAAAGATTAAGGTGGAAAAAAAGGTTATTAGGATTTTAACTGGGTGCTATTTTGCTGCATTAAATATGAAGTGGGTGGGGTAAAAGAGCAATATATATTAGACCAAAATTGAATACACCCCTTTTGGTATCTTGATCATGTATAACAATGTGTACCCAAACTATATTGAATAGCATTTTATTATTTAGATCACATACATCAAATAAAAATGTCAAATTTGAACACCACCATCAATTTACCAATTTCCATGGAATTATAAAAATAATTCATACACCCTTCAATCAGGGCTGATTACCGGAAAAACGAGTTCCGTGACCTAGTGTTTTTTCATCATATTTTGTGTCAGTATAGATTTCTTTACTTCCTGGCAAATTTGAGCAAATTCTGAAGGTGGGATCCTAAGCGCTCCAACATCCTTAACTCTGAATTATTTTTCACGTATTTAATATTTCGGCCGACGGCCTTCTTCAGAATTGAAATACAATGGTTTTGAGTTCAAACGCGTATAAATTAAGGTGTGAGCGGTTAATACCATAGGGGTCTGTATCGACTCACTGGTCTCTCAATCAGTACATATAGATTAACAGGGACGTAACTGGTATCAAAATTGCGACACCACCAACTTTACAAACAGTCTTGTAACTTTTCCAAAAAGGCAATTAATCACATACGGTTTTCTCCAGTAGCAAGCTTATACATTTATCTTCGAGATACAATCAATATTATGTCAAAATATATCGCACTCGAGCCGTTACAAATGCATACATGTTGAAAATATACTGAAAAATAAAAACAGGACAAAAATGTGGACAGGCCCTTACCATACTATAGGGCTCTTCAAACAGGAGTGTCGACAAAAACAATGCTATGGTTGGATGAGCGTATAATAACTAAAACTATAACCAAAATTTCACCTCTGAAAAGTAACACAAGCGCTAGTGCGGTCATTCTATCATTTTGAAATCTAAAAATGTTCATCGGACTTCCATGTTTGTAAAGCCGAACACCCGATGATACAAGCTATTTTACTGGATAAACTTTCGAACATGTGACCACTGCAAACAGATATACTAGTTCTCCATGTCCTAGTGCAGGTAATACGTATTGGATGCACAACCGGGATCAAGTAGTTTGTAAATAAAAATACTACGTATCGGTCTACAAATTGTGCACGAAAAACTCGTGTTCTGATCCAAGTGAGTAAGCAAGGAATGTAGAATGGCTGTAAATATTACTATATTCCACGGAAAAGCGTGCAGCAGTTAAAGGTTTTAAACTAAGCAATGAGTCTACTCCCCATTTTAAGAAGCACACGTTAAATGTACATGAGGGATGATCAACACATAAAAAGGAATATGCTCATAAAGTATTGTAAAGTGACCAATGTTGTTTAAACATATAATATATTGGCTTATTATAAATTATGAACTATAAAAAATGTTCATTTTAACACAAACAAACAAACACCTTAACGTTTATGTATTTGGATTATTTTATTTAAAAATTCACGTCATGTGTAATAAGGAGTACAGCACTGAGAATTGGGTCTGATCCTTACCTTTACTGTATACTTGAATATATAACAAGTTCTTGCGTTGAATTTATGAATTTCTGCGAACAAATTGTAAATACCCATACCAGTAACACGCACGTGCCTATGTTCTTCAGAGTTTCGAATCGGTACTAATGTTATTTCCGGTTTAGAAAATTGCGGAGTCGAAAGAAGTGAATGGTTGAAAGTATTCAAATTGCGAAACTTTTGAGTCCTAACATATTCTTTCATAACGTTAAGCCTGATTCAAATCATGAAAATTATTGAAAAAATACATAAAAATTATCTTATTTAATCCAACTTAGAATATAACCTACATTATGAGCCATTGAAAACGCCGCATTTCGGCGGTTAACTGAAAAATTAACCATTAAAATTTTCTCTTTACAGACTTGACGTCATACGTTGGCGCTACTTTCTATCGGCCAATCAGAATGCAAAATGTTATATTCTAAGTTAGTTAGAACATATTAAGTAAATTTTAATGACTAAAAAGGACTCGCTTCGCCCTTTTTAAACATTAAAATTTACTTAAGGACGTTTGATAGGGTTATTATTTTTTTTATACCAAAAAATAGGCACAATTATAGTTTAATATATACTGAAGCAATATGTGAAATAAAAAAGGTATGTCGCGGTACTATTTAAGGGGTCATGGGCCCTTTTGCAACATCACTATTCAAGAAAATGACCAAAATTTCTGATATTTCGCAATGTATTCATTTTTGCATTAAAATCGATATTTTTTCTTGTTAAAATCATTTCCATGGGTTTGTATGAGCAAACACATATTATTCAAACATTCCTATACACTTTTGGTATTGATAAGAAAATTCACACATTTTTGACAAAAAAATAATTGTCAAAATATCCGAAAAATGACTGAATTTTTTTTTTAAAAAATACACAAAATCGGCCGTAGCTCAAAAACGACCTCGATGACCAATATATTTTTTATTGCTAATTTTGTTGATAAAAGTGTACTCAATCCAAATATTAAATAAAAAAGATAGGTCACGGGACTACTTTTTGCGATATAACGTCATTATTGCCCCCCTGTATCATAAAAAACCTAAGTGAAATTGCGTAAAAACGACGCAATATCTGCGTGTAAAAAATATTCTAATAACAAAAGTGTACTCACATTTGCATATTATGTACATGAAAGTATAGTTAATATAAACTTAGAAGAAATCGGCGTGTAAAAAGAATTATTTTAGCTGCAGTTACGTCGTAATTGTGTCTCTTTGCAATGAAAATTGCGGTATAATGGCGGAAAATGGCGCAAAAAAGGCCAAATTAGTACATTTTGCATATATGTTTTTCTCATAATTTCTAGTCTTGTCATAATTTATTCTTGGCTAAGGATGTTGATTAAAGTGTAGTTTATCTAAAAATTAAAATAAAACATAGGTTTTCACGCTACACTTTGTGATATTATGACTGAATTATCTCCCCTTTTTCCCAATTTGTCAGTGACATCGCATTCCATATAGCAAGGGGGCACATATGGGCCCTGCATCGCTCACTTGAATAATCTTCACAATTTTAGTCAAGAGATCATTAATTCATTCCCTATATATCAGTAAAAGAGGATCTGTGTAGTCCCAGGCAATACAAACACTCATTATAAATTGGTACAGGTAACCCAAGTAATAATTTCTAATTTTACAAAAAATGAATGAAAATGTAACCGCTATTTCAGTTTTCATATTATTTGCTCAGTGAAATTATTTTTTTACCCCAAATTATCCATATTTATACTAACCCTGGATAGTATCACGACAATCATTTTGCCCAATTTTCATGACGATCCAGTGCCAAACGCGGCCTCTATTCCCGTTTACGGTATAAGGGAAGAAATGATGCGCATAAACAACTGTATCAACCGTCCTTAAGGTGGAACCACACTATAAAAAAAGTTCCTAACCCATATACAAATTTGGTATCATAGTAAACTTTGATTTATTCCCAATTCAATGTCGCGTCTTATATCTCCGTGAGCGTTCCCATGACGTTACTATGACGTCATGTAGTTACCATGGAAAACGCGTTTTGACGTCGTTCCGCGGAACGCAACGGAGTCAAGAAATAGCCCATGCAGGGCTTTATTATTACACGTCAGGTAAGTAGTGGGTACCATTCGACGCATTATGTAATTTCGAATCCGGTCAGATAACAATATATATAATTAATCCAATAGCGTGCTAACAAAGCGAACAAAACGTCGAGTCTGGCATTTTTGAGATTTTAAAAAATTATGACGTTTCGACAAATTGCAAAAATTCCACCCGTCAAAAAATGTTTAAATTTTATTATGTTAATATGTTGCATACCAGTAACAAAATATTAAATTCATAGAAAAATTGACCTCGCGAAACTCGATCAATATAGTTTTAAAGTTGTTTAGTGTGAACAGAAATTACGTCATTTTTCAATTTGACAACGTTACATAGCGTCAATTATTTTTTCTGTGCTGCCGTCCACTGAGGGCAATATGTAAGAGAAATTAGTCAAGGCTATCGAGAAAATATATAGTGAATTGACTATTCGACACTGATTCGTTACCCTAAAGTATGATAAAAAAGGAACCCATTGTATCGCGCGTGTTACTCAATATAAATATCAAATGTTTTTTCGCCATTCTTTCTGACGATATTCGTTAATCTTTGATAAATAACATTCTATTGTTCATGGTTTAATAGAGACATTGCCAAGGGGCACCCGCATTAGGGACGGTATTTTGAACTATGAGTTCGAACGGTAATCGCTGTCTTGTTGAAAAGGAGATAGACGTATACTATGATTCCAATACAGCTCCCCGGTGTATATATCTGCAGCTCTGACCATCATTTATGCACGGATTTGTATGTATGAAATGCAAACTAAACTCTGAAAAAGGACAAAATGTGCAAGTTCAATGACCGCTCAATATAGAACGTCCCAATTTAATGGAAACGTACAGTTTTCAGTAGTTACATAATGTGAATAATAGAGTCGCCGTTTCGTCCACCCGACTGCCCGTCCATGCTAGTTCTCTGTAATAACTAGTGGATGAGTGTAATTATGAAGCCCTGTGCGTGCGATTTCTTGTCTCCTGTGCCTTCCAAGGAACGACGTCAAAACGCGTTTACCATGGTAACTTCACGACGTCATAGTAACGTCATGGGAACGCGCACGGAGATACAAGACGCGACATTGAATTGGGAATAAATCAAAGTTTACTATGATACCAAACTTGTATATGGGTTAGGAACTTTTTTTATAGTGTGGTTCCACCTTAATATGTTCTAACTATAACGTAAATAAAACAATATGGCGACGCCGGAATTGACGTCACATCATTTAACGCGACGTCGTCGCACGTTAACGCGACGTCGTCGCACGACATAGCGCGCCAACTTGTGAATAAAATTATGTTGAATTGAAATATAAATAGAGGATATTAGTCTAAGAGTGTCTTTTCATATTGAATTTATTAAACGAGTTTAATAAAATAATAAAATGTGAGGCTCTGTCGAGCATTTTATCGATTTTATTCAACGAGTTTAATAAATTCAATGTGGAAAGTCACAAATATAATGTTCTTTTTATCATATGTTAGCCATTTCTGGCCGAAACATAAAATAGCTACTTATTTTCACTATAATAAACGCGCAACTTTGACGACATCGCCTATACTTTGAGTGACGTCACGTCAAAACTTTATTACACTAGTGTATTATCAAAAATAAATAATGGCTTTATTACGCTGCCGCGACGTCAAACATAATTATGATGAATAGCAAATAAAAGACGAGTGTAAAACTATAATAACTATTTATAGGGAATATCTGTGCAACCCGTCTCTTAGATTGGAAAACACTCTTTTCGAAGTATTTGTTCGCCTAGTTTTCTATGTGGTGCTGCCTGGCAGCCAGAGGCTAGATCTATAGTCTCTGTTGTAGAGCAAACAAATTCCAAAGTCATTTTTTTCTTCGATCAGATTATCAAAAAAGCCTGATGGGAAATCCCCGCTGGATGCAGTGCATTTGTTCATATTACATATAGACACTATATCATCTGTTCATTTATGCTTATAGAATAGGTTCGAGTTAAATTCTCTGTACTTACTACATGTATATTGATACCATATTTATATACAACTACAGATGTATATATCAATGCACGATCAAAACCAACCCGTTATCAAAACATGACGTTACAAACGCACGATTGGTACTTGTATAACACTTTGCGACACGCAACGTTGGAAACATTGAGCTGTAAGGCGTCGAACGAAGTTACCACAGGAGGTCGTCATGTCTATTCGGACTTTGGTTAATAATAAGAATATATGGTTAAAGAAAGGGTACCTATATATTTAGAACGTTTCATAGACTTCCAATGACGAATAAAGTAGATAGGCCTACAGTACTAAATTAGTAACTTTTCCGCATATTTGTTGATCAACCCTCGATCGAATTTCCTAATGTCCCAAGGTATTGTTTGTGACGTCACATGTTCCAACAACGCGTTCCAATAGCTTGTATCATCGGGTATTCGACATCACGTCACGTGACTCAAAATGGAAGTCCGATGAACATTTTTGATTTCAAAATGATAGAATGACCGCACTAGCGCTTGTGTTACTTTTCAGAGGTGATATTTTGGTTATAGTTTTAGTTATTATACGCTCATCCAACCATGGCATTGTTTTTGTCGACACTCTTGTGTGAATAGCCCTATAGTATGGTAAGGGCCTGTCCACATTTTTGTCCTGTTTTTATTTTTCAGTATATTTTCAACATGTATGCATTTGTAACGGCTCGAGTGCGATATATTTTGACATAAGATTGGTTGCATCTCGAGGATAAATGTATAAGCTTGCTACTGGAGAAAACAGTGTGTGATTAATTGCCTTTTTTGGAAAAGTTACAAGACTGTTTGTAAAGTTGGTGGTGTCGCAATTTTGATACCAGTTACGTCCCTGTTAATCTATATGTACTGATTGAGAGACCAGTGAGTCGATACACACCCCTATGGTTAATACAATCGCCTGAACGACAAACTGTTGTATAACAAAACGTATACTACGGCTTTTGAATGCTTTGCCAGAGTATGTTTTACTTTACTTGTTTACCTACATAATGCCATAAATGGAATACCTGCATGACGTGACATTACTTTCATGGGTATATCGAACGTTATACAACATTTTGATTTGTTCCTTGTCTATGTAACACTACAATAATAGGCATATATATTCAGTCATATTAGAAATACGTTTATATGCTACCACCGGAACTAACGTTTATGTTTGTTCTAATTCAACACTGACAAATATAATTTTGATTGTAGCGCAAACCGCCTAAGCATACTAGATTTTATAACTTTATAGAGGATAATGTTATAATAACAAGAAACAATAGCTAATTTAAATGACTTAAATATTCATTTATTAATAATCATACTTATTTTTCAACTTCTCACCTGTGATCAAGTTTATATACTTTGCGGTAGAAAAAAATCTGTTTTTATTATTTATCATGTTATGTCTTGACAACAACAAAAATACTTCAATATTAAGTTTTTTATTGGACGTTCAATCTTAATTAACTTTGCAATAATCGACACTATGTTTTATAAGTGCGCTTACATATTAGGCAAAACAGCTAACCGAACACCTAGTGTATGGCACAGGTAACTGTATCATTAATAAAGAGTAAATAAAAAAAATATTTTTTTATAAAATTTATGATATCTAAGATAACATAAATTTTGTAAAAGAAACTTTTTTTTTTATCAATGATACAGTTACCTGTGGTGTAGGTTTGCAATTAACGTACATTAGCTTTTTACGCAGGAATCACTATGAAAAAGGACATCATTCTCTTCGACTAAAAAACTAGTTATACCCTGCCAATAATCGTGCTAATATACTAAATATCTGAATAAAGTCTAAAAGATAGCATCTTAAAGAAAATTACTAATAACTAATGAATAAAAAGCAACAATGTATTAAATAGAATACGATACATAAGACAAACCTGAACGGTATACTTATTAAAAGAATTATATATGATTTAATAGAAAATAATAACACTAATTATTATAGTTGACTTTTCACGTGTTTCATTGATCCTGTCAAATAAATTACTTAAAACTATATTACGGAGATGCAAAAACGGTAAATAAACTATTGCAATGCATAAATTCCGAGGTGATTAGAATGAGTTCATTATAGTACACTCTATCTAGTTCGACGGGCCTTACATGATAGCGCATTGTTGTTGCTAGGGAATACTCGTCATGTGATACAATCAGAGCCAATCAGAGCTCTTGTATAAGATTACAGTACGGAAATTTAAGTTTGCAATCAATGTGCGTTTGTTTATAGTTTACCCAGATTTGGAAATGCATGCTTAATGTTTAGAGAGACAGTGTTAGGTTATTCGAAACATAGAGCAAATTTATAGGAACATGCATTTCTATATTTCGATAAAACTCAGGGCCAAATTAAGCCATAAATGAACCTTGTGCTTTGCATGAAAATCGAAAAATAGCAATAACCTGAATAATGTTTCAACTTTCGTTTTTTGAAAGCTACAAACAAATAAGAAGAGTCATTTAGCACATATTAAGCTTTCAGAAAAAAACAAAGTTAGTGCTGGTAGGACTAAAACTGTGAAAGTTTTATATGTTACTAAATGGTCAATTTTATTATGTGCTTTCATTAGGCGCACACGATTTATTATGTACTTCTTTCTAATGCGAGAGCGCCGACCGTGAGACTGTGTGGTTTGTGATATCCAAAGGCAAACTGAACTATACCTTCAAACCCGTCATCAATTGATCTTTAACTTGTATTAACAAAAACCTTGGAGAGGAATTAATATAAGTTTTCAAAAACTTGTTTTCCAATCCATTACTTATTCCATGTTTATATTATTATATATATGTACGAATATTGAAATAAATACAGTTTAAACCAAATGGTCAATTTTGAGGAATTAAAGTCAAACGAATGATATTTGGTAGGTTATACGATAGAGACAGTTGCTTCTCTCTGTTGTCTATAGGCTCTGACCCAACATTGCAATGGCAAAACTACATTCCTTTTAGGTCCTTAGCATGTGGTGACCACAAGAAAAATAATAATAAACAATCGGACAGGGGAGGCAGCACTAATATGAAACAACCGAACACAGAAATAACACAAACCTTAATCACACCACACATGCCAAACACACAACCGAACGGTAAAATGAAACACACTATACACAGAAAGTCCAAGTTTCAGCTGTCAATAGTCTTGCAATATAGTAGAATAAAAACACACCTGTCTGCTGGCTCACAGATCGCCAAGAAATTATGCAACCTTGAATATCTAGGTTTACCGTAAAGAAAGAAAAGCATATTGGGCTTCGTATTTTACCTTAAACTTTCATTGCCAACCCTCGTTCAGCATGACGCGTTGCAACCTTCCAGTATACGTCAAGTACTAGCCAGGGTACGAACATTTTACAAAGGCAGCCAACATACATCTAAGTCAATGGCACATATAACACTCTCCGACAAACCCATCATTCAATACTGTATGCGTTCTTGATAGCAACCAATGAGGTTTATAAATAAGTGAAAGACTAGCCACGATCAGATCATTATAGTTCATGTGACCACAGAAACATTAAGACGCTCTGCTGGAGACTGATAACATCTTTACAATATCTGTATCGGAAAAAGATATATTGGATACTAATAAGTTGGGTATTAAATAGTAACTTTTTTAACTTAATTTATTTTGATGATTGTTTTTGAGGCTTGTTAATGTTTGTTGGCTTTGCACCCGGTTATGTTTGACTGGTCGATGCGACACGCTACAGGACCGTGTTTTAGTCATTGGTCATTTTCTTCTATCTTTTCATTTTTATACTTTGTTGAGCTCTGTTATTTTTTCTAATTGTTGGTTGTACCACCGTCCGATTTATTTATATTTTTGTTTGCATCACTAATAAATATGAATGTTGAAAGTTGACGTTTTACTGGGCACCATGATCATAAGCACATGGTTTCAAAATATATCTGAGTGTACCCTATGTATAGAAAAGGCAGTGTAGCGGCCATGTTTAGCCGCAATGGATATGACGTTACGAACGCTGGAACCCAGTTTTTCTACAGTGGTCACGCAAACACGGACTCCAGTTCTTGTAATAGCATATCCGTTGCGGCTAAACATGGCTGCAGCCCGGCCTTCTCTCTTTATTGAGTGCACTCAGATATTATACTCAGATCATTTGAAACCATGTGCCTATGACCATAATATGATATGTCATAAAACATTACTTTGTACTCTTCACTGTTGCTGTAAACCATCTACATGTATATTGCATTATACATTGAAATTCCTCTTATTACTACATACTTTAATTAAATACTTTCCCTGCTCGAGCAATCGACGAATGGAACAACCTAAATGAAATTATTGTTAACAGCTCTAGTGTCGACTCATTTAATATCAAGCTTTATATAGCGCGGAGAGTTCGTAGGTTTAACCTAAACGGTATTTATTAGCGACGCAAATTTGTTTAAAAATTGTGTCGGCTTTTTCAACCGGAAACCGGAAAAATGTACAACCTATTGATGTAGTCCAGAAGCGCAATGGGCGCTTACTCAACTCCGCAGAAACAGTAAACAGTAAATAATCTGTGTTTTATATGGTCATCTGATTTTAATAGTACGGTTGTCCATGCAATAAGATATTACTGTGTTCATGATGTAAACATATTTTTAATATTGTAACCAGCATCGCCATTTTAGTATATATGCATTATTTCGTATTTGTTTGGTCAAATATTACATCAATGTATTTTGTAGATACCATGGCGAATTGGATTTTAGTGATTTCATTGGCCACGCTGTTACTGATACTGGAATTGTTTTGCGTCGTAATTATGAAGGAAGGTAGTGACAGCACAATAGAACATGATACAGCTAGTACAACACACCAGCACATAGGAAATGAAATACGTATACGTACGACACCTTCTAATATGGACACCAATTTGAACGGACATATAGGACAAGGTGATGACCAATGGAATGATACGGGTATAAGATCGGAGCTACCTGGTGATGAGAACGGCACAGATGCCGAGAACGACACAGATGCCGAGAACGACATAGATGCCGAGAACGTCACAGATGCCGAGAATGTCGCAGATGGCGAGAACGTCACAGATGCCGAGAACGTCACAGATATAAGATCAGAACTTCCTGGACTAATGGCAGAGTTTTGTCCAGGTGCCAATATCTGTCAGGACGACAAATCGTGGAAGTTGTCTGAGAACGCAAATACGTCTTCTTGCTGTAGAGGTAAGTGTGCAAATTAATGTGAAACATCTACACGAGTACAAGACAGACACTGCATGTATACTTGTCACTGCGGTGAGTTTGTGATGTTATAGCTGAGACTACGTTATTCAGCTTTTTATAGATGAAACTATCAGCTTTTTGACAGCTGGACGTTCGACCTTTCGACAGTTGATATTTTAACTTTCAGCGGTTAAGTTCCTTTTCAAGGTCACTTGTGTGTTGGGCACTGTGCCGTGTAAGTATGGCTTGTGTTTGTTTGTGTTTTCTGTACTCGTCTGTTTAACTTGAGTGCTACCTTCACTGACCAATTTTTATTATCGTTGTGTATTTGTCACTGTGCCTATTCATTTTGATTGCACTACCTACATGTAGCTCGTGGTTTGTGTCCTTTCTGTTTTGCTTGTTAGACTACATTTATGTTCGACTTTCCTGTTCGATGTATCGTTATTTTTTGTCATAAGTCGGACTGTATAAGTATATGAGTTTTATATTACTACGATTATACATTGTGCATGAAACTAGAAAACAGAAACGTCTTATATTTGACAGAATAGTCTTTTACACCGAGTAATTAGAGCTATGCCTTGTGTAACAAAGACATATAGTAATCACCGACCTTAATTGTAACCGAACACATTTGCAGGGGACTGTTATTAGCGAACTTGACATTAATTAACATGCTACATTTTAAATTCTTTGTCGACGATTTGCCAATTTCACAACTAAAACAGAGTAATTGTAACGATCATTCACCGTCTCAATAGCCGTTTGGCAATCGTGAAAGCTCGGCCATTTCCGTTTGTCTCCGGTAAATAAACCTCGTGTCTAACTGTAGAAATACACTGCCCCCCCCCCCCCCCCCCGAGTAATAAGTCCAGCTACGTTCGCGTGAAAGTAACAAAGTATGTATTCGTCAATAAGAATGTTATTTTTTCTTTCCCTATCAGTTTTCTTGTTTTTGCGACCATAAGGAGCCATATCACGACAGAAAACCAAATATCTTTAAATATTATTCATAATTTATAGTTCCCATCCACGTGTTAAAAACCTCAACAAACATTACCCATATTTAATTTTCGGGAAAGCGGATTTGTTTACAAAATATACTACTTGACTTTCGGTTCATATCAAGATTGTCCGCAGATATGTGATTATAAATCCTTGCGTTTTTTATAGTGTGTATTTACCGGTATAATATATCTGTATAGATCTATATATTTGTGTGAACATGTATTGGCATAATTATGTGTACTGATGACAGAGGGGGTGGGGCTGCAATTTTCTAATCATGTGACTGAGAATAGTTCAATATGGCGCCTTGTTATGTCAGAGGTCAATTGCAATGCATAAAGGCCAAGGTGATCAGAATGAGCCGTTTGGTAGAGAATTATACCAAAGACGAAATAAAAATTAGCATTAATCCCCTTTCTAGACCATTGTGTGGTAGCCTGTATGCCAAAACATGCGCTGAGAATTAACATGGCGGACGTGAGACTCGAGCTAAGTAAGTGTCTTTTGTTTTCGACCCAATCTTTTTAAATATAGCGTCCTACATGGTAAATAAATTATTAAATGAAAGAGCTTAAACTGACGAATTAACAGGGACTAACCGTTTGTGATCAAATGCCAACGTATGTTTGTAAAGTAACTGTGAAAGTTGAAAAGTGAAGCGAGACGCAAGTAGAAAAGTGGCGATATTTTCCCCAGTTCATAAATAATCACCCAAATCGGAAGAAATGGTCCTACCCCTCACAAGTATTCATTATTGTCTGATAAAAAATCACAAAGAAAGGAGTTTGAAAGGTTTGAAATTTGGGCTACTGTACTGGGCTGTGCAAAATGTTAACAATAACAAACATACCACTGTATACCGCTGAGAATGCAATTTCTGTATGGCGATATGCTGCAGAACTAGCCAATAATCTATACAGCGCTGTGCTATTTTGAACTGATTTCTCAAGAGCTGATGTCGAAAGTTCTTTCTGTTCTTTCGGTGTAAATTTCAGATGCCAATTTCTTTCTTTTTGTGTCAAATTATATTCAATTTGTTAAAACGTAAAGGTGACTTTTTTCTTTTTATTCTACAGATTTTTGATGCACAGTTAAAGGCATACGTTGTAGTACTGTAAAAGCATTTATTTTCGCGAGGCTAAATTTCTGCGAATTTCTAATTTGGAAGTAGTTCGCGAGGGTTAATGTTTGCGAATTTCATATTTCAAAAAAAAAAATTTTCTCGGCAATATTCCGGTGAACCATTTTATTGTCACGGCGTGATAATCACTCCAGATAATTACGACTACTGTTTGCATACTATAACGGTAATCTACCCAAGCGCATTATTTTTAATTGGCCAAGGGGCTTAAATTGTTGGTATTTACTGATACTTACCAGTTGATTTGTATTCAATGCATGTGTCAAATAAAATGAGTGAACCATATCTATTTTGTGTGTTGTTGTCAATTTTCCATTTCACTTCAATATTGTAACTAGTGTGTAATGCAAGGATGTTACGTTGGTTGACAAAAATTTCGGATAAGGAGCCTGGACCAGGATTGCCGTCTCCAATATCACCCTTACAGAAAACTTTAAATGAGAATGTGGAGAGGGAGTACTCTCAGACTGGTAGTACTGGGAAGAAACGTAAACGAGGAGAATACTGCCGTTACAGCCCTGAGCAAAAGGCGAAGATGGCTAGATATGCCATCATGAATGGAAATAGTAAAGCTGCTATACATTTCAGCCGTGTAATGGGTAAAAAGATAAACGAAAGCACGATTAGAAGCTTCAAAGCTTCATATAATTTACAACAGAAACTGTCGGGTGACGATGTTATTGAAAAACTAGAGTCACAGAAACGGGGTCGCCCTACTCTGGTTACTTCTGACATTGAAGTTAAAGTGATAGAGTACATCAAACAACTAAGGCTAGCTGGAGGTGTAGTAAACACCTCAATTGTTTTAAACATTGGACGTGGTGTTGTTTAAAGCACACAGAAGTCAAGTTGTACTAGATACATTGAAAAAGGCACACATTAAGGTCGTATATGTCCCAGCATCTTGCACAGATGAGCTGCAACCCATGGATCAGATTCCAAATAAACAATTCAAAGATGAACTAAAGCAGAGTTTTTCTGACTATTACACTAATGAGGTCGCTACGTGTGTAAGGGAAAAAAGGTCTGTCGATATGATTGACCTGAAAATGTCGACCATCAAACCGCTACATGCGAGATGGGTTATGAAGGCCTTCGAAAAACTTAAAAATGTGCCTGAAAATTTCGTAAAAGCGTTTAACAACTGTGGAATCTTCCAGTAATGTACTTGTGAGCGAATCTGTATATATTTGAGTGTTATGTATGTGTACATGTATTTTGTAAATATCAATCGAATAAAGTTAGTTTGTTCCGTAAAAGTGAGCGTAGTCGTCAGTGTTTTATCCCGTCTCAAATTACAACGGATATAACAAAACAATTCCAAATAGATAGTAATGGCGTCGTTTAGTCGTAATCAATATTGAGGTACAACATATTTGAAGATATTATGAAGGTAATAATTGTTGACCAAACTGCAGTTCAAAAAGCTTGTTTTTCCATAAGTAAAGACTAGTTTTTAGACACTTTTTCCTTGTTTTCCCAAACATTGATTTTGTACTTACGACCTTCTAATTCTAAGCCAGCGATAAGAATCTTTATGAAAGGTCCAGTAGATAGTAATTTGTCGTGCAGTTTTACCTGGTGTATATGTATATACCTGTATGAGAGCACAGGATCCGATAAAGCATACTTCAGTAGTTGTCGGTATAGTTCGATATCGATCATTGGTCCGTTTGATCTGTAAGATAAATAATTCAATTAAAGCCAAATATTTCGTGTGTCTGATTGGTCGTGACTGCAAAGTAACTATAGAGAACATGCTTATGTTCTCTGCCTGTCTAATATGTAATGGAATATTATTCCAAATAGATGCTCCTGAATACGAAAAAGATTTCTTAAAGAATTCCATGTTTGGGTGTGGTACAACCAACTCTTCATTCGTTGTTGATCTTAGTCCAGGATTAGATTTTAACACAAATTTATCACTTAGATATTTTGTGACTTTATTTTGCATTGAGTTATACATTAAAACAGCATTTTATATATTATTCTTTCATGAATTGTCATCCACTTTAGTTTAATGAACAGTTCTTCTGATGGATGGTCATGTGGTTTATCCAGAATCACTCTTGCTGTCCTTTTTTGAAAATTGTAAAGTTTATCTCTGAGTTCTTTGGCACAGGACCCCCAAATTGTACGGCAATAGTCGAGGTGGGGCAGTATATAAGCATAGTAGAACAGTTTACGAGAATCTATATTAAGACAATGTTTGTTGCGTAGTAGTAGGTATAGTAGAGAGTTACATTTTTAAGAACATGACCAACTTGTCTTTTCCATGTTAGAGTTTGATCTAAAAAGATACCAAGCAGCTTTTCTTCTTTTGAATTTGAAAGAACTTAATTGTTAAGAGTTACATTTGAATCATCGTATTCAGCTGTGTCTTCAAGCTTTTGGTGAGATGCAGCAACATACATAACTTCCGTTTTTTTGGCATTTGATATCATGGCGTTCTGTGCGCACCATGTTTCAGTTATGTTTATTTGCTCTTGTAGGGATGCGCTAACGTCGCTGAATGTTTTACAGACAGTGTAGTGTCATCAGCGAACATGTCGATTTATGTGTTATTATGTTGATAGAGGGGAAGATCATTTATGTAGATAATGAAGTAAGGGTCCTAAAACTGATCCTTGGCATCTGACAACTGACCTGATATGCTAACTTTTTGGAAACGGTCTGTTAAATATGATGAGAACCACTTAATTGTTATAGGGCTTGGTTTATAACACGAAGTTTAACACACTGAGAAGTAGTTCACGGTTGAAAGGTCAAATGCTTTAGTTAGATCGAGGAACACAGTTCCAACAACTGTATGATTATTTATAGTGCCAATCCAATTGTCTTTTATATTTGTGAGTGTTGTCTCACATGAATGGAATTTTCGGTAACCCGATTATAGTTCGTTTTCAAGGAACTCCAGTGAGATTCCTGGTATTTCAAATTCTTGCTCACTTTTTAGGTTTTCATTTACAAAATCAGTTATTTTATTAAAATCATAATAATTGTTATCAATAGATGGGGCTTTCTTGAAGACACTGGAAAAATAGTTGTTGAATTCTTCCGCTGTTTTAATGCCAGAGTAATTGGGTTTCCATTTTCATCTTGAATGATATTTGATTGATGGTCTGATGTTTTACCAGAAAGATCTTTAAGGTTTTCCATAGAATTTTGAGATTATTTTTTTTTCATTTATCGCACTTGAATAGAAAGACTTTTTTGTATCAAATGATAAATCCTTAACCTTTCTCCTTAATTCTTTAAATAAAGTGCTATCATCTGTTTTTTGCTTTGTCTCTAGCTTTAATGGTTTATTATTGAACCAGTCTGGCTGATTTAGATGTTTTACTCTTTTTGTTTTTCTGGCGCGTGTTCATTTAACACGTCAAGGAATAATTTATTGAAACAATCAATTACATCATCCGGGTCATCAAAGGATTCTAAGACTGACCAGGGTTATATATTGAGACTGTTTCTGAAGTCATCTTCATTGAATTGTTTAAGTGATCTGTATTTAATTGTTTTGTGTTGAGCATTTTGTGAATTCATCTTTAATTTTCGCGTAAAACTTACAACATAATGGTCACTTATTGACAACATTGGTACATTTACTTCAACAACATTACATGGCATATTTGAATACAAATGGTCAATGATGGTGGCTGTATCAGTAGTAACTCTTGTTGGTTTATCATTAGCTGTGTAAGATTATATCTACTTATGATGTCATACCATTTCGTGTTTACAGATACATTAATTTCAGAGCAATAATTATAGTTAAAATCACCTAAAAGAAGGATTTCTTTGTTTTCATTGAATATGTAATCAATGTTTTTATCCATCTCATCGTTCCATATTGCTAATGAGGAAGGTTGTCTATAGATATATCCTAGTAAAAAAGATTCCTGCTTGTTGCATTTCATTTCTAACCAGATTGATTCGACTGAAGATTTATCTTCTATGTCGTTACGGTGAATACAGAAATATGAATCTCTCATGTAAATTAGTTGACCACCTCCACCTGTGGTTCTGTCTTTGCGAAATGTATTATAGCCACTGAGTTGAATATGATTATCTTGGACATTATCATTTAAACATGTTTTTATCTTGGTGTTTTTATCGTCTTCTTAAGGTTTTCAGTAAAATTATCGAGTTTTGAGTGTTTTTGACATTGTTCATAATTATTTTTAACTTTCAATATTTCGTTTTCAACTGAAGAGTTTGAAATCACCTTAATATCATAAAACAATGCATTAGAAAACGAGTTATTTATCAACATGTCTTCGCGGGCCCAAGAGCAGTGGAGACTTACGAAATATGAAACTATATCATTCTTTGAATCAATGTTCTGTCATGGAAATGTAAAGCACTGCATATCATGCAGCACTAGAGATGAAATTTAAAATTAACTTTTCTTTTAATCCGGCGGAGTTGTTGTCTTGTTATTATATTGGACCAGCACACACACGTGTGTTCATCTATGGTAACCTAGACTGAAGGAAAGAAAGGATGGTCAGAATTATTTTGGGGAAAAGGTTTGAATTTGGTTAGGAAATGGTTGCAAATGACGTTAGAAAGTGGTTGGGAGAAGGTTGGATTTTGGTCAGATTTTAGTTGGAAAAAGGTTGGATTCAGGTTGATATTTGGTTGGAACCCGACGTTGTGTGGACGTTTGAAAATGACGACATATAACGACAGAAAAGTTTGCAGAATCCAACGTTTTCCCAACGTTGTAGTCTAACGTTCATACTACGTTAAAGAACAAAAATTACGTTCGCCATCAACTCAATGAGTTCAAAATTGCACAGCGCTGTACAGATAGTTCGCTAGTTCTGCAGCACAGCGCTATACACCACTTACTTAGCTCGCGTTTCACGCCCGCTATGTTTAATTATTTGGTATACAGGATACCACACAGTGTAGACGCTCAGTATAAAAATGTAAATCTGGCTTCTCTAACATCGTGGCAATGGATACCATCAGAAATTAGTTGTAAAGGATGATTAATTTTAGTTGTAAGAACTTGATCACAATCGAAATTTAAGTAGATATTGCCGTATGTTTACAAATACGTATATTAACATTACGATTTAATAGCATAGCAATTACTAGTAGCAGCAGAACCTTCCAATAAAAGTTATGGATCATTTATAACAAATACTTTTTTAAAAGCCACAATAAGGTTCCGGAACGAAGTATTTTCTTCAAATATGATGAGGGACAAATAATGAACACAATGAGCCATTAAAACACGCGCTAACTGTCATAGATGTGAAATAATCTTTCCTGGAAGATTGGCATAACGAGCTTGTTTACACGGTTTGTTTACAAATATGTCGTTTAACAGCTTTCCGGAGATCACCGAGAATTTCCCGCCAGTTTCTGATTACCAATGGATGGATAGCACACATATTGCACTATCTTACACTTAAGAACTTACGCAAGTTCTTAAGAACTGGCACTGGGGATAAGAACTGGCCCTTTAATTCAAAAACCAAACACAAATATTATTTGATTGTTAAAACACGAGTTAAAGCCGAGTTAGTTTGATTTGCATAGACCCGAGCTAATATTGCCGAGTCTTGACTTTACATGAAGTGACGTTCACAATGGTGATAACAACATTTGTCATAAGTTATGTTTTATCATTCTAATTGTCCTGAAATTCACAAAATAAGCCCCAAATACTATCAGCTCCCATTTAAAACCTTTAAATCATCTTATGTACGCATTATGATTGAGTTATAGCGGCTGTTCTCTTCGTATCTATCGATTGTTATGCGCCAGTTCTTATTTAAGGGGAGGTAATACATGTATGTTATCCCAAAATAGGTCATAAGTATTTTTTATCGTTCAAATTGTACTAAAATTCACATATGAAGCTCGAAATTCTATTATACTATCATTTTTAAGGATACAAACTTCGTGGTTGGTTTTTTAGTTACAGGGCCAGTTCTCATCCCTAGCGCCAGTTCTTAAGAACTGGTGCCATTTCTTAAGTGAAAGATTCCCGTTTGTGCGTACTTCCGATTATTGACGAAGTTTTCGGAAACCTTCGGAAAATTTAAACGTAAACACATTTAGTATTTTGTACGGAAGACAAAATACTAATTAGCGTTTTTGGTTGATTATTTCTCAAAGAAGGAACAGCGACCTGAGATCAGATATGGGTCCCTTCTGTACCATTTTTGGTCTAATTTAATATCTAGATCTTTCGATAGTCTTTGTAGACAGAAAATACTACCAATTTAAACCTTATTGGGACTTTAAACAAATAACGATGCCTTTTAAAATACTGTTATGTGATTGTTTTTGGAGTGTATACATGGTAGTACGTTTCACAAACGTTGTAAACAGTATGTGCGAGTTCTTAGTGTTCTTGCTGTTTAAAACTGATTATTTTAAATAAAGGCATAAATGTTCTATATGTTCTTCTGCATTTAATTCATAAGAATATAAACATGTTATATCTAGTTAAATCGCATTCTTTAGGCAAGACAAGATACGTGTACATATCCGTTAAATGAATTAGTATAAAATAAAATAATTTGACAACAATCACGATTATATGAGAGTAAAATACTCATTTATCTACATCGCAAAGCATTCTAGAAATATTCAATACGAGTCCGTGGTGAACAGGCGTCGGAAACAAGCAAATACAATGTGAGCATCTTCTGTGTTCATTAAAATAGTATTTGCTAGCGACGGCACTACATCGGAAGTAACGACAAAATATTTCCCCAAAGAGATAACTACGTAGTTAAGGTAGACTAAACGACATATGTAAATCCTAATTGCATCAGATACTGTAAAATCACATATTTTCGTGGGTATTAAATTTAGTCAGGGATATTGATAAAGATGCTTTTTTGTGGGGTCTTAAATTCGTGGATTACAGAACATGAAAGGGTGACCCCATGTCTGAATTTGAAAAGTCGATTAATCGTGAGGATTATATTTCGTGGTCGAGTTCAACAACGAAATCAACGGAAATTCAACCCCTCGAAAAATGATTTTATACTAGGCAGAATGATGATAAGTTTAATATAATGACGTTTTCGACATTGTTGGTTGACTCATTATCCTGTCTTGACAAAGACCTATACATGTATATGTCTTTTGTCTGTATTACTTCAATTACCTTTATACAGAACAGAACATATATTTATTCAGATTTGTACATAGTACATCATCTATACATAATTATAACATATAAACATATATACATACATAAAATATTACATGATTATTTTGTTAGTAAATAAATTGACAGTCGAGGATAAACTATATTATTCGTTGTTAGTTCATATTATTCAAAGTATTATTTCTAATCATTACAGCTTTCTTATAATATATAGCTAATTTATATAACTGGGTTTTATTTATAGAGTTCAATAGTTCCAAAAATTTAAACATACTTTGTCTAACGTTATTGTACTTTTTAATATATATTTTTCTCAGATCATCAAAACACGGGCAAATTATAATAAAATGATATTCGTCTTCAATATCTCCTAAATGACAACATTGGCATACTCGCTCATTTCTTTCTAGTCTATTTCTTGTATATCTTCCAGTATGTACGAGAGGTGCCCCACTTATATTTGAACACCGTTGAACATCCGATATGTTCATGCTGACACGCTGTAATCGAAATGACCCTATACATTCAATATATTCGTAGACAATTGTTCTCATTTGATTATATTAACGTTTTAACAATAATGTCTTATATCATTACAAACCATAACTTATTACCTACAGGTCAATAAAAAATATATTCAATAATGCAAACCAGAAGCATGTCATCAGCTATTCCATTACCATAGAAACGCGCTACCACCCCCGACCGACGTAACGTACCTTTTTCGTTTGTTAAATTAGTTATAAATTCTGTTTAAGTTAATTGACATTCCAATATTTCTGCCAGATTATTACAAACTATTATAATAACATTTCATGAAATTATGAAGTCATTTGGAACTTTGAGTGTGAATTTAACAGTTTTATCAAGGCGAGTCACGTTTTCAATAACGTCAAAATGTCTACGACGTTACGCAAGGAAACTCGTGTGACTATAAAGTTAAGCTCGGGGCTTGGAAAAACATACCCCACACTCACGCGCTGCTACATAGAGCTAAGCCGGAACATACAGCATGCAGTGGTCTTGTGTTTAAGTGACAAAAGCAAATTTCTGAAGCGCAGCATGGTATTGAAAACGATACACGAATGGGCACATAGTTAAACGGAGGGACGTTTCACACAACGTCCGTCGAAATGAGCGAGGTGTTTTCATGTTAACATACAGCCATTATGTCTAGCCTAAACCCTTACCTTAGACTATACAATATATTATGGTAGATATAATAATTATATGCAATTTGAATTTTTATGTTTATATCTACATTAATAACATAATTTCACTTCGGGTTTACCACATGAGAAACAGCAAAACTTCAATTACGTTGCTGACGTCACAGTGTGTGGTGGTATAGGGTATGTGATAGTTTTATTTTATCCATATTTTCTTTGAAAATGTGTTGTTTTGTGCAATATTTTCTGCATTTGTGTCCGAAAAACTGTAGTTTTACGTGATGTAGTTTGTTTTTCTCTGTGTCATCGGATGTTAAAATGATTAAAACAGTCTACGAATTTATTGAATGACCCACGTATATTAATGTGTCAACTAACATATGCACTCACTGTTTTTTATTTTTGCAGTTTAGTTAAACCCCAAATCAACAATTTTGTAGGGGCATCGAATTGAGCTTTTTTAAGATAGAATGCCCCCAATTGTTGGTATAAACATTGATCGTAATCAATGTGTAATCAATGCTGCTTTATCCTTAAGATTCCAAAGTTTATGAATACAGGATTGTAAGTCTTCGGCATTCACTATTCTGGTGTAATATACTTGGAATTCGTGTTCTTAAGGTATGGGATATAGCGTGATTGTGGTGGGGTATGCAGCCGAGTCTCGACAGAAACATTATGTTCCAGGCATTGTCGCCAGGAACGAGATGTGGGAAACATTGTGTCTAAAAACTCTTTCAAACGATAGATGCATAGTATTGTGCGCTTATTTTTCCCTTTGTAGAATAAATATGAGTTATATATTATCAATTTTAACGAACAACACCACACGTCATGCAACCGGATGGGAACTCGCGTTGCTAAGCGAATGTTAACTTTTTGATAGTCTCGTAGACATTTCTCAAATAGCAATCTGTTGTGTTACCGTACATTTCTCAATGATGAAGTAATATCTCAACAGAGGGGACAAAGTTAACAAAATTACCGTTTCGTTGTAGCCTGTACGGTGGTTAAATACGATTGTCTCCCTTGGTATTTTTTGGTAAAATCGCTGGTGAACACCTAACGTTTTTCAGAGATTGGCATTCGCCATTTTTGAAATTACTTGATTGATAGTTCCGATGGATACTCCAACCTGCATTGAAATCCTCATTTTGATTATTGGATTTATCCTAGTTATCACATAACCAATGGGTACGATTTTTGAAGGAATCGTCACTTTTTGGCATTTTTTTAAATATTTTGTGTTATTTCACATATTAGAGCAACAGAACGTAAATCACCCGTCTTAGGACGAAAATTAATGAAAGTCTTCACAGAAACGGTACATGTATATCCATGATTTATTAACAACTTCTTGGTGCTTCTTCAGGAGCATTCGGCTTTCAAAAAGCCAAACGCCACACCCTCTACAAAATTGCTGATTTCGGCTCGAATCAAATTGCAAACAAACCAAACAGTGAGTGCACATATTACCGGACACATTATTGTACGCGGTTCAAAAGAGTTATTTCATTTATATTGGGTTGACATGAAAATATCTGATATTCAATGGTGTTCAAATATAAGTGGGGCACCTCTCGTATTCTTAATGAATGTGCCGAAATTCTTAATTTTGTAATGACATGACGTAATGAAAATGTTAAAATGTCTAAATATTCTTCATAATGAAAATTAAATTTAATATGATTGTAAAGGTTAAGCACACCACTTATTTCTTTATTTGTACGCCAGTTTTGAATAAAACAATCTCTGACACGTCGCTTAAAAACACTCACAAACATATTTACATTTACAGATTCGGGATACTCCCATACATTTACAAAACCATAAGTAGATAACAATTTTTTTATATTTGCCACCCAATTAGAAACGCCATTTTTACAATCCGCAAGTGCTTGGTTATATACTCTGTCTATGATAATGTTGTCTGTATTCAAAATTTAAACCAATATTTTAGTATGCGTAAAAAATCTTGAAATAAACAATGGATACCTGCCAAGCTCCCTATACACTCCTGTTGCGCAAGTAGAAGTTCTTACATTTAAAATACGTTTACAAAATTTGAGATGAATCCTTTCAAGTTCTTTATTTTTACTAAAGCCCCATATTTCTGAAGAATAATTAAGTATAGAACCAACAAACGAATCGAACAACTGGCAAAGTATTTTGGGTGTTAACTTGAATTTCTTACAATTAACTAAACGTGTATTTAAAGCCTTCAATGCCTTGCCTACTACATATTGCTGATTTAGATTAAATGACCCCGTATAATTAAACACTGTACCCAAATAGTTGAAATTATCTTCAGCCTCAATATTCACCCCATTATAAATCCAATTTTCATTAGTTAATAGTCTACCCCTTTTACGGAATACTACGATTTTTGTTTTATTTGTGTTAGCCTCTAATCCTCATTGATTACAATAATCGCACAGTAGATATAAACTATTTTGCAATTCTTCTTCTTACCAAGAATTATCATGTCATCAGCAAAAAGCAATATAATTAAAACAATATCATCTATAGTAAGGCCTACATCTTGATTGTCTTGTAAATGTAAGTCCAAATCTTCAATGAAAAGAGAAAAAAGTATCGGTGACATTATCCCCCCTTGTCTTAAACCTACGGAATATTCGAAAAAATCCGAAAAGCTAGCACATTTACGAACACAGGACTTTACTTTTTGATACATGTCTTTTATAATTCTTAACAGTTTACAATTTATAAATAAAATCTTTCGGACCATTATTTCTAATGAGATTCTGATAACAACATAAAAACTATAATTATGCAAATTGTTAAACTTCAGAAATTATGATTTTACGAGGAAACCCGCTCGCCGTTCTACATCGGGAGGCTGTGCATATTTTGGAAAGTCTAAAGCAAGAACCTTCAATATTACCTACACGTTGGACAAGATATGAGGCTTTTCTTTCTTCAAAAACATGCTTATTTTTTGGTAACTTCTCAAATTTTCACCGAGATTGTGTTCGGTAATAGAGTAGGAAATAGTTTAATACTGGTCGGTAAATTATCCGGCACTTGAAAACTATTTGACTTGTACAGTTTTGATGAATATATATAAAATTGTTAGATGGATAGACGTGCTGACTTTCTAAAGGAAAGGCCGATGGCGACAGTACTTTCCGCGGTCTAACATATTTACTGTTACCCACAAAGCTTTGTGTTATTCTTTTTATTACCCCGAACTTTTTTCAAGAAAATACTGTTAAAAATTTACTATCACCCTGTGACAGTAAAACATGTTCAGACACGTGGTACCGTGGACGTTACAGTAAAACTGTTCTCTGTTTGCCTATGGGAAATTAACATTACGAAAAAGTGAGGGGTAATAAAACGTAATGCATGTTGTTTGTTTACTTCTATATTAGTTTTTATTTTCAGCATGTTCCTGTTCAGATGACTGCCAGGCATCAAATAAGTGTTGTTTTCCCTCACCTGATATCGACACAAACGAAAGTAAATATACAGGCTGCTATTCCACTTTACACCCAGCTGGAGATGACAGTGAAAGACTGGGTTATAAATCGTATATAATGGTTGATTCAGAAATACTTCATAGTGGTATGACTACCAATTCTACGTGCGGAAATACAAACGTAGCTCCATGGGGAAGTCTCCATCCCGTATACTCCAAATCTCATCAGAAAATATACAAGAATTTGGTCTGTGCTGCAGCGTACGGCGTAGACGATGCTGTGGTATGGAAGGCCTATGTTGGTTGCAGCCATATAGAAGGGCTTATGAGAATCGTGTTAACCTCGAACAAATTAATAGAGAAACGATGTGACGTTTGGTTCGAATATCCAACAGATATTTCTGTTTTAGAAGAACATGAGTGTTTTCTGAACCCGGTCAGCGCTTGTCCAGAAACGTTCAGCGTAACAACATTAATGCCACATGAGCAACTAACCGCGGCCTGTGAGAGTGGTCTATTTTCTCCATACAGGGGTAGCAATAGAGCTATATACAGAAATGTATTTTGCTCCGTCTGCAATGGTAGATACAGAAACATAGGCTGTATGAGCGAAGATTCGACACCACGCAGTAAGCGTGCTTACACGGCATTGCTCGACAATTCTGTTCTTGGGACGTTTACTCTGCAAACAAAGCCCCAACAAGCTTGTTTATTCAAAGAAGGCGACGTGGTAAGTTTTTTACATCTTTTCTATAGGGGCAATATGTCAGCTTGATACCTGTGCACTCGAATACCATTTCTTATTAATTAGGTGTCCCACTTATATTTTACATGATCTCTTTCATTGGCGGTTAAAATAATTTATAATCACAAGCCTTGATCATGTTTGCCTAAATTCAATCAAACAACGTGCCGAATATTAACGAGTCTCAATTAAATTACGTTTGTCAATACTACATCGTTTCAAGTTGGTATTGCATTTATTGCAGATCGAAAGCACATGCCGTCCTCTGAAGTGTCCAACCGGCCAGACGCACAATGCCGGTGGCAAGTGTGAATTTATACTTAAAACCTGGTACAAACCTCATATTGTAGCCCACTTACAGCTGAGGTCTGATAGTGTACGTAACACAACCGGTATGACAAAAAGCTCGTTTATGTCTCCATGGCTCAGGCATTGGAAATTATCAAAAATATATTATTTGGCTTCCCAAACTACACAGCTGGAGATCACCGACAACATTCTGGTAATGCTGTATCGACAGTTTGAAAGTATCAACCCAAAGATTCTCATAAAGAACATCAAGAACCTAAAAAACAAAAAATGGACAGTAAAAACAGCTAAAGCTTCATTGTCGCTGAAAGCGGATTTTCCTGACGCACATGATGTCTACTCCACGTATAACTGGAAGACAATGTTGGGTATTAACGATACGCGCCGTTTGAAATTTATCTACACAGACTTTCTGGACATGACATTGGGCACCATCTCTATCGACCAAACGTCATTCTGCGACATGGTTGATCTCACTACGGAAGACTTCAGAATTGATAATTTTGTCCTATATAATAACTTCACTAGAGAGTATTTGCTTCCCGGCGAATATTTCTTCCCAGATTTAGATAATGATACAATGGTTCGAGTTTGTATAGAACGTTCTGGTTTAAAACAAGTCCGAAATGGGGGCCATCTTCAAGTTACAACAACTAACAGTGTCCTTATTTACGTATTCATCTTACGCTATATTTAAGGCTTGTACCAATACTACCCAAACGCAAGATTCCCCAATAGCTTTATTTGGCCCTGTGGTTTGTTTTAAATTCTAACACTCAATGGAGTCGATGCCATTTCAAAATTCCACAAATATTGACTTTAAAAGCCGATATTAGACGACTATCGGTACCGATCGGTTGAGGTGCGGATGTATTCTGTATAGTTATTAGCCCCTTTAACTTTATTTTTTTTTTCAATTTTTTTTTCATTTTTTTTTCAAATTATAAAGGCAAGTTCCTGTGGTCAGATTGAGAATTGTTTCTTTGAAATTAAGAGAAATTTTGTTTTCGGATTAGAAGGAACCGTGCCTGTCACGAGTACCGAACATGAATGCTACGGTCACAAAGCTCGTACGATACCCGTACGAATTTACCAACTCGTACGAGTCCACAATTTTGGGAGGCGTTAAGCCTCTCATTACTACCATTGCCCATTTCTTAATACAACATTAACCGCCTTTAGGCTGCTATGTGAATCCGCATTAAAATAGTTCGAGAAACTGTCAACATTCCCAATACTACTACATATGTTTCTCCAAATTTTTAAACTGATTTAATTCAATCAGCAACATTTGTTTATTCTAAGATCAACAATTATTGTGAAACTGTTCGTAAAATCGATATTTTTGCCGTAAATCACTACATTGGGCCGATACGACACTGTCAAGCGGTGATTTTATCAATGAATCGTATACCTCTGCAAAGTACTGTTATGCAATCATATGGTGTCGTTATACTAGCTAGCCGCTTTCTATAGACTGTCTCACGCTGTGAGGGAAGTGATTACAAGACGGTACTTTAGAATCGGATAAATAGACGCGTAGTATTATTCTAAAGCCACTTTTGATATACGCATTCAATACACGTATTACATAAAAATTAGTATGCACCTTTTAACAATTATTTAGATACCCAGCATGCCTATATAGTCACATATGCCTATTTTGACATTCAAGACAAGATTGGCAGTAAGAAAACGAACATTAAACGTGTACAGTCGGGTTAAGCTTTAGTAGCAGCAACCAGCAATCAAATCCTAACGGTATTTGTACATTCGTAGCGTCTGGTCACAGCTCGTACGGACCACGTACGATTTATAGAGATGCAATCGTACGATATCCGTACGGGCATCGTAATATCCATAAGGACATCGTACGGCGCTCGCAAGGAGCCCGGTCGTACATTGCACGGTGCTCGTAAATCTATCAGAGCTTGCAGATAACTCGTACGCTGTCTGTACGGTGACCGCACGATGGCCGTACGGTGTCCGTGCGACAATAATCGATAATTATGTTCAGCAAATTTTAATTATCTATTTAAGACCCTGGTTACATTGATCGTACGAGCTATGTGCGTGTCGAATTTTAGCATGTTCGTACGGAGTCCGTACGGCCATCGTTAACACGTAAGAGCATCGTACGGATGTTTAACTGGTAGAGGACTCGGGAGCACGGTGGAAATGTTTCGCAGAGCTCCGAGTTGTCTACGAGCTCGTAGATATTTTTGAAGTAGAGAGCTCGCAAGGAAGCTGGCAATTTTTTGTATTGTTTTATTATGTAAGATGATTATATAATTATTGGTATTTCATGTTATGTTTATAAATGCAAGGACAATGCATAGTTTTCCCTTGACAGACTCAGCCAATTTCGCCATAACGTTTTTAATAGAACAATGGGTATAAGTCTCATGTGTATCACACCAAATGAATAATATGTAATCTCATTTAAATCAAATCCATATATTGCTTCACTACTTTACACTGATATATAGCATCTGATGGTACTCCATACGGAGTCATGTCCAAGTGACCTTTCAATCATCCAATCAAAACGTTACTTTCACAAATCTGAAAGTGTACAGGTGGCTAGCCATGCCCAAGATTTTATGTTTGGATTGATATGTTCTTGTGCATAGTACTTTAATATCACTGGTGACAATATATTCTCTTGCAATTTCTGTAATGTTTAGCTAGATCTATTTCTTGATTTTTACTGAACATAAAAATGGGCTTAGCTCAAGTTAGATCATTATTTCTTTGGATGTTTTCACTGCAATAGTTGTCTCTATTGCCTATTACGGTCATCAAAATGTAATTGCACGTTCTAGTTTAACTGTAACATAATGTCTTTTTATCTTTTACACTTTTAACACTTGTAACATACTTATTTCTTTAATAATTGTTTGCTTCGACAGCGCCACCCTGTAATAGTCGGATGTTTGATGCAGATGAGAATGTATTTTGGTCTTAGCAAAAGTAATCACTAGGAATGTTGCCAATCTAACTAGTGGCTACAAACTGACTGACTGAGAGAGGTCATTTAAACATGACCTGCTACAGAGTGTAGTCAGATATTAAATGTTAGGATCTTATTTTAATGAGATTGATGAAGATGTTTACCAAAACAATTAAACGAATGCAGTAGAAATCCAAGCGTATACATATGTAGAATGTAGATACATAAACAATTGTTTAATGTGTACTCATAAGTTCTGTGCACGAGAATCACGGAAATAACAATTATAATACACTGAGCGTGTGCGGATCCAGATGGGGTTGGCCTGGACTCTGGAATTGTGGTAATCTAATACAATGAGAGGAGTACGTCTTGGAGGGAATCTAGTGGGTACCAACTTGGATACAATATAGCTGGTCAGACCCCACACTAGCAAAATAACCCGAACCCATTATCATATTAGATGTATTGCCGGTGCCTGGCAGAGATGGGCCTATGGTAACCATTCGTAAACTAGCTGGCGTCTCACCAAATTTAACGACTCCTTCAGTTATAACCTAACTTCCTCCGGGATTCGAACTTCCGATCTCCCGCTTCCTATGCGGAAGTCAAAATCACCGGCCACGGTCGCGGTAATAAGTCATGATCAAAATCTGGTGGATACCTACTTGGAGAAAGGTTGCTCGTCGGATATTACGATTATGATAATACGAGAATACGATAGTATGATGATGATAATACGAGAATACGATGATGATAATACAATAATAAGATAATGATAATACGAGAATGCGATAATGACAATTAATAATAAGATAATTATAATACGAGAATATGATGATGATAATACGATAGTTCGATGACGATATTACGAGAATACGATTATGATGATACGAGAATGCGATAATAATAATATGAGAATACGATAATGATAATATGAGAATACGATAATGATAATATAAGAATACGATAGTGACAATACGATAGTTAGATGGTGATAATACGAGAAGGCGACAGTACGATAGTGATAATGCGACATTGCGATAGTGATATCGCGATATTATATCGCATTATCATCATCGTACTGTCATATTCTCGCGTTCCAAATCAACACGGTTGAAGGCGATGGCCCTAACGGGATTCTGTAGGTAGACAATGTGAATGTTAAGGCAATTCTACAATTCATTTAGACTGTTATTTAAATGGTATTGTACGATTATTTACTTGGTATGTATGCTATACAGCCCAATAAGTATGGTCAAGATTCACAATAATCGAACAAAACATGGGATTGAAGTTGAAACATCCCAAATTAAAGAGGAGTGGCAAAGCGTGCAGCCAAGCTGACTACCAAGCATCGTTTCAAGCTTAAACGTAATGATCAAGAATCATTACTTTGTTGAAGAGATAAATATTAAATGTATAATTTTTATTATGTAATGATCATTCACCATAATTATTGTATTAAAGAGTATCAAAATACAAAACAATAATTAGACTGTATGATCAATTCAGAAACGCTTTTCAGTATTTCCCACCAATCTAGGGATGAACCGGTTGGACACCTAGAGGTACTAGTGGTCTCGCGTGTAGCAGAACCATTCATCATACTCGGAATTAACTGTGGTATCGCACCCAGATGCTTTGCATCACACAATCTAGCAGTCGAAACCGGATAACTACTGAAAAAACACATAGCTACGCGCACTAGTAATCTTACGGCAATTAGACCAACAAAAAGATTATATTAAGTCAGACAGGGAAGGCAGCACTCAACTTAACTAGCCGATCACAGAAAACATTAAAAACACACAAAGCACAATGCCCAACTGAACCAACCGAGCACAGGAAACATTAAACACATAACGACACAATGCCCAACTAAACAAGCGCAGATCCGCCCAAGTCCAAGCTGTCGAAAAGTATAATAAATTATAACTAGCTGAATGACCGAGTTTCCACAGCAAAAGGTCTATAAAGCCTAGTTTTAGCTGTCAGAAAGCTCTTTAAAAGCTGAATAGAAAAGATTCAGCAAACAAAAGGCGGAATGCCTACGCTGAATGACCTAGTTACAACAGTAAAACTGCTGAACTACATAGTTTTAGCAGCCTTTAGTCTCAAAAGTTAAATAACAATATTAAAACGTTGAAAGGCCCGTATAGTCGGATGACCTACTTTCAATTAGTAAAATGACGTAATTGAACAAATCGAGATATGACGTAATGAACAAGACATTAAGAATTGCAAGCAATACAGAAATCCCCTACCTGTTTAAAGCCATTTTCAATGTGTATGTTGCCATAGCAACCACAATTCCCGTCAGAACCAAAACTGACGGACTGATGGCAAACGAATAGTCCCCTCCGGTCAAAACCCGGCAGGGGACTTACAACTACGTCCATAACTCCACAGCTGTACATCAACTCATGAACGAACCAGGTAGGATGCGAATCGCGGGGACGAAATAGTAAGAGGACAGCCAGCAAATACGAATAAATAACTCCTAGCTCCATATAACTTTGGCCCCGGTCAAAAAAATAAATAATGAGAAATTATGACATATTATTGATTATTTAAAAAGGAAAAAACTCCACTGTAAACGGAATTGGCGTTTAAATCCAGATACAAACCCATATTATAATAATTAAACAAAATACGAAACTACCGGAAGTAGCACCGCCCCCAACAGAAACCGCGGGACACGTGAGAACAAAAAGGCACAGAAAATATACAACTTCACTCGAAAAGGCGCGTAACATGCCCAACATAAAAAAACTAGCACAGGAACATGTAATACAACAACTCACACATTCCCACGTACCTATGCTCAGCTTCAACCATAACAAATAGGTAATGTAAAGCACAAGTTTTCATTACTTTTTAAATAATAATTATTGTTTTCATAAATTAATCAATGTTGTGTTTTTGCTGTTGGCAGATTCTTTCTACCGGAACTTGGATACATGATACAGTTGCAGTATCAACAAAATAGCATTGAATGTTATAGTGTATACATCAATGTCATGTGTTATTACATGTACATTCGATATTAAGATATTCAACAATTCTGTGTTCAAATGTTGTTATGCTCACTCAGTCTGTCAATCTTCATAAAAATTATTTTTTTCAATAATGCAATATACACCATACTCATAACAATTCGTTGTCATAAGTTTAGCAGTTGAGATAATGTTCACTATCTACATCCTAATGGCGTCCCATGCGATGCAACAAATACTCTGAACAAAAAGCACAACTTTACATGACTGACTCCTTACATCAGCAAGTGACAATATTCGTTCATTCTACAATGATTGAACAAAAAGTGCAACACTTTAAATCCAAACATGCACACATAAACAAAGTAAAGTCGCGGAAATTGATTACGTTTAGACAGGCCGTTCTGATATGGGTAAACTATTCAGACTGTGCTAGATCTAAATGTAAATAAGATTATTAGCATAATATAACAGAGAAATGTGCTTAGTCAGCTGAGACGCTCAAAGTTAACATAGAATAACAGAAATAATGACCGTATATTAAATGCACGACTTAATGTTATTATACCATTGTGTACATAATGTAACATGAATTCTAACACGATCCGCGGATTAATCCGTATAAACATAGTGCAAACAAGAGCAAGTATTATTACCCCCATAAAACATACCTCTTAAATTGGCTGTTACTATTTACGCCCCGTATCACGTGACATATTTATGAATGAATGAACGTAAACTTTATAGTAAAAACGTCTAAGAGTCTCGATGGCAAGGCAAGTTGCACGATAATCCAGTGTTACAGCTATGACGCATCTATTTTTAGAAAATTCAATATACTCTGGAAACTAAGATTCATTTAAAACTTCTGATAATTAATTCATTTATATTTTTCATTTCATGAAATAGATAACCTATACTCGTGTTATTAAAATTGTTTCAATGTTTAAAATGTGTTCGTTGTTTTCATTAACGAGGGAGGTAATTGTACCAGCTAATAAGCCACTCAATTTCAGCGTGGCATTATGTTCAATGTTAAATGGGTGAAAATGGAATGCGCGCAGTTAAATAGTGCGGGAAATTATCGTATTTAGAATCGAAATAAAAACTCTGTTCTTGTATTTTGTTGGTGAATAAAACACCAGCATCCGAACTCCTGCCCTACGCACTCGTGATTTAATTTTTCCGCATCCGAACTCCGTGTTTTATTCACCGATAATATACGCGAACAGATTTTTATTTCTTAAATAAAAAATAATTCTACCTAAAGCTAGATAGCTAGTTCGGCCTCGGTTAACGTTCATCTTGTCGGTCTCAAGCAAAACTAAGTGTGCATACAAAATTGTACATGTTACCGATACATGTACGAATACATACGTTGTATCTTCAGTCCCAATTACGAATGTGAAGGGGAATTGAGCAAAACGGCAACACTATCTTAACATGAATATTCTATTTTTATACTTTTTAGGTGATATATACAGACATTTTTGCTTTTTGGCACACACAGAATAATAAAAAAAACCCAGACACATATTTACACAAAATACATCGTGCATAATTACTGATAAATCAAATTTACAAACACAAGGATACAATACTATTATGTAGACGTAGACTCCGAAGCAATGATAGACGCTTAATTACTACCGTTATGTGTGAAATCATATACAAGTTCAAAAGCACAACACTTATTCATTATCCTTCATGAATATTGAATACTTGAATTAACTAAACCAACAAAAGGCCCAAACAATTCTTGATTACATTAATCTAGTTCTTGACAATACGTTGGCCAAATTGTTATAGAGGAAAGCATAGTCAAGAATAGTGAATAGGAATATTGTATACTAAAATAGCAAATACATGTATCTTTCAATTTCAGAGAACATATTTCCTGAAAACTAATTGGATATAGCTGGTGGCAACTATGAACCAAGTCCTTATGGTTTAATACATTAGCCCAATTTGAGTCTGTAAGTCCCTTATAACATAGACAAATAAAGACTAATTACATCTCTCATCATATCACGATCACGCTATTAAATAGCAAAAGAGACGTACCAATTATGTCTTATAACATGTTTTATGTGATATTTTCATAGGAAACATGTTGAAATACACAAATCAAGCTCAAATCATGATGTTTATAAGTTTAATATTTGAAAATCATGCTTTTATAACGAAAAAATGGCTAAAAATCGGTAAAATCTGTCATATCGTTTTCTATAGTTAATATACTTGTTGTATTTTTGGCCAATTAACTATCCCAAATAGTTGTTGTGGTAGTTATATAGATCTTACAACATCATATTCATTCTACTGTGGTGTGATGGTGAGATTTTGATCCATAATATGTATTAAGGCGGGTGGGGTAATAATTTAACCCAAAAAATGAAATTAGTTTGCCATTCAAATATTGATTTATTTTTAATGGGACATTTTATTTGCGTAATATAACTGTTATATTAATATTATTTTGTGTCTTTATGCATGTTTTATTTCAATTGTACTGTATTAAAATATTGCTTCCAAATATTAGAATGGAGGTAAATAAAAGCTGAAAATGACGAAATATGGACAACACCAGATTATTAGAATGTGTCCAATAATGAATGCCACTGTGCCCACACATCGCTTTGTAAGCTTAATTAATTAATTATCATTTAATCAAGTTCAAAAAATCTGCTTGAAAGACCATGCATGTGCCTTGCAGAAATTCAAGATGGCCACCAAAACGGTCAAAGGTCAAGTTAGAAGAGTAAAACATACTTATATGGCCAGTAACATTTTTGTTAATAGACGTATGGATACCAGAGACTATAGATAACATAGTCTCTGTGTATGCTGAATAAGTTTAAATGTGTCAATGACACAAGTATCTACAATATGCAGAATGATGACTTTGCCCAGCTTGGTAAGGCTACGGTCATTGTTATGGCCAATGCGTCAGAATCGTTTAGAAATACCTGTACTGGGTTGCATGTTCTTCTTGTTTTTTATGCAATTTATAATAACATACATGTATGTATATATGTATCTTGATTCTTACTTTATATATGATCAGGCTATATAAAAGAATTACAAATAAAAAGCTCAAAAACGATAGAACTAACCAATAGAAAAATTTGTCACTAAAAAGTGGGTGGGGTCATTCAGTAAACCAGTGAGCTGAGCTATACTGGTTTCATTAAGTGTACTTGATTCGTTTCATATGTGTAAATAAATACAACTACACAGAGTATGTGTAACTCATACATTTGTATTTCATCGCATTCCATGATATTATTATAATTGTATTACATGAGCAGTTTCAAGTAAGTGTTCTTTGACATGGGATGGCTGAGAAATGGTTGTGTCAAATAGTGTAAGGCACGTCATTGATCTAGAAAACGCTGTATGCAGAAGTGGTGGGTGATACATGGTGGGATCAGAAATAGGTGACTTAGCACTGTTAGCAAGAGCCCATAGAGCCTGGAAAGGCTTTACCCAGCATCGCAAGGTACCTTATACTAGTAGAGTCAAAAAGGGCTGTATCCGGTATTGGTAGATACATCATAGAAACCCAGAAACTGCTGTTTCCTGCTGGGGTAGGTACATAGGAAACCAATAATCGGCTGTATCTGACTGTGGTTGGTACCACAGAAACCCGGAAAGGCCATATCCCACTGTGGTAGGGACCACAAAAACATGAAAATGGCTGTATCCCACTGTGGTAGGGACCACAGAAACATGAAAATGGCTGTATCCCACTGTGGTAGGTACCACAGAAACCTGGAAATGGCTGTATCCCACTGTGGTAGATACCAAAGAAACCTGGATATGGCTGTATCTCACTGTGGTAGGTACCAAAGAAACCCAGATATGGCTGATACATGCTGTGGTAGGTACCTTAGAAACCCATATATGGTTGTTTCATGCTGTGTTAAGAACCTCAGAAACCTAGATATGGCTGATACACGCTGTGGTAGGTACCTTAGAAACTCAGATATGACTAATACTGGCAGTGGCAGGTATCTCAAAAACCCTGATATGGCTGTTTCATGCTGTGGTAGGTACCTCAGAAACCCAGATATGGCTGTTTCATGCTGTGGTACGTACCTCAGAAACCCAGAAATGACTGTATCCTGCTCTGGTAGGTATCTCTGAAACCCAGAAGTGGCTGTTTTATGCTTTGGTAGGTACCTAAGAAACCCAAATATGGCTGTAACCGGCTGTGGTAGGTATCTCAGAAACCCAGATATGGCTGTTTCATGCTGTGGTACGTACCTCAGAAACCAAGATATGGCTGTTTCATGCTGTGGTAGGTACCTCAGAAACCCAGATATGGCTGTTACATGCTGTGGTAGGTACCTCAGAAACCCAGATATGACTGATACATGCTGTGGTACGTACCTCAGAAACCCAGATAAGGCTGTATCCTGCTCTGGTAGGTATCTCTGAAACCCAGAAACGGCTGTTTTATGCTTTGGTAGGTACCTAAGAAACCCAAATATGGCTGTAACCGGCTGTGGTAGGTATCTCAGAAACCCAGATATGGCTGTTACATGCTGTGGTAGGTACCTCAGAAACCCAGATATTGCTGATACATTCTGTGGTAAGTACCTAAGAAACCCAGATATGGCTGTATCAGGCTGTGGTAGGTACCTCAGAAACCCAGATATGGCTGTTTCATGCTGTGGTAGGTACCTCAGAAACCCAGATATGGCTGTTACATGCTGTGGTAGGTACCTCAGAAACACAGAAATGGCTGTATCCTGCTCTGGTAGGTATCTCTGAAACCCAGAAACGGCTGTTTTATGCTTTGGTAGGTACCTAAGAAACCAAGATATGGCTGTATCCGGCTGTGGTAGGTATCTCAGAAACCCAGATATGGCTGTAACATGCTGTGGTAGGTACCTAAGAAACCCAGGTATGGCTGTATCAGGCTGTGGTAGGTACCTTAGAAACCCAGATATGGCTGTTACATTCTGTGGTTAGTACCTCAGAAACCCAGATATGGCTGATACATTCTGTGGTAGGTACCTCAGAAACCCAGATATGGCTGTTTCATGCTGTGGTAGGTACCTTAGAAAACCAGATATGGCTGTTCCATGCTGTGGTAGGTACCTCAAAAACCCAGATATGGCTGTTTCATGCTGTGGTAGGTACCTCAGAAACCCAGATATGGCTGTTACATGCTGTGGTAGGTACCTCAGAAACCCAGAAATGGCTGTATCCTGCTCTGGTAGGTATCTCTGAAACCCAGAAACGGCTGTTTTATGCTTTGGTAGGTACCTAAGAAACCCAACTATGGCTGTATCCGGCTGTGGTAGGTATCTCAGAAACCCAGATATGGCTGTTACATGCTGTGGTAGGTACCTCAGAAACCCAGATATTGCTGATACATTCTGTGGTAGGTACCTAAGAAACCCAGATATGGCTGTATCAGGCTGTGGTAGGTACCTCAGAAACCCAGATATGGCTGTTTCATGCTGTGGTAGGTACCTCAGAAACCCAGATATGGCTGTTACATACTGTGGTAGGTACCTCAGAAACCCAGAAATTGCTGTATCCTGCTCTGGTAGGTATCTCTGAAACCCAGAAGCGGCTGTTTTATGCTTTGGTAGGTACCTAAGAAACCAAGATATGGCTGTATCCGGCTGTGGTAGGTATCTCAGAAACCCAGATATGGCTATGACATGCTGTGGTAGGTACCTAAGAAACCGAGATATGGCTGTATCAGGCTGTGGTAGGTACCTCAGAAACCCAGATATGGCTGTTACATGCTGTGGTAGGTACCTCAGAAACCCAGATATGGCTGTATCCGGCTGTGGTAGGTATCTCAGAAACCCAGATATGGCTGTTACATGCTGTGGTAGGTATCTCAGAAACCCAGAAATGGCTGTATCCTGCTCTGGTAGGTATCTCTGAAACCCAGAAACGGCTGTTTTATGCTTTGGTAGGTACCTAAGAAACCCAACTATGGCTGTATCCGGCTGTGGTAGGTATCTCAGAAACCCAGATATGGCTGTTACATGCTGTGGTAGGTACCTCAGAAACCCAGATATTGCTGATACATTCTGTGGTAGGTACCTAAGAAACCCAGATATGGCTGTATCAGGCTGTGGTAGGTACCTCAGAAACCCAGATATGGCTGTTTCATGCTGTGGTAGGTACCTCAGAAACCCAGATATGGCTGTTACATGCTGTGGTAGGTACCTCAGAAACCCAGAAATTGCTGTATCCTGCTCTGGTAGGTATCTCTGAAACCCAGAAGCGGCTGTTTTATGCTTTGGTAGGTACCTAAGAAACCAAGATATGGCTGTATCCGGCTGTGGTAGGTATCTCAGAAACCCAGATATGGCTATGACATGCTGTGGTAGGTACCTAAGAAACCGAGATATGGCTGTATCAGGCTGTGGTAGGTACCTCAGAAACCCAGATATGGCTGTTACATGCTGTGGTAGGTACCTCAGAAACCCAGATATGGCTGTATCCGGCTGTGGTAGGTATCTCAGAAACCCAGATATGGCTGTTACATGCTGTGGTAGGTATCTCAGAAACCCAGATATGGCTGTATCTAGCTGCGGTAGGTATGGCCTCAGAAACCCAGAAACGGTACCACAGAAGACAAAAATTGGTTGTACCGGGCTCAGATAGCCAGTTATGAATTAACATGTGTACTCGGAAGTGTTAGGTACCTCAGAGTCGGATATGGCTGTCTCCAGTTGTGTATGGTACCTAGAACATCCAGAAATAACTGTACCTGGAAGTGGTATGTACCACAGCCAGCTAGGAATTCCTGCACGTACTACATAGAGGCTGTCCAAAGAGCCTCATAGAGGCATAAATACAGAGCCCGGCATTGGTTGGTATACCTCATGGAGCCGGAAATATGTGTACTGAACTCAAAACAATCTGAATAAGTTTCACCCTGAAGTGTTGAGATACCTCAATACAGCATAACATATGTATACTAGGCAGTGTTAGGTACAAAAGGTGAAAACTGTAGCATATCCACTAACTCTAAACGATTTTAACATTTGACCATAGAAATTGCATTTTGGGGGCCATCTTAGATTCCAGGAAGGCGCATGCATGGTCGCTTAATCAAAAAAATAATGTAATAAAGTAAGCTTATGCAACAGATGATTGTTTCCTGACAAAACCCGCTATAAGTATCTTTTGTCCGCATGGGGCATTCAGTATTAGACAAATCTGATAAGATCCATATTTTTCGTCATTGTCAGCGACGATTTACCCCACCCTCCTGGTGGGTGGGGGGGACATTTCTATACACTATAAATGAAATAAATCATGCATATAGATACCAAAATAGTATTAATATTACAGTTACATGTTACAAAAATAAAATGTCCCATTCAAAATGATATTTTTTAATGGAAAACTAAATTTCATTTTTGGGGTTAAATTGTTACCCCACCCACTTTAATACAAATTATGCTTCAAAATCTCATCACCACACCACAGTAGAGTAAATGTGATGTTGTAAGAACTGTATAACTATCATTAGAACTATTTGGGGTAGTTATTTGGCCAATAATACAACAAGAATTATTAACTGTAATAAACTATATGACATATTTTACCAATTTTTCGTCATTTTTTCGTCATAAAAGCATGATTTCCAAATATTTAATTAATAAACATCATGATTTGAGCTTGATTTGTGTATTTCAACATGTGTCCTATAAAAATGACACATAAAACATGATATAAGACAGAATTGGTACTTACAGCATGTATATTATGTCACATGAGTGAAATTTCAAAATTTGGCGGCCATCTTGGTGGCCATCTTGGATTTCTCAGCGTTGTGACAGCAGATTTTTGTAAGAAATGATTTTTCGTAAACTGGACACTATATGCTTTCTATTCATACCAATTATAGATTTGAACAAGAATTGTAAATAAATGGCCCTCAGCTCTTGGACTAACGTCAAATCTCAACAAAACACCCACATAAAACATATCCAAGAATTGAGATGATCTCGTACGATTACCCGTTATTATATTAGCGTCGATATCATAAACGTACATACTCAATCAGACTGAACATTAGCACAGGCGGCAATTAGTTATTAACCTGCGGCTTGAGCCGCAGTTTATATTGGATTGCCAAAAGTAAAATGACCATGGAGGGGCACGTGACATGTTCTGGATAGTTCACGATTTCAAAAAAATATATCCAAAAAAGAAGCATTTTGTAAGAATGTCGTGAACCAGACTATTCCGTTATTCCATGCGGATAACATCGGTCTTTATCGCATTACAATAGTTTATTTACCAAAGAAATCAGAACTATTCCGAAATTTCACTGTGAACGCGAGACCACGAATCTAAACAGCAGGAGTCTGCAGCTGCATTATTATCCCGGTCAATAATAAATATAGTGGACAATGGACTACATCCCGTAGAGAACACATCGCTAGATTAACAGAAGCATGGTATTGATACATGATCAACATTTTTCTAATTATTTTGAATTTGTTCATTCGTTCGGCACATACATTTAACACAACCAAATAATTGGAGGATATTTGTTTGTTTGTTTAAACTGAATACGATTTATATCTCATCATGGCGTTTGTTGTTAGATTGATCGGTATTTTCCGATATTACACGTATTGGAATTATTTTGACAGAAACATAAATTTAATCTTACACCGGAATAAATTGGAATTGCATCCAAACGGCAAAAAACACATCATAAACAATACAACTAAGTTATCAGCCGCAGGAAACTATTCGACTTGTAATTTCTTGCATCCGAAATATTAGTTTTACGTTTATGCAAAAGAAACCAACGGGTCCGTACTAATCCAAAGCATAAACCATGGTACAAGTTTGTATATAATTACATTTACTTTACACAAATGTGTATATAATCATATTCACTTTATTTTTCCGAAGAAAACATGTGCTGGTAGCCAAGAATCAATATCCTTCGGAAGTTGTGTTAGCCTCCAAACAAGACTATCATACCACAACGGCTCAAACTTAGATGTGTAAACTATAGCAGCTTAATGAGCTCCTCTTGACATGGTTAAATCCAGCCAGAGAGTAGACATGGCTACGTCCTGTTGCAGAAAGCAGTTCGATTATTTCCCCTTTAAGAATCTGGTTTAGTGTGAGCCGATCAAATAGGCAGTGTTCAACAACCCGAACTGTTAAAATGGATGGGTATTCAACTAATTGACGTTGAACAGTTCTCATTCCTGTACAAACACTACCAGGTCTAAAACACAAAGAGAATGAGGATATCATTTCACCATTAAGATGTACAAAATAAGTTCAACAAAGATAAATATACTGCTTAAACTTTCATAAGGGTCAACGAATTTTTCTTGAGAATAGTTTGCATATCAAATAAGATGAACAAGTGGAATTTACAAAAACGTATGTCACATCTGCTGTATTGTAAAATAATACATATTTCCTCAAACGTAGTCGCCCAAGTGTTGATAAAGCTTGCAAACTCATCAAATTGATTGTACTGCATTCAAGCCTCTATGGCTTGTCAGTTAACTAGAAAAACGCCATCACTTTGACAATGCGTGTCGATTACAAAGCAAGACTTATTTTCACATTTAGCAGCAGATTTGATAATATTTTGATATTTGCACAACATTTTCTAAGTAAATTGTGTTCAGTTAACATAAATACGGACACGAATATCGATTTCTTGACCCTTATCAAATTCGAGAAGTGTAATACATATACTCAGAGACATTTTGTCCAATACTGAAAATAAGATGTAAGTCTCTTTCAGGTATCATTAGCACACACATATCTACATCACGACAGTGTTTTAAACATTGTTGTATTTTTAAATTTCTGTATATGACCATAACTTAGTCAATTCTTTGATTTGTTTTCACCAAATGACATTATTTTCTGCAGAAAAGGTTAGTCTTCATAAAGCAATAAATCCGGATTTATGGATTATTCAGAATAAAGGACGCTGTCGTCGTGAAGAAAACATACAACTATGATAAATACTACTGTGGAAATCATAATAATAATAACAATGTTAAACTTAAATGTTAAATGCACCAACGAACCCCTAAAATGACTTCAATGGCGTTTTGCCAATACGTTTCTGGTATTTAAGGAATTCTTCTCTTCTAAAAAGATTTATTTTGATATGTTACAATTAAATATAAAACCTAAAATATATTGCATGTATATGTAAAACTAGAAAACGGGAATTTACGAAGATAACTTACTCTAATTTAGCACAAGCTTCTTTGATATACATCCACTTGTCCATCAACTCTTGAATACCACCAAAAGGCTCATCAACTCTCAAATAATAAAGAAAAATCAAATAAAGATACCTAACCACAATGCCTATCGTCATTGTAACCCAATGGCGTTTCGGCTGCACAAGTTATGTACGGAATAATCCTAAAATATTATTTGAAATTGCAATAATTTATGTATTGCCTACGTATGCATACTTGTAATCATTTTGAAATATGGAATATTACTGCAGTGTGTTGATCCGTGGGACCTCGTGTTGCCTGTGTAATACCGTATCTCGCGAGAGATAAGGGTAAGGTAGGGCAAGAACACAACTGCAGTCCTGTGTTCAACGAAGGACTACGTGACGAACGTTTCGTACCTGGTACGAAGCGGGTACGGAACGTGAGTCACGTAATTCTTCGTTGAACGCAGGGCAGTTATATTCATTTTAATTATAGACCCACAATAGTTAAAAAGCGCTCTGAACGATAATAAGCGTTGATAAATAGAATCCTACATTCGTGCTCATAACATACGCGTTTGCAAGAACGCAAGTAAAATTATGAAAAGACAATTTCATTCTTAGACCGATTTAACGAGATATCATCTGCGCTCCAGTCGAGATAAAGTATTATCTACGTAGTTTAATTGTTTTTTACAAAAGGTCACCGATTTTGCCCGAAACTGACTCAACTGCCTGATTCGTAGTCTGTTTAGGATAAAAACTAACAATGTGTATTTTTTGGAATCTGGTTCAGGTATTGCACAGAAAAAGAAACGTAGATCTACGTCAACGGCACCGGGCTTTAAAATACAATGTACCCGTAACGTCAGTATTGCGCCATAACGTTAGGACGTTCTAATTTTCCAATTAAGCCTATTAATGTACCATTATAAAGTACTGGGAATCTGACGCGGCTCTCGACCATTTAGCAAACTTAACAGCTGATGTATTGTCTATTTTTATAATCCCAGTTGTATGTTTTCATAAGCGGGAAGTATCACGAAGACGTTCGATGTGTAATACAAACACAAATCTAAAGGACCGATAGTGCACGATTTGCTCATCGAAATTTATATATTCAAAGCTGGAACCTTGTTCCGGTTCAAGTCACATTCTCCACGCTATACGGGAAATTGAAGCATATTTAGATTTTGCTCTGATGATTTTGAAGCACTGGTACGGGTCTTGGAAACAGGGTGATACACATATTTCTTTTTCTTCTTTGGTTTCCACACCTCTTCAGTCAAATTTAGAAGATAGTCAGTTTCCTTCTTCTGTTTAGTTTGTTTTCGTTTCCTAGACCCAGGGAAGGCACACAGCAGTAGTCGAGCATCAGTTGCCTCTCTCAATTCTAAAATTAATCTATATGGTCTTGCATGATTCGCCATTTTCAAGTCCTCTTTTATATGTTTGAACCAGTTTTCGACTGGACTATTTGAGTCTCTCGATAATAATTCACCAGGCCTCTCACTGTCAGTTGAAATTGAACACATTTGCAGCATAACGCCACTCCATAAAGGTACAATAGGCATGAACTTTTCTAAGAGACATTTGACAGCTTCGAGGCAGTGTTTCAGTTTCATCTTCAGTTGCAATCACAGAAATGTTTTCAAAGGCAGCTGAGAACGGAGAAGACTCTCTAATTGTTTTTCCCTCAGTGTCTTTAAATCTCAATAATTCATCACTATTTGTTCCCGTTTCCTCTTCAACGTCTTCATCGTCTAATACTACTGAAGCTGAATTTCTTCTGGGTGAGGTATTTGACAGCAGTCTCAAACCTAGCAGATGAATTTTGACTTTTTAGTACTACGCTTAAGTTCTTGAAGACGGCTTTCAGTTCAACGTATGAAATGGCGTTCTGAAGAACAGCAAATGCGTGCATGATGAAGTGTCTGACTGTAGACTTTAACTTTGGTTTGTATTTTGTAAGTTGACTACTGAAATCTCTCAGCATATGAGAAGCGCAAATATGGTGAACGGTAAAGTCTGATGGAATTTCATGATGTCTTATTATGGACATGCTTTTAAGAATATACGTTTTCACATTCAAATTGTTAAAGGTGTGTAAACAAGATTGTATTAGAGCAAAGCTACAATCCGTTTCAATTTTCTTCACATTCAGTGGTCTACCCGCTTGATTGGCGGCACGTTTTATATTTAACAGAAATAATTCAATCCTGGGAATCGTCTGCTCCGTTGTAACCATATCTGCCAGATCTTCGGGTAGGGTTTGACTACAACAGAGTACAGATTTTTGGCCTGCAATCTTGGAGATGACCGCACCAGTGGCGTCTACATAGATATTTAGATTATTGTTCTTCGAAAGGGTTTTTAGCACATCAATTTGTCTATTCGAAAACAATATCATTGGAAATGGCACATATCCAATCTCTCTAGTGTACGGATCATTGTTTTTGTCGTACCGCTCTTTAAGCACCCCTACTTCAGCGATTATATTCTGGTGGACGTGTTCCTTCGAAATTATTTCGGAAACTATTTTCCTTAAAACTGTATTTGGAACAGCAGTGAATTTCCTGATTCCATTTCTTTAACGTTGGCAGACAGAATATTATTCTTGAATGATGTAGTAGCTGAGGACGCCTTTATATCTAAACCCATTGTATGTCTATTCAATCATGTGATGTTGCGTCTGTTTACTTCGTCTTTGTGATGTATCCCATTTCCGAACACATCACAATACTCGGTTACCTCTTGTTCAGGCAGCGGCTCATTGAGTATAGAAAACTCGAAGCTTCTGTGACACATTTTTCCTACGCAGTATGCACTTGCATGTAAGAATGCACCTTGCTTTTTTCTACTAACACAACTCTTCACGTGGTGTCTTTTAATTTTAAAGACACATCCTTGGTGGTGTTTTCTTACTTCCTCCTGAAATACAAAAGCATGATATTGTCAATGTTACATTTGGCTATGGCCAATACAGCGCTTTGCAAATAAGGTCATCATACACATCAACAACTGTTTGTGACGATATGGGTTTAATTTCAAGGTAAACTTCCAATTATTTAAATTCGAGTAAATTACCCGGAACTAGAAATAATTATAGTTTAACAAAATTGGCCGTATAAGAGGGGTGGTCAACAAATACGCGAAAAACTGCTTTAGTAAAACACCAAAAATTGTTGAATGTTTGTCAGATAAAAGACAAAAAAGTTGTATTATAAATACTTTATTAAAACATAAGGGACATGATGGCACTTTATTGCTCACCGGGGCACATTTATCCATAGGTAACTGTACCATTAACAAAGAGTAACAGAAAAAACATATATTTCTATAAAATTTATAATATCTTAGAAAGGTTCATAACACGGGACATTGACCACACAGTCACCGAGGTGCAGTTTGTTTTTAATAAACATTTCAATAATACTGGTGATAATTTAAATATTATTACATAATCAGAAACTAATGAGTTTCGTCTTTAATTTGATATCAATATTTTAAAAATCCGTTCATAAATAAGAAAATAAATTCATAAGGCGTGACATCACTTTCTTTTTTTCTTGTTTAGAATAGCACTGTCGTTTCTATTGAATGCACCTCAGTGACTGACTGGACACCGTGGTATACCTTTCATGGTATAACTTTTTAACTAGTAAATCAATTTCGATGAGATTGTGCATGGAGGTAGTTCTAACAAGGTTATCTATGAATGTAATTACTTTATGAAGATATCGAATGTCAAGTATTGTCTTTGATACCATGAAAATCTGACCACTTAAGTACAAATGCACCTTTCTAAGATAACATAAATTTTATAAAAGCATGTTTTTACTCTTAATCTATGATACAGTTATCTGTGCATTTATCTAGAACAATACGCCAAAAATGTACGTACATTGTATTCCATATTGAAAATTAATCTAGAATCAAATACTTCATCCACGATAATTAAAGTCGTTATTATAAACTGCACACCCAAAGATAAGTGTAAACCACTATGAATGAATTCGGTCTGTATTTTCAGATAAAACTATTTAGCTCTAAAACGACGGTATTTTGACCTCAATATGGTTGTTTGGAAAAAGGCACACCATGCATATAGTGTGTGTAAATGCACAATTATAGTCCAGTCAGGGTAAGAATACAGTGACGCAGTGGTCGGGTCCACTGTTACGGTGTAAAACCAATTATAAAGGCTTAAACAGACAGCCATACTTTCAATGCTAAACTATCAAACTATATCCGCACTACCTATTCAGACAATGGTTGTAATCTTCTGTGTACACATAAACGGGTACGTCACTGTCACCAGATCCTAACTGGATTATACCATGTCTATCGTCTGATATGATCTCGTCACAAATCAGTATGGTTAATAATAAGCAAATAAAACCGCAATTGAAACATTCTGACTAAACATTTTTGTTTAGTATTATAATTATAGTATAATAAAATCAAAATGTCTCATTTTCTGCTTTCGGACTTCATATTCATTGAACATTTTATAATTTGACCTCACTAAGAGATGCGCGTTATTTTCTTTTGGCATGATGGCATTGCCAAGTTGATAACGGCATTTATATCGTAGTGACATGAAGCCAGTTAAGAAAACATGCAATTATCAACGAAAGATGAGTGGAACGGTGGTGGAACGGGGGTCCAGTGGTAAGCACTCTTGACTACCAATCCGGAGGTCCTGGTTCGAATCTCGGCCGGGATTCTGGAAATTTCTGTAAGCTTTTCGGTTTTTCATACCGGACTAGAGACGAAGAGGTTCGAAAGTCAGAGGGTGTCTCGCGTGTATCGGTGCTTATCAATGAGTCTATTCGACAGATAAGTCATGTTAGCCAAAATACCAAAGTGGTTATGCTTATATGTTATATGAGTGATTATCTAAAATATATGATTATAATGATATGAGTTTAACTTACATAGAATATATCAGTCCATTTGCCTGTCATCCTTCTCATGGTTCTTCCATTCACATATGAACTGGTTATCGGTTGAATAGTTGACAAAATATCTGGTTTTATTTGAAATGTAAACTTCAAAGCGGAGCAGTCATTTGCTTAGTTCTGTTGTGGAACGGTGTCTTCTTCTGCTGTTTCGACATTATCTAAGTCCTCACTATCATTTTGATGTGGTGTTATGCTAGATTCGTTTGTTAGTTTCCTTCTTATATTTTTCTTCTCCTTTCTCATGCTTTCGCCATGTCCCGTAATTACATTTTGTATCATTTCATTCGTGTCGGTCGGAAGCTCATGTTTCTTTGCCGTTATGTCAGATTCGTCATTCGTGTTCAGTCTTTCCTTCATCTCCTTTCTTATGCTTTCGTTCTTGTTATGTTCTGGAATTATCATTCCACTCGTGTCGTCAGGTTCTGGAATTAACCTTTCACTCGTGTCTTCAGTAGGCTCATGTTCCTTCGCCTTTCTGTGAGATTTTTTTCTCTTTTTTTCTCTTTTTTCTTTCTCATGCTTTCGCCATGTTCCGTTAGTATCATTTCACTCGTGTCTTCAGTAGGCTCATGTTCCTTCCCCTTTCTGTGAGATTTGTCTTTCATTTTCATTTTCTTCTTAATTGCAAAAATGCACTGAATGTATTTGCATTCTAACAAGTGCTGTGCATGAAAATTAGGGGGTAATCGCTGCATAAGTATTAAAAGTCGCTAGTACGGTACTGAAAATGCGATAGTTCGATATTGAAAACGCGAGAGTAATAAAATGAGAACACGAATCAACGAAAGTATGATATAATATATCGCGTTTTCACTACCGTACTACGTTGTTTCGTGATATCGACTTTTGGCGACGGACACCAGATGGACGCACGATTTATTTGTTATTATAAGGTCAAACTAAGCACTTAGAATCATACCAATATCGTATGAAACACGTAAACAAAAACGTAAACAAAAAGTTATGTTCTCAACATTCAAACTCTACATTGCAATTATAAGATTAAATCATACTCTTATCGAACAATTTTGTAGTTTCAACAGTAAAACCTCTCATTAGAAGAAATAACGTTTGGTTGTTACTCTGGAGAGGTAAATGAGCGGACCATAAATTTGCATTCTGATAAATATATTGATTACGTATACATGTACTCGTATTTCAGTGTAATATTTAATTAGCAAGTGCCTTATTGCAAAAATGTTATTATTCGAAAATTAAAAGTTTGGTTGGACGTTTGATTAAGTTTATCTCGCTGCTGAAACTATATTTTGAAGCCTATCCAATAGTTCGACAATCCTATTGATTGGATTGAAGAGGTAAGTATTTGTCGTACGGCTGGGTACATCGATGGTACGAAAGACGCACGTCGATCGAAACACTGACGCACGGAAACTGCTCATCGTTGGTATGTCGTGCGTCAATTGTTCAATCGTGGAAGTATCACACGACCGTCGGACACTTGATAGTTCCAAAATTTGCATCGAACACTGAAGTACGATCAGTGTTGCCACACAACAAAATTACCTTTTCCTGACGGACGTCGGTACATATGGGCGTAGATTCATAAATTACGAAAACAAAAATATTTACATCGCATTAGCGACAACAAAAATCAAACTTAGCAAAATTAGTGAAATAAAAACGTTTAGGGAAGCAAGAAGACAAATACATAGCTTAAAAATAAAATAATTGAAGTAAAGTTTGAACTTTCTAGTTTACTTCAATAACTGGATAAATGTTGTGAGATGAGTATAAGTATAAGAAAATATCACTTACAAATACCATGTAACGCTGAAAATGGTATAATTTGTTCAGAACTCAATGGGACTCGAGCTCAAAATTAGTTACTTATTTCAAACGCTTAGGGAAGCAAGAAGATCATATTCAATTTAAATAAAAAACATATTGAAGTAAAGTACAAAGGTTGCAGATTACTTAGATAACTGGATAAATATTGCCATGTAATGTTTTTGATGACTTTTTCAGCTTTAAAAAGTTACCGCTCAATATTTCAATAGGCGTAAAGTGACCGATAAAGGTTATATTGATCGAGTGTCTCGATAAGGTGTTAATAAGGGAGACAATTTCGCCAATAAGACAGCAAATTGGCTTACATTTCTGGGTATGATTATGTAATTCACACATGATCAACCTGTAACTTCAACACACTAAAGCCGAAACATCTGTGAGGTATTCTGTTCGTTTCGCAATTCGTTTTCATCGAATGGAAACAAATTTCAGACAATTTAAGTGATAGTAGTGCTAATTCTATAGGGTATTATAATTAATATTTATTAGCCTCCCACTTGAGGCCTATGAACGCATCACACCTAACACAAGTTGGATATGCTGTACCTGTGGTTTACCAAATTTTTCATCTACCCTGTTTGAGACCACCATGGCTGACTCCATTGCAACATCCATTGCGACGGAGAACTCGTATAGTGTCCTGGAGAACTCGTACGACCCACCAACAACCCCATCTTCTACAGACCAAACAGAAACCAGTCTCTATTCTACTGACAGCTCAGTTGGATCTCCAAAGCATATGTCATCCCCAAACAAGGATAAACATCATCCATTAAAGCAAAGCAACCAACCCTTCAGAGTTATGGTAATCAACTTCCAAAGCTTACGTGCTAAGAGACAACCATTCTGGCTACTACTACAGGAAGCTGACCCTGATATAGTCATTGGCAGCGAGACCTGGCTACACAGCGGCATCCATGAACGAGAAGTGATCCCGCCAGGATACCACATCCTTGCTAGACAGGACAGGGACAGTAACCACCATGGCGGAGTCATCATAGCAGCCAAGGAATCCATCACAGGTAGAAGCTTACACATCAAGACGAAAGTGGAACTCACAGCAGCTGCCATTGAGTGTTCTGGAAAGCATGAACTTATCATCATATCAGCATACCGCCCACCAAGTAGTGACCTATCATACATGATAGAGGCTAGAGAGGTGATCTACAGTATCCACCAACAGCACCCAAATGCCACCATTTGGACTGCGGGTGATTTCAATCTACCAGACATTGACTGGGAGTCAAATACCATAATCTCCAACAACTATAACACTGAAATAAATCGAAATTTCCTAAACCTGATACATGACACAGGCTACGAACAAATGATCAAGTTCCCCACCCGGGGCAAAAATACCCTAGACCTATTTCTAACTAACAGACCATCTCTTGTCATCAAGTGCAAACCAGTACCAGGTGTAAGTGATCATGACATCGTCTTCGTTAAAGCAGGCGCACAAGCAACCAGAAAGAAACCCATTAGAAGGAAAATTCATCTATGGAAAAATGCTAATACTGACAACTTAAGTGCAGAACTATCACAATTCTCCTTAGATTTCACACAATCAAACAACCCAACCAGTGACATCAACACCCTGTGGAACTCTTTTAAGACTGCCTGTACCACAATCATGGAAAAACACGTCCCAAGTAGCTTACAACTAGCCGCTTTAACCAACCTTGGATAAACCGTAAGATCAAACGCCTCTCACGCAGAAAAAAACGTGCTTATAAGAAAACTAAGAAAAACCTGTCTACATCCCACTCAGACTTGTGCACTTACAAGAAACTTCAGAAGGAGACACAGAGGGAGTGTAAGAAGGCATACAACAAGTATGTTAACGACATTGTCACTACTGACAAAAACCCTAAACAACTGTATACTTTCATCAATGGAAGACGTTGTGAAAGTAGCGGTGTTCCGCTCCTGAAGAAGGAAGGAATAGGGTACAGTGACCCAAAGAACAAAGCTAGGATCCTGGACGACCAGTTCAGCAGTGTATTCACTGAAGAGGACACCACCCATATGCCCTCCATGGATACTGACCCATCACCTGCCATGGGCCCATTCAGCATACATCAAGAAGGGGTGCAGAAACTCCTACTCGGACTGGATCCTCACAAGGCTAAGGGACCTGACAACATTCCCACACAACTGCTCAAGGAGTTTGCAGCAGAGATTGCACCAGCATTGACCCTTGTACTAGAGGCATCATTCCAACAAGGTACTGTTCCAGACGACTGGAAGACTGCACTTGTCTCACCGGTCTACAAGAAGGGAGACCGCACAGTCCCAGCTAACTATAGACCAATATCGCTGACTTCAGTCTGTTGCAAACTACTAGAACACATTGTACACAGCCAAATCATGAAGCACCTGGATATAAACAACATCCTCACTGACGCACAGCATGGCTTCAGGAAGAAGAGATCCTGTGAAAGTCAACTGGTTCTCACAATACAGGACCTTGCAACTGTAATAGAAGATGGTGGACAGATAGATGCGATCCTTCTCGACTTCAGTAAGGCCTTCGACAAGGTCCCACACGGCCGTCTAGCACATAAGCTACAGCACTACGGCATAAGAGGCAACACACTTGAATGGATCAAGAGCTTCCTCTCAAACAGAAGCCAACAAGAACTAGTCGAAGGTCATACATCCCCATCAGCACTAGTCACTTCTGCGGTACCTCAAGGCTCAGTCCTAGGACCTCGCTTGTTTCTATTGTACATAAATGACATGCCCGGGAAGGTCTCATCACCACTCCGGCTTTTTGCAGATGACAGTCTCCTATACAAAAGGATAAAAACCCAAGAAGATGCCAACACTCTGCAAGAAGACCTGCGAAAACTGGAGAAATGGGAGGCGGATTGGCAGATGCAGTTCAGCCCATCGAAGTGCGAGGCAATCAGGATCACCCGTAAGCGCACGCCAATCGAGTCCAACTATACCATCCATGGGCATAAGCTAGAAACTGTCACTAGTGGGAAGTACCTCGGTGCCACAATACACGAGAAGCTCCTATGGAATGACCATATTGACGCCATCACAAAGAAAGCGAACAACAGCTTATCATTCCTTAGGAGGAACATATCCAGTTGCCCGAGAGACATCAAAGCGCAGTGCTACAAGACCCTAGTGAGACCAATAATGGAATATGCTTCACCAGCCTGGGACCCAAGCACAGCCAGAAACATCGACCAACTGGAAGCAGTCCAGAGAAAAGCAGCACGCTTCGTTACTGGAAATTATCGCCGTACTAGCAGCTCCAGCCAAATGATCACCTCACTGGGATGGCCATCATTACATGAGCGAAGAACTGACACCAAGCTAGTCCTTATGTACAGAATTGTATACCAGCTCGTCGACATCCCGGTTACAGAGTACTACCATCCAGCTGCACTATCAACTAGAGGCCACTCACTGCGATACCTCATTCCATTCTGCAGGACAGACGTATATAAATACTCCTTCTTCCCCTCATCAATTCGCCTATGGAACCAGTTGCCAGAAGATGTTGCCACATCCGCAACCTTGGTCAGCTTCAAGGCGGGTCTGGGCTCTCTACATTAGACGCACATCATGTTTTTATCGTTTTTAACAATTGTACAGCGTTTTTCGCCTCACAGTCACTGTATATAGTCATCACATGTGCGTTGATGCTCCAGAGAGAGCCCTGCACTTCAATAGGAAGAAGAAGAAGAAGTTCGTAAGGTGTTTGGAGTAGAACATTTGGCACACTGTGCAGGACAGTTCCGTTTTGTTCGTAGGTTGTTCGGAATAGAACATCCCGCACATGTGCGGAACAGACGCTACGAACAGAATTACAGAGGTTTCGTGAATTTACTTGTTCGTGTAATTAATATTATAGTGCAATCAATCGGAGGGTTCGTGTAACTGATAATTTAGTGTACAATGTAAATAAAGTATATGTACTGGCGATCATAGGTGTGATAAACACTGTTTTAAAAGGCGTATGATGACATTGTAGTATCAGGTAAATTGATACAACACGTACTCGGTACGGATTAAAAAAAATCGCACAATATCATGATTTTGGACAACTTTTAAGCATATTTCGACCATTTCGTGTATAAATTCGTATTTAGGAGCCAAAATTACATAAAATTGCGTTTTTTATTTCAATTCTGGCCACTGACCTTTAATTATAATTCTATATCGAATGGTCATATGCATGTGTTATTTGTGATATGATATTTTAAATGTGTTATTTTGTACTAACATGAATTAGACGGAAATATAATATATTACAGTTATTGCCTCCTGATTTGTATACACGGAGAAATTCAACATCGCATATTTATTAGAATTGTCACAGAGCAAAATAGAACACAACTTTATTTAACACAAACATAAAGGCAACATGGGTACAGTGATATATAAATGTTACATTGTAAAGACATATTGTAATGAATTCTATATAATCTATCACACATGTTTATATTAACTATAATTGTCTAATTTAGCGCAATAGATGTGCGTTAGTAGCTCAATGGTTAGCATGCTTGCTGTCTAACCTAGCGACCCGGGTTCAAATACGCGTGGAGGCACTCATATGCCCGACATATATTTCAACAGAAAGCTGACTGGCCAATAAAGGCTATGCTTGGCATTCAAGATTAGTTACAATACAAAACAATATCGTATGAAACAGACTGTATATCAAAGCTATTTTAAATACAATCATAAATACATAAGTCATCAACGCCTCGTTAAAACCCTACGAACATGCCCTAGACTTCTTTTTTCGGTGTACGGGTTTGAACGGGACTTTAGACACAACTACGATCAGAGTCATTTAGACGCTAAAAAGGTCGGAGTCAAAACAGAAACAGAATTGCTGAAAAATGAACGAAACAAGTGTACTGGCCCGTGCTATCCAAACTGTTGTTCCTGAACCATGTTATACAAAAGTATTTACAGATTTTAATTTTTTCGAAGGTAAGTACTTACGTTTTTAATCACTGCCTTTTTTAGATAATCATTTGTAGTTGTACCGGTCAAAGTCGATCAGCAAAGACGCTTATTAAACTAAGAGGAATGTTTTGCCACGATATCAGACGTCAATATTTATCACGACACTTCCTTATTCTGTGACACACAGCTGTTTATCTATGGAGTATTGTATTTGCTAATTGCTTTATAGGGCTGAACAAGTATAATAATAATGTTTGTTTTTGGTAACCTGGGTTAAAGTAGTCGAACACCGTCCGTGATTTGAAATGGCACCCTGGCCTAGGACGGTACTGTTGAGTCACCAGTTTTCGTAAGGGTAAGGATATAACGGGCGATAAATGATCAATTGCACATCATCTTGAGATTATAAAAGTATCAAAATGAAGAAAAGTTATTAAGAAAACAGATACAAGCAGTGTCAACAACAATTCTTCAACAATTAATGAATTATCGCGAATGCCGCCATTTAATGACATCACAGGAGTGAGCATAAAAAAACACTCGTATACCTGAAATTGTGACCTTTGAACTTATGTTTGTAAAATCACGTATGATCAAGTTTTCACCTTGAACTTCAAGCCCGGATCCACTGGGGGGGGGGGGGCAGAGGGGGCCCCTGCAGTGATTTTTTTCCTTCTTTGTTTGCTACCGGTAAACGGTACCTTCCCAATTCTAAAAAGGCTATAATTTTCCCAAATTTGAAGGCAGAAATTCCCAATGAAGATTTAAAAAAAAAAATACAAAATTAAATCGGACATAAAATGACAAAGTTATGAACATTTTTAACAAGAGGTCAAGCATAAAAGTTTACAGAAACCAGTAAATAGTCACATGTAATCTCTTTTTCTTTTTTATTTGGCCTTTCTGCTTTATGAAAATTCCCAATTTCAAGTTGTCACAACGCGAAAATTCCCAATCTGAACAAACCCGGACCCTTTCCCAAAGAAGCGAAAAAAATCACTGCCCTGCCCCCCAGTTGGCCTCGGAGTGACCATTTTATACATCCCAAAAATGTTAAAATTCTTAAAATATTACCAATCGATCTATGGACCGATATTTTGTGATTACAGCCTCTGTATATTACACATACCGGAAGTGAGTGAATTTAAAATATGTGCCCCCTGTTGTTTATCCAGGCCCTAATTACTCCCAATCTGTATCATTCAAACCCTTAACAATTGATTTTGAATCGTCTGAATGATCATGATTTAGGGGATCACTGGTGTTTGATACACTTATCTATGTAACTATATAATGTGTAAACTGATCGATTTAAAAATAGTGACACGATTCTAGAGCTTATATATATATAATTACATTTTGAAATTTTCTTGTTGATAGATTTACTACTGATTATATACAATGACATGTAACAATGCAATTTTAATATCATAATAATTTCACACAAGTTTTTAGAACATAAAAGCTGCAAAAACGATTTTAATGCAAAATTGACAAAAATCTTCGCAAAGGGGGGCACATTTTTTAAGTTCTAGCGTTGAATAATTTTTAGCTCCTTTATTTGTAGAATACATGTAAGGGGAGCTATTGCAGTCACCCGAGCATCGGCGTAACACTTTTGTTAAAGTTTAGGTACAGGTTTTTTAACCTCTTATATTCTCTAAGTCCTTTGAGATATTGCTTTCATACTTTGCATACTGGTTTGCCATAATGACCCCAACCCATATGCAGAGGTAGGTCACTCTATCGGGCATTTTGTTGAAATTATGCCCCCTTTTTCTACTTAGTGCAAATGTTAAAGTTTAGGTACAGGTTTTTTAACCTCAAATATCTTCATAGTGCATTGACATATTGCTTTGATACTTTGCATACTTGTTCACCATCATGACCCCAATGACAATTGCCATGGCAACCAATAGGAAAATCTTTTTAAAAATCATAAAATATCAACCGCTGTCCAGATTTCAAAATAATTTTACAGTATACACTTATTTCATGTCTGTTTGGTTAACAGTCAAAACTATTGTCCCGAGGTATCGGGGAAGACTTTTGAACTGTTGCATGAGGCCGAAAGGCCGAGGGCAACAGTTCAACATGTCTTCGCCGATACCAAGGGACAATAGTTTGGCTGTTAACCCAAAACAGACATGAAATAACTGTTTTATTACCTAATACTCTATATAACTACAGTAAAGTTCTACTTATACAACAAACAAAAAGGATATTTCTAAGACATTTTGTCATACTAATAGCGGATATTTTTTGTTATAAATTCAAGACTGTCATTATCCCCATGATTTTATTATGAAACAAATAAAATTTGCATGTAATAAAGCAAAAAGGTGTTTTTGCAGGAATTTATATTGCGCATCGTAGTGCGCAGGTAACAGTTCATCCAGGGGTGTAACAGTCAAAACTGTTGCCCTCCTGGCAATGAACTGTTTCATACCTGAATCTAAAAATAAACATTAAGACATGAAACAGTCAAAAATAACGAATTACTCGTTATATAGAGTGCTAGGTAATAAAAATAGTTGTTGGATGACCCTCACACAAAATTGACATTTTTGTCTTGATTAATTATTTCTTTTTTTTCTTCATAAACTTTATTAACATTAAAATCATAGACATTCATTATAATTTTACTTAAGATCTTACAGCTCTATCGTAATTGGCTGTATAGTGATTTCACAACTCCTTTTCTTAGGGAAATCTCCTTTTCGTAGGAAAACTCCTTTTCATAGGAAAACTCCTTTTTGTAGGAAATCTCCATTTCATAGGAAAATCTACGGGAAAATATCCTTTTCGTTTTTTTTTAAACTTAACACAATAATAAATAAATTATAGCTTTGTTTTCGCCGTTTACACACAAATATCATAAAGTTTTTTTACAAATTATAAACTACGAAATGAATGTATATATATCACTATCAGCTATGAAATCTCCTTTTCGCAGATGCAATTTCTATCTTGCGTATATCGATCTAATCTCAATATATTTGATAAAATGCTCCATTTTTTGTCCTTATCAACTTCATTATCATCTAATAATTGTATCTACATAAAAAATAAGTTTTAAAGTGATTAAAACAGTAGAATATGACAATATAATATTTTGGAAACTCCTTTTCGTCCATTTCGTAGGAAAATGTCCATTTCGTAGTTTAGTCATACCCACTTGATACGACTTGAGTGTGTCTAGCCTGTCTGTGTCACTGGATACATCAAAATGCAGCCATAGTTGCTCTTGGTACAGCGCTCAGCACCGCTGTACAGGCTCCAGCTGGCTGGTCTATCTGCATTTTTGTGTGGGTTCTCTTTGTGATTTTAGTGCCTGGCTATACCAGTTTGTTAGGAGTATGTTTTGCCTGACCCTAAAATTGCACTGCAGGAATCTGATATTTCAATATACGGTATGGCTCAAAACACTGTCCAAGACTGTTACTGACAAGCACCCCTTAGAAGCCAGGAGGTAGTTAACTCCAGTTGATGGATTCCTGGCCTGTATAGAAAAAAGACATGAGTGGAATGCGTTGAAATCAGAAACATTGTCTGAGAACTTCACTTACCACGGATGTAGGAGGATGCCTGTTACCGGACAGATCGTCTTTTTTACACCACTGACCACAATTTGTTTCTGCACAATGGAATGAGCTAATTTTTTATCAAAAACTTGCATCATGCAATCATTCCATTTAAATATTTTCATGAAACTGCATATTTAAGGTTATGTATTCATATTTATGTACAAGTATCGATATGACGTTTCGTTATTAAATCACGTAACCCAGACTGTTACCATCAACAATATTTTGGGATGCTCCTTGTATGTAGGATACTCGTCACCTCAGTTATAGGTGAAGCCATAGTTATGATCAGATTTTTGCTGAAATAATATTATGATATTATTGATTGAAATAGTTATGAATATGAAATATGATAAAACTTACTAGTTAATGCATGTTGTTTATTTCTTTCAGTTGATTGCTTTAAGATAGTTGTGAGCAAATGTCTGGGATACTCAATCATTCTGGGTGCAGTTTTGGGTAAGTGTGTATTGATTTTGCGGGGTAACAATGACTACAATAGTTACATTACAGTTGGCAATTACATGAATTATGGGATAATTAAGTAGAAGTTAGAACATATTAAGTGAATGTTTAATGATTAAAAAGGGCAGAGCGAGCATAGCGTTTTTCATTGATTAAAAATGTAGGTTATAATATAATCTAATTATTTTACACTATAAAATGTCATGGAATTATGCTTCTACTGACATAATGAGCAGGAGCCCCTTGCCTAATCAAAACGCTGCCGAGTGCTCGGTAGCGTTCTTCTAGGAAACGGTTTGCTTAAAAAAAGCGCTTCATAGCGGCCAAAGCGGATTGCAGACCATTGCATAGCAAAGCGCTATCGGGCGTTACCGATGCGGTCCATTGCACAAGAAAGCGCTCACCTAGCAAAGTGTATAGAAACGGTATGCTTTCGGCAAGCACTGCTCGCTCACAGCTTGTCATTGCATAGACGTTGGAAAGCACTTAATGGCGCAATTTTCAAGCGGCTTGGTAAGGCAACGGGCTTCAGTTATGTTTCATTTTGGTTTTGAAAACTATTGAGTCTTTTCGCACTGAATTTAAAAAATCAGTCCCACTATGTAAAATTAAAAGTATTTCCAACATTTGATAAGTTCCAAGCCAGTTTTATGTGTCAGGGACTCCGAGTGGACTCACATCATAATGAAACCCTGATGTCAGAAGGCGGGCAACCCCGGGGGAATTAGACATTTTTTGATGTCTATATCCCCACCCTGGTGAAAATGTTTACTGTCTAAATCCCAAGCGTGGGGCATAGTTTTTCATATGGGTACTTTAATAAAAACACAAATAAAAGTATCACTGTCGTATTTCGCAGTGTCGAAATTCCCAGACCAAAGTCTATTTCTCGGGACTCGGAGTCGATAAGGTCGTCTAATTCCTGCTTGTCTGGAAGATTTGTCTGTCTAATTCCCCCTGTATCAACGCCGTTTGTCAGTTTGAATAACTCATCATGCAATGTTATAAATTATGAGCATTTGGTGTACACTACATATCCACAGTACAGTGGGGTATGGCAAGTTTTATAATTTTGTCTTCCAGTAAAACTGCCCCAGATATTGAAGATGATGAACGCTAAAAGTGGTCAGGGTATCAGCTTTTATAGTGTTCTGTTTGAGTTGATAGCAATATCCGCTAACTTGGCTTATGGTGTGGCAAAGAGTTTCCCATTTAGGTACGTTTATTTTTTCCCTCAAAAGTAACTGCCTTAACAGCCTTCTTGTAGAGTGTCTACTTGTAGTCAGCAAAATCAGCGCTTTCCAGTTGTCTGGGACTAGTAATTATTATTTTGGACCAGTATTAAACTTCTGCAGGAATTATGTATAGAGTACCAATAAAGAGGAAAACTATTCTCTTTTACTTTGGGGGACAAGTAGTTTCAATTCTAAATTCACAGACTGCCTTGGTGTGTGGAATGTCTGGTGTTGGCTGAACAGTATATCTCTGGATATGTCAATATGTTATACGATTGGGTACTGTTTTATCAGAGCGCTTACGAAAATCATAAACTTATGATCAAAATTTTATTCTTCATAATTTGTTTACAATTATCAAGTATGGTGAATGGAGTTGCAATACTGACACTGATTCAGTAAATGAACTCCTACAAACCATATTATCTGTCACCAATTTTCAGTTGTTAAAGAAGTATAAACTTAAGAATTTAAATTTGAGCATAAAGATTTTCGGCTTCGATAAAACAGTACCCTGTACCTCAGTAAAGTTAAGGTGGACAAGAGCCATTATCTTATGGCTGATCACCAAGTTATTGAAACTTTTGAGTAACGGGCAAGTAAGGTATCTGATTCTTTTTTCTGTAAAATCAACCACTAGCAAAACAACTATGAGTCATATTTATTTATAGGTCATACAGTTTTTGTAGCACTTACTTTGGCAGATTTTTGTTTGCTGAAACTAGGTCATTCAACTTTTTGACAGTTTGACTTGGGCAGTTCATTTTCTCGTTCAGTTATGTGTTGATTGAGCATAATGCTGTGTTATTGTGGTATATGTGATGTTTTTAGCTCACTTGTCACAAAGTGACAGAGTGGGCTTTTGTGATCACTTTTCGTCTGTCGTACATCGTCCATCCACAATAAGCTTGTGTAGACACTAGATGTCACAATTTTGACTTAATCTTTATGAAATTTTGTCACAATGATCATCATAACAAAATCTAGGTCAAGTTTGATATTGGGTCATCTGGGGTAAAAAACTAGGTCACATGGTCAAATCATGAAAAGATTTCTTAGGTCACCATAGGGGTGTAAATGCACTACTACGACAGGCGAGCGACCTAGGGCCATTTGGGCGCTCTTGTCTTAAGTTATCATAGATGTATTTTCCAGTTGATTCATTGTAATTGTAACATAATGCTTAAATATTGCCAATATATCTTGGTATTTCAGCTCATATGGTGAAGGTGTATTCCTGGCAATACAGACAGCTATGGTCATGTTCCTAGTACTCATGTATGGAGATAATTTAGTCGGCTCAATTCTATTCCTGGCATCGTATATTGCTATAATGGGCTATCTACTGTCCCCTGTAGCACCACTAGCATTGATTGAAGCATTACAGGGTGTTAATATCCTCATTGTTATAGCCAGCAAGGTAAGTGAATAGTACTGTCACATGTGTTTACCCGTATATATTTGTTACAAACTAGATTTATGTACAAAGCCCTGAGCTATTGTAATCACCCATGTCCAGCGTCCGTCGTCAACTATAAGTCACAGTTTTCCTTTTAATCTTTATGAAACTTGGTCACTATGTTTGCCTCTATTAAATATAGGTAGAGTTTGCAACTGGTTCATCTTGGGTCAAAAACTAGGTAACTAGGTAACATCGAAAAAAAAACACTCTTGAGGTTACTTTTTTTACCTAATATTAATGAAACTTGGCAATAATGTGTGTCTCTATAAAATGTAGGCCTAGTTCACAACCGGGTCATCTTGGGTAAAAAACTTGGTCACTTGTTGTCATCAAAGAAAAACAATGTTCACACTCTAGAGGTCACATCTTTTACCTAATCTTTATGAAACTTGGTCACCATATTTGTCTCTATAAAATCTAGGTCGACTTCGGAACTGGGTCATCTGGGGTAAAAAACTAGGTCACATAATATTCAAGTGATCTTAGTATGTTATTAGGATTCTCTTATTGGTAAATGGACGAGGCGGTTATAAAATGTATTTAAAATGTAATCATATAAAATGTTAAGTATAAAATAACATGGTTTCTGATCTGAAATGTTTGCTTCATATTTCAGCTTATTCAAGTTTATACCAACTACACGAATGGAGGGACTGGGCAGTTGTCAGCCATCACTGTTGGGCTGGTATTTTTGGGATCAGTCGCTAGAATATTCACTTCCATACAAGAAACTGGGGATCAGTTAATAGTTTTAACATATGTGGTGTCAGCAGCATGCAATGCTCTGATAGTGGCTCAAATGTTTTATTATCATAAAAAGAAACAGGATTAAATGTTTGTAGACTACTAGTATTTGAACATTTGGACTTTATATATTGAATTAAAATATTGTAATTTATTGTCACAATATTTCTTTTTTGTCAACTTATTACGTAGGAAAGCCAGTCACAATGTTATTATAGATCTAGTCTATTACAAGGACTTTGCATTTGTGGTATCATGGTGCTAATGCTTAATTTATGAATTATTTAAAATATTATTTTAGACATTGACAAAACATTCTAGGTAAAGTTCCGCTAATAAGACGACTTCAACTGAGGCCAAAACAAAATAAATATGTGGTTCTAGTAACATGGTGAATAAAAATTAGGATCGGTCGGAGAATTTTTAAAAAAAAAAATTATTTTCTGACCCGAGTAGGCCATTGTGAAGAATGGAACCGTAGAAGAAACATCAATGGCGATATGTTAGAATAATACATCCACAAAAATCAATATTGGAACCACTAAATGCTGTAGTTTTCGTACTGTTCCGGAAAATCGCAGATTCCCCCAATAAAATGTTTGGGGTCGGGCAAAAAAGTTAGGACTATTCGGGTTTCTAGAACCACATAATTAATTTGTTTTGGCCTAATGTGGATATTTTGTGATTGTGGTGAAGAAACGATGTCTGAACTTTGAATGATATTAAGGATGTTTGTGGTAATTTCAAGTGAGATATTGGTGAAACATATTCCCAATTATAATAGATTCGTTCAAACTTTGTAAATGGAGACTATGTCAAAATTAATCACAATATTTGTTAAGAAGGTATCTGCCCTTGAAAATGCAAATTTGGATAACAACTAGTTTCATGGGTAGATAAGACATAAACTTTGTCGCCTATGATGAATTGTTTGTTTCTAAAATGATACTCTCAGCCTGTACATATACAAGGTTTGAACAGCTGTGGTTTTTTTTCGGGTGATTTTAAAGCCGTTTTTGGCTATGTTCCGAATTGAAACTCGTATCTTTTTTCCTCAATTTCTTACAAAAAATTCTCAATTTCAGAGTAAATTCTAATATTACAAATTGTTTTGCTTCATCTCTTATACAATGAACTGCCATAGATGCCTTTAAGATGGTATTTTAGTCTTGCCTTATCACGTGAACTGTACTGTATTATATACATCTATGGGAGTCATTTGTTTTAAAGAAAATTAGGCATAACCATTTCCATGACATTCCTGTTTTGTAGTATCAGAGTTATTTCTTGTTGTCATTGTTGGTTTTTAGTGAACATTTTTTTGTAAATTAGGAAATTTTTCATGGAATTGGGAAATTATATTTAGATGGCACTGGCAATGGGACCAAAATACAGACCCCGTGTCAAAAGCTAAAAAGTTTGACATTATAAAACAAAGTAAGTTCCTGAAGTAAACTATGTAATGATGGTACATCAAAATAATCATTTATATATGGTAAGTTTGGATGGAATGCTAGTTTGAAAAATGCATTTATCATTCTTTTCACTTCAAAGCACATGTCTAAAAAGTTCTTGGTCATCCCTCATAGTATTTATATTGTTTAAACGATATATGTTCATCTTGCCATTATTATGATTAGTATATATTTGTGTTATAACATCCTTGAACATCCAACTAATGGTGCTACTTCATAAGTAAGAAACAACTACCGGTACCTGTATATTGTTCAAACTGCTGTTATTGTTGAATCTAGATCATAGATGTTACGTTATAGTATTGTGAAGTCGAGCAAGCCCCTCCCATTAAATTGTTGACACATGCTCTAAATATTGCCCTTATAAGGACAAACAGTTGATGGTGACTATTTTTGTCCACATGACAATTTGAATCCAATTAAAGGGCATCATTACCGTTCTACAAATTGCAAATCTTTGGTCTATTTATCCAGTCTTTATTCAGACACTAACTGTCTTATGAAACCTGTTTCTCAAGGTCTCTTTGAAGGTCGCATAAATTATGACAGTCTTGACTGTACTTAAATAAATGTACTATAGTCCAGTCAGGGTAAGAATACAGTGACACAGCGGTCGGGTCCACTATTAAGGTGTAAAACCAATTATAAAGGCTTAAACAGACAGCAATATTTTCAATGCTGAACTAACAAACTATATTTGCACTACCTATTCAGACAATAGTTGTAATCTGCTGTGTACACATAAACGGCCACTGTCACCAGATCCTAACTGGATTATATATATATTTATTTACACATTAAAGTATCATTGAAAGTGCTCATGTACATCTCCAGATTTAAAATCTAGATGTGTTGTCTATTGTGTAGATATTCTTATTCACATTTTAAGGTTATGTAGGTGTATTCCTTATTTGTTTCACCAATTAAAAATCAATTATACATCTGATATTGTATTCTTGTATTTTCTATTCTAACATGACAGGCTATTTTGCCTATATAGTCAAAGAACGAAAATGGTGTTGTATAACGTTTGATATACCGAAGAAAGTGACATCACACCGTGCAGGTATTTCCACGGTGTATAAACAGCCAACATCCGGTTATCGAATAAGTCATACACATTGAATTGTACAGTCTGGCAATAAGTAATACAGTGACTGGAAATCACAGATGCTTTTGCTAGCAATAACTCATACACGTTGAAATTGTATAGTATCCCAATTAGTCATACAGTGATCAGGTTTATACGCTGTGACCACAGTACACACCATACGAGTAATTATAACAGTTCACTTGATAGCTGGAAACATGACCTTCCTGCTGATTCAGATTGCAGTTGTAGATTAAATACCATATATCATTGTACTGTATGTTCCCTTTACCTTCATAGGGGATAATAAAGACTGTAACACAAATATTCATTATCCATGATTTATTGCACTTTACGCACCAATCATAATAAAACACCCATACATACACAAACATTCATATAAATTACTGCAATATTTTGTTCAACACATCCAAGCTTAACCACACACCACAATAATCCCAGGAAACCCTATACGAGTTTCACTACCTCTAACATTTAAATTATTATGAAAAAACATACATATTATGACACTATGTATTCTAGTATAGTCTACCAAAGATAACGCTAGCCTTTGCTTACATATAAATTGAAAAATAAGTGCATTTTCGATGTCCATATTTGTTCAAACTTGTGCATAATCACTTTTAGTGCATATAATCTTTCAATCAACTGTACACTGATTACAAGAGCTCAGTGGACCATGCAGTGCTTATATAATCAATGTTTGTTTATAAATAAGGCTAGAGTTATCCCAGACAAGATATAATCGTTCATTAAGGTCAGTCAACTTTTAACATAATATGATGTATATATACATTGCGACTTCTGGTGTAAGTCAACTGTACAGACATTGTAGGTACATGTACGAGTATGTGGCTTTGCGGATAAGGTATTGGTTTTCACTGCCTTTTTTGCAATGAAAATGTTCAAAAAAAATTTTAAGTTATGATATTACATTGTTTGTATACAAGTGACAGACCTAAATAAACAAACTGTATGCACTATGAAGTGCAAACAAGAACAACATATTATGCAATGTAGTATGGTAAAATCATAGATTTTCTTGGACATGTAATTTCAAGGAATTTTTTAAAAATGCCATTTCAGGCGTTGAAAATAAGTAGATAACGAAAAATAGATTAAAAATGTTATTGTGCTCATCCGCAAAATGAAATGTCCACGAATATTTATGACTTTGCAGTATATATGTATTTTAATGGGTTTCAGTAACATGTTCCCAACATCAGCGATTGAAGTGGTATGAAATTTGTTGCTAGGATTTTGTTCACCATGACAACTGTTGCTATGTCAATCAGCTTGTCTTTAGAGCTTAACACAACAAGGTCAACTGTTGCTATGCCAATCAGCTTGTCTTTAGAGCTTAACACAACAAGGTCAACTGTTGCTATGTCAATAAGCTTGTCTTAAGAGCTTAACACAACAAGGTCAACTGTTGCTATATCAATAAGCTTGTCTTTAAAGCTAAACAAAACAAGGTCAATTGTTGCTATGTCAATAAGCTTGTCTTTAAAGCTAAACAAAACAAGGTCAACTGTTGCTATGTAAATCAGCTTGTTTTTAGAGCTAAACAAAACAAGGTCAACTGTTGCTATGTAAATCAGCTTGTTTTTAGAGCTAAACAAAACAACGTCAACTGTTGCTATGTAAATCAGCTCATCTTTAAAGCTAAACAAACAAGGTCAACAGTTGCTATGTCAATAAGCTCGTCTTTAAAGCTTAACAAAACAAGTTTTTTGTGTCTTTCATGCTCATTTTTTTCTGCACAGTGGTGATTTCCCCGTCTGATTTTTTTCATTATATTTTATATACTTGCATATAGGATATATATTATAGTACATTAGTCATATGTAAAATAAACACGAGTATTGTGCATTATAAGGTGGGACGGACAATACTATCATTATGGCAAAACAGAAATATTCATCAAGTCACACATAGTCACAAGATTGTTATACACAATTGTACAAATACAAAATCAAATTTTTATGCAGATTGTAAATTTCCTTTTATATTCATGACAGGTATTATACATATAGTTTACATGTAACTTGGATAAATTTGTAAGGGCTACGTTAGTAAAACGATCATAAATTTTTCATAAGTAATTATAAGACAGTAAGTAGATGGCACATAAATGTATTGCAAAACATGTCAATGTTTAATATTAACAGCTTTGAAATGGTCTCTAAATATACATCAATAGTATGGTAACATTATATTGGACTCATTATTATTTTAATGTTTATTCGCCCTCCTATCAGTCCTGTGCACAATTAACTTGTCATTCTTAAATATCCGTGTTTATCCGTTGTCCAATCAGAGTTGTTATCTTAATTAAACAAAAGATTCTTACGGTACAATAAGGAACAAGACTGCGTTAAATAAACGCTTATGCCCCCATGAAAGCAAAGTAAAAAAGCTAAGTCAATCAGGGGCCATAATTCTGTAAAATGTTGGATAGTGTTACATGGCTTTGACAATGTAAGGAGTTTATGATGGTAAACAAGTATGTCAAGTTTGAAGACAACGCATTGATGTTAGACGAAATTTGGGTTAACAAGAATTGGAAGCTTAATAAGTCTTAAGTCCAAAATTAGGTCAATGTGAAGGTCAAAATGAGGTTAGGTGATATAGGTGTGTGGAGAATGTTCAAATACAACATCCATGCAAGTATGAAAGCTTTGTATCAATCTATAATAATGCTAGAAGAACGGTCAATTTGGGTAAACCAAGAATTTGGCCCTTCATTAAGTTTAAGTCCAAAATTAGGTCAAGGTGAAGGTCAAAATGAGGTTAGGTGATACAGGCGTGTGGAGAGTGTTCATATACAACATCCATGCAAGTATGAAAGCTTTGTAGCAAGCCATATTAATGCTAGAAGAAACGGTCAATTTGGGTTAACCAAGAATTTGGCCCTTCAATAAGTCTAAGTCCAAAATTAGGTCAAGGTGAAGGTCAAAATGGGGTTAGGTGATACAGACGTGTGGAGAGTGTTCATATATATAATATCCATGCAAGTATGAAAGCTTGTAGCAAGCCCTAATGATGGTAGATGAAACAGTCCATTTGGGTTAACCGGACGGACTGGACGGACAGGTGAATCACTATATGCCTCCCAATCTATCGATACGTCGGCATAAAAACACATGAGGATTAATTAGCGACAGGTTTAATCTTCTCACCTATAGTTAAACAAGTAAGTCAAAAAAGTCTAACGGTATAATAATGAAAACACACAAATAACAATGAGCTCTAGACCAATGTTGCCGCACCACTATGACAATACATTATATGAATAATAAATATTGTGACACAAAAATGGTGTTCTCAACAAATTTTGGTGGATTATATTTGTTTTTGAAACAAAGTAAAAATTGATCAAGACAATTTCGGAATAGACATGATTTCAGGCAAACTTGCATAACTACAGGGGCTTTAGACACAAAAACGTTTGTCTCCCTCAAAGGGCCATAACTATAGCAAAAATCACCCAACGAACAATTCCTGGGTACTGTTTTACTAACATTGCGTAAATGTCACGTAAATCTACGTATACATATTTCTCTTACACGAATTCCTAAGTGTGTTTTATTAACGATCGCAAGTTGTTGCATATACGTAAAATACTGAATATTGAAAGTAGGTCACGTCACAATATCACCAATAGAATGGGAACCAGTATAAATAAATACAGATGAAAAATAGAGAAGTTCTGATCCAATACATATTTTATTTCATGATAAAACATGCTTTTGGTACTAATCACAGTCTATAACAACAAATGACGGTCCAAAATCAAGAGTATGTGTCAATTTCTCCTCACTGTGTTCATATTTGCTATTTATGGTTACTCTGACTTTGCATAGAATTACGCCAAAACTTACGCCAGAAAATGAGAAAAATATCTTAGTAAAACTCAGTTGCGCAAATATTATCGAAGTACGCAATATTTACGGAGTTACACTAGTGTAAATCTTTGATAAAACAGTACCCTGACAACTAAGCTCGGTCCCAAGTATACATGTAAAGTTTCTTTAAAATCCAACCAATGGTTAAAGAGAACTAGCACAGATAAACTTAGTGAAATCCGGACATCCAACACAAAATCAATATGTCTCCCCCACGAAAAACGGGAAACATAATAACTTCACTAGAAGTAGAAGACATATTATTAAAACAGATCTTTAAGTTTAAGTGCAATTTACAGATCAATAATCAGCTGTATAATTGAACAAAACAAATAAAACATAATAATTTTGTCAGTAATATACACAACCAGAACACAGGAGTGGATATTACCGCTACAAATGAAATTTTTGAACAGAAATTGAGTTGTGTTAATTGCCTAACAAACCTCACATAAACATAGTACAATAAATGACAATGAACTGTCACGAAAAAGTTATCTACTAAATTTGAGGGTGTACAACAAAATGGCATGTGTAAAGAAAGCTAATCCAACTTTTTAGAAAGGGAGCAAAATTATAAATTAACATTAGAACATTGTCTAAAAATTTGATATTTTTACTAAAGGGGGCAAAATAAATAACATTAGAACATTGTGTAAACATACGATATGTTATATTATGATACCATCACATCTTTTAACTAGCAGATCTATCATATGACCAGTTGCTCATTCTCGTTCAGTATTCTTCACCAGTGATACTTCTGAATTTTTTTATAACAATTTCAGAAATATGAGTTTGTAGAACACTTAATGTGCCCTAGGTGACCAATGTTAAAAACAATAGGGGTCATCTGCTTGTCATGATAAAGTCCTCCTATGCTCCTATGTATTTGTGAGTTATCAATAAGGAATATTTGGTCTACATACCAACCAACTGACAGACAGATTGACTGACGAACATCAGCAAAACAATATACTAAGTACCCACCTATCTTCGATGAGCAGCATAATTATGCAAACATGTTAACAACACATATATTTATACAATTTAACATTAAGATAAAATGAGATTCAACAAATATACAATACTATGCATTAAATATAAACCATACAATATAGCCCCTCAGTCTACCACCTTTATATTACACCCACATGTCAGTGCAACCCTGCACTGATCCCAAACAATGACAGTGCAATACTGCACTGATCCCAAACAATGACAGTGCAACCCTGCACTGATCCCAAACAATGTCAGTGCAACCCTGCACTGATCCCAAACAATGACAGTGCAACCCTGCACTGATCCCAAACAATGACAGTGCAACCCTGCACTGATCCCACACAATGACAGTGCAACCCTGCACTGATCCCAAACAATGACAGTGCAACCCTGCACTGATCCTAAACAATGACAGTGCAACCCTGCACTGATCCCACACAATGACAGTGCAACCCTGCACTGATCCCAAACAATGACAGGGCCACCCTGCACTGATCCCAAACAATGACAGTGCAACCCTGCACTGATCCCAAACACAAATGTGGTACACGGATGTGTAACATATCGCTGGCTTAGAATTAGAAGGTTTTAAGTACAAAATCAATATTTTGAGAAAACAAGAAAAAACTGTCTAAAAACTACTCTCACCTTGAGATGTAGATTTTAAATATGCACGAGTCTTATAAGGTTGTAAGTAGTACTTACGACCTTTTAATTCTAAGCCAGCAATATGACGACAGAATGTTGTGATAAATGGAGTGAACAATACATTACATACATGTGTGCATCATGATTGTATGAGAAGATGAACGCTAACAGAAATGTTAGCAAGGAACAAAACCCCTTTGGGACTAAAATGAGCCTCTATGTTTTCCTAAGGTAGATATAACTTCTTAGTAGAATAAAGACCAGGGGTGGTATTCAATATAGATCTTGTTTAATTTGAGAATAAGGATAGCCAATCATATCGCCTGTTACTGACCTATAGTTTAATATGGTGTGATATGATTGGTTGTCCTTATCCTTAAGTCAGTAAGATCAATATTGAATACCACCCCTGGTCAAACATAGCTCCTTGTTGTGTTATTTTAAATGATAGGATAAGGGAAGTTGGATCAACCTACAACAGTATCTAAATATCTAAGTATGTAAATTAAGTATTATTAATAGTCATTTAACCCTTTAATTAATAGTTACATTATGTCGTGGGTTCATAAATGGGAAGAAAAAACCCATAACCTGTAGTTTGGAGGTCAACAATTCATAGGGATTAGATTTCGTGGTCATGTTCAACCACCAAATTAATGAATATTTCACCTCCTACAAAAAAATTTTCAGTAATAGTATGACAGGGATTTTATCTGGTTTCCAGCTCGTAATTATACACAAAACAGGTTGAATTGAATCTTGGTCCCGGCTCGTTATTATAGGTAATAGAGGTTGTAATGATAAGTGTATGAATGTAGATTAACTCCTCAGATGTAGTATAGATGCTGGTTGTAACATATCTTGTGTCAGCTCCACTGGAAATGTGTTGATGATGTTGATAACATGACTCGTCAAATTCAACAACCTGAAGTGATATGAATATAAATTTATTATTTGGGTTAAACATCATTTCTCAACAATTTTTTCAGTTACATACAGTGGTCAATTCACCAAACCAGTTTACATGTACTGTATCTCAACCAGTACTAACTTACCCTTCCACCAGCAACTAGCATTGTCTCCAAATACAGAGTAGGGAAATTGACATTGATGTCAAATTGCTGGCTTAGAATTAAAAGACTCATGCATATTTGAAATCTGCATCTCAAAGCGCTTTTTATGCGCCTATTTTCATGAAAATCGGAAGTGGTCAATGACATGTTGACCAAACTGAAGTTTAAAAAGCTTGTTTTTCCGTAAGTAAAGAGTAGTTTTCTGATAGTTTTTTCTTGTTTTCTCAAAATATTGATTTTGTACTTACGACCTTCTAATTCTAAGCCAGCAAAATTTAATGGATGGGTATGACCTGCCTCAACCTGGAAGCGAACCCAGATCACTGAGTAACAAGTCCAGCACACTAACAACTGGATCATGACCGAGGTTATAAAAGTATACATGTATAATGCTACAACTGCCACAAATGTAAATGTTTGTCTCATGAAAGTTAACGGGATGCCTTCTTAAAACACACTGAAACTTCAATTTGGTCATAATATGTGACTTTTCAAAGGTGAATGTGTTCTCGTTAGGATTAGATTAAAGGCAACATAGTGACAGTAACCTTAAAATTCCTGATGCCCATTTCATAGACATGTCTTAGCTAAAATCGTACCTCTCTGCAGATAATTGAGAGCATACTTAGTGAACTTATATACAATTTTGAAAACTAAACAATATGTATGATGATTCTAGTTCACACAACTTTGCTTGACTGTTCTAACTGTCTTAGTTCGTTTAAAATACAATATGGAAAAGTTAAAACTTAGCTTAGATATGTCTATGAAACAGGCCCTTGATCTCAAAATAGGAAGGTCTTGCAGAACTTTTCATGGGTAAGCCACATAATCACGGAGTAAAAGCGTTCACGATTTCTAGACAAAGGTAATGTATAATAATATTGTAACTGACAAACAAACCAAAAACAATATGCCACTGATAAAAAAATCCATGTGTTTACCATTCTTGCTGAGGTTCTGTCAGACATCGTTTCTGTTGGTCATCTGTGGTCGTCAGGGTAGATTTAATAGTTTTAAACATCTCTTCTATGGCTTTCTTATGTTGCTCAAATACTGGATTCTTTGTGTGAGTAATAGTTTGCTGTAATGTAAATATACATAGAATGAAAATAATCACCACAATTCAGAAACCATGCGTCTTAAGCAGAAATTATAGTCAATTTAAACACTGTTCAGTCTTTGCATGTCATGTCACTTTAAATAGTAATCACACATTTCCTTAATACTCTCCATGAGTACCAATCAAGTATTTGTTGTAATGTTTAATTAAGGATTGATATTCACTAACCATACCTTAGATTGTTAGATTTTTTTGGTTGTAACATTTACTTATTGAGTCATATTATTTGCTGTGCTACAAACATTTGATCATTTTCAATAAAGTATAAAACTATTCCTGTATCTGTCGGCTATTTACCCATCAATACATAAAGGAATACAACACAAATATTAATGAAGACCAAATTAGGCCACCATCTCTAGCCACATTCCTAGTACGGCTGAGTATCAGTTTGAATGATCAATACAATATATTTGTATTGATGTATTGATACAAAATGATCGATCATCGATATATATCATATGATATTTTCTTTAGCAATAAAACATTAATTACGCAAATGCAGACACTATTGTCACGAGTTCACAACTTTTAATGCACAAAACTGATCTAGAACCTTTGTGTTTAAAATTAATTGCAATTGTTCAACCAAGGATGATGGTGATTTTGTTTGAAATTTTAGACTTAGAATTACTCGACAGTGACTGAATGTTGCGACTTTTTTATAAATTGTAAGCCCTCCTTTTTTACAGGCCAAATGAAACCTTTGAATAATCACACAAGCAGAAAAATATATTTTTGAAGTCATATTTTAAACATAAAATAAAAGAAATCTGTTTAAAAATGTATACTTACGTATAGAAGAGCCAGTTGATGTGCTATGTATTTGTGTGACGTTGGATTACTGCAATCATTATGTAGTTGTCGTGCCAACGTAGATAACTGACTTAAGTTAGACACACTGGAGAAGTAATCTGAAAAGTAGAGTCAAACCAGAGTGGTTAAGTTCATTTTCTAGTTCAGTGGCGTGTTGGGCACTGTGCCGAGTAATTGTGGTCTGTGTTGTGTTTTCTGTGCTCAGCTGTCTTAAGTTGAGTGCTGTCCAATTTTTTGTTTTCTTTTTTTCAAGACAGATCATGTGTCAACAAAGACCACCACTTTTCGCTATTTCAATGGGTGGTCTTTACAGACAGGTTTTATTGATTACAAATATTATATAAAAAATGTTCATATATCACTTGGTCGAAATTAATAGTTGTCAGTAATTTTATAACGGCAACCATTTTTAAAATTGACCAAAATTTAGAGTTAAACAAATAATATAAATGCATGCAGCATTATCAACCAATTTTAAGACAGCAACTGAAGGTGAGTTACTAGTATGTGAAACAAATGATAAGTGTTTATTTTTTGTTAATTTTATAGTGTCCCTCATGTATATAGCAATGTTAATTTCGCTTATGTGACACCTACTGTCTTAACATATATTAGGTACTTCCAGACTCCTTTCTCTTAATGCTATTAACTGGACAGGCAGGTACCGGACAGGAAGCCAGCATGTCATAAACTAAATTGAAAGTAAGGTAACACAAACAAACAGAGGTGTGTTTTACAAAATCTTTATTACACTAGCTAAAACAACAGATATTTTGGAGATAACAAGATATTTCATTTATATACCAAGGACTCCACAACTGACAAGCTATCATTCTGTAATGTAGAGAATTCTAATAAGGCAAGAGTTTTTTCATATTTTGTTAATCAGACTTTAGTGAGTGAAATTTTCACAGGAGGAGGGAAAAATAAAAATAAAATCTCCCAAAATATAGCTACCACGCTGTTGGTGGTGGACTAGTCAATGACGGACCGATTTAATTAAAAGCAATTGGCAACAGTGGTAATTTTCAAGAAAACTGCCAATTTATCTTAAGACTAGTACACTACACTGAAGCACTTTCAATACTAACTTATCATTAACAAAATAATGAAATAATAAAACAAGGTGGATACAATACGATCAAAAAATTATATGTAATTTTGGTTGTTCAATTTTTTTTTTGAAAATGACAAAAAATTGGGCAGTAGAGTCTGAATAACGAAAAATCAAAGAACTCTGGCCTAAAATGTTCCATTACCCATACACAAGCAGATCTGCTGTTGGCTATGAATATGTGGAATGCAATTTTATGCCTGAATAAACTTTGTATTGTAAACTTTGTATTGTATTGTATTGTTTACATACAGTACCTGACCAACCTCAAATCATCCATAATTACAACTTTGACCTTTTTTAGAGGTAGTTTTAAGTCCAACTGATCAACAGTATTTCAGTTGTATGGAGACTATCCAATCATTTTATCTAGGCATCAGGCTAACAAGCAGTTACTGAGAACTATTACTAAGCTGAGAGTCAAGCAAAGTAGATGTCAGCACCATTTTTAACGACTTTGGTAGTTTTGTATTACTACGTATATTGGGTTCAACCCATTGACTCTTGCACTCGAAGTGGATGCTCTATTACAACTGTGACTCAGCACTTGGAATCTACAATTGACCTGAAGTTACTGAGCGGGATTTGAATGGGGTATGACTATATTACAATTCCTTGAACCTGTTTCACAGATGATATTACAGAGGTTTTCCTGGTTCTTTTGGGAAAAGGACCCAGTCGTGAATTGGGAATTTTTTAACAAAAGTAGCTAAAATCAAGGCCACCACTATCGTATCCCAAGTAATGTTTTGGTCTGTAAAGTACTCCTGTTATGTTGAAAACAACTAAATGAGAGATGATTAAGCTTCAAATATGTCCATGACAAAAAATGCAACAAAAAAAAATCATACAATTGGGAAAAATAGATGATATTTTCTATTGGGAATGGGTCCTTCAGCTTTGGGAATTGGTCCTTTTTCAGGACCTACAAAAGGTGAAGGAAAACCTCTGTATTACTGGTACATAACTTATCATAAGCAGGCCCAATCATCTTAAGTTCTATCTGACGCTCATAGCTACAAAAATATCCCAAGGAGCAGTCAATATAAAAAAACATGTACAATTGATGTAAATAATTCCACTCAAACAAAGTCAAGGATGGTTAATTGTACTGCACTCATGTCTATAAATATCTAAAAATTGAATCACATTTAAATCAAATTTTTCTCTTAATATGCATTTGTATATGTTTAGTATTTTTACACTAGTTTGTTAAACCTCCATTTATGTACCGGTAATTTCATATAAAGCCTTAGGTCCCACCGAGCATTTTTTGCCTCGGCGAAGTACTCCCGATGGAAATTAATGAGTTATAAGGACATCAGGAACAGGTCCATCGTGGTATCGGTGAAGCTTCAGGAAAGTCATGAGACAATTAATTTTGTGATATCGGAAGGAATCGTGATGAATCGGGTGGTATCGGAAGAACTCAGGAGGACATTGCCTATGAGGAATTCCTCAGTGGGACCTAGGCTTAAAATAGCAATATACTTACTGTCAAGTGTAGTTTTATTGAGATCTAAGGAGAAAGACTGTGGATTTGAGAGATATGTAACTGTTCTAGGGTACATGCTGTCCAGGCTATGTGCCCTCAAGTAGTTCTGAAATGAACAATAACAAGACTGCATGCAATCACAGGATCTTGCATAATTTAAAGAAAAATTTATGCCGACCGATTTGTACTATGTCTGGCATGGGTAAAACTTATTCAGAACAGCCATAATTTGACCTATATACAATCAATACTATAGTACCACGATTTTAGTAAAAATGTATAATATTCAAAACGTCAGGTCGATCACATGACCTGACAGTCAGTTTTTGGTCGTTCATGTCTTTAAGGTTGAAACTTTTTGAGCAGTCAAAATATTTGCCTCTGGGGTAATGACACTTTGTAGAAAAAAGTAAGGTATAATAAATTAATGTTTTGAGCTTACCAAGCAATCTTGATGTTCAGTGGGAACTTTGGCCAGTACATGCAGAATCTTATCATATACCACAGTTGCTGAAATAATAATTAATATGTCAAATAAAAAGGTTAATGAAAAACCACTGCATGAAAAATAATTAAATTTTTCAAACTAAAATTTTAGTCAAACCTGTGTTAAAAGACCACTTTCTAACAAATATCACTATTAAACAAGAGGGCCCAAAGGGCCCTAGGTCGCTTACCTGTCGTACTAGTGCATGCACACCCCTATGGTGACCCTACACATTTTCTGAATAAAATTTAAGGAAATTCAGCCTCTATTGCAAGTTTTTTTATGATGTGACCTTGTTTTTGACCCCAGATGACCCAAAATCGACCTTGGCCTAGATTTTGTTGACAGGATCATTGTGACAAAGTTTCATAAAGATTAAGTTGAAAGTGTAACCGCTGGTGACTACACTAGGTTTTTCTATGATTTGACCTATAATTTAAACAAAATATTTTGGAAAAAATATTTTCCTCCATATAACTGTACAAATACATGCTATAAAGACAAAACAATACCTAAACACTTAAAAAAATAAAAATAAAAAATAATAAAAGCTCCGCGAGTCGCATGTGTCGCCTGACGACATGCACATTGTCATGGAAAACTATCCACTATTGGGCTACATATCGACTCACAAGAGTTCTCTAGTCATCTGAACTAAAAACGAAAAAGTGATGCTCTGGACAAAAAAATGTCACAGCAAGAAACATGCATACCTATCTTGGAGTCATTAATACTTATGGTGACAAAGTTATGCCACGGACAAGAAATGCTTATAAAATCAATCAAAGGGACAAAAATAAAAAATGGCACAAGGTAGAGTTACGATTCTTGTGTACTGCACTTGGACTTTTGGTAAGAAACATGCATACCAAATTTCAAGTCATTCAACCTCTTGGTGACAAAGTTATCCGCTGGACAAGAAATGCTCAAATTAAATCAATCTAAGGGAAATAATTCAAAAACGGTGCAAGGCAGAGTTATGGTTCTTGCGCACTGCACTTCGGCTTATTGCAAGAAACATGCATACCAAATCTTGAGTCATTTGAATTTAATGTGACAAAGTTATGCTCCAGTCAAGAAATGCTCTAATAAAATCAATCAAAGGGAAATAATTCAAAAACTATGACAGGTAGAGTTATGGTTCTTGCGCACTGCACTTCGGCTTATTGTAAGAAACATGCATACCAAATCTTGTGTCATTTGAACTTAAGGTGACAAAGTTATGCTCCGGACAAGAAATGCTCTAATAAAATCAATCAAAGGGAAATAATTCAAAAACTATAACAGGTAGAGTTATGGTTCTTGCACACTGCACTTCGGCTTATTGTAAGAAACATGCATACCAAATCTTGAGTCATTTGAACTTAAGGTCACGAAGTTATGCTCCGGACAAGCAATTTGTGACGCTGCAGCCGCCGCCGCCAAAGTAACATCTATATGTCGCCTTTTCAGGCGACACAAAAATTATGGTTCCAGTGGGGTTTGAACCCACGACCCTCAGGAAAATGTCAATTGAAATTGTGATTTTTGTAATCTTTCTGCAATGACCACAAATTCTATCTCTAATCTCCAATAGATCCAGTTTAAGTAATATTGAATATATTAAGAAGCCAAATTGTCAATAAAGACAGTGTTGTTGTTCTGATGGCCATGATTTGTGGTCTTAAGTATACAGACATGTTTTATTTAGGTTTGTATGTTAATGTGAGTTTAAGTTAAGAACGACATCTTCATAATTTGTAGAGCTGTCATTGATTCGGCCGAGACATCTAGGTGATTCCGATATATCGCACGACAAGTATCGACAATAAATCGATATATCGACTTGCACATATAGATGAATCATAACAAGCACATAATTCATGGTTCACTTATTTAGCTGTTCTACATTATAGATATGATATATATTGAGTGTAGATTTAGCTTTTGGAAATAGTAGCTTCAGTTTGAATTTAGACTTGACAATTAGTGACAATTTGTAAACCTCCATTTAACAAAGAAAAATGTTTTGTGCAGGAAAAAATGAGGATTTTGCCATGGGTGGTTCCAGCCATTATCTCATGTATCGATATTTCAAAACATGAATTGATAATCGATTGGCCAAAAAATATTGTCGATACATCAATATCGCTTCTATAGATGACAGCTCTAATACTTTGTACAGTAAAACATCACTCTCATCACAGCATATAACTTCTAGTGTAAATCTGTGATAACTGTAAGAGAATCCATGTATACAAACCTCTGTCAATGAAAGAATTGCTGACATGTCCATTAGTAATAACAGAGTTCTGAAATATATAAAAACAGGGATAATGATTTGCTCTAGTGAAATTAAAATAATGATGTCATAATTATTATGAAGAATTAGATCTAACCTAAATCCTTAAATCTGTAATGCTTATTATTTGAAATAATAAATCTGTAATCATATATAAACTTGTAGAAAAACAATAGCCCTTAAACTTTCCTAACATGCTAAGACATTAAATAACAAAGAAACAAAGACTTCTGATATGCAACAGCACCAGGCCTGAACAGTACTATAGTTCGCCGATGATAACACTATCCATAGTTTACAAATAAAAGTTTATATTAAATGCATTTTTGATGTCTATTGTTGTTCATTCTTGCACATAATCACGTTTAATGCATATACCCTTTCAATCTATGTGGATAACAAGCAGTCAGTAAACTGTGCTGTGTTTATATTATCTATGTTTATTTATTGATTAGGCTATCTAGAGTTCAGGGCTCGACACTAACACTGGTCCGCTGGTCTGAGACCAGTGAAAATCCAGAAGGACCAGTGAAAATTCTGGAGGACCAGTAACTGTCCTATTTACAAATTAGGCGATTGCCCTGTCGGACCAGTGGCCAAAATAATTAGTGTTTAGGCCTTGAGTTATCTCCAGCTAGCTATATATATATATCATTACATCAGAAGTTCACTCTAAACAATTAAGGTCAACATCTAGCCTTCAAATTTATTCTCCTCGCCCTAATACTGAACTTTTCCGTAAGTCATTTGAATACTCAGGATCATCTATTTGGAATGCTTTACCCAGTCATATTCAGCAGTCTGCTACACTCAATCAATTCAAAGCCCTTTATATAAAATGGTTCTATTCTATGAGGTAGCACAATGTGGAAATTAATTTCGATACCTCTAAGTTCATGTACATGTACAATTGTGTTGGTATGTATTGGGATTGTAATTGTTATGTATGTTAATTCACATGTCAACCATCTTTAACGAACTATATGACATATTATAATTTTATTATATATCCATACGCTTGATATTTTGTGCATTTTTTATTATATTTATTGATGTGAAGTTTCTGTTATTTCAATGTTTTTACTGTTGAGGGCCTTACGGCAGATTGACAATTATGTTAAGTATGTTCCCTCTATAAATAAAGTCTTTATTATTATTATTATATGTATGTTACCTCAACAAGTTCCTTCGTGCAAAGAGTTTCAAGTTGAAAACAAAGCGCCATAATATCCATTCTTACGTCCCCTGGAGTTGTGGCCCTTGACAACAATGGCTGATGAAGCTGAATATCAACTGAAATGAAGTAATTCATGAAGAGCGTTAAGATTTCTCTTAATAATGATAATAATCAAGACAGGAATTCAAGGGGCAATGACTCTTGCAAAATGCAGATCAGAGTTATGTGTCTTGTTTGACATGGTCAAGTATTGATGGTAAACAAGTGATGAAAATTTCTAAGCATTAGCTCCCATAGGTATGATCATAGGCAGTCAGCACGTACCCAAATACTACCCCGGCCAAATCGGATTTTACCACTGTTTACTATGTTATGACAAGGTGAATCACGAAGAATGGAGTGCCTGTCACATAACTTGTCGTATTCTTTTATTTATTCACTCAAATGCTATCTTACAGGTATCATCGTGTAGCCAAGATATTTTACTTTCCAGATATATAAACAGTTTAGTCCTTAAATACACACCCTTAACACAATATAAGTCAAATCGCGATTTTTTTTTGGTCATCAATTAAGAAGTTCAGTATATACACCGGACACAAACGGAAATGGCCGAGCTTACACGATTGAACAACTATGAATGACGTGCACACACTCTAGCCAATTAAACGATCGCTTCGAAATCTGTTGAGGTCGAAAGGTTATCGGAATACTAAATAAAATTGGAAATTGACGGTGGCGAAGTTCGTACATTTTTTTTTAATTATCGATCTAGTGAAATATTGCGATGTTTAATTGGCATGTGAGGTAAATTATTTAGTTACACTAACTGAAAGGATGACTAGCTAGGCCCGTTTGTGAAGCATACATTCTGTTTCAAGGCAAAATTCACATTTACAAGCGTGAAAATCTGGGTTTTGTAGTGATAATTTGGCCGAGGACGACCGACGTCATGGCCCAGGTGTAGCGCATATGTCTAAGTACATCTCAATGTCTGATATGATCTCTGAAGCTGCAAAGAATTGTCCAGAAGGAACGCCAATACCATCTAAGTCACTTGTTAGGTTACAGTTCATCCCGACAAATCCGTACACCAAAGTCGCACAGACGTATACTTCAAAAGTCCCAATTCAATACAAAATTCAGCGTAGGCAACTGCGTGCTGCTCATCCTGATGACCATAATTGCGCCGCTCTTTTCAAATATCTTAGGTATAGAGCTGTGGAACTGAAAGAAGACTGTGTCCTGATCTGTGCAGATGATAAGGCAAAGGTGCCAGTTGGGGAGCCCAACAAACCCGTCTCAACTGGCGTCCGAGGACGAATGAGTATTGCTACTAGTGCATCGGAATTATCAGCGCTCGATCATGACATGAATGTCTCCTCACTTACTCCAAGTGTCATCCTGGATTGTGAGGTTCCAAGTACCCCACAGAAGTCATTTGTGAGAGGTCAAGTGAGCATTTTCGTGAATGACTCTGTTACACAAACATCTTCACCATTCAGGCATGCAGTCCAACTGAAACAAGTACTTGACAGAGAGCATGAGGGTAGACAGCCATCAATAGTTTTGAAATATACTGACGGAGGTACTGATCAGCGTAATACACTCGAGGCAGTAAAGTGTGCCAACATCTGTCTTTTTCTCGAAATGGGACTCGATATGCTTATTGCAGCTAGATGTGCACCCGGTCAAAGTTACTGCAACCCTGCAGAACGCATTATGTCAGTTTTGAATTATGGGTTACAAAATGTTGCAACTGAACGCTCTGAACAGGATGAGGAAACTGAAAAGCAGTTCAAAAAGTGTGGAAGTATGTCTGCTCTCAGAGAAGCTATGAAAAAGCAACCAAGCTTGAAGGAGAAATGGATTGAGTCTGTTGAGCCCGTCCAGATGCTGCTGCAAAATAGGTTCCGGAGGCTAAAATTGAAAGAGCAACCCTTCAGTGTCAATGACCCAGTTAGTGAAGATGAAATTGACCTGATGCAAAGACATCTCCGAGAACATTTTCCAGATTTGGACATAGGTAAACTGCAGAAGTTGCATACAAATAAGTGCAAGGCATACTTAGATTGGAAGGCAAGACATTGCCGTGAAACACAGTATACCCTACAAATACGTAAATGTGATGATCAGACTTGCTGTCTGCCAAAGACTGTGAACGAAAGTAAACTTTAGTGGCTACCAGAGCCAATGCTGGAAGAAGAAAACAAAGAAAAATTCCAGTCGTATGAAAATATAAATGAAAAAGAAACAGATGAGAGGGATAGACCATCACTTAAAATGCCTAAGAAGGGTAAGGCTGACAAATCTGTCGCGTTAGAAAATCGTGTTCACACTGAACCAGTAGTTGACCCAAATGATGATGCTCCTGAAGTAACAGCTCCAGCAGATATCATTACTCATGAAGCTACAGTTTTGCAAAATGTTGTTACAACTGAACCAACAGGTATTCCAAATGTTGTTCCATCTGAACCACAAAGTAAATCTCAGACTACTGTTGCTATGTCCGCACAAAATGCTAGAAGTGTGGCTATTTGTATTGAATGTAACAAACCAAGGGTAGTTTATTCAAGCATAAAGCTCAGTCAGAGAAAGCAAGTTATGTTGGCTACAACACTTAGTGAGTATGAGTTCTCCTGTGGGGCAAATTTGTTTCCACCATCTACTTCTCAGAGTATAAGGCAATCCATTATTGTAAGACCTAATCTGCAATGTTGTACTCCCATTGAAATTCCATATTATGGGGCAGATATTGGGCGAAAGGACTATTGCCTATTGCAGCATGCCTGAAGCTGTTACTGACATAGAATTGAAAAAAATGTACAGGACAGTTTTACCCTTATGTGATGATTGCAAAGAGAAGGGCAAAACATCCGTAGTCCAAAGAAGATATGGAAAAAATAAGTGAGTTCTCATTGTTCATGTTTAAGATGAGAGTGCTACGGAATTTTCATTTGTGCGAGTTAAGGCCATTTTAGCTATTTTCTGATAGGTTGTACCAGGGAACCCCATGCCAGGTTGTACCAGGGAACCCCATGCCTTTACAATTCTATGTCAGTACAAGCTTCGGCTCATGCTGCAAAAGTGTTCATGTTTATTTGTTGGTAGTTGTTCCTGAAGAAAGATCTTTTTTCAAAATAATACTGTTAAACTAATGCTTAGTTCTTGTTTCCTGTATTGTATGTCTGTATTTTTGGCTCACCTGAGCACACAGTGCTCAAAGGTAAGCTATTCTGGTCACTTGCTGTCCGTTTCCCTTAGTCATCACTCGCCTCTGAGAAAAAAAAAAAAAAAAAAAAGCCTACCTACCTACCCTATTTTTTTCACCTATGTTACCTGAACCACACATATTTTTTTTTTAGCCTTAGCGACCTAATTAAGGAATTGTATTCTTGATTCTGACGTTCGGTGTGTAAACGGGTGTGTATCTAAGGACTAAAGTGTTGATATATCCTGAAAGTAAAATATAGTAGCTACACATTGATACCCGTAATATATCCTGTTGTTCCCTATTTTCAGGCATCTAAGCACAAAAATGATTTTAAAAGCATTTTAAAAAACTTTTTGAATTTTTTAATTAGAGGAAAATATGACTAAATCACTTAAGCAAAACATGCAATCAACAAAAACACGAAAAAAAACAACTTGTATGGTCTATTTTTAGCATCACATCATGTGACCTCCATAATCTGAGTTCAAGTGAACTTTCTCGTATAGTCGTCATTTTCGTAATGTGCCTCGACTGGTACTCTTACAAACTTTATCATGGGCCCAATTTGTAATATTATCCTTCAACCACACGTGTAAATTCTCATTTGTGGTTGAAAACCATTCAAAAAAAAGTTTGAGCAAGAATAATATGGGTTGTTTCCCTTTTTTGAAATGTTCGCCATTTTTTAGTTTTTTTCGAAAATTTTCGTTTTTTGCCCGAATCTGATTTATTTTTTTGTGGAAATCAACTAAAATATTTTAAAACTATCAAAATAATTCAAAATCATAACTCAGAAACGAAGTTTTGATGCTTGCCGAAAATACGAGAAAGCACGACGATACGAGAATCAGGGATCGTGGTGGTATGGGTTGTGGCGCGGTATCAGAAATGGCGCACCTGAGATTAGTAGTCTTTTCTTGAGTTTAAGACCCAAAATGACATACATTTCCAGTATATTTTTGGAAGGATGTATGGTTTTGGTCTGTAATGCATATAAACAATGTTCAAAGTAAAATTTGGTGCTTTTAGAACTCGAAAGGTATGCTGTACCCATATTTGTTGTTATTTTCTTATGTCACTTTATTCCTCAAATATCGTAATCCCACAAATTTGTAAAATGAAATTTTAACTTCAAATTTTTTTGTGAAGAGCACTAGCATCCATGTTAACACCATGTAACATGATTAAAATGTCCTACACACTGTCAAACACAGGAAATGGTGTCCAGAAGGATGTAACTTTCTTATTAAGAAAAACTGAAAAAACTAGTCAAAATCTGAAATAATATGTTTTGAAAATTTGTTAATATTAACTGTCATTGATATTTTCGGCATTCCCAAGTCAAGTTGGTGACAGATCAGACTATGCAAATGCCATGAATGATTCTTACATGACAGTAATAGATGATTTAACACTTGTTTGGACATCTTCACGTTGTCTTGGTGACTCAAAAAGTATAATGGCAATTAGTAACCAGTGCAATTCTGTCTCGGTACTAATTATTGATTTATTATCTAAGAAGTAAACAAAGTAAGCTAACTAGTATATAAATATGGACTATATAGCCATAAAATAAAATTGGAAACAACTACATCATGAATCCTTTTATTTTTTTACCACTAGGGACCTACAGGATAGGTGCGCCATTTCATATCACGCGGACTTGACATAATAAGCTGAGCGTGTCTTTCATTGTAATGGTCATACAACATGCATTGATGGAATTGACTATTGGTATTTAGTGTCAACATGTTCCCATTGAATTGCCCTATCATTGCTAAATCACTTTAATTATGAACGTTTTATATTTATAACAAAATAATGACATAAACTGTTAAGTGCGCCATTTCCAATACCACGGGGAGATACCATTTCAATGAATAATAAACCTACACGGCTACAAATGTGACAGGCACTTTTATAATCGGAAATATTGAAAGTAACCTTTCTTATATAGGTAAACAATGAGAAGGTTGATATGACTTGTGAAGTAGTAGGGTACGTGCAGGCTGCCTATGGGTATGATACATGTACAGTTACCTGTGGGTACGGTTTGGTTCGGTTTTAGTCCTGTCTGAAATTATTATTGACAGGAACATGACTGTCCAAATTTATGCCACTGCAGGGTTTGTCTACTATCTATAAATATTGACAACACGGAAAATATATCCATTTTGTGTTCAGGAAATCAAAAATGAACACAAACGCTTCAGCTATACCGACCTTTGAATGTAGGATCATAATGAGTTGGAGAAACTATTGGTGCAGTTACGGAGGCCGCCATCTTGAAATCTGCAATTTCCGGTGACCTTGACTTAATCGTGTGAAACTTCCGGTAATTTATTTACATTTTTACAATTTATCTAAATATTGATTTTCTCTTCTTTCCTGTTCTAATTTTTTGCTATTTTCGGCTTACCATATAGAAATAACAGTAGAAATTATAACCCTTTATTCAATATTCCATTTTATTTTTCGAATTTGCTCCAAATAACATGTGAAAGTATCGATAGATTCGCACTCGTATCGATTCGTACTAATCGATCATGTGACGATTATCAAATTATGCACTTAAATTAGTCTTCGATTTATTGATTGAAATTTTTAATATTCTTTGTTTCAAAATTGAATTTGATCAAAGCTGATGTAATTTTGACTTCCTGTCCCTATATTTAACACAAAATTTTGTGTCACAAAAATGCAATCCACAACAATATTTCATCAAGTCTGGTATCAAGACTGAGCGTGGTTACCAATACATACTTAATTGAGGTTATTTAATGTATAGGCCTATATACAGCAACTTATCCTTTAATTAACAGTTCGTGTTTTCAGTTGGCTTCTATTCAAGGTAAATTTGGATAATAATTAAAAATATTAATTTATTAAAATGAATCATCTAATGGATTAATTTTATATGTAAGTTATATTATACTAATAGCTGTTAATTATTGATTGTATTCCGTCTATGATTAGCATCATATATAGGATATTTGTTGCTTTTGGTGTAAGATAGAATTTTAATTCACCTAGTGATGAAAAAAAATCAATACTTAATTTTCTGTGATCACAAATGAAATAAAATTGATCTTCCACCAAAAATCAACCAATATTCTGTTTAATTATAATATATGTCGCATTTACTCTTAAAATGATACGGTAATTCATGATTGGCTTAATTGGAAAAATCACTTTGAAATTGGAGCGTCATGATGTGACAATTATGACCTCGTGATGATGTCATGCATATTTTAAAGCCTGGCGTTGTTGACGTTACATTTCTTTTTCTGCATGATACTGGAACCTGCTTCTCAAACACTGATAAATCCCTATAATCCATTGATAAATAATAAAAGTTATCATTACAGGGTACATTAGAAACTGCCAGATACACTAATAATCCATTACAGCAAAGAAATTGAGATTGTGTCAATTTTGTTTTGAAAAAAATGAAATTGTTTCTGTTGAATGTGAATTTCATGTGTTTTTTCATAGAACAAAATAAAACATACTATACAAATTATAACATTGTTCGTGAACAACTGGTATACATCTGATAAACTTATGCACACATATAATATAATTGCCAAAATAAGTGATGTATCTAGTATTTATTGAAATTTATATAAACTTAATTTTTTCTTGAGAATTTAGTTTGGACAAAGATCTAAAAATGCAGATTGGACACTCAATTGAAAACTGAGAGAAAATGCCAAATAGCACCAAGCAGATTATAGTATTTTGCTTGAAACATTTTTAATGACCAATGTCTCATTTTGAAGTTTCTTCTATTGCATGAGGTAACTTGTTTTTGTCTGTAACTTCTGAATAACTTGGAATTTCCATTTAAATGAGAGTAGGTATATATGCTCTTTGCGAACTCCTGTTTTATTATTTTACTGATTCCAATAAATGAGGTATCATTTTAAAGCTGAATAATAAATCTATTGCAAAAAGTTATTAATTTTTGTCTATGTACATTAAAACAGGAGATATAAGGTACATTTTTGTATTAAGAACAAACAACATTTTGCGAGATTTCAGAAGACTGCCACAAGATATTGTGAGATTTGGTACATCATTACAATCTTTTTATTTTTAGATTTTTGGTTTGGATTAAGGTTCTAGTTTGTGTTGAAGAATTATATTGCTGAAAGTTATAAAATTAGAATTTGGGAGTTTATTTTATGAATATGGAAACAAATAGATAATTATTTACTAAAATAATAATTTAGATGCTTCAATATTTTAGTGAAACCAGAAAAAATCACTGTTATAATTAAATCGTATTGTTAATTTATTATCAACAAACTACTGGTAGTTGTTAAGTTAAAAGTTTGCATGCATATTTGTTTATTTTATTATTTTAGAACATAACTGTTACTGTATATTTAACTTTGTGGCATGTAAGTATATCATTACCATTTCCCTGTATATTGCTAGCAAATTGTCATCAGTAATTACCTAGTTGTAAAACAGTTTAGTTGTATAGCACAGAGAATTTGACATAATCCTGGCCTTTATGCATGAATATATTACAAGGTTGTTGCGTTGAATATATAAATTTCTGTGAGCAAATAGTACAACATCGGTTCTGTAGATTTGTGTTGGTATATCACCTTGAGCGTCTTCGTGATACTTCCCGCTTATAAAAACATACAGCCGGGGTTATTAATATAGACAATATATCAACTGTTAAATTATGTTAATTGTAGGTCGAGAGTCATGTCAAATTCTCCAGACTATAGTAATCTATGACCTCATTATCTCTACAGCCTACCAGGTATACGCATATATAAAGTCGTTCTCAACATCCCATTCCTGGTATTATGGCCACGAGGGTGTGAGAGAAGAGAAGTCAATTTTCCATTCTTACGCTATGCATCAAGCAATGGAAAGACAGGTCTTCGTATGCTGCATCCCTGGACCTCTCTCACTCAAAGCAGATGACCTCTAGGCTATTGAGACCTCCTTATGTGATCCAGAGTGGATGTTGGCCTTATACCTAACAGAAAAGTTCAATATCACTGTTTAAATTTGCTCTTGGCCATTTGTCATTCACCAGACAGTCTCAGTATAACTATTATTTAAGTAGACAAAATGTGAATCAGGGGTTTCATTTGACTCGGAAGTAGGGGTTTTGACCCTTAAAAATTTCCAAAAGCCACAGTTTGAAGGGTCATTTTCTCTTAAAATCATGGGGTTTTGCCTATAAAATGGTGAAATTTAGTTACTAGTATAAGTATCAAAATGACCCTTCAGATTCAGAAGGTTATAACAGTTAAACTTGCAATTGATTTCTTTAGAAAATCACTCATTATGAATACTGTAATATTGTCTCCTCAAGTCCTTCCTTCCTTTACTTATGTTCAGTATTATGACAGTATAGTCATGTATAAATCGATTAATCAGGTTGGTCACTTGTCTACATTTATAACAATGTGTATATAAACATTACCAATTCTTTTATTAATGTATTATTCAATATATTTTGTGTATTTGTATGTGGATTTATGAATAAGTATTGGTTTTCACTGCCCTTTTCTCCAATTAAAATATTTAAAAAAAACAATAAAAATACAATGTTATGATACTGCAATGTTTGTATACAAGTGACATCCCTGATTAAACAGACTTATAATACAATAAAATAACATGTATTTCATCTACTATATATACTAGTATTTTATACTTAAAGGTATGCTAAATTGAGTTCAGTATATTTGTAACCATCCTAAAGCTATATCTCCACCTATTAACCATGCAGTTTATGATTTTTTACTTAGTACTTCTTTTCTGAATTAGCTTCCTTAAAGGTGCTGCCTCACAGATAGGGCTAAAAATTTTGTATATCATGATTTTCCAACCTAACCAAGTATTGATGTAATAGAAAGGCACTGACAGATGCTTTTTGACAGATTTGGTGCAAATAAGCACTTTTAACCACTCTCGATATAGCCCACTGAGTAATTTTTTCTTGAAAAAAAAGCGCTAAGTTTCCTACCAACACGCTTCATGAATTATGTTATTCATAAGTGATCAAACTGTGACGTATTTGGTTCGTTTTTGAATTCGTTTTCATCAAATGCGAACAAATTTCAGACAAGTAATAGAAGTATTAATTCTATAGGGGAAAATTACATATGTTGTATTCATTTGCATATGAATACAGTGGAACCCCGCTAATCCGGACCCCTCCAATCCGGATTTCCCTCTAATCCGGGCGGATCTGTTGGTCCCGAATATTCTTATTCATGTTTTAATACGTTTTTACCCCTCGGATCCGGAACCCGACCACTCCGGACACCGGACAAAATTACGAGGATTTATCATATATTTGCTCTAAAATTGACCCCTCGGATCCAGACAATCGATTTGAACATTGCCCAGGCCAATGTTTTGACAGGTGTCAATGTGTTGTATATTCGCGTCATCGTATATGCAATTAAAATAGTCCGATCAATTAACGGTTGTAACATCAACAATACGCAGTGTCGGTGTGTACGTTTCACACGGGTGTGAAAATCACAATTTGGGACAATTAAATATTATCATTTTAAAAGCGCTAATTGTCAGCGTTTATTGGCCTACTCAAGTAATTAAAAGACTATTGCTGCGTTGTTTTGTCTATACGGAGGTAAGTTTAATTAAATACAGGTCCCTTAATTTTGAGAAGGTCGTTATTGACATCAAAGGAAAACAAATTCGGACGTTCTCTGTTTGGATAAATCTACGAGTAAATGCAATAAAAATCTATCAAAATGCATTTGACGGATAGTCATTCTTTTACAGAATTTCATATGATAATCATGTCTGAGCCTCCGTCAAAACGTCGTAAGGTTGAAATCGACCTTGAAGCTAAAGTAAAATTGATCAGAGAATATTTTTCTGTACCAAAACCAACAATGAAGGTGTGTAATCAATTGTTGCCGTTTTTCATCTCTTTTTTGGGAGGGTTTTCACATTCATAGCTTTATTTAAGGGATGGACTTGTGAAGTGTTTTTTGTCTATTCAGATAGATTCTATTTAAATTATTGCCAATAGATATTGCAATCAAATTTGTGTTTGTAAATAAACATATCAAAATGTTAACATGTGTTGAGTTATTTGCGTTTTCTTTTACATGTTCAAATGTGGTGTTTAGCAATGCCTTCAACTAAGATTAACATACAAGTATCTAAAAATAGAAACCCCTCTAATCCAGAAACCTCTCTAATCCGGACTTTTTGTCTGGTCCGGACTCGTCCGGATTAGAGGGGTTCCACTGTACCTCTGAATACAAAGATGATCTCTCCTATAGTCAGTGTAGCAATATCACATGGTTTTTGGCTAAAGTTCCAAGTAGAAATTTGTAAACATGCAACACAAATATATATATATATATAGCCATAAGTATTTTATTTCTTCGTCGATTTCTATGAAATATACGCCACGCTAAGGGGAACATATTTGCTTTCCATGAATTATAAAATCCTTTTCGGCAGCTGTTCTGTTTGGTCAAACACCCAGTGAAACCATGAAAAATACCGGTTTCACAGGGTATCAAAAAAACAGTCAAGCTGCTGAAAAAGATTCTGTATTTCATGGAAAGCAAATATAGCATGACATAATTATATTTTATGAAAATCGATGAAAAAATAAAATACTTATGGCTAGCCTATATTTATGATCCAATGTTTACAAATTTCTACTTGGAACTGTAGTCAAAAGTCACATGGTATTGCTACCCTGATAGTTTCAATATTCACAAAGTAAATTGATTATGATATGTAGATGGGGGGGGGGGGGGTAGATGCATTATTATATTTGTCATGTAATTTATGATTATATATGCTTTGCTGATGCTCATATTTAGATGTATAATACTATCATTTGTTTCCCCATTGCATCTGTCCTGCTTGCAAATATTATACATTGTATAGATACCAGAAAATGCTTAAATCAGTAGACACTACACTGTAACCTTGCTCTCTGGTGGTGGTTCACTTAGTTACTGGTAGTCATTGTTAATACCGTTACCATTGATGCATTCATGTGTTTTGTAATTTTCTAAAGGATGGGTTATGAATATGTATTATGTAATGATATAATATTACATTCATGATTTCAAAAACAAGTTTTAATGTCAAATTCCGTTTAAGAACTATTTGCATCAAAGTTGTTGTCAGAAAATGAGTGCGATACTGAAATCGGCGATGAAGTGTTGTTGCGATTGAAACCTCATAACATACAAATGGCAATATTGCACTATGCAACGACTACATGTATGTAATGGCATACAAAACAGGTGTATGTTTGGTATAATTATGCTTTCATATGTAGCCGAGTGAAATCTGAATACCGACATGCAAATTGGCTATACAACGTCAATAACAAATTACGTCATCAATACTAATGATCTCCAATAGCTAATTCTTATAATTTACATGCAACTTGGAAAAGAAAAAATGATTTTCGGTTTACATGTCTATGAAGAGTATCTAGTTGTAAAGCTATTTTTGAGAATGTTTTACTGCATTATACATTATGAATTGTGCCACAAATGAGTATGTATACTGTTATATGTACCAACTCTGCGATGACGTTGGGCCAGTGTACCAATAGTTACGTTACAGTTTCAATGGTTTTTTTTCAAAAAATGAGTTTAATGTTTTATAGTTCATTTTCGTAATACGTCAATCTTTTATATGACAAATTATTTTAAGTATTGGTCAATGTTATAAAGATTTCAAAGTATTTTCCCGCCTATTTATTGATCATCCCTCGTACATACAATCTTGCCTTATTTTACCCTCATTACTCCATCAATGGGCATGCCATTGTTTGCAAACAAAAGCATTGGAAATGACACCAAAAAGTGGGCAGGTAAACTATAAGCCGGTTATAGATCACATATTAGAATAATAAACGAATTAAGTACGGTGTTCGCTTCGCTCACTTGTACTTAATTCGTTTATTATTCTAATATATGATCGATAACCTGTACATATTGTACATTGACTTGATAAACTTTAAGCATCAACAGTGTGACCGGCTTAATGGCTCGGGGCTTCAATGTTAGCAATCACAATATTCGTGGAATAGTAGGATTTTGTGGGTAAAACAAAACACTTAAATATCAACCTACCAACTTGACATACTTTATTGTCGACACATGTAAGTCACTGTATCATTAATAAAGAGTAACCCGATAAAAAATTTTTTTTATAAAATTTATAGTATCTGAGACAGTGTGGCAATACCACGTGACTTTTGGCTACAGTTACAAGAAGAAATTTGTAAACATTGGAACACAAATATAGCCATAAGTATTTTATTTCTTTATCGATTTCTATAAAATATACGCCACACTAAGTGGAAAGGAATTTGCTTTCTGTGAAATATAAGATCCTTTTCAGCAGTTTTACCGATTTTTCCATTACCCTGTGAAACATACACGTTCCACGGTTTCACAGGGTAATTGGCGAAATGGCACAGTCGCTGAAATAGTTTCATATTTCATGGAAAGCAAATAATTGTCCCCTTAGCGTGGCTTATATTTCATAAAAATCGACGAAGAAATAAAATACTTAGGGCTATTTTATTTTCCAATGTTTACGAATTTCTTCTTGTAACTGTAGTCAAAAGTCACGTGGTATTGCTACACTGTGAGATAACCATAAAATTCATAAAAGAAATTTTTTTTTTACTCTTTATCAATGATACAGTTATCTGTGATGTAAGTGCCATGTAAACAAACCATCTCATAAACTGCAGATTAAATAAAAGAATTGTCGACTGTGTGAAGTGTTTATCTTTCTCAAGGTTGTGTATTTGTCAACATTTTGCTGGCTTAGAATTAGAAGGTCGTAAGTACAAAATCAATGTTTTGAGAAAACAAGAAAAAAATTGAAAACTACGCTTTACTAATGGAAAAACAAGCTTTTTAAAATTCGGTTTTTATGAAAATAGACTCAAGAAGCATCTCATGTTGTAGATTTTAAATATGCATGAGTCTAAATATGTTGAGGCCCACATGGAAGATCGGGAAACTGAATGTGTCAGCCTCGTTAAATAAAGACATTACTTACTTACTTACTTACTTACTTACTTACTTACTTACTTACTTACTTACTTACTTACTTACTTACTTACTTACTTACTTACTTACTTACTTACTTACTTACTTACTTACTTACTTACTTACTTACTTACTTACTTACTTACTTACTTACTTACTTACTTACTTACTTACTTACTTACTTACTTACTTACTTACTTACTTACTTACTTACTTACTTACTTACTTACTTACTTACTTACTTACTTACTTACTTACTTACTTACTTACTTACTTACTTACTTACTTACTTACTTACTTACTTACTTACTTACTTACTTACTTACTTACTTACTTACTTACTTACTTACTTACTTACTTACTTACTTACTTACTTACTTACTTACTTACTTACTTACTTACTTACTTACTTACTTACTTACTTACTTACTTACTTACTTACTTACTTACTTACTTACTTACTTACTTACTTACTTACTTACTTACTTACTTACTTACTTACTTACTTACTTACTTACTTACTTACTTACTTACTTACTTACTTACTTACTTACTTACTTACTTACTTACTTACTTACTTATAATTCTAAGCCAGTGATTTCTTGTGCACAATTTTGATTATATTGTAATCATAGCCTCAAATTTATTCTCTTTTATGTAAACGTCTGATAAGTGATAATTTGTACAAAAGTGATAAGTTTACTAAGGGTAATAACTTATTGCATGTTATCATGTGCATTTTAGCGTAATATTTATTAATAATAAGTGATATCCTTAAACAATGGGATTATGATAAACCGGCACATAGTGAATAGGTTAAACTGTTTGTATCTTTTTAGCTCACCTGTCACAAAGTGACAGAGTGAGCTTTTGTGATCACTCTTCGTCCATCGTCTGTCCACAATTTGTGTAGACACTGTCGGTCACAGTTTTGGTCTTATCTTTATGAAACTTGATCACAATGATCATCTCAACAAAATATAGGTCAAGTTCGATATTGGGTCATCCGGGGTCAAAAACTAGGTCACAAGGTCAAATCATAGAAAACCCTTGTGTAGTCACTAGAGGTCACAATTTTGACCTTATCTTTATGAAACTTTGTCACAATGATCATGTCAACAAAATCTAGGTCAAGTTGATATTGGGTCATCCGGGGTCAAAAACAAGGTCACAAGGTCAAATCATAGAATAACCTTGTGTAATCACTAGAGGTCAAAATTTTGGCCTAATCTATATGAAACTTTGTCACGATCATCATGTCAACAAAATTTAGGTCAAGTTCAATATTGGGTCATCTGGGGTCAAACCCTAGGTCACAATTTTTAATCTTAGAAAAGCCTTGCGCAGTCTCTAAAGGTCTTAATGTTGGCCTTATCTTGATGGAAGTTGGTCACAATGATCATCTCAACAAAATCTATGTGAAGTTTGATATTGGGTTTTCTAGGGTCAAACACTAGGTCATTAGGTCAAATCATAGACAAAACTTGGCTTAAACTTCAATATGCCATTTGGTCTGTGTGATGTAAATTGCAATGTTGCTTTATAAGACAACATGAAAACCTTGTACATGCAATAGAGACTACCATTAGGGGGTCTGCATGAACTACTAGGGCAGGTGAGCGACCTATGGCCCTTTGGGCCCTCTTGTTCAAAATTTGTTAAAACAAGATTGAAAAAAAAATTGTATATTGTATAGATTGTATATTTTGGGATCAATGGTTCAAGTATTAAATTTGGACCACATACACTAAGTCTTGGGGTATGGACCACTCCCGCTACGCGCCTGGATATAGTTCTATTATCGTTATATATACGGATCCATACACTTATCACACAAACATTTGTTGAATGAATATGATACAAAATGTATAAAATTTAAAATCTATGTAATTCCTCTATAGCTGTGTTATTTAAGCTGTTAGATCGAGGAACAACATAGATTTTTTATACCCCACAAACACATTCAAACGATTGTTTGTGGGATTAATGTATGGGTCTGGATTAACAATGATGACGATATAAATATATTCAGGCAAGTAGCGGCATGGGGCGTGGTCCAGATCCCAAGTATCTGTGTATTTGACTTGTTAACTGGATAATGGAAACACATTGATTGGGGAGGGGGCTATGGATTAAAGGGTTTAAAGAATACTTGATGTCAACATTCCTGACAACCTCCTGTGTGCAAAATAACTTTTAACATTGCTAAAATTTTCATTCTTGTTTCTAACTATTTTAGACAATTGTCGGAAGATTATGGACTGTGTCTCCAATAAAAGTAAGAAGATTAAAGGTACTAGAAGACCTAGAGCTCGTGGGAAGAGAGCCTCATTCAACGGCTGTTCATCAATTGAAGAACCAACAAACTTAGATCCACAACATAACAGTGACCCTGGGACTCCGATTCCAACTGAATTAGATATAGGTGATAGTGATGTACAAAGTGAGAAAAAAAATGAAACTATTATCTTACCTACATCTGCAGTGCACCTTGAACTTATCGGGGAATCCTCCACTGATGACCTTCTAGTTCTACATTTAGATGACAATAACAAGACACCTAGCCCTTGTAATGATGAACCAGATGGATCTGTAGGTACTGTGGATGTAAAAGAAATTACAGACACTTCAGATGATTCTATCAAGGACTTAGAAAATGATATAGATCCTGTTAAATCTGAAAAAGACACTGAAACAGTTGAAAAGTTGCCAGCAGAATATATTGTAAATCCCATCATATCTGAAAAAGACACTGTGACATTTGAAAAGTTGTCAGACACTGAGAACAATTCAAACAAAGAAACAGTTGATAATACACCTGAATCTGAAGATAATTCAGACAGTAGTTGTGGTGAGAGTGAGACTGAAGGACCAGTAGAAAGGATGGATATTCACTATAAAGAGTTAGACCAGGATTCTGATGAAGAAATAGAATTTGTAGCTAGACCTAGTCCAGATGAGGAAGATTCAGCTAGTAAACTGGATGAAGCTGTCGGTATAGCTGAAGAAAAATGTAAAGTTAAGAATGATATAAGCATGCAGGCTAATAGTGAAAGTTCTTACACAGTGTTTAGTGAATATGTTGATTCATCTATTGAAGAGGATGTGAAAGATGAAGCCTCCGATAGCGGAGAGATTGAAGCTGGTGAGGAAGTTCTAGTAAACTACATGAAGAGGCAGCCTTATAAACAATTAAAGGCATCATTACGGAATGGTATGTGGGGACTGACTAGTGATGTACGAGGTAACCTATGGTACAATCTCTGTCACTATCTACATAAAGCAGATGATACAGACATGTTCAGCGAATTTGCTGAAGATCTTTTTACACCAGGTCTGTTCAGTGTTCGTATTCTTTTCCCTGTATTTAATGATTAAGAACATGAAATGTTTGAGTTTAATATACACTAGATATTAATCATGATCAGAAAGCCCTTACATTAGATATACAGTAAAACCTCGGTAATACGAGCAGCGATTATTCGAGCAACCGGCCTAATTCGAGCAAATTTCAAAGTCCCGACGAATTTGCTCTATATTGTACATTAATTTATCCCTCTAACTCGAGTAAAGTTATTACGAGCATCCGGTCTAATTCGAGCGCAGGTGTCGGTCCAATCAACAATTTTCAACGATAATTAATTACCTTATCTCGAGGCAATCATCCGAGCGAAATTTCACACCTCCGAAAAATGTCATACTAAATTTTGTTACGGTCCGTATTTTTCACACATCGTGATAATCACAGTTTATGACAATAGCGTAATCCCTAACACTTAAATTGATGTCCGTTACATTAAACACGAAGTAGAAGATATTTAATTAATGAGCGTGATTTAAACTACACATACGTTTCAGAACAAGTTCAATTGGGAACATTAACTCATACGAGAACTAGAATTATTAAATGCAACATCGTTGCTTCGAACGTACTGACTCGCACAGACTTTTAAATTATCGTAAGATAAACCGACATCCACGTAGAATCTTAAATATTTAGGCTCCGTTCGTTATAAAACTGCAAGTAAAAATCATTCAAAATCTTTTCATTTCCCGTATTTCATGAAAACCTGCGAATGTAAGCTTACGTACAGTACAATTTCACGTGTCTGATACTGAATAAGTGAAGTAGATCAAGTCCGCGATTAAATCCAATTCTTATCAAACAACCCTGAAGAATAAAAATTCGTCGACTTTGTACAGTAGAAAATTAAATGTCAATTGAATCTACACTATGCGCCGATTGGCAAATTCATACCGCGGTATGGAACTCTGACTAAACACTACTCCCAACTGTACCGGCAATTTCTTTGATGTGCGGCGCGTTTGAAGTCAGTCGAAAGACCGCCGCGTTTGATGTCTCCAAATTGTCGCGCGCGTTTCAATTGGAAACCACAGGGATATAACTCATTCAGCTAAACATCATGTCCTAAATAAATTATCATAGATAATATAGTGCGTGTTTTTTACTCAATGAGCCGTATCCCTGTGCTGGAAACTGGATCGACTTTGCATCCGGGTTTTATTTTATCACGTGCGATTTTTGTGCGTGGGTGTTTGTTCAAACATGTAGGATTTATCGTGCGCTTTGGGTAATGTTATCTTTTTGCCGCAATTTTACCGTTAAATGGAGTTTGATATTTAATGTAAAAAGATTCATTACGACTTTCATATGCAATTTGTTCAATTCGGCAAATGTCCACACGATTCAAATTGCGTATAGACTTGATAAACAATGACAGTATTCGTAGTTACCACCAAATACATGTATCATACGTGTTTTCATTATAAACACAGTTACACTTAGTCATAACAACAATTCATCATAGACTTCGGATATTTCGAGCACCTGGCTTAACTCGAGCATTTGGCTTGTCCCGATGGGTCCTCGAGATAACGAGGTTTTACTGTATAACATATCTCTTGTGTCTGTCAATTCTTCTGAAGAAAATTAATCTATTTTTTTAATGTAAATGAGACTCTACCAATAGTTTATTGTTAAAATGTTAATTGAACAGTACAAAGGTAGTTTTATGACAATCAGTTTGTAGCTCACCTCACCTTGTCACAAAGTGCTCATGGTGAACTTTAAGGATACGGTAGTTCTACTAGTTGACTAGTTGACATGCATCAACATTTTCAGTGAACAATATCTTCTTAACTTATTGACTGCTAGAAGTAAAAAAAAAACAAGTTGAACTTTCAACTGTGAACATAAGGTCTGTTCATGGAAAAGCTGATTTTCTTCTCCAGCACATCTATGGGAACACAATTAGCAGACAGATCTATGGCCATCACTGGCCCAAAATGGTGAACGATCTACACAGCTACCTAAAAGACATTCACTGCCAAGCCATGTTAAGATCCAAATTGAAAACACATTTGTATATAGTTGGTTTCATGGACAATGAGTGTGCTCTGACCACATACATTTGTATAGTCAGTTTCATGGACAATGAGTGTGCTCTGACCAAATAAAAGTTATTTTAAATTTTTTTATGCCAATATGTCAACAAATGGCAAAGTTATGGTAGATTTAATGTGCTCTGAAGGATTTTATTCATTAAAAACTCAGTTAAGTATGGAAACAAAGTGGTTGAAGTCCGCTTTTTGGCAAAAATGGTCGCAAATGATTGCAGGATTTTTAATTTGGCTCTGTTGACATCCCTGCACGTCTTAGTTAGGTTTTTTTAACCTTGGAAATGGTGTCTAGTACATTTAATTGGGGGGAGGGGGTATTTTGGTTACAGGATTTTATTGAGGTCAACTTTATTTTTGGTGAAAACTGCATGATTTTATAACGACCCCTATTATAAATATAACGAAGAAAAGCCCTTTGATTTACCCTCGCTACATGTATATTTTTTCAGGAGATATCACTGACATCGGGATGCCATCATTCGTTGATCTGCTGCATCTGAACAGTTATCATCTTACAGCTGAAGGCGTTAATACTGCCAAACAGATAGTCTGTGTACTAGGACATTCGTGCCCAGATATTATATATAGTCCTGTATTGTTCTCCATTCTAAGCATCTTTCTACACTATATGGACAGAAGTCAGTGTTATAACTGTTTATATTCTCTATTGAGAGCCAAAGATAGCACATACTTGCCTACCACCAAAGTTTCTTACGAAGCATCCAAACTTGTGATGAGAGACCTTGCCAAAAAATATGCAGTAAGTGATTTTCTTGTATACAAAAGTCATATTTATATATATATATTTAATTGCCATTATTATTTTCTCTCTCTCTCTCTCTCTCTCTCTCTCTCTCTCTCTCTCTCTCTCTCTCTCTCTCTCTCTCTCTCTCTCTCTCTCTCTCTCTCTCTCTCTCTCTCTCTCTCTCTCTCTCTCTCTCCCTCCCTCCCTCCCTCCCTCCCCCTCCCTCCCTCCCTCCCTCCCTTCTCTCTCTCTCTCTCTCTCTCTCCCTCCCTCCCTCCCTCCCTCCCTGTATATTTGTGTGTTTCAGAAAAGTGGCTATGTATATTTGTGTATTTCAGAAAAGTGGCAATGTATATTTGTGTATTTCAGAAAAATGGCTATGTATATTTGTGTATTTCAGAAAAGTGGCTATGTATATTTGTGTATTTCAGAAAAGTGGCTATGTATATTTAGTGAGAAACTGTGGTAATATAGATCAGATGTTTGATTCCTGGATCTGGTGGATATTTGAAGATCTTCCTATGATATTCTTGGTATAGTATTTATGTACTTACATTTGTATCTACGTAAATTTAGCTATTACAATATTATGTGTTCCTTCTTTCACAGGTCCATGTAAAGTTTCCTTGACCATCTATATATACATATTCGGCAAACATCCACTTGGATTCCCGAACAGTTGTTTTATCCTTGGCACTTATGTATTACGAGCATTCTGCCAAAAACCCTGAACGATTGTTTGGATTTATAGGTTATGTGGTGTGAATGTTTCTGTGAGGGATGTGTACACATAAGGGAATCCTTGATTGCATACCTTTTATTTAAATATGTATTTATTAATGGCCTAGGTCACTTCTCACGGACCTGTGCTTTATTTGACATACCAGTAAATATAAATAATATTATATCTTTTCAGTAAATGTTTAAGTTTACTTTCATAATTGGCACTGCAAGATAGTTCTGCATTGTGTGATGATGTATTAGTATATAGATTGATTATATCCAACAACCAGTATGGAGTGAATCTGATTATATTCAACAACCAGTATGGAGTGAATCTGATTATATTCAACAACCAGTATGGAGTGAATCTGATTATATCCAACAACCAGTATGGAGTGAATCTAACCAGTCTCTGATTGAGTTGATATACACGGTATCTGTGGGGACGTATTACCTCCAGTTGCTTGTGTAATGTCGTATCTTGCGAGACTGCTAGGTCGAGCAAGATGGGGTATAAGGCAAGCAACGAAAGGTAATGCGTAACCACACTACAACGCTAACTATATGCTACAAAAATGAAAAAGCGCTTTTATGTGTGATAATGCGTTTAAATGTGTATACGGTTTATATTCCAATATTCCAGGTTATTATTTCTGGTATTGTTCCAGGTTTGTGTATTAGACTGTTATCTGGTATTATTTCAGGTTCATGTATTAGACTGTTATCTGGTATTATTTCAGTTTCATGTATTAGACTGTTATCTGGTATTATTTCAGTTTCATGTATTAGACTGTTATCTGGTATTATTTCAGGTTCATGTATTAGACTGTTATCTGGTATTATTTCAGGTTCATGTATTAGACTGTTATCTGGTATTATTTCAGGTTCGTGTATTAGACTGTTACCTACAGGAAGGCATCAAAATCTTCTACAGAATCTCACTAGCCATAATCCTTCTGTTTGCCAAGTTCAATAGTAAGTAGATTATTGTAAAATCATCATTTTTGGGGGGTAAATTTTTGATTTCGCGGTTGAACTTCTCCGCGAAATCTAATCCCCACAAATTATCGACCACAATAATAGGGAACAATTGTTTCCCCTACAATCTTTACAATCCACGAAATTATGACACTACAAAATTACATTTTACCAAAATCCATAAAATTTAATACCTTTAATGACTCTATTCATGTTAACTTACTCTTTGACTTTTGAATGCTACTCAATGACTCGTATGATTTATGTTGACTTTCTTGTTTATCTTTGACTTTATCTTATTCTCTCAGCATATGTTTGGAGGATGTGATGGGCAAAACTGATACAAGTGTCCTAGGCAGTATGATGAAAACACTAAATGCAAGCATAAAATGTGTTAAAGAACAAAAGTAATATGTATTTAAGTTTTCAGTTGGGTTTCATCAATGGTTGATGGGATATTTTGTATATTGTTGTTAATTTTACAGACAAGAAAACATCACCAAAGCATTCCTCACCTGGTAGTAATATACTGATAGCTTTACGACAGTTCTGTCGGGAGATTCCAGTCCCTGTACATAAACTGCTGAAGGTAAGCAAACATTTTACATAGAGCTGCCATTGATAGAAGCGATATTGATGTATGGTTTTCTTGTATACAAAAATCATATAAATGCCATTATTATTTTGTCTTGAGCTTGTCTCTATAGAAGCTGTATTGATGTATCAACAATATATTTTTTAACAGATCAATTATCAATTCACATTTTGAAATATCGATACCGGTACATAGGTAAATGAATGGAACCACCCTAAATCCTCGTTTTCCTGCTAAAACATTTCCTTTGTTAAAATGGAAGTTCACAAATTGTCAAAAAGTGCAAGTTTAAACTCAGTTTATTTTCAAAAGCTGAATCTATATCCAACATATGATATACAGTGTAGAGTGGCTAAATAAGTGAATCATCACTGATGTGCCTGTTTCTTGTTCGTCTGTATGTGTAAATGGATATATCGATATATTGTCGATACTTATCTGATATATAGGAATTGTCGATATGTCTCTGATAGAATCAATGACATCTCTAGTTTTACTTCGTTTGTAAAACTCTGATTAGTAGCTAAAACAGATTCACTACAGTATGGTCTAAAGTCTCAGTGGACCATACTTCAGTCTGATGGGGGCTACCCAGACTATTTCTTCCTGATCATGTGCTAAGTGCCAAGCATGAACGATATAACAGTATAGAACTAACACAGACTTGCTCCTGAGGTATAGTGTGGAGATATCGACTTGATCCTGCCCTTTGTGCATGAATATAGTACAAGGTTCTTGCCTTGAATGTATCAATTTCTGCGAGCAAATCAGGCAGTATTTGCGTTTGTATCACATGAAATGTCTTCCTGATACTCCCTGGATATGAAAACATACAACCTTGGTCATAAATCTAGACATGAAATCAGCTGTTAAATTATGCTAATAGAAGGTTGAGGATCAAGTTCTAATCTCCTTACTATATAGAGTATAGAATGCAGTCTTACGATTGGTCAGTTTAATGACTTGTGTCCAGTAACAACCAATCAGAATCTTCTGTTTCGAAACTCTAAGCAGTTTTACTACTTGCTGTACAGATTTTGAAGTAAATGAACAATTTATTATTTTCATGTTTTACAAAGGGAGACAATTCAGCTGGACTAGTAATAAACATTCATGGATTATTTCCCTTCCTCAATGAATACAATTTAAGGTGCATCTTTTTCAAAGGGACACAATTCTGTATCATTTATATTTAATATTCATGAATTATATCCCTTCCTATATAACTTATCTTTTCTAAAAGGGAGAAAATACTGCATGAATAGTACTGAACATTCTTGGATCTTTTCCCTTCCTATATAAATAAAATTGAACAGTTCATCTTTTCAAAGGTAGACAATTCAGCTTGATTAGTACTCACTAATTATGGATTACTTCCCTTCTTATAGAATTTACTACAATTTCAGACCTGTTTTAGCATCAAAGGATTGAGCCGTAAAGAAATTCGCAAGTTACAAGTAAAGCATGAGATGTTCATCACCAGTCATAAAAATGTCAATTCATTCGAGAACAAGCGTAATAGTCAACTTACGATGTCAAAGTCATTCAGTGGACCAATGATCTTACAGAATTTAGGCTCCGACACACTCACTGTCGATATGGTAAGTGAATATCGATAGCGGGCATAAATTACTTGTACACAAATACTTAAATTTACCAGTGTATATCAGGGCTGGTATTCACAAAGCATCTTAAGGGAAAACTTAAAAATATTTTGACTTAAGTTAAAAAAATTGCCGCACATATTTCCAAAGAATAACCCATGTTTTCTTTGTGATTATTTTAGCTCTTTACATAATGCTTTTAAACGATGTGAAAAAGTGATAATCTTGATTGTTTTTTACCCTCAGAATTCTGACTTGAAGGGTCCATTTATCTTTAAATGATAGGTATTTTCAATGACTGTAAAATGGTTAAATCCGGTACAGAATTATGAAAATGGTTAAGTATTGTGGTTGGGTCAACTTATATATATCTCCTCAACCATTCAAGCTATTGCTTTGATACACTTGTTCACCAATAATACCTGACTGTAAAGCCTGATACATAACTCCATCCTGCAGTTTGGAAGAATTTTGACCCCTTACATAGTTAGAAGCTTGGAATATATCTTGGTTAGTCTTTATGTTAGGTCAAGTTTTCTCCTAAATTTTCAAATGCTAATTGCATTGAAATTTGCACTTGTGCAGCACCAAATTACTTAACTTTGTATAGCTGGGCACATAAAATAAACCTTTCTTATCCCAAATTCAAATCTTTGGCATATCTGTACCGTCAGTATAACCACTACAACTACTAAGAACATGTCTGGCTAAAACATACCATTTCACTTACAATGTACTAATTACAACAAAATAGAAAATATTTTCTTTTAATTAGATTTTAAATATCCATACTGTTTGTTTACAAGCTTGAGCCAGAGGATAGAAGTAAGTCTAGGTCTGTTGGAATGCTACAAATGCAGCCACTTTTTAAGAATACAACAATTCTCGATAAGCATAGTGTGAGTTTCGTAAATCATGTTGTCAAGTTCGCCTTCAACTCAAATATTGCTTAGCACATTTAGTTCTAACTGTTGATTTTATTTGCATCCTTGATTAGTTGTTTTATATGGTTACTGTATAGTATCTGTGTGTTAAAAGTTTCCTTTTAAGTCACAAAGTTATGCTAATTAGTAAAGGCCATAAAAAATTGCTAGATTCTCATCTGTACACTGACAAAAATGGATTCTTCAACTTTTGGGATAGGGCCTCAGCTCTGAAATTTGCCAGGGAGGGGGATATAAAGGTATTTTGGTATGATGGGGATCTTATTTTGACAACTGTATTTTAGGGGAAGCCTCTGGGTTCCTACAATTCTGCACTAGGAAGAATAAACTTTTCTGCAGAAAATATAAGTAATTTAATGAATAAATTCAAAGTATTAACAAAGTTGTGGTCACTTGAAGTTTTTAAAGCTGAATTTAACAATATAACAATGTTTGAAATAGTGTTTTGGTGTAAGGATTTGTGCAAATTGCTCTTGAAACAGACTTGCGGCTAATTTTTAGTATTGGGTATCATACCTTAGTAGGATCCCTGTATCATTCTGGGATAGTCATTTTCACAGGTAGAGAATCTAGTACTTTAGGCTGCCTTACTGGTACCTGCCTTATTGTATGATTTATGTGTTTTATGTTTATGTTATATTTCCATGGTAACCTGTAACCTGTTCTCATTGCTTACAGCATGCAGTTAAATCATTAATTGGTTATCAATATGTAAGTGTATCCTGTATAAGATGCTAGTATAGTGTTACTGTGATATTAGGGAGGTTGTGGAAGTCAACGAAAAGGGGTTTTCCTACACCTTTTGTATGTCCTGAAAATGGACCTATTCCCAAATAGAAGGACCCGTTCAGAATGGAAATATCATCCATTTTCCCATTTGGTTGAAAAAATTTTGTTGCATTTTGGCATGGACCAGATTGAAGCTCAATCATCTCTAATTTAATGTTTTCAACATAACAAGAAGTATTACATTACTTTACAGACCAAAACATGCACTTGAAATACAATAATGATGGCCTTGAATTAAGCTCCTTTTGTTCAAAACTTCCCAATTCATGACTGGGTCCTTTTCCCAAAAGGGCCAGGTAAACCCCCGACATATAACATGTAGGTTTAACTTTTGAGCATTCATCCGTCATGTTTGTGTTGTTTTTACATGTAACAGCTCTGACGTGTGACAGACAAAATTGTTTTGTGTATTATGTCACACAGGCATGTGTATGCACGGGGAACTTCATATTTTATCACCAGTGGACTCATTGAGTTTATATAAACACTCAAATCGATTTGCAAAGAAATCATGTTTCAACTGTTATAGTTGGACAAACATAAATTGGCCAGGCTAAATTTAGCAATAGTAAACATGTAATTAACCAGAAAATTTGGTAGACATGATAGTGGGGCAACCATTTCTCCAATAGCCCCAGTTGCTCAGTGGTAACGCGTCAGTCTATAGATGATTTACCAGGTATGAAATGTTTGTACGCAGGTTCGAATCCATTTATTGTCTATTTTTAGCTGACCTGTCACAAAGTGACAGAGTGAGCTTTTGTGATCACACGTCGTCCGTCCGTCTGTCCGTCCGTCAACAATTGGGTTGTGTCCTCTCTAGAGGTCACAATTTTGGCCTAATCTTTATGAAACTTGGTCACAATGATCATCTCAACAAAATCTAGGTCAAGTTCGATATTGGGTCATCTGAGGTCAAAAACTAGCTCACTAGGTCAAATTATAGAAAAACCTTGTGTAGTCACCAGAGGTTACAATTTCAACTTAATCTTTATGAAACTTTGTCACAATGATCATGTCAACAAAATCTAGGTCAAGTTCGATTTTTGGTCATCTGGGGTCAAAAACAAAGTCACAATGTCAATTACAAAAATCACAATGTCAATTGATATTTTCCTGAGGGTCGTGGGTTCAAACCCCACTGGAGCCATACTTTTTTTTTTTTTTTTTTTTTTTTTAAGTGTTTAGGTATTGTTTTGTCTTTATAACATGTATTTGTACAGTTATATGGAGGAAAATATTTTGTTTAAATTATAGGTCAAATCCTAGAAAAACTTTGTGTAGTCACCAGAGGTTACAATTTCAACTTAATCTTTATGGAACTTTGTCACAATGATCCTGTCAACAAAATCTAGGTCAAGTTCGATTTTGGGTCATCTGGGGTCAAAAACAAGGTGACACTGTCAATTGACATTTTCTACTCTTCAATTGCCTTGCCCGAAACAACATCGTGTCTAGGCTCTGCATTGTATTTAAAACGTGTGTGTGTTAAAAGAATAACTTGTATTATATATTAATACTCTCGCACTATCAGTTTATCATGTACTGATTGTAACAAATTAATAATGACCAGTGTGTAGAACCATGAAATATTTAAATGTACTCTCTCTGTATACATACAAGTAAACTTTCATCAACCAATGAAAATGTGTATCAGGGTTCACAGCAGTTTTGTAAAGGTCAAATATCAAAATATTCTAGTATTTTAAGCAGGGTGCGAATTGTAATGGTTAAGAGGAAATCAAAGCGCTGTAGGGAGCGTAGACATTTTTCCTGAGGGTCGTGGGTTCAAACCCCACTGGAACCATAATTTTTATTTTTTATTTTTTTAAGTATTTAGGTATTGTTTTGTCTTCATGGCATGTATTTGTACAGTTATATGGAGGAAAATATTTTTCCCAAAATATTTTGTTTAAATTATAGGTCAAATCATAGAAAAACCTTGTGTAGTCACCAGAGGTTACAATTTCAACTTAATCTTTATGAAACTTTGTCACAATGATCATGTCAACAAAATCTAGGCCAAATTCGATTTTGGGTCATCTGGGGTCAAAAACAAGGTCACATGGTCAAATCATTAAAAACTTTGCAATAGAGGCTGAATTTCCTTAAATTTTATTCAGAAAATGTGTAGGGTCACCATAGGGGTGTGCATGCACTAGTACGACAGGTGAGCGACCTAGGGCCCTTTGGGCCCTCTTGTTATCATCTTTTTTTCATTTTCTCAACACTTTAAAATTACAAAGTCAAATGTAAAAAGAAGGGAAAAAACTGAATAAACAAATTATTTTCTTAAAAAAGTTTTGTTGGATTCGAACTTGGGCATAATAAAAACATACCATTGTTGCGACTGGACCTTTACCGACTGAGCTATTTCCTCATTGCTTATTGTGTTGTATTTAATATGCGTTATTAGTTAACTTCAGGTGCAAAAGGTAAACAAGAATGTTTATGTTCTGATACTATTTATAGCCCGGCCAATTTATCCTTGTCCGATTATACATGATCTTGCAAACACACATTGTGTTTCACCAGCCAGTTTTAATTGCAAAGTGTATGTATCAGGGGTCCTAGTCAACGTCCTACTATTCCGGAATATTCCGGAAATCCAGATTTGCTGTATTAGAAAGAACGAATAAAAGTTGTTTGATAAAAAAATTAAAAGAATTGACAATATTATGGTCTTTTAAAATTTCATAAGCTGAATTTTGACAATAGAACAATGTTTGAACTAAGTTTTGGAGAAGGTGTGTGAGCTATTAATGGCACCCGATACAGACTTGGGCCCTCTTGTTTCAGGATTGAGTATTATGCCTCAGTAGGATCCCTGTTGTATACATGTATGGGTAGCTACATCAGTTCGCAACCTCCCTATTGCTTGTACTGTAGAACTTCAATGCCTCGAACAGGTGGATGACTTATACTGTTACACCATTCAAGGCATCAAACAGGTGGATGACTTATACTGTTACACCAGTCTGATGGTTGTTCAATGCCTCAAACAGGTGGATGACTTATACTGTTACACCAGTCTGATGGTTGTTCAATGCCTCGAACAGGTGGATGACTTATACTGTTACACCAGTCTGATGGTTGTTCAAGGCATCAAACAGGTGGATGACTTATACTGTTACACCAGTCTGATGGTTGTTCAATGCCTCAAACAGGTGGATGACTTATACTGTTACACCAGTCTGATGGTTGTTCAATGCCTCAAACAGGTGGATGACTTATACTGTTACACCAGTCTGATGGTTGTTCAATGCCTCAAACAGGTGGATGACTTATACTGTTACACCAGTCTGATGGTTGTTCAAGGCATCAAACAGGTGGATGACTTATACTGTTACACCAGTCTGATGGTTGTTCAAGGCATCAAACAGGTGGATGACTTATACTGTTACACCAGTCTGATGGTTGTTCAAGGTATCAAACAGGTGGATGACTTATACTGTTACACCAGTCTGATGGTTGTTCAAGGCATCAAACAGGTGGATGACTTATACTGTTACACCAGTCTGATGGTTGTTCAAGGCATCAAACAGGTGGATGACTTATACTGTTACACCAGTCTGATGGTTGTTCAAGGCATCAAACAGGTGGATGACTTATACTGTTACACCAGTCTGATGGTTGTTCAAGGCATCAAACAGGTGGATGACTTATACTGTTACACCAGTCTGATGGTTGTTCAAGGCATCAAACAGGTGGATGACTTATACTGTTACACCAGTCTGATGGTTGTTCAAGGCATCAAACAGGTGGATGACTTATACTGTTACACCAGTCTGATGGTTGTTCAAGGTATCAAACAGGTGGATGACTTATACTGTAACACCAGTCTGATGGTTGTTCAAGGCATCAAACAGGTGGATGACTTATACTGTTACACCAGTCTGATGGTTGTTCAAGGTATCAAACAGGTGGATGACTTATACTGTTACACCAGTCTGATGGTTGTTCAAGGCATCAAACAGGTGGATGACTTATACTGTTACACCAGTCTGATGGTTGTTCAATGCCTCGAACAGGTGGATGACTTATACTGTTACACCAGTCTGATGGTTGTTCAAGGCATCAAACAGGTGGATGACTTATACTGTTACACCAGTCTGATGGTTGTTCAATGCCTCGAACAGGTGGATGACTTATACTGTTACACCAGTCTGATGGTTGTTCAAGGCATCAAACAGGTGGATGACTTATACTGTTACACCAGTCTGATGGTTGTTCAAGGTATCAAACAGGTGGATGACTTATACTGTTACACCAGTCTGATGGTTGTTCAAGGTATCAAACAGGTGGATGACTTATACTGTTACACCAGTCTGATGGTTGTTCAAGGCCTCGAACAGGTGGATGACTTATACTGTTACACCAGTCTGATGGTTGTTCAAGGCATCAAACAGGTGGATGACTTATATTGTTACACCAGTCTGATGGTTGTTCAAGGCATCAAACAGGTGGATGACTTATACTGTTACACCAGTCTGATGGTTGTTCAAGGCATCAAACAGGTGGATGACTTATACTGTTACACCAGTCTGATGGTCGTTCAATGCCTCAAACAGGTGGATGACTTATACTGTTACACCAGTCTGATGGTCGTTCAAGGCATCAAACAGGTGGATGACTTATACTGTTACACCAGTCTGATGGTCGTTCAAGGCATCAAACAGGTGGATGACTTATACTGTTACACCAGTCTGATGGTTGTTCAAGGCATCAAACAGGTGGATGACTTATACTGTTACACCAGTCTGATGGTTGTTCAAGGTATCAAACAGGTGGATGACTTATACTGTTACACCAGTCTGATGGTTGTTCAAGGTATCAAACAGGTGGATGACTTATACTGTTACACCAGTCTGATGGTTGTTCAAGGCCTCGAACAGGTGGATGACTTATACTGTTACACCAGTCTGATGGTTGTTCAAGGCATCAAACAGGTGGATGACTTATATTGTTACACCAGTCTGATGGTTGTTCAAGGCATCAAACAGGTGGATGACTTATACTGTTACACCAGTCTGATGGTTGTTCAAGGCATCAAACAGGTGGATGACTTATACTGTTACACCAGTCTGATGGTCGTTCAATGCCTCAAACAGGTGGATGACTTATACTGTTACACCAGTCTGATGGTCGTTCAAGGCATCAAACAGGTGGATGACTTATACTGTTACACCAGTCTGATGGTCGTTCAAGGCATCAAACAGGTGGATGACTTATACTGTTACACCAGTCTGATGGTTGTTCAAGGTATCCAAGTTGTATATGTATATCCCAATGCTCTTATTCACCCTCATCATACATCTATATTTAAAACATAATGACGTTTCATATAATTTGAAGCCTGGTGTGGTTGTGGAACGTCCAGAGTTTGTTCTGAGGTCGAGTCATACCAAAGATGAAATAATATCGTATTAGAAATTCCCTTGCTTTACACTGATCCGAAAGCCAGTCTCCTTCTTTTATAAAATGCCGATCTGATCGACATTTAATAAAAGCAGAAACTGGTTTCTGTTCTTCTAAAAACTTAGGAGAAAGTGTTACTAGAGAAGAATTTATTTTGCCTCATATTGGTAGGACAACTTGAGTTGAGGGTTTATTCAAGAATATTACATACATGTATAAACATATTGAGTAATATCTTTGCTTCTAGATGTAATCGCCTTTGAATATTTTGTAGTAATTGCTAGCCATATTTTGTTTACAAGTACTATGTGGTTGTTGTTGCTAGAGTAGCGGTTACAGTCATCAGAGTTAGATATATTTGGTTTATATGCTTTTATTTATCCTTGCCACCGGAAATCCGTATGGGCGAGGCCCCCAGAAGAGGTTAGTCACTTTAGTTTTTGGGGGATAGTGCATGATACAGAAGATGCCCCAGTTCCAGAAGCATCCCTGGTTCTGTTACGTGCCGATGTAAAGCATCATACATGGGACCTTGCTTAATTCTTGTCCAAAGACTGTTAGTAATTTTAGTTCTGTTAGATGGGAAAGGCATTTGTGTTCTTCATCTGGCTGGAGTAGGGATCGAACCCACAACCTTCAGATCAGCAGTCAGTAGGCTAGCCCTTACCACTGGACCACTTATCCACCTGTTAGATATGATATTATCATAGACACCAAACTATTTATACTCAGATTTGTCAATTAGACTTTTCTTGTCTTTTCAATCTTAGTGGCCTTTTTCATAATGTCAGTGCCTGGTGAATGTATTAGGTCTATACTTCACAGACCTATTTCTTTTTTATTGACAATATTATTATGTCCGGGATACAAAGTATATGGTGGCGTAATGTAGAAGTAACATGGTCAATCAGTTTGTCTGTACAGACAAAATTTGTCTACTCTGCACTATTTCTCTGTAACCTTTCAACAAACTTCACAAGCCTAGTATGTCGATCTTTTCCCTGGGAACCTTTATATTTTGCCTATAATTTATATGTCAAACTGTGTGATAAGGCCAAAACAAATTTAAGTATGTGGTTCTAGTAACATGGTGAAAAACTTAGGATCAGGGTTAAACATTTTATTTTTGAAAATTGTTTTATTTTTCTGACCGAGCAGGCCTTCACGAAAACTATGGAAGAATCATCAATGGCGATACATGAGAATAATACATCCGTATAAATTGATATTGGAACAACTAAGTGACCTTATTTTCGTAATGTTCTGAAAAATCGCCGATTCCGCAAAAAATATTTCTTTTTTTATGCAATAAAATGTTTAGGGTTGGGCCAAAAAGTTAGGGTCGGTCAGGTTACTTAGTGAGAACGACATAATTAATTACACCCCCCGCACAATGAGTTGTAAGGGGGGGGGGTATACTGGATTCAGCTTGTCTGTCCGTCAGTCTGTCCGTAGACGCATTCTTGTGAACGCAACTCCTCCTACAGTTTTTGCAGCATTTCCTTCAAACTTTAACAGATGAACAACCTCAACATGTAGATGTGCATAAAGGAAAGAATTTGTGCTGATTTTTGACAGAATTATGGCCCTTTGTACTTTTATGGAAGATACAATATATAGTGAACAGTTCTTGTGGACGCAACTTCTCCTACATGTATAATATGGCCCTTTATTCTATTATACGCTATACATATTATGTAGTGAAAAATTATTGTGAATGAAACTTCTGCAAAAACTTTTTAGCAGGATTTCATTTAAACTTTCGTACATGAACAACCTGAATATGTAGATGTGCATGAAGCAAAAAATTAGCTGCAATGATTTTTGCCAAGCGGGGGGTATATTAGTCTGCCGAATGGCGACAGTTCTAGTTTGTTTTGTCCCAAGCTGTTGTAGAATAGCAGTAAAGAGATATGATATCTATGTTTAACCGTTCTTCGTTTAACATAAAAAAAATTATAATGGGAAGCATTTCCTGGACCTGATGGATTTATGAATGCCTTTTGGCAGATTTATAGGCTGCATTTCATTGGCTGAACCTATCAAGATTAATTTTGTCAAATTCCTTAAGCTGTAAATATTTATGTGTGCATTGAATCTGTCAAGCTTAACATTGTTTATGTTGTTCTATATCTGTACAGTCAGATGTCTGAGGTCATGGTGAAAGTGAGGTTTGTTTGTGTGCATTCAATATCATTCTTAATGTAAATTGTAAAATTATAAAATTATTTGGAATGAATCATAGATTTATGATCGGATCCAGCTATTTTTCTAACAGGGAGGTCAGACGAGCTATTTTTCTCAGAGGGAGGTCAGACCAGCTATTTTTCTCAGAGGGAGGTCAGACCAGCTATTTTTCTCAAAGGGAGGTCAGACCAGCTATGTTTCTCAGAGGGAGATCAGACCAGCTATTTTTCTCAAAGGGGGTCTGGCCAGCTATTTTTCTCAGAGGGAGGTCAGAGAGAGGTCAGACCAGCTATTTTTCTCAGAGGGAGGTCAGACCAGCTATTTTTCTCAGAGGGAGATCAGACCAGCTATTTTTCTCAGATTTTTCTCAGAGGGAGGTCAGACCAGCTTTTTTCTCAGAGGGAGGTTAGACCAGCTATTTTTCTCAAAGGGAGGTCAGACCAGCTATGTTTCTCAGAGGGAGAACAGACCAGCTAATTTTCTCAGATTTTTCTCAGTCGGACGTCAGACCAGGTATTTTTCTCAGAGGGAGGTCAGACCAGGTATTTTTCTCAGAGGGAGGTCAGACCAGGTATTTTTCTCAGAGGGACGTCAGACCGGCTATTTTTCTCGAGGGACGTCAGACCAGCTATTTTTCCCAAAGTGTCTTACCAGCTATTTTTCACAGAGTTTTACCAATCTCTTAGCCCTGAAAAAATCTTATAAACATGTACATGTCTTGATATACTACAAAAAATTAACCACATTTTATCCAAAGTTCAAGGAGTTCTGGAACCCTGGTCTGCTGGTCTGCCCTCTGAATCCATACTGTCATGTAGAAAATTATTATTTGACATACAAACAGTTGTTAAATATACCCCTCTGTTCTCATTGTTTTCTGTCCTGTAGTGATAATAATACTAAGCTATGATTTAGCCAACCCTTGAAGAGAATATCTTATTGCCTAAATTGTTGATAAGAAAAGACTGCAGGTGTTTATACATCAATGTATTAGTGTTTTAAAACTTTGTGTGTTGTATACAATAGCTTTAAAATGTTTTGGGCTAGATTTTAAAGTCCAATAACTCTTACAATCAAGAATTTGTTCTGCAAACTGCGTAAATTTACAAGGAAAATCAAAACCAGTCATTTTTATCACAGCACAAGAGCAGGTATTTGATTATAATTAAGGTGACGTGAAATATGCATAAGATTATTGTGTATATGTAAACAGTGTGTAATAGCAAAAGCTATAGCTCGTCTGAGATAACACTAGCCTTCTTAATTAATAAACATGGATAATATAAACACTACACAGACGGACTGCTTGTTTAATCAGCGTAGATTGAAAAAGTATATGAATTTAAAGTGATTATGATTGAACAAAAACGAACATTGAAAAAGCATTTAATTTTCATTTGTAGGCTAGTGTTATCATCGGCGGACTACAAATAATTATTATTGACCATAGTTAGAAATAATTGACCATGGTTAGAAATAATTGTGTCTTAGATTGAATGAACACATGCGGTTGATCATGGTCAGCTTTATATATATATTAATCTATAAATATTATTAATATTGTTAGTCATGATAAGAATTTGTTGACTATGCTTCTAAATGATAGTGCGCATGATTTGAAACTAGTATAACACAAGATTATAGTGTGCATGATTTTAAACTTAGGCAAGTATAATACAAGATTACAGCTCTATAGCCTTTTGTCACAAATCAAGATGACGCAGATTTGCACTAATAAAAAATTTGCACTAATAAAAAAGTCCCTGCCAATGATTGTTTACCATGTTCCAAAAGTCATTCTAAACAATCAATCAATAAAAAATGTCCAGTGTAACACAATTAAAAAAGTTCAAATACATTAATATAAACCAATGAAAACAGGGCGTAGGATTATTTGATTGTATGACAATCATTAATATCATGAGTGTCTGGCAGTATATCCTGGAGTTGTACATGATCTGTTATGTTTTATCTGTATTTGTCCATGTTGAACAATACATGTTGACAGCATTTCTTTTAAAATGATTTAAGTACCTAAGATCGTGTCAGTGCGAAGTAAACAAATAGCCATGACCTCAGTGTATCAGAACGTCACACAAAGTCGGTCTTAATTAAACAAAGTAATCCATCATTTGTAAAAAAGTTGAAAAACAAAATTAATGTTCACCTGTCAAAAAAGTGCAATTTCGAAATACGAAAGATTCATAAATTCGACAGTTCTGTCTTGCCTTATCAAAATGAATTGTCAAAATAGGGCATTTTTTAAACACGCAGCTTCATATAAATTTGACGGTTCTTTCCTGCCTTATCAAAATGAAGTATTTACAACTTTCGATTGAAATAGATTATTTTCCTTTCGTTTTAAAGTATAGCTGCTATTTTACTAATAAGTCCTTTCACGAATAGAAGATTTGTAACACTTTAAATTGAAGATGGTATTTATTAGTATCAAATGTTAGTTTATCTTCTTAAAGTTTGAAATAAGTCTGAAAAATATATGTCTTAGGATAATGTGAACACTCGAAATAACCAAGGAACCGGGCATATAAATAAATACAGTCAAATATATTAACATTACAATTTATTGATGGATTGCATCTAAATATTCAAATAGAAAGAATTTAATTTTCTGCAGAAAATAAAAGTAAATTGATTCAAAAAAGTGTTTACTAAATTATGATCTTTAAAATTTTAACAGTAGTGCAGTATCACAATGCTTAAAACATAGTGTTGGTGTAGGCATGACTGTGCTTTAAGGTAATAGCACTCGATGCTATGGTGGCTGATTTATGCCATGTCGTATTTTCGCTTTTTCGCCACAACAAAGCGAACTCTGCAAATTAAATAGCGTGAACTAATTTCTAGGTTAACTGTAGTTAGTTGCCTGGCCATGGGGAGCGGTGGCCTAGAGGTAGGGCGCGCGCTTCGGGATCGAGAGGTCCCCGGTTCAACCCCCGTCTGGACCACTGCTTAATTTCTCTGAGCACGAATAACCCACATGCTCCACTCGACCAAGGTGTGAATTGGTGCCTGTGAGGGCTGTGTCTGAACATGTTCGATAGTCCTGGGCGCCGAAGATCGATGTTGGCTGCACACCCACCAGGAGAGAAATAGTCTCCCTAGGGAGACTCGAACGTAGGTTTGCATAGGTAGCCCAATGAACAGGGGAAGTTTAAATGTCAAAGGGTGGCTGAACGGCTGAACTGCTGAAAGCAGCCCTAGAAAATTGGTAACTTAACTTTTTTTTATGTATGTTCACATTTCAACTAGCTGTACCGTCCACATCTGCGTCATCATAGTTTTAAGTTTTACCACTGTACGATACCGCGATCATCTGTCAGGGTTGTCACGGATCAGCTGATATAGTACAGAGAATTTGACATGATTCTCAACCTTCTATTAGCTTAATTTAACAGCTGATATAATTGTCTATATTTATAACCCTGGTTGTATGTTTTCATTAGTTGAAAGTATCACAAAAACGCTTGAGGTGTAATTTATACCAGCACAAATCTAAAGGACGGACATTGCATGATTTGCTCGCGGAAATTTATATATTCAACGCAAGAACCTTGTAATATATTCATACATAAAGGTCAGGATCAGGTCAAATCCTCTGTGCTATATATAATTCACATCAAAAATCAATACATGCGTTATTTCGAGACTGTATACTGAGTGTGATTCAAGTTTAAATTTGATTTGTAAATTTTAAGTATTTGTATTAAATTTGGTGTGCGTTATTATAAGTCATTTAGGGTACAGTTTGTAGTAGAATAGTGTTTTCTATGTGAATTTGTTTTATAACAGTGGAGGAAAATGAACAATTAAAGATCGGATAAATACATACATGTACACTCTGTGTTGTTTCTAGTCTTGGTAACATAAAGGAACATGAAAGTTGCAGGACTAATGTTTGAGGTGAAATTGGAACAATATTATGAAATGTGTTAAATTATAAATTGAAGAGTTTCAATGTATGATGAACATTGGATCTTTTTATTGGAAGGGAATCTTTGCTGTTAACACCTATTGGAGCTATGATACATTGTTGTGGTTGTGGAATTTGGAGAGATAACAATAATAATGTCTTTTTGGATAACATACTAGTAATTAGCAAACCAATTTTCAGTATGGTCCACAATTAATTACATTTATAAGTGTAGAACTATTTTATAGTAGGAGCCTGGTTAATATGGTGTGTTTAATCATGTGACATGTGGACAAATGACATAAAACAAGTAACATTATCAAACGCATGTACAATATGAAATAATATTATGTGGAGATATTAGTTTATGAATGTTTAAAGTACCGTAAAAGAAACTTCTTTCTTGTGGAAGATGTGAAACTAAACAAGTTTTTGAGATGACTGTACATACTATAAGAGATGTATGTTAATTAAACAATTACAATGTCGTGTATAAATTGGTTAAAGAAGAGAAAGCACAAGAAAGATAAGGAGGCGGAGTTTGAAAGACAAATCAGTATACATTTAAAGGCACGAGATATCGTGCTTCGTAATTCCAACTTCAAAGCTGGATTTAAAGACTGCAAGGTAGATGTCTGCATTCTATTGTTCTGTTATTGCAGTTCTGCTAGTAGCTAAGTGAGTTCATGATGCTTTGTAGTTTCTTTGTGATAATTTTTTTGAAGTATAAATGGCACAAATTGCCGCAGTCAATAATTCCACACATTTTTCTGCTGTGAGTGTACTTTGTGATGCATTAATTAACACACATGCAAACAATTATGTTAAAGAAATAAAAAATTTAAGTCAAATTTTAAATAGGCCTTTTTGAAGTCCTTTAATTGAAATTAATTAAAAGAAAAAAGACATATTGTAGATCTTAATGAAACAGAGCTCTCAAGTTCCCCAAGTGTGTTAAAAAAGTTAAGTTACCAATTTATGAGCCAGTTAGCCACCCTTTGACATTTTAACTTCCCCTAGTCATTGAGCTACCTAAGGAAACCTGCGTTCGAGTCTCCTTGTGGGTGTGCAGCCAACATCGACCTGCGGCGCCCAGGAATATCGAACATGTACATACAGGTACTAATTCTCACCATGGTCGAGTGGAGCATGTGGTTATTCTTGCTTAGAGAAATTAAGCAGTGGTCCAGACAGAGGTTGAACCCGGGACCTCTCGATCCCGAAGTGTGTGCCCTACCTTTAGGCCACCGCTGTGTTACCTTGTTAACAAGTTTCTCTGTCTATCACAGTATTTGTGATAGCAGTTTATTTTGTTTTCCAATATTTGCTGTAAAACTTAAATTTATAATTGAACATTATACTGAAATATTTAACTACTGTATGAACCTTTTATGAACTTCATTAAAGCCACATTAGTACATTAATTTTGTAAACTGTTTATGTACAATTTGACAAGCTGTAAACAATCTCTGATTTTATGTCAAAACTATCCTCACGTTAATTATTAATTAAATACTAGTAGTCTATTAAATTTTCATCACAAACTTACTGCTACTTGAAGTTTTGCATTGCCATCCGAAAAGATTCAGTCAATTTTTTGGGTTGATCTAATTATAATACCAGCTAAACAATTCCAGGCATATGAATCTAATTGACGCAAGAAAAAAGGTATAATTTGGAAGCCATTTAAAAGGGGTCAGTTTTTTAGGGTTCTGTCAGGTTATAACCAATGCATGGATTTATATTGCCATGATCTATATGTGACCAAATTATTACTTTACTGTTAACTATTAAGCTTGTTGCCAAATACACCTACTTGTTTGTTTCCAAAGCTTTTTCTTTATTGTCATACATTGTCAAATAATCATGTGACGCACGTGTTGTACCTGTTTCGGACCTTAGGTACGCAACAGGTACATAACGTTTTGTATCTGGTACGTAACATAATTCTCATAATTCTTCGTTGAACGCAGGAATTATCTGATCAATTTTGAATATTTTGTTACCAAATGTTTGTGATATTGTTTCAGTTATATGCATTGTTGACATGGTTACCAACTCGCTATGCAATCTGTCAGCCAGAGTTATTGTACACATCAGAAGAACATGGAACCAGTCTGGTTACATTGTATCAACGTGTTGAGAACCATCAACCAACTGTGATTATCATCAAAACAACAGATGACGAGGTATAGTGTAACTAAATATTTCTTATAATGAGGTTAAACAAAACTAAATATTTCTTGTAATCAGGTTAAAAGCAACTAAATCTTTATTTAAGGTAAAAGATAACTACAAAATTAATTTCTTTAAGACAATTGAAAACTATTTCTTACTGGTCTGTTAAGATGACTTACTTGAACGACATTAATTTGGACAGATTGTGCCTGCTATGGAAAACACCCGTTTTAGAAAGTTCAAAATTGTGAATGCAGAGTGAAAATAGATGGCATTCATCACAATGCACTCTCCAAATGCATGAATGATAGATAAGAATCCAAAAATGTTTCTGTTATAAATGAGTGGTCAACTTGTAAAAAGATTACTTTACTTTAAACAGCATGTTAAAATGTTAAAAAATAAGTGACTAAGTTGGAATACTATTGATATATGCATGCAACAGATAATGTTTTCAGATATGTTATCCAAATAGAGAAGTCCAAAGGGTGGTCTTATTTTTGAGGTTTTACTGTCAGGGGTCCTACAATTCTGGAATAATTTGGAAATCTGGATTGTTGCACTAGAAAAATGAACTGATCAGCAGAAAATGAAAGTTATTTGGTACAAAAATTCAAAGACTTGACAAAGTTATGGTCATTTAAAGTTTCATCAGCTTAATTTTAAGATAGAACAGTGTTTGAAACTGAGTTTTGGTGTAGGGATGTGCGCAAATGGCACCCAGAATAGACTTAAATCTTATTTTCAGGATTGGGCATTATGCCTCAGTAGAACCTCTGTAAATGTAGTTATAAACATTTCAAAAGGTACACAATATTACAGTGGCATTTTCACATAATTATGTGTGTATTTCGTTATATGTATATTGAACACTTTTACCTTTAAACTACATGTTGTGGTGTGAATTTAGTGGTTGACAAAAATAAGTTAACTAAACAGATGGACATATGCCCTCCAGCTATCATGTAACACTGTATAGTCTCATCACAATACTGGTCTGCGTGTGGTTCACACTACTAGTCGGTGACTGGGGTGAAGGTCATGAATTACCGAGTATTTTAGCTTTGTTCAATTGAGTTAAATCATAATATTATGCACCTATAGTATGGAGAATTTGACATGACTCTCGAGCATCTATTAGCATAATTTAACAGCTGATATTGTCTATATTTATAATCCCCGATGTTTGTTTTCATATGCAGGAAGTATCATGAAGGCGCTCGAGGTGTAGTCCAACACAAATCTAAAGCACCGATATTGCATAATTTGCTAGTCGAAATTTATATATTCAACGTAAGAACCATGTAATATATTCATGAATGCATAAAGGTCAGGATCATGTCAAATTCTCTGAGCTATACATATATAGTATACATTGTATGGTGCATCTTTGATGATACGGCATGAGAAACTAAGATTCTAAACAAATTAAACATTGTTCTGAGGCACTTCTTGTTTAATGAATATCTCCAATTACACATTCTCTATATTCTTTATAGGTCTTTGGTGCATTTTGTTCAACATATTGGCGTGAAAGACGTCAGAAAAGTCAGCTGCTGTCGTATTTTGGTACGGGAGAATCATTCATCTTTACGTTATCGCCAGAGAAGAAGAAATACGATTGGGTGGGACTCAGTGAAGAAAACATTCCAAATACAGCCAGTATGTTCCAGGCAGGAGATCGTAGTATCCTTACAATAGGAGGAGGGTAAGTGGAGCGACTACTTTATTGTAGCTCATTAAGTTACCAATAGCAAGTGCACTGTTTTCATATCTCCTTTTGAATAGTTACGGTTCAATGTGTTCAATTAAACTCACAGATTTGAGCACCAAGGCATTATTATACTCCCAGATATATAGTATATGGGGGCTATATTGGAGTCATGCTTGAGGTTGGTCTGTTGGTTAGTTGGTCCGTTGGTCGGTCCACGCAAATTTTGTCCGCGCTATTTCTCTGTAACCATTCAGCTGATTTCAACGAAACTTTGCATATCTGATCAGTACCAAGTCTAGTTGTGCATATCGTTGGCACATGCTAGTCGGTCAAATTTTAAGGTAGTTATGGCCCTTTTTTTACACTTAAAAATTTGTCTGTGCTATTTCTTTTTAACCATTGGTCTGATTTCATTGAAACTTTGCATGAGTGATCAGTATCATGTCTAGTTATGCATATCGTCAGCACACGCTGGTCGGATAAATTTTAAGGTAGTTATGGCCCTTTTTTTTTTTCACTTAAAAATTTTGTTTGCACTATTTCTCTGTAATGATTGGTCTGATTTCAATAAAACTCGGTATAAATGATAAGTACCACGTCTAGTTGTGCATATCGTCGACGCACATTGGTCAGATCAATTTTAAGGGAGTTGTGGCCCTTTGTTTTTTTACACTTAAAAATTTTGTCAGCTCTAATTCTCTGTTTCCGATGGTCGGATTTTAACGAAACTTTAATGAAACTTTGTATGAATGATCAGTACCAAGTCTAGTTGTCAGATCCATTTTAAGTCTATTTGTGCATATCTGACTGTGCCAAGCAGTACTGTGGGTATTCATCACATTCAGTGATATTTCTTGTATTTATATGCTAAATAAAAAATATTCAGCAAGCTAAATTTCACAAATTCAGTGATATTTCTTGTATTTATATGCTAAATCAAAAATATTCAGCAAGCTGAATTTCAGAAATTCATAACCAGCGAAAAATATCCACAAATGCATTTCATGTATATTGGTAGTAACTGGTTTGCTGGTAAATGTGGTCACTGTATATCTGAATGTTTTCTCTAATATGTATCTCATGTGAATTGTTAGTCCCCTACCGGTTTTTGACCGGAGGGGACTATAGGTTTGCCCTCCGTCAGTCAGTCCGTCAGTCCGTCAGTCCGTCAGTCAGTCAGTCAGTCAGTCAGTCAGTCAGTCAGTCAGTCAGTCAGTCAGTCAGTCAGTCAGTCAGTCAGTCAGTCAGTCAGTCAGTCCGTCCGTCCGTCCGTCCGTCAAAAAATCTGGATCCTGACATAACTCAAACAGTTTCCAAGCTAGGTTTATGAAACTTGGTATGTGGATAGGGGGCAATAGGGGCATTGTGCACGTCAAAAAATATTTTGATTCTGACGAATATTGTGGTTGCTATGGCGACAGAAATAGTGAAAATATGCCCAAATCTGGATACTGGCATAACTCAAACAGTTTGCAAGCTAGGTTAATGAAACTTGATATGTGGATAGGGGGCAATGAGGGGATTATGCACGTCTAAAATATTTTGATTCTGACAAAAATTGTGGTTGCTATGGCAACAGAAACATTGAAAATGGCTTCAAACCGGTAGGGGACTTCTGTATTGCTTGCAATTCTTAATTACTTGTTTTTACTTGATTTTAGACATGGTGAAGCTATCTACTTGGATGAAACAATGTTACATTGTCGGTCAGTACGTTGTGATACATTTAACAATGAGCCACTTAGCCATTCAGAGGATTTTGTCTGTAAGGTCGTAGAAGTTTATGGCTTCCAATAAACACCATTGACAGAACACAACCGTTCAAAGGATTTCGTCTGTAAGGTCTTAGAAGTATATGGTTTCCAATAAACACTGTCGAGAAAACACAACCACTGATAGCACAGAGAGGTTTTCCCTTCAATGACTGGTTTAGGAAGGATGATTTCAGTTAAACCATTGATGGGACCAACTGGTTTTCGGTTAAACCATTGAAGAGACAGAGTGGTTTCTGGTTAATGCACAGAGACAACAGACAGTATGTTTTGAATATGTTTAATATCGTGCAATTTTTGATGCAATCCATTGACATGATAATTATGGTGTAGTTGATTAGCCATTGGTGAAAGGTTCTGGTATGTCAAGTTTTTAAAGGTATTGGCATTGCAGCTGCCAATATGATAAAAATATGAAGGAAATATTGTAATTAAAGCCTAGGTCCCACTGAGCATTTTTTGCATTGGTGCTGTACTCCCGATGGAAATTAATAGGCTATCAGAACACCGGGAACAGGTTCTGCGTGGGCTAGTGGAAGCTTCGGGGAAGTCATTAGTCAGTTTGTGATATCGGAAGGAATTGTGATGAATCGGTTGGTATTGGAAGAAATCATGAGAACAACGCCAGTATGGAATTCCTCAGTGGGACCTAGGCTTAAGATAACTATTTATTCAGCTGTAAACAAGGACAAGTTGATAATGCAATACAAATGATGAGCTATAGTTGTGGTTTTTGGTTGAGGAGGACAATGTTTAATATACTCATTACACAATGCAAGCTAAGGTGAAATGAAAGGTATTCGTCCACATATTGTCAAAAATAACACATATGCCAAAAGCATGATTCAGAGTTATTCCATGTTCTCAAAAAACACCATTTTTGACTAGTTTTAGCAGTGAAAGAAACATGGTTCATAGACTGGCAAATTGGACAGACAGATGCTACCACATTTTAAAACACTACTAGTAATAGGGAGTAAATGTATAGTCGGCTGAATAGACACATGTCTGCAAATAGACTTTAACTTGGTGTTTAATTTATATTTTGTGTTACACACAGCTACAAAATGTTGAATAACTGTGATGCAACTCAAAGGTAACTGTATCATTTGTAAAGAGTAAAAAAAATCCTTTATAAAGTTTATGTCATCTTAGAAAGGTGCATTTGTACTAAAGTGGTTAGATTTTCATAGTATCGAAACAAGAATTAGCTTACGATATCTTCATAAAGTAACTACAGTTATAGACAACATCGTTAGAACTACGTCCATGCAATATCCCATCGAAATTGATCTACTAGACAAAAAGTTATACCATGAAAAGTATTCTACATAGTCCAGTCAATCACTGAGGTGCATTCAATGGAAACGACAATGCTATTCTAAACAAGAAAAATGAAAGGGATGTCAAGCCCTATGGATTTATTTTCTAATTTATGGACGGATTTTTAAAATATTGATATCAAATTAAAGACGAAGCTCTCTAGTTTCTGATAATGTAATAATATTATAAATAACACTATTATTAATGAAAAGTCTGTTAAAAACAAACTGCACCTCAGTGACTGTGTGGTCAATTTCCCGTGTTATAAACCTTTCTTAGATATTATAAATTTTATAAAAAATTTTTTACTCTTAATACTGTAATGATACAGTTACCTGTAAGGCAACTTGGTAGTAATGTTAAACAGCATGTGAAGTAGTGCTCCAGCGTTTTTTACCAGGATCAAAGTATCATCAGTGTAATGAACCTTCTAGCTTGTTTGAAATTCTGGAAGTTACACATGTCTTATTGTCTTAACCTTGTAATATATGTTTAGTACTGCCAGTCTGTATAATTTGCAATCTATAATGTCTATCTGGATGGATGTGGCTAAGTTTGTCTGTGCTTCTTCTCTTTAACCACCGGTGTGATTTTAATGAAACTTCACATGAATAGTTAGTACTAAGCCTTGTTGTGTGTGTTGTCAGGAACTGTAAGTCAGATGAATATTGCCAGAGATTATGGCCCTTTGTGAGAGACATACGTGTTTGTGTCAAAAACCCTTCTTGTTGCAATATTGGTTTTACCAGGAATTTGATAAATAAAAAAAACATACTATTTTCATTTTATACTCATAGTTCTTATTCATGCTTTTGCATAAAACTATTATAAAATGAATGCTTTATTCCAGTTTGGTACGTAAATAGAGGATCTTGAATGAGTGCTCATTACATACGAGTTTTATTAAACGAGTGGACAAAATGATATGACACGAGGCTTTGCCGAGTGTCATATTGTTTTTGTCGACGAGTATAATAAAACTGGTATGTAATGAGCACGAATGTAAGATTCTATTTATCACATAACCTTAGAAAACGCTCATTATTGTTCAAAAGGATGATGTACGCTGCATAAGTTTCAGCCAAAATTCAGCGGTACAATGAGCGCGACGTCATGGCGACGTTGATATTATCCTGACGTCATTGACGGATCAATGCATGGATTGGCTAACGTCACGTCAAGCTCATTTAAATATTTATTGCACAGTCTGGGAGTGCCGAACGATATTTACGGCACGGCTTTACGGCACTCCTGGACCGCAGGTTATGTGATAAAACCATATGCATTGATGGTTCTTAAAATGTTAACTTAAGCTTTTGGATATTCGTGTCTATTCGATACTTACTGATATTAACAGAATTTCATTAACTTGAAACACACGCTTGCATATTTTCTGGCATAAAAGCTGCTCATGAAATTTCCTTTAAAAGTATTGTAATAGAGTACCTGTACGGCATTTTGAGATGTATGATGAAATTACAAAAATAGTTCCTCTTTGATCTAGAAAACGAAAAATTGGTAAAAGTTGCTTATAGCACCTGAAACAGAATCCGCCATTATGCCTCAGTAGAACCCCCAAGTTTTCAAGAGCTCCAACTTTAGATTTGTTTTAATCTCAAATTCATTCTAATTTGAGCCAAATTTCCATTATGATCTTTGATTTCTAAATGAGATACCCAGTACTTCAAGAGAACGGGGCCTCATTGGCTTATCCTGGATATATGCCGGATTATAATGCTTGCTGTAAATGACACAATGGTAAATGTTGTGTATGATATTAGCTTTGTGTTGTCTATAGTGCAAAAATCTGGAAGAAACTGACCAACTAACTGTATTAAATATGTCGATGGAGTACAGGAAAACAAGAAGTTTTTTAGTACGGCCTTATCAAAGATATATATAGACACGCATGTATATATTTGTTTTTACTTATTTATTCTTACATACATTCATTTTTAGCTTGACTGTTCAAAGAATATATGGAGCTATACTACTCACCCTAGCGTTGACATTGATTTAGTTCTCTTTAGACAAATAAGCAAGTAATAAATGCCTCTGATGTAGTTCATATAATAGGCTTCACATGATCTGTTGTTATTTTGGTTTTTGAACATATAACTCTGTATAACTAGATGTAAGAGTTACTTATCTTGTATCTTAAACTGCTTATTTGTGCAACATACATTTCAAGACAATTTTACTGTTGTTTTTGAAGAGAGAACTAAATTTCAGTTCTGGAAGAGTTACTTCCCTTTGTGAATGTAGATTTTAGTATTTGAAGAATTACTTCCCTTGTATCTATTTATTGATGTGATTATGTGAAGTAGGTGGAAACTGTTAAATGTGTAGGAAAATTACTTATGTAGTCTTTATTGTGATATTGTGAATCTCATAATCCGGATAAGCTTCTTGTGAAATACTTACTGTATCTATAATCAGAAATGTTTGTTATCTTCCAAAAGTTCAACTCAGTTTTTAAATCATTAATAAAGCCGAAATTTCCAGAAAAAAGCAAATAGTTCCAGATTTCAATTCTTATTAAATTTTTCATTTTTTAAGATAATTTAAAAATTTAAAGTGTTTTGAAGATGTTATACACAAGGTTATAACATTATAAGCTTTAAAATGTAATGTTTGAAAATCAGCCGAGGTTGCTATCATGATATTTAAGAGAATTTATAGAGACAACACAGTTAGGCAGAATTGCCAGACTAAAGTGTATCATTAAACTTAAGTATATTTGTGAAATTGGAGCTTAAACTTTTGGAACTCTTTATACATGTATATATATAATTTAGTCTCAATAACTTGCTAATATCATGTTTCTGTCCAACTTATGATTATTGTTTGTAAATTAGGTAGATAGATTTATAGATAATGATTCCTGTGTAGACATTGTATTTGTTACAAATCTTAATAAATGATGTTCTGTTCTGTGCTGTTGAAATGCATAAATTATACTCGCATAAAAACCACCTCAATAACAAAATCACCTCAAAACTTTCCATGTCATTAGCACAGTTTGCTCTATATTCTGTCTCTATATTGTGATCACCACTGAGCATTTTTTGCCTCCATATACTCCTGATTGAAATTAATGAGCCTACAGGACATCGAGAACAGGTTCCTCCTGGTCTAGGGGAAGCTTCGGGGAAGTCATGAGACAGTTTATGATATCGGAAGGAATTGTGATGAATTGGGTGGTATCTGAAGAAATCTGGGGGAGCCTCGCATTTTATCATTTTATTCAACTCGTGTAATAAATTCAATAAGGAAAGACACTCATGTAAGATCCTCTATGTGTTATATTGTTTTACCAAATATGGTAATAGTTTCAACTCCTTAGATGATCACTGTACTGGTATTTGAAAATAATATGTATTGATAGTTGGTAGATTTGTCAAAATTGATTGCTATGAAGTGTTAATATACCTCATAATGAACAATGTCCTCTGCTTAATTATCACTTATTACAGTAATCAAATTCAAGGAGCCAAGTTTATAGTTATAATTGTGTTATTTTATTAGTAGAATTGGAATAAATCAAAGACCTAAAAGAATATTTAGATTTTTGAATAAATGCACAAAATTTGATAAAAAAAATTGGCATTCTTTTTACATCAAAAATGAATAAAGAAAATTTTATTGGTTTGTTTTAAAATGTTGTTAATAGTTTCGTAACAATATTTTGATTTAAAAGTGTTCTTTTATAGTTGATGTGTCATTGTTATAAGGCCAGTTTTAGTGAAACTGGATTTTAGAATATTCCTTGGAATTGTTACTGCAGTATTGCATTTATTATAAATGATTGTTATAGTCAAAACGCTTGGTATAGTAAAAAAAGATTGATGTACTATTGACCTGTCTTAAGCCACCAGCCAAATGATACATCAAGTGTGGTTGCTTTAGACAGGTGGCTTTTGTATACATATGTTAAATATAACAAACATGCCAAAATAGATTTTCTTATACTCGAAAAATGCAAAACCAAAATGGCAGATAAAACTTTCGATTAAAAATCGGAGAGAAGGGTGTGTCTTGTATCTGAATGATTGAGATGTGTTTATTGGCTGTTTAAAGTAGGTAGTTGCTTAATTCAGATCACCACAATCAATGCTCCTATCTCCTCCTTAATTACTAGGGTCCTACAATTCCGGAAATCTGGATTTGATGCATTAGAAAGGATAATCCTGTCTGCAAAAAGTAAAAGTTATTTGACAAAGTTATGGTCATTTGAAATTTCATATGCAGAATTTTAGCATAGAACAATGTTTCAACCGCAATTTGGTATAGGGACATGTACTAATGGCACCCAAAACAGACTTGAAACTCCTCTTCAGGATTGGGCATTAGGCCTCAGGAGGACCCCGGTAAACTACTAGGTGATTGTTTACAAGCTTGATTTTGTTCTGAATGTTAAATTTCACATTATGTTTTAGTGTATTTTATGATAGTTCATTACTGTGAATGTGTGTACAATGTTCTAGTCATGTGTTAAACATGTTATTGTTATATAAATCATGTTTAAGTACAAAATGTAATCACATTTGTTCTCTTTGGGATTTGTGACACTTTTCAAAAATAAATCAAGTCATATATGATGGCCAGTAGGTGACCATTTTCATAGCATTTGTAATCACATACAGCTGACCAGGCCCCAATCTCCCGAAGAATCTCAAGTAAAAATCTCATCTCAAATTGAGATTTTGTTCAAATCAGAGTCAGAATTTGAGATAAATTTGAAATGCGAGCTCTTTAAATCTTAATGTAACAGACTAAGATTTTTTTTCTGTTTTGTGATACAAATTTTGAGTCCAGTCTACCATAGAAATTATCTTAAAGACCCATGGCAATAATTGAGATGAGATTCAGCACATATTGAGATGTTTAGGGAGATCAGGGCAGTGCTTTGATTGGACATAAAATGTGTCAATAAATTTATGGAACACTATCATAAAAATATGAAAAAAGAACTGTTGTTGTTGTAGTTTTCTTGATTTTTCCTCAGAATGTATAACTTGATCCCTTTGTTTGTTTGTTGACATATATCGAGACCAAACAATGTGCCTGGCACCTGTATCCTGGACCCAATCTCCCTAAGCATCTCAATCTAAGCTAAACTCATCTCAAATATTGCCATTTGTATTTTGAATTAATTTCCATAGGAGACTGAACTCCAAAAATGGCATCACACAACAGAAAATTATTCTGAGTTTGTTGCAATAAAATTTAAGGAGCTAGAACATCCCAACTTATCTCAAAATCAACTTCTAATTTGAGTAATATCTCAATTTGAGTAATATTTTTACTTGGGATGCTTTGGGAGATGAGGGTGTGGTTTTGGTCTATCACACTGTAACATATAATCACGTTCTATCACATTCCCCTGATAACATGTCCATTGCCAGGGTAGACATGGGCCGGTATCTATAAAGCATCTTAGTAGAAAATTAAGAATTTTCTTAAAATCTTAAAATTTCTGCGTGTGCATCTAAGTAAAGTGTACTCTGAAGATTATTGATTGCTTACATTCTGCATTATGTAGAGATCTACTATGGTCACTAAGGAAACATGGGTTATTCTTTAATTTGTGGAAAATATGCACAATGCAAATTTTTTACCTTTGGTCTAAATATTTAAGTTTTTCACTAACTTAAAGTTATAAATGCCAACCCATACAGTCACCTGTTAATATCATCGATGTTATATATGTCTAATATAAAATACTTGTGGCCCAGTTACCTTGACCTATCATAAAGTCTTCACGCCAACCCTATATTTTAAAAATATTTCCAACAAACATTTTTTGTTTCTGTTACAAGTATGGAGAATTTTAAACTGCTTTTACGAAAATAATTAAATATGGAAATAAACTAATTTTATACATTTTGGCCAGTACTACATGAATAAAAGATTGACTTTTCTCATTGCTTTTCATTATGAAGGCAGAATCAACTTAGATTAAAATTTGAGATTATTTTTTTATATCTAAATGATAAACTTACATCTGAGAAAATTCTTAGAATAAATCTAAGAAGCTTCTCGAATACAGGTCAAGGTTTAACATATGTGGTTGTGATTTATGAATTCCTATCACAAAAATCTTCTATTAGTATTGTTGTAGTATTTATCAGACGGGCAAAAACTCAAAATAAGGGAGGCAGCTATTGCAATGAGCACACTGGACCTATTTGTCATAATTTAAGCACTAATAGGCATGGAAAAAAAACAAATAGAAAAACTTCTTTTATATGATTATTTTGGTTGCAAATATTAAAGGTTAATTTCCACCATACACAAAAAAGAAAACAGGGATAAAAGCAGAGTAATCCAAATCTACGGCACAAAGTGCTGTTAGAGAGAATTTAATATGTGAGTTAACTTACTGAAGTCTCATGATTAATACCATTGTGTTGTTGCTTATACATAATTATGATGTACTATTTGTTATTTTTGTTTACTAATATATTATTTTGAGGTATCAGTTTTATTTTAAGGATGCAACTGTCTACATGTAATTATATAAGATCCCACTATGGATTTTTGAGTTACATCCCCTGGAAGGGCAACATTTGTCTATTTTAGTATTGTTTCCATGATTTTTAACCTAACTTGCATTCAAATTGTATTACCATATGATCACAGTTCCTTTCCTGTTTAATTCATTAAAAATGTTGATATACTCAGGAGAGCGATATAGGACCTCTGTCTAACAGTTTAAAGTAGATTATTTAAATCACAAGGAAACCAACAACAACAAAAAATCCATATTTGTAATATTGAGAACTATTCTAAAAATAGAACTGACATGTCACTATAATATATCTATGCATTATGTTATCTTCCGTATTCATTGTCAATGTAATATATGCATCCATATTGGGGCATTTCAAAATAAAAAATGGAACAGATTAAAGTTCTATGAACTAGAATTGAGTCTTGTTGTTTTGTAACTTATGTTACATCCCTAATTAGAAAGAATTTGCTTTCGTACATAATTTGAGTCAGAGGTCATGCCAGGGTCCAGTCTCAAATAGAAATCACTGAAAAAAATCAGATTTTGTTCCAATTGGAGCTAAATCTGATTTTTAGCTCGACTTTTCGAGAAAAAAAAATCCAGCTATTGTTGTGATGGGATCGTCTGCGTTTGCATTGGTTGAGTTTATTGTCAGAGTCATTTTCTCATAGACTATCAAAGGAAGGTATCGTTAATAAACTTGAAACTAAACATAGTTATTCACCATCACTAGGGGAGTCCATACTGACAAGGCTGGTTACCCAGTGACCTACATTTATGAGTTATCTGCCCTTGTTACTCTTAGAATTAAGAACAAGAAAGTGGAATGTCCAGCACTCGTAGGTGATGCTCTTGTTTCTATCATTTGTTCCCTATATTTATAGGATGGAACCTCTTAAACAAAGGAAAGGATTTTGACAAATGTGATGGGAATGATGCTTGTAAGAAGGTCCTCTTTCACAGTTATAAAATGGTTACTAAGTCTGTTGCAAAAGTAAGATCTAGAGATTTGATATTTGGTATGAGGCATTGTCTTATGGTTCTTGTACAAAATTATATATTTTGACAACTTCTGTAAAATAGGGGTTGAAAGTTAATTCCCCACCAGTATGTAGTGAAAACTAAAAATTACTTGCTCTCTTAGACCAGCACGTGGATTTTGACCAAATTTTACAGGAACGATCCTTGCACTGTCCTCTCATTTGCAATGGACCTTCATACTCATGTATGGTGATCCTACTCATACCACTCTTCAGGTGTGTCAAAATTCTGGATTTAGTTGTCCTGAAAGAGCTATGATTTCTGACCAAAATAATATTTGATGAAAATATCTCAAGAAATGGCAAAATTATGGTCAATTTAATCTGCTCTGAAGGATTTTATTGGGGAAAAAAATGTGGAGTTAAATATGAAAACAATGTGGTTGAAGGCCCCTTGTTTGGCAAACATTTGGCTCTGTTGTCACCCATGCAATCTTACTGCATGAAAGTACATAATGTCTTATTAGTCAGTACCTACTTCATGGATGGTGTTGAAAACTTAACATAAAGTTCCGTGGTTTTCAACCGGACCTAGATAACTCATACATAATGTAAGGGTGATTATTGCCCTTGTTTAACTTTGAAATGTTGGTTATGGTTATGTGTGTATTAGAAGCTTAGAGTTATAGTTTAATTAAATATTGAAATACAGTAAATGGTTAATGAGTTTTAGCTCTATATGTTAAATATCACCATATTTTCAAATTTAGCCAAGGGGAACAACTGGTGTTAATTTATATTCAGAAAATATTTTTGAGTAGTCTCCCTTTGGTGCAAAAGAGCTATTGTCGTGATGGGATCGTAGGCGTGTGTTTTTTTAGAGTCATTTTCACAACGACTATCAAAGGTATCCACTTGAAACTCAACAAAGTTATTCACCATTACCAGATTACAAGGGGAGTCCGTAGAGGCAAGGCTGGTAACCCTGTGACCTATAATTATGGAATTATCTGCTCTTGTTACTCTTAGAATTTTCACTCACAGATAAACACAAGGGTACTATCAAGTACGAGAAAGTCGAGCGTCCAACATTTTGTAGCCGGTGCTCTTTTATTAATTCTGTCCATTTCTCTGTAACCATTGTAGGGATTTAAAGGACACTACACAATACACTGAAGCCAGCATTTACACTCAACCACTTTTCTAATTGGTCACTTTTTTCAATCTCGAAATACCTTTGGAACATAATTTTAATTTTCAATGATTTAAGTGTTAGGGCAATTGCATAAAACGTTTGAGTGCAAAATGCCATCAAACATTATGATCACATTTAAACGTGTTTGGAATTTGAAAAGTGACCACTTAGAATAGTGTATAGGGGTATTTAACACCTTCATTGATAGCTCATGTTGTGTTAGGTCTGCAGCTTATATAGATTTTTCAAGAACAAAAATACATAGTACTAGTATCTAATAAACGTTTTCTTTGATGAAAATATGTACTAGTTATATAATTAATTCTAAGTTGTAGAGAGTCGGCGTTCATTCCTTAGAGAACTCAGGGGTCTCTATTATTTTTCCGGAATGAACAGTTATTTCCAAAAAAAAACGTCCACCTCAATGTCTGTTTATTTATTATCTTACACTTTCAAGTTTTTCTACAACGTTTTACCTGTTTTCTTGTGCACTGTTGTACATTGGTGAAGTCTGACCGTACAACTACAACATAGAATGTTCCCGAGATACAGTGGACATATAACGGAGGTATCTACAGGGCGGTGATAAGGCTCGTAACTTGATGTGATTTGTGAACACTTCGATCATACCAGAAATAATCGGTTATTGAAAACATTATTTAACATGCGATGATCTATTTTGACCTTGGGTTTTTGGGTGCAGACCCGGATTGAATCTTAAAGGTTTTGCTAAAATCACGTGCGTTGTGAAAAGCCTCTTGGATTATCGTCTGGTGATTTCTTTGAGCGTTATGATAGGAAACTTTGAAAGCAAAATGTGGCTAGAGTTAGCTTTACGGCGTAGAAGTCAATATTGCAGAATGCAACTGTTGAAACACTTGAATGCATAATGTAACCTTTTGAAAAACCCCTATGTACGGATATTGCACGAATTCAAATAGTGCGTAAGCATTTTAATGTTACACGACCCTCCAAATGAAGCGTAAACACTGTCATCGTGATAAACGGCGTTAAGTTTTCAAAGCCTAACATCGTCTGCTTTCAAATTATCGTCTGATCAATATAATAATTACAGTTTAAATGCGTTTTCGTGTAAATTCTTATTTTTGTATCTACCGGATAAATTGAAAATAAATCTAAACGAAACTGAGGGGAAGTATCGTGGGTCGAAAAATAGCAAAATACGGGTATAATTGTCGCGTTTATATCTCCGGTTAACGCCGCGATTGTTATTCGAACGCTCAAATTCAATTGATATCCATTTAAGGATACCCTTTCAGTGTATAATTACCTTAAATGAAATAGAATATAGACTGTGGTGAGGCTTTTTATTGTCGCACATGAGGCTTGATAGCAATTTTCATCCATTTATCTACTGCGCAAAAAAGTGGAAAATCAAAACCATCCGCCATTATCCTTTGCTGATGGTACTTTATGACCTGAGAAAATACTGCCGCCGAACGCCGCTCCAATTATAAGCATATTATCGTAACGGGGATTCTGATTGCACAATCGCCCGGATGTCCTGTATAAGGAGCTATTTTACAATCGAACCTTATAAAATAATCCCCAGGGAGGCGGAGAATGCTGAATATAAAAATTATTGTTGGCGTGGTGGTGGTGGTGGTGGTGGTTGTTGTGTGTGATTAGTTCTGGATGCGCATTTACCATAACTCCAGATGATGAAAAAATTATATGTTTTACCTGCGAGGGGGCATCGAAGAGTTCATGAATTGGCCCTGTCATTTGTTTAGGTTTTGACTGATTTTCGTACAAATAGGCCTACTTCAAATCAACTTATTCTGAATTTATTTCGCATATAACATTTTGCTGAGTACGTGGTGGTTACCATGGTAACTTTAATAATGCTCCACTGCGCACTTGAAAATGATAATTGACTTGACCTGCAGTAATCGTTATGTAAGCGTATAGTGTGGTACTGACCTAGATACGCGTAAACATAAATAAGTCAATTTCAAAATTCGCAGGTTTTCTTGTCCTGATTGAATAACTTACACATAAATATGATAAATGATAGTAAAACATTTATTATATAAAGCTATATATACTGTCTTTATAGTAACACTGCAAAACTAAATGATTTGTGATCAGTAATTTTTTGTTTTTACTGTCTACAACAGGGAACAAATGAATGTCCCAGTACCACAGTGTTATGCTTTTTATTAAAGTATTTCATGTTGTTATATGTTATGAGACAAAACTTGTATGTGCATTTTGATGGTGAATATTTAATAATACACGGAAAATATATCGTAAACAAAAACATACAATGAATATTGTAAAAAATATTTGTTTTATGCATGTCCCATAGCTTTGTGTCTTTTGTGTAACGAAATCGATTAGGTACCTAATTTTATACCATGATCCCCTAAAATACCAAAATAACTTCTTTATTTCGAAAGAGTTCCTCATGCTTCACACAACAGCGATGAATGGTTTTTAATTTAATTTATAGTTGGAAATCTATAGACAATTCAATGTTTGTATCCCTGATCGTACTTTTTTGGCCGTGGTGTAACGCTGTTAATTATACATCCGAAAGCATAATTTTCAGAACAAAACGATGTGTATGTTTTGATGATAACATCTCAAAAATGTCCGTGGTGTAACTGCCAAAGGTGTAACAATTTAAATGTGTTACACCACGGACAAAATCAGTAAATTAACTACGAGGTTCAGAAATATATTGACATTTTTAATTGCTTACGATTGCATTTCATTGACTCATATTTTTAAAGCAGATATGTGTTGCAAAAAGCATAATAATGTCCTTATATTTCATAATAAAACTAATAAATGTAATATAGCTGTTACACCATGCACAATTTCTTTAAGGAAATCGACCTGACTGTTAACACATGGCATCATTTCTGTTTTTGCATAGAAATATTGGGTAGCACTGAATACAGCACACAAGTCTGCAATACCTTTTATATTAAGTTTATTCCTAAATTTGATCATTTAGGTATTATACTAATTAATGTGTTTGTCCATGGTGTAACATATCTGTCTGTGGTGCAACATATCTGTCCATGGTGTAACAATGTCCGTGATGTAAAAAGATTATATTAAGTCAGACAGGGAAGGCAGCACTCAACCAGCCGAGCACAGAAAACATTAAAACACACAAAGCACAATGCCCAACTGAACCAACCGAGCACAGGAAACATAAAACACATAGAGACACAATGCCCAACTAAACAAGCGCAGATCCGCCCAAGTCCAAGCTATCGAAAAGTACAATAAATTGTAACTAGCTGAATGACCCAGTTTCCACAGCAAAAGGACCATAATGCCCCGCTTTAGCTGTAAGAAATCTTAAAACATAGAAGTGCCCACCACACTACCGACCAAGAAAATTAAACGCCCCTTGTCTCATAGTTTAAAAGCTGAATAGAAAAGATTCAGCAAACAAAAGACAGAAAGCCTACGCTGAATGACCTAGTAACAACAGTAAAACTGCTGAACTACATAGTTTTCAGCAACAACAAATCTGAAAACCTTAAGACGAGTGACCCAGTTTCAATAAGTAAAATGACGTAATTGAACAAATCGAGATATGACGTAATGAACAAGTCATTAAGAATTGCAAGCAATACAGAAGTCCCCTACCGGTTTAAAGCTATTTTCAATGTGTCTGTTGCCATAGCAACCACAATTCCCGTCAGAACCAAAACTGACGGACTGATGGCAAACCAATAGTCCCCTCCGGTCAAAAACCGGTAGGGGACTTAAAACTACATTAAATGACGTCAGGGGACAGAACACTACATCCATAACTCCACAGCTGTACATAGACTCATGAACGAACCAGGTAGGATGCGAATCGCGGGGACGAAATAGTAAGAGGACAACCGGCAAATACGAATAAATTACTCCTAGCTCCATATAAATTTTGGTCCCGGTCAAAAAATTGAATACTAAGAAATTATGACATAGTATTGATTATTTAAGATTATTTGACAATGTAAATCAGGTTTTATAACGTAATTGAAATGAAAACAGCCTTTACAATAGATTTATTTTAAAGATAGTCTGCAGGAAATGCTACATATATGAAAGAAAAAAATAAACACAACTGTTTTGTTTGCAATATATACAAAACAAAGTAGTAGAAAATGTTCAGATTTGATATTGGTGAATAGCATTGCTATACAATTTCATGTGACTCATTCAATTTACAATTTCAGCAAAATTTGTTCAGATATGAGTATTTTCGTTACTATGTACTTGAAAATCAGCTAAATTCAGTTTGTTTAAAGAATTTATTGTTAAATTTCCTGATCGTTACACAGAAGACAATTTACTTAAGTGACTTTAAGTTTGAAGTTGAAAAAACATATATATTGTCTTAATTAAGGGTCGAAACTATACATAAATGCCCAAGAAGAGTTTGGACAATAACATGGTACAATTAAAACCATAATATTTGACAAAAACTATTTAAGAAATTGGGGAGGCTAAAAGCCTGCGAAATTGACTCAAATACGTGTTCAATACCCCCTGTCTAGAAATGTCTCGCTTATTCGGAATCCCGTTGTGTGGTCACTGTTACAAGTCTGGTAAATAGGCGCATGTCACTTGTATGCGCTTATTTTTGATATACACTTAACGGCACTTCTAACGCTACCTTTAATATATGTCAGTTTTCTTTAAAACTGCTATATGGATTGTCATGAAATTTTGCACGGTTAAACAACAATATTTGACCCTTGTACTGACAAAGTTTATCTAAATCGACTATTAGACTATTGTATGACACGTCTTCAACTGAATAAACCCTAATATTGAAAGTCACAAATTTGCCCGCGATGGCTGTCACCGGGTTCAATTTTGCGCTGAAGATGTCCTTGCTTCCTAAATTGGTTGATATTATCAAGCTTTGAATCCATCATGTCTTAGATAATTATTTACACTGTACACTAACCGACTTGTAAATAAAATGACGTTTGTTTTTGCTGCAAAAGCCAGTGATCCACACGACGAGTGTGCGAGTTAGGGAAGTCGAGTTTAACTTGAAATTAGAACTAATGTTGACCACAAACGATATCAAACTGATTTAATTCAAATCTATTGCATACTTTTACATATTGGATGTTTAGAAATGATGTGTATTTTACCTTTTAAGTACAAAAAATGAAGCTCTCCAGCAGGTTAATGTTTATATCGAACGTATTGGTTTTTTTCTTCCGAAATGGCGTTTATTTTGAGGCCTTCTTAGCTTACCAACTGCTACCTAGTTGCAACGTAGATGACGTTCATGAATATTTTTATTGTGTGCACGCATTATATAACATTTAAAACAGTAATGAAATGAAAAAATTGAAAATACTTAGTTTACCCTTAATAAATACGCTGTTTAATTTTGTGACTTTTGAAATTCGGATGACGTAAATTACGCCTTCACCGCGATTTTTCATATGCATCAATTTCTAAATTGACTAGTGTGGTAACATGCACATGCATCAAACTCAGTTGGGTGAAAATTTGATGAGGTTACCTCGAACGGTTTAGGCGATAGCAAGGAAAATCTTACTCTCCAATTGCCTCGCCCGAAACTACATCGTTTCTTGTGAATTGTAACGGTTAAGTGGAAATCAAAGCGCTGTAGGGAGCGTAGGAAAATCTAAGGGTAGCGTTAGAAGTGCCGTTAGGTGTACTCATTTAATACATGTACGACAAATAATATACCCATTTTTATTATTATTTAGATAAGCCATATGCGCCTGTTTTGACATTTGACAAGACTAGCAGTAAGAAACCGAGCATATACCTTGTACAATCACTTTGAGCTTTTATAAGAGCAACCAAATCGCCCCACAAGCACTCTCTGTGCTTTGATTTAATGTAGAATCGAAAATAAAATATTATTTGCCCCCCCTCCCCTTCCCTACATACTCGTGAGCAAAGAGTCCCCTACCCAAAATAGTGTTGACCCTCCGAAAAAATGTGTTGTATTTTTATATAAAAAAGTCGGATATGACAGTATGAAATGCGGAAAGTTACTCAAACTAGAAAGTGCATAGGCAGTACAAAAATTATTGACAATAAGATATTTTTCAAAAAACATACCTACCCAACGCTAATTGGCCAGGGTCGGGCAGGCGAACAAACAATATTTTATTTTTGGCCTAGATGCTCAGTAGAATCCGTCAACGGGAGGATCATTTAGGTTAAATGAATCCGTTCAGTCAACACAGTGAATTAAGTACATGTTTTCCACCCGTGCTCCAATACGTTATGATAGTCTGTGAGACTGGCTACAATCACAGAAGAGGAAAACACTGGTTGACGCTTTCTTCTAGGAATACTGACCGTTGTATACATTGTACTGCCATTTACAATCAGATCTCGATATAACGACATCCGATGTACTGACAAACTCATGCATTTGACATAATTTTATGGGGACAAAAACTCCAAAATGCTCTTTGTATCAATTCAGTATACATTGTACTGACATATTTGTAACAACGACATTTCACTTGGGAACAAACATGCAGTGTAGATGCATTGAGACCTGACTGTAATGTCGTCATATCATTGAACGTTTCCCTCGTTGTTTGGAAATCTAATCGAGCAAATGAAATCAACATTTCTATACTAAAGCATTTATTCCCAAATTAGTTATATCACTTACTGACTGATTAATTACATGACATTATATATACATGTATATGATATAGCATATTTATGAGGCGTTATGACCGTATATGACATAATTGATATTTAATAGAGAGTATGCCTAATAGGGACTGTACAGTCCCATGCAAATGTCAGATGTTGGTTCCCTTACATGGAGGAATTATCATTTTGACAGCCAGATTTGAGGTTGTCATGTGTGAAATAATGGTGTAACCTAAAATGAGAATTACGTTGCCTTGTGTTAGTGAGCTTGTTGGTATTGGTGAAGTTACAATAAATGTTTAGATATTGCAAGTTGGACCTGTTGACGTTTAAAGGATTTACTGTGCCAATTATATTACAATTAATAATTAGTGCATGTATTGTACATAACATTTGGCCGATTACTAATTAATCATCATGTGATTTCGTTATATCGTACTGCAAGGAGGTTTTGTCAGTTTTAAAAAACCAAATCTGATAACGAATAAGCACGAGTATCCATGGGTTCCATGTGAAATGTTCTAAACAATATTACAAGTTTAAAAAAACGAGATAGTGTATCAATCGACTGTGTTTTTAATAACAGAGATTTGTTGAACATTCGTACACGCCCAAATAATGAAGTGCTGTATTCGTGAAGCAGAATTACGCCAACAAATTCGTTTGTCTTAGAAAGACATTGCATTATTCTAGTATGTCTAATTGATTCATGTTTATGAAACAGTGTTTGGGCTGAAGAAATATCGGATTATCTAAACTATTACTTTGAAATCCGTCACTGAAGTAACGGACACGGTCTTTGAACTGAAGAAATAACGGATTATCTAAACTATTACTTTGAAATCCGTAACTGAAGTAACGGACACGGTCTTTGAACTGAAGAAATGACGGATTATCTAAATTATTACCTTGAATGCCGTCACTGAAGTAACGGACACAGTCTTTGAACTGAATAAATAACGGATTATCTAAACTATTACTTTAAATGTCGTCACTGAAGTAACGGACACAGTCTTTGAACTGAAGAAATAACGGATTATCTAAACTATTACTTTGAATGCAGTCACTGAAGTAACGGACACAGTCTTTGAACTGAAGAAATAACGGATTATCTAAACTATTACTTTGAATGCCGTCACTGAAGTAACGGACACAGTCTTTGAACTGAAGAAATAACGGATTCTCTAAACTATTACTTTGAATGTCGTCACTGAAGTAACGGACACAGTCTTTGAACTGAAGAAATAACGGATTCTCTAAACTATTACTTTGAATGCAGTCACTGAAGTAACGGACACAGTCTTTGAACTGAAGAAATAACGGATTATCGAAAATAGTACTTTGAATTGCGTTTCTAAAGTTTTGGACTGCAGGAGACAATGGTCTGAAGAAATAACCAAATTACCGATTATTTCAGCAGTACTTTATATGTTACTGAAGCATTATACTCAGACGTTGAACTGAAGAAATAACCGAATGTTCGAATTGCACTTTGTATGCACACACGAAAGCTACATTAGGTTGTGGGGGGTGTAGCCTAACAGATGTTTTGTTATTTTTGTTGTAATTCCTTTGAATCCTTTTTCAATGGAAAGACTGTAGTATTAGAGTACTAGTAATACTGTGTAAACTGATGTCCATTATTTAGTTACATTGCATACAGCCTTGGACATTGATATTCTGATCATAAACAATATAGAGAATGGAATAGAATTTGCTAGCTCAGCTACGGTTTATCAAAGCAACACTGCTCGAAACTAGCCGAATTCACTATATTCTGATCATGGCGCAGCATTCGGCAAACCAGTACGCACTGAATAGAACATATACGTACAATCACCTATATGAACGTCTATTTAGAATCCATGAAACCATAATGACAATGAATAACACATTAGAAGAATTACATAACTTGATAGACTTGTTGAATGTCATCAAACCGAATGAAACATACGGAAGGTACAGTGGCGTGCATGAAGACCAAGATGGAATTGCCGAAACTCTCAAACAATTCACCTATGTGTTTTGTTCTTTACAGTTTGTGATAGGTTTGGTAGGGAATATAATTTCTCTTATAGTATGGATAAAAGGCATAGAATGTAGCAAACTTGCTTGCTCCGTATATTTTAAATTTCTCGCCATCAGTGACATATTAGCCCTTATGAACTCGTGCTGGTACAACGTTATATCTGAAATATGGATTATATTTAAGCCTTCACATAAAATGTTATGTATAGTGTACAACTTTTTTTCCTACTTTGCGCCCCAACTGTCCACGTGGCTGATAGTATGCATCTCTATCGAGAGACTTCTCAGTCTTACATTCCCTTTCTCCTTTGGACCACGTGGTGCGAAAACTCGAGCAAAACGTGTCTTCTTTGGTTTGCTGTTGTTTCTGACTGGGATAAACAGTTATGCATTCGTTGCCGATACTGATGATGTAAATCCCGGTTATTGCGCCGCAAGAAAAGGTTACGAATCATATTTTAATGTCATGAGAAATGTATCCATTGTTTGGACGCTTGTCGTGGTACCATTTTGTCTTATTATGTCATGTAACATAGTGATACTCGTGCAGCTTTGTTTAAGGAAACGCACGGATGCAGTTAATAGGGTACAGAACAATCAACGTGTTGCCATGTTCACCAAATTATCAGTTGCAAGTGGTATGCTTCTGTTTATTTCTCTAGTTCCCTCACTTGTACTTCATTTGGCTGTGCTTTATAACTTTGTTGAATTAATGACATATGACGTTTGGCTTATCATTGTTTATACCGCTACCAATACCCTGGATCTCAATAACTGCCTCAATTTCTTAGTCTATTGTTACAGCAGCACACAGTTCCGGTCTGATTTAAAAGGTTTATGTACGGGGTGGTGCATTAAACGGAGTAACAAAAGAGCAACACGTATTTAAACTGTGATTTAAACAAATATATTTCGTATTCGTAGTTTATCAGTTGGGAGTGTTTACGGTAATCCTGGATGAGGGTCATGATGACAATTGGATCTGTATTGGTAAAGGATATGAAGTGATTTAAATGAACAACTGCAGGGTGGTTAAGATATCGTTATCAAAGGAGAATAAAAAGACACTTTAATGAAAATGATTTTCAGATATTGTGAATGTAGTGTTTGGTGATACTGTATGTTTGGAAGGTTGCTTCGTCTTACTTTGTCACAATATTAGAATAACAGAATGCAGAAACATTTACAGTCAAATGCCATAGCTTTTCGCCAACCGGCTTCGCAACTGTAGTGTATGCCAGTTCCAGGCGTAAGTTAATTGCATAAAAACGAAATTTTGTAAGATTTTTGAGAAAAGTATTGAGAACTATTGGTCAGAATACCTTATCCATGTGGTTGCAAGATGAAGGCACGTGTATAGTCTGACTGTTGTTACGGACAGTTGCGTAATAAGAACAACGTGCATTGTTACTGTAATATCACGTGATATAACTCAGCTCAATGTAGAAACATTCCGTGTCTTATTTGTAGAACATAAGTTTACACATTCAGTATTCAGTTAGGCTATGCATAGAGGATGTTTATTTGAGATAATCTCTATGTTCCTATGAACGTGTTCACTATTCAAAACTAGCTTCAAGTTGTCAGGAGATGGGTTTATCGTCGGATCCTACGTTTGCTCAGGCCTGCTACGCCACTGGTAAATTGTAGTAGACAATCTACAGTCATCCTCATACATCAGTGGTTAGTCAAGTTCCCAGACTATGTTTCGGACGAAGAATACTCTGGTGAACGAGAGTGTCTACAGTCTGTTTAACCAGAATATGATATCGTGGGTTCTCACGAGGGGTATGGGTAATGCAAAGTATAAAGGACGGCCGTGTAAATCCATTAACTGTAGGACTTTTTCCTTATTGCCGGGAGCTGTTGTACATGAGCCTACCATACAACACTCAATGTAGAGCTATTTTCATTACTAGCATAAAATTATTGTCATTAGTAGCATTTTGTATATTGTTTGAGAGATAAATTATCTGTACTCGTAATGTTGCTGTGACATGCGTCATATGTCTTTGTGTAAAAATATGTTTAGTAAATATGTTTATATTGTCTGTCAAGAAAGTGTATTGTTTATGGCAATAAACTATTCTATTTTGTTCTGTACAGTCTATAACACAGGTCCATGAAAAGTGTCCAATACCGTCTATATATACATATTTAAATATGTATATATAGGTGGGCTAGGTCACTTTTCATGGACCTGTGGTCTATAAGAACAATGTAAGTGTATTTTGGTTCCAGAAATCCCAGTAAAACGATTACTATGTGACTTTATCCTGACACTTTGATATGTACATGTCATGGATCGAACCAACAATCTCCTATTTCCAAATATATGTACCTTGCTCCAATCACTTGAAAATTCGCCGACTGACTGTCATACCGAAGTGCCCAATATACATGTCCAAATTAGAGATATCAAGATCTTCAAATCGAAGATAAATGTGAAGAAGGCAATAGAAAGAATGGAACCGTTTTACAAATCGGTTAACAAATAAAAAAACATTTTACTAAGTCACAACCTCATTTTCTCCGCAGTATGATTTTGGCACTTTGATTACTATATTATGTCAAGCGGTTCAGCTGCACCTCACATAATGTCACACGTAGTTGAGATGATTTCTTTGCGAGTCTGGGGTCTAAACAAAAAACAGTGTACAGCAAACGTTCTAGAGGTGGAAATAATGAATGTCGTGTGTGCATTTTTATATACGTGATTATGTAAATAGAATGTGCGTTCCGAGTGTATGTTTTCTGTTCTGGGTAGGTTCAGTTGTTTTCTGTGCTCGGTTGGTTCAGTTGAGTGCTGCCTTCTCTATCTGACTTAATATTATGTTTTTGTAATCCCGGTCATTGGTGATTTCAGTGGGAGGGAGTTACATTTTTTATGTTGCAATGTATCTTCAAAGTATCCTTAATATGGTCATGGACCCGTGAAGTAATGTTTATTCATATGTGAAGTTGCACAAGTATGGAACAAAGATCAAGTAATGCAACAGAATTACTGTTTAAAATGTTAGTAGTCGTGGAATTACAATGTTTATTGTTTGGTACGACAGCTTATGAACTAGGATTGGTAGTGGTTAGATCGGGTGCTTCTGCATTAGATATACAAATGTAAAACTAAATTGCCTAATCATTTGAATTTTACTGATGCCTTTTTCTTTCTGATCGCATTTGTTGTTTGCATCACAGACCACAACCAGCAACACACAGGTATGTACTCAGACAACAACTATAGTTTAATAACTAGCTGGCAGCTTCCAATCAGCTATACCAGGGGCCCGTTTCATATCTTAGCTTAGATCGGACTTTTCTGTATATTATTCATGTTATTGGGATCATATGAAATGAACCCATACATTTTGTTGAAGTTCAATTAGTTATGTGTGATCATTCTAGTTCACATAACTTAGCTTGAATGTAAGTTAGCTGCCCTAATTTGGGAAAAGTCGAATCTGAGCTAAGTTAGTCTATAAAATTGGCCCCTGAACGGACCCTGTCGATATTTGCACTTTCAATCTCAATCATAACTTTTATAACATTGACCACGTAGCTTGTTACTGTATACCACTTCTTATAATAGACTTACGCTCAAATTTAAATAATTCATTATAGCCACTACAATAGTTTTATGATTACATACAACTACATGTACATGGTTTGTAGGATTTTATTAACTGTTACATGTCGACTATTGAACCCTTCCCCACAATTTGTTGTAGTAAATACTTACAATAAAGCATTTAAAGTTGTGCGTAAGTTTAGTGCTTGGATAAAACAGTACCCTGTCCCCGATCTCCCAAAGCATCTCAATCTGAGCTAAATCTCATCTCAAATATTGCCATGATTGTGTCTTGCAGTTAATGTACATAGGAGGCTGAACTCAACATGGGCATCACGTTGATTGCAGTAAACTTTCAAAAGCTCTAACATCAGACTTAGCAATCGCGAAAGCTCGGCCATTTCCGTTTGTCTCCGATAAATACAATGCATAAAGGCCGAGGTGATCAGAATGAAGATTTAGCTCAAATTCAGACTTTGATTTTGGAGCAACATCTTAATTTGAGCCGTGACCATGGTGACTTCAACTTGAGATACTTGGGGTTCAGATGAATCTGATGGCACATGCGTATTGAATATTTCAATGATTCTAAATAAGGTCATGGGCGGTCGAGGACAATATGTAACAAAACCAAGAAACTTTTACACACAAATTTAATATTAAAAACAAGAATTCACAAGAAACAATACGAATATCAATAAATATATTTAATAACAATATTCTCAATAATCACAAATGTTTGTGACGTAGTGCATTTTCACTAAAACATAAACACTTACAATATGCTCTCACGCATTGTGTACTTTCTGAAAGTATGAAAGTAAATGGCTACTTGCGACCACAGGGGCCCGTTTTGTAGACATATCTTAGCTAAGATTCGACTTTTCATAATCTATTTAGAGCAAATTAGGGCAGCTAGTACACTCAAACACAGTTATGTGAACTAGAATGATCATAAATAACTAAATTAACTTTACGAAAATATATGGGTTCACTTCATATGCTCGCAATAATATACCGATATGTCTATGAAACGAGCCCCAGGTGACCTTATCATGACAGAGGCCCTTTTAGGCTATTTTTAGCATAACAAAAATATGAACAATAATTATTAAATTGTAAAAATTGACCTACCGCTTAAAAATCCTCGTGAGTTTCCGTTATTGTACCGTGAAAATGTTTTGATTTGTTAAAATAACAACTCTGATTGGACAACGTATAAGCACGGATATTCAAGAATGCCATCTTAAATGTTCTTGGCTATACGGCCACTTATTCTTGTACTTGCAATGACAATACATATTATTTATGGTAGTATGGAACGGAGATAATGACCTGATCCTGATCTTTATGCATGCGTATACTAGTATTACAAGGTTTTTGTCTTGAAAATATCAATTTCTGGGAGTAAATTATTAATTATGCTAGAGCAGGTGAAAATGCAAATGGTATTACGAAGTACTCCATAGTGACGTCATAGTGACGTCACATTACGTCTCTATCGTGTGTCCATTCCAATAATGAAATTTGATTGAAACACAACACACATTATCAAGGGAGAGCATTCTTGATAATTGTCCTAAAAAGCTGCATATTCACGAACTAGGTGCGCATCATTCTAGTGCATATTTTATTAGAATAATGTTGTTTGTATGGAGTAAAGGTTTTAGAGAGGTGAAACTGAGTACTACTAGTTGTCAAATAAGATAATGAACAGTGATCACGAGTGTACATGCATGTGTTTTATACGTGTGTTCAAGCAACTTACATTCACAAAAGTATTAGTGCGAGTTTAAATTCTTACGTGTAGTTAGGAACCGTCCCCTCATTGCAGTGAGTTGCCAGGGTGAACTAACACCAGTGTTTCTGTACCCATTTGCACAAAAGTGTTCATAGTGTTCATAGGCGGATCCAAGGGGGGGCGGACCCGGCGTACGCCCCCCCCTAAAATCGCCGGAGCCTAGGTAATTTAATCATAAATTGGATGTAAGAACAATATTGATATGCAATTTTTTTTCGCTCGCTTCGCTCGCGTCAATAACACAATAATAAATTAATGGATTTTTAAGTGAACTTAATGCTCTATGCAAAAAACAAAATATGGGACAGTGGGACTGATTGGTAGCATAATGCCAAACATCGGCTACAGAATTGCCGAGATTCTTGCACATTAAAGATGTCAGTAATACAGTTGACTTGATTTTCTTATAAACCTGTGATTTTCATTAAAAAATAAGATATCTCAAAATGCAGCCGACGAATTCCGTGGTTATATTTAAAAAGTCACGAGGCAGAAAGCCACTGGTCTCCCTAGTCGCTGGATCCCAAGTATTTCACATTTCCTCTTAAACAAAACTGAAGCCCTGGAGTTCGCAGAGTATGCTGCTCAGATAGACATTGCATTTTTTCTTCGTGACGAATTTACAGAAGCTATATATATATATATCAGTGAATATTATCCAGTCGATAATCGTTAGTCCTGGCTATGCTGCTCATATAAACAACGATTTTTTTGCTCGCTGTAGAACTACGTAAATTCAATGAAAGCCGCCAAGTTTTGATTTACCAATGAGTTGGTTGGGTATGCTGCTCAGATAAACACTGATTTTTTTTCTAATTCTTACAATTACTACATCAGTGAATATAACCAAGTAATAAGGATGTGGTGTTTGCTGCTGAAATAGATAATTGCATTTTTTCTTGCTCGCTGCGCTCGCACAACCACTATCAGTTAATGTTGTCAAGTAGGGAATGAGTATGAGGGATATGCTGCTCAAATAATTAATTCATATATTCTTGCTCGCCTTGCTCTCACATTAACTTTATCAATGAATATTTTAAGATAAAGAACGAAATTGTGTGGAATGCTTCTCAGAGATACATTTTTTCTTGCTCGCTTCGCTCGCGCATTTTCTTGGGGGGGGGGGGGGTATCAATACATGAATGTACGCCCCCCCTAACGCCTAATCCTGGATCCGCCCCTGGTGTTCAAACATTTTATGCTGGCATTAAACAACATCTCAAACTAACACTGCCGGTAGTAGTTATATTATTTCTACATTCATGTCAATAGGCACATGGTTTCAAGTTATCTCAGTAAAAAATTCTGAGTGAACCCTATACATTGTATATCGAGAAGGTTGGCCAGCCTGCATGTTAAGCTGCAACGGATATGACGTCACAGGAACTGATATCCGTGTTTGTTGTCGAAATGTCACATTCGTTGCGGCTAAACATGACCGTTGCCAAACATTTTCTCTATATAGGGTATACTCGGATGATTTTGACTCAGCTAATTTGAAACCACGTGCCTGTGTTCAGGTCAATTACAATGTACAAGTATTGAGTAAAGACGGCGAGTGCCAAATAAGCAAGATGTTATGCTAGTCTTCATTGTTTGATTGCGACCGTCTTGGAACTAACACATGTTGGATGGTTGTCATTGGTTACAACTTACAAGCTATCACACGCGAATTTTCCGAAAACACCCGAATGTTTAATTTGTCGTCGATTGTATAACTTGTAAGTCTAAAGGTTGGCTTGGATCATGGTCAGAATAACTCACCGTTTCAGTTCTATATTTATCAACTTTAATTGGCGAATTTATATACACGTCTGGATCAGTTTTTGAATTCATTGCTAATTTATCGCCGAATATGTTACCTACGCTCTTCAATTCAGCGGAACCGGAAGTTGAAGTTGGTAAATAAATAGGATAACTCGCTAACTTCCGGTCGTCATCAAAACTATCTTCAGTGACGTCAATATCAGAAGAACAATCATCAGAACTATCGATGTCAACACAGTTATCGTCCTTTGAATCCACCTCCGTGTAGGAGTTATCGGTCGTGTCTGGACTTTGTACTTGGTGACCAGAAAAATCAGCACATCCAAAAATTGAACCGTCGTCTCCGAGCTTTAACCGTTCGTGTATCCTCTTGTGTCGCTCTAGATTGCTTTTGTGACTTGTCGCATAATCACAATTTGGACACGTGTAATCTTTCTGTCCGCTATGAACCGATAGATGGCGCTTCAGCAACGCTTTCCGGCAAAATCGCCTGCCACAATATGGGCAAGAATATCCATTGTGATGAAAAATCATTATATGCTCTCGAAGCGAAGCCTTTGTACTAAAACTGACCCCACAACATTCCAACAGCTTGTCACATGTTTGGTGCATTGTAGATATATGACGTTTTAAGTTATTTCGTCGATCCGTGACGTAACGACAATGTGGACATGGGAATAACTTCCCGCGAAAAGTATTACATACAAGCATCGCAAGCTCCAAGTAGTTCCGGTTTATCGGAGTTTTGACTTTGTGAGTTTCAGCGACAGACGAATGCGCTCTGTTTAAGGAATGAATAAAGTTCAAATTTTGCAGCTCCTGAGCCTGGCCTCCTATCCCAAACGAACCGAAAGGCATTGTGGGATATGGCAATAATGGCGTTGGTATGGCAACGGCGGATCCCGGATTTGAAACAGGACCCAGTGATAGAACGGGCATTGGATGGAACCCGGCGCTTGCTGCGTTGATTTGGAAGTTTGTCAAACTTGGTCGCATTTCAGCTGGACGCGTATGTGCTGGTAATGGGTGACGTATTGGTTGTGGTGCCGGAAGTTGTTTTGCAAATTCCGCTGGAAGTCTTCCATTTGGCACATCGCACAAACCCGGAGCTCTGAAATGGACAAATAAAGTGAACATTAAAAATTTACATGTCGTAGAAATCATAAAGCTGCATTGAACAAAATATACATACAGTAAAACATGTATGACAAATTTCAAACCTTATTGTAGTATTAGGTTTTCTGCCTCAAAGTTATCATTAGTATATTGTGTTTTTTAGCTTTAAATGTGATAGTACCCTTTGTCCTTTTTTCAATTTGACATATTCCATTATTGCTACCATGTTTCATTGTCTAACTGACTGTTTAAGTTGTTTTAGTCTGACCTTTTTATAGTTCTTGACACCATTTTGATTACGAAAAAAGGAATGCTTATGATGCAATGGATATCTCACATTTAGATATTGATTTCTAGTTATAAGTGCCATTTCGAGTGAGTATATCTACTTTCCAATGAAGCGTTTCAAACTTATTATTAGTCTGATTCACTGTTGTACTATAGCGTTTTAGTAACGTAGTGATCTAGGGGAGGTAATCCAGACTACCTTATTGTGTCATTGGCATTTTAATCGCTTTTAAAACGTACTGTCTCCATAAGTTTAATTTTATTAGTGATCACAGAAAATTAAATTTCTAGTCATTCGTCTGTGGTCACCAGGGGTGAAATAATTTTCGATCTTACACCAAAATCAACAAACACAATATAGTATATATGTGTGTGTTTGCGGCTTGTATGTGTGTGCTACCATCGACAAAAATCTTCTCACGTTTGTTAAAAGAATAATGTTACAAAAACAATTATGTTCGTGAAAAATAAATTTGTTTCTTGAAACGTGGATCATTTCGTTGATGTTTTGAAATAGTAAAAAGGCGAATGTCAAAGTGAGAAATGGAAAATTTCATTTTAAGAAGAAATTGTCAACGTGTTTGAGTGACGTTTCGCACCAGGCAATACATGGTAGAACTATGTGCGTCTAACCAGTAAACAATTAAATATATAAGGTGTCAATTACACCTATTTTGGGCTCGTATTCAGTTGTCTTGAGCACATGCTGCGAGCCCATGGGCTTTTGAGTATAAGATTCACGTGTCATGAGTATGGTGGATTATGGGTAACTTAGGTAAAGCCCATAATGTTCTAACGGTACAAGGCGTGTTCAGGGAGATAAGATGTTCTGGTACTGAACAGTGTATTGTTTTCTTATAGGAATCGGAGGTCATCTTCGTAGCGCTTAAATCAACGCGACGCCGTACCCGAGGGAACTGGATACCGGATTTTATTAGTGGTTGCTAATATTTTGAATACATTAGCCATGTACATGCGCCTGTTATTCAACGCCACATGTAGGTAGGGTGTATAGGACAAATACAATACATTGTTGACCTGTTTTGACAATGAATTTGGATGCATGAGACGGCAGACGAATACCATGGCTGGTTACTGCAACTCTATTTCAATGTACGAGGGGATTTCCGAAAGTTCTGGGCTGGTATTCACAAAGCATCTTAAGTGAAAACTTAAATATTTTGACTTAAGTCAATAATAAGTGCAGCTCATATATCCCGCAATTTAAAAAATAATCCATGTCTTCTTAGTGATTATAGTAGCTGTTTACATAATACTTCAAAACTATGTAAAATATTAAGCATCTTGATTTTCTTGCTTAGCTGATACACCTTAGAAAAAATCAAGATTTTAAGAAATTCCTAAGTTTTCTGCTAAGATGCTTTGTGAATACCAGTCCTGATTTTTAAAGGTTAATATTTACCGAAAGATCAACCAGCGAGACATTCATCTTATGGTAAATTGTCATTTATATTGTCAAATAAGTTTCATCGTTAAATCAAGTCTTTATTATTATTATTTATTATTATTATTCATAGTAAAATAATTATAAGTCAGGGAATTTCAATTCAATTGATATTCAAACAATATATGGTACTACCAGAGACTATAGATAACATTATCTCGTACTAGGTATTGACTGAAATGTCGCTTGAACGCGAGGTAGACGCATGTATATTTCAGAGCGCGCTTTTCAAGTATCATTCAGGCTGATTAACTATTATTTGAAATATAATGATAATAATAAGCACTTTATTTGTAGAGGGGGCTTACTTGACATTATTGTCAATCTGCCGTTAGGCCCTTAACAGTAAAACATTGAAACAACAGAAACATGACATCAATAAATCTAATGACTATGTACAAAATATCTGCCGTGTGGATATATAACGAAATTATAAATATGTCATAAAATTTATTTAAGATGGTAGACATGACAGTTATTTTAGTGAAATAACATACATAACAACTACAATCTTATTACATACCAACACTATTGTACATGTAGGTCTTCATAAATTTATAGGTATCAAAAATGTGGTCCACATTATGTTACCTCATAGTATAGAACCATTTTATACAAAGGGCTTTGAACTGATTGAGTGTAGCAGACGGCTGAATATGACTAGATATGTATAACAGTCCCTTTAAAACACGTCAAGTTATTTCTAAACTTCAGCTTGAGTTATCATTATCAAATAATTAGCAATATATACAACCCAAATACGAGACCATTTTTCAGCAATATCCCTACTTAATTATAAAAATATACTGGACTATCAGTCATTCCAAACAATGTCAAATATTCTAGATTTAAATGTGTACTTTCATTTAGGGGGCGTTATAAATGTATAGTAAGTTACTAAAGTTTGATTTTGGAAGCAAAATCTTGTGTCATGCCCTAAATTTTAAAAAGTGGGTGGGGTAACGGTTACCATTACGCATGCCAGGGACACATCAATAATGCTTTTTATTATAGTTGAATTAATTCGACTAACTGCAAATTAAGATAATGTATACTTTTATTTGTTTTTTGAAATACTATTTCCATGATGTGACGTCATAAATCTAAATCTCAGAACTCGTGTTTACAGCCATGTTTAGTCGCAGCAGATATAACGTTACATGTATTCAGTCGTGTAACAAGTACATTGTCTACATGCATTATATATAGTATAGTTTATTTCCAAATCCAGAAGGTCGTAGACCTATGAGGACAACATATTTACATTCTAAGATCATAGTGGCAAATGTACAGTTATCAATACAAAACATATATACATGCATAAATGTACCCTTACACGCACACACTCACGCACGCACACTCACACGAACGCACACACGCATAAATACTTCTAACACACCATTTTTACACTGCTAATGAAAATGATGATATATGACTACTGAATTATAAATATGGAACATAATACTTGACAACAAAAACAATGCAAATGTTTTGTATAGATAAATCAATGTAACTGTATAAGCATTAAGAAAGTGTTTAAAAGAATAGCCTAGTTAATCATTATAGTATATAGTGTTGCGTTTATTGAATGCTTTATATACAAACAAACTTAAATTCTTTAACAATGTTTTATTGTTTGTGTTTAACAATTCAATGAATTTAAACATGTTTTTGGTCGTACTCTATAATAAGCAGGTATATATCTGTTACGAAATTCGTTATATAACGGACACTGTAAAACAAAATGCATTTCATCTTCCAAAGAATTACATCTGATACATTTTCTCTCATCAAATGGAACGATATTTGGGTTAGCCCATCTACCAGTTTCAACATACAGTCTATGGGAAGCTACTCTAAGTTTTGACAGGACAATGCGATATTTAGACAAATCAAGGATATCAAGATATTGTTGAAAAGAGAAAGAAACGTTTAAGTATTTATATAAACTAGCTCTACTTGACTCTTGTAGCCTACCATTCCATTTTTGAATAAACTGATCGAAATAAATTAATGAGAGAAATAAAAAAAAATTCTCATTCTTTTTGACAAAAATGTACACAAAGTGATTTTAAGATTTTCTTTCTCACACACTCGTTCTCTTTCACACTCTCATTCATGCCAGACAATCATACACAGTTACGTTCTATACAAATACTTACATTTAACTATTATCATTAAAAAAAACATAAAAAAACAACAACAAAAACAATACATTTACAGACAGTACAAAATAACACATACTCATATTCATAACTAAGATATTTAAAAATAGGAAACAGAGAGTTTTTTTTATTTATTTCTTGTTTTTGTTTATCTTTGCATTAATGTTTATTTACTGTACCATAATGACAGTTTACGATTATGTAATTGAAAATGTGTTCCATTTGTGACAGTAGGACTCATATGTGTTATTATTTAGTGCAATTTCAGCCTCAATTTTTAATTTACATGAAAGATATTTTTTAAATACTGAGAACTTTGGAATAATCTTCCTGCACCTCATTCTGTAAATAAAATTTCTCATTAATATCAGTAGATAGTTTATTTGCTTTGTGTATACTTTTAGCTCAGTATTTCCTAGTATGGCATCTAATTTGTTTACTCGAAAAGTTATTGATTTTGAATATAGATAATTATTGAATTGATTCCATAGATGTTGGACAACATGGCTGCATGTTTGACTGCATCTCGTATTGAAATTAGAACTTTTTGACTGCATAGATCTTAGATAAAAATTAGAACTTTTTTACTTTCCCTCGTACAGCGATTACAACTTTTTGACATGTGTTGTTATATTTTCTTAATCACATTCATTACTTAGAATACCGCTTATGTACAAATATTAGAAAATCTTCCACGTGTTCGCGCATGTTAGCATTACTTTCGGTATGTGTCGATTTTGTGTCACCGAACAGCAACATTTTGTTCTGTTAAATCAAGCACATGAGGTGTTATTGTGAATATACAATTCAGCAGAATAAATGTGATTTATCATACAGCGTAACAGATGTATTTGACGTGATCGCTAATAATCTTATGTTTCTAAGAATTGCAATTTCATTAAATAGAGATTTGCGCACGAGCTGCGCACATTGACTGCGAGCACATTGTCGACTATACTCCTGTCTAGATCCATGCTGAGATTAGTTTTCTTATATTAATAATACATTAAATATACCTGTATTTACATTTAATGTGATATATGTTTCAGGTAAAGTTTTGCCCAGTATTCAGAATAGAAAACGAAAGTGTGTGACCGAAAGTTTGAAAAAAAACTGTTCTCCGTGCGTCAATTCTATCTTTATTTGACGTCATATCCGGTGTCAAGCGATAACTATCAGACGCCATGTTATCGGGTCGATATTGACCCAAGTACATGTAGCAGGATAAATATTGATACTAATATTAAACCCAGAGGAGAATCCCTTCTTGAAACGTTCATCGTACTTTAAGTATAAACACACTACCCCACCCTTGACGGGCAAATTAAAATCTCATTAACGCTGTTAGCGTGACATTCGCTTGTGACTTCGCTTGTTAATGCGTTATTCTTACCCTCTACATGTTCAAATATAGCGTCGCTGAAAATAGCAATGCATTATTACACCCATATCAGAAATCCATGCATTTCAAAATTGATTTTTACGGACGGTGTTTGAAGTATTCCTGATGCATAGACACACAAATACAGTACACCCTGTCATCAATCATGGTGTCCATGTTTTTTATTCACTCTAACTATGATTGTGACAAATTACTTTCTTTGATGTATGGTCAATTTTCAGCATGATGTCAATTATTCGTCTAGAATTATTCAACGATTAGTATATTAAATAAATGTCCAGCTATTTAGTGTGATTATGTAATTCATAGCCTCGTTTGTTATATTATTTTAAATATCGAATATCGTCTAAGGTCCATGTTCAATATCCTGGCTCAAAGCGGAGAGTCAGGGCGACCGGTTAGCTCAGTTGGTAGAGCCCTGTCATCCTGCTTGGAAAACTTGGGTAGGTTATATGTCATTTCGCAAGCTCGTACGATGATGTTACAGTAATGAGTTCAAGAAATAAAGTTTTTAGATCAACTCCTGGTTACCGAACACGGACTGAATGATTATAGAAAGCTTCATAAAATCCACAGGCAAATCCAGCGGATATTCTCTAAGTCACATGATTTCGTGTAGAGTATGCTTTGGGGGAAATAGTTCAAAATAAATTTCATCAATGAAGGCTTAAATGAAAATAAACTGACATGAAATATTTGTGTATCGTCCAGTATTTGCACTGTTCTAATGTAAGAGAGACTTCAATAACACATCGATAAAAAAATTGAAGTCAGTATTTAATACATTCTGAATTGTCAATATTGAGCGATAGTACACATTGACTAGGAATTTTTACATTATAATATAATTGGAGGGTTCAAATAAAATAAATGTAGACTATTACCTAGAATATAGCAAAAGGTCACACGGCCCATGAAAACAGCATCGTCATTTCACCCAGTGTAGCAATACCACGTGACTTTTGGCTACAGATCCAAGTGTAGCAATACCACGTGACTTTTGGCTACAGATCCAAGATGAAATTTGCTTAACTTCGAAAACAAAAATAGCCATAAGTATTTTATTTCTTCATCGATTTTTAGGAAATATACACCATGCTAAGAGGACAATTATTTGCTTTCCATGAAATATAATATCTTTTTTCAGCATCTGTGTCGTTGTTGTTTTGTTTTGTGTCCAGCACCCTGTGAAACCTTGGAAACAACAGGTTATTGCTACACTGTAAAAAAATGTGATCGAATATGTCTACCATCACCAAAGTTAGGGTGCCCTGAACGTGTAATTGTGACGACGCTGTAAAAGTTATTATTTCTTATTATTACCCCTCACTTTGTTTGTACTATTTTGACTGTAACGTCCATGGTACCACGTGACTGGACTTGTTTTTACAGAGTGATGGGAAATTTTTAACAGCATTTCCTTGAAAAAAGTTCGGGGTAATAAAATAAATAACACATAGCTTTGTGAGTAACAGTAAAAATGTCAGCCTGAGGAAAGTACTGTTACCCAAGGCCGAAGTAGAATATACTAGCATATGAACATCCCAAATAAAATGTTTGTCTGCAAGTCGATAGTTCTACTGAAATTAGTAATAAATAAAATAAATAAAGAATTAAACATATTCCAACATTTACTTTTTCTGTTCGCATGTAATTGTATCAATTCTAGTCATTACCTTAAATATACTTTAGCTAGAGTTATTATACTGACGTTATCACTATTGTTTCTATTTTACTTTATGACTATTGTAGTATATTATTATTATCCGTATAGTAATTATTACAATATTCTTCCAAACGACATGTCGCGATCTATGACATTTGTATAGGCCCTTCGTTTGCAACTCAGTGTATAACGATAGTTCCAAATTAGTCTGGAACATATTGTTTTAAGTTCCACTGGCCAACACTATTGTAGTCATAAGGATACTACCCCAGTCACATTATCTTGACACCGGGCGAACGAGCAGAACTAACAATGCCGGGCATCAATCAAGTGGGAGTTATACCAGTGCCATGTTAACGTCTTTGGTATGTCACGGTATGTGATCGAACCCGAGACCTCCTTCATCCCAAGCAGACGAACTGCCACTATGCTATCGAGGCGGATATATTAACTCATAAAGTTCTGTTAGACAAAGCATCAGTGTCACAGTGCCATTGGACCCGGAAGTCTCCGATATTATTACGACACGTATAACTTGTGTTAACATTGTGAAATACTTTATAGGATCTATTATCATTATAAAAATAATCATGTTATGTATTATATTATCAATACACATATTTATAATGATTTTATTTTTTCATCAGGGTCATGATTATCAGCGGGCCTGAAATAAAAACTTTTTGTTTCACCTCTCGCGACCCATAACCTGGGAGGCCCGATTAGGTAGGTAGATAATATCCTCAGGAATATTGAACGACTTTCGTTTATCATCAATTTCGTCCAAAACAGTTTTTTCTGATTTCTCTATATTTTTAAGGTAGGAGATAATTTGAGGCTGGTGGGTAGCAGGATTGGAAGCAAACAATATTATTTTTTTATTTTAGGCCATATAATGAATTATAATACTTGTGCCCGGTTGTCTAACTGTAGTTAAAAAACTCAGCCGTTCAGCCACCCTTTCAGTTTGACAGTTGGCTACCTATGGAAACCTGCGTTCGAGTATCACCGTGGAGACTGTTTCTTCTCCTGGTGGGTGTGCAGCCAACATCGATCTGCGGCGCCCAGGACTATCGAACATGTTCAGACACAGCCCTCTCGGGTACCAATTCACACCTTGGTCGAGTGGAGCTTGTGGTTTATTCTTGCTCAGAGAAATTAAGCAGTGGTCAAGTCAGGGTTGAACCCGGGACCTCGCGATCCCGAAGCGCGCGCCCTACCTCAAGGCCGCCGCTCATTTGTACTATTTTTGTTTCGTCTCATTTATGTACATACATATAACAAACACATTTAACATAAAAATAGAACTAATTAGGTACGTAACTATTCAATCTTGAATTATAAGAAAAAATAATAAAATATTCTGATAACCATAATTTCAACAGTCTCTTAGTTGTCACTAAAATAACAAGAATAAATAAAAAAATATACTAATACATTATTTACACAGATAAAAGTGTCGTCTTTGCATAAACATAAAGCAGCTTTTGCACAAATTCTCAAAACATTCTTCTCTGTTAAAAGAACCCTTAGTGTATTACTATTATTAAGAGAATAAAAGTCTGGACAGACAGATGTAACCTGTTCAAACAGGATGTCTTAAATATCTTATTATGCCTAATGTGCCTGTCATGACAATGGTGATGCTAATTACAATTACTAGCGAATTCAGAAAAGTTCCAATGTCTTTTTAAGATAGTCTATTTGTTTATTATCATATTAATTATTACTATTGCTATTTTATCATATTCTGGCATTAAGAATAATTTATGATAATATTTTTATTAGCAAATGATAGTCTTAATAAATATGACAATTGTTTACTTTATTATTACCTGTAAGGCTGGTACTAACGTTAATAACAATACAATACATTTTTATTGTATTATATTGTTAATAATAGAATACAGGCGAATATTTTATTCTAATTTTGTGAATTATATAGTCCGACTAAATAACCTTTTATCTCAAGGAGTTTATTTAATTAACTAATTAATTAATTAGAATATGATTATATCAATATGATGTAATTTTAATATGGTTTTATACTTTATTACTACGAGTGCTGCTCTTGTTAAAATGCATAATCAATTAGTTTATAATTATTTATTTTTTATTATATATATTTATTTATTATACAAGTTTTTCCAACTGTTATTAATCACTCTCGGCACCTCATCCTGATGTTAGCCATCGCCACCTGTGTATGAGAGAAGAGAAGCCAGTTTCCCTTTTATGCTGAGCGTCTAGCAAGGGAATTTCTGGTACCATTTTATTTCGTCTTTGGTTTGACGCGACCAGGGATCGAACCAGAGACCTCCCGCACTCGAAGCGGACGTTCAACCACTAGGCTATCCAGGAGAATGCAGAATCCATTGTACACAATGGGATTATTTCCACTAAATTCCTAATTCTTATTTTTCAACGTAGTCGTGTTTTCTGGGTACATTACGTCAATAAGAATAATAATAATTATTATAATAATAATAAAATAAATAAGTAAGTTAAATAATTGGAATCAATTATTTATATACCAAACGCATTTGAGTAGGAATCGTCGCCCGGCATATGAGCCTCTTTCAAATAATATAATGCCAAAATTATATATCTACATCTTAGTGTGAGTGGACTCTAATCTCAAATTACTTGAAGAAAACATAATTCCCCTATAAACCCCTCGAGAACGTACAAGTATCAGTGACCACTAATGCTTACAGTTTTATACACTCATGTCAATATCCATCACTCATTGTCTGGAACACACGAAACACATCATCCCTATGTCTTACACAAATATTCTAGTATCCTCTAACGACATTAATGATACTCTTAGTCAGTGGTTTTCTCTGTGACAATTTCTTATGTAGGGAACCGATACGGGATTGTTGTTTCTCAAACAATCTTAATTCAATTCAATTTCAAACAATTTAAATGTGGTACTACTATTTAACTTAATTAAATAACACATTTTCTCGTATTAAATGTATATGTACAATAAATTAAATCATTCCTAAGAGAAACAATAATTTAAAAATCGAACCAAATTCAGCCAAACGAATTTTAGATGTCATTCATGCATATTTCCCACTGGTCTGTCATGTTCCAATATCGTTAATGGCTAAGACATGCCTCAACCTTTTCTTGCAATAAATTGCATACATGATTAGGAAAATTAAATTCTATCATGTCATCATACATTGTTTATTCTTATTTTCTGCATATCTTTTAATTTGTACTTCTCAATGATATGACAAAAAATCTCTAAATAAAAAACCTCTAAAAATCGGTGTTCGGTGGGGGGGAGAATTTGGGAGAGGGGGGTCACTGTACTAACTATCAGAATGATTATATCGAAACACAAGTAATCATGAGTAGTTCATTCAAACCAATATGGAATGGTACATTGGGACACTGTCAATAACTAAATATGCACAGAAATAAAGATGTCAAATTTGAACACCACCACCAATTTACCAGTTTCAATGTAATTATAAAAATAATGCATACCCACTTCAAACAGGGCTGATTACTCGAAAATTGAGTTCCGTGACCTAATGTTTTTTGTCATCATATTTCGTGTCAACATAGATTTCTCTACTACCTGGCAAAATGTGAACAAAATCTTAAAGAGGGATCCAAACCGCTCCAACATCATTAACCATGTAACATAATATTGACTTTAGAATAATAATAAAAAATTTGAGTACATATGATTGTTTTCAGCATATATATAGATATATATTTTAAATTTTATGTTTGCATATCCTTGACTCTGCAGTTTATTTATGTCATCATAACAGCAATCACAATGTTCGATGAAAGTATGGTTTTATAACGACACAGCGACACCGTCACACCGACAAGTAAAGCTAGAACCATCGTTATGGTACTTGTCAATACAGCGACTTATGAAACTGAGACAGGAAAGACTGTTAGCAATGATCGCTGCTTCGTAAGATCTAAATACTGTTATTCACAATTTTGATTTTGGTTGATATGTATGTTACTTTGCTATATGTATGTGTCTATGTTTACCTAGGCCATATTTTTTTCTGATTTATTTAAATGGCTGAAGGTATGTTTATATGCCGATCTGCTTTAAATAAATGATAAATTATAATGCTGTTTAGTGAACATGCCTTGTACTCACAGGTTACTGTATCATGGAAAAAGATTTTTAAAAATTGAAACAAAATTGTAAAATTTATACATCTAATAGACTATAAACTGTATATTAATATCTGTAAAACAAGTTCTTCATCAATGATACATTTACCTGTGGTTCTACTCGCCACAGAACCACGTTCAGTGCATGGTATGGCTCTAACATAATTACCTATACGTAAGAAATTGAATATATGTCACTGAATTAAACATGAGAAAACGTAATTTTGATATTCTGTGAACATGTGGTCAGAAAGTGTTTGTATTGATGAAAGTTATAATAATAATAATAATAATAAAGACTATATTTATAGAGGGAACATACTTGACATAATTGTCAACCTGCTGTAAGTCACCAAACAGTAAAGCATTGGAACAACAGAAACGTGGCATCAATAAATCTAATGAGCAAGTACAAAATATCATGCGTATGGATATATGATGAAGTTATAAATATGTCATATAATTTGTTTAAGGTGGTAGACATGACAGTTGTTTAAGTGAAATAATATACGTAACAACTACAATTTCAAATTATCCTTTTAGAACTATTTCTTTCATTACCAAATTCTAATGAGTTGTAAGTAAAGCATTTACACGTCTTAATCTATCAACGAAAATTTTACAAACAATAAAAATGGTCATTTTTTAGTCGGCAGCACAATGTTGCAACAGATACTTGAATACAGATTATTTGATGCTGTTGATTTTTTTTCAATGTTATCTATCCAGCTAATGCAAGTTAAGGTATATTTCGTCATATATTTTCAAATTTTCTGTGAGCTTGTTTCAGTACTATTTCATATAATCAATAACAAACGCTCATTGAAATATAAATTAAAATGATAACAATAATACAAGCCTATTAATCTTATGACGCATAACGATAACATGGTCGCGACTGAAATTATCGATAATTATAACATTGCATAACTTATTTCCACAGTCCATTATGGGGTAATCAAGCGTTTGTTTAATTTTTTAGCATGAAAAAAAAGTATTATTTTAAAAGTCTAATCTAATAGATGTAATAAGACTTACCCTATATGCGGCGGGAACATGTCTGTACAGGTTCGAGTCGTATTTCGTGCGTACAGTGAAAGTCTGACTTAGCTTTGCTAAAACATTAAGTCTGTGGTATTGTGATGCAAATTTGTTAATTATTTTGCATCAGAAAACAGATAGTCTGTGGTTTCAACACGCAGGTAACGTGCTTAAAGAAAACAGAGTTTCACGCTCCTAATATCCGAACACACGAAAATAAAATGAAACATCAGTTTAGACTATTCTTTCTACTTAAGTTACCTGTGAGTCCTCAGTGATATCTATTTTATTTCTCGGTAGGCGGTGCTACCAGCCACGTGACTATTAATTTTAACCCCACGTGACCTCCGCTGAGTTGTACAAAGCAACTTGCGCACAGAAACTTGTTCAATACTCAATCAAAAACTCATTACCGAGCGCCTCACGATTGGATTATTGCTGTTTACCAATAAACCACGCCTCCTGGAACGCCTCCTGGAAATCCAATTACCTTTTAAGAAAACGAGCAAGTTGCAGTGTTTGAATATATTCACTGCGACGACATGCTTTGAAAGTACAGCTATAATATATATACACCAATTTGAAAGCCAATTCAAGCGATTTTGCTTTCAAAATAATGTTTTTACAAGTTTTGAAACAAATTCTGTCGCTGAATCTGTAATTTATGCATCGCAGTTCGTTGATTCGCCAGTCACAAGCGGACCGGTGATATCAAGAAATCCAATACTGACAGATCATTGTTCTCACGACGGGGCGCCTTAATTGGTGCTTAATTGAATTAAATAAACACCACCATTTTAAAGTTGTGTCTTTTCACCGCCTTTAGTGACAAAATGATCGCGTCTCATTGCTATTCACTGAATATATTGAGGCATAATTCTAGTTTTGCGAACAGTATTTTCCGGAGGGTAAAATTATATCGATACCCCTCCCACTGCGTTAATCAGCGGTATTGTACCGATGAAATTGGTACCGTACAAAACTGATTTGAACGCCACTCAGGGGGGTAGGGACGGAAATTTGTCAGCCAAATATGTCCATTCTTTTGCGAACAAAAATCTGCTCTTTTCTCGTGAAAGCTAGGATATCGCATAACGTTGAGGCTCGCTTCGTATAGCTCTATGTACTCATTTTATGTTCGATTTGACTAATAATTTGGGTACGCTGTCAGTTGGCGATGATGCTATTACTATTCATGTATTCTGCGATTTAGGGATCTGAATCCGAACCCCGCCGTGAGGGGAACATGTGCTCCCTTGACACGAACCAATGATGATGTAGAAAGGTGACAATATCGCCACGGTTTCTGCTAGACAAAGAAAATACAGGGCGCTAGGAAGAAACACAATAGATCGCGAATGAGTGAAAATGAAATTAAACAATGAATAATATTGTAAACACAGCAAGAAATCAGTATTTAGCAGAAATCAGATCCCAGAGTTTGCAAAAAGTCCACAAGTTGTGCATCTGTACGCGGGTTACTTTGATCGTTTGTATTCACTGACAGCTGATGTGTGGTCGCTTTTTTCATATTAGTAGTTGAATATGTAATATAATTTATAAAATAACGGAATTTATCAATTCGTGCGAGTTTTCTGAAAACGATATCAAAACGAGCCTCTGGGCAGTTGTCAACATTTTGTCAAACATGTTATATTTAATACAATGTACATTAAAAAAGTTGTAATTTATACAAATTTGATATTTCTCTGAGAACTACTAATTGCTGGTATAATTTCATATTACATTTCTGTGCCACACATGCATAGTAATTACATGGTAGTCAACGCCTTGCCGACTACACGTCTGGGATATCATTTAGGATATAAAATACAAGATATGGATCAATTAAAGAAAAAAATACTACAATTTTGCATGCATACATAAACTTTTGACAAATGCGGATTCGACTCCCAGGTTTTGAATATTTTTATTACCTGGCGTTGGCTACGTTCATATCCTACACGCCACGTGGTGTTGTCAGAACGTTGCTTGCTGTAGAACATCGTGCCTTCAAAAAAAATGCCGAGCATAGCCTTTATTTGTCAGTCAGCTTTCTGCTGAAATATGGCAGGCATATATGTGTGCCTCCACCCGGATTTAAACCCGGGTCACCAGAATAGACGGCAAGCGTGCTAACCATAGATCTGCCGATACATAGTTCATTACCGAAACCCGTGATAGGTTGTTGGTTAGGTTACCTGTCCTTCGCATAGGACAGCAAAACTATTTAAAAAAGGAATTAAACCCTACGAAAAATGTGGACAAGTTGTCCATTGGTGAAAGCTACTGACTGCTGATCCGAAGGTTGTGGGTTCGATCCCGCCTCCCGTCGGATAAAAACAGAAATACCTCAAGTTCAGTGCATCCCACCTAACATAACTAACTTCACTAACAGTCTTTCGAACGAGACTTTAAAAACTGAGGGCACGTTACAGCAGGCACGTGAAAGGAACATGGATGCTTCGGGAACTGGGACATCTCTGTATCATGCACTATCCCCTAAAAACTAAAATGACTAACCTCTTCTGGGGGCCTCGCCCATATGGGTCGCCCGGTGGCAAGGATAATTAAAATCATTTCAACAACAAACAACAGATAGCATTCTTTTTCAGAAAACTCTGAGCTACCGTTCTATAGTAAGGTATCAGGTAATACCATCTCAACATATGAACACATAATTCGAGTCCAATATCTGCTCATATTTAATCTCAATAATGAGACCAACTCAGCTGTAAGTGATAACAAGGTCTTGTTATTGCGGGTTTACCTTTACTGTACATAGAAAGGTTCTAAATATTTTAAGTTTCAGTTTATACTAATTTTATTTTAGGTCGATTGTGACTGAACAAGTTTTTTTCAACTTATATTAATCACTCTCGACACCTCATTCCTGATGTTGTCCGTCGCCACACGGGTGTGAGAGGAGAAGCACTTTCCCATTGTTTGTTGGTCGGTTAGCAAGGGAAGTACTGGTACCGTTTGTTATTTCGTCTTTGGTATGACGCGGCAAGAGATCGAATCCGAGACCTCCCGCACTCGAAGCGGACGCTAGGATATCGAGGCTATTTTAAGTTTTTACACAGTTTATTAAAAAATTAAGTCAGCCAGTCTCCAGAAAAACCTGCCGAGTATTTTGACAAAAAATGAATGAAAAACCATAATGAAGTTAGTTATTTCAACATAATTCATGAACAAATTTAAAGCTAAGATATAGTACTATAAGGGTAAATTATTAAAACTGAATGTTTTTTTTTCTTATTTTTAGGAGAGCTTTTTCAAAATGTTATTACATACATTAAGTAAACAATATCAAAATAGCAGGTTTTCTTGGAGACTGGCTCAAGTATATTCAAAACTGACGATACTGACGAGTTAATGAATGTATGTTCAAAATGAACATCGAATTATTGTTTCCCTGTCAGCAGGCGCGAGTATCCAAGACAGACAATTATTTAATATTTTGTCGTGTCCGACTATGGTGTAACTGTGTCAAGTTTATATAAATAATAAATACCTAAAAGGCATTTAAAAATGGTTACAACAAACTCGAAAGCAAACACATAAAAGTATGCAAAGTAAGCATAGATTTGGTCTTAAAATCAAGAATCATCAATATTCTATTTTTTGACAAAAATCCAAAATATTCTTTGGTCAGGTTATAACGACTTCACCTTGTATTTGTCTCCTCCAGTATTTTCTGCTTATTTCAAAAAAACACTTCGTATAAAATAGCTTTTAGAAAACTGTTTTGTTACAACAGTAATTATAATTGATGCACTTTTGGTGTTCATTTCTGTTAATTCCAAGTTTCATTTTTAAAATAAAATACGTGAGTTTTAATAATATTCAAGGCTTTCGAGCCATTATTTCTGGTCACATTTATTTCAATTTACTTTTAAACAATCAAATCTTAGCGGAATAAAACTGGTGGCGCACTGCGACTACAGCCAGCCAAGGAACTTAATAATGACAGCTTAAAATAAATTTGACTGTTTATTAAAGATGTATTTAATTTAAAAATAATTATTGAAATATAAGAATATTGCAAATGAAAAAAGGCTGCTTAAATGTTGGTAGTTGTCTTATTCAAGCATAGTAACACCTGCCAGCAACACGTCAGTTTAATATAATTATCTCCGCCGAAGGCAAAGGGATATAGTAATCAGTGTGCGTCCGTCTGTCCGCCCGTCCCATTCCTTGTCAAGAGCATAACTCTTAAAACGATTAAATATAGGTATTGAATTGAAACTTGGTATATGAATAGATAAAGATCCTAACTCTATACGGCCCAGATTTGAAATTATCTCCCCTTGTTATATTTTATTTCTATCGAAATATGATTGGGCAACAAGCCACGCCTATATTAGCACTCTCCCTGGACAAGGTGAATGTTACACAAATTGTATAAATACTAGTAAGCAACAGCCTTTCAGCTTAGGTTTTAATGTATCCATTGTTTTATACGCATGAAATATAGGTTGCGGTGCAAACAACCAAATGTGACCTACTAGTATAGCGCTGGCTTAGAATGAGAAGGTCGCTTCTTACGACGTATAAGACCTGTACATATTTCAAATCTGCATCACACTTATCAGCCTATTTTCATGAAAATGGGAACAGGTCATTTTGACCAAACTGAAGTTGAAAAAGCTTGTTTTTTCTACAAGTAAAGAGTAGTTTCAGACAAAATAGCGTTTTTGTACGTACGACCTTCTCATTCTAAGCCAATGATATTTTGCATCAGTTGTGATGGATTTGTTTGAATTAAGATACTTTATCATGATATAGATATATATCTAGTAAATGAATGTGATTGTATCAAAACGTTGTTTGTACATGCTACGAATTTCGATTGGATACAAACTCGTTTGCCAGATTAATCCATGGAACATATATTACAGTTATACATATAAATGCACAATACTTATAACATGGTATGTATACCGATACAATGCTTCTCAGTTCCGTCAGAAAATTGTTCTGTTTTCATATTCAATTCAATTTTTTTTCATGTGGCTCTGACGGAACTGAGAATCGACGGAACTAGGATGCAATGTAACAATACAATTTTCTGACGGAATATCTGATTATACCGTGTATAATATGCTCTTTTCCCCCGTGCAACACTCCGTCTATACAACAACCAATATGTTAATCTCCATAAAACGTCGTTCAAGAGAGTGACAACATAACTATGAACAGTTTTGGGCAATGGATGAAATAGTGACGTTTTGCATACTATATTTTTATGAGCGGGCGACTACTAGTGAATACAATCATAATTTAATTATTTTATCAAAAAAGTTAGAAAATATCACGTTTGTTGGCATAATCAATCAGTTTTCTAAACCCTAATGGATAACCTGGATTGAATCACAGTTCAACAAGCAAATGTCAACCACTTCATACAAGTTGACATTTTTAATTAAGCAGTGCGCATGCGCGGCGGCCATGATAATCTTCCTTCGTGAGATTCGGTGACATTTAAGTAACCTAGTGTATTGTTCAAGTTAAATACGCTTAAAAGCGGAATGATAATTCTGAAAACTGTAGCCGGGCACGCGGGGTTCCAGGTTAAATCACAAGTTGTGACATACCGTAGTCGGTAAAGGGGTTCTCGCGGTAAGTGTGTAGGTTCGTTAGTAGGCGCTAAGTTTATAGTCCAGCCTCAGGGTTGTGCGAGCATAGACAGCGAAACAAAGTTGGAACTCAGTTTACCTACTTAAAACAATACATTCTGAAGAATGAAATTGTGACTAATAATTATTACAAAATACACTTAAATAAAAACATGTTTTCGCGGCGGATTGTTATTGTTTTTGTGTTCTGTGAACCACCCGATTAAAAGGCTACACTTTTCCAATCCACTATAATGGTGTAAACATCTCATTTTCCGATTGAGCATTCATACACGCGATGAATATTTCATGGACATAATAATTATTACATTAATAGAGAAACATGACTTTTAATCATTCTTTTAGACGCTTGCATGTTCTCCTTCCAATCGTTTCATTGTCCCGGATGTCATTTCAAACAGTAGGAAGTCTCGCAAATTCACGCCCATTCACATCTGCCTCGTTTTAAACGTGAAACAAAATATGGCGGGTCAAAGAATTATATCTTAATTTGTGAATTATTCCCGGTCCGGAAAGCTCACGAGCGACGTCCAATTTTCTTCGTCCTTCTTCGAGAGAGTATGCTCTGTTCTAGACATCCTGTTTGAGTAACAATTAATGTTATTTAGGAAACAATTGAAAGCCGTAAGGATTGTCGAAATTGACATTCTGATGGCGCGATCAGACAGTTTAATACCTTCCGTAGCTGACAAAAATACAAAGTAGGAAACGACTACCCGTCTTTTTTTATAAAAATGTGAAACTTTTCGAAAATGAATTAGATCTAATTTGGATTGCCAATTTATAGGTCGATTAAAATATCAGCTGAGTTGCCAATTTAAGTATTTCCAAGCAAATATTTGGAGGATACTAGTAATGAATTGATTTATTTTCTTAATACGATTGTGACATGCAATACAAATGTTTTCTTTATTACCAAAATGTACGTTGCAGACATATAAACAGTCATTGCTTTGTGAAAGAAAATATTTAATATATTAAAAATATACTCTCGTTTAATTTAAACATACTTACATGTACCCGTATATCGAAACTTGACATTATAATTATGTTTTAAGAATAAAAATGTGCGCTACATGCACATTCTCGTGCACCAGCGTATTCTTCATCCAGAGTCATAGTCTGAGAACTTGACTGACCACTGTGGTGTGAGGATCTACATGTACAGATACAATAATACATATGTTTTAGATGTTTTAGGAACCAGCTCGTGTATACTTAATCCGTCACAGTTTCATGAAATTATCTCCCTTTGCAGTCTTTAATATCAGTAGGCAGTGCCAAAGAAAACCTTTCTAATATTGAAAAAAGTAAATATACCAGTATTTAGTTGGTAAAAATGGCAGCTAGTGTGTAGCTAGACTAATGAATTATGTGTATGTGTCAGCATGTATATGGCGATCCATGATTTTACTTGATGTATTCAAATTATTTGGACAAGGCTTTCATCAACGTCTTACATACCATGAAAACAGTGACATTATCTTCTATAAACAATGAGTTATGTCGTATAGCCATCTCCCATAAGATAGAACAAAAGAAAACTGTTTTCTCTTCAATGAAATTGGATTTTACACAAAAGCAGATCTACAACCAGTCTGATGGCCCAAACGAGCAACCTGGAACCCGTCTAGAAGTCTCGCGTGATTACGCGAGATTTAAACTGCCATTCGAAGACGCTCGTAATTACATTAATACCGGATATGACAAAATGCTCCGTGTTCCAGACAAGCCCCATTGGGCCAATTCCTGTCAGCTAAAAAAACATTTAGCTAAATATGTCAGTGACGTTATGATTTGTGTTATTGATCACGTGACTAAATGGTTCCTGGCTCTCCTAATCTGTATCAAGGCACATTAACGCTGTTATTTTTTCACCAGATGTTGTAAAAGTATGAAAATTTATAACCGATGTTCCTTGTATCTTTTGCACAAACAAACACAAACACAAACGAAGCGTTTGTATTGTTGTTGGCTTGAAAAAAATACAGTCAGACCTCATAGGCCTACATGTTATAATAAAGATCACCTCGAAATTTAGACAACAATTTTCATATTTATTTTTACAGTTTTGCTGTTTATTTAACCACCACTGTATTGTAAGACCAATTCAATAAAGAGGCCTGTTTTAAGGGTACCTAAGGTGGTTTGATTCATGATTGAGGGTTTGTTGTATATTTTCTACACAAGCTCCCGTTATATACGCATGTATCGACTAGTTTGAACGTGATTAACATGTCTTCAAAATTAATATTGTATTGCAGACCGTTTACCTATTTGTTTGTTTTGATCGGACTTAACGCTCCATTTTCATTTTTCCGTCATAGGCACATTGTTACAAATTATCTGAGTCAAAATTATCTGAGTGTATCCTATATAATTATAGAGAGAAGGTTGTGCAGCGGTCATGTTTAGCCGCAACAGATATGACGTTACAGGAACTGGTGTCCGTGTTTGTTGTGACAACTGTAAAAAACTGGGTATCAGCTTTCCAAACGTCATATCCGTTGCGGCTAAACATGGCTAAATTCGAGCGTTATGAGGAGTAACTTAATCACGGAACTTTACCAAACACCATCCGTACGACTGATCTCCGAACACTGAGTCCAAAGTCGGCTATTACGATCTCCGAGTACTGAGTCCAAATTCGGCTGTTACGATCTCAGAGCACTGAGTCCAAATTCGGCTGTTACGATCTCCGAGCACTGAGTTCAAAGTCGGCTGTTACGAGCCACAGTATATCAGCTTTTTTACTTTATCAGGTAACTTATTTATACACCTGGGTGAATTGAGCATTTCTTGTTCAGAGTATTAAGCAGTGTTGTTGACGGGAATCGAACCCGGGACCTCTAGCACACCGCTACCCAATAGGCAGATAATATTAAAACGATATTATATAGATCTACAAATACGTTAACTATAAGAGCAGTACTGGGGTAATCTGATTATTTTAAACGTCTAGACATATCTCACCACATTAATGTATTTTTTCTGAATAAAATATACATTTTCAATCGTACTGGAATAAAGCGTCTCACGTTGATGAGTATTTAACGAGAGTTTCTAACATTGGTATTCCCGACACACCTTTTACGATTCATTGAGATGATGTAAATTATCGAGCTGTTTTAATTCTAATCCGCTTTTTGCAAAATATTAAATCCTTGATTTTGCTAAATACACGTATATGGTAAACATCACGTGGTATCCTCTATCAATCAAGCATTCATGCGAATTCATTATAACAAGTTCATGTTCGAAGTTTATTGGCATAATCAGCAAAGAACATTGCTTTTGGCCATTTACAAATAACATATAAATATGGCAAAAACATATTTGCAAAGAAATATATACAAGTATATAAACATACATAAACAAATACAATGACCTAATAACAAGTTACATAAAATTATTTAGAAACAGTATAGTTTTCATAGTTTATGACGTTAAGGGTGTCAGTACGCATAGACATAGCATGTTTGGAGATTTTTAGCAGTTTTTAACATTTCTGATTTTATTTTAGTCGACATGAGGGAAATAAATGTATAAGTACTGAGCCATAACAACAACAAAAACATTGATTGGAAGTATCCAAACAGAGCCGCAATATTGGAACTTCAATGCATAAGAAAAAAACAACTACATAGCAGTGTAGTAAACGAAGAACCGTTTCTATCTATTATACGATTACATTTTGTAGTATAGGGGTCATTGAGATTTGGTCGGATACGATTACATGAATACATTATATGATTTATCAAGTTCTACAAATATTTATAATTAAACCCTCTCTGTTCTAAAGCTCCTTCGATATACAGGTTGTTAAAAAAGTTCGTTCTCAAATTTAAAGTCATGATGCATTATCTCGATTTGTACGCACTTGTACAATTTTAATTTCTTACTCTAATACATTCATTTAATGCCATGGAGATTACAACAATGTAAGAACCCTCTGCAATTTGAACTGAAAATGTTACATTCTTCTGACGTCATAAAATATAACTATTGACACTTAAGCATTGAGAACGAACTTTTTTAACACCCAGTATACTTTTTATAAGCCCAATACTACATGTGCTTATCATGTTGAAAGTTGGACATGAATTGACATGTAAATACTAGTAGCAGTATCCAAATAAACGCATTTATATAGTTCGGGAAAATATTTTTTATTTCGGATAAATTGACAATGCATTATTTAAAGCACAGAGAATTTGATATGATCCTGACCTTTATTCATGAATATATTACAAGGTTCTTGCGTTGAATATATCAATTCGCGAGCAAATCGTGCAATATCGGTCCTTGATATTTGTGTTGGTATTTTACACATCGAGCGCCTTCGTGATTTTTCCTGCTTATGAAAACGTACAACGAGGATTATAAATATACAGACAATAATTCAACTGTTAAATAAGTCTAATAAAAGGTCGAGGATTATGTCAAATTCTCTGTAATATACGAACATAGTCAAACAATATCATACATACACTCTGAGGTTACACTAGTGGTAAGAGCTACTGACTACTGATCCGAAGAGTGTGGGTTCGTTCCCTCCTCCAGACGGTCAAAAATAGAAATGCTTTTCAGTGTTTCCCACCCAACATAACTAAAATTACTAACAGTCTTTCGGACGAGAAGTTAAGCGAGGTCCCGTGTATGATGCTTTACATCAGACACGTAAAAGAACCAGGGATGCTTCTGGAATTGGAGCATTTTCTGTATCATGCACTATCCCCCAAAAACTAAGGTGACTAACCTCTTCTGAGGGCCTCGCCCATATGGATTTTCGGTGGCGGGGATAAATAAAAGCAAATAAACCAAATCTTAACCCACCAAGGTCCTGTCGCGTATTTAAAACAGATATTTTGTGCAGGAAAAACTTGAGAAATATTTCATAAAGCGTCGAATTGTTAATGAAACGGAACATTGTGTACATGTTTCGCCTAAAATGCATGTTCGCCCTCGGCATAATTATGTTGTAACGTAATTTTTTAGCGAAATGCACTTGACTATACTTGATCATGTGACTATAGTTTCAAGTTACTAGACTTAAATCGCATTCATTTGACATTTCCAGGAAACTTTATGTGGTCCCTCATACTGTAGTACAGGAGTGTTGTACCTTTTGCAAACGACATTAGTAATATAATTTTATTCTTTGATTTCAAAGTTAAACTCGTGTGCAATACGTAAGGTTAGTTCATTGAAGAGTTCTGTGAGGGTCATTGTAAATGATTTTGTCAATAAAAGGTTAGGGAGTCAGATGGATTTCTTTTCGAACACCCCTCGTAAAATAAAATGATAAAATCTCATTATAACAATTAGTAAGTAAAGTCTTTATTTTACGAGGCTAACATATTTACAATAATGCAATCTTCCATATGGGCCTCAACATATATACAATTGTACATAAATATATAAATAGGTACATTACATCAAAGACAAGTTTACAAATATAAATAGCAACATATTAATTACAAAAAAAAAATAGGACAGCACTATATCGTTCCAACTCGATTGGACTATAGCGTCCTACTGCGGTACATTATCACTACAAATATGTACATGTACATATAAAAGCTTAATTTTAGTTGTAATGTATCTGGTAGAGCATTTGCTCATGTGTCCATAAACAAACTAATGTACGTGCGCGGCCGATAGTTTCCAAAAAGTCGTGAGAGAAAAAACAAACGTATTAAGATATAGTACATGAAATCCAAACATAAGTTTGAAGCGGAAATTGCAATCAGGCGCAACAAAAATTAAAAAGAGCTGTTGGTGCATAATTCACTTATAATAATATACTCAGTTTTTTAGAAAAAATAAAATAAAACTTATTCTCATATAACAACAGGCGACAGTTGGGGTTTTTAATTTCGCGTCAGTGATAAAACGCCATGTTCTCCCGTCTCGAATATAAATGAGCGTCATAAATTAGACGACAATGTCAAAAGTCATCCGCCATTACATCGAGCAATCCCAGCATCCCCCTTGAGACGCCATTGTATCACCGTCGTCTCAAGGAGTCATCTTTTTTGTACCGATTTAGTTTCGAGTTGATGCATCGTTTATCAAAATGATTGCACAGTGCGAAAGCTGATATTCATCGGTACAATTTCATCTATAAAGAGTGTTATGAGATGCACAAAATGTGTGTATATTTGCCTACGTACGCTAAGTCACGTGTTCAACAAACAAGGTTTTGTGTGTCGCCGATGCCACCCACAAACTAACACAAAATGATTAATCAATTTCAATGCATAATAATTAAAGAGAATTGATATGCTTAGACTATTGTCCATTTTATTCAGTCTGGGTACATGTATTTCTAAAATGCTCAGTATACTCGGAACTACATGTAGTTACCTCGGAGCAATCGCGATGCAATGAAAAGATATTTCGTACATATTCTAATGAATACGCGATTCTTGGCCATTAATTGAAAAAAGCTCGATAATGCGCAATCTGCCGAGCATGCCGAGCATAGCCCTTATCTGCTAGTCAGCTTTCTGCTGAAATATGCCAGGCACATGAGTGCCTCCATCCGTATTGGAACCCGGATCGCCAGATTAGATGGCAAGCGCGCTTACCATTGAGCTTCGGATGCACACTATTGCACTGGCACTTGACCAGAGAAATAATTCTTGTATATACATGTCTCGAACGTCTCAACTTAAATGTCGTCATTTTGATACCCAAATACAATGTACCTAAAATCTGTTAAGTAATGAAGGGTTAGCCCATTGATTTCCCCGATAAGACATTAGTCCTGAAACTGAAAATAACATATTTGTTAGCAAATGAATAAGCCTGCAATAAGATCGAATGCTCTTGTAAGGTAGCTCAAATAAACACTCCTTACACATTTGTAAAGGTGAATTCAAATAACGTAAATGTCATATCTCCTAAAGGGTCTCGAGTAGAAATCTCACCTCAAATCAGAGAATTTTTAGATAAATCTGCAGTTTGAGCTCTTTAAATTTTATTGTGAAAAACTCTGAATAATGTTTCTGCTTTGTAATGTCAACTTTCAGTCCAGCCTCTCATGAATATTACCTCAAAGATAAATATACGAGGGATGATCCATATATAACGAGAAATGCTTATAACTTTGCTATAGCATTTGTACATGTTATTTTCTAACAATATTTTATGTGGTGGCTAATACATATATTAGAAGAAAAAGTGCGAAATATTTTTGAGATATATCGAACAATAAATTGTTTGTAACATTTTTGCCGACATATGAAACCGGTAGGCGGGGCAACGTAATTTTTTAACTTTTTAACGTCATTCAGAATTTAACAATGCTCTTTTTAACGATCACATTCCTTAGGTACTACTGTATTAATTTTTTTTAAAAAGTCAGATTATCCTCCTTCAATAATTATTATGTATACGTCTTCGCCAATGCGATACCAAGTTGAAAAAGACGCACGATAGACATCCTTTGCAATTTCGTTCAGAACATCCAATATTTTCGTGCTTAGTTCTGACGTCGACGTCACATTGTGCCTACGCTGCGTTAGATCACTAGCCTTTTTCAAGTGATCCTTTAATGTGTTATAATGTACACAAATCGAAGCTATTAACAAGACATGATCACGAAATGATTACTGAATAGCATGCACACTTTTATTCATGATTATTTGTTTTCTTCAAAACTAAAAATTCTAATGATAATCGTTTGTCGTCCGTTATTTTTGCTATCACTGAACGATAACACGTGCGTGATGTAACGAATGGCAACACAACCCGTGTATGACGTCACCATCAGTACGGCGAGTCTTAAGTGTCCCCAAGTACCAATTTTCATCACATTGCTATTGCTTACATGAAAACTGTGACGGTTTGAATTTGCGCGAAAACGGTGAAAATTCCACAAAATGCCCCGCCTAGGCGTATCAAGGGTTACCTTAGCAACCATAGATTTTAGCATGGTGACATTGTAATCATGGAAATTCAGGGAAACATTACTAATGTATGTTATTACTTCCAGTATCATAAGAAAATAATAAACATGTTCTCGTTATATATGGATCATCCCTCGTACAATTATCTACGGCAATGCGTAAAGGCCTGTGACTAAGAATGTACCTGAGATTAGCGCCTTAAAGCAGAACATCAACGAGGAACAAGGCAGCAGCCCGCTTACTACACAGAATGTGTGACATATTTTCTAGAGATGTGCGGTGTTACCGGTATACTGATAACCGTGGTATCCTTTCCCCTTGGTACGATACCGCGATACCATCCGAAATACCGGTATTTTATCAACATGATCCCTGTTTCTAATTATTTTTAAGTTACCTGTCGTAACAGCAAACTATACCATACATGCAGATTGTTTTCCCCTTTGAAACCCATGAAATTACCATACTACTATAATTACTTTCTCTTAATCACTTGTTGTGCATCAAGTGTTCCTTCTCAACTTAATTTATTGTTTTACATAGTTTTATTATTTCTTTAATTCTAGTCAAGTAACGAGACTTTGACGTCGTTCTTACTATAGTTTTTCCATTATATTCGGACCTCTATACCACAGAATGTAAATCTTGTCAATAAAGTGCGTGGTATGCCGTGGTATTTTTGGAAAACCGTGGTATACCCCGGTGTGTTGTTCATGGCGGTACCCAGTCCTAGTATTTTCACTTTCATGGTGATTGTTCAAATCCTACGGCATAGCTGCTCAATCATCTTCGTCGTTTTTGAAGCAAGTTAATTGAATTGTACACACGTTTAGTAATTGAACCATTAAAGTGCAATTAATCGGGGTAATCAATTTCACGAGACACTTTTCACGCAGTAAAATGTCGTCTGCGGCTAAATTGACCCTACTGACCTAATCAAAGATCGTCCTTCATTCACCTGATAGATCCTGGTGATTACCTGCCCGGATCATTTAACGGAAATCACCAACAACAAATACGAAACATATCAACAGATAATACACCATTAACGGGCTCTGTCAAAACTGCTCGATTAATCCTTGTTCCAACTTCAGGAACCTGTCAGGTATATAAATCGAACACAGATCGATTTTAATGAATAATTTGGGATCCATTGTTGCATTGAAAAGGATGAGACAAGTTACACGAACAAATCGCTTTCCACGAGTATCGAATTTGCTTCTTTCACCTTACAACAACATGTTCATTTTCGGCGCGTCTTTGTTCCGTGTCGGAGAACCATTTCGCGAAATGTTGTTCCATTCCGTTGAAGGTTTGTGACGTACATCGTGCTAAAGTTCTCAACAAAACCACGAGGTTCCCATCTTCTCACTAACATGTTTCCCACACTCGCGATAAAGGGTTCGAGCAAAAATCAATTTCTTTCACTTTTCAAGTTATTATTGGACGTGATAGTACAATATGCTGGCTAATAAAGAATATTCTAATCTTGACCAGTGGCTGAGTGGCTGAGTGGCAAAGGCCTGTATCGACCTTCAAGACTTGGGAGCAATAGATCACCACAAGTTTGAATACCAGAAGGGGTTCTGTTCTGATACCATCGGTTGGTAGGCCATCAGGTTGTTGAGTTATACATATATTGTCACACAGTGCGTCTTGCGCTGAATGTCTATCATCATCATGTTGACCGATCATATAAAGAATAAATCTGTTAGTCACATTGGCTGACCATTTCGCTGGATTAGAATGAGAAGGTCGTAAGTTCAAAAACTGTATTTTGAGAAAACAAGAAAAAAACTGTCTGAAAACTCACCTTTACTTATTGAAAAACAAGCTTTTTAAAATTCGGTTTGCTCAAGATGACCAGTTCCGATTTTCATGAAAATAGGCTCATAAGCAGCGCAATGTGATGTAGATTTCAAATATGCATGAGTCTTATAAGACGGTTGTAAGTTACAAGTCAGTACTAGGGATAACACAGTTATCACACCTCGTCCCTTTTGGGCTGTACCTTACTATATTCAGGGGCGTCATGATCCAGCGAAATGGGCAGACGCATGTGCGTTACATTAGTTTCAAAAGTAAAAAAATAAATACGACTGACATGGCATTAAAGTCCGAAACTTCCACAATCATGAGGACCCCAACCATATCGACCAACTTCAAAGCTTGTGTGCGTCAATTCAATTCAAACCTGGCTACGCCCCTTTAATGTATAGAATCAAAAGAGAGAAAACCTTGGACGACCTCTTTTCCTTTTTTATAAATTTTATAAATTAACTACTGAAGACGGTTGTATACCCTATGGGTAAATATACTTTCCTGTAATAACAAAGCAAAAGAAATTTTGATCAACATAATATGTCTCATACCATGTATCTGTTTATTTGATATTAAAATTAAAATATAATTTATTGAAATTAATTTTAATACGGAAAGCCCGCACGGAAAGCATGACGTCACATGATTACGACGCAATTTCACAAATTATGAGCCCGACATTGTTTTCGGCACGTTTCGTAAAGATTAAATGTCTACATACGGATATGCCAAACGTCAAAAATTAATTATTACACTGGTTTGAAACGGCGAATTATCAATTTAAATTTCAATGATCCACGTCTCAATTTATAACGCCATGCACCACCCCGTAGTTTCCCACAAAACCAATAAAAGCATGCACAGAAGCCTGAGAGCGTATTTGCTGACTAGTTGTCTTCCTTGGATAGAGATATCGGCCAATTTACACATAGCCTTTCCGCTACCATACCGTAATAATGCTGACAGGCCGGGATGGCCATTTCGGCATACCATAGTTTACGACCTAAATGCCCAAATTCGTGAATTTTGCTGCCATGGATACACATGCATCCCAGACTAAACGATATCACGTGTCCAAGCTCGTGCACAGGTTTTTGGGCCCATTGATCTCCTTTAAAGAGGGGTTTTCCAAAACTGAAATCACTGGTTATACAAGCCATTGCGGTACGAGTCCCTGTGGGATATTGAATTATAGTGGTTATCTTTAACGCAACAAAAACATTATCTGACTATATCTAACAAGTTATGTATATGATAGAAAATGTATAATTCAGAAATAATGCATATGTACCTGTGTTTTATCGTAGAAGAAAGCAGGGTCACGAGTTCGGATACGTAGTAATTAAATCACGAGTGCGTAGCACCGAACCACGGAATCGAGCTTTATTATAGATAAAACACAAGTACATGTTCATATTTTCGATTCTAACATAGCCAATATTCCGCATTTGACAACACAAAAAGACATTGTACCGCTGTACTATTTTTTTATTTCTATTATTTATTAGTTATTTGTCGAAGCTTTGTTTTATGGGTAATTTATACACACCTTGGTTTTTCCTGATTGTTTATAGGTGAAACCGTTGGTTGTGTTTGAATGCATGTTTTATTAAACAAAACTGCTCTGTGAAGTCTCTCGGAAATAAACATCGCCTTCAGTTTCAACTTTTTTAATTGATTTAGTCTGCTTCTAATACAAAAGTACGATCAATGGAATATAAGAAAAACTTAGGGTCTAGTTGGAACATTTGAACAGTATAGATAATTCTTGTTCTTGACATAATAGTCCACTTATTTTGAAAGGAACTACGGAGGACACATGGTAAAAGAGACGGTACGTCGTCATCATATTGACTAGGCCTATACTTTTTTCCGCTACACCGACCTACCTAAAATATGCTGAAACCCTTCCAGTAAATATTTTAGATGGTGTTTTGATTTATTTTTCGCTATTTTTTATACTTTTCAAAGAGAAGTTGTCTATTCGTAGACTTCATTACTAGTAATATAGACGCAAAATATTGTTGTATCTGATAATAAACCGGAATTTACACCGAGCCCATACTTTCATTCTCCGTCACATCTCTTGCGCTATCAATAATATGTAGCCATATGTCTTTTATAATAAAGGTCAGATTTCGCGTTTATCAGCCACCCATTCACGACATACTGTTAAACAACGAATTTAATGAGACAACATTGATTGCAACACTGTCATAAGGCTAGCGATGTTAAGTGTTGATAAAAATTATTCTCAATAAAAGTTTAATGTCGAGTGCAGCAATGAATATATTATAATTCAAATTAAGTTAATTACAACGTTCCGTGTCACATTATGTGCAACACAGACCCGATATTCTACAGATAATGAATGCGAACATTTGACGTTGCAGTTTAAACTTGTTTCTTTCACGCCGATTGTGAAACAGGTCATTGCAACAGGACATAAATCACTACAAATGACTGAGTCGGCTTCCAGCATGACGTACTATACACCATTCACCAGCGGTTCCACATGTTGTCCATCGCGAGATTCGAACGTACGACCTTTGTTTATAGAATCTACAGGGTGTTAAAAAAGTTCGTTCTCAATGTTTAAGTGTAAATAGTTTATTTAGAAGTCACAAGAATGTAAAATGTTCATATTAAAATCAAGATGGTTCTACCATCGTTCTAAGCTTATCTGGCATTCAGCAAAGCTACCAGTGTAAGAAATTAAAATTGAACACCGCGCACATAGCTCACGGATAAAATTAAGTATGAATTTAAATTTTGAGAACAAACTTTTTAACACCCTGTACATGTATATAGTAAGGTGTTCACCCCATCGAAAATTAGGCTTAACAGGAAGTTTAAAACTAGATCTGTTTACAACATGATTTTATCACAAATATTGTCCCTGTGACAGAGGCGCTGATATCAAAACCTTTAGCTCAGTGAGCGAGTGGAAGGTTCGAGTCCTTATATACAAGTACTGGACTGCATTTATATAATCATACGAACATTCTGCATAACAATATAAAAAATATCAACTATAATGGTATAATACGTGTACAATTAAACACCCTCACTGTGTAAGTATTGTTTAATAAAAGATGTATCAGTGGTACGAACAGAACAGAATAGTTAGAAGTGTTAATAATGGGGGCAACTGTTTGGTACTTAGTTACAATATTATTGAGCATATATCACAGCAATTTATCAGCATGCCAGCACAAAAAAGCATACAACGCAGCGTGTAATTTTTCGATTACAATTATTATTTGTTGTTGATATTTTCTGCCCTCGCCTTTGATAAAAAATATGACTTTAATAAGGCTCATGATCATTATCAAGCGCCGCAGAAAATATGCCAACATGTCACAAGTTTTAAAAAAATACAGATGTACTGAATGATTTTCGCAAGAAAGGGCATAACCAACAAGTTTTCTTAATGGTCGAGTTACAATTTTCACGACCGTAACAAACTAATAAAAAAGACCAATGTCGACAAATTAACATTATCATTATCTTCAGAATGCAATACGAAAGCATATGTTAAGTCATGAACCGTGACGATAGTGCTGACAATACTGTCCGTGACTCTAGAGATAAGTCAAATATTATCGTTCTTTTAACCGTAGCAGTAGAAAATTAGGATAGAATGATGGCAATTTTTAAGACAAGAAGATGGACAAATTATTGGTCTGTAGAATAATCAGGATAGAAGAATGATTGAATGAGTTCTTGTTAATATCCACTCACGAAGACTTGTGCCTGTGAACATGCATTTTTAATGTGATCAGTGTATTTTATTACCGTGTAAATTTCGACATTTTGTAATTAATGATTACCTGTGTACCCGTAAAGAAATGATTGTCTGAGATTGTTTTCAGTGATTACACGATAACAGACTGTGTTCGAAATTAAATCTAGACCCCAGAGAGTCGACTTCACAGTTTCAAATCAATTCCACACACCTTTAATTAGAGATATCATTTCTTCTTCCTATCCACTAATAGATTGAAAGCCTATATTTGCGGCAATATTTTCACGAAAACTAAGAATTGTAAACACGCAAGAAATATCTTGTTTACATCTATGATGACTTCTGTTGTTATCAAAGATGTTAATTAATAATTAGTACCTTTTTAGAAGAAAACAGTTTCAAGTTTGCCAAGGCAAGGTTTCCATTTACTATTACAACACAATTTCTGTGTGTTGTTTAGAAATTCGACGCTGTAACTTTTCTCATTTTTACTGCATTCGAATTGCATATAAATGTTAAACTCTCTAATAGTTTAACCATCTAATTTCTCCACAGCCGATTCACCCGAGCAAACAAACGAGTGCCAGCAAATCTCAACCAATTTCGTATTTTTACTACTTTTAAGAATATTTGTCTTAATGGGTTTTGTTAGGTTAAAATATTTTATGATTGTGCAAGAAAAAACATACACCTAATTAATTGATATGCATAATCATTATTCTGTAATAGTAATCCATACCCTACTATGAGACATTCAATATACTTAATAAGAAGACATCCACTTATCAAAATCTACCCCTATTTAGTAATTCAAAACTTCGACGATAAACTTCATGTTTGAAAGATATGATATATAAAGGCTTCAACTCAGAAACAGATACATCTATGCCCAGTCAAGTAAACGTATATCGTCAAGAAAGCACCCTGTAGCTAAACGTATTAAGAAATATGACTCTAAAAGGTTGCAAAGAATTGATTTACCGTCCACGCACGAGCAGGGGACGCCAGTCTGTTAACTTCCAATTTAATGGCGGGTAAAAACAGACGACTTTTGAAAATCGCTCTTTTTACAAAACAAAGACATTGAAATGCTACACGAAGGCTAATCTTAATAAGTAATTGATACGGCATGGAGACTGAACATAAATCACTACAATAGAGAATGGTTATAATATTTCAATATGCTAACATTACAAAATTGGCGCCGTTGACGATTTTGGCAAAAGCTATTTGCCAAGTCACCGGCGCGCTGAGGTAGACCCCTCCCCAGGAGATCGGCACTGGTTATTATTTTGTATTCATATAAGCGAAATAAATATTTATAAAGTTAAAAGTCACAAAGTCAATGAAATATCCGAGCCGCGCCGTACGTTCGCGAAGCAGGGTATTTGAATAGAACATAAAAATCGGAACACTTAGAACATGGGGTGTTTATGTCCGTTCCAACTACGACTGTCGCCTGCTTGATTTTTAAACTGTTATATCCACCAGGTATGCGACTTTAAACATCAAAAACTAATTAATTAGCTCTTCACTAAAGGAGATACGATTCCGATTCATTTAACGCATATCTCTTTTTATGGAGAGCGAAAAGTTTAACACAAGTCAGCAATCTCGTCTTTCTGTAAGGTGATGGTATGTTGTGATGTGCGTACACTGCGCATGTCCGTTAGACTTCGGTAAATTCGGACAGTATTTATTTTTTTAAGGGCCATTAAGATCCCTTTGACAAACTGTAGGGCTATTTATGTACTAACCGTGAACGTCTGTTTACTTGTTAACGGGACATACGCCGTCACATATCGGCTTCCGTCACATTGAAACCTACTACGATCCACAGGCAACTGTATCAACAGCAGGATCGAAGCACAGGTAACTGTATCAAAAGCAGGATCGAAGCACAGGTAACTGTATCAAAAGCAGGATCGAAGCACAGGCAACTGTATCAAAAGCAGGATCGAAGCACAGGCAACTGTATCAAAAGCAGGATCGAAGCACAGGTAACTGTATCAAAAGCAGGATCGAAGCACAGGCAACTGTATCAAAAGCAGGATCGAAGCACAGGTAACTGTATCATTGACAAGAGTAAAACAAATATTATTTAAAAAAATATATTTTAACACAGATCTAACACACACTTTATAATAAAAAAAAAAGTATATGTTTACTCTTTATCAATGATACAGTTATCTGTGATACGATCCTGCTTTTGAAAGCAACTTACATTTGCATTTCTAGTAGATTAATAAATCACGCAAGAATTAATTATAACACTCGTCTTTCTAATTTCTGACGATAATTGCACTTGTATATTTCTTAACATATACAGAGTGTTCAAAGGTAACCTAAAGGTGCAAATTACAATTTGGTAAAAATTACTTTTTGTGTTTTTTTCGGAAGTTTAGTTAAGGCTCTTTTTATGTGGTAAAACTTCCGTGATTAATTTCAGTTCACATACGGATAAATCATAACACCGCAAGATGCAAGCAGCATCGCAAACACAATTCTCAACATTTTTGCGTTTGAATGCGATTTGTGCCTTGTGTGTTTTTATGTTTCTGGGCTTAATATTATCTTTTTGTTGTAAGTATTTTCCACCATGCCCATGCAACACACGGGACGCCCGAACGGGTATCGTACTACAGTCTTGTGGTGTCTGCGATCTGTTCGGGTATATCAGCGATTGTGTCTGCGGCGTGGTTGTAATTTTGTTTCAGGTGTACGAAAGTGTGCGGCTTATGTGACATAGGGTATGCGGAACGAATTCTGAGCGCAGAGGAGTAGAAACACACATGATGGATACCTATGATAGTTAATGCCAACGACGAGATCTATAATGTTTTGAAGTAAATTGCATTTCAACGAAGCCCCAAGTCGTTTCCACAGTGTCACATTTTAAGCATACCACGTGGTGTGGATATTGCAATATCATTGGTGCTTGAAATGTTACCCTGTAGAAATTATTCCCTTTTTCAACTCTAGTACGGAGAATTTGACACTATTCAGGCTCGACCTTCTATTAGTATAATTCAACAGCTGATATCTCGTCTATATTTGGAATCCCGGGTGTATGGTTTCATTAGCGGGAAGGGTCACGAAGATACTGGAGGTGTCAATACCAACACAAATCTAAAGGACCGATATTGCACGATTTTCTTGCACCCAACCGATGATAATGGATAAACGTCGTTTTACATGTGCACGAGTATAGCTAAAGCCTAGGTACCACTGAGGAATTTCATCGAAAGGAATTGTGATGAATTGGGTGTTATCGGAAGAAATCGGGAGAACATTGCCGATGTGGATTTCCTCAGTGGGGCCATGCTACAATAACGTACCATGTTTCCCATAAAATGCTCTCGCTATTTGTCTCTTCGTTTATTGATATTCGTTTTATTGTGTTTAAGCAAGCTGAATAGATAGGTACATACGATATTTACCTCCACTTGGGAGAGCTATCGTCATGTTTGGTATTGCGTTGTCATAATGGTCACTTTCTTTCAAGACAGAACAAATCGCTGGCTCATAAGTGCAACTAACGACCTTGTAAGACTATCTGCAAATTAACGTGCGTGATGCTTCAGTATATGTGGTTGGGCGTTTTATTAAGATTATTTTTAGGATTTTTTTGACAGCTAAAACTAGACCTATCAGCATTTTTACAAGAATTTCCAGTGCTCCTGGTCCGGACACACATTCTGGGACAAGGCCGCATACCGTTGAATATAGGCCTACTATCTTCTTAGTTTGTACAGAATACCTAAATTTAGCTAGATAACTGATTGAAAGCCTTCAAAACCTTTATTTTCTAATAAAACTAATTGTAATAGAAACTGCGACTGATTTGTTCAGGAACAACATTTGAAACACAAAACTCAATTCATCATATTAAACCCAACATTTCGATAAATATGCGTAAACACTTATTTATTTGTCTAATTCAAGGATACGTCAATTTCGCTTCTTCTGCGTAAAATATTTTTTCTGTATTTGGATTAAAACCATATCGAACTTCAGTCTGGTCATTAAACCTCACACGGGCCGTGCCGCCTTTCCGCACCATTGTCTGTACTCTCGACGGGTTGGTTTCATTGTATCGTCCAGTTTTGTGTATGACGTTGCCAAACATCAACATGTCGATTTGTTTAGTTTGTGCTATTTTGTGTAGGCCCCTATGTTCCTTTTTAAATGTGCATTTCGTGCTCGGTTGTTTCTCACGAATGCTACTTTCACTGTCCGATTTTTCATCATCATTTTACATAATCATGTGTGATTGTAAATGATTAAGTTAAATAAAATGTATGCTGTTGATATATTCTAGCCTCCATCCTAACAGGGACAATATAATGAATTTTTTGATCCACAAAAAAGTGATCACTGATTGGCAAGTTTTCGTATCTTCCAGTTTCGAGTCGGATGGGGGCTACACCACATCTAAATTTACTAAATGCTGACCTATGACAAAAAAATAAAGTCATGGTAAATGTGTTTTTAAATAAACAGTAAAAGATTCAACATACTCTCTTCATGTTTGCCCAGAGTGCTATGCGTTTATTAAGCCTAGAGACGTCCACATTACCCAATCTACACCAGAAGTTAGAAATACAACTCCACTGTCGGACAGGCGAGGCTCTCCATGCCGTTTCACCAATGACAGCTGCGACCAACACCAAGAAAATACCTCATCGCTCTATTCTGTACGGCATCTATACACGAAAAGTTTAACAAATTATTACCGCATTTAAAAATCATATCAGTTTTTGCAAGAGACTTCGGTCGGAATGGACTAAAGGGAAACAATCCAATTATAGGTATCGGGGTTACTTACACAAGGGACTGAACTTTTGAACACAGTGAAGTGGTTACCTCCCCTTGACCATGATAGTCAAATTCTCGTATATTTACGTTTTTGATGTTTCATGGTTCAATGAACCTCTTTATTACATTTTGAAGAAAAAACTGCATTAATAAAATAAAGGTGGTAGTAAACAGCAGTTACACAACATTTCATGCAGAAATATAAATAAAGAAAGGATTTTTCATTGTTTTGACGCTTTAACATTTGTGTGATATAGATTTATTTTTCAAGTATGTTGACCAGTGAAATGTCACCAAAAAACACCGAAATACCTTGATTTAATTTCATGAATAGCCAGTGTGGATGGTTTGAGTTTAGAGTGTTTACTATGTATTAATCACAGTATACTGCGCAAATGTATCTGATAAACTTACACTATTAGCTTTGGTCTAAGTCAGAAAGATCTCTCGTAGGTGTGGTATATGAATACCAAAATCATAATTATAATAATTATTATAGGTTGTCCTTCAATTAACCTTTATAATGTAAATAAACTGCTATATATGTTTGTATATGTCTGATGCAAGTTGTTACATACCCGATCTAAGGATGGTAATTAATGACCATGTGTATGCGATGAGCAGTTCGATCGGAGATTTCGATCGGAGATATAACGGCGTCAAATTGGCTTCTTTGAGTGCATCCATGGCCACAAGTGAATCTTGCTGCATAATTGAATAGTCGGCATTTAGGGCTGTGCAAGGATGAACATGGCACACATTTGAAATGCTCTCTGGCTTGCATACCCGATCTAACAATGATAGCGGCAATTAAGGGCCAGTGCCCTTCGTATCCTTCCCATGTCTAAGGCTCCCAACAGCGCTTTGATTTTCACTTGACCGTAAAGCCGGGTTTCCATGGTAGATATGTCATGAATGCTACAGATTCTCCCAAGCATATGTTGTTTGTAACCTGGGATACAGGTTACACATATATATACAATGAAGAGAGGAAGGAATACCAGTGATGAATACATGCAGCGAATTTCAGTATATAGACCGATGTTTTTAGTTTACAGGTTACAAGGGTTACACAAGGTTAAATGGGGTTACAATAGGATACATGTAGAAAAACTCAGAATATAGACCGATGTTTACAGGTTACAGGTTACAAGGGTTACACAAGGTTAAATGGGGTTACATTAGGAATACATGTAGAAAAACTCAGAATATAGACCGATGTTTACAGTTTACAGGTTACAAGGGTTACACAAGGTTAAATGGGGTTACAATAGGAATACATGTAGAAAAGCTCAGAATAGAGACCCATGTTTTCAGTTTACAGGTTACAAGGGTTTCACAAGGTTAAATGGGGTTACATTAGGAATACATGTAGAAAAGCTCAGAATATAGACCGATATTTTCAGTTTACAGGTTACAAGGGTTACACAAGGTTAAATGGGGTTACAATAGGAATTCATGTAGAAAAACTCAGAATATAGACCGATATTTTCATTTTACAGGTTACAAGGGTTACACAAGGTTAAATGGGGTTACAATAGGAATACATGTAGAAAAGCTCAGAATATAGACCGATGTTTACAGTTTACAGGTTACAAGGGTTACACAAGGTTAAATGGGGTTACATTAGGAATACATGTAGAAAAACTCAGAATATAGACCGATGTTTACAGGTTACAGGTTACAAGGGTTACACAAGGTTAAATGGGGTTACATTAGGAATACATGTAGTAACTCAGAATATAGACCGATGTTTACAGGTTACAGGTTACAAGGGTTACACAAGGTTAAATGGGGTTACATTAGGAATACATGTAGAATAAACTCAGAATATAGACCAATGTTTACAGTTTACAGGTTACAAGGGTTACACAAGGTTAAATGGGGTTACATTAGGAATACATGTAGAATAAACTCAGAATATAGACCAATGTTTACAGTTTACAGGTTACAAGGGTTACACAAGGTTAAATGGGGTTACATTAGGAATACATGTAGAAAAACTCAGAATATAGACCGATGTTTACAGTTTACAGGTTACAAGGGTTACACAAGGTTAAATGGGGTTACATTAGGAATACATGTAGAAAAACTCAGAATATAGACCGATGTTTACAGGTTACAGGTTACAAGGGTTACACAAGGTTAAATGGGGTTACATTTGGAATACATGTAGAAAAGCTCAGAATATAGACCGATGTTTACAGTTTACAGGTTACAAGGGTTACACAAGGTTAAATGGGGTTACAATAGGAATACATGTAGAAAAACTCAGAATATAGACCGATGTTTACAGTTTACAGGTTACAAGGGTTACACAAGGTTAAATGGGGTTACATTAGGAATACATGTAGAAAAACTCAGAATATAGACCGATGTTTACAGTTTACAGGTTACAAGGGTTACACAAGGTTAAATGGGGTTACAATAGGAATACATGTAGAAAAACTCAGAATATAGACCAATGTTTACAGTTTACAGGTTACAAGGGTTACACAAGGTTAAATGGGGTTACAATAGGAATACATGTAGAAAAACTCAGAATATAGACCGATGTTTACAGTTTACAGGTTACAAGGGTTACACAAGGTTATATGGGGTTACAATAGGAATACATGTAGAAAAACTCAGAATATAGACCAATGTTTACAGTTTACAGGTTACAAGGGTTACACAAGGTTAAATGGGGTTACAATAGGAATACATGTAGAAAAACTCAGAATATAGACCAATGTTTACAGTTTACAGGTTACAAGGGTTACACAAGGTTAAATGGGGTTACAATAGGAATACATGTAGAAAAACTCAGAATATAGACCAATGTTTACAGTTTACAGGTTACAAGGGTTACACAAGGTTATATGGGGTTACAATAGGAATACATGTAGAAAAACTCAGAATATAGACCAATGTTTACAGTTTACAGGTTACAAGGGTTACACAAGGTTAAATGGGGTTACAATAGGAATACATGTAGAAAAACTCAGAATATAGACCGATGTTTACAGTTTACAGGTTACAAGGGTTACACAAGGTTAAATGGGGTTACATTAGGAATACATGTAGAAAAACTCAGAATATAGACCAATGTTTACAGGTTACAGGTTACAAGGGTTACACAAGGTTAAATGGGGTTACAATAGGAATACATGTAGAAAAGCTCAGAATATAGACCAATGTTTACAGTTTACAGGTTACAAGGGTTACACAAGGTTAAATGGGGTTACATTAGGAATACATGTAGAAAAACTCAGAATATAGACCAATGTTTACAGTTTACAGGTTACAAGGGTTACACAAGGTTATATGGGGTTACAATAGGAATACATGTAGAACAAGACTGCGTTCAATAAACGCTTATGCCCCCTGTGGAAGCCTTGTCCATAAATAAGTCTAAGTCCAAAATTAGGTCAAGGTGAAAGTCAAAATGGGGTCAGGTGATACAGGTGTGTGGATAGTGTTCATATACAACATCCATGCAAGTTTGGAAGCTTTGTAGCAAGCCATAATGATGCTCGAAGAAACGGTCAATTTGGGTTAACCAGGACGGACGGACGGACGAACGAACGGACGGACGGACGAACGAACGGACGGACGGACAGACAGACAGGTGAATCACTATATGCCTCCCGATCTATCGATACGGGGGCATAAAAACTCAGAATATAGACCGATGTTTTCAGTTTACAGGTAACAAGGGTTACAGAAGGTTAAATGGGGTTACATTAGGAATACATGTAGAAAAGCTCAGAATATAGACCGATGTTTTCAGTTTACAGGTTACAAGGGTTACACGAGGTTAAATGTGGTTACAAGAGGAATAGGGACATATCATATACGACTGCACCTAAAATTAACTTTAGTACATGTATACACTGTTTTTGTGTGGCGTAACGCCACACAATGCTATTACCACTTTTCAGCTTACGACCAATTTAACGCATTAGGCCTCGGCAAATAAATAGTTCTATGATTTGACCAATATTACAAGCATGCAACACAGGTTACACGTATCATTGGACCTGATTTGTTTACATTACCAACATTTACTTATATTTAGACCAACAATTATATCAGACTTTTATTTTTAGAGGATATTTATAGCAAATCATTCCGCAACGGACTATATTTTTACTACCAAAGAATGTTCTCACTGGTGGCGGGAATCTAAAATACTGTAACGTATGTAAACCACTCCGCCGCTGCACATTGCAGACGATGACCTAATTATGTTGTATACAAACATTGATGCTATATATAGCTGGTGGGGGGAACTGAAATATCGATCGGCCGATTAACAATGTTACCGCGGTAAGCGTTAAACGCACTAGTCAATTTCTACCCTGCTTTATATAAGACCTCATAATTTTCGTATCTATTATCCGATTTTGAATATTTAAAGCTTGTAATGAAGCAGAGATATATGTCTCTCTTTAAGACAACAATCAACACGATACCCTAATTATTAAATCCACGGCGACGAGTAAGAATCCGTTCCGCGTAAAAGTAAGTTTAAAATATCCCGTTTTATACCAAATAAAAATTCAATCAACGGTCGAAAATCATCAATTATTAATTTAATATTCGATCGATTTTGTTCATTAAAGCTTGTTTTAAAAGCTAATACTTGAAGGTTTTATAAAATGTAAAACTTGTTTTTAAAGCATTAATCGGCCGATCGATATGTATGAGCGACATGTTTACCCCTTTTACATACGTTAATATAGAGTGTCATATACATTTAATTAACATGCGTGGTCATACGGAGAATAAACAGTCACTTATCTTGACACTGGTCGAATTCTCCAAGTCGTTAAAAATGGTATTAAAATTTTGTAAATATCCCTTCATTGATGCTCAGCATAGTTACTTAAGTAAGTTCCAGGTAACTGCTGGTTCTCTTGGTGTCTTTAGCAGCACAAATGTTTGAGTAAGGGTGGGCTTATCAGAACTGTGACATAAAATTATGATACAACCTGGATTCGATATTGGATTTAATGGCATCAGTACGCCACACAACAGTACTTTCAGTGCTTTGATTGTTTTAGATATTTAAACTAAATTTATAATGATTTTTATGTTATAAATTTGTAAAGGTGGTGATCAATGATTTAATTTAAGTTTTGTAAATATAATTCCAAGATAAGGTGACAAAAATCAAACTCATAAATAAAACCTAGGCCAGTATTGTGTTGCACAATTGTAATAATTATAATGATACTCTGACAATTAACAACAAAGATCCCCTGTGTGCAATATCATGATCAGACCCTAATTAGTTTCACAGTGGGGTACTAATATACTATGGCGTACCATTTGAGTCAAAAGTCTGTATGGTAAATGCACATATAAAAAATATACATGCCCCTATGAAGTTATACGTGCGAAATTGTATGTACATTATAACATGTATACATGTACAGTACATATAATATTGTATGTGTATGTATATATTGATATGTGTACGTATAAATAATATACTATGCGATGAAAAAGCCTGTTTAAAGTAAAATAAAGAAAACTTACTATGGTATATATAATGTATTGTATTATAATGCTGACCTGTATATAAAATTAATTCCAATTCAAATATAATGTCAATTAAATAATACTGAAACACTTTCTTAGCCTATCTATACACTGTCCTCACTTTAAAATACATGGTTTTCTCAATGAAATATAGAACACCTGGTCTTAAAATAAAACCCATATAACACCCAGTAAACCAATTTATAATTATTCATAAATGGACTGTTAATTGTTGTGTACATTTTAAGAAAGTGAAGACAAGTGACACATGTCCTTCCTGTATATGACAGCAACACGAAGGTCCCTCATCACAGCAAGCGGTCTACAATGTACCCCCAATTTGTCAACATATATGACCCTTATGAAAACATAGCCTTGTAAAATATGTTAATTTGATATATTATGATCTGTTTTGAGCAGCCTGTACATTGCCAGGTGATAATAAATTAAACTATCAATAATCATAGTATCTTAACTAACACTTGATTAAGATACAGTTGTAAATGGTGTGAAATCTAGTGTACCATCTTCACATACATTATCTTTATACATTTCAAAAATATTGATTAAATCATATGTAAGATGAGGTTGTGACTGGTTGATCATAAAATAAATAAGGGTGACTATTAGAGTCCTTTTTTGACTATTGCAATATTATTGCTATTGCTGAAAGTACTAATGCGATACTATTGTATTGCTGGAAACTAATGCGATTCTATTGCAATAGTTATTGCCAAGATTTGAAAACCAGAGATTAACTTGTAAATGCAAATTTGCACTGTGGAAGATATCACTTTGTTGTACAACATACTAATCTACAATTTGTGGCAATGATTTAAAATGAATTGGACAGAAATAGATAATCATTAATATACAAGTGTATTCATGCTTCTTGTTATATTAATAGTTGAACATATTTGTCCTTTGTGACAGTTTTGATGCGTGGAATATTTAAAATCAGTTTTTTTTAACGAGAACGGAAGTTGTTTTAAATTAATAATAAAGTTTATAAATTTATAAAAAGGAAACTATCGTAACTATCGATAGTTGAGCTATCAAGACTTTTAATATCGGGACATCTCGGGATCGCACTGCATCAATATTTCGATACATCGGCCCACCTCTAATCATAAATAAGCGTTTGTGTCAGCGAAAATGTACGTACACATATCAAATTATACATGCACGTACACATTTATATGTGCACGTACAATTTTATGGGTGTCAGTATATTTTAGCGAAATTGTATGGGTACATATAAATGTGCATGTGTGGTATGTGCATGTATAATATTTATACATACACATATAATATATAAACGGCACGGGGTCTGCTCCGAGCACGCCTCAATATTAGAAACGTGGGTTCATTTTAGAACACAAAATGTGTATCCTGTTGTCTCGTATATCCGTGCCGCTTAACCGTTTCATCTGCGCATGCATACTCGCGCATACAAGTTCAAAAATTATCTGCACCAATATCGGAAGAAAAATTGTTAACTTAAAGGTCAAATACAACAGATTTTATTTTTGGCGTTTCATTAAGTTTAAGTTATTAAGTATATGGTATTTATAAGAGAATAAAAAAGTTTTTAAACTTAAAGTATGCTTATTTTTTTTAAAAACGTAATAAACGGGATTTTCATACCTCGATTGCCGTATATTGTGAAAAAAACAACCCGGGTTACTTCCCTTGATTTGTGACGTCATCGATGCACAACTGATTATCACAGAGGCATTGAAACTGTTGTAAACTACCAGTACTCGTTTAAATCTTGAGCTATTTCGAATATATCGTCGCTGCTCTACCACAACGGCGTAAGTCAATTTGGCCACTTTTCAGGAGACGCAAAGAACTTAATAATTTTTTTTGCAACAGTTATTTTTTACCCATGATATGTGCTTTTTATTCGCAATTGGTGCATATTCAACTTGTGATACAGGAATGATTACTCATTAAAGTAGTAAAGCCAATCGGTCACTTACGCGTATTTTCCATTAATTTTGATACAATTTTGACCTACGCGTTTTTGAAATCCGCACTTGCGGGATTTTCTCACTGATCTTTACAAAATTATTGATTTACGCGTTTTTCAAATTCCATAATATTGAATGACAGAAGTCTATTAAATGGCAATTCCTTTTCTTAAATAATTGTTTATAGTTGTCCGGATATCAGTACTTAATTGTCTTGACTCGCATTTTCAAATCTAAACTTCCAAAACTGTTTCAAACCCTCAGTTTGGTCGAAATAAAAGCTGTTATTTATATGAGCAATCTCACATAGTAAAACCATTTGGTTGCATTATTATTATCATATGGTTAATTTCACAATAATAACTAAGTAACTTTGGGCCAGTTTAAATTGTATTTAGCAGAAGCTTTGCAAGAGACAATATGTATGCCACCGATTCTAGTATTTAACAATGTATCTTTATATCCGTCTCCAGAAATTCATTGAAAATTAGTATTATAAGAACTAAACCGACAATTATGCGGAAAGTTAAACAGCTGCATGGCCGTAACTAGGATTTTTCAAGAGGGGGTGCGAAATCGGGTCTTAAAGAGGAGACGGGATTGTTTGGAAGGATAAGGAGAGGGGGTGTAGATCTGCCAGTAAAAAGTGCATTTTTTTCTGAACAGCATGCCACAGACTCGCTCTAAGCTTGAATATATTGACTGAAAAGTAATATGCGAGCGAAGCGAGCTTGAAAAAATTGCAAAGTTTGTAAATTTCACCAACAAAAAAGGCTACTTTGGCGAAAAAGGGGGGTGCGTTCGCACCCGACGCACCCCCCCCCCCCCCCCCCCCCTAGTTACGGCCATGAGCTGTGATTAACAATTTATTTTGAACTAGTATCTATAAGATTGGAAACACCTGGAATAGAAGGAAGGGGAAAACAACAGTGTTCTGTAGATATATCTTAGAGTCTACATCAAATTTCCAGAAAGCTCCACTGTCTCTTAGTAGACAAGAGATGCTCCAATTGCAGAACGGAGAAGCAACCCTTCGCATCAGCCCCACTCCAACCGTCTGAGCGAAGGGAGAAGAGACACACGGACTGAATATCGGCACTTCAGACCCTTCATGCAGCAGAACCATTATGTATACCATAACGAGACTGCTGCAGTCAAACTCCAGTATCATATCTGAACATCACAATGTCTTCCATGGAATGCTGCACATGTGTGCATATCCAGAAATGGTTGTGAATGAATCGACCAATAATACACAGCCCCCACCACCAACCTCATACATAAGAAGAACAGTACTAACTCAGACTGGAAGATGCTAAATGGAGGTCATGCGGAGGCTGCCTACGCAAAGTCTAAAGTTATGTCATCTTCCATCTAAATACTGGCCACTGTGGTCTGGGGAAACATATAAGCAGATTGAGTTTTGCGAAGACAGTTGGAGTATACTGCAAATTTACCACAAGGTGCACAACCGATAGTTTGGTGCATAGATATGCCTTTAAATACTAAGCTGTGGGGAGATGCAAGGAACCTACACACGATGGTGCCTTTCATCACCACATTCTAACAGAGGATAAACATGACATAGATTATGGAAAGCAGAAGAACAAGAAAACAAAACATAATAACTAGCAATATCAAATATGAGTTGAACCTCGCAAATAAATCAGGTTTAACTAAAATTGATTCAAAACACACTATACACATAAGCACCAATGGTTAAAGTACTAAATTCTAATTAACGGTCTATAAACTTAACATTATGCATGAGATGATATTTGCTAGATAAGACATTGACATTAAACTAGTATCCATTCAGGCATACCATGCATTAAAAAATCACAAACGGTTATGTTTTCTCTTTGGCTAAATATCAGGTACATATCAGCATGATACTTTAAGATTATTTAAGTATATCGTGCGGCTGACGTGACGCATGCTTATGTAATGTGTGTGAAGTCGGTGCGTACGTCGAGGATCCAAGGCCATACGTCGATGACATAAGATCAGAGATGACATAAATGTTATTGACCATTGTCGTATATCGTAGCTCGACAAAGATTGGTTGACTTGGGTCGTAGGTTGACCATGATTGGTTGATCTGGGTAATATCTTGTAAGTCATCCAAGATAGATTGACCGTGGTCGAAGCTCACAGGGCAACAATTGTAGGTCAAAATAAATTGCCCTGGTCGTAGCTTGACAAGTGTTGATCGAAATAGAACAGGTTGACATGGGGCTAGGTAAACCAAGGTTGGGTGGCCTGGGTCGTGGCTCGTAGGTCCACCCTGAATTATGTCATAGCTTGTAGGTCAATCTAAATTGGTTGACCAGGGTCATACCAGGTCGACTAAGACTGGGTGCCCTGGGTCATAGCTCGTTACATATAGGTCGACACATACTGATTGACCTAGATTGTAGTTCAAATGTAGTATAGGATTGGTTGGATGGTAGCTTTTAGTTCCACCATGATTGGCTGAAATGGGTCGTAGGTCGACCAAAGGTCGGCTAGGATCGGTTGCCCTGGGCCAATGCTCGTAGGTCGACTAAGGTTGGTTGCCCTTGATCATAGCTTGTAGGTCGGCCTTCCATAGTTTTCGACCTAAATGCCCAAATTCGGGAATTTTGCTGTCATGAATACACAGGCATCCCAGACTAGAGGATATTACGGGCCCAGGGTCGTGCACAGGTTTTTGGGCCCGCTGGACCCCTTTAAAGAGGGCTTTGAACGTAGATTTTCCCAAACTGAAATTACTGGTCCTACCCGCCATTGCGGTACGATTCCCTGTGGAATTGCAATAACATTTAGCGCCAAAAAGTTTTTATTTTTCTATAGAAGGAATATACGGCTATACAAAGGGGTCAGGATCAATGCCCTAAAGTAGTCCTGTCAATCTAGAAAAAAAAAGGTTTTTCGCGCAAGGGTCACCGTCACATCGTCATTTCCGGTGACCTTTAGTCGAAATGATGACAATTTTTCCTACTTTCAGTTTGGGACAGGTATGTAGCATCCAGATGTATCGAGTTTTTATCAGTGCTGCAAGTTAATAGTGTCTCAGGGACGGGGTATAGGGACCATATGAATTTCTCATATCCACCCAAAAAATCGTGGTAGCGGAAAGGTTATAGGAGTATAAATTTGACTGTTTATACGAAACACTAAGAAAGTGTACACATGATTTATTATTGCAAGGTTATCCATAAATCAAGTTACATATAATTGAGTGTAGCACGAGAAGCTGAGCTTTATGATCACGAGTAAAATTGGCTGTACTCAATCACTTAACAACATTGGATGCTTAAAACATGGGGTTGCTTAAAACGGATTCACGGGTCCAGCTGCCTGTATTCAATCACTTAACAACATTTGACGCTTAAAGCAGGTGGTTGCTTAATACGGATACATGGGTCCAGCTGCCTGTGTTGAATCCCTTACTAACAATTGATGCTTAAAGCAGGTGGTTGCTTCATACGGATACACAGGTCCAGCTGCCTGTATTCAATCACTTAGCAACATTTGACGCTTAAAGCAGGTGGTTGCTTAATACGGATACACGGGTCCAGCTGCCTGTATTCAATCCCTTACTAACAGTTGATGCTTAAAGCAGGTGGTTGCTGAATACGGATACACGGGTCCAGCTGCCTGTAATTAATCACTTAACACAATTTGACGCTTAAAACAGATGGTTGCTGAATACGGATACACAGGTCCAGCTGCCTGTATTCAATCACTTAGCAACATTTGACGCTTAAAACTGGTGGCTGTTTATACAGATACGCGGGTCCAGCTGCCTTTAGTCAATCACTTAGCAACTGTTGACGCTTAAAACTGGTGGTTGCTTAATACAGATACTAGGGTCCAGCTGCCTGTAATCAATCACTTAACAAAATTTGACGCTTAAAACAGATGGTTGCTGAATACGGATACACAGGTCCAGTTAACGACAAATTGATGCGTGAGACTAAACTTCAGTGTTACGGAACAGGATTGGGATGTAGCTTTATTATCAACCATTAATGGCAGAATTGGTAACTAAATTGTGTTAGTTTTTATTTAATCAAATTATGATTATTTAAATCCAGACATCGAAAACTTAAAATAATTATTGGGTAATTTTAACATTCCAGCTTAAACATTTTGTAATACATGTATGTGGCCTGTTGTTTTCGCGTTGTTCTAAAAGCGCTAACATTACAATTTGAAAAATATCATTTATTACTGTAAAACAACAATTTTTAAATAGTACATGCTCAAAGAATAAAGATATTCATGAATTAATTAATAAAAGAATTTAATAATCACATACATGTATTTTGAAATCATATCATGATATAGATAATCTTTATATTAATTATCAAATTTATTTACCGGGTACGAATGTAACCATTTAAAATTAAATCTTTCAACAAATACCAATTCTCTATATAATTTTGACAAATCCCTAATTATGTATACACTTACATGTATTAGATATCGATTGTATATGCTGTGCTATCTTATCAGTAAATCAGCGCAATGCTGGGCAGAGAGCAATAAAGCAATAAAACACCCAGAAATGTACAGTAACAGTAATTGTATAAGCACCTATATTGACATTGCATATAATCATTACTTAACTGTAAAAGCTAAAAATCACCCTATTGACTAAAATGTGTGAACATTTAGTTGACAGGTACACAAAACACTGTGTAGGAATAAGAAACATAATCATATTATCTTTTTGCATTATAACATATATTCACCATTATTATCAACATTATAATATAAAGCCCGTTTTCTGGTATTTCCGGAGTAATTGTGCGAACTGGGTTCGTCCCAGGTGTGAGATATTTCAATTGATGTCAGACGGTGAAAACATATAGCGCTCAGAACAAATAGGTACGATATTCTCAGTTTTTCTAAATGTGCCATGTATTCAAAAGTAGAAGGTATATATATGCAGGTCCATAGACAGAGGAGCGGGGTGGGGGCTGAGATGGGGAGGGAACTGGGGGGGGGGAGGGTGGAAACTGCGGGGGGGAGGGAGGGAGGTATTCCATACCGGTGAAGAAGTTTTCAATGTTTGATTTAAGACGGTGCAATTTCCTGCACTTGTAACATTAGAATCGGAGCTTATGTTGTTGTTTTTTTCTGTGCTCGGCTGGTTCAGGTGGCTATAGTACCTTGTGTGTTTTCTGTGCTCGGCTGGTCCAGGTGGGCATTGTACCTTGTGTGTTTTTTATGTTTGCTGTGCTCGACTGGTTAAGCTGAGTGCTGCCTTCTCGGTCTGACCTTATATTATCTGGGCTGGTCACAAAGCATCTTGGATGGAAAATGAAATATTTTGTCTTTTAGAGTTATCTGACTTTGTTAGTCTACTAACATAAAAAGTTTACTTTGAAGTTTTCCTCATGAATCTTACTCAGATCAATTTTAACGCAATTTGATTTTTCAAAAATATTACATTATTGATGCAGTATGTAATGTCTAAGCATAACACTGACGGGGGCGTTCAGGTATGATAATCGAGGAATTCATTCATTATGGCCTGATCATGTAATGATAATCAGAAATATTTTTTCTGTGATTAAGCCATGAGAAAAAGACAATATTATACACTCCCAGTATACAGCATATTGACCGATATCCATTTCTATACTAGTAAACACCTAGTTCTGGATACCATAACTAAATGGTCTTTTATTTACACTGAAGTGATGAAATGGAATGATCATCGTCAAATACCTTGGACTAGGTTAAACAGTCATAATAACCATGGTAGTGATAGTAATTATTATGTCCTCTTAACCAAAGTGAAGTTTTCAAACACTGTGGTATACCTTTTTGTTTAACAACAGTTTGTCTTCTCATGCCATGTAATTAATTTACCTCTGGGGTATATTCAATTTAGATAAACATTCAACACGAATGTCACTCTTTACTCAATATTTCGAGTCTTTGACCCTTTATTGTGATCCATTATTTATTATTGCTTCATTATTGTGATCCCCTTTCTCAAGTTTCTGGGATAATTCTCAACAACATTCAACATCATTATTTCAATTTATAAATGATTATGTTATAATATTGTATGTCTATGTAAGGAGTATTATATTTGATGTATAAATAAAAAATACGGACATAGTGTGCATAAAAAGGATTCTAACAATATGTAGTAAATGTATGTAATTTTCTGTATTTTCGATTTTATACACTTAAAAATAATTCAAATATTTAAGTGCTACAAACTGTATATGCCAAGTACGATAATTAAACATATTTTTTTAAAATACAGGAAATGTAATGATATAAGGATTTTGCAAGTTTATTCATGATTTTCAAAAAAAAACCATTTCTCAACTGAAATGGTAATATTAAGATAGATAGACTTGTGCTATTCAGCACATAATCACAAAATATTCATACAGTTTTCTTTTCACATGATACATACATAATATCATAATTGTATGCTTATTTATTTAGAACCAAATTCCACATTATACTATAGTGTATAATATAATACATGTAATAAATAAGAAATTATATGTGTACTTACATTTCAGTTTTCACTAATTATCGTACTTTGTAATCCAGATATTAATTACTTTAATAAAAACAATATGATTATGCACAACCCAATCTGACAGTGTAAAATAAGTCAGTTGCAGTTATCAAATATAATTAGATCTATAGTCATGTAATAATCACTTCTGCACACTTCAACAGTTTATAACAAAATTAGACTCTTCACTTCTAAAAATTAATAATGATGAAAAAAGTAGATAAGAAATTGCTTGGTGATTTATTGCTGTGTGAAATGGTTCTCAACACCACAGGTGGCTGATTGGTGCTTTATTGTTGCATCATCATAGGCAGCTAGATTAGTCCACTACATCAGTTGCTTATCTTTAGATCTTATCTTTATTAGGATGTAATTAAGTTCTCCATGAAAGTGTTTGATATTGTTTATTAAATTATCATTATACAATTTATAATATGTAAATTTTATCACATGAAGTCTGATTTTGTCAAGTTATAGCACTTAAAATTTCATTTCAATCATTTCATAGCAATAGCCTGGATTCTGTGCTTATCCAAAAGAATTAAATAAAAGTAGATATATGTGTAAAAACTGGAAAACTACTACATATACACCTATTTTAAAGCACATTTAAAAAAACAATTCTCTTAATTTATAGTTTTAAAATTTCTTGCACTGAAACTTTGTTTAGTTGGGGTTGTAACCATGTAACCTGGTTACAAACTACAAATGCTTGGGAAAATCAGTAGCATTCTAGACATATATGTTCCATGGAGCGTATTTTTTCGCGCCGACTATTTACGCGCTGAAAACTGTTTCCCTGAAGCTGAAAACAGACGCGTTTTTTCGACAAAAACACGTATCTTTCATCAATATTTTAAAGAAAATGGGACTTTCAGGTCATAACAAAAGATGCAATTGCATGTTTTCTGACCCATTCGAAAGAAAATGAGGTGGAGAAGATGGTGGTTGCGTTTTTTGGTCAGACATGGTGGTGGCGTTTTTTGGTCAGACAAATTTTTTTATGTTTTTTTAAAAGACAGGGATAGTTCTACGAGCTTGTTGTCAACCTGTAAAACAAAATCCATGCAATTTAAGATGAATGACGTCAATAAAGCATTACTAGAGTCGAGGAAACTACATCAATTTATACCCCAAAAGTCATTTTACGCGCCGAAAAACGCGTCAATGGAAACGTCATCATGCAACATAGACTGAAGCGAATTCTATTTATTATAATAAATACGCGCTGAAAACGCTTAGGTTTTACGCTTCATGGAAACGGGGCTTTACAATTCAAACTACTTGAGGCATAGGCGAAAATAATCGATGCTAATTCGGCACTTAGGCAACAACGTTATGTATGCAGTTACCTCACCACAAAATGCGTACACGGGCCAAAAACAAATACAACATTGAACTGGAATTAGCTAACTGAGTTTACAATCATAACATACAACATGTACACTATACAAGACCAACCATGCACTCTGAACCGCGAAATTTAAAAGTCATTGCGAAATGCTAAAAACATTATTCATATGACAAACTCTCTACCACAACACCTTCACAGTTTCCCATATATAATAGGAATTCACTCTGCAGTTCACCTCTGTACAGCAACCACTTTTGTTCAAGGTCCAATATTTGCAGACCAAAGGGTGTTGAGCACCCTACACTGACTGTACTGTATTTACAATCATAACATACAACATGTACACTGTACAAGACCAACCACGCACTCTGAACCGCGAAATTTAAAAGTCGTCGCGAATCTACCACAACACCTTCACAGTTTCCCATATATAATAGGAATTCACTCTGCAGTTCACCTCTGTACAGCAACCAAGTTTGTTCAAGGTCCAATATTTGCAGACCAAAGGGTGTTGAGCACCCTACACTGACTGTACTGTATTTACAATCATAACATACGACATGTACACTGTACAAGACCAACCCCGCACTCTGAACCGTGAAATTTAAAAGTCGTCGCGAAACGCTAAAAACATTATTCATATGACAAACTCTCTACCACAACACCTTCACAGTTTCCCATATATAATAGGAATTCACTCTGCAGTTCACCTCTGTACAGCAACCACTTTTGTTCAAGGTCCAATATTTGCTGACCCAAGGGTGTTGAGCACCCTACACTGACTGTACTGTATTTACAATCATAACATACGACATGTACACTGCACAAGACCAACAACGCACTCTGAACCGCGTAATTTAAAAGTCGTCGCGAAACGCTAAAAACATTATTCATATGACAAACTCTCTACCACAACACCTTCACAGTTTCCCATATATAATAGGAATTCACTCTGCAGTTCACCTCTGTACAGCAACCACTTTTGTTCAAGGTCCCATATTTGCAGACCCAAGGGTGTTGAGCACCCTACACTGACTGTACTGTATTTACAATCATAACATACGACATGTACACTGTACAAGACCAACCATGCACTCTGAACCGCGAAATTTAAAAGTCGTCGCGAAACGCTAAAATCATTATTCATATGACAAACTCTCTACCACAACACCTTCACAGTCTCCCATATATAATAGGAATTCACTCTGCAGTTCACCTCTGAACAGCAACCACTTTTGTTCAAGGTCCAATATTTGCAGACCAAAGGGTGTTGAGCACCCTACACTGACTGTACTGTATTTACAATCATAACATACAACATGTACACTGTACAAGACCAACCACGCACTCTGAACCGTGAAATTTAAAAGTCGTCGCGAAATGCTAAAAACATTATTCATATGACAAACTCTCTACCACAACACCTTCACTGTTTACCATATATAATAGGAATTCACTCTGCAGTTCACCTCTGTACAGCAACCACTTTTGTTCAAGGTCCAATATTTGCAGACCAAAGGGTGTTGAGCACCCTACACTGACTGTACTGTATTTACAATCATAACATACGACATGTACACTGTACAAGACCAACCACGCACTCTGAACTGTGAAATTTAAAAGTCGTTGCGAAATGCTAAAAACATTATTCATATGACAAACTCTCTACCACAACACCTTCACAGTTTCCCATATATATATAATAGGAATTCACTATGCAGTTCACCTCTGTACAGCAACCACTTTTGTTCAAGGTCCAATATTTGCAGACCAAAGGGTGTTGAGCACCCTACACTGACTGTACTGTATTTACAATCATAACATACGACATGTACACTGTACAAGACCAACCACGCACTCTGAACCGCGAAATTTAAAAGTCGTCGCGAAATGCTAAAAACATTATTCATATGACAAATTCTCTACCACAACACCTTCACAGTTTCCCATATATAATAGGAATTCACTCTGCAGTTCACCTCTGTACAGCAACCACTTTCGTTCAAGGTCCAATATTTGCAGACCCAAGGGTGTTGAGCACCCTACACTGACTGTACTGTATTTACAATCATAACATACGACATGTACACTGTACAAGACCAACCACGCACTCTGAACCGCGAAATTTAAAAGTCGTCGCGAAATGCTAAAAACATTATTCATATGACAAACTCTCTACCACAACACCTTCACAGTTTCCCATATATAATAGGAATTCACTCTGCAGTTCACCTCTGTACAGCAACCACTTTTGTTCAAGGTCCAATATTTGCAGACCCAAGGGTGTTGAGCACCCTACACTGACTGTACTGTATTTACAATCATAACATACAACATGTACACTGTACAAGACCAACCACGCACTCTGAACCGCGAAATTTAAAAGTCGTCGCGAAACGCTAAAAACATTATTCATATGACAAACTCTCTACCACAACACCTTCACAGTTTCCCATATATATATAATAGGAATTCACTATGCAGTTCACCTCTGTACAGCAACCACTTTTGTTCAAGGTCCAATATTTGCAGACCAAAGGGTGTTGAGCACCCTACACTGACTGTACTCTATTTACAATCATAACATACGACATGTACACTGTACAAGAACAACCATGCACTCTGAACCGCGAAATTTAAAAGTCGTCGCGAAACGCTAAAAACATTATTCATATGACAAACTCACTACCACAACACCTTCACAGTTTCCCATATATAATAGGAATTCACTCTGCAGTTCACCTCTGTACAGCAACCACTTTTGTTCAAGGTCCAATATTTGCAGACCCAAGGGTGTTGAGCACCCTACACTGACTGCACTGTATTTACAATCATAACATACGACATGTACACTGTACAAGACCAACCACGCACTCTGAACCGCGAAATTTAAAAGTCGTCGCGAAACGCTAAAAACATTATTCATATGACAAACTCTCTACCACAACACCTTCACAGTTTCCCATATATAATAGGAATTCACTCTGCAGTTCACCTCTGTACAGCAACCACTTTTGTTCAAGGTCCAATATTTGCAGACCCAAGGGTGTTGAGCACCCTACACTGACTGTACTGTAATTACAATCATAACATACGACATGTACACTGTACAAGACCAACCACGCACTCTGAACCGCGAAATTTAAAAGTCGTCGCGAAATGCTAAAAACATTATTCATATGACAAACTCTCTACCACAACACCTTCATAGTTTCCCATATATAATAGGAATTCACTCTGCAGTTCACCTCTGTACAGCAACCACTTTTGTTCAAGGTCCAATATTTGCAGACCAAAGGGTGTTGAGCACCCTACACTGACTGTACTGTATTTACAATCATAACATACAACATGTACACTGTACAAGACCAACCACGCACTCTGAACCGCGAAATTTAAAAGTCGTCGCGAAACGCTAAAAACATTATTCATATGACAAACTCTCTACCACAACACCTTCACAGTTTCCCATATATAATAGGAATTCACTCTGCAGTTCACCTCTGTACAGCAACCACTTTTGTTCAAGGTCCAATATTTGCAGACCAAAGGGTGTTGAGCACCCTACACTGACTGTACTGTATTTACAATTATAACATACAACATGTACACTGTACAAGACCAACCACACACTCTGAACCGCGAAATTTAAAAGTCGTCGCGAAACGCTAAAAAAATTATTCATATGACAAACCCTCTACCACAACACCTTCACAGTTTCCCATATATAATAGGAATTCACTCTGCAGTTCACCTCTGTACAGCAACCACTTTTGTTCAAGGACCAATATTTGCAGACCCAAGGGTGTTGAGCACCCTACACTGACTGTACTGTATTTACAATTATAACATACAACATGTACACTGTACAAGACCAACCACGCACTCTGAACCGCGAAATTTAAAAGTCGTCGCGAAACGCTAAAAACATTATTCATATGACAAACTCTCTACCACAACACCTTCACAGTTTCCCATATATAATAGGAATTCACTCTGCAGTTCACCTCTGTACAGCAACCACTTTTGTTCAAGGTCCAATATTTGCAGACCAAAGGGTGTTGAGCACCCTACACTGACTGTACTGTATTTACAATCATAACATATGACATGTACACTGTACAAGACCAACCACGCACTCTGAACCGCGAAATTTAAAAGTCGTCGCAAAACGCTAAAAACATTATTCATATGACAAACTCTCTACCACAACACCTTCACAGTTTCCCATATATAATAGGAATTCACTCTGCAGTTCACCTCTGTACAGCAACCACTTTTGTTCAAGGTCCAATATTTGCAGACCAAAGGGTGTTAAGCACCCTACACTGACTGTACTGTATTTACAATCATAACATACAACATGTACACTGTACAAGACCAACCACGCACTCTGAACCGCGAAATTTAAAAGTCGTCGCGAAATGCTAAAAACATTATTCATATGACAAACTCTCTACCACAACACCTTCATAGTTTCCCATATATAATAGGAATTCACTCTGCAGTTCACCTCTGTACAGCAACCACTTTTGTTCAAGGTCCAATATTTGCAGACCAAAGGGTGTTGAGCACCCTACACTGACTGTACTGTATTTACAATTATAACATACAACATGTACACTGTACAAGACCAACCACTCACTCTGAACCGCGAAATTTAAAAGTCGTCGCGAAACGCTAAAAACATTATTCATATGACAAACTCTCTACCACAACACCTTCACAGTTTCCCATAAATAATAGGAATTCACTCTGCAGTTCACCTCTGTACAGCAACCACTTTTGTTCAAGGTCCAATATTTGCAGACCAAAGGGTGTTAAGCACCCTACACTGACTGTACTGTATTTACAATCATAACATACAACATGTACACTGTACAAGACCAACCACGCACTCTGAACCGCGAAATTTAAAAGTCGTCGCGAAATGCTAAAAACATTTTTCATATGACAAACTCTCTACCACAACACCTTCATAGTTTCCCATATATAATAGGAATTCACTCTGCAGTTCACCTCTGTACAGCAACCACTTTTGTTCAAGGTCCAATATTTGCAGACCCAAGGGTGTTGAGCACCCTACACTGACTGTACTGTATTTACAATCATAACATACGACATGTACACTGTACAAGACCAACCACGCACTCTGAACCGCGAAATTTAAAAGTCGTCGCGAAACACTAAAAACATTATTCATATGACAAACGCTCTACCACAAAACCTTCACAGTTTCCCATATATAATAGGAATTCACTCTGCAGTTCACCTCTGTACAGCAACCACTTTTGTTCAATGTCCAATATTTGCAGACCCAAGGGTGTTGAGCACCCTACACTGACTGTACTGTATTTACAATCATAACATACGACATGTACACTGTACAAGACCAACCACGCACTCTGAACCGCGAAATTTAAAAGTCGTCGCGAAACGCTAAAAACATTATTCATATGACAAACTCTCTACCACAACACCTTCACAGTTTCCCATATATAATAGGAATTCACTCTGCAGTTCACCTCTGTACAGCAACCACTTTTGTTCAAGGTCCAATATTTGCAGACCAAAGGTTGTTGAGCACCCTACACTGACTGTACTGTATTTACAATTATAACATACAACATGTACACTGTACAAGACCAACCACGCACTCTGAACCGCGAAATTTAAAAGTCGTAGCGAAACGCTAAAAACATTATTCATATGACAAACTCTCTACCACAACACCTTCACAGTTTCCCATATATAATAGGAATTCACTCTGCAGTTCACCTCTGTACAGCAACCACTTTTGTTCAAGGTCCAATATTTGCAGACCAAAGGGTGTTGAGCACCCTACACTGACTGTACTGTATTTACAATCATAACATACAACATGTACACTGTACAAGACCAACCACGCACTCTGAACCGCGAAATTTAAAAGTCGTCGCGAAATGCTAAAAACATTATTCATATGACAAACTCTCTACCACAACACCTTTATAGTTTCCCATATATAATAGGAATTCACTCTGCAGTTCACCTCTGTACAGCAACCACTTTTGTTCAAGGTCCAATATTTGCAGACCCAAGGGTGTTGAGCACCCTACACTGACTGTACTGTATTTACAATCATAACATATGACATGTACACTGTACAAGACCAACCACGCACTCTGAACCGCGAAATTTAAAAGTCGTCATGAAACGCTAAAAACATTATTCATATGACAAACTCTCTACCACAACACCTTCACAGTTTCCCATATATAATAGGAATTCACTCTGCAGTTCACCTCTGTACAGCAACCACTTTTGTTTAAGGTCCAATATTTGCAGACCAAAGGGTGTTAAGCACCCTACACTGACTGTACTGTATTTACAATTATAACATACGACATGTACACTGTACAAGACCAACCACGCACTCTGAACCGCGAAATTTAAAAGTCGTCGCGAAACACTAAAAACATTATTCATATGACAAACGCTCTACCACAAAACCTTCACAGTTTCCCATATATAATAGGAATTCACTCTGCAGTTCACCTCTGTACAGCAACCACTTTTGTTCAATGTCCAATATTTGCAGACCCAAGGGTGTTGAGCACCCTACACTGACTGTACTGTATTTACAATCATAACATACGACATGTACACTGTACAAGACCAACCACGCACTCTGAACCGCGAAATTTAAAAGTCGTCGCGAAACGCTAAAAACATTATTCATATGACAAACTCTCTACCACAACACCTTCACAGTTTCCCATATATAATAGGAATTCACTCTGCAGTTCACCTCTGTACAGCAACCACTTTTGTTCAAGGTCCAATATTTGCAGACCAAAGGTTGTTGAGCACCCTACACTGACTGTACTGTATTTACAATTATAACATACAACATGTACACTGTACAAGACCAACCACGCACTCTGAACCGCGAAATTTAAAAGTCGTAGCGAAACGCTAAAAACATTATTCATATGACAAACTCTCTACCACAACACCTTCACAGTTTCCCATATATAATAGGAATTCACTCTGCAGTTCACCTCTGTACAGCAACCACTTTTGTTCAAGGTCCAATATTTGCAGACCAAAGGGTGTTGAGCACCCTACACTGACTGTACTGTATTTACAATCATAACATACAACATGTACACTGTACAAGACCAACCACGCACTCTGAACCGCGAAATTTAAAAGTCGTCGCGAAATGGTAAAAACATTATTCATATGACAAACTCTCTACCACAACACCTTCATAGTTTCCCATATATAATAGGAATTCACTCTGCAGTTCACCTCTGTACAGCAACCACTTTTGTTCAAGGTCCAATATTTGCAGACCCAAGGGTGTTGAGCACCCTACACTGACTGTACTGTATTTACAATTATAACATACAACATGTACACTGTACAAGACCAACCACGCACTCTGAACCGCGAAATTTAAAAGTCGTCGCGAAACGCTAAAAACATTATTCATATGACAAACGCTCTACCACAACACCTTCACAGTTTCCCATATATAATAGGAATTCACTCTGCAGTTCACCTCTGTACAGCAACCACTTTTGTTCAAGGACCAATATTTGCAGACCCAAGGGTGTTGAGCACCCTACACTGACTGTACTGTATTTACAATCATAACATACGACATGTACACTGTACAAGACCAACCACGCACTCTGAACCGCGAAAGTTAAAAGTCGTCGCGAAATGCTAAAAACATTATTCATATGACAAACTCTCTACCACAACACCTTCATAGTTTCCCATATATAATAGGAATTCACTCTGCAGTTCACCTCTGTACAGCAACCACTTTTGTTCAATGTCCAATATTTGCAGACCCAAGGGTGTTGAGCACCCTACACTGACTGTACTGTATTTACAATCATAACATACGACATGTACACTGTACAAGACCAACCACGCACTCTGAACCGCGAAATTTAAAAGTCGTCGCGAAACGCTAAAAACATTATTCATATGACAAACTCTCTACCACAACACCTTCACAGTTTCCCATATATAATAGGAATTCACTCTGCAGTTCACCTCTGTACAGCAACCACTTTTGTTCAAGGTCCAATATTTGCAGACCAAAGGTTGTTGAGCACCCTACACTGACTGTACTGTATTTACAATTATAACATACAACATGTACACTGTACAAGACCAACCACGCACTCTGAACCGCGAAATTTAAAAGTCGTAGCGAAACGCTAAAAACATTATTCATATGACAAACTCTCTACCACAACACCTTCACAGTTTCCCATATATAATAGGAATTCACTCTGCAGTTCACCTCTGTACAGCAACCACTTTTGTTCAAGGTCCAATATTTGCAGACCAAAGGGTGTTGAGCACCCTACACTGACTGTACTGTATTTACAATCATAACATACAACATGTACACTGTACAAGACCAACCACGCACTCTGAACCGCGAAATTTAAAAGTCGTCGCGAAATGGTAAAAACATTATTCATATGACAAACTCTCTACCACAACACCTTCATAGTTTCCCATATATAATAGGAATTCACTCTGCAGTTCACCTCTGTACAGCAACCACTTTTGTTCAAGGTCCAATATTTGCAGACCCAAGGGTGTTGAGCACCCTACACTGACTGTACTGTATTTACAATTATAACATACAACATGTACACTGTACAAGACCAACCACGCACTCTGAACCGCGAAATTTAAAAGTCGTCGCGAAACGCTAAAAACATTATTCATATGACAAACGCTCTACCACAACACCTTCACAGTTTCCCATATATAATAGGAATTCACTCTGCAGTTCACCTCTGTACAGCAACCACTTTTGTTCAAGGACCAATATTTGCAGACCCAAGGGTGTTGAGCACCCTACACTGACTGTACTGTATTTACAATCATAACATACGACATGTACACTGTACAAGACCAACCACGCACTCTGAACCGCGAAAGTTAAAAGTCGTCGCGAAATGCTAAAAACATTATTCATATGACAAACTCTCTACCACAACACCTTCATAGTTTCCCATATATAATAGGAATTCACTCTGCAGTTCACCTCTGTACAGCAACCACTTTTGTTCAAGGTCCAATATTTGCAGACCAAAGGGTGTTGAGCACCCTACACTGACTGTACTGTATTTACAATTATAACATACAACATGTACACTGTACAAGACCAACCACGCACTCTGAACCGCGAAATTTAAAAGTCGTCGCGAAACGCTAAAAACATTATTCATATGACAAACGCTCTACCACAACACCTTCACAGTTTCCCATATATAATAGGAATTCACTCTGCAGTTCACCTCTGTACAGCAACCACTTTTGTTCAAGGACCAATATTTGCAGACCCAAGGGTGTTGAGCCCCCTACACTGACTGTACTCTATTTACAATCATAACATACGACATGTACACTGTACAAGACCAACCACGCACTCTGAACCGCGAAATTTAAAAGTCGTCGCGAAACGCTAAAAACATTATTCATATGACAAACTCTCTACCACAACACCTTCACAGTTTCCCATATATAATAGGAATTCACTCTGCAGTTCACCTCTGTACAGCAACCACTTTTGTTCAAGGTCCAATATTTGCAGACCCAAGGGTGTTGAGCACCCTACACTGACTGTACTGTAATTACAATCATAACATACGACATGTACACTGTACAAGACCAACCACGCACTCTGAACCGCGAAATTTAAAAGTCGTCGCGAAATGCTAAAAACATTATTCATATGACAAACTCTCTACCACAACACCTTCATAGTTTCCCATATATAATAGGAATTCACTCTGCAGTTCACCTCTGTACAGCAACCACTTTTGTTCAAGGTCCAATATTTGCAGACCAAAGGGTGTTGAGCACCCTACACTGACTGTACTGTATTTACAATTATAACATACAAAATGTACACTGTACAAGACCAACCACGCACTCTGAACCGCGAAATTTAAAAGTCGTCGCGAAACGCTAAAAACATTATTCATATGACAAACGCTCTACCACAACACCTTCACAGTTTCCCATATATAATAGGAATTCACTCTGCAGTTCACCTCTGTACAGCAACCACTTTTGTTCAAGGACCAATATTTGCAGACCCAAGGGTATTGAGCACCCTACACTGACTGTACTGTATTTACAATCATAACATACGACATGTACACTGTACAAGACCAACCACGCACTCTGAACCGCAAAATTTAAAAGTCGTCGCGAAACGCTAAAAACATTATTCATATGACAAACTCTCTACCACAAAACCTTCACAGTTTCCCATATATAATAGGAATTCACTCTGCAGTTCACCTCTGTACAGCAACCACTTTTGTTCAATGTCCAATATTTGCAGACCCAAGGGTGTTGAGCACCCTACACTGACTGTACTGTATTTACAATCATAACATACGACATGTACACTGTACAAGACCAACCACGCACTCTGAACCGCGAAATTTAAAAGTCGTCGCGAAACGCTAAAAACATTATTCATATGACAAACTCTCTACCACAACACCTTCACAGTTTCCCATATATAATACGAATTCACTCTGCAGTTCACCTCTGTACAGCAACCACTTTTGTTCAAGGTCCAATATTTGCAGACCAAAGGTTGTTGAGCACCCTACACTGACTGTACTGTATTTACAATTATAACATACAACATGTACACTGTACAAGACCAACCACGCACTCTGAACCGCGAAATTTAAAAGTCGTAGCGAAACGCTAAAAACATTATTCATATGACAAACTCTCTACCACAACACCTTCACAGTTTCCCATATATAATAGGAATTCACTCTGCAGTTCACCTCTGTACAGCAACCACTTTTGTTCAAGGTCCAATATTTGCAGACCAAAGGGTGTTGAGCACCCTACACTGACTGTACTGTATTTACAATCATAACATACAACATGTACACTGTACAAGACCAACCACGCACTCTGAACCGAGAAATTTAAAAGTCGTCGCGAAATGCTAAAAACATTATTCATATAACAAACTCTCTACCACAACACCTTCATAGTTTCCCATATATAATAGGAATTCACTCTGCAGTTCACCTCTGTACAGCAACCACTTTTGTTCAAGGTCCAATATTTGCAGACCCAAGGGTGTTGAGCACCCTACACTGACTGTACTGTATTTACAATCATAACATATGACATGTACACTGTACAAGACCAACCACGCACTCTGAACCGCGAAATTTAAAAGTCGTCTTGAAACGCTAAAAACATTATTCATATGACAAACTCTCTACCACAACACCTTCACAGTTTCCCATATATAATAGGAATTCACTCTGCAGTTCACCTCTGTACAGCAACCACTTTTGTTCAAGGTCCAATATATGCAGACCAAAGGGTGTTGAGCCCCCTACACTGACTGTACTCTATTTACAATCATAACATACGACATGTACACTGTACAAGAACAACCATGCACTCTGAACCGCGAAATTTAAAAGTCGTAGCGAAACGCTAAAAACAATATTCATATGACAAACTCTCTACCACAACACCTTCACAGTTTCCCATATATAATAGGAATTCACTCTGCAGTTCACCTCTGTACAGCAACCACTTTTGTTCAAGGTCCAATATTTGCAGACCAAGGGTGTTGAGTACCCTACACTGACTGCACTGTATTTACAATCATAACATACGACATGTACACTGTACAAGACCAACCACGCACTCTGAACCGCGAAATTTAAAAGTCGTCGCGAAACGCTAAAAACATTATTCATATGACAAACTCTCTACCACAACACCTTCACAGTTTCCCATATATAATAGGAATTCACTCTGCAGTTCACCTCTGTACAGCAACCACTTTTGTTCAAGGTCCAATATTTGCAGACCCAAGGGTGTTGAGCACCCTACACTGACTGTACTGTAATTACAATCATAACATACGACATGTACACTGTACAAGACCAACCACGCACTCTGAACCGCGAAATTTAAAAGTCGTAGCGAAACGCTAAAAACATTATTCATATGACAAACTCTCTACCACAACACCTTCACAGTTTCCCATATATAATAGGAATTCACTCTGCAGTTCACCTCTGTACAGCAACCACTTTTGTTCAAGGTCCAATATTTGCAGACCAAAGGGTGTTGAGCACCCTACACTAACTGTACTGTATTTACAATCATAACATACAACATGTACACTGTACAAGACCAACCACGCACTCTGAACCGCGAAATTTAAAAGTCGTCGCGAAATGCTAAAAACATTATTGATATGACAAACTCTCTACCACAACACCTTCATAGTTTCCCATATATAATAGGAATTCACTCTGCAGTTCACCTCTGTACAGCAACCACTTTTGTTCAAGGTCCAATATTTGCAGACCCAAGGGTGTTGAGCACCCTACACTGACTGTACTGTATTTACAATCATAACATATGACATGTACACTGTACAAGACCAACCACGCACTCTGAACCGCGAAATTTAAAAGTCGTCGTGAAACGCTAAAAACATTATTCATATGACAAACTCTCTACCACAACACCTTCACAGTTTCCCATATATAATAGGAATTCACTCTGCAGTTCACCTCTGTACAGCAACCACTTTTGTTCAAGGTCCAATATTTGCAGACCAAAGGGTGTTGAGCCCCCTACACTGACTGTACTGTATTTACAATCATAACATACGACATGTACACTGTACGAAACCAACCACGCACTCTGAACCGCGAAATTTAAAAGTCGTCGTGAAACGCTAAAAACATTATTCATATGACAAACTCTCTACCACAACACCTTCACAGTTTCCCATATATAATAGGAATTCACTCTGCAGTTCACCTCTGTACAGCAACCACTTTTGTTCAAGGTCCAATATTTGCAGACCCAAGGGTGTTGAGCACCCTACACTGACTGTACTCTATTTACAATCATAACATACGACATGTACACTGTACAAGAACAACCATGCACTCTGAACCGCGAAATTTAAAAGTCGTCGCGAAACGCTAAAAACAATATTCATATGACAAACTCTCTACCACAACACCTTCACAGTTTCCCATATATAATAGGAATTCACTCTGCAGTTCACCTCTGTACAGCAACCACTTTTGTTCAAGGTCCAATATTTGCAGACCCAAGGGTGTTGAGCACCCTACACTGACTGCACTGTATTTACAATCATAACATACGACATGTACACTGTAAAAGACCAACCACGCACTCTGAACCGAGAAATTTAAAAGTCGTCGCGAAACGCTAAAAACATTATTCATATGACAAACTCTCTACCACAACACGTTCACAGTTTCCCATATATAATAGGAATTCACTCTGCAGTTCACCTCTGTACAGCAACCACTTTTGTTCAAGGTCCAATATTTGCAGACCCAAGGGTGTTGAGCACCCTACACTGACTGTACTCTATTTACAATCATAACATACGACATGTACACTGTACAAGAACAACCATGCACTCTGAACCGCGAAATTTAAAAGTCGTAGCGAAACGCTAAAAACAATATTCATATGACAAACTCTCTACCACAACACCTTCACAGTTTCCCATATATAATAGGAATTCACTCTGCAGTTCACCTCTGTACAGCAACCACTTTTGTTCAAGGTCCAATATTTGCAGACCCAAGGGTGTTGAGCACCCTACACTGACTGCACTGTATTTACAATCATAACATACGACATGTACACTGTACAAGACCAACCACGCACTCTGAACCGCGAAATTTAAAAGTCGTCGCGAAACGCTAAAAACATTATTCATATGACAAACTCTCTACCACAACACCTTCACAGTTTCCCATATATAATAGGAATTCACTCTGCAGTTCACCTCTGTACAGCAACCACTTTTGTTCAAGGTCCAATATTTGCAGACCCAAGGGTGTTGAGCACCCTACACTGACTGTACTGTAATTACAATCATAACATACGACATGTACACTGTACAAGACCAACCACGCACTCTGAACCGCGAAATTTAAAAGTCGTAGCGAAACGCTAAAAACATTATTCATATGACAAACTCTCTACCACAACACCTTCACAGTTTCCCATATATAATAGGAATTCACTCTGCAGTTCACCTCTGTACAGCAACCACTTTTGTTCAAGGTCCAATATTTGCAGACCAAAGGGTGTTGAGCACCCTACACTAACTGTACTGTATTTACAATCATAACATACAACATGTACACTGTACAAGACCAACCACGCACTCTGAACCGCGAAATTTAAAAGTCGTCGCGAAATGCTAAAAACATTATTGATATGACAAACTCTCTACCACAACACCTTCATAGTTTCCCATATATAATAGGAATTCACTCTGCAGTTCACCTCTGTACAGCAACCACTTTTGTTCAAGGTCCAATATTTGCAGACCCAAGGGTGTTGAGCACCCTACACTGACTGTACTGTATTTACAATCATAACATATGACATGTACACTGTACAAGACCAACCACGCACTCTGAACCGCGAAATTTAAAAGTCGTCGTGAAACGCTAAAAACATTATTCATATGACAAACTCTCTACCACAACACCTTCACAGTTTCCCATATATAATAGGAATTCACTCTGCAGTTCACCTCTGTACAGCAACCACTTTTGTTCAAGGTCCAATATTTGCAGACCAAAGGGTGTTGAGCCCCCTACACTGACTGTACTGTATTTACAATCATAACATACGACATGTACACTGTACGAAACCAACCACGCACTCTGAACCGCGAAATTTAAAAGTCGTCGTGAAACGCTAAAAACATTATTCATATGACAAACTCTCTACCACAACACCTTCACAGTTTCCCATATATAATAGGAATTCACTCTGCAGTTCACCTCTGTACAGCAACCACTTTTGTTCAAGGTCCAATATTTGCAGACCCAAGGGTGTTGAGCACCCTACACTGACTGTACTCTATTTACAATCATAACATACGACATGTACACTGTACAAGAACAACCATGCACTCTGAACCGCGAAATTTAAAAGTCGTCGCGAAACGCTAAAAACAATATTCATATGACAAACTCTCTACCACAACACCTTCACAGTTTCCCATATATAATAGGAATTCACTCTGCAGTTCACCTCTGTACAGCAACCACTTTTGTTCAAGGTCCAATATTTGCAGACCCAAGGGTGTTGAGCACCCTACACTGACTGCACTGTATTTACAATCATAACATACGACATGTACACTGTACAAGACCAACCACGCACTCTGAACCGCGAAATTTAAAAGTCGTCGCGAAACGCTAAAAACATTATTCATATGACAAACTCTCTACCACAACACGTTCACAGTTTCCCATATATAATAGGAATTCACTCTGCAGTTCACCTCTGTACAGCAACCACTTTTGTTCAAGGTCCAATATTTGCAGACCCAAGGGTGTTGAGCACCCTACACTGACTGTACTGTAATTACAATCATAACATACGACATGTACACTGTACAAGACCAACCACGCACTCTGAACCGTGAAATTTAAAAGTTGTCGCGAAATGCTAAAAACATTATTCATATGACAAACTCTCTACCACAACACCTTCATAGTTTCCCATATATAATAGGAATTCACTCTGCAGTTCACCTCTGTACAGCAACCACTTTTGTTCAAGGTCCAATATTTGCAGACCAAAGGGTGTTGAGCACCCTACACTGACTGTACTGTATTTACAATCATAACATACGACATGTACACTGTACAAGACCAACCACGCACTCTGAACCGCGAAATTTAAGTTGTCGCGAAACGCTAAAAACATTATTCATATGACAAACTCTCTACCACAACACCTTCACAGTTTCCCATATATAATAGGAATTCACTCTGCAGTTCACCTCTGTACAGCAACCACTTTTGTTCAAGGTCCAATATTTGCAGACCAAAGGGTGTTCAGCACCCTACACTGACTGTACTGTATTTACAATCATAACATACAACATGTACACTGTACAAGACCAACCACGCACTCTGAACCGAAAAATTTAAAAGTCGTCGCGAAATGCTAAAAACATTATTCATATGACAAACTCTCTACCACAACACCTTCACAGTTTCCCATATATAATAGGAATTCACTCTGCAGTTCACCTCTGTACAGCAACCACTTTTGTTCAAGGTCCAATATTTGCAGACCCAAGGGTGTTGAGCACCCTACACTGACTGTACTGTATTTACAATCATAACATACGACATGTACACTGTACAAGACCAACCACGCACTCTGAACCGCGAAATTTAAAAGTCGTCGCGAAACGCTAAAAACATTATTCATATGACAAACTCTCTACCACAACACCTTCACAGTTTCCCATATATAATAGGAATTCACTCTGCAGTTCACCTCTGTACAGCAACCACTTTTGTTCAAGGTCCAATATTTGCAGACCAAAGGGTGTTAAGCACCCTACACTGACTGTACTGTATTTACAATCATAACATACAACATGTACACTGTACAAGACCAACCACGCACTCTGAACCGCAAAATTAAAAAGTCGTCGCGAAATGCTAAAAACATTATTCATATGACAAACTCTCTACCACAACACCTTCACAGTTTCCCATATAAAATAGGAATTCACTCTGCAGTTCACCTCTGTACAGCAATCACTTTTGTTCAAGGTCCAATATTTGCAGACGAAAGGGTGTTGAGCACCCTACACTGACTGTACTGTATTTACAATCATAACATACGACATGTACACTGTACAAGACCAACCACGCACTCAGAACCGCGAAATTTAAAAGTCGTCGCGAAACGCTAAAAACATTATTCATATGACAAACTCTCTACCACAACACCTTCACAGTTTCCCATATATAATAGGAATTCACTCTGCAGTTCACCTCTGTACAGCAACCACTTTTGTTCAAGGTCCAATATTTGCAGACCCAAGGGTGTTGAGCACCCTACACTGACTGTACTGTATTTACAATCATAACATACAACATGTACACTGTACAAGACCAACCACGCACTCTGAACCGAAAAATTTAAAAGTCGTCGCGAAATGCTAAAAACTAGGGATGCAACTATTCGGTCAATTTGCTAACCGGTTAACCGTTCTATCTTCCGAACGGTTAACCGGTTAACCGATTAACGAATCGAAACTTGCCGACTTTCCGACTGTTCTAATTCTGACGTGTATATATTTACTGTAACACCGTAAGTTGCAATCGGGCATCCTCGTATATTACCCAAGGGAAGTGTGTCGCCGATTCTCAATTTCTCAATTGTTTTTTTTAAGTTCAATAATGTACTGTACTCAGTGCTGTTGAAGCTGTGGCGTAAATCTTGTTGAAGCTGTGGCGTAAATCATACGCAATATAATCGTGTTGATGCAGAAATGCGTCTCCAAATACAGCCTCGAGTAAAGCATTAAACTGCCTCCAATTAATATTAAATTACGTGTGCTTGCCGAATGTGTGAAAAACAACGTCGGTCAACAAACTAGTCCCCGACTACCATATGAAATTAACAGCAATTAAGTGACCCTCTTGTCACAACAATACGTGTCAAACTGTTAATTGCGGATTATAGATCATGACCCCCTTTTGACGAGCGTTCGCACCTTCGATGGGTGAAACTTGTCGGCAAATTCCGATATTTTTTCAATATTTTTATTTTAAAATTTATTTAAATTTCTCCTTTTTCGATTTTTTTTTCGATTAACCGGTTAGCGATTTTGCTAACCGATAACCGAACGTTCGAACGGTTAACCGGTTAACCGGTTAACCGTTTACATCCCTACTAAAAACATTATTCATATGACAAACTCTCTACCACAACACCTTCACAGTTTCCCATATATAATAGGAATTCACTCTGCAGTTCACCTCTGTACAGCAACCACTTTTGTTCAAGGTCCAATATTTGCAGACTCAAGGGTGTTGTGCACCCAACACTGACTTTACTGTATTTTAAATCATAACATACGACATGTACACTGTACAAGACCAACCACGCCATCCAAACCGCGAAATTTAAAAGTTGTCGCGAAATGCTAAAACATTATTCATATGACAAACTCTCTACCACAACACCTTCACAGTTTCCCATATATAATAGGAATTCACTCTGCAATTCACCTCTGTACAGCAACCACTTTTGTTCAAGGTCCAATATTTGCAGACAGAAGGGTGTTAAGCACCCTACACTGACTGTACTGTATTTACAATCATAACATACGACATGTACCCTGTACAAGACCAACCACGCACTCTGAACCGCGAAATTTAAAAGTCGTAGCGAAACGCTAAAGACATTATTCATATGACAAACTCTCTACCACAACACCTTCACAGTTTCCCATATATAATAGGAATTCACCTCTGTACAGCAACCACTTTTGTTCAAGGTCCAATATTTGCAGACCCAAGGGTGTTGAGCACCCTACACTGACTGTACTGTATTTACAATCATAACATACGACATGTACACTGTACAAGACCAACCACGCACTCTGAACCGCGAAATTTAAGTCGTCGCGAAACGCTAAAAACATTATTCATATGACAAACTCTCTACCACAACACCTTCACAGTTTCCCATATATAATAGGAATTCACTCTGCAGTTCACCTCTGTACAGCAACCACTTTTGTTCAAGGTCCAATATTTGGAGACCCAAGGGTGTTGAGCACCCTACACGGACTGTACTGTATTTACAATCATAACATACAACATGTACACTGTACAAGACGAACCACGCACTCTGAACCGCGAAATTTAAAAGTCGTCGCGAAATGCTAAAAACATTATTCATATGACAAACTCTCTACCACAACACCTTCACAGTTTCCCATATATAATAGGAATTCACTCTGCAGTTCACCTCTGTACAGCAACCAGTTTTGTTCAAGGTCCAATATTTGCAGACTCAAGGATGTTGAGCACCCTACACTGACTGTACTGTATTTACAATCATAACATACGATACGTACACTGTACAAGACCAACCACGCACTCTGAACCGCGAAATTTAAAAGTCGTCGCGAAACGCTAAAAACATTATTCATATGACAAACTCTCTACCACAACACCTTCACAGTTTCCCATATATAATAGGAATTCACCTCTGTACAGCAACCACTTTTGTTCAAGGTCCAATATTTGCAGACCAAAGGGTGTTGAGCACCCTACACTGACTGTACTGTATTTACGATCATAACATACAACATGTACACTGTACAAGACCAACCAGGCACTCTGAACCGCGAAATTTAAAAGTCGTCGCGAAATGCTAAAAACATTATTCATATGACAAACTCTCTACCACAACACCTTCACAGTTTCCCATATATAATAGGAATTCACACTGCAGTTCACCTCTGTACAGCAACCACTTTTGTTCAAGGTCCAATATTTGCAGACCAAAGGGTGTTGAGCACCCTACACTGACTGTACTGTATTTACAATCATAACATACAACATGTACACTGTACAAGACCAACCACGCACTCTGAACCGAAAAATTTAAAAGTCGTCGCGAAATGCTAAAAACATTATTCATATGACAAACTCTCTACCACAACACCTTCACAGTTTCCCATATATAATAGGAATTCACTCTGCAGTTCACCTCTGTACAGCAACCACTTTTGTTCAAGGTCCAATATTTGCAGACTCAAGGGTGTTGAGCACCCTACACTGACTGTACTGTATTTACAATCATAACATACAACATGCACACTGTACAAGACAAACCACGCACTCTGAACCGCGGAATTTAAAAGTTGTCGCGAAATGCTTAAAACATTATTCATATGACAAACTCTCTACCACAACACCTTCACAGTTTCCCATATATAATAGGAATTCACACTGCAGTTCACCTCTGTACAGCAACCACTTTTGTTCAAGGTCCAATATTTGCAGACAGAAGGGTGTTGAGCACCCTTCACTGGCTGTACTGTATTAACAATCATAACATACGACATGTACACTGTACAAGACCAACCACGCACTCTGAACCGTGAAATTTAAAAGTCGTTGCGAAACGCTAAAAACATTATTCATATGACAAACCCTCTACCACAACACCTTCACAGTTTCCCATATATAATAGGAACTCACTCTGCAGTTCACCTCTGTACAGCAACCACTTTTGTTCAAGGTCCACTATTTGCAGACATAAGGGTGTTGAGCACCCTACACTGACTGTACTGTATTTACAATCATAACATACGACATGTACACTGTACAAGACCAACCACGCACTCTGAACCGTGAAATTTAAAAGTCGTCGCGAAACGCTAAAAACATTATTCATATGACAAACTCTCTACCACAACACCTTCACAGTTTCCCATATATAATAGGAATTCACTCTGCAGTTCACCTCTGTACAGCAACCACTTTTGTTCAAGGTCCAATATTTGCAGACCCAAGGGTGTTGAGCACCCTACACTGACTGTACTGTATTTACAATCATAACATACGACATGTACACTGTACAAGACCAACCACGCACTCTGAACTGCGAAATTTAAAAGTCGTCCCGAAACGCTAAAAACATTATTCATATGACAAACTCTCTACCACATCACCTTCACAGTTTCCCATACATAATAGGAATTCACTCTGCAGTTCACCTCTGTACAGCAACCACTTTTGTTCAAGGTCCAATATTTTCAGACCAAAGGGTGTTGAGCACCCTACACTGACTGTACTGTATTTACAATCATAACATACAACATGTACACTGTACAAGACCAACCACGAACTCTGAACCGCGAAATTTAAAAGTCGTCGCGAAAGGCTAAAAACATAATTCATATGACAAACTCTCTACCACAACACCTTCACAGTTTCCCATATATAATAGGAATTCGCTTTGCAGTTCACCTCTGTACAGCAACCACTTATGTTCAAGGTCCAATATTTGCAGACCCAAGGGTGTTGAGCACCCTACACAGACTGTACTGTATTTACAATCATAACATACAACATGTACACTGTACAAGACCAACCACGCACTCTGAACCGCGAAATTTAAAAGTCGTCGCAAAAGGCTAAAAACATTATTCATATGACAAACTCTCTACCACAACACCTTCACAGTTTCCCATATATAATAGGAATTCACTCTGCAGTTGACCTCTGTACAGCAACCACTTTTGTTCAAGGTCCAATATCTGCAGACCCAAGGGTGTTGAGCACCCTACACTGACTGTACTGTATTTACAATCATAACATACAACATGTACACTGTACAAGACCAACCACGCACTCTGAAGCGCGAAATTTAAAAGTCGTCAAGAAACGCTAAAAACATTATTCATATGACAAACTCTCTACCACATCATATTCACAGTTTCCCATATATGATAGGAATTCACTCTGCAGTTCACCTCTGTACAGCAACCACTTTTGTTCAAGGTCCAATATTTGCAGACCCAAGGGTGTTGAGCACCCTACACTGACTGTACTGTATTTACAATCATAACATACAACATGTACACTGTACAAGACCAACCACGCACTCTGAACCGCGAAATTTAAAAGTCGTCGCAAAAGGCTAAAAACATTATTCATATGACAAACTCTCTACCACAACACCTTCACAGTTTCCCATATATAATAGGAATTCACTCTGCAGTTGACCTCTGTACAGCAACCACTTTTGTTCAAGGTCCAATATCTGCAGACCCAAGGGTGTTGAGCACCCTACACTGACTGTACTGTATTTACAATCATAACATACAACATGTACACTGTACAAGACCAACCACGCACTCTGAAGCGCGAAATTTAAAAGTCGTCAAGAAACGCTAAAAACATTATTCATATGACAAACTCTCTACCACATCATATTCACAGTTTCCCATATATGATAGGAATTCACTCTGCAGTTCACCTCTGTACAGCAACCACTTTTGTTCAAGGTCCAATATTTGCAGACCCAAGGGTGTTGAGCACCCTACACTGACTGTACTGTATTTACAATCATAACATACGACATGTACACTGTACAAGACCAACCACGCACTCTGAACCGCGAAATTTAAAAGTCGTCGCGAAACGCTAAAAACATTATTCATATGACAAACTCTCTACCACATCACCTTCACAGTTTCCCATATATAATAGGAATTCACTCTGCAGTTCACCTCTGTACAGCAACCACTTTTGTTCAAGGTCCAATATTTGCAGACCCAAGGGTGTTGAGCACCCTACACTGACTGTACTGTATTTACAATCATAACATACGACATGTACACTGTACAAGACCAACCACGCACTCTGAACCGCGAAATTTAAAAGTCGTCGCGAAACGCTAAAAACATTATTCATATGATAAACTCTCTACCACATCACCTTCACAGTTTCCCATATATAATAGGAATTCACTCTGCAGTTCACCTCTGTACAGCAACCACTTTTGTTCAAGGTCCAATATTTGCAGCCCCAAGGGTGTTGAGCACCCTACACTGACTGTACTGTATTTACAATCATAACATACAACATGTACACTGTACAGGACCAACCACGCACTCTGAACCGCGAAATTTAAAAGTCGTCGCGAAACGCTAAAAACATTATTCATATGACAAACTCTCTACCACATCACCTTCACAGTTTCCCATATATAATAGGAATTCACTCTGCAGTTCACCTCTGTACAGCAACCACTTTTGTTCAAGGTCTAATATTTGCAGACCCAAGGGTGTTGAGCACCCTACACTGACTGTACTGTATTTACAATCATAACATACGACATGTACACTGTACAAGACCAACCACGCACTCTGAACCGCCGAATTTAAAAGTTGTCGCGAAACGCTAAAAACATTATTCATATGACAAACTCTCTACCACATCACCTTCACAGTTTCCCATATATAATAGGAATTCACTCTGCAGTTCACCTCTGTACAGCAACCACTTTTGTTCAAGGTCCAATATTTGCAGACCCAAGGGTGTTGAGCACCCTACACTGACTGTGCTGTATTTACAATCATAACATACGACATGTACACTGTACAAGACCAACCACGCACTCTGAACCGCGAAATTTAAAAGTCGTCGCGAAACGCTAAAAACATTATTCATATGATAAACTCTCTACCACATCACCTTCACAGTTTCCCATATATAATAGGAATTCACTCTGCAGTTCACCTCTGTACAGCAACCACTTTTGTTCAAGGTCCAATATTTGCAGACCCAAGGGTGTTGAGCACCCTACACTGACTGTACTGTATTTACAATCATAACATACAACATGTACACTGTACAGGACCAACCACGCACTCTGAACCGCGAAATTTAAAAGTTGTCGCGAAACGCTAAAAACATTATTCATATGACAAACTCTCTACCACATCACCTTCACAGTTTCCCATATATAATAGGAATTCACTCTGCAGTTCACCTCTGTACAGCAACCACTTTTGTTCAAGGTCCAATATTTGCAGACCCAAGGGTGTTGAGCACCCTACACTGACTGTACTGTATTTACAATTATAACATACGACATGTACACTGTACAAGACCAACCCCGCACTCTGAACCGCGAAATTTAAAAGTCGTCGCGAAACGCTAAAAACATTATTCATATGACAAACTCTCTACCACATCACATTCACAGTTTCCCATATATGATAGGAATTCACTCTGCAGTTCACCTCTGTACAGCAACCACTTTTGTTCAAGGTCCAATATTTGCAGACCCAAGGGTGTTGAGCACCCTACACTGACTGTACTGTATTTACAATCATAACATACGACATGTACACTGTACAAGACCAACCACGCACTCTGAACCGCGAAATTTAAAAGTCGTCGCGAAACGCTAAAAACATTATTCATATGACAAACTCTCTACCACATCACCTTCACAGTTTCCCATATATAATAGGAATTCACTGTGCAGTTCACCTCTGTACAGCAACCACTTTTGTTCAAGGTCCAATATTTTCAGACCAAAGGGTGTTGAGCACCCTACACTGACTGTACTGTATTTACAATCATAACATACAACATGTACACTGTACAAGACCAACCACGAACTCTGAACCGCGAAATTTAAAAGTCGTCGCGAAACGCTAAAAACATAATTCATATGACAAACTCTCTACCACAACACCTTCACAGTTTCCCATATATAATAGGAATTCACTCTGCAGTTCACCTCTGTACAGCAACCACTTATGTTCAAGGTCCAATATTTGCAGACCCAAGGGTGTTGAGCACCCTACACAGACTGTACTGTATTTACAATCATAACATACAACATGTACACTGTACAAGACCAACCACGCACTCTGAACCGCGAAATTTAAAAGTCGTCGCGAAACGCTAAAAACATTATTCATATGACAAACTCTCTACCACATCACCTTCACAGTTTCCCATATATAATAGGAATTCACTCTGCAGTTCACCTCTGTACAGCAACCACTTTTGTTCAAGGTCCAATATTTGCAGACCCAAGGGTGTTGAGCACCCTACACTGACTGTACTGTATTTACAATCATAACATACAACATGTACACTGTACAAGACCAACCACGAACTCTGAACCGCGAAATTTAAAAGTCGTCGCGAAAGGCTAAAAACATAATTCATATGACAAACTCTCTACCACAACACCTTCACAGTTTCCCATATATAATAGGAATTCGCTTTGCAGTTCACCTCTGTACAGCAACCACTTATGTTCAAGGTCCAATATTTGCAGACCCAAGGGTGTTGAGCACCCTACACAGACTGTACTGTATTTACAATCATAACATACAACATGTACACTGTACAAGACCAACCACGCACTCTGAACCGCGAAATTTAAAAGTCGTCGCAAAAGGCTAAAAACATTATTCATATGACAAACTCTCTACCACAACACCTTCACAGTTTCCCATATATAATAGGAATTCACTCTGCAGTTGACCTCTGTACAGCAACCACTTTTGTTCAAGGTCCAATATCTGCAGACCCAAGGGTGTTGAGCACCCTACACTGACTGTACTGTATTTACAATCATAACATACAACATGTACACTGTACAAGACCAACCACGCACTCTGAAGCGCGAAATTTAAAAGTCGTCAAGAAACGCTAAAAACATTATTCATATGACAAACTCTCTACCACATCATATTCACAGTTTCCCATATATGATAGGAATTCACTCTGCAGTTCACCTCTGTACAGCAACCACTTTTGTTCAAGGTCCAATATTTGCAGACCCAAGGGTGTTGAGCACCCTACACTGACTGTACTGTATTTACAATCATAACATACGACATGTACACTGTACAAGACCAACCACGCACTCTGAACCGCGAAATTTAAAAGTCGTCGCGAAACGCTAAAAACATTATTCATATGACAAACTCTCTACCACATCACCTTCACAGTTTCCCATATATAATAGGAATTCACTCTGCAGTTCACCTCTGTACAGCAACCACTTTTGTTCAAGGTCCAATATTTGCAGACCCAAGGGTGTTGAGCACCCTACACTGACTGTACTGTATTTACAATCATAACATACGACATGTACACTGTACAAGACCAACCACGCACTCTGAACCGCGAAATTTAAAAGTCGTCGCGAAACGCTAAAAACATTATTCATATGATAAACTCTCTACCACATCACCTTCACAGTTTCCCATATATAATAGGAATTCACTCTGCAGTTCACCTCTGTACAGCAACCACTTTTGTTCAAGGTCCAATATTTGCAGCCCCAAGGGTGTTGAGCACCCTACACTGACTGTACTGTATTTACAATCATAACATACAACATGTACACTGTACAGGACCAACCACGCACTCTGAACCGCGAAATTTAAAAGTCGTCGCGAAACGCTAAAAACATTATTCATATGACAAACTCTCTACCACATCACCTTCACAGTTTCCCATATATAATAGGAATTCACTCTGCAGTTCACCTCTGTACAGCAACCACTTTTGTTCAAGGTCTAATATTTGCAGACCCAAGGGTGTTGAGCACCCTACACTGACTGTACTGTATTTACAATCATAACATACGACATGTACACTGTACAAGACCAACCACGCACTCTGAACCGCGGAATTTAAAAGTTGTCGCGAAACGCTAAAAACATTATTCATATGACAAACTCTCTACCACATCACCTTCACAGTTTCCCATATATAATAGGAATTCACTCTGCAGTTCACCTCTGTACAGCAACCACTTTTGTTCAAGGTCCAATATTTGCAGACCCAAGGGTGTTGAGCACCCTACACTGACTGTGCTGTATTTACAATCATAACATACGACATGTACACTGTACAAGACCAACCACGCACTCTGAACCGCGAAATTTAAAAGTCGTCGCGAAACGCTAAAAACATTATTCATATGATAAACTCTCTACCACATCACCTTCACAGTTTCCCATATATAATAGGAATTCACTCTGCAGTTCACCTCTGTACAGCAACCACTTTTGTTCAAGGTCCAATATTTGCAGACCCAAGGGTGTTGAGCACCCTACACTGACTGTACTGTATTTACAATCATAACATACAACATGTACACTGTACAGGACCAACCACGCACTCTGAACCGCGAAATTTAAAAGTTGTCGCGAAACGCTAAAAACATTATTCATATGACAAACTCTCTACCACATCACCTTCACAGTTTCCCATATATAATAGGAATTCACTCTGCAGTTCACCTCTGTACAGCAACCACTTTTGTTCAAGGTCCAATATTTGCAGACCCAAGGGTGTTGAGCACCCTACACTGACTGTACTGTATTTACAATTATAACATACGACATGTACACTGTACAAGACCAACCCCGCACTCTGAACCGCGAAATTTAAAAGTCGTCGCGAAACGCTAAAAACATTATTCATATGACAAACTCTCTACCACATCACATTCACAGTTTCCCATATATGATAGGAATTCACTCTGCAGTTCACCTCTGTACAGCAACCACTTTTGTTCAAGGTCCAATATTTGCAGACCCAAGGGTGTTGAGCACCCTACACTGACTGTACTGTATTTACAATCATAACATACGACATGTACACTGTACAAGACCAACCACGCACTCTGAACCGCGAAATTTAAAAGTCGTCGCGAAACGCTAAAAACATTATTCATATGACAAACTCTCTACCACATCACCTTCACAGTTTCCCATATATAATAGGAATTCACTGTGCAGTTCACCTCTGTACAGCAACCACTTTTGTTCAAGGTCCAATATTTTCAGACCAAAGGGTGTTGAGCACCCTACACTGACTGTACTGTATTTACAATCATAACATACAACATGTACACTGTACAAGACCAACCACGAACTCTGAACCGCGAAATTTAAAAGTCGTCGCGAAACGCTAAAAACATAATTCATATGACAAACTCTCTACCACAACACCTTCACAGTTTCCCATATATAATAGGAATTCACTCTGCAGTTCACCTCTGTACAGCAACCACTTATGTTCAAGGTCCAATATTTGCAGACCCAAGGGTGTTGAGCACCCTACACAGACTGTACTGTATTTACAATCATAACATACAACATGTACACTGTACAAGACCAACCACGCACTCTGAACCGCGAAATTTAAAAGTCGTCGCGAAACGCTAAAAACATTATTCATATGACAAACTCTCTACCACATCACCTTCACAGTTTCCCATATATAATAGGAATTCACTCTGCAGTTCACCTCTGTACAGCAACCACTTTTGTTCAAGGTCCAATATTTGCAGACCCAAGGGTGTTGAGCACCCTACACTGACTGTACTGTATTTACAATCATAACATACGACATGTACACTGTACAAGACCAACCACGCACTCTGAACCGCGAAATTTAAAAGTCTTCCCGAAACGCTAAAAACATTATTGATATGACAAACTCTCTGCCACAACACCTTCACAGTTTCCCATGTACAGTTCACCTCTGTACAGCAACCACTTTTGTTCAAGGTCCAATATTTGCAGACCCAAGGGTGTTGAGCACCCTACACTGACTGTACTGTATTTACAATCATAACATACGACATGTACACTGTAAAAGACCAACCACGCACTCTGAACCGCGAAATTTAAAAGTCGTCGCGAAACGCTAAAAACATTATTCATATGATAAACTCTCTACCACATCACCTTCACAGTTTCCCATATATAATAGGAATTCACTCTGCAGTTCACCTCTGTACAGCAACCACTTTTGTTCAAGGTCCAATATTTGCAGACCAAAGGGTGTTGAGCACCCTACACTGACTGTACTGTATTTACAATCATAACATACAACATGTACACTGTACAAGACCAACCACGAACTCTGAACCGCGAAATTTAAAAGTCGTCGCGAAACGCTAAAAACATAATTCATATGACAAACTCTCTACCACAACACCTTCACAGTTTCCCATATATAATAGGAATTCACTCTGCAGTTCACCTCTGTACAGCAACCACTTATGTTCAAGGTCCAATATTTGCAGACCCAAGGGTGTTGAGCACCCTACACAGACTGTACTGTATTTACAATCATAACATACAACATGTACACTGTACAAGACCAACCACGCACTCTGAACCGCGAAATTTAAAAGTCGTCGCAAAAGGCTAAAAACATTATTCATATGACAAACTCTCTACCACAACACCTTCACAGTTTCCCATATATAATAGGAATTCACTCTGCAGTTGACCTCTGTACAGCAACCACTTTTGTTCAAGGTCCAATATTTGCAGACCCAAGGGTGTTGAGCACCCTACACTGACTGTACTGTATTTACAATCATAACATACGACATGTACACTGTACAAGACCAACCAACGCACTCTGAAGCGGGAAATTTAAAAGTCGTCACGAAACGCTAAAAACATTATTCATATGACAAACTCTCTACCACATCACATTCACAGTTTCCCATATATGATAGGAATTCACTCTGCAGTTCACCTCTGTACAGCAACCACTTTTGTTCAAGGTCCAATATTTGCAGACCAAAGGGTGTTGAGCACCCTACACTGACTATACTGTATTTACAATCATAACATACGACATGTACACTGTACAAGACCAACCACGCACTCTGAACCGCGAAATTTAAAAGTCGTCGCGAAATGGTAAAAACATTATTCATATGACAAACTCTCTACCACAACACCTTCACAGTTTCCCATATATAATAGGAATTCACTCTGCAGTTCACCTCTGTACAGCAACCACTTTTGTTCAAGGTCCAATATTTGCAGACCCGAAGGGTGTTGAGCACCCTACACTGACTGTACTGTATTTACAATCATAACATACGACATGTACACTGTACAAGACCAACCACGCACTCTGAAGCGCGAAATTTAAAAGTCGTCATGAAACGCTAAAAACATTATTCATATGACAAACTCTCTACCACATCACATTCACAGTTTCCCATATATGATAGGAATTCACTCTGCAGTTCACCTCTGTACAGCAACCACTTTTGTTCAAGGTCCAATATTTGCAGACCAAAGGGTGTTGAGCACCCTACACTGACTGTACTGTATTTACAATCATAACATACAACATGTACACTGTACAAGACCAACCACACACTCTGAACCGCGAAATTTAAAAGTCGTCGCGAAACGCTAATAACATTATTCATATGACAAACTCTCTACCACAACACCTTAACAGTTTCCCATATATAATAGGAATTCACTCTGCAGTTCACCTCTGTACAGCAACCACTTTTGTTCAAGGTCCAATATTTGCAGACCCAAGGGTGTTGAGCACCCTACACTGACTGTACTGTATTTACAATCATAACATACGACATGTACACTGTACAAGACCAACCACGCACTCTGAACCGCGAAATTTAAAAGTCGTCGCGAAACGCTAAAAACATTATTCATATGACAAACTCTCTACCACAACACCTTCACAGTTTCCCATATATAATAGGAATTCACTCTGCAGTTCACCTCTGTACAGCAACCACTTTTGTTCAAGGTCCAATATTTGCAGACCCAAGGGTGTTGAGCACCCTACACTGACTGTACTGTATTTACAATCATAACATACGACATGTACACTGTACAAGACCAACCACGCACTCTGAACCGCGAAATTTAAAAGTCGTCGCAAAAGGCTAAAAACATTATTCATATGACAAACTCTCTAACACAACACCTTCACAGTTTCCCATATATAATAGGAACTCATTCTTCAGTTCACCTCTGTACAGCAACCACTTTTGTTCAAGGTCCAATATTTGCAGACCCAAGGGTGTTGAGCACCCTACACTGACTGTACTGTATTTACAATCATAACATACGACATGTACACTGTACAAGACCAACCACGCACTCTGAACCGCGAAATTTAAAAGTCGTCGCGAAACGCTAAAAACATTATTCATATGACAAACTCTCTACCACAACACCTTCACAGTTTCCCATATATAATAGGAATTCACTCTGCAGTTCACCTCTGTACAGCAACCACTTTTGTTCAAGGTCCAATATTTGCAGACCCAAGGGTGTTGAGCACCCTACACTGACTGTACTGTATTAACAATCATAACATACGACATGTACACTGTACAAGACCAACCACGCACTCTGAACCGCGAAATTTAAAAGTCGTCGCGAAACGCTAAAAACATTATTCATATGACAAACTCTCTACCACAACACCTTCACAGTTTCCCATATATATGATAGGAATTCACTCTGCAGTTCACCTCTGTACAGCAACCACTTTTGTTCAAGGTCCAATATTTGCAGACCCAAGGGTGTTGAGCAACCTACACTGACTGTACTGTATTTACAATCATAACATACAACATGTACACTGTACAAGACCAACCACGCACTCTGAACCGCGAAATTTAAAAGTCGTCGCAAAAGGCTAAAAACATTATTCATATGACAAACTCTCTACCACAACACCTTCACAGTTTCCCATATATATGATAGGAATTCACTCTGCAGTTCACCTCTGTACAGCAACCACTTTTGTTCAAGGTCCAATATTTGCAGACCCAAGGGTGTTGAGCACCCTACACTGACTGTACTGTATTTACAATCATAACATACGACATGTACACTGTACAAGACCAACCACGCACTCTGAACCGCGAAATTTAAAAGTCGTCGCGAAACGCTAAAAACATTATTCATATGACAAACTCTCTACCACAACACCTTCACAGTTTCCCATATATAATAGGAATTCACTCTGCAGTTCACCTCTGTACAGCAACCACTTTTGTTCAAGGTCCAATATTTGCAGACCCAAGGGTGTTGAGCACCCTACACTGACTGTACTGTATTTACAATCATAACATACGACATGTACACTGTACAAGACCAACCACGCACTCTGAACCGCGAAATTTAAAAGTCGTCGCGAAACGCTAAAAACATTATTCATATGACAAACTCTCTACCACAACACCTTCACAGTTTCCCATATATAATAGGAATTCACTCTGCAGTTCACCTCGGTACAGCAACCACTTTTGTTCAAGGTCCAATATTTGCAGACCAAAGGGTGTTGAGCACCCTACACTGACTGTACTGTATTTACAATCATAACATACGACATGTACACTGTACAAGACCAACCACGCACTCTGAACCGCGAAATTTAAAAGTCGTCACGAAACGCTAAAAACATTATTCATATGACAAACTCTCTACCACATCACATTCACAGTTTCCCATATATGATAGGAATTCACTCTGCAGTTCACCTCTGTACAGCAACCACTTTTGTTCAAGGTCCAATATTTGCAGACCAAAGGGTGTTGAGCACCCTACACTGACTATACTGTATTTACAATCATAACATACGACATGTACACTGTACAAGACCAACCACGCACTCTGAACCGCGAAATTTAAAAGTCGTCGCGAAATGGTAAAAACATTATTCATATGACAAACTCTCTACCACAACACCTTCACAGTTTCCCATATATAATAGGAATTCACTCTGCAGTTCACCTCTGTACAGCAACCACTTTTGTTCAAGGTCCAATATTTGCAGACCCGAAGGGTGTTGAGCACCCTACACTGACTGTACTGTATTTACAATCATAACATACGACATGTACACTGTACAAGACCAACCACGCACTCTGAAGCGCGAAATTTAAAAGTCGTCATGAAACGCTAAAAACATTATTCATATGACAAACTCTCTACCACATCACATTCACAGTTTCCCATATATGATAGGAATTCACTCTGCAGTTCACCTCTGTACAGCAACCACTTTTGTTCAAGGTCCAATATTTGCAGACCAAAGGGTGTTGAGCACCCTACACTGACTGTACTGTATTTACAATCATAACATACAACATGTACACTGTACAAGACCAACCACACACTCTGAACCGCGAAATTTAAAAGTCGTCGCGAAACGCTAATAACATTATTCATATGACAAACTCTCTACCACAACACCTTAACAGTTTCCCATATATAATAGGAATTCACTCTGCAGTTCACCTCTGTACAGCAACCACTTTTGTTCAAGGTCCAATATTTGCAGACCCAAGGGTGTTGAGCACCCTACACTGACTGTACTGTATTTACAATCATAACATACGACATGTACACTGTACAAGACCAACCACGCACTCTGAACCGCGAAATTTAAAAGTCGTCGCGAAACGCTAAAAACATTATTCATATGACAAACTCTCTACCACAACACCTTCACAGTTTCCCATATATAATAGGAATTCACTCTGCAGTTCACCTCTGTACAGCAACCACTTTTGTTCAAGGTCCAATATTTGCAGACCCAAGGGTGTTGAGCACCCTACACTGACTGTACTGTATTTACAATCATAACATACGACATGTACACTGTACAAGACCAACCACGCACTCTGAACCGCGAAATTTAAAAGTCGTCGCAAAAGGCTAAAAACATTATTCATATGACAAACTCTCTAACACAACACCTTCACAGTTTCCCATATATAATAGGAACTCACTCTTCAGTTCACCTCTGTACAGCAACCACTTTTGTTCAAGGTCCAATATTTGCAGACCCAAGGGTGTTGAGCACCCTACACTGACTGTACTGTATTTACAATCATAACATACGACATGTACACTGTACAAGACCAACCACGCACTCTGAACCGCGAAATTTAAAAGTCGTCGCGAAACGCTAAAAACATTATTCATATGACAAACTCTCTACCACAACACCTTCACAGTTTCCCATATATAATAGGAATTCACTCTGCAGTTCACCTCTGTACAGCAACCACTTTTGTTCAAGGTCCAATATTTGCAGACCCAAGGGTGTTGAGCACCCTACACTGACTGTACTGTATTAACAATCATAACATACGACATGTACACTGTACAAGACCAACCACGCACTCTGAACCGCGAAATTTAAAAGTCGTCGCGAAACGCTAAAAACATTATTCATATGACAAACTCTCTACCACAACACCTTCACAGTTTCCCATATATATGATAGGAATTCACTCTGCAGTTCACCTCTGTACAGCAACCACTTTTGTTCAAGGTCCAATATTTGCAGACCCAAGGGTGTTGAGCAACCTACACTGACTGTACTGTATTTACAATCATAACATACAACATGTACACTGTACAAGACCAACCACGCACTCTGAACCGCGAAATTTAAAAGTCGTCGCAAAAGGCTAAAAACATTATTCATATGACAAACTCTCTACCACAACACCTTCACAGTTTCCCATATATATGATAGGAATTCACTCTGCAGTTCACCTCTGTACAGCAACCACTTTTGTTCAAGGTCCAATATTTGCAGACCCAAGGGTGTTGAGCACCCTACACTGACTGTACTGTATTTACAATCATAACATACGACATGTACACTGTACAAGACCAACCACGCACTCTGAACCGCGAAATTTAAAAGTCGTCGCGAAACGCTAAAAACATTATTCATATGACAAACTCTCTACCACAACACCTTCACAGTTTCCCATATATAATAGGAATTCACTCTGCAGTTCACCTCTGTACAGCAACCACTTTTGTTCAAGGTCCAATATTTGCAGACCCAAGGGTGTTGAGCACCCTACACTGACTGTACTGTATTTACAATCATAACATACGACATGTACACTGTACAAGACCAACCACGCACTCTGAACCGCGAAATTTAAAAGTCGTCGCGAAACGCTAAAAACATTATTCATATGACAAACTCTCTACCACAACACCTTCACAGTTTCCCATATATAATAGGAATTCACTCTGCAGTTCACCTCGGTACAGCAACCACTTTTGTTCAAGGTCCAATATTTGCAGACCAAAGGGTGTTGAGCACCCTACACTGACTGTACTGTATTTACAATCATAACATACGACATGTACACTGTACAAGACCAAATACGCACTCTGAACCGCGAAATTTAAAAGTCGTCGCAAAAGGCTAAAAACATTATTCATATGACAAACTCTCTAACACAACACCTTCACAGTTTCCCATATATAATAGGAACTCACTCTTCAGTTCACCTCTGTACAGCAACCACTTTTGTTCAAGGTCCAATATTTGCAGACCCAAGGGTGTTGAGCACCCTACACTGACTGTACTGTATTTACAATCATAACATACGACATGTACACTGTACAAGACCAACCACGCACTCTGAACCGCGAAATTTAAAAGTCGTCGCGAAACGCTAAAAACATTATTCATATGACAAACTCTCTACCACAACACCTTCACAGTTTCCCATATATAATAGGAATTCACTCTGCAGTTCACCTCTGTACAGCAACCACTTTTGTTCAAGGTCCAATATTTGCAGACCCAAGGGTGTTGAGCACCCTACACTGACTGTACTGTATTAACAATCATAACATACGACATGTACACTGTACAAGACCAACCACGCACTCTGAACCGCGAAATTTAAAAGTCGTCGCGAAACGCTAAAAACATTATTCATATGACAAACTCTCTACCACAACACCTTCACAGTTTCCCATATATATGATAGGAATTCACTCTGCAGTTCACCTCTGTACAGCAACCACTTTTGTTCAAGGTCCAATATTTGCAGACCCAAGGGTGTTGAGCAACCTACACTGACTGTACTGTATTTACAATCATAACATACAACATGTACACTGTACAAGACCAACCACGCACTCTGAACCGCGAAATTTAAAAGTCGTCGCAAAAGGCTAAAAACATTATTCATATGACAAACTCTCTACCACAACACCTTCACAGTTTCCCATATATATGATAGGAATTCACTCTGCAGTTCACCTCTGTACAGCAACCACTTTTGTTCAAGGTCCAATATTTGCAGACCCAAGGGTGTTGAGCACCCTACACTGACTGTACTGTATTTACAATCATAACATACGACATGTACACTGTACAAGACCAACCACGCACTCTGAACCGCGAAATTTAAAAGTCGTCGCGAAACGCTAAAAACATTATTCATATGACAAACTCTCTACCACAACACCTTCACAGTTTCCCATATATAATAGGAATTCACTCTGCAGTTCACCTCTGTACAGCAACCACTTTTGTTCAAGGTCCAATATTTGCAGACCCAAGGGTGTTGAGCACCCTACACTGACTGTACTGTATTTACAATCATAACATACGACATGTACACTGTACAAGACCAACCACGCACTCTGAACCGCGAAATTTAAAAGTCGTCGCGAAACGCTAAAAACATTATTCATATGACAAACTCTCTACCACAACACCTTCACAGTTTCCCATATATAATAGGAATTCACTCTGCAGTTCACCTCGGTACAGCAACCACTTTTGTTCAAGGTCCAATATTTGCAGACCAAAGGGTGTTGAGCACCCTACACTGACTGTACTGTATTTACAATCATAACATACAACATGTACACTGTACAAGACCAACCACGCACTCTGAACCGCGAAATTTAAAAGTCGTCGCAAAAGGCTAAAAACATTATTTATATGACAAACTCTCTACCACAACACCTTCACAGTTTCCCATATATGATAGGAATTCACTCTGCAGTTCACCTCTGTACAGCAACCACTTTTGTTCAAGGTCCAATATTTGCAGACCCAAGGGTGTGGAGCACCCTACACTGACAGTACTGTATTTACAATCATAACATACGACATGTACACTGTACAAGACCAACCACGCACTCTGAACCGCGAAATTTAAAAGTCGTCGCGAAACGCTAAAAACATTATTCATATGACAAACTCTCTACCACATCACCTTCACAGTTTCCCATATATAATAGGAATTCACTCTGCAGTTCACCTCTGTACAGCAACCACTTTTGTTCAAGGTCCAATATTTGCAGACCCAAGGGTGTTGAGCACCCTACACTGACTGTACTGTATTTACAATCATAACATACGACATGTACACTGTACAAGACCAACCACGCACTCTGAACCGCGAAATTTAAAAGTCGTCGCGAAACGCTAAAAACATTATTCATATGACAAACTCTCTACCACATCACCTTCACAGTTTCCCATATATAATAGGAATTCACTCTGCAGTTCACCTCTGTACAGCAACCACTTTTGTTCAAGGTCCAATATTTGCAGACCCAAGGGTGTTGAGCACCCTACACTGACTGTTCTGTATTTACAATCATAACATACGACATGTACACTGTACAAGACCAACCACGCACTCTGAACCGCGAAATTTAAAAGTCTTCCCGAAACGCTAAAAACATTATTGATATGACAAACTCTCTGCCACAACACCTTCACAGTTTCCCATGTACAGTTCACCTCTGTACAGCAACCACTTTTGTTCAAGGTCCAATATTTGCAGACCCAAGGGTGTTGAGCACCCTACACTGACTGTACTGTATTTACAATCATAACATACGACATGTACACTGTACAAGACCAACCACGCACTCTGAACCGCGAAATTTAAAAGTCGTCGCGAAACGCTAAAAACATTATTCATATGATAAACTCTCTACCACATCACCTTCACAGTTTCCCATATATAATAGGAATTCACTCTGCAGTTCACCTCTGTACAGCAACCACTTTTGTTCAAGGTCCAATATTTGCAGACCAAAGGGTGTTGAGCACCCTACACTGACTGTACTGTATTTACAATCATAACATACAACATGTACACTGTACAAGACCAACCACGAACTCTGAACCGCGAAATTTAAAAGTCGTCGCGAAACGCTAAAAACATAATTCATATGACAAACTCTCTACCACAACACCTTCACAGTTTCCCATATATAATAGGAATTCACTCTGCAGTTCACCTCTGTACAGCAACCACTTATGTTCAAGGTCCAATATTTGCAGACCCAAGGGTGTTGAGCACCCTACACAGACTGTACTGTATTTACAATCATAACATACAACATGTACACTGTACAAGACCAACCACGCACTCTGAACCGCGAAATTTAAAAGTCGTCGCAAAAGGCTAAAAACATTATTCATATGACAAACTCTCTACCACAACACCTTCACAGTTTCCCATATATAATAGGAATTCACTCTGCAGTTGACCTCTGTACAGCAACCACTTTTGTTCAAGGTCCAATATTTGCAGACCCAAGGGTGTTGAGCACCCTACACTGACTGTACTGTATTTACAATCATAACATACGACATGTACACTGTACAAGACCAACCACGCACTCTGAAGCGGGAAATTTAAAAGTCGTCACGAAACGCTAAAAACATTATTCATATGACAAACTCTCTACCACATCACATTCACAGTTTCCCATATATGATAGGAATTCACTCTGCAGTTCACCTCTGTACAGCAACCACTTTTGTTCAAGGTCCAATATTTGCAGACCAAAGGGTGTTGAGCACCCTACACTGACTATACTGTATTTACAATCATAACATACAACATGTACACTGTACAAGACCAACCACGCACTCTGAACCGCGAAATTTAAAAGTCGTCGCGAAATGGTAAAAACATTATTCATATGACAAACTCTCTACCACAACACCTTCACAGTTTCCCATATATAATAGGAATTCACTCTGCAGTTCACCTCTGTACAGCAACCACTTTTGTTCAAGGTCCAATATTTGCAGACCCGAAGGGTGTTGAGCACCCTACACTGACTGTACTGTATTTACAATCATAACATACGACATGTACACTGTACAAGACCAACCACGCACTCTGAAGCGCGAAATTTAAAAGTCGTCGCAAAAGGCTAAAAACATTATTCATATGACAAACTCTCTACCACAACACCTTCACAGTTTCCCATATATAATAGGAATTCACTCTGCAGTTCACCTCTGTACAGCAACCACTTTTGTTCAAGGTCCAATATTTGCAGACCCAAGGGTGTTGAGCACCCTACACTGACTGTACTGTATTTACAATCATAACATACGACATGTACACTGTACAAGACCAACCACGCACTCTGAACCGCGAAATTTAATAGTCGTCGCGAAACGCTAAAAACATTATTCATATGACAAACTCTCTACCACATCACCTTCACAGTTTCCCATATATAATAGGAATTCACTCTGCAGTTCACCTCTGTACAGCAACCACTTTTGTTCAAGGTCCAATATTTGCAGACCAAAGGGTGTTGAGCACCCTACACTGACTGTACTGTATTTACAATCATAACATACAACATGTACACTGTACAAGACCAACCACGCACTCTGAACCGCGAAATTTAAAAGTCGTCGCGAAATGGTAAAAACATTATTCATATGACAAACTCTCTACCACAACACCTTCACAGTTTCCCATATAATAGGAATTCACTCTGCAGTTCACCTCTGTACAGCAACCACTTTTGTTCAAGGTCCAATATTTGCAGACCCAAGGGTGTTGAGCACCCTACACTGACTGTACTGTATTTACAATCATAACATACGACATGTACACTGTACAAGACCAACCACGCACTCTGAACCGCGAAATTTAAAAGTCGTCGCAAAACGCTAAAAACATAATTCATATGACAAACTCTCTACCACAACACCTTCACAGTTTCCCATATATAATAGGAATTCACTCTGCAGTTGACCTCTGTACAGCAACCACTTTTGTTCAAGGTCCAATATTTGCAGACCCAAGGGTGTTGAGCACCCTACACTGACTGTACTGTATTTACAATCATAACATACGACATGTACACTGTACAAGACCAACCACGCACTCTGAACCCATAATTTAAAAGTCGTCACGAAACGCTAAAAACATTATTCATATGACAAACTCTCTACCACATCACATTCACAGTTTCCCATATATGATAGGAATTCACTCTGCAGTTCACCTCTGTACAGCAACCACTTATGTTCAAGGTCCAATATTTGCAGACCCAAGGGTGTTGAGCACCCTACACAGACTGTACTGTATTTACAATCATAACATACAACATGTACACTGCACAAGACCAACCACGCACTCTGAACCGCGAAATTTAAAAGTCGTCACAAAAGGCTAAAAACATTATTCATATGACAAACTCTCTACCACAACACCTTCACAGTTTCCCATATATAATAGGAATTCACTCTCAGTTGACCTCTGTACAGCAACCACTTTTGTTCAAGGTCCAATATTTGCAGACCCAAGGGTGTTGAGCACCCTACACTGACTGTACTGTATTTACAATCATAACATACGACATGTACACTGTACAAGACCAACCACGCACTCTGAAGCGCGAAATTTAAAAGTCGTCACGAAACGCTAAAAACATTATTCATATGACAAACTCTCTACCACATCACATTCACAGTTTCCCATATATGATAGGAATTCACTCTGCAGTTCACCTCTGTACAGCAACCACTTTTGTTCAAGGTCCAATATTTGCCGACCAAAGGGTGTTGAGCACCCTACACTGACTGTACTGTATTTACAATCATAACATACAACATGTACACTGTACAAGACCAACCACACACTCTGAACCGCGAAATTTAAAAGTCGTCGCGAAATGGTAAAAACATTATTCATATGACAAACTCTCTACCACATCACCTTCACAGTTTCCCATATATAATAGGAATTCACTCTGCAGTTCACCTCTGTACAGCAACCACTTTTGTTCAAGGTCCAATATTTGCAGACCAAAGGGTGTTGAGCACCCTACACTGACTGTACTGTATTTACAATCATAACATACAACATGTACACTGTTCAAGACCAACCACACACTCTGAACCGCGAAATTTAAAAGTCGTCGCGAAACGCTAATAACATTATTCATATGACAAACTCTCTACCACAACACCTTCACAGTTTCCCATATATAATAGGAATTCACTCTGCAGTTCACCTCTGTACAGCAACCACTTTTGTTCAAGGTCCAATATTTGCAGACCCAAGGGTGTTGAGCACCCTACACTGACTGTACTGTATTTACAATCATAACATACGACATGTACACTGTACAAGACCAACCACGCACTCTGAACCGCGAAATTTAAAAGTCGTCGCGAAACGCTAAAAACATTATTCATATGACAAACTCTCTACCACAACACCTTCACAGTTTCCCATATATAATAGGAATTCACTCTGCAGTTCACCTCTGTACAGCAACCACTTTTGTTCAAGGTCCAATATTTGCAGACCCAAGGGTGTTGAGCACCCTACACTGACTGTACTGTATTTACAATCATAACATACGACATGTACACTGTACAAGACCAACCACGCACTCTGAACCGCGAAATTTAAAAGTCGTCGCAAAAGGCTAAAAACATTATTCATATGACAAACTCTCTACCACAACACCTTCACAGTTTCCCATATATAATAGGAATTCACTCTGCAGTTCACCTCTGTACAGCAACCACTTTTGTTCAAGGTCCAATATTTGCAGACCCAAGGGTGTTGAGCACCCTACACTGACTGTACTGTATTTACAATCATAACATACGACATGTACACTGTACAAGACCAACCACGCACTCTGAACCGCGAAATTTAAAAGTCGTCGCGAAACGCTAAAAACATTATGCATATGACAAACTCTCTACCACAACACCTTCACAGTTTCCCATATATAATAGGAATTCACTTTGCAGTTCACCTCTGTACAGCAACCACTTTTGTTGAAGGTCCAATATTTGCAGACCCAAGGGTGTTCAGCACCCTACACTGACTGTACTGTATTTACAATCATAACATACGACATGTACACTGTACAAGACCAACTACGAAACTCTGAACCGCGAAATTTAAAAGTCGTCGCGAAACGCTAAAAACATTATTCATATGACAAACTCTCTTCCCACATCACATTCACAGTTTCCCATATATGATAGGAATTCACTCTGCAGTTCACCTCTGTACAGCAACCACTTTTGTTCAAGGTCCAATATTTGCAGACCCAAGGGTGTTGAGCACCCTACACTGACTGTACTGTATTTACAATCATAACATACGACATGTACACTGTACAAGACCAACCACGCACTCTGAACCGCGAAATTTAAAAGTCGTCGCGAAACGCTAAAAACATTATTCATATGACAAACTCTCTACCACAACACCTTCACAGTTTCCCATATATAATAGGAATTCACTCTGCAGTTCACCTCTGTACAGCAACCACTTTTTTTCAAGGTCCAATATTTGCAGACCAAAGGGTGTTGAGCACCCTACACTGACTGTACTGTATTTACAATCATAACATACGACATGTACACTGTACAAGACCAACCACGCACTCTGAACCGGGAAATTTAAAAGTCGTCGCGAAACGCTAAAAACATTATTCATATGACAAACTCTCTACCACATCACATTCACAGTTTCCCATATATGATAGGAATTCACTCTGCAGTTCACCTCTGTACAGCAACCACTTTTGTTCAAGGTCCAATATTTGCAGACCCAAGGGTGTTGAGCACCCTACACTGACGGTACTGTATTTACAATCATAACATACGACATGTACACTGTACTAGACCAACCACGCACCCTGAACCGCGAAATTTAAAAGTCGTCCCGAAACGCTAAAAACATTATTCATATGACAAACTCTCTACCACAACACCTTCACAGTTTCCCATATATAATAGGAATTCACTCTGCAGTTCACCTCTATACAGCAACCACTTTTGTTCAAGGTCCAATATTTGCAGACCAAAGGGTGTTGAGCACCCTACACTGACTGTTCTGTATTTACAATCATAACATACGACATGTACACTGTACAAGACCAACCACGCACTCTGAACCGCGAAATTTAAAAGTCGTCGCGAAACGCTAAAAACATTATTCATATGACAAACTCTCTACCACATCACATTCACAGTTTCCCATATATGATAGGAATTCACTCTGCAGTTCACCTCTGTACAGCAACCACTTTTGTTCAAGGTCCAATATTTGCAGACCCAAGGGTGTTGAGCACCCTACACTGACAGTACTGTATTTACAATCATAACATACGACATGTACAGTGTACAAGACCAACCACGCACACTGAACCGCGAAATTTAAAAGTCGTCGCGAAACGCTAAAAACATTATTCATATGACAAACTCTCTACCACATCACCTTCACAGTTTCCCATATATGATAGGAATTCACTCTGCAGTTCACCTCTGTACAGCAACCACTTTTGTTCAAGGTCCAATATTTGCAGACCAAAGGGTGTTGAGCACCCTACACTGACTGTACTGTATTTACAATCATAACATACGACATGTACACTGTAAAAGACCAACCACGCACTCTGAACAGCGAAATTTAAAAGTCGTCGCGAAACGCTAAAAACATTATTCATATGACAAACTCTCTACCACATCACCTTCACAGTTTCCCATATATAATAGGAATTCACTCTGCAGTTCACCTCTGTACAGCAACCACTTTTGTTCAAGGTCCAATATTTGCAGACCCAAGGGTGTTGAGCACCCTACACTGACTGTACTGTATTTACAATCATAACATACGACATGTACACTGTACAAGACCAACCACGCACTCTGAACCGCGAAATTTAAAAGTCGTCGCGAAACGCTAAAAACATTATTCATATGACAAACTCTCTACCACAACACCTTCACAGTTTCCCATATATAATAGGAATTCACTCTGCAGTTCACCTCTGTACAGCAACCACTTTTGTTCAAGGTCCAATATTTGCAGACCAAAGGGTGTTGAGCACCCTACACTGACTGTACTGTATTTACAATCATAACATACGACATGTACACTGTACAAGACCAACCACGCACTCTGAACCGCGAAATTTAAAAGTCTTCGCGAAACGCTAAAAACATTATTCATATGACAAACTCTCTACCACAACACCTTCACAGTTTCCCATATATAATAGGAATTCACTCTGCAGTTCACCTCTGTACAGCAACCACTTTTGTTCAAGGTCCAATATTTGCAGACCAAAGGGTGTTGAGCACCCTACACTGACTGTACTGTATTTACAATTATAACATACAACATGTACACTGTACAAGACCAACCACGCACTCTGAACCGCGAAATTTAAAAGTCGTCGCAAAATGCTAAAAACATTATTCATATGACAAACTCTCTACCACAACACCTTCACAGTTTCCCATATATAATAGGAATTCACTCTGCAGTTCACCTCTGTACAGCAACCACTTTTGTTCAAGGTCCAATATTTGCAGACCCAAGAGTGTTGAGCACCCTACACTGACTGTACTGTATTTACAATCATAACATACGACATGTACACTGTACAAGACCAACCACGCACTCTGAACCGCGAAATTTAAAAGTCGTCGCGAAATGCTAAAAATATTATTCATATGACAAACTCTCTACCACAACACCTTCACAGTTTCCCATATATAATAGGAATTCACTCTGCAGTTCACCTCTGTACAGCAACCACTTTTGTTCAAGGTCCAATATTTGCAGACCCAAGGGTGTTGAGCACCCTACACTGACTGTACTGTATTTACAATCATAACATACAACATGTACACTGTACAAGACAAACCACGCACTCTGAACCGCGAAATTTAAAAGTCGTCGCGAAACGCTAAAAACATTATTCATATGACAAACTCTCTACCACAACACCTTCACAGTTTCCCATATATAATAGGAATTAACTCTGCAGTTCACCTCTGTACAGCAACCACTTTTGTTCAAGGTCCAATATTAGCAGACAAAAGGGTGTTGAGCCCCCTACACTGACTGTACTGTATTTACAATTACAACATACGACATGTACACTGTACAAGACCAACCACGCACTCTGAACCGCGAAATTTAAAAGTCGTCGCGAAATGCTAAAAATATTATTCATATGACAAACTCTCTACCACAACACCTTCACAGTTTCCCATATATAATAGGAATTCACTCTGCAGTTCACCTCTGTACAGCAACCACTTTTGTTCAAGGTCCAATATTTGCAGACCCAAGGGTGTTGAGCATCCTACACTGACTGTACTGTATTTACAATCATAACATACGACATGTACACTGTACAAGACAAACCACGCACTCTGAACCGCGAAATTTAAAAGTCGTCGCGAAACGCTAAAAACATTATTCATATGACAAACTCTCTACCACAACACCTTCACAGTTTCCCATATATAATAGGAATTCACTCTGCAGTTCACCTCTGTACAGCAACCACTTTTGTTCAAGGTCCAATATTAGCAGACCAAAGGGTGTTGAGCACCCTACACTGACTGTACTGTATTTACAATCATAACATACAACATGTACACTGTAAAAGACCAACCACGCACTCTGAACCGCGAAATTTAAAAGTCGTCGCGAAATGCTAAAAACATTATTCATATGACAAACTCTCTACCACAACACCTTCACAGTTTCCCATATATAATAGGAATTCACTCAGCAGTTCACCTCTGTACAGCAACCACTTTTGTTCAAGGTCCAATATTAGCAGACAAAAGGGTGTTGAGCACCCTACACTGACTGTACTGTATTTACAATCATAACATACAACATGTACACTGTAAAAGACCAACCACGCACTCTGAACCGCGAAATTTAAAAGTCGTCGCGAAATGCTAAAAACATTATTCATATGACAAACTCTCTACCACAACACCTTCACAGTTTCCCATATATAATAGGAATTCACTCTGCAGTTCACCTCTGTACAGCAACCACTTTTGTTCAAGGTCCAATATTTGCAAACCCAAGGGTGTTGAGCACCCCACACTGACTGTACTGTATTTACAATTACAACATACGACATGTACACTGTACAAGACCAACCACGCACTCTGAACCGCGAAATTTAAAAGTCGTCGCGAAATGCTAAAAATATTATTCATATGACAAACTCTCTACCACAACACCTTCACAGTTTCCCATATATAATAGGAATTCACTCTGCAGTTCACCTCTGTACAGCAACCACTTTTGTTCAAGGTCCAATATTTGCAGACCCAAGGGTGTTGAGCACCCTACACTGACTGTACAGTATTTACAATCATAACATACGACATGTACACTGTACAAGACAAACCACGCACTCTGAACCGCGAAATTTAAAAGTCGTCGCGAAACGCTAAAAACATTATTCATATGACAAACTCTCTACCACAACACCTTCACAGTTTCCCATATATAATAGGAATTCACTCTGCAGTTCACCTCTGTACAGCAACCACTTTTGTTCAAGGTCCAATATTAGCAGACCAAAGGGTGTTGAGCACCCTACACTGACTGTACTGTATTTACAATCATAACATACAACATGTACACTGTAAAAGACCAACCACGCACTCTGAACCGCGAAATTTAAAAGTCGTCGCGAAATGCTAAAAACATTATTCATATGACAAACTCTCTACCACAACACCTTCACAGTTTCCCATATATAATAGGAATTAACTCTGCAGTTCACCTCTGTACAGCAACCACTTTTGTTCAAGGTCCAATATTTGCAGACCCAAGGGTGTTGAGCACCCTACACTGACTGTACTGTATTTACAATCATAACATACGACATGTACACTGTACAAGACCAACCACGCACTCTGAACCGCGAAATTTAAAAGTCGTCGGGAAATGCTAAAAATATTATTCATATGACAAACTCTCTACCACAACACCTTCACAGTTTCCCATATATAATAGGAATTCACTGTGCAGTTCACCTCTGTACAGCAACCACTTTTGTTCAAGGTCCAATATTTGCAGACCCAAGGGTGTTGAGCACCCTACACTGACTGTACTGTATTTACAATCATAACATACGACATGTACACTGTACAAGACCAACCACGCACTCTGAACCGCGAAATTTAAAAGTCGTCCCGAAAGGCTAAAAACATTATTCATATGACAAACTCTCTACCACAACACCTTCACAGTTTCCCATATATAATAGGAATTCACTCTGCAGTTCACCTCTGTACAGCAACCACTTTTGTTCAAGGTCCAATATTTGCAGACCAAAGGGTGTTGAGCACCCTACACTGACTGTACTGTATTTACAATCATAACATACAACATGTACACTGTACAAGACCAACCACGCACTCTGAACCGCGAAATTTAAAAGTCATCGAGAAATGCTAAAAACATTATTCATATGACAAACTCTCTACCACAACACCTTCACAGTTTCCCATATATAATAGGAATTCACTCCGCAGTTCACCTCTGTACAGCAACCACTTTTGTTCGAGGTCCAATATTTGCAGACCCAAGGGTGTTGAGCACCCTACACTGACTGTACTGTATTTACAATCATAACATACGACATGTACACTGTACAAGACCAACCACGCACTCTGAACCGCGAAATTTAAAAGTCGTCCCGAAAGGCTAAAAACATTATTCATATGACAAACTCTCTACCACAACACCTTCACAGTTTCCCATATATAATAGGAATTCACTCTGCAGTTCACCTCTGTACAGCAACCACTTTTGTTCAAGGTCCAATATTTGCAGACCAAAGGGTGTTGAGCACCCTACACTGACTGTACTGTATTTACAATCATAACATACAACATGCACACTGTACAAGACCAACCACGCACTCTGAACCGCGAAATTTAAAAGTCATCGAGAAATGCTAAAAACATTATTCATATGACAAACTCTCTACCACAACACCTTCACAGTTTCCCATATATAATAGGAATTCACTCCGCAGTTCACCTCTGTACAGCAACCACTTTTGTTCGAGGTCCAATATTTGCAGACCCAAGGGTGTTGAGCACCCTACACTGACTGTACTGTATTTACAATCATAACATACGACATGTACACTGTACAAGACCAACCACGCACTCTGAACCGCGAAATTTAAAAGTCGTCCCGAAAGGCTAAAAACATTATTCATATGACAAACTCTCTACCACAACACCTTCACAGTTTCCCATATATAATAGGAATTCACTCTGCAGTTCACCTCTGTACAGCAACCACTTTTGTTCAAGGTCCAATATTTGCAGACCAAAGGGTGTTGAGCACCCTACACTGACTGTACTGTATTTACAATCATAACATACAACATGCACACTGTACAAGACCAACCACGCACTCTGAACCGCGAAATTTAAAAGTCATCGAGAAATGCTAAAAACATTATTCATATGACAAACTCTCTACCACAACACCTTCACAGTTTCCCATATATAATAGGAATTCACTCCGCAGTTCACCTCTGTACAGCAACCACTTTTGTTCGAGGTCCAATATTTGCAGACCCAAGGGTGTTGAGCACCCTACACTGACTGTACTGTATTTACAATCATAACATACGACATGTACACTGTACAAGACCAACCACGCACTCTGAACCGCGAAATTTAAAAGTCGTCCCGAAACGCTAAAAACATTATTCATATGACAAACTCTCTACCACAACACCTTCACAGTTTCCCATATATAATAGGAATTCACTCTGCAGTTCACCTCTGTACAGCAACCACTTTTGTTCAAGGTCCAATATTTGCAGACCAAAGGGTGTTGAGCACCCTACACTGACTGTACTGTATTTACAATCATAACATACAACATGTACACTGTACAAGACCAACCACGCACTCTGAACCGCGAAATTTAAAAGTCGTCGCGAAACGCTAAAAACATTATTCATATGACAAACTCTCTACCACATCACCTTCACAGTTTCCCATATATAATAGGAATTCACTGTGCAGTTCACCTCTGTACAGCAACCACTTTTGTTCAAGGTCCAATATTTGCAGACCAAAGGGTGTTGAGCACCCTACACTGACTGTACTGTATTTACAATCATAACATACAACATGCACACTGTACAAGACCAACCACGCACTCTGAACCGCGAAATTTAAAAGTCATCGAGAAATGCTAAAAACATTATTCATATGACAAACTCTCTACCACAACACCTTCACAGTTTCCCATATATAATAGGAATTCACTCCGCAGTTCACCTCTGTACAGCAACCACTTTTGTTCGAGGTCCAATATTTACAGACCCAAGGGTGTTGAGCACCCTACACTGACTGTACTGTATTTACAATCATAACATACGACATGTACACTGTACAAGACCAACCACGCACTCTGAACCGCGAAATTTAAAAGTCGTCGCGAAACACTAAAAACATTATTCATATGACAAACTCTCTACCACAACACCTTCACAGTTTCCCATATATAATAGGAATTCACTCTGCAGTTCACCTCTGTACAGCAACCACTTTTGTTCAAGGTCCAATATTTGCAGACCAAAGGGTGTTGAGCACCCTACACTGACTGTACTGTATTTACAATCATAACATACAACATGTACACTGTACAAGACCAACCACGCACTCTGAACCGCGAAATTTAAAAGTCGTCGCGAAACGCTTAAAACATTATTCATATGACAAACTCTCTACCACATCACCTTCACAGTTTCCCATATATAATAGGAATTCACTGTGCAGTTCACCTATGTACAGCAACCACTTTTGTTCAAGGTCCAATATTTGCAGACCAAAGGGTGTTGAGCACCCTACACTGACTGTACTGTATTTACAATCATAACATACAACATGTACACGGTACAAGACCAACCACGCACTCTGAACCGCGAAATTTAAAAGTCGTCGCGAAATGCTAAAAACATTATTCATATGACAAACTCTCTACCACAACACCTTCACAGTTTCCCATATATAATAGGAATTCACTCTGCAGTTCACCTCTGTACAGCAACCACTTTTGTTCGAGGTCCAATATTTGCAGACCAAAGGGTGTTGAGCACCCTACACTGACTGTACTGTATTTACAATCATAACATACAACATGTACACTGTAAAAGACCAACCACGCACTCTGAACCGCGAAATTTAAAAATCGTCGGGAAATGCTAAAAATATTATTCATATGACAAACTCTCTACCACAACACCTTCACAGTTTCCCATATATAATAGGATTTCACTCTGCAGTTCACCTCTGTACAGCAACCACTTTTGTTCAAGGTCCAATATTTGCAGACCCAAGGGTGTTGAGCACCCTACACTGACTGTACTGTATTTACAATCATAACATACGACATGTACACTGTACAAGACCAACCACGCACTCTGAACCGCGAAATTTAAAAGTCGTCGGGAAATGCTAAAAATATTATTCATATGACAAACTCTCTACCACAACACCTTCACAGTTTCCCATATATAATAGGAATTCACTGTGCAGTTCACCTCTGTACAGCAACCGCTTTTGTTCAAGGTCCAATATTTGCAGACCCAAGGGTGTTGAGCACCCTACACTAACTGTACTGTATTTACAATCATAACATACGACATGTACACTGTACAAGACCAACCACGCACTATGAACCGCGAAATTTAAAAGTCGTCCCGAAAGGCTAAAAACATTATTCATATGACAAACTCTCTACCACAACACCTTCACAGTTTCCCATATATAATAGGAATTCACTCTGCAGTTCACCTCTGTACAGCAACCACTTTTGTTCAAGGTCCAATATTTGCAGACCAAAGGGTGTTGAGCACCCTACACTGACTGTACTGTATTTACAATCATAACATACAACATGCACACTGTACAAGACCAACCACGCACTCTGAACCGCGAAATTTAAAAGTCATCGCGAAATGCTAAAAACATTATTCATATGACAAACTCTCTACCACAACACCTTCACAGTTTCCCATATATAATAGGAATTCACTCCGCAGTTCACCTCTGTACAGCAACCACTTTTGTTCGAGGTCCAATATTTGCAGACCCAAGGGTGTTGAGCACCCTACACTGACTGTACTGTATTTACAATCATAACATACGACATGTACACTGTACAAGACCAACCACGCACTCTGAACCGCGAAATTTAAAAGTCGTCGCGAAACGCTAAAAACATTATTCATATGACAAACTCTCTACCACAACACCTTCACAGTTTCCCATATATAATAGGAATTCACTCTGCAGTTCACCTCTGTACAGCAACCACTTTTGTTCAAGGTCCAATATTTGCCGACCAAAGGGTGTTGAGCACCCTACACTGACTGTACTGTATTTACAATCATAACATACAACATGTACACTGTACAAGACCAACCACGCACTCTGAACCGCGAAATTTAAAAGTCGTCACGAAACGCTAAAAACATTATTCATATGACAAACTCTCTACCACATCACCTTCACAGTTTCCCATATATAATAGGAATTCACTGTGCAGTTCACCTATGTACAGCAACCACTTTTGTTCAAGGTCCAATATTTGCAGACCAAAGGGTGTTGAGCACCCTACACTGACTGTACTGTATTTACAATCATAACATACAACATGTACACGGTACAAGACCAACCACGCACTCTGAACCGCGAAATTTAAAAGTCGTCGCGAAATGCTAAAAACATTATTCATATGACAAACTCTCTACCACAACACCTTCACAGTTTCCCATATATAATAGGAATTCACTCTGCAGTTCACCTCTGTACAGCAACCACTTTTGTTCAAGGTCCAATATTTGCAGACCAAAGGGTGTTGAGCACCCTACACTGACTGTACTGTATTTACAATCATAACATACAACATGTACACTGTACAAGACCAACCACGCACTCTGAACCGCGAAATTTAAAAGTCGTCGCGAAATGCTAAAAACATTTTTCATATGACAAACTCACTACCACAACACCTTCACAGTTTCCCATATATAATAGGAATTCACTCTGCAGTTCACCTCTGTACAGCAACCACTTTTGTTCAAGGTCCAATATTAGCAGACCAAAGGGTGTTGAGCACCCTACACTGACTGTACTGTATTTACAATCATAACATACGACATGTACACTGTACAAGACCAACCACGCACTCTGAACCGCGAAATTTAAAAGTCGTCGCGAAATGCTAAAAACATTATTCATATGACAAACTCTCTACCACAACACCTTCACAGTTTCCCATATATAATAGGAATTCACTCCGCAGTTCACCTCTATACAGCAACCACTTTTGTTCAAGGTCCAATATTTGCAGACCAAAGGGTGTTGAGCACCCTACACTGACTGTACTGTATTTACAATTACAGTAAAACCTCGTTATCTCGAGGACCCATCGGGACAAGCCAAATGCTCGAGTTAAGCCAGGTGCTCGAAATATCCGAAGTATATGATGAATTGTTGTTATGACTAAGTGTAACTGTGTTTATAATGAAAACATGTATGATACATGTATTTGGTTGTAACTACGAATACTGTCATTGTATATCAAGTCTATACGCAATTTGAATCGTGTGGACATTTGCCGAATTGAACAAATTGCATATGAAAGTCGTAATGAATCTTTTTACATTAAATATCAAACTCCATTTAACGGTTGTAATAAAAGTTCGCATCGGCAAAAAGATAACATTACCCAAAGCACACAATAGATCCTACATGTTTGAACAAACACCCACGCACAAAAATCGCACGTGATAAAATAAAACCCGGATGCAAAGTCGATCCAGTTTTCAGCACAGGGATACGGCTCATTGAGTAAAAAACATGCACTATATTATCTATGATAATTTATTTAGGACATGATGTTTAGCTGAATGAGTTATATCCCTGTGGTTTCCAATTGAAACGCGCCCGACAATTTGGAGACATCAGACGCGGCGGTCTTTCGACTGACTTCAAACGCGCCGCACATCAAAGAAATTGCCGGTACAGTTGGGAGTAGTGTTTAGTCAGAGTTCCATACCGCGGTATGAATTCGCCAACCTGCGCATAGTGTAGATTCAATTGACATTTAATTGTCGACAAATTTTTTATTCTTCAGGGTTGTTTGATAAGAATTGGATTTAATCGCGGACTTGATTTACTTCACTTATTCAGTATCAGACACGTGAAATTGTACTGTACGTAAGCCTACATTCGCAGGTTTTCATGAAATACGGAAAATAAAAAGTTTTGAAATGATTTTACTTGCAGTTTTATAACGAACGGAGCCTAAATATTTAAGATTCTACATGGACGTCGGTTTATCTACGATAATTAAAAGTCTGTGCGAGTCAGTACGTTCGAAGCAACGATGTTGCATTTAATAATTCTAGTTCTCGTATGAGTTAAAGTTCCCAAATGTTACCTATTGAACTTGTTCTGAAACGTATGTATTGTTTAAATCACGCTCATTAATTAAATATCTTCTACTTCGTGTTTAATGTAACGGATCGAAAATACGGACATCAATTTAAGTGTTATGGATAACGCTATTGTCATAAAATGTGATTATCACGATGTGTGAAAAATACGGACCGTAACAAAATTTAGTATGACATTTTTCGGAGGTGTGAAATTTCGCTCGGATGATTGCCTCGAGATAAGGTAATTAATTATCGTTGAAAATTGTTGATTGGACCGACACCTGCGCTCGAATTAGACCGGATGCTCGTAATAACTTTACTCGAGTTAGAGGGATAAATTAATGTACAATATAGAGCAAATTCGTCGGGACTTTAAAATTTGCTCGAATTAGGCCGGTTGCTCGAATAATCGCTGCTCGTATTACCGAGGTTTTACTGTATAACATACAACATGTACACTGTACAAGACCAACCACGCACTCTGAACCGCGAAATTTAAAAGTCGTCGCGAAATGCTAAAAACATTATTCATATGACAAACTCTCTACCACAACACCTTCACAGTTTCCCATATATAATAGGAATTCACTCTGCAGTTCACCTCTGTACAGCAACCACTTTTGTTCAAGGTCCAATATTTGCAGACCCAAGAGTGTTGAGCACCCTACACTGACTGTACTGTATTTACAATCATAACATACGACATGTACACTGTACAAGACCAACCACGCACTCTGAACCGCGAAATTTAAAAGTCGTCGCGAAATGCTAAAAATATTATTCATATGACAAACTCTCTACCACAACACCTTCACAGTTTCCCATATATAATAGGAATTCACTGTGCAGTTCACCTCTGTACAGCAACCACTTTTGTTCAAGGTCCAATATTTGCAGACCCAAGGGTGTTGAGCACCCTACACTGACTGTACTGTATTTACAATCATAACATACGACATGTACACTGTACAAGACCAACCACGCACTCTGAACCACGAAATTTAAAAGTCGTCGCGAAACGTTAAAACATTATTCATATGACAAAATCTCTACCACAACACCTTCACAGTTTCCCATATATAATAGGAATTCACTCTGCAGTTCACCTCTGTACAGCAACCACTTTTGTTCAAGGTCCAATATTTGCAGACCCAAGGGTGTTGAGCACCCTACACTGACTGTACTGTATTGACAATCATAACATACGACATGTACACTGTACAAGACCAACCACGCACTCTGAACCGCGAAATTTAAAAGTCGTCCCGAAAGGCTAAAAACATTATTCATATGACAAACTCTCTACCACAACACCTTCACAGTTTCACATATATAATAGGAATTCACTCTGCAGTTCACCTCTGTACAGCAACCACTTTTGTTCAAGGTCCAATATTTGCAGACCAAAGGGTGTTGAGCACCCTACACTGACTGTACTGTATTTACAATCATAACATACAACATGCACACTTTACAAGACCAACCACGCACTCTGAACCGCGAAATTTAAAAGTCGTCGCGAAATGCTAAAAACATTATTCATATGACAAACTCTCTACCACAACACCTTCACAGTTTCACATATATAATAGGAATTCACTCCGCAGTTCACCTCTGTACAGCAACCACTTTTGTTCGAGGTCCAATATTTGCAGACCCAAGGGTGTTGAGCACCCTACACTGACTGTACTGTATTTACAATCATAACATACGACATGTACACTGTACAAGACCAACCACGCACTCTGAACCGCGAAATTTAAAAGTCGTCGCGAAACGCTAAAAACATTATTCATATGACAAACTCTCTACCACAACACCTTCACAGTTTCCCATATATAATAGGAATTCACTCTGCAGTTCACCTCTGTACAGCAACCACTTTTGTTCAAGGTCCAATATTTGCAGACCTAAGGGTGTTGAGCACCCTACACTGACTGTACTGTATTTACAATCATAACATACAACATGTACACTGTACAAGACCAACCACGCACTCTGAACCGCGAAATTTAAAAGTCGTCGCGAAATGCTAAAAACATTTTTCATATGACAAACTCTCTACCACAACACCTTCACAGTTTCCCATATATAATAGGAATTCACTCTGCAGTTCACCTCTGTACAGCAACCACTTTTGTTCAAGGTCCAATATTTGCAGACCAAAGGGTGTTGAGCACCCTACACTGACTGTACTGTATTTACAATCATAACATACAACATGCACACTGTACAAGACCAACCACGCACTCTGAACCGCGAAATTTAAAAGTCGTCGCGAAATGCTAAAAACATTATTCATATGACAAACTCTCTACCACAACACCTTCACAGTTTCCCATATATAATAGGAATTCACTCCGCAGTTCACCTCTGTACAGCAACCACTTTTGTTCAAGGTACAATATTTGCAGACCAAAGGGTGTTGAGCACCCTACACTGACTGTACTGTATTTACAATTATAACATACAACATGTACACTGTACAAGACCAACCACGCACTCTGAACCGCGAAATTTAAAAGTCGTCGCGAAATGCTAAAAACATTATTCATATGACAAACTCTCTACCACAACACCTTCACAGTTTCCCATATATAATAGGAATTCACTCTGCAGTTCACCTCTGTACAGCAACCACTTTTGTTCAAGGTCCAATATTTGCAGACCCAAGGGTGTTGAGCTCCCTACACTGACTGTACTGTATTTACAATCATAACATACGACATGTACACTGTACAAGACCAACCACGCACTCTGAACCACGAAATTTAAAAGTCGTCGCGAAACGTTAAAACATTATTCATATGACAAACTCTCTACCACAACACCTTCACAGTTTCCCATATATAATAGGAATTCACTCTGCAGTTCACCTCTGTACAGCAACCACCTTTGTTCAAGGTCCAATATTTGCAGACCCAAGGGTGTTGAGCTCCCTACACCGACTGTACTGTATTTACAATCATAACATACGACATGTACACTGTACAAGACCAACCACGCACTCTGAACCACGAAATTTAAAAGTCGTCGCGAAACGTTAAAACATTATTCATATGACAAACTCTCTACCACAACACCTTCACAGTTTCCCATATATAATAGGAATTCATTCTGCAGTTCACCTCTGTACAGCAACCACTTTTGTTCAAGGTCCAATATTTGCAGACCCAAAGGTGTTGAGCACCCTACACTGACTGTACTGTATTTACAATCATAACATACGACATGTACACTGTACAAGACCAACCACGCACTCTGAACCGCGAAATTTAAAAGTCGTCCCGAAAGGCTAAAAACATTATTCATATGACAAACTCTCTACCACAACACCTTCACAGTTTCCCATATATAATAGGAATTCACTCTGCAGTTCACCTCTGTACAGCAACCACTTTTGTTCAAGGTCCAATATTTGCAGACCCAAGGGTGTTGAGCACCCTACACTGACTGTACTGTATTTACAATCATAACATACAACATGTACACTGTACAAGACCAACCACGCACTCTGAACCGCGAAATTTAAAAGTCGTCGCGAAATGCTAAAAACATTTTTCATATGACAAACTCTCTACCACAACACCTTCACAGTTTCCCATATATAAAAGGAATTCACTCTGCAGTTCACCTCTGTACAGCAACCACTTTTGTTCAAGGTCCAATATTTGCAGACCCAAGAGTGTTGAGCACCCTACACTGACTGTACTGTATTTACAATTATAACATACAACATGTACACTGTACAAGACCAACCACGCACTCTGAACCGCGAAATTTAAAAGTCGTCGCGAAATGCTAAAAACATTATTCATATGACAAACTCTCTACCACAACACCTTCACAGTTTCCCATATATAATAGGAATTCATTCTGCAGTTCACCTCTGTACAGCAACCACTTTTGTTCAAGGTCCAATATTTGCAGACCCAAGAGTGTTGAGCACCCTACACTGACTGTACTGTATTTACAATTATAACATACAACATGTACACTGTACAAGACCAACCACGCACTCTGAACCGCGAAATTTAAAAGTTGTCGCGAAATACTAAAAACATTATTCATATGACAAACTCTCTACCACAACACCTTCACAGTTTCCCATATATAATAGGAATTCATTCTGCAGTTCACCTCTGTACAGCAACCACTTTTGTTCAAGGTCCAATATTTGCAGACCCAAGGGTGTTGAGCACCCTACACTGACTGTACTGTATTTACAAACATAACATACGACATGTACACTGTACAAGACCAACCACGCACTCTGAACCGCGAAATTTAAAAGTCGTCGCGAAATGCTAAAAACATTATTCATATGACAAACTCTCTACCACAACACCTTCACAGTTTCCCATATATAATAGGAATTCATTCTGCAGTTCACCTCTGTACAGCAACCACTTTTGTTCAAGGTCCAATATTTGCAGACCCAAGAGTGTTGAGCACCCTACACTGACTGTACTGTATTTACAATTATAACATACAACATGTACACTGTACAAGACCAACCACGCACTCTGAACCGCGAAATTTAAAAGTTGTCGCGAAATACTAAAAACATTATTCATATGACAAACTCTCTACCACAACACCTTCACAGTTTCCCATATATAATAGGAATTCATTCTGCAGTTCACCTCTGTACAGCAACCACTTTTGTTCAAGGTCCAATATTTGCAGACCCAAGGGTGTTGAGCACCCTACACTGACTGTACTGTATTTACAAACATAACATACGACATGTACACTGTACAAGACCAACCACGCACTCTGAACCGCGAAATTTAAAAGTCGTCCCGAAAGGCTAAAAACATTATTCATATGACAAACTCTCTACCACAACACCTTCACAGTTTCCCATATATAATAGGAATTCACTCTGCAGTTCACCTCTGTACAGCAACCACTTTTGTTCAAGGTCCAATATTTGCAGACCAAAGGGTGTTGAGCACCCTACACTGACTGTACTGTATTTACAATCATAACATACAACATGTACACTGTACAAGACCAACCACGCACTCTGAACCGCGAAATTTAAAAGTCGTCGCGAAATGCTAAAAACATTTTTCATATGACAAACTCTCTACCACAACACCTTCACAGTTTCCCATATATAAAAGGAATTCACTCTGCAGTTCACCTCTGTACAGCAACCACTTTTGTTCAAGGTCCAATATTTGCAGACCCAAGAGTGTTGAGCACCCTACACTGACTGTACTGTATTTACAATTATAACATACAACATGTACACTGTACAAGACCAACCACGCACTCTGAACCGCGAAATTTAAAAGTCGTCGCGAAATGCTAAAAACATTATTCATATGACAAACTCTCTACCACAACACCTTCACAGTTTCCCATATATAATAGGAATTCATTCTGCAGTTCATCTCTGTACAGCAACCACTTTTGTTCAAGGTCCAATATTTGCAGACCCAAGAGTGTTGAGCACCCTACACTGACTGTACTGTATTTACAATTATAACATACAACATGTACACTGTACAAGACCAACCACGCACTCTGAACCGCGAAATTTAAAAGTCGTCGCGAAATGCTAAAAACATTATTCATATGACAAACTCTCTACCACAACACCTTCACAGTTTCCCATATATAATAGGAATTCATTCTGCAGTTCACCTCTGTACAGCAACCACTTTTGTTCAAGGTCCAATATTTGCAGACCCAAGGGTGTTGAGCACCCTACACTGACTGTACTGTATTTACAATCATAACATACGACATGTACACTGTACAAGACCAACCACGCACTCTGAAACGCGAAATTTAAAAGTCGTCCCGAAAGGCTAAAAACATTATTCATATGACAAACTCTCTACCACAACACCTTCACAGTTTCCCATATATAATAGGAATTCACTCTGCAGTTCACCTCTGTACAGCAACCACTTTTGTTCAAGGTCCAATATTTGCAGACCAAAGGGTGTTGAGCACCCTACACTGACTGTACTGTATTTACAATCATAACATACAACATGTACACTGTACAAGACCAACCACGCACTCTGAACCGCGAAATTTAAAAGTCGTCGCGAAATGCTAAAAACCTTTTTCATATGACAAACTCTCTACCACAACACCTTCACAGTTTCCCATATATAATAGGAATTCACTCTGCAGTTCACCTCTGTACAGCAACCACTTTTGTTCAAGGTCCAATATTTGCAGACCCAAGAGTGTTGAGCACCCTACACTGACTGTACTGTATTTACAATTATAACATACAACATGTACACTGTACAAGACCAACCACGCACTCTGAACCGCGAAATTTAAAAGTCGTCGCGAAATGCTAAAAACATTATTCATATGACAAACTCTCTACCACAACACCTTCACAGTTTCCCATATATAATAGGAATTCATTCTGCAGTTCACCTCTGTACAGCAACCACTTTTGTTCAAGGTCCAATATTTGCAGACCAAAGGGTGTTGAGCACCCTACACTGACTGTTCTGTATTTACAATCATAACATACAACATGTACACTGTATAAGACCAACCACGCACTCTGAACCGCCAAATTTAAAAGTCGTCGCGAAATGCTAAAAACATTTTTCATATGACAAACTCTCTACCACAACACCTTCACAGTTTCCCATATATAATAGGAATTCACTCTGCAGTTCACCTCTGTACAGCAACCACTTTTGTTCAAGGTCCAATATTTGCAGACCAAAGGGTGTTGAACACCCTACACTGACTGTACTGTATTTACAATCATAACATACAACATGCACACTGTACAAGACCAACCACGCACTCTGAACCGCCAAATTTAAAAGTCGTCGCGAAATGCTAAAAACATTATTCATATGACAAACTCTCTACCACAACACCTTCACAGTTTCCCATATATAATAGGAATTCACTCTGCAGTTCACCTCTGTACAGCAACCACTTTTGTTCAAGGTCCAATATTTGCATACAACAACACCTTCACAGTTTCCCATATATGATAGGAATTCACTCTGCAGTTCACCTCAGTACAGCAACAACTTTTGTTCAAGGTCCAATATTTGCAGACCCAAGGGTGTTGAGCACCCTACACTGACTGTACTGTATTTACATGAACTACAAACGATAAGATTGGAGCATGAAAATGACAAAAAAGAAATTAATCTATTGAAAAATGAAGTTAAGCAATTGAAAGAAAATATTAAAACACCGAAAACTATTCAGCACTCTCAAACATCACTACCATCCAGTGCAAATGACTCCAGAAACACCAGCAAAAGTACAAATATGAATGATGCATTACATGAGCGGGTTACAAACGCATCCCAACCAATGAGGCCACAGAAGAAGACAAGTTCAACACCAAGGGTGTTCATCATAGGAGATTCTGTAACGAAGAGAATGAGAGCTATAGATTTTGAAAGTGATAAGTTCTCCTTGAACTTACGATCCAATCCTGGAGCAACGATAAAGGATGCATCATCCAAACTAGAAAGCAAAACCATCGATGTCAGCCAGTCGGACCTCATAATTGTTCACCTTGGCATAAACAATGTGTCAAACGGTGACTCACCAAGTGAACTGTTAATCCAGTACTCACAGCTTGTGACAGCCATACAGGAACAAAACAAGTACTCAAAAATATGCTTCTCATCAGTGTTACCAAAGAAGCATGATAGAGTATCAGACAAAATCATCAATGACACAAATAATCAACTAAAATCATTTTGTCAGATCAACAAACACTTGTTCATTGACAATTCAAAATACTTCATGTCAAATGGTAAAGTGGAGAAATCCCTCTTCTTTGATGACTACCATCCAAACGACAATGGGTTATCTGTGCTTACAAACACATTCAGATCGTCAATCATGGACCATCTTTTCATTTTACCAAACAGTACCAAGCCCTTTCCTCAAGATAATAATGTGAAACAACCGAGCGGAAATTTTCACAGAGCTGCCCCAAGGGGGGATCACCATCCGACACCTCGGGATCGACATTCCAGGCCACAACACGATTGCTACATGAATCCACCCTATCCACAGACAGATTGGTACGGTCCCCTCTACGGACCTGCCTTCCCGAGACGTCGATTTCCACCGCCATCACCCCGGCCTCACATGATGTACCCATTCTAGGTGGTAACAGCGAAACTGTGCATTCTATGAATATAGGCATAAGCAGTACATTGGACAATCCTGAAACACCATGTTCACAACATCCTAGACAATCTGATAAAACTCGAAAGACACGCAATTTTAAATTTCCCTGCACAATTTGTGAAAAAGGAGTTATAGTTAGAAGTAAACAAGTAACATGTGCTATGTGTAAAAGAAAGACTCATATAAAATGTACAAAATATATCAAATTATCAGATCACGAAACTTTAAAAGCTGATAAAAATTGTCTTTTTCATTGCTATATGTGTACATTTGAATTCCTACCAGGATATGTGGATGATGATAACTATGATGATACAAGCTCTTTCCTGGACTTATCTTCTATTCATTGTGACAATGATGTATCAGAATATTCAATGTGTGATTTCCTCAATGAACTACGTGAGTTACGTTTAAAGAACCCAAAACGCCCATTGGTTGCTCATTTAAATATAAACAGTTTTAAATTAAAGTATATAGAAATACAGGAAATTCTGACATGCAAATTAATTGACATTTTTATTTTATCTGAAACAAAATTAGATGATAGCTATAGTAATAATATCTTTAATTGTGATGGTTACAAAATAGAACGTAAAGATAGGAACAAACATGGAGGAGGGTTATTAGTTTACTACCGCGATAATTTACCGATACGAAGAAAGAAAGATTTAGAATCTACAAACATTGAAAACATGTGTTTTGAACTATCACTAAATAAAAGGAAATGGTGCATTCTCGCTCTATATAAACCACCAAAATATAAAAATAATGATTTCTCAAATATTTGCTCAAATTTATTAGATATAATATTCAGTAAATATGAACATTTCTTAGTCATAGGGGATCTAAACTTTGATTTAAATAAACCAGAAAAATCATCTACACTTCAAAACATATGTGATACATATAATTTAGAAAATGTAGTAAAAGGAAACACATGCTTTATGAAAAACAGCATTCCCTCAGCAATTGATGTCATATTAACGAATAATTCCAATTTAATATGTAATACAGTAAACTTTGATATTGGAATTAGTGATTGTCACCACTTAATTGCTACTACAATTAAAGAACATTGTTCATCAAATAAACCTAAATATATCAAATCAAGATCATACAAAAAATTTAATGAGTCTGACTTTAATAACGATCTTAGTAAAGTACCTTTTCATGTTGCAAATGTTTTTGAAGATGTTGATGATCAATATTGGACCTACGAGACACTGCTCAAGGAAGTAGTTGATGAACATGCCCCTTTAAAAGAACGTAAAATACGTTCACAAAAAGTACCATTTATGAATGGAAAACTACGAAAAGCTATTTATAAGAAACAGCAACTTCGAAATAAGTTTTTCTCCTTCCGCAATAGTAGTGATTGGGAAAAATATCGTAAACAAAGAAATATTGTCACAAAATTAAAAAGAGAGTCAATGCAAACTTATTTCGCTGAACGGTGCAATGAAGGCCCAAAGGCAAATACTTTTTGGCCAACAATAAAACCGTTCTTATCATCTAAAAGCACATCAAAATCTGATAGTGATATTATTCTTAATGAAAATGATATGTTAGTGTCTGGCCAAAAAGAAGTTAGTAATATTTTAAATGACTTTTATGTCAATATAGCTAGAGATATTGGTATCAACAATGATGATGTAATAGACGAAACCCACTCTAGTCTAACACGCATATCACAATTACACCCGTCTGTATGTAGCTTTAATTTCACACCTGTGAGCACACACCAAACTCGCAAATTATTACAAAATGTTAATACCAAAAAAGCCATAGGTATAGATAATCTACCACCGAAGGTTATAAAGGCAGGTGCGGATGCACTGGCATTGCCTCTTACTTCACTAATAAATAAATCTTTCGAAACTTCCAAATTTCCACAGGCATTAAAACTTGCTCAAGTCAAACCCCTGTTTAAGAAAGATGATCCATTTCAAAAGAAAAATTACAGACCTGTCAGTATCTTGCCGACAATATCAAAATTGTTTGAGCAATCTATCAACATACAGCTTAACTCACATTTTGAAAATATTTTTCACAAGTTTCTATCCGCCTTCAGAAGAAGTTATGGTTGCCAGACCACTTTGTTGCGTCTTATTGAAGACTGGAAGAGTGCCTTAGACAGACAAGAGTATGTTGCTGCTATATTGATGGACCTATCTAAGGCATTCGACTGTCTCCCACACAATTTAATCTTTCTTAAACTTAAAGCATACGGCCTTTCTGAGGCATCGGCAAATCTAATGCTAGATTATTTGTCAAACAGAAAGCAGCAAGTCAAACTAGGCAATACATACAGTGAATGGAGTAACATTACTAAAGGAGTCCCACAGGGTTCAATTCTAGGTCCCCTTATATTTAATATTTTCCTGAATGATATTTTTTATTTCATAGAAAAGGCGTCAAACTATAACTATGCTGATGACAATACGTTATCGTTTCACCACAAAAATCTTACAACATTAAAAAGCACAATACAAGATGAAAGCAGTGTAATGATTAAATGGTTCGCAGATAATCTTATGCAAGCAAACCCAGATAAATTTCAAGCAATTTGTATTGGAAAAGAAACAAGGAACAAGGTAAAAAGCTTTCAAATCTCAGACATTGAGATCCCCTGTGAAACTCATGTTAAATTACTTGGCATTGAAATAGATTCACTATTGAATTTTGACATCCATGTATCTAATATATGTAGAAAGTCAGCTAGACAAATAAACGTGTTGACTCGATTATGTCCGCTCGTTAATATAGAAACAAGGATCACTATTTACAAATGTTTTATCAGATCGAATTTCAACTATTGTCCAATTGTTTGGCATTTTTGTAGTAAGAAAAATACTGAAAAACTTGAAAGATTACAATTTAGGGCTCTGAAAGTTGTTTACAATGACTACTCTTCTTCATATGAAGATTTGTTAAAGCGAATCAACTTGCCAACACTTCACATTTCTCGAATAAAACAACTCGCAATAGAAGTTTTTCAAATGCCTAAACAACATCTCTCCTGATTATATGCAGGAACTTGTAAGTGTTCGCTCCTCAAATTACCAATTTAGACATAGCAATACTCTGGACTTACCTAAAGTACGTACTACAACATATGGAAAAAAGAGCTTCCGCTTTGAAGCAGCTAAAGTTTGGAACAACCTCCCTAATCATATCAGATGCGCATCTAAGTTTACTGAATTTAAACAGCTTATAAAAATTTGGAGTAATGAGCACTGTACCTGTTCTATGTGTCAGTAATAAAATTGTCACTTTCTATGTGTATATACATTTATTATGGAACCCAATGTATGTTTGTTATTTGTTTTTTTTTTCCTGTATTTGTTTTTCATGTATATTTTATGATCCCATGTTGATATTGAAATGCTGTACATGTATATTGTTTTGAAATAGACAACATAGTCAAAATATGTACACATAACATTTTAAATGACATATAACAGTAATGTTAATTTGAAAACTCTAAGTATCATATAGATTATATCTTTACTTTATATCTACTAAACATCATTCTTCTACTTCTACTATCTTAAGCTGTATGATTGTGACTATGTGTGTGTGTACATAATCTGCTTTGCACTTATTACAAATGCATTTGCTTAGACTGACTTTTTCTCTCTATTGCAGTTTGTATATAATCTACTATGCCTTGTGAATGTTTCTAACAAAATTATCAAATGAAATCAATGATAGCGTATGCGACATGTTAATTAGTGCAGACAGACCCCATTTCATCCAATACATTCTCGGTACGATAGACTCACAACTGTGCGAAACTTTAGATGATGTCAAAATGTACCCAAACTTTTTAATTTGCTGCCCAAAATTCATTAAAGCTCTGTACTATTGAGGTTCACATACCAAGTATACATATATACCAATGAACATCGATCGAATACACTAACTACATGTGATTTCATTAAAGAAGGCGCTTTATTTTCCCTCACGTTGATAATGAACAATGTCTACTCAGATGCTTCGTTTCTGTTTCGACTTTTCGTAGAAACTAAGCTCCTGAAGTATGGTACTAAAATTTTTCTATGCGGTAAGAATGCGTCCATCCTGTCCTTACATATGTCTTAAGGAAGGTACTGGACTACTATGCATAGGTGTAGTCGTCTAATGTTATGATTGTGTCTGTATCAGCCCAAGAACATTTTTGGTGTATTTGAACACATGTTTTGAATTTCCTAATTGTATATACATGTAATCATGTCTGTGTGAGAGAGCATGTCTTGTTCGTGGAATGATTTAGTAGTGCCTGTATGTGTGTGCAAGAGTGGCTTAGTCTCACTTTTCTTTTCTCCTTTTTAGTTCAGTTTGTATATTATTCAATTTATTTGACTACTATGCCATGTGAATGTATTTTATAGTAGATTATTAGTCTGATCATGTTGTGGTATATTAAGTAGGACTGAAAAGACACTCATTTTACAGGGTATCACTTAAATACTTTAATATAAATACTTCATATAATAATGAAGCCATAGACTTGAACAAGCATAGCATGGTAACCAAATTTCAATCACCATTTCAATCACCCTGATTCAATTCACCTTATAAACTTCTCAATGGTTTTAAATATTACAGAACCAGCAACATCCTATTTGATGTAGTATATTTTTCTGTCCGTTGCTAAGCTTTAATAATTAATCCTAAATATAAATGCTTTTAAATACCAGTCATATAAGCTAATTATTGAACACTTTAGATAACAATTTTACTAAGCAGTTAAATATCTTTAATCCAAACAATAGCTTTGGTGTTATCTGGCATTTTATCTGAGTCTATCTTAGGATAAATTAATATGTAACAATCTTTTAATAATTATGAATGTATTTGCTTAGTCCCACTTTAATTATCTTAGACTGACATATGTACATGTTGTATATAATTGTTATACTTGTTTTTTTTTTCTGCAAATTGTGTTAATTTCTTCATGACCATGTACAAAGCATGGTTATTTCATGTGATATAAGACAACCTATTATAAATAGTGTCCTTCAAAAACTTAATTTATATTATCTTCAACTAATAATGAAATTTCAGAAATCATAATATTACTAAATTTACAGACTATACACAATTTTAGAGCCAGCAACTTTCTTGTCAACTCACTGTATTTTCTGTCCACTGATGATCCTGATAAACCAAACAGATTAATTTTGTCCGTATAGTTTAGCATTGTAATTTTTGTTTTTAGTTCGTCTTGCATATTTGTAGTTTCATTTGTTTATTAATTCTCTTGTAACATTGTTTGTATATATTATTATATGTCTCATATAAATGTTCTATGCATATACTTAAATATATTATTTCTTTGTTATGTCGAATACAAGCTTGTAGCTTATGTTTATTATGTTAACTATAATCGACGTTAAATAAAGTTTATCTTATCTTATCTTATCTTATCTTACAATCATAACATACGACATGTACACGGTACAAGACCAACCTTGCACTCTGAACCGCGAAATTTAGAAGTCGTCGCGAAACGCTAAAAACATTATTCATATGACAAACTCTCTACCACAACACCTTCACAGTTTCCCGTATATAATAGGAATTCACTCTGCAGTTCACCTCTGTACAGCAACCACTTTTGTTCAAAGGTCCAATATTTGCAGACCAAAGGGTGTTGAGCACCCTACACTGACTGTACTGTATTTACAATCATAACATACGACATGTACACTGTACAAGACCAACCACGCACTCTGAACCGCGAAATTTAAAAGTCGTCGCTAAACGCTAAAAACATTATTCATATGACAAACTCTCTACCACAACACGGGCAAGATCACAACACCTTCACAGTTTCCCATATATAATAGGAATTCACTCTGCAGTTCACCTCTGTTCAGCAACCACTTTTGTTCAAGGTCCAATATTTGCAGACCCAAGGGTGTTGAGCACCCTACACTGACTGTACTGTATTTACAATCATAACATACGACATGTACACTGTACAAGACCAACCACGCACTCTGAACAGCGAAATTTAAGTCGTCGCGAAATGCTAAAAACATTATTCATATGACAAACTCTCTACCACAACACCTTCACAGTTTCCCGTATATAATAGGAATTCACTCTGCAGTTCACCTCTGTACAGCAACCACTTTTGTTCAAAGGTCCAATATTTGCAGACCAAAGGGTGTTGAGCACCCTACACTGACTGTACTGTATTTACAATCATAACATACGACATGTACACTGTACAAGACCAACCACGCATTCTGAACCGCGAAATTTAAAAGTCGTTGCAAAACGCTAAAAACATTATTCATATGACAAACTCTCTACCACAACACGGGCAAGACCACAACACCTTCACAGTTTCCCATATATAATAGTAATTCTCTCTGCAATTCACCTTTGTACAGCAACCACTTCTCATCAAGGTCCAACATTTGCAGACCTAAGGGTGTTGAGCACCCTGCACTGACTGTACTGTATTTAAAATTATAACATACATGTACACCGTACAAGACCGACCGCACACTTTGAACCGCGAAATTTAAAAGTCGTCGTGAAACGAACGCTAAAAACATTATTCATATGACAAACTCTCTAATACAACACCAGTCCTTCAAAGTTTCCCGTATATAGTATTCACTCTAAAATTTCCCGTATATAGTATTCACTCTAAAATTAACCTCTGTACAGCAACAACTTCTATTCAAGGGCCTCTATAATTATGCAGACCCAAAGGCTGTTGCTCTTCCAACCATTTTGCAGTTTAGAAACAATCAACAAGAAAATTAGGCATTATGAATATAAAATTTAGCTTCAATATTTTCCAAAAAGCTTAACAGACAAAAATAAGCCCTGTCCCAGGTAGCCACGTTGTGCTATGACTAAAAATGACATTCAGCAGTTTAGAAGCTAGTCACCAAAAAACAGTGAACAATTAGCCGCCTTTACTGGGAATCGAACCCAGGTCCCTCGATTGGCTGATCCAGTACGGTACCACTACACTATAGAGACAACATTATTTTACACTGCTAATTGGAATCAACACTTAACCATTAGCCAAAAGTGTATTTGTAGGAATGCCAGGTTATGTTTCGAAAGGTATGTATAATTATACAAATAATAAATGATGTCCGATTAATGTTTTAATATGGACTAATACTAAAAGAAGTTCAATAATTTCTGGCATTCGAGTGGCTGGGGGTAAAAGGAATGGTCTCTTTCTGCCCTACTGTCTGTCATTTCAATCAATAACAATTCTTGTCAGCACTTGCCTTTTGCACCCCTTCACTAATTTCTTTGAAACTAATACCAATTGTGTAATAAATTGATAAAAGCATACAGAAACCATGTTAAAACATATAAGGTACAAGACCAACCATGCAATTCAGCGATCAGTGAGATTAAGTCAGCGCCAAAGTGCTAAAAACATTAATATGGATGGACAGTCTGCAGGAATCTTAAAAATGCGATTATTTGTAGTCGCGAATATGTCCAAGATCAGAAAAACGCGAAAGTTAGTATTTGTGAAGTAAATTGGTTTACAGTATATTGCATATAATGCATTAGTTATAAAATTCCACCCAAAACATTACAGATATTTAACATTCCAATACCAGAAATGCTTGTATCTGAATGCACTACAACCTTCTCAGAGCAACCCTTTGTAGAGCCACAAACTCTCTAAAACAACACCTTCAAAGTTTCCCGTTTGTAGTATTTACTCTAAAATTAACCTCTGTACAGCAACAACTTCTATTCAAGGGCCACTATTAGCAGACCCAAAGGGTGTTGCTCTACCAAGATTGTACTGTATTTAAAATTTTATAACATATAAGGTACCATGCAATTCAGTGTACTCTGTATTTAAAATACCCGCCTCTAATCAACATGTGAAGCAGTCTACTGTTGAGAAGGGGCCGACCTTCTACTGGAGAACTGATGCAAAACTCCCTATGTTATCTCAATATCTAGCTAACTATAATAATGTGTAATTGGAGGAAACTTGGCTAAAATACAGCACAGTCTCCTAGTACATGTATGTTATATATATTATTGTTTCAAGATCTAGTGCAATACTTATCATGTTTTCAAGACCTAGTAAACACATTACCCTGATGGGAGGCATGTTGCTACAGTCTTAAACTCAATACATGTACAATATTACAGTAATCTAATAAAATCAGACATGGACACTGCAATGAACAAAAAGCACCACAAACTGAGAAATACAATGGAACGTGTGTTACTATCGAGCAGTGAATTTTTTTTCTCCTTTTTATGATAAAAATCAAAAGACAAACATTAAAACAGGTTGACAATTAATAGGGCTACTTGAAGATCAGCCAAAGCAATGAACACATGAGAATTGAACTGACATTTAGGTGAATTGCCTATAGGAGCCGCTATTTTTACGGCTTGTTGCCGCCATCTTTGATATGTAAAGCTTTTAACCTGCGAAATATTTGGATTAATTTAAAGCAACCATTGGTCAAATTTAGCGAAGGTGAGTTTGGATTGCGTCCATTATGTGTTTGGAACGTTGTTGAATAAATAATTTAGACGATTCATCTGTCAAGTGTGAAATAAACCCATTTTTCTGTGACCTTTCAAGGTCGATTATTTTTCAATCGACGGGTTTCAGATTGCTTCCAAGATTTAATTTTCAGATCCTTAACAAAACTTATTTTCAGCTTCAGCTGTTATTCTTATAATCTTTGGGATGTTCTCTATCTGCTGTAAATGATCAAAGCACTTAATTTTTGGTTTAAACACCAAAAACGATTTCTTTTGGAAACACTACTACGGTAAACTATAATGACGGAAAGAAACGGAGTACCCGAATACGATTAAACCTTTGATAAAACAGACACGGCAGATAATTTCCGAAGCGAATGCAATGCATTATGGTAGTACAGACAACAATTCGGCTAACTTAAGACTTGCCTATCCATTTTAATATGATCTTTGGCCAAAGTAGCCAAATTAGCTGGCCATTTAAATATGCGCGTCATTAAAATTAAGACAAACTTTTACATCAAATTAAAGTTGACAAAACAGCTTGTAGAAGGCAGTTCCAGAAAATGCTGCATCATTAACTGCGTGAAGGAAAAAGACAATAATAAATTATGTTATTATTACTTTCACTTCATAGCACAATTTTAACATGATCTGACAAAAATACATTTACTAGTTCACATGTGACATTGCTTATAAATGTTGGACAAAACATTATGAGGATAAGTTCACAGCACCATTTAAGGTGGGATTAAAGACATATGGACATGTTCAAAGGATATACTGTCCATTTACGCACTATTATTATTATTACATGCACAAATAAGGTGGTTTTTATTTTTATTATTCCTGATGAAGACAATACAGTCGAAACGTTGAGCAATCCTGGCGTTTGTCTTGATTTACTTTATTTATATTATTACATGCAAGACACAAAGCACCAACTTGTAGCTTGCAGGTGCCAAATATATATCATCATATTTGCTTTGACAGTAGGTTTGATAAGAGAAGAGAGCACTTTCACAGGGAACCTATCCATTACAGGTGGATGCAATAGGAAAAGACATGTATGAGAAAAAGACACCTGAAACACTGCACATGAGGTACACATTTGGTATAATTTTTAAAGAAATCGGTCTCTGTCAAAGATTCATATATAAATTTGGAGATGTAATTTTAACCTTGGGTCCACAAAATTGGAACATGTGTTCTGCATGCTGTTTACACAATTTACACATTTTTGGCATAATGCGCTTCATGAAAATCGATCAAAGGGTTCAAAAGATATGGAGCTGACAGGATTTTGTAAAGATAGGCTGAAAGATGGAAGGTTGGACAGAGATCATTCCTAATATTTCCAAACCACTTTGCAGTTTAGAAAAATAATCAATTAGAACATTAGGCATTATGAATATAAAATTGAGCTTCAATATTTTCCAAAAAGCTTAACAGACAATATATCAGCCCTGTCCGAGGAAGCCTCGTTTTGCTATGATTCAAGACATTAAGCAATTTAGAAGCTTAGGGTCACCAAAAACAGTGAAAAATTAGCCGCCTTTACTGGGAATCGAACCCAGGTCCCTGGATTGGCTGATCCAGTATGGTACCACTACACTATAGAGACAACATTATTTTACACTGCTAATTGGAATCAACACTTCACCATTAGCCAAAAAAGGATTTGTAGGAAAGCCTGGTTATGATTCAAAAGGTATGTATAATTATATAAATAATAAATGATTTCAGAATAGTGTTTTAGTAGGGACTTAAATACTAAAAGAATTTCAATAATTTCTGGCATTAAAGTGGCTGGGGGTAAAAGGAATGGTCTCTGTCTGCCTTACTATCTGTCATTTCAGTCTGTAACAAATTCGTGTCAGCGCACGCCTTTTGCGCCCCTTCACTAATTTCCATGAAACTTATACCAAATGTGTAACAAATTGAAAAAAACATACAGAAACTATGTTCAAACTGTACAGACTCAAGCCCAAGGTCAAAATTCAAAGATTAGGGCCTTTGATTTTGTGGCAGTACTGATTGACACGAAAATGGAAATCAGTTCATGGTCAGTACTAAAAGCTCCCTCCAACCTAAAACCATATACCATTTAAGGAAAATTTGACCCATTCGCTCATTATACAATTAAACTATTGAGATCAACTCAATCATTAAATAAGCTTTTTACTGATTTGCACAGTATTCACACTTGATATTATTACCCAGTGAATAATTATACCGAGTTGAAAAGGTTGCCTTTTTATTGAGGGCTCACTGCTCGCATACTCTCCCATTTAGTTGCCTCTTACAACATGCATGGGAGACAGACAGAGGTCCAATTCTACAATCCGGGAACCACACGGGGACAACATCACACAAAGACAACCTTGCCAAACACGCAGCTCCGGATTGTGCAACACTAATATATACAAACTTTTACATTAAATTAAAGTTGGCAAAACAGCTTGTAGAAGGTAGTTCCAGAAAATGCTGCATCATACTGCTTTAAGGAAAAAGACATAATGATAAATTATATTATTATTACTTTTACTTCATAGCATAATTTTACTCGATGTGACAAAAATACATTTACTAGTTCACATGCGACGCACATTGCATCATTATATGTACAACATGTGCAAAATGTTGATTCATTTTGTTACCTCCCCTTTTTTAGCATAATTTCTAAAATCAATAAAGTTTTAATTTAAAACAATTTGCCATGAAATTTGGGATGAAACTTAACAATAATTGTTTCTCTACTTGATGCATATGTATGAAACAGTATGCTGTTTTTCAAAACTGAAAACAACATAAACATTAACTTTACTCTACGACTCCTTACATGCGAAATTTTGTTTATGCCAAGTTTTTTGTTGCTAAGATTCAAACTATTTCGGTAAAATGCAAATTTGAGTTTTTACATTTTCACCCCAAACATATAAGAATATCTTAAAAACTAGCAAAGTAAAACTGTTAGGAATTTCCAAACTTATTGCTATAAATGTATTCTTCAATAAAAAAAAGTACTATATACCTTGTATAAATAAGGACAGAGTTAAATGTCTTGCTTTTCAAAATGGGATATATTTGTGGTGAGTAAGGTTCAATACACATACTCTTTTGCAGACAATATGCAGACTCTATGATATGCCTAACCTCAAGCCTTTTTTGAGGGCGTCTGTTACATTGCCTTGCCGAGCCCTTAAATGTTTTGCTCTCATGTGCCTTCATTGAATACTTTCTGTGCTAATCTGTGGGCGCAATATTGTTTATTTAGAGGTTAATACACGACACAGCCGGGCAGGGAAGCGATAATCCGCCTGGTAAATGAATAATCACCTCGAGGGCTTCAGCCCGAGGGTGATTATTCATACCGGGCGGATTATCAACTTCCGGCCAGGCTCTGAAGTGTATTAAAGTCTTTAATACAATTGTTCGATTTACAAATAACAAATAATGTAAATATTACTGATGTATATGTACACTAAGGATGTAACCAATAAAATGCACTTAGTGTGAATAAAATTGGCAAAGAAATATTGCATATGAGCAACGTAACGTCATTTTGGCTCCAACGTGACGTCATGTTTACAATCATGGATAACGTAACGTGCGCTCGTTCAACCGGTCTGATTAAGATTATGAGATTGCGGACTGGGCGGATAGGCGATAATCAATCATGTGATGGCCATTATCAGCCGCAAATAGGCTTATTTTTGTTACTATATATAGTAACAAGTGTATTAAATAATGTTTCATGTTTTACGTTCTTATATTACCGGTCACTGTGGCATTTTTGTTAGAAGGCATTACATGGTGTGAAACATTTATTAACACCGTCCAGGGCTGGTATTCACAAAGCATCTTAGTAGAAAACTAAGATTTTTCTTAAAAATACGAAAATTTCTAAAGTATGTCAGCCTAACATGACAATCAAGATTATTGATTTTTTGCATACCAGCCCTGTTCTATAAGATTGTCTATTAGGTAAGTGTGTAAAATGTTTAAGCCCCCAGAGGCATTTGTTGCTGTCCATACCAATGCAGATGCCCCTAAGTCAACCTTCCTCTATGTATGTATTGTTTACTTTATAGCATAATGAGAAAAAATACAAACATACATGTATATTGCCATTGTGCCTTCTTATAAACTGTGTTCATTTTGTACATAGCATTCTGCAATTTTGTTGTCCAGCACAAGGCTGCTTCGTATCTTTCAACATTGCATTGTACACTGTATCTGTAGTGGAGTGTCCTTGTGGTGTTTGTTGTCTAGTTGTTATTTTCTTATCACCTGACTTCTGTTCTGTTTTTGTTTGACTGACTGAGGCGGGACACCATCGCACGTCAGGATGGGATGACCTGTTTAATATTACATGTTCTTGTGCTGGTTTTTTATGTTGGGCATGGTCTGCCCCTTTCGAGTTACATTGTACATTGCCTGTTTGTGCTATTCATACCCTATCTGGTTCGTTCATAAGTAAATATACTGCTGTCAAGTTATGGATGTAGTTTTTTGTTGCTGTTTCTTTCATTTCCTTGCGCCCTTTTGTCCACTGTGGTCATATAAAGTGGTTGTTCACTTGGGCATACTTATTGTTAAAAGTGTGTCATTCGGCTGGGGTGTTCGGCTCATTGGAGCTAGGTCATTCTTGGTTACGCTAAATTTTATGGGACTACTTCATTCAACTAAGACATTTTACTTATTGAAACTAGGTCCAATAGCATGAGATGATGGCAGCACTATGTCCCAGCAGGGATAACCAGGTCATATGGCTTAAGGTGATGGCAGGGCTATGTTTATTATGTGAGTGAGTGAGAAATTAACCAATTGGAACCATTTAAGTAAATACTAATTTAGTATGCTCCTGAGTTATTTTTGAACAGTTGTTTTGTAAGTTAAACAATAGGAGCAAAATTTGGTAAAAATACATATACAACTTAAGTTAGAAGTATGTTCATGATTTCAACAAAGAATGAAAGTGAAAAAAATCCTAAAAGAGGCATGAGGCTTACAACTTCTCTGCCTAACCTTGTATAATGGAGCAATGATCATATGACCCTCAAGTCCACCTCAATAGTAATCCTCTACATTAACTAAACCTTATGACCCAGAACCTAAAATAATTTAAAACAAGTAAATAGAAAGTTGAAGTGACAAATTTGATGCATAAAAATCTACAATTCAATAGAAAAAATATATTATCTGCCTAAATACAGTCATGTCCTATTCATTGTAAAAGATGTTTAAAACCAAAACCAAACTGCAAAAAGTTATATCCATGAGTCTGATGTACATACGTTCAAGACCTGTGAGCATCACAATTTCCCTGAATTGGTGGTACATATATATATATATGTACATGTATATTGATGGAGTACATTGCATAAGTTAGTATGAGTAATCCAAGGATCGTCATACATGGGAGAAAAACTAGGTTAGTGACTTTGGTGACCAGTATGGATGTGATTTTAGTGACCATTACAGATTGTGACTTTGGTGACCATTTTGGTTTGTGACTCTGATGACCATTTTGGTTTGTGACCTTAGTAATAATTATTTTACATCTTTTACTACAATATTTGACAACCATTGTTGTATGAATGTTGAGGAACTAAACAACCCATGTTGTTTAATTTTCTCATTAAAACAGTCGAGTAGTCAATAGTATAGTAGGCAGATAAATACAATACAATAATAAAAGCATTTTCGCATTGAACATGACCTTATTTAAATGAAATAGTTAAAAGGTTAAATTATGATCCTCACAAGCTCTTATGGTGTCATTCCTATTATATGACCCATAAACTCAGTAACAGATGCCTACAATTTCACAATTTCAAGGTTAAACTAAACCTAATTCACATTGTGTCATGCTTTACAGTTAATAGGAAAATATAAAATGATGTATCACATACAAGCCATGATACTGTTTTAGACTAACTAAAGGCCAAGACCTGTTTTGCATAGCTAGATCAAAATTCCACCACGATTAACCATTTTATGGATGGAAGAAAACATTAACTCATCACCTTAAATAACAAACTATGCAAATAAAACTATTAATAAATTTTTTGTTGGTTGATTGAGAAAGAATTAGACGAAAAATAATTTCCCTTGGCCTTATTGCTCAAATAGGTGGTGCTTTTAAGTTTGCACGAGATTTTTGGGCATATACGGGTATACTGCCATTCAGTGTTTAGACTATCGATCGACAAAACGTTAAACAAGACGTTAGATACAAAAAATGGAAGGGATGGAGAAACAAAGCTATGACATCAACACCAGCCTACAGCAAATGCAAGCGGAGGTACGTGGACAGAATAGAGAAATTAATTTGCTGTAAGAAGAAGTGAGGGGAAAAGCTCAGACTCTTTCTTGAGAGATTAAGAAATTGGAATTGTGAAAAAGAACTCAAATGGTGTTTCGAAGACAACAAGGAACAGTTTAGTTTTAATTCTGAAATTGATGGACTATTGAAGCACATTGGCCATAGAGAATGGTAAATATGACCATGCAGTTGAGAACCTGAAAGAATCTCAAGAAAAACTGAAGAACAGAAACAAGGTTATACGCATAGCTGATTCTTCTGAGGGAGGCTGGGAAACGGTTAGGCAATACAAAATTGTTAGCCAGCGATTCAGAAGATGAATCCAGAAATAATCGAGCAGAAGCTTGGGCCATTATAACATAGCAGGCTACACACTGTTAATTAAAATGATTATTATTTTATTTCAGTTCTTATTAATTATACATGTTGAGTGAGAGTGTACTTGCTGACATTATGGGAATGGAAATATGCACAGCAAAGCATAGAATGCAAACTCTGCATTCATGTATGGGTTGTTATGAAAGAACATGCCAAAATTCTAAGTACCTTTTGTTTCCCTCGTACGAAGTTAATAAGGAAAAAATGTTGCACAATAACATATGCTAATTTACATAATACATTTTAACATTTATATTGATCGGTTATCAGATACCTTGGAAAAGTCCATCAAGTTATAGTAGTTATTCCATTGGTTATACCTAAAAGTTAGGTGTACCCAGGCACGTGCACAGTTCCAAGCTTATAAAATGTCATGCAAGTACTAGATGGATGGAAAATGTAAGAGAAATGTAAGATCAAATTAAGAAAAGTGTAAGATCGAATTTGAAAAGCTTAAAAGAGAACAAAAAGTGTGAAATGAACTTATTAATCAACATATACCATAAACATCAAAGTTACAAAAACTGAAAGTTGTTATCTCATTTTGGGAATCAGAGTTTTACTATACGATCACAGCCACCACGTTACTACATTACACCATATGTGAGAAGAACAGCAGCAAAAAAGGAAAGCAAAACCGTATTCAAGATTTCCAACAACAAGCAATGCATATATGGAGTCAAACAACAGACACCAACCGTATGCTAGTAATTCACTCCAACCTGTACAGATAGTGTACGGGGATAGAAAGAAATATTTACGTGGCTCCGGATACAGTTACAACAACAAACAACAACGTAGAGGTGCTTGCTACGCCTGTGGAGAATTCACCCACTACAGAAATTTATGTCCCTACACAAAGGGAACCATACAAGAGCCAGTCACAAGAAAATAAGGATAAACCATTTGGTGTTGACAGAAAGAATTCTATCATTAAAGATGAGAATTCCTATTCACAACATTTATTTCATGGTGACAAATTTACTAATGACTATAACAAATATAAGTCCGGACAAAGAGAAACTAGAACTGTCGCCATTCGGCAGACAAATATACCCCCTGGGTGTGGCAAAAATAATTGCAAGAACTGTTCACTATATATTGTATCGTCCATAAAATTACTAAGGGACATTATTCTGTCAAAAATCGTCGCAGCGCATATTCTTTCCTTTATGCACATCTGCATGTTGAGGTTGTTCATTGGTTAAAGTTTGAAGGAAATGCTCCAAAACTGTAGGAGGAGTTGCATCCACAAGAATGCGTCTACGGACAGGCAGACGGACAGACAAGCTGAATCCAGTATACCCCCCCTTACAACTTGTTGTGCGGGGGGTATAATTATTGTTAAAGATGGACTTAATATATATGATATATTGTTCAAAAGTGCTTACATGCGTGTATTTATTGAGTCAAGAAAGACAGACAAATATTGAGATGCCGGGCTTGGATCATTATTGCATGAGCAGGAACATTGTTATGTCCTCTTAATTTGGAAAGATATTTAAAGTTTGCCGTAGATAACACTAGCCTTCGTGTACAAATAAAAATGAAAATTAAATACATTTTCGATATTCATTTTTGTTCAATCTTTTGCATATACACTTTTAATGATATACTCTTTAAATCTACACTGATAACTGGCGGCCATTTGACCGTGCAGTGTTTATAATTTGCTTTGTTTGTTCATTGATAAGGCTACAGCCCTGTGTTCAAGGAAAAATCATGTGACGCACATTTCGTACCAGGTACAAAACGTTTCGTACCTGGTACGCAAACGGTACGAAAAGTTTCGTACCTTGTACGTACCAGGTACGAAACGTGCTCACGTTATTTTCCTTGAACGCAGGGCCGTTATCCCCGGCAAACTATAGTTGGTTTAAAATTGGACCAGAGTCAGATTGTTATTTCAATTAGCCAGTTAAGTGCAACAAAATATTTTTAGTTGGTTTAATAAAGAAGTGAGGGGTAAAGCTCAGGCTCTTTCATCAGGTCAAGAAAGTGAAAAAGAACTCAAATGGCGTTTAATTCAACGAAAACATGGAACAGTTCAGTTTTAATTCTGAAATTGATGGAACTATTGAAGCAAGCCACATGGGCCATTGAGAATGGTAAATAAGACCATTTTGCAGTTGAGAACCTTGAAGAATCTCAAGAAAAACTGAAGAACAGAAACAATTCTATTTGCATAGCTGATTCTTCTCAGGGAGGCTGGGAAACGGTTTGGCAATACACAATTCATCCGTTAGCCAGCAATTCAGAGAAAGAATCCGGAAATAATCAAGCGGAAGCTCGAGCCATACGTAAGATGAACAGCGGCAAAAAATGGAAAGCAAAACGGTATTCAAGATTTCCAACAACAAGCAACGCAATTATGGAGTCGAACAACAGACACCAACCGTATGCTAGTAATTCACTCCAACCGTTACAGATAATGTATGGGGATAAGCAGAAATATTTTCAGTGCTCCAGACACATTACAACAACAAACACCAACGTAGAGCACAGGTGCTTGCTATACACCTGTGGAGAATTCACCTACTACAGATATTTGTGTCACTACACAATGGGAACCAAACAAGAGCCAATCACCAGAAAATAAAGATAAACGATGACAGTGTGGTGTTGACAGAAAGAATTCTAACATTAAAGATGAGTTTTCTCATTTACAACATTTATTTCATGGTGACAAATTTACTAATGACTATTACGAATATGAGTTTGGAAAAAGAGAAAATAATGTTAAAGATAAACTTAATATATATAATATATCATTCAATAGTGCTTTAATATTTGTGTGTATTTATTGAGTCAAGCAAGACAGACAAATATCCGGATGGGGCTTGGATCATTATTGCAAGAACATGAACATTGATATAAGGTACATTTTAGTTTTAATTCTAAAATTGATGAACTATTGAAGCAAGCCACATGGGCCATAGAGAATGGTAAATTAGACCATGCAGTTGAGAACCTGAAAGAATCTCATTCATGAGAAGAACAGCAGCAAAAAAAGGATAGCAAAACAGTATTCAAGATTTCCAACAACAAGCAACGCAGGTATGGAGTCGAACAACAGACACCAACCGTATGCTAGTAATTCACTCCAACCATTACAGATAGTGTACGGGGATAGACAGCTATATTTTCATGGCTCCGGATACAGTTACAACAACAAACAACAACATAGAGGTTCTTGCTACACCTGTGGAGAATTCACCCACTACAGATATTTGTTTCCCTACACAATGGGAACCAAACAAGAGCCAGTCACAAAAAATAAAGATTATCCATGTGGTGTTGACAGAAAGAATTCTACCATTAAAGATGAGTATTCTCATTCACAACATTTATTTCATGATGACAATTTACTGATGACTTTTACGAATATAAGTCCAGACAAAGAGAAAATATTGTTTAAGATAGACTTAATATATATAAAATATCATTCAATAGTGCTTTATTATATGCGTGTATTTATTGAGTCATACAAGACAGACAAATATCTGGATGGTTCTTGGATCATTTTTCAAGAACAGGAACATTGATATAAGGTACATTTTAGTTTTAATTCTAAAATTGATGGAACTATTGAAGCAGGCCACATCGGCCATAGAAAATGGTAGTTAGGACTACGCAGTTGAGAACCTGAAAGAATCTCAAGAAAAACTGAAAAACAGAAACAAGTTCATACGCATAGCTGATTAATCTGAGGGAGGCTGGAAAACGGTTAGGCAATACGAAATTCATCCGTTAGCCAACGATTCCGAGGATGAATCAAGAATTAATTGAGCGGAAGCTTGGGCAATACGTGAGAAGAACAGCGGCAAAAAATGGAAAGCAAAACTGTATTCAAGTTTTCCAACAACAAGCAACGCAGATATGTAGTCAAACAACAGACATCAACCGTATACTAGTAATTCACTCCAACCAATACAGATAGTGTACGGAGATAAGCAGAAATATTTTCATTGCTCCGGATACAGTTACAACAACAAACAACAACATAGAGGTGCTTGCTACACCTGTGGAGAATTCACCCACCACAGATATTTGTTTCCCTACACAATGGGAACCAAACAAGAGCCAGTCACAAAAAATAAAGATTATCCATGTGGTGTTGACAGAAAGAATTCTACCATTAAAGATGAGCATTTTCATTCACAACATTTATTTCATGATGACAATTTACTGATGACTTTTACGAATATAAGTCCAGACAAAGAGAAAATATTGTTAAAGATAGACTTAATATATATAAAATATCATTCAATAGTGCTTTAATATATGCGTGTATTTATTGAGTCATGCAAGACAGACAAATATCTGGATGGTTCTTGGATCATTTTTCAAGAACAGGAACATTGATATAAGGTACATTTTAGTTTTAATTCTAAAATTGATGGAACTATTGAAGCAGGCCACATCGGCCATAGAAAATGGTAGTTAGGACTACGCAGTTGAGAACCTGAAAGAATCTCAAGAAAAACTGAAAAACAGAAACAAGTTCATACGCATAGCTGATTAATCTGAGGGAGGCTGGAAAACGGTTAGGCAATACGAAATTCATCCGTTAGCCAACGATTCCGAGGATGAATCAAGAATTAATCGAGCGGAAGCTTGGGCAATACGTGAGAAGAACAGCGGCAAAAAATGGAAAGCAAAACTGTATTCAAGATTTCCAACAACAAGCAACGCAGATATGGAGTCAAACAACAGACATCAACCGTATGCTAGTAATTCACTCCAACCAATACAGATAGTGTACGGAGATAAGCAGAAATATTTTCATTGCTCCGGATTCAGTTACAACAACAAACAACAACATAGAGGTGCTTGCTACACCTGTGGAGAATTCACCCACCACAGATATTTGTTTCCCTACACAATGGGAACCAAACAAGAGCCAGTCACAAAAAAATAAAGATTATCCATGTGGTGTTGACAGAAAGAATTCTACCATTAAAGATGAGTATTCTTATTCACAACATTTATTTCATGGTGACAATTTACTAATGACTATTACGAATATGAGTCAAGACAAAGAGAAAATATTGTTAAAGATAAATTTAATATATATAATATATCATTCAATAGTGCTTTAATATATGTGTGTATTTATTGAGTCAAGCAAGACAGACAAATATCCGAATGGGGCTTGGATCATTATTGCAAGAACATGAACATTGATATAAGGTACATTTTAGTTTTAAATTAATTCTAAAATTGATGAACTATTGAAGCAAGCCACATGGGCCATAGAGAATGGTAAATTAGACCATGCAGTTGAGAACCTGAAAGAATCTCATTCATGAGAAGAACAGCCGCAAAAAAAGGAAAGCAAAACAGTATTCAAGATTTCCAACAACAAGCAACGCAGGTAAGGAGTCGAACAACAGACACCAACCATATGCTAGTAATTCACTCCAACCAATACAGATAGTGTACGGGGATAGGAAGAAATATTTTCATGGCTCCAGATACAGTTACAGCAACAAACAACAACGTAGAGCACAGGTGCTTGCTACACCTGTGGAGAATTCACCCACTACAGATATTTGTGTCACTACACAATGGGAACCAATCAAGAGCCAGTCACAAAAAAATAAAGATAAACCATGTGGTGTTGACAGAAGGTACATTTAAGTTTTAATTCTAAAATTGATGAACTATTGAAGCACATGGAGAATGGTAAATAAGACCATGCAGTTGAGAACCTGAAAGAATCTCAAGAAAAACTGAAGAACAGAAACAAGTTTATATGCATAGCTGATTCTTCTGAGGGAGGCTAGGAAACAGTAAGGCAATACGGAATTCATCCGTTAGCAATTGATTCCAAAGATGAATCCAGAATTAATTAAGCGGTATCTCAGACCATATGCAAGAAGAACAGCGGCAAGAAAGGGAAAGCCAAACCGTATTCAAGATTTCCAACAACAAGCAACTCATGGAAGGAATCTAGCAACAGACACCAACCATATTCACAACATTTATTTCATGGTGACAAATTTACTAATGACTACTACAAATATAAAGACTTTATTTAAATATAAGTCGGGACAAAGAGGAACTAGAGCTGTCGCCATTCGGCAGACTAATATACTAATAATTCTGCCAAAATCATTGCAGCACAAATTCCTTTCTTCACGCACATCTATATGTTGAGGTGGTTCATCTGTAAAAGTTTGAGCAAAATCCTGCCAAAAATGTAGGTGGAGTTGCGTCCACAAGAATGTGTCTATGGACAGACAGACAGACAGACGGACAGACGGACAAGCTGAATCCAGTATAACCCCCTTACAACTCGTTGTGCGGGGGGTATAATTGTTGTTAAAGATGGATTTAATATATATGATATATCGTTCAAAAGTGCTTACATGCGTGTATTTATTGAGTCAAGCAAGACGGACAAATATCGAGATGGGGATTGGATCATTATTGCAAGTAAGAACAGGAACATTGATATGTCCTGTTCTTAATTTGGAAAGATATTTTAGTTGGTTTAACATTGGACCAGAGTCAGACTGTTATATAATTAGCCAGTTAAGTGCGACAAAAAATGGCTATACTTTAGGCGAGAAGATAAGCATATCTCCTATAGTATGTTAAGGTCTTTATCTTTAAAAGCGTTTAAGCCTTATGTTCGCCATATTACTCAGTATTGCTTGCACTCATTACGAGCTGGTGGGGCTACAGCCGCTGCAAATAATGAAATAGAAGATAGACTATTCAAGGGCCACAGGAAGTGGCTTAGTGAATCCGCTTAAGACGGGTATGTGAAAGATTCGATGGATTTATTGCTCCAATAGGTGGAGCTTTTAAGTTTGCAAGAGCTTTTTGGGCGTATACTGGTATACTGCCATTCAGCATTTATAAATTGATCGACAAGACGTTAAAAACCCGAAATTAATGAATTAAAATTAATATTTATTGAGTTTAATAATTTTAATACATTCATGATGTCAGTTGTATATGCATACATTTAATGTTATATATAGCGGAGCTATATTATATAGATGAAAATGCAATATGAACTTGTTTAATTGCAGTATAAATAGATGACATGTTTGTATATGTTGGATACATGATACGTTGGTTGATGGCTCCTAGGACCTACTACCAAATTACATTTCAAGTTTGTTATTATATCAATTGAAAGTCTATTGGAGGTTTGATGTCAAAGAAACTACTGTATCCTTATCAAAATTAACCAATAGTCCAAAGACTTTGACCAAAAATATTTTAATAACCAATGCTCAAAAGCTAAAATACAGTGTTAAAACTGAAGATAGAAAGGTTGACAGCTGAGCTTCAGATCATAACGCCCCTTATGCAAGAAGGTGATATGTTGATAAAAAGTATGTGAATTAATTTTAAAGCATCTTTACAACAAAAATATGTTTAAAAAGATTCTCACCCTAAACAATAATATGAAATTTCAACATTATGTGTCCAAACTATTCCTCTAAACATACCACCAATATTTGAATTGTTAAATAAACCCTATTATGAAACTTTCAGTAAAAATAGGGCCTGTAAATTCCATAAAACCTATGTTACATTATTTATATCCTAAGTGGTGAGGTATTTATTCAAAAAACAACAATTTCAAGCAATAATTCTTAAACCTCAATCACATGTCCAATGCATTTTCCCTTAAATTAACTTAACCTGAAATTTGAAACAGGGTCAGTTCAAAATGTTGTCATATGAATCATGTCCAGAATACCCTTAAATGACACTCATAACACTAGCATAGTAGTGCACCTAACTTTGTCCTACATTCAAAACTTAAAAATAAATATTAATATAGAGTAACTCCATTTAAAATGTAAAAAGCAGTTTGAAACCAAGAACATACTTACAGATTACAACATGCTAAAATAGAATTGGAATTTCTGAAACTTTATAATTATGAACTTAAATGGTCCAATTACGTAACATTTAACACATATCAATAATAAGGGAGATAAGTGAAGAATACATATACATCAGTAATAGACCATGGGCTATCCTTCCCACCAATAGAGATGGCTGTAATGAATAATATTAAAAAACCCTTTTAGGAAAAACAAGAACATATTTAATATTTGAAGGATAGTGGAGAAGATTGAATCAATTACAATTAATTTAATTGTTAGATTGCGTAGGAGTCGGTACAAATTGCGCACTGTTATAGTATACAGTTGAGGGACTATGTAGAGATGCCACATTGATCTATGTCAAGAATTAATTCATACTTCCATACTGAAAGAGACAGTCAGTTATTCCTATAATGACCAAGTTTCAAGACTCCTATTTGGAAAAGACTGGAAAATATTTATTTAGGAAAAGTTAATTACTTTCAAATAGGAAAATTTTAATTTCAGAAGTTGATTATGTTAAGAAATGAAGATATTCATTGAAGAAGAGTTGATTATTTTAAGACAGGAAGATATTAAACATTGCAATTATTTTAGAATTGAATAGACAAGAAATAGTATAGTAATTAACATTGGGATTTCATCCTCACACACAGAAAGCCAAACATTCGGATGTTATGGCCAATGTTTGAAGACGCCTATAAGAAAAGGAAGAAAAAATTGAATAATTGAATCAAAAAGTTAAACATAGAATTACTGTTTTGTAAAGTTATATTTTTAAGACCCGAGTTTAATCGGTGGCATGCATTATTAACAGGGTGTACAGTGAAAAGGGAAAAGGGGCTGATCCCAATTTGACCATTGTCAATTAGGTGTATGGAATATCCATAAATTTGAAGACAATAAGTTATTATAACCAATGTTCAAAATCACCTATTAAAGCAAGGCTTACAGCTAAATGGCTATATATGGGCCCATTAAAACTGCACCTATTATGATGACCAACTAATGGACTGTGGTATTTCTATAGGACTTCTGACAGCTATAAAGTTAGGTATTTCGGCAGTTTTACTTTTGGAACTAAGTCATTCAGCTTGGGCATTCAACTTTTTGATTGCTGAAACTGGTTTATTTAGTATATATATGTATATATACAGAGCTTTGTCCCAGCAGGGATAAAAGTATTGGGTGAGTGAGTAATGAATAAATCGGAACCATTCAAGTAAATACTAATTTAGATCTTGGAGCAGAATCGGACAAACACATATTGACAAATTTAGTAAGAAGTATGTTCATGATTCAAACGAAGAATGATATTGAAAAAAAAAACATCCTAAAAGAGGCATGAGATTTACAATTTCTCTGCCTAACCTTGTATAATGGAGCAATGATCATATGACCCTCAAGTGCACCTCAATAGTAATCCTCTACATTAACTAAACCTTATGACCCAGAACCTAAAATAATTTAAAACAAGTAAACAGAAAGTTGAAGTGACAAATTTGATGCATAAAAATCTACAGTTTAATAGTATTGAGGTGCACTATTGAAAAAATACATTATCTGCCTAAATACAGTCATGTCTTATACATTGTAAAAGAATTAAATCAAACTGGAAAAAGTTATATCAATGTGTCTGATGTAGACTATCAGCACATACTTTCAAGACCTGTGAGGACAACATTCAAGGAATTGGGGGTCCACATATATACATGTATATTGATGGACTACCATTACAAGCAACAATGCATTAGTTAGTATGAGAAATCCAATGATTGTCATACACATGGTAGAAAAACTAGGTTAGTGACTTTGGTGACCAGTGACAATAACGGATTGTGACTTTTCGTAACCATTTAGGTTTGTGACTTGGGTGACAATTTTGGTTTGTGACTTTAGTGACGAATAGTGTTTGTGGCTATGGGAACCATTATTATATATCCTTTACTAGTATTTTTGACATAATATATAGGATGAATGTTGCTGAACAAAAAAAAAACAACCATGGTTGTATGAATATTGAGGAACTAAACAACCCATGCTGTTTAATTTTCTCATTAAAGCAGTCAAGTAGTCTATAGTATAGTAGGCAGATAATGACAATACAATAATAAAAGCATTTTCGCATTGAACATGACCTTATTTAAATGAAATAGTTGGAAGGTTAAATTATGATCCCCACAAGCTCTTATGGTGTCATTCCTGTTATATGACCCATAAATTCAGTAACATATGCCTACAATTTGGTTATAACCACAATTTAAAGGTTAAACTAAACCTAATTCACACTGTGTCATGATTGACAGATAGTAGGAAAATATAAAATGATGTATCACATATGAACAATGATACTGTTTCAGACTATTTAAAGACCAAGACCTGTTTTGCATAGCTGGATCAAAATTCCCCATGATTGACCATTTCATGGATGGAAAATATGTTAACACATCACCTTATATTACAAGCTATGCAAATAAAACTATTACTACTGTATCCTCATCAAAATTGACCAAAAGTCCATAGACTATTGACTAGAATTATTTTAATAACCAAGGCTCAAAAGCCAAAAATACAGTATTAAAACTGAAGATAGAAAGGTTGACAGCTGAGCTTCAGATCATAACGCCCCTTATGCAAGAAGGTGATATGTTGATAAAAAGTATTTAAACTAATTTTAAAACAATAATAAAATTAAAATATGTTTAAAAATATCCTCAACCTAAACATTAATATGAAATTTCAACTTTATGTGTCCAAAATATTCCACTAAACATACCACCAATAATTGACTTGTTATTGAATAAATCCAGAAAAAATAAATAGATTCTGAAAGTTCAATAAACCTAACTTATATTAAATTATTATTTATATCCTAAGTTGTGAGGTATCTATTTGAAAAAACAACAACAATTTGAAGCAAGACTTAAATTTTAAACCTCAACCACATGTCCAATGCATGTTCCCTTAAATTAACCTAACATGAAATTTGAAACAGGGTCAGGTCAAAATGTTGTCATATGAATCATGTCCAGAATACCCTTAAATGACACTTAACACCAGCATAGTAGTGGACCTAACTTCATCCTACATTCAAAAATTTAAAATGTAAAAAGCAGTTTGAAACCAAGAACATACTTACAGATTATAATATGCTAAAAAGAATTGGATTTTTTAATTCATATTTACCTAAATGGTCCAATTGCATAACATTTCACACACATGAACAATATGGAAGAGAAGTGAAGAACACATAATGCATCAGTAATAGACCATGAGAATCATTCTTATGGAAAAGACTGTTGGGAAAACAGTTATTAAAGTAAAGTTGATTTAAGACTGAATTTAATAAATGCATTAAATTACATATTTTTAGTAGAATTATTTAGATTAAAGAGATAGAATTTATCCTTACAGACCAAAAGTTGTTATGGCAACTTGATTCCTATAAGGAACAGAAAGGACGATATCTATCAAAGAATAGTAGTTAAATAATTGAATCTTAATGTTAAACATTTTTGTAAGCTCCAATATTCGTAGAATAAGGGGAGCTATTGCAGTCACCCGAGCGTTGGCTTCGGCGTTGGTGCAATGCTTATGTTAAAGTTTAGGTGCAGGTTTTTAACCTCTTACATTTTTAAAGTTCTTTGAGATATTGCTCTCGTACTTTGCATACTAGTTTGCAATCATGACCCCCAACCCATATGCAGGGGTAGGTAACTCTATCAGGCATTTTGTTGAAATTATGCCCCTTTTTCTAATTAGTGCAAATAGTGCAAATGTTAAAGTTTAGGTACAGGTTTTTTAACCTCCAATATCTTCAAAGTGCATTGGCATATTGCTTTGATACTTAGCATACTTGTTCACCATCATGACTCCAATCCATACACAGGGGTAGATAACTATATAAAGCATTTTGGTAAAATTATGCCCCCTTTTTTAACTTAATGCGAATGTTAAAGTTAAGGTACAGGTTTTTTCACCTCTAAGATTTTCAAAGTGCATTCACTTATTGCATTGCATACTTGTTCACCTTCATGACACCAACCCTTAAACTGGGGTAGGTAACATTTTGTTGCAATTATGCCTCCTTTTGGACTTAAAATGCAACTGTTAAATTTTAGGTACAGGTTTTTTATCCTCTAATGTGATATATTGTTTTGATATTTTGCATACGTGTTCATCATCATGACCCCAAACCCAACACAGGGGTAGGTAACTATTTAGCATTTAGCATTCTGTTGAAATTATGCTCTCTTGTGGACTTAGAACAGGCCTCCATAGCTTCATGGTTAGCATGCTTGCCGTCTAATCTGGCGACCTGCGTTCAAAACCAGATGGATGCGCATACATATATGCCTGCAATATTTCAGTGGAAAGCTGACTGGCAAATAAAGGCTATGCTCGGCTTATTTGTTCACCTTCATGGCCCAGAGGACCTTCACATGAGTAGGTAACTGCCCTGCATTTTGTCGAAATCATCTTTCTTTTTTTTACTTAGAAGCCCCAACCTCTACACAGCAGAGGGTAATGCTGCTGATATGAAGCATTTTGCTTTGAATATATAATGATTATACAATCCTAGCATGGTTGATTAATGGAATTCCATTAAATTGCATTATTTTTAGTTGGATTATTTTATAGATTTAGAGAGATAGAATTTAAGCTAATTCTAAGATGGCATGTGATGATGGCAGCACTGTGTTCCAGCATGGATAACCAGGTGCAATGGTGTAAGGTGATGGTAGCACTAACTCCCAGCAGGGATAATGCCCAATCATTTAAGGGGCTTCAATGAGAAAGACAGGAAGAGTTTTGTGAACAAAGAGAAAATAAAATGAATTGTAACATTGATTTACATTATTTGAAGAGATTTAAGAACAGACTCGAGTAACTGACTTACGACATAGTTAATTATTACTTATTTCCTATGGGGTCCTGTTATTTTGCTGAAAGAGAACAGCATGTAGTTGAGACAGTGGTGTGATACAAGGAATCTGGGTATGATACCCAGGTTTGTTCATTATAAATGCACTCCTTGGTTCTTTAACGTGCCCAGTGTATAGCACTGATACATGAGATATCTCTATGCTGCTAACCAGTTCCTCTGTAGATGGTTGGGATACACCTAACTTTAAGTTACCCAGCTGGTATTGGTAGTTCCATTTTAGTGCTAACCACAAATTAATTAGAAATTTAGAAGTATGTTCATGATTTCAACAACTATGAAATGAAATTAAGCTCTTAAAAGAGGCCAGAGACCTACAACTTCTCTGCCTAACCTTGTATAATGGATGATGAACATATGACCCTCAAATTCCACCTCAATAGTAATCCTCAATATTAATAAAACCTAATATGACCCTGAACCTAAAATAATTTACAAAGAAAAAATATAAATACAACTTGAACTACTTTATGTATTCTGATGCATATAAATTTACAGTTGTTACTGAGGTGTAAAATAAAATTAAAGTGCATCTGCCTAAATACATTTAAATCAATGTGCTACCCAGTATACATTATTACACATTAAGCATAAAAATTGTACATGTGCAAAGAGGTCACTTTTTTTATTTGTTTTGATGCAGAATTTTGTTTTATCAGTGTTATGAATGCAATTCTGCATGATTCAATTAATTTTAGCACCACATACATGTACTATGATTAAGTTTTGGAATAACACATGCATTATAAGCCAATAAGTGTACATGTACAAAGTTTCTTTCGTTCAAAACGTTCCTTATTTTTTTCATTTGTTTTTATGCTGAATTTTGTTATATCAGTGTTATGAATGCAATTCTGCATGATTCAATTAATTTTAGGACCATGTACATGTACTATGATTTAGTTTTGAAATTACACATGCATTATAAGCCAATAATTGTACATGTACAAAGTTTCTTTCGTTTAAAACGTTCCTTATTTTGTTCATTTGTTTTGATACTGAATTTTGTTATATCTGTGTTATGGGTCAAATTCTGCATAATTTGATTAAATTTAGGACCATGTACATGTACTATGATTTAGTTTTGAAATTACACATGCATTATAAGCCAATAATTGTACATGTACAAAGTTTCTTTCGTCCAAAAAGTCCCTTGTTTGTTTCATTTGTTTTGATGCACAATTTTGTTATATCAGTGTTATGAGTCAAATTCTACATAATTCAATTAATTTTAGGACCATGTACATGTACAATGATTTAGTTTTGAAATTACACATGCATTATAAGCCAATAATTGTACATGTACAAAGTTTCTTTCGTCCAAAAAGTTCCTTATTGTTTTAATTTGTTTTGATGCTGAATTTTGTTATATCAGTGTTATAAATGCAATTCTGTATAAAAATAAGTATTCAGTGCCATACTTGAATTATTGATATCATAAGCAGTGAGGTTGTGATTTGCAAAACCATATGAAACCAATAGTCATATCTTTATCACAAGTCAAATGCATTTTCCTTAAATTAACTTATCTTGAAATTTGAAACAGGATCTGGCCAAAATGTTGTCATATGATTCATGTCCAGAATACCATTAAATGACAATTATTATCATAACATCAGCATAATCATCTAAGTACACCTAATTCATCCCTAATATTCAAAAATTTAAAATAAAGAGATATTGAAAATACAAACTAAGATTTATACAAAGAGAAATTTGAAATCATGAACATATACCTGCTGAACATATGAAAACAGCATTAATAATTTGGTCTAAAACAAAACTTTAGAAATCACCCCTATAGTTGTTCTTTGTTTTCCTATTTCATTTTGTGCTTCCGTTTTGACTTAGCAAAGAGTAACCAACATTGCTCAGCTTCACCAAGGTGTATTATGAATGGGTACATGAGAGGGTTAAAAGCAAATGTGCAGTGGCTGCCAGTCGCACTTTGTTAATAGCGGAATCGCTACCCAATAATCAGGGGTAAGACGTATAGTTAGTTAGACGAGCGCATTTCTGAAAATAGTTCTTCTGAACTTTTAAGACTTCTGGTGGCTAAAACCATGTGTTTCGCCTTTTTACTGTTGAAACGTTCAACCTGGGAACATTAATTGTTTAAAATAGGTCATCGGCTTGGGGCATTCAGCTGATTAGAGCTGGGTCGTTCTACTGTTGCACTAGGCTTGTTCAGACGGGTCATCTAGCTAAGGCATTTAACTTGTTGAAACCAGGTCATCCAGCTGGGGCGTTCAGCTAATTTTATTGCTGAAGCTAAGTCATTCAGCTGTAACCTTGACATTCAGCTTTTTAATACTGTTAATTTTCTACTTTTTAGGAATTCTTACAGCTAAAACCAGGTATTGCAGCCGTTTTACTGGTTGAACTGTTGGAACTGGGTCATTCAGCTTTTTGATTGCTAGTTGGACATTGTGCCTTGCATGTTTTTTATGTTTTTTCTGATGTGTTTGGTTGGTTTTGTTGGGCATTGTGCCTTGAATGTTTTTCTGTGCTTGTCTGGTTAAGTTGAGTGCTGCTTTCCCTTTCTGACTTAACAAAATCGTTTTGATACTACTATTTTGAAAAGTGTTTTTCCCTTATTGTTTTGTCATATTGATAATGTGATATTGATAAAAGAGAAAATGTTACAAATGTTTAACCTAGGTCCCCAGGTTTTTGGGGACACCCTGTACTATTCAGCTACCTCAAAATTAAGGTGATTCCCAACTCTTAAAATTTTCTGTACAAGTAGTATCAAACACCTGATTTTTATGAAGAACACACTCATGATAGTGATTGTGCAAACCCATAACAGTTTTGCTCGTCTAGTTTTCAAGATATTTTTAGATTTTGGGGAACCCCCCTAAAAACTAATATTTGCATTTCACCGAAAAAGTTTGACATTTAATTACATGAAACATGGCATGCACGAAAATTCGTACGTACGGAATCACACGATAACGTGTGTTTTAGACTATGCATGTTATATGTATTTTTAAAATATTTGATTTTTCATTTTTAAGTTATACGAAAAAAATAGTTGAACAACATACTGTTTTCGTACATGCAACCAGTACAGTAACTATTATAGAAGTTTTTTCCCAAATTTCATGACAGTTGCTCGGCTAGATTCTTTTTGATTGACACAACCAGGAGAGTTTACAAAATACATCAACGTTTTGAATATGTTGTATCCATTTTTTGCGATAATTTGTTTTTTGAAATGTGTATATTTAAAGATGAGCCCATGCTCTTTTGGTTTAGCTAGTCTATATTCCAACAAAATAAATGCAAAACAACCTTCCTTTAAATGAGTCAGGATGTTAAAACTTGGTTAAAATTTTGTGTTGGCGCATTATATTACGTTTCACATACGATGTAGCTAGTATTCGCAAGTGTTGGTGTTTAACGTTTGGAATAAATGGCATATAAAATTTCAGCCATAGCTTTATTCTGCAAGCTTATTATAGTATAATATAGTAATAACTATACAGTAAATTTGCAATTTTAAGACACAAGAACATGCTGACACATCAATTTTAACTTTTCATACTATTTCATCATGGCAGTTACGTCTTATTTACACCGATTTCTAAACTTCCACTCAACTGAAGAGTTTGCAATCACCTTAAAACCAAACTTTATGTCAAGTTGCATGAGTTTGCTCATTATACAATGATAATAATACAATCATACTATTAAAACCAATTCAATCATTATATAAGCTTTTTCCTTGATTGCAGTAATTTTCCTACCTAACCAAGTATTTATGTAATAGAAAGCCACTGATGGCTGGTTTATAAAAGATGTAAGACAAATAAGCAATTTAAACCGATCTTGATATCGCACACTCAGTATTGTTCCTTTTTATTAAATAGCTTCCAGAATTTCCATCCAACATGCTTTGTGACTAATTTAATTCACATACGATCGAACTGTAACATCAAGAAAATACAGCGTAATCACCAGTGAAGTATTCAGTTCATTTTGCAAATTGTTTTCACCGAATGCAAACAAATTTCAGGTAATTTAAGCGATATTTACTTACATCAGTGTTAATTCTATAAGTATTAATAGCCTGTAGTATTTTAGATGTAGAAATACTAAATAACTACAAAAGGCCGATTTTCAGCAAGTTATTTTTTATGTCAGTGTGGTTGTTTATGGCATAAACAGGCACCTGTACGAAAATTACACAAATATTTGACAATTTTATTTTATTTTTGCAATTCACCAATATGTTACGCAGCACCTTTAATACCAAACCAACAATTGTACTGAGTTAGAAAGGGGGTCTTTTATTTATGGTGTACTACTGATAAATAGCACACTGTCCCATTTAGTCAGCTTGTACCAACATTCAAGAGAGTTAGTTATACTCGGGTCAAAGTTTTCTACCCCAAAACCACACAGGAAAACCTTAAAAAAGACAATCTTTTCAACTCCCTTCAAATCCCACCAAAGTTCTTGTCATGTTCTGATAGTAATAAGACTTGTTCATTCTACAACCTAAGCTTCTTATCAAAAGACCAACTACTTAGTATTTTCATTCTACAACCTAAGCTGGTTATCAAAAGACCTGGAGACCGTTAACATGGGCGAGCGCTACGTAATCCATGCCTTCTATTTTTAATTGAACGGGAGGTAACTGAATAAAGGCGCTCGGTAGCGCTTTGCTTAGGCAACGGACCCCAACTACGTAGATTATCATTCTACAACCTAAGCTTCTAATCAAAAGACCAACTACGTAGTATTTTCATTGATTGATCGAAGAGTATTAGATGAAAATTACATTCTCTTGGTCCTGTATGCTCCAATAGGTGTCACTGTAAGATTGTACAGGTTCCCAGTGAGTGTATGTGTACACAGTCATTCAGCCTTTTGATGGTGGACCGACAGGACACATTTTAAAAAACGCAGAATTGAAAATAAATTAAACTTTCAGTTGATATGGCTGGTTCAATTATGTCATACCATATCTCGATAATGAAATGCTATAAGTTTGAAAAGTGAATAGGCTTTATAGTTTGAAGGGCACAACTGAGTGTACCATTCATATAATTACAGATGTATATTGACCAAATTTAGATTTAGTTCAAAATGAGGAATCATTGTATGCGGCCCTTCAATGGGATTGGAAGCAAAGATCATACACAAATGGATAGGCAAGTCTAAAATGAGCCGAATTATAACTTGAAGACCCATAATGCATTGCGCGTGCTTTGGTAATTATCGGCTTTGTCCGTTTTTTCAAAGGTTAAACAGTGTTCGGTTAACTTTGTCTCTTTCTGTCATTATAGTTTACCATAGTAGTGTATCGAAAAGAAATCGTGTTTTCCTGATAATTTAAAAGAATATAACAGCCGTCAATAAGTTTCTCGGATGCAATCCAAAACCCGTTAATAGTAAAATCATCGACCCTGAGAGGTCACAGAAAAAATGGTTTAATTCACAATTTACAGATGAATTGTCAAAATTATTTACGCAAGAACATTCCAAACACATAATGGACTAAATAACAACCTACCTTCACTATATTTGACCAGGGGTTGCTTTAAATTAATCCAAATATTTCGGAGGTTAAATGCTTTAAATATCCCAGATGGCGCCGCTAGCAGCAAAACAATCAGAACGGTCCGTTCGGCATTTATCGCTACTGACATACGCTGATCGCCTTATTTCTTTTCAAAATGGTGGCTCCTATAGACAATTTAGCTACGTATCAGTTCGATTCTCCTGTATTCTTTGTTGAAAGTAAATCAGTCTGTCAGGCAATTATTTAAAATGTGTTGTATAGTCATTAACTTGTATGAAGGTATAACATATATACCAGAATTAAACGGACACTTAGATGTTATTCATAGAAAGATGCAGAAAACATCGTATTTGAATTTCGAAGAAATTTTGAAGTGTGTGCAAACATTCTTATTGTTATTCTGAACAATCTTAAGTATTGTGATATGCAGTGATAATTCCGGAAATAAGGCACCGACTAACGTAGGCATTAGTATGTTGTCAAAGTGTTGATTTAAAGCTGCATATAAGCTTCGTAAAGACAATGAATGCAAAACAATGATGAAAGTTTTTCTCCGTAAGATGTATAACTCTAAGACGATAGATTGCTGTACAAAAACAAACACAAGATTGCCTACACAGTCTCAGTGTTCTTGTATTTCACGTGCGTAGGTTGTTCATATTCAGGAATATCTCATACTCGGTCAGTAACCATTACAAATCTTATATTCATCGGTGAAATAATACATTTTCTGCTCACACCCATTTGCACTATCCTTAATTAGTTTATCCCCCCCCCCCACTTTAGGCATGTTTCAATTATTCAACATAATTAATATACTGTATACTGTAAACCAATCACTTTCTCAAATACTAATTTTCGTGTTTTGCTGATCTTGGGCATATTCGGGACTACAAATTTTCGCATTTTTAAGTTTCCTGCAGTGTCCCTATAAATGATTTTAGCACTTTCGCGATGACTTAATTTCGCGAAATTCTACCATTCGCGAACTCCGCAAAACCAAATCGCGCAAAATAATTTCTATGTTTACAGTACAAGCTTATATTGATTGGAGGAAATACTCCTCGCTGAAGCAAAAAAACCCAAAGCTATTGCACTTTTAACAACATAAAAATGTGACTGGAACAATTGTCTTGAACTTTCACCTTGTAATGACCTTCACCTTCGTGACATTGGTCAACATATCAATTTAAATGCTAAGCTAGGTATCATTGAGTAATAAGGTTGCACATACAGTAGTATGTATGCACATTTTGCACTTTTACACTTGGTGAAGCAAATGCAATGCATACAGTTTTGTCACGATAATCAAAATATATGGACAATTTCAATTGGGGTGGGGTTATGAAATTCCCCCTTATTTCATTTTTATTCGCCATGTCAACACGAAATGAATTTTATTTTAAGTGCAACTGATAACTGGCGATGTTGAAATAAATTAATGAAGTATATGGACAAAATTGCGCATATAAATGATAACTACTTGGGGTAAAAACACATTGTTTACCCATTTTTAGGTATTTTGACCTCTAAATGACCTTGACCTTGACATTAAATGACCTTGACTCTCATATCATTTCTGAGCTCTATACCGGTACTTTAAATATTACGCATAATAAAATTGATATGTGTTTGTACATACTAGTTAGAAAGGTTAGATTAAGACGGAGTGTGTACTAAAAAATTGGCGGGAAATTTTGACGCCATCATGGTTTCCATGGTAACCTACATAATCTCAGCTGTCCACCCTCGCTAAAATTAAACTTCAAGCATCCCTCTACACGAATAAACTGAGAAACGCTCTGGACCTTTTTTTCACACTAAAAACTCTAGATGCTAGACTATATGTAGTGTGTGATTAACTGTCAATACTGGGACTTTCTATTGATACCGGACGATACCCTCGTTTAGTAGTCGCCGTCACTTTGCTTGGTTCGCGATTCAATCGGTAACAGTTTTAAGTGGATCAGCAGCCAGAATAAGTGCCTATTTATAGTAATGAATCAATAGACTATTCCTGGTGAAACTAAACTTTTTTATTGTATGAATTTAAGCAATTTATTTTCATCATCTATAATTGATAAATAAAAAATTCATATGAAACCCTTATTGTTTTCACGCGAAAACATCAGAATCATATGTAAATAAAAAAAACTAGCGATCAATTCAAGAAGAAATAAAAAAAATAGACACCTCAGCAGGTCTACGGTCAAAGAGAACAGCTATTATTATTAAAACAGAAATTGAACATTATCCATCCTAAAAATGTAAATATGGTGGGATCAATAACCATTGAAAAATGTTTATATTGCATCAATTAATAGCTGCTATATATTCAGGCAAACAAATTTATTTATTGTATTAACTAGCAGTAACTTAATTGTCCTTTTACCTCCAGGAGAGAATCCTAGTTTGTATAGTTCGATTTCGAGCATTGAGCCGTGACTGCACTTTTAAAGTTTTAACCATTAATCGATATAGGTTGGTATAGGTTTAATGGAAAATATAAGTAATATAATTAAGGCCAGCTATCCGACGTGTCTGAATGGTCGTAACGGTATAGCGCTTGATACATTGTAAAATAAATTTTGTCTGACCAGCGCAAGTTCGAATCTCACCAAAAACATATATTTTTCTTTTTTTAATTTATATTTACACATTTTTTAATTTATAAATGCACATAACTTGCAATATCCGTGTTATAACAGTATGTGACAAGCCATATTTGTTACATGCTTCAAAATATTTTTAGATCTTGCATGTGTATTGTAGAATGTTATGACGGCTAATCAACATAATACAGGTTGTCAGTAAACTCGGAACATGGATACGATTGCTATAAGTGAAAATGAAAAATAAACTGAATCAACACATTTTCATGGAATAATTAAAAAAAAGAAACTATACTTTTTAAATGAAATAAAATAATGAATTAAAAATATGAGCGAATTGGGAATTTGAACAACCAAACTTCGGGTTAGAAATCCTGAACGTTGCCGACTGCACTAAACGGTAATTCGATAACAAACAGATATATGTAAGAATCACATCATTAAATAATGACATTCGAACGTAATAAACTATGGTCTACCCGCCAAAATGGGCTAGTCCGATAGGTCATGGCTCAGAGTTCAAAATTGAACTATATCACATATGGTATCAAGGGTGGCTATCAATAAATATACAGAGTTTAAAAGGTGCTCTTGGTATTCAAGGTTTACTGGTACTCAATAATTGCATACTCTCCCATTCAGCATACCAGTCAAGTCTCACACATTTGCCGTGAGACTCGTGCATTTAAACCCAAACTCTCACGACAATCTATTCAAATCTCACACATTTTAACTATGTCTGATACACATATTTAAAGTATCAAAACTATTCACAGTTTAATTACAAGTTGCAAATACTAATGTCAGATACTGTGTATCAACCAAGAACATTGTCAAAACAAGCACTTTTTATCATGAGTACAGCCAGAGACTTACTCTAAAATGAGTCACCATGCACTTATAAACATGCTAGAGAGACAGACAAAGCTCCAATTCTACTACCCAGGAAACCCCACATAAAGACCACCTTACTAATCAGCTCCCACCATATTAAAATCAAAATTCATGTCAATGTTATCAAATTAAATAATTTAAGTAAAACTGTTAAACCTGGATAGCTAGATTAAAAATGTGGTTCATTTATGGAACTTCTCGATTATGGAGACACATTGTTTTGCCGAAAGGTGATAACTTCATAATAAGAAATAGCTATTGATTGAACCCTCAAACAAAAGATGAGCAAGTGTTTTAAGTTTTCTTCTAACACAACAAGTGGTTTCACCTATATAAACATAAAGGAAACCGAAATGTGCATGATTTCCTGATAAAACACAGCTACAACCAAGCAACGTATTGTGTTCTGAGGAAGAAAATTGTGCATGCGCAGCGATTATATGTATCGATATGTTGTCAAAAGCGGAATAATGGCTATGTTAGAATCGAAATAATGAAAATGTACGCGTGTTTTAACTTAAATAAAGCACAGTAGGCAAGGTAGTTCCCCTCTTCAGAAGGGAGTGTTTAAAGGCCTTCAACATGTGTGAATTGAAATTGATTTGCCATATTGGATACAGAAATTATGATTGACTCAGGAGTAAAGTTGTAATCATGCATTCAGTCCTAATTTGATTGCTCAGGAGGCAAGAGGCGCAACTCTCTTTCAGATTATTCAGCAAATTTTAAGAATCTACCAAAGCCTTAACTTAGTGACAATAAAAGTATGAAATACCAATTTGAAAAAACATGTCTCCAGGTTTCGGCACCATGAAAACAGTTTTCCAGTGTGTAATCGGCATGTAACTTACTGCCCAATTCAGTATACTTAATGTAAAACCCAGCTAAAGACTACACCTTCAATTATCGTAGTAATTAGCCTTACATTTTGCTCCTCTTCATTGGTTAGCGTGCATGCCGTCTAATCTGGCGATCCAGGTTCAAATACGGTTCCAAGTGGGTATAATTGAAAGTGAAGATTCACACTTTTGGTCAACACAAAATCTGAAAATAGTCAAACACATACAAATAAACATTAACATGCGAAAGTGAATGAAATAAAATATTACAATGTATAACATTTTAGGCATGATCTAATCAGGGTTCCCACAAACAGACGGATAGACAATATTTACTTTTCAGTCATGTAGGGGTGTATTCAACAACATATTTAGGTATTAATTACAAGTAAAATATGCATAAAATGATTGCTAAAATAAGAACGACTGCTTCATAGCAAACGTATAGATCTTTTCTCAGTTAATCCTGTATTTGTAAATTAACTGTCACTATTATAGGTGTATACTGGAATATGTGTACATGTATAAATGGATTAATCAGGTCAGTCACTTGTATACATAACAATGTGTATATAAACATTGCTGTTTCTCTTATTAATGTATTATTATAATATATATTTTGTGTATTAGTATACGGCTTTATGAATAAGGTATTGGTTTTCATTGCCCTTTTCTCAAAATAAATTGTTTAAAACAATAAAAATACAATGCTATGATATTGAAATGTTTGTATACAAGTGACAGACCTGATTAAACAGACTTTATGTGCCTTGAATCAGATTCCATGTTATAAATATGTTCATGATATACCCAGTAAATATTCAACTCAGGTAGCTAAAGGGGGGGGGGGGGTTACAGTACAAACTCATTTGACTAATGGTTGCAAAAGAAAGTATACATTGTATATAAATTAAAATTCTTTCATCTGAGGTTAAAAGACACAAACAAATGGGTTATACTTACTAAATAGTATGTTTATCCAACATTATAGTATCAACCAATTCAATGTCAATACTGCACAAGTGTAGTCAACAGCTTTGACACCTGGAAAATCAAATTAACAAATTTCCACTATGCAACAATATAAACAAATTATATGTTTATGAGGTACCCTTAAGATAAATGAATAATTTGACAAATTTTTTATCAAAAAGCAGCTGCTGTTTTATTCTTTAAGGGCAATGAGTACTGAAAAACGTTAACCTAAACTGGTTAAATGACTCAAGTACATTTTTATGTGTTGTATTAATTGTTGAAAGTTGAAGTTGTAGTAACTGTTCTCATAGAAGCAGACTGCTTTATTATTTTTAAATAAACCTTTTCAATATTGAAAATAAAAGCTAGAAAATAAGGCTATGACAATGTTTTGAAATATTCATTTAGTAATTTTTATGGTTTTGCACAATTTTCCTAAGGGCAGACTTTAATTGGCAAATTTCACCAAACAAACTGATAAGCCGTCTGGCTGAAGCTGTTACCATAAGAAGTGAAATTGTACTCTTAATTTTACATGTGCCCATATTGTCTCCAAATCTCAAATGAAATTATTCTATCAGCTTGTTAAAATTTTAAAAGATTGCAGGGTTAATCTAAACTGGTTGACTGACTATACCTTCTACAGTATAAATCATTTGCTGGAAAAAAGGAAATTCTTTATCAATGATTCAATGATGTGGTTTATTATCGTTAACAAGTACATGTCAAGTTTGGCATCAGAATAAATTCTTTGACATACTTTGAAAATATTGAAGTTTCAAAAACTTAAAAGTTTTTGGTTTTAAAACATTTTCAAGAACAAGAACATAATTGACTAACAGCAGCATTACCAAAGATCATATAACTTTTATGGCATTACAAATTATTTCCATATCACCATACAAGAATAAGACAACTTCGAAAATTCTTGACGCACCACAGCAAAGAATACGTGATAAATGTATGATCTTTGGCCACAATAGGAGTAGAAATACAACGTGCAAACCTTTTCATTCGCTAGTTCTGGATACCATAACGTACAAAATGTTTAGCATCGTCAAAAACCTTGGACTGTATATAATTCAAATCCTAGCAGTCGTTTCTTTAACACACATTTGGATGCGCCTACCTGTGAAAATGACGTCATCAGGTAAACCTCGATATTTTCCGGAGAAATCTCGTGCCTTTCCGTCGCAAGCAGTTGTAAGGACATCACGCCCCAAGCAAATTTAGGCAAAACTTAAAACGAGTGACTAAATCTCACGTTAACAAAAGCATGGATTAAAAAGCAAGATACTCTAGATCAAAGTACTGTATGAATAGTTACACAGTCATGACTTGATAAAATAATTACGCACGTGTTGGTCATTTTACATTCGTTCCCAATAAATCTGTAGGCCTATAACAGTGTAGCAATACCACGTGACTTTTGACTACAGTTACAAGAAAAAATTTGTAAACATTGGTAGATAAAAAAGCCATAAGTATTTTATTTCTACATCGATGTCTATGAAATGTACTCCACGCTAAGGGGACAATTATTTGCTTTCCATAAATTTTTCAGCGGCTGTGCCGTTTTGTCCATTACCTTGTGAAACCGTGGAACGTGTAGGTTTCACAGGGTAATGGAAAAATCGCCGAAACTGCTGAAAAAGATCTTATATTTCAAAGCAATGTTTACAAATTTCTACTTGTAACTGTAGTCAAAAGCCTCGTGGTATTGCTACACTGTATAATCAGGTGAGAAGATAAATTCTTTACGACAAAAAATTGGCAAATATTTGTTTATAAATGTTAAATTATAGCGTACATTATTCATAAGATGCTGATAAGGCCCTGGCTGGTAATGAGTTCAACAAGGATCCGTGCATAAACTACGACTAAGTTATAATGTTCACTACTCAACACTCAGTCGCTTCACATATTAAACAAATTCCAGCAACTATTTAAAAGTGTATAATAAATATTCTGATGGCTGTAAATGTATACGCTATGTGCATACAACATAATAATAGAACTTGATGATGATTCTACTATTTTTAAACATAATAATTTGATTAAAAGCAATGTCAACTGTAACTCATCTTTTATATAGGGGATAAGACGGCAATAAATGCATATTGCAAAGTGTGACCGCAAAATATTGTTTAGTCGAGGAAATATAAACAAAATAAAATCATCAACTTTTAAGATTTAGCTGGATTTTGATAATAACAATGTAATTTTACCATAGGAAACTCATTGTCGCCTTTAAAGGTAAAAAGCACTAATAGTTTTGGTATAATTAACTTTAATTGATGAGAATTGACAAAAGAAGGATTGTATGAAATTTGACTAATCTATCACCACGCGTTATCATTATTTTGAGAAATTTATTTTGTTCTATTTTCAATTGAAAGGGAGGTTTTTTTTACATTTCCTAAATTTCAAAGCAGCACAGATTCACAACGTGTGATTATTTCAGCAATATTTGATGTTTTTCTGTTTGGGTGATCAACATTGAGTCGTACTTTTAAACATGTTTTTGCATTTCCACGGGCAATCGTTGATTACACATAAAAAACTGTTTAATATACAATGGGCAGTAACTCTGCGTAGCTGGCGAACATAATGTGCTTAAGAGCATATAATGACGATCGGGATAAGTACCTATATTCCCTTATTGCCGTGTACAAAATATACGAGTTTGAAAAGTGACTGATTATAAGTGTTGGGCCTGCATGTACATGCCAAGGATCTTGATCTAGAAGCCACTCTCCCTAAAATATCGCCAAACTTTTTGCTGATCGAAAGACTCGTTCTAAATTTGCTTAAAGTCATTCAGGACCATCAAAGACAGTAAGCCATTTCGTAATAGAGTCATGGGGAAAGACAAGACTGGTGTGTTTCAATCCTGACACTAAGTCTTGTGTTGTACACCAAATTGAACCGTACTAGGATCATCGGGACAAACGTAGCTGTATATGAAATACAAGGGGTGTTCAAATATGAATGATATACGGACATACTCAAGAAGTTGTGGATGTAAACAAATACGTGGGATGACCTTTACAGATGACCTGTCTTCGAACCCGCACCCACATGATGGCGTCATTACTATATTTGTATTATTTAAAGGTACCCGGACCATATATAGGCTTCCCACGCCGAGTCCTCAGTGACTACACTCTACAGACAATCAGCGAATGTTGCATCAAACAACACATTGGTACCAGTGTTATGAATCTTGAACAAACGCTACGACGGACTGCTAGTTTTGGTGCAAGGACCATGGGTATCATTGAGACCCCCCCCCCCCCCCCCCGGAGTTGGGTGCCGCTCTAAAGCAGACAATAATAATCAAGACACCATAGGGATGAAACCTGGTGACTTGAAAACTTTCCTGAGAAGAACATTTTTTGCCACAAGGACAATTCTACCTCGGCATATTTCTGAGGACAGTGAGAGAATGGAATCATCTTCTTACCATAGGATCATATCAGAGGCTACCATTGAGTTCTTCAAGTAACTTTCCGGGGTCTCGGCAGTTGTTATTACATGGTCTTCTGAATCACGACGGGCATAATGTGTGCCTCCACTCGGATTTGAGCTCGTGTCGCCAGATTAGAGCTACGGAGGCCACACCAGAGTACTGTTTTAACAATTATATATAGCAATCAGGGACGTCTTAAAAGTTACGCTCATATTTAAATCGTCTATAACTCTTCAGCGAATTAATTCCCACAAACCATGTACATGTTTGCAATGATCATATATTAGTTGATGTTTGTACCTATAATGTTAGTTATTAAAGAATTGTTAAACAATTTGTTTGGATTTAACTTTTTTCCGTAAGTACTTTGATAAAGCAATACCTTGCATATAAAACTTTATACTACTTTTATTACTGTAAATTGAATAATCTCAAATTTACCGTGACCAACCTTTTAACCAGAACATCGTTTCAATGTCACCATGTCTCTCTAATCCCAGTTCATTAAAAAACGGCCGGAAGAAAATAGTATGCTAGATTTCTAAAGAATTTATAAGGAAGAAATACAATTTTCATGGTGACCATCACACGCTAAAATCGTGCACTAGCTGATCGGGGCGAGTATCATAGACACAACGTTGAGGAATGTGATCTGACTCGTGAATATGGTGGTTATCGCACGATAAAATCGTGCACTGTCGAATCTATATGCTAGTATATATAGTTGAGAAATGTCACATCAAACGTGAATATGGTGGTTTTCGCACGACAAAATTGTGCAGAAGCTGATCCGGGCGAGTTTTAGTTGGTGGATGTCATCTGACTCGTGGATATTACTTAATCCGGCAAATTTTCACGAAGAAATGCAATTCAAGTTGGAGAATAATCAATGTTCAAGTGTTTCATGTGTTTCTGACTTTATATTATAAACTTGCGTAACATTTTAACAAATGGGTGATCCAGTGTTCGTATCCGGCGAGAGCTACTATTAAACTGCTGATCTGAAAGTCGTGAGTTAGTAAAGTTCACATCTCATAATTTAATTATACTAAATATCATTACATTCTGACGTGCATTTCTCCTTTACCGAAAAGGATGGAATCAACATTAAGTGAGTTTTGCGTATAACGTAATCCTCTTCGCCCATGGATGGAAAGCTATATACGCAGCCGATGTTTATTTTGTTGTGCCCAAAAAAAACCTTGAGCATAGGACCGCTGCACGCCTTCATCTAGATCCGTCTCTGGCTACCCTTTTCAGTACTCCCCATAATAGTCTGAGGGGTTTCAGCTCGGCCTCCAGTTACCTCATCCAGGTTGTGGCAGGTCGGATCGTTTTCTGAGTTTTACGTATATACATCTGTGTTTTATACGTAGGTGTAAATATGTTAATGTGAATGTATACAGGTGTACATGTCCTTACCATAATAACATCACACAAGGCACCCAGCAGGTAATGTTTTATAATTGTTTTATAAAGGTTCAAATATATTTTGTTTAGTCAACATTGTATGTTCCGAGGATATATAGTTACATTATAATAAAAATGTTTGCTAACTAATTGATTGCTCGATGGACGATTTGGTGTATGCATTCAGTCACCAAAGCTCAAAGACATGAACTATTGGTCTTGTATTTTTCTCCGTTTTGTGTATAGGTGTATATATGCACTGCTGCAACTGATGGGAGACAACCCAAATATGACATCTTTAATGTACAGTGGGAGTTACGTCCCTTCCTATACACACACTGTACTTGGCATTGTTCATGCTTGACATTGTAAATACTACATACATGGCGCTGTACATACTTGGCACTGTGCATACATGTCACTGTACATAATTGGTATTCTACATTCTTGGCATTGTACATGTCATTCTTGGCATTGTACATACTTGGCATTGTACATACTTGGCATTGCACATACTTGGCATTGTACACACTTGGTACTGTACATACCTGGCATTGTACATACTTGGCATTGTACATACTTGGCATTGTACTAATTGGCACTGTACATACTTGGCATTGTACATTCTTGGCATTGTACATACTTGGTACTGTACATACTTGGTACTGTACATATTTGGCACTGTACATACTTGGCTCTGTACATACTTGGTACTGTACATACTTGGCACTGTACATACACAGTGATTTTTTTTGCCTCTTTGGGAAAGGGTCCGGGTCTGTTCAGATTGGGAATTTTCGCGTCGTGACAACTTGAAATTGGGAATTTTCATGAAGCAGAAAGGCCAAATAAGACAGAAAAAGAAATTACATGTGACTGTTTACTGGTTTCTGTAAACTTTTATGCTTGACCTCTTGTCAAAAATGCTCATAACTTTGTCATTTTATGTCCGATTTTGAATTTGGTTTTTTTTAAATGTTCATTGGGAATTTCTCCCTTCATATTTGGGAAAACTATAGCCTTTTTCAAATTGGGAAGGTACCGTTTACCGGTAGCAAACAAAGAAGGAAAAAATCACTGATACATGTCACTGTACATACTTGGAACTGTACATCTTGGCACTGTACATACTTGGTACTGTACATACTTAGCATTGTACATACTTGGCATTGTACATACTTGGTACTGTACATACTTGGCATTGTACATACTTGGTACTGTACATACTTGGCACTGTACATACTTGGTACTGTACATACTTGGCACTGTACATCTTGGCACTGTACATACTTGGTACTGTACATCTTGGCACTGTACATACTTGGTACTGTACATACTTGGTACTGTACATCTTGGCACTGTACATACTTGGTACTGTACATCTTGGTACTGTACATACTTGGTACTGTACATACTTGGCATTGTACATACTTGGTACTGTACATACTTGGTACTGTACATACTTGGCATTGTACATACTTGGTACTGTACATACTTGGCATTGTACATACTTGGTACTGTACATACTTGGCACTGTACATACTTGGTACTGTACATACTTGGCACTGTACATCTTGGCACTGTACATACTTGGTACTGTACATCTTGGCACTGTACATACTTGGTACTGTACATACTTGGTACTGTACATCTTGGCACTGTACATACTTGGTACTGTACATCTTGGTACTGTACATACTTGGTACTGTACATACTTGGCATTGTACATACTTGGTACTGTACATACTTGGTACTGTACATACTTGGCACTGTACATACTTGGCATTGTACATACTTGGTACTGTACATACTTGGCACTGTACATCTTGGCACTCTACATACTTGGCACTGTACATCTTGGCACTGTACATACTTGGCACTGTTCATCTTGGCACTGTACATACTTTGTACTGTACATACTTGGCACTGTACATACTTGGTACTGTACATACTTGGCACTGTACATACTTGGCACTGTACATCTTGGCACTGTACATACTTGGTACTGTACATCTTGGCACTGTACATACTTGGCACTGTACATCTTGGCATTGTACATACTTGGCATTGTACATACTTGGTACTGTACATACTTGGCATTGTACATACTTGGTACTGTACATACTTGGCACTGTACATACTTGGTACTGTACATACTTGGCACTGTACATACTTGGCACTGTACATCTTGGCACTGTACATACTTGGTACTGTACATCTTGGCACTGTACATACTTGGCACTGTACATCTTGGCATTGTACATACTTGGCATTGTACATACTTGGTACTGTACATACTTGGCATTGTACATACTTGGTACTGTACATACTTGGCACTGTACATACTTGGTACTGTACATACTTGGCACTGTACATACTTGGCACTGTACATCTTGGCACTGTACATACTTGGTACTGTACATCTTGGCACTGTACATACTTGGCACTGTACATCTTGGCATTGTACATACTTGGCATTGTACATACTTGGTACTGTACATACTTGGCATTGTACATACTTGGTACTGTACATACTTGGCATTGTACATACTTGGTACTGTACATACTTGGTACTGTACATACTTGGCATTGTACATACTTGGTACTGTACATACTTGGTACTGTACATACTTGGCACTGTACATACTTGGCATTGTACATACTTGGTACTGTACATACTTGGCACTGTACATCTTGGCACTGTACATACTTGGCACTGTATATCTTGGCACTGTACATCTTGGCACTGTACATACTTGGCACTGTACATCTTGGCACTGTACATACTTTGTACTGTACAAACTTGGCACTGTACATACTTGGCACTGTACATACTTGGTACTGTACATACTTGGCATTGTACATACTTGGTACTGTACATACTTGGCATTGTACATACTTGGTACTGTACATACTTGGTACTGTACATACTTGGCATTGTACATACTTGGCACTGTACATACTTGGTACTGTACATACTTGGCACTGTACATACTTGGCACTGTATATCTTGGCACTGTACATACTTGGCACTGTATATCTTGGCACTGTACATCTTGGCACTGTACATACTTGGCACTGTATATCTTGGCACTGTACATACTTTGTACTGTACATACTTGGCACTGTACATACTTGGTACTGTACATACTTGGCACTGTACATACTTGGCACTGTACATCTTGGCACTGTACATACTTGGCACTGTACATCTTGGCACTGTACATACTTGGTACTGTACATCTTGGCACTGTACATACTTGGCACTGTACATCTTGGCACTGTACATACTTGGCACTGTACATCTTGGCACTGTATATCTTGGCACTGTACATACTTGGCACTGTACATACTTGGTACTGTACATACTTGGCACTGTACATACTTGGCACTGTACATACTTGGCACTGTACAAACTTGGTACTGTACAAACTTGGTACTGTACATACTTGGCACTGTACATACTTAGCACTGTACATACTTGGCACTGTACAGACTTGGTACTTTACATACGTAGATATACAGCCCTGCAACTGATGGGAGACAATCCAAACATGACATCTTTAATGTTCAGTGGGACTTACACCCCTTCCTATAGGCCTACTCTATTAAAAAATATGTAATCTGCTTCCTCATCACTACGCCTGCATTTTTACTTACTGATTGTAACATGTAGAGATATGTGTGCAAATATGAGGTATGTTAGCATATATGAGACATATGTACATATAATTATGAGATTTGTGCTCATGCAGGGTATCCAAAAGTAAAGTATACAGTTTCAGTGTCTATTGATACAAGAGCTGTCCACAAACAGCGCGCTCCACTATTCACAGCGCCATGCTAGGATAGTATAATCATTATTTATTCAAAATAAGATGCTTCATATCAGCAGCATTACCCTCTGCTATGTAGAGGTTGGGGCATCTAATTTGAAAAAGGGAGATAATTTCGACAAAATGCAGGACCGTTACCTAATCATGTAAAGGTCCTCTGGGTAATGAAAGTGAACAAACAAGCATTTTTAAGTCCAAAAAAGGGCATAATTTCAACAAAATGCTAAATAGTTATCTACTGCTGTGTAGGGGTTGGGGTCATGATGGTGAACAAGTATGCGAAGTATCAAAACAATATATCAATGCACTTTGAAGATATTAGAGGTAACAAAACATGTACCTAAACTTTAACATTTGCGTTTCCAAGTCCAAAAGAGGGCATAATTTCAATAAAATGCTTGATATAGTTTCTACACCTGTACAGGGTTGGGGTCATGATGTTTAACAAGTATGCAAAGCAATATGTGAATGCACTTTGAAAACATTAGAAGTGAAAAAAGCTGTACCTATACTTTAACATTTGCACTAAGTTGAAAAGGGGGCATAATTTCAACAAAATGCTTAATAGAGTTACCTACCCCTGTGTATGGATTGGGGTCATGATGGTGAACAAGTATGCAAAGCAATATGTCCATGTACTATGAAGATATCTGAGGTTAAATAACCTGTACCTAAACTTTAACATTTGCACTATTTGCACTAAGTAGAAAAAGGGGGCATAATTTCAACAAAATGCCTGATAGAGTTACCTACTCCTGCATATGGGTTGGGGTCATGGTGGCAAACAAGTATGCAAAGTATGAATACAATATCTCAAAGGACTTAGAGAATACAAGAGGTTAAAAAACCTGTACCTAAACTTTAACAAAAGTGTTACGCCGACGCTCGGTTGACTGCAATAGCTCCCCTTATTCTATGAATAGTGGAGCTAAAAATCCCTACATTCTGCTATTGCAAAGAAAGTTTGCACATGTATGAACAAAAGATGTAAGTTTTTTCTGTAAACCAATTTTAATGCTGCCTCACATTTTGGTGTATTGTTTATTTCCAGATGATATATTATGTGAATCCAGATTCTGGCTCAAATGCATGTTAATTTATCACAGAAACCTGTCAATGAATATTTCATGAATGAGGGTAGTCTCAGAAGTTGACAGGCTTTTCTTATAAGTGTTATATTATTGTGTTATAAAGTTCATGAACTTTCGAGACATCCCTGATAATTACACCAATGCACAAACTAGTGACAAAACAAAATATCACACAATTTTTTTAGTTCATAGTTTTAATACCCCCGGTATGTAACGATAACAGAAATAACACATAAATGTATATATAATATTAAATATTGAATTCTAATAAACATCTCATATACTTTGTACAGATACCATTATAGCAGAATTTACCCTCTACAATATGTATACACCCATTTATAAATATACAGACATCCCACAGATATATTATACTGTTATTGACTTATGTTTAGGTCAATATCACTTTTTGAAGGTACACTAAACATCCTATTCAACGAAACATAAGTTGACAACTGTTATATTGTATACCATGCCATACGTCAAGGAGATAAAACCTATTGACTCTTTTTAAATTATAACAACTTCAGTCTCTCTTCGGGAAAGTGTATGTAATAGAAACAAAAGACGACTCTTCAAATGTTCTAGCTAACAATGCTCTTCTTATGTATATGTATGTGAGACTATTCGCATATGTAATAACGGTAGTTATCATTAATGGCTAAGTTAGAGCCTATAATTATGTATGAGCAGCTGTAGGCCAAATAATAGGGGAAATAACGTTACCTTGTTTGGAAATGACGTCACGTCAAAAAAAGTTATATCCACCCAGCCTCGTTTTCGGGAGGTGTATATTAAAATATATAGACCTCTCGTGCAGGCCGTCTAAGCCAATCAGAATCCTTGTTACATAATAGGTATACAATATTACAGCACAGACTTTGGCTTACACCCACTTGATCCTTCCTAGTCACAAAGATCTGACACAGAAATCTTTTACTTAGAACACAGAAAACAAACTATGTTTTAACTGTTTATTCCAATGTTACCAAACTCCATCCAGAAGTTACCACCCCTCACATGTTACTCACTGCATTCACAAATTATTTTTAACCAATTTTGGTTCTTTTCATTTTTTTCCATTGTGCACACAGGTAACTGTATCATTAATAAAGAGTAAACAAAAATTAGTTTTTATAAAATTTATAATATCTTAGAAAGGTGCAGTTTGTTTTTAATAAACATTTCATTAATACTGGTGTTATTTTAAATATATTTACATTATCAGAAACTAGAGAGTTTCATCTTTAAGTTGATATTAATGTTTAAAAATCTGTCCATAAATAAGAAAATAAACCAATAGGACGTGAAATCACTTTCTATTTTTTTGTTTAGAATAGCATTGCTGTTTCTATTGAATGCACCTCAGTGACTGACTGGACACCGTGGTATACATTTCATGGTATAACTTTTTAACTAGTAGATCAATTTCGATGGGATTTTGCATGGAGGTAGTTCTAACAATGTTGTCTATGAATGTAATTATTTTATGAAGATATCGAAAGTAAATTCTTGTTTTTGATACCATAAAGATCTGACCTCTTTAGCACAAATGCATGTTTCTAAGATAACATAATTTTCATAAAATTAATGATACAGTTACCTGTGATTGTGCATACTTTGATGTTAATTTTATTATTTATGATCATTTAAATATCAATATTAGGCTATATATTCCCTAACATGTGATAGTTGCATTAGGATCAAAGAAGAGATAAATAAATCAGTAATCTAGTTCCTAGTGTAGTCAAAGATATAAATAGCAAATCACCTTTCAAAAAGAAAGTTAACATTTGAATTAGGCATTCACTTCATCACATCACATTCTCAATCAAATAGGGACAAATCTGATTTCTCCTGATTGATGTTTTATTTTGTCAGTTTTTTGTTTTGTCTTCTTCTGTTCATATAATGTCTTCTCGATTTTGAAATGTCATGTGACATTTTTATCATCACATGGTAGATTGTGAAGGCAGCGTCTACTGTAACTGGTAAGGCAAGCAAGCACTGTGAGAAGCTAGCAATTATACATCAAATCATGTCCTTGTCCCTTATAAATAACCAATTATTTTCCAATAACTAATGTGGAGGGGAGACAATCCAATTACAGAAATGAACTTATCAAGATGCCTCATCAAGGGAGATAATTATTGATATTTGTCTCAAAAAGCTGCACATGAGATGTGTGTGCATGTTGTTGCCCATCTTGTATCAGAATATTGTAGGCTGTATGAAGTGAAGGGTTAAAGATGACCATTGTTGTACACAGAACCTTCTTAACTTTTTGTAGAAACAAGCAGTAAGTTGATCTGAAATCAGACAATTAAATCGGTCAATAAAACGAGACAATAAAACGAGACAATAAAATTAGGCAATAAAACCAGACAATAAAATCTGACAACTAAACAATAAGGCCATGATTGCCCCTATATCGCTCAACATAGCTTTTGGTACATACCAAATGCAGCAAATGGGGCAAGACTGTTTCATATAGCTCAAATATGTTCATCTGATAGATACTTGTAGTACTGTTTAAGCTTGGCCTAGATTTTATAGAGACAAAAAATCTAACAAAGTTTCATGAAGATCGTGCGATAATTGTGGCCTCTAATGCGGTTACAACCTATATAGTGAATTGAATTCTTTATTTTGTTTATTGGCATATCAGCAGTAATTTTCCATAATTACCTAAATATTTTTCTTACTTATGCATTTTAGGTCGATTATGAAACACCATGTTTACCATAGCCACGAGAGTATGAGACATGCACATCTTATTTTAATTATATGTGAGTGCCAAGCCATGAAATACTAATGCCATTTGTAATTGGTATAGCACCGAGAATTTGACCTGATCCTGACCTTTATGCATATATTACAAGGTTCTTGCATTGAAAACAGATTTGTGTTTGTATTACCGGTACACCTCGAGCGTCTTTGTGAAACTTCCCGCTTATAAAAACATACAACCGATATTATAAATATAGACAATATATCAGCTGTTAAATTATGCAAATAGAAGGTCGAGAGTTGTGTCAAATTCTCTGTACTATACAAGGCAGTCATGGAGTAAACCCAATCATCTCCTGCACTCAATCCGAATACTTTACCACTAGACTATCACGGCAGATGAATTGTTAGTTACCTGCTCTGATCTGGATACTTTACCACTAGACTATCATGGCAGATGAAATGTTAAAGTTAGTGTTACCTGCTCTGATCTGGGACATGCTACAATTTGTCTATCTTCCTCTGTATAATGGTCTGTCAATATCACAGACAGTTTCTGGAATCTTTGTTGTACATTTACCTGGCAAAACATAAAAGGAATGATAGATAAACTCTAGATACAGTATAAATTGGGTCTGTATAATCAATAATCAATTTTACATAACTTAAACTAAACAAAATAAATGTTCTCCTTTGGTGTTTGAAAATGATGTGTTTATACAGTTTTAAGGGAAGTAACTCTTCTTCATTGTACCTACCCTATTAAATAGTATTTTTGGGCACAATACTGAAAAGGAATAATTTTAAGGCCTTATTTCATTTCTATGACTAATTCCAGTTTTCCATGGCTTATTTTTATATTTGGAGACAACTCAGTTTCATATTCAAAACGTTCCAGAATGATTTTTGTGACTGATGATTTTTTGTATTTTGCCATAAATTTCAGACTTTTTCATGGCATTGATGAATGCAAATAAAATATGTTTAAAGTAAAACCAACCTTTATGGGTTTAAATAAGATGATTTCTGTCTCCTTATTGGCCAGATATAATGCCATACTCCTGTGTATACCAGGGACATGTTTCTTCACCAGTTTATATGTCTCGGCTACAACATCATGCAACTTCTCCGGTGCTGCGAACGGTTGCTGACGTAAACTGATCTGTTTAATATTCTCATCGTTTCCCATGTTTAGTATAATAGATGCCTGAAATATACATCAAGGGTTTTACTGAGGCATAATGCGCAATCCTGAAAATGAGTCGCAAGTCTGTTACAGGTGCCATTAGTACACATCCCTACACCTTAACTATGTGTATAAACATTGTTTTATTATTAAAATTCGGATGGCTGAACTTCAAATGACCATAACTTTGTCAATTGTTAGAATATTTTCATCAAATTAATTTAATTTTAAATATTTTTCTAACCAATCAACGTGCCTGGCACCTGTACTTGTAACCCCTAAAACACAACAACATGAACACAATGTAAACTATGACAAGATATAAAAGTCCTTACCCGAGATTAGCATGTCTTTAAAGGATCTAAATGTCTTACCCAAAATAAGAGTGTCTGAAAAGAATCTAAATGTCTTACCCAAGATAAGAATGTCTTTAAAGGATCTAAATGTCTCACCCGAGATAAGAATGTCTTTAAAGGATCTAAATGTCTTATTCGAGATAAGAATGTCTTTAATGGATCTAATTGTCTTACCCGAGATAAGAATGTCTTTAATGGATCTGTCATCATATCTGACACATGATGAATGAATTCCTCACATATCTTCTTCAGCTGACCGTCGACATCACGTTTAGAATCCACAAAGTTCTCCATTACTTGAGGCGTACCCTGTATATACAATGATAGATAAAACACAATCATATACAAATGGGCCCGCTCACATTTCTTAGTAGTGTATGCAGGCGCCTATGTTGACCTAATTAATAATTTTCTATTTCTGACTTAGATTCAAGAAAATGCAGTCTCTATGGCAAGTACAAGGTTTTCATATTGTCTTAAACAGTGAGCTGTTCTATACATCAGATGGCCCATATGAAAACTCAACCTAGATTCCATCTAGACAAACATTCTGACCAACTTTCATGAAGATCCAGAGAAAAATACAGCCTCTATGGCATACACAAGGCTTTCAAGATATGACCTAGAGACATAGTTTTAAAACTCAGGGTACTGTATTATCAAAGCACTTACGAAATTCTTAAACTAACATACAAATTTAAATTCTTAGTTATTCTTGAAAACCTACATATTGGTGACAGATATTTTTGGAGTTCGAGAACTGAAGTATAATACATATTGAACAGCCTTTTATCATAATTTACGTATATTGAAGCATTACAAATACGGTAATTTGAACGTAAGTTTGAGATTTCAATAAGTGCTTTGATAAAACAGTACCCAGATGACCCAATCTCGATCTTGACCTAGATTTTGTTGAGATGATCATTGTGACCAAGTTTCATAAAGATTAGACCAAAATTGCTATGCTTAGATCTAGTGACCTAGTTTTTGACCCCGGATGACCCAATATCGAACTTGACACGTTTCAGCAAATTGTGAACTTCGGTGTATATTTTGGAGAATAGTGCATAATACAAAACGTGGCCCTTACCAGAAACATCCCAGGCCCCGTGTTCACAAAGAATTGGTTATCAGGATCAGGCTCAAGCTCCATTTTATTTTATTTCAAATACAAAAAATATGTTAATAGAAAGATAATTTCTTTTAAGCTGAGGAAACAATATTGGTATCTCCTTAAAATTTAAGGCAAATAAATAAGTTTCAATGCATGGCTATAGAAATATTGAGCTTAATCAATTGAAGCTCGATTTTCGAGCTTGAACCTGAATGCCTCAGATCAGTTTCGGTCTCAAGTACAATTAGTATCTTTTAATAGGTAAGTAAAAGTTTTTAAGGATCGTAATCTGTTATCTAGAAACTGTTTTGATATTCTGTAACTGCTAAGGAACATATAATTTCATAACTGTACATATTATTTGAAAGAAATACCAAAAATAGAATGGAGCTTGAGCTTGATCCTGATAACCAATTCTTTGTGAACACGGGGCCTGGTTCTATAGCATGCCTATGACAGGATGGCGATAATACAAGAAACAACATTAATTACAGGAAGTGGTTACTGATCAGTTTTTTATTGTTTCATGTCATATGGGATCACCACATGCTTTTGTTGGGACCAAATATTCTGTATACAAATACCAAACAAAACTGGAACTAAACTTGACCATAATACAGGTACCATACTATCATAGGTAAATCTATCCTTACCTCAGCAATAAACTGTAGAAGTGCATTATTTGAATTAAAAGTAAATATCTCAGATCTTCTGTTCAGTAAGCCATACGCTGCATCTGAAAACATAAACACTCCAGCTTGTGATTTAGAACTAGATGAGATTGAATAAAAGCTGATTTTTTATTATACAGTACAACATCTGTAGTAGTTGGGAGTCCATCGGCACAAAAGTCGCTTATTTTTCATGGCCCATGGCATTTTTTAGTAGAAGTGTTTCAATACCATATTTGAATTGCCCAATACCAGTTGTATATGGTTTGGGTGGATGCCACGCGCAAAACCCTCTGTGAAGGTCAAAAATGAGGTCAAAGGTCAATTAAGTGCATATAGCATACATCAACTTGAAATTGCACCATATCTTGGCTAATTCTACAGGTAGAATGGTCAAAATGGTATCAAAATGAAGCTAATGAATTGGTTCTTCATTTGCAATGATTTTATGCAAATTATCACATTTGCATACTCATGAATATTAATGAGGAAGTCAAAAATTGGTAAATTTTCGTTAAAAATCTACTAGTATAGTTGACAAATGTATGCCATATCTTCCTTATTTCTATTATTTAAAGATCCAAATTGTACCAAAATCATGAGAAGACATAAGGCTTTCGTTAAATGTATATTTTTATAGATAAATATAATTTATTTCCACCGAGAATGACCGCCAAAGGTGGGTGGGGTAAATTTAAACCAGAACGTAAAAATCTCAATACAGTCAGAATCAACATTAAACACTCATTAAACATATTCCTTATATCCAAATATGATTTATTCGTGGAAATTGATTTTGACTTACTTAAATATTATGCTAATTAACTAATTTGCATATTTATAAATATTGATAATGTATTGAACATGTATGACAAATAGCGTCCAAATCAGGATCTATATCTGAGTGATAAACAAGCAGTGCCTTTTAATAATTATAAAAAATGCAATACATATGTCTCATTACACAATATATGTTTGTACATGACGTTTGGAACTGTATTATTTATTCTTATAATCATCGGCAAACCACAGTAGTTTCTACCGTTATTATACAAATAATACCAATTCCAATCAAAGAAAACATGTAGTGCCGTCAACGTAAAATGTCGCCTGGTATATTAACCTCTTAATTAATAAGTTGGTATTTGTTAACAAACTACCGGGTTCTTTTAGTTGCATGTATAGAGTCGTATTGAAGAACACGAAAACGTTATTCTTAGCCAATTGCAGTTCATTTCTTTCGTACCCTGACTTGTCCGTACTTTCATAATGTTTATAAAGCCTTAGTTAATACAGTTTGTTGCAATTTTAATCAGTAGCAATGTGAAGTAAGTAATGGTGATTAGGACGGTATTGAATGCACATATGAGTAATTTCCCTTTTGAACGTTTCTATTGTGACTTTACAAATCATAAGCTGATCAATAAAGACTACACAACTTGGATTCAAACGAGGTAGAAAATGTTGTCCGATGCGTCGAATTACTTCTGGTCCTGATACTAGTATGCCCATGCCACAATCAAATGATTACATCTTTCTAATGAGTAAAACCAAAGTCGATACTCGCTAAGTTACTTTTCTTTAGTTTGCGAACAAGGTCAGAGACGTTACTAAGAAAGAACGAGCTTGTTGTAAGAGAAAGCTACCACAATGTACAGACGACAACGAAAAGCCGCAAAGTATGCCAAATGTCATTAAAAGATGCGAGGGTCATTTATATGCTTTGGGTGCTTCAAGCGAAGGATGCCTTACTTATTTATCATTCAGTTCTCTTCATTGATTCCGTTTTTCCTCATGGTTTAGCCTTTACTGTTCTTCGCCTTGAGGTTTTCAGTCGTGTTATGGTCTCTTAATGCCACGAGGTATCAATTGAGACGCTTGAAGCATATACATTTCCCATTGCGTATGTCTTTGTCTAGGGGATGAACTCCCAATAGAGATTCGGGAGGCATCGTAAACAGGTTGCTCGTGGTCTAGGAGAAGTACTGGGGAAGTCATCAGACAAGTTGTGACATCAGGAGGAATCATGATGATCAAGGAGTATCGGGATGTATTGCAAAAACTCTCGTTATGCGTCAATTCCTCTTCCTCGGGGATGTACTTCCGGTGGATTTAAGAGTTTAGCAGGCGTCTATGGTCCCATTTATCTCAGAGAAGGCATCCGGTGTCTCGGGTAAGCTTCGTGAACGTTTTGGGGAATCTTGAGACATCTTGTGAAAACGCGAGTACATGTACATACGTCAGGGAAATTCAATGCATGCATATTTTTACCCGATGTATTCGCGCTGTCATGTCGGGAATAACCCGGGAAGGCATCCCAGAAGCGCTACAGAGACTCGGGAATACCAGTTACCATGTAAACTTATGCGCTAGGCATCCCAGTGATACTTTGGGGACACATTCGCGGTCTCAGGATTGCAATTCTGAAAGGAAACTTCAGGTAAGGCATGAGACATTTTGGGTCATCTTGAGTAACCGGGGTGGGGATATCGGTAGACATCGGATGACTCCCGGTGTGGTCCTGAACTTATACGTCTGTCCCACTCAATGATTTACTCCCGATGGAAATTAGGGACTTCGGGAGGTGTTGGGATCAAGTTCTGCAAGAAGATCGGTAGTATCGAGAGACATAAACAAATGTGTAATTCCTTATCGCTGATAAGTTCGCATCGTGTACCTTGGCATAGTCCCGACATATGTTCTGGGGAATTCTCCCAGTTACCGGAAGCCTACGTCTGATAATAGTTGAATGAGACAGGTAGAATTTGTCAAGATATAATATGTTAAAAATATTTGGGCCAAAATATTTTTCAGATTTGTCATAGGTAGCCGTTGTGGAAACTTGACAGCTCATGAGTATCTTCATGTTAGCTTAAATTTGCTTGATAGATTCGCAGATTCGCAACTTACTAGTAGTTGTTTGGTTGTACTATTTAGATTTTCCAAATGTGACGTAATCTATATAATGCTGATCAAAAAAGGTTAGCTATGTTTGTCTATTAAATGTAATAATGTTGTCAACCTGATCAATATCTAAGACTTCAGCAAAGGTCTGAAGTATGACTTGTGTCTCTCTGGTGTTGATTTGTAGTCAAGCCTAGTTTGCATACTTGCTAAAGAAGAGTATGAAGGGTATCAAAATAATTATCGGATGGCATGATATAGATGTATATAGAATCACCATCTGGGACATTCAAATATTCAAGTCTATATGAAAGTTGTGGCATTAAAGAAAACCAAACTGTGTACTGTACATATAGTTATCAGAACATGTCCCCAAATGACTACCGTATCATTGTTGGGTTTCTCTCTTTGGCGAGATGTGAAACTATTCTTCTGCTTGAAAAGATATGACCTTCTGTTGGATATTAGAAGAGACGTACATTCAGATGAGACAGAGAGTTGTACAAACTCCTGTTTGTTAAAGCTCTATAAAACAAGGCTTTAAATACTTCCGCCAAGAAGTTAAAAAAGACCTAATATTCGAGGGCTGCTTTCAGCAGTTCAGCTGTTCAGCCACCCTGTGACATTTTAACTTCCCTGGTCATTGGGCTACCTAAGGAACCCTGCGTTCGAGTTTCCTAGTGAGTGTGCAGCCAACATCTATCGGCGGCCCAAAGATCTTTCGAACGTGAACAGACATCGCCCTAACAGGCACCAATTCACACCTTGGTTGAGTGGAGCATGTGGGTTATTCTTGCTCAGAGAAATTTGAGCAGTGGTCGAGACGGGGATTGAACCCGGGACCTTTCGACCGAAGCGCGCCTCCCTACCTCTAGGTCACTGCTCCCCCAGTGATGTGAAGTGATGCGAAGTGATGCGCTCGAACTGCACACCACAAGAGCAAATTACCAACCAGGCACTTGTATACGGATACAAGCCGATGCATCCATAATGAATACAGAAATCAAGACGTGATCTACTAATTCTTCATACTACTTGCATCGTACTGAGAAGTTGTTTGTAAATTCACGTGCAAAATTTAATATATCCACAGCAAATGTTTACAATCAATCTCAAACTAAACAGCGACATTGTAACTTGTCTTATTTGTACATATATACACTATAATTTCATGAATGATTTGTGGCGTTTTCTGTATAGATTCATAGTTTAAAATTGACAAGAACGTTATTGTCTTAAGCACTTAAGGGGGTATATGCACCTTGTGTTTAATGATCAAAGCTCCCACGGACGGGCATTGGTACCTGCTGTTTCTTGGTACTCTGTAGATGTTATAACATGAAAAGCATGCTTTAACTCTATATTCATTCTAATTTAAACAAGACATGAATTAAAATATCAATCTGGTGCTGTATGGAAATATATTATTATGTAACAGTATTCATGCTTTAAAATGAACCATTCCCCACCTATTTTGAGCTTTTACAAAGGAACAAGTAAACGTGTATGAACAATTTGCAAAATCATTTTGATTATCATCATCTTTTTATATTCCTATAGCTTAATTTGAACCTAATTTTATGTTTGTTCTTATTTATCATACTAAACTTGAAATTACTACTTGCAGCTCACGTGTATGCCTAAGTGTAGGTAGCTCATTCCTCCTTAAACAAATGTTGACATATTTTAAATGAATTGGTACATTTCAAAACCAATATAATAGTTGTTACTTGTCATCCCATTTAAATCAATGCAAATATAATATTACTTATTTATAATACTTTTGACGCTATTATGTAAGTTTGGGTTCATGTGTCATTTTACCCCACCCCACTTTAAGCAAACGTGTGCCCTTAAATCAATGATAAGGTAAGTTACAAGTTAACATATCAATAGCTTAGTATCTCACCATTAAATAAGAATCATTTAAGCTTTCAAATTGCATAAATGACGACATTATAATAAATATATGGTTCATACACGTCAAATTTTTATGAAAAATATTGCTAATTTTAGGTGTTCTCATCAATATTCATGAGTACACAAATGCATGAATTTATAAAAATAAATAGCCCAGTGCATTAGCTTCATTTTGATACCATTTGTAAAAATATTGACCGAAAACTGACAGAGATATAATGATATTTCGAGTGAGATATATAAAAAATGCACTCATTTGACCTTTGACCTAATTCTGAGAAAATGAGGCAAAATCACGGATGGCATCCGGCCGTTTCAGATTACACACATATCAAAGATAACATATAGCATGGATGCCACATTCTACTCTCCGATGCCATGGCTCGTCATATTTTCTCCGTATGGACTCCCGACTATAGAGCAACATTCTTTGGGAGCTGCAAATATTGGCAATTGTGCATTAAATATCTATCTACATATATAGTCAAGTAGCCAACTGTTAAAAATTATGCATATATAGGTTAGATAATATGTCACAAAACTGAATTCAAAATATGAGGTATTCACATTACTTTCATAGAACTAGAAACTTGTGCCCTCAGGCAAATAATGTCGAGCCTTCGCGCACGTTGAAAAAAGTTTACAATTTAAATTGGCCTTCAATTTGACCTTTGACCTCCAACTGTGACCTTGACCTTTGAGATAGAAACCTGGGGTTTGGGCATGGCACTCTGCCTCATAGAGGTTAACATTCATGCCAAATGTAAGAAAGATTGGTCAATGTATGACAAAGTTAGGCTCCGAACAAGCTTCAATTTGACATTTGACCTCCAACGGTGACCTTGACATTTGAGATAGGAACCTGTGGGTTGGGCATGACACTCCGACTCATGGAGGTTAACATTCATGCAAAATATAAATAAGATTGGTCAATGAATGACAAAGTTATGGTCCGGAAAAGCTTCAATTTGACCTTTGACCTCCAACACTGACCTTGACCTTTGAGATAGGAACCTGGGGGTTGGGCATGACACTCCGCCTCATGGAGGTAAACATTCATGCAAAATATAAGATAGATTAGTCAATGTATGACCAAGTTATGATCCGGACAAGCTTCAATTTGACCTTTGACCTCCAACACTGACCTTGACCTTTGAGATAGGAACCTGGGGGTTGGGCATGACACTCCGCCTCATGGAGGTTAACATTCATGCAAAATATAAGAAAGATTGCTCAGTGTATGACAAAGCCATGGTCCGGACAAGCTTCAATTTGACCTTTGACCTCCTACTATGACCTTGACCATAGAGATAGGAACCTGGGGGTTGGGAATGATACTCCGTCTCATGGAGGTGAACATTCATGCCAAATATAAGAAAGATTGGTCAATGTATGACAAAGTTATGGTCCGGACAAGCTTCAATTTGACCTTTGTCCTCCAATGGTGACCTGGACCTTTGAGATAGGTACCTGGGCTGGGGGTTGGGCATGACACTCCTCCTCATGGAGATGAACATTCATGCCAAATATAAGCAAGATTGGTCAAAGCATAACAAAGTTATGGTCCAGACAAAATCGGAAGCACGCACGCACTTACGCACACACGCACGCAAATACACCAAAAGTGGCAACTAAGTCTCGCTCATCGCAAGCGGGCTCAACAAATCTCAATAAAAATTCATAACTAACAAATAGAAACTATTTCACAGTAAAAGAGCTTAATTTTCTTAGTTGCATGGACAAAATTGATTTTAATAAAACAAGACTGCGTTCAATAAACGCTTATGCCCCCTGTGGAAGCCTTGTCCATTAATAAGTCTAAGTCCAAAATTAGGTCAAGGTGAAGGTCAAAATGGGGTTAGGTGATACAGGCGTGTGAAGAGTGTTCATATACAACATCCATGCAAGTATGAAAGCTTTGTAGCAGGCCATATTAATGCTAGAAGAAACGGTCAATTTGGGTTAACCGGACGTACGGACGGATAAGTGAATCACTCTATGCCTCCCGATCTATCGATACGGGGGCATAAAAACACCAACAGAAGACAATTGTCAATAAGGCCAAAACAAATTAATATTGTATTCTGGTAACCACCCTATCTACCCTACTTCTTGCCCTTACGCTGAATTATTTTATGGCATTATACATCTTTCTTCCAGTACATAAGTAATTTTTAAAAACATTGCTTTTCTGCCTACCTTCCAAATTTAGCATGTTACCAGAATTGCAATATTAATTTGCTTTGGCCTAAACTAAACCATGCTTAGGGTTAAATTGGAAATGTTTAACAAAATAATTTTATGACAGAATACATTATACTCATTAGTACTCATTATATACTAGTAACCAAACAACATTCAATCCTGTGTCTAAAGGCTGTCCACTCACGAGAACAGTAAAACAGCGGTCTTTGTAGACAGGTTGTCTCTCTTATTATAGAAAATGGTCTGATGGGAGATAAAATGTGTGGTCTTTGTAGACAGGTTGTCTCTCTTATTATTGATAATAGTCTGATGGGAGATAAAATGTGTGGTCTTTATAGACAGGTTGTCTCTCTTATTATTGAAAATGGTCTGATGGGAGATAAAATGTGTGGTCTTTGTAGACAGGTCATCTCTCTTATTATTGAAAATGGTATGATGGGAGATAAAATGTGTGGTCTTTGTAGACAGGTTGTCTCTCTTATTATTGAAAATGGTCTGATGGGAGATAAAATGTGTGGTCTTTGTAGACAGGTCATCTCTCTTATTATTGAAAATGGTCTGATGGGAGATAAAAATGTGTGGTCTTTGTAGACAGGTTGTCTCTCTTATTATTGATAAAAGCTCCGCGAGTCGCATGTGTCGCCTGACGACATGCACATTTGTCATGAAAAACTTTCCACTATTGGGCTACATATCGACTCACAAGAGTTCTCTAGTCATCTGAACTAAAAACGACAAAGTTATGCTCTGGACAAAAAAATGTCACAGCAAGAAACAGGCATACCTATCTTGGAGTCATTAATACTTATGGTGACAAAGTTATGCCAAGGACAAGAAATGCTTATAAAATCAATCAAAGGGACAAAAATAAAAAATGGCACAAGGTAGAGTTACAATTCTTGTGTACTGCACTTGGACTTTTGGTAAGAAACATGCATACCAAATTTCAAGTCATTCAACCTCTTGGTGACAAAGTTATCCGCAGGACAAGAAATGCTCAAATTAAATCAATCTAAGGGAAATAATTCAAAAATGGTGCAAGGCAGAGTTATGGTTCTTGCGCACTGCACTACGGCTTATTGCAAGAAACATGCATACCAAATCTTGAGTCATTTGAACTTAAGGTGACAAAGTTACCCTCCGGTCAAGAAATGCTCTAATAAAATCAATCAAAGGGAAATACTTCAAAAACTATGATAGGTAGAGTTATGGTTCTTGCGCACTGCATTTCGGCTTATTGCAAGAAACATGCATACCATATCTTGAGTCATTTGAACTTAAGGTGACAAAGTTATGCTCCGGACAAGAAATGCTCTAATAAAATCAATCAAAGGGAAATAATTCAAAAACTATGACAGGTAGAGTTATAGTTCCTGCGCACTGCACTTTGGCTTATTGTAAGAAACATGCATACTAAATCTTGAGTCATTTGAACTTTAGGTGACAAAGTTATGCTCCGGACAAGAAATGCTCTAATAAAATCAATCAAAGGGAAATAATTCAAAAACTATGACAGGTAGAGTAATGGTTCTTGCGCACTGCACTTCGGCTTATTGTAAGAAACATGCATACCAAATCTTGAGTCATTTGAACTTAAGGTGACAAAGTTATGCTCCGGACAAGAAATGCTCTAATAAAATCAATCAAAGGAAAATAATTCAAAAACTATGACAGGTAGAGTAATGGTTCTTGCGCACTGCACTTCGGTTTGATGTAAGAAACATGCATACAAAATCTTGAGTCATTTGAACTTAAAGTCACAAAGTTATGCTCCGGACAAGCAATTTGTGACGCCGCAGCCGCCGCCAAAGTAACACCTATATGTCGCCTTTTAAGGCGACACAAAAATGGTCTGATGGGAGATAAAAATGTGTGGTCTTTGTAGACAGGTTGTCTCTCTTATTATTGAAAATAGTCTATTTTCAGATTTTACTACTGATCCAAAAGCACATAATTTACAATCATACAGTTCGTAAAACTTTGGCTATCCATCTCCAAGTTAATTTAAATCAGGCCCCGATCTCCCTCAGCATCTCAATCTGGACTCAAATTTAGCATCGCTCAATAGAAATGTTATTCTTGTTATTGTCTATTATACTTGAGAAGTTTTGGGAGATTTTGGGGCCTGGTCTCCAATGTTTTCTCTCATTTAATTGTTTTCTGACAAGCCTTATTGTAGTTCTAAATTTGAAGCCCTAGAATTTTATCTTAACACAAATAACAACTACAACTATTGTGGTATGAATATCGGTAATACTTGAATATATATAAGCATCTACCATCATCACCATATCCACCCATTCCCCCACTATCATGGGTAAAAGTTAGAAATCTTCATCAATCAATTTGCATATCGCTGGCTTAGAATTAGAAGGTAGAAAGTACTACTTACGACCTTGTAAGACTCATGCATATTTTAAATCTGCATCTCAAGGAGCTTCTGATGAGCCTATTTTCATGAAAATCGGAAGTGGTCAAAGAGTAGTTTCAGACCGTTTTGCGACCATTACAATAATAAACATGGTAAATTAGATTAAACTAAAACTGATGTCCACTAGTCAGCATGCACTTGGTACTACAATTGCAAGATACTACTACAATATCATTCAACCACATAATACAACATTACAATACAAAACAAAGGCAAGGCAACCTATCACACCATAATACAAAGCAAAGGCAAACTATCACAATACAAAGGAGGCATATTAACCTAATACAATACAAAGGCAGGGAAACCTAATACAATATAATACAAAGGCAAGGAAACTTAATACAATACAATGGCATGGACACTTAAATATGCATTATAATACAAAGGCATGATAACCTAAATACAATACAATGACATGGCAACTTATACAACCTAATACAATACAATACAAAGCAAATGCAAGGCAACCTATCCACAACAAGCTAAGAAAAGTAAGAGACCAACATACCAACAAAATTGTGAAGATTTAGCTCTATGGAAAGAAAATATGATGACAGTTTGTGAACTAGTGAAATGTATTATGTACAACAAGGCCATAACTAATGATAGTGTCCTAGAAAACAATATATTTAAATTTAAAATAACAAACTATCTGCAATGAAAGGCTGAAACACAACACAGCAAGCCAAGTGTCAAAGATGAGCCAAAAGTGGTAACACTCAGCCAAGGCCAAGTTATGTCCTACAAAATGTAATGTATACCATTTTCTATGTCATTTTTTTAATGTTGAAAGCAATAAAAGCGATGTATATAGCATTTGAAGATGTATAAAGCATTTAAAAGTCAACACAATTCAAACACAACATTTTTTCGTATACAAAACATTCACTGACAAAGCTTTAAATGTATATAAAATCAAACATTTACGTCAAGTGTGAACATCATTCAAGAATACAGTGAAAGAATATTCAAACTAAGTGTTGCTATAGCAACAATAACGACGTTTTACACACAAGACTCGGTCAAGTAATTTTGTCAGATTTAGAAAATACCAGTATTTGTCATTATAGTAAGTAACAAAAGCTATGTCTAAAATGGATGAATACCCCCAGATATAGTCCGCCCAGGATAACGTGATATTTACAAACATTAATCGGTTTGGTCAACTGTGGCAAAATTGGTTTTACAAATAACTTACTCAAATCATCATTGATAATTGTGCACATAATTGTAATCCACCTTTGTGGACTATACCAAATTTTCCCGCCTTTCACATTATCCTAGGCGCACTATACTACCCCCATCAAAGGGCAATACTTCAATGAAAATATATAGCCTACATGCACAACTAGGCTTGGTACTGATAAGTTCTGTTAAATTTCCTTGAAATCTGACCCCCGGTTACATAGAAATAGCCCCAGCAAAGTTTAGTCTATAGACAACCGAGCAAACAGCATCACTCTAATACAGCTCCCATACACAGTCAGGTCTTGATATAACAAATGTTTGTTCACAAGCTACTGTAAAATCACATATTTTCGTGGGTATTGAATTATGTGGATTTTGATAAAAATGCATTTTTGTGGGGTCAAAAATTCGTGGATTACAAACATGTAAGGGTTAAGCTATGTTCTGTATTTGAGGGGCTGATTAATCGTAGGGATTGTATTTTGTGGTTGAGTTAAACAACCAAATCAACGAAAATTCATCTCCCTCGAAAATGTGATTTTACAGTAAATGTTGTTGCAAAGAATATGTCAGCATACTGAAATATACAAAACGACATTTGTCTCCAAAAATGATGCCTTTATATGGAATAAGTCAGTAAATTGGATGTAGTGTATAGAGACCTGACTGTACTAGCTACATGGATATATGAAATAAATGTTTAACCTTTGAGTTTGCTGAAGTCTAACGATGTCTCCCTGATTGAGAAATCTGCCTGGAATGGTGCAATCTGTTCTCTCAGGATCAATAAATGTTTTATCATAAACAGCTGTCCATCTAACGCAGTCTACAAGTAAAGACAAGTATTCAATGTTTGTTTATTTGGGCTAAACGTCATTTCTCAACAGTTTTTCTAGTGCCATTTGCACACATCCCTACACCAAAACTCTGTTCCAGACATGGTTCTATTGCTGAACTCAAATGACATTAACTTAATGAAAACTTTTTATTCAAATAACTTCTATTGTTGGCTGAAAAGTTCATTCTTTCTAGTGCAGCAAATCTATTTATTCCGGATTGGAAGGACACCTGACCTTATATTAATGTATAGCTCAACAAACATATACACATACCTTTCTAGTGGTAATACCCTCTTTAGCATTGATCAGAGACTGTATACATGACTGTAAGGCCTCCTGTGATAATCCTTGGAAAGTTGTTTTCTGAAAGATCAAACACAAAAATTTATAATGCCCAATCTTACAGGAGACTTCAATAATATCAATATAAGTTAAGAAAGTTAAGTTACGAATTTTCGAAGGCTGCTTTCAGCAGTTCAGTCGTTCAGCCACCCTTTGACATTTTAACTTCCCCTGGTTATTGGGCTACCTATGGAAACCTGCGTTCAAATTTCTCTCTTGGTGGGTGTGCAACCAACATCGACCTGCAGCGCCCAGGATATCGAACATGTTCAGAAACAGCCCTTACAGGTACAAATTCAAACATTGGTCGAGTGGAACATGTGGGTTATTCTTGCTCAATATAAAAATCTAAAAATAGGAAATAATGAATTTGATAATACACAAAATGTCTGAAGTGGCTCCTGCATTGTGAACGTTGCAAAAAAGTCACTATTATGAATAAGTAAGCACAAAAAGCTAGCCTTCAGACAGTCATAGTCTCCCACCAGAAAAGTTAAACAAGCTTAAGTGTATATAGTAATCTTGACCTTTGATATATTGACACAGTTTTTTTGTGCAACACATCACCTAATAGTAGTGAACAAATGGGCTAACCTAATGATCCAAATTGGATCAAAGAGAATAAGGATATAGGAACAATAAATTTGAGCCATATCTTTCTAAAATTCCACAATAAACGATAAATTTATGGTCCATAAAAAATCAGTAGTGGTAATTTTCCAAAAAACACAACACCTAATGAGTTACAGGTTAAGTTAGAAGACCTACTTACATCAATACATCTGTATAGTTTGGACAATGTAACAAGTGTTCGTCTAACAGTAGGGTACCACATTCCATGTAGATCAGCAGGGGACATTGGCATTGATGTCGTCAAATTTGAACCTAGTGGATACAGAAATAAACATTGGCTTCATCATTGTTTTAAATCACCTTTAACATTGTTGACTTTTTTCAACAAACAAAATACTATGACTTTTCCATGACAAATTTCAGTTTTAAATGACATATCTTTAATATTCCGACAAAAACTTTTAATTACAAATATTTGAAAATCAAGGATTTTTTTTAATTGAATGATGGTAAAAATTGCTTTCTGTAAAGTTTCCATGTTAGAAACAGAAGAGTGAGAATTAATCAGAGGTGATTGTTCAGGGATTATCTACACTTGAATACTGTAAACCAATTTACTTTCGCGATTACTAACTTTCGCGTTTTGCCGATCGTCGGCATATTCACGACTACAAAGTTTCGCATTTTTAAGCTTCCTGCAATGTCCATATTAATGTTTTTAGCACTTTTGCGGCGACTTAATATCGTGAAATTCTACTACTTGCGAACTCTGCAAAATTAAATTGCACAAAATAATTTCTTGGTTTACAGTACACACATTTGAAGAAAAACTCGGAAATTATGTATGTCCTGACTGTTCATTCTCTGCTATAAAACATTGTAACCACAGTATCAGTCTATCGGAGGGTAAATATTGATAGCAATCCTGGTATCTAACACCCAAATTCAAATACTGTAAAATCGTTACTAATCATAGAAGTTAAACTTCCCTTGATTTCGTAGTTGTACATGACAACAAATCTAATCCCATATTATGAATTGATCTCCCTTACATGGAACAAAAGTTTCAAATTCCATGTTTAGTAATCCACAAGTCAAGATCCAATGATAAGAGCTTTTATCAAAATCCACAAATTTCAAATACAATGCCCACCAAAGGTGTGAGTTTACTTACTTGGTGCAGCAGCAGTTACATCCTGCCATCCAGTGGTTGGATCCTCTTGTAGAGGTACATTCTCTAGCGATGCTGTGTCGACATCTCCTGCACCGGTCAATCTAGCAACCTCAGCACTTGTACTAGATGCATTGGATGGAGTCCTCGAATGAACCTTTTGTTGCTGACTCTTCTTGATGCTTTCTGCTATACTCTACAAACACACCAAATATGTAAAAATCGTATATGAACCCACTCTGCGTGAGTGGGAATCGAACCCACGACCCAAACGACGACAGCGCCTAGCACTGAAGTGACCGCGACCAAGTTGCGTGTCTGTCTGGGAGGCAAATAAGTAGTTAGAATTATCAGAGATACCAAATATGGTTTGACCTAGACTGACAAGCTTACTCCAAGTGGCTTCATCTTAATTCTAGCAGTTTAGCCAGCTACAGGTACTGTAAATGCGTTGAACTGGTTTGACTAGGGTTTGACCATATGTTTATTTGTATTTAACAATTTCTCTGATATTTTTTTCCATTACTTTGACAATTATGAAAATGTGTTTGCCAGTTATTTCTCCACAGAAAATAAAGATGTTATTTTCATTAAAAAAATTAATCCACCAAAATTCAATGACCTTTCCACGACATTTCCATTCAGTTTAACATTACACATTCTTAATGTCAGACAACAATTTATCCTGACGTAGATTTCATACTTAAAATGATTCATAAGGATTTTTGCAACAATACTTAGCTGTGAATTTCAGACAATTTTCTTACGTTTAAAATATTTTTAAAGCAGAAACTTGAAATTCCTAACATTTGCATTCACCTATCAAATACCTTTCAGTCATGACTCAGAAAGTCAAAATGAATCCACTAAATAAACTGTACATCAGATATTATTCAGGTTGCTTTAATTTTTGCTATAATATAAATTATTCATGAATAGAGTAAATACCAGTTGTACACATATAACACGAAGACATGTGTATATTGGAACCTTTGACCACTCATTCATAGTCTGTGAAATAAGTATGTCAACAAACTTTGTGAAATAATGATCACACAAACATAAAGAATTTTACATAACCCCATATGAACTGACCTCCATCATCTCTAGTTTTTCTGGGTACGCGAGATCGCCCTGTGCTGCTGCATACTGGAGTATATCACTACGTATATAGATATATGTACGATACACAAGTCTCTCCTGTATGTCCATCAACATCTGCTTTATGATGTTTTCAAATGCTCTAAGTTCTTGGGCTGAAATATTACACATAAAAGTGTATTAACGTTAAAAGATTCAACAAATGCTTATGCCCCGATGGAAGCCTTGTTCATAAACACTTGCTAAGTCAATCAGGGGCCATACTTCTGTTGAAATGTTGGATAGTATTACATGGCTTTGACAATGTAATGTGTTTATAATAGTAAACAAAAATGCAAAGTTTGAAAGCAATGCCTTGATTGACTTAAAAAATATTTGAGTTTCAACAACTTGAAAGTTTTGGTCAACATTTTCAGAATAATGAACGAACGAACGTTAGATGTCGGCCCATAAAAATAGCTGAATAACAGCATTAAACCAGAATAAACAAACCAGTATACTATACACTATGATTACATCATCAACATTTAATACAAGGGAGGTTATTCTGATAATCTTAGCAACTATTGTAGTAAACTTTATTTATAGCAAGGGAGGTGATTCTGATAATCATTGCAACTATTGTAGTAAACTTAAAACCAAAACAACTTACGATTCTGTTGCACGTGTTCTTCAATCATTTCAATCTTGAGTATACTACAAAGTTCCGCTAGGGTCTCTAGATGATTTATATGTATGATGAGTGGTCGGAATACATCATATAGATTACCACACAGTCGTTCCAACATTCCACTATTCAAACATACAATAATCATACAATTAACATTACACCAGTATAGACAGTGCAGAGATCACATTCTTGTTAAAATATAATATTAAGACCGACAGGGAAGACAGCACAGCACTTAACCTACCCAGTCGAGCACAGAAAACATGAAAATACAAACATACAAGGCACAATGTCCAACACACAACAGAATGTGAAAATGATCAGCCTAAGTCCCAACTGTCAAATGGCTGAATGAACTAGTTTCAGCAATTAAAATTCCCATGTAGAATGACCTATAAAAAAATACAAGGCACAATGCTCAACTCACAGCCAAACGAGAAAATGATCAGCCCTAGTCCAAGCTGTTAAAAAGCTGAATGAAACAATTCCAGCAATCAAAAGGCGGAATGCCCACAGTAACTTAAAACTATAGATTTATCTGACAGACAAATGGCTTTTACAACAGTACTTAAATTTTTTTTCGAAAATTTCACATAAAATAATTCAACTCATTTTTATAAAAACTGGCAAATAACTTGGTGAAGCATTTGTTGGCATAATGACCATTTGCACAGAATCTTGTACATGTATGATACTATAAAGCTAAGACTTACTCTAGTAATACAGTTGGTTTGGAGAAGAAGTTTAGATATAGTTGGTACTCATCTTCACATACATGTACCATAAATGCACAACCACTTCTCATCTAGTACAAATACAGATATACAGTTAAATATATCAAATAAATACTGTAGTGCACAGACAATCCAAAGCCACACAGAAACACACCCACGCAAGAGTAAGACATAGAACGAACCATTCATATCTCCAAATATATAATGTACACTGAAGTGAAGTACGAGGAGACTTTTTACAAACATATCATTTAATTGTTTGAACTACTTATCACTGGCACATTGGATGTGTCTTATAATGGCTGAGCCCCCCACTGAGTAAAAGTCTAAACAACAGTATATTTCAGCAATTTAAAGACTAAGAATCTTTTGTAACACCACTTTTTTTGTTACAATGACAATATCTTATTCTAACATTTTTTTATTGGTTCTCTCAAAGTATTCAATCAATATCAAAGATACGAAAATATAACATTTATTTTAAGTTAATTATAAGTGAATACATAGAGCAAAGAGAGTGAGAATGTCATTGCATACAAATTATGTAAAATTTCAATCCTACATCTGGGACAAGTTACAACTCTAAATCGATTTTGGACAACTTATTTTACGCCAAAATTAAGTCCCGGACCACTCTAACTTCAATTGACGACAAAATCGAACAACTGACCAAAAGTTCCAATAATCAACATGATGAACGTCGAAGATTTGACTCTGTATACCCAAATATATGACCCCAGGCAGATATTAGCCATCCAGATATCAAATAAACAATAAACTCAAGTTCAATGTGGTACATACCAGAGAGCAGTGATCCCGTACATGCTTAGATGCCAGGTCTGTGATGGTAGATGCTATACTCGGACCTAACAACAGTTCTCTCTGTGAGAAATAACAGTGATGACAATCAGATAAAATCTGTTCATATCTGAAATACAAGTATGATGTTATAGGCCATTCCAAATGTTATTTTTGTTTAGCCTCAACACCTTTTCGCAAAACATATCTACCCTCCAGAAAAGAAAAAAACAGAAAAAAAACTTATTATAAACTATAAATGGTTTGAAATGTATACAACATATCTGTTTTCAAGGTTTAATTTTTCAATTGTTAATTTTAGACTAGAACACATTAAATTTTGAACGATGAACACACTTGAACAATAAAGTGAAAATTAAAACACTGGACTTTCATGAAAATTAGTAACAGAATGGACAAAATGTAGATGTTTGGCTTGGGATTTGCTCAAATGTATTATTGTTACATATGTTTGAGTGAATTTCCAAACCAATTAGGAGTCAAAATTGAAAACATTGTGCTGAGTTTATAACAATAAAATTTCATGAGGTCCAACTTCAAAGGAGTCTAAAACTCAGACTCTTATTTGAGTAAAATCTCAATTTTAGCTCAGATTTCTCCTTAAGATGCTACGGGAGATCTGGACCAGGGGTGGTATTCAATATTGATTTTATTTAATTGGAGAATAAGGATAGCCAATCATAACGCCTGCTTCTGACCAAGAGTTTAATATGGTGTGATCTGATTGTTTTTTCTTATCCTTAAGTCAAGTAAGGTCAATATTGAATACCACCCCTGGACTCACTCGGGACTTTTTTCAACTCTCATTTCCAGTTGTTCCATCAATGATTTCACCCTCGGTGCGTTGGCTCGAAACTTTCCATAGAACAGTGTGAATGCATTATCAGTGCCAGTAGATGTTTCCTACAACAAACAACATAATCTTTGTATAAATCTTACATTTAGAATTAAAAAACTATAGTATGGAGAATGTGACATGACTCTTTAACTTCCATTACATGTAGCATAATTTAACAGATGGTATATCATCATTATTTATAATCCCAGTTGTATGTTTTCATAAGTGGAAAGTATCACGAAGATGCTCCAGATGCAATACCAACACAAATCTAAAGGACCCGGATTTTTTACGATTTGCTCGCGGAAATTTATATATTCAACGCAATAACCCTGTAATATATTCATGCATTAAGGTCAGGATCAAGTCAAATTCTCTGAGCTATACTGATAGTAAAACATTCATGAAATTAATATACAGTACAACCTCTGTAGAGCAACACCCTTTGGAGCTGCAACTGCTGGCTGTTGTGTAGAGGTTATTGCTCAACAGAAGTGAAATTTAAAGTAAATATCAACTAAGGGAAATTGGAAAAACTTAAATATCACCTAAGGGAAATTTGGAAGGTGTTATTGTAGAGAGGTTGTCTCTCTACAGAGGGCCTCTCTGGAGAAGTTGTACTGTATATGTATGATGAAATCTTATGTGCCACAATTTAAAAATGCTAATCATTTTAAAAAGCCAAGCCTTCACTGCACAGACAGACGTCGGATCAATTTTCATGCAGTACACAATCTTCATACTGCTTATTTGAGTATGAATGATGACCGTCACCAGTAATGCACCTGTATCACAGTATGTATTGCGATACACCGCTTCTCAGTTACGTCAAAGAATTGTTCTGTTTTCATATGGCTCTGACGGAAATGAAAACCGATGTAACGCTCTGACGGAACTCAAATGTCACGTATCCTGAGTTACGTCAGAGCGTTACATCGGTTTTCAGCTCATTTATTTGAAGCATACAAAAAAATTGTATTTTTGGTCCGGCAGTTTGTAAGACCTTACCGGACCGAGTGTCCGGCTATTTTTGCCAACCTTTGGGATGTCTGCAAACATTATTGAAGATTCATACCTTTGTATTTTTGACATGTTGTGTAGCAGTCTGTAAAATGTTCATCACATGTGTCTTCATTAGATTTAATGCTCGAGATAAACATTGTTTGAAACGTGCCAGAAAAACACTCGATTCTTTATACTGTGGCTGAAATAGAATTTTAATAATTGTCTGATTTACCAGATCAAGATCAACCATATCAGATTTGTTCACGCTTTTCTTTATATTCACAAACTACACTGAAAGAATGTGCTTACTAGTTTATAAATTGATCACTCATAATTGGTTTCAAGAAAAGAGCAACATATATTATAATTTTCTGAAATCATGTAGCTCAAGGTATATATCTGTTGGGTAAAAAACAGTTAATACTTACATTAGATTTGATATAAAGAATACATTCATCTAGACGAGACAACATCGGTACAAATGATTCATTGGTCACTGTTAATGTTGGTGATCCAAGTTTCTGAAATGATAGAAATACAATATATACATCTAAGGCAATAGCATGAATAATATCTCAGTTTTCGACCCTTTTTCTCAACATGCCATCCTTGCTAAATTCAGTTGTTTAGACTACTGTAGCCATGTACTTGTATGTATCATGTATCATAGAGGCTCACGCAGAAGACCAGGCTTGCCTATCTGTGTTCCCTCTTAAAATGAAGTTGTTACCATTATTAGTCATTATTACTCTATTTTATCAATGATTTATACAACTCAGACTTTATACTACAAGCAATTGTAAATGAAATGTTCCAATACAAAATCCTATCACATTGGAAGATTATACTTCAATATTCACATTGGTCATTCCAATAATCTGAAACTGCTAATGAAATACAATACAGATTACTGGAACATTTTTAATTACTGTATATATCATAATTGTTGAATTTACAAGGTTTTTCAAGATTTTTCGTGATTTCAATCAGTTTGCTATAGTAAGGGAATATCCCAAACGACATTATCCTGATATTAAGAACTCAGTAACAGAGAATTCACGAGCACTCGTAAAAGAGAAATAAAATCAGTACATACACTAGATATACTGTCCAATTCATTAAAGTAGGAGAGTTTATTACTGATACTCTCAGCTGTGTTTATGAGTCGAGTCTGGAATTATAAGAAACAAGATAAATCAAACATAACATTATCATATTGACATAATGAAAGTGAATACTTCATTTTCAAACTTATAAGCAGAGGTTCCATTTGACTCGGGAGTAGGGATTTCGATCCTTTAAATTTTCCAAAAGCCACATTTTGACCTTCAGGATTTTGGTTGGGAGGGTCATTTTCTTTAAAACCATGGGTACTTTGCCTATAAAATAGTAAAATTTAGTCAAAAGTATCAAAATGACCCTTCCGATTCAGAAGAAGCTAGTGGAACCTCTGTATAAGTATACAGAATTTTTTTTGTCAATGAAACTAAGATAACTATAGAAGCTCACAATCAGGTTTATAATATTAATAAAGTTGTATGATACCATATAGATTCTAATTAGTAATACATGTTATTTTCTGCATGCTGCAAATTCTGCATTTTTTGTAAATGCAAGGTGTGATAAACTTTCTTCGTACCTTATTACTGCAGCAACAGATTGTGATACAAGATGAATTTATTTTTGCGGACTAGACACTGATAGCCGCCATTTTGGATTGCCCCATGGTTAGGAGTATAATCCTTTGTTCAATTTTTCTGCAGGCATAATTTCAGCAAACTTGTTTTTAATCGCAAATAGAAATATTGTCACCGTAGAAAAAAACATGTATAAGGTAATAGATTTAATAAACAAGACACATAGACATTCAACCTGTTCCAGCAACATCAGAACAGCTTATAATGCTCACAATTAATTCTGTAATTATCCATAAGCGTAATCAAAATACTTCAGGATACATGTGCAACTATTTTCATACATCAGTGGTTAGTTAAGTTTGCAGATGACACTTCCTTATTATTAGATGGAACGGATATATCATTGAACTCTGCCCTAGACACCTTACATAGATACTCATTGATATCTGGCCTCAAAATAAACTTTGATAAGACAAAGTTAATTTGGTTAGGCTCCCTAAAATACAGTACTAGGTCAATCAAAACAAGATGGAAACTTTCATGGGGTGATACACAATTCAAATTGCTAGGCCTAATTTTTGATGTTGACTTAAATAAGATGTATGACTTAAACTTCAATGAAAAACTAAAAAATATAAAAAATAGCATATTGTATTGGAAAAGACGTAACCTAACACCTATAGGTAGAATAACAGTTGTTAAAGCAATGTTACTTCCCATATTAACTCATTTATTTATCAGCATGCCGACCCCTGACAGAATATTCATTAAAAATCTTACTGATATATTGAATGAATTTGTGTGGAAGGGTAAAAATAAAATAAAATACACAATATTTATAAAAGATTATAATGAAGGTGGCTTAAAAATGATTGATATCCCAAGTTATATAAGCAGTCTAAAAATTAAGTGGTTGAAAAATTATGTCCATAATAGCAAAAGTAAATGTTACAACCTTGTTAATTCCATCTTTGACATGGATAAACTTTTCAACTGTGGCAAATCATACTGTGGCATCATAATAGCAAAAATAAAGAACCCGTTCTGGAAAGATGTGTTAAAATCCTATATTTGCTTTCTAGATAAATTGTCTATAAGTGAGACAACACAAATACATAATATGCCACTTTTCTATAACAAAAATCTCCTTATAAATCAACAATACATATATTTACCCTCCTTCTACAAAAAAGGAATAAGATTTATTAAAGATGTAATTGATGATCAAGGAAAGTTTGTTGATATCAAATATCTAGAGGAAATAACAGGGGAAAAATTGAATTTTCTACTATACTATGGGCTTAGAAATGCTGTGAACAAGTATATTAAAGCAAAAAAAATACCATTAGAAAAAAATAATAAGTTCCTGAATCCCAGCATGAATTGCTATTTACATCCGATTCTAACAAAGAAGGATGCAAATAAATTTATATATAAAACACTGATAAAAAATGGTGAAACACCAACAAGCAAATCTAAGTGGGAATTATTAAGTAACAACAATATAGACTGGGACTTCATATACAGCTACGTCTTTAAATATACTAGAGACACATATATACAATGGTTACAAACAAGAATTGTACATAGAATTCTAGCTACCAATACACTACTTTATAAAATGAAAATTAAATCAAATAACCTATGTACGTTTTGTACAAGACATGAAGAAACAATATCCCATCTATTTTGGGAATGTTGCAGAGTAAGACCAATTATACAATTTTTGAATAATGAAATAGTACATCTGGAACCCAACTATAAAATAAATAAGATAAATCTTGTATTAGGATCTGGGAAAAAAGAGTACATACCTATTGATATTGTTCTTTTAGAATATAAAAAATATATATACCTATGTAAAAGGAAAGAAATCTTACCTAGTACTGAAAGTTTAAAGAACAGTTTAAAACTTGCATGGGAGATATATCAAAAATCAGGCATAACAGATATAGAATATAACAGATGGTCCATTGTAAGACACTTTTGTTTATAAACCTTACATTGAACTATAGGTACACTCAAGAATCAAATATTATCAAAGTACAGAAAACACAAAAAAGGTGGTGAAACTATGTTTTTTTCTGTTTTTTTGTTTGTTTATTATATTATATGAGGTTACTGTATATTGTATTAATGTAATTTTATTAACTAAGTTTATTTCTGTATATTGAATAGTAGGTAGTTTTAAACTCTGTTAGCGTAGTCTTTGAAAAGCCATTGAGCTTGTTTGTAAATATGAAAATGAGTTATACAAAATAAAATATACCAAAACCTCAAAAAAAAAAAAAAAAAAAAAAAAAAAAGTTACTAGACACTTTGGTTCTGGTGTTAGAAGAATACGGATGTCGCTATCTCTCTTTATTTATAATGGCAAACGGAAAGATACGGCCACCTGCGAGTTACTACTAACAGTTATACCTATGACAATTATATTAATGTTGCATGTGATAATACATGCATTATTGTAACAGCAAGTGTCATAGTCTACGCAGGGTCTTACTTTTAACAAACCAAGTACCCTGAACGTTCTACTGAGTGGTTTACTTTTATACGTTTGAAAAACGAGATACATAAATATGTGTGTATCTCTCGTACGATGAGAAAGATAAGCAACACAAGAAATGGGAAGAAGAAACTAACCTGTTCAGCCAACAAGTGCTCACATGCTTCATGCAGAGCATTCGTTTTTGTTGAAACGTTAATATACTGTTGCTGTAGATTCATTAGATACTCAAGACCTGAAGACACTTCCTCTAGAACCCGGTCACATTGACCACGATGTGACTCCAGATCCTCTATGTGACTTCTGTGTAAGTAGAAAAAATAACATAGTGATCAAGGTGCTGTTTTATCAAAGCACTCACGATAATTTTAAAATTACGCTCAAATTTAAACCTCATGTAATTCATTAACAGTTGCGAATAATAGTTAGGGGGTCGGTAATATTATTGATACTTCAGTAAGTGCATACCTTCAACCCACATATGTTCTTAATGTGTATTTGTTCAAGAATTATGAAGACTTTAAATTTGTGCTTAACTTTATGATTTCTGTAAGTGCTTTGATAAAACAGTACCCAGGTGAAGAATATATTTGTCGAAGAGAAAATTTAATGATGTTTGTATGGTGACCTGGAGGTTATGTGTTAATCAACATTCATAGATTACATTCTTCACAAGGCCACACCATCTACACATGGAGTCTGTTGCCAAACTGAAGTGCTACCAATCACTGGATAGCACTACATTGTATGCTAGGCAACAGTTTGCTTCTAAAAAGCACTACATAGCAGACGAAGCAAACAATTTATATACTACCAATGAGCTCTCACAGATAGCAGACTGTTGCACAACAAAGCCCTATTGAATGCTCCTGAAGTGGACTGTTACACAAGAAAGTGCTTGGTAATGCTTGCCTAACAAAGTGCTGAAACGGTATGCTATCAGCATTGGCGAGCATTGCTTGCTGGTAGTGTGTCCATCTCCCTTCATTGAAGTTGATTCTAGGACCGAGATGATTACTAGGTTAATCGGATACGATTTAGTTACAACCTGAAATCGGTTTCAAGTTTGCAAAAAAAGTATTCTTTAAGTAATTTTCATTTACTGGTATTGAGACATACATGTACATACCCCTGAAGATTTATTATCAGAGTAAGAAATTAATACCGTTAAGGGTTAATATGATTTGAGGTCAACAAGATATTTACCTGTATGGTAGATCTGATTCTCTCTCGATGTCACTCTCTACATCAGCAAACCAGGAGAAAAACTGCAAATATACATGTATACAATATTTAAATTAAATGTAATATAATCTAAATTACCAAACCATGTCACAGTATATTCCACAGTGTATTAACGAATCAACTTCCTGTTATCGCAATAAGGAGTACACGTTGAACTGTATAGTCTTGCAATGAGTCGTACAGTGATAGAAAATCACCGGATGTTTCAATCACAATAAGTCATAAAAGTTGAATTGTATAGTATTCCAATAAGTCGTACAGTGATTTGGCTTATACGCGGTGATTCAGTCTGACATTGTAGTATGCCATATAACATCTGTTATATACCTAAGAATTAGGAAAATGTGATAATAAGAACATGGAAAATAAGTCTTATGTGCAGTCTTGAATATCAAGTACATCAAATGAAGCATCATGCTGTCAGTCATGTAGACAGGACTCTTTATAGAAGCAACCTTACCTGCTGAGCATTTTCGATTTTTCCCTCATTAGCGAGACCCGTTCTTGTGAGATATTGATGTACTGGGTCATTCTCTTGGATGTTACTCTCTTCCTTGGGTAACACTGGTAGCACTGACGATGGAATATCATCAACAGGTAACTGAAAAAGTTAACGTTTTAATATATCAATGTAATACTGTAAAATCATTAATATTCGTGGGGGATTAAATTTCGTGGATTTCGTGGATGACCTCAACCACGTAATCAAATCCCAACGAACAATTTTACCAACTAATTAATATGTAAATTGACAATGTGCAAATTTACCGCGGCCGTAATTTTTGTTTACAAATTACAGGTTTAAATAAGTCCCTTTATGAGTCTACGATTTAATGAACGAATACCATATACTAAGTAACATAAGTCAAAATATCACAAAATAGGCCCATCTGGGGGCATGGTGAATGAAACTTTACCTATATCTCATTGTTTGGTACTTCAAGGGCCATAACTCAATAAGGCCTGGGCGATTGGGCTCATGCTCTAACTGGTCCTAGATAATTATTATGCATAGTAACATTGTCACCAAGTTTAAAGATGATCAGATGAAAAATGTTGGAATTTGAGAACAGATTTGCTTTTTTGGTAAACCAAGAGCTATAATCCAAGAAGGCCAGTACCAATTGGGCTCATAATCGAACTTGGCATAGATATTAATATGCCTATTAACATTGTTATCAATTTTGATGATGATCAGATAGAACTTTTTTAATTACCGGTAGAGTACAGACAAGGCTAATTTCACTTTATTTTGGGTAATTCAAGGGCCACAATTTAAGAAGACCTGGTCTGATTGGGCTCATAATTGAACTTGGCCTTAATATTTTTCCCATCAACATTGTCAGTTTGAAGATGATCCGATGAAAACTGTTTGAATTAGAACAGACAAATTACGGGACACACGCTCGCCAAGGGTGTTAACATAATATATTAAATAATATGTCCCTACGGGCGTATATAAATGAATCCACATGAAATGTACAGCTGCCAAGGTCAACTCATTTTCAGAAAATCGCTAATGTTTTTAGACTGTATGACGTCATTCAATGTCGTACAATTCAGTCATATCAACACATGGTAGGCGAGACCATTGCTTTTCTGAACCAATTGGTGTTTGCCAGTCAGAGATGATTGACATTGAATTAAAGATTGACAGTAAAATTAAAGTTCATTAACACTGTCCTCAATTAAGTGTGATTTAATTCCATTCTGTCTTTATTTTTTCTGATCATTAAAACATGAAACCAAACTCTGTCTATATTCTATGTGCCGCTTGTTGTAACAATTTTGGTGTTGACCAATCAAATCACTTGATTGACGAGTACAAATATGGAAATATGTTGCCGTCTGCCAACAGTTGCGACATTTTAGTAATCGGTAATTACTTCGAAGCAGTATGGTACCTGTCTATATGTTGGTAGCTTGATGCTAAAATTCTTAAAAGTTGATAATTTTCGCATGCATGTCAACTGGAAACTGGGTCACCATTGTAGCTTTTACTTTATGACTTTATAAATTTGTAGTTTTACGAGGCGATATACAATGCATGTAGATGTTCGTTCACACATGTTGTAGGGACTATAGTGCTCTTGAGGTAATATTGTTGTATCAATTTGCTAATACCACAACCATACATTTTAAGTTACTTTGAGACTGTGGATTTTCTATTTTTACTGCATCATAAAAAATGTTGTTTCTATTGTACATGCAATTTTAGTGGACTCGCTAAAACATTGCTGGGTGAATCTAAATAAACATACCAAGGTGTGTAACTACGCATGATGACTAATTTTCCTAGTGCTAAATTGCTCAGCTATGATGTTTGATGCTTGTAGCTCCAGTGATTTTTTTCCTTCTTTGTTTGCTAACATTAAACGGTACCTTCCCCATTTGAAAAAGCTATAATTTTCCCAAATTTGAAAGGAGAAATTCCCAATGAACATTTCAAAAAAAAATAACGAAGTTATGAACATTTTTGACAAGAGGTCAAGCATGAAAGTGTACAGAAACCAGTAAACAGTCACTGTAATCTCTTTTTTCTGTTTTATTTGGCCTTTCTGATTCATGAAAATTCCCAATTTTGAGTTGTCACAACACAAAAATTCCCAATAAGAATGGACCCGGACCCTTCACCAAAGAGGCAAAAAAATCACTGAGCTCAAATCATAGGTATTCAGCATGTTGGGGTTTTAAGATGTTGGCATATTCATATAAGATACCCGCAAATTTGTAAAAAAGGTGTGATAGGGTGTTCGCAACGCCCCTCCAATCCCGGGAATGAGTCACACAATACAGGTATTAATTTATGCGCGACTCAAGAGGGTGGTTTAGACCCACTTGAATTTAGATACATGATCTTTGGTCCCGCTTTTTTCATTTACGGACATCAGGATAAGAGCTCTGTTTTATTACCCTATTAATCTTCCGCTGATATCATAGAGATCTTTCTGGTTTAGAACCAAAGAAGGGATTCATCTAAATGTCCAAATAATACAGCCGCGGTGACATACGATGCATTATACCATGTGACACGTCGTTGACCAATTATGTACATGTAGCAGGGGGTCTTTTCCACTGATTACTAATTCAGATTATGGTTTTAAAGACACTTAATGGTTTTGAAAATGTGTATAAATATTGGTATTCATATGTGCACTTCAAAAGAATACCGGACTGTCATACAATTTTCTCTACATACATGAATTAGGTATTTGATAATTCTAGAACACAAACGCCAGTGCGTGCAATTTCGTTATAAATTTTCCTCATTATATTCTTTTAATTAAAAGACGTAATTATATAATTAGTATAATATTTTTATTTTTAATACCATGGAGACTATTGTGAATAAGCATGTCTGCGCGGTGGTGGATTTACTTAAAATTGCAAGTTTATTTCGACGTGTGTTATTCTCGATATCGACATTACAGGATAAAACCCGTTTCTCCGGATTCGAAATTTCACTGTCAGAGGGGTAGCCATTCGGAAAACCTCGTACATTTCTGTTGAATCATCACTGCCGCTTCCGTAGCTCGATACCGATGACGAGAAAATATACGCATTTTTCCAGTAAAACATATTATTTAGGCTAAAATATTGTCAGCGAGATCGTCAATAAAGTGTTATCATTGTGTTCAAATTTAGCTAAAATAATCACGATTAACGTATCTGGTTGCTCTATACGCTATATGCTTTAATCACCCTGATGTATATTCGGAATATCTCGCACATTGCCGTTCAATAAATTCCGTAATCCCGGAAAACAGGTTTTAACCAGGAATGTAGATATGGTGAATGGATGATTGTTAAAATAATTTAATTGGTGAGATCTTCATAAAAATATCGTAAATCAATTTGTATAAGGTCAAAATACGGGTTCCTTATAAATTACTAACTATGGAATAGAACCATAGCTTCAGCCAAACATAGGGGGATTCACTAAAGTGACGGCTAAAGTTAATGGTATCGGACCAGTAGCCGAACAAAAATGGAGGTTTTTACTGAGTTTAAATTTAAAAAAATAATCGGCAATTTTATAAACTTAAGCCTTTCCCCCTTCTAGAAATGTAAACAACTCCAGCCTCGTCTGCCATGTGTCCCAAAACAGGGGCTCCAAAAAGGTCACTAATTGGTTAGTCTACTGTACCAGTATCCGAACAGATGCTTCATCGGCCGATTAAACGACATTTATAGCTAAAATATGAACTATTTTTGTTTTAAAGAATGTAAATAACCCTTACTAGATTTTCCGTCACTCGTCAAAATGTGTGTGGCTATCTGCCAACTCGTACCGTACTAAAACCTTACACCATCTCATGCACTCAATTATCACATAGTGCAATCCACCGGAGAAGCACTTTGGTACAGTTTATCATCAGTATCAATTTTCATAATCATGAAATGTGATTCATAGCGGCTACTTCATATTCACGTAAATGATTACGACACTCTAATACGAAATTTTCTTTAATCAAGGGAGATTAATCATACCATTTGCAAATTATAATTTTAGTGGATTATTTCCCTTGATTGACTAAAAATATGGCGCTGATCTAATACACGTTTCAAACGGTAAAATTTCTTGGTTTTGTCCATTTTTTAAGATTTCTTTATTTAGATTAAGCTATTTTAATGCATAATAAACATTTTAAGAAACTTTTTAGAGATCGTTTGGGGAAAGATTTGCGCGTGCATACAAGAGTCGTTCGGAATCCCTCAGATGTAAACAAAACAGAAAGTGGGTGGGGTAATAAATAAAGTAGAATTTCTTTTATTTGGGTAAAGAAACTTTACACGAAGCCACGCATGTTAATTAAATGTATATGACACTCTATATTAACGTAATTATGCTGTCGCTTACACATATCGATCGGCCGATTAACAATGTTACCGCGTTAAGCGTAAAACGCACTAGTCAAATTCTACCCTGCTTTATGTAAGACCTCATAATTTTCGTATCTATTATCCGATTTTAAATATTTAAAGCTTGTAATGAAGCAGAGATATATGTCTGTATTATTCATCATGATACCCTAATTATTAAATCCGAGGCGAGGAGTAAGAATGCGTTCCGCGTAAAAGTAAGTTTAAAATACCCCTTTTTTTACCAAATAAAAATACAACCAACGGTCAAAAATCATCAAATATGAATTTAATTTTCGATCGATTTTGTTCATTAAAACTTGTTTTAAAAGCTAATACTTTAAGGTTTTATAAAATGTAAAACTTATTTATAAAGCATTTGTGAGTTGTCGACCACCAACGATTTGATTAAACTTCGTGCATTTATGTACTAATTATTGCAAATAAATTTTCAAAATGGCGGAATAACGTCGAAACGCGTGTGAAACGGGCACCTGCACACCTTCCATGCGCTAATTGAAAACATATTTTTGATTGAAACTTGTTTAAATTGTGAGATTAAATACGTTTTGAGGTACTGGTTGTACTTTTTTCTGGTTTCTATTGGTTCTGTCTTTACAAAATGGAGTCAAAAATAGTGATTTTTGTCACGATGTGGGACTATTTTTTTCGGTAGCTGTATTGAACTTGCGGACTTATTGCCCAATGTTAATTATAAAATGGCAATTATTTACAATATAACCTGCTATTAAATGCATTTTGAGAGGTATTGGTTGCATTAAATTACGAACCATGATGCTAGCTTTTGAAAAAATCGCCACAAAAGATGATCAATGGTCGGCGTAGTTTACATCAAACATTATTATGAATACGTCCGTTCTGTTTTATTGCGGTCGACAACTCGCAAATGCTTTAAAAATAAGTGTTTCATTTTATAAAACCTTACAGTATTGGCTTTTAAAATAAGCTTTAATGAACAAAATCGATCGAAAATTAAATTCATGTTTGATGATTTTCGACCGTTGATTGAATTTTTATTTGGTAAAAAACGGGATATTTTAAACTTACTTTTACGCGGAACAGATTCTTACTTGTCGCCGTGGATTTAATAACTAGGGTATCGTGATAAATGTTGTATTAATAGACAGGTATATATCTCTGCTTCATTACAAGTTTAAATATTTAAAATCGGATAATAGATAAGACAATTATGAGGTCTTACATAAAGCAGGGTAGAATTTGACTAGTGCGTTTTACGCTTAACGCGGTAACATTGTTAATCGGCCTATCGATATGTGTGAGCGACAGCATATTACCCCTTTTACGTACGTTAATATAGAGTGTCATATACATTTAATTAACATGCGTGACGAAGCATACTTATGTGATAGAGCTCCAAAACAAACAGTATCCACTTTCTGAAGAGATTCAGGAGAGGAGAAATAACGATCGTTCGGATACTGGTACTGTTCGGCTACTGGTCACAGTAAGGACTGTAACTCTAGCCACTTCCAAAAAGTAATATTGTCAGGGGCCATAACTCTTCTACTACAGGATGAATCTAAATGAAATGTTCAAGGGCTAATTAACAGTTGCTAGTTAAACATGAAACAAGTTAAATTTACGGCCTGATTTTGTTGGTTTCCGATTTATTTAGTGTTTTTTTACCTAAAAAGTAAAACTTCCCCATTCCCCACCCACCTAGAAATTAATGACAAGAAATAAATGGCATTACATCAGACGGTATGGGTCTGTCACTGGAAAAACTTGTCAGCTCAATAAAGATATCCTTTTGAAGATTAGAAAGCGGTGCTTTCGGAGCATTTTGCGAGTCCCATTGCGACAAACGCTCACGTAGTTTCTTCTGATCAACATTTGACGTTGACGTGGACGCCATTTTTATAGTTAATAGTAACAATTCATTTTAAACGAAAATATTATTAACTTAATTTTTATGTTATAATGAATAAGAAAGATATTGATATGTTAAAAAAACTTATTTACGATAAAAGTTAATATTTAACAAACTTATTTTGTTGTGAGGAAGAAATAAATAATTTTGTTTTTTTTAAATTATTTCGTCAAATGTTAATTCGTCTATTGTTATTTATTTTTGTTCGGTGTCAGACAGTGACAGCATCAAAATGACATCTATTTATCGTAAAGATTGACGATTTGAACAGAATATTTTACTTGAAATCGTTAGAGTGAAAGTTAGCCCTTTAACTGAGATGGCAAGTATGTCGTCTGACAGTGAGATGGATGAATTCTACGATGCTGAAGATGTTACACCCAGCAGGTATAAAACCCAAACCAGTAAAATGTAAACAACTTTTTATATCAGAGTTATCATTTTGCTATGTCAACATTTATTTACTCTATGGATATTTGGCGTAATGCTGGATGGTTAACGATTAAGACAACATATAGAACCCACTCAGACCAACAAAATTTCAAATCCATTATCTTTTTCTTCTGCTGAACACCTCTGCAGCCAGCACGTACCCTACTATTTTATACTTCCCCATGTCAATTCAATCTTCTCATTGTTTACCTATATTAAGAAAGGCGAATATCAGAAAATTGAGTGCATGTCACATAAGTTGTCGTATTTTTTTATTTATTCACTCAAATGCTATATTACGGGTATCAGCGTGTAGCGAAGATATTTCACTTTCCGGATATATAAACAGTTCAGTCCTTAAATACACACCCTTAAGGTTCACTCTAAGAGGCAAAAATGTGTATTTTTCTTCAGTGAATTAAATACCTTTTCTGGATAATGACCCATAAGTCTCATGTATCATTGTGTTGCTTAAAGTTCAAATAATCTATATCAGCAAGTGTTTTTGTTATATTCACTTGTTATAAAAATATATTTATAAAGGTTAATTACATAAAAGGTATACATTTTTCAAAATGTCAGTCTCATTTATTTGGTAACAAAATGTTCGAAAAATTAGAAGTTTTAGTTGTCAAATATTTGATCAAGGTCATGCCTGCCCATTTATTTATGTAAAAGCAGCCAAAATGCATTTATTTTGAACAACAAAATACATCAACATGAATTACAATCTACCACATGTGTATGTGTGAAAGCCTACTTTTAATAAATCCTAAATAGTTTAGGGTATGGTGGACCTGATCGACCAGATAGTAAATTACAGTTGTTGGTTTGTCTATATCCGATTTTCTCGGGTCTATAAGACTTAAAGCTGGATTATTTTGGCAAGTTTTAAGTTGCCACAAAAGAACTGCAACAGGTTTATGGAAAATTAATTAAAGCTTTGGTATTTCTGTCAATAATAAACATATTTTAGTAAGGTATTCATTTCCACTGTACTTTATTTGTTTATATACCAAAGAAATGCCTTATTTATCTTTAGTCGTACTGGTCCCTGATAATTGTTGCTCGGTCCGTTAGCCCGTTTCTTTTGATATGGGAAAAACTGCTGTAATTGGTCAGTTTGTGAGTTAAAATGGTTTAATATTACTCAAAAACTAATTTCAGACGATAATTTAGCATGGCATTAACCTCACACCGTACATAAACTAACCGAGCACGTTGAAACATTTGCACGGACTATTCGTGTGGATTGAAATATTTTGACAGCTACATGTATTGACCGATTTTACACAAACTGTAGGTGATCGAGCAACGATCGACACAATCGAATTACAAAACAGTGTTTGCAATGATTATACCAACATAATTAACATAAGGATTATTTAAAAACGCATATTGCTTTTGTAATTTGGCTAAAATAAAGTTTGACTGGAAGCCTCGTAACACATCTCAAATTATCAATTCGCTAACATGTGCAGCATGTGTTGAGATAGGAAAATGCTGATATTGATGTTTCATTGGGACTAAAATTAAACCGTAAGTAATATATTGTAGTCGATGTCATCCTTCGTTGTGAACGACGCATTATGAACACAGCATCATAATGGATTCGTCGATTAACTGTCGCACTACTTTAATCATCTTTGGCGTATGAATATAAATTTGTTACACAGCGCGAAATTCGTAAACAAACGAGATGACAACAGTTACTGTAATAAATACTTGGATTTCTATGTTATTATCGTATGACCGTTTGTAAAGTTGATATATTATGAATGCAATAAAGTTCATTATTCGATCTGGCAATCGATTATGTTGATTAGTGTGTTTGAAAAACATGTTGCTATACATTTACTGCGGTGACAGAAGGGAGAAAACATGGCAACTTCCTTCAAGTTGTAAAAATTAGACATCGACATGAAGGTGTTTTTCTTGTTAACAAAACACCAGCATCTAATTTCAAGCCTGGCATGCCCTTGCGACGATTGCAATGCTTATAAAGTATTGCCAATGAGTTTGTATTATAAAATGCAATAATGATAACGTTTAACATTTTGAAAAAAATGTTGTATTTTTCATTCGAAAATCGCCTTTATTTTAGTGTTAGCATTTGGATTAGGCAACTATATGGTACATTTTACACCACACGCAAGTGCTACAATGGTTTTGTTATCATACATAATAAAAGCAAATGGTATATGCTGTTTGTAAATATCTTTTTTCAAGTGTGTGTTTTTCAAGCATTTTCAAGGGTTATGATCTACCTTAACACAATATAAGTCAGAATCGCGAATTTGGTTTGGTCACCAATTTAGAAGTTCAGTATATACAACGGAAACAAATGGAAATGGCCAAGCTTTCACTATTGAACAACTATGAATGACGCGACACGCAGTCTAGCCAATCAAACGATCACTTCGAAATCTGTTGAGGTCGAAAGGTTATCGGAATACTAAATAGAATTGGAAATTGACGGTGGCGAATTTCGTACATTTTTTTTAATTATCGATCTATTGAAATATTGCGATGTTTAATTGGCATGTGAGGTAAATTATTTAGTTACACTAACTGAAAGGATGACTAGCTAGGCCCGTTTGTGAAGCATACATTCTGTTTTAAGGCAAAATTCACGTTTACAAGCGTGGAAATCTGGGTTTTGCTGATGTGTAAAGGGTGTGTATTTAAGGACTAAAGTGTTGATATTTCCTGAAAGTAAAATAAAGTAGCTACACGCTGATACCCGTAATACTACACGGCTACAAATGTGAAAGGCACTTTTATAATCGGCAATTCTGTTAGTAGCCTGTCATAGATAGTAAACAGTGGTAAAATCTGATTTGGCTAGGGGAGTGTTTGGGTACGTGCTGACTGCCTATGCTTTCGATTATTATTGGCCGTGTCACGGTGTGCATGGCGGATAAATTAAAAGTAAAAGAATAGAGATAAAAATACTGGAAGCGAAAACCCACTTGTAATTACGAGTAGACATTGACAACAGGCGAGTGAATCTTACAGTAACGCTCGTCATGCAGGATGAGTGGAATTTCTGGCCACAAGCAATCATAGGCAATCTGTCGACGACATGGAAACCACGGACATGTTTGACACTTTACCATCTAACATTCGTACACCATGTTTCTATATCCTGCCAAACTCTTAGTTCTTTATTGGTAAAGTAATTAATGGAGGCTGTTGTTAATTTTATAAAATTATTATGAACTTAAAAGTAAAAGATCTAACAAAATGTAGCATCACAATAATCTTGATTAATTACTCTTAAATTTGAAATCTAATTTAAAAATGAGTTTAATTCCGTGAATTTATGTTGAGTTACGAATTTATAAACATAAAATAACTAAATTATAGCAACACTGTAACAAAACATAGGACACTTAGTTGGAATGAATATCATTGCTCTACGTGGTATTGGTGACTAATAATTTATGAAGTATATATTGAATCAATGTGTTGTAGATCCATGTTGGAAAGTATGGTATCTACAGAGGACGATGAACTAGCTGAAGAAGAAAGAAAACTATTGGAACAAAAAAGACAGTTGGAAGAAAGGTATGCTAGTATATGCTGGGTTTTATCAACTTAGAGGTGGGGTCCTTAGTCGTGTATTTTTGGTCAAAGATAAAAATATTTTGGTATTACCCATGCTAAGTTTGTTTTGAGGAAAAACAGCATAATTTTAAAGATATAAAGTTATATGTTTTTTTCATTCAAGGAGATTATATATAGTAAAAATAAGTTTACCTCGATAGCCGCCATTAATGTCCTCTTTGAGTGTAGGAAGTTTCTGGTTAGATCCCTGGCCGCGACTTACAAAGCTGTTAAAAATGGTACTGGTATTTATCTCGCTTGCTTGACACTCAGCATTGTTCGTTCCAGGTAACTGCTAGTTCACCTGGTATCAGGATATCTTAACTGGGGCAGTCTTCATATGACTGAAATACTGTTGACCATTGGGACAGTCCAACATCATTTAAAAAAAAATAGAAAACTTTTACAATGACTATATTTATGCCTTCTCTGTACATTTAAGATTAATTTTGGTGTTTGTTAATTACATGTACAATATATATATATATTTAAAGACGCGAATGTTAATTACAATATTTATATTTAAAGACGCGAATGTTAATTACAATATTTATATTTAAAGACACAAATGCTAATTACAATATTTATATTTAAAGACGCGAATATTAATTTAAATATTTATATTTAAAGACACTAATGTTAATTACAATATTTATATTTAAAGACACTAATGTTAATTACAATATTTATATTTAAAGACACAAATGTTAATTACAATATTTATATTTAAAGACGCAAATGTTAATTACAATATTTATATTAAAGACGTGAATGTTAATTACAATATTTATATTTAAAGACGCGAATATTAATTACAATATTTATATTTAAGGACACGAACGTTAATTACAATATTTATGTTTAAGGACACTAATGTTAATTACAATATTTAAGGACACGAATGTTAATTACAATATTGATATTTAAAGACACTAATGTTAATTACAATATTTATATTTAAGGACACGAATGATAATTACAATATTTATATTTAAGGACACGAATGTTAATTACAATATTTATATTTAAAGACGCGAGAGAGAAGATCAGGAATTGAAAAAGAGACTTGAAGCTTTGAAAATGAAAAAACATGGACACAAGAAAAAACCAGGGGTGAGTTGGTATCCAATTTACGGAGAATGATATACAAGTTCTGTAAAATCCCATATTTTTGTGTGTATTCAATTTTGTAGATTGACAAAACATGGAAGGATAAAACCATGTCATGTAGTTGGTTGTTCAATAAATTGTGGTAGACTATGAAATCTGCGGAATTCAACTCCCTCGAAAAATAATGATTTTACAGTATTCTAAGTCACTGGTAGTTTATTTTACAATTCAGAAAGTCATTGACAAATGATGAAAATACATGACTTGCAGAGGTTCCATTTGACTCAGGAGTAGGAGTTTTGACCCTTGAAATGTCCAAAAAGCCACATTTTGGTTTGAAGGGTCATTTTCTCTCTAAATTATGGATAGTTTGCCTATAAAATAGTAAAAATTAGTTATAAAGTATCAAAATGACACTTCTGAAGCTAGTGCAACCCCTGGATTTGGGTAAATACTATTATATTGTGGTGACAAGTATAACTACACTACATAACAATGTAAACATTATTTGTTACATATTTAATTTTAAACCAAGATGTCCTCAAAAGGTAGCAGTGTATTAAATGGGACATATATGGTATGTATTTCTTTCCATTATGAAAACTGATGAACTGTATCATGTTTCTTCTTCCTTCTACATTCTTCCTTTTTTGTTATATTTAAAATTATCACATGTATGGGTATTTTATGACTTGAAACTTCCTGTTGTTAAACGACAGTACTGTTTATATTGTGTTTCTATTGTGATCATTCTGTCTGTAATAGTTAGTTTATGGTTTAACCGATTTGAAATTTAATCACAGTTACTAAGTTTGATTGAATTTTTGAATAATTCATGTATTTTATTATTCCAGGAAATGGATAAAAATGAAGAAATGGAGAGACGACGAAAGAAACATGAGGAACTGAGAAGAAAAATGACCGAGAAGGGAGATTACTCTGAAAGTTCCCCTTCCTCGTCGGACTCAGAATTGGATGACCTAGACTCTAATAATAGACAGAAAAGAAATGCTTCTCGACCACTTTCACAAAAGTCTGAACATGAAGTAGTCACCTCTCCGACGTCATCGAGCAGTGATCAGGCTGATAAATTTGGAGGGTATTCTGTGAATATTAACTCTTCTCACCCAGAGAAAGAAAAGTTGAGCAAGCACCTGCAGGACTTTGTTGTTGATGTTGTGGATGTTTCTAAATCGAGTACAAACTCTTCCAAGTCTAGTACTGTAGACCATAACTTTGATGTGCAAAATTTAATTGAGAACGTGATTCAGGAAAGTCAGTTATTAAGTGATGATAACGGTGCTAATGAGCCGGATATTGTAAGAAGTACCAAAACACGGACTCCACCTACTACCCTTCAGACTAACACCCCTCAAGTACCAGTAATAGTGACACCTAGTAATGAACATATAGCACCATCTGGTGGCGACACAAGCATAGCACCCTCAGGAAATGTAGCACATTTTGTTGAACCAGTGGCTCCACCTAGACGAAAAAAGAAAGGAAAAACATTATCGTTGCGGCGGCGAGGAAGCTCAGATAATCTTGTAAGTAGCTTTATTAATAGGTTAAAATGGAAATAATTCTTATAAATAAAACTGAAACACCATTGACATTTGTCAAAATAAGCCGACATTTGCCAGTTTCATTAATGAGCTCTTAGGTTAGAAGTAAGACATGTACTTTGTAGCAGGGCTGAGTATCGATCGAAATGATCGATACGATATTTGTATCGATATAGAATGATTGATATATCGTTTGATATGTTATTCCTATGAAATAAAAAGTTGAATAAAACTGAGAAACATTTCCTATGTGGTTACTAGTCAGGGGTTTCTGTGGTTAAAAGTTGGCACCAACATTTACATCAAATACCATCTAGCCCCAAATAACAGACTTCGTATTGTACGAAAACAATGTCAGGTACTCGTTTAATCAAACCCGCTGTGCCGCCCATTATAACCTTTCAAACGATCGCTGCTGAAGTGGGCAATAAAAACAACACAAAAAACCAAACAAAATATATTTTTTTTATCGATACGTGAACGCTCGATACAGTATATCGACCTAACCCTAAATACCGGTCTTCGTTTCGATACGTGAACCGGTACTCAGCCCTACTTTGTAGTCTATGTAATCAACTGTTAGGAATTCAAATGCAAAAGTAAAAACATTATAAATTAATAAAATTAATAAATAATATATGAACTGATATACTGTATAAGTGGTTAAGTTTGCGTCATAGAAATGTTCATGTTTTTCGCAAATGACCTATTTTGCAAACATTTCCGCTAGCGAAAATTACGGCCTAACTGTTGTCAATATATAAAAACCTTTTGAAATCTCTTTTTCATGAACATTAATGTATGCAAAATGCCTGGAATTACCAATTTGCGAAATTTTCGACACATGAAAATATCCACTTGTACAGTATATTATTTGTATTACAGCCGGGATCAAATAGAAGTAGTGTCTCCAGTCTACCATCCGTTGACGGATCATCATGTGATCCACAATCTCCGGGTCTTCCACCAGAACATAGTCCGTTCCACGTGAACTTGGATCAATTTAAAGATGACCTTGAACATTCTTTAGATCTCCATTCAGTGATACGCTCTGGAAAAAGACATATCAAATCAGAGGTAACAATGGTTGGTTTAATCCATTACTCCATCATAGAAATGCCAATATGTTCAGTTGTATGTCCATACATTGGTGAATTAATATATAATCCTTGTGATTAGATTTGATAGTGAGAGCTTTATTGCAATTTAAGGGATGGGGTTCTTGTCCTATACCAATTTTGAAGCCCAATTTAAGGGTTGTGGCTGTAGTCATACCCCTATTTCACAAAAAGTATGTTAATCTGATCTCATATAATTGCTTAGCAACATGCTCAAGATTCTATTAGCAGATACAGTTGTACACACACAAATTACATAATCAAAACAGCATGCTAATAGTTCACACTAGTTACAATATTTTTTCAACTCCTTATATACAAATGTAGCAAACTATTATCCAAACCATACTTTATGAAATGTGCTTAAATAACCTACGTAAGTATAATACTAAGTTAATTATCAGACTCTATAAGTTAATTTCTTAACTTAAGTATTCTGTTTGGCCCCAGTCCTGTCATTCCTAGAGCATGATTTGTGTTTTTACTTTGGACAGGAAGCAGAAATACGTGCGGTCAACTCTGACCATGATTCTCCGCGTGATACTCTAGATACTTCACAACCTCCTGGTACCCGGCTTCATAAATCTACCAGTCTGGATCGTGATGGTAAACTTAGCAAGGGTTCAAGCCTTGAAAGAGAGGGCAAACTGAGTAAGGGATCTAGTCTGGAAAGAGAAGGGAAGTCAAGTAAGGGGTCAAGCTTAGAAAAGTCCAGTAAGGGGTCAAGTCTAGAAAAGGATGGTAAGAAGAGTAAGAATACCAGTCTTGACAGGTGAATACTATAGGGACGTTTTCATCACTTACCTTTGTATTATGAGCACACGTAGATAGACCAAAATTGTTCTTGATCAATATATAACAGCTTGGCTATGATCCTCAAAGTCAACCATAATGCTTATCATTGCAACGAGTACCCGAGTACTCAAAAGTCTGATTATCAAATAGTAAAATCAGTACTCGAGTACTTGGAAAAAGATATTAAAAATAATTGTTAATCCTGATCATGCTATGTAATGTTATTATGTTATCAGTAAGTTATGCCTATGGGATCTTGTAGTTGGTGGAACTTTGGGATTTCCATATTTTATTGATCTATATGTTTTTAACTGTCTCAACTGCTTATGATGATGCTGATGTTGTTGTTGTTTGTGATGGACTGAGATATTCAATGATTCATAGTGCACGGTTTTCCTCTGCCATACTGGCCAATGACCTTCGACTTCCAGGGATAATGCTGATGTAATTAAATGTTCATGTGCTTATTGTAGAATTCATCATTTCAGACATAGTAAATCATCTTCAAGTGTTGAGAAATCTGAAAGACGACGATCCAGACATACAAGTGGAACAGATAATGTACGGAGAAAGGAATCTGTGAATCGTCCACAAGCTGGAGCTGGTGATGCACTCACTGATGAGGTAAACTATTCCTCAGTCCCGAGCTTGTGTCAGGGGTTTGTGGTGGGGTGTGTTTAGTTCAACTGTCACAAAGTGACCAGTGAGCTTTTGTGATCACTCTCCGTCTGTTGTCCATCCATCGTCATTGATTTGCTAGAAGGCACAATTTTGGTCTAATCTTTTTGAAACATGGTCATGATGATCTTCTCAGCAAAGCTAGGTCAAGTTTGATATTGGGTCATCTGGAGTAAAAAAAACTAGGTCACAAGGTCTAATCATACAAAAACCTTGTGCAGTCGCTAGAGGTTACAATTTTAGCCGAATCTTTATGAAAGTCTGTTACAATGATTATCTCAACAAAATCTAGACCAAGTTGATATTGGATCATCTGGGGTCAAAAACTAGGTCACTATGTCAAATAATAGAAAAACCTTGTGAAGTCTCTAGAGATCATTTTTTTGGCCTAATCTTCATGAAATTTGGTCACCATGATCATCTCCAAAAAATCTAAGTCAATTTTGATATTGAGTCATCTGGGGTCTAAAACTAGGTCACAAGGTCAAATCATTAAATAACCTGGCAATAGAGGCTGAATTTTCTTTAATCTTTTCAGAAAATGTAAATGATTACTTAGGGTTTGCGTGCTCTACTACAACAGGTGAGCGATCTAGGTCCAGGGCCCTCTTGTTTAAGGGGTTTGTATAAGGGTTTTGTTTCATGGGTTTTGTCTGTTAGACAATTCACCGTTAACACTCTAGCACTTTCAATTTTGCTTTGATCTTCACCAAACTTGGTCAGTAGTTGTATTTCAATGTTTGAAGTTCGAAGTTGGGTCATTTGGGGTCAAAAACTAAGTCAAAAGGTTAAATAATAGCAAAACCTTATTAACACTCTGAAGGTCACATTTTTGCTTTAATCTTCACCAAACTTGGTGAGTAGTTGTTTCTCAATGAAATCTAGGTCAAGTTTGAAGTTGGGTCATGTGGGTAAAAAAACTAGGTCAATATGTCAAATAATAGCAAAACCTTTTTAACACTCTGGAGACCTCAGTTTTGCTTTAATCTTCATCAAGTTTAGTCAATATGTTTATCTTGATGACCTTAAGGTCAAGTTAAAAGTTTGGCCATGTTTAGCAGGTGAGCGCCCCAGGATCTATGATCCTCTTGTACTTCAAAAGTCATATTTCCCAGTGATGGTATCTTTCTGAAAGACATTTTAACTTGGCAGTCTATCAGGCTCATATGTTCTGTGAGATACACTGTATAAAGGTTTAAGGTAGAAAATTGGAAATATTGGGAAATTTCATGAAATTACAAAATTTGCTGATATCTTTCCTAGTGTGTTATTCGGCCTACAAAGAATGCTACAAAGAAGGAACAAAATCTCTCATATTTCTGCATAATTTGCTAACTTTGTGACCAGCGAAAATAGCCACTAAAAGTCCTACAGCAGTAACCTTGATACTTTCTCCCTGTGTTTCAGGAGATTTTAATGAATGTGATGGTAAAGAATCTAGATACTGGGGAGCTGGTACCACTGAAAGATGCTGACCAGAAACTACCTAAATGTGTGGATCCCTTAATTCTACATATAATGGAAAGAACCAATGATTATCCTAGGTAAGTTGGTTACCATAGCAACATGATTCTTCTCTTTATTTCATTATGTGATGGTTCCCTTTTTTCTCTGTTGTTCTTATACTCTGTTGAGTTTCATGAATAAGATTTCGTTCAGTATATATATGCTATGAAGAGGTCATATTCATTGGTGTGCTGGCCCTTCACAGAATTGGCTGCGGCAATGGTGGGATTTATGCTTACGGAGATAAATTTGATGTGGGTGTATGTTACATTTGATTTATTTTGTTTATTAAAGATTAAATGTCACTGGAGCAGACTGCAACAAATTTGTTTCGGGGAGTTAGTAATTATTTTTAATTATTCAACTTTCCTTAGATACACCGGCTGCATGGGTTTCCACTGTACATTCAAACCTGTTCATAAAGACCAACCATGGAAATAGCAATAAAGTAGTCTTTGTTGACATTGCAGGTTCAATATTATTGGAAATTGTCTGATGGGTGATTAAATTTGAAGTCTTGGCAGTTTTGTAATAGTGTTTTTTGTTCACAGATGGTCTCTAAAATTAGTTGGACAATTTAGTTTATTGACAAATTTCAGTCACAACTAATATTTTGGGTTAATGAATGCACTGTCTTAGGTTCCAGAATAGGTCTTTATTATGACATTCTTATGAAAGTATAACTATTTACAAAGATACATTAATTCCCAAGCTACTCTGTTTGTGAATTATAGCATAAATAAAAATATCGTAAATAATACCCATCATGCAGTGACATAAGAGATTGACAGTAATCAAAGGGAAACAATCCAGTGACATAAAGAGATTGGCAATTATCAAAGGGAAACAATCCAGTGACATAAGAGATTGACAGTAATCAAAGGGAAACAATCCAGTGACATAAAGAGATTGGCAATTATCAAAGGGAAACAATCCAGTGACATAAGAGATTGACAGTAATCAAAGGGAAACAATCCAGTGACATGAGATACTGACTTGATTATGTTGTTTTTGTTGTTGTTTCAGTGATGAAAGCAATGAACGAGAAGAGTGTAGATCAGAAAGCAGTCATGCTATCAGTGCTGCTCGTGTCCGCAAGAAAGGGTGAGTACTGGATCAGACAGCCATATACATATAGTAGGCTGTGTTTCCCTTTTATCACAGACACAGATTAAAGATACCTTTCATATATATAAACATAAAATATGTTTTTACCCTATTTATACCATGACAGTGATAACCATGACTGGCAGTTAGTTTTTGCTGGAACTAAACTTCAGTAGAGTTAGTGTCCCTGCATCATGACCTGATTTTCGTGGAATTTGTTGTATTGACACTACAACCATTGAGTGTGCCTCTGTAGCTCAATGTTTAGCACGCTTGCCATCTAATCTGGCGACCTTGGTTCAAATACGGATTGAGGCACTCATATGCCTGCCATATTTCAGCAGAAAGCTGACTGGAAAGTAAAGGCTATGCTGCGCATGCTCGGAAATAGTTATACTTGTCTGAATATTTATTGAAATACAATTTAATTTACTGTAGCTCAGAGAATTTGACATGATCTTGACCTTTATGCATGAATATATTACAAGGTTCTTGCGTTGAATATATAAATTTCCGCAAGCAAATCGTGCAATATCGGTCCTTTAGATTTGTGTTGGTATCAAATCTCAGGCGTCTTCGTGATTCTTTTCGCTTATGAAAACATATAACCAGGATTATAAATAAAGACAATATATCTGCTGTTAAGTTATGCTTCCTTTATAGACTAGTGGTTGAGCATTCGCTTCGAGTGCGGGAGGTTTCGGTTCGATCCCTGGCCGCGTCATACCAAAGACAAAATAAAAATGGTACCAGAAATTCCCGTGCTAGATGCTCAGCATAAAAGAGAAACTGGCTTCTCTTCTCTCATACCCTCATGGCGATGGATAACATCAGAAATGAGGTGTCGAAAGTGATTAATATAAGTTGGAAAAACTTGTTTCACAATCTACCTTAAATAAATTACATGTAGTATAGTATAAGTTATGCTAATAGAAGGTTGAGAGTCATGTCAAATTCTCTGGACTATTCAAAGGTATTTAGATAAGTATTTAATAGTTTGAGTTCATAACTTGACATTTCAGAGCCAAATTGAAGAAATTGTTTGGAAGGAAAGTAGGAAAAACAGTCAGCAAAGTGAAGTTAGTTGCTGATCAAGGTATCTGTTTTTGCTTCTTTATTTTTCTTAACGATCTAAAAGAGAGGGGATCATAAGGCCCTTCATATAAGGGGAAATCATATGGACCCTTCAAAAAAGAGAGGATTATATTATCCTTTAAAATGGGGGGGGAACTATGGACCCTTCAAATAAGAGGTGTCATATGGACCCTACAAATAGGAGGTGTCATATTGACCCTTCAAATAAGAGGTATCATATTGAACCTTCAAATAATAGGTGTCATATTGAACCTTCAAATAATAGGTGTCATATGGACCCTTCTAATAATAGGTGTCATATTGAACCTTCAAATAATAGGTGTCATATGGACCCTTCGAATAAGAAGTATCCTATTGACTTTCAAATAAAATGGGCCCTTCAAAAAAACTCATTTCTATTAATAAACCATTTAATTAATAATTTCCTGTAAAAAAAGTCTGCCTAAAATATTTGTTTGTTTTATTGGAAGTACTAAGTAATTAAGAACAGATAATACGGAACAGAACAGAACAAATACGGCTGTGTGTGATGTCAGTAATATTGTTTTGATACTAAATGTACTAAGATTACATCCACAATAAGACTAGTATATCAGATTACACCTTGTCTATTTAGTGTAACAGTATGTGAAGTCCTATCTAGCAGAGAGCTCATTAAATGTGGGTTTGGGTTCACATTTAGCTCCCCTCCCTTGATTAAACAATTAAGTTAATTAACTTTCCCAATTATCTGATTACCGAAACTATTTCTGTCGAATAGACTCTCTTAACAGGTTCACTGAATGCTAATTTTCGGAAAGAAAGCTTTTCTCCAAAATGATTTGTCTTTATCAGAAAGGGTTAATGCATACTTTCTGTGCTAATGAGTTGAATAGGGTACAGTCTAGTACGCTGATACATGTTGCTGTATTACTATATGAACATATAATAAATTATGTGATTGACGTAAAGACATTTTTCTTTGAATTGAATATCATTATCTCAGTCTATATGATAAAAGTTTCATATATAAGTGTTTAGGACTTCAGTTTTGATATTTCAGTTTCAATTTAATATGTGTTCACTTTAAGATGGACTTGATTGTAAAATAGAAATTCTAAATTTTTACTGGTAAAAAGTATTTATTGCTGCAATAATTACCAATAAGAAGTTCTTTACGTTGAATCGTATTGATTTGTGAATGAACTTTGAGTGATTTGGTTGTGAAACTATTGAGTATTTATTTAATAATACTTTTAATAATAATTATGTTGCATCATGAATTTATGGAGATGGAGTACATGTCATTTAATAGAATCGGACAAAGTAAGTTGTTTTGTGAAATCTTAATACATACCTTTGTTATACTTTGTATTTTGGTTATAAATTGTTTTATTTTTTTGTGAAACAAAATTGTGTTAACATAATTAACAACAACCTGTCTTGTACTCAGTTAAACCTCTGCTGGGTACTTAGGCCTGGACAATGCAAATGAGTATTTACGAGAGATTTCACCAACTTTGAGAGCCTGTCATTTGCTATATGACTTTTAAATCTTCACAAATAATGCACTAGTATGTGTATTGATGATGAATACTTTACTGTAAGCAAATAATAACAGTATAATATTGTCTATATTCAGTGATGCATGGGGAGGAGTCTAGCACCATTGTGGAAGGTGAGGTCTCTGAAGATGGACGTAGATTTAAGGTTGGTAGATTTGATAATGTTGTTGGTCAGGAAATCATCTGTGGGATTTGTTTATTCCAGCATTAAAAGAGGGAGAAACTGGCTTCTTTCCATACCCTCGTGGCACTAGATACCATCAGGAATGAGGTGTTCTGAGTAACTAATATAAGTGTTTAACTTGTTTCATAATCTACTTCAAATATTAAATGGGTACATGCTAATTACAGAATTAAAAGAATATTAGATTTTATCACATAAAATAGGCTCTGGGAGTTTAATAAACCCATTACATAAAAGTCATAATACACACGTGTAATAAACATGCAAATGAGGGCGAGTCACTTTATTTATGTATTCATACACGTTGTCAAAAAAGTAAAAGAATACATTTTTAGAATAGAATAAATTCTATATCCGATTATGAGCACTCTAGGGCATGTTATAAATACACAATAACAGATGTACAAAAACTTAAGAGATATGACTGTAAGTAAACATGACGGTAGGTCCGTTAAACTTGGGTACGACTAAGATCGGGACGAAATGTACATACCAAATATCTGGCATCTACACAAACACAGCATCGGATGTTGATTTCATTGTATTAATCCGTTAATTTTGAGTATTAAAGACGATTTTCCTTGCTTACCAAGTACTTGCATCGTGTACAATCAGTTATTTTCGGCTATTCAGACGAATCGCGAATAAATTCACGCGGAAAACCTAGTTACTTCCCCTGTCCTTGGTTGTTACTAAAACCCGGAAGGGAACACGGAACAGAACAGAATACGTTGTGTTGCTGCGGTCCTAGATTTAATTATTTACTTTGTTAAGCGTAGTTTTACATCTGCCGGATTTTAGATACCCTAAAAATATTATTTTCAAAGGCAGAAAAATTAACATATTGGAGTTTACATTGTTGCACTATTTCTTAGCTCTTTCAATGAACCGCTTTACTCCTATGAAGTTTATTTGCTAAATGGGAAGTGTGTACATTCTTGACAAACTTTTACTGTGTATTTAGTTTATGTGATAAAAAGAATCTTACATTCGTGTCATTCCATATTAAATTTATTAAACTCGTTGAATAAAAGTGATAAAATGCTCGGCAGAGCCTCGCATTTTATCATTTTATCCAACTCGTTTAATAAATTCAATATAGAAAGACACTCATGTAAGATCCTCTATATACTTCCTAGTTTGCAGATAAACATATACATTCATGTATGTTTTATATTCTTGACTATTAATGTTACCTTATACTTTATACAGGGGTGTCAATTTTCCTGATTTATCCGGAATTCCGGATTTATCATTCCTGATAAAGCAATGACTTCTGAGCAAAATAAAAGTTATTTGATGAAAATATCTCAAGAAATGGCAAAGTTATGGTTAATTTAATCTTCTCTAACGGATTTTATTTAATACAAACTGAGTTAAATATGGAAACAATGTGGTAGAAGGCCTCTTGTTTGGTAAAAACGGTTGGCGGCATATAATTTTCCTGATTTTAATTTTGGCCCTGTTGTCACCCCTGTTAATATTATGAACACACAGAAACAAATAAAAAATTTACTGACCTAATTGGTTTTTTTGTGTTTCTTTTTTCAGTTTAAAGCCAATCACAACAAGAAAGGTCCCTATGATTTTGGACAACTTCGATCTGTTCAGGATTTGAGTGGAGAACATACTGTAAGTTATATGTGTTTCATTTGACACTTGTATTGACCCCTGAAATGTTCGGGAAATTAACTTTTGACCCTCTGGATTCCAACTGAAGGTTCAAAGAGTCCTTATTGGCTTGTTTGGTTCTAACATGGTACAACCCAGTACAGAACTAAAATGGTTGAGTCCAGAATTAAACTAGTAAAAACCAGTACTAAAATCTTAAAATCCAGTACTAAAATGTTAAAATCAGTACTTATTTGTTAAAATCAGTACTAAATTGTTAAAATCAGTACTAAAATGTTAAAATCCAGTACAAAAATGTCAAAATCCAGTACTAAATTGTCAACATCACTTGATATTCAGCCCTATACTAATGAAACCACCGTGTTTGTAAGATTATTTTCATGTGAAACCAGTCTCAAAATTGGTATAAAGTCTTTATTATCTGTATCATGAAATGAAGCATTGTGCCAAGTTAATTTAAGTTTATCAGAGCTCCAACTTAAGATATTAGTAAAGTCACCTCTCTGGATAAATTCCATTTCATGTTTGTAATTCTTTATAATCTGTGTCATTGACGTAAATTAAATTAAACAATTAGAATTTTATTGTTACTGTCAGGTCTGGATACAATGACGCTGTTTGTTCCCCATTAAAATGTCATTGTAACGAATACGTCAGAATACTAAATTGATATAAAGAGTGTTTAAAATAGTTGTCCAAATAAAAATGATGTCCTTATATGAAAATGTCATTATATCGGGTGTCGTTAAATGGAGACCTGACAGTATTGTTAATCATATGATTGTTATATTTTGCAGGGTGCAATATGGTGTATGAAATTCTCACCGTGTGGACGGTTGTTGGTAAGTGTGAGTTTTGACATATCTTCTTGTCAGTACTGAATGTTGCCTGATTCATTTCATACCCCAGTTTAGTAGCCTAAAGTAAAAGTCATATTCTAATTCAGAGGTTGAAGGTCAAACATGGATACTACATAGATTGTATTTCTTTTTACTCACAGAAAATTCAATGCTGAGTGCTTAAAGCACTTCGTTGTTCTGATATGGTGTGAGGATGAGCTGCAATTTGTTAAATAATGATTACTGTTTGCCTATATGTATGCCTGGTGTCTGGTATTAGACTGTAGGAGACAGGAAGTCAGTTTGCTCAGAAAGTACTCGTCTGAATAGCCAAATTGTAATATATCACGCTTGACTTTTGTTACTCTTGTTTTCAGGCTACAGGAGGACAGGACAGTGCATTACGTATCTGGGTTCTTGATTCAGCTTTTAACTACTTTGATGACATGAGACAAAAATATGTTGAAAGTAAGTACTCTGATAAAAACTTTGTCAAAACTACGAGTTGTGTCATATTAGAGTTGCACTTCGTGTTTTTCAGTCGGTCTGCGCTTTTTATCAGTAGTCAGTAACCAGATTTTTTTTGTATAAGTATCAAGCCTAGTGGTGAATATTGGCGGCATGTTAGATTCGGATCAATTTTTCGTGAGTTACTTCCCTTTGATTTGTTGTATTTATGACAGTGTCAAGGCTCCTGTGTTGTCTTAATTAATCCATACCTACTTTTCTGTTCTTCAATACTAATTTAGGTAGTCTGTTTTTGAAAAAAGTCAAAACAAGGCAAAAATCGTCTTTTAGTTGACAGCTCTGCCTCAAAACCACTTAGAAATTTGCAGGATTGAGATGATGTTTGTGTTGAAGAATCCCTGTATTATGTATAAATAGTTCTATAGCTAATGTAATATTGTATGTATGATTGTAGTGAAAGTATCCCCAGCTGTATCACAGGAGAGTCTAAGTTCCATACCGTCCGCAACATCATCCGATGTGTCATCTCTAGATCTTGGTGTAAGTTCTTCTCGATACATCACCGTAATATATCATTATTAATTCCTAAATAATTATTTCTTCTCCTACTTTCTTTTCCATGCTGCCCTGAAAATTTTGCTTGACAATAGTCAATATTCCGATAGAGCCCATCTAGTGAAATTCAATGTTTTTCCAGTTTCAAAGCATTTCAGTAAAATCAGATTTTTTTGTGACAGAGAAATTTAAGTTATATTTCTCATTCAATAAGTTTGTGCAAACTTTTGCTCGTGATCTTAAATAATTACTGTACAGTGAAATGATGAAAAAAAGTTTAAATATTGCAAACATTTCAGCTGCTAAACTACATTGTACTTTAGAATAACAAATTCCCGAAATTTTGACCTCATAAAGATATGTGATATTTCTGTGCTTGGATTTAGTTCCTATCTCCATTGAGATATTTATCACCAGATACAGTCCATACAAAGGTTGTAAGGAAGCTTGAATATTATTTGTAAAGTTCATTTTTATATTGCAGGCAACTGCTGAAACATTTGAGGACAGAAAAGGGCCGTTCCATACCAAACCATTCTGTAAATACCGTGGTCATACTGCTGATCTGCTGGACGTCTCCTGGTCAAAGGTCAGTCCTAACATTAACTTGATCCCCTGTACCCCTATTATTATAAACCAAGACATAATTTAGTGCAATTTAATTTAGCAAAGTTTGCAAGTGGAAGAATTTCGCGAAATTAAGTCGCTGCAATCAGCAAAACGCGAAAAATAGTATTTGGGAAAGTAAATTGGTTTACAGTAGTAACTACGTCGATAACCTAGTGAAAAAACATCAGCTTATGGCAAGATCCCCAGGTCCTTTAAAACGGTTATAGTATATCTCCCTTGCTTGACGCCCAGCATAGTTCTGGTAACTGCTGGTTCGCCCAGTGTCAGGTTAATATGAGTAGGTAGTCTCCATATGACTAAAATACTGTTGACCAGCACGATAGAAAACAATATTTTAAAATGAGCTTAATTTAACTGAATGTGTATATTTTGATTACAGAATTATTTCATACTCTCATCTTCGATGGATAAGACAGTCAGATTATGGCATATATCTCGTCGTGAATGTTTGTGTACATTTCAACATGTGGATTTTGTAACCTCCATTGTATTTCATCCTAGAGTAAGTATTCTTCATTATTTTGCCCACCCACCAAAGTGATTGGGGCATATTATGATATAGATTTGCCTTTGTTGTTGATAAAACTGCATAATGTTTCAGTTATGACTTTATGGTTTCTGATCAGTAAAGTTTGCAAAGCCTGTAGGGGAAAAAACCCAGCCCTATTGAAACTTAAGGACTGTCAATATTTCTGATCTATCCTGAATTCCGGATTTATTCATCCTGACAGAGCTATGCTTTGCGACCAAAATCAAAGTTATTTGATGAAAGTTAGTATCTCAAGAAATAGCAAAGTTATGGTCAATTTAATTTGCTCTGAAGGAGTTTATCCAAAACAAACTGAATTAAATATGGAAACAATGCGGTTGAAGGCCTCTTGTTTGGCATAATTGGTCGGCGTTTATGATTTTTCTAGATTTTAAATTTGGCACTGTTGACACCCCTGAAACTTGTTCTGGCTTAGTTCAATGACACTAGTATTACCCCCCAGATATAAAGTATACTGTAAAATCATTATTTTTCGAGGGGGTTTAATTTTCGTTGATTTCGTTGTTTCACTTGACCACGAAATATAATCCCCACGATTAATCGACCTCTCAAATATCGAACATGTGTTTATCCTTTCATGTTTTGTAATCCACGAATTAATGACCCCACGAAAATGCATTTTTACCAAAATCAACGAAATTTAATACCCACGAAAATATGTGACTTTACAGTATTGATGCTAAGCGATTTTGTTATGTCTGTCCTGTGCATCAGCTGTCAGCCAAAAAAATGCAATTTTTCAGAAGAACCATTGGTCGCACTTTCACCAAACTTCACAAGACTTAGTAGTACAAAATACCAAACCTAGTTGTGCTAGTTATTTACTCCTTGATCAATGTTCAGTGAGTTATTACCCATTGATTTATGCGAGGGAAGTAACTTTGGGTATTGAACACTCACATGGTAGCCCTTGTTTTGTTTGCAGGATGACAGATATTTCCTCAGTGGTTCATTAGATGGTAAACTAAGGTTATGGAACATTCCTGACAAAAGAGTGACCATGTGGAATGAAGTGGGTGGGGGAAGTTTGATCACCACGGCTAACTTTTGTCATAACGGAAAATTTGCTGTTGTCGGAACATATGATGGAAAATGTGTTTTTTATAGCACTGAGGTAAGTTTGTTCCACATAATTTGAGACATAATTAAGTTGATATGTTTACCTTATGTCATCTTTTTTCTTGAATATTTAAAGGATAAGGAGAATTTTACTGCTCACTCAGGCAGTGGGGTTCAGAAACAAAAGGCTGATTCCATTCATTCTCAATTTCTGTAGCTTGTAGGGGGCAAAATTTGCTTGGGGTGTGCGAGTTAACATAGGAAGGAACTAAAAAAACATACAATGTCTCTTGAGAAAGAATGTCATTAAAATGACCAATGGGATTCGGCCTCTACTAAAATGCCTGATATTGAACTTACAAGTAAAAAGATACATTGTGCTGTCAACTAGCAAGTTCAAACAGAAATCAGTTTTATAACTGTAACAGCATTTTGTAATGCATTGATCATCCATACCAAATGTGATATTCTGTCAACATGTTTTGAATAAGGTTACGTCTATGTTTTTCTTTTACAATATGTTGTATCTTGTACGAAGGGTTCCCATTCATGTTTTAATTTCATTTCAGCATTTGAAATACTATACACAAATTCATGTGCGCTCAACTAGAGGGAAGAATTCAAGGGGTAGAAAAATCACTGGTATAGAGCCATTACCTGGGGAAGATAAGGTGAGACCCAAAGTGATTGTGTATCTTGTAAAATTGATACCGTAAAGTCAACATCTTTGGTGGGGGTTAAATTTTCATTGATTTTGTGGTTAAACTCTTACACAAAATTTAATTCCCACGATTGATCGACCAACCAATTACAGAACAAGGTTTTATCCTTCCGTACTGTGCAATCCATAAATTATGACCCAACAAAATTGCATTTTTAAAAAAGTCCACGAAACTTAATGCAAATATGTGACTTTACAGTATTGTGATATACATATTCTGCCTTTGAAGATGTTGGCTATATTGCTTTGCACATAATTGTAGATATATATATACTGCTTTCTTGTGGAGTCGATCCCCTAAGAAATAAAAATCTAGCATGAGCCTATGCCATATGGGAAACTCTCATCGACCGATCCCTCTGATTGGTCAGTCTATAATTAACACAAAAGACTGATTTTTTTATCAAACACAGTTGTAACATAAAGTTTGTTCATCATAGATGCTATTTACAGACTTTAATAAATGTGGACGAGTATGTTGACAAAAATATGAACAAAACCAAAAACCCATGGTAACAAGCTTATGAGTTACTGCTCACCAAAAAGGATTCTTCAGGGTTGGTTGTAAATTAGTGAACAAAAATTGTTTGCATGTGTTTTTATGCACATTATTTGCTGTAGCAACAGGAAATAGTCTACCATCAAACTTGCATATGTTTTTGATGGGAACCATCGCGACCCATGTTTATATTCGGCCAAAATAATTAGGGCTCAGGTCGATGAGAAGGATCGTGTTGATGAGAATCAAGTATATTATTATGTTCACATTTCTAATTACCAGTATGTAACTTAATTTCAGGTTTTAGTGACATCCAACGATTCCCGTGTCAGATTATATGATCTCAGAGATTTAACCTTAACATGCAAGTATAAAGGGCCTACCAACATCAGCAGTCAAATCAGGGCAGGATTCAGGTACTTATCAGCTTTGCCCCTTCCGTGATTTTTCTTGAAAAAAATGAAACAGTCTATGCACTTAAAATTGGGAAATTTTGGGCAACAATTCACAAATTGGGAGCTATTGAAAGAGATAGTTTTGGTTAAAATTGTTCATATTTTGTTATTTTTCTGCTAATAATACTCAAGTCATTTGTAGCAAGGACTTTTACAAGTTTGAAAATCTATTGTTTTGACTTTAAAACAGTCATACCATTAGTTGCGTTTAAATCAACGAGAAAAAAAGGGGAACAATATGCATTCTTTTTGAGAAAAAATTATGACTTTTTTGGGAAAATAGAGGTAATTCTTTTGCCAGGGATAAGTGCATATATTCGGCCCTAAAATAGCCAAAAAAATCACTGCCCTTATATAGACAAGAATGTGGCATTGTTACAAAATGTTGGTTATGGTCGAAAAATGTTAAGATTTCCTACTTGCTTTGAACTTATTTGAACTAGGTGTTAAACTTGTAATTTGAACTGGACATGGTTTTAAGTAAAAGATTATTGTGATCACTTCAAGTTACAAATAGCTCAATGATTCTAGTGTGTAGTTATGTTTCCCATGTACAGTGGGGGGAGACGTTTTGATTTTTGTGCTTGATGTATGGAACTGGATGGATGTCGCAAAGTTTATCAGCGCTTGTTCTCCTGAACTGTTGGTCAGATTTCAATGACACTTCACATGAATAGTTTGTATCAAGCCTAGTTGTGCATATTGTCAGGAATGTAGGTTGGATGATTATTGCCTTAGTTACGGACCTTTGTGGCAGAATTTAGTTTTTGTGTCAAAAAGCCTTCTAGTTATTTCATATTATTATACCTCACTTTTTTCTACTTTGCTAAACTCCCATTGCCACAGAGAGAGACATTATGACTGTCAAAGGCATTTCAAAACCATTTCACATTAGATAGACCAATAGTTCTTTGACTGCTGAAATATACAAGATTTTCTAAAACTAGAATGTGGAATATACACAACAATATATGAAAGTACAGTTATGTCTACTGTTTAAACTATCACCATCATCGCCTGGAGTTGACAATATTAATGTCACACACGCAGGCGTATGATATTTATATATTTTGGTGTACTGTTTCAGTAACAAAGGGAAGTATATTGTATCTGGTTCAGAAGATCAGTTTGTATATCTATGGAGAACACAACATGAATTCTACAAGTTCTCATCTGCACGTAGAGACAGGAATGATTATTATGAGGCCTTTAAAGGTATACTATTACTCAATGATTATTATGAGGCCTTTAAAGGTATACTATTACACAATGATTATTATGAGGCCTTTAAAGGTATACTATTACACAATGATTATTATGAGGCCTTTGAAGGTATACTATTACACAATGATTATTATGAGGCCTTTAAATGTATACTATTACACAATGATTATGATAGCATTATGAGGCCTTTTAAGGTATACTATTACACAATGATTATTATGAGGCCTTTAAAGGTATACTATTACACAATGATTATTATGAGGCCTTTAAAGGTATACTATTACACAATGATTATTATGAGGCCTTTAAAGGTATACTATTACTCAATGATTATTATGATGCCTTTAAAGGTATACTATCACACAATGATTATTATGAGGCCTTTAAAGGTATACTATTACACAATGATTATTATGAGGCCTTTAAAGGTATACTATTACACAATGATTATTATGAGGCCTTTAAAGGTATACTATTACACTATGATTATTATGAGGCCTTTAAAGGTATACTATTACTCAATGATTATTATGAGGCCTTTAAAGGTATACTATTACACAATGATTATTATGAGGCCTTTAAAGGTATACTATTACACAATGATTATTATGAGGCCTTTAAAGGTATACTATTACACAATGATTATGATAGCATTCCGACGATTATCTGGGTGTTTATAATCCTGATGGTATTTGCCCTTCAATAATGTGACAAGCGTGCTTTTTTTGTTTTTTAAATGCCGAGCATAGCCTTTATTTGCCAGTCAGCTTTCTGCTGAAATATGGCAGGCATATGAGTGCCTCCTGCGGTATTTGAACCCAGATCGCCAGATGAGATGACAAGTACTCTAACCACTTAGCTACGGAGGCACTTTTTTTACCTTATTTATTATTCGTGCCTACCAGTACATGTACATCAGTGATTGTTAATGTGTCAGTTTTGTTGATCTGTCAAAAACCAATTGAAAACCTTTTAGTGTGATTGCAACATTTCTTCTTGCTTTGTTTAATATTGCTAATTTGTGACATCATGTCCAATACAAGATCGCGACTTATACTCAGGGAACTACGGTAATAATAATTTTTACTGTTATATTTCAGTTCACAATGCGGTGGTCACCGTGGCGATATTTGCTCCAAATTCAAATCATTTCTTACACAACGACGATTCAAAGAAATCAAAGGACTCTACATTAACAGAATCTAATTCTGAATTTGTTGTTAGTGCCGACATTATGGGAACGATAAAAGTTGTTCGGGTCAAATAATGCGAGTGTTTCAATAGATTTACGCAATAGATTTACACTGAAATTCAATGTAATATGATTTTCAGCACTAATCCTGTGGTACAAACATCTTAATTTGTAAAGCCTAGGTCCCACTGAGGAATTCCACATTGGGGATGTTCTCCCAATTTCTTCGGATACTACCTATTCATCACAATTCCTCTCGATATCACAAACAGTCTCATGACTTCCCCGAATCTTCCCCTAGACCACGAGGAACCTGTTCTCGATGTCCTGATAACATCGGGAGTACATCGCCGAGACAAAAAATGCTCAGTGGGACCTAGGCTTTATTCGTGCTGTGGTCATCAGAATTGAATCACTGCACATTTTGATATTGTTTCCTAAACCTACGCCCATAAACAAACAGACCATGGGAGCAGTGACATTACTTTTGAATATACCCACATAGAATGTGGAGATAGTACATAGCATCTGTTTTATGTTCAGTCACATGATCAGGTGGTCTGTTTCAAGAAATGGTCAGTGTGTGTTGATGAAAAACGAAATGCTTTCTTATTTCAATGATACTCTGTATAATAACCATGACATAAAATGGCATTTGTGAGGGTTGGTCTAAACATGTTAGAGCCTCTATAAGCAATGTTAACTGCCACTTTGATTACAATTTTGTAATCAAAAACTTGCCTGTAGTACAACTGGTAACAATTTACAGTGGTTTAATCTGTCTGAAATTAACTTTTTTTTCAAACCCTGATGGCAGACAAATTGTAGTTGTTAGGAAATTACTACTAGTACTCAAGTCTTTTTCTTGCAGTGTTTACAATTGTGTTAAGCATTTTGATATTTCTGAATACTTACTTTATCCTCTTAGTCCTGTTGGGACATGTGGTTGCAATACATATCGCTGGCTTAGTATTAGAAGGTTATAAGACTAATGCATATTTGAAATCTGCATCTAATGGCGCTTACTATAAGCCTATTTTCATGAAAATCGGAAGTAGTCATGTTGACAAAACTGAAGTTTAAAAAGCTTGTTTTTCCATAAGTAAAGAGTAGTTGTCAGACCGTCTTTTCTTGTTTTCTCAAAATATTGATTTTGTACTTACGGCCTTCTCATTCTAAGCCAGGTATATATATACATATATGTATATCTGAATGACTGAGGTTTTCTATGCACAGAGCCTTCTATCCCTGCCCAATCACTCTTTATAATCATTTTAAATTTTTCTTACCAGTATTTGTGCTTGTCTGTTTTTCTAATATTTTGGAAGTACCACTAATAGTTAGCCGCCTTTAGTTTACACATGGTTTACAAATATATCTTGTTTGTGTAGGTCTATTGTAAAAATATTATAGAAATCATGTGTTGGTCAAATTTTGTGAGTTTCTTTAAAAAATATTTTCCAAATTACAAGATGATATTAATTTTGTATTCCTTAAACCACTAACGCCAAAATATGTTTTTTTTTATTTCTCAATTGATATAGAATAAAGAAAATATTATTCACTTAATTTTTTTTTTCATTTTGTTAATACTGAGATATATTGAGATATATTTTTTTATAAATAATTTCTTTATAAAAAATGAGTTTATGGCAATTGGCCTAATTAGAACAGATGCTTGTGACCTATGATATTTTCAATTATCTTCATTTGTTAATTACTATTTGTGTTCATGTGATATTTATAATTGTTTGTATAAATGTAATTATTTATAATTGTACTATGCATACTCCTGATTGTTGAGTTTAATGTTGCTGGATAATACATAGAGTTTGTTCACAAAATGATACAAAATCTTATCTACGCTAGGCTTACCAATATGACTTTTATTTTACATTAAGTAATATAATATTACTTCTAGTCTGCAAACGTACGTAGCAGTATATAACAGTTCTCATTTCATACATTGATAACTTTTATATCCACTTAGACAGGTTACATTGTGCCGTAAGATTGAGCTTTAATTCCCGCTTAGACAGGTTACATTGTGCCGTAAGATTGAGCTTTTATTTCCGCTTAGACAGGTTACATTATTAATTCCCGCTTAGACAGGTTACTTGTTCCGTAAGATTGAGCTTTTATTCCCGCTTAGACAGGTTACATTATTAATTCCCGCTTAGACAGGTTACTTGTTCCGTAAGATTGAGCTTTTATTCCCGCTTAGAGAGGTTACATTATTTTGATTGAGCAAGTTACGTTTCCCATGTTTTCTTTTGTTCACTGATTTCTCCTGCTTTCACACTTGGCATGTGTTTAGTTTTAACTCTATTCATTCAACAGTCATCTATGAACCTCATCCTGTAAGTGGGATTGGTAAACTATTTAATATTATCAGAGTTAATGCTATATTTATTCAGTTTATATACAAATGTACATGTATACACCTATATCAACAAGTACATCTATACTATACTGTAAAATCATTAATATTCGTGGGGGATTAAATTTCGTGGATGACCTCAACCACGAAATCAAATCCCAACGAATAATTTTACCAACTATCAATATGAAAATTGACAAAGTGCAAATTTACCGCGGCTGTACAGAGTTCGTTTTTCCAGTATATGAGTCTAGGATTAGTGCAGATTTTCACCCGATTTTTTTTTTGCTGAAATACGAAATCCACGAATTTACGTCCCCACGAAATGGTCTTTTTAACAAAAACCACGAAATTTCATCCCAACGAAATTAAATGATTTTACAGTATCTGTAACAAACATAAAGGAATGGAAAACCAACATAGATGTTTATATGGTACTAACCAGTAAATCCTTTCAACCAACATTTTGATAGTGATTTGGAGTGCTGCACCTTCAGTTTGATTTGATTTATAATGTATACATGTAGTTTATGTATATTGTATTCTATCATAGGTTATAAACATTATATACATGTATTTATTGCTAGTTAGGCAGGGTTCTCACATACATTACTTACAATTACATAGAGATGTGTTCTGAACTTCTGATACATATCCCTTTGTGTCCTTTTCATCCTTTACATGTTCTGCTTCCATAAACTGGTTGAATTGTTAAACATTTACTCAATCTCATTAAAATCAGATCCTAATTTTTGCTCTATTTCTGAACGCTGTTAGAGATCTGACTACACACCTAAAGAGGTCATGTTCAAATGACCTCTCTAGCACACAATGATGTCATGTAGCCTCAGCAGTGTTTCACAGCACTTTCAGATTTGTGAAAGCAGCGATTTGATTGGATGACATACAGTTCACATTGACATGACACCACACAGAGTGACGTCAGATCCTATATCAGTGTACAGTAGTGAAGCATAATAAGGGTCTGATTTTAATGAGATTGACATTTACTATGCCCAATTTTGGAAGTTTGCAATAATATTATATTTTCCATATTGGGATTCTCTTACATACTTTAAAGGGTAATATGATACATGTTTATATTATGCATTTTTAGTAAAATCCTGTTATTGATCATATAGGTACATGTATGAGGGGTGATTCATAAGTCATACAATTCATGCTATAACTTTTAATTAGTTGATTTGTTCATAAATTAAATGAATTTTGTACTTAATTATCAATGTCTAATATGAGGGATTACAATTTGTGTTTCTAGTTTTGGACAGATTGCATTACTTTTGATAGTATTTAAACATTTTAACAGTATTATAAACTGTTTAAAAGAAAACGAAAAGTTTGGATGGGATGAAAAGATGGAGAAGAAAGTAATCTAGGAATGCAATAGTTCCAGGCCCGTATTCACAAAAAGATATTTTTGTCTAAAGCTTAGGTCCAACTGAGGAATTCCACATTAGCGATGTTATTCCGATTTCTTCTGATACCACTCGATTCTTCACAATTTCTTCCAATGTCACAAAATGTCTCATGACTTCCCCGAAGATTCCCCTAGACCACAAGTACCTGTTCCTGGTGTCCTGAGAGCTCATTAATTTCCATTGGGAGTTCATCCCTGAGGCAAAAAATGCTCAGTGGTACCTAGGCTTATGAAAAGTTTTTTTCTAAATCAAGTTTGTTAAACAATTTTCTTTGATTTTCACAAAAAGTCTTAGTTTTTTTTTGTCTTAACTGTACTTTGGTCTATGTGTCCCAAAATGAAAACTGTTGAAATTGTCTAAGACAAAAATTGAGATTTTTGTAATCTTTCAATTTTTCATCTAAGACTTAGACCTATACTCTACATGTATGCCAAATAAATATTAGGTCTAAGACAATTTCTTCAGAAATGAAGTTGTAAGAATACATGCCTATGCGTAAGAAGCATAAAAACTTTTCAACAGAAATCTGCTCTTCTTAATGAAGTATTCTTAATTTGAAGATGTACTTTAAGTGAGGTTACTCTGTACACATAATATTATGGTCATTATTTACTAAGTGTGTAAACAGTGAATATTCTTTCTCATTTATTATCATGTATTATCTAGGCTTGTGCAATATATTTTAAACGTCTGTCTATACAGATTATTTTTTGCTAATAAAATATCTGAGCTCAGTTTGTTGTTGTTGTTACTGCTAGACTGAACTGGGCATGGCATCAGATTATGTTGTCACATTGAGCATGTCTGGAATGAACATAGTTCTGGTAGGAGCAGAAACAGCCATGTAACGTAAACAAGTTACATCTGTAAGCTGTAAGTTGCTTGAAGAGTGTGAAAACATCCCACAGAACATAATTTCTACTGTTGTCTGTTATTGTTGAGGAGGAGGTGCCATCATAGGCACATGGTTTCAAATTATCTGATTTTCAACAAAAGTGCCTATTTACTGGTACCAGCCGTCTCATTTTGTGGCTCTTCTTGTTATAATAGTAAGACCGCAGGTACCAGTTTACCCCACATGGTGTCATTCAAGGTATCGAAATGTCACTCTGCTGATGTGTTTCAATCCAATTAAGTGTGCTATACTATCACATGATGCAGTACACAGCAAATTTCACAATTTCACTGCAAATGTGCCTATTTACTGGTACCAACTGTCTCAATTTGCGGCTCTTATTGTTATAATAGTAATACCCCAGGTACCAGTATACCCTGCATGGTGTCATTTAGGCTATCGAAATGTCACTCCGTGTTCCATCCTTGTGTGTTATACTAAGAAGAACACCAAAATGTACTGGGATCATTGAGACAAACTACCAGCTGTGTATAAGATATAAGGCAAACATAATAGAAATAATATATGTCAATTACCCCGTCAATCTTAAATTAAAATCAGATCCTAACATTTGCTCCATTCCTTTAAGCTGTTACAGATCTGACTACACTCTATAAGAGTTTATGTTCAAATGACCTCTCTCGCACACAATGACGTCACGTAGCCTCAGCAGTATATCACCACACTTTCAGATTTGTGAAAGAAGAGATTTGATTGGATATAGTAAAGTTCACATCGACATGACACCAAACAGAGAGTCGTCAGATTCTATATCAGCGTAAAGAAGTGAAGCGTAATGAGGATATGATTTTAATGAAATTGTTACCCCATGGATACATACATGGGTAACAGAAGAGGAAAAATGTGCAGCTTGATACAAGACTGGAACATTGGACTTTCTACCTGCATTAGACAGACACTCTACTAACTGACTAACGGACAGTCAAAACCACCAAAGATCTAATGTTTTAGATCATGTAAAAAATTCTGAGTTTCTTTGATTTATTGTTACCATGGTTACAGGTGATATACAGTACAAGTCATTTTTACTGGAATATTATATGCTGTTGAAAATAAAATCAACAGCTATCAAGTACTAGTATACAAACACATTTCTCAAACAAAAATGAATTGAAACAACTATATAGGTATAAATCAATTAATCAGGTCAGGCACTTGTTTACATAACATTATGTACAAAACATTGCAATTTCTCTTATTAATGTGTTATTTTAATATACATTATGCACCAGTGAATTGAAACCACGGCCCCAACCCCGGAGATAGCGGGGAACAGTCCTGTGATTTTATCTTTCACTGCCAAGTGAGTGCGGGGCTTATGTTTCTGGGAGATATAGCCATGACTATACCCATGAGGTATAGAACTGGGCAATTTGCGTAGTTTTACCCTGTGGGGGGCAGGAATTTTACCCAGGGTTTGAAAAAGCAAAAGTAAAAATCTCCACTATTCCCCAGGGTTAGGGGGCGTAGTTTCAATTGTCTGGTGCATTATGTTTATTAGTATGTAGCTTAGTGAATAAGGTATTGGTTTTCACTGCCTTTTTCTCCAACTGAAATGTTAAAAACAATAATAATACAATGTTTGTAAACAAGTGACCGACAAGTTACAATTTATATGTCTTTCACCTACTATGCGTAGGTTTCACAATGTGTTATTCACACGACACCGCCAATTAAGATTCGGAAGCTGACAGCTGTGGAATTGTAACGATTATTTACCATATTTTGTGGAAACTTGAGATTAATTGTGTATAAGATATCATGACGGGTAGGATAGGATCAACTATGTCGTCTGGACCGGCTGTCGCTCTGACGAAAACAATTCTCACCGTCTTCAATTTCATATTCTGGGTAATTTATATTTTGCCATTTTTCCTACTTTCTGTTTAGCTAAATAATCGATAACGGCAATTTTCTCAAGGGTATCATGCATATTGCGTTGTTGTATCGATTTTAATTAATTGCCATATTTTCTTGTAAATTTTTTTGTTACTGTACAATTACAGTGTAGGAATGTGTAAATTTGACATCGTTAAACAGTTAAAGGCTACAAATCCAAGACGAAATTTGTCAACATTGGAAACTAAAAATAGCCATTATTAGTATTTTATTTCTGTACCGATTTCTATGAAACCTATGTCACTCTAAGGTAAAGTATGTAATCTGTCAACGAAATATTGGATCCCTGTCACCAGCTTTGCCATTTTGTGACACCTGGAAAAAAATTTGGCTTGAAACTGTAGTCACACTCTGAAGGTTTCATAGGGTGTTGGAAAAAAACTGCCAAGCTGCTGAAAAAGACATGGTAGACTGCATGTTATTTTTTCCTTAGCTGACAAATGTTTTATAATAGAAATTGATGAAGAAATAAAATACTTGGAAGTGGCTAGTCGTCCGGCACCGGACGACTAGACAGTGATATTAGTCGTCCGGCGCCGGACGACTAGACAGCGAAATTAGTCGTCCGTCAAAGGACGACTAGCAAACGCTACGTGCATTGGCTAGAGAACCGTCATTCTATTTCTACGCATTAGGCATCTACCTTATAAAAAAGGCTATAATAAACTACGAATATAAGCAAGACATGGCAATGCCTTATCTGCAACCATTTTGTGATCGCCCGTGTATCTCCGTATATTGTCCGCCATATTGGAATGGTATAAACTGGTACTAATGAATGCAGAAATCGCTGTCGGGTTTTATAAAGCGCGACAAATAGCAATGGTGCAGCTGTGTATTAGAAATGGTATTAGAAATAGAGCTAGAAGTAGTAAGGGAACAAAGAATGTTTCAATTACAGTATTATGAGGATTGTGAAAGTATTTTACTTCATGTTGGAAAAATGAAATTGCTGTGTAAGGTAATTGGCAGTTTTGAATGTCACTGGTTATGTAATAGTGTGAAAACAATGTTGCCGTTTATAAATGTTATCATGGTAGGCCCTATTGTTGTTGTTGTATTTAAAATGAAACAAATAAAAAATACAATTGTAAATTTTATTGTTTTGTATGTATGTGTCATTAAAACTGCGAATGAAAAATAGTTAATTGCCACATAATTAGCTTTGTTTGTGACACCTCGGCAAATTAACGTGCAAAGTTTGTTTTGCCAAATTGTCATCTTAACTGTATGTCACTTAACACAGCATTACCATTTCAATCAACTTGGATATTTTTGGCACTATATATAGACCTCATGCCGACAACGATTTCCGTATTCATTAGTGCCAGTTTATACCATTCCAATATGGCGGACAATATACGGAGAATACACGGGCGATCACAAAATGGTTGCAGATAAGGCATTGACATGCCTTGCCTATATTCGTAGATAATTATAGCTTTTATTATAAGGTAAATGCCCAATGCGTAGAAATAGAATGACGGTTCTCTAGCCAATGCACGTAGCGTTTGCTTGTCGTCCTTTGACGGACGACTAATTTCGCTGTCTAGTCGTCCGGCGCCGGACGACTAATATCGCTGTCTAGTCGTCCGGTGCCGGACGACTAGCCACTGCCAAAATACTTACAGCTATTTTTGTTTTCAAAGCCAGGGGTTCCATTTGACTCGGGAGTAGAGGTTTTGACCCTTGAAATTTTAAAAATACCACATTTTGACACTCAGGATTTTGGTTTGAAGAGTCAGTTTCTCTTAAATCATGGGTATTTCACCTAATAAATGGTAAAATTTAGCCAAAAGTATCAAAATGACCCTTCAGATTCAGAAGCTAGTGAAACTCCTGCAAGCTAAGCAAATTTTGTCTTGGATTTGTAGCCCAAAGTCATGAGGTATTGCTACAGTGATTAAACAAAGACCTAAATAGTATATTTAGATCTTTGGATTAAAGAAATAAACAAACCTGTAAAAGGCTGTATTGCTTGACCAGAATTTCTGGGAACCTTGTTCAAAATATTAGATGTAAAGTTAGATCAATTGGATGAAAACGGGCACCCTATGTTTGACTCAAACATCAGTTCGGGGCACTTGTTGTTTGTCAGTCTCCAGTCAATACAGGTGTACTGTACTCATAAAGTCTGTTTCATTTATGAATTATATACTTTACTTTCATTTTGCAGTATAACTGCATTATATTATATTAATTTGTAGTCCTGAGATTTAAGGTTGTTGGATTAGAGGGAGAATACGGTACATAATAGTTTTCATATTTTTCACTTTAATATGAACAGTCTTATAAGCTTCCTTTTGATGCCAATTAATGGATTATCCAGGGGTTCCATTTGACTCGGGAAGCCAAAAACAAAAATACTATAAAAAATTTAGTTCCTGTATTTTTGATACAACCCATTTCTTTAAACATTTATATTTTTGCTTATTAATTAAAAAGACCAATTTGGTCAAACTCGCTAGAAAATAATTAAAAATAAAATTTTGAATCAGTATGGATATTTCAAGTTAAAACGAAATAGTTGTTTGTGTTTATTGTTAGAAAATTTGCCAACCATCTCAATTTTCCTCCCCATGTAGAGAAGTTGCTGGTTCCTGGTGAAAGGATGAGCTGGTACTGGTTAGGCAATATCTAGGATACAGTCCAGGAAAACCGGTTAGGTGATTCCCCTACCTTATAATATTATTATATAACTAAACCTTTTTACGATACAGCGTTAAAACGGAATTGATGTATTATTTTCAGATATCTGGCATTGCCATTCTGGCTGTTGGAATATGGGCGAAAGTAGAACTATACATCTACATGGATTTATCCACGGAATATTATACTGAGGCCCCTTATATCCTGATTGGTGTGGGATCCCTTATAGTTCTCATTGGGTCGTTTGGATGCTGTTGTACATTTAAAGGTCACTCGGTTCTCCTATATATGGTAAGTTATACCTGACTACTCTGATGAAGCATATTTGTTACCATGGTGACCAATTAACATTAGGTTCATACATTGTCTATAATGAAGGCAGCTAAAATTATGTTTTTATGCCCCGGTATCTACTGATGCAGGATCATACAGTGATTGTCCTGTCGGTTCGTTTGCCTGTCCATTCCTCCAATTAAAAATGATAACCAAAACTTTCAAGTTTTTGAAACTCAAATATTTTCAAAGTCTGTCAAGGCATTGCATTCAAAGTTGTCATCCTTTTTACCATCCTAAACACCTTGCATTGTCAATCAATGCCATGTAATACTATCCAACTGTTTTGTTAATATCTTAAGTAGGACCGGGACAATTACTCGGTTAATCAGATACAATTCGATTACAAGATGAAATGATCCTACAATTCGAATAAAATGTATGTTATTCATGATTGCATGAATACATTATGTTTTTGACAGCAGTATGTGTGTTTATTGTCACATAAACAGGTAACATAGCTGGATTTATAGGGGTAACTTGCGATACATAATCTGTAAATAATTTTTATTTAACATATTAGTCTTGTACTAATTGATATATTATTATGTCATTATACTAAGGATGATAAAATAAACAAACAAGTTCCGCTGCTGAAAGTACCTTGATATGATTGTCAGGGAAGGAAACACCATTTTCAATATGGCGGTCGATTAACCGGTTCGATTCAATTTCATACAAACAATTAAACGGTATTTTGAATGGATCTTTAGTATTGTTAGTGCATATTCTGAACAGATCTTTAATATTGTTAGTGCATATTCTGAACGGATCTGTAGTATTGTTAGTGCACATTCTGAGCTGATCTGTAGTATTGTTAGTGCACATTCTGTATGATCTTATTGTTAGAGCACATTCTGAACGGATCTTTAGTATTGTTAGTGCACATTCTGAATGGATCTTTAGTATTCTTAGTGCACATTCTGAATGGATCTTAGTATTGTTAGTGCACATTCTGAACGGATCTGTAGTATTGTTTGTGCATATTCTGAACGGATCTGTAGTTTTATTAGTGCACATTCTGAACGGATCTGTAGTATTGTTAGTGTATATTCTGAACGGATCTGTAGTATTGTTAGTGCATATTCTGAATGGATCTGTAGTATTGTTAGTGCACATTCTGGATGGATCTTTAGTATTGTTAGTGCATATTCTGAACGGATCTGTAGTATTGTTATAGCACATTCTGAGCTGATCTGTAGTATTATTAGTGCACATTCTGAGCTGATCTGTAGTATTGTTAGTGCATATTCTGAATGGATCTGTAGTATTGTTTGTGCATATTCTGAGCTGATCTGTAGTATTGTTAGTGCACATTCTGAACGGATCTTTAGTATTGTTAGTACACATTCTGAATGGATCTTTAGTATTGTTAGTGCACATTCTGATTGGATCTTAGTATTGTTAGTGCACATTCTGAACGGATCTGTAGTATTGTTAGTGCAAATTCTGAAAGGATCTGTAGTATTATTAGTGCATATTCTGAACGGATCTGTAGTATTGTTAGTGCATATTCTGAACGGATCTGTAGTATTGTTAGTGCATATTCTGAACGGATCTATAGTATTATTAGTGCATATTCTGAACGGATCTGTAGTATTGTTAGTGCACATTCTGAACGGATCTGTAGTATTATTAGTGCATATTCTGAACGGATCTGTAGTATTATTAGTGCATATTCTGAACGGATCTGTAGTATTGTTAGTGCATATTCTGAACGGATCTGTAGTATTGTTAGTGCACATTCTGAACGGATCTGTAGTATTGTTAGTGCATATTCTGAACGGATCTGTAGTATTGTTAGTGCATATTCTGAACTGATCTGTAGTATTGTTAGTGCATATTCTGAATGGATCTTAATATTGTTAGTGCACATTCTGAACGGATCTGTAGTATTGTTTGTGCATATTCTGAACGGATCTGTAGTATTGTTAGTGCATATTCTGAACGGATCTGTAGTATTATTAGTGCACATTCTGAACGGATCTGTAGTATTGTTAGTGCACATTCTGAACGGATCTGTAGTATTGTTAGTGCACATTCTGAACAGATCTGTAGTATTGTTAGTGCATATTCTGAACGGATCTGTAGTATTGTTAGTGCATATTCTGAACTGATCTGTAGTATTGTTAGTGCATATTCTGAATGGATCTTAATATTGTTAGTGCACATTCTGAACGGATCTGTAGTATTGTTTGTGCATATTCTGAACGGATCTGTAGTATTGTTAGTGCATATTCTGAACGGATCTGTAGTATTATTAGTGCACATTCTGAACGGATCTGTAGTATTGTTAGTGCATATTCTGAACGGATCTGTAGTATTAAAAGGACAGCTTAATTTTCTGTTACCAAAAACGTTCAATAAATTCAAATACCAAATTAATTGTTACCCAAATCTTGCCATGTAAGTTATTGTTCAGAAAGTAGAAACTGCTGTAAATTTTAGGCATATTTAGACTGATATATAGATAGTATTAGTGATTAGAGGTACATATATCATACATGATTATATACTTGTACAGTGACGGATCATGGCATGTATGATCGTATACTCAATCTCAATAGTTATACGTCATATAGCATTGGTTACAAATGTACATCAGTCAGGTTATGATTGAGTATACATGTAACATGTGGGATTTGCCCGCTCTACATTTTGTTGATGAAATGCTGTTGACTGGTCTATGATTTATTGATTCAGTTGCTGGTAAAAATAATTATTCAGTCAAACCTGCTTTAAAGTCAACCCAAACAAAGACCACAATTGAAACCTGTCCTCAAAGATCCATTTAACCTCTTGTCCGACCATTTTCTATGACAATGTACCTGTTAAGAATGACCACCTGCAATCAATGATAATGTCTCTTAACCTGTTAAGCGAGGACAGTCTTAGATACCCTGTCAACAACAACCACTTCCTGATTTGCCTTTCACATACTGTACAACCTCTCTGGAGCGGCCATCTGTAGTTCACATACTGTACAACCTCTCTGGAGCGGCCATCTGTAGTTCACATACTGTACAACCTCTCTGGAGCGGCCATCTGTAGTTCACATACTGTACAACCTCTCTGGAGCGGCCATCTGTAGTTCACATACTGTACAACCTCTCTGGAGCGGCCATCTGTAGTTCACATACTGTACAACCTCTCTGGAGCGGCCATCTGTAGTTCACATACTGTACAACCTCTCTGGAGCGGCCATCTGTAGTTCACATACTGTACAACCTCTCTGGAGCGGCCATCTGTAGTTCACATACTGTACAACCTCTCTGGAGCGGCCATCTGTAGTTCACATACTGTACAACCTCTCTGGAGCGGCCATCTGTAGAGCAACAACCTTTATAACAACACCTTCAAAATTTCCCTCAGCTGATTTTACAATACATTTACCCTCTGTAGAGCTACAACCTCTGTACAACTTCTGATATTTGCAGCTCCTAAAGAGTGTTGCTCTACAGAGGTTGTACTGTACATATATTTACACTAGTAAATGAAAGCATGTTCAAAATCATATACTTATTCCACCACCAACACTTTTACTTGATTTTAGCCTCAGAATGATTTATACCATACCAAGCCCATTTATGTGGGCTGAATAGATTGCATTCTCTGTATGTATTTCTACATTCTCTTTGATTGACTGATTATATCATAATGTGGGTTGTAATCCTTGTTTTATTGACCGCTTATTGACACACATGATTACACTAGTGTGCAACAATAGTTACCTGGAATTCAAGTGTTAAAAGTTAATTTCCATCGCCTAAGTGCATAACAGTATATTTGATGTTTGATATTTTACTAAGTGAAACAGAGCATGATATATAATCTGTAAGCTGTTTGTTTTACGCCAAAAATCAAAATTACATAATTCGTATAAAATTACTGTTGAAAACATTTTTTTGCATTTCATGCGAACTCACGTTCAAAGGCACTTTACATAATTGTGTTGCAGCCACAAGGGCGCAGGTGCATCCTCTACCAGTGCAGATTCAGCATGATCTGACCAGAGGGACAGGCTCAGAGAAAGCCCCTAAAGGGAGAGAGAGACATTAGATACAGGCATGTCTGGCGTTGCAGAAGTGCGCCTAGCTCTTATTTCGAATAGACAGCCTGGTTCTTTAATGTGCCCGGTGTATAGCACCGATACACAGCTTCCTGGCACTTCCAGATACTTTGCAGACCACACCAAGGACCCATGAATGACTTCAATGAAACATTATATACTAAATGTATTAGACGTGTAGATCACTGACCATATTATAACTGTGCCGACACAAGCTCACAGTCAGAGATCACTTTGTATGCATTTCACTATTGTTTGATACACTGAGGGATGTAGCTATCTTTTACTTAGATTGTCCTGATTGTTTTAACTATAAACACTGTTTACACGAGTTCTCAAGAGATGTTATTGAAGTGTAAGTGTTTATTTCCTTCTGTTATATAAATATTGTACAGTAAACAATAATAACATGTCTTTACTGTAATGCCATGTTTGTGTGCAACTGAAAGCAGCTAGGTATTAAGTAGTGTCTTCATAATTCCAACTACCCTGTCAATATGACATAAGGATCATCTATTAAGCTCAAGGGGGGTCGAGTATTTGAATTTGTTGCATCCTCCCATTAAATCTCCCTGTTACTCCGATATTAGGAGACAAAACATGACTGTGTTTTAACAGTGGTAATAATCTGATGGTATTTATCCAAAGTTCAGTTTTGGTTATAATATTCAGAATTCCGGCTCAGTCCAAATGTTGGCCAGGTTTTTAGCTCACCTGTCACAAAGTGACAGAGTGATCTTTTGTGATCACTCTTCGTCCGTCGTCCATCCGTCTGTTCGTCCGTCCGTCCACAATTACTTGTGTAGACACTAGAGGTCACAGTTTTGGCTTAATCGTTATGAAACTTGGTCACAATGATCATCTCAACAAAATCTAGGTCAAGTTCGATATTGGGTCATCCGGGGTAAAAAACTAGGTCACAAGGTCAAATCATAGAAAAACCTTGTGTAGTCACTAGAGGTCACAATTTTAACTTAATCTTCATGAAACTTGGTCACAATGATCATGTCAACAAAATCTAGGTCAAGTTCGATATTGAGTCATCTAGGGTCAAAAACTAGGTCACAAGGTCAAATCATAGAAAAACCTTGTGTAGTCACTAGAGGTCACAATTTTGGCCTAATCTTTATGAAACTTGGTCACAATGATCATCTCAGCAAAATTTAGGTCAAGTTCGATATAGGGTCATCCGGTGTCAAAATCTAGTTCACAAGGTCAAATAATAGAAAAACCTTGTGTAGTCCCTAGAGGTCACAATTTTGTCCTAATCTTTATGAAACTAGGTCACAATGATCATCTTAACAAAATTAAGGTTAAGTTCGATATTGGAACATCTGGGGTCATAAACTAGGTCACAAGGTCAAATCATAGATAAACCTTAATGATCATGTCAACAAAATCTATGTCAATTTCGATGTTGGGTCATCCGGGGTCAAAAACTAGGTCACAAGGTCAAATCATAGAAAAACCTTGTGTAGTCACTAGAGGTCACAATTTTTGCCTAATCTTTATGAAACTTAGTCACAATGATCATCTCAACAAAATCTAGGCCAAGTTCGATATTGGGTCATCTGGGGTCAAAAACTAGGTCACAAGGTCATTGTGTAGTCACTAGAGGTCACAATTTTGGCCTAATTTTTATGAAACTTGGTCACAATGATCATCTCAACAAAATCTAGGTGAAGTTCGATATTGGGTCATCCTAGGTCACAAGGTCTTTGGCCCTTTGGGCCCTCTTGTTTAAAATTGATAGAAGCATATAGTCCAGAGAATTTGACACAACTCTTGACCTTCTATTAACATAATTCAACAGCTGATTTATTGTCTATAATTATAATCCCGGTTGTATGTTTTCATAAGCGGAAATTATCACAAAGACATTCGAGATGTAATACCAACACAAGCCCAAGGACCGATATTGCACAATTTGCTCACGGAAATTTATGTATTCAACGCAAGAACCTTATAATATATTCATGCATAAAGGTCAGGATCTGTTCACATTCTCTGAGCTATTATACTGTCTGTGTAAATATTGGAAATGTTATTTCTTAGAATGATTCACTCCAAATATACAGACAGTATGTTATAGTGATGTACAATGTTGAACAGAATTTTCTGTCTATTTGAGGGAAAATATATTGTCAGGATGACATTATATCAATGAGATTTTCAGCTTGTTTTGTCGCCTGGGAGGCGTGTATAACTAGAACTTATAATTACATTAGAAACTCTTCTAGGTTTTATCACAAAACATCTCCCCTGCAGTACTGTCATACTGTTGATATTGTATTATATCATGGCCATATGGTTTATATTTCCTTATGGATATCACTGGTGTAAATACACTTTGCCTAGAACAGCTCCCCTACAGTACTGTCATACTGTTGATATTGTATTATATCATGACCATATGGTTTATATTTCCTTATGGATATCACCGGTGTAATTACATGTGCGGAGAACCTGGTGTAATTTCACATTGCCGAGAACCTGATGTAATTACATGTTGCTGAGCACCCGGTGTAATTGCTCATTGCCAAGAACTTGGGTGTAATTTTACGTTACCGAGAACTCGGTGTAATTAGGCGTTGCTGAGAACCCGGTGATATTTATTATAGATCCTGTGACAAACATGGGAGGAGAGAAAATAGTAGCAGGATGTTTTGATACCACATAAATATGGTTAAAAGTCAGGCTGATATAATATAGTCCAGCAACGATAATGTGTTATTTACAAACATGGCTATTTATGGCAAAAGATTATTCCAAATCAAAACTTAAGGTACAATAAATGAATAAGACATTAATTCTACATCAACAACGTTCTGTGGTGGCTCAGTGGTAAGACACACAGCAATTACTCATATTTGAAATTTTGACCTTTGTAAAGTTTGAATCAGAAGCTCGGCGTTTATGGTCAAATATGCCTAAATTACAAGTATAATTATTCATGGTAAGCCAATGGTACTTTTTTTTCATTTGAATATATTATTATACCCCCAGATACATAGCATATGGGAGCTAGGCTATATTGGAGTCATGCTTGAGGATGGTTGGTTGGTCTGTTGGTTGGTCTGTTGCACAGGTCCATGAAAAGTCGCCAATACCACCTATATATACATATATATTTAAATATGTATATATAGGTGGGCTAGGTCACTTTTCATGGACCTGTGGTCTGTTGGTTAGTCGGTCGGTTGGTTGGTTGGTCAGTCGATCGGTCGGTCGGTTGGTCCGTGCCAAAATTTGTCCGCGCTATTTCTCTGTACCCATTGGTCAGATTTCAATGAAACTTTGCATGACTGATCAAGTACCAAGTCTAATTGTGCATATTGTCAGCACACATTAGTCATATTAATTCTAAGGTAGTTATGGCCCTTTGTTTTTCTATACTTATAAATTTTGTCCGCGCTATTTCTATGTAACCATTAGTCGAATTTTAATGAACCTTTAATGGTCGACATACATTGGTCGGATCAATTTTAAGGTAGTTATGGCCATTTGTTTTTTTACACTTATGAATTTTGTCTGCGCTGTTTCTCAGCAACCAATGGTCGGATTTCAACAAAACTTTGCATGACTGATCAGTACCAAGTCTATTTGTGCATATCTGACTGTATCAAGCACATTCAGTGATATTTCTTGTTTAATGTGTGCATTATATGACTGTATGGGCACAAAACTGAATATAAAAATGTTATACTACATGTTGTATAGAGTATATTGAGATGGATAAAAAAAAACATACATTAAATAGAGGATCTTGCATGAGTGCTCATTACATACGAGTTTTATTAAACAAGTGGACAAAATGATAAGACACAAGGCTTTGCCAAGTGTAATATAGTTTTTGTCGATGAGTTTAATAAAACTCGTATGTAATGAGCACGAATGTAAGATTCTATTTATCACATAACCTTAGAAAACGCTCAATATTGTTCAGAAGGATGATGTGCGCTGCCTATGTTTCAGCCAAAATTTAGCGGTACAATGAGCGCGACGTCATGGCGACGTTGATATTATCCTGACGTCAGTGGCGGATCAATGCTGGATTGGCTAACGTCACGTCAAGCTAATTTAAATATTTATTGCACGGTCTGGGAGTGCCGAACGATATTTACGTCACAGCTTTACGGCACTCCTGGACCGCATGTTATGTGATAAATAAAATCACTAAATTTATATGAATTTAAAAAGCATTACCAAATTAAAAAGTATATTTTCAAAAATATAATTGATATATAAAAAGATTGTATTGCTAATGGTATTCAAACTCAGAACCCACAAAGTAAATAAATTGAATGTCAGGTACATTCTGCTTAGCACACTGAGCTATTCGGACTTCTGATCGGTTGGAGAAAAATAAAGTTTTATTACTGTCAAGTCGATTGAATAAAACGTGTTACCTGTTATGAAAACTTGGATGCACCCAACGATTTGCGCGGGAATCACATTATTGTTGTGGATTTATAGGTGGGCCATCATTCTGTACAAGTGTTTAGGCTTACGATCTGATATAACATTGCGGACAGTCATCATTGAAATTGACTTTAATCTTTGTTTGATATAGCACAGAGAATTTGACATGATCCTGACCGTTATGCATGAATATATTGCAAGGTTCTTGCGTTGAATATATAAATTGTCGCGAGCATAACGTGCAATATCAGTTCTTTTGATTGTGTTGGTATTACACATCGAGCGTCTTCATGATACTCCCCGCTTATGAAAACATACAGCCGGGTTATAAATTTAGACAATATATCAGCTGTTAAATTATGCAAATTAAAGGTCGAGAGTCATGTCAAATTCTCTGGACTATATCAGATATTTATATGCCTGTGTTTAGATGTGAACGCATCACAGGAGACCTGACATGATTGTAGCACAACTCAAGCCCATTTTTTAAGTATTACATATAGCACTTTGTTTGGTGTTAAATCCCATTCAATTTAACATATAAGTCATTTTTGTGCGTTCAACTTAGGCTGTCGTAGTGCCTGGCCACTCGGATTTTAACCATGTCTAATTGGCCAATGATCTCCAGCTTCAAGAGAAGACCAGAGAGTTTGTCTGATAAAAGGAATCTGGATACGCTACCCCTAAGCTCTTTCTGAAAAGACTCTTTGGTTCTTTAACATGCCCGGTGTACATGTATAGCACTGAGACACGCTAGAATATCTCTGGTTTTCCTAACAGATCATCTCTTGTTTTGTGGGAAACACTGAAAAGTGTTACTGAAATTTCCAAATGTCTCTGTCAAGATTCGAACCAGGGACCTCTGAATTGGCTTTCGAGAGTGCTTAATTACCACTCAGCCACCATTCTTCCCATATAGAGTCATTGATTACCTCCCTTTGAAAGTCCTATGCAGTGCTTTGAGTTGGCAATGGACCCCTAGAAAGTGTTCTGACTGGTTGAATGTTTATGATGGAAAACTTCTTATTGCTAAAGTCTAATATGGAAGCACATAGCATTGCTTTAGTTTGGCAACAGATGCTTAGATTCTTTTCACATTGACAAAGCCATGAAAAATGTGTCTGTTGTGTGAATGTATATAATTATATAGTGCTTGTTAGGCTTGGTATTGATCTGGGAATACAGACATTCTGAGAATATCAATACAGTTCATTCACAAAATACAAAATGTAATTATAATGCAATTTGTTATAAAGGTCAGACCTTGTCTTTTGCTTGGTCAGACCTTGTCTTTTGCTAAGTGCTCATAGATTTTGCTAAATAAATTGTGATGCACAAAAAGTACACGACAGTTACTGTCAAGTGATTCTGCTTTGATTGAGCATTTCTGATAATTTGTCATGGTCGATGGTAATTGACAATACATATAAAAGACAAGAAATTCTGTGCCATACATCATAAGTCAATTGCCTTTCCTCGCAGGGTCCTATCTCTGTCACATGGGAATAAAATGCCTGACACAAAGATTTTGATGCTAAAAATGTTGGGTCAATTAACTTCTGCTTAACAGGCATCTTATTATTCTTGTGACTTCCACTGACTCTCAACAAGCATCCGATTATTCTTGTGACTTCACTTGACACTCAACAGGCATCCAATCTTTCTTGTGACTCCAATTGACACTCAACAGGTATCCAACTTTCTTGTGACTCCAATTGACACTCAACAGGTATCCAATTATTATTGGGACACCAATTGACACTCAACAGGCATCTAATTATTATTGTGACTCCAATTGACACTCAACAGGCTTCCAATTATTCTTGTGACTCCACTTGACACTCAACAGGCATCCATTCTTTCTTGTAACTCTCATTGACACTCAACAGGCATCCAATCATTCTTGTGACTCCAATTGACACTCAACAGGCATCCGCTCTTTCTTATAACTCCATTGACATTCAACATGCATCCAACCATTCTTGTGACTCCAATTGACACTCAACAGGCTTCCAATTATTCTTGTGACTTCACTTGACACTCAACAGGCATCCAATCTTTCTTGTAACTCCCATTGACACTCAACAGGCATCCAATCTTTCTTGTGACTCCAATTGACACTCAACAGGTATCCAATTATTCTTGTGACTTCCATTGACACTCAACAGGCTTCCAATTATTATTGTTACTCCCATTGACACTCAACAGGCATCAACTTATTCTTGTAACTCCCATTGACACTCAACAGATTTCCAATTATTCTTGTGACTCCCATTGACACTCAACAGGCATCAAATATTTCTTGTGACTCCCATTGACACTCAACAAGCATCCTATTATTCTTATGACTCCAATTGACACTCAACAGGCATCTAATAATAATTGTGACTCCAATTGACACTCAACAGTCATCCAGTTATTCTTGTGACTCCAATTGACACCCAACAGACATCCAATCTTTCTTGTTACTCCAATTGACACTCAACAGGCATCCAATTTTTATTGTGACTTCCATTGACACTCAACAGGCTTCCAATTGTTATTGTTACTCCCATTGACACTCAACAGTCATCGAATTATTATTGTGACTTCCATTGACACTCAACAGACATCCAATCTTTCTTGTTACTTCCATTGACACTCAACAGGCTTCCAATTATTATTGTGACTCCACTTGACACTCAACAGGCATCCAATCTTTCTTGTAATTCCCATTGACACTCAACAGGCTTCCAATTGTTATTGTTACTCCCATTGACACTCAACAGTCATTGAATTATTATTGTGACTTCCATTGACACTCAACAGACATCCAATCTTTCTTGTTACTTCAATTGACACTCAACAGGCATCCAATTTTTATTGTGATCCCATTGACACTCAACAGGCATCAAATTATTATTGTGACTTCCATTGACACCCAACAGGCTTCCAATTATTATTGTTACTCCCATTGACACTCAACAGTCATCGAATTATTATTGTGACTTCCATTGACACTCAACAGACATTCAATTATTCTTGTAACTCCCATTGACACTCAACAGGCATCAAATTATTCTTGTGACTTCCATTGACACTCAACAGGCATCAAATCTTTCTTGTAACTCCCATTGACACTCAACAAGCATCCAATTATTCTTGTGACTCCCATTGACATTCAACAGGCATTCAATTATTCTTGTAACTCCCATTGGCACTCAACAGGCATCAAATTATTCTTGTGACTTCCATTGACACTCAACAAGCATCCAATTATTCTTGTAACTCCCATTGACACTCAACAGGCTTCCAATTATTATTGTGACTTCCATTGACACTCAACAGACATCCAAGTATTCTTGTGACGCCCATTGACAATCGACAGGCATTCAATTCTGGTTTGAAAGAGATGGAACCCAGGGTACCACATAATCGTTCTAAAAGTTCATGATGCTTGACTGTGTTAGACAGAGGTTATATTAAGTTTAAACTCCGTGAAATAGACTACTTAAAGTTTGATGATTAAACAAAATCACCCATCTTGGACTAGCAAACTAAATAATTGCCACCTAACATTTGAACAATCTGACTCCAATGGTCAAGTAGTTAGCGCTCTGGCCTCAGGAATCTGTTCCATGATGCTGATTCTGTCTCACTCAGGCCATGACATACCAAAGTTGTTACGAACATTATTTTTAGTCCTAGTTAATTCTGTTTCTAACATGATATGGTTGATATCTGATGTTCAAAGTTTGAACAAATTTTATTTAATATTGGGACATTTTTAAAACAAATGTTACTTAATGTATATTAAAACACTTTAAGTTTACACGTAGATTCCTATTTATTTTGTTCGAAGAATTGTTCTAAATAAAGTTTTTGCGGATTATAATTCTAGAAAACTTAACTCTGAGGCTAACACATACTACAAATAATGGAATTAGTCTACATTCATTAACTACAATATAACTATAGGCGGATCCAAGGGGGGGGGCGGACCCGGCGTACGCCCCCCCTAAAATCGCCGGAGCCTAGGTAATTTATCATATTTTGGATGTAAGAACAATATTGATATGCAATTTTTTTCGCTCACTTCGCTCGCGTAAATACAACAATAATCAATTTTTGGATTTTAAATTGAACTTAATGCTGTATGCAAAAACAAGATATGGGACTGATTGGCAGCATGGTGCCAAACATCGACTACAGAAATGCCGAGATTCTTGCACATTAAAAATGTCCGAAAAGAAAAAAAATATTAATACAGTTGGCTTTATTTTCTAATAAACCTGTCCTTTTCATTAAAAATAAGATACCTCAGAATGCAGCTGACGAATTCCGTGGTTCTATTTAAAAGTCACGAGGCAGAAAGCCACTGGACTCCCTAGTCGCTTGATCCCAAGTACTTCACATTTCCACTTGAACAAAACTGAAGCCCTGGAGTTTGCAGGGTATGCATTGCCTTTTTTTTCGCGACAAATTCACAGCAGCTTTATATCAGTGAATAGTATCCAGTTGATTATCGTTAGTCCTGGCTATGTTGTTCATATAAACAACGATTTTTCTTGCTCGCTTCACTCGCTGAAGAACTACGTAAATTCAATGAAAGCTTTTGATCTACCAATGAGTTGTTTGGTATGCTGCTCAGACAAACACTGATTTTTTTCTAGTTCTGACAATTACTACATCAGTGAATATTACCAAGTAATAAGGATGTGGTGTATGCTGCTGAAATAGATAATTGCATTTTTTCTTGCTCGCTACGCTCGCACAACCACTAACAGTTCATTTTGTCAAGTAGGGAATGAGTTTGAGGGATACGCTGTTCAAATAATTCATGCATATATTCTTGCTCGCCTTGCTCTCACATTAACATTATCAATGAATATTATAAGATAAAGAACAAAATTGTGTGGAATGCTTCACAGAGATACATTTTCTAGCTCGCTTCGCTCGTATATTTTCTTGAGGAGGGGGGTATTAATACATGAATGTACACCCCCCCTAACGCCAAATCCTGGATCCGCCCCTGATAACCTTGTTTATCCGGCATCCCATTCGATCGGATGAGCGTGCCGGATAAAGCAGTGTGCCTGTAAAACCAAGTTTTATAGAAAAATATATGCCTGTATAAATGCCTATTAAAAGACAAAAGTTATAACTAATGAACAAATATAAAAGGTAGCTAGTAAAAACAGGTTCCGGATAAACCAGATTATACTGTGACTATAAAATTGAAGAGCAGATTGCATTTTGGTAGAAATATGATATATATCAAATATGATTTCTATTAAGTACTTAAAATGTCATATTTGGTGATGTATCGATTGTTATAAAAGCTTTTATGAAGCCATCATTAATCTTGGTCTCATAGAAGCTTGACAACACTAAACATAGCGAGAACAGATTTCTAGACTGTGCAAAATAGAATCCTTCCCAACCAGTCTAATTATCTGTCTTGTCATTGAAAGAAAACAGTTTTTGCCTCGTTATGGTCTTTATATGGTAACATGTTGCATAATTAGATTGCGCAATTTCTGGTCTCAGCAACAATGATCACTGACATTGAACGTTTCTAGATGATTCAGGATGATTCCGGATCTGTATGAGAACTCGTTGATTCCGTCGTGGGACTACAAGTTGCATCATTGATTGTTACAACAGTAGACAGACAGTCTGTGGGCATGTCACATGATTGATCGCCTTATATGGTCATAGATGGTGTAGGAATGATTGCACTATGCTGAAATACTGAGAATTACCAATGCCAATAATGTTACTTTGAACAGTGAAACGTCTTGAACGTCATAGTGTTTGTTTAAATATTTCATCATGACAACAAGGCATATAAGTAGTAAACTCTGTAGTTGAGGAGAGATTACTCTAGTCACTGGTCCGTGAAAATAAATATGTATAATTATATTATAAAAGGTGGTCTAGGTCATAAATATGTATAATTATATAGGTGGTCTAGGTCATAATAAGTATAATTATATAGGTGCATAGTCTAGGTCATAGATACATATAATTATATAGGTGGTCTAAGGTCATAAATATGTAGGTATAGGTGGTCTAGGTCATAAATATGTAGGTATAGGTGGTCTAGGTCATAAATATGTAGGTATAGGTGGTCTAGGTCATAAATATGTATACTTCTATAGGTTGTCTAGGTCACTTTTCAAGAACCCGTGACTCCAATAGGCAAAAATATTACCTATTGGACATTAAAATATTTCTTTTAGAACAGAAATTCCTCTCTGACCTCTTAAAAAACTTGAATGTTTATGTCTGTGCCATTAAGTAGGGGTCATCAATGAAGTTCTGAGAGCCATCAAATAGGGGTGGATCATACTATAAGTAGGGACCATCAAGTAGGGGTCATATTAAGTAAGGGTGACGAAATAGGGGCCTAATTTTCAGTGGTTGTAATAAAAAAAAAAACGTTGCTTTTAAGGTGTAACCCTTGACATCAAAAAGACCCTAAACTATGGTCACATGGACGTTTACCAGAAATAACTATTTGGTTGCCATGGGGGCATGGGTATTTTACAATTATAGTCCAGTCAGGGTAAGAATATAGTGACGCACCGGTCAAGTCCACTGTTACGGTGTAAAACCAATTATAAAGGCTTAAACAGACAGCCATACTTTCAATGCTAAACTAACAAACTATATTCTGACTACCTATTCAGACAATGGTTGTAATCTTCTGTGCGCACCTTAAAACAGTCACATCACTGTCACCAGATTCTAACTGGATTATATCTCTTGCATTAACTCTGTTAATGTAAATATATATACTGCGTGGATGACTACAATAGCTTGCAGGAGATAACTCTAGCCTTGTGTATGAACAAAAATAGATAGTATCAACACTGCACTCTGGTCTGACCGCTAATGTTACCAATGTAGATTAAAATAGTGTATGCATTAAAAGTGATTATGCTCAAGTTCGAACAAAAGTTAACATCGGAAATTTATGCATTTGATTGTCATTAATTAACGGCTAGTTATTATCAGACTATGATACATTGTTATACATTCACATCTTTAATACAATGTATGTGTGTGTATGCATAAAGTTTCAATAAAATATTAATACATGAAAGTTTATGACTCTTCTTATGAAAACAAAGGATGACTTAGTTATAAATATAGACAAGAAATCAACATTACACTTATAGAATTAGGTTGTAGCAGACCAGCTGGGGTGGTATTCAATATTGATCTTACTTGACTTAAGGATAAGGACAACCAATCAGATCACACCATATTAAACTCTTGGTCAGTAACATGCGATATGATTGGCTATCTTTAATTGAATAAGATCAATATTGAATACCACCCCTGGCCTTGATCTCCCAAAGCATCCCAAGTATATATAGCAATCTCAGCTTAATTTGAGATTATACTCAAATAAGGGTCTGAATATGAGACGATTCACAAGTTTAAGCTCTTACACTTTCACTTTAATAAATTTATCAACAAAGACACCAAAGTGTAAATGTTGTTACACGATCAACCCAGGTTAAAGTTATCATAATTTTATTAGTGACCGACGTTTCAGCTTTCTCCACGCCTTCATCAGGGTAAATATGATATGCAATTATTATGGAAGTAAGAAAATCCGGTACTTTTAGTCACGTGACCGTGAACTTCAAATAAACTTAGAATAATATTTCTGTTTTCATTTACCAATTTTGAGTTCAGCCTCCCATGGACATTTACATAAAGTTGCACATGACAATATTTGAGATGAGATTTAGCTCAAACTGAGATGTTTCGGGAGATCGGGGCCTGTCAAACTGTTTGTTTCCTAGTGTAATTATTCTTTAAGCCCTTTCTAGTCAACAATATTATAGTAAATGTATTGAGACTACCCAGTCACATACTTATTTAAGTCTTGACAGTTGGCAGACCAGCAACTACATGAAACTAACTATGCTGTGTGTCAAGCTAGGGAAATATATACCAGTATAATGTGCCCAGGATAATGTGAGGTTTGGTCAACTGTTGCAAAATTGGTTTTACAAATTACTAATGTAAACAGATGAGGTCAGTATTGTACTCAAAATATCACTGATAAATCATGCACATCTGATTAATTTACTTTTGTGGAATATACCAAATTTGCCCACCTTTCTCATTATCCTGGGTGCACTTATTATACCACTAACTAATAATTATTGGGTATGTTGCACTTGTAAGATTGAACCCAAGATCTCTCAAATTTTATGCTCTACCAATATTGAGGCAGCTTTCTCTATCATCTCTCAAAATGTCACAGTGGAGACAGAATTGTGTTCCAATGAAGTTGTTACATTGAAGGACACACACTATTTGCCTGTTTTAACTGCATCATACAAAGTCATGTAGTAATGATATATTACCTGTGATGATTGAATTATTGATAAAAATAATTAATCATTAAGTAATATCAATAATAATTTTGCACAATTTGTCTCAATTTCACAAGTTTGTCGTTATGTAGGATTTCCCCTGAGGTTCCATACTGTTATTGTTTTCATAATCTGACTGTTATTCCATCATTGCTGCTGTGTATCCATTTTATTCCTGGACTAGTGAGGACAATATTAGACTTTATGGGTTAGGCCACAATTTTTTTAATTTTTTGGTTAACATATTTTTTTTGTAACTTTGCTTTCTAGAGAAGTGAATGGAAATATATTGCGAGGGTCCAAGTGCTTTTTTTCGAACATTGGGGTTGGGGCTTTACCTTTAATTAGGGGGGAAAATATTGGTATTTTGGTAACATGGGGAATAATTATGTTGAGGTTAACTTCATTTTAGGGGAAAACTGCATGATTTTAAAGATTTTTTTCAGGGGAAGGGGCTTTATAACAGCCCCTTATAGATAACAAAAAAGCCCTGGGTTGAAAGGGTTCAAGGTAGCACACATAATGTTACTATCGTAATTTGATATATTCAATGTCAGAACCTTATAATTTATTCATGAATAAAGGTTAGTATATCAGCTGTTAAATTATGCTAATATAAGGTTGCTGGTCATGTAAGAATCTTCGTACTATACATGTTCATGTATTCATTCAATTTTCTGAAGTGAAAATTTCTTACTAAATTTTATGCAAAACTTTGTTTTGTAATTTAGTTTTTTGCCACATTTGTGATTTTGTGCAACATTGGGGATGGTAAGATGTATTAATGTTAGTGTAATTGATTGTCATTTAGTCGCAGTGTTTCCCTCTTTGTCTGTAGAATTTCCGTGTAATCAGATCACGCAGTGGAAGAAATTCAATAATCTCCCTGGCTTCCTGGAGGCAAGACGTGATGTCATTTTTTGCTCATGTTTAGATTGCAATACAACTCCTGTGATATTTTCAATATATAAAAACACAAAGTCTCCCATGGCTATAACAGATATATTTAGATTTGTTGCATGTATTGTTGTGTGTAGAATGTCTGCTGAGATAGATTACAGTAACTGTGACGTAAATTAGGATGTTGCTGTTTCTCAGCAGATATTGAATAGATTCATCAACAAAAAGTTTTATAAATCTCTCCAATTGTCTGGTAAGGAGATGTGTATATTGCAGGCCTACAATTCCGGAATAATCCTGAGTTGATACATTAGAAAGAACTTATCTCTAGAAAATAAAAGTTATTTGATGAAAAATTTAAAATTATTGACAAATTTATGGTCATTTGAAATTTCATAAGCATAATTTCAGCAAAAGAACAATTATGTAAAACTCAGAGTTCTGGTGTAAGGGTGTGCACTTATGGCACCTGAAACGAACTTGCGACATGTTTTCAGGATTGCGCATTATGTCTCAGTAGAACCCCTGGGGTGGTATTCAAGGATAAGGACAACCAATCAGATCACACCATATTAAACTCTTGGTCAGTAACAGGCGATATGATTGGCTATCCTTATTCTTTAATTAAATAAGATCAATATTGAATACCACCCCTGATATTGTCATACTGTGCAATGGTTCAAGGACGTCTCACTGAGTCGCTACTCACTTGTTAATTACCCTGATCATCTAACCTTCTATTAGCATAATTATTCAGCTGATTTCTTGTCTATATTTATAAATCGTTTAGTCAGGTCGGTCACTTGTTTACATAACTTTGTGTATATAAACATAGCAATTTCTCTTATTAATGTATTATTTCAGTATAGATCCACAGCGATAATGTGATTCCCGCCAAATGGTTGGGCGCATCCATGTTTTGATAACGGATTACATGTTTTATTTAATTGACTTGTCAGTACTTAATCGCTTTATTTTCATCCAACCCATCAGAAGTCCCATTAGCTCAGTGTGCTTAGCCGAATGTACCTCACCTTCAACTTTAGTTCACTTTGTAAGTTCTGAGTTCGAATATCATGAGCAACACATTTTGAAAATAAAATTGGTTTTTTATTCAAATATGTTTATGACAGTATACTTTTTATTAGCTCACCTGTCACAAAGTGACAAGGTGAGCTTTTGTGATCGCTCTTCGTCCGTCGTCCGTCCGTCCGTCCGTCCACAATTGCTTGTGAACACACTAGAGGTCACAAATTTAGCCTAATCTTTATGAAACTTGGTCACAATGATCATCTCAACAAAATCTAGGCCAAGTTCGATATTGGGTCATCTGGGGTCAAAAACTAGGTCACTAGGTCAAATCATAGAAAAACCTTGTGAACACATTAGAGGTCACAATTTTGACTTAATCTTTATGAAACTTGATCACCATGATCATCTCTATAAAATCTAGGTCAAGTTCGATATTGGGTCATCTGGGGTCAAAAACTAGGTCACTAGGTCAAATCATAGAAAAACCTTGTGAACACATTAGAGGTCACAATTTTGACTTAATCTTTATGAAACTTGATCACAATGATCATCTCTATAAAATCTAGGTCAAGTTCGATATTGGGTCATCCGGGGTCATAAACTAGGTCACAAGGTCAAATCATAGATAAACCTTGTGTAGTCACTAGAGGTCACAATTTTGGTCTAATATTTATGAAACTTGGTCACAATGATCATCTCAACAGAATCTAGGTCAAGTTCGATATTGGGTCATCTGGGGTCAAAAACTAGGTCACAAGGTCAAATCATAGATAAACCTTGTGTAGTCACTAGAGGTCACAATTTTGGTCTAATCTTTATGAGACTTGGTCACAATGATCATCGCAATAAAATCTAGGTCAAGTTCGATAATGGGTCATCTGGGGTCAAAAACTAGGTCACAAGGTCAAATAATAGAAAAACCTTGTGTAGTCACTAGAGGTCACAGTTTTAGCATAATCTTTACGAAACTTGGTCACAATGATCTACACAACCAAATCTAGGTCAAGTTTGATATTGGGTCATCCGGGGTCAAAAACTAGGTCACAAGATCAAATCATAGAAAAACCTTGTGTAGTCACTAGAGGTCCCAGTTTTGGCCTGATCTTTACGAAACTTAGTCACAATGATCATAACAACAAAATCGAGGTCGAGTTCGATAATGGGTCATCTGGGGTCAAAAACTAGGTCACAAGGTCAAATCATAGAAATCTAGATCAAGTTCGATATTGGGTCATCTGGGGTCAAAAACTAGGTCACAAGGTCAAATAATAGAAAAACCTTGTGTAGTCACTAGAGGTCACAGTTTTGGCCTGATCTTTACGAAACTTGGTCACAATGATCATCTCAACAAAATCTAGGTCAAGTCCGATATTGGTTTATCTGGGGTCAAAAACTAGGTCATTAGGTCAAATCATATAAAAACCTTTTGTAGTCACTAGAGGTCACAATATTTGCCTAATCTGTATAAAACTTGGTCACAATGATCATCTTAACAAAATCTAGGTTAAATTCGAAAGGTGAGCGACCTAGGGCCCTTTGGGCCCTCTTGTTTTGGTAATGCTTTTTATCTTTGTATACATTTAGTGCTTTTATTTAATGTAGGGTTTTATTTTATTATCTATCTTGATATACTCTATTCCACATGAAGTATTACACTTCTATAGTCGGTTTAGTGTCCATACAGTCATATCATGCACACATTTCAAAATATAAAAAATATAATTTAGGCATATTTAATCATAAAAAAAGACAAAAGAAAGACACCGAGTTTACCGAGTTTCGGATTCAAACTCACAAATGACAAAAAATCAAATATGAGTAAATGTTGTGTGTCTTACCACTGAGCCAGCACAGAAGCATACATTGCTCAAGTCATTGTTCATGTATATATAATTACTTATTCATTTATTGTACCCTAAGGTTTGATTTAGAATAATCCTTGCTATAAATAGACATGTTTGTAAATAACAAATTATCGTTGCTGGACTATATTGGTTTTCACTGCCTTTTTTTCCAATTGAAATGTTTAAAACAGTAAAAATACAATGTTATGATATTGCAATGTATTGGTATACAAGTGACAGACCTGATTAAACGGACTATAACTTCAGCCAGTGTTTCATAAGTGGGTAGGGTAATGAGTAAACACTAATCTACAGGACCGACAACTCCTGACTTTCTTGCTGAAATTTATATATTCTGTGCACTGTGCAAGAAGAATATATGTCAATATATGTAACAAGCTTTGTAAAAACTGGCCCAGATGCGCCGGTGCCTTCATGAAGTAAAGAGTTAACAGTGATAACTCAATAGATAGGGAGAATAAAAGGGGTTACCCTTCCGGGGCCTGAAAATAAGTTAACAGGGAGGTTATATATTACTCTTGTTTATATTTTCAGTACTCGGTGTTTCTCATTCTGGTGTTTGTAGCTGAGCTAAGTACTGGAATAGCTGGCTTCGTCTATAAGAACAAGGTAGGTATGCTCAAATACAGTACTCGATTACAGTGACTTTGTCTGTCTATACAGATCCTTAGAGTTATGGCCTGCATGGTCCAGTGGTGAGTACACTGGATTTGCAACCATGGTGATCCGGGATCGTTACCTGGTCACTGCTGGTTATACCCTTTCATCAATAGTTGACAACAATGTTGATTTACCTTCTTGTGAAAGGGTAAGTTAGTACTGCGTCTGGTTAGATCAGGAAAACAAGTTAGGTTAATCTGCCGTCATATATAAGTGAAGAACTGTAGAGAAATGGTATCAAAATCAGAATAAACAAACACACAAACAAACAAATAGATCCTTACCTGTTTTAGATGTTGTATGGAAGACAACTCAAGGGTCAACTCTGTTTTCCTGAAATTATCTCCCTTTGTAGTCTCAAATCGAGAGATTAGTGGTGCAAAACAGTTCTTGCTCCTTCTTAAATCATAAGTAGTTACAACTGTTTTGCACTGAGCCCTCGAAATATAGATCATTAGAGCCAAATGATATCTAGGTAATGAAGGAAGAGCATATTGGTTGAAGTTACCTGTTAGTGCATGTTTCACTCCATCCTACATTCAGCACAAATCCTGGGACTGAATAGGAATTGTCACTACCTGGTGTCTAGAGCTGTCATTGATTCGACCTGAGGCATATCGACGATTCAGATATATCGGAAGACAAGTATCGCAGATACATAGATATATCGATTTACACATATAGACGAATAAGAAACAGGCCCATCAGTCATGATTCACTTATTTAGCCATGCTACACTGTATATATTGAGTATAGATTCAGCTTTTGAAAATAGCACCTTAAAAAGTTTGGTTTGAGTTACCACTTGACTCATTTTGACAATTTGTGAACTTCCATTTTAACAAAGAAACTTTTTGTGCAGGAAAATCAGGATTTTGGTGGTTCCATTCATTTACCCATGTATCGATATATAAAATGTGAATTGATAATCAATTGGATAAAAAATAGTATTGATACATTGATATCACTTCTATCAATGACAGCTCTAGATTCCATTGCTTTTATTGAAACTCATAGAATAATGCTACGTTCACATGGTACTGAGTTATCAAAATGTCAGATTTGACAAACTGTCAAAATGAGTCATTGTCTTAACTCATACTGAAGCTGCCGTTTTCTAAAACTGAAACTGTACTTAATCTGTGCAATGTGAAAACAAATTAAGCAGTCAAGTCTTGATTTCGAAGTTTGTAGGTCAAAGGTCAAGGTCACTATAACCTTGAAAATAGATTACTATTTGACTGCCATGTGGGCATATACATGTATGCTTTACAAACATCTCTTGTGTTAGTGTTACATATCGCTGGCTTATAGAATTAGAAAGTCGTAAGTACAAAATCGATATTTTGAGAAACTACTCTTTACTTATGGATAAAGTTAACAAGCTTTTTCAACTGCAGTTAGGCCAACATGAAAATAGGCTTATAAGAAGCGCCTTGAGATGCAGATTTCAAATATGCATTTGTCTTATAAGATCGTAAGTAGTGCCAACAACCTTCTATTGTTTTGTTGTTTGTATATTACAGTTAGAGAATGGATTTAAGGAAGGACTAGGATTGGCATTGAGAACATATGATACCGATGCTGATAAACAGAAGGCATTTAATGGACTACAACATAATGTATGTATCTGTTAAATATCACATTTTTGGTGGGCTTTAAATTTGGTGGATTTTGGTCAAATGCAATATTGTGGGATGATAGTTTCAGGGATCATCTAACATGGAAGTGGAAATCCTTGATCTGTTAGAGGCAATTACTAATGGGGCATTAGAGGTTTGCTAAACCTATCGGTGTGTTTCTATGTGTTGTTGGCAGGTAGGGCATTGGAGGTGTTGTAATATCAATGCAGTCTTGTACAAAATGTCTGAGAATTGAAGGAGATATTTTTTACTGTCTGGAAAAGCTGGCTGTATAATTATGCATTTAACTAGCCAAACAATGCTGTCACTGCTGCAACTTTAATGGATATTGATGTATTTTGAATGATAGTGCTTCTTAAGCCTAGGTTCCACTAAGTATTTTTTTCCTCGACGATGTACTCCCAATTTAAATTAATGAGCTATCAGGACATCGGGAACAGGTTCCTCGTGGTGTAGGGGAAGCTTCAGGGAAGTCATGAGACAGTTTGTGATATCGTAAGGAATTGTGATGAATCGGGTGGTATCGGAAGAAATCGGGAGAACATCTCCGATGTGGAATTCCTCAGTGGGACTGAGGCATTATATTGAATGCTATAAATGTGCAGGAGTTTCATAAGGCACTAAATCTCAAGGGCAATTGTGATAACTGTAATACTATATATCCTTTTGTCAGAATCACAAGGATTATCATAATGTGGCTTTTGGTGACTTTCAGGTGTCAAATGGCCAATTAAAATGAAACCCTTGAATTAGTCCTGGTATCAGTCTTAGAATTCATAGACTTTAACACATTACTCCATAGACACGTATCCATATATCAGAGAAAAGTTAAAAAGTGTTCACCATCTCCATGTTTGATTATTTGTTAAAAAATGGAATTCAACAGTTACTCATCGCTGTATACTGAAGGGACCTGCAATGGTTGTACTAATCTCTGTATACTGAAGGGACCTGGAATGGTTGTACTAAGGAGTAATTTACTGAAGGGACCTGGAATGGTTTTAATTATAGATGTATACTGAAGGGATCTGGAATGGTTGTACTAAGGAGTAATTTACTGAAGGGATCTGGAATGGTTGTACTAAGGAGTAATATACTGAAGGGACCTGGAATGGTTGTATTAAGGAGTAATTTACTGAAGGGACCTGGAATGGTTTTAATTATAGATGTATACTGAAGGGATCTGGAATGGTTGTACTAAGGAGTAATTTACTGAAGGGACCTGGAATGGTTGTACTAAGGAGTAATTTACTGAAGGGACCTGGAATGGTTGTATTAAGGAGTAATATACTGAAGGGACCTGGAATGGTTGTACTAAGGAGTAATTTACTGAAGGGACCTGGAATGGTTGTACTAAGGAGTAATTTACTGAAGGGACCTGGAATGGTTGTATTAAGGAGTAATATACTGAAGGGACCTGGAATGGTTGTACTAGGAAGTTTATTTTCTGTCATTATATATTGAACACACCTCATATATTTTCTGTCATGATATATTGAACATTCCTCATATATTTTCTGTTATTATATATTGAATACCCCTCATATAGTGTCTGTTATTATATATTGAACACCCCTCATATATCTTCTGTTATTACATATTTAACACCCCTCATATATTTTCTGTTTTCAGCTTCACTGTTGTGGACGTGAAACATACTCTGACTGGTTCTCTACACCATGGGAAAATAAACAGAAAACGGAGAACCAGACTATGATCGTACCGAAATCATGTTGCCGTGTTGAACAGACCAAATGTAAGAACTATAACCTTCCACCCGCTGCAGGGAACGAGACGTTGGATATATATACAGAGGTACGTTAGTGGTTAGCAATATCAGGGGTTATACAATTGGAAATTATCCGGAAATCCGGATTTGCAGTACAATGTATGAGAAAGAAGGAATTTTTGTGTTGAAAATAAGTTATTTGATGAAAAAATTGACAAAGTTATGGTTATTTGAAATTTAATAAGCTGATTCTTAACAATAGAACCATGTTTTAACAAAGCTATGGTGTAGGGGTGTGCTTCGGGTTATGGCATCCCTTCACCGTTGGCAACTCATTTTCAGGATAAGGCTCGGTGCCTCAATAGAACCCCAGCAATATCTAAACTGCAGTCAAAGTCCTACAAGGTCCTGAGATGCAATGGAAAGAATGCAATTTTCTGCAGAAAATGAAAGTTATTAAATGAAAACATTCTAAATATTGACTGAGTTATGATCATTTGAAATTTCATTAGGAGAATTTATCAATAGAATAATGCTTTATTTATCAACGTTTCGGCCTTAGCCTTTTTCAAAACACACAAACAAAAGTTCTTCTCTACATTTGCAGAAATGTTGATAAATAAAGAGTTTAAACCATGAGTGGTTCTTATTAATAATTCCCTATGGAATGAAATCAAAATAGAATAATGTTTGAAACAGTTATTGTGTAGGGATGTGTGCATCAGTCAAGTAAATGAAGAGGTAGATTGTCATTGGCTTGTTTAATAAAATTGGACAAATATAGTGACCTTTGCTAAGTAATGGGAAAATTGCAGTAATCATGGCCCATTTTATATCAGCATACTAGGTCATGACAGTTTGTAAACTGTGGGGCAATCAAAAGTTTTGAGATGAAATGCTATGAATGGTGAAATACATGTTAGTAAATTTGGACATTTGTATTATCTCTCCATCAGCGATATTTCATATATAAACTTGATGATGGGGTTTTCTTTTGTTTTACGAATAATTTTCAATTGATTGAAATGGTCTCCAAAATTTTGAACACCCCTCATATATATACAATAGTAGCATGTTTCAGGGACATTACAAATGTAACTGTACATGTTTTAGGGATGTTACAAATGAAATTATACATGTTACAGGGATGTTACAAATGTAATAATACATGTTTTAAGGATGTTACATATTTTATACATTTCAGGGATGTTACAAATGTAATTATACATGTTTTAGGGATGTTACAAATGTAATTATACATGTTTTAAGGCTGTTACAAATGTGTGATTACATGTTTCAGGGATGTTACAAATGTGTGTTTACATGTTTCAGGGATGTTACAAATGTGTGTTAACATGTTTCAGGGATGTTACAAATGTGTGCTTACATGTTTCAGGGATGTTACAAATGTGTGTTAACATGTTTCAGGGATGTTACAAATGTGTGTTTACATGTTTCAGGGATGTTACAAATGTGTGTTTACATGTTTCAGGGATGTTACAAATGTATGTTTACATGTTTCAGGGATGTTACAAATGTATGTTTACATGTTTCAGGGATGTTACAAATGTATGTTTACATGTTTCAGGGATGTTACAAATGTGTGTTTACATGTTTCAGGGATGTTTCAAATGTATGTTTACATGTTTCAGGGATGTTACAAATGTGTGTTTACATGTTTCAGGGATGTTACAACACAGTGATTGACTTCATGCAACATAACATGACATTGATTGGAGGTGTGGCTCTCGGTATCTCATTCTTCCAGGTAGGATTTTGTGTAGTCACAAGTTACAGGCTAATCTCAAGGATCATTTTAAAAAATATCTATAAAAAGTTGAATTTTTCATTCACTCTGCGCATGCTTAGTGTCAAGCTTGTTTATATAGCCAGCCAATTTGGTTTATGAGACACCTTCTTTCTAACAGGGGTCCTAAAACTCCGGGATAATCCGGAAATCCTGATTTGCTGCAGTAGAAAAAATGAAGTTTAAAAAAATAAAACTTAATTAATGACAAAGTACCAAATTTTGACTGAGTTATGGTTATGTTTAAAGTTTCATATGCTGAATTCTAACAAAATATCAATGTATGAAACCGTACCTTGGTGTATGAAATGCATTCTAATTTGCTTCTTATATTCAGGATTTGACATTATGCCACAGTAGTTAGTTTATACTACCGGTAATTTATTTAAGGTCGATTGTGAAACAAGTTTTTCCAACTTATATTAATCACTCTCGACACCTCATTCCTGATGTTATCCATCACCACGAGGGTATGAGAGAAGAGAAGCCAGTTTCCCTTTTTTATGCTGAGCGTCTAGCAAGGGAATTTCTGGTACCATTTTTATTTCGTCTTTGGTATGAAAACCCGAGACCTCCCGCACTCGAAGCGAATGCTCAACCACTAGGCTATCGAGGAGGCGCAGTAGGACCCCTGTTCTAAGCTATTTAGTTACCCAGTAACCTATTTATGCCTGGCATCAGGCAGATGGTCACTCAATAACCTTTATTCAACTTGTTGGCATGTCAGCATAAGGTTACATTTGCCACCTCCCCCGCTGATCTCCCGAAGCATCTCAATCTGAGCTATATCTCATATCATACATTCGTAACATTGTCATTGGGCTGAAAGATGATTTCCATGAGAGATTGGACTCAATGTATTGGCATAACAAAACAGAAACGTTATTCCAAGTTTATAACAGTAACATTCTTGCGTTCAAACTTCATATTTATCTCAAATTCAGACTCTAATTTAAACAAATTCTCAACCCGAGATGCTTCGGGAGATTGGATCTTGAAAATGCTCCTGCCAGGATTTGAACTTCCAACCTTCAGCTAACAACACGGATGCCATCACTACTGTTTCATGGTGTGATATTTGTTGTTATATACATGTATATATCGAGATGTAAATATCAAGTGTGTGTTCACAAGTGTTTACTGCACAAGGTACTTGTGGACCATAATGAAAATTGGTTTGCCAATTATATTATCCACAGAAAATAAAGACATTGTTATTATTATTATTATTATCTGATTCTACAAGAGGCGGCAAAGTAATACACGCACAATGATTGAAGGTTAAAGGTTCAGCCTATCTTCCACTGAGGATTTCCACATCGATGATGTTCTCCCGATTTCTTCCGATATCACAGGATTCATCACAATTCCTTCCTATATCTGAAATTGGCTCATGACTTCCCCGAAGCTTCCGCTTTACCTCGAGGAACCTGATCCCGATGTCCTGATAGCTCATTTATTTCAATCGGGCGTACATCGCCGAGGCAACAATTGCTCAGTGGGACCTAGGCTTTAACTGTAGTTTAACCTGATATCACTACACAAGGGAAACAGTTTTATGAATAAAAAACCCCACAATTTTCTTCTTCAGCTTCTTGGAGCATTGCTGGCATGCTGTCTCGCTAAGAATATCAACAAGGCCAAGTATGAACAAGTTCAGTGAAACGTCTGAGGTGATGGTTGCTATGGAAACAACACAGTCGAATCATGAGAACAATTTGTTAGTTTATTTTCACAAGTCTGTGCTACATTGTTTGACAATATTGAGTTTTATGTTCTTTTCATGTAGATAATGTCAAGTTCTGTGTGACCTATTGTATTAGAACAATACTTCATTTTCGAAATTACGATAGTTGTCTCCCATGTTTTGAATTGGCGGCCATTTTGATTTGCAACCTTCTTATAACAAGAGGTTATTAAACAACTTGATTGATTATCAAGATAATCCAATTATGGAGACAATTAAACGGCAAGTTAAGGAAAAGTGTGTTTTCCACAATTCAATTTTCCATACATACATACATACAATTTTCCATACATATATCCTTGCTAATTATCACATATCAGATTTGCCAATCAAAATGGCTGACATTATTCTAAGCAAGGGAGTTAAATATTGTTATTTTGGAGAACATGTGTAAGAAACGGAATACATATATTTGGCTTGACCTTGAGTGTACTGTAAACCAAGAAATTATTTTGCTTGATTATATTTTGCGGCGTTTGCAAGTGGTAGAATTTTGCAAAATTAAGTTGCCGCGAAAGTGCTTAAACATTAATATGGACATTGAGGGAAGCTTAAAAACGCGAAAATTTGTAGTCGAGAATATGCCGACGATCAGCAAAACACAAAAGTTAGTATTCGCGAAAGTAAATTGGTTTACAGTATATATGATTTCCAACAAATTACTCCATTCTAACAAGTTATCCATGTTGTGCATTTTGTGGTGTGAAGTGACCTTTTTGTTCAAAATAAATAAATAACCACCAAACCTGGATAGCTAATTTTACTAAGATTAATACTCGGAGATTACAACAATATTGATGTGATCTTTATTCTTGTACAAATGCATTTTAAGATTTCTGAACGTAAACCTATTTTTGCTGAATCTCAAGCAATATTTTGATAATTTTTATTGAATTTTACCATTATATGCCGTACTGTAAAATCATTGATTTTCTTGGTTTTAATCTGTATTGATGATTTTTGTAAAATGGTAATTAGGTTTCTTAAATTTGTGAATTTTCAAAATATTGAAAGAAAAATCATTTGGTATTTATTTTTTTGGTTTGTTAATCGTGGGGATTAAATTTTGTGGTTGAGCTCAACCGTAAAATTAACGGAAATTCAACCACTACAAAAAATAATGATTTTTCAGTAGCCAAGATGTTTACCTATAATTTAAACAATAATGACTCTTCAGTCATAAAGGAATCATCAGAGATAGAAGGTGAGTTTTACTTTCTGCAGTCCAAGTGTCAACTGGGTAACCATACTATCTGACTCCATTTGTTACCATGGAACTTATTTGATAAATAGAGGATATTTGTTTGTTTTGATTGAATATGGTTTATATCTCATCGTGTAGTGATAAAATTCAATATTTTCAAGAGCGCGTAGCGCGAGTGAAAATATTAAAATTTTATCACTACAAGATGAAATATTAACCATATTCAATCAAAACAAACAAATATTCTATTTATTTAATGCTTTTATGGTGTCAAAACTGGTACTATTTATGTCAAATTACCACTGTGGTTAGGCTACGTATGAATATGTTATTCCATTCATATTTTTCACTTCAAAATCCGCCATCTTGAATTATGGTGAATAGGTGAAAACGACTTTTTTGAGAATTTTGCATTAAATCATACACCAACTTGTAGGAAATGGTCTAACTAAGAATAAAAACCCCCACATGACATGTTTCCGTTCAGTAATAAAAAAGTTACAGACATTTTAGTGTTGAGATTTTGGTAAATTAAAGTAGTCCCTGTGAGGGGGCGGAGCTTATATCAGTCACATTGTAGGTGATAACCAGTGACTGATATAGGTTTTATTTCACTGATAGAACTCCATATCTCATCAGTTAGCATTAAATAAAAACATATAGTATGTCTGAAATGTTTCATTTTCTGAGCATTGTGTTATTGCCACTGAATTCTCGTACAATTCAAATGTGTTTTATGTTACATGTATGTGAATGTTTGTTTGTGAAGACCTTCAGACGATGAACGTCCGTTTTATTCTGAGACTCTCTTTTGATAAATCTGAATAAACTGTATTGTCATTATACTGATGATTTAACTACATACAGTAAAACATATAGTAATTGTGAATACCATCCTAGAATACTGATATCCTTACTTAGTTTGTCTTAGGCCAAAAAGAAAATATTGTTTGTTTCTCCTTCCCTACCTACCCAAGCAAAATGTCCCTTACCTCATTTTTTTGGATTCCCTGAAAAAATAATTTTATTAAAACATAATTATTGTAGGGTATGAAAAGATGGAAGTGCGAATAGTCACGATGTATTCAAAATTAATATCTATCAAAACAGTTGAGATATTTTTCAAAAAGAAATTATTTTACCTACATACCTACCCAACCCTTATTTACCAGGGTCAGAAAGGGCAAACAAACAATATTTTATTTTTGGCCTTAATCTCAAGGTCAAATAAAGAACATAACAGTGAAAATAGACCTGTAAATTGTGGTATGAATTTGAGATGTTCTCATTTTTGAGGTAATCAAGTTTCATTTGTGAGGTGGTCTTATGGTGGTTTTTTACTGTATACAGGTACATAGATACCAGTATTGAAAATTCAAGTTTGCAGTTAAAAAGTTGTCTCATTACTTGACTGATCAGATATATTGTTTCAAGTTGTTGTTCCTTGCCTCGTATTATTCTTGTCCGCAACATAATCAGAATGTTTCATTGAATTAAAAGATAACATTGCTGACATTTTTCTAGCCAACTCAGTGAACTCACAGGTCAAATTTTTGTTTTTAAATTCACATTTTTTTTTAACTTTCTTTTAAATAATAAACCAGTTTGTGTATTATGTGTATTCATGTTAGGGAGATAAGAAAACTGAATGTGAAATGTGTATATCTATGTGTATACTACTTATGGGTATTTCGTCATTCTAGTATGAGTAGTTGAAGTAATGGACGTGTAACAAACAATAAACTGTGTACTATATCACACAAGTATGTGTATGCACGGGGAAACACATGATTTCTTCATCTGTGGACTCATTGAGTTTATATAAGCACCTGTTTAGTTTATTGCCATGGTAACAGTTATACAGGTAGAACAACCATGTTAGGTTAGACTGGTGACAAAAGGGGCCAAATTTGTTCCCAATGGACTCTTTATTCCATTGCAATGCATTTTGTGGCCTCTTCTGTATTTAAATGCAGATAAAGTTCAACGCTGATATTTATAACGGGTGTCAAAACTTTATATATTTGTTTGTCTCCGTAGCTCAGTGGTTAGAGCGCTTGTCGTCTAATTAGGCAACCCTGGTTCAAATACAGGTGGAGGCATTCATATGCCTGCCATATTTCAGCAAAAAGCTATGCTCGGCATTTGAAGAAAAAAACAAACGAAAAAGCTTCATATAACTGGAATGGAGATTGTGTACACAACATAACATAATGAATTATCTCATATCATGATGGGTGTAGGTCAATAGATTAGTGGTGTATGGAGTAGCGGGTTAAACCAATAATATGATGTAACCAATAGCAACAATCATTAAAGCAAAGCCATTGTATTGTTCAAATCCTTTCTTCAAATATAATTATTATAAAATTAAAATTTACTTTTGGATCTGTATACATTATTGTTTAACTATAAATTTTCTGTATTTGTTTATAAATGTGCAATATAATATGTTTAAAATATGTACTATTTGTATTTTTTTTCTTCTTTATAGTTTATAAGAATAGTTTATAATAATCATATATTTTGTCATACTAGTCTTCTTAGATTTTCTTTGGTAATACATGAACAGTCAAATTTTCATACCTCAAACTCAATTATATCAAATTTTTCCGTTACCGGTATGTCAAATCTTTTTGTTTGAAGTCCCGACTCTTTTCCGTTCTTTGTCTACATGAAATATATAATATTGTTAATATATACTGACCACCACCCCCTCCCTCCCCTTAGTTACATACACTTTCATTAGTAGAGCTTAGGAAACGTTCACACTATATACTTGATGTTTTTCTTCAAACTATTTTATATTGTCATAAATGCAGTCAAAGTTGTGTACAAAGGCCATCCATGGAAAGTCGAAACAGCATGAGTGTGGCCTTTGTTGGCAGGATGTTTCTCTGAACTGGCCTAATATCATTAGAAATGGTCTGATGAGGGATTTTTGCCGACCGGTTTTGTAATAGCGGTCTTTGTTTTTTAGGTGGTCTTTAACACAGGTTTGACTGTATATATTTACAATGTGTTTGCTTAATGTAAAATACATGTAATTGTATGTGTGTTTTATCACAGGAACTTGCAATCAAAAATAACTAAAAACATTACTACACATAATTGGGAAAAAAAAGAAAAAAGGTGCACTAGATCCACTGTATAAAAATATATTCTAAAACAGTAGATCTATTGTACTTTTTTTCCAAGTATGTGTCATAATGTTTTTAGTTATTTATTTGATTGCAAGTTGCTGTGGTTTTTAGCTCACCTGCCACAAAGTGGCAAGGTGAGCTTTTGTGATTGTTTTTTGTCTGTCGTCCGTTAGACATTTCACCGTTAACACTCTAGCACTTTCAATTTTGCTTTGATCTTCATCAAACTTGGTCAGTAGTTGTATCTCAATAAAATATAGGTCAAGTTCGAAGTTGGGTCATGTAGGGTCAAAACTAGGTCGAAAGGTCAAATAATAGGATAACCTTGTTAACACTCTGGTGGCCACATTTTCATGAAGTTTGGTCAAAATGTTTATCATGGTGACCTTAAGGTCAAGTTTGAAGTAGGGTCATGTGGGGTCAAAAACTAGGTCAAAAGGTCATATAATAGGATAACCTTGTTAACACTCTGGCGGCCACAGTTTTGCTTTAATCTTCATGAAGTTTGGTCAAAATGTTTATCTTGATGACCTTAAGGTCAAGTACGAAGTTGGTTCATGTGGGATCAAAAACTAGGTCAAAAGGTCAAATAATAGGAAAACCTTGTTAACACTTTGGGGCCATATTTTTGCTTTAATCTTCATCAAACTCGGTCAGTAGTTGTATCTTAATGAAATCTAGGCTAAGTTCGAAGTTGGGTCATGTGGGGTCAAAAACTAGGTCAAAAGGTCAAATAATAGGAAAATCGTGTTAACGCTCTGGAGGCCACATTTTTGCTTCAATCTTCCAAGAAATTAGGTCAAAATGTGTATCTTGTTGACCTCAAGGTCAAGTTCAAAGTTTGGTCATGTGGGGTCAAAAACTAGGTCAAAAGGTCAAATAATAGAAAAACCTTATTTACACTATTGAGGCCATATTTTTGCTTTAATCTTCATCAACTTTGGTCAAAATGTTTATCTTGATGACCTTAAGTTCACTTAAGTTCACTTTTGAAGTTGGGTCATGTGGGTAAAAAACTAGGTCAATATGTCCAATAATAGCAAAACCTTTTTAACACTCTGGAGGCCTCAGTTTTGCTTTAACCTTCATCAAGTTTAGTAAAAATGTTTATCTTGATGACCTTAAGGTCAAGATCAAAGTTTGACCATGTTTAGCAGGTGAGCGCCCCAGGATCTATGATCCTCTTGTATGGAATTTATTGACATCTTAAATTGTGATGTAACAATTAGTTTAGTGATATTTTAAACAGATTCCAGAATTTGAATGTTTAATTAGGTTAGTGTGCGGGGAGATGTGATAGTGTCATGTTGTTTGGGCACAATAAATAATATGTGTTTTTTTTTGCAATATCTGGTTTCCATGTCTGAAAAATTGTTGAAAAAAAAATGTGAGAAACAAGCAGACAAAATATTCAAGAGATAAACATCAATCTGCATAGTAACAAGACACAAATACTTTCATTTTCAAGTTGATATATAATTCAGTTCTAGATTAATCTAAGGTTTATCTAAGTATTTATTGTTGTTTAAAAAACATTGTATGTATATTTTTCAGTCTTTCAACTATATTTTAGTCGCTTTATATGTAGCTGTTAAAAATAAAAGTTTCACTCTCGATATTGATATTGTGTGTTCATTAAATGCCATAACTAAATTACTGCCCTTTGTTGCCTATTATAGCATAAAAACGGTGATTTTGCCCATATGTTAACGGGACGAAAACCATGCGTAAACAGAGAGATTCACGCGAGAATGCGCTGTTAACGTCCAGTTTTACGTATGCTCATTTCAGGGCCTCACCGACGAATATAAACGATTTTACAGCGTCTTATGAACTGCAATTCCCATTTTATTTGTAACTGCTAATTAGTTTTCTATAAAATTTAAAAAATAAATTTAAACAAACCCACATTATCCATGTTTTCTTGGTATTTGCCGATCCCGGAAGTCGACGCTCGTAACAAAAACTGTTATGACGTAAGGTTTTTTTTTGTGATGTTGCGTTTGTTTAGGTGGCGTCGCCACAAAATCTCCCGCCAAAATGTAATTATTTCGAAATACAAACCTATCAATTGATGTTTTGTATGCTATAATAGCGTTTACGCAAGTTTTTTCGTGCTATAACATCTGCAGAGTCCCTCGGAAGCGTTGGTGCCCTCGCCCTGACGGGCTTGGGCACCAACCGTCCCTCGGGACTCTGCAGATGTTATAGCACGAAAAAGCATGCGTTAACCCTACAGTGATAGAACACCTGCATGTAGAACTGGAGGTTTGGGCCGCATTGTTCCTGCATCATTTCAGGAAGATATCACTGCCCTCTATTGCCAAGTGATAGAGCACCCGCATGTAGAACTGGCGGTTTGTGCCGCATTGTTCCTGCATCACTTCAGGAAGATATCACTGCCCTCTATTGCCAAGTGATAGAGCACCCGCTTGTAGAACTGGAGGTTTGTGCCACATCGTTCCTGCATCACTTCAGGAAGATATCACTGCCTACTATTGCCAAGTGATAGAGCACCCGCTTGTAGAACTGGAGGTTTGTGCCACATCGTTCCTGCATCACTTCAGGAAGATATCACTGCCCTCTATTGCCAAGTGATAGAGCACCCGCTTGTAGAACTGGAGGTTTGTGCCGCATTGTTCCTGCATCACTTCAGGAAGATATCACTGCCTACTATTGCCAAGTGATAGAACACCCGCTTGTAGAACTGGAGGTTTGTGCCGCATTGTTCCTGCATCACTTCAGGAAGATATCACTGCCCTCTATTGCCTTATAATTCCAAAGTCAGCAAATCCCTGCATTCTGATTGGCTAAGACGTGACGTTTACACATCAGTAAACCTCTGTTTTCACCAATCGGGACCCTCGGACATTACTGACGTAAATGTTCTAGACGAATGGGTGTGGAATAGGTCAAGCTGCAAAGGCCCATCATAGCTGTATAAGCTCTTATAGCTTAATTTTGACATAGAACATTACCAGAATAATACCAATCCATCAGAATACACATTTTACAACAACATGTGTAGTATTACCAATCCACCAGAATCCACGTTTTTACTTTTACAACATGTGTAGTATTATAGTCCGCCCAAGATAATGTGATATTTACAAACATGAATCGGTTTGGTCAACTGTGGCAAAATTGCTTTTACAAATCACTTAAATAAACAGATAAGGTCAGTATTGTACTCAAAACATCATTGATAATTGGTGCACATAATTGTAATCCACCTTTGTGGACTATACCAAATGTGCCTGCCTTTCACATTATCCTGGGCGCACTATACCAATCCACTAGGATACATGTTTTACAACACGTGTAATAATCTAAGGGATTAGGAAAATTATTCTAAGGGATTGGTCGAATAAACCAGGTAGGTACACACACATTCTATGGTCGTTGAAACAACATAGAAACCATTTGTTCAAAGGGATAAGCAGTTAATATATAAAATATATTCTAAGGGATTTGTGGTGTATTGTCAATCCTAAATTGTTGGTACAAAAGTCGGGTTTTCAACTCACATGTGCGTACATCTCTGGTTAATCATGTATTAACAAAATAAACTTATTTGAAATTCTTTACTCTTAGAATTTTCTTTAGTTCTTAATAGTCCATTTGACAGACCAAATTTCTTTACCAAATCGGTGAACAGATCCAACGCTGATATATCGGATAGCTTGATAAATCGGTTATGAGGTGTATACTATATGAGTTCAGCGTTTCTGATGTTAGCGGTATATTCTATAGAAAGGTACATCAAATCCCAATCACAGAACATGCTACAGATAGGAACACCCATTCATGTCCGTATGAGGTACATTCTACTGATGGATACAGTCATTCCCGATCATATGGGTACTAGCACATACTACATATAGGAACACCCATTCATGTCCGTATGAGGTACATTCTACTGATGGATACAGTCATTCCCGATCATATGGGTACTAGCACATACTACATATAGGAACACCCATTCATGTCCGTATGAGGTACATTCTACTGATGGATATGGTCATTCCCGATCATATGGGTACTAGAACATGCTACAGATAGGAACATCCATTCATGTCCGTATGAGGTACATTCTACTGATGGATATGGTCATTCCCGATCATATGGGTACTAGCACATACTACATATAGGAACATCCATTCATGTCCGTATGAGGTACATTCTACTGATGGATATGGTCATTCCCGATCATATGGGTACTAGCACATACTACATATAGGAACATCCATTCATGTCCGTATGAGGTACATTCTACTGATGGATATGGTCATTCCCGATCATATGGGTACTAGAACATGCTACAGATAGGAACACCCATTCATGTCCGTATGTGGTACATTCTACTGATGGATATGGTCATTCCCGATCATATGGGTACTAGCACATACTACATATAGGAACATCCATTCATGTCCGTATGAGGTACATTCTACTGATGGATATGGTCATTCCCGATCATATGGGTACTAGCACATACTACATATAGGAACATCCATTCATGTCCGTATGAGGTACATTCTACTGATGGATATGGTCATTCCCGATCATATGGGTACTAGCACATACTACATATAGGAACATCCATTCATGTCCGTATGAGGTACATTCTACTGATGGATATGGTCATTCCCGATCATATGGGTACTAGAACATGCTACAGATAGGAACACCCATTCATGTCCGTATGAGGTACATTCAACTGATGGATATGGTCATTCCCGATCATATGGGTACTAGAACATGCTACAGATAGGAACACCCATTCATGTCCGTATGAGGTACATTCTACTGATGGACATGGTTTCCAGATCATATATGAGTACTAGAACATGCTACAGATAGAAACATCCATATGTGGTACATTCTACTGATGGATATGGTCATTCCCGATCATATGGGTACTAGAACATGCTACAGATAGGAACACCCATTCATGTCCGTATGAGGTACATTCTACTGATGGATATGGTCATTCCCGATCATATGGGTACTAGCACATACTACATATAGGAACATCCATTCATGTCCGTATGAGGTACATTCTACTGATGGATATGGTCATTCCCGATCATATGGGTACTAGCACATACTACATATAGGAACATCCATTCATGTCCGTATGAGGTACATTCTACTGATGGATATGGTCATTCCCGATCATATGGGTACTAGCACATACTACATATAGGAACATCCATTCATGTCCGTATGAGGTACATTCTACTGATGGATATGGTCATTCCCGATCATATGGGTACTAGAACATGCTACAGATAGGAACACCCATTCATGTCCGTATGAGGTACATTCAACTGATGGATATGGTCATTCCCGATCATATGGGTACTAGAACATGCTACAGATAGGAACACCCATTCATGTCCGTATGAGGTACATTCAACTGATGGATATGGTCATTCCCGATCATATGGGTACTAGAACATGCTACAGATAGGAACATCCATTCATGTTTATATGAGGTACATTCAACTGATGGATATGGTCATTCCCGATCATATGGGTACTAGCACATACTACATATAGGAACATCCATTCATGTCCGTATGAGGTACATTCAACTGATGGATATGGTCATTCCCGATCATATGGGTACTAGAACATGCTACAGATAGGAACATCCATTCATGTTTATATGAGGTACATTCAACTGATGGATATGGTCATTCCCGATCATATGGGTACTAGCACATACTACATATAGGATCATCCATTCATGTTTATATGAGGTACATTCTACTGATGGACACCTTCATTGCCACATGAGGTATACTACCGACGGATACATGCATTCCTGACCATATGAGGTACATAATATACAAAAATGCAGATGGAAACATCCATTCCTACCTTAAGAGGTACTGACATGTAAAATAAAAATATCAGATTTATATAGCGTCTTTTTCATGCGAACACACGTTCAAAGGCACTTTACATTATTGTGTTGCAGCCAGTGCAGATATAAGTAAATTTCTAGGTTATGTATATTGTTATAAACTGTGGACTAATCTGATTAGAGGTATACTAAATAAGCACGTTGATTTTTACAGTTTTGATAGATACCCAGCATGAAAACATGTCTCCCCTTTTCAGAAGGCGAGTCCGTGTGTGGATTACCAAAGTTAAAAATATACCTATACAGCATGATCTGACCAGAGGCACGGCTATTCTTTGCCAGAGGGACAGACTGAGAGAAAGCCCTGAAAGCCCCGTCAAAGACCTAAAAATACAGATCTTCGGCCCGGTGTATAGCACCGATACACAGCTTCCTGGCACCTTTACTCAGATACTTTACAGACCAGACGGTCAGATATAGCAGATATCCAGAACAGGTCCTGGATATAGAGGGATATATTATAAATATTTCATAAACATCAAGTTCCGATGACAGGGATCGTACAGATTCTTTTCCTTTAAGTATATAAGTCGCTATCTTCTATAATACTTACCAGACAATATTTTTGTACTTAAAATCAAATAGAAATTAACACAAATGAGTGCAGCTCAAGGCCAAGAACTCTGCCTGATCCAAACTGTTAACAGTTATTCAAGTTGCCCCCCTTAGGTTGTGCTATTTATTTATAATGATGACCGTGACGAGTAGTTATTTTTACAACTTTCATGTAGATTCAACGCGATTCGTGTTCATTATACTAGCTCTGCAGGGTATAGCAAATAACATCCTCATAAATTGGTGTTTCAATAAAATAAATAATTTAAGCGATTTTTGGCTTTGAGCCTATTTATAAGCCCTGCTTTGAGTCAGGTGTCCTCGTGATGTACTTAGATACTGAGCCACATGTATACAAAATGGATCCACGTTGCACGTTTTTATGCGATTTAGACATTACTATATAAATAAAGTAAATCAATCATACGTGTAAAATTATTTAATATGTTATATTATGTATATTGTATTCATGAACCTACTTCATTTAACAAGTTCGTATGGGGGCCAGGCGCGTAGCTACATGTACGCAGAATACGCAGCTGCGTACACATGCTTCTTAAAAAGTGAAAAATTAAATGATCGAAAAATGAAATAAAAACTGATGCCTAAGCCCTAAGGGGGGTAATCCTTTAGTATTTTCAGCATTTCTTAGAAACACTTTTTAAAAGCTCTATACACACAAAAACTGGTTTTATCAGGAAAATAATGTTAAAGATAATGCAAACAAAATTTTTCAGGGGGGGGCATGCCCCCAGACCCCCCAGCATTCTTGCGTACACATTCAAATACCTCTAGCTACGCCCCTGGGGGCTTTAACTCACATTTGGGCGACGCCAAAAGTAGAAAGTCCGTCCCAGTTTAAGTTTTTGAGGAAAATGTGCGATACAGAGATGCGCGAGTTCCAGAAGCATCCTTGGCGTACCGAAGTAGATCATGTTTACCTCCATGGACCGAACCGTTAGTCTATTTTAGTTGGTGGTGTTAGTTCAGGTGGGAAACCTATCAGTTACGCTAGTTTACAATATGAAGTCCGAAACACTTGAACTTAGTATATACCTTCACAAAGGTTTATCACGCACGTTAATGTGCGTGGGTTTATCAAACGTGCGTGATACCTTGCACGTTTTCTTCGTGAAGCATTGGTCTAAGAAAGTAATATCCACGAGTCGGATGGCATTCCCCAACTATATACAAGCATAGATCATTCAGTGCATGATTTTATCGTGCGGTAGTCACCATATTCACGAGTCGGATGACATTCCTCAACTATATCAGACAGTGCACGAATTTATCGTGCGGTAATCACCATATTCACGAGTCGAATAAATTTCCCTATAAATGTCCACGAATATTTCGTGTTATTGTCACCACAAAATTGTATTTCTTCCTAACGCTATTAAAGATGACTTTAAAAATCAGTCTGACTATATAGTTGCAATGGATTTAGTATGTTTCCCTTTGCCGTATACGAATACGAATACGAATACGAAAGTTTATTTTGCATAAAGCATAATACAATGCTTATAACAAATAAATACAAATAACAGAGATGAAAAACATGAATTTTCAGCAGACAAACAAATATGGAATGAATATATTGATATTAACCGTATACATGTATACATCGTACACATCGCGAAAATACTCAAATTGAGGGATGCGATTAACGAAGATGATGATGATGATAATGATGACATGGTATATAAGACATGTACAACCAAAGTGGAAATCGGAAAACGGAGAAACTTCGTAAAATGACCAATTTATCCCCCAGGGATATAGGTAACGCCAACCAACTTGAGACCTACATATACATTTATTCTTTGCGCCAACACACTAATGTAACGCCGAACAAAGAGTCGAGAACGTAGATAGGAAACATAATCTTAATAGTTTAATTATCTCTTGCCATGTTCAGCAAAATGTTAATAAAAAACTATGATAGGGCCAAACATAGGGTAGGTAGGATCACGTAGGGCATGTGCTTGTATCTCACACATTTCCGTGGGTAGGGCTACTATTATAAGAACCACAATATTATTTTGTCTTGGTCTAATAATTTAATATTTTATCACTACACCTTTACATGCTTTAAATGTCGTCAAATTATTCGCTCAATACAAAGATCATATAACTGCTCAATATTTGCCCGAGGCGCGCTAATCTCATTCTTTTCACATCGGCCCTTTATAAATACCGAAGGATACGGAAATGGCCGAGCTTTCACGGTAGCGTTAATCTGTGTACCGGAAAAGCACGAGATTTCTCCGTACAGTGAATTCTTTAGTTTACCTGCGACATGACGTCATTCACAGGTTTTGGGTATTTTGCTATGTTTTCAAATGTGTACAGATGTATATTGACGACTGCAAGGAAACGAATATAGGCCCAAGGTCTTGGACGATGGCACGAATGTGAATGCAAGACGGTGAATATTAGAGTCTCATTACATCGACCGCAAGTATTGACGAACGACCATTTAGTAAGTTTGGTTCGATACTAGCAAATTGTGTTTGTATTTGACCGACGCGTTAAGAATTTCTAATATCTAAAAATACATGCATGTGTTTATATCGTTGAGAATTTTGAAAATTCAATTATTGCATTATCAATTAAATTTTAATTCAAGGCCTTTAAAGGTCGATGTCAGTATTAATAATCAAAGTGCCGAAAGCATTATCGTTGTTCGTATGAATAGTTGGCACAGTGGTCTAGTGGTAACGCGCTTGACTACTGATCAAGAGGTCCCTGGTTCGAATCTCGGCTGGGGCACTTGGGCATTTATGAAACGCTTTTCAGTGTTTCCCACCTAACTAGAAACCAATCTGGTTGGAAACCAAGATTTAGTCTCGTGTGTATCGGTGCTATACACTGAGCACGTTAAAGAACCAAGGAGTCTATTCGAAATGAGCTAGGGTAACGCACTCGGATTCCTTGTATCACACCTCTTTCTCTTGATTTTAATTCTGCCTAGACAAATGTCTACGTCCCCACAAGGGGTTTGACATTAATGGAAGATAGATAGATAGATAGATGCATCCTATTATGAAGTATAACTTAAAGTTGAATCAGCAAATTTTTCACAATTGTAATTCTATGTTTTCTTATGATTTAATTGTACATTTATTACTAGCATATACTCTTTATTAACGCATGCTTGAATGGCTTGATGTAAACTCCTGTGCATATATATTAGTACTGGAAGATATAGCTTTCTGGCATGATCATATGTATTATACACATTATAGTAACCTTCACATGTACACAGATGTAATGGCTTATCAGTCAATGTTTTGTCCCCAGTAATAGTAACAGTAAAATCGGTCTATTTATTGACTGGAAGAAAACCTTATGCAACAGAAGTGTGGTCTCAGTAATCTTGAGTTCATCGTGCTATTTCAATTGTTTCTGCGTTCTGTGGTAAATAAAATTATGCAAGGCATTTAACAGAAGTGGCAATTGCTTTGTAAATACAAAAAATACAGGAAATAGGTTTAAACTATTTATTGGGATATCCAACTGTCCTATATATAGATTTAGAAATAGGAAATAGCTTTGTATTATGTATGCTGCGATTGATGGAACTATTTTGCATGAAGGTTTCCATCCGCGTCGATAGTTATGCAATACTGGTTGACCAGTTTATTATTGCAAAGGTTGCAGCACCTAGTGGCTAGAAAAAAAAGTAATTTCATCAACTAAAGTTATAGTCGATTATAGAAACGTGTGTATTAAATATAGTTGTTCTAATTGAACAAATTAAAACCATTTAGTTTAATATGGTATCCAGAATTACATTACTGCACCGGTAGGCATATATGTATACGGAACATTTGCATGATTCATTAAAACATGGATTTATATAGTATTACACATGTAGTGTATATAACAGAATAAGTCAATGATTGAAATCCTCATAAACAAAATTGTTTGGGAAAGTGTAACATTTACAGATCATCAGTAAATTTACACAATATCTGTGAAATTAATTTTTTTTAATCAAGTTAGGCCAGTTTCCATGTGCACGCGCCCGTGGTCCGCCTCCGCGTTCTGTGTCCGGACACGGATATGTATTCCATTTATCCGCCATCTGACCTTTTTGAAAACTTTGTCCTACTATGAGCTTAGTTCCATTACAACATCTTAAGAGGATTATAAGTTTTGGAACAAAAGTTGGTGTTGAACATAGGTTGTTGTTATAGACAAGTACAATCAATAGTAAAGGGTTGCTTCTGGTTGTTCGTGAACAAAAGGATAGAGTTGCATGCTTAAGTGAGGTTACTCTGTGAGAACGTCTGTTCGTTTGTCCGGGCATCCAGCTAAAGTTTTTTAATAAACTTCAAAAGTTTGTATACTATCAATGCTATTGCATTGAAACTTGGTACACTCTATTATCATAGGTCAATCATTAAATGTTTGGATCTTCTTGGTGGTTGCCACAGTGGTACTCCACGTTTCAGTGGACAGACTTTACATTTCCTAATCTTAAATTGTTTTGATAGCAGTTCTCTTGATTTCCGAAGTGTTGTTTAGTTGAATAAAAGCTGCCCATTCCTTGCCAATTCACATCAGGGTCGGTTTCACCCTGTTTGGTGGCAATGCTGCCAAGGTAGATAAAGTTGTCTACCTTTTCCAGGGCTACACCATTCAGCTTGATGGGAGATGTGTTAGTGGAGTTGACCTTTAGGTGTCTACTCTTTGAGGCCAATGTGGGTTGAAATTTCTACCACAGTGTTGGTCTTTTCCTGCAACTGCTGCTGGGTATTGCAGATAAGGGCCATTTGTTTGCAAAGTCGAGGTCATCCAGTTGTCCACTGGATTCCATTTTGCTTTTCTGTTATGGATGTTTTCATGACACAGTCGATGGCTAGCAGGAACAGAAACGGTTACAACATGCATCATTGTCTCACTCCTGTCTGTACCTCAAATGCTTCTTTGAGAACCACTCTGCATGTAAATCCTTCATATGAGTTTCTGATAACTCCGCCATGGCCGGTCCCAAGCCCGGTTGAGAAAGGAGGAGGGTTGAGCGAAGGGTTAGCACCCCTTCCTCGTAAAAATATCACACCACTACAGATATGCGAACAAAAAATTTAACAAACTCTTTGGTGCTGAGTGAAGATTTTCAATGGATTTTAGTAATAATTGGTCAAAATGTTTGTTTTTTATATGGATCATCTAGGGTCAAAAACTTGGTCCTGGGGTCAAATGTTAGGAAAACCTTGAGTATGCAAAAGAGGCTTTCTTTTTTGTTGTGAAGAAAGTCCCATGATCTAGATGATATGACCTGGTTGCTCTATACGCTAATACAGCCACCCCCTGAGGTATATTCGGAACATCGCGCACATTAACAATCAATTAATTCTGTTATCCTGGAAAACAGGTTTTATCCTATTATGACCATATGGCGAATAACCACACAATAATTCAATGTTAATTCTATCTGTCTTTTCTCATATAGTGTGCCGGAGATACTGTCGGTTCAATAAGTAATACTAATGAGGGAACTATCCCATTCAAAAGAATAGGGGTGGGGGGGGCTAATGTTTTGTATAATAAAAGAGATACTTTCAATCAATAGTACAATACTTGAAAAGTAGTTTTTCACATCGTCTCGTTAGTCGAGCGGATAAGCATGTCGCTTTTATACCACTAATTTTGTTGAGATGTTTTTTCAATTTAATATCGAACCCATTTAAAGGTTACCTGTCAGGGGAGTTTATGTTTATAATGGATGTCGTTTGACTTTGAACACACTTTTTTTTTTTAATAACACTAGCCTTTGTTTACAAATAAAAATGACAATTAAATGCATTTCCAATGTCCATTTTTGTTCAATCTTGTGCATATTGCCTTTTAATGAAATACTCTTTAAATCTACACTGATAACAAGCTGTCAATCGACCATGCATTGTGTATATTAAGAGTTATACCCGGCAAACTAAAGGTGTCACGAAACCTAGGTATTGCACATGACACACCATCTTGATGTGGTGAACATTTGTACCTAGCAATTTTAAACTCCAGTAAGAAACGACAAAGTTTCAGAGCAGACAGGACTTGCATGACTTTATAACCATTGACCTCTAAGTATGACCTTGACCTTTAAGCTAGGGACCTGGGTCTTGTGTATGACACACTGACTTGATGTTGTAAACATGTGTACCAAGCAATTTTGAAATCCAGTAAGAAACAACAAAGTTAAAGAGCGGACATGACTTGCATGACTATATTACCTTTGACCTCTAAGTGGGACCTTGACCTTTGAGCTAGGGACCTGGGTCTTGCGCATGACACCGTCTTGATGTGGTGAACATTTGTACCAAGCAATTTTAAAATCCAGTAAAAAAACGACAAAGTTTCAGAACAGACACAATTTTACTAACAGACCAACAGACCATCAAACAGACCAACCAACCGACCGACCGACCGATCGATCGACCGACCAACCGATCAACCAACCAACCGATCAACCAACCAACTGATCAACCAACCAACCAACCGATCAACCAACCAACCGACCAACCGATCAACCAACCAACCAACCAACTGACCAACCAACCGACCAACCAGCTGACTAACACGGTGGCTCCAGTTTACCCTCTCATTTACCCATTCATGACTACACCTGGGTGAGGTGGAGCAATACAGGTTACTCTTTGCTCAGAGAAATTGACCAGTGACGCAGACAGGTATCAAACTTGGAACCTCCCAGAGTATGCACCCTGCCTCTAGGCTATGGTGTCCCAAATATTTGGTGATTCTGCTTAATATCGCTCATTTGACAATGTATTTTCTTAAAATCCTGATGCTGAGCATAGCCTTTATTTGCCAGTCAGCTTTCTGCTGAAATATGGCAAGCATATATGTGTGTGCCTCCACCCGGTTTTGAACCAAGGTTGTCAGATTAGACGGCAAGCACGCTAACCATTGAGCTATGGAGACAAACTATTGCTTCTGAACACAGAAAACATAAAAAACATACAAGGCCCAATGCCAAACAGAACAAACTGAGCACATCAGAAAAAAACATACATGGCACAATGTCCAACTAAGCAAGTTAGCGATCCACCCAAGTCCTAGTTGTCAAAAAGTAAAATGAATTAGTTTCAGCAATCAAAAAGCTGAATGACCCAGTTCCAACAGTTCCATCCGTAAAACAGCTGCAATACCTGGTTTTAGCTGTCAGAAGTCCTAAAAAGTAGAAAATTAACAGTATTAAAAAGCTGGATGTCAAAGTTACAGCTGAATGACTTAAATAAAATAAGCTGAATGCCCAAGCCGGATTACCCAGTTTCAACAAGTTTAATGCCTTAGTTAGATAGTCTGTCTGAACATGCATTATAGTGCAACAGTTGAACGACCAGCTCCCCCCAGCCGATGACCTTTTAACAATTAGTATTCCCAGGTTGAATAATATGCAAATATAACATTTGCACTATTTGCACTAAGTAGAAAATAATTCTACTGAAATTATGTAATTTAATGCATTTATTAAATTCAGTCTAAAATCAACTATACTTCCATAATTATCTTCCCCACAGTGTTTTCCAAAAGAAGGATTCTCATGGTCTATTACTGATGCATTGTGTGTTCTTCACTTATCTTCCGTATTTTCCAAGTGTGTGAAATGTTATGCGATTGGACCATTTAAGTAAATATGAATTCAAAAAATTCAATTCTATTTTAACATGTTATAATCTTAAAGTGTGTTCTTGGTTTCAAACTGCTGTTTACATTTAAATGTTTTGAATGTAGGATGAAGTTAGGTTTACCGCTATGCTGGTGTTAAGTTTCATTTAAGGGTATTCTGGACATGATTCATATGGCAACGTTTTGACCTGACCCTGTTTCAAATTTCACGTTAAGTTGATTTAAGGGAAAATGCATTGAACATGTGTTTGAGGTTTAAGAACTATTGCTTCAAATTGTTGTTTTTTGAATAAATACCTCACCACTTAGGATATAAATAATGTAACATAGGTTTTATGGAATTTTCAGACCCTATTTTTACTGGAAGTTACATGATAGGGTTTATTTAATAATTAAATTATTGGTGGTATGTTTAGAGGAATATTCTGGACACATAATGTTGAAAGTTCATAATAATGGATCTTTTTAAACATATTTTTGTTGTAAAGATGCTTTAAAATTAATTCAAAAACTTTTTATCAACATATCACCTTATTGCATAAGGGGCGTTATGATCTGAAGCTCAGCTGTCAACCTTTCTATCTCCAGTTTTAATACTGTATTTTGGCTTTTGAGCCTTGGTTATTAAAATAATTCTAGTTAATAGTCTATGGACTTTTGGTCAATTTTGATGAGGATACAGTAGTAATAGTTTTATTTGCATAGTTTGTAATATAAGGTGATGAGTTAACATATTTTTTCATCCATGAAATGGTCAATCATGGTGGAATTTTGATCTGGCTATGCAAAACAGGTCTTGGCCTTTAAATAGTGTGAAACAGTATCATTGTTCATATGTGATACATCATTTTATATTTTCCGACTATCTGTCAATCATGACACAGTGTGAATTAGGTTTAGTTTAACCTTTAAATTGTGGTTATAACCAAATTGTAGGCATGTGTTACTAAGTTTATGGGTCATATAACAGGAATGACACCATAAGAGCTTGTGGGGATCATAATTTAACCTTCCAACTATTTCATTTAAATAAGGTCATGTTCAATGCGAAAATGCTTTTATTATTGTATTGTCATTATCTGCCTACTATACTATAGACTACTTGACTGCTTTAATGAGAAAATTAAACAGCATGGGTTGTTTAGTTCCTCAATATTCATACAACCATGGTTGTTTTTTTTTTGTTCAGCAACATTCATCCTATATATTATGTCAAAAATACTAGTAAAGGATATATAATAATGGTTCCCATAGCCACAAACAGTATTTGTCACTAAAGTCACAAACCAAAATTGTCACCCAAGTCACAAACCTAAATGGTTACGAAAAGTCACAATCCGTTATTGTCACTGGTCACCAAAGTCACTAACCTAGTTTTTCTACCATGTGTATGACAATCATTGGATTTCTCATACTAACTAATGCATTGTTGCTTGTAATGGTAGTCCATCAATATACATGTATATATGTGGACCCCCCAATTCCTTGAATGTTGTCCTCACAGGTCTTGAAAGTATGTGCTGATAGTCTACATCAGACACATTGATATAACTTTTTCCAGTTTGATTTAATTCTTTTACAATGTATAAGACATGACTGTATTTAGGCAGATAATGTATTTTTTCAATAGTGTACCTCAATACTATTAAACTGCAGATTTTTATGCATCAAATTTGTCACTTCAACTTTCTGTTTACTTGTTTTAAATTATTTTAGGTTCTGGGTCATAAGGTTTAGTTAATGTAGAGGATTACTATTGAGGTGCACTTGAGGGTCATATGATCATTGCTCCATTATACAAGGTTAGGCAGAGAAATTGTAAATCTCATGCCTCTTTTAGGATGTTTTTTTTTTCAATATCATTCTTCGTTGGAATCATGAACATACTTCTTACTAAATTTGTCAATATGTGTTTGTCCGATTCTGCTCCAAGATCTAAATTAGTATTTACTTGAATGGTTCCGATTTATTAATTACTCACTCACCCAATACTTTTATCCCTGCTGGGACAAAGCTCTGTATATATACATATATATACTAAATAAACCAGTTTCAGCAATCAAAAAGTTGAATGCCCAAGCTGAATGACTCAGTTCCAAAAGTAAAACTGCCGAAATACCTAACTTTATAGCTGTCAGAAGTCTTATAGAAATACCACAGTCCATTAGTTGGTCATCATAATAGGTGCAGTTTGAATGGGCCCATATATAGCCATTTAGCTGTAAGCCTTGCTTTAATAGGTGATTTTGAACATTGGTTATAATAACTTATTGTCTTCAAATTTATGGATATTCCATACACCTAATTGACAATGGTCAAATTGGGATCAGCCCCTATTCCCTTTTCACTAAACACCCTGTTAATAATGCATGCCACCGATTAAACTCGGGTCTTAAAAATATAACTTTACAAAACAGTAGTTCTATGTTTAACTTTTTGATTCAATTATTCAATTTTTTCTTCCTTTTCTTATAGGCGTCTTCAAACATTGGCCATAACATCCGAATGTTTGGCTTTCTGTGTGTGAGGATGAAATCCCAATGTTAATTACTATACTATTTCTTGTCTATTCAATTCTAAAATAATTGCAATGTTTAATATCTTCCTGTCTTAAAATAATCAACTCTTCTTCAATGAATATCTTCATTTCTTAACATAATCAACTTCTGAAATTAAAATTTTCCTATTTGAAAGTAATTAACTTTTCCTAAATAAATATTTTCCAGTCTTTTCCAAATAGGAGTCTTGAAACTTGGTCATTATAGGAATAACTGACTGTCTCTTTCAGTATGGAAGTATGAATTAATTCTTGACATAGATCAATGTGGCATCTCTACATAGTCCCTCAACTGTATACTATAACAGTGCGCAATTTGTACCGACTCCTACGCAATCTAACAATTAAATTAATTGTAATTGATTCAATCTTCTCCACTATCCTTCAAATATTAAATATGTTCTTGTTTTTCCTAAAAGGGTTTTTTAATATTATTCATTACAGCCATCTCTATTGGTGGGAAGGATAGCCCATGGTCTATTACTGATGTATATGTATTCTTCACTTATCTCCCTTATTATTGATATGTGTTAAATGTTACGTAATTGGACCATTTAAGTTAATATAAATACAGAAATTCCAATTCTATTTTAGCATGTTATAATCTGTTAGTATGTTCTTGGTTTCAAACTGCTTTTTACATTTTAAATGTAGTTACTCAATATTAATATTTATTTTTAAGTTTTGAATGTAGGACAAAGTTAGGTTCACTACTATGCTAGTGGTATAAGTGTCATTTAAGGGTATTCTGGACATGATTCATATGACAACATTTTGACCTGACCCTGTTTCAAATTTCAGGTTAAGTTAATTTAAGGGAAAATGCATTGGACATGTGATTGAGGTTTAAGAATTATTGCTTGAAATTGTTTTTTTTTTTAATAAATACCTCACCACTTAGGATATAAAGAATGTAACATAGGTTTTATGGAATTTTCAGACCCTATTTTTACTGAAAGTTTCATAATAGGGTTTATTTAACAATTCAAATATCGGTGGTATGTTTAGAGGAATAGTCTGGACACATAATGTTGAAATTTCATATTATTGTTTAGGGTGAGGATCTTTTTAAACATATTTTTGTTGTAAAGATGCTTTAAAATTAATTCAAAAACTTTTTATCAACATATCACCTTCTTGCATAAGGGGCGTTATGATCGGAAGCTCAGCTGTCAACCTTTCTATCTTCAGTTTTAATACTGTATTTTTGGCTTTTGAGCCTTGGTTATTAAAATAATTCTAGTCAATAGTCTATGGACTTTTGGTCAATTTTGATGAGGATACAGTAGTAATAGTTTTATTTGCATAGTTTGTAATATAAGGTGATGAGTTAACATATTTTTTCATCCATGAAATGGTCAATCATGGTGGAATTTTGATCTGGCTATGCAAAACAGGTCTTGGTCTTTAAATAGTCTAAAACAGTATCATTTTTCATATGTGATACATCATTTATATTTTCCTACTATCTGTCAATCATGACACAGTGTGAATTAGGTTTAGTTTAACCTTTAAATTGTGGTTTTAACCAAATTGTAGGCATATGTTACTGAGTTTATGGGTCATATAACAGGAATGACACCATAAGAGTTTGTGGGGATCATAATTTAACCTTCCAACTATCTCATTTAAATAAGGTCATGTTCAATGCGAAAATGCTTTTATTATTGTATAGTCATTATCTGCCTACTATACTATAGACTACTTGACTGCTTTAATGAGAAAATTAAACAGCATGGGTTGTTTAGTTCCTCAATATTCATACAACCATGGTTGTTTTTTTTTTGTTCAGCAACATTCATCCTATATATTATGTCAAAAATACTAGTAAAGGATATATAATAATGGTTCCCATAGCCACGAACAGTATTCGTCACTAAAGTCACAAACCAAAATGGTCACCCAAATCACAAACCTAAATGGTTACGAAAAGTCACAATCCGTTATTGTCACTGGTCACCAAAGTCACTAACCTAGTTTTTCTACCATGTGTATGACAATCATTGGATTTCTCATACTAAATAATGCATTGTTGCTTGTAATGGTAGTCCATCAATATACATGTATATATGTGGACCCCCAATTCCTTGAATGTGGTCCTCACAGGTCTTGAAAGTATGTGCTGATAGTCTACATCAGACACATGGATATAACTTTTTCCAGTTTGATTTAATTCTTTTACTATGTATAAGACATGACTGTATTTAGGCAGATAATGTATTTTTTCAATAGTGCACTTCAATACTATTAAACTGTAGATTTTTATGCATCAAATTTGTCACTTCAACTTTCTGTTTACTTGTTTTAAATTATTTTAGGTTCTGGGTCATAAGGTTTAGTGAATGTAGAGGATTACTATTGAGGTGCACTTGAGGGTCATATGATCATTGCTCCATTATACAAGGTTAGGCAGAGAAATTGTAAATCTCATGCCTCTTTTAGGATGTTTTTTTTTCAATATCATTCTTTGTTGGAATCATGAACATACTTCTCACTTAATTTGTCAATATGTGCTTGTCCGATTCTGCTCCAAGATCTAAATTAGAATTTCTTTGAATGGTTCCAATTTATTCATTACTCACTCACCCAATACTTTTATCCCTGCTGGGACAAAGCTCTGTATATATACATATATATACTAAATAAACCAGTTTCAGCAATCAAAAAGCTGAATGCCCAAGCTGAATGACTTAGTTCCAACAGTAAAACTGCCGAAATACCTAACTTTATAGCTGTCAGAAGTCCTAATAAGTAGAAAAAAGAATAAAAAGGCTCAATGTTTCAGCTAAATGACCTAGTTTCAGCAATAATAAAGTTCAACGCCCGACCGGATAACCCAGTTATACAACAAGTCCACATACAAGCCAGAGGAACGCAACAGTAAAACGATCCAGCTCATATAAGCCGAATGCCCCCAGCCAAATGAACCACCATAAACAATTAGTAATCCCAGGTTAAATAGCCAAGTTTAAGCAGCAAAAAGGACTTCGCAAATACATATAAGCTGAATGCCCCCAGCCGAGTGACCTACTTCGAACAATTAGTAATCCCAGGTAAAATAACCAGTTTCAACAGCAAAAAAGAATTCTCAAACACATATAAGCCGAATGCCCCCATCCGAATGACCTGTTAGTAAAGTGTGACCTTGACCTTTGCGATATGGACGTAATTGTTTCGAATGAATTACACCGTCTTGTTGTAATGAACGTTTGTGTCAAACTATTTTCAAATCCCATAATAAATGACTTAGTTATGGGCTGGACAACCTCAATTATGGCTAATTTTGACATTTGAACTCCAAGTGTGACCTTGACCATTGATATATTGATGTTATTGTTTCGTATGACACACCTCCTGTTAGTAGTGAACATTTGAGGCATATTATTTTCAAATTCAACAATATATGACTATGTTATGCTCCGGACAAGCACAATCATGGCCTTTTTTTAAACTTTCCACTCCAAGTGTGACCTTGACCTTCAATATTTTGACCTAATTGTTTCGCATGACACACCACCTATGCTCGGCATAGTACTGGTGAACTTTTTTGCCAAATTATCTTCAAATCTCACAATAAATGACTTAGTTATGCTCTGGACAAGCTCAATTATGGCCATTTTTGACCTTTCAACTCCAAGAATGACCTTGACCTTTGAGATACTGACATAATTGTTTCGCATGACACACAGTCTCATCAAGGCAAACAAATCTACCAAGTTATAAAAATCCTTCAATGGATACAGAAGATACAGCCTGGACAAACTTTGGGACAGACCGACACAAAGATCCACAGACGGACTGACCGACGAAGTGACTCATATATAGCCACCCTTCTTTAGTAGGGCGGTATAATAACCACGTTTCAACAGCAAAAGGGCCGAAACACATAGTTTCAACTGACACAGTCGAATGAGAAAAAAATCCGCTCTAGTTCCCGCTGTCAAAAAGCAGAAAAAATTAGCGTAAGCAACCAAAAGACTGAATGCCCACGATGAATGACCTAGTTACAACAGTAAAACTGCTGAAACACATAGCTCTAGCCATCTAAAGTCCTAAAAAGTAATGCCAAGGTTTCAGTTAAATGACCTAGTTTCAGCAATAAACAACTGAAAGCCTCAAATAAGTTGGTCACAGTGGATTATCTCAACAACTCTAGGTCAAGTCCGATATCGGGTGATCTGGGGTCAAAAACGCTAGGTCAAATCAATAAAAAAACCTTCTTTATTTTGCTCACAATGATCATCTCAATAAAATCTAGGTCAAGTTTGATATTAGGTGATCTGGGGTCAAACACTAGGTCACTTGGTCAAACCATAGAAAAACACTGTGTAGTCACAAGAGGTTACAATATTGACCTAATATTCTTCAATCATGGCCACAATGATCATCTCAACAAAATGTAGGTCATGTTGGATATTGGGTCATGGGGTAAAAAACTAGGTCACTAGGTTCAATCATATGAAAGCTTTGTGTATATTATTTTTCACTGGGTCTCCTGAAAGTTAGTCAAAATGTTTGTTTTAGATGTAATCAAAGTTGAGTTTGAACATGGGTCATCTGGGGTTAATAACTACATGTAGTTCACTTGGCCAAATCATAGAAAAAAACGTGTGTATTGTATGCTTCTGAGACTTAATTTTATTAGATCTTCATGAAAATTGGTCAGATTGTTTGTCTGAATGGAATAATTTTTTGAGGGAGCTAATAAGTTAGGTGGTTTATATATATTTCCTGTGTGGTTTCAGTGTAGTTGAATTAGATCTCTTGCTGGGTCAAACTGGACATAAATTTTACTTTGTAATTTAGAGGTGTTGTTTGTATCGGCAATTTTCCTGGGCTTGTGGTTCCCGGGTAGTAGAATTGGAACTCCAGTTGACGTTTGTTTATTGTGATGACATCATGGAATGTCTTATTTTTGTGGTGTATGTGATAAATAGAATCTTTAATTCCTAGAATAATTTATTCCTGTTAATTTATTATTGCGTTTATTCAACCTGTTGAATAAATTCAGTAATAAACCAACACTCATTCAATATGACCTATGGTTGATCGTATGTGAAGTTTTCCCCGTGTGGTTCCCGGGTAGTAGAATTGGACCTCTGTCTGACTCCCTGGCATGTTCGAAAGAGGCGACTAAATGGGAGAGTACCGGTATGCTGGTTTATAATTGAATTTCTTCGACTTGTTGAAAAAATTCAATAATAAACCAACTCTCATTCAGTGTAAATGTTTGTAAATAAGATTTTGAAGTTGAGTCACTGAATAACAGTAAACCTTCAATTCTAAGAAAATCCTTATAACTCGATCACGCAAGTTATGGAGTTTGTCTTCAAAGCGAGGTTGTATATTCAGTGCAAATTGGTAAAAAAAAGTATATTGTGGTGTTGGTAATAAATAGAATATTCTATTCCTGTTGATTTAATATTGCGAAACCAAAAATAAACCAACACTCATTCAGTATGACTTGTATGTTAATACGATTTTGAAGTTGAGTCACTGAACGACAGTAGTTGCTCAATTTCAAGAAAATCCTTATAACTCGATCAAGTAAGTTATAGATTTATTTTAAAAACAGGTTGTATATGAAGTGCAAATTGGTAAAAACGTATTATTATTGAATTCAGGTGTTTATAGCGTGATTGTATATTATGCAAATTGATATAAACTTGAGACATAAATGTTGGTTTTAATTACAAATTATGAAGGAGCTGAGAAGTATGGTGTTTTGATGTGAAGTTTTCCCTGTGTGGTTGCCGGGTAGTAGAATTGGACCTCTGTCTAAGTCCTTTGCATGTTCATGAGAGGCGACTAAATGGGAGCATATGTTAAACGTGTCTATTGTATCATCTTGTCTTGTATTTAAAATTTTAAATATATTTATCACACACTCATGCACTTTTGTAATGTGCCATCAAAATTGTAACGCACAGTGTGCATTGAATATGCAAATGATATCATTTGAAGTTGTTTGTTTATTGTCATGACATCGTGGATTGTCTATTGTTTGTGGACAGTTAAATTCTGTCAATGTATAAAACGTTTCCGAATGCAATGATGTCAACGTAACTATGATAAAAAAGTCATCTGAATTAGTTTAGAATGTATGACATCATTCCGGGGCGTACATTTTGTGACGTAAATTTTGGTTTTAATTTGAAGGGAGCTGATTGCTATGGTGGATCGTATGTGAAGTTTTCCCCGTGTGGTCCCGGGTAGTAGAATTGGACCTCTGTCTGACTCCCTGGCATGTTCGTAAGAGGCGACTAAATGGGAGAGTATGTTGGTTTAATGTTGAATTTCTGTGACTTGTTGAAAAAATTCAATAATAAACCAACTCTCATTCAGTGTAAATGTTTGTAAATAAGATTTTGAAGTTGAGCCACTGAATAACTGTAAACCCTCAATTTTAAGAAAATCCTTATAACTCGATCACGCAAGTTATGGAGTTTGTCTTAAAAGCGAGGTTGTATATTCAGTGTAAACTTTGAAGACCTTATTCTTATATGTGAACCAAGTAATAGATCTGGAAGTAAATGTAATGCAAATTGGTCACTAGTAATGCACAGTGTGCATTAAATTATGCAAAGGACGTCATTTGACGTTGTTTGTTTATTTTGATGATGTCTCGGATGTTACATACCGTACTAATATAAAGGGTTGTTTATCAGCGGAATTAAAATTCTGGTTGATTTATTATTGCATTTCTTGGACTTGTTGAAATATGATTATGAAGTTGAGTCACTAAATAACAGTAAATCCTCAATTTCAAGTCGATCCTTTTAACTCGATCAAGTCATAGAGCTTGTAGTTAATGCAATTAATTACTATTGAATGCAAAGTGGTAAAAACCATATAATTATTGAGTTTGTATTGACATCGTGATTATATAATATGCAAATTGATAAAAACTGAATGAGACATAGATTTGGTATTAATTTAGATGGAGCAAATTAGTATGGTGGTTTTGATGTGAAGTTTTCCCCCGTGCGGTTCCTGGCACAAAGTTTATCGTGCGTGTTCCCTGGTAGTAGAATTGGACCTCTGTCCAACTCCCATGCATGTTGGGCATTGTACTTTGTGTGTTTTTAATTTTTCTGTGCTCGGCTGGTTAAGTTGAGTGCTGCCTTCTCTCTCTGACTTAATATAATCTTTTTGTATATTAAGTGCAAATTGGTAAAAACCATATAATTATTGAGTTGGTATTGGCATCGTGATTGTATAATATGCAAATTCATAAAACTGAATGAGACATAGATTTGGTATTAATTTAGATGGAGCAAATTAGTATGGTGGTTTTGATGTGAAGTTTTCCCTGTGCGGTTCCTGAGTAGTAGAATTGGACCTTTGTCTAACTCCCGTGCATGTATATGCAATTGACACCATTTGAGGTTGTTTGTTTATTGTGATGACATCATGGATTGTCTAACTTTTGTAGTGTATTTTGGCATAAATTATGGTTTTAATTTGAAGGCAGCTGATTGCTATGGTGGATCGTATGTGACGTTTTCCCCGTGTGGTTTCCGGGTATTAGAATTGGACCACTGTCTGACTCCCTGGCATATTCGTAAGAGGCGACTAAGTGGGAGAGTACCGGTATGTTGGTTTATTATTGAATTTCTTCGACTTGTTGAAAAAATTCAATAATAAACCAACACTCATTCAGTGTAAATGCTTGTAAATAAGATGATAAATAATAATTATATGTAAGTAAGATTTTTACCAGATTATACACACATTTTGGCCGAAAACAGTTAAAACGCTTGTGATATTTTTCGTGAATTTTAAAGCTGTTCTTACATCGGAACATAGCAGCTTAATTTCATTTTTTTTGCAAACGTATCAGCTATCTACCCAGTACAGCAGTTCTATCATTTCAACCGAGGAAGAGTTTACTAAGTAAGTAACATTTTTTTAACGTTTGAAAGAGTCATTGTAGTTGAGTGCCCGAAACTTCAAACATCTTATATGGTCGTCATCAGCGTGCAAGGAGAGATGGATGGAACTATGTCTAGTGAGAGGTCCTGACCCCCAATGGCCGCTTCATCAGTAGACAGGATATGCAAAGTCAGCTCTTCATATCGTCCAGTGATATCTTCCCCTCGTTTCTCGCATCAGCCGACTTAGAGATTGTTTGTAGTACATAGTAATAAATACATTTAATTTATACCCATCTGTCTTGTTCTAGGTGACGAATCTTACCCAACAGCTATGAGGAAGTTGTCTGTGTGTGAACTCTATTTACATGCAGATTTCTACAGACACCAGACACTAAAATAAGGTAAAAGTTGGCATAAAAATGTCAATTTTAGAAATCAAAATTTACACTTTTTTAGACAAGTTATACACAGCTAAAGGTGCTGAATGCCCAATCAGGAATGCATTTCTATACATTTAAATGCAAAAATGTTAAAACATGTCTTGTTCTATGTCTGACTCTTGCGTGGGTGGCTAGGCGCTTCTGTCATTTCTGTGTGGCTTTGGATTGTCCGTCCGTGCACTATGGTGTTAAATGGATTTTGCCCTTCTTTTAATTCAAAACCACCAAATTAATTTGTTAACTCAATGCAAAGTGACAATTGCTGACCCAAACAAATGTCAACTTTTTGCCCATGGGCACCTCTCAAAATACACCAATCAATAGAAATAGCTTACAGTTTCAAAACAATGAACAAATTCAGGGGTTGCATATCACAAAAATTTGGTCCGTCAAACGCGGTGAACATATTTTCTCACACGCGCAGATTGATTGGATGTCCGTTAGCTCTACCCTACTTTCACTTTCATATCTAAGCCATGATGTCAAATATTTTTAAATAAAACAGTTTCACTTCATCACATAAGTGTGTACAATGTATTTAAACCCAATTTCATGATTCTAATGCTGATTTGTCAAGACATACAACCATTTCCAGTCAAACAAAAGTTTTTTACAGGACTACTTGAGTGTATCTGATTTTGGTCCGCGTAGGCATTTGGTCTTTAGTTACCTACTATATTTCGCGTTATTTAGAACCTTGGCATATTCCTGACTATATACTTTCACAGACTCGTATTGACCGTGAGTCCTGAAAAATGTTATGGAATCAAAAAGATTGATTTTTTGTCAGAAGTTTCAATCTCTCACATGTGCATGTGTAACATTATAGTATTACTATAGCGATGTTTTTCGTGACGGAGCTAGAAATGTTTGCGGATTTGTTAGTTGCAAGCTATTCACAATAGGCCAATATCTTTAAATGTTGAAAACCAATTCTATGAACACAGTTCACATTGTTCTTTAACCAGCACTATGAAAACCTTATACTGTGAGCATGTGGTGTATCTAATTAATATACAGTGTATCAAACCTAGCCTAATCTGTATGAATCTAGCCCAATTTTCTGTATTTTTTTAATTCTACAATATTTATTTTAAGTGAGGCAGGCATTATTTGCAGCAGACGTCAAGTGAGGCATGCATTATTTGAGGCAGATATCAAGTGGGGCAGGCATAATTTGAGGCAAACGTCAAGTGTGGTAGGCATTACTTGAGGCAGATATCCAGTGGGGCAGGCATAATTTGAGGCAAACGTCGAGTGTGGTAGGCATTATTTGCGGCAGACGTCAAGTGAGGCAGGCATAATTTGAGGCAGACTACAAGTGTGGTAGGCATTATTTGCGGCAGAAGTCAAGTGAGGCAGGCATTATTTGAGGTAGGCATCAAGTGAGTTTGGTGGTGAAGGTATGGCTATAAGGGGAGGTTGGAGGCCATAAACTCAGCTGTAGCTGACTTAGGAAGAACGCAAACAATCAGTGAAAATGTCTTTTCTGTGTTGAAATAATCAGAGAATTATCATCGAATTTTATTCTTCATTTTCTGTGGTCACCCTGAGTGGGTCAGTAGGTCAGCTATTTATTTATGTATGAATTTTTGCTTTTAAACTAGCATATTTCAGGTTCGATGCTCGTCTTATTAATGTGTTTGTTGCCGCTTTGACAGTCTTTGACCTTCATTAATTTTCCTAGGTCCTGAATGGACAAATTGACTGACAAACAGTTAAATTCTGTCAATGTATAAAATGTTTCCAAATGCAATGTTGTCAACATAACTATGATAAAAAAAGTCATCTGAATTAGTTTAGAATGTATGACATCATTCCGGGGTGGTACATTTTGTGATGTAAATTTTGGTTTTAATTTGAAGGGAGCTGATTGCTATGGTGGATCGTATGTGAAGTTTTCCCCGTGTGGTTCCCGGGTAGTAGAATTGGACCTCTGTCTGACTCCCTGGCATGTTCGTAAGAGGCGACTAAATGGGAGAGTACCGGTATGTTGGTTTATTATTGAATTTCTGTGACTTATTGAAAAAATTCAATAACAAACCAACTCTCATTAAGTGTAAATGTTTGTCAATAAGATTTTGAAGTTGAGCCACTGAATAACAGTAAACCCTCAATTTTAAGAAAATCCTTATAACTCGATCACGCAAGTTATGGAGTTTGTCTTAAAAGCGAGGTTGTATATTCAGTGCAAACTTTGAAGACCTTATTCTTATATGTGAACCAAGTAATAGATCTGGAAGTAAATGTAATGCAAATTGGTCACTAGTGCATTGAATTATGCAAAGGATGTCGATCATTTGACGTTGTTTGTTTATTTTGATGACGTCTCAGATGTTACATACTGTACTAATATAAAGGGTTGTTTATCAGCGGAATTAAAATTCCAGTTGATTTATTTTTGCATTTCTTGGACTTATTGAAATATGATTATGAAGTTGAGTCACTAAATAACAGTAAATCCTCAATTTCAAGTCGATCCTTTTAACTCGATCAAGCCATAGAGCTTGTAGTTAATGCAATGTATTACTATTGAATGCAAAGTGGTAAAAACCATATAATTATTGAGTTTGTATTGACAGCGTGATTGTATAATATGCAAATTGATAAAACTGAATGAGACACAGATTTGGTATTAATTTAGATGGAGCAAATTAGTATGGTGGTTTTGATGTGAAGTTTTCCCCGTGCGGTTCCTGGCACAAAGTTTATCGTGCGTGTTCCTGGGTAGTAGAATTGGACCACTGTCCAACTCCCATGCAAGTTGGGCATTGTACTTTGTGTGTTTTTAATTTTTCTGTGCTCGGCTGGTTAAGTTGAGTGCTGCCTTCACTCTCTGACTTAATATAATCTTTTTGTATATTAAGTGCAAATTGGTAAAAACCATATAATTATTGAGTTTGTATTGGCATCGTGATTGTATAATATGCAAATTGATAAAACTGAATGAGACATAGATTTGGTATTAATTTAGATGGAGCAAATTAGTATGGTGGTTTTGATGTGAAGTTTTCCCCGTGTGGTTCCTGAGTAGTAGAATTGGACCTTTGTCTAACTCCCTTGCATGTATATGCAATTGACACCATTTGAGGTTGTTTGTTTATTGTGATGACATCATGGATTGTCTAACTTTTGTAGTGTTTTTTGGCATAAATTTTGGTTTTAATTTGAAAGGCAGCTGATTGCTATGGTGGAGCGTATGTGACGTTTTCCCCGTGTGGTTCCCGGGTATTAGAATTGGACCACTGTCTGACTCCCTGGCATATTCGTAAGAGGCGACTAAATGGGAGAGTACCGGTATGTTGGTTTATTATTGAATTTCTTCGACTTGTTGAAAAAATTCAATAATAAACCAACACTCATTCAGTGTAAATGCTTGTAAATAAGATGATAAATAATAATTATATGTAAGTAAGATTTTTACCAGATTATACACACATTTTGGCCGAAAACAGTTAAAACGCTTGTGATATTTTTCGTGAATTTTAAAGCTGTTCTTACATCGGAACATAGCAGCTTAATTTCATTTTTTTTGCAAACGTATCAGCTATCTACCCAGTACAGCAGTTCTATCATTTCAACCGAGGAAGAGTTTACTAAGTAAGTAACATTTTTTTAACGTTTGAAAGAGTCATTGTAGTTGAGTGCCCGAAACTTCAAACATCTTATATGGTTGTCATCAGCGTGCAAGGAGAGATGGATGGAACTATGTCTAGTGAGAGGTCCTGACCCCCAATGGCCGCTTCATCAGTAGACAGGATATGCAAAGTCAGCTCTTCATATCGTCCAGTGATATCTTCCCCTCGTTTCTCGCATCAGCCGACTTAGAGATTGTTTGTAGTACATAGTAATAAATACATTTAATTTATACCCATCTGTCTTGTTCTAGGTGACGAATCTTACCCAACAGCTATGAGGAAGTTGTCTGTGTGTGAACTCTATTTACATGCAGATTTCTACAGACACCAGACACTAAAATAAGGTAAAAGTTGGCATAAAAATGTCAATTTTAGAAATCAAAATTTACACTTTTTTAGACAAGTTATACACAGCTAAAGGTGCTGAATGCCCAATCAGGAATGCATTTCTATACATTTAAATGCAAAAATGTTAAAACATGTCTTGTTCTATGTCTGACTCTTGCGTGGGTGGCTAGGCGCTTCTGTCATTTCTGTGAGGCTTTGGATTGTCCGTCCGTGCACTATGGTGTTAAATGGATTTTGCCCTTCTTTTAATTGAAAACCACCAAATTAATTTGTTAACTCAATGCAAAGTGACAATTGCTGACCCAAACAAATGTCAACTTTTTGCCCATGGGCACCTCTCAAAATACACCAATCAATAGAAATAGCTTACAGCTTCAAAACAATTAACAAATTCAGGGGTTGCATATCACAAAAATTTGGTCCGTCAAACGCGGTGAACATATTTTCTCACACGCGCAGATTGATTGGATGTCTGTTAGCCCCTACCCTACTTTCGCTATCATATCTAAGCCATGATGTCAAATATTTTTAAATAAAACAGTTTCACTTCATCACATACATGTGTACAATGTATTTAAACCCAATTTCATGATTCTAATGCTGATTTGTCAAGACATACAACCGTTTCCAGTCAAACCAAAGTTTTTTACAGGACTACTTGAGTGTATCTGATTTTGGTCCGCATAGGCATTTGGTCGTTAGTTACCTACAATATTTCACGTTATTTAGAACCTTGGCATATTCCCGACTATATACTTTCGCAGACTCGTATCGACTGCGAGTCCTGAAAAATGTTATGGATCATAAAGATTGATTTTTTGTCAGAAGTTTCAATCTCTTACATGTGCTTATGTAACATATAGTCTTACTAGCTATGTTTTTAGTTGTCGAAGCTAGAAATGTTTGCGGATTTGTTAGTTGCAAGCTATTTGCAATACGCCAATATGTTAAAATGTGCGAAACCAATTCTTTGACCACAGTTTACCTTGTTTTGGTTAAAAAGCACTATGAAAACCTTATACCTTGGGCATGTGGCGTCTCTAATATACGGTATATCAAACCTAGCGTAATCTGTATGAATCCTGCCCAAATGTTTGTATTTTTTTAAAATTCTACAATATTTATTTGAAGCAGACGTCGAGTGAGGCTGGTATTATTTGCGGCAGACTTCAAGTGAGGCAGGCATTTTTTGCGGCAGACGTCAAGTGAGGTAGGCATTATTTTCGGCAGAGGTCATTCAATTGAGGCATGCTTAATTTGAGGCACACGTCAAGTGCAGTAGGCATTATTTGAGGCTGACGATATGTGAGGCAAGCATTATTTAATGCAGATGTCAAGTGAGGTATGCAATTTTTGAGGCAGGTGTCAAGTGAGACAGGCATTATTTGAGGCAAAAGTCAATTGAGGCAGACAATATTTGAGGCAAAGTCATGGTTAATAGATATAGGTCTGTTATAAGTTTCAAGCAAATATGTCAAATTTCGATTTCTAGCTTGGAAAGTTCCGAGCTACCTTAAGATGCTTTGTGAATAACACCTCAGGAATACAAATGGATCCAGTCTGCTCTTCATTTCTCTGTATGTCAGAAAAATGTAGGTGATTTTTGATACAGTCTCAGGGGTACTATAAATCAGGAATAATTATTGAATAACTTATGGTCATAAGAAATTCCATTAGCCAAATTTTTACCTTAGTAGTATGTTTGAAACAGTGTTTTGGTATAGGTGTGTGTACCAATGGCACCTACAACAGATGACTTCAAATCGTTATTTTCTGGATTCGGCATTACGCCACATGAGTAGAAATTCCTTCTCCACTTAACCATATTGTTTATCTCTAGTCCATTCATATTATTGAGCGTCTTGAATGTCTCATTGATGGGTGACGTGATAGTCGCTGACCATAATGTTTATCTGTAGTCCATTCATATTATTGAGCGTCTTGAATGTCTCATTGATGGGTGACGTGATAGTCGCTGACCATAATGTTTATCTGTAGTCCATACATATTATTGAGTATCTTGAATGTCTCATTGGTGGGTAATGCCATAGTTGCTAACCATAATGTTTATCTCTTGTGCGTACACATTATTAAATTTCTTAAATGTCTCATGGATTGGTGACATGAAAGTCGCTACACATATTGTTTATCTCAAGACCCGACTGTTCAATCATAGTAACTTAATTCCAGAAAGTCTTGATGGTGTATGACGTGAAAGTCGCTACACATATTGTTTATCTCTAGATCCGACTGTTCAATCATAGTTACTTAATTCCAGAAAGTCTTGATGGTGTATGACGTGAAAGTCGCTACACATATTGTTTATCTCTAGACCCGACTGTTCAATCATAGTTACTTAATTCCAGAAAGTCTTGATGGTGTATGACGGGAAAGTCGCTACACATATTGTTTATCTCTAGACCCGACTGTTCAATCATAGTTACTAAATTCCAGAAAGTCTTGATGGTGTATGACGTGAAAGTCGCTACACATATTGTTTATCTCTAGACCCGACTGTTCAATCATAGTTACTTAATTCCAGAAAGTCTTGATGGTGTATGACGGGAAAGTCGCTACACATATTGTTTATCTCTAGACCCGACTGTTCAATCATAGTTACTTAATTCCAGAAAGTCTTGATGGTGTATGACGTGAAAGTCGCTACACATATTGTTTATCTCTAGACCCGACTGTTCAATTATAGTTACTTAATTCCAGAAAGTCTTGATGGTGTATGACGTGAAAGTCGCTACACATATTGTTTATCTCTAGACCCGACTGTTCAATCATAGTTACTTAATTCCAGAAAGTCTTGATGGTGTATGACGTGAAAGTCGCTACACATATTGTTTATCTCTAGACCCGACTGTTCAATCATAGTTACTTAATTCCAGAAAGTCTTGATGGTGTATGACGTGACATTATATTCGTAATGTGTATTCTTACTGATCTGGTGAGGAATGCTGCTGCCTAAAGACATTATAGAGACCATAGAAGTAAGTATAAGTCTTTGTTTTATTATGTATATGTGTAACTGTTTGGCTGATTATCATGAAACTTCACTGTCCTAGAATTTCCTTCTGAATTGCTATATGCTGTACATGCCCTTTTGCGATGTTTAAAGTCAGTTTAGGGCTGTCTATATGTTAACATGTTATGATAGGATGTTTTTTTACATCTAAATAATTATGTAGTTACTGCATGCACACAATTTGAAATTTTCAACACAAGCTACATAACGACCTATTGCTTTTCGTTTTGTATTTGTTTTTGTATGTCACATTGGTATTAGTGACTGAAAACCGTCACTACCTAATGTGTTTCTCATTTACTACTTGGTCATTCAATAAGATGCCTTCTATCGAAGACAAGGGATATATTGCTTTGTAATGTCTTACTTTGGTAAGAAGACCATATGAAATGGTTTAATTCTGAGTATCTTCAAACTGTTAAGGTGAGATTGGTCACCATTAGTAGATGACACCCGTTGATTTTTGGTCCAATAGGTCAAGATAACAGTGACCTGTAACTTGAGATTATTTCTCTATTTAAACTAGAAACACATTAGGTAACTCACCAACGTCGGGTCCCAAGCCCCGAGTGAAAAAGCAGGAGGGCCTAATTGTGTATTTTCGGCTTATAAACAGTTAACTGATTACCCGATGAAAGTACTTGTTAAACAAGGAAAGCCGTCTTATAATCTGTGTATGGTATCTGTAATATAGTCGTAGGAGTTGTTAGATGAATCCACACAATGTGTTGAAATGTTGTCATGTGATGGAATTTGTTTGTGTTGCTTACAGTATTTGAGCTACAGTCTTCAAATTATGTAGGACTATTTCTCAGTATCGGAATATATTAAATTGGATCAGACCTGTATCAGCTGAATTGTTGCTCTTGAAATGATGAATTTGATAACTCTTATAAGTACTTATTCTGTCATCAACATAGTTTGTAGGAATATTAGTCTGCAAATGTAAATTTACCGTATATACTCGCCCATAAGTCGGGTAAAATCAAGTTAACAAATTCCAAAAAGTAAACCAGATTTTTACTGGTGTCAAAACTCCTCTATAAGATGTACAACGTATGCCTTATCAAAGGATGGGTCATTGTGAATAAGTAACTCTTGAAATATTTTTGACACTTTTTACCCGACTTATGGGTGAAGGTATACTGTAAGTTATGATCGTTGACATGGTCATAATTTGAAAATGAGATATTCAAATGAAATGTGCTAAAAGCAAATGTCAACAACAATAATACACACATTAATATTACCGTACACACATGTGTTATAAAGTGCAACTGCTCTAGCATTCATACTTTGATTGACTGGTATGCTGCTTGTGTATACATTCAGGTGTAACATCGAGTATGTCATTATGTTTTCAAAGTCCTTTGACATATTGCTTTGATACTTTGCATACTCGTTCACCATCATTTTTTACCTCTAATATCTTCAAAGTGCATTGACATATTGCTTTGATACTTTGCATGGACGTAATGCTAATGTTAAAGTTTAGTTACAGATTTTTTAACCTCTTTATGTTTTCAAAGTCCTTGGACTTATTGCTTTGATACTGTGCATACTTGTTCGCCATCATGGCCCCAACCCTACACAGGGATAGGTAACTCTATCAAGCATTTTGGTGAAATTATGCCCCCTTTTTCAACTTAGTGCAAATGTTAATGTTTAGGGACAAGTTTTTTAACCTCTTTCTTCAAAGTGCATTGACTTATTGCTTTGCATACATGTTCACCAAAATTGCAAATGTTAAAGTTTAGGTACACGTTTTTTAACCTCCAATATCTTCAAAGTTCATCGACATAATGCTTTGATACTTTGCATACGTGTTCACCATCATGACCCCAACCCCTCATAGGATTAGATAATTCTATTCAGCATTTTCCAGAAATTATGCCCCCTTTTGGACTTAGTTCACCATCATGACCCCAACCCCTCATAGGAGTAGATAATTCTATTCAGCATTTTCTAGAAATTATGAACAAAATAAATAAACTTCAATATCATAAGGCCCGTGGTCCCGATGGAATCCATGTTAATGTGCTAAAGAATACATTACCCTTCTCCAAACCGCTGAGCTTGATTTTCAACAAATCCGTTGCTACGGGATACATTCCTCAAGATTGGAGAGACAGTAACATTAACCCCATTCATAAAAAAGGATCTAGAAAACTGTGTAATAACTATAGACCTGTGGCTCTGACATCTCAAATTGTTAAAATCCTTGAGCGAACATTGTATGAGCAAATTTGGACTCATTTGGTACTTAACAATGTAATATCCTGTGAACAGCATGGTTTTCAAAGAGGTTGTTCTTGTGTCACTCAACTTCTTGAAACATTCAATCATTGGACTAAAATGTGGGATCTTGGAATTCAAACTGATGCAATCTACTTAGATTGCTCTAAGGCCTTTGATTCTGTGCCTTTTGAGCGACTCAAACATAAACTGAAACATTATGGAATATCAGGATACATTGGCGATTTGATCGATTCATTTCTAACTAATCGTAGGCAACGAGTGATGCTTCGAAACGGTGTGTCGGACTGGACTCCTGTCATAAGTGGTGTTCCACAAGGGTCTATTCTGGGACCCCTACTTTTCTTAATATATGTGAACGACCTTCCGAAATCTGTGTTCAACACCGCAAAAATGTTTGCAGATGATGTTAAACTTTACTCTGGAATATTTGACAAACATGATAACGAAAGGCTTCAGGAGGATTTGAACTCGTTATGTGCTTGGTCGATGAAGTGGTTGTTGAAATTTAATGCTTCTAAATGTACTGTCCTAAGAATTCGTCAATCATTAGAATATGTTTATTCATTAAACGGTGTGGATTTACAAACTGTAAGTCAACAAAGAGATCTTGTGATTACCGTCTCGTCAGATTTAAAACCCGAATTACATATTAACGACATTGTTAGAAAAGCGTCTTAAAGAGTCTTCTTAATTAGACGATGTTTTACAAACCTAACTAAAAAGAAGGTTTCCACATTATATATAACAACTGTGAGGCCTCTGCTTGAATACGTCTCTGTGATATGGAATTCCTTCTATGTAAAAGACATTACCAAACTACAAAAGGTGCAGGATAGCTGTTTAGCTTTGTGTAAAGAACCTATTTTCATGGACAGTCTTCAGTCTCGTCGAGAGCATATTGATTTAGTGAAAACTTATAAAATTGTTCATAACAAATATAAGATTGATCCAGACTGCCTATTTCAAAAACCTAATAGAGACCTTCGCGGTCATGACTACAAATTACATAAAGAAACTGTTCACACTGACATTTAAAACTTTTTTACAAATCGTGTGGTTGAAAAGTGGAATAAAATTCCTGCGGATATAGCGGCTGCACCTGGCGTGGATTCTTTCAAGAAAAACCTGAGAGTCACGCCGACAGACTAAGTGACTAAAATACCAAGTAACGAAGTAAGTAACCAAGTATGCCCCTTTTGGACTTAGAAATGCAATTGTTTAGGTTTAAGTACACGTTTTTAACCTCATATCTTCAAAGGGCATTGTCATATTTCCAAGACCTACACATTAGTAGGTAACTCTATCCTGCATTTTGTCAAAAATATCACCCTTTTTCAACTTAAAAGCCCCAACCTCTACACAGCAGAGGGTAATGCTGCTGATATGAAGCATGTTGTTTTGAATATAATGATTATACTAACCTAGCATAGCACTGCGAATAGTGGAGTGCTCTGTTCGTGGACAGCTCTTGTTGGATGAAACCCTAGAAAGTTGGTGTTAAGTATTCACTGCAAACAGCGCCATATCCAGAGGGGACCAAGGCAAATATTTTCTAGTGTCCATTTGAGGCATTTTTCCTTCAAAACATCCTTATTCTGGTAATTTTGCAAATTTTTACCGAGGGAAACGTGTGCCTCAATGTGGCATCAGCAAGAATGTGTCTTTTATATTATAACATCAAATACCAAAAAATAGCTATTAAATAACCTATTAGTAGAGCACAGGCTTCAAGTGAGGGAGGTCTGTGGTTGGCTTCGCTACTGTGTCACAAATAGAGGATCTTGCATGAGTGTAAGATTCTATTTATCACATAACTGTTGTTGAAAATGATGATGTAAAATGTCATGACTTTTGTGTGTTGCATTAGGTTTCAACAAAAATTTATTGGTACAATAAGTGTGATGTCTTGATTACGTTAGTATTATCCTGACATCATGGGTAGATCAAGGCATGGATTGGCTAATATCATGTAAGGATTATTAAAAATTTAGCGGCACGCTCTTGAGGCCCACATGAAAGATTGGGAGACCAAAAGCGTAGTCTTGTTAAATAAAGTCTTTACTTACTTACTTTCTTACTTTCTCTGGGAGTTCAGAACAATATTTCCGGCTTGACTTTACTGCACGGCTAGGTGACAGATTAGGCCAGAGTTTTATAATCTTTTGTTACTCGGACATTTTTGAGAAAAAAAGTCCACAGGAGGAGGGAAAAACTTAAAAAACCTCCCAAAATGTAGTTGATGGTGGATTGTAGTCAATGACGGTCCATTATTGACAGCAACAATGTTAGTTCTAACATCAAATTTATCTTATAACAATTACAGTGCACATGTATCTGTATCATTGATAAAGAATTTTAAAAAATCTACAGAAATTTAATTACATGTACATTTTATTTAAAAATAAATTTCAGTTAGATATTTTTTCAATGATACCTATGGCACAGTGGTAAATGAGAGCACTATTCATACTTATCATTAGTAAATTACATAATAAAACAAGGTGTATAGTAACATTACTATCAAAATGTTTGATATAAAAGTTTGTACAATTTTAGTTTTCCAATTTTTTTTTTTGAAAATGCCAAAAAATAGGGCAGGAGGGTCTGAGTAACGACAAAGAACTCTGGCCTTATGTGATAAAACAGGTACCAGTGTTGTTGATTCATACTCAGCAGGTAATCGCTAAGTGGCATCCATATAGATGAGTCATCTATATAACATAGGTTACGGTAATTTCCGTAACTCAGCCTACAACTGTCAGAGGGATACGGCTTATGTGACATACGTAGGAACTACTTATACTCGAGTCTATTGTATTGGTCATCGCCAAGCGGCATGCATATAGCCGCGACATCCATATAACATAGGTTTAAACATGAAAGGTAGGATTCCGAAGTTCACCAAAAAACCTACGTTATATGGATTGTCTCGGCTATATGGATGATGCTTAGCGATGACCATGCTCAGCATTACAAAGGGAGAGCCATAGTGGTGAAGGGTTCAATCAGGAATGAGGTGTCGACATGATAAATACAAGTTGTGGATTTTTTTCACAATTGGTCTAAAATATATTAGTATGACATTTTGTAGTGTTATGAGGGATTTGTTTTTTTTGTAATTTTAGACTTGCATTTACAAGCCACTGTAAGCCAGTTTCCCACGTTTTAATATTCACCAAGGGATACAACTCTTTCAAGCTTACTATGGTTTGGCAGTTATTCCCCTTGAATACATGAACTGAAACAGAAAGTGAAACCAGTTCGCTACATAAGAAATGAAACTGTCTCATGATCATTTTCGAATTTTAAGGGAATATAATTACATGATGTGCAGATAATAATCCAACAATATATAGAATTAGCATGTAATTATAGGTGATGGTTTGGAGATTGACTTGTTGACATTGTGCCTTGACAACAGCTCCAGCTGTCACCGATGTAAACAAATTTTAACAGTTTAATCAGGTGAAAAAATACAGGTAAACAAACACTTTCATTTATAGATTTATTATTGTAATTGTGATGTATTATAAGGATATTAAGTTACAAATTGATATATTCATCGTTAGGTTGGTGAAAAATTAACTTACATTTAAGCAAATCGTATTATTTGATATTGTCATCTGTTTTCGCGATGTGTTTACTTTCCGTTTTCTGCTTTTGTTTGTGTACATTTTGATAGTGTCAAGTTGTCAACCACCAGTTTGAGTTTAAATCATTCAGTGATTGTAGTGCACAGGTAACTGTATCATTGATAAAGAGTAAACACATTTCTTTTATAAAATTTATGTCATCTTAGCCACGGATATACTCTAATGTATTTCCGTGTCTTAGCTTTTATGAAAAAAAAATGTTTTTGTTTACTAATTGATAGTTATTTGGGCTATATATATCATACCAATATGCTGCTCACAATATGCTGTCTGGTGGCTGGACATGCAATCCGAAATTTAAGAGTGGTGAAAGGAACAGCAAGTTTGTCTATCAATAATTTAAATGTACTTTATTGGACTGACAGCATTGACTGCAATGGGTGGATGCGATCCCCAACCAATGTTTTAGGACAGCTTTCCCCAAACCAGGGTTTCATGTCAGCGATCTCCTAAAGGCTAACCTGAGGTTCTCAGGTGGGCAATTGGCAAACCAGGGGCTCAGGTCTGTGACCCTAAACCCAAACAATCTGAGCAACTATCCCTCAATGATTCAAAATGTACAGACCAATTTGCTCAGACATGAATTCGTCGTCTGGCATAATAACGATTCTGTTACTAGTAGTTTAAACTAATATATTTTAGTTTGGTTGTGAATCAATTTTTTTTCAATCTATATTAATCTCTTTTGACACCTCATTCTTGATGTTATCATTTGTCAGGAGGGTATGAGAGAGAGAAGCTAGTTTCCCTTTTATGGTGAGCTTACCAAAAACAAGTTTAATAAAATATGTTCACAATTTAGCTGCTGCCACTACAAACTGGTCATCATAATTCTTTCAAAATAACTACAGAGGTCTATAACATACGGAATCATACTTCATTAAAATTTGATAAAACTGACCTGTAATTAATTAAATAATTTATAACATGACCGACCTTGCCTATATAGACAATAACTAGATCTAGGCGATAGCGTTGTATAATACATGTATATGATAGTTATGCCAATGAAAGTGATGTCACATTGTGCAGATATTCCATTTATGACCTCACACAGGTAAACAAGTAAAGTAAATAACATACTCTAGCAAAGTAACACAGGCTTAAGATAGGATTGTGCATTTAAATTATTTAGAATAAATGAATATTCAAATGCGGACTTAGTATACCTTTTGCTAAACAACAGTTTTCGTTTTAACACTTTGGATTTTAACTATTCAGGCCGTCGTGGTTAATTCATACATGTCAGAATTCCAAACCGTTGTATAACAGCTGGTATACTAAGGTTTTTATGCCCCCATATCGATAGATCGGGAGGCATATAGTGATTCACCTGTCCGTCCGTTCGTCCGTTCGTCCGTTCGTTCGTCCGTTTGTCCGTCCTGGTTAACCCAAATTGACCGTTTCTTCTAGCATTAATATGGCTTGCTACAAAGCTTTCATACTTGCATGGATGTTGTATATGAACACTCTCCACGCGCCTGTATCACCTGACCCCATTTTGACCTTCACCTTGACCTAATTTTGGACTTAGACTTACTTATGGACAAGGCTTCCACAGGGGGCATAAGCATTTATTGAACGCAGTCTTGTTTAATATTAAATCAAAGTTTAGTTAATAAGAGTTGCACTAATTAGAAAATTAATAGTAGTTGCTAAACTATAATTATTTTATTGGTTTAGGTTATATGGTGATTGCATGGGTCGTTTAAATGCTCTTGACTCTGGATCGAGAGGTCCCTGGTTCGATTCTCAGATTGGGTACATATTTATTATAGTCTTGGCCTCCCGTGTATCAGAATTCTACACTGGGCCTGGTAAAATACCTACCTAATAATCTTCGACTGGTTTGCCAGCTGATTTGCCCCTTAGGCAATTGACCACTGGGCATCATAAAGTACCAAATAATTGATTTGGAAAGAACTTAAAGTACTGAGCACCCGGCCTTTTTGTGTCACCCAACTGCGATTTCTTCTCTCAAAGTCAGAGGTTATAATCTGGCCGAGGGAAAAAACTAATGACCTCACACTTGACTGTTTCAGTTAAACACAAGCAAACAAACAATCTATAGAAAGAAACGAGCATTGAGCAGTTATGGCACTTTTAACTGTAGACTTTATAGTAGTTGCCCAAAAGTTACGACTTTTTAGTTGCATTAGTTGGTATCCAGACTACAAAATGTAGTTGTTATGAACTACATGGATTATGAGTTATTCTGACTGATGTGTAGAAGTTTCTTGACCCTCCTGCATGGTTCACTGTCCAGGAAGTTTCTCCTGGCATGCCATTAGATACCCCACACACATCACACCTTGGATTCATTACATTCTTGTTAGCATACAAATAGCAGACATATTGTATAAATAAATGTCAGTACCAGTAACAACTGGAACCACACCTGTCATGACTGGTGAGTAGTATGCTGGATTATACGGGCAAACCTGTCCTTAAAGACTGGCTGAAAATGGTATTTATTGACAGGTGGTCTCTTATGATTGGTTAAAAAAATATAATTAAAAATCGTCTGATATCCGGGAGATATAATTTGTGGTCTTTGCTGACAGGTTCTGAAATAATGGTCTTTGCTTGCAGTTGGTCCTGAACTTGGGTTTGACTGTACCCGGTTTTGCAGATCAATAGCTATTAACATGTACTCTAGCTCTCTATCTATCCCTTGTACACCAAGGAAGAAAATCTATGTGCAGCTTAACCAGATTCAATATTAATTCATTTCGATTGTTACAGGTAAAATCTTTGTACCTAATTCATCACACAACATAAATAAGTTGCAATTTGCAATAAAAAAACCCAAAAGTCTGAGAAATAAGCAAACATTCTCCAATTGCAGCTTGATCTGCTTATATCTGGCAATTTGTATTTGAAAATGTGCCACATAGCATCATTTATTGCTTTTATTTATGGTTGACACAATGAGTCCCATATGGGTAACACCTCCAGAATATCGTTATTAGTAATTTTAGATGCATGATATAGTGCAGAGAATTTGACACGACTCTCGACCTTCAATTAGCATAATTTAACAGCTGATATAGTGCAGAGATATTGACACGACTCTCGAACCCGCTATTAGCATAATTTCACGGTAGATTAAATATCTAAGTTTAACTTCGACTGTAATCGTATTGATTATAACGGAAATTCACATGGTTGTTTGTGTATACCACATTATTTAAATTGACTTCTTACGAAACAATAAAGTCGAAATACAAAATGTATGTGTAGATTCTTGGCTCAGTCGGTAGCGCACTCAGGTGTGCACTAATCTTGGTGTACAGGGTTCAACCCCTGCGAGCATCTTATGATGGATTTGTTTATTTCATGTCTTACAGAAAATATAAATGTTTTATCGGTAACATGTCGTATACTTGTGTTTGTTATTGAACTGTAATTGATTTGTTTGATTTCTTTTTTTCTTTTCACCTTTTCTATCCAGTATCTTTATTTCAAAATAGTTTGATATACAATTTGTATATACCAGCAACATCTGCATTTCTGGACAAATATTATGTACCCTGTTTATCATCACATTTCAAAAACGGCTCCGACATGTTGTATCTAATTTCTTTTGATTTTGAACCAGGAAATCGACTGTTCTGTATGTCCAACATTTTCAAACTGATACAAATAGAAGTGAAAACCTATAAATACACAATTCAACCACCGTACATGTATATGTTAAGCAATATTATCATGATGCTCGAGCTTGTTTAAATTCAATACACACAATAGTCATGTTTTTTTAAATTGAAAAAAAAAATACAAATTACTTGACCAGAGATTCGAACCCACAACTTCTATACTGTAGTATGGCTCGCTAACCACTCGCCTATGGGGGCTGTCGTGCTTTGAATAGTTCAAATTGTGTTATGAAAACAACCCACGGAAGTTAAAAGTTACGGTTAAGCCCGAAGTATACCGCTGACCCACGATACTCGCACGGAAATTTATTCATGCATAAAAGTCAGAATCGTGTCATACATACATTTATAATCCCTATTGTATGTTTTCATAACCGGGAGGTATCACAAAGATGCTCGGGTTGTAATACCAATACAAATCCAAAGGACCGATATTGCACAATTTACTCAAGGAAATTTATATATTCAACGAAAGAACATTGTAAAATATTCATGCATAAAGGTCAGGATCAGGTCAAATTCTCTGTGCTATACATATTAAAGAGGTCACAGTTCCAGAAGCATACCAGTTCTTTTTTATGCTGATGAAAAGCACCATTTACCATTAAGCGGTGGCCTAGAGGTAGGGCACATGCTTTGGGATAGAGAGATCCCTGGTTTGATCCCTGTCTGCGCCTCTGCTTTATAATCTCTGAGCAAGAATAATCCATAAGTTCCACTCGACCAAGGTGTGAATTGGAACCTGTGAAGGCAGTGTCTGTACATGTTAGATATTCCTGGACCCCATATCATGATTTTGGCTACACACAAACCAGGACAGAAATAGTCTCCCCAGGGAGACTCGAACGCAGGATTCCTTAGGTAGCCCAATGACCAGGGGTAGTTAAAAATCTCAAAAGGTGACTGAACAGCTGAATTGCTGAAAGCAACCCTCGAAAATTGGTAATTTAACTTTTTTTAAAAGTCTGACACATCCAACATGGCTTCTGGTTGTTATTAAATTTCACAGGGATTGGGGAATTAAACTAGCGTCCCCTGGTTTACTAAATTCACCATTTGTACTGTGGATCCACAACCTAAACATTATTACAAGTTGAATATTGGAACTGAAAAAGAAATTGGCATCCCCTCTCCCTTGCTTTGTTTAGATTCTAAGTGAAGAAATTCACTAAAACATACAAAAAACTTGTGTGAGATTTATTAGGCAGGAAGGTACACTAGACAGACAGTAGCTGATAGGTATCATGTCCACAAGAAGATATGTCAGTATTTCCAGCTTACAGACAGCTTTATCATCTCTCTGTTTCTAGACAATAATCTAGTTTTTCTAGACAAAAAAATTGTTTCCAAACAAAATAAATGTGAAATACCTGGTGTCAACTTTCAGTGAACCTTGTTCTAATGAAACTAAATGTCTCTTGTATTATTTTACACCTCCTTCCTCTCAGGACAGGTGCCAGAAGTTGTGGTGATTGGTCCCAAAATCATTAATTGATGGGGGGGGGGGAATTAGGTCTTGTAAACCAATCTTTATAGTTATGATAAAGATATAAATGAAGACATTATAGGGATTGGATTTTGTGGTCAAGTTTATCCTTGTAATAGACTTCCAAGTGTTACATCCCGTTTTCTACTTTGTGGTCACATGGTGTGAAAATGGATGTTTCTACAGTATATAATACACATACTAGCGTCTAGGGTATCCAATAACTGTCTATAATTATAGAAAATGTAGGTAATATAGTTCTCTATGCATTATTTTATCCAAAGACATCATACCCCTAGTCCTATAAATTTGCTGACTAAGCCTACCTGTCGAGTTACGGACTTGATGTAGAAATAGACTATGTACCATATTATGTAATATACAGATACATGGTTTTAGCATTCCCTCGTTGATTCAGAGATGATTGTAGCATAATAAAACTGCATCCTAAACATTTCATACATGTATATGTGTATGAGTCGTGCTGGCTTATCAGTTCATAGGCTTTCATTCCCTCTCTGTTTACATGTCAGTCATACAAAGTGTTTGGAACTATTAACGTACAGGATTAATATTTGTGATGTAGACTGCGTATATCTATATTGTATATAGAATTTAAAGGTGTTTTTGTTTAGAAAATAAGGTAATTAAGTATAGCTATTAATACTAATTAACATGTTTATCTTCTTAATGTGTTACTAATTACAAATATATTTATTAAAATCTCTTTTTTACATTAACTAGTATTTGTCTTTATCTTAATTATGAAAGATTTCTGTTATTGCAAAAAATATTATTTATATAATAAAATCGTATTTAATTTTCTGCCCCTTTACTACTGCATTGCGTAAATTTATTTATTGTCTAAAATTTGTGTTCTACGCTGTTGTCCTTAGTGGTCTATAGTTGCATGTATAGGTATATTTTATAAACTATACATGTGTAATGCTTGTATATGAACTATGTAAGTAACTAATGAAAAAGAAAATGTTAAATTCCTTGGCTGGCCCGGCTGCCTGAGACTAGATATAGACTGAAGTCTAAAGTTTTTTGTTATCTTGAAGTAAAAAAGTCACATTAAACTTTAAATGTATAATCATCATTATACATGACACCAAAACAATTTATCATATAAATTATCATAAGAAAACACTCATTAGATTAAAATAATCATTAGAAAACATTCATCATTAATTTAGAATCATCATTAGAAATCATTTATCATTAAAATTATCACTAGAAATCAATTATCACTAAAATTATTATTGCAGGTTCCATTTATCATTAACATTACCATTGGAGAAATCATTGATCATTAGAATTATCATTAGAAATAATTAAAATTATCGTTTAGAATAATTTATCATAGAAATTACCATGCGCGGCTCAAGGGGGGGAACCAGGGTTGGGACCCCCTTGAATTTTGGCGTCTTATGTATTTATAAGAGTTTGGGTGGCTGGACTTAAGAGTCTGATCTGGGCAACCTACCTCTAAGAAAAAATGCTGGTTTAAGTTCCTTCTTTACCAAAACCTGGTTGGATTCCCCAGAGAAATTGCTGGATCTGCGCATAATTAGCATTAGTCACAGAACAAAAAGATTCATGAAGCATTATAAATCTCAAACAGTGGAACCTTCCTCTTGTCCGGAATGTGTATGTTTGATTTAATGTTGTAATAATTGATACATCGTGCAGGTGTTGCATACAGCACATGTCTGTGAGGTGTTCCATGTTAGGCCAAGTATACATATGTATGGTTCACGTAACAATGAATGAAAAATAATAGGGTCTGTTGAACAGAAAATAGTCTCATTTACAGTTCAGTTAAGATAATGTGACAGTGACGTTGCAGTTTATGTGTACACAAAAGATCACAACCATTGTCTGAACAGGTAGAGCGAATATAGGAGTAGTAGTATGTTAGTTAAGCCTTAAAATTGCAGTTGTTTGTATTGGTTTCACACCGTTATAGTGGACTCGACCGCTGGGTCACTGGATTTTTTTCACTGACTGGACTATCGTGTAAATTTTTTATCTGAAAATTGTGTCATTATTAGAACAATTAAGTTTGATGTTACAGTTATCATCTTTAGGACAGGTAAAAATGCACACAATGGGATGACCTTAAAATAGGGTGTATCTGTGCTATACATCGGGCATGTTAAAGAACCCAGTGAGGGAGTCTTCAGAAAGGGCTAGTGTAGCCCACCCCGATTCCTTGTATTACACAAACTTTCTGTATCTTCCCTTGAAGCCTTTGAAACAGGATAGCAACACCTATGACTGTCTCAGTCAAACGTCAAAAAAGCAATCAATAGTTTAGACCCTTTCAATGTATATCCAAATAGTAGAAAATCTTAGTAAGGTCAATTGCCTAACTTCATCTTTTTAAGTTAACTACATGTACAAACATTTCCGGAATTTTAAGTACCAGAAACAAATATATTGTTCAGAAATTATTAGAATTATTTAGGGTTGGTCTGAAAATCTAGTTTAGGTTGAATTAACAGAATTGCAGAATAATTTAATTTAGCCTAAGTGCAGTTTTAATGAGTCACAGGTACATACTTTCAGGTTTTTTGCAGTGTTATTTGTGCATTAATCTGTCAAGTATATCTAACCAACATGTTTTTACACTGTCTGCAAGTCTGTGATTAGATTCAGATAGCCATCAATCTTTCAAATACATACTCTGTATACCTTAGTCTAAGCAGTTCACATGAATTTACTGTAAAACTCTGCTATGAAGACTACCTTAGTCTAAGCAGTTCACATGAATTTACAGTAAAACTCTGCTATGAAGACAACCTTAGTCTAAGCAGTTCACATGAATTTACTGTAAAACTCTGCTATGAAGACTACCTTAGTCTAAGCAGTTCACATGAATTTACTGTAAAACTCCACTGTGAAGACTACCTTAGTCTAAGCAGTTCACATGAATTTACTGTAAAACTCTGCTATGAAGACTACCTTAGTCTAAGCAGTTCACATGAATATACTGTAAATCTTCACTATGAAGACTGCCTTAGTCTAAACAGTTCACATGAATTTACTGTAAAACTCTGCTATGAAGACTACCTTAGTCTAAGCAGTTCACATGAATTTACTGTAAAACTCTGCTATGAAGACTACCTTAGTCTAAGCAGTTCACAGGAATATACTGTAAAACTCTGCTATGAAGACTACCTTAGTCTAAGCAGTTCACAGGAATATACTATAAAACTGTAAAACTCTGCTATGAAGACTACCTTAGTCTAAGCAGTTCACAGGAATATACTGTAAAACTCTGCTATGAAGACTACCTTAGTCTAAGCAGTTCACAGGAATATACTGTAAAACTGTAAAACTCTGCTATGAAGACTACCTTAGTCTAAGCAGTTCACAGGAATATACTGTAAAACTCTGCTATGAAGACTACCTTATTCTAAGCAGTTCACAGGAATATACTGTAAAACTCTGCTATGAAGACTACCTTAGTCTAAGCAGTTCACAGGAATATACTATAAAACTGTAAAACTCTGCTATGAAGACTACCTTAGTCTAAGCAGTTCACAGGAATATACTGTAAAACTCTGCTATGAAGACCACTTCAAGGACTTCCTGGATGACTTAATATTATCTTTTTGTGTGAATGTTTTAATGCCTTATAGTAGGGTGTCTTCTCAAGGAAACAAACCCTTTAAAATCATGCAGTTTTCACCCTCCCAAAATGAAGGTAAATCTCTGACAAAGTCAATTTCGTTTGTAACCAAAGCACCAATGCTTGGCATTACCACCCAGGGGTACAGGGATAGTGCCCATTCTCAAAAGCCCTACTGAAACGATGACCCTACATGTATTAAATTAATTTTATAAAAAATAAAAATGTTCACGAAATGTTCACAGTTTACAGAATGTCTGATACATAATTATAAACTTCACTTTGAAGTCTGGGAAAGATATTGCCTTTGTTCTATGAGATTCAGGTATGAAATGTAAAATACTGTTTAAATGGCTTATCAGTAGTTAGCATCATGTGATCAGTTTCATTTCAGCTGTTATCTTCTTATATCTGAGGCTGAACCAAACTTCCTGATGGTTTTATGTCTATCCAGGAATAAAATGTTGATCTAAACATATTTTACAGTATGGATGAAAGTAATAACTCCAGAATTCGACATATGCATGAATATATTACAAGGTTCTTGCGTTGAATATATAAATTTCCATGAGCAAATCCTGCAATATCAGACCTTTGAATTAGATTTGTGTTGGTATTACACCTCAAGTGTCCGCAACTGGGTTTATAAATATAGACAATATCTCAGCTAATAGAAGGTTGAGAGTCATGTCAAATTCTCTGTTCTATAGATTGAGATTAAGTGAATCATCACATTATCCTAACACTAGGCCAATGTACTGGACAGTTTAATTAAGACTAACTGAAAATAAACTTAATTTCTCTTGTAATCTGCAAATAAGTAGCATTCCCTGGAACAGTTTCCAAACTTTATTTCCAAGTATTTTCTCTGGTTTCTAATCAGTTGGAACATGTTGGGGATAGAATGATGATAAACTTCTGATTCATTCTTGATAAAACTGTCAAAATTTGATTTACATCTTTAAAATTATGAGTGTTTATTTTTCACATACTGTTGGATTAAGATCTCAAATTCCTTTTCAATAAGTACATATGTTTGAATAACACTTGGTAAATATTGGGCTAGTTTAAATTGATTTTTTATTTGTTCTTTTAGCTCACCTAAAGGTAAGCTTTTGTGATCGCTGTTTGTCAGTCTTCATTCCGTCTGTTCACAATTTCTTGTGAACACACTAGAGGCCACACTTACAGCCCAATTTTCATGAATTTTGGCCAGAATGTTTGTCTCTATGCAATCTAGGTCAAGTTTGAAACTGGGTCATTTGGGGTTACAAACTAGGTCACTAGGTCAAATCTTAGAAAAAGCTTGTGAACACATTAGAGGACACAATTATGGTCCAATCTTCATGAAACATGGTCAGAATGTTTGTCTCTATAAAATCTAGGTCAAGTTCAAAACTGGGTCCTAAGGGGTCAAAAACTAGATCACTAGGTCAAATCTTAGAAAAGCTTGTGAGTGCATTAGAGGCCAAAATTATGGCCCGATCTTCATGAAGCTTTGTTAGAATGTTTGTCTATAAAACCTATACCAAGTTTAAACAGCACTACTAGTATCCATCAGATGAACTTATTTGAACGATGTGGAACAGTCTTGGCCCATTTGCTGCATTTGCTATGTAACAAAAGCAATGTTTCTCAGGTGAGCGATATAGGTCCATCATGGCCCTCTTGTTATTATTTGGTTTTAAAAAAGTAAATTTTCTAACTTAAAGGTAAAATTAAATCTGACCAATTACCTCATGAGTCCCTGCTGCTCTTGCTCAGGATATTTAGAAGGCTTTGTAAATAAATTACCTTTAGCCTGTGTTCAATTACTGTTGTGCTATTACTGGAGTCCAAACCAATTAACAAACACCATTAGTTCTGGTATGCTGAAACCATCAATATAAATATCTGTGTACTTCTCTGATAGAAATCAGTAAAAGTAATTTAATCTTTAACTCTGATTCCTGATTGATATATAAGTAGATATAAATAATTGTGAACTCTTGGCTAGAAATGTGGTACCTTCAGATAATTCTCCCCAGTTTAATAGTTAGTAAGTCACCCCTGCTGTTCTAAGCAGTTCTCATGTCAAAACCTATCAATGTTTTATACTGTTGATGACCCCCCCCCCCCCCCTAAACAAATGGGACTATGACTCAGCAGCCTGTGGTTGAGATAGCCACTTAGAAAGATGGACAAGAAATGGTAAGGGAGGGACAAGGGATTGATTGGTGAATTTTGATCTAAGTATTTCATATTTTGAATCTCTCTTGCTATAGCTTGGCCCTGACGCCACCACAATAAGACCATGCAATAAGACCAGTAAGACCCAGCTCCGTAACTCCAAGGTTAAGGACACACCTAAACTTCAAAAGTCATGAGTCGAGAAATTGTCTCCTCACTGAAACTTAGCATGCACACTGATGCTCATGAAGCTGTTATGTCGAACACAAGACCTAGGACCTTATCCAAGGTCATTCTTAAAGGTGAATAGTCATGAGTGCTGCTTATAAGCAGGTACTGGTACTGTGTAGATGCTCATGTCCAAATTAAAATGTTTGTTTTTGCTAGATGGATTTATACATAATAACTACACATTTGGGTGATATTTAGTTTTATTTGCCTTTATAAACATGCTACCTATACCAGCTTTCAGTGCTTTGATTAGTACTCAAATTTATGAAGTCCCCATTTGAGCAAAGTTTAGCAGATATGAGCATTCAGCATGGACTTCATTCCTGTGGAATACATTGAAGATTTTAGTTTCTGATATTCCAAAGATTTTACATCCTACAATTTATTTTAATACCTTCTTTACATATGTATCACTAATTGACTGATTTGCCTGAAGTGGCTTATGTCTCTAGTCTGGAACATATACATACCCGGTACATTTTATGTCAGTTTTGTTAATTAAAGATTCAGAAGGTTTTAATTTGTAAATGTCTTAGTAATGTATTCCTGCTTTTGGATTTATGATACGGTAAAATCTGAATAATAACTTACTTACTTACTTACTTACTTAGTCCTCTTCACTCCAGTTTGAGCATAGGGCCTTTACCACAGCTCTCCATCTGGTTCGGTCCATGGCCAGGGCTTTTGCTTCTCCCCATGCGAAGCTCTATGTCCAGTGTGAGGCCTTCCTCTTCTTCTGGTCCCTTGAGGGTTCCAATCCAGTGCTTGCCTTGCTATGTTGGGTTGGGCTCTTCGCAGCGTGTGTCCAATCCACCTCCATTTTTTCTGTAGTATGGAGTCGGTGACGGGTAGCTGCCTTGTTCTCGCCCATAAGTCCTTGTTTGAAATCTTCTCTGGCCACCTTATCTGTAAAATCTGTCTGAGGCATTTGTTGATGAACACTTGCAGACTCTGGTCCAGGCGTTTAGTCCTTCTCCAAGTTGTTTAAGCACTATAGAGGAGGACTGTCTTGACATTGGTGTTAAATAGCCTGATCTTTGTCTTCCAGTCGATGTGTCGGTTGTTCCACACTGGTCTCATTGTTGCGAATGCATGGCGGGCTTTTCCTATTCTGGCCTTGATGTCCTCTTCTGTGCCTCCTGTCTTACTGACGATGCTACCCAGATAGGTGAAGTTGCCAACATCTTCAATGGCTTGTCCTTCTATGTGGATGCCTTGTCTGCTGCATGGATTAATATGGAGGCATTTAGTTTTGTCGATGTTGACCTCTAGCCCTGTTGTTCTGGCTACTTCCTGCAGCTTCTCTGTTTTCTGCTGTATTTGGGCACAAGTGTGGGACAGGAGACCAATGTCGTCGGGGTAATCAAGGTCTTCTAGCTTGCTCTGAAGGGTCCATTGTATCCCTCTTGGTGTATCCGAATAATAACTTAGTCATATAGAAACATTGCCTTTTTGCCAGGTTGTTAGACCGGATAGGTCATAAATGTCAAGTGTCTGGAAAAGGCAAGCATGTGATCAGGGGTTACAATGGCAATTGCCCCTCATGATGGTATAGTTGGGAGAAGCCCCTACCCTTAACTAGAGACACCAACACAAAAAAATTGAGTTTTCCCACCGAAAATAGATCAACCATTGATCCTTGAATAAATAATGATTCATAATATAAACTTTGTAAGACAGGCCAATGACTTATATATAATTATTGTAGGTCAAAGTTTCATATTCATTGCCAATCTATCAACAATTTTCTTCATTTTTTTATTAATTGGTGTGATTTGGAATACTTAAGAGTGTGAGTGTGGTCTTGGGGTATTTGCTTGTGATACAAGCCCTATGTGTGTGTCTTGACAGGATTGATATGTGAGGGGGTTTGACACACGGGGTAATTTGACCAGCAACTCGGGCAAGATTCCCCAACCTGCAATCCTACTGAATTGTGATTCTTAGACTGACCTGCAGCTGTGTGTTACCTAAGAACATTTAATAGAAGAAATATAACTATAAAACTATTCTGCATTGTTTTTAGTGTGTTGGCATCTGTTTGTACCTCCTTGGTGACGATCCAACAATGTGTTTCTGTAAAACTTGCTTGATTGTCAGAATTACTCTAGTTAGATCATAGAATGGGGAAATTGTTGTTGTTGTAACTTCCTGTCAATGTTGTTGTTGTAGTTGTCTGTTGTTATACAGCTGTTGAAATCAGACAAGTGGTTAGGTCTTAAATAACTTTCTTTGCAAAGTTCATATATTTTTATTTAGACCCAGGTGTGCTAATTAATTTTCATACTGCTAGGAACAAACTTTTGGTGGAATTTGGACCAGCTTTCTGAGTTAGAGTACACTGGCAGTCACTGCTACACAGTATATGACTGTACTATTGAGAAATACATTTCTTGTGGAACTCCCAAATGTTAAATCAACCACAATGCTGTATGTTTTATATACTTTCTCTGCCAGGAAAATAATTTATTGCCTGGAATGTATTTTTTTGTCTGTGTTTGAGAACTTTCATCTAAGGCCATATAAATGTTTTGGTTAATTTGTCATCCTGCAATTAAATCTGGCTGATGATAGCCTAACTTCGAGTGTTGGATATTATGACTCAGGTAGTCTCCCCAGCATTGCTAGTTCCAGGTAGTTGGGTTTGCGTGGTGTCAGGATATTATGACTCAGGTAGTCTCCCCAGCATTGCTAGTGCCAGGTAGTTGGGTTTGCGTGGTGTCAGGATATTTTGACTCAGGTAGTCTCCCCAGCATTGCTAGTTCCAGGTAGTTGGGTTTGCGTGGTGATAGGATATTATGACTTAGGTAGTCTCCCCAGCATTGCTAGTTCCAGGTAGTTGGGTTTGCGTGGTGATAGGATATTATGACTCAGGTAGTCTCCCCAGCATTGCTAGTTCCAGGTAGTTGATTTTGCTTGGTGATAGGATATTATGACTCAGGTAGTCTCCCCAGCATTGCTAGTTCCAGGTAGTTGGGTTTGCGTGGTGATAGGATATTATGACTCAGGTAGTCTCCCCAGCATTGCTAGTTCCAGGTAGTTGGGTTTGCGTGGTGATAGGATATTATGACTCAGGTAGTCTCCCCAGCATTGCTAGTTCCAGGTAGTTGGTTTGCGTGGTGTCAGGATATTTTGACTCAGGTATAGTCTCCCCAGCATTGCTAGTTCCAGGTAGTTGGGTTTGCGTGGTGTCAGGATATTATGACTTAGGTAGTCTCCGTAATTTATGACTAAAATACTGTTGACCGATGGGACTTAAAAAAAAAATATTTGACTTTTTTAGAACCATTTTGAAACTTTGAGCAATTTGTGCCTGTTCAATGGATTATCTGATTAACAATCTATTATTGTCTTGCTGCCTAGGTATTAAAAAGTGATTTCTGAAAGTGTGTTAAGCTATTTCTCAAAGTACAATAGATGTATCAATTGTTTTTTGATTTAATGATTTCTTGATTATTATTCAAATAATCCTCGCACGTCTATAGCTATCATGTGGTTTGAGTATACAGAGAAAATGGTGCCGAACTTTCATAAACTGTTACATGATGTAACCTAGATTATTATCAACTATAAAGCTTCTTACGTTCCTGTTTAAGGCCGGAATGAATTAAAGCCTAAGTTGTTTTCTTCACCCTTTATACTAGGCGAGGACTTCCCCTTTCATATACATGTTAAAATTCAAATTTTCAAGTGGCTTGAATTGAATGGATTTTTTTGTGTACTGTAAACCAATTTACTTTATCAAATAATAACTTACCCGTTTTGCTGATCGTCGGCATATTGGCGACTACAAACTTTCCGGTTTTTAAGTTTCCTGCAATGTCCATATTAATGTTTATAGCACTTTCGCAGCGACTTAATTTTGTGAAATACTACCACTTGCGAACTCCGCGAAACCAAATCACGCAAATTAATTTCTAGGTTTACAGTATATCGCATGTAGATGACACTTACATCTCGATCAATACTCTTATCAAATCTTATTGAAAACCCCTTGGTAATAGACTTTTTAGCTCACCTGAGCACAAAGTGCTCAAGGTGAGCTATTGTGATACCCTTTTGTCCGTCGTCCGTAGTCCGTCGTGAACCGTGCGCCGTCAACAATTGGACTGTTAACACTCTAGAGGTCACAGTTTTCACTTAATCTTTATAAAAATTGGTCACAATGTTTGTCTCTATGAAATCTAGGTCAAGTTTGTAACTGGGTCATCTGGGGTCAAAAACTAGGTCACTAGGTCAAATCAAAGAAAAACCTTGCTAACACTCTAGAGGTCACATTTTTATACATAATCTTAATAAAACTTGGTCAAAATTTATGTTTCTATAAAATCTAGGTCAAGTTTGTAATTGGGTCATCTGGGGTCAAAAACTAGGTCACCTGGTCACATTGAAGAAAAACCTTGTTAACGCTCTAGATGTCACATTTTTTACCTAATCTATATGAAACTTGGTCACAATGTGTGGCTTTATTTAATCTAGGTCAAGTTTACATCTGGGTCATCTGGGGTCAAAAACTAGGTCACAAGGTCACATTGAAGAAAAACCTTGTTAATACTCTAGAGGTCACATTTTTTACCTAATTTAAATGAAACTTGATCACAATGTTTGTCTCTATCAAATCTAGGCCAAGTATGAAACTGGGTTATCTGGGGTCAAAAAGTAGGTCACCAGGTCACATCAAAGAAAAACCATATTAACCCTCTAGAAGTCACATTTTTTATGTAATCTTGATGAAACTTGGTCACAATGTGTGTCTCTATTTTAATCTAGGTCAAGCTCACAACTGGGTAATCTGGGGTCAAAAACTAGGTCACTAGGTCACATTGAAGAAAAACCTTGTTTACGCTCTTGAGGTAATATTTTTGACAGGTGAGCGCTATAGGGCCAATGGCCCTCTTGTATATAGTAGACAAAATGGGATTAGACGAAATGGGAATAAACCTAGTAGGCTACTGGATGAAGTGTGGAAAAGTGCCCCTTACACTGACATAAGCCCCAATTGCTGATACTGGGCATTTAATGATGCGGTGCGCCCCTATCTTTGTGTATATTCACAATGTATAAACGAAAATGAGTCAACTTACAGTTATCCCAATAAGTCATACAGATTGAAGTCTCCAGTCTCCCAATAAGTCATACGGTGACCAGAAATCACTGATGCCTTTGCTTGCAGTAAGTCATACAAGTATTCCAATACAGTGATTACCAGTATGTTTTTTACGCTGGGATATGTGTCAGTTGGTAGGACTGTTTATTGTTAGACCAAATTGTTCTGATCCTCAAACTTTAAACAGACTACGGTCATCACAAGTCAAGGTCACTGCAACCTTTAACATTACTGACCATGGAGTAAAAGGTTCATATATGACACCTAAAGCTGTATAATTATAAGACTAGGGAAGGGGTCACCATGGAGTTAAGGGTTACACTAAATAATGCATCAGTTCCATCAATTGTTATTGGTTACTTCTATTTTCAGGATGGGGCTGTTTGATGACACGGTTCCTTTTAAGGGTCAGAAATACAAGGATCTCAAGAACAACTGTATCAAGAAAGGAGTACTGTTTCGGGACCCCGTATTCCCTCCTGAAGGGTCCACTCTGTACTACAGTAAGCGAGCCCCTGCTGATATTGTTTGGAAAAGACCTGGTGTAAGTTTTTATAGGTTTATAAACGAATCAAAGGTTCAGACGCTGGCTATCACAGTGTATCAGAACCAATAGGGGCAATTATTAAATATTGCAACCAAGAGTTTGAAAAACAATGGTTTAGAATCTAAAATCAACATCTATAGGTCAGTATGAAAATAGACTTGTTATGTGGTTTTTTTGGTGGTTCACAACCATCGTTTTCCAACTCCCAAGATGTTTTTCTACAATAAAAGATATGATGTGAAATGTTCTACCATGGGGAGGGGTATCCAACCTCTAGCCTACAAGATCTTTTTAAATTGAAGGGCCTATAACTAGCAATGAGGACACAGAACGGCAGTCATTAATCTTATATATAGCAGGGCCATATCCAGAGACACAAAAGCACCAAAAAAGTTTTCTTCTAGTAGTTGGGAGTCCATCAGCACAAAAGTCGCTTATTTTTCATGGTCCATGGTATTTTTTAGTAGAAGTGTTTCAATACCATATTTAAATTGCCCAATACCAGTTGTCTATGGTTTGGGTGGATGCCACGCGCAAAACCATCTGTGAAGGTCATAAAAGAGGTCAAAGGTCAATTAAGTGCATTTAGCATGCATCAACTTAAAAGTGCACTATATCTTGGTCAATTCTACAGGTATAATGGTCAAAATGGTATCAAAATGATGCTAATGAATTGGTCCTTCATTTGCAATGATTTTATGCAAATTATCACATTTGCATACTCATAAATATTAATGAGGAAGTCAAAAATGGGTAAATTTTTGTTAAAAATCTACTAGTATAGTTGACAAATGTATGCCATATCTTCCTTATTTCTATTATTTAAAGATCCAAAATGTACCAAAATCATGAGAAGACATAGAGCTTTCGTTAAATGTATATTTTTGGATAAATATAATTTAATTCCACCGAGAATAACCGCCAAAGGTGGGTGGGGGTAAATTGAAACCAGAACGTAAAAATCTCAATACAGTCAGAATCAAGATTAAACACTCATTAAACATGTTCCTTATATCCAAATATGATTTATTTGTGGTATTTGATTTTGACTTACTTAAATATTATGCTAATTAACTCATTTGCATATTTATGAATATTGATAATCTATTGTACATGTTGACAAAAAGCGTACAAATAAGGATCTGTATCTGAGTGATAAACAAGCAGTGTCTTCTAATAATTATACAAAATGCAATACATATGTCTCATTACACAATATATGTTTGTACATCACGTTTAGAACTGTATTTTTTATTCTTATAATCATCGGCAAACCACTAGTTTCTACCGTTATTATAATCCAGAGAATTTGATACGACTCTCGACCTTCAATTAGCATAATTTAACAGCTGATATTTTGTCTATATTAATAATCCCGGCTGTATGCTTTCATAAGCGGGGAATATCACAAAGACGCTCGATGTGTAATACCAACACAAATCTAAAGAACCGATAATGCACGATTTGCTCGCGGAAATTTATATATTCAACGCAATAAACTTGTAATATATTCATGTATCATGTTATACATGTATAGTGTATTTATGTTAAGGAGCGCGCAGAACATTCTTATGACCGAGGTCAAGTTCGACTACCTATAAATAAATGGAAATGAAACAAAAACTTTTGATATATATACAAGTACGAGTACTTTAATTTAAAGGATTATGTTATATTCTGATATGTAGTTGCTTCTGAATTTCATTACGTAAATAAGTTAAATTACAATTTCCCGGTCGGCCTTCATTAACTATTTAATAGATTTATATAAAGTTAAGTCTTTTAAAAACTGGTTATACAATGCAGTCGTACACAAACAATTGTTAATTACAGTAATTATAACAACTTGTAACCTTAATACACATGTCGCCGACTACCCGCATTCGAGCAATGTATTTCAAGAGTCAATGAAAGGTGCGAAAACTTGTTTTGTTCGACCTAGATAGTGTTTGAGTCATCTATTGTTTTACTATATTTCATTTGTTCTTTATATTAGACTAATAAAAATTCACAGCAATAGTACATATTAAAAATGCACCTATATACACACATATTATTAATTTGTAAGGATTATTTACATACATATAGCTAAGAGACTGTTGTTAATACATTGTTTTAAAAGGTTGTTAGGAATTCTTTTAAATAAGACATGTATGATCTAATTAATTTTTAAGTCGATATTTTTTAATGACGGTCCCTACACTTCTCTTTAAGATTTTGTTAACAGTGTCTGTCAATACTGATATTTCACTGTAATAGGATATACGATCTTGAAATTACAGCGTATGATTTATTGCCTTAATTATATCGCAAAGATTTTTAAAATATACCAATTATGTGTAATTTGATGCTGTTGCATTGAATTCTCTTCTATTCGAGACTAACACATGGCACGTCACAAGTTACATTTACAGTTTTCAGATTTCTTGATTAATAGACATGTTAGACACACTCAACTTTGAGAAGGTTTTTGCTGATTTAAAAATACCGAACCTTTATTGTACGGTGAATAGAATTTTACAATAGTAAATAGATTATATAATTATTTAATTTTTCGCCAGTCATCTGGCTGATAGCTAGGCGTCCGATAGCCATTGTCAATCACTCGTCAATGGAGACATTGTATAAATGACTCCTAATTATTTCATTTTTACCATATTTATATAACTCTTTTATCATGTAATTACTCATTCAAAAATGCAAAAAAATGCTACATACACACAATAAAGACATGTTTAAGACGAGTGGGAACGGATATATACATGCTAGCATACTATATATGATTAAAGAAGGGATTTTGCCGGGACCGAAGAACCAGTTCGAGGCATCTAGGGTGTTCGACGCAAATACTGTTCGAGGCATCAAAGTTATACTGTATATTAACCTCTTAATTAATAAGTGGGTATTTGTTAACAAACTACCGGGTAAACATATGTTCTTTTAGTTGCATGTATAGAGTCGTATTGGAGAACAAGAAAACGTTGTTCTTAGCCAATTGCAGTTCATTTCTTTCGTACCCTGACTTGTCCGTACTTTCATAATGTTTATAAAGCCTTAGTTAATACACTTTGTTGATATTTTATTCAGTAGCAATGTGTAGTAAGTAATGATGATTAGGACGGTATTGAATGCACATATGAGTAATTACCTTTTTGAACGATTCTATTGTGACTTTACAAATCATAAGCTCATCAATAAAGACTACGCAACTTGGAAACAAACGAGGTAGAAAAAGTCGACCGATGCGTTGAATTATATCTGGTCCTGATACTAGTTTGCACATGCCACAATCAAACGATTACATCTTGCTAATGAGTAAAAGCAAAGTCGATACTCGCTGAGTTACTTTCCTTTAGTTTGCGAACAAGGTCAGAGAAGTTGCTAAGAAAGAACGAGCTTGTTGTAAGAGAAAGCTACCACAATGTACAGAAGACAACGAAATGACGCGAAGTATGCCAACTGTCATCAAAAGATGCGAGGGTCATTTTCATGCTTTGGGTGCTTCAAGCGAAGGATTCATTACTTACTCCTCATTCAGTTCTCTTCATTGATTCCTGTTTTGCTCAGGTTCGGCCTCTACTGTTATTCGCATTGCGGTTTTCAGTCTTGTTCTTGGTCTCTTAATGCCACGAGGTATCAATTGAGACGCTTGAAGCTTATACATGTCCCATTGCGTATGTCTTTGTCTAGGGGATGAACTCTCGATGGAGATTCGGGAGGCATCATCAATAGGTTGCTCGTGGTCTAAGGGAAGTATCGGGGAGGTCATCAGGCAAGTTGTGACATCAGGAGGAATCATGATAATCAAAGAGTATCGGGATGCATTGCAAAAACTATCAATGTGCTCCAGACTTTATGCGTCAATTCTTCTTCCTCGGGGATGTACTCCCGATGGATTTAAGAGCTTAGAAGGCGTCTAGGATCCCATGTATCTCAGGGAAGGTATCCGGTGTCTCGGGTAAGCTTCCGTGAACGTTTTGGGGACTCTTGAGACATCTTGCAATAACTCGAGTACATGTACATACGTCAGGAAAATTCAATGCATGCATATTTTTACCCGATGCATTCACGCTGTCATCTCGGGAATATCCCGGGAAGGCATCCCAGAAGCGCACCAGAGACTTGGGAATACCAGTAACCATGGATACTCGGGATTGTAGTTCTGAAGGGAAACTTCGGGTAAGTCATGAGACATTTTGGGTCATCGTGAGGAATTGGGGTGGGGTATCGGTAGACATCGGATGACTCCCGATGTGGTCCTGAAGTTATACGCCTGTCCCACTGCCTCCATGATTTACTCCTGATGTACATATAATTTTTAGAACATGCCTCCAAACGACCACCGTATCATTGTGGGGTTCCTCTCTTTGGCGGGATGTGAAACCATATTTCTGCGCGCCCTACCACTATAATGAAGCGGTTTGCGGTGTGTTCTGGTGTTGACTATGTGGTGGCGCGTAATGTAAGCCACGCTCACCGGATGCTGCTGCTGACGTTGGTATAAGTTTCCAAACGTTGATGTAGATAAATATAAGTGTCCAACCATTGATGTAAAACTAACTTCGTAGAGTTTAAGATCTTTAATTTAGTTTTCAACAAATGTATATTTCACAAAGTAATGAGTATTCAGATTGTCACAAAGTTAAGTTCTCACAAAGTTATTTATTAATTGGTAATCCAATATTTATATTTAAAACTTGAACTCAAGTTCCTATTTAATATGGTACTCCATATTTAGTCCTACTTATGTGCTAGTTAGGAACTCCTAACTAACACAACCTAACGCCTAAAAATTACTAGTTACTAATGTACTCTTAATAAGATTTCCTTGACTTATATACAAAGTCTGTAGACATTGACGCCTAGAGCAATTGATCTCAAAGGAAGTGGCTTTTAACACTTGATAATAAAACAGTCAAACATAATTATTTTAAGACTTCAATCTTTGACAATTAAACAATAGGTGTAAAATTAATAAAAGAAAGTTTGCAACATGGTTTGAAAGATATGGCTTGATAGGAAATTGATAACATCTCAGGAAACAAGGTATTAAACTTAAGACCTCAAAATTGACATGTGTTCAGAGATTGAGCAATATTATTTGAAAATTGAATTTTAAACAATAGAAACCATGATTGGTTGTATAACAATAATTATGAAAAATAAATGGCAAATTTTACATCATAAAAGTTCTCCCCAACTTAATTAACTTTCGACCTCGAAAGTAAAAGAATAGAACAATTATTAAGGATATTTAAATCACTTGATAATTATGTTAAATTTGCATGTAAATTCATAAGTTCAATAATATCGCAACATTCAAATTATTCCTAGTGAACTTATCATAAAGAATGCAATTAGCACATAGTCATATTAGGAAGCATATCTTCTTGATGAAATATAAATGCTGAAGTTTTAAAAGTTAATAATTATAAAAGGCACACACAAAGTATACAAAACAGTAAGACATCCGGCGCATAGTCAAATGCTGTCACTTTACCACTGTCCACACTTCACTATTTATTTCCTTTGAACTTCTTGGTTGACTGCAAACTTGGAACTTGCCGTTTGTTGCCTGTTATGGTCTGACGGACTCCATCTTGACGCTTTAGGCATTATTCGGTGTTCACTGCACGTCTTCATAAGTATGGGGAATACTCGCTTGCTGTCCAGAGGATCCAAGGTACGAGAAAGCTACGACAGCTAAAAAGTGTCGTATCCCGGATGTTCTCACACCAACTATAATGAAGCGGTTTGCGGTGTGTTCTGGTGTTGACTATGTGGTGGCGCGTAATGTAAGCCACGCTCACCGGATGCTGCTGCTGACGTTGGTATAAGTTTCCAAACGTTGATGTAGATAAATATAAGTGTCCAACCATTGATGTAAAACTAACTTCGTAGAGTTTAAGATCTTTAATTTAGTTTTCAACAAATGTATATTTCACAAAGTAATGAGTATTCAGATTGTCACAAAGTTAAGTTCTCACAAAGTTATTTATTAATTGGTAATCCAATATTTATATTTAAAACTTGAACTCAAGTTCCTATTTAATATGGTACTCCATATTTAGTCCTACTTATGTGCTAGTTAGGAACTCCTAACTAACACAACCTAACGCCTAAAAATTACTAGTTACTAATGTACTCTTAATAAGATTTCCTTGACTTATATACAAAGTCTGTAGACATTGACGCCTAGAGCAATTGATCTCAAAGGAAGTGGCTTTTAACACTTGATAATAAAACAGTCAAACATAATTATTTTAAGACTTCAATCTTTGACAATTAAACAATAGGTGTAAAATTAATAAAAGAAAGTTTGCAACATGGTTTGAAAGATATGGCTTGATAGGAAATTGATAACATCTCAGGAAACAAGGTATTAAACTTAAGACCTCAAAATTGACATGTGTTCAGAGATTGAGCAATATTATTTGAAAATTGAATTTTAAACAATAGAAACCATGATTGGTTGTATAACAATAATTATGAAAAATAAATGGCAAATTTTACATCATAAAACCTCTATGCCACTGCTCCCCCAGTGATGTGAAGTAATGCGCTCGAACTGCACACCACAAGAGCAAACTACCAACCAGGTACTTGTATACGGATACGAGCCGATGCATCTGTAATGAATACAGAAATCAAGACCTCATCTACTAATTCTTCATACTGCTTGCATCGAACTCATGAGAAGGTGTTTGTAAATTCATGTGCAAATATATCCACAGCAAATGTTCATATTCAATCTCAAACTAAACAGCGACATTGTAACTTGTCTTATTTGTACATATATACACTATTATTTCATGAATGATTTGTGGCGTTTTCTATATAAATTCGTAGTTTAAAATTGCCAAGAACGTTATTGTCTTTAGCACTTAAGGTGGTATATGCACCTTGTGTTTAATTATCAAAGCTCTCATGAACGGGCATTGGTACCTGTCGTTTCTCGGTACTCTGTAGATGTTATTACATGAAAAGCATGTGTTAACTCTATATTCATTCTAATTTAAACAAGACATGAATGAAAATATAAATCTAATTTTGTATGGAAATATAATATTATGTAACAGTATTCATGCTTTAAAATGAACCATTCCCCACCCATTTTGAGCTCTTTCAAAGGAACAAGTAAAAGTGTATAATGAACAATATGCAATATCATAATGATTATCATCATCTTTTTATATTCATATAGCATAATTTGAACCTAATTTTATGTTTGTTCCTTTTATCACACTAAACTCAAAATTACTATTTGAAGTGCACGTGTAGGCCTATGTGTAGGTAGCTCATTCCTCCTTAAACGAATGTTGACATATTTTAAATGAATTGGTTAATTCTGAAACCAATATAATAGTTGTTATTTGTAAACCCATTCAATAAATCAATGCAAACATAATTATATTACTTATTTATAATACTTTAGACGCTATTGTGTTAGTTTAAGTTCATGTGTCATTTTACCCCCACCCACTCTAAGCAAACGTGTACCCTTAAATCAATGAGAAGGTAAGTGACCAGTTAACATATCAATAGATTAGTATCTCACCATTAAATTAGAATCTTTTAGGCTTTCAAATAGCAAAAATGACGACATTATAACAAATATATTGTTCATACACGTCAAATTTTTATAAAAAATATTGCTAATTTTAGGTGTAAAAAGTTATTTTTATTGATAGCCCAGTGCATTAGCTTCATTTTGATATTATAATGATATGTTTAGTGAGATATAAAAAAAATGCACTCATTTGACCTTTGACCTAATTTGGAGAAAACGAGGCAAAATCACGGATGGCATCCGGCCGTTTCAGATTAAACACATATCAAAGATAACATTTAGCATGGATGCCACATTCTACTCTCCTGATGCCATGGCCCGTCATATTTTCTCCGTATGGACTCCCGACTATAGGATATATTTTGGTGTGTCTGCAATCACACTTGTTTTTGTCATTCACACCAAATTTACACCAACTTTATACTGAGGCAATCGCCTTTGTGTACCTCTGTGTCAGGCTACAGGATTACAAAAGATTACTGTATCTGATCTTTCTTGTTTAACTCAACCTTAATAGGATCAGGGCGTTCTAACTCTGGTTCATTCTTCAAGAGTTGATGGATGTTATTTGTGGTAGGTAACAGAACACATACCTACTTGAGAACACCCAATACATTTCAAGAACTGTTTACATGGCAACACAAACAAAGACAAGTATTGACAAAGATTTGAAGTGTTTGATGAATTAGGGAAGAGAGTTAACTACTGCTTGAATACATACACACATTCATCACTGATATACACCTTCAGACATGTTTCTGTATCTTGTGGGAACATTTTGTGAGTTCCGAAAAAAATAGGATAAAACAATAGGATAAAACGTTTGTTATACATTTACAAACAATTTACATACATGTAATTGCTGGTTAAGTTTATCACATGACCTAACAAGATCACTTTCTGGAAAATTATGTCACATGATGCAAAAAACCCAACTATTCAATACTAGTAGTTATATTTAATTCTTAAGCCTTTCTTCCATAGATACATCAATTTATAGTTGTAAAGGGGGCATAATTTCAACAATTCACAATCTCATGTATATCACTAAATTTTTTTTTAAATGAGTATAGAGGGAGACAATCAAATTAGGGAAATACACTTATCAAGGGAGATAATTCTTGATGACTCAAGAAGCTGCTCTTGATGAGCAGTGTACACAATGTAGCACATCTATCTATCAGAATAATGTAGTTTTTGAAGAGTACAAAGAGCTTTTTACGGGCATTGGGTTATTTCCCGGAACATGCTCGTTGCATTTGAAAGATAATGCTGTACCTGTGGTGTGCCCCCCACGGAAAGTTCCATATGGGTTACAGGACAGGCTTAAGGAGGAATTGGACTCTATGGTTAAAGATGGGATAATATGTAAAGTAACTGAACCTACTAACTGGGTCAATTCATTGGTCTGTGTCCAAAAACCAAATGGTAGAATCAGGGTAGTCTTGGACCCTAAGCATTTGAATGACAATATAATTCGACCGCATTACCCGATGCGTACACTAGACGACATTACTGCAAAATTGTCAGGTGCAAAGTATTTTAGCGTCCTAGATGCGACCAAGGGCTATTGGTCCATCAAGTTAGACGACGACTCGTCATATTTAACTACTTTCAATACTGTATTTGGAAAATACCGGTATTTACGCTTAGCAATGGGTCTACGTAATAGCCAAGACGTATTTAATCGGAAAATAGACGAGACATTTGACGGTTGCCCAGGCGTAACGTCAATAGTGGATGACATACTAGTGTTTGGCAGCACACGCGCTGAGCATGACAGCAATCTGAAAAACATGCTGAATAAAGCAAAGGTCGTGGGTTTACGGCTTAACCCAGATAAACTTAGGATTGGCCTGACATTTGTGAAATATTTTGGGCACGTGATCAGTGCAGACAGACTGAGGCCTGACCCAGACAAGGTCGATGCTATTTTGCAGATGAAATGTCCTACTAACCGCGCAGAGCTGGAAACTCTGTTAGGCATGATCACATACTTGACGAAATTCGCGCCAAATTTAGCTGACATCACAAGCCCAATGCGTGCTCTGTTGCGCAAGGACATAGAGTTTAGTTGGGATTTTGAGCAAACGGATGCTTTTAATAAGGTCAAGGCGGTTATAACTAAGTCGCCAGTACTATGCTACTATGACCCGAAAAAACCTGTACGGCTGCAGGTTGATGCATCGTCAAAAGTAGGTTATGCTCAGATAGAGAAAGAAATGTTAGCTATTCTCTTTGGATGTATTCGTTTCAAACAATACATATATGGTAGACATACCATTATTGAGTCCGATTGTAAACCTATTGAATCAATCAGGAAAAAACCGCTCTGTAGTGCACCGCCTAGGCTGCAGAGAATGTTGTTACAATTGCAAAACTATGACATTGAAATTATTCATTGTAGAGGCAAGAATATTCCACTAGGAGACGCACTCAGTAGGAATTTTGTAAGCGACACATGTCCAGATCTAGACTGTCACGTACATACGGTACTTAAGTCATTACCAGTAAGCAATAGTAAACTTCAGCAGTTAAGAAATGCTACTGAAAATGACGCAGACATGCAGACGCTGGCATCAGTAATTTTAAAAGGGTGGCCCGACGAACGGAAATTATGCCCTAAAACAGTATTACCATACTGGAATCATAGGGACGAACTGTCATATGAAGACGGCATTGTTTTCAAAGGTCAGAAACTAGTTATTCCGACACATATGAGAGACGAAATGATCGAGGCAGTACATGTAGGTCATTTAGGTATTGAAAAAACGACTGGACGTGCACGTGATATCATGTTCTGGCCATTGATGACCAAGCAGATATCAGACCATGTTCAAGGTTGCCAGATATGTAACCGACACAAAGACTCAAACATGCGGGAACCATAATGCATCCCCATGAGGTACCCGAGTTACCATGGAAAAATCTAGGCTGTGATTTGTTTACATGGGATGGACAAGAATTTATGGTTTTAGTTGACAGGTATAGTTGGTACTTTGAAATAGACTTGTTACCTAACACCAAAAGTGTTACAGTCATTCGAAAGTTAAAAGTTCATTTCAGTAGATTTGGATCACCAATGAACTTAAAGACAGACAATGCAGCTATTTTTACATGTGAGCAATTTCAATTATTTCTCAAAGAATGGGATATTATACACGAGACAAGCTCACCGACATTTGCTAGTTCCAATGGTTTGAGTGAAGTATATGTTAAAATTGCAAAACGACTTTTACAAAAAGCAAAGGAATCAAATACTGACATTTATATGCCATTATTGCAGTATCGCAACACTCCTCTCAAATGTGGTTATTCACCAGCACAATTGGTAATGTCAAAACGTCTGAGATCAAACATACCAAGCACCAACAATCAGCTGTCACCCAAACTTGTTAAAACCTCCCTTGTTAGAAAAACAATGAAAAATCACAAAATGAAATCAAAACAATATTTTGACAAGTCAGCATGGAAATTACCATCACTAAATGTAGGAGAGTCAGTAAGAGTTCAACGCGGTACATTGTGGGAACCAGCAACTGTTATAGCACCATACAACGACCATTCATACAACATACAGACTTCTAATGGTGCTACCTACAGAAGGAACAGACGCTTTATAAATTCCACCCCATTAGAACATAGGCCTACTAGCTGACAATGATTTGAAGTCTGACAGTAACAAAACAACACCAATTAACACAGGTCAGCAGTCAGTTATTCAACAACAAACACCTATTAAAAATACACATGACCCGATGTCTACGAAGCAAATTTCTCCAAAATCTGTGCCAAACAGTCAAATGACGAATGTCATTAAAACTAGATCAGGTGGTGTAGTAAAACCATGCAAACTGTTCTCTTGTGAAGAATGGAAAAAATAATAAAGTGACTGAACATGACCTTTATGTCATTTGATACATTGTTGTTGTAAATGTAAATTTATTCCATAAATGTGAGGTAACAGGGGACAGCATATTCATTTGTGAACTATAGTGTTAAACAAGAAGTGTGAACTGATATGTGTTTAGAAACAAGGAAATAAAAATAAAAATGTGTTGCTACATGCCTGCATGACTTAAAATATATTCAGCATACATGATCGTAAATATGCATAAAGCATACATTTGATTCATCATTATTTTATAAAAAAATGTTTTTATTTGTTTTCAAAACAAGGGGAATGTAGTATATCTCACATGTATATACATACTACGCGCACACTGAATCAGAGTTATATTAAAGTTCTTGTACTGGATACACGTGTTTGTGTTAAATCTATTTGTACACCACGCTCTTGTGGAAAACTCATTCTGAGTTAACTTTATTGATATACAAAATACAACAGTAACAATTTAACTCATTCATATATCGTCCATTGACAGCCAAAAGGAGCTATCAGCCTACTCATTCAATTAGCCGATAGTTTCTTTTGGTTGTCAATGGATGATAATAACGTGACAAATCATGAATTTTCCACATCTCTGATGATACAAAATTGGAACCACCCAATCTACGTTTTTTGCACTTATCCAAGAATCATAAGTGAAAGCGCTGTAGAAGGTATTTTCTAATTTTGACACAAAACCCAGCAATCTATATCAATGTATTCTCTATTCACAGGAAATCGTATCAAATCCAAAGTTTTTCGAAGCTGGAGTAAGTTCGGATGATTTTTCACAAGGTTCCCTAGGTAATTGTTGGTTTGTAGCAGCATGTGCTTGTCTGGCTGAAGATTCCAAGTTGTGGAAAAAAGTGAGATTTTATTTGTTTTTAATGCATATGTTACTGTTATGAAATGAATGTACTGGTATTGGTTTACTTGTCGTTTTTAATATGTGAAACAGTTCCAGTACCTAATTTGTGAAGAGTCAAATACTTAAACTATATTACATAAGTCAGGAGAATTTGACACAAATCTTGACCTTTTATTAGCGTAATTTAACAGCTGATAATTATATTGTCTATATTTATAATCTCGAAAAAGCGGGATGTATCACGAAGCCGCTCGAGGTGTATCTAAAGGACTGATATAGCACAATTTGCTTGCAGAAATTGATGTATTCAACAAAAGAAGCTTGTAATATATTCATGCATAAAGGTCAGGATCAGGTCAAATTCTCCATGCTATAAATATCATCTTTGATCAATGTTTCAGATTGTTCCTGATCACACGGAGCAGGAATGGAGTGAAAAGAACAAATACGCCGGCATATTTCATTTCAAATTTTGGCGTTGTGGTGAATGGCAGGATGTGGTAATTGACGACTATCTACCCACGCGAAATGGACGTCTCATTTACGTGCATTCCAACACGAGAAATGAGTTCTGGTCTGCTCTCCTGGAAAAAGCCTATGCCAAGTAATATTACATAATCATTAATTGATGTGTGTCGATTCTGTTCCTGATCACCCGAAGCATCTCAAGTACAAATCTCGGCTTAAATTGAGATTATTTTTTTGGTGCTCAAGCAATAGTCTGAATTTTAGAATAATCTGAAGTTCAAGCTCCTGAAATATTACTGTAATGAATTTAGAATAATGTTTCTATTTTGTGATGCCTATTTTGATTCCAACTTCCAATGGAAATTGACATGAAGACATAAAGTCATGACAATATTTGAGATTACACCTCAGATTGAGATGTTTCAGGACATTCTGGCCAGTTTGTCATAAACCAGCCTAAATCATGCTGACTTAGCCCTTCATTCCATAAACCCCTAATCCATAAATCATCCAGTATCTTGATATGTAACATGTATATATGATACAAGAAATCTCTGCCCGGACGATCTTTTTGTATCTGATGTGTACACAATGTCTTGACATTATGTAGACACCGTTAGATGAGCAGCAATGAATATTTTAAAAGAGGGTTGTGGAAGTAGCTCTCGCGCCGCCTATGGTGCGGTGACGTAACGTTCTATAGTTGGCTTAGTAGGAGCTTGCGTGTAATGCAAATAATAGTTTCTGTATGAGAAACTCAAAGTACAGTCAGATTTACTGACACGTCAGGATGACACCACTCTGTTTAATAAAACAGAGAAAATATAACGAAAATGATTTAAATTTATAAACCAAACTAATTTTTAATGAACTAAACTAAATATGCAAACATCTAAAATGCAATTGAGAATAAGCAATATGTCATGATCTAAAAGTAACAAGATAAAATCAAATAGAACAACTAATACAAAACTAACCATGACTTAAATATGATGTTAAAGCTAAACAATGCTTGCAAAAATACACTAAAGCTATCATGATCAAAATAAAAGTACCAAAATGTATTACAAAATAAACTAAGTTATGATAAAATTAAACAGATTAAATACAATATTCAAACCGCTAAATAAACAAATGCGTCCATTTGCCTAAAATCAATCCCAAATATTCTATTTAATGATTCTGCACTTAACAAGTATTTAAAAGTAGCTAGCCTAAGTACTCGAAAATGGCTACTGCTAAAGTATGAATTAATTACCAAAAATACAATTAAATGTAAGTATTTAAAATAATCTAAATAATTTACTAATAATAATAACCTAATTAATTGCAAAAATATTACTTAAATAATTTCAACAATTTACTTAAAGCTCCAAGATAAATGCCTAAAGTACCTAAATAAATAAATAAATTATTAATTAATAATTATCATCTTGGAGAGAGAATTTAAGATCCTAACATTTCAAAAATAAGCAACAGAATGAGGAAAAATGCCTGTGTGTCCATTTAGGTTATAAACCACTAAATGCATACGCGACCCAAAATCGGATATACTCAAATAGTCCTTACAGAAACTTCTGTTTGCCTGGAAATGGTGATATGCCTTGACAAAATGGAACTAGAATCATCTTATTGAGTTTAAAGGTATTGTATACATGTAGTTGAATGAGTGAATGTGTTTCATCTTGAATATTTTGAGATTTTGGCATATTTGACAAAGCGAAAGTAGAGTAGGGTAAAACCCACATTGGATCGGTCCGTGCGTCTGTAAAAGTTTGTCTACCGCCTTTGACGAACAAAATCTTTCTTATATTAAACATGACCCCCTGTTTTTTTGCTCTTATTTCGTAGCTGCAACATACTGCTTTTCAATGATATAGGTCTGTGAACTGGCCATAGACTTGAACATGATATTATCTGAGGCTGACAATTGTCAGTTTACATTGAGCTAAAGAACAATTTTATTTAGTGGTTTGTGACCTTTATATAGACATCACTTCTATATGGCAACTAGATGGCACTACCAGTCTTTTAATTAAATAAAACTATTTCTGATTAGTTATCTTACAATGGTTTACCCAATCAAAAAGTATCTAACATAACAGTCTCTTCATCAAATAAGACTAATTCTGATTAGTCACATTCAACCAATCAAAAGATACCTAACATAATCATCTAGGCAATTAAGATTCCTTTGTTTACATAAGCCTGCTGACAATATTGTATCAAAGCACTGAGAGTACTGATAGGAGGCGATCTGGTTGCTGCTACTAAAGATTAAACCGACTTTACACGTTTAATGTTCGTTTTCTTACTGCCGATCTTGTCTTGAATGTCAAAATAGGCATATGTGACATGTTGGGTATCTAAATAATTGTTAAAAGGTGCATATTAATTTATATGTAATACGTGTATTGAATGCGTATATCAAAAGTGGCTTTAAAATAATACTACGCGCCTATTTATCAGATTCTACAGTACCGTCTTGTAATCACTTCCCTCGCAGTGGGAGACAGTCTATAGAAAGCGGCTAGCTAGTACAGTGACACCGTATGATTGCATAACAGTACTTTGCAGACCGTATACGATTCATTGATAAAACCATCACTTGACCGTAGTCTGAAGTTTCTAAAAATAGCTTTACAGCCGGGACATTTGATGAACACGTCATTTTCTTACTATGAAACAAGCTCGGTATCAGCCGGTGTAGTGATTTTTTTGGCCAAAATATCGATTTAACGAACAGTTTCACAATAATTTTTGATCTTAGAATAAACAAATGTTGCTGATTGGCTTAAATCAGTTAAAAAATTTGGAGAAACATATGTAGCAGTATTGGGAATGTTGACAGTTTCTGGAACTACTTGAATGCGGATTCTCATAGCAGCCTAAAGGCGGTTAATTTTGTATTAAGAAATGGGCAATGGTAGTAATGAGAGGCTGAATCGCCTCCCAATAACAGGGTCCAGTCATATCTAAAAATAGACTGATCATGCACTAAAGGGCTGATAAGTACAAGAGTACCAAAGCATGATGATTATGAAACTTAACTCTAACTAATAAGTATCTAGAATGCCTAATATTGTAAACAATGGTTTAAAACAATATATTAAATCACATAAATATAAAACACACATATTCATATGTAACAAAAGGGGTTTAAATGAATGTTGGTAAAACAATATAAGCAATACACATATATATACAGGTGGTTAAATGTATGTTCTTATCTCATATGATTCCTATTATACATGTAGACTAGCTAAAGCTTGACTTGATGGCTTACAAATAGACTAGCCTTAAACTTCAAATATGTAGGAGTTTAAAAGGTTAAATCATTATGCAATCATAGTATTATTATGTAACATGCTGGAGTAAAGATCCAACTTTACAACAAGAGGCTAAATTACGTACAAGTCTGGAACAACACTTGAGTGATCCAGGTTCATTGTATGAGCTGGTTATGTTCATAATTTGTCACGCCTTTAACAGATTCAGAAGAACTAGTTAGTAAAGTATAGTCCAAACATTTATTTTTATGATATTTTAACAATATTTTAACATGCTATTCCTATCAACAATACAAACACCCATGGGTCAACCTGAAGGAAAAGCAGCTTGATTGCAACATTAATGTTGTTGTATTATTTGCAGACTAGCTGGTGATTACGAGAGTCTGGTCGGAGGTAACGCTAAAGATGCTCTGGTAGACATGACCGGAGGGGTTGGTGAAAGGGTCGATCTGTCCGACTACCAATCAGCGGAGCAGAAGAAAGAATTATTCCGAATTCTCAAACAATCCAAGGAAAATCATTCATTGATTGGTGCCTCTATTGCGGTAAGTTCATGTTATGTTTTGTTTGTTTATTTGTGTTTAATGCTGTTTCTCAACAATTTTTCTGTTAAATACAGTGGCTCCACCTTACCTGTTCTCCTGGACAGTATTCTATCTAGTACTAACTCACCGCTCCGCAAATAACCATCAATTTCTCCACATGTGGAGGAAAATCAACTTTGGTTTCAAATTTTCATGGAAATATAATTATAACCTACCGTAACCGGGAATCACACCGGGATCTCCGGGTTACAAATCCAGCATACGAACGACTTGACCACGGCGTAAATCGGTCTTAATAGCGACTAATTCTGTTCTTTCTAGTCTTTGGAGCTTACAGTTATTGCGAATATCCACATTATTCATAAATAACAGAAATGGTCTTATTTGTAGAACTTAAATGTCATATGTACAAATGTAATATGATATTCAAATATTTTATCACTGCAAAATCAATTTAAAATAACAGTTGAACAAAAATAATCATTTCAACCAATGTACATGTACTAGGCAGGTACGTAACTTTTTCAAAATAAACAGTTAAATGAACATATTCATAATGATCTCCTAATGAAATATAAGCATTCAAAATTAATTAGAGAATACAGTACAACCTCTCCAGAGCGGCCCCCCTGTAGAGCAACAACCTCTCTATAACAACACATTTCCCGAAGTGGATATTTACTCTAAATTAACCTCTGTAGAGCAGCTACCTCCAAACAACAGCCGACATTTGCAGCTCCCAAAGGGTGTTGCTCTACAGCAGTTGTACTGAACATATAACAATATTTGGAAGAAAACCAATGTCAATGTTAATTAAGTGTTTCCTTTCTGGAAGCTTGTCGGTAGTTGAACATCATCATAGAGTAAAGTGTTGACACATGGAGTTCAGTGATTACTGTAGAGTAAATACAGTAATGTTGTTGTTGTCAGTGGATCCCACAATCAGTTTACGGTGGATCCTATCATAGCTGACTGATTGTGGAAACTTCAAGTCTCCGTGAGTTACCACCTCACCCATGTAGTGTCTGTGTGGACCAATCTGTACAACATTGTGTGACCATTCACCACAGACTATAACATTACCGTCGCCGTCGGTACACACGCCACATGGTGACCTCAGATCACTCCCCGTATACCTCCACACAACATATCCGTCAGTGTTCAAACTGACCACACCTTTATCCCAATCTGTTATATAAACCATCTTTCCATCTTCACTCACTGCCATACCGTAGATAAGTGAGAAAATCTCGTTCCCTGATCGATCCTCACATATAGTCTTAACATGTTTACCTGTCAATGTATACACATGTACGTCTTTAAAATCTCCAACAAACATCTTATCTCCAACCACAGCAACACATCGACAGTTGTGATTCATTGGGTATGAACGTGTTGATACAAGTGTATCATCATTGGTCGATATAATCTGAATCGTATCACCAAGACTTACTGCAACTTCCCGCCTATTTGCGCGACATACTGAAGACGGTTTTCCGTTCAGTTTTAAAGAGGATATGATTGTATATGTTTTACTGTCTACCAATTTCAACTTCTGATTACTTTCATCAGCCAGAAGTAGATTGCTGTTGTCAAGGATACAGGAAGAACATGTTCCACATGTTTTGTCGTCTGCTTCTCGTACGTTGAACTCAGATTTATCTGAAACATTATACAGGCGTTGATTTACAGGTCCGACCAGTCCGAGTGTAAAGAAACTCAAAATGAACGCAATAATGTCAATATTTTTTGTAAACGTCAGCTCGGCTTCATCTTTAGGCACTGGTAATTCCGACTGCATATCTTTTCCTTGCTTTATCATACTGTGACTTAGTTTAGCTAAGACAAACTTCTGGGAGTTGTTAGTTTGATCACACTCCATTTCCGACTTATACCTAACCATTTCATCATGTAGGTCTTGTCTGTCTTGATTCTTGATCTCTGACTTTCTCTTCATGGTCTTATATCTAGCATCCAGATCTGCTAGAGTAGCTGCTTCTATTTTATCAATGATATAGTTTATTTCTCCTCTATAGTTCTGTATCTCTTGCTTACACGTAGCTTTACTTTGGTCCAGGTTGGCATCCAGCGTATCATGATGTGTCTTCAGTTGTTTATTGTCTTGAATAGCTTTAGTTAAATCAGTATTGATTTGATCTACTGTCTGGTCTGGTGAATAAGATTGTATATACTCTGGTATATAATGTACGTGTTTTTTAGCACAGGACCTGGAATAGAGCCAGTGAAATATGTATAGATTATTACACAGGAACCGCGGGCTGAAGTCCATATTCGGCATACTTGGTTAGGTATTGGCTCGAGGGCTTCAGTTTTGGCACACCAGAAGAGGGTCAAGTATCGATATTTGGCACACTAGACGCACTTATCAGTTATAATACAGCTCAATTTTGTTACTTTTTTTAGTAACACATGAGATAATGGCAAATTTTTGCTAACATTTTCTCTAGCACAATATTTGGACTACCCAGTACAAAGAACTATTAAGAAGTAAACAAAATGCTTATGTTTCCATACCTTTAACTGGCTTATAGTTTACCCGCCTACTTGTTGGTGGCCTTTCCAATGCTTTTGTATGCAAACATTAATGGAGTAATGAGAGTGAAATCATAAATGTTTGCATGTAGTAGCTGACAGTTGCTGATAGAATAGCAGTACAATTGAGAGGGTAGGCGGTCCTAGTTTTCCATATTTGGAAATAGTCAAATTGTCCAAATAATTGGATTTACTTCATGCACCACTTAATAGTCATTGTGCACATTGCAAAAATAAATGGATTAGAGGTCCAAAAATTTGAAAATCCTTGGCTTTGATTGGACGAAGAAGAAGGGTAAACTATAAACAACCTGAGAGCTTGAACGTAAATCCGAAAAACGTTGATGTCTGGGCTTGTATAACTGTTGTATGTCGTAACAATTGATTTTTAAACTGGTTAAAGTCATTGCTACATTTGACTTAAGGTTTATCAGTAGAAAAAAGCAAAATATGAACAAAAATTAATCAAAAATCTTTTTTGATTATTTCCAATTTTCCCATTTGTCACTTTAAACTTTCCCAATTTTATGGGCATGGGCGGGCAGTTTAATTTTTTTCAAGAAAAATCATTCAAGTGAGAGTATGATTAAACTAAGACCTAAATATACAAAGACTGGACGCTTAATTGAAAACGGAGAGAAAAGGCAAAATAGCATGCAGCAGATTCTGATATTTTGCATGAACGCTTTGGTTTGTCATCCTTTTTTAATGACCAATATCTCATTTTGAAGAGCTAAGTTTCTTCTACTGCATGATGTAACTTATTTTTTCCTCTCTCTAATAGAATTCAGAAAACTATTGTTTGAATGAGGCAAATTAGGTGTTTTCTGTTAAAGTTGGAATTTCTATTAAAATGGGAGTAGGTCTGGCTCTTTGAGGTCTTTTATTTTATTCCTTGACTAATTTCAATACATTAGGAATCATTTTAAAGCAGAATAATAAATCTATTGCATAAACTTATTAGTTTTTTCCTATGTATATCAAAACAGGAGATATAAGGTATTAAAAACAAACGAAATTTCACGAGATTTCGCAAGATTTCTGAAGGCTGCCCCGAGATATTGTGAGATTTGTCAGATTTTCCAATCTGTGTATATTTAGGTCTTTGGTTTAAATCTGTTGAGTGTGAGTACATCTACAATCACCAACCCTGTTCTTCCTTATGGTTCATGACATCAATATATATAATAACTGTATAAAACATACATACCTGTGGTATAGAGTGAAACATACAGGACACCCGACTGAGTCGTCCCTGCTGCAGTACATATTGACCACTTCCAGCGGATGATATTTACACCGTTCCGTCGGCATAGCGTGTAACTTTCTTCCTGATTGGTTTGATGATGGTATCTGTTCGTACGGATTCACTAGCGGGTGTTCTGATAACTCCTTAAAACTGTTATGAGTATCAACACAACTATCACAGAAATATTCCTTACATACCATGCAGTACTTTTTAGCTTGTCTGGTTAAGTTCTTCTTGCGGCATTTAGTACAGCTCAAGTCAATGAACTCATCACCTACATTTATTTGAGAATGACTCAAATTTGAACTGTTAGTAAAACCCTCAGCCATTTTTTTTCAACTGTTTGTTTAATATGTCTATTTGTTTATATAGTTTCTATGGGCCTGTGATATTACTTCCTGTAATTGCCTGTGATCAAGAACTCTTTGTAAACATTGTAATAGTTTATGGTAGAGTTATTTCCCTTGGGTATAGTAGTAAGTAACTGAATGAAATAAAAATATTTGGTAAAAAATGTTTATAAAAAAAATGCATGAATGTATGATAATCATTGTAAATCACAAAGGTACAATAATTAACAAATATTTGTTGCACTACTAATATGCCAAAACAATACTAACAAAAAAGATAAACTTAGACCTTCCTTGGTTATCATGCATGTGCAAAGTCTACGGTCATTACTTAAACTTAGAATGAAACACAGAACATGTTTAGAATACAAACTTTCATTTATAGAGTGCGGGCCATATTCAGCATTTGAGGTTTTATCTTTGGACGTATAAATCCCAATTGTAGGCAATGCCTTAGTTTATATCATTTGTGGATATTGCTAAAACGGCAAATTTTGATGATTTCAACTTTTGAGTAAATGGTCATGTTATTTTAATTTTGCTTTCCTCAATATAAATGAATAAAGTTTATTTTATAGTTGCCGTAATTAGAGAATTTATCTTATATAGCTATTGTTATTGCACTTCAGGCCACTGGTAATGACATGGAGGCGGAGTTAGCGTGCGGTCTGGTCAAAGGTCATGCATACAGTGTAACAGCAGTGAAGAAGATCAAACTTGGAACTGGATTATTCTCAATTTTTGCCCGAGATTATCTACAGATGGTACGCTGTAGGAACCCGTGGGGTGGTACTGAATGGAAAGGGGCATGGAGCGACGGGTAATCATTAGTTTGTTTATATAATTTATTTTAGGTCGATTGTGACACAAGTTTTTCCAACTACATGTATTACTTTATTCACTGATGTTATCCATCTCCACCATGGTATGAGAGAAGAGTTTTCAGTTTCCCTTTGCTGAGCATCTGGCATTGGAATTACTGGTGCCATTTTTATTTCATCTTTGGTATGACACGGCCTAGATGGAACCCAGGATGCTCAACGACTAGCCATCGAGGAGGCAAATGGACTCTTATCTAATATCATCTCAGTGTTGCTATCCACAATACTACTACCGGTACTCACTACTGATGTAGTGTGATGTTGTCACATAGATACAGCTGGTTATTTGCACAAACTGTTTTGGGGGTTGCTGTGATAGCCGAGTGGTCTAGTGGTTGCCTATTTTGCATTGCTTTATTGATTGATTGATTGATTGATTGCTTTATTGATTGAGTGGTCTAGTGGTTGCCTATTTTGCATTGCTTGATTGATTGATTGCTTGCTTTATTGATTGCTTGCTTGCTTTATTGATTGATTGATTGATTGCTTTATTGATGGATGGATGGATGGATGGATTGATTGATTGATTGATTGATTGATTGATTGATTGATTGAATATTTCAGTTCAGCAGAATGGAAGAAAGTCAGTGATCGTGAGAAGAAGGAACTTGGATTGACATTTGACGACAATGGAGAATTCTGGTATGTTTCCTTGTATAATGGAATCTAAACCAAATTTTAAAAATTATAAATAATGTGTAAATCACTTTATTATTATGCCCCCTTCTTTGATGAGGTGGTATATTGCTTTGCACATGTTGGTTGGTCTGTCTTTCTGACGGTAGGTCTGTCTGTCAGTAGACAAATGGTTACCGTTCAATAACTCAAGAACCTAGGATCTTCAAACTTTACTTGGATATTGGTCATCAACAGTAGATGACCCCTATTGATTTTGAGGTCAGTAGGTCAAAGGTCACAGTTTTGACTATTCAAATGGCTTCCGTTCAATAACTCAAGAACACTTTGCCCTAGGATCTTCAACCTTTACATGGAAGTTGGTTATCAACAGTAGATGACCCCTATTGATTTTGAGGTCAGTACATCTAAGGTTAAGGTCACTGTGACCCTTACCATTTCTGACTATTTGGCTGCCATGGGGGCATACATGTTTTACAAACATCTTTTGTATTCACATAATCTTTATACGCAAGTTTCTGTTACATACTTCTTTGCTATAAAAAAGCTACATGTGATATACGTATGTACACATTCTTTTTTCATCCTTTATCAGACTAGTTCTGTGGTGTTTCAAGCAAAGGGTTAACTGACACATGTATACATTGCAGGATGTCGTACGAGGATTTCTGCCATTATTTTACCAATCTCGATATTTGTCACATGATCAATATGTCAATCTTCTCATTCCGTAAAACATGGAAAGAAAGTAAAATGAAGGGTAACTGGAGAACTCCAGACAGATGTGGAGGATGTGGTAACCATTCATCATTTCTGAACAATCCACAGGTATGATATGCATGCATCATGAAATGTTTTATAAGGGGACATGGGTAGGGGGGTTCTGACCAGCTATATTTTCTCAAGAAAGGATCCGGCCAGTTTATTATGATCAGTGGGGTCCAACCAGCTATTTTTCTGAGAGGGTTGTCCTGACCAGACTCATAGCCATATAGAACCAGTGTTAATAAATAAGATAACCACATTTTTGTCAAAATTGTAGGTCAGATTTAGTCTCAAAATGTACAAACTTTATCATTTGACTTGCATTTCTTGTATAATGTAACTTAACCAATGAAATTTTGTTACACTGTTGTAAACGAAATACCATCATTTGTTAACGAGATACATATACCTTTATTACAGTATATATTTGATGTGTTTGAGGAGGAGGATGAAGTATTGATATCATTGGAACAGAGAGATAAGAGAGTAGAGAAAGGCAAAGATAACTATACTATAGGTTTTACTGTACTTAAGGTATGTCACACATATGTGAATGATACATCTCTTTTTAATAAGTATTTTCATGAATTGTCATAATGATTGTGAGATCATGATATTTTTCAAAAAAGTACAATGCTTGTATTTATATTTTTGTAAACACCCCCACATTTTGAATTTTAAATGTAGGTGAACTTAATTAAGGGCTGATAGTGTCATACAGTAGTTATTTAAATGTATCACATTGAAAATGTCATGAAATCTTTTTGGTACTGTACTAACACAGAACTTTTCGATACAATTTTCAGGCGGATATAAACAGGAAGTATAGAATGCATGATCGATTGGATAGAATATCGTCGGGACCATTTGTGTTGTCTCGTAGTGTGTTTAACAGAGTGAAGTTGAAGAGGGGTCGTTATTGTCTTATACCGTCGACATTTGATCCGGGTCAGGCAGGAGAGTTTGTACTACGGATGTATGCAAGTGATAACATGAACTTGATGTAAGTGGAAATCATTTAAAAAAGAAAAAAAACCTAGAAATGTATTTGAATTCAGTGGAAAAGACATTGATATGATTGGCCTAAAGGCAGTTTAAAATCCTTTATTTTTATGCCCCCGTATCGATAGATCGGGAGGCATATAGTGATTCACCCGTCCGTCCGTTCGTCCGTCCGTTCGTCCGTCCGTCCTGGTTAACCCAAATTGACCGTTTCTTCTAGCATCATTATGGCTTGCTACAAAGCTTCCAAACTTGCATGGATGTTGTATATGAACACTCTCCACACACCTGTATCACCTGACCCCGTTTTGACCTTCACCTTGACCTAATTTTGGACTTAGACTTATTTATGGACAAGGCTTCCACAGGGGGCAGTCTTGTTCACATTGGGCTGCTTGTTTGGGATGGACTGAGAGAGAAGTGTTTGGTCATTCCATTTTATTCCCTGTCAGACTGGCCAATAACCTCCAACATCAAGGGAAGTTATTGTTGTGTAATTCATGGAATAGGGGTGTGATACTATAGCTCTTTTAGAATAGACTCTTTGGTTCTTTAATGTGCCTGGTGTATTGCACCAATACGTTCAAGAATATCTCAGGGGTAACTAACCCCAAACACTGAAGAGTATTTCTGAAATATCCAGTGCACTGGCTGGTATTTGAAACAGGGATATCAGATGAGTGTCTGCACCCGTACGTTCAAGAAATATTTTTTTTTTTTTTTTTTTTGAAATATCCAGTGCACTGGCTGGTATTTGAAACAGGGATATCAGATGAGTGTCTGCACCCGCGAGGTGGTGCTCTTGTTTGTGGCTGACCTTTTAGTATCTGAAAACTATTGTTCCTTTGGTCATGAAACGTTGTAAGAACGATATTCGGCTTGCAAAGTTGTGCTTTTTGTTAGAGAACCAGATTTTTGTGGAATTTCCAGATTTCTTGTTGCTTTACTTTCAGAGAACTTCTGCACGATGAACCAATGCCAGGAAACTGTTGTGGATTCACCAGATCAAGAACGAAAATTGCTGCAACCCAGATAACTCTAGTGAAAGCAGACGGACTTGAACCACAAGATACTGGCAAATGTAAGTGCAACAAAACTTCCTCCATGTGAAGAGTTTCAATTGAATGGCTGTTTATACCTCCCTTGTCATTATTTCAGCTATTTTGCTTGGCATTATGGGAACTGTGTATATTTAACTAATACGATGACAGGGGTGTAGCCAGCGATATGCTCATACGCACATGCATAACATTAATTTCAAAATTAAAAATGTAGATATAGCCAAAATGTCATTAAAGTCAAAAATTTCCACCATCATGAGGACCGCAAATCATAACCACCAATTCTATCCTGGCTAACCCCCTGGATAAAATAAGAAGGTTCATATTCCTGGGTATTTTGTTATATTCATATGTTTTGACCCATCAAAAGATGCTAAAATGTCACATTTGAGGCACCAAAATTACCATGTACATGTACAGTAAAATTTCTTCAAAGTTTATATAATAAAATGTTAATCTGGCATGATTAGAAAGGTTGTAATAAGTTTGACTGGGTATCTTTTTATTATGCCCCCACATCGATAGATCGGGAGGCATATAGTGATTCACCTGTCCGTCCGTCCGTTCGTCCGTCCGTTCGTCCGTCCGTCCTGGTTAACCCAAATTGACCGTTTCTTCTAGCATCACTATGGCTTGCTACAAAGCTTCCATACTTGCATGGATGTTGTATATGAACACTCTCTACACGCCTGTATCACCTGACCCCATTTTGACCTTCACCTTGTCCTAATTTTGGACTTAGACTTATTTATGGACAAGGCTTCCACAGGGGGCATAAGAGTTTATTGAACGCAGTCTTGTTTCACTCATCCTTTACTCCACAGTTAGGATAATTCATGCCCCTACATACCATTTTTCCCAGTAATAAGTATTAATGGGAGGTAACCCAATTATGGAGATGTACTAAACAAGACATTTTATCAAGGGAGATCACTCTCCTTATTGGTCTAAAATACCTGCACAAGAGATGCATTCACATTTTAGCTCATATGTTATCAGAAAAGTATAAAAGGAAGAAAATGGAAAATTCAAAACTTTGTAATTACCTGAAGATAATGTACATATTGTCTGCTTGGTCTGTTTTAGATTCTTAGGTGAGCATCCATTTGTTCTGACAATAAAATAAACGTAAGAAAGCTCTGATCATGTGTGAACTACGTGTACTTACAGCTGCTGATCCATACTGTGTAGTGAAATACGAAGGTAGGAAGATAGAGAATCATCATATATCTGATACATTGAATCCAGAATGGAATGATAGAGTCACTCTATACAGGAAGAAACCAAATGAAGACGTCATCATTGAGGTATATTGTATGATAAGTTAATGTTTTCCCTCCCTCCCTAGGGTACTGTTTTATCAAAGCACTTACAAAAATCTTAAAGTTACGCTCAAATTTAAATTCTTTATAATTTTTTAAGAACTGCAAATTGGTGATGGATATGGTCTGTGAGGGTTCATTTACTGAATCATTATTTGTGTTAAAGCTCCATTTACCACACTTTATAATTGAAAACAAATCATGAGGAATTTAAATTTGATCGTAAGTTTACAATTTCTGATTTTGATAAAATACTTCCCAGGTGTTTGGGTGGCAAATGTATTGGGGATTTAAAGTGATACACCTATGTTATTTTGTAACCAAAAGCAACCTACATAATTCATATGAAATTGTCATTCTGGTTTCTATTTATATGTTTGCAATAAAATATATTCGATTGTTTTTACTCAATCAAATTGCTGGTAATATACCTAGCAACTTTTCTAAGTCCTCACTTATATTTTTGATGATAACTTTGTCAACCTTGTATATATCTCAATGAAATTTGGCTATAATATGCGTGTGTTATCGTGCAGAATTGTACATCAACACATCGATTTGATATATATTTATTGAATGAAAACAATCTTAACATAACAACTAAAGAAGGTAAAAGTCACAAATACAGATTTGAATATCTGGGATGACCATCATGTAGTCTGATTTTTCTGCTAGCAGTCACAGACGAGACTCAGAAGCCTTTCTGAACGAATAGACTCGTTGAATTTTACTGTCTGAACTCAAAGTGGTATCACGTCTCCGGAGTAGCACGATGTAACATCATAACGTCACTTCAAATTGGCAAATGCTCTGGCAACCTGCATTTTACGACAGACATCGAATAAATTTACCTTTAACTAAACTATCGAAGACATGTATATGTTGTAATTCAATTAGACAGTGATGTTTTAGGTAATTATTCTGACTTGTCGACAGAAAATGCCACACTGCACTGTTTTGACGTCATGTCATCTTTTTTCTGACATCGTCGGTCGCATAACTGTGATATTAAAATTTGATTTTTAAATGTTTAATGTATGTGGGGAGTCTTTGGGCATAATTCACAAGTGTTTATAACAAATTCTGGAGATGTGTAACTGCCTGGAGGGAGAAAAACGCAAAACGCCCGTTTGTCTGACAACGGCAAAACCACGTGTCATACGGCCAGTTTGTGACAAGAATTAGTTTGTCTGCCGCATACAAACATCACTTGAGAAATTTGGTTGCGTCACTGTTTATACTAACAAAGTTATTAATCAGTGAAAATGAGGACTTAGAAAAGTTGTTAAGTATATTCACTGCCTGAAATTTAAAATAATGTCTATTTATAGGTTTGGAATCACAATATATTCAAGGATCAGATTATGGGATTTGCTACGTTACCAATGGACAGACCACAACAGTATACTGGGGGAAATATCATCAAACGATATGACTTGTATGTGAAAGGAAAGGAAGGTCTTGAGAAAAAACCAGGAGGAATATGGCTGAAAGTCTTATACACTGATAATATGGCCATTGTGTAATTTGTCTGACTGCATTACTACAACTACAAGAATAAATGATATGATATCTACAAATGTACCATACATCGAATCTCAGATACAGCTTGAAAGCCTGTATTGGTTTGCTTAGGTTAGGCCAGGTTTGATGCATAAAATCCTTTACATATTATCATTATACATGTACATGGCTATATTAATTGTGTTGTATTGACTGTATTTTGTTAAATGTTAAACACTGTTTCCGTCCAATATTCATGTATACGTGTATGTTTCTGTAAAATGTTTATGTATTTTGCATGTAGATGATTATGGCTGATTATGTAGTTTAGGCAATATACATATAGTAATTTGTATTTTTACATTATATCATAATTCAAAATGTACGCATGTAGTTTTCCTATGGAAAACAAACAAAGCTAGTACACATTGTAGGTACAAATATAGCAATGAGATATGCTTGCCACTTTTATGTCATAATGTACGGTTTGAAATTTGTTAGTTTTTAACTGTGTTCTATTCAAGATGCTGGGGGTAAAATTTAACTATATCCATATGCAATGATCCTGATTAAGAAACTGGTATGATTTTGGCATTTGTCATTGGTAAAAATAAGTTTCTCAGGCTTTGTACAAATCACAGAAGTGGTTTTGTCAGAAAAGGCAATTATTTTCCTACACACAGTTTTGGCTTGTAAATGCATACGGTAATCAAACTTAATAGATGTACAAGTCAATGGAACAAAATATATTTGTGTATGTCTATAGTATGTTAAGGGTTAAGGAGTGGAGGATAAAGATGGTTACTAGTATATGATAACATCATTTATACACCTGTTAGTCTTGTTTAAATAATACCTCTAACCTACATTTTTGCTCAAATATATTATAATTATAACATCTACATTGTATTTAGAAATGTTCATCTACGATTACTACACAAACTTTGATTCCTTTACCTACAAATATTCCTGTATGAAATTAGTTCAAAGTTTTGAATTGACATGATTACTGTGATTGTACTAAATGTATAAGTTAGATATGCTGTTGGTTCAACATCTATTGTTTTAACTAATGACTGTGTTTCAAGTCAAAGACTTTGTGATATAATTGATATTACTGTTGAAAAATGCTTTATATTATAATTTAATATTATTTTAGTTGTAAAAAGTTGTATTTAACCCCTTACTTCATAATCCTTACAATATTATGATAAAATATTATATAGAATGAGTACATATCTCATGGGCAGCTTTCTGGGACAAAAATAATTATCAATTAGATTGTCTTCTCTCCATGCTCATAATTGGAAAATAAGTATGAGTGATAAACTTGTGTTAGGGACATGAATTGAGGTATATATGGAATAAAGGGTTAAGCATATATATTCATGTATGTGTGATATAAAAATGTGCCAAATAGTTGTTTGTATGTCTTATTCTCATTACAATTTGTATGTGTCTGTTATTTTTCTGATTTTATTTCATTTTATGAGTTGAATGTCATGTATATTATAATAGTGGCTTTGTATGAATGAAATTGTAAAACTAGTTAAAAACATTTAATTATCATAGGTCATGAACAAATTTACATGTAGTTGCATCTTGTATTCTGCTTATATCAATCGTGAAAGCGCGGCCATTTCTGTTTGTCTCCGGTAATGCATAAAGGCCGAGGTGATCAGAATGATAGTTATATGAAGTTGATACATGTAAGTTATTTGAATATCATGTAATTACTACATCTTTCAGCTTTTGTCATTTGCTGCAATCAGAATAATGCCGAATAATATGATAATATCAGGGCCATATCCAGGGAGAAAAAAGCACCGAGGCTTCTAGGGTTTATTTGAGACGCTTTTTTCAAGAGTAATGCTTTCTATGGTATATTCTCAAATTTTCACCGAATGTGCCTCAACATGTCTACGGGCCTGAATATGCTTATACTTGTATTATTAAGTTTTTTAACCAGATTTACAAATTTTAACTATTTAAATTATGGTCATGACTCTTTGAAGGCGTCTTTATCACCATTTGAATTGGTTAACCAGGGTAATAGATTCGAAAGAATGTCAATCAAAGATAATTTAAATTTTTAAAAGTAGGCTTTTGATTTTGCTTGAACCATGTTTAAGCAGAGTTATGTCTCTTGTTTGGGAACCTGGATTTCACAAAATTAGCATATTTCGTTATTTCAAAACTTTTCGCCACTTCAATTAACTTATTGTTGCTTCTAGAATATATTATCTTGACATTGTGAATATCTAAAGGATAAGATAAGTTGGTGAATACATAGAAACAGTCATATAAGGCTATTTGTCCCTTTGGTTGTGTCAAAGGGACATATAATTGCTTTGGAGAAGGAGGTTTGATTGTGAGATGTCTGGTTTAGCAAGTTACGATTTGGACAATAAAATTGTGAAATTGTTTTGATGAGATGGTCTTTAGATGAGGTTTAACGTTTAATCAGTTTGTTTCGAGATATGGAAGTTCCTTTCGCACCAAATGGAGGACGGAATTTCTACAGACAAATCAATTTAATTATGAGATCTTTAATTTCAAGCTTTAAGCATCTTTTTATACTGTAAAAATTTCCTGTTTCTTCTTTTGTGATATTTACATAGTGCAATATGTTTGTTACTGGTATTTTTATTTATTTCATTTTGCTTGATGTAGGCACCTGTACCTCACTTGCTTGTTTTGTGTTATTTTTTTGAATGTAGTTATTATTAATAATATTATTCATAAATTGTTAAATACTTTTAGGTAGTTTTCGAGCCTGATATTTTGCTCTGTTTTAGTGTTACAGATATATACTCTTAATTATGTTATTGTCAAAAGGTAGAATATGACGCAATTCTAAGCCGCAGTCTAGGTCCAGTAGTAAGTGTGCTGGATTTGTAACCAAGTTTGATTCCCAGTCGCGGCAGTTCATACCCTTCCGTGAAAACTTTACAACAAACTTGTTTTTCTCCCATATGTGGAGAAGTCGTTGGTTCAATATATCGAAGTGTAAGTACTGGATAGTATACAGTCCAGGATAACTGCAGGTTAGGTGAATCAGCAGCCATACTGAAAAGTTGTTGAGAAATGACGTTAAACCCTAATAAACAGAAATAAACAACGAGATTATATTGTATACATTGTATCATGTTTGAAAATCATCTCACAATTAGTATTTTTTATATCTTCATAATTGTTATTGAGATACATGTATATGCAGTTTGATTAAGTGAATAATGAAATATTATATTTTGCATACTATATTTTGTGTAAGAGCTTTTTGTATTGATTTGCTGCTACTTTTGATGATCTTAGACTTCTTACTATCTTGTAATTGTAAATAAAATAATGACAATGTTTGTGTTTCTTGTTTTTTGTTGGTGTCCATGTCTCAAAAACTATCAAAGGTATTCACTTCAAACTGAATACTTGTTTACTATCAAAAGGGCAAACCATTACAACAGGTTGATAACCCAGGGGTATGTATTTCCAGAATTATTTGCCCTTGTTTGAACTTAAACTTAGATTATGTTGGTCATTATTGTTTTAAACATTACATTTCACAGATTATGTTGGTCATTATTGTTTTTAACATTACATTTCACCATACCTATCCAAAATATTATCTTGAAAATTGGAATGTTTTTTGTTAAATTTCTCAGTATCTTAGAGGATTTCATTCATTCATTCTGTAGACAAGATGGGTTAACTATATCAACGAACTTAGAAGCGGTGTATTGTGATTCATACCGTGTATCCCCTGACTTGGATACAATGTACTCATAGGTTATGCAGTGAGCAGCTGGCTAAATTATACTTGTCTGTTTTAAGCAAAATCAATGGTGCTTTCTCACTAAACTAGTATACAAACTACAATTCTTAGATTCTGTAATATTTAGGTATCATACCAACTTTCCTTAAAATTATACCAGATTTTGGGAGGAGCTACCAAGTTGGTCTGTAGATGAACTCTTCACCAGTTCCGTACCAGTATCATTTAGCGCGCTTGTGGTCTAATCTGGCGACCTGGGTTCGAATACGGTGGAGGCACTTGTATGCCTGCCATATTTTAGCAGAAAGCTGACTGGTAAATAAAAGTTATACTCGGCATTTGAAAACACCTGGATGATATTTTTGTGTAGGTTAATTTTGTAGAAACTAGATAGACTTAACTGTTTGGCATGCGGTGCCATTACAATATGACCAGGCTGTCCATATATCGTACATGCTATATCTCTATTTTCAAGACCTCCCAGTTACCCTACGGCAGATAATAACAAAGGCACATGATTTCAAATTATCTGAGTGTACCCTATATATCGAGATGGTTGTGCAGCGGCCATGTTTAGCCACAGGGATATGACATTATAGGAACTGGTATCGGTGTTTGCTGTGACAACTGCAGAAAAACTGTGTACGAGCTTGCGTAATGTCATATCCCTTGCGGTTAAACATGGCTGCTGCATAACCTTCTCTATATATAGGGTACACTCAGATAATTTTAAAACCAGGATAATAAAACTCTCTTAAAACAGCTGGCTGGAGATATACTATATTGCATGAAAGATTTTTGGTCTAACCAGATCTATTGTCATTACATCCTTTGTATAATGATTAAACTACCATTCAGCAGGCCTGTGAAGTAGAATAAAATTAATGTTTGTGTTTTGCGGAATGAAGATGGTCAGTCAGTCATAATGATGTTAATAAATTTAAGACATTTAGGTAAAATCATTAGTTCAAAACTGTCGTTTAGCACGTTAAAAATGAAGCAATTAGAATCTACCTTATTTTCACCCAAATTCTCTTAAACAAAGCGCAAATCTCCCTTATATATTGCATGTATAAAGATTATATTAAGTCAGACAGGGATGTCACTGTCTGCTACAGAATACAGAACTATCCTCGAATAAACTCTTTTATTAAAAATGATAAAGCCAATTAAACAAGCCAAATAACCAATTAAAATCCAATTATATCAATAAAGCCAATCAAAATCCAATTAAAGATCTGTCAAGCCAATTAAAACCATGTAAGATCTATTAAGACAATTCTTATGGAATATATTTGATTATTGCCTGTTCCAAAGACCTAAGTTTTTAAGTGTTTGTCTGATCTTTAATGTAAGTTATGTTATCTGCATGATAAAATGCACGAAATTCCAGCGTCCATAGATACTCATCAGCCAATCAGAATTTGTCCTCAGTTTGGATAAAGTCCGAATCGAATCGAAATCGGAAATTACCGTGAAAGTCGAACATTTCATTCTCATTTCAAGTCCAAATTTGGAATTGTCAGCGTATTGTGATTACAATAGTGTGAACTTAATTATATTCTATGGACAATAAAGTGTGAATAGTATCCCACATATTGTAAGTATTCGCTGTAGTTATGAAATAAATTAGTTCTGCTTAGCCTATTAAAATAGGTGGGTGGGGTAATGTAAATAAAGGTTTCATGATACTATTATGTGTTTTACTACCACTCACCTTTTCACGTTTTCTTGAAAGCCAAAGTAATAATAGTAATGTGTAAGGCTAACAATTACATCATTGATTATGATTTGTTTCAGCATTGAAACAATAAACAGATAAAACAACTATTACAACCCCTCCCTAGTTCTGGATACCCCTAACTAAATGGTCTTTAATTTACACTGAGGTGTCGACCTTTATGAAATGGAATGATCATCGTCAAAGACCTTGGACTACCCTGTCCCCAGAATTTGTAAGTAAATAACAGGAGATGTCGTCAGATGCACAGATAATTGGGGTCTTGACAATGCCCCCTCCCGCTACGCGCCTGGGTATATTTTTATTATCATAATTATTCATACATTAATCACACAAACATTTATTGAATGTATGTGATATAAAAATTAAAAATCTACGTTATTCCTCTTCTGTATAGCTTAATTAAATACACTGTTACATACATGCCAGGTTATTTAAGCTGAAAGAGAAACTACGTAAATTTTTATATATCTCAAACGAATGTGTGATTAATGTATGACCCTGGATAAACAATGATGATGATATAAATATATTTAGGCCCGTAGCAGGTTAGGGGCATCAGTGATTTTTTTCCTTCGTATATTAGGGTCCGGTAAACGGACCCTTTCCCAATTGCAAATAAGTTATAATTTTCCCAAATTTAAATGGAGAATTTCCCAATAAACAATTTAAAAAAATAATTTTCAAAATCGGACTTAAAATGATAAAGTTATGAACATTTTTGACAAGAGGTCAAGCATAAAAGTTCAAAGAAACCAGTAAACATTCACATGTCATTCACATATAATCTCTTTTTCTGTTTTATTTGGCCGTTTCTGCTTCATGGAAATTCCCAATTGCAAGTTGTCACGTCGCGAAAATTCCCAATCTGAACGGACCCGGGCGTGGTCTAGACCCCAAGTATATGTGCATCTGACGACATCATTCTGCTGTCCCTGGAATGATTGGACTGGATTGAGTGGATTCAGGTCTGAGGTTTCCTGGATTCCACAGGTCTGAGGTTTCCTGGATTCCACAGGTCTGAAGTTTCCTGGATTCAACAGGTATGAGGTTTCCTGGATTCCACAGGTCTGAGGTTTCCAGGCTTCCACAGGTATGAGGTTTTCTGGATTCCCGAGGTCTGAAGTTTCCTTGATTCCACCTGAGTGGTCGGATACTTGTCAGTAGACACATGATTTCAGTCTCTTATTGTATAATAATGTGTCTGGTAGCATAATACAATTAAAAACTCACTGGTTATTTTGCTTGCAATATGATCAGATCTAAAATCAACCACAAATTTATTTTGTAGGGGGTAATGGTTTTTGACTTTATGAAGGACAAACAGGTTACATTCCTATAGAAGCATCCTAAAGTGGTTGGGAGAGTGTGGGTATACCATTTCTGTTGCGTCAGGGATTTTGAAATTAAAAGTAAATTTTCATCATTAAGAAGCATTTTGTGTTATGTTGCTCATACAAGTGTAATGACACAGTAGATTAAAAAAAGTGCTGATGCCTACAATAATCGTATCCTTTGTGTCACCTCAATTTCAGAATGTTCTAAGTCTACAAAAGTTCATTTTTATAAAATCGACTTTAAAGATTTTGACCTCATTCTCAGTAACTAGAGATAGAACAAAATTTTACAGTAAATTTATTGTTTATCTTTAATGTCACAATGTCACAATAATCTAAGTCTTTTCAATATATAGATACAGTCAACTCTCGTTATCTCGAATTTCACGGGACCGTGGGAACAACTTCGACATAACGAAAATTCGAGATAGAATTTTCGGCATCAAAGTTGCAAGTTTACTAATTTCTGTCATTGTACGAGTCGCCGCCATATTGCTACGTCGTTAAAACAACACATTCGTGAGAAACGCTTAATTTGATATTTATGTACATGTATTACTCTTTAATCATTATTTTTACAAATAATTGTTCGAGATGACATGTTAATTGATGTTTAAACGCAACTCGAATCTTCATGACAAAAAGTCATGTTTGTGCAAATAGTCGCAAACAAATAATTGTTCAACAATGGTAGGCGCGAAAATTACAGGTAAATCGAAGTTTTTATACTGGCGAGGCGTGAAAAACAGTTGACACTAGTCGGATACAGTCATAATTCGATCCGACTTCGAGTTGAACAATACAATTAACATGCAAATTAGTTAATCGGGACCAAATAAATAATACGAGATAACGAAAAATTCGAGCCGAATTCGAGCCTAAACTTCGAGATAGGTCTCGAGATTTCATATAGACAAAGAAGGAGAAAAATCGGGACTTCGACATAACCGAAAATTTGATATAAGCAAGTTCGAGATAACGAGAGTTGACTGTATATAGAAAAATGAGTTAGAACATTTTGGAATTGAGGCGACGATTGGTTATATGAGAAGAAGCCTACATGTGGTATTTTCCACCTTGTTTCTCAGGTCACAATATAGCCATGGCGACAAATGTTGACTCTGTGGTGGACTCGGTGGTTACAGAAGACAGCGAACAAAGTAAACTGACAGAAAGAGAAAATCTGGATAGATTACTTAAAATATTCAATGGTGGAACAGGAGTTAATCTGGGGGTGAGTCAAACATTAGTTAATCTATTAGTAACCTACACACAGTAGGAATCTCTATACACCGCTTCTCAGTTCCATCAGAGATGTCTTCTGTTATCATATAACTCTGATGGAACTGGAAACCAATTAATGTAATGCGTAGACAGAACTCAGATGTCATGTATCTTGAGTTCCATCTGAGCATTACATCGGTTTTCAGTTTCGTCAGAGCTATAAAAACAGAACATTTTCTTGGCGACGGAACTGAGAAGCCATGTATCGCCGGGGATACATACTGTGCTATATGTTTAGTAATTCCTTGATTAAATAATCCATTTCTTCCTACTTGGTCAGTTTGTATTTGCTTAAGTGTTCATATTGTCAGTGGTGTATGACTGTTTAGCAAAACTTCAAGGAACTCATCTTTTTAATGTAATGGAAAACAGAATACGATTTCGCTCCTTTGATTGAAATATACAACCTTTTCTAAATTTCAAAATCATTGAATAATTAAATTCAAATCAAGATATTTCTACATACATTTCTACTTACCCGAATCAGCAAAAGTTAATAGGTTCCCTTTATACTGTATACACATTGGCAGCAGAAGTTACTTGCCCGAATCAAATATAACTTGTCCCAGACAATCAAACAAGTGTTGATTTTGCAGACTGAAAGAGCCAAACCCGTAATTTTTCATGCCTGATAAGATGCATGTTTAAATGAATGTCTAGAAACTTCCATTATACATGAATAGGAAAACAAAATTTTGCTATATGTAATCAGATGAAACGTGATTTTTTTCTTTGTGATTTTCTTATTTGTTTGTCTAACTTGTACAAATCACCAGTTTTTTCTCATGTTCGATAAACTGGCTGATAAATCAATCATGTTATCAATACTAAATACAACAATGTAATTTGATATAAGTGTGCATAGAACGATTTTCTATACCTGGCACACTAATCTATAATTACATTTAATAACTGCCTATTTGTCTTGCATAATTATTATTCAATAAAACAAGAATTACGTTTATACGGTCTTAAAGAAATGTAAATACATATGGCTGTTAATGGATTGTAAAATGTAAATATTTATTTGCAAACCCTTTTATACGAAATCAGTATTTGGTCAATATTTGTCACTAAATCTCTATTGTTGACTTGTACGGAAGTCGATTGACTTATACTTAGGTAGCTTCAGAAATTCTGGACACTTAAGTTATGATTAATTGGACAATTTTTGTGACCTGTTCTTTCTTTGTTCTTCTTTCTATTGTGAATTATAATAAAATATCCTAGTAGTTTAAAAGAAAGTGCAATTGGCTTCTATGTCACCTAATTGCTCACTTTGAACTGCCTTCTTACAAGGACAACAACCCCTGGCCCCAGTCTCCCTAAGCATCTCAATCTGAGCAAGATCTCATCACAAATATTGACATGTGTCTTTTTGTTAATTTCCATGCGAGGCTGGACTCAAAATTAGCATCACTAAACAGAAATGTTATTCTGAGTTCATTGCAGTAATATTTCAAGAACTGGGGTTCAGATTTATCTCTAATTCTGATTCCGATTTTAGCAAATCTCAATTTGAGTTGAAATTTCTACTTGAGTAACTTCTTTACATAATCAAGCTCTTCTATCTGACCAGTCACCCTGAATGTGAGTTATAATTAAACTCCATAATCAGGTTGTGGTTAATAATTTCTGCTTATTAAAACATTATCTGGATTCAGGGTTATTATTTTTATTTGGCTTAAATAAACTGATTATTTTAGGATTTACTTTCTCGAGCGATCAAAGCTCAGAATAGGACACCAGAAGAAGAGTATGAATGTAAACTTGCTGATGCTATAGTTGTCAGTATTAGAGGCTGGAAACTGAGGAACAGCAGCGATGTTATACGGTGCATGGAGGAAGCAAAGGTTTATACATGGCACTACACTAGTGATTATCAGCCTGTAGTGTTAGTGTGCAATGGTGCCTGTGTGCAATGGTGTCTTGTGAGCAATGATGTCAGTGTGCAATGGTGTCAGTGAGCAATGATGTCAGTGTGCAATAGTGTCTGTGAGCAATGGTGTCAGTGTGCAATGGTGTCAGTAAACAATGGTGTCAGTGAGCAATGGTGTCTGTGAGCAATGGTGTCGGTAAGCAATGATGTCAGTGAGCAATCATGTCAGTGTGCAATGGTGTCAGTGAGCAATGGTGTCAGTGAGCAATGATGTCAGTGAGCAATGGTGTCAGTGAGCAATGGTGTCTGTGAGCAATAGTGTTAGTGAGCAATGATGTGAGTTAGCAATGATGTCAGTGAGCAATGGTGTCTGTGAGCAATGATGTCAGTGAGCAATGGTGTCCATGGGCAATGGTGTCAGTGAGCAATGATGTCAGTGTGCAATAGTGTCAGTGAGCAATGGTGTCTGTGAGCAATGATGTCAGTGTTCAATGGTGTTAGTGAGCAATAGTGTTAGTGAGCAATGATGTGAGTTAGCAATGATGTCAGTGAGCAATGGTGTCTGTGAGCAATGATGTCAGTGAGCAATGGTGTCCATGGACAATGGTGTCAGTGAGCAATGATGTCAGTGTGCAATAGTGTCAGTGAGCAATGATGTCAGTGAGCAATGATGTCAGTGTGCAATGGTGTCAGTGAGCAATGATGTCTGTGAGTAATGGTGTCAGTGAGCAATGGTGTCAGTGAGTAATGATGTCAGTGAGCAATGATGTCAGTGTGCAATGGTGTCAGTGAGCAATGGGGTCTGTGAGTAATGATGTCAGTGAGCAATGATGTATGTGTGCAATAGTGACAGTTTGCAATGGTATAAACCACACATTAGAATGTTATTACAAATTAGTTCGAATATTGGAAGGGTAGCACTAGCAGCACTGTTTGATATCTCCTTCTTCTACTTGTTGGAACTCTTCAATATGCTTGCCTTTGCCTCATTACATGTAGCCCTTGAGCTGTATGTTGTTGGTATAGTTCCAACCTGAGGCTAATTTCTTACTGTGATATCCAACCATGAGTATGTTGTTAGCTTGATGTATTCCATGTTATATTTCAGCAACCAGTGCATATAGCACAACATGGACGTGTAAGTTACTGATATATATCTGTATCCGTAGTAACCTAACCCTGTATTTCGCTGGCTTAGAATTAGAAGGTTGTTAGTACTACTTGCGACCTTATAAGACTCATGCATATTTGAAATCTGCATCTCAAGGCGCTTCTTTAAATATGAGCCTATTTTCATGAAAATTGGAAGTGGTCACGTTGACCAAACTGAAGTTTAAAAGCTTGTTTTTTCATAAGTAAAGAGTAGTAATCAGACATTTTTTTCTTGGTTCATCAAAATGTTGATTTTGTTCTAATTCTAAGCCAGCTATTTATATGTAGTACTTTTAGTAATTGTCTAGATCTATATAGTACATGTATTAAATTATGATATTAATAATCACAAAATGCTCAGAATGCATGTAAAATAATTTTTCGATACCATAGACTTCTGGAAACTGTTTTATCAAAGCACTTACATTCAATGTTATTAGTGCTTTGATAAAACAGTTAACTGTACCTCGGAACATCATAAAAATTGTCTGAACATTCAAACTGACGAAGCTGAAAACCTGCTGTACTGAAAATATGTGTGTCCGACCAAAACTTAGATGAATAGACAGTGTGGTCGGTTCAAGATATTCAGACCAATTTTGGGATAAATTTTTGTCTGTCCAAATTAAATTTCGCTAGTCATTTCTGTCTGACAGACATGTTCCCTGTAATTGATTTGAAGCAAGAGTAGCATTTTGTGAACCATTAACATAATATTGGGTGTCGGAGACTGTATGTGTATGATGCGGTTCTTCATATGTTGCTGAGTTAAAATACTTTCTACATGAAGGGTATAGTGCGCCCAGGATAATGTGATGTTTACAAACATGAATCTGTTTGGTCGACTGTTGCAAAATTGGTTTTACAAATTACTAAACTGATATGGTAGTTTTGGACTAAAAACATCAAGTGCTGCTAAATTGTGCTCGTCTAAATTATCCACCTTTGTGGATTATGCCAAAATTTCCCTCCTTTTTTTATTATCGTGGGCGCACTATAGCGACCAATCTCAAGGAATAGCTGTGTATGTATATTGTAAATAAACCAATTACGATAAGAAGTAAATGTTTTCATATTTTAAACATAAACAGTGTATACACCGTTATTTCAAGTTGAAAGTGTCAATATGAAGATAGTGATATGCTATATATAACCCTGTCAGTCTATCTGTTATCTCAGGTCACTAGGGAGTAGAGGGTTAATACTTCATGTAATCGCTAGTCTGTGATGTATGTACAAGTCAATTAACACCCTATTCATTCTGTTATCAATAATATAATGCTATATATGGAACATTCATTATCATGCTACTTATACTTAATATAGAAAATCCCAAAGATTATTCAGTACTTTAAATTGTTACATATAGATTTAGAAGTATTTAGAATTTTGTTGAAATATATTTTGTTATTGGTCAGTATTTACACAAGTTACACAATTTTATAAAAAAAACAGCATACTTATTTATACAAAGGATATTCAATTTGATAACATACACTGGACTGTCTTAAATGTTAATTCTTTTTTCATTTTCCTGTTCAACTGAACGGATTATACAGTTTTCATATTTAAAATTGAATAAAAGACGAGTTTAATTTTATATTCAATATGTATATTTATGTTTCAAATAAAGTTAAACATCAGGCCATTGCTAAATAACGTTTGTTCCAATTACCATAAATATCTGGTATTATAAATCCCTTAGAGCCCAATATTATTATTACAGAGCAAAAAAGATTTTATTTCTAGTCCAGTCAGGGTAGGAATAGAGTGACACAGCTGTCAACCCCACTTTTACAGTGTAAAACAAATTATAAAGGCTTATAGAGACAGCTTTGATTTCAATGCTAAACTAACATACTATATTTGCTCTACCTGTTCAGACAATGGTTGTAATCTTTTGTGTACATATAAACAGCTACGTCACTCTTACAATATCCTAACTGAACTGAAATGTAGTTGAATAACAATTAAAAGATGGAGGTTGCAGTTCTTATTTGTTAGTCTCCTAGTTTAAGCAATTACCAACTTAGTTCTTATATACTCCATTAGATTAAAACTTTTTCCTGGTATACCAGAGTCACAAATCTCCCTGATGCCGAATAATGTGAAAATGTAATTGTCATTAAGCCGGGTCTAAATTTTGTCAGACAGTCGCTATTCATCCGGCCTCTGGCCGAATTAGACAACAAGTAAGCCGACTGATTATTAGACTGTGACAGGATCGAATTTGTGACCCAGGTATATTATTTCCAGCAGTATCACCGCTTACAGGGACGTAGCCAGACTTGAATTGATGTTACACATACAAGCCTTGAAATTCAATGGTGTTTATGGTTTGGGGTCCTTATGATTGTGAAAATTAGGGACTTTAATATCATTTTGGCCATATTTGTATTTTTACTTTTCAAATGAATGTTACACACGTGTGTAAGTCTGTATCGCTGGCTATGCCCCTGACTTATAATATTATTGACATTGATAAGTTATTGTATTCACCTGATTTCAGGCGGAGGTGTCTCAAGCTCCAGTGAGTTAGCTTTAGGCCAAAGTTTTTTTATTTTTAGGTTTACAGCAAAATATTTGAAAATTTCGCTATTGTGAGCAGGGAATGGAAAAACAACAAAGAAGGCTGAAAGGGCCCTAGATCACTCACCTACCATTGTGCGAGTGACCAAGAGCCCTAAAAGGGCCTGTTGTTATTTTAATTCCTTTCTCTTGACAGCCAAATTTTGAAAAAAATCTTGTAAACCTAAAAATAAAAAAACTTTGACCATACCCTGATCCCTTCACCAATTTACTGTGATGCATCCTAAATCTAATGTTACAATTGTTTGTTACCCTCACCTGAGCATATTGTGTTTAAGGTGAGCTATTGTGATCACCCTAAGTCTTTGTCAACAATTTGTCCATTTACACTTTTGAGCTAAGAGTTTTGACAGTTCGCTCATGAGTCATCTGGGTGAAAAAACTTGTCCTATAGGTCATATCAAAGTAGACTTAAGAGTTGGTGGCCTAGGTTGCAATGTTAAATGTCTCTGTAATCGATCAAGGTGATATTGTAACTGGTCATCTGGGGTAGAAAAAATTTACCACTTGATCACATCGAACTAGAATCTAACGTGAACACTTTTAAAAGAGATCACACTTTTTACCTAATTGTCATATAACCTGGTCGTAATGTTTTTTTCCAAAATTTTGTCACTAAGCCAATTCACACGAAACCCTCATTGGCAATACTCAATACTTAGGACACTGTTTTGACGTAATCTTTTAAAACCATTGCACAATTAATGCAGTCTCTATGAAATTTAGGCCATGTTTGCAAGTTGGTCTTCTGGCGTTAAAATTTAGGTCAGTATGCCAAAGGAACTCTGTTTAGATATTTTGAATTATGACCTAGCTAATATTTATAAAACCTTTTGCCTCTGTAAACAGTAGGCCATATTAAAGTGAAACTGGGTCACATGGTATAAAAAAATATAAAAAATCGAATTGTGCCAAAATTTCAATGTGCTCAGGTGGGCAATGGTCAACTTGTTAATTATGTCTCCCTTATTTAAATATGGTGGCGGAGACATATTGATTTTGTGTAAGGTTGTCTGAATGTTCGTTTGTCTGGATGGATGAATTCAGGTGGAAATGTTTGTCTGTTCTTAAGCATTGGTCGGATTTTCTTGACACTTTGCATGAATACTTGGTACCAAGCCTATAAGTTGTGCATATTGTCAAGAATGTTTAGTCGGATGATAATTGCCGTTATGGACCGTTTTTGGAGACATATGTTTTGGTGCCAGAACCTTCCAGTTTAACAGTGGCCTATGAGTGACGTGATTGCTTGCAGAAAATGATCTGCTGTTTGAAATTATATAAAATTTTGATATTTTTATATCACAGAGTGATGTGTTTTGTTTGAAGCCATTGCTGTCATATAATGTAATAATATATCATAATCATTTATTATACCCCAGATACAAAATATATGGGGCATATATTGGAGTCATGCTTGGGGTCAGTCAGTAGGTCCATTACATGTCCTTCCGTTGGTTGACAAAATTTGTTAGCACTATTTCTCTGAAACACTAGTCAGCTTTTAACATTAAACTTCACATTGTCCATATGAAGAGAAATATTTTTAGTGGATGAGTACAATAATACAGAAGATGCTCCAGTTCCAGTAGCTTCATTATATGTACAGCGTTTGTGACACACAGAACCATTGTTTTAAAGTCTCATCCCAAAGTTAGTTAGCAGAGAATCGAACCTGCGACTCCTGAGTCTTCTTTTACACATCCAAATTGAACCAAAGATCTGTTTCAAAAATATGAACTTGTAACATTGTTTATTATCCACTGTAAGTAAATGTAAATTAATATCCATGCAAGTTTAAGTATTTTGACGTCTGTTTTGAAAAGAGGTAAAAATGTAATTTGAATCTTCACTTGAAGCATTAATGAAAAGTGGTTGGTCCATATTCCAACACTTTTGATGTTTTTGATGTTACTGTAAAATCATTATTTTTCGAGGTAGTTGATTTCGTTTTTGCACAATACCACGCAATCTAATTTCTACGATCTATCTACTTCTCAAATATCAAACATGGGTTAATCCTTTCATGTTTTGTAATCCACAAATTTACCAACCCAGGAAAATGTATTTTTTATTAAAATCTACAAAATGTAATACCCACGAAAATATGTGATTTTATAGTAAATGTATTTGATTCACCTAATTTCAGACAGATTACTCCCTATCTCCTGTGAGTCCTGTAAGTTATTGGTACCTTAATCCTGATACCCGGATTGACCATCTTACCATATAGTCCTGAAGTTAAATATTAATTACATTTGTTAATTTAACTGACACTGGTTCTGCCTTTGTGAGTGTTGTGATTGTTTGCTGTAATTTGTTACCTATAACCAAAGATCTAAAAATACAAAGATTGGAATGATGTACCAAATCTCACAATATCTCGCAGCAATCTACTGAAATCTCGCGAAATCAAGTTTGTTCTCAATACCGTGTATCTCCTGTTTTAATGAACACAGGCAAAAACTAATGCAACAGATATATTATTCAGCTTTACAATGATACCTCATTGTTTGAAATCAGTCAAGGAATAAAACAATAGAGCCAGACCTACTCTCATTTTAATGGAAATTCAAAGTTTATCAGAAAATACAAAACTTGCCTCATCCAAATCATAATTTTCTGAAGGACAAAAACAAGTTACCTCATACAGTACAAGAAACTTAGCTCTTCAAAATGAGACATTGGTCATTATAAAAGGATGACAAACAAAACGTTTTATGCAAAATAACAGAATCTGCTGCATGATATTTTGCATTTTCTCTCTGATTTCAATTGAGTGTCCAATCTGTGTGTTTAGATCTTTGTTATAATTGTGTGAAATCCTGACTTATAATGCTCATGTTTTAGTGTATTTCTTACATTACTGTTTAGGATGATACATTTTATGATTTTTTTTCACGATTAATCTTCGGTCTCGTAGTGCCATAAACCAGTGCCAGAAGTATTGTTTGTCATGGCTGCATTCTGCAATGAATTTTTTTGAAATAGCCTAATGATATTCGTCAATCCTTGCTTTGATCCAAGCATGCCGTCATGATAAACACTAACATCGTAACATGTGGTGTCCATTGTCCTGATACTGCCCACCACTTTTGAACGTGTAATTACATGATAAAAGTGCTTTATAATTATGGTATAATAATAATATAATAATAATATTTGTTGGTTGAAACCTATTGAGAATACATCATTATTTTGAAAGAAAATTAGCCTATGCTTAAGGTAACTATAAGATAAATCAATCTTACATTTGGACTTTTATTATACTCAGCGACAAAAAAATATGATACTCATGTATTACTTTGTCCATTTGTTAAATAAAAATAAGCACTCATGCAAGATCCAAGAGATGAGTTTTTAGCTAGTTTAATAATTTGTCAAATATTATGTGTAAATAACTCAATATTATCCATTTTGAAAAAAAAAGATGCGTTTTGTGTTTATAATTCTTCAATCTTTCATCAGTCTTTGGATGAACTATAAATACAAGAAAAAGTAAACAATAAAATGAGGGCTACATGAAAGGGAACAGGAAGAAAAGTGGGGCCGAGTTTGAGCGATATTGTTGTAATTAATTTATCATGGCCTTAAACATGGAGGATTTTAAGTGCACTTAAATTCAAATTTATATACAATCTTGAGTACATACATGTACTTAATCGGTCTAAACTTAATATAAATATTTTTCTTGGTAGTTTAATCTATGTTAGTCTGGTATGCAGACATTTGTATATTGATAATGTATGAAGAAATTGCAGAAAAATAGATATTAAATTGACTTATTGAGGTATAAAACTTACATTACAGTCTACTCCTTCCCTCACAACAATAACATTCCTAATTCTCCATGTGCAAACTTTAAAATATAAATTCTTCAATAAATCGAAAAACATTTTAGCTTTTATCATTCTTACAAAATCTGATGAAGTGTCCTTCTGTCTTAGAATTTTAGGTTCTTGATATAAAAATGTTTATTACACTGTTACAAATATTTAAAGCTATTAATTATTAATTGAATGGTTGTGAAAAACCTGATGACCTTTCTTCTTTTCAGCAGTACACCATTATATTTGCAGAACTGATTGAAGCAAAATAAATATATTCGTACATGATTCTTTTGTTCAATTTAGTATTGTTAAATTTATCTCTATTACCTTAGATTCAGTAAAGCTCTATATGACAAGACATTTACTAATACGTTCACAAGAATTCTTGTAAAGTGTAATTCTAAGTTTGATTGAAAATGTAACTTTTATTTGACCATCGTTTGATGATTTTAATAGTTTTTGGTAGGCTCTCTATAAATAATTTGTTAAATTGCTAGTGACGTCAAATACATTTCAGTATAATCATCACACTGATGAATGCATATTTTGCCGAAACATGTTTGTGATTAAAGAAAATAATTGAAGTAGGTTGTTGCTGATGTATGTTATTTTATTTTACATTTGTAATTCAAGTACCGAGTAATGTAGACAGGTTACGAGGTAGGGGGATTCATTTTTAATCATGTTTAATATTGGAAATGTTTTGTGCTGAAGTTATTTTGTTTCTATTTGCTTTAATACAGAGAAAAGTAACAATAAATGACACGAGGAAACTACCAGCCATGTCACCTCAGAGAGTAAAAACGTTCTATATGGATCCTGGTGACTTGAGGTTCTCTAAACGAGGTAATGTACACCAAATTGCTGTCCGATCAAGTTTTTTATTGGACGGAGAATTTGACATGACTTCCTGACCTTTGTGCATGAAATCAGAATATATTACAAGGTTCTTGCATTGAATATATAAGTTTCTGCAAGCAACTTGTGCAATATCGGTCCTTTAGATTTGTGTTGGTATTAGACTTCAAGCGTCTGCTGATATTCCCCGCTTTTGAAAACATACATACGAAATTGTGCTAATAAAAGGTCATGAGTCGTCAAATTCTCTGGACTTTACCATCACAATATTGATAGTATTGGTTCTGTTGTATAAATCAGTGTGTCATGGCCTGTTTTTTCAATGTTCTCATAAAAAATTTTAAGCACGGAACAACAGAATCAAAGTGCTGAATGTATTGTTGGAAGTTTGGCAGATGAAGTGTGACAGGGTCATGAATTTCCGCCAGTTTACTTGAAGAATCGCTGAGGAACTATTTATTGCCTGTGTATGAATGTGCATTGTGAGACTAGGTCCCGAAGATGGCATCACTGCATATGTAGGAATATGATAATTAAAATTAATCACCTTTCAAAATGGCATGTTGTTATGTTTTGGTGGTTGGGTCAACATCCATGTTATTTGAACTCCACATTATAATAATAAGCTATAAAATCCTTTAACTCTGGTCATGGGTCATGAGACTTTGAAGGAGAATGGGTTTTGTAGTTGCTAGAACTGATTTTCATAGTTAAGAGTTGTTGCCATTGCTTCACAGCCTTGTTTCCATGGAAGTTTCCTTTGTCTTATATCTGAATGGCTTAATTGTTTCCATGGAAGTTTCCTGTTTCTTATATCTGAATGGCTTAATTGTTTCCATGGAAGTTTCCTGTTTCTTATATCTGAATGGCTTAATTGTTTCCATGGAAGTTTCCTGTTTCTTATATCTGAATGGCTTGATTGTTTCCATGGAAGTTTCCTGTTTCTTATATCTGAGTGACTTGATAAAATATGTATACAATATTTACAGTATTAGATATATTTTCAGCTTCTTGGAGCCGCTGTAAGAAGATATTATTTAACATAACTCACAAATGATCAATCCTTAAATCTGTGTTAATGTTTTGAAGGGGGAGGGGAAAGATTTGCTGATGTTTAAATGATAGTCCAAACTGTTAGAAAACTATGAGCAGAATTAATAATGGTGTTAAACGTATTACATAGGATCAATGTAATTTAGTTAATGAATCTAATGTATGTGATGTTGATTATTTGTGAGTTTTACCCTTAGTGCATTTAAAACACCTTCACCTTTACTTCATATAGATCCCCCCCGGGTTGTATGTTCGTTTTCTGGTTAAATTTTTTGCTCATAATCATAAAACTAATTTTACAATAAATTCTAGTATATCAGAACAGAAAATTGTAATTTGAAAGCGTGTCCATAGTTTTTTAAACATCATTACATCAATGGGGGAATGGTATGATAAGTAGTGGTGAAGGGATTCAATTCATCCATCCTTAGTTATGTACATGTAGTAATTAAGTTTTAACTCTGAGTAAGTTAATTGCCATTAGATTGTTATAATAATATTTTTTATAGTATTTCAGTTAGCATGTAAACCACACCACTGTAAATAGTACAGTAGAACTTTGATGCCTCGGACAGTTTTGCCTCAAATGTCCTAGAAACTTCATCGGGACTACTTCGCTCCTGACAAAAAGATATAGTACACAACTGGTACATTGTAACTATGAAATGGTAGATTTTCCTATCCATATTATTAGGCAGTTTGAGACATCAAAGTTCTACTGCTGTAATAATTAACCTACAGTTTGTATTGTAACAACTTTATGTTGTATGAATGAGAACTTTTTGGACCCAAGCTTATTTCAAATTGTCAGTCCCTTGTTGGTATAACCTCTGCTTTTCCCCTTATTTTACTGATGATAATGTATGCATTATTCTAATACAGTTATAATTAACAGACTGATTCTTGAAAAATTAACATTTTTGCAGCATGCATCCTTTCCATTTCCTATTTTGTATAACAAATATAATTTGTTAAACCTTTGAGTTTCCCTTTTGTTTTGCCCCTTGTGGAAGAAAAGGGGTATAACTCTAGCGCGACAAATTGCAATACAAAAACAAACACAAAATCCTATATTTATCGTTTCTGAATATTTAGGAGCATGTTCGACTTTGTATGTTGTGCCAAATTTTGAGTGCTTCATAGTCAAAAGTTACGGTCATTAATTTTAATCCATAACAAAAATATAGGCAATAGTGTGTTTGTTTTTGTACTGCAATTTATTGTGTTAGAGTTATACTGGTATATTGCTTTGCACATGTTGGTAGAACCATTGTCCATCTCTTGTTGTTAAATCTTTAGTTCCTTAAACTTGGTTAGGAGTTTATCAGTCATTACCTGCCGATGAACAATTATGGTGATGAGGTCACATCACTATGACCTTGAACATATTTGGCACCCAGAAGGGCATACAAAGTTTCATGAATGTTTTTGCTACATTTGTAATAATAATTTTTGTCTAGTCTATTAAACACATTGAGATTAGAAACTCTACTTGTATTGTGTTAATGAGTTAGTTCAAATGTTAAAGATCTGTCACTATTGGTCTTTTATTTTGTTCAATTTTTTACTATCCTACTATATACTAGCAATTGTTTATGTCGCTGGCTTAGAATGAGAAGGTCATAAGTACAAAATCGATATTTTGAGAAAACAAGAACATACTGTCTGAAAACTACTCTTTACTTTATGGAAAAACGAGCAGTTTGGTCAACATGACCAGTTCCAATTTTCACGAAAATAGGCTCGTAAGAAGTGCCTTGTGATGCAGATTTCAAATATGCATGAATCTTATATGGTCGTATGCTATATAAGTAGCACTTATGACCTTCTCATTATAAGCCAGCGATATGATTATAATTGATGCTGGAGAGCTAACTCACCATTCATAAAGCCATTTTGAATTTGCTGAACATTTTGATCGTATTTTTTCAGATACCGTACTTATACCAAATGAAGGGACAAAATCTGCTAGAGCCCGGTCTATGATTGGTGGGACTCCAATAACCCGGGAAACAGCCATAGTAAGTAAAATACATGTACTCAGAATAATTTTTCCTATTACTTTATAATTATTTGTTCGAAGGTATTAAAATCATGAAACAAATTTTACAATTTATATTAATTAGTCATATGACTTTATTCCTGAAGTGTCTCAGTCACCACGAGAATATGAGAGCTGACTTCGTTAATTTGTCCAATAGGTTCTCGAGTAATCGCCTCGTGCATTACTCACTGACACAAATCAGCATTTATGGAAGTATGTTCACTTAAAGTGAGTTAAATATACTGCATTTGAGCATCTTGTTCAAAGTGCAGTAGTGGACTGTTTAGTATAATCGTATCTTATTTATAAAATTGGTGAATTGAAATTTTATCATATTTACAGCTTATTAGAGATAGGAGACTGCTAAATTAAGGTGCCCAATAACCACATACTGTTAACCAATTTACTTTCACAAATACTAATTTTCGCTTTTGCTGATCGTTAGCATATTCGTGACTACAAATGTTCACGTTTTTAAGTTTCCCGCAATGTCCATGTCAATGTTTTCAGCACTTTGGCAGCGACTTAATTTCGCAAAATTCTACCACTTGCCAACTCTGCAAAAATTAAATCACGTGAAATAATTTCTTGGTTTACAGTATTTGCTTGTACTACTTTGTAGGCATTAAGGAAGATTACGGTGGGAACAACTGTTCACTCATTCAGTCGGGACTGGAGAAAATCAGCATTAGTATTTCAAGACAGTTCTACAAAATATTCATATGGGTTTCAAACCCACCAGGTATGCAAATACAGTAACCTCTGTTGAGCAACACCCTTTGGGATCTGCAAAAATTGACCGTTGTATAGAGGTTGTTGCTCTACAGAGGTTACATTTAGAGTAAATATTACCTAAGGAAAATTTGAAGATGCTGTTGTTGAGAGTTTGTTGCTCTACAGACAGTCACCCTGGGGAGGTCGCACTGTGAACTATGTGTGTAATAGTTGTATGTGTAATTGTACCAAACCACTCAAGGGTCCCATTTCATAGACATACCTATTAGCTAAGATCCAACTTTCTCGCACATTATGAGAGCTTACCAAATGAACGCACTATAGATCTATAGTCTATGACTACAGTTATCAGTATTATATGGTGAAAATAATGTACTGTCTAATATTTGTCTCCCATGTTGAGTGGGGGAGACATGCTGTTTTTGTGCTGGACTTCTGTCTGTCTGGATGGATGTCATCAAGTTTGTCTCAACTTGTTCTCCTTAACCACTGGTTTGATTTCAATGAAATTAAACATGCATTGTGAGTATCAAGCCTTGTTTTGCATATTGTGAGAAATTTTAGGTTGGACACATATTGCTGGAGTTATGGGCCATTGTGAGAGACATACCTTTTTGTGACAAAACCACATCCTAGATTATTTCTATTTCAGAGTGGATCCCGTACAATGATACTATGTTTCCAAGGTTACATGCTCAAGAATTTAATGTTTGGGAAGCAATATTCTTCTAGTCTGGCAATGAAAAAGTAAGTCAGCATTTTATAAGTCTTTGGACAAATTTAGTTACAACTCAAACATGTTATCCTGATCCTTTTAAATTCTATGACCATACTAATTAATTTAATTGTTAATATCTTGTCTTTATTCAACTTTGGCATTTGTTTTAAGTATTGTCATTGTATATACTGTACATATATCTCTATTGTTATTGTGGACCATAATGAAAATTGGTTTGCCAATTATGTTATCCACAGAAAATAAAGACATTATTATTATTATCATAAACAGAAAGTATTATGAATATGTTACAAGGTGTACTATTAACAATGTTTAATTCCCCGCCACAAAGTGGTAGGGTATTATAGGAATGGTCTATCCAGGCTGGCATACAGTCAAGGTTACAGTTCACTATACCTTAATGCGGCGTTGGATTATAGCCGTCTTCTGAACTGCCTCATAAAAAAGGATGACTAATGCATGCCTTTCTCATTGCAATGGATATATTTAATACTACGATGTTGTAAAACTATAATGCACAGTTGAAATACTATAAATGCCGAGCATAGCCTTTATTTGCCAGTCAGCTTTCTGCTGAAATATGGCAGTCATATGTGTGCCTCCACCCATAGTTGAACATGGAACTCCAGATTACACGGCAAGCACGCTAACCACTGAGCTACGGAGGCCACATAGAATGCCATCATTGTTTGAGATAACTCTTCCTAGATAATAAATTCCCTTCCTCACACCTGTAAAGGATACTTTATTGTATATTGTTGATTGTAGCTCCTTGCAACCCAATGACTTTGAGAGACGTAAAGCTTTATGTTCTGCTATATGTGATGTGTTATGGCAAGCTGGAAGTCGTATACGATGCTGTATCTGTCTCCAACAAGAGCAAGCTTTCTTTGATACAGATTATACGTACCGTGTTGATGGCATCACTGAAAAGGTAAGGCAACAATTTTCCCCCTTTTTACCTGTAAAAGGTACCTTCCATCCATTTCCCCAATTTTAGAGGAAAATAATTCCGACTGATCAGTCTGACACATCTAGGCTAAAAAGTTATTAAAAAATTCCCGCTATGGGTACAAACGCTGTGAATTTTCCTAATTTGTCTAGTACAGTATCTTTCCCAATCTCAAATTGTTGTACATATCTTGGGACAAGTTTATATATAATGTTGGCTTATATATTTTCAGATTAACTTATATGAATTCAAGAAATATCAGGATCTCGAAATCTTCGTCAAACGACATCTTTCACATGTAAGTTTTCCTGCCTTTCTTTTAAAAGTGATATACAGTAGAACTTCGATGCCTCGAACAGTACTTGCCTCGAACACCCTAGATGCCTCGAACTGGTTCTTCGGTCCCGGCAAATCTCTTCTTTATTCATATAGTGAAACAATAGAACACTCAAACAATGTCTAGGTCGAACACTCAAACTGATTGGACGGTCCCTCGCTATGATTTACTCTTTTGTTCGACCGCGGGTAGTCGGCGACAGGTGTATTAACTAATTGTGATAATTACTGTATAGATGTATACCTAACAATTGTTTGCATTGTATATATGTTGAGAAACTTAAACACTTGTAGATCTATTTAATAGCTAACGATGGCCAACCAGGAAATTATAATTTGACATTGAACATGATAATAATTTGTGACTCGCTGCTTTATATAAATGCGCTGTATAACAAGTTACCGTAGAAAGACTTGTAAACATTCGAAGAGCTTGTCGAAGAATAATCTAGATATACCAGATTTCAGGTCAATTTTGTCTACACATATTATGTTTTATTATTATAATGAATAATGTTAAAACATGATACAAATGCATTATGCAAGTGAAGTAATTATGCAATGCACACACAGATTTCCATGCTGACATCAGTTTGAACTTATATTTGAATACCATAGATGCCTCAAACACCCTAGATGCCTCAAACTATTTTCCCGGTCCGAAGGTAGTTTGAGGCATCGAAGTTCTACTGTATAATATAAAACTGTAGGTTACTAGGTAGGATTCCACTATCAGTTCAGTAAAAGCTCATTAATTCGTCTGCGCTACATAATTATGTCAAGTTGTAAAAAAAATGTGGCGGATGAGCAGTTGTCCGCAATTGGTATCTGCTCTATAACTTCAATTAGGATTGAGATATGATGATGAAACTTGCTTTGTAGGTAGCTTATATGAAAACCTTGCTTGGGATTGAAAGTGGGCCAGTGGAGTCAAGGTCAAGGACACTGTTATTAGAAATAGAAAAAAAATCTCTGAGGTAAAACTTCTGTTAGGAATGAGATATCATGATGGATATTGCTGTGTAGGCCAAATCTGGTTTTCATGGAATTTCCATGTCTTGTTCTTGCTAATCTATCGGAGTTATGTATTGTATATGTGATGTTGATATCTTCATGTATTTCAGTTTGAACATGAGAATACTGGTGGATGTATATTGTTGTTATATAGTGTTATCTTATCTCGGACAATCAGCAGGTGAATATTTACTAATTACCAGATTTCTCAGCAATTTTTTTGCCCCCCCCACCCATCTTTGATGAGGGGGTATATTGCTTTGCACATATTAGTCGGTCTGTTGGTCAGTTGGTTGGGCAGTCGGTGGGTAAACCAAATGGTTTCCGTTCAATAACTCAAGAACGCTTTGACTTAGGATCTTCAAACTTCGCATGGAGGTTGGCCAGCAATAGTAGATGACCCCTTTTGATTTTGTGGTCAGTCTGCGAAGGTCAAGGTCCCTGTGACTTTTAACATTAATGAATTTTTGACTGCAATGTTTTACAAACCTCTCTTGTTTTGCTTGATTGGGAAAGGTATTGGTATCAGACAAATTGGAAAAATTTACAGCGTTATGACCTTAATTGGGATTTTTTAATGAATAGAGAATTCTAGGAGCTAAGCAAGTTTCATACTCAAGTTGAGTTCCCGATGTCCTGAATGTTCATTAATTTCAATTGGGAGTACAAAAAATGCTCAGTGGGACCTAGGCTTTAGCAATAGTCATGAATTATGACACGTCATGTTAATTAAATCATTCACTCAGCTCATCATAAAAGGAAAATCTGGCTTTTCTCTCTCATACCATCATGACAATGGATACCATCAGGAATGAGGTGTCGAGAGTGATTTATATGAGTTGTAGTTAGATGAATCGGTTGCCGTTTATGACTGAAAATTTGTTGAGAAAGGGAGTTAAGGGCTGCTTTCAGCTGTTCAGCCACCCTTTGACATTTTAACTTCCCCTGGTCATTGGGCTTCCTATGGAAACCTGCGTTTGAGTCTCCCAGGAGAGACTAATTCTCTCCTGGTGGGTGTGCATCCAACATCGATCTGCGGCGCCCAGGACTATGGAACATGTTCAGATACAGCCCTTGCAGGTACCAATTCACACCTTGGTCGAGTGGAGCATGTGGGTTATTCTTGCTCAGAGAAATTAAGCAGTGGTCCAGACGGGGTTGAACCTGTGAGCTCTCGATCCCGAAGCCTGCGCCCTACCTCTATGCCACTGCTCCCCACATGTTTCGCAATCGGCCTTAAATAAATCCTTATATGATCAAGTTGTGCATTCTGAATTGAATGTGTTTCAGGTTGCTTGAAGATGCTGGTGTTACAGAAAATGATAAATTCAAGCTTCTATCAGACAATGAGGAATGTTCTACAACATTAGTCAACCTTCTACTGACTGGGAGGGCCGTACCAAACTATCATAATGGAAATGTTATATATGATAAAGATGGCCACTTGTTGGTAGGTTTTCATTGGGTTATATCACTGTTTGCCAAATAGGTCAGGATAGATTGACTGTCTCGATAGCCTAGTGGTAAAGTGTCCGCTTCAACTGAGGGAGGTTCTGGGGTCAATTCGAGCCCACGTCATGGCAAAGAGATGTAAAATAGTACCAGTATTATCCTTGACTCTCAGCATAATGAAAGTGTAATCTGGCTTCTCTCTCTTTTATACTCGCACTTGACCATGAATCACACCATCAGCAAGAGGTGTATTAAAATATAGTTGTAAAAACTTGTTTCACAATTGACAATAAATAAATCAGTACAAACTGTTAAGAGTTTTTGGAATAAGAAAATACAACGATTCATAAACCATATAGTTTATCTTTATCTGTATATTTCAGCCCACCCCAATGAAAGGTGTCAAAGAACGAAGTCAAGTAGGGTTTTTATTCTGGGACAAAAAAGAGGAACCTGACGAAAGAACGGAGGTAAGAGAAGCACCTTCCATTTCACCATGTTGAATTCCTGAACAGCTTTTGGGTGTTTTGGTCATTAGAATTCAATATTTTGATGTAGTCTTTTATTATGCCACCCTCCCTAGAAGAAGTCTACATAAAATATATTGCTTTGCACATCTTGCCTTGTAAATCAGTATAACAAATGATTTCCAGTCAATAATGAAGAAATGGAGAGCAGGCTTGGGCAAGGACTCTTGTATTTGGTATTAAGGTTGGTTACATGACCTGTAGGTTGATAGGTCAAAGGTCACCATGACCTTGACTTGAACATAAATCATTAATTTGCTGTCATTGGGCTAATACTATATTCTTTCACATATTGCCTGAATTTTTATTTACCCAGATTCATAACCATAAAATTGGATGCAGCTTAAGTCATATTCCAAATGTCTGATAGGCACAGGGAATGGCCATATGCTTTCGTCCTATTTCACGAATTTTTGCATTTGACTTTTCTAATCCTCTCAAATTTTTTACCTGCTTCCAATACAAAAAGCTGCAATACAGTACATGTCTTACAAAATCTTTATGTTTTCATTAACAGATTGGTAGTATGCTGAAGACACCTAGACATCCAATATGGCTGACACGTGTGAATGGACAGTATGGGTTGTTATATAGTAACAATATAGATCTAGTATCAGACTGGAGAGTTGAACATCACTTTATGTTACATTACTATACAGGTGCTATATCAAAAACATACACAGTATTAACCATAGGTAAGGCTTCAGCTTTTCTCATTTTGTCTTAACTTATCAATCCTGAAAAGGTTGTCGCAAGTCTGTTTTGGGTGCCATTAGCACACACCTCTACACTAAATCTCAGTTCAAACATTGCTCTATTGTTAAAATTCTGCTATTGAAATTTCTAATTATCATAACATTGTCAAAACTTGGATTTTTTCATCAAATAACTTTTATTTTCTGCAGAAAAGTTCATTTTTTTTAATGCAGCAAATCCAGATTTCTTGATTTTTCTGGACTTTTATGACCCCTGTCTTATATTGAAAAAATTTACTAATTTACTAAAACATGTTCAACAACATGCCCGTATTTTTCATATGATATTTTGAGCTACCTAAGACAGCTTGTACATTGAAGCAAAGATATGTGAACTAGAGTGATCATAAATAAATATTTTAACTTTACGAAAATGTATGTTTTCACTTAGTAAGTTCACTTCACGTTAATAATTTGCAGAAAAGTCTGATCTTAGCTATGAAATTGACCCATGGTGTCTAATTGGTTTGCACAATTGAAGAACTGGTATGACCCTTGAGGGGCATGCATTGTACATTCAAAAATATTTTGCTGATATTTTCATTTATGAAACTTTAAATCCTGGTTCAATCCATGCTGTATAACATGGTAGAACAGACAGCTACATTTGTTATTGTTGTTGTAACTTGTTTATAATATAGAGACATTAAGAGTGCCTGCTGAAGTGACAAAGCCTCCACCAGAGGAGCGATGGGGCAGTAAGTACTGTATGTGTGTGCACTCAGAGGTCGGCACAGAAAAATAACTTTTGTAATTTTTTTGCTTTACAAACTTGCGAACAGAAAATAGTGCTTGTTAATCTGGGATGGTATTCAATATTGATCTTACTTGACTTAAGGATAACCAATCAGATCACACCATATCAAACTCTTAGTCAGTAACATGCAGTATGATTGGCTTTCCTTATTCTCCAATTAAATAAGATCAATATTGAATACCACCCTTATGTTCCTCATTGTTTCATGTTTGAATGTACAATTTTGACAGCAACACTAGTAATGTTCATACACTATATATGCACTATCATATTGAGCCTTGTTGAAACTTCAAAGCAAACTAAGCGTCTTGTTATGTAAATGACATTTTTGACATTCTTATTCTACGACAGGTTTGCACTTGTTATTTGAACAACTGGAGCCAAATGTTATTTTGTGATTTTTTTTAAATAGTTTGAATAATGTTTGATTGTGCATGTATTTATAGCTCGACTTTTTGAAGAAAAAAAGTAGAACTATTGTCGTGACAGGATCGTCTGTGTGTGTTTTTGTTAAGTTTATTGTCAGAGTCTTATTCTCAAAGACTAACAAAGGTATCTTTTTGAAACTCAAGATAGTTATTAACCATCACAAGGGGAGTCCATACTGACAAGGCTTGTAACCATGTAACCTATATTTATGGAGTTATCTGCCCTTATTTTGACATAGAAATAGTGGCAAATTTTACACATAAACTGAATTTTCTCAAACAATATCAAAACTTGCAGCTTGAAAGTTAATGCACTTGTGAAATATCATGACCTACATTTACTGACATGAGGGAATAAATATATCCAGCATTTTAGAGTTATTCCCCTTTTCTGACTTTGAATTTTTACACATAAATTTCCATTTCTCAAAGACTATCAAATGTATCCACTTGAAACTCAATATAGTTATTCATCATCACAAGGGGAGTCCATACTGGCAAGGCTGGTAACCCTGTGACCTGCATTTATGAGTTTTCTGCCCTTGTTACTCTTAGAATATTTTGCTCACAGATGATCAAGGGTACTTTTGAGTACAAGAAAGTCGAGCGTCCAGCACTCGTAGGCAGTGCTCTTATTAATTTGTAAGATGGGTCCTTGTCACAATTGTTGTATTGCGTAGTTATTAATATATAAAACAATCATATGAACAGGTATTGTAGACTCTGGCAACTCAAGATAACTTAACTCTCTTATTCCAGTAGTTGGGTCAAGGTCACTGCGTAGACTCTGGCAAATCAATATAACTTAACCTCTCAGATTCTTATATCAGTATTTCGCTGAAGGTCACTGCTTTCTTTTGAAGGATGCTAGTGTAATGTTAATTTATATGCTACATTTCTATAGACTATACCTAGGCCTGATTCTCTGTCATTTGGTTTGGGTATGTGTCCATTCTCACACCATTTCTTCTTCATTAATTTATATGATATGCTAGAAAACAGATATTTTTTAAGGTTTCTGAAAAGTCACTTAAATTTCCGTGCATGAAAAAATTGTGATAATGTATTAAAGGCTCTTTACTATTAGATGCTAGATCTTAAAAGTTTTCATTCAATTTAGAATTTGTGTTTTAGCAATCATATAGGATGGGTGTCACAAACCATTGCACCATGTATATTTGTCTACTACAATTGCCTAATTACAATAATTAGAATGCAGTGACTATATGTACTACTTAATTAACTCCGGCATTGACTGTGGTTATACTTACTTGTTAATGACATTGTTTATGTGTTGATTTCTAATGAATAACTTTCCTGTCTGTCTGTGTATTGTGTCGTTGTACTGAAATATTACAAATTCTAACAAGGAAGCTTTGCGTAATATAATGTGTTCATCATATATCTTGCGAGACATATAGTTCTGGTGGCTTAAGTGAAGTACCTGACCCCTAAATCCAAAGATCTGTAGGTAGAGTCCGACTTTGAGTAAGTTTTGTAATGTTCCCTAGACTAAGAACCTTAGATGAAGAATGACACATTTTTAACTAACATCATTTTAATGAGTCGAATTCATAACATGACTGATTTCTACTTGAAATAAAACTACTAAACAAGGGAGAAAACTCTTAGTTTAAAACATAATAAGATTAGCAATGGTTGTCTCCCTTGGTATTATGAAATGAAGGTTCAATCACAAAGTTAGCAATTATGAATTGACACAGGTCTATTTTGGTATTAGTAAGAATGGTTGTTGTATTAGGTGCCATTATGTTTATATTTCACTGTTACTAGAAAACTGGTGAAAATTACAGTGTTAATATGTGTTATATAATATTACATTACATCCTTGTGTGTTATACACCGAGTAGATAAGAAACATACATGTTATATTTTCTCCATAAGGTTACATGTTAAACCAGTCATTTTTGTTAGTCTGCCATTTTCTTCCTGTAATATGTACATCAGTTATTTTTGTGACTACTTGTTCCTAGGTATATTTGCTTTAACTCTTAAACTCTGAATTGAAGGTTTTTAAATGCAAGTTGTTAAAATAGCATTTTTCAGGATATAACACATTGAGAAATTTCTTCCTTGAATTCTTGGCTGAGTAGGTAAAATTGAAACAGACTACTAATACAACATTAATGTGTTAACAATCAAAACACACCAAACTCATTGTTCTGTGTGGCCTTTGAAGAAAGCAATATACCAATATGTAACCCTGTGGAGAACATGTAACATGTGCCATTCTTTATGTATTCAGTGTATATAACCTAATTCCTAGGTGCAGTGGTATGCTAATGCATCATTTGTGTCTTTGCACCAACATGCACACACTGGCGGGCGTTTGTCATGGTGATGGGTCAAATTGCATTTAAAAGCCAGACATAAGAAATGTAAAATGTTTACTGTATTTAAATGCCAACATTGCTTAATATGTGTTTGTGTACTTTACAAAGTTTAAATCTGTTATTTACTTTGTAGCTTCCTGAAACTTTGGTAACATATATATGCACCATTTTATGTTAAATGTATAGATATATTGTATTGTTATATGGAATGTTACGCACCAAGCTATTGTTACACCAATCTTGTGCTATATCATTGAAATGTACACTGTATATAATGCCCATTATTCATCATGTTTCCTTCTAACAAGTGGACATCAGATAGCTTTGCACTAGTGTGTTAGTCTGTCGGTTGATCGTCTCCGATTGATACCGTGACTAGAGAATGCTTGTGGATTGGGTCCTCAAACTAAAAGGGAAATATGATCATGAAATGCAGATGACCCCTATCGGTCAATAATGTAAAGGTCAAGGTCACAGCAACCTTTATTGTGAAATAGGTGTTATGTGCGCCTTTAATCTAACAATCAAGTTTTCTCCGAAACACTTTAAAATAGAGGAATAATCATCTGTAACAACATCATAATTTCTTGCATATATGACACCAACATCTTCATTTTAGGATTATTATATTGTTAAACCATTTTTCAACAATGCATGATGTTTTATGTGTTCACTGGTCTTTCCTCTTTTTTTTTATAAATGATTCACTTGTTTTAATTGTTTAGTATTGTAAATGGAAAGAAGTAAATTTATATGCACTGTGTCAATTGCTTTGCACCACATTTTAATTGAATGAATGTTCGTAAAACAAATCAACATATATTTTTGTGACTTAATGCATAGTGATTTTGTGTAAATTTATATATTCATTTCCCCAGTGACTGTTTGGTCAATTCTCTATGTTATCTAAGGTGCATAAACTGTGGTTTGTTTGTTTTTGTGTCCTTCAACTGTCAATTTCTCATTGTGTTGAACATTGAACTGATTCAAACTGGTTAAGTTTGAGAAATCTGGTTGTGGTAAATCCCTCAGTAGTCAGTGAAATCATGGACTGCTGGGGCTGGTATCATGGCATTCATAGCCCATACACAATGGCGTTTCATTCTAGTCAGTTATAACATCATCTTCTATTTCAGATACTAGATATAATCGTAGATTCCGATGTAAAACTGGTATTACACGCAAAGCTGAAGAGGAAAGAATACCACCTTTAGAACAGTGTATACTAACAAAGTAAGAATACTTTTACATTCTACATGATTGTAGTAGTTTAAAACTTTTCCCACAAATATTCAGGATGGGGTCATAGATGACCCTCAAGATTGTCAAAGACTGTTTATCACTTGCCTCTTCTTGGTGTAGTTCATGCTTTCCAACTTCCACGGATCATCCATGAAATGCCCGGCATTGAGTGTCAAACCCGTGAGCCCCAGACATTTCATGAAAATCGGACTGGCATAATTCTGTATTTGTAAATTGTTTATCATCCAGGAAACAACCAATGTCCAGCTGTTTTCAAAAATACAAGGTATATGTCAATGGCCTGTATCAGTAATTGTAAAACAGATTACAAATTTTGTGCAGAATTGTCAACCATTATTTTAAAACATGGTTAAAGTTCCGGTCGGAAAATATGTTCATAAGTCTAATAGGATGTACTCCCCTTTGCACATCTGAAAATCTCACAGATGAAAGTTAAAATATCACGGACAAAAGTGGTAAATCTCCCTGATAGCTCATTAAACAAGTTGGAAAGCATGTTTGTTTCAAATCCCAACTGGAATTCAGAATGTGTGAGAGTAAAAATTGCTTAAGGACCTCCCTGATGATCAAGTAGCAAGTCAGCGGCTGTCATAGCACATTGACTTACCCCTCTCAGATAGCCATTTTATGATTGGCCTACGCGGACCAAAATCAGATACATTCAAGTAGTCCTGTAAAAAACTTTGATTTGCCTGCAAACGGTGGTATGTCTTGACAAATCAGCTTTAGAATCATGCAGTGTTTATTGACATATTTCGGAACTATTACATATAGTTCTATCGTTCTACCCAAGTGTCGGCCTATTCCAAAAGTAATGCTAGAAATGTCCCTTTCATTTGATTAATTGTATTTATACATTGTTTTACAGATGGTACGGTGCAAACATAGACTGGCATGGAGTGTTTCCATTCTTTTGATGAAGGTTGTAGACGTTTAAAACTTCCATTTTGCAAAACCATATACCTCATACTATGAGCGAGTCGATTGCATTTGACTTCAAAGCCATCAAAGACAATATTGGTGTTGTACCATGGCTGGATTGTTGGGCAGTAAAGGCCAGATGAAAGCATATGAACTCTGCTTTATACATTACATACCACTGTTTTGTTAGGGTGTGTCTCCTTGGGTGCATGTAAGAAATTCTGAAAATCCTGAAATACCGTACCGAAAAAGTGTCAATTTATATAGAGAAAATAAAGAAAAACTTACTTTCTGGAAGACTGAAAATCCTGAAATCAGGTACATACCTAAAAACCTGCACCAAAGTATCTCTGTGGGCTTAAGAATATTTTCATCATTTCTGTTGATTACATATTAGGCAAGTATCTCTGTTGGCTTAAGAATATTTTCATCATTTCTGTTGATTACATATTAGGCAAGTATCTCTGTGGGCTTAAGAATATTTTTATCATTTCTGTTGATTACATATTGCCTAATATGGATGTCTGGTATTACTTGGATAAATAAACCTGTTTACTTCATGAATAAACACAAGCTATACAACACATGTGACATTATGCTAGCTCAGAGATGATCCACCTTTTTGTTTGTTGAAGGTTTCTTGTCGAAGGTTTCGAGCGCATTAATGTGTGGTTATTTACCATTACAGTATTTATACTAAGTCATTAATAAAAAACTGATGTAACATAAATTCTTGATGATAGATTACAAGTAATGCGCTATTTGCTTGTGCAAACATATTTATATTCTAAATGACAAATAATGACCCATTTGCTCGTGCAAATTGATTAACGTTCTAAATGACCAATAATGTGCTATTTGATTAATGCACTTCAGCTTGTGTGCTAATTGATTAATGCAGTATTTGTTTAAGTATTGTTTTACAGCATATACATCTTACTGCATACCCTAAAGCGCTCGACTGTCAAGAACTTCTTTATTATGATTTGTTTTTCAAGCATCGGGTCTGTGATTTGTTTTGAATCAATTATCTGGATTTTAATCTTTATAGAATGTGTTATTTTTAAAGATCTGTGATGTTTTTTTATTGATTGTGCATATATTTTATTGTAATAATTTGTTACAATCTCAGTATTACATTTTGTATTGTATTTTTACAAACAGTATACAATCATGTCGATATTTTATATTACAAAATGTACCATATTCGTTAAAGTATTGCCCACACTTTAACATCCCACATGCATTACCAAAAAATGGATGTGGCATGCCTCCTTTACAGTTTAGACATGCTCTATGTCTCCGATCAGCCATTGTATTTTTGGTGTATTTTTCACAATTTTTTGTATCAGATACATACTAATTGTCCTACCATATGCTCAGTTGTACAGTAAAAAATGGTGATTTTTTTACACTAATGATTATATGTGTCAAAATTGACATATTTACCTGGTAACTGCACACAATAAATTAGTTATCCTCACAGGCTTATCTATAATAGTGTGCAAATACCGTGTAGTTGTGTATTTATTGTCAAGTCAATAAAATTGCACTAAATCGTGCTTTAATCGTGTACTCTTTGCCATATATAAACGCTCATCTATTTTTCTGTATCAGGGGTTTAACTTCAGCAACTTTGAGGCGTGCTCGTTATCTTTGATACTGTTCCCTGCTTAATGGGACCAACTAATTTCCATCAATTACAGAGGACCAATTAGGCAAAGCTTTATAGTGAGGTTGGTCATCATGAGTAGATAACCCCTATTGATGGCCCCTAGATTTTAGGTCAAGGTCACCGTGACTTTTTAACATAAACAGGTGTTCAACTGAGGCTTAATGCCCAATGCTGTAAACAAATCGTAAGTATGCTTTGGTTGCCATTAGCACACACCCCTACACCAAATCACAGTTCAGTTATTGTTCTACTGCTAAAATTCTTCTTATGAAATTTCAAATGATTTCCAGATTAATACGAAACTGTAGGACCCCTGCATAAATAAATTTGACTGCCACGGGGCATACATGATTTACCCTATCTCTTGTTTGTCCCGGTGTTTCAACCGCTATTCTGGTTATTCTGCAGCAATTTAGATTCTCTTATTTTTGTAGGAATCTATTTGCAGCAGAGTAAACTCCCTTGTGTTTTTGAAAAACTGGTTTTCATAGAAGTTCATTGTTAACGCAAAATAATATTCAGTATCAAATATTTTGTTATGTTGCTAAATAGCTATTTCTATTGTATGTGTTTATTTGTTGTTGAAGGTTGTTGGTTTTAGATGTTTGTGACGTTTGAGTATTATCCTATTTTCACAGTATTGTCATTTTTTATCGAGTTTTTTTTTGTTATATAAGAGGTTATTTTTCTTTTTTCTCCAATTTTGTTGTTTTTCTAGGATGCAAATAGAACTATTTATCACTTTATTGTTTTGTTATGTTAATTTGTTTTGTGCGGCGGGGTGTTGTCCTAAATTATAAACTTGTGTTCATTTACAATCGTGTATCTACATTCATGTTGACTGAGTGCTAATCTTTGTGCAGGGAGATCTTCTTTTACCTGGAAAGACGGCATTATACCAAATGCATCACATGAAATTTAGCAGCAGAGTAGATGATATTTAAATATTTAACACTGTTACATAATCAGTTTTGTTCAGTTAATGTAAGACGGACATGAAAATTGATTTATTGACCCTTATCAAAAGTTGAGTAGTATATGAGTTCCTCCACCCGTATTTGAACCTTGGTCGCCAGATTAGACAGTAAGCCAAGCCTGCTAACCATCGAGCTACGGAGGCACACAAAACTTTTAGGTGTATCTATTATTATTCCCAAAGATAATAAGTATGTAGGGGCTATATTGGAGTCAGTCCATCGGTGTAGACATGATTTGTCCCCACACTATTGCTCTGTAACCGTTGATGACATTTCACAAGACAAGGTAACTTTACTGTACCAGGGCAATGTCTTTGTGTATTCAGCAATATTTGTGATAGCTCTTGTTTCAAGGTGTGTATTAAACAGTTCTTGGTAAATTTGTTACAAATTGTGTTACATTTCTTGGTAAATTTGTTACAAATTGTGTTACATTAATTAATAAATATACACTAAATATGTTGATCATATAATTGTATGAAATCTGTATGTTTGTTATAGTACAGAGATGTTAACCTGATCCTGACCTTTATGCATGAATATATTACAACGTTCTTACATTGATTATATAATTTCAATTTCTGCGAGCAGATCGTGCAATGTTGACTGCATGTAGATTGTGTTTGCCTTACTATTCAAATCTTGTGTGCATTTGTAATTCTTCCTGCGAATGAAAACATTCAGCCGGGATAAATTTACCATAGACAAGTAATCAGCTGATAAATTATGCTAATAGAAAGTAAGAGGATAAGGTTGATATCTCTGCACTAAACTATCATGATTAGATATTTGTCTATGCAAGAAATGTTTGTGAATTCGAGTTTGTGAGAAATGCCAGAGGTCAGACATCACATGATCAGAGGTCACATGATCAGTCATCACATGATCAGAGGTCACATGATCAGTCATCACATGATCAAAGGTCACATGACATGTTTTATTTTATGTTTGCTTGTTACTTATATTCTGTGTAATGTGCTGTGTACATGTAGCAGATGTTTATTATTTGCACCATTGTTTTCATATAGGGGTTGTGCTGTTAGTGGAGATATAGATTGGTGATGTGTGAATAGTTTCCATGCTTATTTTGTGTATCATGCTAAGCCTAGGTCCCACTGAGGAATTTAACATCGGAGATATTCTCCCGATTTCTTCTGATACTACCCGATTCATCACAATTCCTTCCGATATCACAAACTGTCTCATGACTTCTCTGAAGCTTCCCCTAGACCACAAGGAACCTGTTCCCGATGTCCTGAATGCTCATTAATTTCAATCAGAAGTACATTGCCGAGGCAAAAAATGTTCAGTGGGACCTAAGCTTTACATGATAACATCAAGTATTTCAGTAGTGAAAGTTTACGTAGGTATTTATCATATGAATGTGAAACTGTTAAAACATATTGCATCATTGTAAGAAAGTTTTCATTTCCAAAATAAACAAATTTGTCTTTGTGGAAATATCCTATTGACTTTGTTAATATTTAGCTGGCAGAAAAGAGTAAGGTCGTCAGTGCTATTTAAGACCTTAAATGACATAAACATATTCAAAATCTGCATCACAAGGCCCATCTTAGGAACCTATTTTCATCAAAATCCGAAGATGTCATGTTGACTAAATTGAAGTAGAAAAAGCTTGTTTTTCCCTTAGTAAAGATTAGTTTTCCGACAGTTTTTCGTTGTTTTCTCAAAATGGCACTTTTGCACTTACGTCCTTACTCTTCAAAGCCAGTGATTTATATTTACAACTTATGAACAAAGTTTTGTTTAAAACTGTATGCAGTAACAATTTGTTCACTAAACAATTACTAATATTAAATTCCAATAAAATATTTTATATGCGTTGTTTTGCTACTGTTACATCAATATTAAATATATTTTATAGCTAATCTGTGGTATTGTTTTTCTACTTCTAGTATAAAACTAGAACTGCCACAGAGTGACTAATGATACCCCCACATACTGCTTTGTCACAAATGATTGCAAACCACATCCATAAAAACTGTTAGATGGTGGACAACAAATGTACAGTTATTTTTAAATTCAACAATATATGATGAAGTTATGGTCCAAGACAACATAAATTATAGGGGTGGGCCGATGCATTGAAATATCGATGCATTGCGATCACGAGCGACCCGATAGTATGGATCGATAGTAAAAGTCTCAATCCAATAACTATCGCCGATAGTTAGCTTAACTATCGATAGTTACGATAGTTTCCTTTTTATTAATAAAGTTGATTATTGATTTAATACAACTTCCTTTCTCGTTAAAAAAACTAATTTTAAATAATCCAATGCATCAAAACTGCCACAAAGGACCAATATCACAATCGTTCATGTTCTATTTTAGTCCAATTCATTTTAAATAATTTCCACAAATAGTAGATTAGTATGTTTTACAACTAAGTGATATCTTCCACAGTGCAAATTTGCATTTACAAGTTAATCTCCAGTTTTCAAATCTTGGCAATTACTATTGCAATAGTATCGCAATAGTGTCCAGCAATACAATAGTATCACAATAGTACTTTCAGTAATAGCAATAGTATTGCAATAGTCAAAAATGGACTCAATAGTCCCCCCTAATAAATTATGGTCATTTCTGTCCTTTGAACTCTTAAGTTTGACCTTGACCTTTGTGATATTGAAATAATTGTTTTTTATGCCACATCGTTGGATAGGGGTGAACAAATTGTGCCAAATTATTTTAAAATCCCACAATAAATGACTTAGTTATGGGCTCGACAAACTCAATTATGGCCATTTTTGACTGTTGTATTCCAAGTGTGACCTTTGAAATATTGATGTAATTGTTTCGCATGACCGTCTGGTAGTAGTGAACATTTGTGCTAAACTATTTTCAAATTTCACAATAAATGACTTAGTTATGCACCGGACAAGCTCAATTATGTCCATTTTTGACCTTTCAACTCCAAGTGTGACCTTGACCTTTGAGATATTGACGTAATTATTTAGCTTGACACACCGTCTCATCAAGGCCAACAAATGTACTAAGTTATTCAAAAATCCTTCAATGCATACAGAAGATACAGCCTGGAAAAACTTTGGGACAGACGGACCGACAAAGGGACTCCTATATAGCCCCCCCCCCCCACTTCAGTAGTAGGGGTATAATTATTTGAGGGAATAATGGAATATTTCTGTTAAGACAGTATTACTAATTTTATTTTCTGCTTATATAATATCTATTTTGGAAATGTTCACATGTACATATTACGAAAATAAACAAATATACATTCTAAAATTGAACAGATCAGATTTTTCACTAAGAATTAGTTCAAAACACCGATTTCTTTTTTCTTAAACATACTTATCCCATTTTCCCTCTCTAATGCAATAGTGTTTATGGCTTTCCCAGTAACAAGTTTCATCAAAAAGACAATACAAATACAGCTAAGTTATTTGTACCTTTAATACAGTAAAAGCATGTACAATAAAATACAAAACAGTGTTCAATACATGTACCTGGTATATTAACTATAGAGAGGTTGCGAAAAGAACGTGTAAAATCATGTGACACTCGTAGCATGATTTCTTCATGAATCAGTAATGAGTGTTTATATAAACTCAATGAGTTCACGGGCGGTGTAATATTGTTTCCCGTACCTGTGTGACATGGTAGCGCATTATATTTTCGTCTGTCACACATCAGTAAATTGTAGAAACTACACAAACCTGGATGACGAAATACCAAAATAGTATTTGCATAAACATACACATTCAATTTCGAGAACTGTCTAATAGCCTGTAACAACAAAGACAACTGGATATAGTTTTATCAAAGCACTTACGGAAAAATTTACTTACAATGGAATATAAATTCTTTATACTCAACTTACAACTATTTAAGTGTGGTAAATGGAGCTGTGATACTAATAATGATTTAATTAATAAATTCCTACAACTCATATCCGTCCCCAATTTTCAGTTGTTAAATTATAAATAATTAAAATTTGAGGGCAAGTTAAAGATTCCCGTAAGTATTTTGATAAAACTGTACCCTGATCTTTACAACTGAACATTACCTATATACAAACCACCTACAATTATACGTACAGTACACAGCCATTGCTAGATTTCACGATAATACAGTACAACCTCGGTAGAGTAACACCCTTTGGGAACTGCAAATATTCACCATTGCTTAGAGGTTGTTGCTTTACAGAGGTTACATACATTGCAAATAGCAGCTCAGGGAAATTTTGAATGTAATGTTATAGAGAGCTGTCAAAAGTTCCCTCTGGAGAGGTTGTACTGTACATATTCATAAATTAATCAATTATCTGAGACTGAGAATTAGCTTTAATATGATATCATATAATTGTTCCAATGACTGCAATAATCAAAATGGCCAAACATACTGCAGAAGTCAGGGCTTTGGCTGCCTTTCACATTTGTTACTGTTAGCGAACAAATAGGAAGTGGAGTCAATAATAAAGAATTTCTGTAATTCATTGCAAAGACATTGTGGTGAGCCCTCACACAAGAATCTAACATCATGACCGAAAATCACTGTCCCGACACATTCAACTTATCCAGCTTCAAGCATCAATATGTTAAATAGCAATTAAACTGACATGCACGTACACACAAACTACTACACTTTCTCCAGTATTTCCACATGCATGTACACACAAACTACTACAATTGCTCAATGATTTCCTGTGTTTGTTCTTGTACATTCCTTTCAAACATATCTTTTAAAATCACCATACTATTGTTATATTTAAGTTCATTTAATCTCGCTGCGTTTATCCAAGACTGACGAACATTCTTCCAGCGATCCATGTGACGTAATAACAATTCCTCTGGTGCAGGATTCAAATCTGGGTCCTGAGAAAGAAAAAAGATTTGCAAAATACAGTGCAACCCTCTTTTGAAACAAGAGCACCGCCTACGAGTGTTGGACGCTCGACTTTCTCATACTCTTGCTCATCTGTGAGTGAAGTTCTAAGATTAACAAGGGCATATAACTCCATAAATATATGTCACAGGGTTACTAGCCTTGTCAGTATGGACTCAAATTGTGATGTTGAATAACCATGTTGAGTTTCAAGTGGACACCTTAGAGTCTTTGAGAAAATGACGCTGACAATAAACTTAACCAAGGCATACACAGACGCCCACGATCCTGTCAAGACAATAAAAAGTTGAGCTAAAAACCTCATTAACCTAACTCACAAATAAGCTGCAAACTTGAATATACAGAATTGTAACCAAAATTAGATGCATTCTTTTACACAGTTTTAGACATTTTGACTGCTGGGCAAGTGACTGATTGGCAATTTTACACAATGAATTTTTGCATCAGACTTTTTTCTTTGAATTTTCTCCAGTTTTTGACCAGCGTCCAAATCACAGCTGCATGCAATACTTTGGCAAATATGGTAACATAAATAAGCAAACATTTACATTACCTTATGTATATCTAGTGGAGGATCAGCTGATAGGAGAGGTGGGGGTATTCTGGTATCCTGGAATCCAGAGCCACGTTCAAACTTTAACTTGATCGGTGATGGCATTTTAAACACACTTTCAGCATCATCCTGTAATAATGAAGTTATCATGGAGAACATGGTCATGATGTCTTCTCATTATAGCAGGGGCACATTTTAGACTGACATTTGTTGTTTACATTTTGAAAATGATCACAAATATTAGTTTGATTTGCTACATGAAGCATGCATGGTATTGTCATACAAGTACAAATAAAGTGGAAACTGCATTTAAACTTAATGCTAGTCAAAAGTGTGGGCAAGGAAAATCTCCCTCATTTTATTGAAATTTCCTGCATTTCCATCACCAATCTCACACAAAGGGTTCTAAAAAACATGTCATGTATGAATCATCTCATACCCTTCAGGAAAGAGTAAAGACTCCTCAGTATACATCAGGACTGCTATTTCAATACATGTATCAAAGCCTAGTAATTTGGTGCATAATTATCAGTATTTTGGTAATGACAGAATTTATTTAGTTTCATGATTTTTACACAATATTTCCATGGATAGGTTACTCTTATAACATAGAGTCTTTTTAGACTATCTTACATCAACCTTTTTATCTGCACTCTTTTACACCAAATTCATACCTTTTCATCTGCACTACTTTACACCAAATTCATACCTTTTCATCTGCACTATTTTACACCAAATTCATACCTTTTCATCTGCACTACTTTACACCAAACTCATACCTTTTCATCTGCACTACTTTACACCAAATTCATACCTTTTCATCTGGACAATTTTACACCAAATTCATACCTTTTCATCTGCACTATTTTACATCAAAGTCTTACCTTTTCTTCTGCATTATTTTACACCAAATTCATACATTTCCATCTGCATTGGTCTATTTTACATCAAATTCATACCTTTTCTTCTGCACTATTTTACACCAAATTCATACCTTTTCATCTGCACTATTTTACACCAAATTCATACCTTTTCATCTGCACTACTTTACACCAAATTCATACCTTTTCATCTGGACTATTTTACACCAAATTCATACCTTTTCATCTGCACTATTTTACATCAAAGTCTTACCTTTTCTTCTGCATTATTTTACACCAAATTCATACATTTCCATCTGCATTGGTCTATTTTGAATCAAATTTATTCCTTTTTTTCTGCACTATTTTACACCAAATTCATACCTTTTCATCTGCACTGGTCCATTTTTTCATCAAAGTCATACATTTTCTTCTGCACTACCTTACCCCAAATTCATACCTTTTCATCAGCACTATTTTACACCAAATTCCTACCTTTTCATCTGCACTATTTTACACCAAATTCCTACCTTTTCATCAGCACTATTTTACACCAAATTCCTACCTTTTCATCTGCACTATTTTACACCAAATTTCTACCTTTTCATCAGCACTATTTTACACCAAATTCCTACCTTTTCATCAGCACTATTGTCATCTTGAGATGACTCATCATCTTTTGAGTTCTGGTCTTTCATCCAAGCACGAGCAATAGGATATAAAGGTGTGTTCTCATTGAACTGAGCCATATCAACACTTCGATCAAACAACTTCATCACATAGGCTGTATCTGTAGGATATAAATACGGGTATAGATATATACATGTACACAGGGGTTTTACTGAGGCATAATCAGGCCTGGTAATAAGCAATCATGGTCAGACCTGAAAATCACAGTCTCAAAGCCTGAAACTCTATATTTTAAAATAAACATTGAAGGAAAATTCAGGATTCAAAAACCTGAAATCACACAGGCCTGAAAAATACCAGGCCTGATAATGCACAATCCTGAAAATGAGACACAAGTCTGTTTAGTTTTGTCTAAGAAAGCACCCAAATATCTTATGGATTTGTTAGATTTGATTTCCTCACCAGCAACATTAATAACCGTAGTGGAACACTTCTTCTGCCAAACTTAATGAATTCAGTTTTGGAATTGTTCATTTTTAGTTTGTTTTCATTCATACAAGAATTGATCTTCCAGTTCTTTGATTGAGTGTAACTCACTGTTCACTGAATCTGGCCGGAAACGTTTATTGGCAATATGGTCATCAGTAAACCCATAAACAGATATACTTGGTGGAATAATGTCAAATAGTGTACCAGCATAAGTAAGATAAAGCCACGGACCTAAACAACTACCTTGCTGATCGCTACATTGCAAAAAATGTGGCGATGATAGAGTTGAATTAACACTGACTCGACAACTGCGTGGTCTGAGATAGGAATCGATCCAATTTAAGGCCGTATTACATACACCATACTGATTTAAAAGTACTTCTAGTAGTATGTCGTGGTCCACTGTGTCGAAAGCTGCACTAAGGTCAATTGCAATTAATGCAGAAACCTCTTGATTCTCCATTCCGTCAAGCAAGTCATTTACTAGTCTAAGCAATGCAGACTCACATGAGTGATTACGTCTATAAGCAGACTGATTCTTAGGAAGTAGATCATTGGAATTAACATGAGTATTCAGTCGTAAAAGAACAGCTTTCTCAATTAGCTTCGACAGAAATGACAAGTTACTAACAGGTCTATAATTAGCAAATTGAAGTTCCAGTCCGACTTTCTTTAGAAGAGGTCTGACAACAGCTTCTTTCCATTTGGATGGACATATGCCTTGTTGCAAAGAAAGATTGACCAATTTGGTGATAACCGGCAATAATTCTGATAGGTTAGATTTTAATACATTTGTTGGTAAACAATCAAGTTCACACGATTTGGTATTCAGTTCACTGATAAGAGTTTTCACTTCCTTTTCAGTGAGGTCATGAAAATTATCAATAGATGGTACATCTTTCGTCGATGGTTTAAAGTTTGTTTACATCAATCCAAACAATTTTATTTATATACAAACAATGCCAGCCATTCAGATCGATTCTGATTGAAACTTTGTCTACATGTCCGTCGGACTGACAGCCTAGTTTGCCTAACTCCTGACTTACGATGGTATTTAGATCCCGGCTCAGCTGCATCATTTGTACCATGTTTTCTCTTCCTTTTCTTTGATCTGACACCGCTAGTTGAAGGTACGATACGTTTATCTGGTGAAGCAGCTGGTGATCCACTACTTCGTACAACTTGTACAGTCACAGGTAGGGGCAAATCTGTATCATCATCACTTTCTGCCGTACTACAAACATGTAGATCAAGTGGTATTAGTCGGGTGATTTTATAGCCGTTTATAGGAAATCTTCCCTTCTTTTTTCCCCAATTTCATACAAAAATTCCCAATTCAGATTAAATCAACTGATTTTCCAGTATAAAACCACCAGCACAGCTATAAAGTTGGGTATAAAAATACTAATGTACAGTTAACAAGTAATTAAGAATTGCAACTTGCCAAGCAATACAGAAGTCCCCTACCAGTTTTAAGCCATTTTCAATGTTTCTGTTGCTTTTATGGTGGCCATAATTATAGTCTTTTTGGTCTACTGACCTCAAAATCCATAGGGATCTTCTACTGTTGATGATTAACAATGATCAATAATGACCTCCCAGGTGTACCACTAGCTTGTGAATCTGAAGGGTCATTTTGATAGTTTTTAAATGACCCTTCAAACCAAAGCCTTGAAGGCTTTTTTTGGAAATTTCAAGGGTCACAACCCCCTACTTCAGAGTTAAATGGAACCCCTGGAGTGATGTATTATGCTACGAGGAACGAGAATTGGGACAGACAGATTGAATGACCGTCATATGCTTAGCTGCTCTTCAGAAACCAACCTTTCAAAGCTATCATCTTTCCTGTCCACCAATGATTGTAATGTTGCATCTAATCTGGTTCTAGCATTGCTCACCTCTGAAAACAAACAAGTCAGACATCTTTAATTATTACATCGATCTGTAGTTGATATCTAGAAAGTATTGTCTATAGGAAATAAGACTTTTTACATAATTATTGAAGGATTGAACGAGAAATCCACAAAAAATTACTTTCCTATGGTTAATACATCATCAAAGACTTTCAAGGCGCGATTTATTTCATTAAGTTTAAATTTTAACATAATCTAAAAATATAACGTGTACACAATGACGCTTTACAGTACAACCACGTCTCCACACGCGTGAGTTTTACATATGACATCACTGTGTAACTCTTGTGAATTAACGCTTTATATGGCGAGGACTAAGTTCTCTGTGCTTTAAAATTCTTTTTGGATTAACCACATATTTTTTATTCAGGATCAGAGCTACAGATAAACTGCGTATTTGGGTAATTACCCAATTAATTATCTTAAAAACCCAATAGATTTTGAGAAGAGGGAGTAATAAAAAGCAAAGACAATTTGAAATACCCAAATAGAAAAGGATGTTATAGTGAAAAATAGTACATAAAAGCTTATTTACCCTTTGAGTTTTATTAAATACCCAATTAAAATTTGTCAAAACCCGATCAAAATTGAAACTAGGGGGTAAAATACCCAGTAGACTAAAACCTTATCTGTAACTCTGGAGGATTAAACATGCTAATCCACAGGTTAAATTGGTAAATAAAGGTTAGTTAGATCTGGTGATTAGCGCGCGTTTATTTCCCACAAAATCCTGAGAAAAATGTGCGTTAAAGCATGCATGTTAATTAAACTTTGAAGTTTAAGAATTAATTGATAAAAAACTTATGTTAAACATTTCTCTTGAAATTCACAAGTGTCCAGTTTTTACTTGACTTGATCAAATTCACGGACAATCTCTGTGATCTTATTTGCTTTGATGAATGCCAATTAACTATTCACATGTTGCTTATAAAATGTGTGAAGGCAAGTCACAATCTCATTGGTTGATAGCCGCTGCAGATGACAAGCGACAAGACCCGCCTCCGATGTTATTAAAGAGTGTTTTATGGGTGATTGACGTATTTGATTAATATTCAACTTGTCGCGTTGTTTATTACTCAACTGACCCAGTTTTTTCAAACATGTAAGAAATTAAAAAGGGCAGGGCGGCTTTGATCACAAAAGGGCACTGCATGGCGCAGGAAAAGGGCAGCACGGCATCGCGTCCTGCTATTAGTATTATCGTCTAGCTGGGGCACTGATTAGTCCCATAAATAAGACTCTACGTTAGTACGTATGTTCCACAGTACTATAGAGTCTCATAGTTTTGAACTTAGCTGTCTTTAGCAAAATTTTATTTCCGAATTGAACGACTTATTCGGGATTAAACAGTTGAATCGACCGCAGTAAAGCTTATTTCAATCATAAAGTACCAAAAACAGCGTTAAACACACCTTTAAACAACCAATATTAGATGAAATGTGTGTCTGACATCTGTCGCGATTCACTTCCGTTTTAAAAACGAAAGTTACCTACAGTTGACAAATTCGTTTTAGACGAAATAATTATTCGGTACGGAGTAGTCGTTCTTGACCGTCTATAATGTAGGCCTTTTTTTAGTCGGATACTGGGTTTTAGTAATAGCCACTTTTCGTCCAATCAAAATTCTTACAAATGTCAGAACAACAACTTTCGGAATACATCGGCTCTGTTCGACGGCTTCAATGGCGTAAATAAGGACATTTCAGTAGTGAAATGAAACAGGAATAATTTATGTATCAATGAGGTTAATGTTCTAGCAATAATTTGTTTTCAATGATAGAAAAGGCATTAATGAAGGCATGTGTGGTCTGCCTTTACTTTGTATTGCTTTTAAAGGCTCACAATCGGTCACCAAACAGCGACAAAGAATCGTGTCGCAAAGTGCTACATACAACTACTCGGGAGCCGGTGAGACCTAACGTCATGTAATGTAATGAAATGATACGTTTGGTCTCTGTTGGGACTAGGGCACTGATGTAACCCCCCCAGACATAATTGGAGCACATAGGCAGATAAATCTGTTAAATAGCACGGATATACGAGACACTAGGATATATAGTACGATATTGCCCCAGAGTTGGATCTGTACTAAACAGGAAGAAGAAGAAGGGATATAGACTATATTCATCAGTGTTCATCCGAAAATGTTTTGTCCGAAAATCTAGCACACGGTGAGCACATTCTTTCAATTAACAAGAGCTTATACACGTGTCAAAATGCTTTTACCTTTTGTGTACATAGACTTCACAATTTTTCCTTTGTTTGTTACATACATAACGAATGGTTTTCGATAGTAAAACCATGTAAAAGACAAATTTAGAAAATGTTTCAAAACATCCGCTTTTTGGGTCCAGTATATAAGTCATCTAATACGCTGATATCGTTGTCATCGTTGAATGAAGAGCAGGTGCCCTATCGGACTGTATGAAGCTCAGTGGCTATTAACAATTGCGTAAAATAAAAATGCTTATTTAAATTGTAGGCCTCAGGTGGAAGTAGGAGTGCAAAGATGTATTTTTAGACCTTTGATGGATGGATGTAAGAACATTGAACGATGACAGCGATATCAGGCGACTACTAAAAGGCGGTACCGGTATTCTCCGGTACCGGGATTCTCCGGTATCATATTGTATATTGTATTGTATATTGTACGGGGTACTCTAATGTAATCATGACTGACACCTTTTTGAATGGCTAGTTATAATCCAATTAAAGGATTAGTGAAGAAGTGTGACGGGTTATGATAGGTTAAGTGTAGTGTACAGTTTGAACATAGACAGAATTAAAATTAATTTTTTAATATATATTTATAGATCTACAAGAATTTTGTAAAAATGTTTTTTTAAGAAGTTATCATACAAGACTTTTGTAAAAAGTTTTTTTTGGGGTTTAATTCTGTTTATATGCTTTGAAACATGCATTGATTAAGCCATGGCTTTCACAGTTTTTTAACTCATGAAAAATAATAATATATCGAGTGACCAATTAAGTTCACAGATATCGCAATTGATGTAAATGATTTAATTCGGAAAGCCACGGTACTTGGTTATATGAAATATCACTTCTTTCAGACTTGCAGTCAATAAATATAGGCGATTTTATTGGTGACGTTAAAGGTGGTATTTCGATATTCAATGTTTCTGTTGAAATGTTCAAATTATCGTTAGAGTCTGGTTCATACTCAATCTTAATTCGTTTATTTGATTGAGTTTCTGTACTCGGTGATTGTCTTTTAATATCGACAATTTCAGGAGATTTAGGAGATTTTATCGGTGACGTTAAAGATGGTATTTCGATATTCAATGTTTCTGTTGAAATGTTCTTACAATCGTTAGAGTCATGTTCAATCTTAATTCGTTTTTTGGACTGAGTACTCGGTGATAAAGCAATATATTCTGAGTTCGAGTTTAATTGTTCGTTAGCCAATCGTGAGTCTGGTGCGGGAAGTATGTTTTCATAGTCGGATGGCTTCGGCTTTTTCTGACCCATTTTCTTTTGATTATTTGGTCTATTTTTGTATCGCATTAAACTAATTAGCTTTCTTTCCTGTAGATCAGGTTTTGTTTTTATCCCAATACTTTTTTTAGCTGCAATTATATGGTAACACGTATTAGTAGATGGACACTGGCAAGTTTCCTTTGGGAACAAAGTTACTGAATATATTGTATCACCCACCCCCCGAACCATAAAAGCGTTCATGTCTGAAACTAAGCGTACCCCGTCATTTTTCAAAACCTTTTCAGCCAGATCTTCCTGTGTGCACCAATTTTGATCATTTTTCACATCTAAGTCTTGTGCAATTTGATTTATTGCATCAATCTCCGCTAATTCATTATTTGCTTGCAGTACATTTTTTACAGTTTCTATTATATCATTTGGTTTAACTACTTTGTGTGGGAATTTTAATTCTGCAAGTGGTAAAGAAAAATGTTCATGTTTGTTTTTTAGCACAAAATTACCCAGATTTGCCCTGTTTGTTCTTCTTTTATTGAGGCTAAAAGAAAACACCGCTTCTATGTTGTTCATACTTGTTGACGGGTGTTTAATAATATTAAACACGCTCACAATTTCCACATTCATGTGTACAAAAAATACTTTTTTAAGTAAAAATATAAATCTTATAGTCATCGGTGAAATAAGACATTTTCTGCAAACACCCATTTGCATTATGTATAATTAGTTTATCCCCCCGCGCCGCAGGCATGTTTCAAATATACAACATAATTAATGTACTGTATAACAGGCAATATACAACGTGATTAACTATCAATACCGGGATTTTATATGGGATACCGGCCGATACCTCAGAGTACCGTTGTTTAGTAGTCGCCGCGATATCAGCGAATTAGATAAGTTTTAGACTGGACCCAAAAGCGGCTTTTTCATCGTTCCTGAGCCACCTATCCGATTAGTCCATTTTAGCAGGTATAGATCTAGTTATTTATTATGTTCGGAGGTCATTACAGTATTGACGTTCGATGTGTGCACCCAAACGCAAAGCAATGTACCATTTTATAGAGTTGTTGTTGTTGTATGTTCATTATTGTTGATGTACCCGGAAGTAAGAAGTTGAAATCGAAAACGAAAGTAAACCAGTCAATTTGACTGTTAACACTCTAGAGGCCACAGTTTTCACTTAATCTTTATGAAACTTGGTCACAATGTTTGTCTCTATGAAATTTAGGCTAAGAACGTAATTGGGTCATCTGGAGTCAAAAACTAGGTCAAATCAAAGAAAAACCTTGTTATACTCTAGAGGTCTCATTTTTTGACATAATCTTAATGAAACTTGGTCACAATCTGAACCTTTATAAAAACTAGGTCAAGTTCGGAACTTGGTCACCTGGGGTCAAAAACTAGGTCACAAGGTCACTTTGAAGAAAAACCTTGTTAACACTTAAAAGATCACATTTGTTACCTTATATTTATGCAACTTGGTCACAATGTTTGTCTCTATGAAATCTAGGTCAAGTTTGTTACTGGTTCATCTGGGGTCAAAAACTAGGTCACTAGGTCAAATCAAAGAAAAAAACACTCTAGAGGTCACCTTTTTGACATTATCTTTATTAAACTTTATCACAATGTGAAACTCTATGAAATCTAGGTAAAGTTCGCAACTGGGTCACGGTCCAGGGACGTATTTGGTGGGGGGGCTTTGGGGCTGAAGCCCCCCCAGCTGTCTGGCTATATACCATTTTGAATGAATGAACTGGGGGCTAACTAAATCACTTGGCATCTACCATACTGGTAGTGACCTGTATATTGGATAGTCTATATGACATCCTGTGTATAGATTGTTTAGCCCCCAGGCATAACAGGACCTACTGCTGTGGAGGTGTGATTTGTGCAACTGATAAAAAATTAAGTGTGTTGACAGCGATTTTTTTCCTTCTTTGTTTGCTACCGGTAAACGGTACCTTCCCAATTTGAAAAGGCTATAATTTTCCCAAATTTGAAAGAGAAATTCCCAATGAACATTTAAAAAAAATTTATTTCAAAATCGGACATAAAATGACAAAGTTATGAGCATTTTTGACAAAGAGGTCAAGCATAAAAGTTTACAGCAACCAGTAAACAGTCACATGTAATCTCTTTTTCTGTTTTATTTGGCCTTTCTACTTTATGAAAATTCCCAATTTCAAGTTGTCACAACGCGAAATTCCCAATCTGATCGGACCCGGAACCTTTCCCAAAGAAGCGAAAAAAATCACTGGTTGATTAAAGATTGTCAGGCAGAGCATACACAATATGATATCAATAGTTATCACTATTTAATCCCATTAAATTAGAGCATGATGATTAAACATAAAGTTTGACTTGAAGAACTTGCATAAAATCATTACAGTGATAAAAATTAATGTATATTTGTTATTGCTTGTTGCATGATTAATTAGGATTTCTATAGTATTAAATGTGTGAATGGAAAGTAATGATCACATTATTGAAATATTTTTAAATATTCATTAATTTCATTTAAACTTGTTTGATACGGTAAATTAAATGGAATACATTTATATCCAAATATTAAAGTTGAAAATGTATATAGTGCAGGAAATCGCATAACATTATTATCTTTTTTTTATTCATGTATGTTTAAATTTTGATTTCTTATTAATTAATGGTAACATGAAACATATTAACATTTTTAAATGTTTATCTAGAGCTAATAAATACAAATGTAGTACTACATTATTATTTTTAGGCCTAATTTTAAAGTTAAAAGTGCAGGAAATTGCACCATTTTTATTCAAATATAGAAAAAATCTTCGCAGGGAGGGGTGTTAAAAAAATTCATGTTTGTATAAATTTGGATTTTTTAATAATTAAATTAATGTTAGAACGGTAAAACATGAATGATCAAATTATTTAATTTATTCATTTTTTTAATGTTCATTTAATATAATTAGTAGCACTACTAAAAGTGCAGGAAATTGCACCATTTTTATTAAAACATTGAAAAAATCTTCGCCGGGAGGGGTCACCCATCCTGTTACCACCCCATCTCAGCAACCCCAGTTGGACCTCCTCTGGATACGGCCCTGGTCACCTGGGGTCAAAAACTAGGTCACTAGGTCACATTGAAGAAAAACCTTGTTAATACTCTAAAGGTCACATTTTTGACCTAATCTTTATGAAACTTCGTAATAATGTTTGTCAATTAAAAAAAACCTTGTTGACAGGCTAGAGGTCACATTTTTGACATAATATTAATGAAACTTGGTCACAGTGTGAACCTTTATAAAATCTAGGTCAAGTTCATAACTGGGTCATCTGGGGTAAAAAACTAGGTCACCAGATTACATCAAAGAAAAACCTTGTTTATACTCTAGAGGTCACATTTATTTACCTCATCTTAATAAAACCTGGCCATAAAGTGTGTATTCGTAAAATCTACAAATGTACATCAAATATTAAGGTCATATCATATCAAATACTGATTCTGCCTTAAATGCTAGTCATCAGGTGAGCGCTTTAGGGCCAAATGGCCCTCTTGTTGTAATCAAACAAGCAGTCGGCCACATACACTTGGGGTCTCGACCATGCCCCCTCCGGCTACAAGCGTGGATATATTTTTATTCTTCTTTCAATAGATATGGAGGGCTCTCTCTGGAGCATCAGCGCACATGTATTCATGTGACTATTAGGATAGTCGCGATTATTGTACCTAGTTGCTCTATACGATATATGCCGCGACCACCCTGACGTATATTCGGAATGTCTTGCACATTGCCGCTCAATTAATTCTGTTATCCATCTTCTGGCAACTATTAAAATTGTGCAATTTGCTCCACTTTAAGCTTTTAAAATCAGAAGTCAAGGTACTAAAATTGTACTGCTGCATCAACAGAAAATACGATGATTATTTAAAAATAATTTCTTTCAATTCCCTAAAATTTACAAATCGGGCATAAAATTATTAAAATTCACCCTACATAATCAGACAACGTAAATTTTTTATGCAATTATTTTACAAAAGTTTACGCCATTGAAGATTTTTTCAAATAAGAACTTAAATTCTTTAGTTAGACGTTAAATTATTAAAAGTGTAGGTCTACTGCTACAAATCAAAATACATAACCAATGAAATAAACAATAATAGATCTATAACTTAAAGTTTCCACAGGTTAAGATAGATTTTTTGGTAATATTTTAATAAAAATCATGACATTTCCTGCACTCTAACTTTAAAAAAAATATTTAAATTCAACGCTAGACAATGTGCCCCCCCCCCACCTTGCGAAGATGTTTGTCAATTGTGAATTAAAATCATTTTTGCAGCTTTTATGTTCTAAAAACATAAATCTATCAACAAGAAAATTTCACTTATCAAAGTGTAACTAGGCTTAAGAATAACCATGCATTTTCGGCTATTTAGTTACCATTAGTAACTATATTATCTGCTGATTTGTAACCGACCGAAAAAAAATTAACCCACTATATGGTATGCTTAGTAGTCCAAAATGACTGCCTCAATTGATACAGACTGTGTGATCATTATTTGGGGCAATTTTACTAAAACAACAATGTAGGGCATATATTTGAGCTTTAATCAAAACTAAGCATGGATTGGAGCAGATGACACGAAAATATGAGTCAGAGGGATACTTTCGTTATTCTATTTAATAAATTTTCTATCTCAAAATTGATTGATGCTGGATTTTGTACTTAATATATAGTTTACTCAATTGAAAAGAAAACATTTATTGTTTTGTTTTTTAATTTTAGATACCAAATTTACCGGTAGTCTCCAATATGGCTGACCTCATACACAATGAAGACGAGGCAGGAGCAAACACTGCAATATGTGAAAATCAGTCTCCAACAGAAGAACTAGAACAAGAAACAGCTGTGCTGAAAAATGTCACAAATGTTCCATGTAGGGATTGGCAAATTGGTTGCAATCTGAATGAATGTTTACTAAACGTGTACAACAATGATCGTTGGACAGACATGACCATTAGGTGTGGAGACAATGCAGACAGTCGTACGCTTAAAGCTCACAAAATCATTCTTGCTGCCAGAAGTCCTGTATTTGAAGCAATGCTTTTTGGACCTTGTAGTGATGGAAAGACAGAGTATGACTTTCTGGACGCTGATGTTGACATATTTGATATGATGTTAAGGTGTGTAAACAGTATTTTAATTATACTTTCATAACATGAAACAGAAAGGGCTGCCAATGGTGTAATGGCTTGCTAAGAATGTATTTGGTAATCGAAATAAGGTAGATCAACTAGTATATATTGACCCTTCATTCCGCAGCTAGAAGATAATAGATAACCGAACAGGGAAGGCAGCACTCAACCTAAACAGTCGAGCACAGACAACATAAAAACACCACTCAACACAATTACACAGCACTTTTGCCCAAAACATTACAAAACGAATATTTAATTCAAAAAAGGCACAGAAAATGCCCAACACAATTACAAAATCATGACATCCCACACTGAAAGTCTGCTGCTTAAGTCGGTCCAACTAAACAAGAGTAAGAGCCAGGTGACAAGAATATTACAAAGGGATGACACACGTCACCCGAGGACAACCCACAACGGATACAGTGTACATGCTATTTTGAAAGATACGAAGCAGCCTTGTGCTAGACAACGAAATTGCAGAAGTCAAGTACAAAAATGAACACAGTTACACGAAAAGGCACAATAGCCAAATAATATTATTGTATTTTTGTGATTTTCTTATTATACTATAAAGTTGACAAGACATAAAGAAAGGTTGACAGCTAGCTTATATTGACAACACCCACCCAGAAGCACAGAAAGTACTTGATGACCTATCAGAAGTCAGGGCAACAAGAAAGCAAACCATTTAAGGGCAAAACAAAATACTAGTAGTATAACTCCAACGCGATAAATTGCAGTACAAAAACAAACACAATATTGCCTATATTTTTGTTATGGATTAAAATCAAGGACCGTAACACTTACCAATGAAAGCATTCAAACATTAAGCACAACATGTAAGGTTTTCATGCTCCTAAATATTCAGAAACGATAAATATAGCGGATTTTGTGTTTGTTTTTGTATTGCAATTTATCGCGTTGGAGTTATAGTAATGTAACTGACAAGTGTCCACACTGGCTTCCATCCGAAAAGGCTTAAGGTTAGGCATATTCATAGTCTACATATTGTCCGGTAATCACCCAATGAATTAGGAAGCAATATGGCAGCTGTAAATGGCCCAACCACTAACCACTTCTATTCTGAAATGTTTACCGGTCTTGATAAACATATGAAATTGGCTATGACCAAATTTTCTTTCCAAGCATAAACTTTTTGAATGAAAAAAGTTGAGCTATTGTAGTGCTTGATCGTGTGGGTCTGCGTGTGTATTGGTTAAGTTTATTGTCAAGAGTCATTTTCTCAAAGACTATCAATGGTATCAGCTTAAAACTCTACATGGTTATTCACCATCACAAGGGGACTTCATACTGACAAGGCTGGTTTTTCTGTGACCTGTATTTAGGGAGTTATCTGTCCTTGTTTTGATTTAGTACATAGTGGCAAATATTACTCATAAACTGAATTTTCTCAAATGCTATCAAAGCTTTCGACTTGAAAGTCAATACACTTGTTGAAAGTGATGACCTACATCTACTGACGAGAGGAAACAAACATATCCAGCATTTGAAATCCCTTTTCTGACTTTAAAAATTTGCACAAAAATGTCAATTTCTCAAAAACTGTCTGAGGTATCCTCTTGCAACTCAACATTGGTATTGACCATCACAAGGGGAGTCCATACTGACAAGGCTGTGACCTATATTTATGAGTTATCTGCCCTTGTTAGTCTTAGAATTTTTACTCAGAAATTAGCAAACATACTATCAAGTATGAGAAAGTCATGCGTCCAGCACTCGTAAGCGGTGCTCTTGTTATAGCAGACTATGATCTTCATTGCCAAATATATGTATGCTAACACTGGTTATATATATCCCGCAGTATAAATAAATGTACATGGATAGGTAACCTTTATGATTTTCTATTTCAGGTTTATGTATAATGACGATGTCAATTTGACAAGTGTTGATGATGCCACAGATTTGATGCAGATGTCACATTTGTACCAGATAGCTTATCTGGTAGATCACTGTATACTTTACATACAAAACAATATAACAGTTGACAACGTTTGTAAGATTCTTGACTGTGCAATCAAATATTGTAAGCAAACACTTGTTGATGCATGTTGTCATTTCGCTGATCTAAAGGCTGCTGAAGTTATACAGACTGATGGATTCTTGAATGTATCAAAGGAAGGTCTGATATACATGCTGAAAGGTGATACATTCTTTGCTGATGAAGATGTAATATACTATAGAGTTGAAGAATGGGCAAAAAGAAAATTAGCTGTGTTAGGAAAGGAAGATAACGGGCAAAATGTTCGTAATGTCCTTGGAGATGCGTTTTATTATCTACGTCTGCCTACATTGCCTGCTTCGAAACTGATGGAATGCATAGAGGGGAAAGGTTATTTTTCAGTTGATGAGTATGAAGCTATTATGAGTTGCTGTTTGAAACGCCAACCTAAGCTGAGTTTTGTATCAAATGTTAAACATGTTCCTTTAGTAGAATTGTTTAAAACTTTCACCTTGTCCAATGCCGATGACAGCAGCAATAAAAAGGTATTAAAAAGAATCGATCAAGTATTGCAGATTAAGCTGGAGAAAGATCTTCACCTTATGTTCATTGAAATTCCCTTTATTCAAACATATTTGAAATTCCCGGTGAACGACAAAGGTAGGCTTAGTAAATTGAGAGCTGAAGGGGGGATTATACCCAATTGTCTTAATCCATTACTGTCAGTAGTAGTAACAATAGATAAAATCAATTTTGAAAACCGTTTCAAAGTACATCATTTGTTAAACACATCATTTAAAAAAGTGTTTGATAAACCCATACAACTGAAGAAACGAGAATCCCCGTATGAGCTAAGAATCCAAATAGAGTCAGACAGTCAAAATTCTGATGTTTGGCTTGAAGATATTGTTGGAACACTTAAAGCATTTAGTAGTTCAAAAGTAGTTTCTTTCTCTCAAACACATCAATCTGCCAATGGCATACGTGCGATTGGTTTCAGACATCGTTCTTTTCGAGGGACTGTAGAAAATTCAGAACAGAAAAAACGAAAATGGGAAAATGCATTTTCAGATTAAAAATAACATGATACAAGCAAAGTCCCTATTTGGTTAAACTGGTTCAGTAATAATTCTGTTTAGAAGTAAAGTCATATTTACCTGATTAAAACTATCATGTCATGATCTTCCTATGGAAGGGATGTCAATATAGAACATACATTACAATAGAACTTGTTTTCAGAGAAACAGAGAACTTTTTTACAGAGTCAGAAAACTTCTCTCAATGAAGAGATTCATAAGTAATATTTAAAGGAATCTTTAATTAATTAATGTGCTATCAACTGTATATAGCATGTGGGTATATATTTTCTGCTCAATTACAATTAGTGTAAAGTATATGTTTTCGCGACGTCAATATATCGTGAATTTGATATTGTGAGTTAGTTTGCGGTGTTGAATATTCACGATTTTTAAACTTCAGAGAGAAATATGTTCTGTGTTTTACTGCTTATTCTATGTTCATGAGCATAAATTTTGTGAAAATAAATTCCTCACAAAATTTTCTGACTTTGCAGTACTACATGTATGCTAACTTTCTTTCAGCTGTGTATATAAACTTATGTTGCTTTCTGTTTTTGTAACTTTCATATCTGTACATATATGTAGATGCATAATGAGGCTCACGGGGAAGACTGGGTATTACCCAACTGGGTTGCCTCTTTAAATAAAGTCTTTATTATTATTATAACATGTGGGTAGTTAAAAGTGAATATCATTATAACTGGCTTGTCCAAAACATAAGAATTTAAGGAAAACATATTTCTAAGCGTACTTTAGTTGTTGGACCAACCATACAAGCTTAAAGTGCCACATGGTGACGAATAATACCTCCACAGCACTGCTTTGTCACAGAAACCACATTTTCATGTAAGCTAAACAACCAGGTATAACTGGAACCATACTGCCTCTTCTTCACACAAACTGCCTTTACTGCAAATTTCAATAGAATATCTCATTCCTAACACAACTTATTAAGCTTAAACTGATATTCTATTTTAAGTAGGAGTGACCTTATACCACAAGCCTCCTGTTCAAACTTGACTGGTGTACTCACACAAGCTACTTACACTGCAAGTTTCGTAACAAAATCTCATTCCATATTTGCAATGTAACTTTGCATGACTGATCAGTACCAATATCTAGTTGTGCATATCATCGACACACATTCGTCGGATCAATTTTAAGGGAGTTATGGCCCTTTGTTTTTTTACACAAGTTTGTATAAGTTTTGTCCACATTTCCTGTTACCATTGGTTGGATTTCAATGAAAGTTTACATGAATGATCAGTACCAAGTCTTGTTGTGCATATTGTCATTACACATTTGAGTGACTGTGTCAATTATATAGTATATTGTTCTTTTTATATTGCCTTCAATAGAATTATTTTTGGTGTATCTATAAGTTTGTGTTACGAATAAAGTCATGAATGCACTTATGTTTTGTTATTGTGAAAGATAGAAAAGAAAAGTAAAGGCAGCATTTAACTGAAACAGCCGAGCACAGAAAACATAAAACCAACACTGACCTCACTTACACGGCATAATGCCCAACGTACATCTGAACGAGAAAATGAACTTAACGGCACTAGAAGTTGTTAAGTAGAAATGTGTCCTCAGGACACGGATGCCCCCACTAAAAGCTGTCATCAGACACCTAAGTATAAATGAAATAATTTGAAATAAAGTTTGTAATTGCTTAAATGTGACAATGACCAGAAGACATGAACTCGGTCTGTAAGTGTGACCTTCACTTTTGACCTAGGGATCTTAGGATGTGAATGTTGTAATTTTAAAATCCAGCACAAAGTAACAAAGCAGATGAGATTTGTATACTTGTGCCTTTTGATCTCAAAGTATGACGTTGACCTTTGAGGTATGGACCTGCGTCTTGCGCATGGCACTTCGTCTTGATGTGTTCAACATTTGTACCAAGTATATAAATATCAAATAAAAAATGACAGTTACACAGAGGGCACGTATCACATGCCTATTTCGAGCCTTTTAACCTTTGTTCTCTTAGTGTGACCTTGACATTTGAGCTAGAGACCTGGGTCTTACGCATGACACATCCTCCTTATGTGGTGAACATTTGTACCAAGTATTATAAATATCCAATAAGAAATAACAAAGTTACAGAGTGGACACGATTTCATAATTTTCGAACACACGGTAAACACTTAATGCCCATAAAACCGTAGGACCGAAAGACCTAGTTACAGCAGTCAAAAACATTGCAGGATGTAAAGCACGGTGTATAACCGTATCGGTACCCTCTCAGTGCAAAATGATATATCGGTACCCTCTCAGTGCTGGCACCGGTCTCTCTCAGTGCAAAACAATGAATCCGATTGACGAAGATCCGCAGGAGAGGTAAGAAAATCTTTTTTTTGTCCCAAAATACCAGTTTATGCATAAAAATCGATAGCCCACGGAATCCCCCGATGATTAACCATTGTCTTCATGTTGTTAAATTTGTTCTATCATTTTTCACAAGTTCTGGCGTGGCTGGAATGTTGACCGAGGGTCGTTGTGCGAATGAACATCAAGCCATGTTTATGAAGCTTAAATGCGACTTCTTCAATATACCTCTCCTGCGGATCTTCGTCAATCGGATTCATTATTTTGCACTGAGAGAGACCGGTGCCAGCACTGAGAGGGTACCGATATATCATTTTGCACTGAGAGGGTACCGATACGGTTATACACCGTGTAAAGGGATGGAACTAATCGCCACTCAAAATTTGAAGTGTCAACAAATTCCCTTCTTGTGACAAAAATACGTATTGTCTTCACAGAAACGGAATAACTGTGGTCGATGAACACCAAGTTGCTTGAAAGGGAGTGGTTAGCCTTCAAATGGCCAAACACCATACCCGGTATCCTCTACAAAAGTGTTGCTTTAGTTCTAAAAATACTGCAAACAAACCAAACAGTGTTACTGTTACAGTGTATAATTGTGATTTGACTCAGAACTCTACTCGGTACAAAATAGATTTCATTTATATCCTGTTTGTATGAAAATATTGGATGTTCAAATTTAAGTGGGGCACCTTTTGAGAAGTGCTATGTTTGATCATCATACTAAAATCTTTATTAGGGGTGGGGGGAATGGAACAGTGGTGAAAAAAGGCCCAGGCCAAATCTTTCCCTGGGAAAAACTAGACTGGCCCCAGAGTGCTTAAGGAGAACAAGCGCAGACAAACTGATTTTAATCATTAAAGTTTATATAGCAAAGGTTATTCCCTTGCTAAATTTTTTGATTTTACAGTGTGTATGCAGACTGGCTGAGAAGACTGTGGGGGAACTATAATAATACAGTAATTAACAGGTGTTACAGTTTTTATAATTATTGTATCATGTGAATAACTTGCATTCTAGAAGCAACAGTTTCAATCTTTTATGAAATTTGGTCCCAATGTTTTTCTCTATTACGCCTAGGATAACAATGGTTAGGGTTATCATCAGAGGACAATATTCAATTATAATAATTTTAAACAAAGAAAACAAAACAAGCAACTTGTTTTTAGTATGTTTATTTACTGACATTTGATGAGTAATTGACATACGTACACACATATGTAACATGCATACACACATATGTAACATACATACACACATATGTAACATACATACACACATATGTAACATACATACACACATATGTAACATACATACACACATATGTAACATACATACACACATATGTAACATGCATACACACATATGTTACATACATACACACATATGTAACATGCATACACACATATGTAACATACATACACACATATGTAACATGCATACACACATATGAAACATACATGATACAGTCACATATGTAAAATACATACACACATATGTAACATACATACACACACATGTATCAACATACACGCATGTATCATACATACACATGTGCAACATACATACACACATATGTAACATACATACACACACATGTGTATCAACATACACACGCATGTATCATACATACACACATGTGCAACATACATACACACATATGAATTATACATTCAGCGACAACAGCTTCACATTGTTTTACAAACCCGCATTTAATACAAAGCATCAACACAAAGATGGACTGAATTGGTTGTGATTAAAAACTGTAAAATCATGAACCATTCTCCTGGAAAGCCGAGCTTAGTGACAACATTTTAAATATCATGATAATAGAATGTTAGAAAGACAAGACTCTTAGTAACAGGTTCTGAAAATTTGAGCAAAATATAACTTCCATTTACAAAGTTACAAGGCCTTAAAGCTAACCACTTACGCCTACTGTTAGAGTGACGTCATTCAAACAAGCAATTCACAAATCCAGTATTTGATTAATTATATTCTTGACGTAAACTGTGAAAATTCTATCAAATTTTAGAATAATATTCTTATTTTAATAAAACATTTTAAAAGAGTGAATGTTTGCTTTTAGAGAAAAGTAGCTCCTGTTTTTAACAACTAACCCCTCGTTATTCACAATATGGTAACTTTTCAGAAATTGGTCACCATAGCAATGACAGAAGTTATTTATAACTCATGAAATAAAAATCTATGATATAGTACTATATTATCATAATTATTACTTAAAATTAAATTAAAAGAACATAACTATTTTTCAATTGAGAGACATTTCTAAACCTCATTACATAATTTCTATCTAATGTCAGTAAGCCCGGTATTCCTCGAGAACGGCTCATATATTTGCGTGAGGTCAAAATTTCTTGAAATAATTAGTTTCAAGTATTTTGCATGGTTAAAAGTTTGCGAATTTTAGTCTTTAGAAAACACTTTTTCTGCATTTTTATGCTGTTGTTTAATCTCAATAGCATAAGGTTTGGCGCGAACATCTCAAATTCGCAAATTGGACAAAAATTAATCCATCACAATTTTTTTGTGATTTAACAGTGAGTATGCAGGCTGGCTGAGATTACTATATGTGGGAGGCTTAACTATATAAACAGTAACAAGAAATGTTTGTAAAACATGCACTAATGACAGCCCAATAGCCAGAAATGGTAAAGGTCACAGTGACCTTGACCTTTGATCTCAAAATAATTTTGGGTCATCTACTGTTAATGATCAACCTCCATGTAAAGTAGGACAAAGTGTTCTCGAGTCATTCCATCCTTTCTCTGGATGTATAAAGACATGGGTAAATTCCATCCTAACAGTGCAAAATCCAGATTATTCAATCATATGACAACTATTTTCTTCGGAACCCTTAAGTTTTGAAATTCTGGATTATAAATATATAAGCCCTGTTTGCCACAACCAAGGATAAATTCTATTCAAAACAGTTCAAAATCTAGCTTTTGCATTCATATATACTCAGTGTCAATGAAAAGTTACCACCCTATTGACTCTTTATATGTTAAGATTCACGTTTCACTGTCTAAAAAGCGGAACACGACTATGATTTGACCATACTTTGTAGTCACAGCTATCCAATTTTAATTATATAAAGATAATTAAATGCACAGACTATACAACTTCTGTACCGATAGGTCATTTTGTATACAAAATACAGAGGTATATATAAGATGTAACTTTTCAGTATATATCAATTACATGCACATGTTTTTAACTTTCACGATAACATTTAGTCCGAAATTGCAGCATCAATGTATATACATTATAAGCAATGGTATTCAATACCTTATTATGCATTAACATAATGATATGACATTGCATTAAACATGTACACTACTTCAAATAACAAATCAATAAGTCAACTCACATATCCACATGTGTTAGTTTATTTATGTTAAATATCCAAAAACATGTACAGCACAACCTCTGTAGAGCAACACATTTTGGGAGCTGCAAATATTGGTCGTTGTTTAGAGGTTTTTGCTCTACAGAGGTTAAATTTACAGTAAATACTAGCTTAGGTTAACCTTAAAGGTGTTGTCAAAGAGAGGTTGTTGCTCTAAAGAGGTTGTTGTTCAACAGAGGTTGTTGTTCTACAGAGGTGGTTGCTCTACAGAGGGTCGCTCGTGAGAGTTTGTACTGTACTTTCTTTTCCATAAATTAACAGAGAATTGTAATTAAGACAGTACAGTATACAAACATGCTACTGTTCTGCTCAAAGTCTTGAGAAGTAGATTATGGATAAAACATAGAAATAAAAGTCTGATTATACACACAGGGGTGTCAATATTCCCGTGTTTATCCAGAATTCCTTAGAGAGCCATGCCTCCTGATCAAAATAAAAGTTATTTGAAGAAAATATCTCAAGAAATAGCAAAGTTATGGTCAATTAAATCTGGTCTGAAGGATTTCTTTAATAACAACTGAGTTATATATAATAAAGAAACAATGAGGTTGAACACCTCTTGTTCGGCAATTACAGTCAGCGACATATGATTTTAATTTTTTTAAATTTGGTTCCATTGACACCCCTGTATAGTTCAATTAGTGAACCAAGGCAAGAGGGGCACAAAGATTGAACTATTACGTCACATGCAGAGCTACAGATAAGGTTTTAGTCCTTTGGGTATTTTACCCTCAAGTTTCAATTTTAATTGGGTTTTGACAAATTTTAATTGGGTATTTAATAAAACTAATAGGGTAAATAATCTTTTGTGTACTATTTTTCACTATAACAGCATTTTCTATTTGGGTATTTCAGATTGTCTTTGCTTGTTCTTACTCCCTCCTCTCAAAATCTATTGGGTTTTTAAGAAAATAAATTGGGTAATTACCCCAATACGCAGCTTATCTGTAGCTCTGGTAACATGTGATGTCCTCTATTATAGTGTGATTGTGCTAGATGTTTACAGTGTAAATTAACAATATACACCAACAGTTCCGTAACAATGTTATTATAGGATAATTGCATATTCTATACATATCATTAACTGTCTTAACTTTAAACAAAATATGCAGTGCACATATTCAATTTATCAAGCGAATAATGGGTAGTTAGTCTACACAAATGACATAAAGCCTACCTTTTCATACAGCCTGTATAGTTTGTAACATTTTCTAAAAACTGAAAATTTTGACTTTGAAGAATACTGAATGCAAGCAGCTGCATTATTCAAGTTATATTAAATCCATAAACAGTTATATCCAGTAACACTATACAGATTCACTCCACATTTCTCACACAAGCATTGATATGCTGGTCATACCCTTGTAACCTGTGAAATGCCATCGTCTTTCAATAGTCGCACCAACACCACTCACTTCAAGTTTAAATATAACAGACATTTTTTCAAGTAAAGTTTCGAGTTCACTAGCACGACATATAACTCCGAGACGATGAAGGTATGACCAAATGTAGTCTAACGAGGCTCCTGTAGGATGCACATGAAGAAAACAGCACACCAAACCTGTCCAAGATAAAAATAAGTCATTAAGAATTGCAAGCAATACAGAAGTCCCCTACCGGGTTTAAGCCATTTTCAATGTTTCTGTTGCCATAGCAACCACAATTTTTTGTCGGAATCAGACTATTTTGGGACGTGCATTATCTCCTTATTGCCCCCTATCCACATACCAAGTTTCATAAACCTAGCTTGAAAACTGTTTGAGTTATGTCAGGATCCAGATTTGTTGACAGACGGACTGACGGACGGATGGAGGGCAAACCTATAGTCCCCTCCGGTCAAAAACCGGTAGGAAACTAATAAAGTAATCATGATGAAATTATGATGATGGTGTTTTTGAAATTTTTAGAACACATTATTAATATTATCTGAAAACAGATACAAATGTTAAGAATGTTCACGCTAGATTAGAGTTCTCACACTCACAGAGGACTCTACCACTAGGTCATTGAGATGGAAATAGTCATTTTTGAATAATAATTGATTATGGGCATGGGATAGGGATGTGAATTTACATATCTATGGAGTCCAGGGTGAAACGCCAATGAACAGAGAATTCTGTGAGTTTTTTATTTCACCGACAGTTGGGGTATTTCTTTTACAGGATAGCAATACCATGTGACTTTTGGCTACAGTTACAACAGAAATTTGTAAACATTGAAACACAAATAAAGCCATAAGTATTTTATTTCTTCATTGATTTCTATAAAATAAAAGCGTCGCTAAGGGGAAGATTATTTGCTTTTCATTAAATACAAGATCTTTTTCAGCAGCTTGACTGTTTTTTTCCAGTAACCTGTGAAACCTGTGTTTTCCATGGTTTCACCGGGTGCAAGACAAAACGGCACAGCTGTTGAAAAGGATCTTATATTTCATGGAAAGCAAATAATTTTTTCCCTAAGCATGGCGTATATTTCATAGAAATCAATGAAGAAATAAAATACTTGTGGCTATATTTGTGTTCCAATGTTCACAAATATCTACTAGGAACTGTAGTAAAACAAGAGGGCCCAAAGGGCCCTAGGTCGCTCACCTGTTATAGCAGTAAATGCAAGACCTGTGATTTGACCTAGTGACCTAGTTCTTGGCCCCATATGACGCAATATCGCACTTGACCTAGATTTTGTTGAGATGATCACTCTGACCAAGTTTCATAAGGATTAGGCTACAATTGTGACCTCTAGTGACTATACAAGGTTTTTCTATGATTTGACCTTGTGACCTAGTTTTTGACCCCGGATGAACCAATATCAAACTCGACCTAGATTTTGTTGTGATGATCGTTGTGACCAAGTTTCATAAAGATTAGGTCAAAATTGTGACCTCTAGTGACTACACAAGGTTTTTCTATGATTTGACCTTGTGACCTAGTTTTTGACCCCGGATGACCCAATATCGAACTTGACCTAGATTTTGTTGTGATAATCATTGTGACCAAGTTTCATAAAGATTAGGTCAAAATTGTGACCTCTAGTGACTACACAAGGTTTTTCTATTATTTGACCTTGTGACCTAGTTTTTGACCCAGAATGACCCAATATCGAACTTGACCTAGATTTTGTTGAGATGATCATTGTGACCAAGTTTCATAAAGATTAAGTCAAAATTGTGACCTCTAGTGTCTACACAAGCAAATTGTTGACGGACGGACGGACTGACGACGGACGAAGAGTGATCACAAAAGCTCACTCTGTCACTTTGTGACAGGTGAGCTAAAAACCACTTGGTATTGCTAAACTGAATAATGAATTCCTTAAAAAATCCAATTTATGTCACTGCAGCAGATGTGTGGTGAAGTGATTAGTTAAGAGAAAACCCTGTTACATTAATATCCAGGAAGTTGAAATCCAATGCTTACCAACAAGATGTGCTTCCTTATCTGTAACTTGTATACCGGTACTACTGACATTGTTGTCAGCAACAACTACAGGAACAACAGCAGGTACGGACACCTGAAATGTACAATACGTTATAGAAAGAGAACACAAACACGAGGTTGTCTTATTTTGTTGAGGGCTAAGCTGAAAAACTTTGGGCGTATACACCATCACCAGTGTAGTCCAATAACAGTCAATATTCTATTGATAGGGCAATTAAACAATCATGGTACTACAACCACTACAAGCAAGAGATGTTTGTAAAACACGTATGCCTCCATGGCAGCCCAATAGTCAGAAATGGTAAAGGTCACAGTGACCTTGACCTTTGACCTACTGACCTCAAAATTAATAGGGATCATTTGCTGTTGGTGACCAACATCCATGTAAAGTTTGAAGATCCAAGGGCAAAGCATTCTTGAGTTATTGAACGGAAACCATTTGGTCTACCGACAAACCGACATGTGCAAAGCAATATACCCCCCCTCATCGAAGATGGGGGGCATAAATATAATCCTTGCCGTTTGGCAGCCATTTATCATTGGATGTGACCCTTGACAATATGGTTGACCTCAAGTTTGAGGCATAGAATGCTGAAGTATTGATCACTGTGATTTTGATCGACCTACCAACAGGAAGACACATTAATATACAACCCTCACTTCTTCAAAAGTGCCATAATTTATTGTTTACAGATGGTTCTACCAACAGGACGAAACATAACTATACAGGGCCATGCCCAGAATTTGTTTAAGGCGCTGGGGCAATGCTGGGATTTGTGCTAAAGGAAATTTTTTAGATGAGAAAACTGCAAGGTTTTCAATAATTGTTAGACTTGTTTAAGCACTTATTACAAAATAAAGGCAATAATCTCTTCGATAACACAATACTGACTCAAAATATTAGCACCCATAGTGATTCAAATACACCATCTAGGATTTAAGGCGCTTGGAAAAGCCAAATCTGGATTTAAGGAGCTGGGGTGCCACAGTGCCTTCTGCCCGTGGGGAAGGGCCTGGTATACAACCCCACTTCTTCAAAGGCACCATAATTTATTTATTACAATAATACCTCATCATCGGTTGATTCTGTTTTATCACTTTCAGTGACGTTTGTTTTTGTTTTCTTTCTTTGTTCTAATTCATCTACAGCGACTTGTTTCTCCATCACCAGTACAGCTTTCTCCTGATCAGAACGTTTCTTATACTCTGTAAGTTCACTCCGGGCTGTGATCAGTTGCTGAAATAGTATAACAGTATAGTACAGAGAATTTGAATGGACTCTCGACCTTCTATTAGCATAATTTAACAGTTCATACATTGTCTATATAGTCCGGCCCGAAATCCCCGAAATTTGACCGAACCTTGCATTGGAGTATAAAGTTTTTTTCTTTGCTGATTTCAGTAGCCAAGATCTTTCAAATGGAATTTCTGACGGGTGACATTGTGTCACCCTTGAGCATTTTGAGAAAATTGGGGTAAAAGTTCCAAAATATAAATGAAACTGCGAATTTTTGGAATCGGTGAACTACATTATTATTTATAATCATATTTTATAATAAATCACATTTATATGTAGTTATTATATTGCAGTTGAAGACTGCAAAATTTTAGTGCCATGCATTTATGCAAAAGGAGGTATTTTGGGGTAAAACGTTAAAAAGTGCATGGAAAAGTGCGAATTTTCAGAATCGGTGGACTATAACGTCATTAGCCATTATATTTGGTAAAGAATCGCTGTGATAGTTATATAGTGACTTGCTATGAAGATATTAAACACCTTAAGCTAGGCTTTGGTACAAAATGTGGTATTTTGGGTGTAAAACGTTAAAAAATGCATTTAAAAGTGCTACTTTTTGGAATCGATGAACTTTAACGTCACTGGCCATTATATTTTGTAAATAATCGCTGTGGTAATTTTATAGTGTCTTGCCATTAATATCAAACATCTTAAGCTAAACTATAGTACAAAATGTGGTATTTCTGGGGTAAAACATTAAATAGTACATGTATGGAGGAAAGCTGCAATTTTTTGGAATAGGTAGACCGGATACAATGTCATGTATCTTTTCTCTGTGATTAATCAATATGAATGGTGTTAATAACCTTATAGTTTTGATATCAAACGTCTTAAGTTTGGCTATTGTGCAAATGTGATAATTTGGGGTATACATTGTAACTTCAAAATAAAGAAAAAGGGCGATTTTTTCGAGGTGGTAGACTACACAGTCTTTTATCATTTTATTTCATAGTAATTCTATGCAACATGTACTTATTAACATGTAGAGTTTAAAATATCAAACCTTTGTGCAATGTTATTGAGATAAATATGATATATTGGGATAAAATGTTATAACATATAAACGAAAACAGTGCTTTTTGGAATCCATAGACTTTATTGCCCTTAGATATTTATTTGATAGGTATCCCGGGTCATAGAAATTACTATTCTAGCTGTCTGTAAGTTACATCATAGAACTATTACTGGCAATGCCCAACAGAACTAGTATGTGTTATCCCCTATAGACCAGGAGATGATGCAGTGCAAGGCAAATATAGATTTTAATAGAGCCAGTAATGACTTCTCCATAGTGCTGAGTACCCAAAACTAATAAATCAATAGCAGCATCAGGCGCGTAGTTGATATCCTATCCTGTTAGGAATGACTACTGGTATACCAGGCAGTGTTTTGTCACCCTCATAGAACCAGAAATATCTGTTCATAGCAGTGTTAGGTATCATATAGAGCATAGTATGGCTATTCTATGCAGTGTTTAATGCCATATAAAGTCTCGACTGACAGTTTTAGACATCACAAAACAAGGCGAAACTGTGCCAGGTAGAGTCAAACATCCCAAATAGATCAAGTAATGGCTGTTCACAACAGTACAAGGTTACTAATCCATATGATCCACTGGCACTCGACCAAACGAACAACTCTATAAATGGCCTATAATCTATACGTTTTTGGTCAGTGGGTCATACATATCATTGACAGTCAGTTGTACCCTATAAAGTAAATAAAGTGTATGTTATATAATTAGTACCCCACAGAGCAACAAAGACCAAACTATGTTGGGTACCAATTAAAGAAAGGAATGGCTGTTTCAGGTCATCGTATGTGTCCGAATTAAGCAAGGAATAGCCTAGAGATAGGGCGCACGCTTTGGGATCGAGACGCCTCAGGTTCGATCCCACTCTGCACCATTGCCTAATTTCTCTGAGCAAGAATAACCCACAATGCCCACTTGACGAAGGTGTGAACTGGTACTTGTAATGATGTGCATGTTAGATATTTCTGGATGCCACATCTCGATTTTGGGGCACACATACCAGAGGAGAACTAGTCTCCACAGGGAGACAGAAACGCAAGTATCCTTAGGTAGCCCAATGAATGTCAAAGGGCGGCTGAACTGCTGAATTTCTGAAAGTGGCCCTGCAAAATTCGGTAACGTTTTAACTTTAAATGTCAAATGTACTGTTTGATACCCTATAGATTTACAAATGGCTGCGTCCAGTAATATTGTATATCAAATGAAGTCAAGAATGACTCTGTCAGGCAATATTCAACCATTGATGGCTTAACAGGTAATGTATAATCCTTATAAATTCAGGAATAATCATTGTCATGCTTCCAACAGTATTAGGTAACCCTTTTAGGTCATAAATTGCTATGCTATCCTTTGGAGCTGGGAAAGGATGTGTTACATACCCCGTAGAGCAATAAAATTAATGGCAGACACAAGCAGTGTTGGGTAGCATATAAAGCTATGAATGACTGTGTCTGATAATATTTGCTATCTAATAGAGCAGTGTTATGGACCACAGAATGCATGTGCCAGAAGTGTCAGGTGGCCCGTGGGCTCCAGGAATAGACACTATATACAAATGTACATTATGTTAGGTAGATTGTGAAACAAGTTCTTAATTTATCACGCTCAGTGACTAATTTTTGGTGTTATACATCGCTACGGTGGTATGAGAGAGAAACCATCGTCCCATTTATGCTTTAGTATCTATATATGCAAGGGAATTACCCCATGGTAGCATTTTAAATCGTCTTTGGTATGACCAGGCCTGGGATTGAGCCTGGGACATCCCGCAATCGAAGTGAACGCTCTAGGAGTGACTGTACACAGCAGTATATATTATCGATAGCGCTAGGGGTGACTGTCATGCAGGGTTACGTACGTATAGATTCAAGAATTGCTGAGCCAGGTATCACACAGAGTAACAAATTGCTGTGTCAGGAAATTAAAGGTATCCAATACCATAAGATAAGCAGCAGTGGCATGTACCCAACTAGATGAGGAATGGCTGGTGGTGGTGAGTACTTTATATGGCTATGTATAGGTTTACATTTTTTCTGGCATGGCTTTATTAAATGGCGGTCAAAGCTCAGTAGGTCTTAGATTGTTTGTACTCATAGGATATTGAATGGTGGACTCACTGTTGGTTTTAATACCCTACTTGGCCTAGCAAGTTTGTACTCAGTGGTGGCGAGTACTCTATAGGGCATGACTTGTGACGCATGTATTCGGTTCTAATGGGTACCTCGTATGTTCAATAATGGTGGACTTGGTGTTGATGAGTAATACAAAATAATAATAAGGCCGGAAATGGCTTTATATAGTAAAATCTGACTTGTCCGTAGATTAAAAATTTTCATATCATTTTAGTGATGTTTTACCCCCAATACATCGCATTTAGCTTAAAGCATAGATAACTTGAACTGCATGATGATATGTACCTCTCACAGTGATTTACTATCAAGTTAAATTAATTATAACAACATAGTAAACATATTCCCAAAAATCATACTTTTCCTGACAATTGTGTATGTTCTTTCCTAAAATTATATATTTTGCACCATACCATGACTTAAGATGATTGTTATCATTAATAACACATTACTTTATCATATTATAGTAATTACAATTGTAATTACCAAATAAAATGAACCATGACATAGAAGTCTATCAGTTCCGAAAATTCGCACTTTCCGGTACATTCTTTAGTGTTTACCCCCAAAAGTCCTTATTTTGTACCAAAGCCTAGCTTTAGGTGTTTAATATCGTCGTCGCAAGTCACTATTAAACTATCACAGCGATTATTTACCAAAAATAATGGTCATTGACGTTAAATTTCACCGATTCCGAAAATTTGCACTTTTAAATGCACTTTTTACGTTTTACCCCCAAAATACCACATTTTGTACCAAAGCCTAGCTTAAGGTGTTTAATATCTTCATCGCAAGTCACTATATAACTATCACAGCGATTATTTACCAAATATAATGGCTAATGACGTTATAGTCCACCGATTCCGAAAATTCGCACTTTTCCATGCACTTTTTAACGTTTTACCCCAAAATACCTCCTTTGGCACAAATGCACGGCACTAAAATTTTGCAGTCTTCAACTGCAACTTAATAACTACATATAAATGTGATTTATTATAAAATATGATTATAAATAACAATGTAGTTCACCGATTCCAAAAATTCGCAGTTTCGTTTATATTTTGGAACTTTTACCCCAATTTTTTCAAAATGCTCAAGGGTGACACAATGTCACCCGTCAGAAATTCCATTTGAAAGATCTTGTCTACTGAAATCAGCAAAGAAAAAAACTTTATACTCCAATGCAAGGTATATTGGGTTTGGGGCCGGACTAATATTTATAACTCCGGTTGTATGCTTTCATAAGTGGGAAGTAACACGAACGTGATTGAGGTGTAATACCAACACAAATCTAAAGGACCAATATCGCACAATTTGGTCATGGAAATTTATATATTCAACGCGAGAAGCTTGTAATATATTCACGCATAAAGGTCAGGATTGAGTCAAATTCTCTGTGCTATACATCATTAAGAGAGATATGATATTGTTTTATTAAGGGAATGATAGTATTTTACAGTGTTCTATGAAAGCAAGATATTAGTTGACAATGATATATGAAGGGTGTTCTATAAAGAGCTATTATTATTCAATAAAGGTCATGATATTAAATTAACATTGTTCTAAGAACGGTATTATATAAGTTGACATTGTCATATGAAAGGTGTGACATCAGCTGACATCATATAAACATCAAATCGCAGTGAAGGTGACAAAATAAATACTGTAAAATCATTTAATTTCAATGGGACAAAAGTTTGTGGTTTTGGCAAAAAAAGACCATTTCGTGGAGATGTAATTTCAAGGATTTCAGGAAAAATGACAAGGTAACAATTCACACAAATCATTCAAAAAATCAAACAGATATAATAATTGTTTTATTACATTTTGATATACGCATGTAAACTTCCAAAAAACCCAGTCTTATACCTGACTGAACTTGAAAGCAAGTATGTCAGCCACAGTAAACTTGACATGTTTATTGGTATAATTATTCATTGAGGATTTAATGTTGTGGTTGAGTTCATCCACGTAATTGAATCCCCAACAAATATTAATGATTTCACAGTAAAAATTCTATTTTTTAATGCTTTGTGGAAACTTAGATCGCATTAATTTCTATTTTTCGATGCTTTGTAAAAACTCAATTGCACTAATTTCTATTTTTAGATGCTTTGTGGAAACTCAGATTGCACTAATTTCTACTTTAAATGCTTTGTGGGAACTCAGATTGCACTAATTTCTATTTTTAGATGCTTTGTGGAAACTCAGATTGCACTAATTTCGATATTTAGATGCTGATTGCACTAACCTGTTGCATTCCTTGCATGGCCATCTGTAAGGATTTCATTTCTTTGTCACGATCCCCTTGTGTAGAATTCTCTTGTTTATACACTTCAAGTTCATTTTTAAATGCTTCTATCTGACATTTCAGGTCATCATTTTCATCTTTTAACTGATTCAATTGGTTTAACTTCCCAGCCACTGTAAAACAGAGATATTTAATTTGAATTGTAGGCTTTTGTAGATAGGACATGTATATAATAATCTAGTTTTATCAGATTTACACCTTGTATTCAACAAAATTTCAGCCCTGCATTCAAAAGAGGTTTCTGTCTGTTTTCTAAATTCATCCTCTAAATTCATATGGGTCAAAAATAAAATATTATTTGTTTCCCCTTCCCTACCCACCAAAGCAGAATGTCCCCTACCCAAACTATAATTTTATAAGAAAATTTGGGTATGGAAGTATGAAGTGCAAATAGTCACAATTTATTCAAAATTAATATCAATCAAAACAGTAAAGTGCACAGGCAAAAGAAAAATAATAACAATGTACCAAATATTAAAAAATATTTTTCCTTTTTTTTACTTTTCTACCTACCAAACACGAATTGGCTAAGGTTGGAAAGGGGAAACAAACAATATTTTATTTTGGGCCTGGATGTTATATTGTGACAGAGCCATTAGGTCAGTATTTAACCAGTACCGATAGACTTAATTAGTTCATTCCTTTTCATAGACTTCACATTTGAATTCTGCACAATCTACTCACAATACATAATTATGTAACTTTGAATAATTTAGTATTTACGCCGACTCTTTCAAATATTTTTCTTACAATTTTTTTATATGACCTTGAATTCTACACCTTAATTTGAAGGTAAACCAACAATAGATTTTGTTACAAGGACAAATACCAGAAAATGACGAAACAATGACAATGAAGAACATACTTTCAACATATTGATTTGTTGTAGTTTCACTGTAGTCTGGCTTTTTCCGTTTAACGGGCACAGGTCCTAAGTCTTCATCGTCCGACATCTCCATCTCTGCTTCCTGTCGGTTGCTAAGGAATTCCTCCTGCTGACTGGCTTTAATCTCCTGTGAACAAGCGCAACATCAAATAATCTTCTATAAACTATTTTCATTCGCTATAATTTTACTATAAAAACTCATTTATTTCAGGTCGATGGGGAACATGTTTTTCTTATATTAATTAAATCACTCTCGACACCTCATTCCTGATTCTATTCATCACCATGAGGGTATGAGTGAGAGAATAGACAGGGTTCCCTTCACGCCGAGCGACTAGCAAGGCAATAATTGACATCATTGGGATTGAACCTGGTACCTCTAGCAATCAAAGCGGACCCTTTAGCACTAGAGTATCGAGGCAGTTTAACTCACAATTCATAAATTGCTTCAAAAATTGATGTACAGTCAGATCTCGATAAAACGGCGCTGTTTGTTTCCAAGAAAAATGTTGTTGTAACGAATATGTCGGTATACTGAATTGATACAAAGAGCATTTTAATACTTTTGTCCCCAAATTTGATGTCAGTGTAATGAATTTGTCAGTATATCGGGTGTCGTTATATCGAGATCTGACTGTATACCTGAACTTTTTATATAGGCAACTCTAGAATGCTTACTCCGTAGAAACATGGGTACTGTTTTATAAAAGCACTTACGAAAATCGCAAATTTACGTTAAAATTTAAAGTCTATATAATAATTTTACAACAACAAAGTGTGGTAAATATATGTGCAAAACTAACAATGATTCAGTTAATGAACTCCTACAAATCATGTGTGCCTACAATTTGCATTCGTTATAGGATAATCACGAATTCCAATTTGAACGTAAGATTAAGATTTTCGTAAATGCTTTGATAAAACAACCATGGTGCTCGATATTTTAATTATGGACTCTCATAAAAAAATAAGAGCTAAGCCTTTTCTTTGAATTCATTGAAAGGTCTTCTTATTGTAAGAAGAGAAATGCTGAACGCCCAACAAATATAAGCCACCTCCCCTAAAAACTTGAATGCTACAACACTGAGTTAACCTCCAGACATACCAGAAACAGCAGCATTCTTCTCAACTATTTCAAAATTATTACATGTATTACATTATGATGATTTGTCAACACAAATGGGGAAGAAGATACAACTGAGCTTGAACATAGTACTAAAGTTGCACAAATTATAACTTCTGTTGCTTGGTTACCAAAACCACTAATTTTGCAAAAACCAGATTTTCATCATTTACATGTTTTTAAAACCCCAATAATGTTTTTATCAATTACATATAAATTACAACAAGAGGACCCTTTTTGGGCCCTAAGTCACTCACCTGTCAGGCCCCTATAATGACCTTTGTATTCAGTTACAATTTCTGATTAAACTTGCATGAGTATTCAGTAAAAGGTACAGCCTTTATAGCATACACAAAGTTTTTCCATAATTTGACCAAGTGTTTGATCCCAGATGACCTAATACTGAACTTGACATAGATTTTGTTAAGATGATCGCCATGACCAAGACTAATGTCAGCTTATTCAATGGGGTTGAATGAGCCCTGGTTTGGGGTTCAATGAGCTTTGGGTGAATAAGCCTGCTTCCCTAAAGACTACACAAGGTTTTGCTATGATTTGACTAAGTGACCTAGTTTCTGACCCCAAATGATCCAATATCGAACTTGACTTAGATTTTGTTGAGATGATCATCATAAAGATAAGGGTAAAACAGTGACCTCTAGAGTCTACACAAGCTAAATGTGAATGGAAGGACGATGGGCAACGGACGAAGAGTGATCACAAAAGCTCACTCTGTCACTTTGTGACAGATGAGCTAATTTAAGTACAGTGTACACTACCCTATATGTCATAAAAATTATGCAATGGGAGCTAATAATTGATTTGAATACTGACAATTATAGCAAATAACTGATACAACATTATGGAACAATGATAACATTTACATGAATGTAAGCAACATATTCCTTCATCGTCTGTATGTAAACATCCACAGCAATCCTGGCTTGAGACTCGGCTGTCTATACTTACCACACATACATCTCTATATACGGCAGAATGTCCATATAATAAATCATACGCCTGGGAAAAGTCTCGATGAAGTGGACGTACATTATATACCGGTGACTTAATGTACAGCTCTTTTACTTACCCATATGTCCCAAAGTTTATCAGGAGATTTACCATGTGGATGAATACTTACCTGAGTGGGTTAGGACAAAAAGAAATGAAGTAACAATGATATATCAGGGTTCCCACAAATCATAGAAAGCAAACTGTCTTGACCGTGGGAACAATGATATGATATCTGGCATCCATTCAGCTTTCACACTTTAACTCACTTGCAAACTAGATGGGATTTTGATACAAAAATGTATCTCACTTACAAAGTGCCGTAAGTCCTGCAAATATCATTCAAACTAAAATTCTTGACAGTATGCACAATAGGCTTGGTAAAAAATATTCATGGAAAGTTTCATTGAAGTCTGACCAATGGTTAAAGGAAACTAGCATGGAAAAGCTTTATGGCATCAATCCATCCAGCACAAAATATGTATGTCTCCCCCCCACTTTACATGGGAGACATAATTAACTAAAGATTATAATTATAAAGAGAAGTGACTTTTACAATTTGGATTGAATTCTCAAGTACAGAATTGCAGATAATACTCAGTCGTATAACCAGTATGGTGTCTACCCTTATATGCTGAAGGGCAAGCACGGGAGCTCCAACTTACCGGGTATATGGATACCAGTACGATTTTAAATTCTTTGTACCAATGTCGCGACCAGGGATAGAACCAGCATCCTCATTTTCCTAAAGTGGATGATCGACACCACTAGACCAGGACATATATGATATGAGCCTTGCAAGCTACACTTGAAAGATACAACATATATCTAGCTACACACTCACTGAGTCCAATTTTCTCTCCAAACAAGGCAGTCATGTTTACACATTGAGCCAGGACTATTTCCATTAATGCCAATAAATGCTAAACATTGACATATAATGTATGTAAGCTTAAAGCAACAAATAGGTTAAGATTTCTCGAAATGAACTTTTGGTTAACAAAGCCAGCAGTCAATTAATTCATTTCCACGACAATTTCACTAACAGAAACTATATTCTGACCCCAAATCCATGATCAAACTTGACATAGATTTTGTAGAGATGACCATTGTGACTAAGTTTCATAAAGATTAGGCTAAAACTGTGACCACAAGTGTCTAAACAAGCTAATTGTGAACAGAAGAACAAGGGTAAACGGACGACGATGTCTCTTGCTTTCTCTCTCTCTCTTACTTGGGGTACACTGTTTATGGATCACCAGTTCCTAGCTGCACCTACCTTTGCCTGTTTGAGCCAGAGTTCTATGTTCTTGCGCTGAGCTTTAGTGAAATGATCCCAATTACGCTGCTTCTGGGCCAGAGAGAAGATTTTCTCGATCTGATCGACTACGTGGAAGAAAAAGGTAAAAGAGAAATCTTAATTATAGAACCAGTGATTTTACATTAAAACCAAGCCAGCAATGATGCCGTAGTATTCCAGTGTCTCACATGGCTTCCTTCTTGATCCTTGTTTCTATAACTTTGCATCATGGAGATTAGGTTACTGAACTATGGAACATGTGATACCATTATACATGTACATTTTAGCTTGACAATTTGGAAAATTTTTAACAAGTTAAATATTTGTTTATCAGCTACCATAGCTACTACTTGTATAGGCGTTCTTTACCTAGTTTTTATCAAATCAGTTTTTTTCTGAAATAGGTATCATAATATTCGATATATACTTTTTGGAGAAGAGAATGGGGCCACATTGGGCCTAAACACTATAAAAATTATGCAGTATGATGTTACGAACAGTCACTACCTGGTAGATATGAACACCAGCATTATTTGACAGACATTCAATGTATTGTAGAAAATCCCAAGTATACCAGTATGATCTTACTTATAATGGTATCACATGATAGACAAACAGTTTGATGACAAACAATAGTACAGGTTTACAAGCACAGTGCAAATTACCGGGACTTTCTGAGGCACATTGTTTTGTGCTTTTAAGAGGAAAAGATGATGAAGTTTTTAAAACATGTGACCCCCTTTTGGCAGACAATCAGTTGTCCGCATGAAAGGACATTTCACCCTTTGACCTTCACAGCAATAAGGTTCAACTTCACGTTGTGACCAACCTCCCTATCAAGTCAAATTAAGGGCTGTAGACTATTAAGTATTTTCTAGTTATGAAACAGACCTAGTCTACTGACAAACCAACCAGCTGACATGTCCAAAGCAAACTATCATTACTTATTCAAAAGGGGGCATTATACATGCTGTAGTTGTAAAGCTTTCTTTTGAAAGTATGACCACTCTTACAGACAGGCATTCAATAGTAGACAACAATGAATAAGTTATTTTTCAAGATGAAGCCACTAAGGAGAGGTTGCACTGTGCTTGTATATTTTATTATAACACTGTTAGTATACGTCACCTGACATCAGTTTGGGTTAAAACTGATTACATAATAGTAAACATGAGTTGTTTGTGATATAGATTGGTCAAACCTTCTCCACCTGGTCCTGTCTGGACATCACTGTACCGGACTACCCTTGGTTTTTGACGTAGACGTAATATTTATCTCTTGACCTAAGACAACAGATCTAGAGCCATGTACTGTAAGCCATGTACCTTCAACCTATTGACCTCCAAAATATTTGAGACCATTTAACAACTTGTCTGATGGATATATTTTTCTTCAGTGACTGATTTTAGTCCTTCAAGGCACAGTAACTTAACTTCGGGGTTTGACTGATACCAGTCCTTCAGGGAACCATAACCTAACCTTTGGTTAAGGCTGAAACCAGTCCTTCAGAGAACAGCAACCTGACCTTGGCTATTGGCTGATACCAGTCCCTTAAGGCACAGTAACCTAACCTTGGGGTTTGGATGATACCAGTCTTCCTGGTCACATTCACTTTTGGGTCATTGACTAACTGATCCCCTGTCCTTTAGGTCCACAAGACTTTAAGCTTGACTAACTGATCCTCTGGGTCACAGTGACCGTTGGGTATGACTAACTGATCCTCTAGGTCGCAGTGACCGTTGGGTTTGACTAACTGATCCCAGTCTTTGTGGTCCATAATTCTGTGAAGTATGACTAACTGATCCTCTGGGACACGGTGACCGTTGGGTATGACTAACTGATCCTCTAGGTCGCAGTGACTGTCGGGTATGACTAACTGATCCCAGTCTTTATGGTCAATAAGACTGTGAAGTATGACTAACTGATCCTCTAGGTCACAGTGACCGTTGGGTATGACTAACTGATCCTCTAGGTCGCAGTGACCGTTGGGTATGACTAACTGATCCTCTAGGTCACAGTGACCGTTGGGTATGACTAACTGATCCTCTAGGTCGCAGTGACCGTTGGGTATGACTAACTGATCCTCTAGGTCGCAGTGACTGTTGGGTATGACTAACTGATCCTCTAGGTCGCAGTGACCGTTGGGTATGACTAACTGATCCTCTAGGTCGCAGTGACCGTCGGGTGTGACTAACTGATCCCAGTCTTTATGGTCAATAAGACTGTGAAGTATGACTAACTGATCCTCTAGGTCGCAGTGACCGTTGGGTATGACTAACTGATCCTCTAGGTCGCAGTGACCGTTGGGTATGACTAACTGATCCTCTAGGTCGCAGTGACCGTCGGGTATGACTAACTGATCCCAGTCTTTATGGTCAATAATACCGTGAAGTTTGACTAACTGATCCTCTAGGCACCTTGGGAGTTTGTTGAGTAATTATTCAACAAAATGTATACTCTCACAAACACTCTATTACTAGTTAAAGATGTCGGCAAACAAGAAGACGGACAGACAAGATTATACATGTATCCCTTTCTTCAAAGGATCCAGGGACATACCTTCAGATATCTGGACTAACAAAACTAACACAGGGTTCCAACAAATCTGCGGAGACAACTCCCTTGTCAATTTCCATGAAAGATGATGATCAATTTCCCTGATGAAAACTATAGGTACTATCCAAACCTGGTAACCTATGAGCTAACGATTATATTAAAACAGTCCAAGAAACTGACTATGAAGAAGGTTCCCCAAGCATTTTTAAACTTTCTTTATTGTTCCTCTACAAATGGATTCCTCGACATGTAATTCCAATTTTCCCAAGATTCCTCTGAACTTTGCTCATATTTGTTTAGGTTTTAGAATGAAGATTCCAAATAGAAATATCCTTGACTTTTTGAAAAAAAAATGTCATCCCAGACTGGTGGAACCCTGAATACAGTATTCCATGTAAAATGGAAACAGTGTGAATGCGCACATAGACATGCCATTCTAGACAGAGTCTAATTTTTACACATTACTTATCCTTTATATCAAGAGCCATCTTGGTCTGTAGATCTGAAATGCACTATACAATACTTTAACCAAATTTCTAGCAGCATATTTTCTGAACGACCTCCATGTTGGCAAGTTCTGGATTAAGACCGTCTATAGAACAAAGCAGGCAATATTGCTGGCTTAGAATGAGAATGCTGTAAGTGCTACTTACGACCTTTTAAGATCCATATAATATGAACTAAGGCACAGCCTATTTTAGCGAATTATATCTTAACTATTAAAGATCAGCTTAGCTATATCATTTACACTAGGCAAGTTGATTTAACCTAGAAGTTATTAAAATCCCAATTCAATTTATTATGAAATGTCAAATACTTTCTGGTCCGACTCCACATGTACTGTACGATTGTAAGTTGTTGAGGTTCAAAAACGCCAGAAAAGGTAACATGATCATCCAGTACAGAATGATTGCTGATCATACATGTATGATTCATAAATGTACAGTCAGTAGAAAATTTGTGACATTTTTGGGTACGAAGTAACGAAGGACGATACAGTACGATTACGAACCTGCTTTCACTGTACTGTATAACTATGTTGATTATGTCTATAAAAATACGATTTTCCTTGTTTAAAACAAGTACTTTCATGGCCTTATCAGTTGATCAATAACTGCTTATAGGCAGGCTGTCACGTCCAGTGTTTTCTCTTCCAAGCGTTACTATTCCAAGATGGCGGTCGATCAAAGTGCTATACTAAGCAACTGAGCATTTATCTCCCTTATTTTAAAATGTGTTCTAGATAGGCCTACTAGAGTTTTTGGAATATTTTTAAACATCATTAAAATGTAAAAGAAAATTTATGAGCTACAGAATAACGCATTTTAGGAAACTTTTGTTATTCTATTGGCGGCCATTTTTCAGTATCTTTCTGTAACTTCGAAACTGTAACACAAATTTTCAGATCCATTAGTGAATTCAAACTCTGACCAAACCACGTGACCCGTTGACTTAATGCGAAAATTCGTTATAATTGAAATTTGCAGCACAAGGCACTCCTTATGAGCATATTTTCATGAAAATGGGAACAGAACATGTTGACCAAACTAGAGTTGAAAAAGCTTGTTTTTCCATAAGTAAATAGTAGTTTTCAGACAGTGTTTTCGTGTCTTCTCAAAATAGCGTTTTTGTACTTACGACCTTCTCATTGTAAGCCAGCGATATGAGATGTTTATCTATCTTCATCAGCCAGCTGGTATAGTTCATGGATATTGAGAGTGGTTATATTTGTCTATAAAACACAACCATCCTTACCAGCAATGGTTGACACTTATAATATACTATCATGACATTTTCACAACTACAGAAACTTTCTGTATTTATTTATAACATCCATGTTAATAATGGCTTAGTTTTGTACTTTCCGGACACCGACTTCCTGAGCGTATTCATTAATTATACCATCTGATTCTTAGACTTTAATGCCAGGCAAGTTGCCCCATAGTAACAAATTATTTTACAAGATGGTGGTTTGTTACTGTATCATAAGAGACCTTCAATAGGATTCAAACCTTTATAGACTTCCTGCTCCAACTCAACTCTATACTTCTGCAGCTGAACCGACACTGTAATGCTACAGCTGAAATGATCTCCTTTGAACTTCAGCCAACAGTCTGACAGACAGGCTATTGTAAATACACTGTTCACGAATTCTTACCAACGCCATGGTGACAAATGTGACCTTTTAGAGTAGTAGAAAAATATGATAAAACACAACTTACACTGCCTCAGGATTCCAGAGAAAATACTTTTAAATTTCTCTTTCATTTTCATCAGTTCTTCTTCATGCCCCTGTTTCTCACTCAGTAATCTGCGTATGTGGGAGTTTGTACACTGTATCATACTATAGAATGTGTTGATATTACGACGACTGACATCACCACGCTCTAACCAAGTCAACAGAACTTGTGATGCTTTCATGAACTCTTCATCAGCTGTAGAAAGAAGGGATATAATTACTTGATTCCTCACATATGGACAATTGACTAAACTAGTATTATCAAAAAACTGGCCACTTTGAAGTTATGCTGCGGCAGAGGTAACTATTTGAGGCACCTTTTGGGAAAATTGCTGGTGTTTCATACGACAGCTGTAAGACCATCCATGACCGCAGTACAACAGATTAGAGCTGCAAGATTAACAGAATGTCACAAATAAAATCCTCAGATTTATTGTTAAACGATATTTCTACTTCAATCATGCGATGTGTATGGCATCTGTACGATCATATTACGACAGCCTTGCGGTGTCTGCAATCTGTTTGTGGTTTAGTCTGCGTGTTGAAAATTATTTTTATTTTATTTTCGGGAGTAATAAATTGTGCAACCTAGTAATTGTACAACTGATGTGACACAGGTTATAGCTAAGTTATAGGCCAAGTTACCCCTTTAAGTCAATACTAATCAAGAAGAAAACTTACATTTGAGTTTCTCACTAAGAGCACTAGCCTCATAATCACTATACTGTGTGACAGGTGGTGGACTGGGTGGTCGTAGTCTCTCTTCTTCTATCCTCTGTCGATGTCTCATATCACGTAATACAGCACGCTGTTTACACTCATACTCATACTGATCATCTCGTGCCATAGCAAAGTCTACATGTAACCTGCCAGTGTTAGGTTTATCATCCTTGTCCTCGATCTTCATTCTATAACCTGAACAAACAAGAATCATTATATAACCTGAACAAACAAGAATCATTATATAACCTGAACAAACAAGAATCTTTATTATAACCTGAACAAACAAGAATCTTTATTATAACCTGAACAAATCAACAATCTTCATTCTATAACCTGAACAAATCAACAATCTTTATTCTATTATCTGAACAAATCAACAAGCTTCATTCTATAACCTGAACAAATCAACAATCTTCATTCTATAACCTGAACAAATCAACAGACTTCATTCTATGACCCGAACAAATCAACAATCTTCATTCTATAACCTGAACAGATCCACAAACTTCATTCTATGACCCGAACAAATCAACAATCATCATTCTATAACCTGAACAAATCAACAAGCTTCATTCTATAATCCAAACAAAGCAACAATCTTCATTCTATAACCTGAACAAATCCACAAACTTCATTCTATAACCTGAACAAATCAACAATCTTCATTCTATAACCTGAACAAATCAACAAGCTTCATTCTATAACCTAAACAAATCAACAATCATTTATTCTATATCAGCTTCATTCTATAACCCAAACAAAGCAACAATCTTTATTCTATGACCTGAACAAATCAACAATCATTATATAACCTGAACAAATCAACAATCTTCATTCTTTAACCTGAACAAATCAACAATCTTTATTCTATAATCTGAACAAATCAACAATCTTCATTCTATAACCTGAACAAATCAACAATCGTCATTCTGTAACCTGAACAAATCAACAATCTTCAATCTATAACCTGAACAAATCAGCGAACTTCATTACAACCTGAACAAATCAACAATCTTTATTATAACCAGAACAAATCAACAATCTTCATTCTATAACCTGAACAAATCAACAATCTTCATTCTATAACCTAAACAAATCAACAATCTTCATTATATAACCTGAACAAATCAACAATCTTCATTCTATAACCTAAACAAATCAACAATCTTCATTATATAACCTGAAGAAATCAACAATATCCATCAATTCTATAACCTGAAGAAATCAACAATTCTGCCTGAAGAAATCAACAATTCTGCCTGAAGAAATCAACAATTTTGTATCAATTCTATTACATGAACGAATCAACAATTCTGCTTGAACAAATCTCCATCAATTCTATAACATGAACGAACAAGAATTCTGCCTCAACAGATCAAGAATTCTGCCTGAACAAATCAACCATTTTGCCCATATCATGTCCGAATGGTATTCCCCCCCCCCCCCAAAAAACAGGAAAACTCATGGGCCATCTAATTTCAAGCTATCCTGTCAGGACACATATAACATTGTTAATGTCATACACTCCTATTAATTTTTTACTAATTTCAAGCAATCATTGACTTGGAAGCCACAACATTGTTTATCTAATTGAGATACAACAGGGATACACTAGTTTAATAGGCCACAGATGAAAAATGAAGGGATGCTTTGGTTAAAGAGCAACATCGTAACATACCTGACAAAAACATAGATCGATCAATGCTACTTTCGTCTGTGTATCTCACATGAGCAAAGTTCTTCTTTTTACTTTTTCTAACACTTGTTGTAGTTCCGAACTCTGCGAACACTTCCTGTAAGATTTCCTCGGTACACGTCTCGGGTAGACCACCCACGAAAATGGTCCGGCACCCAGGAGGTCGTTCACGGGTGGTAGGGGGCGGAGCATCTTTAAATGTAGAAAAATCTAGAAATAATTTATGACGTGAAAAAATATGTACTGAAGAAATTATGAAGACACAATACATAATATTAATTTTGAAAATCATTTTTTTACTTAATATCATTTCAACTAGATTTTTAAATAAATGTAAATTCAAAGAAACCATTTTAAGATGGGGTTTTTCTGAAATAAGGTTCAATACAATAGGAATTGGTGTCAAATTATTTACTGACTTATCAATAGACTGCACCTATAGTGAGATTCTAACCTATACTGAATGGTGACATTGCCTAGTAATATGGCAATATGAAAAACGAATTAGTAGACCGGAGAATTTGACACGACGCTTGACCTGCTATTAGCATAATTTAACAACTGATATATATTGTCTATATTTATAATACCGGTTGCATGTTTTCATAGGCGGAATACATCACACAGATGCTCGAGGTGTAATACCAATACACATCTAAAGGATCAATATTGCACAATTTGCTAGCGGAATTTATATATTCAATGCATGAACCTTGTAATATATTCATGCATAAAGGTCAGGATTATGTCAAATTGTCCATGCTATACATACTATCATACTACTTACTTGGAGGAGGTGGGTATAGTACACAGTTCTTCATTCGTATAATCTCCTTGACTGGAGTCATTGGTACATTGTCAGGTCCCATTGGACCACCTCCAGGACCCCAGCTCATCTAAAACAATCACATGAATCTCATCATTTACATATACTACCGAGGCATAATGCCTAATCCTGAAAAGTTGTTGCTAGTCTGTATCGAGTTCCATTAGCAAGCATATCTCCACTTAAACTCTGTTTCAAACATTGTTTTATTGTTAAAATACAGGTTATGAAATTTCAAATGACCATAAGTCAATAATTGGTATTTTTTCATCAAATAACTTTAATTTTTCGCAGAAAAGTTCCTACTTTTTAGTACAACAAATCCTGAATTCTAGAATAGTAGGACCCCTCACCACATTATTACATTAACAATACGTTTAAATGGAGATATTTTCTGAAATAGAGGTTTCGAAGAAGGGGAATAGGTAAGAATTTGTTGGTGACCAAGGCATGAAGGATCAACTGACCACTTTTCATAAATGAAATACACCAGGGGTTCAATTTGACCCTTCAATCAACCCTTTGACAATCTAAAATAGCTGATTTCAACCTTCATTATTCTGGATGAGTATCAAGTTCCTACAAAGGTATTTTGGCAGCAGTAAATAAAATTTATATCGATCTCAAAAATGACCCTCGGGACATCTTAAAAAATTTCCTTGGATCCGCATAAAATGCCTGAATATCGAGAAATTTTGTATAAAATAATCAAAATGGCCATTCTTAAATGGCAGCTTGTGAATCCCATACCATGGGTTAGAAAAAAGGTATAAGGCCCTAAACAAGGAAACACGAATAGGGGCAGACTTACCCCAGGGAACATCATCATGTTTCCCATGCTCATCATATCAGGGGATGGTCCTGGCCCCATCATACCCATCATAGGTCCCATAGGACCACCGAAGAAGCCTTGTCCACCTTGCATCATCATATTACCCATGTTGGGTTCTATGCCGCTGTTATTGATACTGACAGGTGAAATGTTTGGCATGGTGATTGTGTTGTTCTCGTCCGGTGCGTCGTGTCGGTCATTCTTCTGTATATTTAACAGCTTGGCTGCAAAAGCTCCCATACTACCATCATCTGAAATGAAACATTTTATGTTAAGACAGGTCAACTCATGTTCCCTAGATGTCTCTAATGTTTGTGATAAATGACATTATTGACAGATTCTAGATAATCCCTTCAAGTTTTATCAGAATAGAGTAAAGTGACTATGCAGGGGTTTTCCTACACCCTTTGTAGGTACTGAAAATGGACCAATTCCCAAAGCAGAAGGACCCATTCCCAATGGAAAATATCATCCATTTTTCCCAATTGTATTAAATTTTCATGATGCATTTTATGTCATGGACATATTTGAAGATCAATTATCTTTCATTTAATTGTTTTTCAATTTCACAAGTGTATTATATTACTTAACAGGCCAAAACATCACTTGGCATACAATAATGATGGCCTTTATTTAAGCTTTGTTTGTTCAAATATTCCAAATTCACAACTAGGTCCTTTTCCCAGAAGAGCCAGGAAAATCCCTGCTATGAAATAAAGGCTTACATTTGTAACAATATGTATTTCAGGATTCACATACTTTCAGTCATCAAACATCTCAACCTACTGAATTGTAAATTGTTTACTAGGGTCAAGATCAACTTAGTATACAAAGTTATTTGTGGTGGCATGATGGCCGAGTGGTGGTTAACACTCTTGAGGTCCTTGGTTTGAATCTCAGAAGGGGCACTGGAAATTTCAGAAATGCTCTACAGTGTTTCTCACCCAACTAGAGATGAACTGGTTGGCATCTGAGCTCAGAGGTAGTCCTGTGTGTATCGGTGCTATACACTGTGCACAGCAAAGAAACAAGTGGTCTGTTCAGAGAGAAAAAAGATATCCCACCAGATTCCTTATATCACACCACTGTCTCTTCTACTTGCTGTCCCTTCAGCAAAACACAGGATTCCATTGAAAATAAGTGCTTGCACTTTTTAAGGACTAAATAATTACACACACTTTTTAATAAATATTTTCCATTGAACTATACTGAGATGGTGAATGAGTCTTGCATGATAATACTGTGCACATGTACATGGATGAGGTAAATGCAGACTTGGGCTATGGAGTTAACAAAGGACTAGTTTATTATACATATTTTCTAGCAATAAAAAGTTAAATATAATATTAATAACACATACAGGTCTGTAAAGCAATAGAGGATACAATACCATAAAGTTAATAAACCACATAAAGGTTCATAACAATGTGCCTTTAATAAATCATATTTAACATCTAATGCAATAATTGATACATACTGTAAAAGCAGAATATTTCGCGAGGGTTTAATTTTCGCTATATTCGCGAGTTCGATAAATTCGCGAAAATTGATGCTCGTGAAATTATTACCTTCGTGATAGCTTCAAATATGTTGAACTTCAATATTGATTACGGCTAAGCGGCACCATTACAATCTACTCGGAATTGATAAAATACTGACGACTACGCTGACTTTTGCCTGATAAACTAACTTTGTTTGATTAATATTTACAAAACTTTAAATATGCAACAGAAAATGTGAACATAAAATATTTCTGTCAAAATTCTAATTCATTTAGAAGTTAAATTGAATAGTTCAATGATTGTGTACCAGTATAAAACGCGGTATACAGGTACAATGATTAACACACACACGGCTATTGCTTGTTCCGATAAGCTCGGAAACAATAGACTGAATACAAAACACGTTCACAGTTTTCTCATTACACAATGAGACTGTCTGGCTTAATTGAAAACTAGTAAATGCAAACAAGTTAAGCCAATCGGCCAGATAAGAATTAATACGCTTGTATAGCTGACCATTATATTATATACAAACAGTAGTCGTAATTATCAGAGTGATTATAACGCCGTGGCAACTACATAATACACCAGTGATATTGCCGAGAAAGTAGAAATTTATTTTTCTGAAATTTTAAATTCGCAAAAATTAACCCTCGCGAACTACTTCCAAATTAGAAATTCGCAAAAATTTAGCCTCGCGAAAATAAATGCTTTTACAGTAGTTACATACCTTTAAAAATCATATAAAAGTTTCTAATGCAATAATTGATACATACCTTTACCCGCATTAAAGGAAAGTGGTTCGTTGTTGAGATGTGGGTCAATATAACCTGATAAAATAAAGAAGACTTTATCAATGTAAAGGATTTAATAAGTGAACAATAAGTGAAATACATCATTGGTACAAAATAACTTTAAAAACACAAATGCTCACTATCACATTTTGAATCATAAAGGATATTTTAGTTTTTAATGTAGATCTAACCAAATTTTATCATTTTATAGCAGAAATACTAAAATTTAAAGAATTACACTTCAGTCAGAATCACTGAGGGATGAATTGTGTTTTGTTATAAATATTATATAGCCAAACGGTCAAGTCGCACAAGTAAATTTATTTTACTTTCAAGTATGAAAATGATCTTACCCTGATCTATGCTCATTCCCATCATCTTCAAGACTGTGTCAGTCTGAAATACAATATTGCATGCATACGGTTATATAGTTAACAGTTGGTAAAAAAAATCAAAGCCTAAGAGGACTGTTGTGGACAATCCACAAATTTCACCTTGACCCCCACAGGTTCACATTGTCCCTGACACTATTTTAGTGAATTTTATTGACCAAACGTTTTAAAACAGATAAAGGATAGTATAGTTATATGAAAAACTTTTCATCAAGTTTTTCATATAACTATACTATCCTTACCAACTGTAACTGCAATTTAACATCATTAATTGCCAATGAGACCAGTTAATCAAACAATGTCACGCTTCAATCGTAATCACCTTGGTAATTTGGCTACCCTAGACAGACTGCAATAAATTTGTAAATTCTTGATTTCTTTTATGTACCAACATGTTTTGAGGATTATTTTATCTTTCTTTCTTAGAATTTCGACTTGCCCGGGCAGACAATCTACTTTTTAGACCAGGTCGTCCGACGGGATTTTGACTCGTCCCGGACATCGGGCAACCCACTTACGTCGAAAACTGTGCTATCATGATAAACGACAACCTCGTTCACTCTATTGATTTATAATATAGTAGAAATAGTGCCTCGGCAATTGGAAATGTGACATATTAAAAATGAGTCTAGATAGTCTGGATGTTTGACGCAGGTCGTTGGAACGATTTTCGAAAATCAAGCGTTTTTCGGATTTTAGGTTGCCGACTGCTAAAAGTTATGCCGAGATTGTTTATAAGTCGGCCACAACAAAATGCATACCCACATGCAGGGACTTCTAAAAAATTATGCGGACATAGTGTTTTCTGCGAAAAATGCAGGATTCTGCATGACAGGGCAATCATGCTGCTGGTTGGTGCGAAGCCAACATCGAGGTAGGGGGCCCAGGAATATCCAACATGTACAGACACCATTCCTACAGGTACAAATTCACACCTTGATCGAGTGGAGCATTGTGGGTTATTTTTGCTAAGAGAAATTAAGCAGTGGCTAACATTTCTTGTATAAGCGTAACAAACTAAAAAACGCAACTGAACGTTATTTTTTGTTGTTGTTTACTTGTAGTTATTATTAGTCCTAGAACTTGGCGTTACCAATTTTAAATGATTTAAACTCCCTTGTTGACGACGAGTATCGTGGTGGTATGGGTTGTGGCGCGGTATCAGAAATGGCGCACCTGAGATTAGTGGTCTTTTCTTGAGTTTAAGACCCAAAATGACATACATTTCCAGTATATTTTTGGAAGGATGTATGGTTTTGGTCTGTAATGCAAATAAGCAATGTTCAAAGTAAAATTTGGTGCTTTTAGAACTCGAAAGGTATGCTGTACCCATATTTGTTGTTATTTTTTTACGTCACTTTATTCCTCAAATATCGTAATCCCACAAATTTGTAAAATGAAATTTTAACTTCAAATTTTTTTTGTAAAGAGCACTGGCATCCATGTTAACACCATGTAACATGATTTAAATGTCCTACACACTGTCAAACACAGGAAATGGTGTCCAGAAGGATGTAACTTTCTTATTAAGGAAAACTGAAAAAACTAGTCAAAATCTGAAATAATATGTTTCGAAGATTTTGTTAATATTAACTGTCATTGATATTTTCGGCATTCCCATGTCAAGTTGGTGACAGATCAGACTATGCAGATGCCATGAATGATTCTTACATGACAGTAATAGATGATTTAACACTTGTTTGGACATCTTCAAGTTGTCTTGGTGACTCAAAAAGTATAATGGCAATTAGTAACCAGTACAATTCTGTCTCGATACTAATTATTGATTTATTATCTAAGAAGAAGTATACAAAGTAAGCTAACTATTATATAAAAATGGACTATATAGCCATAAAATAAAATTGGAAACAACTACATCATGAATCATTTTATTTTTTTACCATTAGGGACCTACAGGATAGGTGCGCCATTTCATATCACACGGACCTGACACAATAAGCCGAGTGTGTCCTCATTGTAATGGTCATACAACATGCACTAATGGAATTGACTATTGATATTTAGTGTCAACATGTTCCCATTGAATTGCCCTATCATTGCTCAGTCACTTCAATTATGAACGTTTTATATTAATAACAAAATAACGACGTAAACTGTTAAGTGCGCCATTTCCAATACCACGGGGATATCTAAAGAATTTGTTAAAAATAAAATCACAATCGTCCAGTCCTTATAGCCTTCAAGAGGTGGGGAGCGGTGGCCTAGAAGTAGGGCACGCACTTCGGGATCGAGAGGTCCCAGGTTCGATCCCTGTCTGCGTCACTGCTTAAGGTAGTCCTGTAAAAAAACTTTGATTTGGCTGAAAATGGTGGTATGACTTGACAAATCAGCATTAGAATCATGTAATTGGGTTTAAATGCTTTGTACACATGTATGTGATGTAGTGAAATTGTTTTATTTAGAAAATTTTGATATTCTGGCTTAAATATGAAAGTGAAAGTAGGGTTGTGGCTAACGGACTTCCATTCAGTCCGCGTGTGTGAGAAAATATGTTCACCGCATTTGACTAACCAAATTTTTCTGATATGCTACGCAACCCCCTGATTTTTTTTCATTTTCTTGAGGCTATATGCTATTTCTATTGATCAGTTGATTGGTGGATTTTGAGAGGTCCCCATGGACAAAAGATTTGACATTTTTTGGGTCAGCAATTTGTCACTTAACATTGAACAAAGAACAACCAAAATTTGTTTGGTGATTATTTACCTTAATTTCTCAGAGCAAGAATAACACACACACTCACAATGCTCCACTTTCTACCTTGAACTTAGAGAGTTGTCTCCCTTCCAAAACCAAAATATTTTTACAAGGAATGCAGCAAGTTTTGAACAATATCAGGACTGTGGTGTATTTGTCAGTCACTGCAAATGAATATTTTGATTTAAAACAATATACTTACACACTTAAAACAACATAACAATTATAGAACTGGTTAGATGCATGCCTTTTCCACTGATATCGACAAAATATTCTTCTCAATCAAGAAGACGCTTGTTTAGAAAGTTTATATCGCGGAGGGAACATGTGTAAAACGCGGAATTCACGGAACTAACAGAACTACCAATTACTTTTTTATTCAAGCATATATTTTGATAAATTTATTCTCATATGAGAGCGAATGATAACTACATTCTCTGAATGTATTGATATTGGCTATCAATAATCCATGGAGCCGTTGATATTTATAAATAGTGGATACATAAATTGAGTGGCCAGACTAGTGGCTATGTTTAGAACTTTAAAGTGAATACCTGATAAATGTTTTATGTATTTCTCTATTACTTTTCAGTGACATATGTCGAGCAATAAATTAAAAAACAATCTATAGCAATCTTACCCCACAGTAGATCTCTTAAAGCTATAAACATTTTGTATATTATCCTGATTTGTGAGCAGCTGTGGACATATGCATTAATCTGCATTATGGTCATTTGTTATAATTAAGTTCATTATCATCTTCATTAATCGCATCCCTCAATTTGAGTATTTTCGCGATGTGTATAAAAACTGTTCACACACAGCAGTCAGGCACTTCTATATACAGTGTTTTTGTTTTTAAAAGAAAGTTTTATCTTTTTGTACAGTTTAAAATCACGTTTAAAACGAAGCAGTTGTCTAATTCTGGAATCCTGCCAAAGCTGTCTGAAAACCTGCCAAGGTGACTTGGCTGACAGCGACCTGGGGGAGTCTGTTCCAGAGGACGATACTTGCTGGAAAGAAGCTTTGTTGGTAGGTAGATTTGGCAGTTGAGAGCTGTGTCAGCTGTTGCTGGTTATGCCTGGTAGATCTAGATTGTCGTAGAGTCGGGTCTGGTGTGACCTCGACCAGTCCATGTTGAATCTTGTAGAGCATGGACAGCCTTGCATGATCTCTGCGTCTTTGTAGGGTGTCCCACTTCAAGTCTGTGATCATGTCAGAAACACTGCTGATTCTTCTGAAGTCTCGCTTGACAAATCTGGCAGCTCTTCTCTGAACCATCTCTAGTTGGTTGTTGAGGCTCTCAGTATGGGGAGACCAGATCGTGGAAGCATATTCGACAGTCGGTCGAACATATGTCTTGTAGGCAGATGCTTTTGCTGACTGCGGGCATGATCCTATGTTGCGGCGTAGAAATGATAGAGTTGAATTTGCTTTACGAGTTATGTTGTTGATGTGCTGGTTCCAGGAAAGATCAGGTGTGATTGTGATGCCAAGGTATTTTGCAGAGGTAGTGGTTGATAGTTGAACACCATGGATGGAGTAGTTGGTTTGTAGTGGTTTTCTTTTTGTTGTTATGTGAATAACTTCGCACTTGTCCGGGTTGAATTCCATTTGCCAATCATTCTCCCATTCCTGGAGGCGGTCGAGGTCTTTCTGGAGTTCATCAGAGTCTGCTTGGGTTTTCACAGTCCGGTATAGGAGGCTGTCGTCAGCGAATAGTCTTGCCTTGGAGGTGACCTTACCTGGTAGGTCGTTAATGTATGCAAGGAAGAGTAATGGGCCCAAGACGCTACCCTGGGGTACTCCAGATGTAACGGGCGCAGTTGATGATCTCGAACCATCTAGGACAACCTGCTGGGTGCGGGAGGATAGGAAATCCCTAACCCAAGAAAGAGTAGTGCCTCGGACTCCGTAGTGTTCAAGCTTTTGTAGAAGACGGTTGTGTGGTACCTTGTCAAATGCTTTAGAGAAGTCGAGGGTAACTGCATCAACTTGTTCGTTATGGTTAATTCCTTTGGCTAGATCGTCTACTGTCTGTATAAGCTGTGTATCACAGGATCTTTTCTTTCTAAAACCGTGTTGACTGTCTGTTAGGATGTTGAAGGAGTCAAAATGTGAAGCAATGTTACTTGAGATGATGTGTTCTAGGAGCTTGCAAGATATTGATGTCAGGGAGATTGGACGGTAGTTTGAAGCAGATGATCTGTTGCCCTTCTTGAATACTGGTGAGACGTGCGCTGATTTCCAGTTGTCTGGAATCTGGCCTGTGTTGATTGATCTCTGGAAGAGGGTTGTGAGTCCTGGCGCAAGTTCACTAGCGGCAAGTTTCAAGAGGCGAGCAGGGATTTGGTCTGGACCTGTGGCTTTGTGCGGCTTCAGTTTCTGTAATAGTTTGTAGACACCATTGACTGTGACCGATATAGGGTTCATGGAAGGTGTGCTGCTTGGAGGAAGTGAGGGGCGGCGAGTCATGTCTTCATCTGTGAACACTGAAGAGAATTGGTCGTTCAAGATCTCTGCTTTCTTCTGTGCTTCGCAGTAGGTTATACCGTCCTTCTTCAGTTGAGGGACCCCAACGCTATCTTTCCTCCTTGACTTGATGTACGACCAGAAGACCTTTGGATTTGTGTTGTCCTCTCTCAACATGTTGTTGAGATGGTCGTTGTGGGTAGATCTACAAGCTCGCTGCGTGCTTCTCTTGGTGTCTTGGTACTTGGCCCAGTCAGTTGGATTTCCAGTTCTCTTGGCTCGTCTGAACCTTCTCTTCTTCAGTCTTGACATCCTCCTGATATCCCTGGAGATCCATGGCTGTTCGAATCTCTGCGAGCTTTGTCGTGATGGGACTTCGTCCTTGATAATGTGTTGGCAGTCCTCTTTAAACATTTGCCAAAGTTGGTTGATACCAAGATGTTTTTGAGCAGACTCGATGATGGTGTCCGAGAGTGACTTGCATTTCAGTTTGATGTTGTCTGTGTTTGCTTTATTCCACATATGTAAGGTTCGTTTCGGTTGTTTTCGCCGTGTTGCACAGGAGTTAGTGTCGATGAAGAGAGCATGGTGATCACTTATTCCTGGGATGGCTGTGCATCTGTTGACAAGTTGTGGTCTGTTAGTCAGGAATAGATCTAGCGTGTTACTACCACGGGTTGGAAAGTCAACGATTTGTGAGAGGCCGAGGTCTGGTTCAAGCTGAAGGAAGGTTTCGTTAATAGATTTCCTGTAGTTGTGACCAGTAATAGAACTATTTGTCCATTGGATGTCTGGAAGGTTGAAGTCCCCTGTGATCCAGATGGTTGATTTCTTAAATTTGGTTGTAACTTTGGAGATGGCATCCAGAAGGCTAGTAGCATAGTCAATGTCGTTGTTAGTTGGCCTGTATATGGATCCAACAATCACAGACTCTTTGTTGATACAGTCCACCTTCAGGAAGACTGCGTCACACGGCGTGTCGATTTCCACCGGTTCACAAACTATGTTGTCTTTGATGAGTATCATGCTTCCACCATACCCGTCTGCTCTATCTTTCCGGAAGATGTTGTAGTTGCTGTTTGGGGGCAAGATCTCAGCATCATGAATGGATGGTTTTAGCCAGGTTTCACAGCCACATATAATGTCACATTTGACCGTATCCAAGAAGTTCCAGAAGCTGGCTTTCTTGGAGGAGCTTGCAACACTCTGGATGTTGAGACTAGCAATCCTGATGTTACTGGTACGTATCTTATGTTTAGACTTCGGTGTAGGGCTGGAGCAAGATGGTCTACCATAGTCGAAAGACGGAGATCTTGATGACCTGGTCTGATGAGAGATGCCTGAGAGATCAGAGATGTTACATGAGCTGGAGGTGCTCTCAGTGGATGAGATATCACTACTGTGAACTGAGTTTAGTTCTGTTAATTCAGAAGTGTGGCTGCTAGTGTGTAAACAAACCAAATGTGAACGGATGGAAGTTGATACTCCGACGAACAATTATCGCTCCCATCATGTATAATAAAAACAGTGACTTACTTTGAATGGTTATATATGTCCGGACCTCTCTGTCTCCATGAGTATGAGTATTCAAAACAGTGTTCAATTCTTTACACAAAATATCACTAATTCATTTTCCTGATGGATAAGAAATTGGTTTAAATGACTTTATTTATCCTCATCATCGAGCGACCTATACATGTTCAAATGTATATGGACGAGATAGTGCATGATACAGAAGATGTCCCAGTTACAGAGGCATCCCTGGTTCTTTTGTAACGTGCCTGTGGTGTAAAACATCGTACACGAGACCTCGGTGTTTATACACTTACGCACACTTCCAACGCAACACCTACACTTTTCATCATTTCTCAACTATTTATAATGTGATTTGATTAAAATTTGGCATATTTATAGATATATATTTAACTGATGTTTATATGATTATTTTATCAAAATCGATTGATTGTAAGATGAAAATAATTTCAAGTGACGACCATCACTGCAAATTGAAAAGTCACAAAAATACACCATGAAAACTGTTACAAAAATTGATGTAAATTTTACTAAACAGTTTATAACAATAAATAAATCAGTAAAGGAAAAACGGTGTGTTCCTTGTTAATTAGGATCTAGTATGTCCATCCATGTATGGTATGATATATTTTTTCTTCTGTCCCATCGAAAGCACAAAATTCGTATCAATATCTGGGGAATGGTCCCCATTTCCTGAAAACGGCCCGTTTCTGTCGTTTTTGTGGGGTTGGTGGTCTTCTCGTTTGTCGCTTACACAGCTGGTCCCGGCAAATTCCACAAAATTTTGAAATCCGAAGACTTTAATTATATTGGCAACTGTTGTATGTTGTGATTATGCAGAAATGCTTGATGTACACGTGCTATGTGAGCTAGAGGTACGTCATGTCGTATTTTTACATGGTGTAATTTTTGTGACTTTCAGTTTTGCAGTGATGCTCATTTTTTTGTTTAATTTTTATCTTTCAATGAACTAATTTTCATATAAATTCTAGTAGACATGCAAGATGTATCAAATAACATGCCAAGTTTGAACAATATCCATCGAAAAATAAATGAGAAATTATGAAAAATGTAGGTGTTGCGTTGGGAGTGTGAGTAAGTGTAGTCTCGTCCGAAATACTGTTTGTGACTAGTTATGTAAGATTGGAAGCACTGAAAAACATAGTTTGTACAATTTATATTGTTAACATACATTGCACAAACGAGTTTAGTTTTAGATACAAATGTAGTTTAAAAGTTTGCAATACCCAAAGATCTAAACACATGTACTAGTATATTTAGATCTTTGCAATACTCTACGTTTTTGAAATGCACTTTTACAACACACGCTAATAAAGGCAAAAAAGATATCATTTAATCAGTGTTTCAATTGTTCTTTTAAGACCAGCAAAGAAATAAGACGAAGACTCTTTGAAAGGATAAGCTTTAATGCTTTAGGATGTTTTATTGTAATTTGATGCACAAGCATGGCGACTCTGACACAATGTCTTGAAAAGAACATGCTTAGCTATTAATATATGAAGTGAAGTTACATTGACCGGGCGCAAAAAAATGTCATCAAAATTGTTCTGGCGCTTGGCTTCATCACGGATATACACAGAATGTATTTCCGTGGCTTCATGGTGCAAATGGCATATTCAGAATCTATTATGAATTACATTGTTACAAGTTTGGATAGGAGCATCTGAACAGATTACAGGCATATAAAACTTTAACATACGAATGTAGCAAAGGTAAGACAAAAAATGGTTAAAGCACATACAAATGTAACATAATTATACGAGTAATGACAATAAATGAAGAAGCACATTTTTCGGATTTTTAGGAGTTGGGTTGGGTTCGCAAGACCCTACGATTTTTCTTTAAAACTACAGATGATGGCCTAGATTATGACGTCATTTCTTCACTATGACATGCTTTGGCAACATGACATTAGAATTCGACAAGAAAGTGATCTGTTAAAATCTTTGTATCCTTTACAGCATGGATTTCATATGGGTAAATCATGTACGATGACTTCTTTCATTTACCAAGAATCCGTTAACTATTGTTTGGAGCTCGGCAATGCTCTATTCAGCTGCTTTTTCGACGCTTCCAAAATAATAAATTAAATAATCGAAATATTTATATAGCGCCTTATAAAACAAGTCTCTAAAGCGCTGTACACGCGAAAGTTAATCTATTGAAAGTTGGTAAGTGTCTTGAAAATCTAATATCCACTGATCACTGATATGCCATTTTAAACATGTGCGTTTTTAGTGTCTTTTTGAAAAACTAGCAGAGAGTCAATGTTTTTTATTTCTATTGGCAGACTGTTCCACAGGGTGGCTGCACATTTGTCAAAACGCCTTTAACCGTAGGTCTTAGTTTTTGTTCTCGGAACGTTTAACAATTTGGCTGAGTCTGATCTCAGGGATCTTGTTGGGTGGTACTCAGTTAACAACTCATTCATGTAAACAGGAGCAAGTTCATGTTTGATCTTAAATGTGTATAATTATAATGACCTTGTACTGTACTCTGTATGGCACCAGAAGCCAGTGCAGTGAATGCAGGATCAGTGTAATGTGTTCACGCTTTTTGGTAAGTGTGATCAAACGAGCAGCAGTGTTCTGGATACGCTGCAGTTTGCCTACTACCTTGCTGTTGGCACCACATAGCAAAACATTCGCATATTCCAGTCTTGAGGTTACAAGGGAATTCACAAGTGTTTTACAGGCATTAACAGTAATGAATGGCCTAATACGTCCGATGTTACGCAGATGGAAAAAGCAGAATTTGGATATTGCATTAGCTTGTTTGTCCATGCTTAGAGTTTTATCAAAGAAGGCACCCAAATTTTTCACAAATGATGATTCATGAACGATTGTTCCGTCAAATTGTAACTTGCAGTCAGAAAAATCCTTGACATGATGTTTTGGTGCAAAGATGATGAGTTCTGTTTTATCCTGGTTAAATTTTAGCATGTTCAGGCGCATCCAGGAACTGATGTCCGACAGACAGGCTTCAAGTTCAGGTACTACACTAGTCCAACTGTCTTTTGATTTGATGACTAGGTAGCATTGAGTATCATCCGCATAGCCGTGGTGTAACATATTATGGCTCTGGCATATATCACCTATTGGTTTTGCAAACATACAGTACTTTCTGGGACCGAGGACCGAGCCCTGTGGGACACCAAAATGAAGAGAGGTTTCATCAGAAACAGCAGACCGAACTGCAACACGTTGAGACCTATTACTCACATAAGAGTGAAACCACAACAAGGCAGAGCCTGATATTCCGTATGAATGTTCCAAGCGTTTTAGGAGGATGGGATGGTCGATGACGTCAAAGGCTGCCGATAAGTCAAGCATTATCAGAACCACACATGAGTTGTTGTCAAGTGCGGCCGCTATATCTTGATGGACTCGCAGAAGTGCCGTCTCTGTGGAATGGTGTGCACGGTAGGCAGATTGTAGACCATCATGTAGTTTATTAGTGTCTAGGTGACCCTCTAGCCGGTTTGCTACAACCTTTTCAAGCACTTTAGACAGGAAAGGGAGGTTGGATACTGGTCTATAGTTTTTGAATACATCTTGATCTAAACCAGGTTTCTTTAAAAGTGGTCGCACAACTGCCTGCTTAAATTGCAGAACGTTCAATATGACTTGGATTGACGGTTTAGTACATAAACTGTACGTGGTTGGTATTACGGGAGCATTACTCAGACTTTTCAAAAATAAGTCGACATGACCATCTAGTCGTATGTATGTTGTTGCTTTCTTTAAAAACCATTTGGAATTACAAAGGAACATTACAAGGTAGTAGAATGTTCTCCGTTCCTGTATACGGTCTACATTGTCGTGACCACATAATTGCACATGTATCATTGAAAATGAATAAAAACAAAACCATATTTTGTTGTAAAATATAGATCTATTACTTGTATAATTTTATACATCTTAAACTACATATCAGTCTTTACCAATGATACATTAACCTGTGGTCGTGACAATAAGAAAACCACATGGGTTCAATACCAATGCAAACATAACCTTGCTTCACAAGCTATTGATAGATGTGAGTTTTATGTGACCACGTGGAATCAATATGAACCATGACCTTGGTCAATGCTTCTCAAACTATTGTTGGATGTGAGTTCTATATGACCACGTGGATTCAATATGAAATATGACCTTGGTCAATGCTTCTCAAACTATTGTTGGATGTGACTTCTACATGACCACGTGGATTTAATATGAAATATGACCTTGGTCAATGCTACTCAAACTATTGTTGGATGTGCCTCAAATACGGCCACGTGTATTCAATATAAAATACGAGGGGTGATCCAGAATTACGTGGACCTTTTCTCTAATTCAAATATATTCAAAAATATATTGACCATGTAATATTGACACTTATTGCACTTGTAAGTACAGTAATGTTCCGCTAATAAGACCACTTTGAGTATATTGAAATCATGCCGATTTTTGCCAGTTTAAGGTCCCAAAGTATTAAATATAGAACAAAAAAGGTCCGCTAATAAGACCGATTCGCTATTAAGACCACCTTTTTGACTGATCTTATTAGCGGAACTTCACTGTATACCAAATATCATTCGGATATGAATCGCGGGGCAGCTCAGAAATGATGTACGACGTTACCTTCACGTCTGTATCATTTCATGAATGTTTTGAACACTGTTAATAAACTGTCCTTTATTTTCTCTTACCCATTATACTCTTATTTTATGCATATTTGATCGCCCTATCAATAGTTATTGAATTGTACCGTTACCAGCTCTGCAAGATCATATTTTTCCACTTATGTCACGGATGGTTGATTCTGACCAACGCCAGCACCAAACCCTTTAACGTCGGGTTTTCACCTCTACCTCCATTGTCTGTCACATCATCCAGGCCTTCTTTAAAACGCGTATACATGCCATTTAAAAACAAGTGGCCGTGATACAAAAGGTCTAAATACTTGATTTGTACACCATTTCTTTCGCCTGAGTTTGCGTTTTTCCTAGCTGTACACAGAATTGCAAGGTTATGCGTTTGTAAATGAAATATTATGACGTCATTTTACGTGAATTATGATATGACAACAATAACATATATATTCGTCAACCTTTGTTAATGCTTCTCAAACTACATGTACATGTATTGAAGGGCGTCACAACTACATATAGTTGATCACGTAGATCAATATCAATGCAAACATGACATTGACCAACGCTACTGAAACTAATGAAGCTCATTGCTGCAAGATCACCCGATAGATTCAACAACAATGACCTTAAGCAATGCATCACAAACTTGATATGCTTGTATGTAGGGACACGTACTTCAGTCAAATGTCAACATCATGGTTACAAGTATGTTCGTGTCACAGATATAGAATGTCACTTAAATATAAGTCTAAGTCTTGCATGCCATTCAGGACGTTAATAAATTATGAAACTTTCTTTTTGGCGAGTGTACAGTCCGACAAGGCTCTAATTCCAAATCGCGGGAATTTGAAATTCTATCCTTAAAATACACTTAGTAGTGGAATTCGCAGCTAGGTATAGTCCAGACACTTTAGGAAAAGCGGTTTTGTGATAGAATTTCGCATTCCAAAGGTCAAATTGTCTGTATCAGCCTTGGACGAAAATATGAATTTTGGTCCCAGGTATCAGCCTATCGGGTATTATTTGACGTTTAAGAAAACTTCAAGACTGTCGTCTAGATTCTTCATAAAAGGAGTTTGTTTCAACCCCAACTTTCCAGTGAAAACGCTCGTGACCTGATGATCCCTGTAGTTTGCTAGACCTAGTGTTTCTTTGCGAATACGTATCCATTCTAAGTGTAATGGCTTGATTTTGGTAAGTTGTTGATCATATCCCGCCTTTTCTACCAATGTATCGATTAGATCTGTTTGAAACTCGACCTCTTCATCCTCAGAGGCTACTGCTTCTGTCCGTTTCACCAATGACATGGAATCAGTGTCCATCTCTTTCTGTGATTTAGGCTCTCCCGGCATGGTGCCCATGATGTACCTGGTTAAATTAAGACATAATTTATAAAATGAGATATAGATATGCAGAGTATTTCTTTGTCCGTACGAGTCTATCAATGATAAAATATGAATATGTTTGTAAACGGATGGGATTTGTACGGTTATTAAACGCTTAAATAAAGTACATGTACCTGCATTATATAATAAAAATAGGTCCACATTTTTAGTTTAGTCAATTTGACTGATCGTACGCTAAACATTACTGAGGTGTTGATCAAAATACGATAATTAGATTGATACACAGGTGACCGCGTCGTGATGTTGGCCCTACGTTACGTTACGGCGTCTATGGATTGACAAACAAGAATAGTATTGAGCTCTTACCTACACGTCCAAACAGCCAGTGCATCAAAATAGTGAAAGGTGTAGAACTGATCTTCTACGCCAATGTTGAACGGGTTGTTATTGCCCGCTTTGTAGAACAGTGTTCCCATGTATAGACCAGGCGGATATAAGTGGGTGTGTTCTAAAATTCGAAACCGGCTTTCCAGAAAGGGGAAATAATTGTTGTATCCAGTACAAAGAATAACTGAATCGACTTCAACTTCTGTACCATCTTTAAAGTGGGCTTTCCTGGCATCCATTTTGACCATCAGTGGTTTTTCTTTAATTTCTTTCGGCATGATGTACGTAGCGCTCTTTGGAGAGGTTTTATAACTTAAATATATATCCTTAGCCCCGAATTTGATCAACTGAAGAGATATATCCTCGCCTGAATAACTTGCACTAACTACGAAAACATTCTGTCCCTTAAATTCGGCTGCATTCCTGAAATCGTGAGAATGTAGTATTCGACTTCAGGGATAAAAGGCGTGCTGAAAATACCGACTGCCACAATGACGTGCGAAAATATCTCTTCTCGTGTTTGTTTAATCTTCAGATTGTCAACAAATACGGTATAGTTCTGCTTGTCGTCATCATATTTCACCCATCGTACGACTGTATTGAATTCTATAAACTTCTTCAAGTCCTTACTAGCGATTCGTGTCCATCTGCCTGGAAAGATGCGTTTGAGAGATAAAAATAATTTTCCTGATAGGAAAACAATTATTGCTAGTATGTTTACACAAAGTTATACATTTATGATTAGGTTTTGTTTTGTAACTTGTTTTCAAACTGCACATAATTTTTTTCAATGCCGCAAACGCGTTTATGATGCAGACACTATCTTTTATCTTCTCTTGGCAGCAAATGTTTCCATGAGGTTTTATTTAATTCAAGCAAAAAATAAAGCGGATAATAATGCGGGACGGACGGACGGTCATACAGACAAGGCGGTGACTATAAGGGGGGGGGGGGGGGGGGGGTCGGACGAGGGGGGGGGGGTGGACGATTAAGAATAAAATTATGCTTGGGTCCTTATCAGAACACGCAACCAAATAGTGTCATGTCGTTTGCTTTGAACCTTCATGAAATGCTGATAATGACCTTTATCTCTGTTTCTCTTCCGCGTGTCTGCCGTCCGTCAAGAAATGATCTAGTTAATTAAAAGCTGTTGGGTCTTTTCCATGTTTCCGCGTTCCGCGCCCGCATGCATCGCCCACATAACGTGTCCGCACAAAATCTTCTTTACGCAAGCGGACACATTATACGATTATTTTAGAAATAAAGCAAGCTCTTATATTTCCACACGCCAACTATATGAAATTCAAAATTGTTTTGACTCGCAGAAAGATCCCTTTATACAGCAGGGGCGTAGCTAGAGGTATTTGAATGTGTACTCATAAGGCTAGGGGGGTCTGGGGTCATGCTCCCCCTGAAAAATTTTGTTCGCTAGAACGTCTCTGGTGCGTTCTTGGGTGTTTTTTGCATCATTTTTAACATTATTTTTACCGATAAAACCAGTTTTTTTTTGTGTATAGAGTATTTTTAAAGTGTTTCTAAGAAATGCTAAAAATACTAAAGGATCACCCCCCCTTAGGCATCGGTTTTTATTTCATCTTTCGATTATTTAATATTTCACTTTTTGAGAAGCATGTGTACGCAGCTGCGTATTCTGCGTACAGGTAGCTACGCGCCTGTACAGTACTGCATGTGGTGCATGTCCATTCTGGACCTCCCAATTGAAACACCCGCATACACAAACGTGGTACCAGTCAGTGTTTGCTTAGAAATAAAGCGGACAATATGTGTATTGTATATGCATTTGTATCGCAGTGTGTCCGTATTTATCACAAATTGGAAGACTAACTTACATACCTTCCAAATAACCTCTAATGGCAAGACGTGGGCAAAACGATGGCGTCGACTTTCCGAAATGTTCTTCGCACGTATAATCTGGGAATTCAAATTCCTCCTTTGAACCGTTTGACCACAAATTTTTGTACATACTGGCATGATTCGGTTCCCCATACTCATCTACACCTGTCGGAAACAAAATGTGATTGGCTTAAATTGTGAACACCGCTATTTGAATTAAAGCTCGGATATTTCCGATTTCCCACGGGAAATATACATATTGCAACGCATATTAAGGGTCGAGGTACATGATCAATCTATTACAATGGTATACACGGTATAACCCGACGAATACTCCACCGAGTGACGAATACACAACAGAGGTAAACACTGAGGACGGGTTAGTAGTGATGTTATATTTCTTACCAGCAAATCTCGATTTCGATATTTCTTTTGGATCTAAGGATTTGGGAATGCCCACGACCATGGTATACGTGGATGTAGATAGTCGTGCTGATTACTACCCTCCTTGTAACGACTGGGTGGTTTAATACGTTCGAACTTTCCATTGCTAGACCAGAATCCAGCGTACAGTACATGTAAATGCTCGAATCCCACATTATATTTATTTATATTTATTGGTGCTAATCATTAATGCTGACTCAGATAAATAACAAGTGCGAGCATTATCGACATATACGTCATGTATTCAGTCTTGTTCGAGGTAGCCGGCAGCTTATTTTGTCATTACACAGTTTTACCTTTTGTATTGTTGAGGCGTAGAAGCACGTTGGACATGAACCTGAATATGATTATCCTACCACTGGATTGGTATGTTTCTCCTAGATATACGGGGTACATGAGTACTGTTTTACTAACATTGTAGACAAGTCTCCGTATCTTTAATTCACTTGCGCAAAAGATAATAATAGTCGGACAGGTATGGCAACACTCATCAGAAACAAACATACCCCAAAATACTGAACAGCTACAAAGACACGACATACCACTCCGCAGCACTCATCAGAAACAAACATACCACAAAATACTGAAAAAGCTACAGATACACGGCATACCACTCCGCAGTACTCATCAGAAACAAACATTCCCCAAAATACTGAACAGCTACAAAGACACGACATACCACTCCGACATATTGCCGCCTCTCTCAATCAAACAAAGCTGAAACAAGAGCCATAATACAAGAACAGATCACAAGCACCAAACACAAACCCACACACAACACTCAACATATACAACGTACATGCATGTTTGAAAGAAACGAAGCAGCCTAATGCAGGACAACCAAATTGCCGAAGAGCACATACAAAATTGACTGTTAATTAAATAAACTGTTAAATAAAAACTACAAAATCAACAAAGTTTCACTAAAAGAGACATTGGCCAAAATGTCAGAACATTCGGAATAAATACCCACCGAAGACGCCATTCTGATCACCTCGGCCTTTATGCGATGCAATAAGACAATAGGTTATTTGCCGGAGACAAACGGAAATGGCCGAGCTTTAACGATTGCGAAGACGCGTATGTTTTACGATTCATGGAAACGGTGCTTAACGGTGTGTAATGTCCGGTTGTTATTCTCCCGTCACCTGGCTCTCGTTCCGTTTTAGTTTGACTGACTGAGGCGGCATATTTTCGGGACGGGATGCCGTGTTTTTGTAGTTGATCGATTTTTACGTTTGAGATTGTCTGTGCCGTTTTTATGTTTTCTGTGCTCGGCTGGTTAAGCTGAGTGCTGCCTTCCCTGTCTGACTTAATATTATCTGTTTTAACTAGACGTTCATCAACTTACTATTGTTAATATAAAACTGTGAGGGTTTGAATTTGCCTGAAAACGGTGAAAATTAACCCTACTTAATTCACCCCCTATTTATGCATATTGAGGGTTACCTTAGGCAATACTTGCAACTATAAAGTTTATCATGCTTTCACAGTAACCCTGAATGTTTAGAGACCCCATCTAAAGTTTTTGTAAAAAACGATCATAACAAAGTTATAAGTATTTTCTCTCGTTATCTATTAATCATCGCTCTGATTTAACGCGCTTCGTTGCTTTAGTAGGTAATTTAAATGTAATTTGTTAAAAAGCATGTATACGAGTATTGCACTTTTAAATCCGAATTTTACTTCACGTTTCAATTACCTCGACCCTGACTGTCGTTAAATGATTGTTGGGAACTCATAATGAAAGGTTTTATTTAAAAAAAAACATTCATAATAAATAATCTACAAGGTCAGTATATATATGACACAAACCGTTTATTTAAATAAATGTTTCTTAAATAAAACGTGTCATTGTAAATACATGTACTTAGTATAGATTACTTTGACGTCGCGTCACAAGTTGGAGCTATTTAGCATAACGTCATAAATGCCGTCATTTTAGCTAAATGTGGTGGGAATTTTACGTTTATAACCAAATAACGGACAGACAATGACTTCAAAAACTATTAAATATTACAATTTGCAACTTTATTACAAAACGGGTTATAACATAGCAGGCCTGAACAAACGTGGGATCCGACAATGGTGGTATTTGTGCCTCTACATTGTTCTGCACATAATAAAGCTGGGTTCACACTATGAACGTTTGTACCAGCGTTGGTCAGCGTTTCAAAAGTCGAAAAAATGAGCCAAGGAATATTTTGGTTCACACTACCAGCGTTGTGTATCTGGCGCACGCAAACTTTTGCGAACGTTTCTTTGCGCTTGACTGCGATTGGCAGCGGTTACTCACGCTTGATAACGTTTACCAGCGTTGTAGTTAATTCTATTGGCGCATGTGAACGTTTGCCAACGCAGTGTAGCGTATGTGCAGTGTTCCTTAACTTAGTCCGACCTAGTGGTGCCAAACGCTGGGATCCGTTGTACAAAGTTCACCTAAGTTACTGAAACCTTATGGAACGTTCGTCTGCGCTAACCACTTGCGTTGCTATCGCGTTCATTACGTCTGATATCCGTTGGCCTACGCTGGACAAACGTTCATTTGCGCTGGGGAAAGTTGGCTTACGCAAGCCTTTGCGTTACTACCACGTTCATTGCGCCGGATACCCGTTGGCCTCCGCTAGATAAACGTTCGACTAAATTCATTATCACCACCAGCGTTTCAGCAGACGTTTGCCAACGGAGTTTAACTTAAGCAAACTTTGATCAACTTAATCTAGCGTTCAGGAACATTTACAAACGGAGCACAACTTGCATCAGCGTTTATTTCCAAACGTCGGCAAAGTTTTTTGCATGTTTAAAATTTTCAACGAATACAACGTTCTTCAGCGTTTACCAGCGATCGTCAATTGAGCGGACGCTCAATGGAGTCGACGCCAAATCAAAACTCCACAAATATTGGCTTTAAAAGCCGATATTAGACGATTATCGGTACCGATCGGTTGAGGTGCGGATGTATTCTGTATTGTTATTAGCCCCTTTAACTGCCTAGACTGTCAAGTTGGTATAGAGAAAATATTTGTATTAGAATAGTTCGTGGGATACAATCGCATTGCACTCCTGTCTATATTTTAGTAGTAGAGTAGGCCTAGTGAAAAAAATTAAAAGAAATATTATTTTTCATTTTTTTAAAATTATAAATGCAAGTTCCTGTGCTGTGGTATACCCAGCTTAATGATGATAATATTCTCTTTATTTACAGAAGTTAACGCATTAAGATGGTAACTCACACCATTATGCATGAAAATACAAACAGATATGACAATGGGCATACTATTTTAACAAGTTAAAAACAACAACAAAATAAACAAAATTTTGTACCATAGAAACATGTGCACATGCCCAGCGACTTAAAATTACTTCTTGCTGATGGAACACTATTTTGAAATAATCAAACGTTCTTCAGGAATAAGACGACGGAAACCAAGCTTGATGATAGGGCGATAAAAGTGTAGCAAACACTAAATACAACAAACCTGTCCTCCAGGGCGTGTTCCACAGCCCTCCCCATGTACTCTGTTTCTCAAAACATACAACATCTGGCATATTGTCCATCTTCGCAAAATGAAACAATGTTGACATTCCAGATGGACCCGCTCCTATAACACATATCCGTTTGTCTCCCATTTTAGATGTACACTACGTCTCACATCTTTCTTGTTTAATCAAACAAACGTGCAAAACACGTAATGTCAGTTTGATCCAAAGGTTGATAAATGATTCAGTCTAAGGGTTATTATAACATAGCATACGAGGGGCGTTCAATACATAATGTCTTTTAGGTCATAAATTTTAAAATTCATTGATATCTGGAAATCCTTTTACATTTATGGAACCATCAACCATTCCGCAATATTTTGTGAAAATTTCAATAAAAATGAATTCCTGGATTGTTGTTTCTGGTCACGTTTTGATGCCATCCCAGCAGCCATCTTGGAATTTTTCGAAAAGTGTCATTCAACATATTCTGAGAGGGGACATCTTCATGAACATACCAGAACATTTTGTGTGTTCTCCAAAGTTTGGTTACACCCTCTGGCTTCTGGATTACATGTATTACCATTTCAAAGTGAACCAGCTACGACTTTACAAGTGGAGGAAAAACAACATAGTCGCATTTTCATCGAAGGGTATGACATGTCGCCACCGGGAATCGAACCTGGAAAACCGGATTATAGATCCAGCACCTTAACCTCTGACTCACCGCCACGATACATTTCATAAACCCACAATCCGTATATTCCTAGCCGCAAATGATAAGTTTTTACTGCATTATGGAAATACATTGTAAGTTCATTTAACTACTTACACTGGCTTAATTTGATGCGGAGTTACCGTCGTCTTTATAAATATTAAACCAGTCAGCTGTTCAGCACATAGTAGACGCTGCATAAAAACAACTAGACCAAATCATCAATCAATCTGCCATAGTAAGACTCACCCTACCAATACTTGCATTACGTGTTTTTCACGTTTGTTTGATTAAACAAGAGTATTGAGTATATCTAAAATGGCAGACAAACGGATATGTGTTATAGGAGCGGGTCTATCTGGAATGTCAACATTGTTTCATTTTGCGAAGATGGACAATATGCCAGATGTTGTATGTTTTGAGAAACAGAGTACATGGGGAGGGCTGTGGAATACGTCCTGGAGGACAGGTTAGTTGTATCACGCATGTTAATTAACATGCGTGGTTGTATTATTGAAATGCTTTTATTTTCAAATCATGCATACTTTTTAACATAGATAAGTTATTCAAAACATGTGTTACATGCGCAAAATATTCAGATAACGACATGTTCAATGTTAATTAAACGTAAAGTAAAGCGGATTTATTTGTGAAATAAAATAAATCACAAATTAACTCAGCCATAAAGCACAGGTCACTGTATCATTGATAGAGTAAAACAATGTGTGTTGTTTAGCATTTTCTCTCAGTTTTCAATTGCATGTCCAATCTGTGTTTTTAGATATTTGGATATATGATCGCCGTCAAACGCATTTGGTTCAACTCGCCGTAAATTTCTTTTTTCAGTACCCGGGTCGATCAGTGACTAGGGCAAATCGTTAATTTACGGCGAGTTGAAACCAAATGCCTATGATCGCGGCCACGAGAAAAAAGGACACTCAAGACAGTTTCGGTTAATTTGTCACTTTCAGTTCATTGTATGATGAAGTTATTTGTCAGTACATGTATAATACTTTTTATTTGAAAGAAATGAAACAAATACTCATGCTTAGCTTGGTGGGTACGCCAAATATTTCCAATACGATGTATTGACAGTACAAGCATAAAATGCATTGATTAAACGCCGTCAATAACGCCGTTAGCAGCACCAGAATTGCTGAAAAGGGCATGCATAAAATTAGGTAGTGTTGTTGTTGTTCAAATCACGTCACATTATTAGTGTCTTGTAATATACTAATCATCAATAACTGTACTAGTGCGCGAAATCTGATTTTTTGTTGTCAAAAAGAGTGATTGTTTGACTTCAATTTACTACCATTTCATTAATAAGTACTTTACATGTCGTGTCATGGGGACAAAGCTAGTGATCTAACTAACGCGAAATGGGCGTTAAGTGACGTTGAAGTCAGAATTCCACACGAACGCGCTGAATGTTCTAAACGAAATTTCTACGGATGACTATCAGGCAAGGATTCTCTTTTTAACCTGTCAAATATGTGACAGGTGATAAAGGAGAATGTTTTTTAAAAGTTAATACAAATACAGCAGAGCCTTTCATCAAACTGATAAAATTTAAACTCAAATAAGTGCATGAATCGTGTTGCCGTCTACGGGTTTCATCGGTCAAAAGGTTCTTAAAATTGAGCTTTCAATATGTTTGAACACTGATTTCATACGACCACCACCAGAAATAATGAAATAATCAACCAGCAAACATGTAGCAAAAGCTCTAAACACTGGCTTTTAAACCCGATTACATCAACGTTCATAGGCAATAACGTCATACTTTGAGATATTAACTGTGAAGTATGACTGTGAAGTGTTAACAGTGATCTGTGAACTTAGAAATAAGCACTATGAAGTGTGAACTTTGAAGTGTGAACTGTAAAGTTTGAATTGTGAAGTATGAAGCCTAAAGTGTAAATTGTGAAGTGTGAAGCATGAACTATGAAGTCTGAATTGTGAAGCGCGAACTATGAAGTGTGAACTATGAACGATTGTTTCCATATAATATATCTGAAGTTTTGTAAATGCATGAAGGTAGTGATGTTCATGAAAATACATACACATTTTTAAAAAATATTATCAATAATGTGATAAAGAAATGAAATTCCTATTTGCACCTCTTATCTAGAATTAAATATTTTCTTTCCATTGAAACTCGGAAGCGCTTTTATAACGCATATATTCTTCCATATTTTCACTTTTGCTGTGTTGTATGGGGAAATTGTACCAGCAGTCTTGAAGATAAACTTATAAAATTTCAGAAAAGAGCAGCTAGAGTAATTCTTGATTGTGATTATTCAACTCCTTCAAGTATTCTATTTACAAAACTCAAATGGATGACATTTCATGAACGTGTTATTTATCAGAAAGCTATTCAAATGTACAAAACTCTCAGAGGTGATGCACCAGACTATCTTAAATCTGCATTTAAATTTACTGCAGATATTCATTCACGACTGTTACGCTCATCTTCTCCACACTTTTGCTTTCTCTGGTACCTCAATATGGAATTCTATTCCTCATAATATCAAAAATTCTTCATCTATTCAACAGTTTAAAACATTATATCTACGCTGGGTGAAGCCGTCTTATTTTGAAACACCCCATGTTACTGCTACTTAAATATCTAATGACTGGCTAGTCATAATCATTACTTCAATACACATGTATAGCCATATATAATATATGTCTGCAGAATGGCATGCAGTGTGTTTTATGTTTCAATTCCGTATCATGCTTTTATAAATGTCATTGTTTTAATTTACATGTTGTTATATGATATGTTGGCTCTTATGATGTCCCTATATCTAATAAAGCTTTATAGTGATTAATTATAAATTTAATTGATTAGCATTTTGATTTATACCTTCCTTTTATTGTAGATTCCATACATATCGGTTTCGCACATCCTTTCACTGAAACTCTTTTATGAAATTCTCCAATTATATATAAAATTATGATATTGTGGACGTCATATGGGCCAAATTGCCATTATGCTTTTTTCATTTTATGTACTAGTGTTCGTGTTCAACTGTTTATTGTTGAGGATCTCATGGAAGATTGCCATTTGATTTAATTGTCAAATGAGTTTCCTCGTAAAATAAAGTCTTTATTATTATTATTATTATTATTATTATTATTGGGTGTTAGAAAATCAACTAATCTTTCAGCATTGTATGGGGAGCTAGGGCGATTTCCATTTTCCATAATGAGTCAAATTCTAATGATTAAGTATTGGACCAAAATCGTAGAACTTAACAATACAGAAATTGTTAAGCTTATATACTTAATGCTGAAAGAAGATGCTGATCCTGGTAACACATGTAACCCTAAAAATTTGGCTTTTTGTATCAAAAATATATTAACAACCAATGGATTTACGTATGTGTGGAATAACCAGTCCGATATAGATAAAATTATACCTTTTGTTTCCATTTAACAAAGGATTATTGATACATAATGGTATAAGTCAGCACCGGGCTTTCGTACCTAACTTAAGTTGTTCATGTTCCCACATGTTATTTATCCGGGAACAATAATTTGCATTTATAGTGGGGTTCCAGCCTTATGAAACTGTTAGGCGATATCAGTTAGAAATGTGAATATCGTCTATCATTGTAAAGTACGAACACAGTATACTACTCGGCCATCGTGTCCGCCCCGCAAGCAAGTTCCGCAAATGGATGACATCACTGTGACAGATCACGTACATCAGTCATCAGTAACTTTTTATGACCACCACACGACCAAATAGCGCTGTTCACAACTTAAGTCAAACGTATTTTGTTACCTACAGGTGTCGATGAATATGGAGAACCCAACCATGCCAGTATGTACAAACATTTGTGGTCAAACAGTGCAAACGAGGCTATAGTTGAATTCCCAGATTATACATGCGAAGAACATTTTGGACAGTCGACGCCATCGTTTTGCCCACGTCTTGCCATTAGAGGTTATTTGGAAGGTACGTACGTTAGTCATCCAATTTGTGTTTAATATCTGAAAACCCTACGATATATACGAACGTTTGTGTATACGGGTATTTTTTAAAAGTAGGTGACAGAGGACGCGTCCAGTTAGGATATTGTGACAGTGACGTTGCAGTTTATGTGTACGCAAAAATCACAACCATTGACTAAACAGGTAGACCAAAATTTAGTATGTAAGTTTAGTATTGAAAGTATAGTTGTTTGTACAGTATAGGCCTTTATAATTGGTTTTACACCGTTATAGTGGACTCGACCGCTGCGTCACTGGATTTTTATCCTGACTGGACTATACTTACGGTGTAAGTGCGCCCGCCGGTCAAAACGAATTTTGAACTTCACACATTTGGCGTGTGGAAATAATAGCATTTAATTTTTCTTATCTCCATAGAGCTCATGTTAGCCCAAAATTTGCGTCCGCTAGAGGAAATCTTAGCGAATTTTGTAATTACCCGAATGACCGCGTCGCTAAAGCCTAGATCCCACCGAGAAAGTCACCGGCAATGTGGAAATAAACATATTTTCTCGCGAAGTATCTCGAGTATAAAGCGGTCCCACTGAAATAGCACATATTATGCATTGGAAACTCTCACTGCCGCTTCGGCGAATTTTTGCGGAGTATATTACAATCGTCTTGTTCAGACTTTTTAATTCCCAAATAGACTATAAAGAAAATCATCGTGCTTCTTTTGTCTACAGTACAGCTCGTGTATGTTCCCGTTATGAAACATAATTATGTCGAAACAAATATCAGAAATTGAACCTAGTACATATTCGGGATATAATCCCTAAATCGGGAATGTGTCACCGAAAGGTTGCCGAACATTCGCCGAATATTGTAATATCACAGATGGTCCCCAACACATTAGCGAAACATCGCTGGTGTATCAGGGAAGCCTCTTAAATCCCTCAGGGTAAACTTTTTTCTCGGAAGCATTCCCGAATATTCCCCGATACATCGGGGAGCTTCCCCGAGACGTCGGGAAACTTTTTCCTAATTATCATCGGGAGTACATCCCCGAGGCAGTGGGACTGACGCATAACATCGAGGGGCACATAGGAAGTGTCTCCCAATGCCTGCATGGTGCCTCAAGATTCCTCCCGATATTAATACTTCAAAGAGTCTTCACCTAGTCCACTAAAGTGTAGAAACCTATTACTGACCCTGACGCCTCCACCGGAAGCTCATAAATATGTGACATAGGCTTAACTTATCCACTTTCACTGTAAATTACAGTATGATTATAGTACGCGCATCTATTTTACCCTTTTTTGTGTTAAACTACAATTCACTTATCCAAATTTTATAATTCTCACTTTGAGATGTGTAGCAAACAAAAACAAAAAATTATATTCACGGTTTTGACGACAGTCACTTTGGACACATGACTTTATAATTTTTATTGTTAAATTACTTTATGTCATGATAACAACGAAAATTGCACATTTTATACTTCGCCAGTAGTATTATCCAGGGGCGGATCCAGGATTTGGCGTTAGGGGGGGGCGTACATTCATGTATTGATACCCCCCCCCCCCCCCCCAGAAAATGCGCGAGCGAAGCGAGCAAGAAAAAACTGTATCTCTGAGAAGCATTTCACACAATTTCGTTCTTTATCTTAAAATATTCATTGATAAAGTTAATGTGAGAGCAAGGCGAGCAAGAATATATGAATTAATTATTTGAGCAGCATATCCCTCATACTCATTCCCTACTTGACAAAATTAACTGATAGTGGTTGTGCGAGCGCAGCGAGCAAGAAAAAATGCAATTATCTATTTCAGCAGCAAACACCACAACCTTATCACTTGGTTATATTCACTGATGTAGTAATTGTAAAAATTAGAAAAAAATCAGTGTTTATCTGAGCAGCATACCCAACCAACTCATTGGTAAATCAAAACTTGGCGGCTTTCATTGAATGTACGTAGTTCTACAGCGAGCGAAGCGAGCAAGAAAATTCGTTGTTTATATGAGCAGCATAGCCAGGACTAACGATTATCGACTGGACAATATTCACTGATATATATATATAGCTTCTGTAAATTCGTCACGAAGAAAAAATGCAATGTCTATCTGAGCAGCATACTCTGCGAACTCCAGGGCTTCAGTTTTGTTTAAGAGGAAATGTGAAATACTTGGGATCCAGCGACTAGGGAGACCAGTGGCTTTCTGCCTCGTGACTTTTTAAATATAACCACGGAATTCGTCAGCTGCATTTGGGATATCTTATTTTTTAATGAAAATGACAGGTTTATAAGAAAATCAAGCCAACTGTATTACTGACCTGTCGGACATTTTTAATGTGCAAGAATCTTGGCAATTCTGTAGCCGATGTTTGGCATTATGCTACCAATCAGTGCCATATTTTGTTTTTTGCATATAGTTTTAAGTTCACTTAAAAATCCCTTAAATTATTATTGTGTTATTGACGCGAGCGAAGCGAGCGAAAAAAAATTGCATATCAATATTGTTCTTACATCCAATCTATGATTAAATTACCTAGGATCCGGCGATTTTAGGGGGGCGTACGCCGGGTCCGCCCCCCCTTGGATCCGCCTATGTTATCTGTGCTGTAGCTTACTTACATCAGCTTAAGGAGGTGAAGGTGTTGGGTCTGACACTGAACTCTTAGTAAGTGCACGTACATGACCTACAAGTCATTAACACTATCGCTCCATCATTCTTATTAGCTGTTTACAAACAGAGAAGACGGAGCGGATTTCCAAGCTTAATTTTGATCGATTTCCAAAGGTTACAGACCGACCAGGAAATAACATATATATATAAAATATACCTACTCGTCATACGTCAATTTCCCCTCACAGTAAATGTTGATTATTTTCTCTCGAACGCATCTTACTTTTTCCAGGCAGATGGACACGAACCGCTAGAGATATTTTCGCACGTCATTGTGGCAGTCGGTATTTTCAGCACGCCCTTTATCCCGGAAGTCCCTGGTATAAACGACTTCAATGGTCGAATACTACATTCTCACGATTTCAGGAATGCAGCCGAATTTAAGGGACAGAATGTTCTCGTAGTTGGTGCAGGTTTTTCAGGCGAGGATATATCTCTTCAGTTGATCAAATTCGGGGCTAAGGATATATTTTTAAGTTATAAAACCTCTCCAAAGAGCGCTACGTGTATAATGCCGAAAGAAATTAAAGAGAAACCACTGATGGTCAAAATGGATGCCAAAAAGGCATATTTTACCGATGGCACAGGAGTTGAAGTCGATTCAGTTATACTGTGTACTGGATACAAGAATTATTTTCCCTTTCTGGAAGGCCGGTTTCGAATTTTAGAACACACCCACTTATATCCACCTGGTCTATACATGGGAACACTGTTCTACAAAGCGGGCAATAACAACCTGTTCTACATTGGTGTAGAAAATCAGTTTTACACCTTCCACCTTTTTGATGCACTGGCTGTTTGGACGTGTAGGTAAGAGCTCATCACTATTCTTGTTTGATCACGAGAAGTATATTGTCAGTAACTCGAGAACGACCACGGTAAGTTATTGTCAGTTACTCGAGAACGACCACGGTAAGTTATCGTCAGTTACTCGAGAACGACCAGGAGAAGTTATTGTCAGTTACTCGAGAACGACCAGGAGAAGTTATTGTCAGTTACTCGAGCTAGATCACGAGAAGTTATTGTCAGTTAATCGAGAACCACGAGAAGTTATTGTCAGTTACTCTAGAACGACCACGAGTAGTTATTGTCAGTTACTCGAAAACGACCAGGAGAAGTTATTGTCAGTTAATCGAGAACGACCATGAGTAGTTATTGTCAGTTACTCTAGAACGACCACGAGAAGTTATCGTCAGTTACTCTAGAACGACCACGAGAACTTATTGTCAGTTACTCGAAAACGACCAGGAGAAGTTATTGTCAGTAACTGGAGAACGAGCAAGAGAAGTTATTGTCAGTAACTCGCGAATGACCACGAGTAGTTATTGTCATTTACTCGAAAACGACCACGTTATAGTACTGGTTGATAGTTACATGTTATTCCAGGAAATCTTCAAAGGAATTTGAAATTATATCCATTAAATATCGTAGCAGTCGATATAATCAAAACTCTATACATTTATTATCCTGAAGCAGTATACAACGATTTTTATTTTTGAATGGATCGACTGCTATGCTATGATATTTAATGGATATAATTTCAAATTCCTGTGGACTGGATTATTACACAATTCAATTACTTCATTGAAGCGTTTTAAGGCCACGAAGTATGATCTATTTCATGGAAAAGTGCTTATTTTAAATTTAAATTTGTTGATTACGGTAAGCATATATAACATAATGGTGTATAACTCGTTTATTCAGATCAATCATCTGTTTACATACCATTGTGCGTACGTACATAAACTATTGCAAGTTCACTTATTTATTTCTTAAATTAACAAGTTGTATACGAGCGTATTAATGTGTCTTAGTTTTCACTACCTTTTTGTCTGACTAAATGTTCAAAACAATAAAACCAATGTGTTGGTGTTACATACATATTGTTTTTATACAAGTGACAGGCCAAAATAAATAAACTAACTGTACTACATTTACCCTTGGAGATAAGCATATTATTTGAACCACATTCATTGGAAAATATGTATTTTGTATGTATACCCCATTTTATAAAATGTCTCCTTATAACCAGGTACATCATGGGCACCATACCAGGAGAGCCTAAATCACAGGAAGAGATGGATACTGATTCCAAGTCATGGGTGAAGCGGGCTGAAGCAGTAGCCTCTGAGAGTGAAACTGTCGAGTTTCAAACAGATCTAATTGATACATTGGTAGAAAGGTCTGGGTACGATCAACAACTAACCAAAGTCAAGCCACTGCTCTTAGAATGGATACGAATTCGCAAAGAAACACATGGTCTTGCAAACTACAGGGATCATCAGTTCACTAGCGTTTTCACTGGAAAGTTGGGGTTGAAACAAACTCCTTTTATGAAGAATCTAGACGACAACATTTTCTTAAACGCCAAATAATACATCTTTGTACCCGATAGGCGAATACAGACAACTTTACGGACCATTTCCTTGTTCGGTTGTGTGTTGGGCATTGTGTCTTGTACATTTTGTATGTTTTTTTATGTTTTCTGTGCTCGACTGATAAAGTGGAGTGCTGCCTTTCCTGTACGACTTCCAATGTTATCTTTTACATTAGAAATTTGACGAACTGTACACTCGACAAATGAGTAAATTCGTCATGTATTGTTTTACGCTTCAATAAACAAGCCTTTAGTTTTATTATTACTGATCATTTAGCTGTTGTATTTAGAAAATAGTCCCTTGTTCATACTAAAGATTCTAGATACCATCTGCCTATGCGCAACTACATGGATTGGTCTTGCTCAGGGACTATCTAACAAAGTTTTTTTTAGATACTCCCTAATCTTGTCATAAATACTTTCAGTAGAGATAAAACGTTTGTATTGCTCCAAGCCGCGACGTATTTTTCACCTCTTAAAACGGTACATTAAAGTCAATATTTTGTTGCATTATAATATCAACCCACATAGTTCAAATATACATGTATATCCCTCAATATCAAATAAAATCGGATCATAGTTGTTTAGCGAGTTATTTTTAGCATCCATCATTACATGGTGCTCCCAAACGCCCACTTAAGCCGACAGTGTAACGCTGGCACATTGGTGAGTCCAATTACAATATTCTCGCGTTACAATTGTAGAGGGCGGAGAAAAACTTTTTTTCCATAGAATATTAAGGTGCCGATTGACGTGCAATACTTCCGACTTGCATTTAAGTAACATTCTATATCTTTGACACGAACATACTTGTCATCATGATGTTGACATTTGACTGAAGTACGTGTCCCTACGTACAAGCATATCAAGTTTGTGATGCATTGCTCAATGTCATGTGTACCGATATTGAATACACAGGGTCATCTTGTAGTCACGACCTCCAACTGTTTGTGAAACAGTGTTCATGGTCATATTTGCATTGTTATTGGATATACAGCGTCATCTAGACATTGTCATTGATATTAAATCTATAGGGACATCTAGAATTCACGACCTTCAATAGTTTGAGAAGTATTGAACAACGTCATTCTTGCATTGATATCAAATATATGTGGTTGTCTAGCAGTAACGACCTTCAACATTGGTCAGGTACATATGAACATTGCAACGGAATCTACGAGGTCGTCTAGTAACTTTCAATTGTTTGAGAAGCGTTAACCAATGTCATACTGTCATTGGTATTAAACCTACAAGCTCATCTAGGAATCATGGCCTTCAATAGTTTGTTTAGTACTAGTATAGGTAAAGGTCATGTGTACATTAATACTGAATTTAGGCTCATCTAGGAATCATGACCTTCAATAGTTTTTTGTTAAGTTTTGGTCAGGGTCATTTTTTCATTGATATTGAGTCTACAGATTCATCTAGGAATCATGACCTTCAAAAGTTTTTTGTTTAGAATTGGCCAAGGTCATATTTTCATTGATATTGAGTCTACAGGCTCATCTAGGAATGATGACCTTCACTAGTTTATTTAGTATTGTTCAAGGTCATATTTTCATTGATATTGAGTCTACAGGCTCATCTAGGAATCATGACTTTCAATAGTTTATTTAGTATAAGAATATAGTCAAGGTAATATTTTCATTGATATTGAATGTACAGGGTAATCTAGGAGTCATGACCTTCAATAGTTTGTTAAGAAATGGTCAAGGTCATATTTACATTAATATTGAATCTAGGCTCATCTTGGAGTCATGACCTTCAATAGTTTGTTTAGTATTGGTCAAGGTCATATTTTCATTGATATTGAATCTACAGGCTCATCTAGGAATCATGACCTTCAATCGTTTGTTTAGTATTGGTCAAGGTCATATTTTCATTGATATTGAATCTACAGGCTCATCTAGAAATCACGACCTTCAATCGTTTGTTTAGTATAAAAATCTAGTCAAGGTAATATTTGCATTGATATTGAATGTACAGGGTAATCTAGGAGTCATGACCTTCAATAGTTTCTTTAATATTGGTCAAGGTCATATTTACATTAATATTGAATCAAGGCTCATCTTGGAGTCATGACCTTCAATAGTTTTAGTATTTGTCAAGGTCATATTTACATCATTGATATTGAATCTACATGTAGTTGTCACGACCTTGATATGCATATTAAATTGAGAAGAATTGACAAATGTCATATTTGCATTGATAGTGAACAGGGTTATCTGCTTTGTATTGTTGTATACTCAAGTGTAGGTTGATAATGGAGCAACATATATTTAAGCCCCTTAAAGGGAACTTCAAAGAGAAGGCCAAGAAAACATAACAATGAATATCAAAAACATCCTGTTTATTTTTCAGCTGACATTTAAACTACAGAAATAATGAAGCATGACTCAATTCGAACATAGAATGAAATTATTATATCTACCATTGTTGATATCTTAAGTTGTGTAAAACAAGGTAAAGTCAGAGCCATACTGTCCCCTTGTATGTCCAATTTGTCTAATGCTTGTAAAGAACATATACACTGTAATTCATATATTCGGGCATTTTTATTATATGATTATTTTTTATTTGTTAAAACAGCTAATTCTGCGGAATCCCAAAACACTGTCACGGATGCAGCTTGATTGTCCATGACACAGCGTTATTATAAACATAAATGGTTCTCTCAGTGCACTACATAGTGTGGCAACATTGAACCAAAACTCGATTTTTTTTTGTGTTTTTGTGTTATTGTAAGATTTTTTTAAAACTTCTTAAAACAACAAACCTGATAGGATACCGGATAAGCATTAAATATTCACGAGTTGCAGTTCAATGTTACCACACCATATACAGGTCATGTGACGCTGATTGGTCATGTGGCACTGATAGGTCATGTGACACTGATAGGTCAGGTGACACTGATAGGTCATGTGGCACTGGTAGGTCATGTGACACTGAAAGGTCCTGATAGGTCATGTGACACTGATAGGTCATGTGGCACTGATAGCTCATGTGGCACTGATAGGTCATGTGATGCTGATTGGTCATGTGGCACTGATAGGTCATGTGACACTGATAGGTCATGTGGCACTGGTAGGTCATGTGACACTGGTAGGTCATGTGACACTGATAGGTCATGTGACACTGATAGGTCATGTGACACTGATAGCTCTTGTGACACTGATAGCTCATGTGATAAGCACCAAACAATCACGAGTTGCAGTTCAATGTTTCAATACTATACAGATCAGCTACAAATGATGACTCGATATTTACAATATTTATGCTATAATACTAAAACAAGTTGTTCATAATATGAACTGGAAGACGTCTTTGTTGTTTTAATGGGTGCTAGATACAATCATAACTGCATACATGTAGATATTATCAATATTGCATGAAAAATATCGTAATCTCACATGGTTTGAATTTGGCACTCTAGTGGACGTAGAAACCTCTCGCTATGATCATATTATGACAATATATTCTTGTTATAGATCTACAATGACCACGAGGATGATTGCACCTTAATTCTAAAATGAAGAAAGTCAAGACTTGGCAACATATCCCAACATATCCAGTATAGTTTCCTTAGCCTTGACAAGCTACACATTAAGAGAGTTGTATCTTTGTCGTGCTATTCCTAATAGCACATATACATGTTGAAGTGGTGTTAAAGTCTTCACCTAAAATTGTAAACATTTCTCAAAACAAGAAATTGCAAATGCTAGTTTCATCAGTTTAGAATTAAGGAGGCAATATGTATAGTAAACATTATATCCTTCTAAAGGCACTTACATAAAAAAGAAGTTTACAGAATGAACAGAGTCAGCTTATATAAGTAAAACATATGACCTAGGTTGTTACTTATTCCTGACAAGGTCTAAACAAGGTGTTGGTTTCTTGGTTCCAGACAGAAGTTTTTACTGGCTTTCAAGAACGAATTTCTATTGCTTCCACTTTTTAATTTTGTTCTTAAAAATTTATTAATATTTTTGGTAAATAAGTAATTCCTGAAAATATATATTTCCTACCTGCGAGTACATGTACCTTATGCTTATATTTTACGATGACATTGGCAACAAACACATTTACTCCTATTTGTGAAATTTTACAGAAGATTGTAAAATCGCATTAGTATTTCCATCCATTAAGTGAAGTCAAATGATGTAGCTAGACCCATGTTATACAGTATAGGAAGCAATTCAGTAAGACACTAAACATGTATTCCTCATCAGCAGGAAAATAAGTTGAAAAATTGGCAATATTGCAGTTGCCAAGATAAATGTTATCTTTCGTACATAAATCATATATACACACAAACTATCATACTCCAGCTAAAATGTGTTAAATGTTGATTTAATGGAAGTTCATGAATTTGAAGCCCATTTGAAGTTTTATTTTAATTGGTACTTTTATTACATGTTTTACAAGGATATACACTGAGGGAATGTACTAACCAATCAGTCTCTATGGTGACATGCAGAATATGTCAATTGTAACTTCCAAATTTAGAGTTATCTTTTCTTAAGTGCCTTGCTCAATGGTTAGCATGCTTGCCGTCAAATCGGCCACTCATATGCCTGCCATATTTCAGCAGAAAGCTAACTAACAAATAAAGGTTATGCTCAGCATCTTAGATGACATTGGCAAGTTAAGCTTGACCTTGATTTTAATGTTTTGTGCTTGCATAGAAAATTAATGACCTTGAACATAACACGCACATAACATCTGTATATGTATACCTCTATAATTTTCAGGTCTGCTTTCAGAAATTGGTTAGTACATTCCCTCAGTGTATATGTCTCAAAGAAGATGATAATATCATTGACATTTAAAATTGCAACTTAACTGTACATGTACTTGTATATGGTGCTCCATTTCAACAAGGAAACACCATTCCAATCCTTGTACTACTAGAAAAAGAAGGCAACTCATTCACTTAAGGAACAGAAAAAAACAATGACCAACATTTATATGTATAAAAGCAATGACTAGAAACTCACTCTTCCATTAACATTATGCTAAATCAAAAATACATATACAAGCATTGTGTCATTTAGATAGCACCATTACGAAATCAGTACTCTAGCTATACAAAGATATAGACAGTCTATTATAATACATAACACGCAATAACACAATTCTCAGTAAACAAATCAATGCACAATCACAATGAAACGCGGTATACTGTAAAGTATAAGAAATGATTTTAATGAAATAAAATCCTAAATGTCAAATAAGACCAGCAAGAAATCCAACTTCTGGCAAGAGTGATGGAATCAGAGAATGACGACTCTGATAGCCAGCTTTCCACAGAAATTTGACTTCATAGTCAGCATGTTCCAAAAGCTTGACTTAATCAAGCTTCTGCAATGACATGATCATGATGCTATAAATGCTTGTTTTTTAGCGTCTCATACACACTTGGCAACGACTAATTCTCATTCTAAGATTTCCTGCTTTCAATGTTTCCGACAAAGGTTGTCTAAATTGAGCGCCTTGCTCTAGAGTTGCAAGCCAATAACTAGTTGATGTAGAATAATAATTGCAGGTACCGCGACCTTGACATTCAATAAGAGGAGTGGCACGGAAATCCTCGAGACAGGAACCAACTGACGCAAGATCTGTACCAGTTCCATCACCACCAGCCCCAGTTCCCTGAAAAAGGTGACAAATAATTACATATTACTTCCGGTTTGGCACAAATATATGTCATGATAACATATTACTTCCGGTTTGGCACAAGTACATGACTTGATAACATATAAATTTCAGTTTGGCACAAATATATGCTTTGATAACATATTACTTCCGGTTTGGCACAAATATATGCCATGATAACATATTACTTCCAGTTTGGCACAAATATATGACTTGATAACATATCACTTCCAGTTTGGCACAATTATATGCCTTGATAACATATTACTTCCGGTTTGGCACAATTATATGCCTTGATGAAACACAACAATTCATTATCAAACAAAAGTACCTAGAATCTAGACAACAAAATATATGTGCATGAATGATGAAATTTCTATAATTCATTACATTACTTATCTACATGTATCTATCGGGATCAGCCTTTGCCAATCAGAGTCTAAAACCAAACAGTTCCAATATAAATGGATGTTTTCTATACCTTGTAGCTGTATAGTTGATATCTAATTTTATCATATTTTCATATTTATGATTTTTTTTTTTCAACCATAACCTAGATATCTTCATGACATTACATAATCTGATCAGGGGCCAACACCTTATACCACCACTCTTTTCACTTGAACAACTGTTGTTTTTTTTGGAAATGTATATTTTACAAAATACAAAAACGCCTATTTACTTACCATGAGGAAACTGTAGCCGATCCATAGTCCAGTCCATCCTATAGGACAATCTGGGATTCTCATTGTCTGACTATGTATGGCAATAATCTGTAAATATTACATGAGGAGTACTGTACTACATGTTTATGCATTGCATCACATAGGTAGAACAAGCAGACCCTGTTTTCATAATAGCAATTTTGTTTTTAATTTCAACGGAAAATCAATATAGCCACATTGTTAAAAATTACAACGAAAAATCACCATAGCCATTTTCTTTATAAGTTCAATGGTAAAACATTAAGACCATGTTGCACATAACTTTAAGCGCCATGATCACGTTCTTATCAATTTCAATGGTAAATCACCATGGCCACATTGTGCATAACTTTAATACTCTTGATCATGCTGCTAATAATTTTCATGGTGAATGGTCATGACCCTATTAGTTCATAAGTTCAATGGTGACTAGAAGGCATTTTGACACAAAAAGAATGTCTCCCACAAGGGGCAAAAATCAGTTGACTTAACTTATCTGACAATATGCACAATTAGGCTTGAAACTAAATAATTTCAGGTGAAATTTCATTGAAATCTGACCAATGGTTAAGGAGAGCAAGTGCTGAAAAACTTTGTGGCACCCATCCATCGACAGACAGATGTGAAGCATGTATGTCTTCCCAACTATATGTGGAAGACATAATCACCATAAGCATGTTGTTCTTAATTTAAACGGTTAATAACCATGATCCATAGTATTCATAATTTTAATACAAAATCTCTACGACCAAACTGTTAATAATTTCAATGGTGATTAGCCAGCAATACTACATACCCAATTGTTCATAATTTCTAGGTGAATAGCCAGTAATACTACAGACCCCATTGTTCATAATTTCAATGATGATGAGCCAGTAAAACTTTTGAGTACATACCTCAGATGGTGCCTCACAGACAGCACATCTACTGATGTACGGTTCTATCTGTGCTCCTGATACAGGATTCATCATGGCCGTCATAGGTTCAGTTGTAGATAACCAATAACTGTAGTCACTTCTCCAAGCAACATTACATACATTGTTGATGTTACAGAACATGAATGGCATGGTGCTGAATCTCCTTAAACAACTGCCAGCTTGACCTATACGTAAAATACAAGATACATGTGTTTGATACAAGGTTATATTATATAGCATAGATAGATACATATCCCAGGGCTGGTATTCAATATTTATCCAAGTTCACTGATAGGCATTATGGCTTCTACAAAATTAAGCACAACTATTTAACATAAAAAGTAGCAAGCTTTAACCATCAGATGAAATTAAGGCCACTGGCAAGTCAACACCATGTAAAATATGACAAAATATTACAAACAACAGAATGTATTCTTGTGTACAGATGATATTGTCCTTGGAAATACATGTATATATAGTTCGATTTCGAGCATTGAGTCGTGACTGCACTTTTAAGGTTTTAACCATTCTTCGATATAGGTTGGCGTAGGTTTAGTCAATAAGGTAAGTATTACAATTAGGGTCACTTATTTCGTGTGTCGGATTGGTCGTGAGGATAAAGCGCTCGATACATTCTGAATTAACTTTTGTCAGACCAGGGTTCGAATCCCACCAACATATTTTTTAGATTTTTTATTTTATAGGTTTTAAAAGCTTGCAGACTTGCAAAATGTGTGTAATACTAGTTTATGTGACAACTATAATTGTTACATGTATGTTGTAGAATGTTCTGACGGCTAATCAACGTTATATAGGTTGTCAGTAAACTCGGAATACACAAACGATCGAAATAAGTAACAATGAAAAATATATTTGATTGACACTTTTTTGGCATCATTTAAAAAACACAAAAAAATCGCTTTAACTTATTGTCTCTTTGAATTACATAAAATAATGATATTAAAAAAATGAGCGACTTGATGATTCGAACCAGCGATTATTATGTTAGCAATTCTGAACGCTGCCGAACTGTACTAAATTGTAATTCGATAACAAAGATATATCGGTAAGAATCATATCATTAAATAATGTAATAAACAATGGTCTACCCGCCAAAATGGACTAGTCGAAAAGGTCATGGCTCAGGGTTCAAAATTGAACTATAGTTACCTAGTCCAGAAATGAGACAAAGTCTAGAAGAGTATCGTCGCTTGATTTTTAAACCAGATTGTTAAAATGGATCGTCTCCCTTAACACTGAAGGATCATTATCCATGCACAGATCAGGGGGACGGACCAGGGTTCCGACCCCTTACGGACATTTTGCAAATGTGGTTATTTTATATATTTACACATGTTTGACCGGTTAGAAACAAAACTGCATTCAATAAACGCTTATGCCTGGTGGAAGCCTTGTTCATTAGCTAAGTAAAACAGGAGCCATAATTCTGGTGAACTGTTGGAAAAAGTTACATGACCTTGACAATGTAAGGTGTTTACGATGGTAAAGTTTGAAAGCAATGCCTTGATTGACTACAAAAATATTTTATTTTCAACAATTTGAACGTTTTGGTTAACATTTTCGAACGAACAGACAGAAGATCAAACGGACAGGACATTCACCATATGCGTCCTGCATCACTAGATGCCGGGGCATAAAATAACTTATTAGACCCCCTTGAGAAAAATTGATGGATGGACTCCATTATTAGAAAAATTAACCGTTCAGACCACACCCTGAGGAAATTTTCTGGACCCGTGTATGTTATCTGTTATGCCTCATTAATACAGGCACTAAAAAATTCTGGCTATGATATAAGTTTTTATATAAATATCTGAACTGGAATTAAATCTATGAAAAGTTTACATACATTTTTATGTATATTATAGAGGTTTGGACTATATGAACATGCGAGGTGATTATATATATGGTGTTTTTCCTACCCATGCTTTTTATATCCCTGTGTTTTAATGCATGCAGTAATATTAGAGAAAGCGTAATTGTAGGTACTAAGAATACATCAGAAATTATCAGAAGTAATAAAATCAAATTATATAGATAAATCATATAAAGTGTAATAGATATTAATCAGATTTAGATACTAGATAGATTGGTGTTTATAACTATCTTGGAAACAGAGTCAGAACTTAGAGGGCATTATGTAAGTGTTATATTGCTGGCTTAGAATTAGAAGGTCGTAAGTACAAAACCTATATTTTGAGAAAACAAGAAAAAACTGGCTGAAAACTACTCTTTACTCATGCAATAAAAAGTTTTTTAAAGTTTTGTTTCTTCAACATGACCACTTCCGATTTTCATGAAAATGAGCTCATAAAAAGGGCCTTGAGATGCAGATTTCAAATATGCATGAGTCTTATAAGGTCGTAAGTAGTACTTACGAGCCAGCTATATATATTGCTGGGTGGGGAAGTACCAGTCAGTATAGACTGTGAAATCTTTTTTCACCGAAGTCTACACCAACAATATAGGAAGACCAGAGAATTACTAACAGTGAAGTGTAGATTTTGACAATGTTGTTAATATTAACATTAGGGCCATGTTACAACAACAGAAAACTATAGCATTGATAATAAATAAAGCAAAATATGATTTTTAAATAAAATTACCTATTTATTCATTTTTTAATATTTTATTTTATCATTGATACAGTAACTAGTGATTACAATGACTTAATGTAAAATGATGTAAACAAATGCGTAAAATCAAATATAGAAAAAATTATAAGCGGAGAAAAAAATGAATGAAAAGATGTGGAAATGTTTTCATAGTGTAACAACACATGATGAACAATGTGAAGACATTGATATAATATAAAGTTGATTAAGGTTGTACCTATATCCTGACCATGAGCTCGGCTATTACCCTGTACATACGCTAACGAGTATCCATCCCAGAGCTTGATTGTACCACGTGGACATTCTGGTAGAAATCTCGTCTGACTATGTCTGTAAACATGTGCACATGGTAACATCATAATATATATTATATATATGGTATACATGTATAATAAACTACATGTACAAGATGTTAGTAAGCAATGTTAATTATACAGCAAGGAAGATAGTCAGGGGGCACTTACTGTAAAATCATTAAATTCCAATGCGATGAAATTTCCTGGTTTTTGTGAAAACGACCATTACGTGGAGACTTTCTTCAAGGATTTCAGATTTCATGAAAAATGGCGAGGTCAAAACTCACGCAAATCATCAGAAATCTTTCAAAAAGCAACAGATATAAATGGTTGTTTTATTACATGTTGATATATGCAAGTAAACTTCCCAAAAACCAAGTCTTATACCTATTTATTGGTATAATTATTCATTATGGATTTAATTTCGTGGTTGAGGTCATTCACGAAATTAAATCCCCACAAATATGAATGATCTTACAGTACTGCGTGTTAGGTAAGTGAGAATGCTTTATAGAAGTGAAGTACTAAGTTAGTATATTGTGTTAATTAGTTAGTACCGCAGCTGAAAACTTCCCACAAAGAACTGAGAATACATTGTCTGATAGTTAACAATGTAAAATGTGTTTTCATATCAGAATTATGAGACAATTTATCTTTCGGTGCCTGTGACTTTTATACTGTATAAGTGAATATTTCAGCGGTTCAACTACTTCATACAGTCAGTATACTATGCAGAAATATTAGAGATTTCTTTATTTCTTTGTATATATAGTATTATTTGTAGGTCGAACTTTACGCTCGACGAAACAGTAATGAATTTAACAACTGGTCCATCTATTGTAAAACTGGGCATGTTTGTGAACCAAACCTACGTTTGCATCTAACGAATTTCAGCCGCTTTATGTTCAGAATATTAAAAATGCCAATATAAGCATTCACTGTTCTGATAGTGAAGAATTATTAGAGCTGATACTTTTACTGCAGTGATGAAGTCTACAGTCCTACAACATTTACATGTGACAACTTTTCATCTACAACAAAACTGTGACACAACAATAGCATAACTGCCTAGGTCATAATTAAGCCATTAGGGCCATTAAGACTAATCAAATCAATATGTCTGATTGTAATGTACCAAATATATGTCTTAACACACCACAAACTACCTTCAGTTCAAAATAATTCTGAGGGGCATACCCTGCCCAATAGAACTTTGGGCATAAACATAAAAATGTCCTAGGTAAGCCACTGTACCAGTCACAAGCACCAAACTGTTTATTAATTCACCATAATACATTCAATGAAAACACACCATGATTGACTATTACACACACTCTCTGGGAACGTTACAGTAAGCACAAACAGCAGCCAAGCATGTCTGCAACATAGCATTAAAGCCAAGCCATTCTCTCAGCACCAGCATGTAGGTAACGGTCAGCACAAACAACCGTCAGCCTCTAGCGTACATATCACTAGTATGCTTCCATATATGGTGCTGGATATATGATAGATTACCTAAATCTTGCGAGTGAGCACGAGCGTTACCAACAACATACGATAACGAGTAGCCATCCCATACTTTGGAAGTCCCTTCAGGACAATCGGGGACAGTGGTTCTTTGACTATGTCTGTAAGAACAGGGCTTCATCAATAAGTATAAAAGCAATACAAAACATCACATTCTAAGTTCTTTCCTGAAAACATTCACTTTCAATACATTGTAGCAACCAACAGTGTTACATATAAATGAAGTATAAATCTTAAATATGAAACAATATGAAAATAATTTATGCAGAGATTTACAACCGATCAAAACAGCTGATCCATGGCAATACTTATGAATCAGAAGAAACCAAATTCTTTTATTAAATATCACACTAGCACTTTTAGCTTCCATTTAAATAAACGGACACTACATGTCCATTAGTTGTCTAACTGTTTATATTATGCATGTTCGTTTATTTATAAGGCTAGAGTTATCTCCAGCGAGCTAAAGAGTTAACTCCAGCAAGCTAAAGCATGAAAGTAACATGACTTTTTTCATGAAAATGATAAAAACAAATCAGCCAGGGAAGGCTATACTTAAGAAACAGCAGAACATCAAAGGTACAAACGGAACAGCGTACAAATAGCTATCTCTGCATGAAAGTGGACCCGGTCAAAATGACAAATAATGAGAGCACAGGTAAATGTAGCATTGGGAAACAGGTTTTTTTCCCAGAAATTGATATAAACTAAAACATGTATAAATTTTACAAAACATTTTGTTTTCATTCTGTTTTTATTCTTTTTCAATGATACAGCTTAGTAACCTGTGAAATGCGAGTGATGAAATATTCAGCAACTTGCAATACTTCTTCATAAAACTAACACTTTTTAATTGATAAAATATAAAATTTGCTAACAGAACATTTTCATTCTAAAACAGCAACCAGCATCCTTTCAAATACACACACCATTGCACAACAGTAAACCAACTCAATTAAATTTCAACAATTAAGAAACAAACAAACGCTTTAAACATTTGAATGAACATTCTTTATCATTCAGCAAACATTTAACAAACCAGCACATTATTGCAGCGTTCCAAACATTGCTAAGGCCACATCAGCATCATGACACCATCAGTCAATTTGCATGTATCAAACCTGACATAACTTGAGAGCAAAATTATACAATATAATGTAATGTAATATATACAGTGTGGACATACCACATGGAATGTGACGTATTTTTTCGCAAAGAACGCATTAAAAATATGTCAATGCAAACAACCGCAAGTATTTTATTCTAAATTCAGAGATTTAAAGGAGACTTCCTCGACGTGCAAGCCGAGGATGAATAATATCCACGCAATGTAATTCTTAAACAAAAGGTCACAGTTTTTGCCCAAAACTGAATAAACTGCCTATAGATAGCAGTTGAGTGGTTTTCAGGCAACAACTGTGTGACCCTTTCTAAAACAAGATAACGTGGCATGGAAAGTACTCATTATCTGCTTAAGCGTCGAGGGTGTTTGTTAAAATCGGTCAAAGAATAAAATACTTATGGTCGTGTTTACTTGTGTTCTAAGCCAAAAATTTCATCACATACTATATGGTGTGTCCACACTGATAAAGATACTAGTGAAAATATTTTAAACAACTTTATGTTTCATTACTAAGGTGACATACTACTTAATAGATTATCATTCAGTAATTGAGCCAAATTCACAACTAATGTGGGTTATGTTTAAACCTATTCCAAGGCCAATTCTCACCTTTAACCTTGGGACTTGACATCTGGCACTCATATTTTTTGCAATGTTTTTATCAAATAACTTTTATTTTGGTCAGAAATCATAGCTTTTGTAGGACAGATAACTCCGAATTCCGGTTAAATCAAGAATATAGACACCGACAATTTTTTTTATTTTGGGTCTATGGGAATTTTGTTAAAAATTTGATAATTGGAGAAAGGAATGAAAATATACGAAAGGCCATTTTAAGGCTCTAGGTTGCTCACACAATGGCAGGTGAGTAATCTAGGCTATTGTTATATTTCCATTCCATGCTCACAAAAGAAAATTTTTAAAAATTCCCTTAAACCGAACACTAAAAAGCTTTGGCCTCTAAGACATGAGCATAACTAATAACAGCATAGATGGAATACTTAGACATAGGCCTAACTATTGATGTCAAACATCTCAAGTTAAGCAAGTTTTGTAAATAATCTGCTTACCTAGAAAAGAATAGACCAGGACCAGTGCCTGCAGCACCAGGAAATCCAGAGGTACCGTCATCACCTTGCATGCCTTTCTGTCCATCACGACCACGTAGACCATCAAATCCACTCTCTCCAGTTTCTCCCCTCACACCAGACTCACCAGGTTCACCTGGGAAACCACGTACGCCCTTCTCTCCGTTAAATCCATCAATACCATCAAAGCCTATAATAAACATTAATTCAGATAAAATTATTACATAAATACCTTATAGTTCCGAGTATCGCCCCCACTTTTATCAACCTAGAATCATTACAAACATTTTGATGCTTCCTCAATATAGCTTTCAACATTTTCCTACTTTCCATTTAGCAAGTCCTATTCCTTTGTCCTTTTTTTTACAATTTGTTTGCATCTGACAGGTTTTTTTAACCTTCTCCCATTTTTTTGCCTGCATCTTATACACAGCCGTGTGCAATATTTGGGTGAGCATGGTACATCAGTTGTTTTTTTTTTGTTTTTTTTTCATCAGAGAGGTAGACATGTATATTATCAACCTAAATAATTGAATATCCTCCAAGGTGAATGGAAGCTCTTATGTCAAGATTTTTTACCCTATAATCATGACGATAAAAGTTCTGTCCCTTTGGAGCAACAAGATTGTATCTTACTGTATACCATATAGTGAGATACAACCTTGTTGCCATGAGGGATAAAATTATAAATCTGATACACTGAGAGGATGTTTAAACCAATCAGTTACAACTTCTTATTCATCAGACAAAATCAAGATATATAGCAGACAATTATAAATTATACAAATGTTCACATGATTATATTAAAATTACAGATTTGTTTAGTGCCTAATATATTTTATTTCCAATAGTCATTTACATTAAATAAACCAGGAGCCTGGGTACTGTTTTATCAAAGCATTTACGCTAGCGTAACTCTAAGTTTTCCGTAAATATTGCGTACGTCGATAATATTTGCGCAAATGCGTTTTACTAAGATATTTTTCTCATGTTTTGTTGTAAGTATTGGCGTAATTCTACGCAAGGTTGGAGTAAGCGTAAATAGCAAATATGAACGTAGTGAGGAGTTTTTGCCACGCACTGTTGATTTTCGACCGTCACTTGTTGTTATAGACTGTGATTAGTAATATAAACCTGTTTAATCATCAAAACTTATTGAACTTTTATGTATATTCATTCACTCTGGTTCCCGTTATATTGGTAATATTGTGGCCCGGTCTACGTTCAATATTCAATATTTTTACGTAAATGTATGCAACAACTTGCGATCGATTAGTAAAACACACTTAAGTGTTTGCGTAAGTGACAAATATTTGCGTAAACTTACGCAACATTTACGCAATATTAGTAAAACAGTTCCCAGTTGCCTAACAAAAGCACTACTGAGCGCTCTATAGCGCAATGTTAGGAAACAGCTTGCTGCAAAAATACGAGCGGACGAAGCAAAAAATTATATGCTACCAGTGAGTGCTCGCAGACAGTTGCATAGCAAAGTACTATCGAGCAGTTCGTTGAACAAGAAAAAACTCGGTAGCGTTCACATAGCTAAGTGTTGAAAAACGGTATGCTATCGGTAAGCACTACTTGCTGGTAGCCTGTCATTGCATAATTGTAGGAAAGCACTAGATACTGCAATTTGAAAGCAGTTTGGTTAGGTAACGGGCCCCAGTACGAAACATCCACCAGCTTCAAGCATCAAGAAATAATGTATCCCTGACATACTGCATTAAGACAGGTTAGATTGATAACACAGAAAAGAAGTACTCACCTCTGATTCCCTTTGGACCTGGAAGACCTATTAAACCATCTAGACCAGGTTCACCCCTCTGTCCTTTACCCAATTTTTCCATTGTGAAGTTTCTCAGATTAACACCACGGGGTCCTCTCTCTCCCTTCATACCTAAAGTAACAAGGCAAGAAACTTTCTATAGTCCACCGATAATAACACTAGCCTTTGTTTACAAATAAAAATGAAATGCATTTTTGATGTTCATTTTTGTTCAATCTTGTGTATATTCACTTTTGATGATATACTCTTTAAATCTACACTGATAACAAGCAGTCAGTCGACGATGCAGTGTTTACATTATGCTCGTTTGTTTATTGATAAGTTTAGAATTATGTCTGGCGAACTATACATAGTTCTATTGTGTATAAGTTTACAGAAAGCATAGATACTGGAATAGGCCTTTTAACACCATGATACTGTTTTACCAAAGCATTCACAGAAAGCTCATTTAAATATTTTTAATTCTGTAACAACTTCAAATTGTGATAAAGGGACATACAGTATTAACAATGTTGATGAACTCTTACATAATAGAAATAAAAGCGTTATAAAGCCTAGGTCCCACTGAGCATTTTATGCCTTGGCAATGTACTCCCTATAGAAATTAAATAAGCTGTCAGGACATCGGGAACAGATTCCTTGTGGTCTAAGGGAAGCTTCGGGGAAGTCATGAGACGATTTGTGATATTGGAAGGAATCATGATGGATCAGGTGGTATCAGAAGATATCGGGAGAACATCATCGATGAGGAATTACTCAGTGGGACCTAGGCTTAAGAAATTCAAAGAGCCTATTCAGTTTAACATTTCCTTAATTGATAAAACAGAGTACCCTTGTGTCTTTCTTACTGCATCTACCTAAAGTTCACATTCAAGGCTTAGAATAAGAAGGTCGTAAGTACAAAAATGCTATTTTGAGAAAAAAAGAACAAGATTTTTCAACTTCAGTTTGGTCAACATGACAATAGGCTCATAAGAAGCCCATTTAGATGCAGATTTCAAATATGTATGGGTCTTATAAGGTTGTAAGTGGCACTTACGACTTTTTCATTCTAAGCCAGTAATATGTAAAGTTGATTACAAAGATGGTTCCTAGCACTAACCTTTCTCTCCCGAGATACCAGGGAAACCAGCACGACCATCCAGACCATCTTGACCCTGCATACCAGGAAGACCTCCAAAACCAGGCAAACCATCTTCACCCCTCATGCCCTTAAAGCCTGGTAATCCCTCCTGTCCCCTATCCCCCTGTAATAGCATTAAATCATATTCTACAACTATTGTTTGAAATAATCAGTTAATTAAACAACATTCAGAAAACAAATTTCTTACGAAGTTAAAATTTATTATAGGAATATTAGTAGATTTATTGAAACTGTACATAAGTGGACCATAATGAAAATTGGTTTGCCAATTATGTTATCCACAGAAAATAAAAACATTATCATAATAATTATTACTACTACATAAACTGGGTAGGGGTTTGTGGAGTAGAGGGATGAATGGAGAAAGATTTGTATAAGATCTTACAGGGAAACCCTTCAGTCCAGAAAATCCATCTCTTCCCAGTCTTCCAGGCTCTCCAGGATACCCGGAGTTACCCTTCATACCATCCAGTCCAAACTGTCCTGGTCGACCCCTAAATCCTTTCTGTCCTGGACGACCTGTTATAATTAACACATGTCATTGGATTAAATATGTTAATACATGGTAATGCTAATTAAATATGTTAAAACATGGTAATGCTAATTAAATATGTTAAAACATGGTAATGCTAATTAAATATTTTGAACCCAGTCTATATATACAGTATATACTAATTAAATTGGATTATCGGACCGGTGGTTAGATGGAACTTTACTGTATTGCATTGCTTTGGATTTTTTGCTTGACAATTTTGTTCATAACTAAGATGTTTGTACAACTAACATAATAAGGCCAGAGTTCTTTTATGTTTCGTTACTCGGACCCTCCTGCCCAATTTTTTGGCATTTTCAAAAAAAAAAATTGAAAAACTGGAAAAAAACAAAATTGCATATAATGTTTTGATGATAAATGGACAAGCCTTGTATTATTATTTCATTATTTTGTCAATAATAAGTTTTATTATATAAGTGTTTCACTGCAGTGTACTAGTCTTAAGATAAATTGATTGTTTCTTGAAAACTAACACTGTTGTTGAGTGTTGATTGCTTTAAATCGGACCGTCATTGACTATTCTACCACCAACAGCTTGTGGAAGCAATATTTTGGGAGTTTTTATTTTTATTTTTTTCCCTCCTCCTGTGGACTTTTTTCTGAAACATGTCCGAGTAACAAAAAATTAAAAAACTCTGGCCTAAGTGCTTAACAGCATATTCACAAATATTAGTTATTTGTTATCAATTGTTTGATATATAGTCTGCGGCTGATAATACTAGCCTTGTTTACAAAATACAAATAAAAATTAAACGCATTTTCGATGTCCATTTTTTTTCAGCCTTGTGCATAAACACTTTTAATGCTTATACTTCTTCAACTCTGATAACAAGCGGTCAGTCAACCATGCAGTATTAATATTATCCATGTTTATTTATTAATATTGCTAGAGTTATCTTCAGCGAGCTATATTTTGACAGTTTGTCATTAAACAACACAAATGTTAGAAATTCTGAAAAACCTTAAATCTTCAAGAATTGACAATTTATATAGGGGAAATAAAGAAAGACAGCATTCCTAGTACATTCAAAAACCTGAAGTTCCGGCATATGCATATCACCCTTGAGTGTAAGATGACAACAAGACCAATGTAACCTATATTATAGGGGTCCTATTGAGGCATAATACTCAATCCTGAAAACGAGTCACAACTCTGTTTCGGTTGCCATTGGCTCAAATCCCTTCTCAAAAACTCTCCAAAAATATAGTTCAATAGTTAAAATTCAGCCTATGAAATTTCAAATGACCATAACTTTGTCCATACTTTGAATTTTTTCATCAAACAACTTTTATTTCTGTTGCAGAAAATCTGGATTTGCAGATTACTTTGGAATAGTATGAACCCTGATATTACCTGACAATCCCGGCAGTCCAGGGTCTCCAGGTAGTCCCTTCAAACCGTCAATCACAAAACCATCATCACCAACAATACCAGGTAATCCAGGTAAGCCATCAACACCTTGCTCCCCTGTGAAGCCCTTCTCTCCAGACAGACCAGGGAGTCCAGCTGGACCCTGATCTCCAGGTATACCATTCAGTCCTGCAAAAATAATATTAAAATTGTTTTAATCAGTTCTGTTAACATGTAGTTTAAGTGAACAGTTCTAGAGTCAGTTTTATAACATCATCTTAATATGGGATAATAGCATAATTATGTAGTTCCAAGGACAACTAACGGGATTTTTGACACAAAAACGGTTGTCTCCGACAAGCGGCCATGTATGTCTCTGACAAGCGGCCATGTATGTCTCCGACAAGCGGCCATGTATGTCTCCGACAAGCGGCCATGTATGTCTCCGACAAGGGGCCATAGCTCCTGCAATAATCCTCCTACCTAAAATTCCTGACAATACATACAACTAGGCTTCGTACCAAGCATTCATGTGAAGTTGCAATGAAATCAGAACAGTGGTTAACTTAAAAACGATGCTAAATTCCCCTACCTGAGGGCCCCTGGTCCCAGTCTCCTAAAGTGTAGTTAGGGCCCTGCAGCATGGACAAATTTTGTCAACAGATGAACCAATTATAGCCACTTAATACTGTATATCAGCAGTATGATTATCACTTCAAATATTAAACAATACACTAATCAACTCTTATAATCGGTCACCTCAACATTTCAAGCAGTTTATGCAAACAGAACTACAAGTACGATAACAAATCACTAAATAGTTTAATTTCACATTTTAACAACCAGGTGGTTAAAGTTTAACTGCATGTTATTAAAAATCACCACCAGCTTCCTTTGCACCTTGAAAACTGACTGATTATAAGTGTTGAGTAGTCTACATCCTTGTATAATTTAAGACAATTTATTACCTGGTAAAGCATCGTCTCCTGGTGTTCCGGGGAAACCTTCCAATCCCATTTCACCTATAAAGAAGAAATAATATGGATGTAAAACAACAAAGTGCGCCTTTTAAAAATTAAAAAACAGACAACCAGATCACAATTTTATATGCCAATCAAAAGTAGATACAAATGTATTATTATTATAATATTTTTTATATGAACAGATTTCTATTATTAGCCAGTAATTTGTCACATAAAAATGTGTACATGTGTACAGTATCATTAAGAACCTGGCCCCGATCTCCTGAAGCATCTCAAGTAGAAATCTCAACTCAAATTGAGATTTTGCTCATATCAGAGTCAGAATGTAAGATAATATGAAGCTCAAGCTCTCGAATTTTTATGTAATAAACTCATAATGTTTCTGTTTTGTTATACCAATTTAGAGAATAATTTTGCATGGAAACTATATCAAACGATAGGTGACAAAATTTGAGATGAGATTGAGATGTTTCTAGAGATTGGGGCCATGGGTGGTATTCACAAAGAATCTTAAGGGAAAACTTAGAATTTTCTTAAACTTTTAAAATTCCCTTAAGTGTATCAGCTTAGTTCAGCTTAACAGGAAAATCAAGATTATCATTGTTCAGAAGCATTATGCAAAGTGCTACAATAATCACAAAGAAAACACGGGTTATTCTTGGGAAATATATGCAGCTCAATATTCTAACTTAAGTCAAAATATTTAAAATTTCCCTTAAGATGCTTTGTGAATACCAGCCCAGGATGCTATGGGAGATTACTACAATCATAGACTGAGATATTGTACCGAGATATACGTTTTTAAACCATGAATTACCTGCCATTCCCTTCAGACCACTGAAACCAGGCATTCCGTCTATTCCAGGGCGACCCCTAAGGCCATCCAATCCACCTCGTCCTGACAATCCTGGTAATCCAGGGGAACCATCTCGTCCAGGAAGTCCGGACAATCCATTTTCACCATCCAGTCCTTTCAATCCTGAGAAACCCGGTACACCTGGTCGACCATCGAAGCCAATATCACCTGCATCACCAAGTCGTCCGGGTTCTCCCCGAATTCCATCTAAACCATCATCACCCTTGCGTCCTCGGGTTCCCATCAGACCAGGTAGACCATCCAAACCCTAAACGTTATACAATCAGAATAATGGCCGGGGATATTCACATGTTCATCCAAACCCTTAACGTTATACAATCAGAATAATGGCGGGGGATATTCACATGTTCATCCAAACCCTTAACGTTATACAATCAGAATAATGGCGGGGGATATTAACATGTTAACCAAACCCTAAACGTTATACAATCAGAATAATGGCAGGGGATATTCACATGTTAATCCAAACCCTTAACGTTATACAATCAGAATAATGGCTGGGGATATTCACATGTTCATCCAAACCCTTAACGTTATACAATCAGAATAATGGCGGGGGATATTCACATGTTCATCAGTGAAGAGTTACGTAACACTACAATACAAGGAGAGCATCATGTTGCCTAACCTAAAATATTCTGAAGTCAAAGAATTCAGTCTTTATAACCTTGACCTTTATTGCAAAGAGAAAGCATACAACCAATAAGCCATTGCCCTATATAATCATGACCAAGGCTGACCTGAACAATTGTATTAAGATTACTACCAACTTATGCTCGAATTGACTTTCACCTAGGACTTACTGTGATCCAAGAATAAAAAACGGTTCATCTACAACTCCTGGCAATCTTTCTACAATTCAGAAACCAAGGGGTTGAACGGATCAGGATTGAGGATGTTCATTTGACCTTGACCCTTAATCAACAGTTCCACAACAGCGTTAGTGTTCTGTTATACCCGTTTGGGAATTTATCAAATACCAACCATATTATTTTAATATACTATTAATACAGCCTTATCCAATTATTACACACATCGTCATTTCCGGTGACCTCTTTCACAATGTTGACATTTTTGCCTACTTTCACATTTGTGTGTAGCATCCGGATGTATCGAGTTTATCTCCGTACTGCAAGTCAATATTGTCTCAGGGACAGAATATAGGGTCCATGTGAATTTCACGTAGACCCGAAAAAAAGCTTGGTAGCGGAAATGATTTGGAAGACATATTTTATTAATAAAATAACTATCATTGTTTGAACCTTTTGTCCTTCCCGTCCTGGGAATCCTGGCAGGCCATCTTCTCCTCCCATTCCTTTCAGTCCTGGAACACCATTTTCTCCATCGACCCCAGGTAACCCTGGACGACCACGTTCACCATTCATTCCATCGAGACCTGAAAAATAGAATGATAATAATTTATGTAAACTGTAATTTATCACACTGCCAAGGACATAAAATGACTTAAAATCTAAATAAAACCATCTAGCCTCTAACTTTGCAGCCAACTTTAACTCCACTACTGTACCAGTATGTATATATCCATGTACAAAACAAGTGAATAATACAAAATTCCCATCCATTTTAAAACCATGACTCTTTTTAGATATTTTCATTATTTCCATCTCAACAGCAACCACGATTTTTGTCAGAATATAAAAATATTTAAACATGCATCTCCTCACTGACCCCTACCCACATACCAAGTTTCATAAACTTAGCTTGGAAACTGGATTGAATCATTGCAGTTACTCAGTCATCAGTCAATAATATGGATCCTGTCAGACATCGGAGCAATTTTCAAGCTAGGTTTATGGAAGATTTTGTCAGACTATTGTTACTATTGTTTAGTAGACTGTTGTGTGTTTGTTCAAAACAGGTGTTCATTTATAATGTACAATAAAATGTTGCAATTAATGATGTACTACAAAAGATTGCTTACCTGGAAGTCCCATCTCTCCTGCTTCACCTTTACGACCTTGAGCTCCATTCCATCCATCCTTACCATCAGGACCATTCAAACCAGGAACACCTGAAAATATCACAGTATGGGTTTAAACATCTTCTGTTCTTCAACTGTTTTCACATAGAGCACTGTACTCTCCAAATCTGTTGACAATGGGAAAGAGATTTTGTCAAATGCCAGATTAATTTTGGGCCTAATATGGCACTGGTCATAACTGCTTTGTATGGCTTTATACTTCTTTTCTGGAATAAAACCCAACCTTTTGGTTCCAATTTAAAATGCAATTCCACAGTGACTGGCAATGCTATATAGGTGGTATAAGCAGTACTTTCTGTTTTGGCGAATATAATTATGTTCAAAGCCTTCATTAATATGGGCCAGCGGGCCCTAAAACTTATGCAAGACCTTAATAACATAATATCCTTTAGTGTGGTATGCATATGAATCTATAGGAGTGACATATCCAAATTTTGGCATTTAAACTACAGAAGTGCCATCCCGCCCTTACAAGTTTTAGTAAGTTACAGGTAATATCATTATTTATAAATGAGTTCTTAGTGAATTTACAAGTCTGTATAAATACTTTCATAACATGAAAACATATCCTGGATTCTTCTAATGCAAATTCATAAACCTGCAAAACAAGTTTGTTACAAAAAATATGTGAAATAAAGATCACTCGCTAAAGCCTAGGACCCACTGAGGAATTTCACATCAGCATTGTTCTCCCAATTTCTTCCAATACCACCCGATTCATCACAATTCCTTCCGATACCACAAACTGTACCATGACTTCCCAGAAGCTTCCCCTAGACCATGAGGAACCTGTTCCCGATGTCCTGATTGCTAATTAATTTCAATCAGGAGTACATCGTCAAGGCAAACAAGACTGCGTTCACTAAACGCTTATGCCCCCTGTGGAAGCCTTGTCCATAAATAAGTCTAAGTCCAAAATTAGGTCAAGGTGAAGGTCAAAATGGGGTTAGGTGGTACAGGCATGTGGAGAGTGTTCATACACAACATCCATGCAAGTATGAAAGCTTTGTAGCAAGCCATATTAATGCTAGAAGAAACGGTCAATTTGGGTTAACCAGGACGGACGGACGAACGGACGGACAGGTGAATCACTATATGCCTCCCCATCTATCGATAGGGGGGCATAAAAATACTCAGTGGGACCTAGGCTTAGCATCATGTGATTTACAGTAATATATTCACCTGGTTCTCCATCGATAGAACGACCTCGGTCTCCTATAGGACCTTTCTCTCCTGGTAATCCAGGGAACCCATCTATTCCTGGTCGTCCTTGGAAACCAGGGCGTCCAGGTTCTCCGTCTAATCCTTTTCTTCCTTCAAATCCTGGACGACCGGGTAAACCTTCACGACCGGGGAATCCAGGTTCACCCTGTTCACCTTTGTATCCTGATGCACCATCTCGTCCAGGTAGCCCAGATAGGCCATCATTACCACGCATACCTAGAACACAGTAGCAAGATATATATATATACTTGTAAATAAAATTAATATAAGATGGAATATTCATAAAAACCTCTTAACTACAGTACAACCTCTGCATAGCAACACCCTTTAGGAGCTGCTAACATTGGCTGTTGTATAGAGGCTGAGACTACCCAGTAGTATTATCATAACTACAGGTGAACCAGCAGTTACCTGGAATGAAAAAGATATACCAGTACTATTTTTAACAACTTTGGTACGTCGCAGCATATGATCAAACCCAAGACCTCTCACACTTGAAGCTGATGCTCTACCACTAGGTCATTATAAGAAGCAGATTTCAAGTTAGAGCAATGCAATTGTTATTGCAATGAGACATATCGCTGGCTAAGAATTAGAAGGTTGTAAGTACAAAATCAAAATTTGGGAAAACAAGAAAAAACTTTCTGAAAACTACACTTAACTTATGGAAAAAACAAGCTTTTTAAACTTCAGTTTGGTCGACATGACCACTTCCGATTTTCATGAATATAGGCTCATAAAAAGTGCATTGAGATGCAGATTTCAAATATGCATGAGTCTTATAAGGTCTAAAGTACCACCTTCTACTTCTAAGCTAGCAATATACTTTGTCTACAATAAATGTTGATCTAAAAGTATAAATATTTAGAGAAGAATACGTACCATTAGGCCCAGGCTTTCCGTCGACACCATCTAAACCTTGAAGACCGGGTGTACCGGGTCGTCCCATCTCACCATGACTACCCTTTAATCCTATACAAACATATAGAACAATCACATGATTGGTTTAAACTGCATTTATTTCAATAGTCATACATATATACAATAATACAAACATGGAATAAGTCATGGATCGGAAAACAAGTTTTTGAAACTTTTGAAATATTAATTCCTCTCCAAGGTTTTTGTTAATACGAGAGGAAAGATCAAGCAATGAAGTACTCTAAGTGGAATGAAATGACAAAGAAACACTGTTACCAGCCAGGTTAAATGAGAAATAAAAGACATACCTGCTTGTCCTGGGAATCCTGGGTAACCTTTGAGTCCTGCCAAGCCAGTATTGCCATCAGCACCTGGTCTGCCACTGAAGCCATCAAGTCCAGCCTCCCCTTTAGGTCCTACACCTCCAGGTAGACCTGGTAGTCCATCATCACCACGGATACCAGCTAGACCTGGCAGTCCATTCTCTCCTGGTGCACCTGGTTCACCCTTGTACCCTGGTGCACCTTCGATAATGATACCAGGCATGCCCTTGATACCTGGTCGACCTGGTAAACCATCACGTCCACGATCACCTACAATCAATTAATAAAAATATTGATTTTGAGATTTTCCATAGTTTAAAAGAACAATGTTTTTGAAGCAAAATGCAAAAGAAATTTTGTTGATATCATGAGTTTTAAGGAAGTTTCAAGGAGTCCCTATTCAGAGTTTTTTGTGTGACATCCCAAACGTCATTCAAACGTTATTAGACTTAACACATATTTCATAATTACAACATTGGATGAAATTTTGACATAAACTATTCAAAATAGTATCATTTTTTAGAATTATTTTTTAATTTTTAAAATATAGATCAAAAGCGAAATTGTTTGCATTAAGAAAAAGCTACTGATACTATGCCTTTATGTGCACAATCGAGTATAGAGATAATAAGAATCCATCATGAGCTTCTATGTAGAATAAGGATATCTCACCCGAGGGGTCTGACATGGGTCCGGCCCCCAGGGGTCTGACATGGGTCCGACCCCGAGGGTGAGATATCTTTATCCGACATGGACTGTCTCATGATCGATTATTTTTCTCTGACGTAATTTGAGAAAATAAGAATTTATAACAGTATTTAGCGTTTATGGCGCCAACATGACGTCATAAAATAACCGTTGTACCTTTTTATTCACAACAATCATTATTAATAATGTAAATAAAGTGTATGCTGTTATGTTATGCTAAAGAAAATGCTTTTTAAACAGTATACAGCCTAGTGATGTTTTTTTTGTTCGCTTAATATCGTCAGTAACACATAAGTCCTAAAAACTAAAACAGTCCGCTCTATGTCATGTGTAGGCCCATGTAAGATACATTAGCAACAGGCCTATCTTAGATTAGCAACATCAGAGAAATAAACGACTCACCTGGTCTGCCTTTAGATCCAGGTTGACCGGGGAATCCGTCCTCTCCACTCGAACCTGGGAATCCATCAAGACCTCTAAATCCAGGTACTCCTGAATCACCATACCTACCAGGTAATAGTTCACCGAAGAAACGACCAGGTTCTCCTTCCATACCCTATATTTATGAATACATATTACATAAAATATTACAGAAATATAGGATCCGTCATAAGTTGTCTTTGGAGATCATCATCTCTTAAACAAGTCTAGAAAACACAGGTTATTAAATGAGCCTTTGGAGAGCGTTATAATTAGTTTTCGTGACGAGTTTAAGAAATGTTGATCACAAAGACAACGAGTGGTGGATTCTTTTTATCACATTACTATAGTTACCGAGTCAAAACAACGTCAGAAATTACAAATTTACGTCATGAAACTGAACCAAAGACCTATCGCACTTGAAACGGATGCTGTACCATTCTGTGTCTGCTATAGTTTTCAACAGTAACAACTAATTTACTCAGTCACTTCTGAGCCCAACTTTATCACTACGAAGACCACCTTGCATTGGAAGTTGAAAATTTTGACATATAATTTTACTTCAGTCAAGTTAATTATCAATTCAAAGACAATCTAAAGTTCAAATAAGTGAAATCTACAGTACTAAAAAGTTTATTTACATAAATTATATTCCTAGGAACACACCTTTTCATTTCTAACTAATATATATATATAACTAATAATAGATGTATACCTTAGGTCCTTTGGTTCCCGGTCGGCCATCAAGTCCGGGTCTTCCTGGTTCTCCTGGTCTACCTGAAGGACCAGACTCGCCTGATAGACCAGGGTAACCTTTATCTCCTCCTTGACCACGTACGCCTGGGAAGCCATCTCTGCCGTCTTCTCCAACAATACCAGATTCACCTTCACGTCCAATCTCACCGGGGAATCCTGCATCTCCCTTCATACCTGTTATATACATTTCATCATTGAATTATCATTTTTAGTACAGTACGGTAAGGTACAGCACTGTACTGCACTGCACAAATTTGTTGTTAGGGCTAGCTGAATATCATAATACATGTATGTTGTCGGCAGCCCAAATCTTGTAAGCCAAGGCCAAACAATGACAAAACTAAAACATTACATTTACCTATTCTGCTTGTCTCAAATCCCAATCAATATTTTTTACATAAAAACACAAGAATTAGACAACATTGTTTTAAGCAGCCCACTTTGATCTAGCCCTTAAAATCCCATTATGCCTTAAATGGATATTTTCAAAAAGCAATAACTTGGCAACCTTTCTGCAAGAAGATGCATTTTGAGCACTTTAGTTGAGTCCCTCAGGTGAAGAACACCATAAGATGGAAGAAAACGATATAAAGCCTCCAGTTGGTTTGTAAACTTGCTGCTTGAAACAGATGATGGAGTATTGCAGTATTACCTTGAAGTCCGTTCAGACCGTCCATACCACGAGCACCTCGAGGACCAGGTTCTCCAGGCTGACCATTTATACGCTCCAATTCAACCGGAGGTGCTGGGTCACCTTTGTCACCTACAAACATTACAATTTGGATTGATAAGCTAATATATACATGTATCACATAAATACCATAATCATCCGTGTGATAACAAATGACATTTATACAATGTTCCCCAACAAGTGTGATAACAAGTGACATTTACACAATGTTCTCCAACATGTATGATAACAAATGACATTTACGCAATGTTCTCCAACATGTATGATAACAAGTGACATTTACACAATGTTCTCCAACATGTATGATAACAAATGACATTTACACACTGTTCTCCAACATGTATGATAACAAATGACATTTACGCACTGTTCTCCAACATGTATGATAACAAATGACATTTACGCACTGTTCTCCAACATGTATGATAACAAATGACATTTACGCAATGTTCTCCAACATGTATGATAACAAATGACATTTACGCAATGTTCTCCAACATGTATGATAACAAATGACATTTACGCAATGTTCTCCAACATGTATGATAACAAATGACATTTACGCAATGTTCTCCAACATGTATGATAACAAATGACATTTACGCAATGTTCTCCAACATGTATGATAACAAATGACATTTACGCAATGTTCTCCAACATGTATGATAACAAATGACATTTACGCAATGTTCTCCAACATGTATGATAACAAATGACATTTACGCAATGTTCTCCAACATGTATGATAACAAATGACATTTACGCAATGTTCTCCAACATGTATGATAACAAATGACATTTACGCAATGTTCTCCAACATGTATGATAACAAATGACATTTACGCAATGTTCTCCAACATGTATGATAACAAATGACATTTACGCAATGTTCTCCAACATGTATGATAACAAATGACATTTACACACTGTTCTCCAACATGTATGATAACAAGTGACATTTACGCAATGTTCTCCAACATGTATGATAACAAATGACATTTACGCAATGTTCTCCAACATGTATGATAACAAATGACATTTACACACTGTTCTCCAACATGTATGATAACAAATGACATTTACACACTGTTCTCCAACATGTGTGATAACAAATGACATTTACACAATGTTCTCCAACATGTGTGATAACAAATGACATTTACACACTGTTCTCCAACATGTGTGATAACAAATGTCATTTACACACTGTTCTGCAACATGTAAAATTAAAAGACATTAATAAGAGAAATTGTAATGTTTATGTACACATTGTTATGTAAACAAGTGACAGACCTTATTAATCAATCTATACATTACCTCGTCCTCCCTTGCTTCCTGGCGATCCATCGTAGCCTGCAAATCCTTTACCTCCCCGACGTCCAGCCTCACCTTCATAGAAATCTCCTATCATACCTTTACGACCATTTGGTCCTGGTAGACCAGGTAGTCCATCAAATCCATCCATACCAGGTACACCACGTCGGCCCTGAATAATTTATACAAATACAGTAAAACCTCGTTATCTCGAGGACCCATCGGGACAAGCCAAATGCTTGAGTTAAGCCAGGTGCTCGAAATATCCGAAGTCAATGATGAATTGTTGTTATGACTAATTGTAGCTGTGTTTATAACGAAAATGAGTTTGAAATTTGCTCGAATTAGGCCGGTTGCTCGAATAATCACTGCTCGTATTACCGAGGTTTTACTGTATCTCTATATTTTGCAACAAAACATTTGCAGGTTTAGTGAGCATTTAAAACAAACTAAAATAGACCACTTGCGATATTTTAGCAACAGAAGAGTCACATATTAAGTAAGCATTTAAAAATTCCCAAAATGGACCACTCATAATATTTTAGCAACAGAAGAGTCACATATTAAGTAAGCATTTAAAAATTCCCAAAATGGACCACTCATAATATTTTAGCAACAGAAGAGTCACATATTAAGTAAGCATTTAAAATATCCCAAAATGGACCACTCATAATATTTTAGCAGCAAAAGAGTCACATGTGTAGTAAGCATTTAAAACAACCTAAAATAGACCACTCTCGATATCTTAGCAACAAAAGAGTTACATGTTTAAAACATCCTAAAATGGACCATTCTCGATATTTAAGCAACAAAGAGTCACAGGTTTAGTAAGAATTTAAAACATCCAAGAAGACAGCCTACCTTTAATCCTTGAGGTCCCATCAAACCAGGCCCTCCCTTGTAACCGGGTGGCCCCTGTTCACCTGGAATTCCTGAACGTCCTGGGGCACCATCCTCACCCTTTTCAGCCATTGTGAAGTTACCAGGTGGCATTTTAAGAACTCCTTTTTTACCTTTAATTCCATCATAACCAGGTTCACCGCGCTCTCCATCACGACCCTGTCATGTCAAAGATAATTTTGTAAATATTTAAGTCTGAGTCCTTTGAATCGAGTTAGGGGTTTTCCTACACCTTTTGTAGGTCCTGAAAACGGACACATTCCAAAAGCAGAAGGACCCATTCCCAATGGAAAATATCATCCATTTTTCCCAATTGTATGAAATATTCATGTTGCCATTTTTGTCATGGTCATATGTGAAGCTTTATAATCTCTCATTAAATTGTTTTCAACTTAACAAAATTATTGCATTACATTACGGACCAAAACCTTACTTGGAATACAATAATGATGGCCTTGAGCTTCTTTTGTTAAAAAATTACCAATTTACGACTGGGTCCCTTTCCCAAAAGAGCCAGGAAAACCCCTTGGAGTCTAAAATGAGTGCTAAGAACTGATAGTTATTCAGGAGTAGTTCCCCTTACATGTTGTGAAGTGCGAGCTGGTATGCTTTCAAAAATTATATGAATAATTATACAGCAAAATAATCAGTTTTATTTACGACAAATAAAATCTTTCAATTAATATAAAATTAAAAATGTTCAAATGACTTACAGGCAGACCGTTGAGACCATCAAATCCATTGCGACCATTGTCACCCATCTCTCCTTTCAATCCGGCACCACCATCAAATCCACGATAACCGTCTTCACCTAAAATTTATATAAGCTAGGTTTTATATAATAACGAATTGACCCTCTGACCACTAAAATTTAAAAAGAAGTTATGTCTTAAGCATCATGATATTAATTTCAAGGGTCATTTTTCTTTAAATCATAGTCTTTCAAAAAAAATGGCAGTGTTTAAGAAGGGTCATATTTTGGTGAGGTACGAGCATCTCTAGTTTATACTCTTTATTTTACTATCAATTGTGAAACAAGTTTTTGAAACTTATATTAGTCACTCATGACACCTCATTCCTGATGTCATCCATCACTATGAGGGTATGAGAGGGAATCCAGCTTTTATTTATGCAGAGTCTCTAGATAGGGAATTACTAGTACCATTTTAAATTTGTCTTATGTATTACACAGCCTGGGATCAAACGAAGGACCTCAAACATTTGAAGCAGATGCTCTACCACTGGGCCATCAAATTAAATTTTAAATATTATGTTACCTGGCAAACCATCTTGGCCGGGTTCTCCTTTGAAACCAGGTAAACCATCAGGACAGAATGGACAGTCATCACCACGGCGACCAGGTCGTCCAGGCGGACCAGTTTCTCCGTCAAATCCATCTTCTCCGGGTGGACCACGGTTACCAGGGAAACCAGGCACACCGGGAGGACCAGTAACATCTATACCTCTACCAGGGATACCAGGTTCTCCAGTAAGACCAGCATCACCAGGGTAACCAGGGAGACCTGGTCTTGCAGCACGACCAGGTAATCCAGAGAATCCATTTTGTCCTATAACGGTTTCACCTTGTAAACCCGGTTCACCAGAGTTGCCATCCGATCCCGGGATACCAGGATTACCAGGCAGACCATCCAGACCAGGTAGACCTGTAATATTAACACACATGTAATATATATATAGCACAGTAACACACATGTAATATAGCACAATAACACACATGTAATACAGCACAGTAACACACATGTAAAACAGCACAGTAACACACATGTAATATAGCACAGTAACACACATGTAATATAGTACAATAACACACAATCATAAAATAAAAGCTATGCATTTTTAGTATCATGGAAAACTAGGAGGAAAATAGCCCAATCTAAGAGTGTTTTGAGGAAATGGTAAAAGACTAAATGGTAAAAAACCTTTGCAGTCTAAAAATGAAAAGGTTTATTATCAACCAGTACTACATTGTTCTTCTGCAACCAGCAGATAAACGTCTGCATAGGTGAAAGTTTGAAATTCTCAAATTCTCAAAAATTTACGTTTTCAAAAATAGGGAAAATAAAGAAAAACAGGCTTTTTGGTACTCTCAAAACCCTGAAATTCAGGCTATTGTAAGAAAACTTTCACCCATGCGTTTCCACGTTTGGATAGTCATTGACCAGAGTTAATGTCACACAAGACAAATGTGATCAATTATCTTCTAAGGAATATAGCTTTTTTTTTCAAAAGTCATGCTTTTTTGTATTTTCTCAAACTTGCCTCTGTGTGCCCCCAAGCTTGGCTATGGTCCTGTCACAGTAGAGCATAATCTGTTTACCATGTTCATAATCTATGGCTGTTTAATCGCTCATACAGCAGCAGTGTAAGTCACAGGAATGTCAACAGGGCCAAATTAAAAATCAGGAAAATCGTATGCAGGAGACAAATTTTGCCAAACAAGAGGCCTTCACAGCAGATTATTTACCGTAATTTTGCCATTTCTTGAGATATTTTCATCAAATAACTTTTATTTTGGTCAGAAGCCATTGCTTTATCAGGATTAATAGATCCGGAATTCCTAATAAATCAGGAAAATTGACATCCCTGATTTATATAGTGAGCAAAAGTAAACAAAATATAACTGAAAGATAACTCACCATTTTCTCCTCTGTCACCTTTCATTGTGAAGCCTGATTCACCAGCTTCACCAGGTAATCCATCCAATCCTGGCGGTCCAACTTGTCCGAGGAATCCTCTAGGTCCAGGTTCACCGGAATATCCTGTAACAAACATCAATCACTAGCTTGAAACTCACCAAAACCAATAGGCTACAAACTGTATATACTCACACACATGTAGGGTAAAACCATGCTAAACAAATTCCAAAAAGTCAACAGTTACTGGACTTTGACCCATGACAAAAAATCTGCTACAATAAGCACAACTTGTGCCAATATGCTAAAACTCTGGTAAGGATCCTCTGACTTAACATTCCTGACAATATGCATAACTAGGCTTAGTACAAAGTATTTATATGAAGTTTCATTGAAATCAGTCCAATGGTTAAAGAGACCAAGCACAGACCAATGGTTAAGGAGGACAAACACAGACAAACTTTGTGTTCTAAGGCTGCTGCGAGTAACTGAGTACTTGGATATCCACCAGTTTGTGATACCCATCCATCCATCCACAGACCAGCATAAAAACAATATACAGTATAACCTGGTTTATCCGGAACCTGTTTTTACCGACAACCTGTCTTAACCGGCATGGTTTGTCGGTCCCGGCAGAACTCCACTATATTTCTATTAGATGCTTTATCCGTTATCCGGCATTGTTTGTCAGTCTCGACAATTGATAAATAGTGTGTTTTAGCACTTAATTAACCGGCATTATATATAATACAAAGAAGATGTGTATCATTGGCAAATGTTTTAAGCACAGAATCTTTAAGAAAACCAAACTAACAACAATTAACAACTATTTTATGACTAACTTACACCATTAGTACAATGACATGTAAATACAAACGCCATTTGGTGCCGTTATTTGTTCATTTGTTATAACTTTGTCTTTTTATAAGCATTTATACAAGTACATGAATTTCTATAAAACCTGATTTTACTGGCACACTGCTTTATCCGGCACGCTTATGCGGTCAGATGGGATGCCGGATAAACCAGGTTATACTGTATGTAGGAGACATATGAAAACAATTCTTTGCCAACTTTTCAATAAATGCCTCGATACTGTAAACCAATTTACTTTCGCGAATACTAACTTTCACGTTTTGCTGATCATCAGCATAATTGCGACTACAAATTTTTGCGTTTTTAAGTTTCCAACAATGTCCATATTAATGCTTTTAGCCCTTTCGTAGCGATTTAATTTCGCGAAATTCTACCACTCATGAACTCCGAAAAATTAAATCGTCCGAAAGAATTTCTAGGTTCTAGGTTTACAGTATAAGAAAATCAATTGTAATAAATCTCAGCACGATGAGCATTGACTGAAATAAAACATTAATTATTGCTATAGAAACAAACCTGCTAATCCCTTGTAACCCTTTGGTCCACGTAAACCTTCGAGACCTGGTAAACCTTTCAAACCACTTCCTCCGCCTTCGTTACCTTTAATACCCTGGATAAATAAAATGGCAAAATATCTTAAGATAGTTGGAGAAAAGCAGCATGAGGGCCCAGTGTCACTCACCTGTTTCATTCAGGGATATGAGGGTGGAGCACAAATGTGGCCTACATACAGTTCTATCTGGATCCATTACAGTTTTAAAGAAAATCAGTCCCAGACTAATTCTTGAGGATTTATCATACACTACTGATCCATGACAATATAATCTAATTAATAAATTAAACTTGTTGATCTTAGAATCTAGGAGGTATCATTTAGGTATGGGAACCAGACTATAACCTACTCCATGAAACAGCCCAGTCTAAAAGGCCAAAGGTATTACTGTATTCAATGAAGTCAAACTTAAAATATTTTCACTTCCTGCAACATACCTTTATACCCATATCTCCCTGTTCACCTTTGAATCCCTTTTCACCAAAAGGTCCTTTAAGACCGGAGAGTCCAGGAATACCTGGCCGACCTTTCTCACCAGAGTAACCCTTAGGACCATATGCGCCTGGCTGTCCATCTTTACCACGTTTACCCTACAAATACAGCAAGTAATATTTATATCAATATGTCTGAACTGTTTTATCATATCAGTATTTGAGAACAGTTGACATGCGACTGAATGATAAGGGGGTAAAATGTACAGGGCTGGTATTTATAAAGCATCTTAGTGGAAAACTTAAATATTTTGACTAAGTCAAAAATTTACAATGCAAATATTTCCCGCAAATTGAAGAATAGCTCATGTTTATAGTAGCTTTCTACATAATGCATAAAATCTGTGTAAATATCTAATAATCTAATTGTATTATTTTATAATTTAGCTTATATGGTGAAGGAAATTTTAAGATGTTAAGAAAATTCTTAGTTTTCTTCTAAGATACTTTATAAATATATAAATACTGGCCCTGTTGAACAAACACATGTCTGAAAATAGACTTATAGAGATGGGTACTTTTTTACTGTAAATGTCCCTTTTTCCTTTCTACAGTTTGTTGATGTTTCTCTGAGATCTGTATGGCTTGTATTGTGAATGTCAGCAATTATTAACTGCGATCACGTTCACGGATATGATCATTTTGAAAAGACTGATGCACATAAACATTGTAGAAACTCATGGTATCATATTACTTTTTACTACAACTTACCAGTAGCATATATTTTAGGCCTGAGTAAATGTGGGGGTCCAACGAAGGCACATACATGTATATTGATTGTGCGTACTTCCTTTTTATTAAGGCCCCAGAAGGGAGACCATTTATTTCTCCCTGTCTATTAGTTTGATGGGGCAGTACCAACTACATCATATCTTTATGTGTACATCAATAAGTAGAATAGTCTGGACAAAACCTAGACACTGATTACTGTAACAGTTACATTTCAAACACATTTAACAAATATTCACAGGTCATGGTTGCATCAAAAAAAGCCAAAAAATTGCCAAAATATTTTTTTGGAAAATTTATGTTATGCAGTATTTTTTTCATTTTTTATTTCAATGATACTGTTACCTGTGCAAATATCAGGTGGATTTAAAGTTTGATAGTTTCGTTTCAATAAATCATTTTTCTAAATCCTACTCACCAGTCTACCTGGGGATCCCATCTCTCCCTTTGGTCCTTTCACACCTGGTTCACCTGGACGACCCTGAAACAATACCATGTTTATATGAGATACCAGCTCTGTTGATGTTACAATTTCTATTTTATCATAACTAACGATTTTGTATATATTATATACAAAGCACAAGGAAAGTGTTGCATAATTTTCAATATACCATGATTGAGAAACTACTCTCTGGTGCATGGGGTTAACATGCTTTCATCCTTCATGTAGGTAAACAAGAAACATATGCTTGCAAAGTTACACCGCCATCATATATGATATTAATGTCATGTACGAATCGGAATAACTACAGCCTTCATAGTTCTGAACCCTAAGCCTAGGTCACAGTGAGGAATTCCACATCGGCAATGTTCTCTCGATATTACCTCGCTTGAAACTACATCGTTTCTAAGCTCTGCATTATCGCTAGTGTATCAGCGCTATTGTTATTTTTAGACAGGAGAATCCAAAACCAGCGTACAGCTAGGCAAATTTGATAATGTAAACGGGGTTTTAAATGCTCGATTGTATATAAAACGCTCGTGTGTTAAAAGAATGACTTGTATTATATATTAAAACTCTCGCACTATCAGTTTATCATATTGATTGAAACAAATAAATAATGACCAGTCAATAGAACCATGAAATATTTAAACCTCAGAGTGTGTACTCGTTTAAACCTTTCAACATGTAGTCTTCATGGCCACTAAACTCTCTGATATACCTCTCTCTCTATACAAACAAGTAAACTTTCATCAGCCAATGAAAATGTGTATCAGCAGTTTTGTAAAGGTCAAATATCAAAATATTCTAGTATTTTAAGCAGCATGTGAATTGTAACGGTTATGTGGAAATCAAAGCGCTGTATGGAGCGTAGATATCACCCGATTCATCACAATTCCTTCCAATATCACAAACTGTCCCATGACTTCCCCAAGGCTTCCCCTAGACCATGAGGAACTTGTTCTGATGTCTTGATAGCTCATTTATTTCAATCGGGAGTACATTGCCAAGGCAAAAAATGCTCAGTGGGACCTAGGACTTAGCCTTTGTTGAATAGATGATAATCAGTTTTTCATATTTCAGTTTTAAATTACACCTAATCTAATAAACCTAACAAAACACCTGTATTTTTCGTTTTTTCTCAACTATTTATGAACGGATTTGGTCACATATTGGAATTTGAATAAATAAAAAATGTATTGATGCGTCCATGTTAATATTTACTTAACAAAAAATCACTCATCAATGTTATTATCCTCATAGGCATATGTAGACAGGGGAGGTAGCACAGACAGGCAGAGTAGAGGACGAAGACATGAATGCTAGTAAAAATTCTAAAAACAACAACAAAAACATGAAATTCTGAAAAAATTCTTTTTACAAATTTGATATAGAAAAAATAAAGAAAAAACAGACATTATTTTTCATAAAGCCTATGGCTTTCACATGTACAATTAGCATTTCAGTCATAGTACTGGAATGAGCGCTTTTTAAAGACCCGAGAAAAAGTGCAGTGCACCGTATAGTATATATCACGTGTGCACCTGTAATCAATCATATTTAGTCTAGCGCTTGAATGAGCAAGACGTTCGTGCGACAATGCCGCGTGGTAATTTTTAGTTTTTGCGGCGAAATTACGACTTTCGTTGGCAGTTTACATTCGAGGAAGGTAATTGCGATGAATGTATTGTATTTTTCAATCGTTATGAGTTTTTTATCTTCCGTTATTATCCTTTATTGTTGAACTAAGAAGACTTTTTTGGGAACCGGAAGCTAGTTTGTAAAACAGCTTATGTCACGATAATGATTACTTTGGCAGAGTTTTGAGCCGGTTTTGTCCCATGTCTTCTATTTTCATTGCTAGTTTGTGATAGTAAAACATGGTTATTATAAAAATATGTCCTCTGGACAATTTTATAGACGAATGACGTCTTTGTGCATAGTACGTAGTACATGCTTTTCGGATGTTAAAATTCGGACAAATTTGTTCCGTTATCCGAGTGAACGCGTCTTAGGACGCCGATTATAATGCAATGACCTAGTCTTTTGATTAGAGGAAATGTTTATTTACATGCCAAAAGTGTTGGCTTTATAACATTAGTATGATATTGTCTGTGGGTAAGTTTTGAGTTTAACTGACTGTTAGGCAGTTATCAGTTTTAGATGAATTGTGACTGTATATGGGCTCTGTCTAACAGAGTTTTGTGAGAAGCCTGAGAGCACAATCATGCTCATTTGATATGAAGGTAACGTTTTTGTACCTTTTATGAGAATATGAGAAATTAGCTTTATTAGCAGTTATAGAAAGTCACTTTGAGTCTGACACAGTTTATTTGATAATATAACAGTGTGTTATGAGTACATAACCTTAGATGGAGACCATTTGTATATCGGATATTTATTCAGAGATTATTACATGGGCAGTACTTATTTTATATTTAGAAAGGTACTAAGAGTGTTATATTTCATGACAAACTCAGTTTGTGTGTAATTAGTTGATAGTTGAGAAGAAGTTTCGTGATTAAGTAAGACCTGTTTTGAAGCATAACGTAGAGTTCTTTGACATTTGTCAGGGGAGAACGTGTTTGATGCGTGTTTATGCTATTTTTAGAATCCATATGAACAAGCATTTAGGTTGCTTTTTGTCTGCTATGGGTATGTTTATATATGAATTTATTAATTTGCATGCTTATGCAATCAAGATATATTTTATGTAAGTTTAGATTGGTTATCCTATGAGATAAATCAATATTGGTAGTTTGGATAGTTGCATTGAGTTGGAGTAATTCTAAATATTTGAAATCAGGTATAACGTATGACACTGAGTTATTCTGACCAGAGACTTCTGCAGTTTGTCATTTGCTTTTGTGGTGTGTCGTCAATCTATTAGATTTGACATAAGTGTGTATTTGGTTCTTTTTTGAATTAATATATTTTTGGTCATGGAACATGATTTTGATATTTGAGGGAAGTTATATTTATATGACACTGTTTTTAAGTGACATGCAGGATGGTTTAGCATGTTTGTGATTATATTTTGATTTCGCTATGAGTCTGTCAAAGGCATCAAATAGTGAGTATTTGGTGTTGATTGAATAAGTATTTTGTGAGTTAAAAGGTTTCATTTGAATAGAGATATCAAGTTCATGTTTATGAATTGTCTTTAATGATTACTTTATTTATACGGCAGTATTATGATGGCTTATATTTATATATGATACTGAATAACTCAGATGTTTGGTGGAGAATTGGTTACAAGAGGAATGATGTTCATTTTGATGAATTGGTACATTTGGATACAGGTTGAACTTATTTAGATGTATCTGCTTTTAGGTATTCATGTCATGAATTTTGGAAATATATGTTGCTGTATTCTTAAATTTAGCCTTATATCAATTATACTTATGAGATACTTGAAATGAGTGACTCAGTACGAATTACTTATAGACTTATTACCCAATGCTTTTTGCATTCTGAACATTATCACTGTAGCAACAAGTGATGTGTATTTATGACCGATGAGAGTACAAATTTTTAGTTGTTTATATTCATTTATTTGTCATGTGATGATAGGATGTTGTCAGTCGTTAGTATAAAATCTACTATAATCTAGTATTTTTACTATAGTTCCTCTTGAGAAGGGATATATATATATTATGTAACCAGTATCCCTGGATATATGTTTATAAGTGAGACTGTTTTGGAGTATCATGTATTTATAAATACACTGGATACGTGTAGTTTTACGATGCATAATATTGTAACAGACTTATTTATGCACATCTACATGAGTAAATTTTTTCAGACCTTATGTCTGAACTTCAGAGATTATGTTTTGCTGTATTTCCCCAATATAATGGTCCGTTTCTGAGGATTTCAGGGTTTTCAGGATTTTAACTTTCACCTATGCTTTAGTGATTATCAACTATAAACTTTACGGAGTGAAGCTGATATTTGAAAATGAGTGATTGATTATCAACTATAAACTTTACGGAGTGAAGCTGATATTTGAAAATGACTTTTACAGTAAAGTTTAGCAGGATTGTTTAGTCATTGTTCATAGTTGGAAAGGAAGGGTTGAATTCACATACATTTGTACTTCTGCTAAGCAACCTGGGAATTTGAATTAAAAGTTATTTTTTAGAAACCTATTGGTAATAGTTGGAAAATATTAACAACTTGTTTACTGTCTTAATGTAGTGTTGTTTTTATGGTTGTTTGTTTTATATGTGCTGCCAGTGTTAATTAGTTAACATGGATCCAGTTTAGCTTTTTGGAAGCGCTTATATGTTTGCTTTATTATATATGTTTCTTTGGAAACTCCCTAGCTTATTATACATGTTTATTGGGAAACTAGCTTTTTGTGTCCAGGAACATTTCAAGCATAGATAATATTTCATAGTTTCGGCTAATGGTAATGTATATACAGTGGTTGTTACTTTTTTATATGTAATTATTTGAGTATTTGAGGTACTTTATTCTTTAAGTTTTTATTAAGAGTAATTATAGACGTATCTTTTACATTTGTGTGTTATTGTAATGGATTTTATTTCTTTTCGAAGAAACAGGGTTAGTGTTACCTGAGCGGAATTTGGTTTAGATATTGACTTTACTTATTTTAATGAGGAATTTAGGGATAATAATGGCCTTTGTCATTTATTAGTGGTATCTTTTATCATAGTCATTTAAGATGGTCATGATACGAATATGGCAGTATTGTGTCTTTGCCGAATGATCTATTTATATATATTATATATGGAAAGTCTGTAACAGTACTATTATTTTCTTATATTCCTATAAAGGTTTTATTTACTTTAGTTTTATTATTTATATTACATATTACATGTATATCATGTTTTAATACGTGATTTCTTTATTGTCAATGAATAGCACTTAAGCTGCATAGCAGTTTTCTTTACGGACCATATTGTATATTTTATGATTTAAGAAAGGTTTGATGTCATTTCGTTAAGGATGTATTGGAGTGTTATAAGTTTATGATCTTGACATAAACTGGGCTTTGATAGAATTGTATTTGCCGTATACAAAGAGTGGTTATTGCTTGTGTCTTGTATATATGTTAAGAATAGAATTATAGGTGTTTATGTAATAGTTATTTATTAACCACTTTTTCAATTTGAAAAAGATACTCTGATTCAATGATGGTCTGAAGTTGATGAACTATTTATTATATCATTTAAATTTAATTTATTATTTTGTTAAAATCTATAAGCTTTAGCTTTTGACAGTTAACAACTGGTTGTTGATTTGCAGGTTTAGAATGTTTATTTGAGGATTTCTGTATCGGCATTGTTCTTTTGAACTATCAAAGTGTTATAAGGTTCATTTTTTGTTACTTAATATTTTTAATGGTGTTTGTTTGGTTGAGGAATCCTTTTTTCAAGTCACCTCATGAGTTCATGTTTAAATTTAATTTGGTATTTTCAAGTTTATATATAGTATTTTCCTTTGGGATATATTTGAATTTCAATTATTGACATAATAGAGGTTTTATTACCTGTGGAGAAGTATTCTAACTCTATGATGGTAGTAATATATATTGTTCATGTATATATTATTGTTACTCTTGATTTACAAGGTGTCTAGTCTGGTTTACATTATTGTATTACACTTTTATTTTTAAGAGGGTTTTTGTTTTAATGGCAATATGTTTTGTTGCCCTACTTTGAAGATGCTAATTGTACATGTGAAAGCCATAGGCTTTATGAAAAATAATGTTCCCTCATCCAAGCTTTAGTGCAGGATGAGGGTCATTATTGGAATAAAGCCGGAGGCTGAGCATGTACATACCCTCCCTTTGTGTCAGATTATCATTATATTTAAAGTGTATATTTGTATACATACAGGTATATTTATTTTATGATGTAATGTTATAATTTGTGTTGTGATATTATGTGTATCTTTCAGCCTTTTATGCTTTGCCCTCCCTAGTACATGCTTATCACTTAGATTAGAGATTAGCCTATTGTTTAGGGCGACAAAACTTTGGCTTTGAATTATGATTGATTACAGGTGCACACGTGATATATACTATACGGTGCACTGCACTTTTTCTCGGGTCTTTAAAAAGCGCTCATTCCAGTACTATGACTGAAATGCTAATTGTACATGCTCAGCCTCCGGCTTTATTCCAATCATGACCCTCATCCTGCACTAAAGCTTGGATGAGGGAACATTTTTGTATACTCAAAAACCTAAAATCAGGTTTTTATACCTGAAAACGAAAGGGAACAAAAAAGAAGACTTACATCATTTCCATGTTCACCTGGAAGACCGGTGGATCCGAGATCTCCTGGTTCTCCCTTGTATCCATCATTACCTTTATCTCCTTTCACTATCTCACCTTTCTGGTTACCAGTGAAGGATCCGGGAGGTCCTGGCTCACCAGGTTCACCGATGTCTCCAAGGTTACCCTGTAATATATGACCAACAATAAAAACTTGATGAATTTACATTTTAGCTCTGTCTCCAAGGTTACCCTGTAATACATCGCCAACAATAAAAACTTAATGAATTTACATTTTAGCTCGGTCTCCAAGGTTACCCTGTAATACATCGCCAACAATAAAAACTTGATGAATTTACATTTATGCTCTGTCTCCAAGGTTACCCTGTAATACACCGCCAACAATAAAAACTTGATGAATTTACATTTATGCTCTGTCTCCAAGGTTACCATGTAATACACCGCCAACAATAAAAACTTGATGAATTTACATTAATGCTCTGTCTCCAAGGTTACCATGTAATACACCGCCAACAATAAAAACTTGATGAATCTACATTTATGCTCCTTGTATGCAAGGTACATTTGTTACTCCTTCCACCCCCACATTTGAACAGTTCATTCATTACTTTCATATTTACTCCTTTTATGTATTGCTTAATTCTATGAAGAAGTGCAGGAGCTAAGGTTACAGTATCGTTTTAGGAGAACAGCTTGCTATATAAACTCATGTTTTGTCGTCATATGTGAGCTACGTATATTTGGCGTCATATGTGAGCTACGTATATTTGGCGTCATATGTGAGCTACGTATATTTGGCGGAAATAAATAACATTTTGAGTTATTGTGTGTTATTCCTAGTTCTGTAAAATCCTCATTGCGATTCAATCATATATACAGTCTAACCAATGGTTAGCAGCCAGTGTAAAGATATATATCAAATATGGCTGCTAATACAGGTGGCTGGTGAAAAACATTCTGTAAATTTTACGGTAGGATCCTGGCAAACATTTAAGGTATATCTTACTAGGTCTTATACATGTACGTGTATCCAATGTGAACATGATTCCTAGGCCGCAGCCCAACTTCCTACAATGGCCCTGATTAGGCAAAAAAAGTATGCTGCTCGATATTGGAAAATGATCGGACCGGATTCAGACCCAGGTAATAGGCTCCAGGATGATCAACAAGACCACATCACATAAATATAATGTATTTTCCTATTTACCTTGGCTCCCTTTGGCAACTGTTCCTTGGTGACTCCTGGTGGACCTGTAGGTCCATCCTCTCCATCAGGTCCTCGTATACCACTTGGACCCCTAGCACCAGAAAGTCCTGGAATACCGGGCCGACCATCAAATCCAGGCATACCCTGTAACAGAAGAAAGTTTCAGATGTCTGTATCTGGTTAGTTATGAATGTAATCAGTGTTTAATGCTTACCTACTTTTGATCAAATTAATAATAAAGTATTAAATTTTACAGTTAACCCTCAATAATAAGACCACCATTGGCCTCAGAAAACTGGTCTGGGATGGTATTAAATATTGATCTTATTTAATCAAAGGATAAGAACAACCAATCAGATCACACCATAGTAAACTCTGGTTCAGTAACAGGCGATATGATTGGCTATCCTTACTCTCCAATTAAATAAGATCAATATTAAATACCACCCCTGATTATTGAGAAACAAGCGAAACAGTGAAAATTGACCTGACATTTTGAGCTGGTCTTATAATGAGGAAGCGCTTATGGGTGAAATTTTCTAGTACTTACTCTTTGTCCATCAAAGCCAGATTCTCCAGGCTCGCCTCTCTGTCCGTATTCAACAAGTGTATACTCTCCATGGTCACCCTAAAATAACATAATACAAAATGTACTTTCATATAATATCACCCTAAAATACTAGATAAACATATTGAATTTTACAGTTGTAATAGATACACAACATGAAAGCATGCCTCCCCTTTTCAGAAAATGAGTTCATATTTGGATTACTCAATATATATACTTATAGTCTGTATAATCCGGTTTGTCACTTGTATACAAACATTGCAATATAATAACATTGTTATCCTATTGTTTTAAATATTTTAATTGGAGAAAAAGGCAGTGAAAACCAATATATTATTCACTAAGCTACATACTAATACACATAATATCTACAATAAGATACAAGTAATAGAAATTACAGTCCAGTTAGGATATGGTGACAGTGACGTAGTCATTTATGGGTACACAAAAGATTACTACCATTGTCTGAAGAGGTAGTGCGAATATAGATTGTTAGTTTAGCATTGAAATTAAAACTGTCTGTATAAACCTTTATAATTGGTTTTACACCGTTATAGTGGACTGGACCGCTGCGTCACTGCATTCTTATCCTGACTGGACTTATACAATGTTTATATACACAATTTTATGTAATCAAGTGTCTGGCCTTAGGATCCAGATTCATATGTTCAACACCACAAAACTCAGCCGAAACTTTATTCCAGTCGTAACGCTGGTATCTATATAACAAGTTAGAGAAAGACTATTTTATATTTTTATCAAGTTAAGCTCATTTTTTCCTGAACATGGGGTCCTTTTTTAAGTAAGTTTTACAAACCTTTGGACCTGATTGTCCGTCACGACCTCTGGGACCTGGTCGTCCTGGTACTCCATCAAGACCTGATGTTCCATCCATACCCTAGAAACATTAAACATATTCAATTAACAGTATTAGCAAGAGATGTTGATAAAACATGTATGCTCCCATGGCAACCCAATACAGACATGTTATAATGCTAAAGATTATGCTGACCTTAAACTTTGACCTCAAAATCAATAGAGGTCATTTACTGTTGCTAACCAACCTCCACAAAAAGTTTGAGGATCATAAGGATCAAGCATTACTGAGTTATTAAATGGAAATGTTTGACCTATATTAACTAACTGACAGACTGATAGACAAACACATAGACGGGCCCCGAAATGTACAAGGCAATATCCCCTTCATCAAAGAAGTCGGGGACATCAAACAACTTTTCCCCACCTTGTTTACTTCTTTTGTATCAACAAAGAAAAACTAGAGTAATCAATGCATGACCTTTTTGTGTTTAAAGTCTGTATTTTAAAACCCAAACAATACGGCACAGTTATTATTATGAGGGAATACCATAGGCACATGGTTTCAAATTATCTGAGTGTACCCTGTGTATATCAAATTATCTAAATGTGTACCCTATACATACAAAATGTAGCGAAGGTTGCGCAGCAGCCATGTTTAGCTGCAACGGATATGACGTTACGAAAGCAGGTATCAAGGACACCAGTTCCTGTGATGTCATTTCCGTAGCGGCTTAACATGGCCGCTGTACAACCTTCTCTATGTATAGGGTACACTCAGATAGTTTATGTATAGGTTACACTGAGATCATTTGAAACCATGTGCCTATGGGGAATACAGCTTAGAAAGCCACCAGTCAGCCATCTTCAATATGATAGAAACACAACCAATGTAACTCTGCAATACCTTCACTGATTGGTCAACCTTGGACGGTATTCAACATGGGAGATAATTTATGTATAGTTTACCTTTGTACCATTTCATCCATCATTCAACAAGGGAGATAATTTATGTATAGTTTACCTTTGTACCATTACATCCATCATTCAACAAGGGAGATAATTTAGGTACAGTTTACCTTTGTACCATTACATCCATCATTCAACAAGGGAGATAATTTATGTATAGTTTACCTTTGTACCATTACATCCATCCTTCAACAAGGGAGATAATTTAGGTACAGTTTACCTTTGTACCACTACATCCATCCTTCAACAAGGGAGATAATTTATGTATAGTTTACCTTTGTACCATTTCATCCATCATTCAACAAGGGAGATAATTTATGTATAGTTTACCTTTGTACCACTACATCCATCATTCAACAAGGGAGATAATTTATGTATAGTTTACCTTTGTACCACTACATCCATCATTCAACAAGGGAGATAATTTATGTATAGTTTACCTTTGTACCATTACATCCATCATTCAACAAGGGAGATAATTTATGTATAGTTTACCTTTGTACCATTACATCCATCGTATCCAGCCTCTCCCATACCTCCTGGCATTCCATCCAGACCCTAAAATACAAAATATGAACACATAATATCTACAAGTATTATGGTCAGCATATTCCAATGATAGACCTATGAATTTAGTTGCCAATAATTGTTTTCAAATAAAGATGCCTCTAAAATGTGGTGATTTTTTGGCAGCTGAATTAAAAATAAAACTGTTTCTTCAGAATGCAAACATTGTAAATCAGAGGAAGGACATTTTTGCTACTGTTCTTGTTTTTATGTATTTTACAAACAGGTATGTACATGTATGTATACATATATTTTAATATATAGGCTACATATCATAGTATATTTATTTCTTTAATACATTGAATGCCAAATTTTCCACAAAGAGTTACAATTCAAAGTATTCAGATGGATTTTTCCTATGTTTTGATATTGATCATGATATGATCACCATGAATTTTAAATGTAGGACAGAATAGCTTTTTGAATGGCAATAAATCGAAATGGGCAAGGTAAAAAAAGGATAATTTGATTTTGGTCAAATTAGTATTTAATTGGCTGTTACATTGCTACTTACGGGTGTTCCTGGCATACCAGGGATACCATTCAATCCTGTCTCTCCCTGTAATATAAATATATATATGATATAGTTCCGGTTCAACACAGTTTCTCAACAATTCTTTTGTTATATAATTATGGTGGCTGATTCACCTAACCAGCTTTCACGAACTGTATCCTAACCAGCTTTCATGAACTGTATCCTAACCAGCTTTCACGAACTGTATCCTAACCAGCTTTCACGAACTGTATCCTAACCAGCTTTCACGAACTGTATCCTAACCAGCTTTCACGAACTGTATCCTAACCAGCCCTGCATTCAACAAAGAATCATGTGATGCACGTTTCATGCCTGGTACATACCTGCTACGTAACAGGTACGAAACCTGCTAAATAACAGGTACGAAATGTGCATCACATAATTCTTTATTGAACGCAGGGCAGTAAATTGCAACCAGCCCATACAAAATGATACAATTCATTTAATATAATGACAAATCATGGTGTCAATTTACATGTCCTTTATTATTATAACTTGGCATTCTTCATCCGGAATTACACCTCTCTACAGCAACAGCCTCTCCACAGCAGCCAAACTTAACTTCCCCAAAGTATATGATGCCACACTATACTGAATAATATACTTTTCAGGATATTTGTAAATATGACTGCAGCAATTTAAGTTTATTTCTCTGCAGCAATACACTCTAAACAGCAAAAAGGCGAGATCACCGTATTCATATGCAAAATGCCCACCGGTATTCTACTGGATGAATGTGTTACTTACTCTGTAGCCCTTAGGCCCCTCAGCTCCATTTTGTCCCTGTTGTCCCCTAATACCACGCTTTCCTGGTGGTCCTTCAGGTCCTGGGAATCCAGGGAATCCTTGAGATCCTGTAAGACCAGGCAAACCAGTCACTCCCTAAAATTGATAAAATAGCTTGAATTACTGGTAATATCATGTTATAATGCAGGGTACACGTATCTATCTGAATTACCGGTAATATCATGTTATAATGCAGGGTACACGTATCTATCTGAATTACCGGTAATATCATGTTATAATGCAGGGTACATGTATCTATCTGAATTACCAGTAATATCATGTTATAATGTAGGCTACACATATCTATCTGAATTACCGGTAATATCATGTTATAATGCAGGGTACATGTATCTATCTGAATTACCGGTAATATCATGTTATAATGCAGGGAACATGTATCTATCAATGCTTGAATTACAAAAAGTCATGTTTGTGCAAATTATCACAAACAAATAATTGTTCAATAATGGTAGGCGCGAAAATTACAGGTAAAACGAAGATTTGATACTGGTGAGGCGTGAAAAACATTTGACGCTAGTCGGATACAATCAGAATTCGACCCAACTTTGAGTTGAACAATACAATTAACATGCGAATCAGTTAATTGGGACCAAATAAATAATTCGAGATAACGAAAAATTCAAGCCGAATTCGAGCCTAAACTTCGACATAGGTCTCGATATTTCATATAGACAAAGAAGGAGGAAAATCGAGACGGAAAATTGGATATAAGCGAGTTTGAGTTAACGAGAGTTGACTGTAGCGACAAGATATCACCTGTTAAATTATGCTAATAGAAGGTCAAGGATCACGTCAAATTGTTGGTACTATACAGAGTGGATTGATAAAAAACTCTTAAAAGCAAGTGTACAACTTACTGGTAATCCTTTCTGTCCTTGACATATACATACAGCAGATCTACAGCCTTTACACGCCTGAAAGATATAACAATGACATATACATACAGCAGATCTACAGCCTTTACACACCTGAAACATATAACAATGACATATACATACAGCAGATCTACAGCCTTTACACGCCTGAAAGATATAACAATGACATATACATACAGCAGATCTACAGCCTTTACACGCCCGAAAGATATAACAATGACATATAGATACAGCAGATCTACAGCCTTTACACACCTGAAAAATATAACAATGACATATACATACAGCAGATCTACAGCCTTTACATGCCTGAAAGATATAACAATGACATATACATACAGCAGATCTACAGCCTTTACACGCCTGAAAGATATAACAATGACATATACATACAGATCTACAGCCTTTACACGCCTGAAACATATAACAATGACATATACATACAGATCTACAGCCTTTACATGCCTGAAACATATAACAATGACATATACATACAGATCTACAGCCTTTACACGCCTGAAACATATAACAATGACATATACATACAGATCTGCAGTCTTTACACACCTGAAACATATAAAAATGACATATACATACAGCAGATCTACAGCCTTTACACGCCTGAAACATATAACAATGACATATACATACAGATCTGCAGTCTTTACACGCCTGAAACATATAACAATGACATATACATACAGTAGATCTACAGCCTTTACACGCCTGAAATATATAACGATGAAATATTTCATATACCAAAACACTTCTACATTGCCTAGCGCTTGTTTGTTTACATCAAAACAGCGAGTTCCTGGGTTATACTACAGTCAAGCTAGTATAGTGTGAGAGTGACGTTGCAGTTTATGTGTACAAAAAAAAATTACAACAATTGTCTGAGCAGGTAGAGCGAATATAGCATGATAGTTTAGCATTGAAATTATAACTGTTTGTTTACCCTTACTTGACTACATGTACATGTATATTGTATTCAACAAACCTGCAAGTGATTCAAATAATACTGCAGTAAATGGCAAACAATCAGTTTAAGTTATACCATGATTGCCGAATCACAATATTATCTAATTGGTTTGTACCGTGAAATATATATACACACACTAAAGTTTCATGGGTGAAAGTTAGAAATTCTGAAATCCTCAAAAATTGTCAAATTTATAGTGAAAATAAAGATTTTAAGAAAAACAGGCAAGGGTACGCAATTGCATTGCTTATAAAGGTTAAGGTAGCGCACCTATTTGCTTATAAAGGTTAAGGTAGCGCACCTATATGTTTTGCCAACATTATTTTAGGTCGTCCTAAAATTTATTTCTGGTCTTTTACGTTGTATGTGTTTTATTCTTGGCTTAATTCGTCAGTTAGAAAATTAAACGATATGTTCACACATACACCGTGTGGTGGTTTCTTATATTGTTGATAACGTAGAGAAACGTGGTATGTGATGTGGAAGGGAACATTCAAATACTTTGTGGTAAAACCTAAAGTTCAGGCATAATGCCTGAAAACTTTCACCCATGTAGTTTGAGTTTCATTTTCAAGAGCAATCATAAACATTGTTCAGCACTCAGGTATTCACAAAGCATCTTTTTCTTTGATCAAGGGAGGAAACTATTGAGTTCACATAACAAAATGCTCAAGTGAGAATACTTCATGATAAATTTGTGCAGACAGGGGCTATACTGTCTCCTAGGAAGGGACCCAGTTTGAATTGAGAATTTTTCATCAAATTCAAGCTTAGAATAATCAATGTTATCCTTAATTTATCCTAATCAATATTTGAGCATGTTAAGTGGGTTACACTTAAATTAATGGTCATTGGGCTTCAAACTAGTCCATGTAGCAAAGTAAAATCATATAGAATTATATTCCTAAAGTTAGGATAACATTCATTCTCATTCTGGGAAATTGACTCACCACTGATGTATGAGGATGGATAACATTCTAATGGGTCCTTTTTCTTTAGGAATGGAGCCTTGTAAAGGACCTGCACATGAATGAAAGAAAACCCCTAGATGCACGTAATATTTCTCCTAATGACCCATATTTTCCTAGTGATTAATATATAGCTCGTTACATAATGCTTTAAATTTAAACTTTCTTGTTAAGTTGTTACACTTACGTTATAGTGGACCATAATGAAAATTGGTTTGCCAATAACAGAAAATAAAGACTTTTTATTATCATTTTTAATAAATATGGGCAATACAAGAGTAAAAAGCTCTATAAATCCTTAGCACAGAAACATTTTAACTGTTAGCCCTCAAATATGTTATTAACTAATTATTTCAGAGTTACTTAAAAGCCGTATAATGTCAAATGTATGTCATACACATGTCTGTCCAATCCTAGCAAATCAGCATCATGAAGTGTTAAAGATATTTTAAGATAAGATATTTTAAGATAAGATATTCTAAGATAAGCGGATGGTCAAACATCTCAGACAGTGGGGGCCTCACTATCATGTTCCCTTAAGTGGCTTGACCAAAATCAGCACATGTTACTTATCTTAGACTTAACTCTACCAAAAAGGTGTGCATGTAATCATTTGGTTATTATTAGGCTGATAAACTCAGAACATAAAAATATTTCTTCACATGATTTGTTAATATATTGTACATTAGAATTTCTTTGTTTTCTAGTACAGGCCCCAATTCCATGAAAAAACTTAAGTTATTGCTCAGCTGAGACTGCTATTTCAAAAACATATTTTGTAGGTTAAATGACTTTATGTATACTTGTATATACTGTTTTATCACAGTTAGATGCCTATTTAATAAAGCAATACAAAATAAGTCCAATTTTTACAGAAACTAGTGTTTTAAAGTTATAAACAACTAAAGCAAAAACTTAAGTCTGTTATAACAGGCTCAAGTATGACGTTCTTTATTATTCATCACTGTCGGATTCCCATGAGCATTACATACAAAAATAACCTGCTATATCATTATTTACCAATAAATACACCATATCTGGTAGCAATCCACATCACAAGACTATACTTGTATTCAAAATAACAGTCTCAGCTGAGCAATAACTTAAGTTTTTTCGTGGAATTGGGGCCTGTACCATCTCTCCAGTGTTGAATATCACCTGCAAACAAAGACCACCTGCCGGAAGTGACCATATATTCAGGGGCCCTACTAAGGTATGATACCCAATACTGAAAATTAGACGCAAGTCTGTTTCAAGTGCAATTTAAACACATCCCTACACCAAAACACTGTTTCAAACATTGTTCTATTGTTAAATTCAGCTTTTAAAACTTCAAATGACCATAAATTTGTTAAAACAGATTTCCGGATTATTCCGGAATTATAGGACCCTGATATGACCTGCAAACAAAGATAACTGTTATAAAACCTGCCTACAGTAACCATATATATTCTATGTTTCATCTGGACATTATCAATTATAATTTTATGTATAACCTGTTAAGACAGACCACCTGTCAACAAAGACCAGCTTTCCCAATTCTGTGGTGGTCTTTAAAGACAGATTCGACTGTAATTCACTTATATTTGTTTTGTTTCTACTCAATGGAACACAACTCATATCCCAAAATAACTCATTGACATTCATCAGTTTGAGTTTGATTTAGCAGTCCTGTATGCAGATATCTTAGATCAAGGGAGATAACTGTTTTGTGGTGACAAAAAGATCAAGGGAGAATACTCCATGGTTGATTGAGAACATTTTATTCAGCAAAAGGTAACTCGTGGTATGCACAAAAACAGTCTGTTTCAGAAAAATAATATGTTATAGTATACTAGAAATAAAGAATGGCGTAAATTAAAGCTCTTAAAGCGCACAGGGCATTGGCACATTAAATAATATAAGTCAATATCCTGTGCTACAGCATGGGCGTCCTTATACTCTACAAAATAAGTATATATCAGTTTGAAACAGTATAATACAATAAAAATCGGACAAAACATACACTATCAGTATCATAGAGAAATGTATTTAAAATCACGAAAATGCAGTCAAATCGCGAGTATATTGAAGAATATATAATCTTTAGTAACAGGTATGCGTATATTGTACCAAATTGCTTCGTTGACATCTAACAAACTTAAAGACAAACAGAAAGTATGTGAACGAATCATTTTTTTCAAATATTTAAAAAAAGGTAGACATGAATTTCATGAAAATATTTTTACGTTATCAAAGAGGCAATGAAATAAAGCCGCTCCCTTCAAGGAGCCCCACTCACCGCTCCGTCAGAAACGTCCAGTATCCAAGCACAGAATATTAATAATGGAATGGTGTACCGAACAATTCCTTGGATCTTCATTTTCTGTCGTTTTCAGTACACAATTTACATAAAATGTCCAGTTAATTAGTCCCGGCGACAAAGCGCCTCTTGAACACACTTTAAATCTCTATTTTCCTTAAAATGTAGTGTCGGGTACCACCATCTTAGAAAAGTTCTTCTATCCGACTACTCACAGTCGTGCGATATCAATCCGCCAAGCCAGCATCTGAGTTTGGAACTACTTCTCAAAGAAAAAAATTAATACGATTTTTTCCGAATATAGATTTTGATTCATCCTTAAAAAGTTCCTAAATACATTCTCCTTCCTAAAATATGATTCCTTACTAAAATAATATCTGCCTGGTAGAATTATTGACTTTACAAGACCGCGTTATCTTCTGCAGCGGAAGCAGATTATTCCTGATTAGCAGAAAATCTCGCGCATCGCGCTCCTGCTGTCAATCATATGCAAATGAACCGCGCTAAACGAAAGTAGATGTAGGCGATATTATAAGTGTTTACTGAGTGCAATGAACAAACACTGTCTTTAACATATTATAAAATGAACATTGTATGAAATAAAAGACTACATTCATGTTGTGGTGGACAGGACACATTCCGTGCAATATCTCACATTCCTCGAGCGAAAATAGCGCGCATCTTGACTACGCATATACTGAAACCGCTGAAGTGGATTTATGAATGAAATAAATTAATAAAAAGGATTGATAAGGCGAATTAAGAAATTTTTGGAATATCTTATTTAAGTGGACACTTTAGTCGTTGCCCTTTTTGTCCAATATTTTTGAAAAATGTGTGCAAATTAGACGAAGTCGGGAAGCGCGAGGATTTGATAAGCCCCGCCTTCTTTGAAACCTGATAGGTCTCAGTTCTCGCCATTTCTTGGGAGATTGGATGCAAAAGAAGCGAGTTACAACTTTGTAGAATTTAACTCATGAAAGAGTGAAATATAATTAAGTTTTTCTATAGGAGGGTTGAGGACTCGAACCAGGCTGAGTCCACTCAGCTTTGGGCGGAAGGATTACACTAGTTTGGTGCCGGTGAACCGCCGTAGGACTTGAAGAAATAGAATTTTGAGTGCCGTCTTAGAGCGGCTGGTGGGTTCCATTCCCGACGGAACGTTTTATATTTAGTTGATGTGCAGTCGTTAACCATGGAGTTAAGGTGAGTCTTTTTTCTTAATCACTTGATCAGCATTTTTTCTAACGTAGTAAAATATTTTCATTTGTTAAAATCGGTTATAAAGTAATTTTATTTCATTATTTAATATTGTTATAAATTTTCCCCTTTGGGTGCCCCAATCACCGCCTAAAGATCGCAGCTACTGTCTGGCAGGCATGCAATCGACTCTGGAAACAATTAAGTTATAATTTGACACTTTGCTGATAATAGTCTTTCTTTCTATTGATAATTGTAAGCTTTTAGTACCTGTAAACACTTTACAACCGGAAAGTAATCATTTGTTGATATATGTATATCGAGCATTTGTCGTTGCCGTTGAAACAATGGTACTTTCTCTTGACAAGCCCGATTTCACAAATTATACCATATATTTATCGATATTTCTCACTTCTGATGGACGTTGGTGTATTTTATATTGTTTAAAGTACATTTTACGAAAGTTGACAATGATAAGTATTGTTTAGTCAATTTTTATATCAATTGAAAATCGTCCCAAGTTAAAATTTCCCGCGCATACTTGCGAGTGCACAACGTAGCGATTACCAAACGAGCGATTACCAAACGCACTATATTACGTTGGCTGAAGTTAGATGCTTCAAAATATACATGTATATATACCTTAAAAGTGTAAAATGTTCGATTAATATCACACAACACACACATTTTCTGGTTTATACTGTACATTGTTCTTGTTTTAAATATCACGTGACACATTGGTGACATCACGTGATACTGTGTTAGCATCATGTGACACAATGAAGACACGATTTGACATTCTGTTTTCTCCCATTTCAGATTGTTGAGTGCGTTAATATTCCTTTGTGTTTACAGTCTTTCAGAAGGGGTAAGTGTGGCACTAAGTATATTGTATGAAACTGTTTTAGATGATTCATGAGTAAGCCACAGGTAAATGTATCATTGATTAAGAGTAAAAAATGTTTATATTCATTTTTTTACTCTTTATCAATGATACAGTTACCTTTGGAGTAAGCTGCTCTATATAGTCATAAGTCATACTAAGTAAGTACCACACACATTAATTAAATTTCTGTTTTGTGAAGGTACTTACAATGTACATGTAGTACTGTCAAATATCTTGGACTAGTACTAGTAGAATAGACCTTGGTTGTGAGGAGTTGGAAACACCAATCAGTATTTGGGAAAGGGACAGGTTTTTTTGACAAACACATCCTATCATGTTTTGCTTTGGCCAATATGGATACACCTTTTGTTGACTCTCTTGTCACTTTTGCATCTTCTTTATTAGGAAAAAACCTTCCCTTCTTTAAATGTTGCACACTATAAACCACTCCCATGCCAGGCTGATAATAAATGTAGGTAAAAGTATAGGCATACAATGTTCTACATTTGAGTAAGTTATATTTTCACCCTAATGTAATGGGTATGGTTTCCTTTCTGAAATACTCATTATAGGTGGTTTTGTCTTACTTTGTTACAACCAGAGGAAAATGTTTTCCAGGAGGCATGCTGCTTCATCAATAATTTTGTACTTTAATAAAAAATAATATTTCTTGGCTTTGCATTGCAGCTGGTGATTTAGTTTTTCTTTGAGTGTTTGAGTAAACATTCAAGGTTCTGTAGATATTGTGCATGAATGAACTAGGCATTGGGTAGGTGGCTGTCTGGGCATTAAACAAGGCTATAAGTTATATCATATGATGGATTGGAACATGTGCTTGTGTAACTGAGGCACATGGCTTGATCCTTTATCAAGATTTTCTGGGTAAAGCTGTAAATTACTTATAAATCCCCTCTATATTTAACTCCTTTTATTTAATTTTCTGGGTAAAGCTGTAAATTATTTATAAATCCGCTCTTTATTTCAAACCTTTTATCAAATTTTCCGGTTAAAGCTGTAAATGGCATATAAATCCACTCTTTTCAAGTCCTCTGTGTAGTGCTTTTGTGTACTTATAATAACTTGAAAGTGATGGTTTTTTCTTTTTGAGATCACAAAAGATAGACTTCGTATTTTTAAAACATTCAAAGGCAGCTTCATTATAATAAATCATTGATTTTTTTCATTTGAACTTTACACATAACACTGTGTCAAATACAGCTTATACGGAAACCAACATTTTTGTTTTTAAAAAGCCATTCTATAAAAATCCAACATATTTTTGACCTGTTTCTTAAAGACTTCAAAAGTTATCACATGGCTGACCTAGTAAGAACTTTTTTCCCTTCATGTTTGATAAATATTTCTGTTTTGATGTAATTCACATAAGCATGTTTTGACAGTAAACTGGGTTTTATGTAATCACCTGTTACTGATAAGCCCAATCTTTGCACACCCGCCTTCTTGTATGTGTTTTTTTGTTTTTTGTGAAATTTTGTCCATTTTACTGATAACTTACTGATAAGCATGCATTAAATTTCGGCTGGAAAAACATGTTTACATGTGAGCTAATTTTTGATATATTACATATTTTTATTCCCCACCCACTTATAATTTAGGGGCATATAAATTTGCCCTTGTCTGGTTGTCAATTCAGTCCATCCCAAAATGTTGTGTCTTCCATTTTGTATTGTCCATTAAAAAACTGACCAAGTGATCGGCTTATATTCATCAAATATCATAGGAATATAAGCAGAATACATTGTAATATATTAATTTGATTATTTAATGATTTGTTGCCTGGTTACCAGAAATACCCCCCAAATCAATAGTTTTACATTTATTCATAGTTCTAATTGAATCAGTCCATCTACTTCCTGTCACATAATTCAAATCTTCCATGCAAACAAGTGTTTCCTGTTGCTAGTAGAGATTCCAGTCAGTAAATCCAGCCCACATGTGCTAGAGATTAGATCCCCTTGTGCAGCCCTTATTTTCACACCCGGGGTCAGTCAGATGTTATATCTTGTCACCTCCCTACAAGGGGCCAATATATCAAATACGATATAAGTGGTAGATAATTGAATATGAATGATAATTGTTGTAATCAGCCCCCCCCATCAGTCTATAATATATCAGTAGGATTAGTAGTTTGCCTGTCAGTAGAAGGTGTCATTTTTCTACTAATCTATGATACTGTTTGACAGGACATGTGTTTTATATATTCCATGAATATTTGTCTAACACTAATTTATTGAATAACACACTGGCAGTTAGGGAGTTGTGGCCCTTAAATTAATTTAATGGAAAATTGGCTACTTTAACTTATATCTCCCCCTTATGCAGTAAGTTTTTAACATACAATTACCAGACTCGTCATCAATTCATTAGCAAGAGACTGGGTTTTTAATTTATATCCTAGAAGTGGTTACTGTATAGTTAAATGGCTCTTTATAGACACATTTGTTGGGCACCCCTTGTCATATAGACTTTAATTTCTTGTCTTGATTTTGTGCACAAGTTGTGCACATTCCGACCAGGCCAGGCCATTTTGCTTGGCCTTGTAAAAGAAGCATGACTTATATTTTTTTCATTTACCAATTGTGAAAAACGGAAAAACGTAAGCCCAGTAGATACACTGGTACAAGGTTTCTAACTGAAGTTCTTCCAAACTAAAGTTTATTCCTTAAAGTTAAGTGTGTTGGCAGCTATACAGTTCTAACAGGGTGTTAAAAAAAATTCGTTCTCAATCAAAAGAATGTGAAATTTTCAGGTTAAATTTCAGAGGGTTCTACCATTGTTCTAACCTATCTGGTAAGAAATGAACCTGTTGGAGTAAGAAATTAAAGATGTACGCTGCGTACATAGCTCATATAAAATTTAGAATTAATTAAAATTTTGAGAACAAACTTTTTTAACACCCTGTATATTTCATACTAACAAGCTGCTCCTTGGATGCTTTGAATCAATGTTTTCCTTGTGTATGAGTTCTACAACACCTACATTCTGGAACCCATATCTTTGTGTTTCCCATCAGTATAATCGAGATATATAAAATCCCAAACTTTGCTAGGATTTATCAAGAAGAATTTACAGCCTATAAACAGTTGATGATGACAGATATTGATCTACTTGATTCCCACTGGGTGAAACAAAAGCCTCTATTTATCTCTAAGTTAGATGGTTTTGCTGATAAGCCATGCCTTCATTATATGCTGATTCATGGTATTCTATAGGTTACACAACGCCTTGTAGTTTTGCCTTCCATTGACCTCTGGCTATGTTTATTGCTATAATACCTCCCCCATGCACATCTTCTGAAGTGTCTCAATCTGAGCTAAATTTTCATCTCAAGTAATTTTGTGTGTCTTTGAGTTAATTTCCATGGGAGGCCGGACTCAAAATTAGTATCACAAAACAGAAGCATTATTCTGAGATCATAACATTACAATTTCAAGTGCTTGAATTTCAGATTGAGGTCCAATTCAGACTTAGATTTGAGTAAAATCTCATTTTGGGCTGAGATTTCTACTTTGGATACTTCTGGAGATATGTGTCTGGTCAGCTTCCTTGTATGATACACTTTATCCATTGACCTACTGTCAAGTTGATACAAGCTAGTTGGGGCTAGTCTGGCTACCGGACTAGATAATCTTTTTTTTTTCAATCAACTATCATAACTTCATTGTCAATTTTAGCTTTATTTTATTTGGGCTTGATTATCCTATGTTTGAGGGTCCAAATAATTTCAGGAAAAAGAGTGGTCTGATAAGTTGTCTCTTTAATTAAACATATAGGGTCTGTATAGACAGACTACCTTGGGGCTAAAATAGGAGACCATGAAGTAATGCATGGGTAAAAGTGTCAAAATCTAGCATTTTTGGCTTATCAGTGAAATTTCTTCCCAATGTTGGTCAGTGGGTTTGTATATCAGGATGGCAATCAGATGGTGTATAATTAGATTAATGGTTGGTAACTAGGTGGTTACCTACAGAACATGATAGCACTTGCTGATAAGCCATACCTCCTATTGCTCATGGAAATAATGTATACAATGTATAGGCTGTCAGTGCATGAAGGTGGTCTAAAGGACATGGCTTCAATTATATCAACTTGACTTGAATTTTCTAAATAAGTTGATTCTTTATGTCCCTTTTTTACCGGTTATACCCTTGTTAACACAAATTTGAAGGCAATATTCTTGCAAGTGGTTGGTCTGTTTGTTAAAAAAGAATTGTGTATCAATAACTTCAACTTATGATTTTGAACAAAAAACAACACACACTGTCTAAATCTCCTGCTCTCCCTCCACTGTTTATCTGGGCCTGTAGAAAGAAGTTGATTTGTGAATGTTTGGTACCATTTAATAGTATATGTATACATACACCCAGCGATCAAGGTTTGATTCCCGGTCGCTGCAGGTTATACCCTTCTATAAAAAGTTTGATTCTCAGTGGCCGCAGGTTACACCAAGTCATGGGCGAAAGTTTTCAGGCACATGCCTGAACTTCAGGTTTTTTAGGGTGCCAAAAAGCCTGTTTTTCTTTATTTTCCCTATAAAATTTTTTGAGGATTTCAGGTTTTTCAGAATTTCAAACTTTCACCCATGCCACCCTTCCATGAAAAGTTTGAATCTAGGTTGCTGCAGGTTACACCCTTCCATGAAAAGTTTGATTCTAGGTTGCTGCAGGTTACACCCTTCCATGAAAAGTTTGATTCTAGGTTGCTGCAGGTTACACCCTTCCATGAAAATTTAATATTATTATTCCTTGGGTAAGGGTACATTAGTATTGGTAACGGTCCAGGAAACTGTAACTGAAAATTGTCGAGAAACAGTTTTGAACCCAAATAAATGAATAAACAGTAAGTATGTACATGTACATCAGGAGAAGACAATATTTACCTGTGAATGTTGTTTCTGATTCACTCCTATCTGTGATATTTATGCAACCAAATGAATTTCTCATTTGTTGTTCTGGCTTGCCAACATTTTTATGCAGTTTTTGCGAACTTAGTCTAGCGTCTAGTTTTATGTTTACGATACACCAGTATTTCGCAATATGATGTAGCTGATATGTACCTAATGGTTTTCACATATGCCGTTATTGCTCATTGCAACTCCCACTAACTTTCACCATTTGATAATGCACTTCCTGTTGCGAGAATAATTTATTTTCAAGTACGTGGGTAACATTTGAAGGCTTCTGAAGTTATTAGAAAGTTAACGTGGGCAACATTTGAAGGCTTCTGAAGTTATTAGAAAGTTAACGTGGGCAACATTTGAAGGCTTCTGAAGTTATTAGAAAGTTAACGTGGGCAACATTTGAAGGCTTCTGAAGTTATTAGAAAGTTAACGTGGGCAACATTTGAAGGCTTCTGAAGTTATTAGAAAGTTAACGTGGGCAACATTTGAAGGCTTCTGAAGTTATTAGAAAGTTAACGAGAGTCTTAGATAATGATTAACTTTATGAGCTTTTGTAACGGATTGCATGCAGTGCTAGTCAGTTACTTTGTTCAAGGCAGTATATATAGTTAGGTACAGCGCTGCCTTCAGTCAAATACTGGTTTACTTTCATATTTTAGGTACAGCTCTGCCTTCAGTCAAATACTGGTTTACTTTCATATTTTAGGTACAGCGCTGCCTTCAGTCAAATACTGGTTTACTTTCATATTTTAGGTACAGCGCTGCCTTCAGTCAAATACTGGTTTACTTTCTTATTTTAGGTACAGCTCTGCCTTCAGTCAAATACTGGTTTACTTTCATATTTTTGTTACTTTTCTTTCTTTCTTTTCTTTCTTGGCCAAGAATATCCATTATCTGAAATTTTTGTAATGTAACTTGAGCTAAATACAAATGTTAGCTTTTGATACCTAAAAAAACACACCAACACATTCAAACAAGTTGATATGGCTTCGTGGCGCCCTGTATCTCTATGGGAAACTTTCAAAATGTGGGCGACTAAGCCAATATGACAGCCAATATGGCTTGCAGAATTTAAAGGCATTTCATAGAAACTACCATAGAACTATACTTGTCAAACTCTAAATAACTTGACAGAAATGTTTTGTTCAATCACTTTTGACAGTTTGCTGATATGCAAGACCAAACTACCAGTAAATATTTTTTCAATTTTTTTTCTGGAAATTCAGATTTGCAAAAAACTGTGCTCTTGATTATTACCAGTGAATGTTTTTGTCATCATTAGGAAATTTGTGATCTTTAATGTGGGCTTACAATAATAATAATTACTTTTGGGATAAAGAGCCATAATTGCATCAGCCCATTAAATGTTTATGTACTTCAGGATCTGTTCATTTCCTATTAGTTTTGCTATGTTGTTATGCTAATATACCACTTCATAGTTTTGTTGGTTTTTGTTCTGCAAGTAAATCTTTCTCAAGAGTTCCTTTGTTGAGCTCAGACTGTATTTTGCCCCTAAGTTTATAACTTCATGCATATGTCAGGCATATGTCTGAATTGCAGGTTTTTTAGTATACCAAAAAGTATGTTTTTCTTAAAATCTTTATTTTCACTACATAAATTTGTCAATTTTTGAGGATTTCAGGTTTTTCAGAATTTCTAACTTTTACCCATGTAACTTGTGTTTCCAATGTAAAAAGAACTACAGTGGTACCTCTCTTGAGCGACATGTGTGGGAGACAGACAGAGTGTTTGTTGTAGAGAGGGAGCCGTTGTGGAGAGGGACTGTACTTCTAACTGACTGGTGCATAAATAACATGATTTAACCTCCAAAATATGTACACGATGTACACAAGCAGCATGTCATAATTAATTAATATGAATAAAGTGTATTGAGGTTGCCAACTCCTGACCAGATTACGATCTTATTAATTATATAAAATTAAATCATTTCGCCGATTTTGCCATGAAAATAAGTACTGACTACATGTACATACAAAATTACAGAATGTTCGTGTACACCAATTTACATACATGACGGTCCGGATCGGACGGGCTTTAGACGGTACCGTAGTCCCGACGCCGTTTGTTTTAAAATAAACAAACGCTTTCCTTTTTCTTATTAGAAAAGATGCATTAATTGTCACTTTATTTTAATTAGAAAATACAAGTTTCTCACCTTACCCTGACCAAAGTTATTATATAGACCACCAATGAATGAAAACAATCTAATCGTCGTAATTATCCAATTAGACCAAACCACAATTTGTTAATCGTGTCACAAAGCAAGTGTGAAAAATAGCGATTTACAAGCTTCTCAATGATGATTAGTATACCATATTAACACGTTTTGGCAGACAGTGTCAATACTTATGAAAAAAATCAACAACTGACTTAACCTTTGCCGGTCCGGAGAGGTAATTCTTAGTGTCGGTACGACTTTTGAGTGACGTTTGCCGTAAAAGGGAGGTGTTGTTTCTCGGAGGGAATTTAACATTGAAATTGCATGGGAGGAATTTTGAATGTCGTTTAAAGGAGGGAGTCGTTTGAGAGAGGTGACGTTACGAGAGGGAACACTGTATATTACTTTCTAGAAGACATGAAACAAACCTATGCTCATGTCAATAAGTCTTAATACTATTCAAACTCCCAATTTTGGCTGATGACAGCACTGTTTATAATATACATTGTAAGATAGCATCCTTAGAGGTATCAATATTCCTGATTTATCGGAAATTCCAGATTTTTCTATCCTGAAAGAGCAATGATTTCTGACCAAAATAAGTTATTGGATGAAAATATCTCAAGTGGTCAATTTATATAATGTTCTTTGAAGAATTTTATTCAATTCAAACTGAGATAAATATGGAAACAATGAGGTTGAAGGCCTCTTGTTTGGCAAAAATGGCTGGCCGCATATGGTTTTCAGGAATTTTAATTTGACTCTATTGACAACCCTGCACCCTGGAACTGCATTTAGGCTTTGGATATGCTTCAGTCTATAAGTTAATGTAATCTTTTCGATCAAAAATGATGTTTTATCAAAGTTCAACTAAAAGTCATGAAAATTTTCCTTCTGATTACAGGTATATTCTACATGTATGTATTGTGATGAATCTCATCTCATTGTTAATTATATTCTAAGAGGTAGCTAAGCATCCTTCTTTGTTTAACGTATGAATCATTGGCTAAAACCTATCTAATCTGGTCACGGAATCTCCTCTAAAATCTTGGAGAGGAGCTGTCGGTTTTCAGCCTTTGCTTTTTCACCTACTCATGAAAAACTATATGTATAATGAAGTCCAGGCGGCCATTCAATCCATCTGTCTATCGGTACTTATAACAAAACTCACATTGTTAAGTATGTGTACTTTTAAAGGAATCTAAACTTCTCTAAACATGCTCTCTATGTTTATAATGATCTCTTGATGGGTTTTGATGCTGTTTAGTTTGTCAGTCTTGTATATAGGAGTATGTTGCCAACTTACAGTCAATTATAGAAGTATCATTCTACCATCATCTACTACTTATCTGGGTAACGTTATCATGATTCGGAGTTCTTGATGAGTTTACCAGGCTTCCCTGTCTGTTGGAATGCTTCCTGCTGTAACATATTGTGTTTTTGCTACCGAGCACTTCTCGATGTACTTTCAATGTGACCAACTTCTTCAGAAGGTTGCGATTTTTGTTTCACAGGGTAGTAGACATCAATAAACAAAATCAAGTTTATGTACACATGGGTGCAAGTTTTCAGGTATATACCGGATTTCAGGTTCTTGAGTGTACTAAAAGTCTGTTTTTCTTCATTTTCTCTATAAATTGACAATTTTTTAGGATTTCAGGTTTTTTAGAATGTTTTACTTGCACCCATGTTATAGTACTGTCAATAGGTAGCTTACATGTACTTACTTACTGCCCTTTATACCTTCTGGCATTTAATTTACGGCAAGAACAAAGGACTTCCACCAGAGTCAAGTGTCTCTCGCTAGCTTCTCAACTGTTCCTTGGGTTTGAGTTGAATCCTTCATTTTGTGATGTTGTCAGCTTTTTAAGTTACTTGTGGGAAGCAAGTTTGGTACTGATTGTAAAAAAACTAGTCAGGTCTATGGCTGCCATGTATAATTGAAGGTATAACCGTAGTTAAGGAACAGGGTACCTCAACAAAAAAATGTCCTTTTAGAACTATTTACTGATGTATCTGGAGCCACATGTTGCATAACCAAACCGCTACTGAGCGCTCGATAGGGCTAATTATAAGCTAGGAAAGGACTATGTAACGGACTAAGCAAAAAATTTATATGCTACCGGTGAGGGCTTGCGGATAGTAGACCGTTGCACAGCATTGTATTGAGTGCTTCTGAAGCGGTCTGTTGTATTAGAAAGCACTCAGAGCGCAAGCAAAGTGCTGAAAAACGGTATGCTACATGTATCAGCAAGCAATGCTCGCTGGTAGCGTGTTATTGCATAGACAAAGTAAAGCGCTAGATAGCACTCAATAGCGCTATTTGGTAGCAATTTGGTTAGGCAATGGGCTTTTGGTACTATAATGAAGCGGTTTGCGGTGTGTTCTTGTGTTGACTATGTGGTGGCGCGTAATGTAAGCCACGCTCACCGGATGCTTCTGCTGCTGACGTTGGTATAAGTTTCCAAACGTTGATAGATATAAGTGTCCAACTGTGATGTAAAACTAACTTTGTCAGGTTTAGATATTTTTAATTTAGTTCAACAAATGTATATTTCACAAAGTTTATAATAATGCATAGTGTCACAAAGTTTAGTTCTCACAAAGTTATTAATCAATTGGTAATCCAATAATCATATTTTAACTTGAACTCAAGTTACTATTTAATATGGTACTCCATATTTAGTCCTACTTATGTGCTAGCTAGGAACTCCTAACTAACACAACCTAACGCCTAAAATTACTAGTTATCCTAAATAAGATTTTCTTGACTTATATACAAAGTCTACAGCCATTGACACCTTAAGCAATTGTGCTCAAAGGAAGTGGCTTTCAACACTTAATAATAAAACAGTCAAACTTAATTATTTTAAGACTTCAATCTATGACAATTAAACAATAGGTGTAAAATTAATAAAAGAAAGTTTGCAACATTGTTTGAAAGATATGGCTTGATAGGAAATTGATAACATCTCAGGAAACAAAGTATTATAATTAAGAGCTCAAATTTGACATGTGTTCAGAGATTGAGCAATATTATTTGAAAGTTGAATTTTAAACAATAGAAACCATGATTGGTTATGTAACAATGATAATGAAAAATAAATGGCAAATTTTACATCATAAAAGTTCTCCCCAACTTAATTAACTTTCGACCTCGAAAGTAAAAGAATAGAACAATTATAAGGACATTTAAATCACTTGACAATTATGTTAAATTTGCATGTAATTTCATAAGTTCAATAATATTGCAACATTCAAATTATCCCTAGTTAACCTATCAAAAGGAATGCAATAGCACATAGTCATATTAGGAAGCATATCTCCTGTATGAAATAAGTGTGATATTTTTCAAAGTTAATAATTAAGTACAGCACACACATAGTGCACAAAACAGTAACAAATCCGGTGCATAGTAAAAATGTTGTCACTTCACCACAGTCCACACTTCACTATTTATGTCCTTGGAACTTCATGATCGACTGCAAACTTGAAACTCGTTGGTTGTTGCCTATTATGGTTGTCTGACGGACTCCATCTTGACGCCATTGGCATTCTCCAATTCGGTTCACTGCACATCTGTAGGGGAATACTCGCTTGCTGTTCCAGAGGATCCAAGGTACCGAGAAAGCTACAACAGCTAAAAAGTGTTGTATCCCGGATGTTCTCACACCAACTATAATGAAGCGGTTTGCGGTGTGTTCTTGTGTTGACTATGTGGTGGCGCGTAATGTAAGCCACGCTCACCGGATGCTTCTGCTGCTGACGTTGGTATAAGTTTCCAAACGTTGATAGATATAAGTGTCCAACTGTGATGTAAAACTAACTTTGTCAGGTTTAGATATTTTTAATTTAGTTCAACAAATGTATATTTCACAAAGTTTATAATAATGCATAGTGTCACAAAGTTTAGTTCTCACAAAGTTATTAATCAATTGGTAATCCAATAATCATATTTTAACTTGAACTCAAGTTACTATTTAATATGGTACTCCATATTTAGTCCTACTTATGTGCTAGCTAGGAACTCCTAACTAACACAACCTAACGCCTAAAATTACTAGTTATCCTAAATAAGATTTTCTTGACTTATATACAAAGTCTACAGCCATTGACACCTTAAGCAATTGTGCTCAAAGGAAGTGGCTTTCAACACTTAATAATAAAACAGTCAAACTTAATTATTTTAAGACTTCAATCTATGACAATTAAACAATAGGTGTAAAATTAATAAAAGAAAGTTTGCAACATTGTTTGAAAGATATGGCTTGATAGGAAATTGATAACATCTCAGGAAACAAGGTATTATAATTAAGAGCTCAAATTTGACATGTGTTCAGAGATTGAGCAATATTATTTGAAAGTTGAATTTTAAACAATAGAAACCATGATTGGTTATGTAACAATGATAATGAAAAATAAATGGCAAATTTTACATCATAAAAGTATATTGAGCTTGTTAAAAAATCAGAGCTTGGGGGAGTATTATATATGTCTGTTTATTATTGGTTTTAGGGTACATAATGCTGTCGGTTGGAATTATCAGTGTTATCATGACAGGTGATTCATACTGGCTGAAAATCCTATCTTTTATTGGTTGATGTATCATTTTGTCCTTGTCAGAAATAATCTACTTGAAATGCACTTACTTACTTATTCCTCTTCATCTACTATGACACATAAGGCTGATGTCAGCTTTCTCCAGTTGATTCTTTCCCTTGTTTTCTTTTCTGTTTGTTTCCAAGCTAGTCCCATCTTTTTCAACTCTTGATCCACACTTCTTCTCCATGTTTCTTTTGGTCTTTCTCTCCGTCTGCCATTCCGGAGTACTCTATCTTAGGGAAACATTTGTTGGATTAGTTTCAAAATTACCCATATTAAATAGAAAAAAATACTAGATTTTATTATTTGCTATGTGAATCAACAGAATATGCACCTCTATTTGCAGAGGTGTCAATTTTCCTGATTTATTGGAATTCCAGATTTATCAAGCCTAATTAAAAGTTATTTGATGAAAATATCTTAAGAAATGGCAAAGTTATGGTACATTTAATGTGCTCTGAAGGATTTTATTGAATACAAAATGAGTTGAATATAGAAACATTGTGATTAAAAGGCCTCTTCTTCGGCAAAAATGGTTGGCCCATATGATTTTAAGGATTTTTACTGTAGTTCTGTTGGCACTCCTGTATTTGACAACTCTTGCTTATGTTTCTGCCTGTAGGTCGGTAAAATCACTTACAATGAACATTTAAATGGTACAATTAATTTCACTCCTTTATGACTTATAGCCCTTATAGCTTATACTGCTAACTGAGCAAAAATATCTGACATTTTCTTTAAAACTTCCAGAAATTGGCATTATAATCCCATAAACTCAGCGTTTGCTTAATAATGTTCCTAGACCTCATTTAAAGTTCATTGACATCATTTACTGAACATGGTACTGAGGTACATTACTCTACAGCCATTACCGGCGGGTGGTTGGGTATAAAATCCAGTCTTTCCTGCCTTATTACCGTTTTATAAATTACCCTCTCTCAAACTGGTTATAAGTCATGTTTATGTGAAGTTAATGTTTCTAGCTCTGAGTAATCAATTGTCAGATGTATAAAATTTTGCTTACTTTAGCATTGTAGCCATAGTGCATGGGCATATCTAGAGGGAGGGGGATGGGGAGGAAACCCCAGACCATTTTAAACAGCTGGTTTGACCCCTGAGCACAAAAAAGGTAGTCAAACCCCTTCTCTGAGGAATGAATCTGACCAGACCTTCCTCAAATAAGACAAATGGCTGCATCTGTACAAATAGTGTACCGTTACATTTTCTAAACACTGCAATACATGTATAACTCTAGCGCGATAAATTGCAATACAAAAACAAACACAAAATCCGCTATATTTATCGTTTCTGAATATTTAGGAGCATGAAAACTTTATATGTTGTGCCAAATGTTTGAATGCTTTCATTGGTATGCGTTACGGTCCTTGATTTTAATCCATAACAAAACTATAGGCAATATTGTGTTTGTTTTTGTACTGCAATTTATCATGTTGGAGTTATAATTGTACAGGGCTTGGTCTGTTTGATTCAGTTGTTTTAATAGTCTGTCTTACTTGTGGGCTTGGAATGAAAACAATACTCTAGCATGTGTTGTAAATACCAAGGTTTGAACATAAAATTGTCATAATTACGTTCTTTAAATCCATTGAGAAGTGGGAGGTTCAAAGTCAATCTTAGGCACCCAGTTAGACCTGCATGACTCAACTTCTCAAATATGTTGGTTTTATAGTGCACCAAGGATAATGAGAATGGCGGGAACATTTGGTATATTCCACAAAGGTGGATTAATCAGATGTGCACTAATTATCAATGATGTTTTGAGTACAAACATTTGGTATATTCCACAAAGGTCACAGATTAATCAGATGTGCTAGATTTATCAGTAATGTTTTGAGTACAATACTGGCCTTATCTGTGTATTTTAATAATTTGTAAAACTATTTTGCAAGAGTTGACCAAACTGATTGATATCTGAAATATCACATTATCCTGGGCGCGCTATAATATAACTAAGACTCATTGTCATGTTGGTATGTCTGTGTTCAAGCAATGTGTGGGCAGATGCCATGGCTTTGGTGGTTACCCGACAGGGTTTTGTGTGGGCAGATGCCATGGTTTTGGTGGTTACATGACATGTATTGTAAGCTTATGGATAGCAGATGCCGTCAATCATTATGACATTTCCTGCATCCTGTTCCTTCTAAATTGTTTTAAATGTTTAATTTCTAGTACCAGAGAAATGTGACTGTTTCTTATACAGTATGTGGTGCTAAACTTATTTGTATGCTTAGCTGTGCAAGGTTAAAAGTTCATTAGCATAATCAGCAATTTAAATTGCCTTTGGCCATTAATATACTATTAACTGTTTAAACTCATGAAGAAATTTTTGCTGAGCTATTCAAATAATTACCTTAAGCAGGTTAGTACTGTTGGTTGAATGCCTTTCGCCAGGTGTTATCCCCATATGTAATTTGTTCTTAATGTCTATAACCAGGTTTTTATTTTTAATGCATAATGATGTTTATTTATTAAGAAGATACATGTATTTATACCCTGCACACCCACTGATTCCATTCAAACATTTTCGGGTATACCAGTTAACAGACACTTAAAGTTGTTAGCTGCAAGATGACTGCTTTTACGAAGCTTTGCCTTAGACAATTTTTTGTTTGTCCTTACAAAACTGTATTACAACCCTTGTAAGCAGATACTTTTAAAAAACTAATACTGTATCTATTAATTAACGTATGTGTTTGTATGATTAATAATGATTAATTTCTCAATACGTTTTATTGGACTGGGGTCTGTAGTACAAGAGCATCAAAGTTACTAAGTTACTGAGGTGCTTTGAGTAGCTCTTGCCACTTCAAGAAAATCTGAATGTTTTCTGAGACCTATGAGAGACATAGAACACCTGTGTTTGTACTTTGTGTTTATATTTTCAAGCATTTACAATTTGGATTGGAGGAACATGTGTTCTTAACTATGGCTTAAGTCTGTTAACTGGTGCTTATTCACTATTCGTATATTACTTCAAGACTAAGGTTCAAAGTGTATTAGGTCAGAATAAAACAAAAACCTAATGATTACAGGGGTCCTTTAATTCCAGAATAATTGAGAAATCCGAATTTGCTGCATTAGGAAGACTGATCTTTTCTGCACAAAATGAAAGTAATTTGATGAACAAATTCAAAGAATTGACAAAGTTATGGTTATTTGAAGTTTCATAATCTGAATTTTAAGAATAAAACAATGTTTGAAACTTAGTTAATGTGTAGAGATGTGTGCTAATGGTAGCCAAAACAGGATTGGGCATTATGCCTCAGTAGAACCCCGTTGATTATCACAATCCATATTCTTGTTACCTGAATTCCATGACTCCTGTCCCATCTACTCTTCCATATGTTATAAGTTTCTAAATATTATGTAATTCTTGATAGAATTTAAATTTTAATAACAGGATCAAAAGATTTGATATAATTAGATCTATATATCATAATGATATAAGTATGGTATGATTTAGGTTCTTTGTATGTGATTTTCAGTACAGGTACAACAAACATTTACAACACAAAATACTCTCTATTTCTCTAGGCTTTTAAGAGACATTTGGGAGGTAATTAAGTAATTGGTTTATAATGATCACCTTGCTTTAGATTTTCTAATTTTCCACTTGTTTGAATCCCACAAGAAGGGTTACATTAAAATGAGCTCTGAATTCAGTTTTTTGTCCTTATTTCAAACCAGGTATCCAGACATCATTCAGCGCTCTCTAATCAGGTCAGGTCAGATAATATAACTAAGATTAACAAGGCACTTATCCTCTCATTTGGCTACCGTCTGCTTTCTTGCAATCTTTGCTCACTGAACCTGTCAACATCTTGGTTTCTGGATCTTCTCAATGACGGCTCATGTTTTAAAATGAGAAACATGTTTTTTTATCTTCCTCCTTCCCTTAGAAGATTCAGCAAAATTATTTGATCACTTTTCCAAGCCGTTGATTCATTCATTGCAATCAATAAACATCTATAAACTTGGCACTACCAACCTCTTTATTGAGTTCTTTTTTGTCTGCCGACTCTTCTTTACTTGGCAACTTGGTGCAAAGTTTCGCTTTAGTAGCAGTTTATTTCTCTTTTTTTCCTAGTCTTTGGCATTACTGTCCTCAATGATAATCATCTACATATATTTTCATATTTATTTGTATTGATATTGTTGCTTAACTTATTTGTACATGAAATTTGAATGCCTTTGTTTTGATCTACCTTTGACTAGGAGCACCTTCACTGACAATGTCCTTGGAGAGTTTATATCTGAAGAAAATGATGTAGAAAGATAAAATTAAGTTAAGACTGGGAAGGCACCACTCAACTTCACCAGCGGAGCACAGAAAACATAAAAACATACAAGGCACAATGCCCACCCGATCCGGCCGAGCACAGAAAGCACAAAAAAACATACAAGGCATAATGCCCAACTAAACAAGTTATGATCCTCCCATGTCCAAGCTGTAGAAATTCTAAATAAACCAGTTTCAACAATCAAAAAGCTGAATGCCCAAGCTGAATGACCTAGTGTTGAATTTGTATTATTGTTTTGTTAATTAACTGAATTTGATTGGAACCATTCCTTTTCCATTTTTATGCTTGACAACTTTAGTTTTTGGTTTTCCAAATAAAAGTCGTAGGATTTCATTAAGAAGGCAACCTTTGGTGGTCCTGAGAAACATATGATGGTTGAGCTGACTGTAAAAATTGTGTGAATGATAAAGAATTCATTCCTTGTTAAATTTGCTGTTCATTTTTTGGATGTTAGTGGGCTACAAGTTTTGGTGTGCCAGGATATATAGTGCACATATTCAACTGTGGTATGCCTACTTTGACCTATCATTTATGCCTGTTATCACTTAGAGATACTCAGAGATGTTTTCTGATACAGGTCATTATGGGTCCTCTTCATCAGACACTTCTTTATTTGTTTTACAAAGGTCTAATAATTCCTGTATTATCCGGAAATCCAGATTTGCTGCACTAAAAAATTGACCAAAAAATTGACAAAGTTATAGTCATTTGAAGTTTCATTAGCTGATATTTAACAATAGAACTGTGTTTAAAACAGAGTTTTACTGCATGGATGTGTGCTAATAGGGCACCAAAACAGACTTTCGATTCATTTTCAGGATTGGGCATTTTGCCTCAGTAGAACCCCAGTGGTTTTACAGTAGCTTGATCTGCTTCCTGAACATTATGTTCATTATGTTCATTATCTGCATGTTCCGTGTCACTGTGTACATGTGTACTTCGATTAGATCCTTTTCCACTTCACTTTTAAGATTGTACCTTTCAGTATTCATTTTATGTACAACTCTTGTATTGTTTCTCCTTTCAGCAAAGAAACAGATCATCGACAGAATGTGGTGCTAATTGTCAGACGAGCAATGGTTGTAGATGTGTCGGAGAAAAGGGATCGAGAGTAAGTCAATCCCTTTCATACTGAATCCAGGGATCCTTCACTTTGTGAATAAACCAGAAACCCTTTATTTGCTGCACTAGATAAAATGAACTTTCATGCAGAAAATAAAAGTTATTTGGTGAAAATATTTTAAGTATTCACTAAGTTATGATCATTTGAAGTATTTTAAGAAATTTAATATAAACTGGACTCACCATATGTTTTTATGGAATTTAAATGACCTAAGTTATGATTATGCTTTTGGTGCATCAAACAGTATTTCTTTTACCCAACTTGTAAAACGTTGGCTTCTTGGTCATGAGCATGATTGTAATTTTTAAGCGATTTTGTAACATTTAAGTTTCTATTAACATCTTTGAATATTGCTCCTTGTCAACAAAAGTACACATGTTTCTTGTTTCTTTTTCTGTAGGGTTTTCCAGGACCACCAGGCCCTCAGGGTCCACAGGGAAATCCAGGATTTGAAGGACCAGAGGGTCTTATGGGACCCAAAGGTGTAAAAGGTGATGGTGGACAAACAGGAGTTACTGGACCCAAAGGTGACCGGGTAAGTAGTAGTGTTATAAAAATATATAAAGATATTGATTTTCTGCTGGACGTCTTGATGGATGTCATAAAGTTTGTAAATGAAACATCACATGAACACATGAAATCAAGCCTAATTGTACATATTGTCAGGAATGTTTGTGAGAATTATGGACCTTTGTGCAAGACTTAGATTTTTGGGTAAAAAACTCTTCTTGTTTTTAATTGTAATTGACAGATGTCAAATCAAGAACTCACTACACATATTGTAAATTCCCACACAAACAAATCATTTTAGATATTTAAAACAAATCCTGCTTATTCAAACCAATTGTGGAGACTTTCAAGAAATTTGGCAACATAACAAATGTTTCAAAAAAAGCTTAAGAGGTGATCAGCCAATTAAAAACTGTTTTATAAACAATTGACCAATAGCTGAAGGTTTAATAAAAATGGTTAATTTTGAATGGATGATTTGTCACATCAAGGCATAAGGCAAGTCTTTATGGTATTGCCTTAGTAAGTAAGTAAGTAAAGACTTTCTTTAGCAAGGCTACACATTTGGTTTCCTAATCTTCCATGTGAGCCTCAAAATCTCTAGTAATAAAGCTTGTGACAATGGGTTCTATTTTATCTTGGAAGAGGAAGTACAAATAAAACTGTTTTGTAAGTTACTTCATGCATATCATTGCAACTATGTTTTGTTACGGTCAACAAACTCTTTGGCATCTTATGGCATTGTACCTCGTGTGTTTCTAGATATTTTTAGCTCCACAGGCTCCTTAGGAATGCTTTTAATGATGATAATATTTGCCTTTGTAAATTTGCAATCAGTCAGGGCACCTTGCTTTTCATTTTGTTGGCTTTCATCCCAATTTTCAGTATCTTTTTGATAGATAAATAAATGCCATCTTTAATTTAGAATTTTGTGATGGATGATTTAAATTTATGTAAACAAAACATTTCTACCTGGTTTTGCAAAGTAATCTTAGGTACATCAATGGGTGTGTATGTAATTTTGTCTATCAATGAATAATAAGTAAGGTAAAATGCTAACTTTAGTAAATTACTGATTAGGCTTAGAAACTGTCTCTCTGCTGAACTTGTTGAAAGAATAGAAGATTCGCAGCTGCTTTGCTGCTTGTATGCCAATCGACATACTGGGTATGTTTGGTTGTAAGAAATAGAAGAAATAAAAACCTCTTTCAGAAATGCAATAACAACTGTTATAATGTAAGCATTTATTGCACCCCAAGTGATAAATTTTCTGACTGCATAACTTGTTCAGTAATTTTACGCTGCATTTCTTAAGAAAATTGCAAGACTGCACCACCCACCATACAAGCAATAATGTGTCAGGGAGTTATGCCCCAAGTTGACATTATGCCATTTGTCACTCATGCAATCAATTGGCATTGCACCAGTCAAGAACTTAGTATATATAAATGATGTAACTGTAAAATATAGCACATGGTCCTATGTCTTCTCTTGAATGTCAAGCATCCTTGGACAAACACTAAGGTGGGGTGATCTCTTTACCTTTGAATACATTGTAACTGTAAATTATTACCACATAGTCTAATGAATTCAACAACAAATGCTTTGAATATGAGATAAATTTCTTCTAAATATAACAATTGTATTTTGTTGATAAAGCAGCCATGAAAAAAGTTCTCTTTTACTCCGGATCACTCCACATTTTGCCCCCAACAAAACAATAATAATTTAAATCTTAAATGCTTGGGCTTAATCTAAGCTGATAACAATGTTCTTTAATATTAAACATAACAAAATGAATACATGAATATGAGCATGGGTCTAAAATAATATATTTCTCTCTAAACAAAGGAAAGAAATCTCAAGTTAGAATATTTCAAATTTATTCTAATTCAGGAAATGCTTCAATGTGATAAGATATCCTCAGCATATCTGATATTCAAGCTCACCAAACCAAAGTTTTACAATTATCCAGATAAGATTAATAGAGAATTGGCATGCACTCAGCATGTCTGGCTATAAATTATTTTTCTCTAAATCTGTTTATAGTTCAGAAAATGGCAATTAGCTATTTGTATGTGAATTGGCCTATACCTGTTCACTGGAATACCTGGAGAGTTCTGGAATGTCAGTCTGACTGAACTATGACAAAAATCTCCATGATTTCTTGTAAGTCATGTATGTACAAAATGTACTACTGATTGCTTGTTTATTACAATTGTGTTCTAGAATGTTCTATCAGATTTATCTATCATCTGATATCCTTATGACATGGTCTGTTGGTACTTTGATGGTCCAAGCAGAACCTGGTCTACTGGTCCTATGCAGAACATGGTATGTTGGTCATTGGCTGAACATGTTCTGTTTGGTCAAACTGCAAATTGACTGGCTTGATTTGTAAAAGGACTATGAGAATCAAATAAAAACATTTCATTTAAATGCTATATGGTGTATTTTTTTGTTTTCTTTGGTTAAATGAAATGTTCATGAGGATGAGGACTTTTTGAGTGTTCCATTTATGCCTGTCATGCTCAGCTGCTTCTGTTGAGCGCTACTTTACTTATTTTTAGGTAGTAAATTTCTTCTGAAAATAACAGTTCTTTTGGATTAATAAAGTGCTTATGTTTTAAATGTTATGAGCACTTTTTACATGATAACTTCAGAAACCTCTTTTAATGATGTATTTCAACAGAAATTACTTAACCCTATTGGAGTATTGACATACTGAGAAGTTCTTGTTTTAATAGGGTGTTTCTGTTACAATGATAAAAAGTTATGGGGGTTGAACATAATATGTGATAAAACAAAATTATAATCAGTTAATCAAGGACTACACCCATATATCCCACGCTTCTACATATAAATAGTTTGCATTAAAATATGTTAAAACTTGAGACTACAAAGCGTTCTATTGTTCGGTGTATGTGGTATAACCGTGCACACATATATCAATTGTAGGTCACTAAAATAGACAAGCTTTTGTTTGTAGTTTATTTATAAGACCTTACACAATCGTTAAATATAGTGGTAGCTTACAGTGTCAGTATTATAGTCAATCAAAGACCAATTAAACACTTCAAACTCTTGAAAAGCAACCATCAAAACACCACTTACATATAATAGTTGTTCTCATCCTTCAAGTACCTGCTCCTCATCCTCATGGTGGGAAATATGTAATGCATTTTAGTATGTAATTTATTTCCTTTACAAAGGTGATACAATTCATCATAGTAACTGCCTCAATAGCTTTAAGTGGTAGAACTTCCGCTTCGAGTGCAGCATCCCTAGGATCGATCTCAGGCTGTGTCATGCCAAAGATGAAATAGACATAGTACTGCTAGAAGTTCCGTATAAATGGGGAACCCATCTTCTCTCTCTCTCTCAAACCCTCCCGGCAGTGGATTATATCAGTAATGTGGTGTCAAGAGTGGTTAATGTAAGTTGTAAGAAATTGATCCACAATCAACCTGAAATAAATTGATGAAAACTAAAGACCATAGTTTTGTTTGGACGGTCTGACTCCTAAAACAGCAATATATAGCCAGATTTCCTCAACCATCCCCCTCATCTGTCCCCTATCCCTATTTGGTCATGCCACCAGATTCTTCAAAATTATCAATTGCTTATAGCACATAAAACAGACTTGCACCTTATTTTCAGAATTTAGCATCATGCCTCAGTCGAACCCCTGCCTCCCTTAGAAAGTACTACAAAGTTATTTTCGTAACCTGGGGTCCGTAGTCTAAGAAAACTTTTTTTATAACAATCTCTCTTACATTGATGATAGTTCATAAATTAGTTGAAACAAGACAAACTCCAGGCTCTTTTCATCGTTTCATGTTATTCTTCAATTGAAAACCACTGTATTAAAAAAATTCTGAACTGGGAATTTTCACATGAACACATCCGAAAGAAAATATTTTTCCCCAAAAAACTTGTTCTCAGTATTGCCATGGTTTTATGGTGTTTTTTTTATTACTGTGAGATTATCTCTAAGAATTATGTGCTGAACACACAATATCTTGATGAGCATTTCGCCCTCTCATATCAGATTAAGATCTTTAGATATTTGTATCACAGGTTCATTCACCTCTATGGTATAAGTCTTGTTAAGCTGTTCATTCCATTCCTGTAGTTCATCAGGTGGTGTAGAGTCTGTCTTCAATGGACTGATTTTCTTACTCAAGACTCTTTGAGTTTGTACTATAATCAAGACTCCACCCACTTTGTGTGTAAAACCCATTATATCCCCACTTATTATGACATTTTTTGTAGACCAAACATTTATTTCCTTTTGCCCAAGAACTCTATTACTCAGACTGTATGTTTTGTGAATTACACACAAACCTTCAGACTACTGTCTACATTTTCTGAGGTTTTTGTATGTTTGTTCTTCCAGTAGATCTACTGGTTTATCCTGATGACTGATTTGCATGAACAAACTAAGAAATGATTTTTAAATTGAAAACAGCTGTTGTTAAAACAATACTTGTCTGTTTTGTAACTATAGTACATAATTTATTTGAATGAAATAGCTGGAAGGACTGTTATTTATAGATCATTTAAGTTTTGTACTCAACGAGACCTATTACATAGGCTTAATTCGGGCTCTTCCTCAGAAAGCTAGAGCAATACTGGGATTTGCGCTAAGGAGATCAACAAAAATGGCTAAAAGGATTTAAAAGAGATGGTTGTCCATGATTTAAAGGCTGATTTAAGCATGATTTGCATAACACTAGCCATTTTCACTAAAATAGCACTTTAAAAAATTATCACCTATAGTGATTCAAGACACCTAACTAGGATTTAAGGTGTTGGGGAAGCCAATTTTGGCTTTAAGGCCGTGGTACCCCAACACCTTCTGACACCCGGGGGGTACCCCAACACCTTCTGACACCCGGGGGGTACCCCAACACCTTCTGACCCTGGGGAAGGGTCTGCTATTAGCTACTGTAATTATTATTTACATCCTCTTGGTTTTCAGTTACCTAAAAAAAACAATAACATCCCTTCTATAGTGCAAAGTCTGAATCTTTTCTTAATGACTTTTATAAAGGACAAGAGAGATAAAAGTTTTGTCATGAATTTAGATTGAAATATGTCCCAGATTTGGACATAATATTAATTGGACCATGTGCTGACAACTGGTACAATGTCAATTAAATGCTTTACACTACTGCTAAAATCTAGCATTTCATTTTGTTGATCATGAATGTTTGTCGACAACATGATTGTGGCATTGAAAGAATCTATACATGTGCTACATATTTACACAGCTCATTGGAAAGTTAATTGTGTGCACCTGCAACCTGTTCACCACTGCAAGCAATCCTTCAGAGCCTCTTCACTGTATTATACATTCAGGTGTTACCAATCATTGCTTTTATGGTTCATTAGAAACAAAATATGACTGCTGTAAATTTCTTTCTTATGAAAAAATAGATTTAAGCCTTCTGATTCAATGAAGCATTTAACATGAAGTACAGGTTTCACTGATCTATGAAGGAAGTGACCCGTTAACCTGTCATTGGTGTATGAGATAGGTATAGTATGTTCTGGGTATATATGCTAGCATGCAGGTTGATGTGATAAATACTGATTATTTTACAGAAATTTGCCAATTGCCTAGAAAAATGATAGGGAGTTAAGTACATTATATTTTGAATACAGATGTTTGGGTTCATGGAGTTCATGATGCATATCCCATCTGTAGGTGCATGGTGTTTGAATAACAAACTAAAAAAAGTAGTTGCTGTTAAAGCAAATATATTTTTTTGTCAGATTTCAAATGCAAGCACATCAAACTTATTTCAAATCTTGTCCGTAAACTTTGATTGAAGTTTGGTTTCTTAAATAAATGCTTACAAATTGCACAAAGTAAATGGGCTTCCCCTCCCTGGAATGTCTTGAAATCCTAGCTAGGTGCGATACACATGGTTCACTTTAATTTCCTGTCTGTACATCAGGGCTCAATGAATTGTTTATATTGACTATAAATGAGCCAGGTGCAAGCTCTTGAATAATGTAAGACTTAGTTATCATTTCAACACATCTTTACATAGCAACATGTGTGCAAATGTTTTTACATTAAGTGCTTTGTGCTCTTTTATGATCCTTTTTGCTACACATGCAAGCAACACTTAAAAACTTAAAACATACCATAGCTTTGGAATGTGGTCAATAAGTATGATGCCTATTTGATGCGTGGGTATAATGCACTTGAGATAGACTATGTTCATTTTTGATAGGGTCAATGACCGTCTTCAGATTATACAAAAAAAGTATCTTTTTTTTCTTGTAATTATTCTGTACATGATGCATAATAATTTTATGTTCAAAGTTGGCCTTATATCAGTATCATTATGTATATATGAGTCAATTCCCTGTGTGTACATTGACAAGATTTTTTCACATGTCAACATTTGTACCTTTTTGCAATTCAACAAAGAAACTCCTCTGTTAAAAGAAGAATGCATTAACTTAGCCCAAAACTGACAACCATTAAATAAAATATAGAAAATATAAAATCATAAAACACATGTCAATATTTATTTATTGTCTGAATGTTCATATTTTGCTTATCTTGTTGTCCAATTTTCTGATCAAAATCTCATTTGGAGTATTCCAGCAGTATTGCCATTTAAGTTTATATATAATAATAATAATAAAGACTTTATTTAATGAGGCAACACTGTTGGCAAAGCCAGTCTTACCAGTGTGAGCCTCAATATATATGTACATACAATTTACAACAAATGTGAACAAATATAACATTTACAGAATGATATTTACATTAAATTTAAAAGCAGTGTGTTAATTAAGCTACTAAAACATATCAAATGAAAACTAGAACAACAATTTATAGAACAGTTGAGTGAAGTTGATCTATAAAACAAAGAACAAAATTACATTTATATTAAAATGTGACACAAGAATTTTACATGTTTATTAAGTTTTTCCCACCAGCAAACCACCATTTGGGGTATGATGTCTTAAAGACTGCCAAGCTTTCTGGTTGTTTCATGTGTAGTGGTATAGTGTTCCAGAGTTTAAGACCTGAATAAGCAAGAAGAGTTTTCCTAAAAAATTCTAGTCTTGGTTTTGGAACAAAAATGTTTTTTTTGAAATAGATTCTTTCATGTATAGTCATCCACTTGAGTTCTTGAAAGAGATCATGGGATTCAGTCTGATATTTAGGGGGATATGGTACAATGAGGAATTATGTTCTCCTCCGTAGCTCAATGGTTAGCGCTCTTGTCGTGTAATCTGGCTACCCGGGTTCAACTACGGGTGGAGGCACTTATATGCCTGCCATATTTCAGCAGAAAGCTGACTGGCAAATAAAGGCTATGCTAGGCGTTTACATCCCCTGCGAGAATTTTAAGAACTGTTCTAGAATGATTCTAGAACAATTCGTGAACATTAAATGGCCGTTCTAGAACCTGAAAATTCTTGAACATTAGCACAGAAGTTCTTGAACTGGATAAGAACTCATTTGCAGAGGATACATGTATATATTTGCATTTTGACCATGGAACATGGATGATTTTATTTACATAAACTATTTACATAAACATGTATGAAAGGTGTTGAAGGTATAATTATATAACCTAGTTTTATTCCAACAGAAGCTTTATGTCAAGTAACTGATTCTTATCATGTTGATGTTGGCATGCATTAGCCCAATGGCATATTGAAGATACCTGATGCAGACAGTTTGATTATCTCTACAGATAATCAGCTGTATCTTTGTTCCTTGTTACTGGAACATGATTCACCTGACTCATAATATCTTGTGTTTATACAATTCTATGTTTATGCAATTCTACTGTGAAAAGTATTCCTTGCAATACAAGTTTGCAGATTTAGGTAAAAAGGGCAATTTTATAAGGTTATAACTTGCTGGATTTTAAATTAAAAAAGAAAGAATTGTAATCTGATTGGTTGTCCTTATCCTTAAGTCAAGTAAGATCAATACTGAATTCCACCCCAGCCCAATATGTGTAGTGAAGAAATACACTTATTCGTATCACATGCAAAGAAAGAACTTTCTGTATTGAATAGATAATCATAATCACTACCTTGCAGTTTGATTTGTTGATTTATATATCCATTGTCATGTCTATAGTACAGAGAATATGAAATGATCCTCAACCTTCTATTAGCATAATTCAACAGCTGTTCTTGTCTATATTTATAACCTGGTTATATGGTTTCATAAGCAGGGAGTATCATAAAGATGCTCGATTTGTAATACAAACAAACAAAAAGGTAAAGGACAGATATTGCCTGATTTGATCACAAAAAATTGATATATTCAACGCAAGAACCTTGTAATATATTCATGCATAAAGGTTGGGATCACGTCAATATCTCCGTACTAAACTATAACGTCTTATTATCATAAGAATTATTTGTTACGTTCAGTCAAAACAGAAGTATTAGTTTGATTTCGATTTTTAGTTATGAAGCAGTTTGGTCAACTGGCTAACCAGTTTGAAGTGCCGAGTCTGGGCCAACCATGACTATTGAAGATTACATTTTGTCTCTACTGTGTCTCTGTATGTTAATCACAATTGTTTGTTAATCAATTGTTATATATCTTTGCAGGGTAAAATGGGTATGCCAGGATTCCCTGGTATTGCAGGAATTCCAGTAAGTATTTGACAAGTTTTATTACATCTCTTGTTCCAAATCTTATAGTAAATCATAAGTAAACGATTTTTACACATTTAAAAAGTGAAAATAAGTCATGGTCATTTGAAATTTCTTAAGCTGAATTTTAACAATAGAACAATGTTTGAAAACTCTTTTTGGTGAAGGTATGTGTGCAAATGGCATCTGAAATGGACTTGCATCTTATTTGAATGATTGGGAATTATGCCTCAGTCAAAGGACCACCGTATGGATAAAACACAGTTGACAACTTAACTGAGCTGACCACTATTACAGACTCAACATGCATCATTAAAGTCTAGGTCCCACTGAGCATTTTTCCTTGATAATGTACTCCCAATTGAAATTAATGAGCTATCAGTACATCGGGAACAGGTTCCTCATGGTCTAGGGGAAGCTTCAGGGAAGTCACAAGACAGTTTGTGATGAATCGGGTGGTATCGGAAAAATCGGGAGAACATCGCCGATGTGGAATTCTGCTGTGGGACATAGGCTTACATTTTTGTAAAGCAAGATACTGAAATTCCATTTTAGAATTTTTTCTGTGTTCAAATAACCTTGACTTTTCTCTTCTTTGTTGTTGATATATTCAGATTAGGATTTCATGTGTGGTTAAATATTGCCCCCAGTTATATTGTGGTTTAGAAAAAATAAGTTTTGGATATTCTTACAAAATTTAGTTTGAAGTGCTATTGTGGTGTGCCAAACCACAAAAGAAAAGTATGGCTCTGATTAAGATTTTACATATAGTTAATACCCGAAATCTCAAATTTATAGGAAATAAAAATATAACAGAAAATCGGTGAAGGAAAGCAGCACTCAACTTAAACAGCCGAGCCAAGAAAACATAAAAATATCACATACCAAATTACATGGCACAGTGCACAACACACAACTGAACAAGAAAATGAACTTTACCGAGAAAATGAACTTTACCGCTGAAAGTCCAAGTTTCAGCTGTCAAAAATTCGAAAGTCTTAGTCCCAGCTGTCAAAAAGCTGAATGACCTAGTTTCGGCTATAAAAGCTGATTGACATAGTTTTAGCTGTAAAAAAGCTGAATGACGTAGTTTTAGCTGTCGAAAAGTCCTAAAAAGTTTTAGAATACCAGTAAATGGTAAATCTCTGCTGCCACACATATAATTTGGATGGTAGTAAACAAAAAGAAGATTTATAAATAATTGTTAGTGCCAACTCACAATGACCTGGAATTGTCAGTCCCAACTCAAAGTTTTGGCAACAATGAACTGGAACTCAAAACTATTTTGTGTTTATCCCTTATCCTACCAAGTTAGTAGAAAAAATCTACTTATAATACTGAAATTGCATGAATAATCAATTCAATTAAGTGATTCAGGGGTGGACAAGTTGTCCATTGGTGAGAGCTACTGACTACTGATCTGAAGGTTGTGGGTTCGATCCTTCCTCAAGATGGTTAAAAATAGAAATGGTTTTCAGTGTTTCCCACCCAACAATAACTAAAATTACTAACAGTCTTCAGGCGAGACGTTAAGCGAGGTTTTGTGTATGATGCTTAACATCGGCACGTAAAAGAACCAGGAATGCTTCTGGAACTGGGGCATCTTCTGTATCATACACTATCCCCCAAGAACTAAAGTGACTAACCTCTTCTGGGGGCCTCGCCCATATGCATTTCCAGTGGCGAGGATAAATAAAGCAAATAAAAATAAACGTAAGTGATTCATTCGGCTGATATGCAACAAGTATAAACAGCTTGTAAGTGGTTACTACTTGGTTCCTTATATTTAAACAAGTGTAGGCATTTGTTTGGCAAAGGCTGTATCAATGATTTCTGCTGAGTGACATTGTGTATCACTCTAGGAATAGCTTCATACATGCCTTCATGTGTGTCAGAATGCACCAATTAACACAACAAGTGCTTGCCAAAATAGTGTTGGGAACACAACAACATTTCTCTCTCACTCTTACACTCTTATCTAACAAAGAGGCAATCAACTATAAATGTATGCCATGATATCATGGCAATTACTCTTATATGTTGGAGGTGTTGCTTGTGACATATGTCATCTTCTTGTCAATTAAGTCATGTGTGATTACAATGAAATGTATGATTGGTGTATGCCACTAGCTCTAACCTGGGCCAGTATTTATAAAGCATCTTAGTAAAAAACTAAGAATTTTCTTAAAATTGTAAAATTTCCTTTAATGTATCGGCTAAATAATATAATCAAGTTTTCAAACATGTTAACATTATAATTAATGACATGAGTTTTCTTTTGTATCAGGTTTATCTTTGATTTAATGAAACTTTGTTTATATTATAGGGTTTACAAGGTGCTACAGGTCCAAGAGGTCCCGCTGGTTTAGATGGTTGCAATGGAACTCAGGTAAAGTAATCTTATTCTTCATTCAACATTGTTCTGTTAGATCCTACATAGACAGCAATGAGAGCTAGATTCAGACAGCTACTGATTCCTTCCTTATTTTATTTTTATAGCCATTACTGCTATCAGGTTCCTTCACCATTATGATTTCATTCCCCATCTGAAGATAACTGGGTGAATTATATTACCCTCATTCTATACCAGAAATGCCAGGGTTTAGCTTTCTATCCAACATTCTCATGAAAATCAAACTGAAGCCATCAGAGACTAAGTCTTAAGGCCAGTGTTTTAAATCGAGAGGTTTACTGGAAATTTTGAAAAAAAAATTGTCAAGAGTAGACAAGACGCTCTTTTGGGGAACTTAGTCTGTATAACCTAAGTTAAATTAAAGGAGACATCTCATCAGTCTACTTCTTTCATGAAATTATTTCCCTTTGAACCCTCAAACATAGGGTATGTACGAATCCGGTTTTCAAATAAAGCCCAAAACAAAATCTATCTAAAATTTAAAAAAAAGTTAATTAATAATGATAATTGAATGACAAAATATATTATCTAGTTGGGTAGCCACACTAAGGGGAACTAGGTCGTTCACACTATGACAGCTGAGAAACCTAGGCCACATTGAGTTTTCCATTCTTGTTATTTGTCCATTCTTCCTTCAGACAGTGAAATCTATAAAAATCCCATAAACCTAAAAATAAAAGAACTGTGGCCTCTGAAAGGTAATTATAGTGTACTCTAGTAGTCTAAAACTGTTTAAATGTGTTTGGAATAGGGTTTGATAGCATCTAAGAGTTCAGTTTGCATACTTCAGATAAGGAAAATGCCTTGTTAATGAGTTACAGGATTTCTTATGATGGTTCTCACATGTAACTGCTTATGCATTAGTTCTCTCTCTCTCTGAAAAAAATCAACAGATTACTTGTGTATACAAATGATGTTTTAGGATGTCTGTAATCTGCAAGTGCACACCTGCATGAATTCCTCTGCAGTTTTATATTATTTATCAAAATTGTTTAGATCTTAATGTGCTTAGAATTTATTCAGGGTTGTTTTAGCAGGCGGCTGTTGGCCAAAATGCCTATCTCTACTGCAACTTTGGCCACCTCAAAGCTAGACAATTAACTTCTTCAAATTAATAAATTAACTGTTTCGGCTGCCTTAAATTCAAAATGAGCCTGCTCAGCAAAATCTTAATGACAACCCTGATTTTTAATGTAAGTCTCTCTTTTTCTGCATGCACTTGAATTTAACAGCTACTGAATCGGAGCCCATGTCACAAAGTCTACAAATTAGATCTTTCTAAAAAATATTTCTAAGATGAATCTTGATATTCAAGAAAAGCAGGCCTGTCTGGCTAGCTGACTTAGTAAACTGCTCAACTGGCACCCTGTCTGGCTAGCTGAATTGGTAAACTGCTAGACTGGCACCCTGTAATATGAATAAATAATATCAGGTTTAAAAAAAATGTATTACTGTATTCGCTTAAGTATTGCTCAAAGTTGTGTATTGGACTCAGGTAAAAATGTGAGAATGTCAGATGCATTAAATTGTGGAAATGCAAAGAAAGAATACAATGTTTGCTCATTGGAGACTTAGAAATTCTCTAAAGCTGTAAAGGCTGCATCAAATTTTTGGTTCCAATTCTTGTTTGACAAAAGTATTGGCAATACTTGTAAGATTACGGTTTCCAATGAACTATTGTATATACATGCACCTACATGTATCTGACGGATACAAATATTTGTTGCTGTACATTAAGCTGCTAGAATACTCAAACACAGGTTGTTTGATTGGCATTTACCTAAGGCTATGTTAAAAAAATCTGACAGGGAGGGGGGGATAAGAACATTTTTCTGAAAATTTAAAGTATAATTCCATTAATATTTGGCATCTTGGTATGTTTCTGGTTAAATTCATATATTCTACCACAGGAGCACTACAGGAAGTCATTTATCTTGTTTCTAGAAAAAATGGATAAAGATATCATTTCAGTCTGATATTTAGACTAGCCTTAGCTCTGGTTATTTGAAGGATAATATTAAATCATAATGTATTACTGGTAGTTCTTGTTATGATGCACTGAAGAAATTAATATAGGTAATGAAAACGTTGATGAATATTTTCAGTTTCACCATATTTTATTTGCTAATTATAAATAAGAGGACAAAAGGGTTGTGTTACAAGTTCCAAAACATAGTTATGGGTCACCCGATGAATACTTATCTCAAGCTAGTATACATTATTAAGCAAACATAATGAATAGTTAATGCTAGGTTCACAAAGCTCGTACGATATCCGTACGAATTTATCAACTCGTACGAGTTCATAATTTTGAAATCCTAACGGTTTTTGTGTGTTCGTAGCGTCTGGTCACAACTCGAACGGACCACGAACGATCTATAGAGATGCACTGGAAAGATATCCGTACGATGCTCGTACGAGTTAAGAAAATTCGTACGAGTCTTCGGTGTCCGTCCGGGCTCCGTACGGACGCCGTGCGAGTTTACCAAAATCAACTCGTACGGAGCTCGTAAGGAGCTCATAGGGCAAATGTGACCTTAGCATTAGTTACATGTTAAATGAATAACCCATGTCTTCTTTGTAAAGACAGTTAAAATATAACTAACATTTAGTTCAAAGAAGCAACTACAATAAAATGTGTCAGTCAAGTTTGGCTTTACACATCCATCGAGTCCGCCAGATCTGGAAGAGTCTTGTTCTTATGCATTTATTAGCCATGTTTGTCTAGGAGTATCATAGGAGAATGCGAAGTCAAGTTTTCACATTATTCTGATGCTGTTTTATACTTCTACATTATTTTAATCGCATGGCAGTATGCTGTACTTCACTTCCAATTTCCTTGCCTATAACCTATCACATTGTTTGTGAATTGTTATTTATCTAAATTATTTGTTGCTTTCTCTATTTATTCTTCTATCAAAAGGAGTTAAGGGGTTGATTAAATTTCAATGTATTATAAAATAAGCCGTTCCTAATGTTGTAATTCTTGCCTTTGTTTAGTTAGAACTTAAGAAAAAGAACAAGTTGCATAAGTAGCTGAAGTTTTGTCAGTATGCATATATAAGTATGGTGTAATTAATACAATCCAAATGCTGGGTTACAACATGCTGGGATTATTCAAGATATCTGTTAGCCCCTTAGCCTTGGTGTATCTGTTTCATATAAATTTATGTAAATGCCCCAGTCTGGGTCGACTTGCTCTTAGTAAATGGAATTTCCACACTAGCTGCAGGTGGTCAGATTTATATTACTACATTAACTACAGCACATTAACTTGATCTTTACACCACAAGTAGCCCTGTACATGTATATCAGATTTGACTGGTTCCAGCTGTTAACCCTGCCAGACTGATTCATTAATGAACTAGGTGGCTATCTGACAGCTATCATTTAAACCAGTCTAGTGTTGGGAATGTTTGCTGATAAGCAGTCAGAAAACATTATCCTTCATGTAGATTTGGAGATAAATCAAGCCAGTACTGAGTAGGTTCAGTTACAACTTCTGCTACTGAATGTTTGAATCAGACTTGTAAAGAAAAGGCAACCAAAGAAAATGCCAAAATTTATTAATCATGAGCCACTGTGAAAGGTTTCATCACTAGACTATTACTTATTCAATTATATAGCTAAATAGTGCATGAGAAAATTCTCTCACTAAATTCCTTACTTTATTCTTTTATGAATACACTATGTATAAAATAATGAGAGGCTTAAACGCCTCCCAACAACATGCATTATTTCCTATACAATTTCAGAATACAAGTCTATACATGCATTAATATGCAAACTGTTCTTTCAAATCAGTTATTCAAGAATTCTTTCTAATGGCCATGCATATTTCATATGCTTGCTGGGTTAGGTTATTGGGTTACAATTTATCATCTAGGCTAGTATGTTTTAAACCTGTCTATTAAATGAGTATTTTGTTCTGATTTTCTGTGAGAATGTTCCCAGAATTAATGCATAAAATAAATGCCTGAGTCAGCAGGATTCTGTGGTTTCTCATCTGGGGTGTTTGTAGACTAAACAAACTTTGAAGGCTGAAATAGTGCCTGCTCAGCATATGTTCTTTACCTGTCCTTACCACTGACTCTTATGGTGTAGGTCTTTCAAGTGCTCCAAGTCTGCTAAACTTGATGTTGATTCCAGCAATTTTGCTCTAAGTCTGCTAAACTTGATGTTGATTCCAGCAATTTTGCTCCTAGTCTGCTAAAACTTGATGCTGATTTCATCAATTTGGTTTTAATATCACAATTTATGCCTAATTTGCACTATGGATGAATTAATGCTAAAATCATTGTAAATAGCTCTTCCAATTTAACCTGTTCCTCAAACTTTCTATTAGCATGATTTAGCAGTGGCTTTCTTGTCTGTAATTTAATATCAGTCTTTGTTTTCATTACTTGTTGTACTATAAACACTAATCTAAATCATTGGCAAGGCACTTTATCACAGACATTGATATATTCAGCACTAGAGGATTGTAATATATTCATGCATAAAGGTCGAGGACCAGGTAAATTTGTACATCTTGCACTGAGTGGCATATGTATTTCTTATGATCTTCTAGTTAAGTAATATTGTTGCTCATTAACTGGTTGGTGTACCTGCTTTCAAAGATTTTGCAGCAATATATGAATATTTCTGGCCCAGTTCTGGTCCAGTTGTACACCAGTCCTGTGCTTATCTAGGTCTTGGTCAACATTCTTAAAATAAACTACACAAAATCTTACAATCAACTAAGACACAGAATTGTTAAAGTATCTACAGGATCAAAGCAGGTTTAGGTTATCTATAGATCTTTATTAATTACTTTTTAATTAATAATTTTATTAAGGACCAACATTTCGGCTTTCACCAAGCCTTCATTAGGGTACATTATAACAATGTGAACATGGATGATGTATATACATCATAACTTTCATCTGATGTTGCAAATTGCATTTGGTTGATATTAATGATTGTTATTTATCTCAGTTCCATTTGCTTGAAAGATTATAATTTGCTTGCAATATGCTTAATTTCATAGCTTGCTGAGTATTGCTGGCTGTGTAAATAAATAAGTACTCAAATATGTACTCACAAATTTGTGGGTTTGCCAATTTACCTTGAGAACTTCCTGTCTATATCATGTAGATAAATTTATTGTTTTTGTGAAATAATGTAATTAGCAGGCTTATATCAATTACATCATAATGATTCACAAACAAATAAGTCTTTATGGCATTCTCTTCTTAGCCTAGTGTTGCTAAATCACACTGAATCACACTGGTAAATCACACTGCTAAATCTACTGAAAAATTGCTAACAAATGTGAAAATGCGTGGTGGAAAAAGCCAGTTTGATTTAATCAGGGAGTGTGTGAAAAGACAAACACCACACATTTATTCAAAATAAACATAATCTCTCCAATGTAATCAAAGGGCCAGTGTTAAGAGGAAAAGATATACTCAGCAGAAATAAATTGTATAAAGTTTTTAACATTTTTTTTTGGAAACGTCTTTACACACCAAGTAGGCTTTTTGAAATCTGATGCTTAGGTTTTTGGTTCAAGAATTTTTATTTTCTTAAATGAAAGAACACCAGGCACCTGAAAGTGTCAGTTCTTTGTATCCAACAGTCCTCATTCTCCAGTGTTAATTTTACTTTATATTATCAATGCTGTTCAAACCACATTATTCAGGCCTGGTATTTTCCAGGCTTGTGCCTCATTTCAGGTTTTTGAATCCTGACTTTTTCTTCTCTCCTTATATTGAAAAGTTAAATTTCAGGCTTTGAAACAGGTTTGTTCAGGCTTGATAATGATTGCTAATTACAAGTCCTGATTATTACAAACAAGCGCAACAAGGTTGTGCCTTACTATATACTGAGATACAAAATTGTTGCATCGTAAAAGGGACGACATGGTTTTAAGTTTTCAGGCATAATCATTATATGCCTGTTACTTCAGGTTTTTGAGTGTACCTAACAGTCTGTTTACTTTATTTCCCTTATATAAGTGCAGGATTTCAGGTTTTTCAAATATTCTCATTTTCACTCATGCAGCTGCCATTTTTGATAAACTCATACAAATGTTATTAACTTATGAAATGATTTAACACAAAATCGTTAAGTATGATGTCACAAGTATGATGTCACAAAAAATTGCTCAGCATTGATAGCCATATCCGGTATTATTGGTGCTACTGTTGAAAATTTTAGATCAAAGTTATGACTGCATTGGTACAGCGTATTTTATATATATGTTTCTGGGAGAGCCTTATATCCTGCAACGGTGTATAATTTTATATTCTGTTACAGGGAGAGCCTGGAATCCCCGGTCGTCCTGGTGTGCCTGGTGGTGAAGGATTGGACGGTATTCCCGGTTTTAAAGGTCAGAAAGGTGAACCTGCACAGGGAGGAGAAGGAATTAAGGGACAAAAAGGAGAGCGTGGTTCCTCTGGTATTCCAGGTGTACCTGTAAGTTGATGTAACCTTTATTACCCTTTTTCAAGAATGCTAAATCAGATTTAAAGCCACTGTGATACGAATGCAGGTAATCACCTGTGTCATTCTTAACTTTAAAGAAAAAGTAAAAGAAGTATTGAAAAAAATGTCAAATTGAACAAATATTCATAGCCTAATTTATGTTGCTGAAATGATCAGACTAAACACCTTTAAAAAAGATGATAGAAAATTGTACAAGGAAGGCAGCACTCAATTTAAACAGCCGAGCACTGAAAACATAAAAACATTGAATACCACACTCAAGTTAAACAGCCGAGCACTGAAAACATAAAATATTGAATACCACACTAAAGTTAAACAGCCGAGCACTGAAAACATAAAAATATTGAATATGTACCACACTAAAGTTAAACAGCCGAGCACTGAAAACATAAAAACATTAAATACCACACTCAAGTTAAACAGCCGAGCACTGAAAACATAAAAACATTGAATACCACACTAAAGTTAAACAGCCGAGCACTGAAAACATAAAAACATTGAATACCACACTCAAGTTAAACAGCCGAGCACTGAAAACATAAAAACATTGAATACCACACTAACTCAGCACAATGCCCAACACACAACTGTATGAGAAATGAACTAAACCACTGTTATATTGTCATAAACAGTTTTTAACATGAAGTGTTCACTAGTGAGCTATAGAGAGAGTTCAGCTGTCCTACTAGATATAACTCAAATGACGTAAGAATCTAAAAATAAACTAACTCTTGGAGCTCTTCACCAAAACGAAAAGTTAAACTACAGTGTGAACAAACATGGCAGACTACAGGAATCGAAACGGTCGGTACGGCATTTATACATGATAAGAAATTGTCCGAGGTGTACCGATTAGAACTACAGCAACCCAGCCTCGCAGCGTGGTCGAACTTGAGTTGAGTCAAAAGGTCATATAACGTCATTAGGGTTGAAAGTCGACTCGTTTTGCTGCAACTCTAGTTAATCGAGTTTACCCTCGTAATTCAGCTGAACTCGCTCATAGTATTCTTATTTGGTATGTGATGTAATCCTCGACAAAAATTATAGTTTTTGTCATCTATGGAAATTAACTTTCAGGGACAAAATGGACAAGATGGAGAACCTGGTTTATCTGGAGAGTTGGGACCACCTGGTTACCCGGTATGTACATTTCTTAAATATGCTATCAAATCATTTTTAACTCAGGGTTGTCAATATTCCTGATTAATCTGGAATTCTGGATTTATTTATCCTGAAAGAGCCATGATTTCTGGCCAAAATAAAAATTATTTGATTAGTTATTAAGTAAGTAAGTAAGTAACAACTTTATTTATAGTGGATAACATATTTGGCAGAGCCAGTTTACAATATGGTCACTAGATTAAAATATCTCAAGAAAAGAAAAGTTCGTCCAGGCTTGTTCTCCTTAATAAGCGGACAGATTTCAATGAAACTTCACATGAATAGTTCGGTACCATGCCTTGTTGTGCAAATTGTCAGGAATATAAGGTTGGGTGATGTTTGCTGGAGGTGTTCATACATTTTTTTGCCAAAAACTCTTCTAGTTTTCATTGATTTCATGGATAGACTTTACCATGGATAGACTTTACCACAAAATCAAACCCCCACAGATTATTCTCATCCAAAATCCAAGTTTTTAAATCCATAAATTATGATCCTACAATTCACTATTGGTAAACATCACAGAACACAGTTTGTATTATGTTGTCAAAATTATGCCTGCATTTTGTAATTATGCTGAAATGCTTACATTTTAAAACTATACTGAATTGCTAACATTTTAAACTTATACAACACTTACATTTTTGAATTATACTGAAATGCTTACAATTTAGAACTTTTTACTGAAAATTGATATTGTATTACATTTCTTCTATTCCAAGGGCGCCAAAGGTACTTCCGGCAAGCCTGGTCCAAAAGGAAACATGGGAGTCGGATACAAACCTGAAAAGGGAATGAAAGGTGACCGAGGGCCGAGAGGTATCGCTGGTCCACCAGGAACTACCAACAATCTACCATTCACAAACACTAACATTTCTTTAATAGGTAAATACACTCTCACAATCATTGTCTTTCTTCCAGAAATGAGAGGCCTCAGTGACATACAAGTGTAGTTTTAGAGAGTAGTGACATACAAGTGTTGTTTTAGAGAGTAGTGACATACAAGTGTAGTTTTAGAGAGTAGTGACATACAAGTGTTGTTTTAGAGAGTAGTTACATACAAGTGTAGTTTTAGAGAGTAGTGACCTACAAATGTTGTTTTAGAGAATAGTTACCTACAAATGTTGTTTTAGAGAGTAGTGACCTATAAATGTTGCTACAAATGTTGTTTTAGAGAGTTGTGACATACAAGTGTTGTTTTAGAGAGTAGTGACCTACAAATGTTGTTTTAGAGAGTAGTGACCTACAAATGTTGTTTTAGAGAGTAGTGACATACAAGTGTAGTTTTAGAGAGTAGTGACATACAAGTGTTGTTTTAGAGAGTAGTTACATACAAGTGTAGCTTTAGAGAGTAGTGACATACAAGTGTAGTTTTAGAGAGTAGTGACATACAAGTGTTGTTTTAGAGAGTAGTTACATACAAGTGTAGCTTTAGAGAGTAGTGACATACAAGTGTAGTTTTAGAGAGTAGTTACATACAAGTGTAGTTTTAGAGAGTAGTTACATACAAGTGTAGTTTTAGAGAGTAGTGACATACAAGTGTAGTTTTAGAGAGTAGTGACATACAAGTGTAGTTTTAGAGAGTAGTTACATACAAGTGTAGTTTTAGAGAGTAGTTACATACAAGTGTAGTTTTAGAGAGTAGTTACATACAAGTGTTGTTTTAGAGAGTAGTGACATACAAGTGATGTTTTAGAGAGTAGTTACATACAAGTGTAGTTTTAGAGAGTAGTGACATACAAATGTAGTTTTAGAGAGTAGTGACATACAAGTGTAGTTTTAGAGAGTAGTTACATACAAGTGTTGTTTTAGAGAGTAGTGACCTAAAAATGTAGTTTTAGAGAGAAGTGACCTACAAATGTAGTTTTAGAGAGTAGTGACGTACAAATGTAGTTTTAGAGAGTAGTGACCTACAAATGTTGTTTTAGAGAATAGTTACCTACAAATGTTGTTTTAGAGAGTAGTGACCTATAAATGTTGCTACAAATGTTGTTTTAGAGAGTTGTGACATACAAGTGTTGTTTTAGAGAGTAGTGACCTACAAATGTTGTTTTAGAGAGTAGTGACCTACAAATGTTGTTTTAGAGAGTAGTGACATACAAGTGTAGTTTTAGAGAGTAGTGACATACAAGTGTTGTTTTAGAGAGTAGTTACATACAAGTGTAGCTTTAGAGAGTAGTGACATACAAGTGTAGTTTTAGAGAGTAGTTACATACAAGTGTAGTTTTAGAGAGTAGTTACATACAAGTGTAGTTTTAGAGAGTAGTGACATACAAGTGTAGTTTTAGAGAGTAGTGACATACAAGTGTAGTTTTAGAGAGTAGTTACATACAAGTGTTGTTTTAGAGAGTAGTTACATACAAGTGTAGTTTTAGAGAGTAGTTACATACAAGTGTTGTTTTAGAGAGTAGTGACATACAAGTGATGTTTTAGAGAGAAGTTACATACAAGTGTAGTTTTAGAGAGTAGTGACATACAAGTGCAGTTTTAGAGAGAAGTGACCTACAAATGTAGTTTTAGAGAGTAGTGACGTACAAATGTAGTTTGAGAGAGTAGTGACATACAAGTGTAGTTTTAGAGAGTAGTTACATACAAGTGTTGTTTTAGAGAGTAGTGACCTACAAATGTAGTTTTAGAGAGAAGTGACCTACAAATGTAGTTTTAGAGAGTAGTGACATTCAAGTGTTCTTTTAGAGAGTAGTGACCTACAAATGTTGTTTTAGAGAGTAGTGACCTACAAATGTTGTTTTAGAGAATAGTGACCTACAAATGTTGTTTTAGAGAGTAGTGACCTATAAACGTTGCTACAAATGTTGTTTTAGAGAGTTGTGACATACAAGTGTTGTTTTAGAGAGTAGTGACCTACAAATGTTGTTTTAGAGAGTAGTTACATACAAGTGTAGTTTTAGAGAGTAGTTACATACAAGTGCAGTTTTAGAGAGTAGTTACATACAAGTGTAGTTTTAGAGAGTAGTTACATACAAGTGTTGTTTTAGAGAGTAGTTACATACAAGTGTAGTTTTAGAGAGTAGTGACATACAAATGTTGTTTTAGAGAGTAGTGACATACAAATGTTGTTTTAGAGAGTAGTGACCTACAAATGTTGTTTTAGAGAGTAGTGACCTATAAACGTTGCTACAAATGTTGTTTTAGAGAGTTGTGACATACAAGTGTTGTTTTAGAGAGTAGTGACCTACAAATGTTGTTTTAGAGAGTAGTTACATACAAGTGTAGTTTTAGAGAGTAGTTACATACAAGTGCAGTTTTAGAGAGTAGTTACATACAAGTGTAGTTTTAGAGAGTAGTTACATACAAGTGTTGTTTTAGAGAGTAGTTACATACAAGTGTAGTTTTAGAGAGTAGTGACATACAAATGTTGTTTTAGAGAGTAGTGACATACAAATGTTGTTTTAGAGAGTAGTGACCTACAAATGTTGTTTTAGAGAGTAGTGACATACAAGTGTAGTTTTAGAGAGTAGTGACATACAAGTGCAGTTTTAGAGAGTAGTTACATACAAGTGTAGTTTTAGAGAGTAGTTACATACAAGTGTTGTTTTAGAGAGTAGTTACATACAAGTGTAGTTTTAGAGAGTAGTGACATACAAGTGTAGTTTTAGAGAGTAGTTACATACAAGTGTAGTTTTAGAGAGTAGTTACATACAAATGTTGTTTTAGAGAGTAGTACTCAATTGCAAAAAGTGTGGTCAGTGATGCAACTGAAAAATCAACTGATTTTCTGCAACACTGACTGCAAATAAGTTATTATAAGCAACTATCAGGAAAACATGTATGGTCAATGGTATCATTAATAATACACATGATAGTCACCACGATTAATTCTAAGAGGTTAATGCAGGGCTGATATTTATAAAGCTTAGTAGAAAACTAAGAATTTACTTCAAATCTTAAATTTTTTTCTAGTGTATTAGCTTAATAATATCAGCCAGATTATTGATTCTTTACAAAGATTTTAGGCATTTTGTAGAGAGGTGCGAGAATCACTTTTGAAGTATGGGCTATTCTTCAATTTACGAGAAATATGTACATCACAATTTTTAACAATCACGTATTTGATGACCATAAACAATAACTGCATTTATTACTTAATGTACACTAGCATGGGTATTAATACTAGTTAATTACCAATCACAACTCAAGGGCAAATAGGGTCAATGGTCAAAGAAGTTGAAATTATATTTTTATTTGAAAAAAATGACATAATTATGTAGGATATTTCTTAACTACATAATTTATGTATTCTCTTGTATTGTGATGGTGTAGGTGCTAAGGGTGATATTGGAATGAAGGGTGCGAAGGGCGAGCCAGGACCAGATGGACCCAGAGGATACCAAGGAGTGCAAGGACTTGATGTAAGTGCTTAGATACATGTTGTTGTTGTTGTTTACATTTAACTCTGCTTAAACCCTTCCCTCCATAGATACATCTATTCATATCCCTATACCCTGTTCAGTCAGGGGTTCAATTTGACTCGGGACCCTTGAAATTTCCAAAAAGCCACATTTTGATCCTCAAAAATCATTGGTATTTGGCCTATAAAATAATATAATTTATTCAAAAGAATCAAAATGACAGTTCATCTTTTATAAATGCTACAATTTAACATCTGATTAGGTCTCAAATTAGTAATGGTTTATTTAAAAACAAAACCAATTTGTAATGTCGACTAGATAGATATATAATTTTAATTTAGTTAAAGTTGATCTAACTTGTATGTTTTATTTATTTAGGGTCGTATTGGAGAACCCGGTATGGTTGGTGAGAAGGGAGTTCCAGGTATTGCTGGACCTAGGGTATGTTAATTCTTTTTGTATTTATATAAAAAAGATAAAAAAGATGATAGAAAATCAGACTGGGAAGGCAGCACTCAACTTTAACAGCTGAGCACAGAAAACATAAAAACATCACATACCACAATTACACGGCACAATGCCCAACACATCACTGAACAAGAAAAGGAACTTAACCGCTGACAGATCATGTTTCTATATAAACCAAGTATGTTTCCTAAGTCATCTTGTTGTAAACAAAGTACAGTGAAGTGTTACCTATAGACCACATCAATATTTAGACCACAATTTTCTGGTCAATATTCACTATTCTGCTCATTATTTAATCTCAATATTAAGACCCAACTCAATAATGAGACCAAAGGCAGCCGTTTGGACATGTTACCAGAAACTTTTTATATGCCTGTAATATTTGTTTCGCGTTCGTATGTTTATGATACTGATTGTTAATATATTTCAGGGTAAACAAGGCTTGCCCGGTATTCCTGGATTTACTGGACCTAAGGTAAGTTTCTTTACATCTCTTTATAATATACGTTATATATCAGGGGCCCTAATCTGGAAATCCGGAATTGCAGCATTAGGAAGATCTTTTCTGCACAAAAGTTTTTTGATGAAAAAATTCAAAGAATAGACAAAGTTATGGTCATTTGAAGTTAGTTAAGGTGTAGGAATGTGTGCTAATGGCATCCAAAACAGATTTGCAACTCGTTTTCAGGATTGGGCATTATGCCTCAGTAGAAGCCCTGATGTATACACATACCCGTACTTGTTCTAATAAAATCTTAATGAACTACTCAACTTACAGACCACTTTAAGTATTTTAGGTCATATAGAGTCTGTTGCCTAATCAAACAGCTACCAAAAAGCAATATTAAGCACTTTCCTATGTATATACAAAAACAGGCTACCAACGAGCAGTTTATTTTTTGTTATCGGGGAGCATTCGATGATAACATACTTTTTCTCAGTACTTTGCTAGGGGAGTGCTAAAGTTAAGTTTAGCATGAAAAAGCTTTATAATCACGGGCCACTGTTCTTCCAAGGTTACTTCCACTTCCAGGGTTGTTTTATGATGCATGACATATGTTTTAGTCTGATATGTGACATGTTTTCTCTTGTTGTTGTTAGGGTGATCAAGGTATGGATGGTTTACCTGGTTTATCTGGACTACCTGGTATGAAGGGAGAACGAGGTTTGTCTGGTGACAATGGAAATATTGGTCCAAGAGGTCCACAGGGACCCCCAGGTGTAAGTATTGGTTTTATCTGAGTGCTCTAATGTCTCGGACAATATGTCCTCTTTTCATTGACATGGAAATTGTGGGTTTATTATATAGCATACAGTAGTGGGGTGACACAGCGGTTGTGTGGGCGACGCTTTTGACTACGGATTAAGAGGTCCCCGGTTCGAATCTCGACTCGAGCACTTGGATACTTCTGAACTGGTTGGTAACCCAGTGGTAGTCTCACATGTATCAGTGCTATACACTGAGCACATTAAAGAACCATGGTATAATCAGGATTGCACGATTTATTAGTGATGTTTTTAATATAAAGCTGATCATATCTGTTTACTTTAATAATTTGTGAAACAAATTTGGCAGCAGTAATGATCAAACCGATGCATGTTTGTAAACATCACATTATCCTAGGCACACCATAAGACCTTGCTACAGGGCAAGCAAGACCTTGCTGCTGGTCAAGCATTGAATAAACAAGATGATCATTAGCATCTCCTACATGCTAACATTTTTACTTATGTATTTAGGGACCTGGTGGCGGCGATGGTGAACCAGGAGAGCCTGGTCCTCCGGGTCCTCGTGGACCCAATGGTGATGACGGACTTCCTGGTTTACCTGGAGTTCGTGGTGAGCCCGGAGTGCAGGGACCTCGTGGTGGACCTGGTATTCCCGGACCCCCTGGACCACAGGGACTCGATGGAGACAAAGGAGACAAGGGTGACATTGGTTTACGAGGTATGTACGATCATTTCTGACTTTATACAGTCAAGGTCTGTAGCCATACTGCAGCAAAACAATGAAAATTTAGAAAAGACCCAACATAAAAGCAGGCACTTTTCTTAAATAAAATGAGCGCTTATAAAAAAACTCTTGAAAATATTAATTTTGCTTCCATATATTTTTGCCTCTGGATACGGCCCTACAGTTAGTTCAATGAGAATGAAAACATTATGTGCAGATTTTTGTCAGTGATGTCAGGCATAAGTCATTGTTAAGAAATCAGTTTATTATTGAATTGAGTCTCCTGCAGAAATACTTGGAATGTAAAACAACGTTTCTTCACCTTAGAATGATCAGGGCCAGTCTCGCTCTTTGTTTGAATGCAGATAAGCCCTTTTCATTCTTAAGTAATGTAATTTTGTTTGTGATTTATTTGTTAGTGTGAAAGACTGCTGGAGCCTTTGTGTATAAAATAATAAAGATAATATTTGTTTAACTGGGGTGTAAATTTTCCTGTCCTGATTTATCATTCCGAAATAGCAATGGCTTCTGACCAAAATAAAAGTGATTTGATGAATATAACTTAGGAAATGGCAAAGTTATGGTAATTTTAATCTGCTTTGAATGATTTTACTTAATACAAACTGAGTTAATTATGGAAACAATCTCATTGAAGGCCTAGCTCTTCTTCGACCACATACTATTTTCGTGATTTTTAATTTCGCCCTGTTGATATCCCTGGTTAAAGTAATACTGGTAATTGATTTTCTTACAGGATTCCCCGGTCTTGATGGTCTACCTGGCAATTCTGGATACCCAGGTGCTAAGGGAGAGAGAGGATACAAAGGTGGACCAGGTCTATCAATCCCAGGTGAACCAGGTGTCCCAGGAGAGCCCGGTCGTGATGGATTACATGGATCCAAGGGTGAATCTGGTCCAAGAGGTTTACCTGGTCTCCCAGGAAACTCATCAGTTGGAAGGCCAGGATTGCCTGGACTTAAGGGAGAGAATGGACCCCGTGGTAATCCCGGTCTTGATGGCTTACCTGGTCTACCAGGTAGAGACGGTGGCAAGGGTGATGTAGGTGGATCGTGCAATTTCTGCCAGAATGGTCGTAAGGGAGAAAAGGGCGAGGCTGGTTTAACTGGACAACCTGGACTTCAAGGTGAACGTGGTTATGGTGGACCTAAGGGTGACAAGGGAGAATCAGGTCTCGATGGGCTTCCTGGACCTCAAGGTCAAGATGGTATACCAGTGAGTATATTCTCTATACATGTTGTCATTTCTTTGACTGCATTTGGTGTTATGTCATTTTATTGATTACACAATTTGGTGTTATGTCATTTTATTGATTACACAATTTGGTGTTATATCATTTTATTGACTGACTACACAATGTGGTGTAATGTCATTTTATTCACTACACAATTTGGTGTTATGTCATTTTATTCACTACACAATTTGATGTTACATTTTGTATGTCATTTTATTGACTACACAATTTGGTGTTGTGTCATTTTATTCACTACACAATTTGGCGTTATGTCATTTTATTGACTTCACTTCATGTTACAACTGTATGTTATTTTCTTGACTGAACATTTGGTGCCTCCTGGTATGTCATCTTTTTAACTTCACTAGCACATTTTTGGTATTTCAAATATCATCTGATCGCGATCTACCTCATACATTCAGGGAAGAAAAGTGTGAAAATATTTCATGCACATGCCTGAACTAAAGGTTTGAGAGTGCCAAAAAAGGTCTGTTTTTCTTTATTTTCCCTATATAAATTGTCAATTTTTGTGGATTTTAGGTTTTTCACAATTTCAAATTTCACCTATGGAAGTGTTGACAAAATGGTCTGTTGTCTTTGTATTCCCATGTATATTGAAAATTTTCCAGGATTTCAGGATTTTCAAACTTTTACCCATGTTGTTAATCTTGTAGGGTTTCCAAGGTGAGAGAGGAGTCCCAGGTGAGCCAGGTGCTCCCGGTGAGGATGCATATGTTCCAATCAATATTGCAAGACGTAAGTATTCATCAGGTTTTCGTGGTTTTAAGTTTTCAGGTATATACCTGATTTCAGGTTTTTGAGTTAACAAAAAAGTCAGTTTTTCTTTCTTGACATCAATTGACAATTTTATAGGATTTCGGTTTATTCAGAATTTTTTATTGCACCCATGTGCATGGGTGCATGTTTTGCATGTGGTATATACCTGATTTCAGGTTTTTGAGTGTGCTTACAAGTTTGTTTTTCTTTTTTTTCACTATATGAATTTGACATTTCTTTCATAATTTGTGTGGTAGGATATATGACATGATTGTGATCTTTGTATATCTGATATATTTCAGCACCCAAGGGTGAGCCAGGTTTACCTGGATTGACTGGTATGCCTGGAGAGAAAGGTGTACGTGGACCAAATGGACAACGCGGTGACAATGGATTCGCTGGCATTGAAGGTGAAAAGGTGAGTGACCGATTGGATCCTGAAGAGACTAGAATATATTTTATTCTCAATGGGCAAGTTCAGATGGAACGCAAGTTCGATCTAGGTAGACTCCAGTTCCATTCGAACGCATTTGGTTTCTACACTTTTTGTGCCTTCACCACTGAAGAATCTAACTTTTCAGGGTTTTTTCAGACAATTTCTTGGTTTACAGTAATTGCTCATTATTCTCAATATATTATATGCACGATATTTATAATGTATTAATTTAAAACAAGTTATAAGCATTTTCTCGTTTATTTATTGATCATCCCCCCTGTAAAGTCAAAGTTTTATTACAAGCACACTATGCTGTGGTCAGAATTAATGGCATTATGTGTTATTGATCACCCCTCGTGTAAAGTCAAAGTTTTATTACAAACACACTGTGCTGTGGTCAGAATGAATTACGTTATGTACAAAAAACAAAGTCTGTGACAATTACTTTGTGAATATTTCAGGGAGATGCAGGATTTGCTGGTCTATCAGGTCGCCCAGGAGAACCTGGTGTACCTGGTCTGTCTGGAGCTAAGGGAGAACCAGGATATGGAATGCCAGGATTGCCAGGAGAAAATGGTGACCCTGGAATGCCCGGATTGCCCGGTCTACCAGGAATGAAGGGCGACAAGGGTATCCCCGGTAAGCCGCCTAGTTTTAAAATATATTTGGACAGAAATGAAAATGGTCTCACTAAACTGAATTGAACGTGAATGTCTCAGGCAAACTTAGTATACCTTGTGTATATACATAAGTGGCCTCCATAGCTGAATGGTTAGTGCGCTTGCCGTCTTATCTGGTGACCTGGTTTCAAATCAGGGTGGAGGCACTCTTATGCCGGCCATTTTTCAGCAGAAAGCTGACTGGCAAAATAAGGCCATGCTTGGCATTTTAGAAAAAAAACTAAACAAAAAAACTTAGTATACCTTGTAGTTTTAAATTAAAGCTCTTGCCAACTTGGTATAGTTAACTCTGTATAGTTTAAGTGACTTAAACCTTTAGCCAACTTGTTATGTAAATAATAATATCTACACTTTTGATTTACTCTCATTTCATTATGTGCATACTATATCATAATGAAGTCAGACCAGGTTTCAGAATGTTGCATTTTCAATACTGCATACTGTAAAATCACTATTTTTCGAGGGAGTTGCATTTTGTTGATTTTGTTGTTTAAAACTCGACCACGAAATATAATGCCCACGATTTATCGAACTCCCAAATCGAAAAAATGTGATTTTACAGTACCATATAAACAGATAGTGTAATTGGAGGAATAAGTTTAATCATTGTGCCCACCAAGAGTTGTAATTGGAGGAATAAGTTTAATCATTGTGCCCACCAAGAGTTGTTGGTTTATGTTATATGTTTTGTTTCTACGCCAGGTGAAACCCGCTTTATTGGAGACGAACTGAAGGGAGAAAAGGGAGACCGAGGTCAAGCTGGTCCCCCGGGTCTTCCAGGTTATGATGGACTCCCAGGTATGAAAGGAGAGGCTGGAAACCCAGGTCTACCCGGTTTAGATGGACTGCCCGGACCCAGTGGACCTAAAGGTTATGATGGTCGCCCAGGAGAATCCGGACCCAGAGGTAAAATAAAAAAGAGCAATGCTGGGACACAAAGGGGACAGTAGGGGAACGATGACCCTCATATGTTCTAAATCAATAGTAGTAAACATGTATATGAGGGTTATGAATCTGTTATTGACTCCTTCTGTGGGACCAGAACTTTTAATGCTTTATGTTAATATATTTTCCAAAGGTTTGGAATTCACCAGATTTCTGTTTAAATGAAGTTGTTGTCAGTCTGTGCCACAGATTGGATTCTTTCTTTCAGGTCATAAATATTGTGTATTTGTAGGTATCAGCAAAGATCTAAAAACTGTATTTTTGATCTGTGGTATCAAACCAAACCACTTTTTTCTCAGTGTAAGACACAAATTGGTTGGACTTGATTTACAGGCCATTTGGTATGATTGTTGGAACCCAGCTTCAAACACATAACAGAAAAGAAGTTCTCATTTTTGTACTAATCTATCAAATTACGCACTTATTGAAATTTTTTATTGCCAAACGGGTTTGGACCCAATATTAAACATTGCAGGAATGAGTTTTTATACTGTTTATTTTTTCTAGGATTGCCCAGAACCAATATTAAATGTTGCAGGTATTGAGTTTTTATACTATTTATCTATTCCAGGATTGCCCGGACCACGTGGTGAGAAGGGAGAGGTCGGACCTGGTGGATTACCAGGATTTGATGGACCTAATGGAGAATCTGGACTCTCTGGTTTACCCGGCATGATTGGTAATATATTTAATTGCTCTATACAATATGATTAACTTAAAAAAATATATATATTATAATATTTCAAAGATATATTTAAGATTTATTAAGAATATGTAAGAGTGTTTCTTTTTCTTTTTATGCTTCCATCTTTGTTGAGGAGGTATATTGCTTTACACATGTCAGTTGGTCGGTTTGTCAGTCGGTAGACCAAATGGTTTCCATTCAATAACTCGAGAATGCTTTGCCCTAGGATCCTCAAATTTTACATGGAGGTTGGTCATCAACAGTAAATGACTCCTATTGATTTTGAGGTCTGTTATCAAAGGTCAAGGTGTTTGTGACATTTACCATTTCTGACTATTGGGCTGCCATGGGGGCATACATGTTTTAAAAAATCTCTTGTATTATTCTTATTATACTTCCGATAATGGATATTTTTTATATAAACATTTTGTTTCCCACTATATTTAATGTTAAAATTATACTTCCCACTGCATCTAAAAAACCATGATAGTTATTTACGAAGGTACTTAAAATAGTGTAATTCTAACTTATATATGCATTCAGCGTAAGTTTAGTGTAATTCTAACTTATATATGCATTCAGCGTAAGTTTAGTGTAATTCTAACTTATATATGCATTCAGCGTAAGTTTAGTGCAAATGCATTTTAGAAAAGTTATTTCCATAAATTTGAATGTCACTTAAATTCATAGCACATTGCACCGACCGTAAACCTTAATTTCAAATACTATCTGATATTACAGGTGAGAAAGGAGAGTCTGGTATCCCTGGTAACGCTGTTGTCGGACCTAAGGGAGAGCCAGGACGTGCTGGTGAACCAGGTATTCCAGGAGTGCCTGGACGAAAGGGGGAAAGAGGTAACAATTTATAATACAGTCCAATGATTCGTTGAATACATGGGTCCAAGTTTTCAGATATACACTTGATTTCAGATTTTTGCGTGCACCAAAAAGTCGTGTTCCTCTTTATTTTCTCTATAGAAATTCACAAATTTTCAGGTTTCTCAGAATTTCTAACTTCCACCCATGAAAATAGCAAATTTTATACCTAATGGGAAAATAATGATGTATTTCAGTAAAACCTCATGTTGCAACCAACTCGATAATACAACCAACTCAATATTTAGTCCCGAATTTTTCTCTGTGTAAATCAATGGTTGCCTAACTGAATAATGCGGGCAACTCGATATTGCGTAATGCGACCACTTATTTGGTCCGATCAATCGATAAAGTCAGACAATCTAACATCTATGATTGACTTACAGGTTATGATGTTTGTAACTGAGGTTTCACTGTAATACTTAGTCATGGTATAAAGTATAAAGTCAATTATTTTCGTGGGGATCAAATTTTGTAGATTTTGGCAAATTCCAATTTTTTACGGGGTTGTAATTTCATGGATTACAAAACATGAAAAGTGAACCCCTTGTTCCATATTAGAGGTGGTATTTGGGGGGGGGGGTCAATTATTCATGCAGATTAGATTTGAACTACGAAAATCAACAAAAGTTAAACCCTTTACGAAAAACATTTATTTTACAGTGATTCATATTTTTATGGCCAATGCTCAACATCTTTCTTATGTATTCTAGGTATGTCTGGACTTGATGGTCTACCGGGAATGAAGGGAAACAGTGGTTATGATGGTAGCCCAGGTATTGATGGGCTCCCTGGTATGAAAGGAGAACCGGGACCTCTTGGACCAAGAGGATTGTCAGGGCCATCAGGAGAACGTGGACTTCCTGGCTTGCCTGGTATGTGGCCCTTTACTTTAACTTTCCATACTTTTGATTATGCCACTTATAACTTGAAAAATATTTAAGTTACAGATCCCAAACTAAATAGGAAATGTTCATCAACATGTGTACTTGTGCATCTACATATTTTGATTCAGATTTAGTCCGTATTAATAGAGTTACTGTCCTTGAAATGATGAGATTATGCTTGTGTTGCACATAACTCAATGATTATGTGTTTTACAGTTGCCTAACTTACTGGTAATAGGAATAAAAGTGAACATAATTATGCAGTTGCACATCTATGTATTTTGATTCAGATTCATCCCTTATTAACAGAGTTACAGCCCTTGAAATTATGAAATTTCAATTTATCTTGACATAGTATACATGTAGATGTTTAAAATATAGATTTAGTAACTTGCCCAAGTGCAACCAATATATCAAGGGTTATTATGGATTTTCTTAGATAAAAAGGTTACTGTTTGCTATCTTCGTAGCCTGAACACTGTATTTCATGAACAGGGGTCCTACAATTCAGGAATAATCCGGAAATTCGGATTATTTCACTAGAAGGATGAAAGTTGTTTGATGCAAAAAATTCATAGAATTGACAAAGTTATGGTCATTTGAAACTTCCTAAGCTGAATTTTTACAAGAGAATCATGTTTGAACCAAGTATTGGTGTGCTACTGGCATCTGAAACTGACTTGCGACTCATTTTCAGGATTGATCATTATTTCTCAGTAGACCCCCTGCATGAAGTAATCATCTTATCATACTATATGTGTATATGTTCCTCTTTTATTGCTAACCGATGTGTATCCCTTTTAGGTGATGTTGGGTTAAAGGGTGAAGCAGGATTATCAGGCTTGCCAGGATTACAAGGACGTAAAGGTGACGGTGGTGAGCCAGGATTGCCAGGTCGGGATGGTCTACCAGGATTGGACGGATCTCCAGGAATAAGAGGACCTGATGGAGAAAATGGTTTACCAGGATTGGCAGGTAATGTTCACTTTACATTATTACTTTGATATGATTAATTACCTTATGAACCAGTCTAACTTTTAGTCATTGTAAACCAGTCTTACTATAAGTCATTGTGAACCAGCCCTTGCTATAAGTCATTGTGAACCAGCCCTTACTATAAGTCATTGTGAACCAGCCCTTACTATAAGTCATCGTGAACCAGCCCTTACTATAAGTCATTGTGAACCAGCCCTTACTATAAGTCATTGTAAACCAGTCTTACTATAAGTCATTGTAAACCAGTCTTACTATTAGTCATTGTGAACCAGTCTTACTATAAGTCATTGTAAACCAGCCCTTACTATAAGTCATTGTGAACCAGTCTTACTATTAGTCATTGTAAACCAGTCTTACTATAGGACATTGTGAACCAGTCTTACTATTAGTCATTGTGAACCAGTCTTACTATAAATCATTGTGAACCAGTCTTACTATAAGCCATTGTGAACTAGTCTTACTATAAGTAATTGTGAACCAGTCTTACTATAAGTCATTGTGAACCAATCTTACTATAAGTTATTGTGAACCAGTCTTACTGTCATTGTAAACCAGCCCTTACTATAAGTCATTGTAAACCAGTCTTACTATAAGTCATTGTGAACCAGTTTTACTGTTAGTCATTGTGAACCAGTCTTGCTATAAGCCACTTTGAACCAGTGATACTATTGGTCATAATGAATCAGTCAAACTTTTGGCCAATGCTGAGCAGTGTTGCTATTATATCTAAAAACATAATATCAAATTGGACTGGACCGAAACAAAAAATAACAACCACTCATGGTTTAACCATGAGTGGTTTTTATTAACAATTCCCTATGGAATAATATCAGAGTTTCAAAAAATAACAGTGAACAAGTTCATAGCTCTGCATAAAAGTGGCTCCTGGCTCCTGTAACAGACTTACTACTGGTCAGTGTTGATGTAACAGACTTACTACTGGCCAGTGTTGATGTAACAGACTTACTACTGGTCAGTGTTGATGTAACAGACTTACTACTGGCCAGTGTTGATGTAACAGACTTACTACTGGCCAGTGTTGATGTAACAGACTTACTACTGGTCAGTGTTGATGTAACAGACTTACTACTGGTCAGTGTTGATGTAACAGACTTACTACTGGTCAGTGTTGATGTAACAGACTTACTACTGGCCAGTGTTGATGTAACAGACTTACTACTGGTCAGTGTTGATGTAACAGACTTACTACTGGTCAGTGTTGATGTAACAGACTTACTACTGGTCAGTGTTGATGTAACAGACTTACTACTGGTCAGTGTTGATGTAACAGACTTACTACTGGTCAGTGTTGATGTAACAGACTTACTACTGGTCAGTGTTGATGTAACAGACTTACTACTGGTCAGTGTTGATGTAACAGACTTACTACTGGTCAGTGTTGATGTAACAGACTTACTACTGGCCAGTGTTGATGTAACAGACCTACTACTGGCCAGTGTTGAGAGCAGTGGAACTATGCATCTTTGTTATAATCATATTGGTTGTTATTAACCATTAGTTGTTTGAGATATTTAGATTTTCAGTGTATGTTGTGTTGAGTGTACACTAGTGTTCACATTGTGCTCACTTGTGCTATATATAATGATGTATATTGTATGATGTTTCAGGTAATAAGGGTGACCAAGGTGTGATTGGTTTCCCTGGTGAACCTGGTCGTGATGGGTTACCAGGGTTACCCGGATCAAGTGGTTTGAAGGGAGAGTCAGGATTACCAGGACTTAATGGTGAACCAGGAGTTCCAGGCAGAGGAGGTGAGATATAATATTGTCCATTTACTGACCTCTCTAAAGTTTCCCATTGTCTTTCATATATCACAATTCTGGTACAGATCACAGGCCCGTAGAAATGCTGAGCCACAACAAGGTGGTTGCCTCCGTGAAAATTTGAAAAATTACCAAAATAAGAATGCTTTTAAACGAAAAAAATACCTCAAATAGACCCTAGAAAATATTTGCCCCAGTGCTTATTTGTCTCTGGATACGACCCTGAGATCAGCATGTGATCAATTCTTAAGTAATATAAGTAAAACATGTTAATGGGAACCTGTGAGTTCCATTGGAACAAAGGATATGCTCGTGTTCTTGAATCTTGGCCGACCTGGCCCCGATCTCTCAAAGCATCTCAAGTAGAAATCTCAACTCAAATTGAGATTTCATTAAGTCAAGAGCATAAATTTGAGATCATTCTTAAAGGTCTTGTTTTGTGGTGCCAGCTTTGAGTCTGGCATCCTATGGAAATTATCTCAAAGACACATGACAGTATTTGAGAATAATCTTGAATCAGATTGAGATGCTTCGGGAGATCGCGGCCTGATATTATGAGGATGATTTCAGGACTAGTTAACCCAGGCTTAGACTTTTATGAGTGGGTGAAATACCATCTATTGAACTTTAAATGTCTGGTTGGATGTCTGTCACAAAGCCTGCACTTGTTCTCCTTAACCATTGTTTGGATTTCAATGAAATGTGGCATGAGTTCTTAGTACCAAGCGTACTTGAGCATTTTGTCAGGAATTTTAGGTCTGATTATTATTATCTATGTTATGGCCCTTTGTGGGAGCCATATGTTTATGCATAAAAAACCCTTCCAGTTATATGTAAATTTTTCAGTTGATCATTTACTGCCAAAGTGGTATCTAGCTATCTATCTATTTATAGTGCATCACCTCCTTATTATATCGGGTATTATGTGCAAGTGCGCGGATATTATGTGCAGGTGTGCAGGCATTATGTGCATGTGCGCGGATATTATGTGCAGGTGTGTGGGTATGTGAATGTGCGCTGTGACGTGTGATCATTGATGTTTTAAGTTTTAAATAAATCTCTATTTTAGGTATGAAGGGTGACGCTGGATTACCAGGATTGAATGGTTTGGATGGATCTGCTGGTTTGCCAGGTCGCGATGGAACGACAGGAGAACCAGGTCCTGGAGGACTTGATGGTATCCCCGGAGAACGCGGTCTTGATGGTAAGTTATATATACATACACTATTCCAGTTCAATTTTTCATCTTTTCCCTTTTGTTCATTATATTTATCCTAGATAGGAACAATTCAACAACAACACATGTTTACATTAACTTCTTTATCTTCAACATTTTGTCACTACCCTAACTTCAGGACAAATTCTGTGTTGGCATTTGTGTTGTACGGACACATCAAGTTAATCATTGTGTTGTATGGACACATAAAGTTAATCATTGTGTTGTATGGACACATCTAGTTAATAATGTGTTGTATGGACACATCTAGTTAATAATGTGTTGTATGGACACATCTAGTTAATAATGTGTTGTATGGACATATCTAGTTAATCATGTGTTATGTGGTACTTACAGGTAATCCAGGTTTACCAGGTATGAAAGGTGACTCTGGAGGACCAGGTATTGGATTACCAGGAGAGAGGGGATTCCCGGGAGAGCCAGGACGTGATGGTCTCGATGGTTTACCCGGACAGAGCGGACTCAAGGGTGAACCTGGTGTCCCTGGATTCCCAGGAATGAAAGGATTAGATGTAAGTCACTTCATCATAGCTCAGTGGTTAGCGCGCTTGCCGACTAATCTGGTGACCCAGATTAATATCCCGGTAGAGACACACAAATGCCTGCCATATTTCAGCAGAAAGCTGATCTGGCAGAAAAGGCTATGCTTGGCATTTTTAAAATTTGTCTTATTTAATAATTTTCCAACATAAGTTCTCCATGGTGTAGCTGTTCAGATTTACTTCTGTTGAGTGTTGCCCTCTCTGTCCAATTTGTCATCTTTTTGCCCCCTCTGTGGCATAAAATCCCGCCCAAGGTGCTTATAAGAATTATGTCTCCCACATAATATAAAGGGTGGATATACCACATGGTATGCGACATAATGTTTGGATAACATCGCTAGTAAAAAAATGTAAACACAGAGTTTAAAATAACCATAAGTAATTTATTTTTTGACTGATTTTAACGAGACATCATTGACCCTCAAGCTGAGGATGAGTATCATACTGTTATAGTGGCGGAGACATATGGTTTTTGTTGCTGGATGTCTGTTTCGATGAATGTCACAAATGTTTTTCAGCGCTTTTTCTCCTTAACCATTGGTCAGACTTGTATGAAACTTCTCAGGTGCGATTGTTTGCTGATGACACAGCCGTCTACCTTACAGTCACTTCCTTTTCTGATTGTCAAAGGTTGCAAAATGACCTAAATAAGCTTGAAATCTGGATAAAGTTATGGGACATGGAATTCAAAACCAAATTGTTCATATTACGCGAAGTAGAAAGCCAATTCCATTTTAGTTTATGCTGCATGGTCAAACACTCTCTGCAGTTATGGATGCTAAATACCTTGGTGTTGACATCAGTCATGATCTTAACTGAAACACACATATATCTAGAATAACCACAAATGCAAATAAAACACTTGGTTTTCTCAAACGCAACATCAAAACTAAAAACAAAAATTACTATGTTACAAAACACTTGTTCGACCACAGCTAGAATATGCTTCATCCGTATGGTTACTACAGTCTCAGGTTAACATGAATAAATTTGAAAAGGTCTAGCGGAGATCAGTCAAAATCTATCATGGTTTTGTAGCTGTAACCTTACCCAGACTACTAGAAGTCCCAACCAGGTTAACAAGGCAGATGCACCCCTATAGTCTCCGCCAAATACATGCCAAACCTTTTTCCCTCATACTGCAGTCCTGTGAAATAGGTTACCAGCACATATTGCGACACTGTCTAGTCTAGAACCATTCAAGCAGGCAGTGGCCCAACTCCACAATTAGTTTTTTTATGTTCAACAGTTGTTATTTTGTTTGTTCTTGTTCTTTGTTCTTTTCTTCCTTTAAATATCTCTGATTATGTATCTGTCTAGGTAGCTAAGCATTGACTGGATTAACATTACAGGAAGTTTAGTGAAAATCGGTTGTCATAGCAACAAATATATATTTTTTTTTTTATCAGTTTAGAAATGGCAGTTTTAATCAGAAACTCTGGCTTTATCTCTTTATCTTAAACTACTGTAATCATGAATACAAATTCTGTTCTGTACTTGTATAAAGTCACATGTCACATTCCGAAATGTAAGTCACAACGTTTACTTGTTTTAATACTGGGCAAAGAAAAAAAGGATAAGACAAATAAAAACACTGATTGCAGGTTCATTCTGCCATTAAAATTTAGAAATTTCAATAAATCATACATTGTGTATTGTATTATTTTCATCCAGTGTAAATTTTCATGGATTTCCCAGTGTTTAATTTTTATAAAAAATATGTGTTTAATTGTACATTATAGGGTGATGATGGACTGCCTGGCATTGGTGGTTTACGTGGACGTGATGGATTCCCTGGAATGAAAGGTGAGACCATACTGAGACAATGTTTTCATTACTCCTTGTTGAGACTATACTTAGACAATGTTTTCATTACTCCTTTCACAGGCTAACTTGGTAAACCCTCCACTTTATTATTTCAACAAAATGTCTTTAAAACAAGTCATGGTCTGCGCATAACCTCATTGACTTATGGTACTAAATACTGATTTTAAATACTTTGTGTTTAGGTGCTTTGTTTCATTCTCATAACTAGGGTTTGTTATAGCTACACTCTTGCCTTGTTTGGATATACTGTACTGTACAGTCTGTTTATTCAGGTCTGCCACTTGTATACAAACATTGCAATATCATAACATTGTAATTTCATTGTTTTAAACATTTTAATTAGAGGAAAAGGCAATGAAAACCAATACCTTATTCACTAAGCTGCATACTTATACTTATAACATCTAGTAAAATAATATGTTTAAAAGAAACAATGCAATGTTTATATACACAATGTTATGTAATCAAATGACTGACCTGATTAATTGAGTTATATTTACTGATAATGTTTATAAAACTTGGACGACCATCTTTCAATCCTTGTTTTAGGTAACAGCGGTTTGCCTGGAGTTCCTGGAGAGTCTGGACGCCCTGGACAGGATGGTGCCCCTGGACTGGATGGATTCCCCGGAGAGAAAGGAGAACCAGGCGTGTCTGGACGTCCTGGATTATCTGGCTTGGATGGTCAGAAGGGTGAAAGAGGTTTGCCTGGACTGGATGGCCTTCCTGGTAAGTGAGAGGATACAGATTTTATAGTTAGGTCAAAGGTTTTACAGATAGGGCTCTGGTATGTGTTAATACATATTAAAAAGTCTTGACATTGCATTTGTAAGAAATCCTCACATAAGGACATTATGATCATTTTAAGTGAGTTTGTTTGGAATTCAATAAAATCAACCAAGCAGTATAAAATTATACACAGAATAAAGGATGAAACCTTTCTTGTAGTTATAAAGAATGAAAGCCATAGATTCAAACCTCGCCACCTGCAGGATTAAGATGGAGATTTGACAGTACTGATCAGTACTTGTTAGTAACCATGAAACAGTCATTAATAATAATAATAATAACTTTATTTACTGATGATACACCCATTAAGCCTAGGGCTTATTTCCCTTGGGGTCATCTAACAAAACAAGCATAAATACATACAAACATACAAAAACATCAATAAAATGGCAGATAATACAAAAAAGTAAATACTGACATTTAAAATAGTGTGTTAAAGGATAGAAATTTGTGTGATATAATAGGTAAACAGCAATAATCCTAGTGTTTTTAATTTTTTATTGTTAGATTTGCCGATAAGTATTATTTTAATATATGTTTTTTGTAACATTCAGTATAAAATAAATGAGTTAATCTAACTGAGTTTAACATAACATGCTTTGTATATTCAGGTTCATCTGGACCTAGTGGACCAAAGGGTGATATTGGATTGCAGGGATTACCTGGACTTGAAGGACGTAAGGGAGATGCTGGGTTCCCCGGTGAACCTGGACGTGAAGGTATTCCCGGTGAACAAGGATTCCCAGGTAGAGACGGTGAACCTGGCGTACCTGGATTGAAAGGAGATAGAGGTAATAGTCATATAGAAAAACTAACAGCTAAAGCTGCTTCTACATTATAACATGTGATCAACTAAGTCTTTACAAGAGTAGCGTTTTTTACAGGTGATGGTTTGTCTGTTTGTGAAAGACCGCATTTGTCCTAAATTAATGTTCTCCAAAAAGATAATACTAAGTCAGACAGGGAAGGCAGCACTCAACTTAACCCGCCGTTCACAGAAAACATTAAAAACATTCAAGGCACAATGCCCAACTGAACCAACCGAGCACAGAAAACATAAAGCACATACAAGGCACTTCTATATACAAATGTATAATGAGATTGGTTTGATAGTCATAAAAGTGTATGTATTTGGTTTGATAGCTTGTTTTTATTCTGCATCCAGAGCAGATGTCTGTTTTATGTTTAACAAAAGCATATAGAGTACTCTTCCAAATATTGCCCGCACTTTTATTAACAAAGAAACATAACCAAAAATTGGATGTATTCTTTACACAGTACACATTTTCCGAGTTTCTGGTGAGAAAATCAGGAACGGCCATATTATTTAACACTTTTTATGCCCCCGTATCGATAGATCGGGAGGCATATAGTGATTCACCTGTCCGTTCGTCCGTCCGTCCTGGTTTACCCAAATTGACCGTTTCTTCTAGCATCATTATGGCTTGCTACAAAGCTTCCAAACTTGCATGGATGTTGTATATGAACACTCTCCACACGCCTGTATCACCTAACCCCATTTTGACCTTCACCTTGACCTAATTTTGGACTTAGAAGGACAAGGCTTCCACAGGGGGCATAAGCGTTTATTGAACGCAGTCTTGTTTGCATTTGATTTTCTTCTTTGAATCTTCTCCCATGTTTTATCTGTGTCCTATTACAGCTGCATGCAATATGTGGGTGAATAAAGAGGGTAGGAACTTGTCTTAAGCCGAGGTCCCACTAAGCATTTTTTGCTTCGGCGATGTACTCCTGATTTAAATTAATGAGCATTTAGGACCTCATGGTCTAGGGGAAGCTTCGGGGAAGTCATGAGACCGTTTGTGATATCGAAAGGAGTTGTAATGAATCAGAGATACAGGAAGAAATCGGGAGAACATCGCTGATGCGGAGTTCCTCAGTGTGACCTTGGCTTTACATTACCACATTATTTACTGACTTTGCCTTATTATGTTTAAGTGTACAACTTGTATTTCTAGGTTTGGATGGTCTTTCTGGACGCAAGGGTGAGCCTGGACGTGACAGTGTCGGTGCTAAAGGTGATCCTGGTTTGAGAGGTGTACCTGGTCTTGATGGTCTTAGAGGAATGAAAGGAGAACCAGGTGTGTAGATTTGTAATATTATAAACAATCATTCAATCATTATCTTACCTCATTGGTTTGGCAAATTATTGTTCAATATCCGTTCTTTGATCTTAATATGCCCTATTTCATAAGAAGTGGGCATGTATTGTTCAGTCAGTCTGTAAACTAAAAATGGTTTCAGATCTATAGCTGAAGAATGGTTAAGCCTAAGATCCTCACATGCAGGTTGTTCATCATCACTACATATTTCATTAAGCTGTATTGATTTTAAGATTATCTGGTTAATAACATGGAGATACATCAGGGGTGGAATTCAATATTATTTAATAGGAGAATAAGGGTAGCCAGTCATATCGCCTGTTACTGACCAACAGTTTAGTGTGGTGTGATCTGATTGATTGTCCTTATCCTTAAGTCAAGTAAGATCAATTTTGAATACCACCCCTGAACTGGAAGTTATGAAATTTTCCTGAGGCCAGCCCAATACATAGCTCAGGGGTGGTATTCAATTTTTATCTTACTTGACTTAAGGATAAGGACAACCAATCAGATCACACCATATTAAACTCTTGGTCAGTAACAGACATTATGATTGGCTATCCTTGTCCTTAAGTCAAGTAAGATCAATATTGAATACCACCCCAGGACCACAAAAAATGCAGAGAACTTGTTGTAGCTCCATGTCACATCAGGAATTGAAGAGGGTAAGTGAGTATGTAAATGGTTAATGACTCGTGGAGAAGTTGCTGGGTTCTTGTGGAAGGGTAAGTTAGTGTTATTTAGAATACAGCTCTGAACAAATTTGATCAGGTGAGTCGGCCATCATATGTATAACTGAAAAATTGCTAAGAAATTGTGTTAAACCAGAATAAATATAAACATGGTGTCTGATAACATTGTAGGACTCGGCGGTCGTGATGGATTCCCAGGTATTAAGGGTGAAGCTGGTCGACCCGGTGAAGGCTTACCTGGTATGAAGGGAGATCCAGGCTTCCCTGGAAGAGAAGGTACGCATAATTAAATGAATTAATCTATTCGAGTTTAATACTTGTATATCACTATGAAAGTTTGAAACATGTAGCATTCTTTAACTGTTCCCTGGGTTATGCTAGTTCAGTGTTTGATTGGTTAAGGTGTATCCAGAAACTTGATTATAATAATAACAATTTTTATTGTGTATAATGTGTTTGTGGTACCATGCAAATCACTCATATTCCGCTTATAATTGGAGGTCTTTATTAAGACTCAGATTTTAAGTTAAATGAGGGGGGGCTTAGATTTTAAGTTAAATGAGGGGGGGGGGGGGCTTCTTATCAGCACCGCTTACATGAAAATTAAAAACAATGTTTTCTTCCATAAGTGTTGTAAATATAATTTGCAGCATAATGATGCTAAAACAAGGAAATTAATGTTACTTGTGTAATAAGATAGAAATCAATTAAGTTTTTACTCAATTATTTGACAGGTGAGTCTGGCCTTCCTGGAGAACCTGGAGAGGATGGATTCTCCGGTCAACCTGGACGTAAGGGCGATGCTGGAGAACCAGGACGACCTGGACCTCAGGGAGAAAATGGTTTATCAGGACTTAACGGTGCAAAGGGTATGTTTATCTGTTTATCTGTCCTCACAAGTAATATTTAATGATACGCTTACATGGGTGCAAGGTTTCAGGTATATAACTGATTTCAGGTGTTTGAGGGTACCAAAAAGTCTGTTTTTCTTTATTTTCTTTATATAAATTAACAATTTTTCAGGACTTTTAGATTTTTTTACTTGCTCCCATGCACTTAGCCTCAATGCCTGACAGAAAGTGTTGTTTATACAATGTTATATTCTGTATCAATAGGTATATTATTCAAATGAGAATGTTGTAACTTATGTGTTAAATAAATAAAAATATGTCAAAAACATTTTTTTATTTGTTGTTGATAATGTTATAAATAATAAACATTGAAAGTACAGTATGTCCTCTCCAGAGTGGCCCTCTGTAGAGCAACAAAAAAACTCTTAAACAACACCTTCAAACTTTCCTTAATCCCATATTTACTATAAATTTAACCTCTGTATAGCAACAACCTTTCTATAACAATACCTTCAAAATTTCCCTAAGCTGCTATTTACTATAAATTTAACCTGTGTATAGCAATAATCACTAAACAATGGCCAATATTTGCAGCTCCTAAAAGGTGTTGCTCTACAGAGGTTGCACTGTATATCTAACAATTTGAATGGCCTAAATAACATTGATTACCACCAAGAGAAATAAGACAATATTGTTGTACCTGTATAATTCATTATATTTAGTAGGGGAGACAATTTTCCTGTTTATCCGAAATTCCAGATTATCTGTTCTGAAAGAGCTGTGATTTCTCACCAATGATGAAAATATCTCAAGAAATGGCCAAGTTGTGATCAATTAAACTTGCTCTGAATGATTTTTCTCATTACAATATGGACACAATATGGTTGAATGCCTCTTGTTCGGCAAAAATGGTCGGCTGCAAAGATTATGATTTTCAGGATTTTTGATTTGGTTCTGTTGACACCCCTGAAATATGTTGTTAACCATAATGATTGAACTGATTGTAGGTGAGAGTGGTATACCCGGTATCCCAGGATTAAGTGGTATGAAAGGAGACCCAGGATTGAATGGTTTACCAGGACCTAGTGGACCTAAAGGAGAACCAGGATTGACTGGCAAAGATGGATTCCCTGGAGTTAGAGGTATGGTAATCTTCTAAATGTTTATTAATTTTGTTTGTAACAATGAATAATTTTTAGCTTTTTGAAGAAAAAAGTAGAGCTATTGTAACAGTGAAGATCGTGTTCATCTGCATTTAAGTTTTTTGTCAGAGTCATTTTCTCAAAGACTATTAAAGGTATCCACTTCAAACTCAACATAGTTCTCCACCATCACATGGGGAGTCCATACTGACAAGGCTGCTAACCCTGTGATCTATATTTATAAGTAACCTGCCCTTGTAACTCTTTGAATTTTCACTCACAGATGAGCAAGGGTACTATCATGCAAGTACGAATTATGGCCCTTGATTTACTTGGATAGTTTGTATGTACAAGGCTTCCACCAGGGCATAAGCGTTTATTGAACGCAGTCTTGTTAATTATCATCATTGTTTAACACTTGACTTCATGCATATGCCTTTCAAACTTAGCTGCTAGGTTTCTATGCGGTCATATAATGTTGACGTATATAAATATGGATGGATATTTTTAATGGATGATTTTATGTTATCAGAAATGTGTTGAATACCAAGTTAATTATTTGCAGGACTTGACGGTATGAAGGGAGATAGAGGTGAACAAGGACCACCGGCCCCAAATAATGTGATCGCTGGAGAGAAAGGAGAGCCAGGTCTAACTGGCTTCCCAGGACCTGAAGGTCAACGTGGCATGAAGGGCGAACCAGGACGAACAGGTAAACTTCTACATTCAGTTCTGTTGAACTACTTTCTTCCTTGAAACGCTATTGCGTTATTTGCCCTAGCTGTTCCTTAAAGCCACATAAGGCCTTAAACGGCTATTTTCAAAAAGCAGTAACTTGGTAACCTATTTGAAGAGCCATGAATTTTTTGCACTTTAGCTGAGTCCCAAAGGTGGAAAACACTATAAGATGGAAGAAAAGGAAATACAACATCCAGTTGATATGTTTACAACATAATGATTTGTAAACAAAAAATGCAAAATTTATAATCTAAGGGAAGCAAGTCTTCCAAAATTTGAATTTTGTCATCCATACATTTTACTTAAATGTGATTTTTGGCATATTAATTTGACAGATACTTTAAACATTATTTCGTCAATTATTGGTCATGTGTGAAAGCTATCCCAAATCCTTGTAATTAGTCTATTTACTGGATGATCGGAAAAAAGTTCTTGGGAAAGATAATGTGGCTTTAACAGTATGCACATCCTCATTTCCTCTATGTGTATATAGGTAAAGCTGCTGGTTGTGTAAGAATATTTTTAAGTAATGTTTTTTGTTGACCAAATTTTATGCTAGAGGAAAGGTTAGAGGATTTTGTAAATTGATGTGGAGAAGTTGTTGGTTCCTTGTGAAAAGTGAAGTTAGTACTGGTTTTAATATAGTCCAGGAAAACTAAGGCCGAACTTAAAATATTATTGGTTTCCCATCCCGACCCTAGCAGATTTAGAATGGGTAGGTAGGTAGGGTAAATTTTTTTTTTTTGGAATTGTTTCAGTATGATAGTTAATGGTCTAGACATACAAATAATGAAATTTAGAATTAACTCTAAGGTGAAAACCATCTAAAATTTAATGGTAAGAAAGAAGCCAGCAAACAAAAAATAAAATTTTCACTTCCAATTTAGGTTACAGTCCAGGAAAACTAATTAGGTGAATTAGCCCCGTATTGAGAAACAACTTTAAACCCATATAAACATGGTGTTGTATGTGATTATTTGTTGTGTCACTGGTCTAGCTGGACTTTGTGGTGTACAGGGTGATATTGATATGAAGGATTATATAAGATTATTTGTTGTGTTTACAGGTCTAGCTGGACTTCGTGGTGTACAGGGTGATATTGGTATGAAGGGTAATCAAGGACCATATGGTGATAAGGGTGATAGAGGATTTGATGGAAGACCTGGTCAAGATGGTCTCGATGGTAAGTGTGCCAATATGAAACGTTATAGGACATAGATCCTCTTTGATAAAACGTTTCCAGTAGCATTCCCCTCTCCTCTGTGGATTCATATCTTAACCAGGATTTGAAATTTTACTACTAATTTGTATGCTACCCTAAACATTTTTAAGGGTTTTTAAGTTTTTCAAATCCCGCCACGTTCATGTATTACAGATACACGTTAGAATGACTGTTATATGTGTCATATTGGCTGGCCTTTTAATTAGTGGTGCCAGCACTATACAATAAATAAATACTTAACTAATCTATGATTATGATTTCAGGTATTAGAGGACAAGTAGGTTTGCCTGGTCTACCTGGTAGTCCCGGATATATTCCACCTGTAGGATTCTTGATGACACGTCACAGTCAGTCACGCAACTTACCAACCTGTCCAAGTGGTATGACTAAAATGTGGGAAGGTTATAGTTTATTGTATGTTGAGGGAAATGAAAGATCTCACCACCAAGATTTAGGTAAGTACTCAAGATTCTCCCATCTTGTCACCTAACATGAACACCGAGATATCACCTGAGAGTACCAGGTTCCAGTAGATAGAACACTGGGTTATCACATGAGAGATCCGAGTTTCTGTAGATAGAATACCAGGTTATCACATGAGAGATTCGAGTTCCTGTAGATAGAACACCGGGTTATCACATGATAGATCCGAGTTCCTGTAGATAGACCACTGGGTTATCACATGAGAGATCCGAGTTCCTATACATAGAAGAATGATCAACCAATTTTCAACCATCGATACAACATCAGCAACTAACATACCACCCTAGGTTCAACATAGATTGGTCAGTTTATGTTAAGTTTATTATGCAATCAGTAAAATATTCTCTGTGAAGTAATTTTAATATTTTCCTATTTCTTTGATTAGGTTGGGCTGGCTCCTGTATTAGAAGATTCAGCACTATGCCATTCTTGTTCTGTGGTACCGACAATGTATGTAACTACGCCAGTAGAAACGACAAATCTTATTGGTTATCAACAAACGCCCAAATGCCAATGATGCCTGTACGAGAAAATGAGATTCAAAATTACATCAGTAGGTGTGTTGTTTGTGACGCACCATCCAACGTCCTAGCCGTACACAGTCAAACTCTCGAGATCCCAGATTGTCCATTCGGATGGACTGGACTTTGGATTGGTTACAGTTTTGTCATGGTAACTATAGATTTTCATTATTTAAAGGAGATGTAGCCGTATCTTTCATGTAGTAAAAATTCGATTTAACTTTATACACAACATTGTTCTAATTACTTGTTTATATTCTTATGAACAGCTTTTAATTACAGAAACAAATAGTCATGAATAATGGTGATAACCTATCGATGACTGCGCCCATCATGAAATTAAAGTGTAATGATTAAGGATCTGTTTATTTTTAGCGTTAAGTTCTTCTGTATTATTTAGAAGAGTAAACCCGTCAAGTTATGAATAATAAATTAAATTACAGTTTTAAAGTAACAGTATTACAAAGAGCTATTTGGATATTAATGAGTAATATAAAATGGCTAACTGTTATGGTTATATATCATATGGAAACAATGAGGTTTGAGGCATTTAGTTCGGCAAAAATGATTGGTCACATATGATTTTCAGGATTTTTTATTCGACTATTGACATCCCTGAGCCCTTTTATAACAATATTTATTCAGAATTTGTGATCTGCCAATATTTAATGACGTACATATTATTTTCAGCATACTGGCTCAGGACCAAGTGGTGGTGGTCAAGCTTTGTCAAGTCCTGGAAGTTGTTTGGAAGATTTCCGTGCTACGCCATTTATAGAATGCAACGGAGGCAGGGGTACCTGTCACTTCTTTGCCAACAAATATAGTTTCTGGTTAACAACAATAGAACAAAATCGTCAATTTAGAGATCCTGCATCAGTCACCCTTAAAGCTGGCAACCTTCGTTCTCGCGTCAGTAGATGTCAAGTGTGCGCTAAGGTTGTAACAGGAATTGTTAACCCTGCATAATACGGTTCTAGTGACTTTAATTAACTTCAGCAGTGTTTAAAATTCATGTTTAGGATTAAATTTTTCTTGTGTGTATAGTCATATTTTTTCAAACAGCTCTTCATAATTTTTATATCTTTGCAGCATGTTTTTATGAAGTCATATTTGTGTATATGTATGTTGATTTTATAGGCTTGTACAATCCAAAAAACTCTTTGTAAAGTTTTCTCTGTTTTATAAATAAGAGAATGATATGTACAGTCATGGTGCGCGTGCTACCAGTATTCTGTCAGTATTTTGACGGATCCTTCAGACACTCAAAGCACTATAAGATCAGTTAACGTCGGCAAGCCGTTTTGTGCCTTATGATATATAATGAGATTCGACATAAACGTCTGCATTATTTCGTAGTTATATGTTATTGTATATTATGCATTTATATGCTTTTATAATGGAGTTTTAAGCATTTTATGGCTGGATTATTCACAGATTTTAGAAGATCTACAGTTGAATATTTGCATATATAGTTTGTTAACAGTCCTTGTACTTACCAACACTGTCCCTGTTATTGTGTAACTTGTGAGTTGTTGTGATAAATTCTAAAATATCTCCTTGTACACCAGCAGGTGTGGTAAGTAGCAATCATTCTCAGGCCTGAAGATTCCAGCTTCAAAACCTGAACCTCTTTCTTTCAATACAATGTATAAGCAAGAAGGAAAATTCAGGATTTAGAAACCTGAAATCAAACACAGGCCTGAAAAAATACAGATCTTATGTATCAGGTTACAAGTTATCACCAGGAAAATACTGTAAAATGCTTAAAATTACATCGTGTATGACTGATGATGAATGAAAGATGGCTCATCTGTGATCTGGTATCAGCTTCACATACTGCCATTTGATTGGCTGAGAATAAATTGGGTAATGTAACAACTCATTTCATTGGTTAACTAGTTTACACTTACTGGTCTACAGTATTAGTCAACTGCTTTTTGATTGGCCTAAAGTGTATTAGTTATCTGCATTCTCATTGGTTAATAGTGTTCTCTTGCAAATGCTGTCATCCAATCAGTTAACTTCTACCATGGGTGTATGGTTATATATGAGGTTTTATTGCTTTCTGTGTTGATATTAATAATAATAAGTTTAAGACACCATTTTCTGAAACTGAGCACGACTTGTTCTCAATCGTCAAAATATATGGTCCCTTACCTTAAGAACTTGCTCAAGCTGTCAGTTAAATAGAAATTCAAGATAGAAAACCACAATAAAATCTAAGGTAGAAATCTATTCTTCAAAAAGCTCAACTTAGTTTGACGTCTGTGAACTGAGATGACCGTCCCAATACAGCATCAGCCAGTACTGGGCAGTGATATTTTAGCAAGTGCACTTTCAAGTTCCTCCGATGTGCCTTTTATTTGTATAAAGTATATTTGACTCCAGAGATTTTACAATGGAATATTTTTATCACGACTTACCTGTTTATGTTATCTACAATCTTTTGATGTTTTCACACCTTTATATACATTGATTTCACTTTTCTTATGCATTAATTGTAAACGTACATATATATGTGTCAATAGATTTTGCTATAGATATAAAAAATATACACACTGGGAATGGAGTTCCAACATGCAGATTTTGGTCACCTTAAGACACATACGACAAAGTTCTAAGGATACTTTAGTCTGAAGATCTATCATGACATTTCAGATCATTGAGAATGATTTGTTTGCATTAAAGAAGTACAGTATATACCCTGAACAAGAACAATTAAGCGTAAAGTTATACCGACTCTGATTACCTAAAATAAATATTTGACATGGTATTGAAGATACAAATTAGTTTATCTACTTATCGGGAATGTTCATACAATTGAACGATTCGTTTGCATTGAAGGGAAGTACAGTTTATACAGCTCTGGGTTTTGTTTCATCAAAACACTTACGAAAACTTTTAAGTTATGCTCGAACTTAAATTGTTTATAATTCTTAAACAACTGCAAATTGGTGATGCATATGGTTTGAATGAGTTCAGTAACTGAATCTTTATTAGTACTGCAGCTCTATGCACCGCACTTCATAATTGTAAACAAATTGTGAAGAATTAAAACTTGATTGTAATTGTAAAATTCCCGTAAGCGCTTTGATAAAACAGTACCCTGAACAAGAACTCTTCAGAATGAAGTTAGCATATCGATTCATGGACTACAAACATTGGATCATTTATCTTGCATGATTGGAACTTTCCACTCTCTCCAGTGAATTCACCACAATGTGCCAAACTATGTACAGAATTGAGATTATTAATTAGCAATCAAGTTTATACTTCATTCTGTAGTTATCTAGTCAACTGTACAGCTTCATCATGCCAAACATCTTCATATACTGTGTCGATTTTTCAGAATAAAAGATTTTGGTATTAAAGTATGTGTTGTTATAGTTATTAGTACATCCAGGATGCGTTGCCCAATGTAGTGCCATTCACTTAAATACAGTGGGCATAGATTACCTCCCCTGGACTGTTATATTTAGTTTATTACAAGTCAATTTTCAACAGGTCCAACTTCAGACCAATCTCGAACTCAGGTCATTTTGATGAACAAATATGTAGGTATTTTACCTCGTGGTTTAGCAGCCTGGAATTAATTACAGGGGTGTCAAAGAGTCAAATTAAAAATCCTGAAAACCATATGCGGCTAGCCATTTTTGCCAAACACGAGGCCTTCAACCTCATTGTTTCTATGTTTAACTCAGTTTATATTGAATAAAATCCCTCATAGAAGATTAAATTGACCATAACTTTGCAATTTCATGAGATATTTTCATCAAATAACTGTTATTTTGGTCAGAAACCATCACTCATTCAGGATAGATAATAGAAATATTGACACCTCTGTAATTAATAACCAGTTCTAACATGCCTTTCCACGAACAACTGACATCTCCACATGTGGAGGACAGGACAATGTGCCCAGTGTTGCGGTAGAGCATAATCTACCCGATGACAGTCTAGCACCCACTGAGGCTGGCACTTGATGTATACAGGGGTGTCAATTTTCCTGATTTATCATTCCTGAAAGAGCAATAGCTTCTGACCAAAATAAGATATTTGATGAAAATATCTCAAGAAATGGCAAATTTATGGTACAAGTTAATTCTGGAAACTATGTTGTTGAATGCCTCATGTTTGGCAAAAATGTTCAGCTGTATGTGATTTTCCTGATTTTTAATTTGGTCCTGTTCACACCCCTGTGTGTAGGATGTGGTTGATAATGCAGAATGGTTGTTTTGTTCTCGAGCGTCTTCAGTAACAGTTACTGGTAATATTAAGTTCTCTTCTTACTAAGGGATTTTCCAGGAAAAATAGGGTAGGGAGCAGGAAATTGCTATCTTATGGGTACTGTCTCCATATTTGTTTTACTTTTACCCCACAAACTTCCAAGACATTGGACTCCCCACACACCCAAAACAAGTTTGATCCTGATCACTGCTCTTTTCCTGAAAAAGCTCTCATGTAAACATGTTTCTGCATTTTACTGAGACAGTTGTAGTGTGTGACCATTCAGCTTCATCCCTGCCTATTGGCCAATGACCACCAGCTTAGAGGGAAGAGACAGAAAGTTTGTGTGATACAAGGAATCTGGGCACACAGCGCTAGCTCTTTCCAAATAGACTCCTAGGTTCTTTTAACGTGCCTGGTGTATAGCACTGATCATATCAAGACTAACTGGGTCTCCAACCAGTTCATCTCTTGTTTGGTTGAAAACACTGAAAAGTGTTTCTAAAATTTCCAGTGCTCCGGCCCGAGATTTGAACCAAGGGACACTGTAGTGGCAGTCGAGAGTGCCACACAGTCAGCCTCTGTTCCACCCGTTTTAATTTAATTATTTTTTATGATCTATAAACGTCATTGAAAAGAGGACAAAATCAACACGAATATTTATATATTTTACTGTTCAGGTTAGAGAATCTATTCAATTTGTATGAACCGACTCTTCACTATATACACTTCATACGTCACAACAATTGTTTTTTATTAATGAAATAAAGGTCTTCATTCACACAGACCCAAGTAACGTGTCAACAAAGTTGCGATAGATTTTCACAAGTTGTAATAGTAATGCCATGCAGCACTGGATGATATAATTATATACATGATGAAGAAATGAAACAACAAGAATATGACTACATCAGTCTCGGTGTTTGCTTTTCTTTGACTTTCGTCTTTGTCTGCTTTGACTTCTTGACCTTGAACGTCTGTGTTGTGACCTTGACCTGGATCTTGACCTTCTTGACCTTTTAGGACTACAAATATATTGTGATACAAATAAATTAGGGGGAATTGTCAACAAAATGTTTCCAAAGATTCTATGAAGATATTTTTAGACCATAATGAACAAAACAAGAAACATGGCAATTACATAACAAGAGGGCCCAAAGGGCCCTAGGTCTCTCACCTGTCGTACTAGTGCATGCACATTTTCTGAATAAAATTTAAGGAAATTCAGCCTCTATTGCAAGTTTTTTAATGCTTTGACCATGTGACCTTGTTTTTGACCCCAGATGACCCAAAATCAAATTTGGCCTAGATTTTGTTGACAGGATCATTGTGACAAAGTTTCATAAAGATTACGTTGAAATTGTAACCTCTGGTAACTACACAAGGTTTTTCTATGATTTGACCTATAATTTAAACAAAATATTTTGGGTAAAATATTTTCCTCCATATAACTGTCATAAAGACAAAACAATACCTAAATACTTAAAAAAATAAAAATTAAAAAAATTATGGTTCCAGTGGGGTTTGAACCCACGACCCTCAGGAAAATGTCTACGCTCCCTACAGCGCTTTGATTTCCACTAAACCATTACAATTCACACCCTGCTTAAAATAATAGAATATTTTGATATTTGACCTTTACAAAACTGCTGTGAACCCTGATACACATTTTCATTGGTTGATGAAAGTTTACTTGTATGTATAGAGAGTAGAGAGTTATAGCAGAGAGTTTAGTGACCATGAAGACTAAGGTTTAAAACAAGGTTTTTCTATAATTTGACCTAGTGAGCTAGTTTTTGACCTCAGATGACCCAATATCGAACTTGACCTAGATTTTGTTGAGATGATCATTGTGACCAAGTTTCATAAAGATTAGGCCAAAATTGTGACCTCTAGAGAGGACACAACCCAATTGTTGACGGACGGATGGACGACGGACGAAGTGTGATCACAAAAGCTCACTCTGTCACTTTGTGACAGGTGAGCTAAAAAATGTGTTCTCCAGTCCCACTGATCAACAGTAGTTCAGTCATATGGACACTACACAATAAGATTCTCCAGACACCTCACATTGATCAGTTACCCGAAACAAACTATGCTGAGGGTCAAGTAAGGGAGCTATAGCAGTTCTGTTTTTAATGACTTCGGCATGTTGCAACATAGAATATCAAATCACAAAGTGGACGCTCTACCACTAGGCTATTGCTCTCTATTTTTCAAACAAATGATAAAATTCCGCTGAAACTTGAGTCCAGCAAAATAAAAACCTTGGGTATAAATATTCACACTAATAAAACATTCCCTGTAAATTTTAAGACCAAAGGAAAAACATGGTGGTGATGTTCCGACACGCAGAATGATTGTATCTGCTAAATAAGACACTAAGTACCAATACTAAATAGTAAAGACAAAATTATAAGTGAAAAAAATAAAGGGCCATAACTCCCTTAAAATTTGTCCAACCAATGTGAATGTGTGCAGATGATATGCACTACTATACATGGTACTGATCATTCATGCCAAGTTTTGTTGAAATCCCACCCTTGGTAACAAGAGAAATAGCGCAGACAAATTTTGCACGGACCAACAGACCAACCTCAAGCATGACTCCAATATAGCCCCTATATGCTTTGTATCTGGGGATATAATAATTTCATTGGTTAATATAGTGCAACTAGGAAGCCAAATGTCTTAGCCTCTAAATTTAAGAGAGAAAATATCGGTGTATTTTCTCTTTTGGGAAACAAAAAAGTAGGTATAACTTAGGATTTTCTTGAAAACTGCATGATTTTAAAGAAATTTTCAATTGGGAAGGGGCCTTTAATAGGCCTCTGCCATATAAGGAGAAAAACCCCTGGAATTCTCAAGATTAACATGTGTAAACATCTGTTGTCAGGCCAAGTCTGTTTCTGATCTGATAACGTCACGATATTTACCTTTTCGCTCTCTTCCGTTTTGGACTATCATCATACATATTATATTTATCATCATATCTGGGAGAATTAGATCGATGACGTTTACGTGAATCTCGACTCGGAGAATCATTGAATTCCTGAAATATCAAACAAATATCTTCATTTTTAATTTATTTGTTTTGAAATCATTTGATTTCATAAAATCATTTGAAATCACAGTCATATTCAAGAATAGCAAACAATAATATGAGTTTATAGCCGTTTTTTTCTGTCATGTTGAGCTATTTATCAATTTCCTTGAATGTATTATGAACCAGTACAAACTTTATCTTACTTCAAGGAACCGATAACTTCTACATATGTAGATGAAAGGACCGTTCCAACCCAGAATTAAACGTAAGCTAAGCATAACCTATGAAATACATGGGACAAATATTAAAATATTTTCTAATCTTCTGCTAAATTTTTTAAGTTCCATTAGGTAGTCGTTTGTCGTATGGAGATAACCCAGGCACATCTTTGTGACTTCGGACGACCAAGCTGTAACCTGGAACCAACTATGTTGAGCGTCAATCAAGGGGGACAACCCAGTCACATTATTGTGACTCCAAATGAGCCAGCTGTTACCTGGAACCAACTATGTCAATCAAGGGGGACAACCCAGTCACATTATTGTGACTCCAAATGAGCCAGCCATTACCTGGAACCAACTATGCCAAGCTTCAATCAATGGAGACCAAGCAGTACCATTTTTAAGAACTTTGGTATTGACCCTTATCACAGTTGGAGTAGTATATTACATCATATCGTAACATGTATATATGCATACCTTAGCGAGTAACTTCTTTCTATGATGTTCAATCTGTTGTGACATTGACATACCAGGTTTACGACTTCTCTTACCCGCCTCTAATTCATCCTGGTATTTCATCACCTTTACCTGTAGCAATACATATATCATTTACTGTAAAATCATATATTTTCGCGATGTCAAAATTTCGCAACTTTGATATTGAGAGTAAGTTCGCTTCAAAAATATTGACCAGTCTGTCAATATAGCAGTGAAAGGCTATGGTGATACAACAGATGTTTGTAAAAGATGTATGTCACCATGACAGCCTAACAGTCATTTATGTTTAAAGCCAGGATGCCCTTGACCTCAAAATCACAAGGAGTCATCTAAAGATGATGACCAGCAGACCTATAAAGTTTGAAGATCCTAGGCCCAACTGTACTTGAAATACTGATCAGAAACCCTTTTGTCTACCGACCGAATGACCTACAGAATGGCCTACATGTGCGAAGCAATATACACCCTCATCAGAGATTGGAACCAGATTGCCTGGTTACAAATCCAGCGCACTAACCACTGGACATTAGATAACAGATTAAAAATAGCCACTGAATACAAGACTTTACATTTTACATGCACTTCAATGCATTATTATGGATATAGATTATCGCCATGTAAATAAACAAGCACTGAGTAAAAAGCTTATTCCATCTTCGATCAAGTCCAAAGCAAAACATTTTTCACAAATTGATTTACAATGGCAATTTAAATGGAAGTCATGTTTTCAAAATAATTGTAGTGGTCTTTTTAGCGACTGTACCTCAATTTCACGTAATTTCCGCCGTCTTTCTTCGGTCATTTCGTGAGAATGATGGTGTCGAGGTGTTCCGTACGATTCCTGTGATCTATCATCATTGTAATCATCATCTGACATCTCCTGTCCATCTAGATTATCATCATCTATTGGTCTGAATAACAACAACAACAAATATCATCATCCATTGTTTAGACTTAGATCATTCTTATCCGTAATTCCGTGGCTAACAACGCAAGTAAAAATCTGTCAACACAAAGTTAGAAACAACCCAAAGTATTTTATTCTAAGACCAATTTCAATGACACTAACTCGAAGCTCAAGCCAAAAATGAGTGCTATCCACGCAACGTAAAATGTATCAACGAAAGGTCAGAGTTTTTGCCTGGATAGCATTTGAGTCGGTTTTGGGATACAACTGCAATGTTCTACACACAGTATTACTCAGCTTGAGCATAGAGAGTGTCTTGTTAAAATCGGTCAAAGAATTTCACAGATTTTACTTGCGTTCTTAGCCATAAATTAGGTAAAATACCACATGATATGTCCGCACTGTAATTAGTTCGGTACATATGTAACAACTATTATACTGACTGTAATCTTTAAAGTTGCTAAACTCTAAATGTAATTATAAACCCACTGCAAATGGTTTAAAACATTCCGATTGAAAAAGACTTGAAATCTTATTTTTCATCATAAAGGTATATGTTGTGTTAGGTTGAGATTTCACTACAGAGACAATCAATAACTCAACGATCAGTAGTAGGAAAATATAATGATTATGGTATTTCATGTAGCATTTCTGACAATTTGTATAGTATAAAGATTATCACACTCATTTAAAATATCACTATCTTGCTTATAGTGAATAAAGTGAAACATAATACACATACTGTCCGTCCAAATCCTCCTCTTCCTCCACTTTCCCTTCATCTTCACCAAGTAAATCCCACTTAGATGTTGTCATAGCTACAATAATAATATTCATATTAGATGTTGTCATAGCTACAATATTAATGTTCATATAAGATGTTGTCATAGCTACAATAATAATGTTCATATTAGATGTTGTCATAGCTACAATATTAATGTTCATATTAGATATTGTCATAGCTACAATATTAATATCAATATTAGATGTTGTCATAGCTACAATAATAATGTTCATATTAGATATTGTCATAGCTACAATAATAATATCAATATTAGATGTTGTCATAGCTACAATAATAATGTTCATATTAGATATTGTCATAGCTACAATAATAATATCAATATTAGATGTTGTCATAGCTCCAATAATAATGTTCATATTAGATATTGTCATAGCTACAATAATAATGTTCATATTAGATATTGTCATAGCTACAATAATAATATCAATATTGGATATTGTCATAGCTACAATAATAATGTTCATATTAGATATTGTCATAGCTACAATAATAATGTTCATATTAGATATTGTCATAGCTACAATAATAATATCAATATTAGATATTGACATAGCTACAATAATAATATCAATATTAGATATTGTCATAGCTACAATAGCAAGAAATATCACTGAATATGATGAATAACCCCAGATAATGCTTGACACAGTCACTCCAATGTTCTCTGACAATATGCACAACTAGACTTTGTAATGATATGTAATGCAAAATTTCATTGAAATCCAACAAATGGTTACAGATGAAAAATGCAGTCAAAACTTATATGAGAGCAAAACAAAGGACCATAACACCATTAAAGTTGAACCAAGTATCATGCGCCAAAGACATGCACAACTAGACTTGGTACTCATCATTCATGCCCTTCGTGACGGGGAATTAACAATATTACAGTTATGTAACAACCAACCAACGGACCAATCAACCCTAAGGGGACTCCTATATAGTACCTTAAACTTTAAGTCAGGTTACAGAGAGCTTTGTTTCTAACACAAGCAAGCTAAAAATATCAGTGTACCTTGAGCTTCTAATTCTGTCTCATCCACCGTCTCCCACTTAGATTTGGTGAACTTTGCAAGGTTCTGAGCAGGTTTTTTTGGTGTGTTTTGTTCTATTGGTTTTCCGTCTACATCTGAATCAGCTCCACCCACTACAAGATGAATATAAATTTATATAATTTAAAAAACTTGACAACGAGTTATGTGAATGATTGATGTTTTAATTCCTCTACCACTGAGCGGTGTTTATGTTATCCATGTTTATTTATTGACAAGGCTAGTTATACAAGTATTTAGAAATGTTAAATATGAATGGTTTTGTGCTTGTTTTTATATTGCAATTTATCATGCTAGGGTTCAATTAGTTTTTAATATGTGAACATATCATGCCAATGTTCACTTTTCAAAAATTAATAGTATGAGCTGTTAATAAAAGAACTGGACAGTTTTGAATTTAAAATACAAAAAGACATTTTTGGGGCAAAAAATCTGAAAATTTCAGAAACTATTGTATTACATGGATCTCCATCTAGATCTCTGATAGGGACACCATCATACTCGTCTCTGGTTGGCTTGGTACTAGGTGCTACATCCATTAATGGCATTCCATCAACCTCGGGGTCAGCAAACGGCATACCATCCAGGCTGACCTTAACCTCATGTTTTGGTGACGGTAAACCGAGCATCTGGAAAGCAAGATGTAATCATACACACTGTTACTTTATACACCTTCAGAAATAATAGCTCGGACCATACAATCTTCTGGCATGATTATTCCCTCCTACAACATCTGGCACTCTGACCACAGGTTCTAATGCTAGGCTTTATCGCCCCAGTAACCTCTTGCACAGGTCTCAGACTCTACATGAAACAAGATTCCATGACTTTTCCATGACATTGTTTTACATTTGCATAACAAATGGCTGCCAAAACTCAACTCAGTTTTGTAAATTGTTGTGTTTGCTTTGAATTTCACACTTTTTCGGATGTTTTTGACGTTTTCAAGGTGGAAACTTGAAATTCCTCATAGATATTTGAAATTCCAGGACAAAATCAGCAAAAAGTGTTTTCCATGTCTACATCAGACCAGCACTTTTTTCCTGGACTATTCTCAGTTCATACGAACCCCACCTGCACTACCAGCATATACCACCATAGAAAGGTCCAGAAATCATCCCTAACTCATTATTTCTATCCAACTTACTTCAAGGTATGACTTAAACGATTCATTCATCGGATTTGGCGATTGTTTGGCTCTAGAAGATTTTGATGAAGATTTTTCTCTAGAGTTGCCAGACTGGAAGTACAAAACCTAACATTCTCATGCATTCTTGTTTCAGCTACAGGTACTTTATACAGTTTCCATTTTCCCTGATTGCAGACATGGCTTAAATATACCACTTGTGACTGACAGTTGAAACTTTAGCATTCCAGTTCTTCTACATTATTTACATCATAGCATACACTAATAATATTTTTACAATTATATTGCAATTTTAAGACAAGAGGGCCCAAAGGGCCATAGGTCGCTCACCTGTCCTAGTAGTTCTGGCACCCCTAATGGTAGCCTCTATTGCATAAAAAAGGTTTTCATATTGTCTTATGAAGTGATTTGACCTTGTGACCTAGTTTTTGACCCCAGATGACCCAATATCAAACTTGACCTAGATTTTGTTGAGTTGATCATTGTGACCAAGTTTCATAAAGATTAGGCCAAAATTGTGACCTCTAGTGACTACACAAGGTTTTTCTATGATTTGACCTTGTGACCTAGTTTTTGACCCCGGATGACCCAATATCGAACTTGACCTAGATTTGGTTGAGATGATCATTGTGACTAAGTTTCATAAAGATTAGGCCAAAATTGTGACCTCTAGTGACTACACTATGTTTTTCTATGATTTGACCTTGTGACCTAGTTTTTGACCCCGGATGACCCAATATTGAACTTGACCTAGATTTGGTTGAGATGATCATTGTGACCAAGTTTCATAAAGATTAGGCCAAAATTGTGACCTCTAGTGACTACACAAGGTTTTTCTATGATTTGACCTTGTGACCTAGTTTTTGACCCCGGATGACCCAATATCGAACTTGACCTAGATTTTGTTAAAATGATCATTGTGACTAAGTTTCATAAAGATTAAGTTAAAATTGTGACCTCTAGTGACCACACAAGGTTTTTCAATGATTTGACCTTGTGACCTAGTTTTTGACCCTGGATGACCCAATATTGAACTTGACCTAGATTTTATAGAGATGATCATTGTGACCAAGATTCATAAAGATAAGGTCAAAATTGTGATCTCTAGTGTGTTCACAAGCTTTTTCAATGATTTGGCCTTGTGACCTAGTTTTTGACCCCAGATGACCCAATATCGAACTTGATCTAGATTTTATAGAGATGATCATTATGATTAAGTTTCATAAAGATTAGGCTCAAATTGCGACCTCTAATGTGTTCACAAGGTTTTCCTTTGATTTGGCCTAGTGACCTAGTTTTTGACCCCAGATGACCCAATATCGAACTTGACCTAGATTGTATGAAGATGATCATTGTGATCAAGTTTCATATTGATCAGGCTAAATTTGTGACCTATAGTGTGTTCACAAGCAATTGTGAACGGACGGACGGACGACGGACGAAGAGCGATCACAAAAGCTCACCTTGTCACTTTGTGACAGGTGAGCTAAAAAAGTTCAACTCAGGGGTTCTACTGAGGCTTACTGCTGAATCCTGAAAACAAATTGAAAGTCTGTTTCGGGTGCAATTCGCACACATCCCTACGCCAATACATTGTTTCAAACATTGTTCTTGTGCTAAAATTCTGTTTATGAAATTTCAAATGACCATAACTTTGTCAAAACTTTGAATTTTTTCATCCAATAACTTTTATTTTCTGCAGAAAAATGTGCTCTTTCTAATGCAGAGGACCCCTGTCGACTTTAATAGTCATTATGTGTGAGGGCAGTCACTATTTAACTGCCAGATTGGCTGATCATGTCCAACTTCCGAGGGAAGAGACCATTACATTACAAAGAATCTGAGGGTGTTACCCTAGCTCTTTCCGAATAGAATCCTTGGTCCTTTAACATGGCCAATGTTCAGCACCAATATACGCATAACTTTGTCTGGGTTACCAACTACAGTCAACTCTCGTTATCTCGAACTCGCTTATCTCGAATTTTCCATTATGTCGAAGTTTTTTTCAAGTCATGATTTTTCTCCTTTTTTGTCTATATGAAATCTCGAGACCCATCTCGAAGTTTCGGCTCGAATTCGGCTTGAATTTTTCGTTATGTCGAATTATTTTTTGGTCCCGATTAACCAATTTGCACTTTAAATCTATTGTTCATCTCGAAGTCGGGTCGAAGTCTGATCGTATTCGACTAGTGTCGAATGTTTTTCACAATTCGCCAGTCTGAAATCTTCGATTTACCTGTAATTTTCGTTATATCGAAGTAATTTCCACGGTCCCGTGAAATTCGAGATAACGAGAGTTGACTGTAGTTCATCTCTAGTTGGTTTGGAAACACTGACAAGCATTTCAGAAAAGACCAAATGTCCCTGACAAGACTCGAACCAGGACCATCTTGATGCATAGTCAAAAGTGTTGTTCACTCAACAACAGAGCCACACACTCATGTATCCATATTGATATTTTTGGATAACCCAATCAAGTAACCATGAAAATGACATGTTTATACACACTAGTACTAGTAACCATGACAACGACATGTTTATACACACTAGTGCTAGTAACCATGACAACGACATGTTTATACACACTAGTGCTAGTAACCATGACAACGACATGTTTATACACACTAGTGCTAGTAACCATGACAACGACATGTTTATACACACTAGTGCTAGTAACCATGACAACGACATGTTTATACACACTAGTGCTAGTAACCATGACAACGACATGTTTATACACACTAGTGCTAGTAACCATGACAACGACATGTTTATACACACTAGTGCTAGCGTTCTCACACTTACCTCTTTAGGAACTAGGCCAAGGAAAATATTCTGTAGATTAATGAGGAATTCATTTGGATAAACCGCCCAATCTTCCCAAGCTCTAAAGCATAACATCACTTTTTGCTGAAATGGAAACAAAATCAAACATTGAGATATAATCATATCACAGCAAATACATTTATATTGGGGGCAGCAGTCTTGGTTGCTTTAGTATACTAGTATTTTAATGGCACCCATCTTGGAAGCCATTTTATATTTAAATAGAGCAGCCATCTTCACAATCCAACCAATAAATAAGGGAGATATTAAAAGTATTTATTTTTACTTTAAAAGAAATAATTTTCAGTAAACTTTTAGATTTCTTTAACACTAGAAATGCTTCTGAACTTAAAATAGGTCAATGGTCACACTGACTAAACAGCATAAGGTGCACACCTTATCAAACTGTATTACAGTCAGAACTCGATATAACGACATCCAATATACTGACAAATTCATTATACTGACATCATATTTGGGGACAAAAGTATTAAAACACTCTTTGTATCAATTCAGTATACTGACATATTCGTTACATCGACATTTTTCTTTGAAACGAACAGCGTCGTTGTATCGAGTTCTGACTGTATATATAAGTAGTGCTGCGTATCAGTTAGAATGATCAATATGATATTTGCATCGATACAAAATGATCGATATTCGATACATCACATGCAATAAAACATCTAAATACTGTAAATATGCACTTGCAGACCTACAACATGTATTTAACCAGTACAACACAATCCAGTCAGGCCAGACATGTGATTAACATAGCAGATTTTTGTTTCAAAATTAGATTCACTCAGACATAAGCTACTTCCGACGACCTGATCATTTTGAGACGAAACAAATAGACGACGAAAAAACTTACTGAAAATTGTGTTGATATACATGTGTATTTTTGTCGATTGGTTTTTTGACTGATACGGACATTTTTGATACGATGTATCGATCGAACGCAAAATACTGGTATTCAATTTATATCGAAAACCAGTAAGCAGCCCTATAAATTAGTACTAGTATATATGGTCTTACTTTAAATTGTTCAGCTTTCAATCTACCATCAATATTTTCGTAAGTTTCGTGCACATCTCGAAATATTTCTGGTAATTTTCTTTGAAATCTGAAAAGTAAGAAACAAATAAGAATTGAATATTTATAGATACAGGGGGATAAACTAGAGCTTTAATCAAAAGAAACAATATCGTTAATTCAACAATACTTTTAAGTCTATAGATTCTCGATTTTATGATAAACAAAAAAAATTTTAGTACAGTAAACTCCCTCAAAACCGGACCCTTCTGGACCGGTTCAAAAGTCCGGTTTTGTGGGAGGTCCGGTTTTAAGGGAGTTCTGTATCATGTACACTTTGATATGTTATCATAGGGAATATACTGTGTGTTTAATGATACATGTTTACGTTACATGTACAGTGCAACCTTTGAAGAGCATCACCATAAAGGGAGCTGCAAATATTTCAATTCTAACATCGATGAGTACTCAAATTGCTCATTTTTTCATTGGCCATCAAAACTATCCAATGACATAGACAGTGCAATCTTACAAATCCCGAAATGCAAGTGTTAGCTAATTGGAGACATATTAATTAAATACGATTGAGTGCAGTGTTTGTCGTAATTACAACATTTTGATGAGCTAAACGATCCTTTGTTCCAGTAAATGTTTGTTGCAATACCTACCTCAAGAACAAAACATCAAATGGAAGGACCGTTTTCTTATTACGTTCGTAATTAGGCAATTATTTAATTTCATCGTGGCGAATTTCACAAAGTATTTTTCACGCCTGTGCAAATTACACGCAATACCGTTTAAGAGTAAACATTAAAAACACGACTTGTTAATCGCACCTTTTGTTATGACACGTTCTTTAACTAACAATTAACAAAGTGACATTTAGACAAGAAAAATGTACGCGTTAAGTTTTCCGTCAGGTGAGACAAATATACGCGTCCGATATTCCGCAAGTAACTATCGTTGAAAATCTTGTCAGCGGACCGAAAATGCCGTCCGGAATCCGGAATTATGAGAGTCCGGTATTGCGGGAGCTTTTTAAGTTAACTTTATAAAAAGAAAATACGGGACTTAGGAAATCGTCCGATTTTATGGGGATTCCGGTTTTGAGGGAGTCCGGTTTTGAGGGAGTTTACTGTATAAACTTAACCATTTTTTTTTTAAATATTGGTTGAAGTTCCACTGATCAACAGTATTTCAGTCATATGAAGACTACCCAGTCACATTATCCTGACACCAGGTGAGCTGTAAGAACATAGCAATACTGCTGACATTGTTACATACGGGCATTAATCATTCCTATGTATATATACAGGGGTCCTACCAAAGCATAATGCCCAATCCTGAAAACGAGCCGCAAGTCTGTTTCAGTTGCCATTATCACACATCCCTACACATTTTAAAACTAGGTTTCAAACATTGTTCTATTATCAAAATTCAGATTAAGGAACTTCAAATGACCATAACTTTGTTAAAAAAAAATTTCATCAAATAACTTTTATTTGTACAGTAAAGATAATTCTTCCTAATGCAGCAAATCTGGATATCCATACTTATCCAGAATAGTAGGACCCCTGATTTAGAACAATTCTGCATTAATAGACCCAGCAGTTCACGGACTGATGAAGAGATCAATGAACACTACATCACATGGACGGCACAATTAGTTTAGTTAAAAGATCAAGTACTTACTGTTTTCTATAAAATGAAGCATTGGGAACTTTTGCACTACTGTTAAATAAAATGTCAGACACCAGGAACAACCTCGCAATCTGAAATGAACAATTAATTCATTGTTATATGAATACACATAGAAATCATGCTGAGATGTTCAATAGGAAAAACCTATTGTAATAGCACAGACAACTGTTACAACAAAACAGCAGATTTCAGGCATTTCAGGGACAGATACACCAAAACTCCTAAAGGCCAAGCCGTAACCAAATGACCAAGCCACCTCCTAATGGCCAAGCTGCAACCAAATGACCAAGCCACCTCCTAATGGCCAAGCCGCAACCGAATGGCCAAGCCGCAACCAAATGACCAAGCTACCTTCTAATGGCCAAGCCGCCATCAAATGGCCAAGCCACTTCAAAATGGCCAAGCCGCAACCAAATGACCAAGCCGCCTCCTAATGACCAAGCCACTCCGAGAGGGTCAATCACAGAAATGTTCCTTTGAAATTACTTTCAAGCCTGACAAGTAGTTTAACAGAACATTTTAAAAGCTTTGAACATGGAGCCAATTAGAATTTTCAAGAAATAACCCTTATTTAATAGCATTTGATACATATACACACATAGTTTAGAAGATTTACCTTTTTTGGTATAGGAGTCTGTAGAATGGAGAGAGATTCTGTGATACATTCTACAACTTCCTCCGCTGACTCTGCATGGTCCAAACACCACACCATAGCATCACCCACTTTCTGTCTCTCTGGTGTTAATTCTCTCAACATATCCTCCAGTCTGTCTCGCTGACTGCAAACATATACACAAACATAGCAATCAGCAAGCAACATACAACTCATCAAGAGCACATGATTGCAGGCTTTCAAGCACAAACTAGCTGAAATTTAGGGCTAAAATCAGGAGCGGGGAATAAGCTTTTTTTTTGACAAAGTCTGCTACAAACTTACTCTGCATAATTTCAAATTGGCTGACATGAATGTCCGAAGTATGTAGATAAAAAACTTCTGTTTGTTGTTTTGAAAAAGGCTTATGCCGAAACGTTATGATTAAAGAGTAGAAACTATGAGTGGTTTTTACAAACTTACTGTTAACTCCTTGTAAACAGCACGTTTCTTGCAGATTAGTAGTTTACAGCAAGACTATCTATTGTCCCAAAAAACTGCATATTTACACTTTTAATGATATATCTAAAAGAATTTAAACTTATTGTGTGAGAGTAGAGAGCGAGAAAATTGCTCTAAGTTCTGACAGAAATTACAATGTTTTAGGAAGTTTGCCCTTTTTGGGATTGTTTTAGGAATTTTAGGGATGCAAAAAAATATGATTTTTTTAGGAATTTTAGTACCATTTGAAAGCCTGTTTCAGATTGTAGTCAATTTCAAATAGGTCACAGATTAGCGGAAATTATACATTTATAATGTTTTTATGTTGATTTTGAAACCGGTTCTTACAAAAAATATTAATCATTCAAGACACCTCATTCCTGATGGTATCCATCAAGGGTATGAGTGAGAAATCAGTTTTCCACTTTATGAGATGCATCAAGCAATGGAACGCTGGTACCATTTCTATGTCTTTGAAATGAAACAGCCCCAAATAAAATTCTGCACATCCTTCACTCAAAGTGGACGCTCTGGCTATCAAGGCAATTATTATAATTTCATCTCAAAAACAACACACTACTATAATTTATGATTATAATGCAAGTCTAAAATACCTATCTGTAAGTTTTCCTTTCTTGGTCTGTTCACCTTCCTCTTTCTCCTTGACCTCTGGAACAATGTCAAGGTCACCGGGCTCCACAAGTTCCTCGGGCATTCCTTGTGTGTATGGATTCAAGGGAGGTGGTTTCCAGTATGAGCCATTTTTAAACATTCTGAACTCTTCTAATCTCCATTTATATGGTTGATCACCCTACACATAGAAACACACAAGTTTTCAAAATGCTCAACAAAAATATTTCTATTTTTCAAAAATCGAACGCTCACTTCAGACATTTTCCAACTTTACCAAGAAGCATAAGAAAATTTATCAGAATGATCATCTAAACAATGTTTAGTATTTAACAAGGTGTGTTTTTGAAACCAATGTTCCCATTGAATGCAAGCTTTAACTTTGCAACAGAGGTCAAAGTGACTGTTCTCCCGACCTCAAAATGGGAAAGCCTATGATATACAAACTATGAAGACCCTAGGCTGGAAGCATTCTCATTGTTTTTAGACAAGGTAAAAAGGTTGTGACAGTCAGACCAATTTTGCAGGGTCGTAAATGGCGAGGAACAAATATGGTGGAATTCAACACTCTTAACACAACAACAAGAGTGCCAAAATGTCACAAAATACGCCCGTCTTGGGGCATGGTGAGTCTCAGGACATGGTGAATGAAAAAAACAATCCAACATTTTTTTTAATTAAAGGACCATAACCCAAGAAGGCCTAGGCTGATTTTGCCTACAATTGAACTTGTCTTTGATATTATATCCATGAACATTGTCACCAAGTTTGAAGATACTTTGCACTAGAGAACAAACAAGGTCAATTTCACATTTATTTTGGTAATCATAGGATCATAACCAAATAAGGCCTAGGCCGATTTGGCCTATAATCAAACTTGGCCTAGATATTATGCCCATAAGCATTGTCAAAAAGTTTGAAGACGATCGGATGAAAACTGTTTGCGTTAGAGCACAGACAACCAATTTCATACTTATTTGGTAATTAATTTAGGCCCATAACCAAATGACGCCTAGGCCGATTTGGCCTATAATCGAACTTGGCCTAGATATTACACCCATAAGCATTGTCACAAAGATTGAAGATGATCGGATGAAAACTGTTAGCGTAAGAGTACAGACAAGGCCAATTTCATACTTATTTGGTAATAAAAGGACCATAACCCAATAAGGCCTAGGCCTATATTTGAAATTGGCCTAGATATTATGCCCATAAGCATTGTCAGCAAGTTTGAAGATGATCGGATGAAAAATGTTTGCGCTAGAGTACAGACAAATTACTGGCCGCCGCCGCTCGCACGCCCGCTCGCACGCTTGCCAAGGGTGTTCACATAATACGTCCCGTTTTCAACGGGCGTATAAAAACCTTGGGGTAGGTAGGTAAAAATCTGTTGAAAATCGACTGTATCACGGTAATGCAGACACTACATATTATGCAGTCACTTCTCTTGCCCTGATATTAATATTTCTATTTACATCAATCCAAATAAAAGTCTCGGCAAAAAGGATGCTGTCTTTATAAAGGTCTTGGCAAAAAGGATGCAGTTTTGATAAAGGTCTTGGCAAAAAGGATGCAATCTTTATAAAGGTCTCAGCAAAAAGGATGTAAGAAAGAGGGAAATCTGGAATAGAATGTATTGATAAATGTATGTGCTTACATTTAGTATTGAGAAGAGTTTCCATCTATAGTAGACATGTGCTGGACTCTGATTGTCAAATAAAAACCTACAATAACCAAAACAAAACACAAGTTCATACAATAAACACAGCGTGAAATTGAAGGCTCATTCCTTATTTTTTTACCAGTTTCTTTATTGTTTATTTCAACAGCAGGATAGTAGCCAAGCTGAGACACTGAGGAACTTGCCTCTGTGAAAATTGGAGAAATAACCTAAATAATCATGTTTTTTTGAAGAATTAAACACCTCAAATAAACTATAGGATGTATTTGCCTTGGTGATTTTTTGTATCTGGATATGGCCCTGAAATGTATAAGGCCCTAAACAAACTTTTGACAAGGCCAAAACAAATAATAAGGTATGTAGGCAAAACAATTTATGTATTAAAATTATTTTATTGATTTTATGCACTCGAAATCAAGGATCTACAGTGATTTCCAGCAAAATGTGAATAAAATGGTATGGTTAGGGGGCCAAAAATAGGGTAAATAGAACCACAATATAATTTTTGTTTTGGCCTAATTAAGTTGTCGTTAAAATACATTTCCATCAAGTTAACAAATGTTACCCAGCATGCACCAGCTGTTTGCTGATTTGATCAATGATAATACAAGTATACTTACTTAAATAAGGGGTTATTTATCTCTCTATTCATAATCATAGCTTCAAACATAGGTCCTTCTCTTACAACAAATTCCACCATTCGATGTATAACACACAACAGGTTCCTGAAATTACCGTACCCATCGTAGCCATGGCAACAAGCAAATAAAGCTTGTGCATTTTTTAAAAAACAAAAAAGCTAGAATTTTTTCTTTATCGTTGTGGTCATTTAAATGACTGTAAGGTAAACAAAAAATAATAACTGAATGAAACCAAAAACATGTAAAAATGGCCGCCATGCAAATAAATACCAAATAATTTTTATTTTTCAGTTCCAACTGAAATTCTGTTGAAATACAGACCCACTAAAGTGAGATTAAACAGTCGAGAAAATCTGAGGCATAAATTTATCTGAATTGACATGAAACAAAATGCACGGAAACCCCATTACTATAACTGATTCTGAATGATTTAAAAAAAAATCAATCTAATAATTTATAAACTTAGAAAAAAACCAAGATAAAAATTAACAACAAACATCAAATATAAACAAAGTGGGCAGAATATTCTATAATCAATTATTCAATGATGAGTCAGTGACTAAGAGCTCAGATTCCAAAGTAAGGCTTGTTAGTGTAGTAACCACATCAGCATTCAGATATAAATGTTTGCAATGATATATGACTGCTACATGAATTGATCAGACGCCAGTGTATAAAACACTCCGCCCATTTGTTAGTCAGATATTTTGTCGAGGATAATCAAGCAAATCCATTAGATTTTGTAAACATGTGCAACATTTCCAATATTTTTATAACCAAATAAAATCCTTTCATTGGTCAATTCAATTCATATTTTATGTGAACACCTGGCATCTTTTGCTGTAAAATTGGTGTTAAAACGACACTTCTTTTTTAAACAATATAGCATCAGTTGTACAGAATTTACTTAAATTTTACATATTTGTCGACATTTTACATTTTCCATCCATCTCAAAGAATATTTTACCCTCAAATAGTGACCGTTCACACTGTTTATGAATTTAAGTCAAATATTTCTTTTTCCGGATACAACAACAACACATCAGCAACCTTAACTGAATATTATGAGGGCCCGTCAATAATTTCGTGAACTACTGGTAATTCCACTGTTTTGAAACGCTTAGACAAAGGTTGATGAAATTTTGCAAAAATAGTTAACGAAATTATTGATTGCTGCAGTCGAACATTGGAAAAGAAATAATAATACAAATTCACCACTCATACCAAAATTACACAAAAATTAAGTAAAAACATGGCACTCTCCATTCACCATTCACACTTTCATATTATGTTCTAATAACAGCAAAGTTCTCATTCAATTTGATTCAAAGTCATTTGCATTATCTCTAACAATATGTACATCCTTTAAATAATTTACTTTATATCAAACAAGTATCCCCCCCCCCCCAGTAATGTTACATTAGCACCCATGGAAATGACATTTGTATCAATAGAAATGCATGCAAGACTTTCACACAATTGCTCAAGACCCATTAAGGTAACTCTTATTCACTGTAAAAAAATGCTCATCATTACAGTACATGTAGTTTTTGAAAAAAAATGTACAAAATTGTATCTTGTTTTACAAAATATGACATTTTTACCTAGTCATGATTTTTGTAAATTAGGACAATTGAAAAATAACACTCATAAATACATTGAAGGTAACACGCTCCCTTATAACATTTGATCATAAAAATATTCACTCTCACAAAGTCAGTCAGAAATAGAGAAATAATAATAAAGTGGGTGGATTAAAAACATGTATCCAATAGTCAGGGGCCATACTGAGGCAGAACGCTCCATCCTCAAAATAAGATGCACATTCCTACACCAAAACTATAGTTTCAAACATTGTTCTATTAATTTAAAATACGAAATTTCAAATGACTGTAACTCAGTCAATATTTGGTATTTTTTAAAACAAACAACTTTTAATTGCAGAGAAGATCATTCCTTTTGGAGCAGCAAATCCATATTTTCTGGATTGTTCTGGAATTGTAGGATCCCTGTGTCACATTGTTACAATTATTGATTATCAACCTGGAGATATCAGCTATTTAATGATGTAATCAAATGTCATATAGTTAACAGTTGGTTCAAGTTAATAAGAGAACGCAATCTTTAGACTCCATCACAATTACACACAATCACCCACAACTTATAGTCTATTACCTATTACACACAATCACACACACATACAACTTCATAGTCTATCTAACTAGTCTGTCATAAGCAGCAAGCCAAGGTTTTACGATTTTTTTTAAAACATTGTCTTTTTGAAGTCTCACAGTATTTACGTCATATGGATACTACCAAGTCACATTATCCTGGCACTTGGAAAGCCAGCAGCTATCTTGCACTATGCTGAATGGCAAGCAAGGGAGATAAACCAGTAACATTTTTTATAACTTTAGTATGTGACTACTTGGGTTAGAACCCGAGACCTCTCACACTCAAAGTGGACGCTCTAACACTTGGCTTAATACATTCTAACCTGTTTAAAACAGCCAGTAAATGTAAAATTCCCACTATGGCTAATTAAAGCAGTTGTTTAATACAGGTGTTTTTACATAAATATGACCATTTTAGATTAAATAATTAGACTGCTTTAGACAGGTGCTAGCTTAATTCAGGTGACCACTATCACATAATTCACTGTATATTCCCTCTAAGCTATCTGACCATGAATTCCAGACCATACAGAGATTATCCATTAGACAAGACTGAATATTGTAGTCTACTGTGTAAGATTTACAATGACATTTTACTTTGCACTTAATCTTAAAAAGTAAATTCAAATTTTGAACAGAAGCTTAGAGAGAATTAATAAATTAGTTGACTTTATTCTTCAAGCGCACGTAGATGTTCTGTTTGCATGAGACCATTCCATCGAGTGTAGTCCATCTTCTACCATATCTTCACCTCCGCTGTATGTGGTTTCCTTAATCTTAACGACCTCAATTTGTTCCAAAATTGTTTTTTTTATTGGTTCTTATTGTGAAGTTAACAGTTCAGTAATGCCAGTAGTTAAATTTTTAAAAAAAACTGGTATCAATAAGTAACTCAATTTAACTATAATTCAAAATCTAAGATCCTGTTTTAGAAAGAAACTACACGGACATTTACTATGCACAGACTTGATATTACTCTCACTTGTTGGTGGCATTAATTTACAATCAAAGAAAAATAATCTAAGATACCTTGCTATTAAGATGAAATATTTTTAAAATGAAATAAAAAAATCACTTAAACAGTCCATATGAATGGGGGAAAATTTTTGACAATTTTCTATGACACCAAATATTGAAACACCATTTTCGAAAACATAAAAAACAGAGATCTGGCATTTCTGAAGACATTTTTGTTTGAAATCAGACACATATCAGCCATTAAGGCAATATGACTGAACTGTTTTACTTACAGAATGTTTTATAGTTTGAGTAAGAATACAAATAAGAGGCAATACCTTTCTGTAGGAATAACCACTTTGATGACGGCTTTCGATAAGGTCTGGAGAATGGCCAAAGTGAAGAATATTAAATAATGCGGTGTTACTAATAATACACAGCATTCAAATAATACATCTAATTTAATACTTGTTAATTCATCATAATTTATTAAAGTTTAGAGAAGCATTGCTATGGTAGAATCTCTTCTTTGCATAATCAGCATAAATTCTAAATGGTTGCTAAGCAACAGATTAGTAACAAATATCATACTCTCCAGGCTTGAAGTCACAAATGTTCATACATGTTACAATAGTTCGATTGACGTCTTTTAAACAAAGGTTGTAAAACAAAATGAAAGTCCTTCATCCCGGATATGCACATTTAGTTCATTTGACACACTTACAAATAAAACCAGAATCCAAGTAAGTTTGGGTTAATGAAGATAGTTTGGATCAATCATTATGTTTGCTCATAGCCTCATATGCCACATAGTAACACTGTTTTATGTCATACAATTCAGAGCAGAATTCACCATATATCTATCCCTTTACCAGAAATCAATGTTTTTCAAACTGTACTGGTATATGGTATCCTGACTTAGCTCTTCAGTTATTACTGACAACAGAACGGGCTTCGTGGTGTGCAGAAAAATGAATATTTATCATAAACACATGTGATTGTCATTAAATGCATAGACTACAAGCACCGGTCAATACTTCCAAGTATTACACTAATTTCAATGTGTTTAATCATACTAGAACAATACAATGTGTTTACAATTGCTCTCATCCCTTTAATAATTGTTACCTTTTCCATTTCCGCTCGATTCTTCGGTGCGCCAAACCCTCTACCTTCCCGTCTACTTGACTTTGACTGAGCGTTAAATGGTAAGCCTGATGGTGGTGGTGGCTGAGTTAGTTCCGCTAATGCCGGCGGTATATATATTGGGTGTGGTGGTATGGGAACAGGTTTACCCCAACCTAACTTCATTTCAAAGCCACCTATTTCTCTGCCTGTATTGTACATTGGTGTCAAGATTATCATAATATGTGCACGAAAATTCAAAATTTTCAAAATAATGAAGAGCTTTTTACAAAATAACGAAAACATAATTTCAAAATATTTAAAACTTATTTTAAAAGTACTGCAATACATGCAGATGATTTTCATATACATTACAAAGTGCAATTATTTCTCAAAAATACTGATATAAGTATTTACTGAACACATTGACACATGATAACAATGGACAACTACTCCACACGTGGAAGACACAGCCCTAGCTGATACAAAGAACAACATAAAACTGCCTAAAACTAGAATCAAACTTGGATCTATAAAGATCTATCAGATTTTTATGGAAACGTACAACCTAACTGACCAAGAATTAATCATTCAATACTTACATATAAGAAGATGGCTTACCTTTTAAATGTTTTAATGCCCTTTCACCGTCTTTTCTATTCATAAATGCCACAAAACCACAGTTCCTTCCTCGTGATTTCTCCTCATCTGTTCTAGGCCACATAATTTTAACACTAGCTAAAGGTCCAAATCTACCAAATAATTCCATCAATTGTTTTTCTGTCATCTACAATATAAACATATTGTTTGGTAAATATCACAATACTGTAATTTTTTAACATAATTTTTTCCAGAAATTGGGAGAAAATGCATATATTCATTTAGGAGGGGAATGGGGCTGAATTTGGCCCCAAAAACAGTGAAACGAGGGCCCTGTTAAGTGAATATTTCTGAAGGTCAAAAAGTTGCTGAATGCTCAATTTCAGACATTTCGTACGCAGAAATATTAGCAATTTGTTTTCTTTCTGTGTACAAAGCAATATACTCAAAGTTTAGGGCATGATAAACAATATTCTAGTCTAGTAAAAGCTGGCTTTAATTTACATATACAGGAAAAACAAATCCATTGCAACCTCTCCTGAATGGCACTCCATACACAACATCTCTAAAACAACATTAGCATTTTTTTCAGAAATCACCATTTACTGCATATTTTGCCTTTATATAGCAACAACAGCTGTAGTAGTGTACTCTAACCACATTTTGTGTTGTCCAATAGATGTTGCGCTAGAGAGGTTATACTGTAACAGGGCTCGACACTAGCACTGGTCCGCTGGTCCGAGACCAGTGAAAATCCAGAAGAACCAGTGAAAATTCTGGAGTAACAGTAACTGTCCTATTTAAAAATTGGGCGATTTTGCCCTGTCGGACCAGTGGCCAAAATAGTTAGTGCCTAGGCCTGCTGTATTACCTTTGGATTGATACTGGATATATAAATATTTGTTGAAGTTTCATCTGTGGTCAGATCATACATCCCCAGTCCTTGTGATCCTGTAAAGAGATTTATGATGGTCAATCATGTTCTACATTGAAATATCAATGTTTAAATTCGTAACATTTCATTTTCTTCCATTCTTTACAACAAACAAAACTACTGTAAACCAATTTACTTTCACAAGTAATAACTTTCATGTTTTGCTGATCATTGGCATATTTGCGACTACAAATTTTCATTTTTTAGTTTCCCACAATGTGCATATTAATGTTTTTAGCAGTTTTACGGAGACCTAATTTCGCGAAATTCCACCACTCATGAACTCAACGAAATTAAAATGTGTAAATAATTTCTTTGTTTACAGTAGCCCAGTGGTCTATTGCTTAAGCAAAGCGTTACTGAGCGCCTTTATTCAGTTACCTCATATTCAATTAAATACAGAAGGCATGGATTACCTCTGTGGAAAGGGCTATATAGCACTGACCTATGTTGATAGTATTCAGGATTGAAAAATAAAGTAAATGTCACTATGTTCATAATCGATCTTCTTATGTTAATTGTTAATTCAGTTGATCAATGAAGTAATTTAATTATGGGGGTAAAAACATTGGAAGTATAATGCATGGTTATGAACAATAAGGAGTGGTAATTTCTGTATAGGCGTAAGGTCAATTTGTGCAGTCATTGTCGGGGGAATTTTTTTTTGTAATTTAAGAATGGATACTAAGATCAGTATAGTACAAAATAGCATATAAATTAGCTCAGTTAGTAGAGCAAATGACTGCTAATCATAGGATAATGAGATTCTAAACCAGATGAAACATATGTGTTTGCCAAAAATTTGAGACTAGTCAAGTCCTTTGTCCTCTATCAAGGATTTCTCACTTCTGCATTATATATTTGGAGTTGTAGAAAATCTACCTGATAAATCTGAATCAGGTTCAAATCTAGACTTCCTGTCTTCTTCAGGGAATTGAGCAATATTACTGACTGAGTCATCTTGACCTTTCATCATACGCTTGAATCTGTGTCTCTCCTCGCGTTCCTCCTGTATCCTGAAGTACAAACACATACAAACATGCAATGAACATACTAAGGTTAAATGTAGCTTGGTTTCCTCCAATATGAAATACCTATTCTTAGTTGACGCTTTACTGGCCAAAATCATGATTGCCTGACAAATACTTGTTCATTCGGGTATGACCCCTTTCGTAACAATTTTTCAGTTTTATATGATGGCTATTTCACCAAACGAGTTTTCCTGGACTGTATCCTAACCACTACTAACTTACCCTTCCATAAGGAACCAGCAACTTCTCCACATGTGGAAAAAAATCAACATTGTTGCCCATTTGTCAGGGAAGGGAATGAGCTGCCGTGATCATGAATTGATCCTGGATCACCAGATTACGAACCCTGTGAACTAACCACTGGACCACTGATGCCTACTCTAGAAATATGTACTGATATTCTACATTCTACTTTTAGATTTATCTAGGATTTTGTGTTGTTAAAAATAAATTATACCTTTTTAATTCTTCTTTAAACAATTCTAAATTACTTTTTTTCTTTTCATCTTTCTTCTTTTTTGTGCTTGGCTTCTGGAAATGGGCAAGTAAAAGGCATGAATGATCCAATCACACATTATGCATCAAAGACATATAACGATAAATAACAGGGTAGAACAGGGTACTGTTTTATCAAAGCTCTTACGAAAATAATAATCTTACGCTGAAATTTAAATTCTATACTATTCTTTAATACCTACACTTTATGGGGTTCTTTGACTTAATAATAATTAATACTGAACAAACCTTCACCATAATGTGTAGTTGTTAAAGATCCATAAAACATTTAAACTTCAACATAAGTTTAAGATATTACTTATTATAAGCAAGTCAATTGGACAAACATCTGCTATGGTAATGATGTCATGTCAAAGCTATATTACACAAAATATTATCAGATTTATGTAATGGCTTTAAAACAAATCTGCACAGCAGGGGTGTCAACAGACACAAATTAAAAATCCTGAAAATCATGTTGCCAAATATTTTTGTCAAACAAGAGGCCTTCAACCACACTGTTTCCATATTTTACCCAAGCTTTTATCGAATAAAATCCTTTAGAGTAGATTAAATGGACCATTACTTTGCCATTTCTTGAGTTATTTTCGTCAAATAACTTTTAATTTGGTCAGAAATGATAGCTCTTTCAGGATAAATAAATCCAAAATTCTGGATTAATCAGGAATATTGACACCCCTGGCACAGACGAGCACAAGACAAATAGCTAATCAGAAGAACTTACTGAAGATTTTTCTGGTTTTTCATCTTCTTTCTTTGATTGGAAAGTTGATGCTAACTCTGCAAGTTTTGATGTGGGTTTATACAAGCGACCTTTATCAGTCTTACCTGAAATCAAACATGTAAAAAATGTAAAGATAAATTCCACATACTATCAGAAAAAGACTACCATGTTTCATGTAATCCAAAACAAGACAAAATTCACCAATTTTATTACAGTAAAATGATTACTGTTACTAAGTTGTTCGGCCGACACTGTTGTCTCTTTCATATCTATTAAAAACTTGATCTGTGATCAGTTAGCTCATATGATATATAACTATATCTACACATGTCAGAAACATGTACCTTTAGAAGTAAATGTCTAGTTACGTACCAAAGGGGAGGGGGACTGGGGGAGGCTCAGTGGACAGACAAAGGAGAATGAAGATATTTTTTTTTTTGTGCCTAATTCCCCACCCTAGAGCCAAACATTTTGTCTATATCCCCACAGTGGGAAATGCTTGGTGTATCACATTACCTGCCACGTTAAATGGTTGTCTGCTGTTTTGCGGCGTCTAAATCCCCAAATACCGGTATCTCAAATCTGGCCAAACTCTATTTTCCGCCATTTCCCCGGACCCAAAATCATTTGCCATTTTAACTTCATGCCAGTCAACATTGTCTAATGTCTAAAACCCGCCGACAAACACAGACAAAGAACAGACAATAACCAATAACTGAAATAACATTACTTGGTTTATCAGAATTGACCGTTTCTCCTTTCACCCATGTTTTTCCTTGTTTACTACTCTCTGCAAAGGAGGCGACAAACTCCTCATACACAGCTGCTGCTGCTACCTGGTCTTGCTGTAAATATAATAGACATTACAAGACATCTGTAAACAGTACTATTTATCTCAGGCCTCAACAAATATTTTTAAAATCACTCGTTCTGCAATATAGACAAAGAAGAAACCCCCAAAATCTTACTTATCCTGCTATATAAATAAAGAAGGAAGATATTATGCAGGACGAGCTGACGAGTGGATTCATTGAGGCCTATATCTTTTACAGTGCCATCCTGATTTAAAAGTGTCTAGCCAATAGAACTTATGAGTCACCTTCTGGGCTACTTACTAAACTTGTATACTTTATACTAAATCCTTATGAGTCAGGTACTAACGGAGCAATGTGAGGTAGACCCAGTCTGTGAAAATAGCATGCGTCAGGTTGTCTTGGAAAAGCAATAAATTATTCTTAATAAACGTAACTTCTGTAGGAAATTGTATACAGTTTAAAGCAAAACTATTACTTTTACTGATTTAGACAGGTAGCTTCAAATCCTACATATACAAACTGAGAAACTAAACTAAAACAAGACAAGTACTAGTAGTCAATAATATGACAATGTGAATGACTGGAGTGGAGGTAAGAGAAATTTTATGTTATACCTTACGACGCAACTCCTCCTGCTCTCTCTTTGAGAGTCCTTTCTTTCCTAACAACATCGTACCAACTTCAAACCCTCGGAATTTAGTATCTGTAAAAATAGCACATGCCCAATAATTATATAACAGTAAAAACAAAATAAAATTGAATAAATTCTTGATCAGCAAATGCCAAACCAAGAACCTGACTATGTATGGTAGGTTTGATGAATTAATACAGCAAGGCTAAAACGAAATTTAATTATTATTTTTTAAAAGAAAGCTGATATGCATCAATTCTATAAATAATGCTATATGAATGTAAAGTCACCAAGGCAGCTCAATGTCAGAGACATGAAGATATACAATGTAACATACTTACATACATTACTTACTACAGAAAATCAAAAATGTTATTTTTACTTCATTAGCCAAAGAAAATGAAACACAGTTTGGGCATTATTGCCTGTTTTAATGTTTATGAAATTATCAAATGTGTCGTCATCTACTAGAACAACAGCATTATCACACTGCTTGATGAACAGAAACAAATCACAGGAATTAACATACAAGCAAGAGTATCAGTGAATAAAAAATGATGTATATATTTAAATGTTATCGCATGAATAGAAATATCTACATTAATTTAATAATACATTTGGAACAGTTATTATTATATGAACAAAATGCTTGCCTTTGTAACACTAACGAGATAGTAAAAATTAGAATTTTGGAACTAAAAAATATCCCATACCAAAATAATTAAATCATAAGGTAAAAATACTTTTGTCAAACTTATATAAATATTTTAACTTATTTTTTAAAACTACGATTATTTACTGATAAAACTTCTATGTAATACTTGAGAGCTTGTTCCCACTGTTCATCATTCCTACAATATTACCTTTATCCATTTTTAACCATTTGTATATAATCAGTCAAATGGATCTGGAAAAACCACGTCTATTTAGGTCTAAAACCTGACTGAAATTTGTAAAAAGTTTGTGTTCTTTAAATTATATTTCAACCTGGCAAAGATTTAAATAGGATTACTTAGTAGGATCAAGATTGGTGATGAGAAAAGTCAAATTTAATTTTCTTAAATGTCCGTACGTGCGGGTACGCAATTTGTTGGGGCTGACTAATAAACAATCTCGGCAAAACTTTAAGGTGGCAGGGGACATTCTGGGGTGATGGGGGTCCCTGAAAATAATAAATATTTAGTGTAGAGCTTATTCATGGGCACCAAAAATTAAAATTAGTATTTTAAAGACTCAATTCTGTATTTGTTTTGTAAAAATAAAGTGTTTCTTATTTTGAAAAATCATAGAAACTAAATATTAGTGCAAACTTAGTGCCGTTAGAAACCGTGAAAAAGTTTGCCAGCAAATAGCAAAAAATCGACAGGTAAGGGAGACTTTTTTGATGAAATACCCTTGCTCAGGTATTCTATTTATGTAATATGGAGCCAAATATAGGATTGCATATAAATATATAATTAGCTTTAAAAATACTATGTATACTTTTGTATTTTTTTAACTAAAAATTGGAGGGGTGAGGGGAAAAACAAAGGGCCATAACTCCACAACCCAAGGTTTTAGCCTTATATTTGGATGCTGTTTTCAAAGTATGTTGTCTACGCCTAATAGGAAAATTACAGTACCCACTTTTTTAGGGCTGTACCCACTTTTTCCATAACTAGTAGGTACAGATTCCCACTTTTTAAAATTCCAGTGGGCATGCTGCTGTTAAAAAATTCAGTGGACAAAATTGCTAAACAAATTGAAATTCAAGAGCACTTCATAATTAAAATAGACGTTATTTATTAACATTATATAAACAACTATTTTTAAACAGGTCGCGATTTGATGGAAATGACATTGTGTCCGAACTAAAAGGGTACGAAATGACTGGGGTCGCTTGTATTACACAACATCAACGAGTTCGTAGTGGGCAAAATAAGGCATAAAACAATCATACAACATATAAATACCATAATTAATCTAAATGTTATACTGTATATACAATTAACGTTAAAATAATATCAAAATAAATGATTTTGTTTGGCAAATATTTGTCAGAACAAACAAATCGAGTGCATGCATGTGGTCGTTTACGAGGCCGATTTATAAAACAAATCGCAGTTCCTGTTATTGACATTGTGGTTAACATCATAACTGTTTATCGAAATAAACGAATGACATTGAATGCAACATCTTACTTGTGATTAATTCGGCAAATTTTGCAGCTTTGCAAATTGTAATGAATTTATTCGTCCACCATTTTTACTTTTAGCGACGAGGTCACGTGAGATCAAGTGTAAAACGCGGCTCCCTTTTATCGCGAGGTATAATTTACGGAACTCACTTGAACCCATCAGTGTGTAACCAAGCCAGGAAATAATTTAATTTTTCAAGTCGGCAACAGGTTTTTTTAAATAAAAACCCTTATGCTAAATTGAAAGTATACATATAAGTAAAAGATATTCATATAAAAAATGAAAACATATTTTAAAATATTTATCTACAATTGAAAATTGTCATTTTTTGTGTCAAAATCCTGTAAAACGTCCTCACTCAAATTTAATATAAATCACATTGTTGTGTTCTTCAATCTTTTATCGAGTTGCTCGACTATTTCCCTAATCAATTATATTAATGATATCCACACATTGTATCAAAACGTTTGACCATTTTATTACTAGAATTTACAAATTTGATTTACACACAGCTGATTATTTTAAAGTGTAATGTGTGTGTGTATCTGTTGATTTAGCTAACAAAGGGCACAAAAGGATGACCGTTGAAAATCAATGACTTGTTTTGATTGCAACCTATCTCATGAATAGAAAGTTTCTAAACAAATGCCTTCTACAAATGTTAAATACAGAACAGAATTTTGAGTTATACATGGTTTAATATTCAGTAATTTACGGAATAAATACAATTAATATACTTTTATTCTATAGTCGAGCACCTGGATAATAGATTGGAGAACATATATAGCAATGTGACTTATACTGAATTTGAATTATTTCTTTTTGCAGAACAGTGACACAAATATTGGCAATTTTCAATGTGTAATAAAACACTTTTTTTACAAATTGAATTTTCATTTTTTGATACAAATATTTTTATGAATGTACAAATTTCAATATAGTATAATAATTTCGGCAGAAAATTATGTTGCAGGCTTGAAATATCAAATTGTTTTCAAACACAGTTTCACTGAGATGACTTTTATTTCAGCTGAGCACTTTATTAAGCATGTAATATACATGGCGCGAGAAATGCTAAATAGTGAGGCACCGGGCATCGGGATAAAGTAGGACTAGACAAATATTAAAGTGGTGTTGTATTTGTCATCTATTCCAAAGAATACAGACCATGTCTATTCAAACAGTGTAAATAATATAAGACTAGGTCCATAAAAAAGATAATATTAAGTCAGACAGGGAAGGCAGCACTCAGCTTAACCAGCCGAGCACAGAAAACATATAAGCGGCACAGACAATGTCAAACGTAAAAATCTAGCAACTACAAAAACACGGCATCCCGTCCCGAAAGTCTGCCGCCTCAGTCAGTCAAACTAAAACGGAACGAGAGCCAGGTGACGAGATAATAACAACCGGACATTACACACCACAAGGACAATCTGCAACATATATATAATGTACGTGCAATTTTGAAAGATACGAAGCAGCCTTGTAATGGACTACGGAATAGCAGAATGGCACATACAAAACGAACTATGTTTAACAAAAAGCCACAATGGCGAAATATTTTTGTATTTTTACTATAAAGTGGACAATACATACATAGAGGAAGGTTGACTAAAGGGCTTCCGCCTTGGTACGGACAGCGACAAATGTCACTGAGGGCACCAAACCTCACACTTGCCCAATACGGGACCAATAGACAACCTCATAGCACATTACAGTGGAAATAAAAGTGTCCCGCCATGTAATGCCCTCTAACAAAAAGGCCACAGTGACAGGTAATAAAAGAATGTAAAACATGAAATATTATATAAACAACGTCCATCGAGTAGCACAGAAAGCGTTTTACAGTGCACCAAACCTCACACTAACCCAATAGACAACCAGATTGGTGTTCGGGAGACAATTTTAAAATGAATCGCGTTCGTAACAGTATAAAAACAGATCTGCGACTAGAGGCGCACAATTAGTTCCCATTGGAAACCGATAATTTGTCTATAAATGGAAGTGCCCAGCCTAACAAAAATGTTATCAATGAGAAATATAAGGGCTTCACTAACAAATAAAGTTATTAAGCATCCCAAGAGCTCCGTAACTTATGTCTAACGTCCGCGCTTTACACTGATCTGTGAATGGCGGTTCGCACGACGCACGCAAAACAATTTTAAACGAATGCGTTTATTTTGGTAATTTGAAGTTAAAATTTGCACATTACTGTTGCTTTCATGTTATTTAAGTGTGTTTTGAGTCTAGCGATATGAAGGCAGAAGTTGGCATTATTTGCCGAAGAGTATTTATATCCAATTAGTAAATTACGTAAGGAATCAAAGCACTGGATGGGGTGCAGGACTAAGCGTACCAATCGATAAACTCGATAATTAGGTGTTAAAACATCTTTTATCGACCTAGGTTTGAGTAATTAGGTGAAAATTGTGAAATGTATAAAGAAATTCAGTATTTTATTATTCACACATTTTAAACTGAAATTTAGGATGCATATTCACTTTAATTTTTGGTATATTTGTGAGATTTGTGAGGAAAATTAATAATTTTATTTAAGGTATTTATATTGGGCAAGAAAATATATGCCAAGATAAAAAAATGGGAAAGTTTAAATGGTCTGCATGCTTCATAAAATGCATGTAGATTCAAAATATGTAACACATGACATAGATATATAATGACATTAATAGTTTAAATATGAAACAATTATTACTTTAAATATAAAAGTTAAAACTCAAAACAGCACTTACATTCAAAAGTGTGCAATTTTTGTGCACACCCCCAGACAATATTAGCAAACATATTCCAAATATAACACAGTATTTCACAAGTTCAAACTATCCTCCAGATGCTCGGGATGAAGAAATTATTCAAAAATAAATAATAAAAGCCTAGTATAGTGCATTAGTCATTATGCCCATGTATGTAAAAATTAAAATGTGCATGCAAACATAATTACACATAATTAAAATATTTTGAGAGGTTATTAATTCTACCATACTTGGACGCAAGTAAAAAGATTTGCTAACATATAGCTTTCTTACAGTACATCACTATAGTATAAATTGCATTACTGCTGTCATTTGGTATTTGATTCTTGTTAGCCAATTCTACAAGTATTCCAGTCCAATTCATGTATATTATATTCAGCATACTTCTAAAAGCTTTATATTTAACTAGATGGATACTTTATGAATATCAATAACAAACGTATTAATTTATTTATAATTTTTATTTAGAGACATTTTTAGCTCACCTGTCACAAAGTGACAGAGTGAGCTTTTGTGATCACCATACATGCCATGTTTCGCAGACCCCTTTGCATGAGATTGGTGATGGAAATGCAGGAGATTTCATTAAAATGCAGGAGATTTTCCTTGCTGAAAGTTTAGACTTAAAATATTGAAGTTTATATTATGCTGTTTTCACTTATCTTACTTTTATGACAATACCATGCATGCTTCAACTAAATATTTGTCAGCATTTTCATAATGTAAACAAAAAATGTCAGGTTCCAGTTTGTCCGTGAAATGTGTGAGATTTGATCAATTGGCCTCCGATCATGCAGGAGTAGAGTCTCAAATGCATGAGACTCACGCATGATGCAGGAGATCTGGCATGTATGGATCACTCTTCGTCCGTCGTCCGTCCGTCCGTCAACAATTGGCTTGTGTAGACACTAGAGGTCACAATTTTAGCCTAATCTTTATGAAACTTGGTCACAATGATCATCTCAACAAAATCTAGGCCAAGTTCGATATTTGGTCATCCGGGGTCAAAAACTAGGTCACTAGGTCAAATCATAGAAAAACCTTGTGTAGTCACTAGAGGTCACAATTTTGACTTAATCTTTATGAAACTTGGTCACAATGATCATCTCAACAAAATCTAGGTCAAGTTCGATATTGGGTCATCTGGGGTCAAAAACTAGGTCACTAGGACAAATCATAGAAAAACCTTGTGTAGTCACTAGAGGTCACAATTTTGACTTAATCTTTATGAAACTTGGTCACAATGATCATCTCGACAAAATCTAGGTCAAGTTCGATATTGGGTCATCCGGGGTCAAAAACTAGGTCACAAGGTCAAATCATAGAAAAACCTTGTGTAGTCACTAGAGGTCACAATTTTGACTTAATCTTTATGAAACTTTGTCACAATGATCATCTCGACAAAATCTAGGTCAAGTTCGATATTGGGTCATCCGGGGTTAAAAACTAGGTCACAAGGTCAAATCATAGAAAAACCTTGTGTAGTCACTAGAGGTCACAATTTTGGTCTAATCTTTATGAAACTTGGTCACAATGATCATCTCAACAAAATCCAGGCCAAGTTTGATATGGGGTCATCTGGGGTCAAAAACTAGGTCACTAGGTCAAATCATAGAAAAACCTTGTGTAGTCACTAGAGGTCACAATTTTGACTCAATCTTTATGAAACTTGGTCACAATGATCATCTCAACAAAATCTAGGCCAAGTTTGATATTGGTTTATCTGGGGTCAAAAACTAGGTCACTAGGTCAAATCATAGAAAAAGTTTGTGTAGTCACTAGAGGTCACAGTTTTGACTTAATCTTTATGAAACTTGGTCACAATGGCCATCTTAACAAAATCTAGGTCAAGTTCGACAGGTGAGCGACCTAGGGCCCTTTGGGCCCTCTTGTATTATATTAGATCACATCAAAAACAATGAAAGCACAAAACACATTTTTATATAATATAATTTACAAAATACAGGAACAGTGATCACACAACACACATTTTTATATAATTACAAAACATAAGCACAACTATGAAACGAAACTCAAGAACAATTTACCTGGTACCAAGCATTCATGTGAAGTTTTATTGCATTTGGACCAGTGGACAGACAATTCTGAGACATATACTTATATAGTAACACCACAGTGTACATATCAATAAAGATACAATGTAGTACATACAAACAATAGATACATGAAGAGCCTTGAGGTAGAATATTCATCGTTGTCCTTGTACTTGTCCCAAACATTGAACAGTCGTCCATGTACACGTTTGTACTTAGTCCGTTGATTCCTTGTCAACAGGTTTTCCTATACAAGGTGGATAGTAATCAGCAGCTTCCGTCATTAGAAGCGGTACTAGAACATAGAAAACGAGCTTGTTCCCGTTTGCTCTACTGTTTATCCCACGCTGCCACCCTTCTACGTTGTTGTTCGTACGCACCGTATCCTGAAATACGGACCACAAATTGAATGAAAAATTATGACAACATTTGACGCACATGTCGCTGCATCTGTCGGTACATTAAAACAATCAAAATGTTTCAGGACATATATGGCGTAATGCAATAAATTATAGTCATAAATCAATTTACATCTAAACTATTAATAAATACAGATCTGCATAAAATTGGATATACATGTAATTATTACTATTATACCATACACAATGTGACATGTATTTATATACATGTAGGTAGCACTTTTATCATGTAATTACACGTTCAAAAGTGCTGTACAATCACATTTAAGACATAGCCAAAACGATTTGAAATAGACATACGCATGCAAACATAACAACAGATATATCTATATACAGTTAAACTGAATTTAAAGTTTCAGGATAAAATTATGAATTTTCGGCAGACTAATTAAAATAAATATAAACTTTGAATGATTCAAATCGGATTGGCAACATAAGCTGTATGGCCAGTCCACACTCGCATTTCTCCACCTGCCGGTATTATATGTTACGCATCATGTTAGTCCAATGAGTCGACAGTAAAATAATAAGATACCAAAAAAACTCTGGTTAAGTGTTTAATTTTACAAAACATACACATATTTATCAATATTATCCGAAAGTATAATTAATAACTGCATTACATTTCATACCTGCTAACTTCACAATCTACAATGCAAGCAACTAAATATACAAACCTTGATCATTATGAATAATTATATATATAATATACAACATGTACAAGTTTATTTTTCAATTTCAATATAAAATTAACAATTATAGTATTTAAAATAATTGAAACATATTACATATGTAAACATATATAAATTTTCACTACATATTTTATATATGGTATGCTATGTCCGATCAAGTGGTACACTTAGTCCTGGTACGCTTGTGCAGTTGTACGCGTCGTCCGACATTCCACTGGATGTATTATCACACCGTACAACCCGCTGTGTGTAAGGCAGTTATGTATGTTGAAGGCAGAGACACACGCGTTTTACGCCACTAGATTGGGGTAAGTATTTGTTATTTTATATGTGTTTTGCGTTGCTTTTGAAAACGATCACATACATATATCGTTCATGCGATGAATGAACAATAAGTATATACAATTTATGTGCCCTAAAATGCCATATTATTCGAGTAAACAGGGTTTAGGTATGCGATGTTTGCCAAAAGTTCGAAACTTTCTCCTTTGACATTGAATTCTCAACTTAATTCGTGGTTGGGAACAATTCTAAAACATTGAATACAAACTTCAATCCTTCCTCAATATATCTGTCGTTTCCGTTTTGGAAAATGTGCATTTTCTGTGAAGATACAGAGGTTTAAATTGAACGAGGTACCAAATAAATGCTAACGAAATAGGCAGTTCTGTTTTTCGAATGATAACGACAAAGGCAGAGCGTTAAATATTAATGCTAACGCAGAGGCAGAGATAAGAGACTTATGCTAACGTAAAAGGCAGAAATTCTAATGACTTGACAGGGCCATAAAACCCCTTTGTACGATTTGTATGTTATAAATATAACCAAGATTCATGTTAGGCTGTATTCCAAAGTCCATTTCACGAAGAATCACGAGTGTTTAGTGGTTATTTTAGTCCAGTTGATAAACGGAATATATTACATACCTGGTGATCGCTGACGCCGGCAATTATCGGTTGTGAGTGGCCCTTTATGTCTGTAAATGACGAACTGGTGTGTTTGGGGGGCATTAAGCGCTCCATTTGTTATCATGAAGTTAAGAAACGCAAAGTTTTTAGCATTCTATAGAATACGTAAGTTCAAAATTCAAATTACTTGACAGGGAACTAAATGCACTGTCTTGTTTGTTCCAAAATGTATGTTATTTGTATGTTACAAATTTTATTTGACTATTTTTCGTGAATAACTCACACGAAAAACATTAGCCATAATGTCGTAAAACATCGTCATGCCCCGATACATTGCTATTCATGTGCAGTGGAACATATGATCTTAGTATTAATCTTCTAAGCAGTCAATGTTGATTAAAAGTACCTGTATTTTATAAATAAAACAGTCATGTTATTTAAACAGTCACAGAGTATACGGTCTAACATCTATTTATGGGCTGACTGCTTAAAACAGTTGGGCAACACGTGCATGTAGCATCACATATATCATGTAACATATTATTCCATGCTAAGTTGTTTGGTCTTAATGACATCATCTAACGTCATCCGGACCGCAGATAATTATACAACGGGGCGTAGCATAATACCAATAAGATGAGACGCAAGTTCTTTATGTATAATTAGATTTACGATGTACAAATGTAGTTGTTATCAATAACATTTCAGATAAAATCAAAGCGCTGAAAGCCAGCAGTTGTTCGAATGAATACCATTCTGATCACCTCGGCCTGTACATGCATTGAAATATTTACCGGAGACAAACGGAAATGTCCGAGCTTTCACGATTGGAATGAATGCATGCAGGAAGTACAAGTCAAATAGTTTTCTGCGGCCAGATAATTTCTAGTATTTCTCAGCAGTTTGGATGCTGATTGAGTTTATTCCGGTGTATGTTTTAATGTATTAGTCCAAATAACCCAGATACATGTAACATCGGATACTACCGTACGTCTGATTATTCTAACCTAACCAACTACGTGTATGTGTAACAGTTTATATAGAGTGATGCTCGGAGTTATGGATATTACGCGTATCGCTCGTTGAGAGTAGCTAGATTGATAACGCATGGAACCATGACCTCGATATAATTAGAAATACTGGGTCTGTACCACAGTATATGATTATGTAACAGTTTATGCCGACGAAAAAGGTACGGAAGGCAGTCAACAGAAGTGGTAATTGCTTTGTAAATACAAAGAAATACTGGAAATAGGTTTAAATTATTTATTGGGATATCCAACTGTCCTATAGATTTAGAAATATGAAGTAGCTTTGTAGTATATATATATGCTGTAATTGATGGAACTATTTTGCATGACGGTTGACATCCGTGTCGGTAGTTATGCAATACCGACGGACCGGTTTACTATTGCAAAGATGGCGCTGCCTAGCGGCGGTGTAGGAAGAAAAAAAGTTTCATCAACTAAAGTATAGTCGATTGTAGAAACGTGTGTATATAACTATAGTTGGTCGATTCTCGAACAAATGAAAAGTATTTATTTAATGCTAACTGATGAGATATAGAGTTCTATTAGTGCAATAAAACCTAAATCAGTCACTGGTTATCACCTACAATGTGACTGATATAAGCTCCGCCCCCTCACAGGGACTACTTTAATTTTACCAAAAACTCAACACTAAACTGTCTCTTTTTACTTTTTTATTACTGAACGGAAACATGTCATGCGGATTTTTTATTCTTAGTTAGAACATTTCCTACAAGTTGGTGCAAAATTCTAAAAAAGGTTGTTTTCACCTATTCACCATAATCAAAGATGGCGGATTTTGAATTGAAAAATATGAATGGAATAATATATTCATACGCAGCCTAACCACAGTGGTAGATTCTAATTTGGCATAAATAGTACCAGTTTTGACACCCGATAAGCATTAAATAAATACATTTGTGTAGAATATACGCGCTCTTGAAAATATTGAATTTTATCACTACACAATGAGATATAAACCATATTCAATCAAAACAAACAAATATCCTCTTTATATATTACATAAAGCAGTTTAATAGAGTGTCACGTAAAAATTCCAGTGTCGATGACTTACAGTTCATGTAAACTGCTGACAAACAAGTGCTGTATTTGTACCTAACTGTCATAGATCTACATTTATTAAATATGCAGACGTGCATGGACATGTACTTAGAGAATTAAAGCTCCAGCACGAATAAGATGTAAAGTACAACCTCCTCGACAGAGCAACAACCTTTGATGTCCAGCCATTGTATGACTTCAATGATTAGGAAACTATAAAATTCAACTTGTATGACTTATTGCGCCTCCCAAAAACTGCAAATTTCACCGTCATTTTGTTAACATTTTGCTTATATTATCGATGGAATACTAGGAGAACCATTCGTTTCTAAACTCTAAGACAGTGCTTGAAGAGCTTACGCCCCAAAAAAGCCATGCACTCATCATTAACAGACATAAAAGGCCAATCACAACCGACAATTGCCGGCGTCAGCGATCACCAGGTATGTAATATATTCCGTTAATCAACTGGACGAAAATAACCACTAAACACTCGTGATTCTTGGTGAAATGGACTTTGTAATACAGCCTAACATGAATCTGGGTTATATTTATAACATACAAATCGCACAAAGGGGTTTTATGGCCCTGTCAAGTCATTAGAATCTCTGCCTCTGCGTTAGCATTAATATTTAACGCTCTGCCTTTGTCATTATCATTCGAAAAACAGAACTACCTATTTCGTTAGCATTTTTTTGGTACCTCGTTCAATTTAAACCTCTGTATCTTCACAAAAAATGCACATTTTCCAAAACAGAAACGACAGATATATTAAGAAAGGATTGGAGTTTGTATTCAATGTTTTAGAATTGTTCCAAACCACGAATTAAGTTGAGAATTCAATGTAAAAGGCGAAAGTTTCGAACTTTTGGTAAACATCGCATGCCTAAACCCTGTTTACTCGAATAATATGGCATTTTAGGGCACATAAATTGTATATACTTATTGTTCATTCATCGCGTGAACGATTTATGTAAGTGATCGCTTTTAAAAGCAACGCAAAACACATATAAAATAACAAATACTTACCCCACTCTAGCGGTGTAAAACGCGTGTGTCTCTGCCTTCAACATACAGAACTGTCTTACACACAGCGGGTTGTACGGTGTGATTATGCTCAGTGGTATTGTTGGAACATTGAGACAATGGACTTTTGAGACCATTTCTGAATTATTGAGACTAATAATTCTTAAATATATGGTATCAATAACTGAATAATATAGAACAACTTTTCAATAATTATACTTTTTTATCATATTTATGTTGGAATCACTATTGCTAAGTAAATCTGATCTCTTGCTACATACATCCAATGAATGAACAAAAAAACCCCTATAATATGCACCTCAAACTATATAACTTCACATATTAAATACCAATTACAGTTTTATTTATGACAAATTCAACAAATTGGAAAATCAATTGTCTTAGTCCAGCAGTCTGGTCTCAATGCTACAATAGTCCTGCAGTCTGGTCTCAATACTACAATTGTCCAGCAGTCTGGTCTCAATAGTCCAGAAAACAAAAAGGGTGAAATGTAGATCAATTGTTTCGAACAAATTAATCAACTTTTTATTATCAACGTTTATCCGTCCAATCGACATGGCATGGCATATTTGAGAGTAAGTACTGTTTTCTGTGTCTCCGTATTTTTATTTTTGTTGTTGTCTGAAAAGTGTTGAAAAAGTGTGTCATTTGTGTAGGCACAGGACGATTACTTGGTTAATTGGAACCAGTTCAATAACTATGCAATTTCAATTTTTCAAAACCCCTCATTGCTTGATAATCACTTTCAAATTTAAATACCGGTAATAAGCATCCTACAACATACCTACACTCGATCCATAGTACCAGGTATTTTCTATATTTATAGAACAGGTCCTAGTATTACTGCATATTTCAATCAGCCTTGGTAAACAGAAAGGTGTTCACAAAGAATTGGTTATCAGGATTGTTTCATGTTTAATGCAACTTGACTACTCTACATTTGAACTAACTACTTTACATCTGAACTAATACCTTTAACATTGCATGCATGAATAAACATTGCCCACTATCCACTCTGCTTAAAGGGCGGGGTAAAACTATAAAAGCCAGCAAGCCAGAAAAATGGCCACTTGGTTTGAACTCTCTGAGCTGTCTACCAGCAGACACAGAGAAATGAAAATTATGAAAATTTTAATTTTCTAAAGACACAGTGCATACTTTTTTTTGAAATTTGGTATACTTTTTATTTAGAACACAAGCTAAGAAATCTGAAAATTTCATTTGATTGTGACACTTATAAATGTGTTAATCCAAAAATCTTTTTGAAAACAGTTTAAAAAATTCAAATCTGACAGTTGCTTGAGTGACAGTTGAATAAAGGTTATGACCTGTCTAGCAGCCAACTAGATTCCTATAGAATTGTAAACTTTCTCACAGCAGAGGTCAGCTAAGGTTTTGATATTTGAATTCTACTGTACCAACATAACACCAGTTCCCCAAACCTTTTATCTATGCAGTAGACCAGATGCTTTTACTAGAGAGAGAATGTTTATAAACTTAGCCGACCCCAGTTCAGTGCTGTAACAGGGTTGTAAAACTCCACCCCTCAATCCATAAAGGCTTAATGGCCGTCCACCCGGATATTTGGGTTCATGGACCCCGGTCTTTAAGACTATTCCATCACTCTTAGATATTAAAAGCTAGAATCAACATCACCTCTCTCTGTTATCTTTACACACAAAACATGGTGTCAGAAGTGAAAAGTTTAAATTGGATTTAAACATAAATAATTATATGGATTAAGTTTATATATTTGATTGGACTTATCATTGCCATTGTAAAAAGATGGATTCACAGATAAACCCAAGAATGGACTGGGAGGCAACGGACTTGCCAAATGCATTCAGAAAGTTCAAGGAACATTGTCAATTCATGTTCGGGGGACCTCTTGAGAAGAAGTCCGAAGAGGCCCAGTGCAATTACTTAATGCTCTGGGTAGGAGAAAAGGGAAGACAGATTTTCTCAACCTGGAATGTCACGGATGAAAATAAAAAGCTACTTCAAACGTATTATACAGGGTTCCAGGAATATTGTGCTCCTAAAGTGAACCACATATATTCACGATTTAGGTTCAAGTCATGTGTTCAAAAGGAAGTGCAATCCTTTGAAGAATTTGTCACAGAACTAAAACTGTTGATAAAAGACTGTGGATACGTAGAAGACATCCAACAGGAAATGATCCGGGATCACATTGTATTTGGAATACAATCCCACCAAATAAGAGAAAAGATGATCAACGAAGGATCAGCTTTAACACTGGACAAATGCATTGATCTGGCTCGCACGTACCAACTCAGCCAGACACATTTGAAGGATATTAGCGGTCAGGATCATTCCGTCAGCATGGTGAGAAGATCGACCCAGAATACACAACAAAACAACGATCAACAAAAATCAAGGAAGCAAAACTACACCTACCAGAACAACCAGTGTAATAACTGTGGGACGAATCACTCGGAACGGGATATGTGCCCAGCAAAAGGAAAAACTTGTTTGTACTGTTCCCGACTAAATCATTTTGTGAGAGTGTGTAGGAAAAAGAAACAGGATTATTTACGTACTAATAAGAAAGTAAATGAGGTAACCAATTTTAACACTACTGATCTTGATTGTCTTGATAGTCCGTCATCCACTGAGGATAGCTTCCATGTAGGTACCATTGAACATGACAAGTTAAAAAATCAGGCGTTTGCTAAAGTTGTTGTTTGCTCAACTTTACTTAACATGAAGATTGACACTGGCGCACAGGTTAACGTCATTCCAAGGTCAATTTACACGTCTTTAGGTAAAACCGGTCCGTTGCAGTCAACACAAATATACTTGACAGCATACAATGGTCAACCACTGAAGGTCGATGGTTTAATTACCCTCCCTTGTACATACAATGATAATACTACACATGAGGAATTTTACATAGTTGATACAAATTCTAGTCCTGTAGTAGGTCTACAAACATGCCTTAAACTCAATTTGGTTAAGTTAGTATTGGCTACTAGCTGCAATACACCCGTTACCAAAACAGAAGTACTCAGTAAATACTCTGATGTATTCACTGGAATAGGTAAATTGCCAGGTGAATGTGAGATACACTTGCATGAGGATGTCACACCAGTTATACACCCTCCACGTAAAATCCCAATTGCTATCAGAGATAGACTCAAGACCGAGCTAGATCGAATGGAAAGTCTAGGAATCATACAAAAGGTCACAAGTCCGACAGACTGGGTTAACAGTCTTGTTATAGTTGAGAAATCCAATGGTTCTTTGAGAGTATGCCTTGATCCAAAAGACCTTAACAATGCCATTAAAAGACCACACTATCCGAATAGGACACTGGACGACATACTGCCTGAACTATGCAATGCTACAGTGTTTTCTAAATTTGATGCTCGTAGTGGCTACTGGTCTGTCCAGCTGTCAGAAAAGTCTTCCTACTTAACAACATTCAACAGCTATTTTGCCCGTTATAGATTTCTTAGGTTACCCTATGGTCTTAAAAATGCAAATGATGTGTTCTGTGCCAAAATGGAACAATGTTTAGAGAATTTGCCAGGTGTTAGGACAATAGTAGATGATATTGTAGTATTTGGTAAGGACAGGGCGGAGCATGACAAAAACCTCGACAATCTAATGATTAGATGCCGAGAAATAGGTATCAAACTCAATCCCGACAAAACTGAGATAGGCAAAAGTGAATTACCATTCTTTGGTCAATTAATTACAGCTGAAGGTTTGAAAATAGACCCAGCAAAGGTCAAGGCCATTAAGGAAATGCCACCTCCTACCTCAAAATCAGAATTACAGACAATTTTAGGTATGGTCACATATCTACAGAGATTTGCTCCCAAACTATCTGAGATTACTGTGCCATTAAGACAACTCCTGTCAAAGGATGTTGAATTCAGTTGGGATAAGCCACAGGATGAAGCCCTGCAAAAGGTCAAAAACATAATAACGCAAAGCCCCGGTACGGTACTTGCTTACTTTGATCCAAATAAGGAAGTCACATTACAAGTAGACGCATCAAAATATGGGTTAGGTGCTACGCTGCTGCAAAACGGCAAACCAGTTTGCTTTGCATCTAAATCACTTACCTCAGCTGAGGTGAACTACGCTCAAATAACTAAAGAGTTATATGCCATATTGTTCGGGTGCAGAAAATTCCATCAATATGTTTATGGGAAACGCATAAAATGTCAATCTGATCACAAACCACTCCAGGCAATTTGGAAAAAAGGGTTGCACTCAGCACCTCCTCGCTTACAACGCATGCTACTAAGCTTGCAACCATACGACATTGATTTGATTTTTATCCCTGGACAAAACATTCCTCTGGCCGATACATTGTCCAGAAAATTCCTGCCCGACACATGTCCAGAAATCGCATATAGTTGTGAATTAGACACACAGGTCCACGCACTCATGTCAAATATGCCAGTCAGTGACCAGAAAATGGAACAGATTAGGACAGCGACCAAAGCTGACTCCCAAATGCAAATGCTTTCCAGTGTTATTCTTGAAGGATGGTCAAACGATAGGTCACAATGTCCTAAACCCTTGTTAGAATTTTGGAATTATAGAGATGAACTGTCAGTGGTAGACGGTATAATTCTAAAAAGCTCCAAAATCCTTATTCCTAAGGAACTAAGACCGCTCATGCTAGACAAAATTCATGAAGCACATTTAGGTGTTGAAAAATGCACACAGCGTGCAAGAGAAATATTGTTTTGGCCCAGCATGACTACTGAAATTAAGTATAAAGTACTTAATTGTCCCATTTGTATAGAACACAGGTGTTCAAATGCAAAGGAACCCCTAAGACCTAGTAAGATACCAGACAGGCCATGGCAAGTTTGTGCTACTGATTTATTTTACTGGAATAACACGGATTACGTCCTGTTAGTAGACGCTTACAGCAAGTATTTCGAGGTTAGTCACCTCTCTAATACTAAATCAAGTTCAGTCATACACAAATTGAAAGGTTACTTTAGCCGCCATGGTATTCCTGAAACATTATACTCAGATAATGGCCCATGTTATAGTGCGGAAACTTTCACACAGTTTTCAAAACAATTTGACTTCAATCATGTCACTTCCTCCCCAGGTCATTCATCCGGCAATGGTCTGGCAGAGATCACTGTCAAAACTATCAAGTCTTTGTTTATCAAGGCAAAACAGACAGGCCAAGATCCCTATCTTGCAATTCTAGAATATCGTAATTCCCCATTACAGTGTGGAAAATCACCAGCTCAGCTACTTATGAGTAGGCGGCTAAGGTCAACATTACCATTAACATCCGACCAACTGGTCCCAAAAGTACCCAATGCACACATAATTAAGGATAATATGCAAAGTGAAAGGCAGAAGTCAAAGTATTACTTTGATAGGTCAACTCAGATACTCAACCCCTTAGAAATAGGAGAAGGTGTTAGGATTAGAGAAGGTAAACGCTGGGTACCAGCACTAGTTAAGCAAAAAGAGCATGACAGATCATATGTAGTACAAACTAAAGAAGGTGCATTGTACAGGAGAAACAGGTATCATTTACTAAAGTCAAATGAGCAACCATTTATTGATAGAAACATCAATCTTCAATTAGCATCAGCACAACCACCTTTAGAAAATAAGGTGTACACTCCGCATGTAGCCAGTGACCCGGTAACACAAATGTTGACACCAGGTCAAAATGCCAATTCTCAGGAATCTCAAGTTAAATCACTACCACAGGCGTCTAAACAAGCTTCACCGGTCAAACATCAATCAGCCATGTCTGACAGTGATCAAATGTACAAGACAAGATCAGGCCGTAGTGTTAAACAACCTCAAAGACTTACTTACTAGTGCATACATATTGCTGTGATGTATATTGATTTGTCTTTATGTTTACTATACATGTACTATAAATATATGCCTATGTTAAAGTTGTCTGAAATTGTGCCCAGACAAACGTTTTATCAGAGAACGCATTGGAAGATCATAAATCTTCAAGAGCATTCCTGTGGTCAGTGAAATTTAGTGATGATCAGTTAATGATACAGCGTGTAATCATTATCTAGTGAAATGGACACTTTACTACAGTCGATTGCTGATAAGCCGTAAATTAATTACCTGACATTCAGATAACAGCACGCTCCTGAAGAAAGTGAGAACATTAACAGTCATAAAATAGACATTTGGATTAATCAGTATTCTGTAAATGGGAGATCATGAACTGTGAACTTTGAATCAAGGAAAATTTAAGTTTAATTATTTGTTGGTAAAATTATTGTTTGTTTTATAAAAAGGGAGATGTTTCATGTTTAATGCAACTTGACTACTCTACATTTGAACTAACTACTTTACATCTGAACTAATACCTTAAACATTGCATGCATGAATAAACATTGCCCACTATCCACTCTGCTTAAGACTATTCCATCACTCTTAGATATTAAAAGCTAGAATCAACATCACCTCTCTCTGTTATCTTTACACACAAAACATGGTGTCAGAAGTGAAAAGTTTAAATTGGATTTAAACATAAATAATTATATGGATTAAGTTTATATATTTGATTGGACTTATCATTGCCATTGTAAAAAGATGGATTCACAGATAAACCCAAGAATGGACTGGGAGGCAACGGACTTGCCAAATGCATTCAGAAAGTTCAAGGAACATTGTCAATTCATGTTCGGGGGACCTCTTGAGAAGAAGTCCGAAGAGGCCCAGTGCAATTACTTAATGCTCTGGGTAGGAGAAAAGGGAAGACAGATTTTCTCAACCTGGAATGTCACGGATGAAAATAAAAAGCTACTTCAAACGTATTATACAGGGTTCCAGGAATATTGTGCTCCTAAAGTGAACCACATATATTCACGATTTAGGTTCAAGTCATGTGTTCAAAAGGAAGTGCAATCCTTTGAAGAATTTGTCACAGAACTAAAACTGTTGATAAAAGACTGTGGATACGTAGAAGACATCCAACAGGAAATGATCCGGGATCACATTGTATTTGGAATACAATCCCACCAAATAAGAGAAAAGATGATCAACGAAGGATCAGCTTTAACACTGGACAAATGCATTGATCTGGCTCGCACGTACCAACTCAGCCAGACACATTTGAAGGATATTAGCGGTCAGGATCATTCCGTCAGCATGGTGAGAAGATCGACCCAGAATACACAACAAAACAACGATCAACAAAAATCAAGGAAGCAAAACTACACCTACCAGAACAACCAGTGTAATAACTGTGGGACGAATCACTCGGAACGGGATATGTGCCCAGCAAAAGGAAAAACTTGTTTGTACTGTTCCCGACTAAATCATTTTGTGAGAGTGTGTAGGAAAAAGAAACAGGATTATTTACGTACTAATAAGAAAGTAAATGAGGTAACCAATTTTAACACTACTGATCTTGATTGTCTTGATAGTCCGTCATCCACTGAGGATAGCTTCCATGTAGGTACCATTGAACATGACAAGTTAAAAAATCAGGCGTTTGCTAAAGTTGTTGTTTGCTCAACTTTACTTAACATGAAGATTGACACTGGCGCACAGGTTAACGTCATTCCAAGGTCAATTTACACGTCTTTAGGTAAAACCGGTCCGTTGCAGTCAACACAAATATACTTGACAGCATACAATGGTCAACCACTGAAGGTCGATGGTTTAATTACCCTCCCTTGTACATACAATGATAATACTACACATGAGGAATTTTACATAGTTGATACAAATTCTAGTCCTGTAGTAGGTCTACAAACATGCCTTAAACTCAATTTGGTTAAGTTAGTATTGGCTACTAGCTGCAATACACCCGTTACCAAAACAGAAGTACTCAGTAAATACTCTGATGTATTCACTGGAATAGGTAAATTGCCAGGTGAATGTGAGATACACTTGCATGAGGATGTCACACCAGTTATACACCCTCCACGTAAAATCCCAATTGCTATCAGAGATAGACTCAAGACCGAGCTAGATCGAATGGAAAGTCTAGGAATCATACAAAAGGTCACAAGTCCGACAGACTGGGTTAACAGTCTTGTTATAGTTGAGAAATCCAATGGTTCTTTGAGAGTATGCCTTGATCCAAAAGACCTTAACAATGCCATTAAAAGACCACACTATCCGAATAGGACACTGGACGACATACTGCCTGAACTATGCAATGCTACAGTGTTTTCTAAATTTGATGCTCGTAGTGGCTACTGGTCTGTCCAGCTGTCAGAAAAGTCTTCCTACTTAACAACATTCAACAGCTATTTTGCCCGTTATAGATTTCTTAGGTTACCCTATGGTCTTAAAAATGCAAATGATGTGTTCTGTGCCAAAATGGAACAATGTTTAGAGAATTTGCCAGGTGTTAGGACAATAGTAGATGATATTGTAGTATTTGGTAAGGACAGGGCGGAGCATGACAAAAACCTCGACAATCTAATGATTAGATGCCGAGAAATAGGTATCAAACTCAATCCCGACAAAACTGAGATAGGCAAAAGTGAATTACCATTCTTTGGTCAATTAATTACAGCTGAAGGTTTGAAAATAGACCCAGCAAAGGTCAAGGCCATTAAGGAAATGCCACCTCCTACCTCAAAATCAGAATTACAGACAATTTTAGGTATGGTCACATATCTACAGAGATTTGCTCCCAAACTATCTGAGATTACTGTGCCATTAAGACAACTCCTGTCAAAGGATGTTGAATTCAGTTGGGATAAGCCACAGGATGAAGCCCTGCAAAAGGTCAAAAACATAATAACGCAAAGCCCCGGTACGGTACTTGCTTACTTTGATCCAAATAAGGAAGTCACATTACAAGTAGACGCATCAAAATATGGGTTAGGTGCTACGCTGCTGCAAAACGGCAAACCAGTTTGCTTTGCATCTAAATCACTTACCTCAGCTGAGGTGAACTACGCTCAAATAACTAAAGAGTTATATGCCATATTGTTCGGGTGCAGAAAATTCCATCAATATGTTTATGGGAAACGCATAAAATGTCAATCTGATCACAAACCACTCCAGGCAATTTGGAAAAAAGGGTTGCACTCAGCACCTCCTCGCTTACAACGCATGCTACTAAGCTTGCAACCATACGACATTGATTTGATTTTTATCCCTGGACAAAACATTCCTCTGGCCGATACATTGTCCAGAAAATTCCTGCCCGACACATGTCCAGAAATCGCATATAGTTGTGAATTAGACACACAGGTCCACGCACTCATGTCAAATATGCCAGTCAGTGACCAGAAAATGGAACAGATTAGGACAGCGACCAAAGCTGACTCCCAAATGCAAATGCTTTCCAGTGTTATTCTTGAAGGATGGTCAAACGATAGGTCACAATGTCCTAAACCCTTGTTAGAATTTTGGAATTATAGAGATGAACTGTCAGTGGTAGACGGTATAATTCTAAAAAGCTCCAAAATCCTTATTCCTAAGGAACTAAGACCGCTCATGCTAGACAAAATTCATGAAGCACATTTAGGTGTTGAAAAATGCACACAGCGTGCAAGAGAAATATTGTTTTGGCCCAGCATGACTACTGAAATTAAGTATAAAGTACTTAATTGTCCCATTTGTATAGAACACAGGTGTTCAAATGCAAAGGAACCCCTAAGACCTAGTAAGATACCAGACAGGCCATGGCAAGTTTGTGCTACTGATTTATTTTACTGGAATAACACGGATTACGTCCTGTTAGTAGACGCTTACAGCAAGTATTTCGAGGTTAGTCACCTCTCTAATACTAAATCAAGTTCAGTCATACACAAATTGAAAGGTTACTTTAGCCGCCATGGTATTCCTGAAACATTATACTCAGATAATGGCCCATGTTATAGTGCGGAAACTTTCACACAGTTTTCAAAACAATTTGACTTCAATCATGTCACTTCCTCCCCAGGTCATTCATCCGGCAATGGTCTGGCAGAGATCACTGTCAAAACTATCAAGTCTTTGTTTATCAAGGCAAAACAGACAGGCCAAGATCCCTATCTTGCAATTCTAGAATATCGTAATTCCCCATTACAGTGTGGAAAATCACCAGCTCAGCTACTTATGAGTAGGCGGCTAAGGTCAACATTACCATTAACATCCGACCAACTGGTCCCAAAAGTACCCAATGCACACATAATTAAGGATAATATGCAAAGTGAAAGGCAGAAGTCAAAGTATTACTTTGATAGGTCAACTCAGATACTCAACCCCTTAGAAATAGGAGAAGGTGTTAGGATTAGAGAAGGTAAACGCTGGGTACCAGCACTAGTTAAGCAAAAAGAGCATGACAGATCATATGTAGTACAAACTAAAGAAGGTGCATTGTACAGGAGAAACAGGTATCATTTACTAAAGTCAAATGAGCAACCATTTATTGATAGAAACATCAATCTTCAATTAGCATCAGCACAACCACCTTTAGAAAATAAGGTGTACACTCCGCATGTAGCCAGTGACCCGGTAACACAAATGTTGACACCAGGTCAAAATGCCAATTCTCAGGAATCTCAAGTTAAATCACTACCACAGGCGTCTAAACAAGCTTCACCGGTCAAACATCAATCAGCCATGTCTGACAGTGATCAAATGTACAAGACAAGATCAGGCCGTAGTGTTAAACAACCTCAAAGACTTACTTACTAGTGCATACATATTGCTGTGATGTATATTGATTTGTCTTTATGTTTACTATACATGTACTATAAATATATGCCTATGTTAAAGTTGTCTGAAATTGTGCCCAGACAAACGTTTTATCAGAGAACGCATTGGAAGATCATAAATCTTCAAGAGCATTCCTGTGGTCAGTGAAATTTAGTGATGATCAGTTAATGATACAGCGTGTAATCATTATCTAGTGAAATGGACACTTTACTACAGTCGATTGCTGATAAGCCGTAAATTAATTACCTGACATTCAGATAACAGCACGCTCCTGAAGAAAGTGAGAACATTAACAGTCATAAAATAGACATTTGGATTAATCAGTATTCTGTAAATGGGAGATCATGAACTGTGAACTTTGAATCAAGGAAAATTTAAGTTTAATTATTTGTTGGTAAAATTATTGTTTGTTTTATAAAAAGGGAGATGTTTCATGTTTAATGCAACTTGACTACTCTACATTTGAACTAACTACTTTACATCTGAACTAATACCTTAAACATTGCATGCATGAATAAACATTGCCCACTATCCACTCTGCTTAAGACTATTCCATCACTCTTAGATATTAAAAGCTAGAATCAACATCACCTCTCTCTGTTATCTTTACACACAAAACAAGGATCAGACTCAAGCTCCATTTTATTTTATTTCAAATATAGAAAATATGTTCATAGAAAGGTTATTTCTTTTAAGCAGAGGAAACAATATTGGTATCTCCTTACATCTTAAACAAAAATAAATCAGTTTTAATGCATAGTTATAGAAATATTGTGATTAATAAGTTGAAGCTGGATTTTCGAGCTTGATCCTGAATGTCTCAGATCAGTTTTGGTCTCAAGTACAATTAATCTCTTTATAGGAAAGTAAAAGTTTTTAAGGGTCGTAATCTATTATCTAGAAACTGTGTTACTATTCTGTAACTGCTAAGGAACATATAGTTTCATTACTGTACGTATTATTTGAAAGAAATAGCAAAAACAGAATGGATCTTGAGCCTGATCCAAATAACCAATTCTTTGTGAACACGGGGCAAGAAGGTCATCAAAGCTGAATGTCGCAAAGCACACAACACCTACGTGAAAGACATAGTGAGTGGAAACAACAGCAAGAAGTTATATACCTTCATCAAAGGGAGACGATGTGACAGCAGTGGTGTAGGCTCGCTAACCAACAATGGAGTATCTTTCAGTGATCCCAGGACCAAGGCTACTCTGCTCAATAGGCAGTTTTGCAGCGTGTTTATCAAGGAGTTGCAATCCAGCATGCCAAAGATGGATAGTGAACCAAGCACATCTATGCACCACTTTGATGTCAGCAAGGAGGGTGTCCTAAAGCTTCTGAGAGGCCTGAATCCATACAAAGCTACGGGACCAGACGGTATACCCACATGTTTTCTCAAGGATTACTCAGAAGAAATTGCCCCAACACTGACATTGATAGACCAGGCATCACTTCGGCAGAAAATGTGCACCTTCAGACTGGAAATCAGCCAATGTGACACCACTCTTCAAGAAAGGTGACAGGAGCAGTCCTTCAAACTACCGTCCGATATCTCTGACCTCAGGGTGCAGTAAAATCATGGAGCACATCATTCAAACACAGGTTATGAAACACCTAGATCTCCATAAGATTTTATACGATGCACAACATAGCTTCAGGAAGAAGAGGTCCTGTGAGAGTCAACTGATCATAACTATCCAGGACCTTGCTTCAGCACTTGATGACGGTGAACAAGTAGACGCCGTCTTGCTGGATTTCAGCAAGACGTTCCACAAGGTGCCTCATGAAAGACTGCTGTACAAGCTACACCACTACGACATCCGAGGTGATACTCTACAGTGGATCAGAAGTTTCTCACAGACAGAAGCCAACAAGTGTTCATAGAAAACAAGACATCCTCATCTGCACCAGTTACCTCGGCCCTCTCCTGTTCCTCCTGTATATCAACAACCTCCCAACAAAAGCTTCATCAACCACACAATATTTTGCTGATGACAGCTTGTTATACAAGAAGATAAGGACCATTCAAGAAACCATAGCCCTACAGGAGGATACTGATGATAACTGATCGTCTACAGAAATGGGAAGAGGACTAGCAAATGTTGTTTAATCCCTCTAAATGGGAAGTAATTCGATTCAGTCCCAAGAGAAATCCCTTATCCACAGCTTATACAATAGTCTAGCCTTCTTACGTAGAAACCTCCAGAGTAATGTTGTCCTAATAACATCAAGATACCATTGCTAACAGTCTCTTGTGCGACCCATCCTGGAATACGCTGCTCCTGCATGGGATCCCCATACTCAGAACTGTATCCAGTCACTTGAAGCTGTACAGCGCAGAGCAGCCCGATTCATCACAGGGGACTGTCATACCACCAGTAGCATCAGCAACATGACAAACCATCTTGGATGGAAATTTTATTTATGGCAATCAGCATTAAAAATTATAAATGCTTGATGGTTGCAATTTCAACTTCAAAATTTGAAAAAAGCGATAGCTTGTCAATTAACTCATGCTAATTTCGACCACTGCTTAGGTAACCTTATGCATTTGACATTAACACCGGATTCGCAGAATATTGGGTTTTGAGAAAATATAAAAAGATTTTACTGTTGGCTGCTCAAAGTAGTATCTTGTGCTACATGTAATTAATTATTATACATAGCCAACAGCAGTGAGCCACTTCAGAAGGCACGTTATGTGCCGGCTTGCCTTGGTTTATGCTCGTGCCCAAGCCTTTCTCGAAAACTCTGCTTGATTAGGGTTAAGTTTGCAAGAATTCAAAACTATATTCCTAAATTTGAATCACATTCGGAAACAAACACTTTTTAGGCCTTATCTTTGTTCTGTGCAAAATTTGATAAAGGATGTCTAAAAGAAATATTGTCTATTTCCAGGTGCAGATCTGTGACGTAATCAAATCCCAACTGCCATCATGAAGAGAAAGTCTAGGATCGATCGTTTAAGGAAACAGAAGCCGAGAAACATTCAGAAGTCAGGAACATCCCTCGACACCGTGCCAGACCCAGTCCCCAGTGCAGATGACATTTGGTGCAATGTACTGAGAGAGACATTTTTCTTAGATGAGATTGAGGAAAATGTCAGCGTAATAGATCATGAATTTATTGATAGTGACGGTTGCAAGGCAGACGAATTCTATGTGATTCTCGATAAACCATACCGTTATTGTTCAGACATCAATTTGGACGAGTTTGTAAAATCTGAAAGATTCAAGATATTCAGTGCATTACGTGAGAAAATTAAGCGCGAGATAAGGAATGAAAACTTCATGTACATGAAGTCCTCTTCAGACTTGAAATATGTACAAATGTACGACAGTGATGAGGATTGGGAGACACCGAGAGTGAAAACCTGTGTATGTGTTGATAGGGATTTCCGACTTTCCATAAGTGTTCATGGACGAGTGATTCCAGACAGCCATTCGATATACAACATTACTGGAAGATACTGTACCTCAGTTCAAGGCATTGAGCATGTTCTGAATGAAATGGAGAAATATTATGTTTGTAGTGGAAATAAAGACAAGGAATTACATAATCTTATTCCGGTGGGTAATTTTCTGGAAGTCAATGGGGATTACCAGTACCAAGGCTGTATGGAATCTTTCTACATTGGGAATACCATTCGTTCGATAAAATGTAATTTTCTCTTGAAAAACAGAACGAGCCCGCGATGTGAACACTGCAACACATACAGAAGGACGTTGAGGAAGGTATTGTATAGACGACAAAATACGCAACAACTTGCTACTTCAGATAAAGACTGGACTAAGGCGACAACAGCCAACCATAGATTAACAGAAAGTCAAAAATTGGAAAAAATACAGCAATTGAAGTCTTATTCAAATAAACTGGAAACAGAAGTTGCCAGACTGAAGCGTGAGAAAAAGCGGAAAGTCATGACAGAGAGGGTAATTCTAGAGGACAATGAAGGAAAAGAAATGCCAGAAATTATGGAAAGTGCTGATTTGAACAATTCCATGGTGCGAATGTTGCCGGTAGGAAGCCAGGTGAAAGCTCTTTCTGGTCAAATATAACGAGATGGTGTGAAGAATGGCCAGCCCTTGATGGTGCGCCGTTACGTAAGAGAAGACGTTCAAACTGAACTTTGTGATTTGGACGTGTACTGTACAAAAAGTGTTTTGAAGGAATTCCCTTGTGAACATGCAATTTCTATTTACTTAAAATATACATATTGTGACACATACCGGAATATACAGGAATATCCTGTTAATAGGATTCATTTTAATGTCATTAATGGGCGTTACATTGTGTACTCTGAAACATGAAACTTTACAGCAGTGTCATATTAGATTCACAGTTGGATTTAGAACATACTGATATAATTTATATGTTCAGGTTCAGACAGGATTTATAACGATACATATAAATGTACATGCACTGTGTTCAGGACTTATCAAATCATTGAAAAGATAATTTATGTGCAGGGGTTTCACTAGCTTCAGAATCTGAAGGGTCATTTTGATACTTTTGACTAAATTTTACTATTTTATTAGCAAAATACCCATGATTTTAAGAAAAAATGACCTATTAAACCAAAACATTGAGAGTCAAAATGTGGCTTTTTGGAAATTTCAAGCGTTAAAACCCCTACTTCCGAATCAAATGGAACCCCCATACTTCCACATGTACTAGAATGAATCTGAGGGGTTCCTTTTGACTCGGGCTTTAGACCCCTTTTCACTCTGAGCAGCACTTATCTTCGCTGTTCTTAGAAAATCTTGTTTATCAATGTTTTACTTTTACACGAACATTGCATTTGTAGCTCCCCTTTGAATGCATGTAAATGTACGTGTCAGCTGAGAAAAGGAAAGTCCATATTACAACTTTTAACTCAATTATACAAGCTTTGTTCTTCCTATTTCTTATCAAATTTGTTCCATTTGCAATTATTCGACTTTTTTTGCAGTATTAAATTTTTTCGCATTACATATAAAATTAAGGTTTTCTTGGTCCTCGTATAATTTAAATTAGCCATTTGTCAATATTTATATTGTTAAGAGTTAATATGTTTCTATTTATCCCTTGTAATGTTCCATTTTAGGTTAATTGTTTTGCATATTTGACGTGAACACTACCAACACATTATTCGAGGTTTTTGCAGACAAAAATGTAGCCCAGTTAAAAATGTCCGGATTTTCGCACAAGTTCTGTTTTTAGCTCACCTGTCACAAAGTGACAGAGTGAGCTTTTGTGATCACACTTCGTCCGTCGTCCGTCCGTCCGTCCGTCTGTCCGTCCGTCTGTCCGTCCGTCAACAATTGGGTTGTGTCCTCTCTAGAGGTCACAATTTTGGCCTAATCTTTATGAAACTTGGTCACAATGATCATCTCAACAAAATCTAGGTCAAGTTCGATATTGGGTCATCTGAGGTCAAAAACTAGCTCACTAGGTCAAATTATAGAAAAACCTTGTTTTAAACCTTTCAACATGTAGTCTTCATGGTCATTTAACTCTCTGCTGTAACTCTCTACACTCTATACATACAAGTAAACTTTCATCAACCAATGAAAATGTGTATCAGGGTTCACAGCAGTTTTGTAAAGGTCAAATATCAAAATATTCTAGAGGGTGTGAATTGTAATGGTTAAGTGGAAATCAAAGCGCTGTAGGGAGCATAGACATTTTCCTGAGGGTCGTGGGTTCAAACCCCACTGGAACCATAATTTTTATTTTTTTATTTTTATTTTTTTTGAGTGTTTAGGTATTGTTTTGTCTGTAAAGCATTTATTTGTACATTTTCCTGATGGTTGTGGGTTCAACCCCCACTGGAACCATAATTTTTTTTTTTTTTTTTTTTTTTTTTTTTTGAGTGTTTAGGTATTGTTTTGTCTTTATAGCATGTATTTGTACATTTTCCTGATGGTCGTGGGTTCAACCCCCACTGGAACCATAATTTTTTTTTTTTTTTTTTTTTTGAGTGTTTAGGTATTGTTTTGTCTGTAAGGCATTTATTTGTACATTTTCCTGATGGTCGTGGGTTCAATCCCCACTGGAACCATAATTTTTTTTTTTTTTTTTTTTGAGTGTTTAGGTATTGTTTTGTCTTTATAGCATGTATTTGTACATTTTCCTGATGGTCGTGGGTTCAACCCCCACTGGAACCATAATTTTTTTTTTTTTTTTTTTTGAGTGTTTAGGTATTGTTTTGTCTGTAAGGCATTTATTTGTACATTTTCCTGATGGTCGTGGGTTCAATCCCCACTGGAACCATAATTTTTTTTTTTTTTTTTTTTTGAGTGTTTAGGTATTGTTTTGTCTTTATAGCATGTATTTGTACATTTTCCTGATGGTCGTGGGTTCAACCCCCACTGGAACCATAATTTTTTTTTTTTTTTTTTTTGAGTGTTTAGGTATTGTTTTGTCTGTAAGGCATTTATTTGTACATTTTCCTGATGGTCGTGGGTTCAATCCCCACTGGAACCATAATTTTTTTTTTTTTTTTTTTTTGAGTGTTTAGGTATTGTTTTGTCTTTATAGCATGTATTTGTACATTTTCCTGATGGTCGTGGGTTCAACCCCCACTGGAACCATAATTTTTTTTTTTTATTTTTTTTTTTTTTGAGTGTTTAGGTATTGTTTTGTCTGTAAGGCATTTATTTGTACATTTTCCTGATGGTCGTGGGTTCAATCCCCACTGGAACCATAATTTTTTTTTTTTTTTTTTTTTTTTTTTTGAGTGTTTAGGTATTGTTTTGTCTGTAAGGCATTTATTTGTACATTTTCCTGATGGTCGTGGGTTCAATCCCCACTGGAACCATAATTTTTATTTTTTAATTTTTATTTTTTTGAGTGTTTAGGTATTGTTTTGTCTTTATAGCATGTATTTGTACAGTTATATGGAGGAAAAATATTCCAAAATATTTTGTTTAAAATATAGGTCAAATCATAGAAAAACCTTGTGTAGTCAGTCACCAGAGGTTACAATTTCAACTTAATCTTTATGAAACTTTGTCACAATGATCCTGTCAACAAAATCTAGGCCAAGTTCGATTTTGGGTCATCTGGCGTCAAAAACAAGGTCACAATGTCAATTGACATTTTCCTGAGGGTCATGGGTTCAAACCCCACTGGAACCATAATTTTTTTTTTAAGTGTTTAGGTATTGTTCTGTCTTTATAGCATGTTTTTGTACAGTTATATTGAGGAAATATTTTGTTTAAATTATAGGTTAGATCATAGAAAAACCCTGTGTAGTCGCCAGAGGTTACAATTTTGACTTAATCTTTATGAAATTTGGTCCTAATAATCATCTCAACACAATCTAGGTTAAGTTTGATATTAATTAAGTCATCTGGGGTCAAACGCTAGGTCACATGGTCAAATCATACAAAAACTTGCAATAGAGGCTGAATTTCCTTAAATTTTATTCAGAAAATGTGTAGGATCACCATAGGGGTGTGCATGCACTAGTACGACAGGTGAGCGACCTAGGGCCCTTTGGGCCCTCTTGTTATCATTTCAGAGGCTATTTTTGGACTATCTAATCAGGCATTGTTGCAGAAGACATGTCACTAAAGGGGTTTTCCGATGCACGTACAATCCTTTTTGTGCCAAATTGTGTATACAAGGTTTTCATATAACAGCAATAAACAGGCAATAAATTTCCATTTTACCATATAAGAATGAGCAATATCCAGTCAAAAACTACAGTAGGACACTGGGCAACATTTATTGTCTGCTTAGCGACTCATGACTAAGTATATTTACAGTTCATTAACACAAGTATTGCCTATCAGGGCTTTGTAATAAATGAAATATGAAATATAATGTATCAGTTATTCACAACCTCCCCCTACCCCTGGGCCAGGGAAAGCAGGGATTTTAAATTTTGATTACTTAAATCCCTGATAAAATCCACACCTTGTGGGGACATCCTGGCCCCAATCTCCCAAAGCTTCTCAAGAAGAAATCTCATCTCATTTTGAGATTTTGCTCAAATCAGTCGGAATTTGAGATACCGTACACTTGAAGTTCAAGCTCTTTAAGTTTTATTGTAATGAACTAAGAAAAAGTTTTCTGTTTTTGTGATGCAAATTTTGAGTCAAGTCTCCCATGGATATTATCCAAAAGAAACATGGCAATATTTGAGAAGAGATTTAGCTCAGATTGAGATATTTCGGGAGATCGGGGCCAGAGCTGTAACTTTTGAGACAAGCCACATTTTGTCAATTATTTGCTCAGTTGTTCTGACTAAATTACTGAATGTATCTTGCAACACGACTGTTAAGCGAGATATTACCGGACACAAAGACCATCTATGTAAAAGCTGGGTCCCTTTCCAAATAGGGTCAACTGGGTCAAGTCAATGGCAAAACATTGTGAACATGTATATTGAGGTCACAATTTTGGCCTAATGTTCATGAAATTAAGTCACTATGACCTTCGACACTACAAAATCTGGATTACCAGTGGTCAAAAACTAGGTCGAGGCAAAGGAAACACACTTAAGGTCACAAATTTGGCCTAATTTTTATGAAACTTGGTGACAATGACTAACTGTACCATATCTGGACATCTTTCAATATTGTGTCACCCGAGCACTATTGTCAAATCAAATGAAAACCATGTGAACACACTGAGTTTTGGCCGAATATATATATGAAGTTAGTTCACAGTAAACATCTAGAGAAAATATGTCTCCCTTTTGATACATTTGTAATTGGTCATCCAGTGTCAAAAACTAGGTCACTATGTCAAAACTTTGTGAGCATTTAGGGGTTACAAATCTTTGTGAAACCAGGGGCGTAGCTAGAGGTATTTGAATGTGTATGCAAGAGGGATAGGGGATCTGGGGGCATGCTCCCCCGGAAAAAAATTGTTCGCTAGAACGTCTGAGTGTGGTGCGTTCTGGCGTGTTTTTTGCAACATCTTTAACATTATTTTTACTGACAACACCAGGTTTTTTGTGTATAGAGCTTTTTAGCTCACCTGTCACAAAGTGACAGAGTGAGCTTTTGTGATCACTCTTCGTCCGTCGTCCGTCGTCCGTCCGTCCGTCTGTCGTCCGTCCATCAACAATTGGCTTGTGTAGACACTAGAGGTCACAATTTTAGCCTTATCCTTATGAAACTTGGTCACAATGATCATCTCAACAAAATCTAGGCCAAGTTCGATATTGGGTCATCTGGGGTCAAAAACTAGGTCACTAGGTCAAATTATAGAAAAACCTTGTGTAGTCACTAGAGGTCACAATTTTGACTTAATATTTATGAAACTTGGTCACAATGATCATCCTAACACAATCTAGGTCAAGTTCGATATTGGGTCATCCGGGGTCAAAAACTAGGTCACAAGGTCAAATCATAGAAAAACCTTGTGTAGTTACTAGAGGTCAAAATTTTGATTTAATCTTTATGAAACTTGGTCACAATGATCATCTCAACAAAATCTAGGTCAAGTTTGATATTAAGTCATCCGGGGTCAAAAACTAGGTCACAAGGTCAAATCATAGAAAAACCTTGTGTAGTCACTAGAGGTCACAATTTTGGCCTAATCTTTATGAAACTTGGTCACACTGATCATCTCAACAAAATCTAGGTCAAGTTTGATATTGGGTCAGCTGGGGTCAAAAACTAGGTCACAAGGTCAAATCATAGAAAAACCTTGTGTAGTCACTAGAGGTCACAGTTTTAGCATAATCTTTACGAAACTTGGTCACAATGATCAACACAACAAAATGTAGGTCAAGTTCGATATTGGGTCATCTGGGGTCAAAAACTAGGTCACAAGGTCAAATCATAGAAAAACCTTGCGTAGTCACTAGAGGTCACAGTTTTGACCTGATCGTTACGAAACTTGTTTACAATGATCATAACCACAAAATCTAGGTCAAGTTCGATATTGGGTCATCTTGGGTCAAAAACTAGGTCACATTGTCAAATCATAGAAAAACCTTGCATAGTCACTAGAGGTCACACTATTGGCCTAATCTGTATAAAACTTGATCACAAAGACCATCTCAACAAAATCTAGGTCAAGTTCGACAGGTGAGCGACCTAGGGCCCTTTGGGCCCTCTTGTTAGAAGTATTTCTAAGAAATGCTAAAAAAACCTAAAGGATTACCCCCTTAAGGCTTAGGCATCAGTTTTTATTAGCTCACCTGTCACAAAGTGACAGAGTGAGCTTTTGTGATCACACTTCGTCCGTCGTCCGTCCGTCCGTCTGTCCGTCCGTCAACAATTGGGTTGTGTCCTCTCTAGAGGTCACAATTTTGGCCTAATCTTTATGAAACTTGTTCACAATGATCATCTTAACAAAATCTAGGTCAAGTTCGATATTGGGTCATCTGAGGTCAAAAACTAGCTCACTAGGTCAAATTATAGAAAAACCTTGTGTAGTCACCAGAGGTTACAATTTCAACTTAATCTTTATGAAACTTTGTCACAATGATCATGTCAACAAAATCTAGGTCAAGTTCGATTTTTGGACATCTGGGGTCAAAAACAAAGTCACAATGTCAATTACAAAAATCACAATGTCAATTGATATTTTCCTGAGGGTCGTGGGTTCAAACCCCACTGGAGCCATACTTTTTTTTTTTTTAAGTGTTTAGGTATTGTTTTGTCTTTATAACATGTATTTGTACAGTTATATGGAGGAAAATATTTTGTTTAAATTATAGGTCAAATCATAGAAAAACCTTGTGTAGTCACCAGAGGTTACAATTTCAACTTAATCTTTATGGAACTTTGTCATAATGATCCCGTCAACAAAATCTAGGTCAAGTTCGATTTTGGGTCATCTGGGGTCAAAAACAAGGTCACACTGTCAATTGACATTTTCTACTCTTCAATTGCCTGGCCTGAAACTACATCGTGTCTAGGCTCTGCATTGTATATAAAACGTGTGTGTGTTAAAAGAATGACTTGTATTATATATTAATACTCTCGCACTATCAGTTTATCATACTGATAGTAACAAATTAATAATGACCAGTGTGTAGAACCATGAAATATTTAAACCTCAGCCCGTGTGTGTACTCATTTAAACCTTTCAACATGTAGTCTTCATGGTCACTAAACTCTCTGCTGTAACTCTCTCTGTATACATACAAGTAAACTTTCATCAACCAATGAAAATGTGTATCAGGGTTCACAGCAGTTTTGTAAAGGTCAAATATAAAAATATTCTAGTATTTTAAGCAGGGTGTGAATTGTAATGGTTAAGAGGAAATCAAAGCGCTGTAGGGAGCATAGACATTTTCCTGAGGGTCGTGGGTTCAAACCCCACTGGAACCATAATTTTTATTTTTTAGCTCACCTGTCACAAAGTGACAGAGTGAGCTTTTGTGATCACTCTTCGTCCGTCGTCCGTCTGTCCGTCCGTCCGTCGTCCGTCCGTCAACAATTTGCTTGTGTAGACACTAGAGGTCACACTTTTGACTTAATCTTTATGAAACTTGGTCACATTGATCATCTCAACAAAATCTAGGTCAACTTCGATATTGGGTCATCCGGGGTCAAAAACTAGGTCACAAGGTCAAATCATAGAAAAACCTGATGTAGGCACTAGAGGTCACAATTTTGTCGTAATCTTTATGAAACTTGGTCACATTGATCATCTCAACAAAATCTAGGTCAAGTTCGATATTGGGTCATCCGGGGTCAAAAACTAGGTCACAAGGTCAAATCATAGAAAAACCTTGTATAGTCACTAGAGGTCACAATTTTGGCCTAATCCTTATGAAACTTGATCACAATGATCATCACAACAAAATCTAGGTCAAGTGCGATATTGCGTCATATGGGGCCAAGAACTAGGTCACTAGGTGAAATCACAGGTCTTGCATGTACTGCTATAACAGGTGAGCGACCTAGGGCCCTTTGGGCCCTCTTGTTTAAGTATTTAGGTATTGTTTTGTCTTCATGGCATGTATTTGTACAGTTATATGGAGGAAAATATTTTTCCCAAAATATTTTGTTTAAATTTTAGGTCAAATCATAGAAAAACCTTGTGTAGTGACCAGAGGTTACAATTTCAACTTAATCTTTATGAAACTTTTGTCACAATGATCCTGTCAACAAAATCTAGGCCAAATTCGATTTTGGGTCATCTGGGGTCAAAAACAAGGTCACATGGTCAAATCATTAAAAAATTTGCAATAGAGGCTGAATTTCTTTAAATTTTATTCAGAAAATGTGTAGGGTCACCATAGGGCTGTGCATGCACTAGTACGACAGGTGAGCGACCTAGGGCCCTTTGGGCCCTCTTGTTGCATATTTCGATCATTTACTTTTTCACTTTTTGAGAAGCATGTGTACGCAGCTGTGTATTCTGCGTACAGGTAGCTACGTGCCTGGAAACTTAGTAACAATGACCTGCTCAAACTCTGGGTCCCAATCTGTTTTGGGCCACCCTGGGTAAGCCAAAGATAAACTTAGTAAACACACTAGCTAGAGGTCACACTTTCGGTCGAATCTAAATAAAACAAGGTCACAATGATCATCCATAGAAGTTTGTGCACAGAAGACAAAACAGCATGTGTCCATTTGTGGCAGGTTGTATGGTTACCATGGAAACCTCTTAACTAGGAATTTCAACGTTACTTTTACTTCATTTCAGCACCAGATTGGCTTTTATAGAAACTAAATACTTGTTTGAAAGGAGCTTGAACTCACTGTTGTGGTCTTCCATCAAATACACAATGTCTTCTGGAGACAACCCTAAAAAACGAAAACGTGAGACCACTGAGGACGATACAGCATGTGAATCTGATACAAAGAAGTCGACAGCTGGAGATTTTCAGAAGAAAATTGATCAGTCAAGGCTATCTGTGTGTAAGGCTGTTGATGAATTTAAGTTCAACAAGAAAAGAGTGCGTGTGCTATCTAAAGCTAAAGACTTTCCTGATGATAGTAATGGCATTGTGTACTGGATGTCCCGAGATCAAAGGGTTCAAGGTATGAGTATAACTTGATTATTGAGGTCAGTCAGTTGCTTAATTACATTATCATGTTATAACATTGTGTACTGGATGTCTCGAGATCAAAGGGTCCAAGGTATGAGTATTACTTGATTATTGAGGTCAGTCATTTGTACATAACCATTGCAAGTTCTCTTATTAATGTCTGATTTTAATAGGTATTATATGCATAAGTATGTGACTTAGTGAATAAGGTATTGATTTTTGCTGTCTTTTTCTCCTATTAAAATGTTTAAAACAAAAACAAAATACAACAATATGGTATTGCAATGTTTGTATACAAGTTACAGACCTAAATTGATGGATGGTAACAAAAAGGTGTTGCCAATAATAAGTTAACAATTTTTCGAGGGAAGAATTTAGGTGTTCAGCCACCCTTCGATATTAAACTTCCCCTGGCCATTGGGCTACCTAAGGGAACCTTCGATCGAGTCTCCCTGGGAAGACTATTTCTCTCCTGGTTTGTGTGCAGCCAACATCAAGATAGGTCGCCCAGAATATCGCACATGTACAGAAACCACCCTCACAGGTACCAATTCACACCTTGGTTGAGTGGAGCATTGTAGGTTATTCTTGCTCTGAGAAATGGAGCAGTGGCACAATCAAGGACTAAACAATAGTAATGTACGATGTAGAACATTTTGACCAAATTGCTGCATTGTGGGGGTCAGAATTTCATTGATCATGTTAAATTACAAAAGAAAGGTGGTTTTGAGTTGAAGGTGTGTACACATACCGGTAGACCACAAAAGGTTATCACAAATGATTTACATTATTTTTCCAATTAATTTCAGATAATTGGGCTTTGTTATATTCTCAGAAGCTTGCATTGAAGTTAGATGTTGATTTACATGTATGCTTTTGTCTTGTACCAAAGTTTTTGGAGGCTACCATTAGACATTTTACGTTCATGCTGGATGGATTAAAGGAAGTGGAAAAGGTAGGTTGCCCACATTTAGCACTCGCATTTACATATCACATTTAGTACTGATGTCTAGCATTGCATTTAGCACTAACATTTAGCACACACATTTGGCACTCATAATTATTTAGCTCTAGCATTCTCGCAACAGGCTAGTCAAAATTGGCATTTGTCAGATGATTTTCTTGTACCATGCAATATTTTGCCAGTGAAAAACTAAAGCTTCTTGTTGAAATCTGCTGTTTTAGTGATACACCTTTTCTGTTCAAAATGTTTAATTGAGTAAATTTTGTGCAAATATATAACTACATAGTCCTCTTCGTGTACTTTGACACATAAGGCTGATGTCCGCTTTCTCCATTTTGGTCTGTCCCTGGCTGTCTTTTTTGCTTCCTTCCATGTGAGTCCAATCTCTTTTAACTCTCCATCTACAAATATATATGTTTGATAGATAAAAAGTTAAATTTTATTCTTGGGGTATTTTGATACAAAAGTAGTTTTCCTGATTTGTTAGCATGAATTTTGCGAGCTTGCTCGATTTTGCTGTTAACATAAAACAGGAACATTCATTTCTCAGTATATTTCTTGCAGGAATGCTCGGAACTTGGTATAAGGTTTCATCTCCTTGTCGGCCATGCTAAGGACGTGTTGCCATGTTTTGTTGAAGACAATAGTATTGGTGGGGTTGTCACAGATTTCTGTCCACTGAGGGTTCCCACAGCCTGGGTTAATGACGTCGTCGATGTCCTACCAAAACATATCCCCATGTGTCAGGTATTTGTCTCTTTTTAACTTAAATGTATATACAGTGCTAACCAAAAATAAGTACAAGTTGCAAAATTAAACTTGGTTGAATAATTCAATATCTGTTTATAGACAGTCACAGTTATACTAATTTCTGAAACTACTAAATTAGTCAAAAAAGAGATAGAAATAAAGATGAAGATGTTCTGAATTAAAATAAAAATGTGATCCAAAAGGCTGAATTTTCCATCTTTTTATAACAAAGTTACTTTTCAAGCTGGAAAAAGAAACTTTTTATTTTGCTGCTAGGGTACCGATCAATGTATGGTCTTTACATTTAGTAAACAAAAAATATCCCTTGCCTTCAAAAATATTGCTGCTTCACTGTTCTGCAAATAGTGTTATTACAGATGAATAAATGGGGTAATGATCTCTGTATACTTATTGGTGGGCAGTGTAAATTGTTTGTTTTCAGTGAAATATGTCTGATCATGTTTCTTTTTTATAACTCCCATACACCGAGTTGTAAGTTGTACGTCTATCATACAGTCCCTAGCTGCATTCTTAGGATGCAACTCCTCCACAATTTTGACCTGAATTGCTTCAAACTTTCACAAATGAACAACTTCTACATATAGATTTTCATGAAGGAAAAAATACCATTTGTTCTTTTATTCACTACAATATACAAAATATATAGTGAAATATTCAAGTGGATTAAACCTTCTCAAATTAACAATTTCAACATGCAGATGTTCATGAAAGAAAGAATTTGTGCTGCAATGATTTTTGCCAGAATTTTAGCCCTTAAAGTGTTTTTTTTATCCACTATATACAGTATATACCTAATTTTCGCTTTATCCGCGACCAAACAAAATTGCTAAAGTTTAAAAAAAGTAAAAATTGAATAAAGGGATTTCGAGAATTTCTGAAAACATACTTTCATTTTCTCTGTCTGTCTTAAATACGACATTTGGATTATCTTTGACCTATTAACTCATGCTTTTATGCCTGAGATGAAATCAGGTACTGTTCTTTTTACAAAAAGATAAGACGGACAGGGAAGGCAGCAGGCAACTTAACCAGTTGAGCACAGAAGACACACAAGGCAAAATGCCCAACACACTGCCGAATGATAAAATGATCCGCCATAGTCCCAGCTGTCAAAAAGCTGAACGAAATAGTTTCAGCAATCAAAAGGCTCAACTCCCACGCTGAATGACGCTGTCCTAAATCCTAAAAGTTAAATAACAGTATAAAAATGCTGAATGCCATGGTTTCAACTGAATTACCCAGTTTCGGCAATAAAATAAGCCTTAACCTTTTACAGGTGGATGCCCATAATATAGTGCCTTGCTGGGAAGCCTCACCTAAACTAGAGTACGGTGCACGGACGATACGAAACAAGATACACGATCAGCTATCTGGATATCTTACAGAGTTTCCTCCTGTCTGCAAACAGGAATCAAAGATTGAAACTCCACACAAGGTATGCTGATTACTATTTAGGTTACAGTCGGTTTTTACATGAAAAATGATCACAATATTTGTTGATATCCAAGTTAAACTAAGTTGAGTTTCTATGAGAGTTATTGTGTCTCCCACACATAGTGGGGAGATGTCTTGTTTGTCTTTCTATGGCATGCCATAAGGCCTGTTAAAAGAATTTATGGAAAAATGGTATATTCTCACCTGAATTATTGGAACACATCTGTACAATATTATAAATACATGTATGTGAAGATTCAACATTGAGAAAAGTTCTGCCTCTGTGATGGAAAAAATGTTCAGATCCTCTACCTTCTCAACACGCCATTTGACCAAGTACTAGTATTAATGAGAACCATCAATATTTGGCTTGCTATCTAACTGTCTGTCTAGATGTAACAAAGTTTGTCTGTGTTTATTCTCCTTATAACCATTGGTCAGATTTAAATGAAACTTCACATGGATACTAGGATCCAGCCTAGTTGGGCATATTGTCAGGAAGTTTAGTCGAATGATATTTGCTGGAGTTAAGGCCCTTTGTGGTAGACATTCATTTTTGTGTCAAAAATCCATGTAGTTTTATATTAATATATTTATCATTTTGTTTGTTATTTTGTTTGTGAGGCCAAGTACTCTGTCAATCTTCATCATCCTGATAATCTGGCTTATTTGTTGTTATGCCCCCGTATCGATAGATCGGGAGGCATATAGTGATTCACCTGTCCGTCCGTTCCTCCGTCCTGTTAACCCAAATTGACCGTTTCTTCTAGCATCATTTTGGCTTGCTACAAAGCTTCCATACTTGCATGGATGTTGAATATGAACACCCTCCACACGTCTGTATCACCTGACCCCATTTTGACCTTCACCTTGACCTAATTTTGGACTTAGACTTATTGAAGGGCCAAATTCTTGGTTAACCCAGATGGACCGTTTTTTCTAGCATTAATATGGCTTGCTACAAAGCTTTTATACATGCATGGATATTGTATATGAACACTTCCACACACCTGTATCACCTGACCCCATTTTGACCTTCACCTTGACCTAATTTTGGACTTAGACTTATTAAGCGTCCAATTCTTGGTTAACCCAAATTTCTACTTACATCAAGGCGTTGTCTTCAAACTTGACATACTTGTTAACCATCATAAGCCCCTTACATTGTCAAAGCCATGTAACCCTATCCAACATTTTAACAGAATAATGGCCCCTGATTGACTTAGCTTTTTATGGACTAGGCTTCCATGGGGGCATAAGCTTTTATTGAACGCAGTCTTGTTTTACTTAATTTCAGCCTATAGACTGGGATGCTGCATATCAATCTTTAGAAGTGGACCAGTCTGTGTTACCAGTGGACTGGGCTAAACCTGGTACCAGTCAGGGTTTACAAATGCTAGAGTCTTTCTGCAATGAAAGACTGAAATACTTCGGTAGTGACAGAAACAATCCAAATAAGAATGCACTTAGCAATCTGTCACCATGGATACATTTTGGTATGTGCTTGGGGTTTATTTCAGTTCTTGTAATTATAATGTACTGTAGAACTTTAATGCCTCTAACAGCCTTCGGACCTGGAAAATTTGAGAGAGAGAGATAAACTGGTTGGGGTTCCAGAGGAAGTCTCGCGTGTATCAATGCTGTACACCAGGCAAGTTAAAAAACCAAAGAGTCTATTCAGATAGAGTTATATAGTATTGCACCTGGATCCCCTGTATAACACAGCAAGCAGTCTCTTCCCTCTAAGTTGTAGGTCATTGGTCAATTTGGCAGAGAAAAAACGAATGACCACATGCTTAGGGCTGTTACAATCAAACACAAAACAAACAAAAGGAAAACTCTCATAAGGAAAACTCTCATACCCTTGTGGGGATTAATGCCATCAGAAATGAGGTGTGGAAAATGATTGTTTCAAATTCTACCTAAAATAAATATGTATAACATTATACTGCAGGTCAGATATCTGTTCAACGTTGTATACTGATGGTACGTCAGTTTAGAAGTCGCTCCAAGGAGGGGGTGAATGCTTTTATTGAGGAAGCAATCATACGTCGAGAGCTGGCTGATAATTTCTGCTACTACAACAAAAACTACGACAGCATTGAAGGCAAGGAATCATTATATTCTACTGAGTGAATCCCGAGTTATATGGATCTCCTAGTACCAAGATTATAAAGTTTTGGTTTGCTCTTTTACAGTGCAACAATTCAACGATCATTATTTTTCTAGAAATGTTACCTTCACTCTGCTTTCTTTAAAACTATTCATCTAGTACAAAAGTTTCAGTTAGACACAGGCCATTTTACTGTTTGAACATGGAACTGAATGGAGCATGAAAAAGACTTTATAATCACATAATAACTTAACACTGATATTCTGACTTGACACTGATGTACTGACTTGACACTGATGTACTGACTTGACACTGATGTACTGAGTGGTACTGATGTACTGACTTGACACTGATGTACTGACTTGACACTGATGTACTGACTTGACACTGATGTACTGACTTGACACTGATGTACTGAGTGGTACTGACTTGACACTGATGTACTGACTTGACACTGATGTACTGACTTGACACTGATGTACTGACTTGACACTGATGTACTGAGTGGTACTGATGTACTGACTTGACACTGATGTACTGACTTGACACTGATGTACTGACTTGACACTGATGTTCTGACTTGACCTTGATGTACTGACTTGACACTGGTGTTCTGACTTGACACTAATGTTCTGACTTGACCTTGATGTACTGACTTGACACTGGTGTTCTGACTTGACACTAATGTTCTGACTTGACACTGATGTTCTGACTTGACCTTGATGTACTGACTTGACACTGATGTTCTGACTTGACCTTGATGTACTGACTTGACACTGATGTTCTGACTTGACCTTGATGTACTGACTTGACACTGATGTTCTGATTTGACCTTGATGTACTGACTTGGCACTGATGTTCTGACTTGACCTTGATGTACTGACTTGACACTGATGTTCTGACTTGACCTTGATGTACTGACTTGACACTGATGTTCTGACTTGACCTTGATGTACTGACTTGGCACTGAAACTTATGCATGCCCATACTAGTGTGCAATAAAGAAAGGGTGTACATTTATTTGATGCCTCTTTATATACTTTTTTACTTTACCATTTTAGCAGTTAAATATATAGTTTAGTTATGTATTTTTTGGAAGTACTTTTTCCAAAATCACTGTTCTAAAGGCAACATATATTTGAGCTTTGCATGCCAAGGGGGACTATATGTAGAAAATAGAAGGGTTTCTGAGCTCTACATTCCAAGGGAGGGGAATATAGATTTGTTTGGCATGAGTTTATAATAGAAAGTTCTGTTGTATTTTAGGAGCTAATGATTGGGCCAAAACATCATTGAAACTTCATGAAGATGACAAGAGAGAATATGTGTATTCCAGAGAAAAGTTGGAAACTGGCAAAACCCATGACCCCCTATGGAATGCTGCACAGGTAAGATAAATCCTATCAGACTATGCTTGTAATAAGTTCTGATATAAGTTCTGATATATATCTGAAAAATCTTTATTTTATAAATCAACTTCACTGAACTGTTTTATAAATTGTTGGTCTAGTTTCATTTGATATGTTTAGTAGCTTAATTAATGCACTGCTGTTAAATGTAATGTAAATATCATTCTGTAAATGTTATATTTGTTCATATTTGTTGTAAATTGTATGTACATATATCTTGAGGCTCACAGGTAAGACTGGCTTTGCCAACTGTGTTACCTCATTAAATAAAGTCTTTATTATCATACACTATGATGCTGCACTACTCTGTTTTATAGGCCGATACCTGGGTATTAATTTGCGTCCAACAATTAGTGTGTATAATAATAATGATATTGATTTTATGCTGGACATCTATCTGGATGAATGTCACAAAGTTTGTTCACGCTTGTTCTCCTTAACCATTGGTCAAATTTGTATGAAACTTTACCTGTATACTTGGTACCAAGCATAGTTGTGCAGATGGTCAGGAATTTTAGGTCTAATGATTTTTGCCAGAGTTATGACCCTTTGTGAGCGATACACTTTTTTGTGTCAAAAACACTTGTAGTTCAACCTGTCGTTCAGTCTTCCCTCCCGACCTTTCGAAGGTTTTATTGTGTGATATTTCAAACTAATTCTCAGTTTCTCCCCCCCCCCCCCTAAACTTTGGGTGGGTATATTGGTGTGAGCTTGTCTTGTCGGTCGGTTTGTCTGTTGGTTTCTGGACGATGTGAAAAGGTGGTGCTGTGGGGGTTATTATTCATCGCAGTGTGGCATTTCTAGTTTGTCCTGCAATTACCTGTTTGTTTCTTAACAGAATCAGATGGTGAATGAAGGGAAGATGCATGGTTTTCTACGTATGTACTGGGCCAAGAAGATATTAGAGTGGACATCAAGCCCTCAGGAAGCTCTAGAGATAGCCATCTATTTGAATGATCGATATAATCTAGATGGACGAGATCCCAATGGATATGTTGGTATGTACGTAAGTGATTCCTGAGTGATCACTTTATCAGTTGAATAATATTTTACGATATTTTCAGTTTTTTGCTCAACTATTCAAAAAATACAGAGTGGGGCAAAATGCTGGATCAGGCAATTTGATAATTCCCCTAACGACTTGCCAGATCGGAAAATTTTGCCTCGAAAAATTGCCTGATCACGCAATAAAATGGTCAATTGATACATACCTTAGAAGAACTGACCTGTGCACAAAGATATTTGACCTTGTGATAATCTAAACACATTGTATGGGTGAATCGGCCACTATATAACCCTGATAAATAAATTTGTTGAGTATATGAAAAATATGTAACACAAATAGTATTTGTCTGTATGTCTCTCATTATAAATAATTTAATATTGCATGGAAATTGTACATGTTGGTCCATGTTTGTTTTAGGGTGTATGTGGTCTGTGTGTGGAATACATGATCAGGGATGGAAGGAGCGAGCCGTGTTTGGCAAAATCCGATACATGAATTATGCAGGATGCAAGCGAAAGTTTGATGTTGGAAAATTTGAGGCCAAGTATCGGCGACAGAACTCTGCGAAATCTGCGAAATGAGCTGTGAGAAGTGTATCACGATATGATGGAATCATTTTTCCTATGAAACATCTTTGTAGGGGAAAAAATCAGTGGATATTCAACATTGTGCAGATCCAGAATTTTTTTCTCAGGGTGGAGACAAAATCTTTTTCTCGGGAAGGGATCTGGGGTGGTATGTAATATTGATCTTATTTAATTGGAGAATAAGGGTAGCCTGTTACTGACCAAGAGTTTAATACGGTGCGATCTGATTGGTTGTCCTTATGCTTGAGTCAAGTAAGATCAATATTGAATACCACCCCTCATCAGTTATTTGTTTGCTTGCTCAGTGGTTCCAACCAACTATTGTTCTCGAAGTTGGGTTCAGACAAACTCATTATATAAGATAACCACATATTTGCAATTCCAGGGCTCCTGGTTCCCCTTTTGGTCCTTTGATGATCAAAATCATTACAGCTGTATAAATCAGGAGTGACAGTCATGTTTGTTGTAATCTGCATTGTGTTAAGTGTACAATGTCATACTCAGGTGTCATTATGTCTCCTACATATAGTGGGGAGACATAATTGATTATATGCTGGATGGATATCACCAATAGTTTTCACTTAAGCCTAGGTCCAACTGAGCATTCTTTGCCTTGGCGATTAATGAGCTATCAGGAACAGGTATTATGGTCTAGGGGAGGCTTCGGGAAGGTCATGAGACAGTGTATGATATAGGAAGGAATTTTGATGAATCAGCTGGTATTGGAAGAAATACCGAAAAGAAATAGGGAGAACATCGTCGATGTGGAATTCCTCAGTGGAACCTGGGCTTTACAGTGGGATTCAAAGGTTGTTTGTGCTTGTTCTCCTTTACCTATGGTCTAATATCAATGAAACTTCTACTGAGGAGTCAGTACCAAGCCTAGTTGTACATATTGTCTGGAATTTGAGATTGGGTGATTTTTGCTGGCGTTATGGCCCTTTGTGGGATACATTTGTTTTAGTGTCAAAATCTCTTCTAGTTTTATCGTTCGTTGCTGGAGATTACGGGTATTCTTTGTTATTGATATAATTATATGGCTGAATTACAAATTATACAAGCCTTAGTATTAATGGGTTTAATGTAAACAACTTAATAGTATTATGTTCTAACTAGTAGTTTGTTTATATTTCTAGTAGAGCTGTCATTGAAAGAAGCGATATCAATGTATCAACAATATTTTTTAGCTTATCGATTATCGAGTTACATTTTGAAATATCGATACATGGGTAAATGAATGAAACAACCAAAAATCCTCAATTTCCTGCACAAAACATTTTCTTTGTTAAAATGGAAGTTCACAAATTGTAAAAATTGGTCAAGTCTAATAAACTCAAACGAAAGGTGCTATTTTCAAAACCTGAATCTATACCCAACGTATACAGTGTAGAATGGCTAAAAAAGGGAATCATGACTGATGGGCCTGTTTCTTGTTCGTCCATATGTGTTAATTGATGTATCGTCGATACTTTTCGTCCGATATATCGGAATCGTTGATATGCCTCAGGTCAAATCAATGACAGCTCTAATTTCTAGACAGAATATCACCAGATGTTGTGTTCATGGCTTTAATTTGGTTTTCATGGAATTTCCATGTTATTTGTTTTTACTTCATTACTTGTACTTTTTTATACGCCCGTTGAAAACGGGACGTATTATGTGAACACCCTTGGCGGGCGAACGTGCGGGCGTGTGGGCGGCGTCTAGTAATTTGTCTGTACTCTAGCGCAAACAGTTTTCATCCGATCATCTTCAAACTTGCTGACAATGCTTATGGGCATAATATCTAGGCCAAGTTCGATTATAGGCCAAATCGGCCTAGGCCTTGTTGGGTTATGGTCCTTTAATTACCAAATAAGTATGAAATTGGCCATGTCTGTACTCTAGCGCAAACAGTTTTCATCCGATCATCTTCAAACTTGCTGACAATGCTTATGGGCATAATATCTAGGCCAAGTTCGACTATAGGCCAAATCGGCCTAGGCCTTATTGGGTTATGGTCCTTTAATTACCAAATAAGTATGAAATTGGCCATGTCTGTACTCTAGCGCAAACAGTTTTCATCCGATCATCTTCAAACTTGCTGACAATCCTTATGGGCATAAGATCAAGGCCAAGTTCGATTATAGGCCAAATCGGCCTAGGACTTATTGGGTTATGGTCCTTTAATTACCAAATAAGTATGAAATTGGCCTTGTCTGTACTCTTACGCTAACAGTTTTCATCCGATCATCTTCAATCTTGCTGACAATGCTTATGGGCATAATATCTAGGCCAAGTTCGATCATAGGCCAAATCGGCGTAGGCCTTATTGGGTTATGGTCCTTTAATTACCAAATAAGTATGAAATTGGCCTTGTCTGTACTCTAACGCAAATAGTTTTCATCTGATCATCTTCAAATTTTGTGACAATGCTTATGGGCGTAATATCTAGGCCAAGTTCGATTATAGGCCAAATTGGCCTAGGCATCATTTGGTTATGGGCCTAAATTAATTACCAAATAAGTATGAAATTGGTTGTCTGTGCTCTAACGCAAACAGTTTTCATCCGATCGTCTTCAAACTTTGTGACAATGCTTATGGGCATAATATCTAGGCCTTATTTGGTTATGATCCTATAATTACCAAAATAAATGTGAAATTGACCTTGTCTGTTCTCTAGTGCTATGAGTTTTCATCTGAGTATCTTCAAACTCGGAGACAATGTTCATGGATATAATATCTAAGACAAGTTCAATTGTAGGCCAAATCAGCCTAGGCCTTCTTGTGTTATGGTCCTTTAATTAAAAAAAATGTTGGATTGTTTTTTTCATTCACCATGCCCTGAGACTCACCATGCCCCAAGACGGGCGTATTTTGTGACATTTTGGCACTCTTGTTTATATTGATAATTGCTGAGTTACCGTCACCTTATATTTGAGCCGTTCTCCAGGAAAATAGGCTTAATGACAAAATTATGAAAATCTTGATGATATTAAACTTTACTTTTTATCATTTCAGACCCTTTTTGAAACCTTAATAATATTACATAATTACAATTCATTTGTGTATAATTTCACTAAGCCGGGTTTTCCTGAAGAATGGCTTATTTGTTTTTAAGCCCCGGTAGTATATATATATATCTTCGATATTTAGGGGCACCCCTCAAAATGATCAAATAATGACCAAATCGTCATGCTGATTGGGTTTCCTCTTTCTTGATTTGGTTTTAGTCCCTAAGTAACTCGCTTGTTTGTATGTTTGTCTGTCCGTCCGTTCATTCGTTCGTTTGTTCGTTCAGTTTCTCTGCTATAAAATGCCTGTGTTGGATGTTCAATATGTATACATGATATTACACATTGAGTCTGGCACATATACCTCAGATATGATAGTTTGGACTTTCACATTCAATTTGACCAGTTCTGTCCTGACATACTGTTCAAGGCTGGTATTCACAAAGCATCTCTTTTGAAAACTTAAATATTTTGACTATAATTTCAATTTCTGTTGCTTATTATCCCACAAATTGAAGAATAGCCCATGAATGTTTTTGTATGGTGATTCTAATCGCTCTTTACATTATTCTTCAAAACTATGTAAAATACCAGAATCAATAATTTACCTAATACTCTGATAAGATTTCAAGAATACTGATAAGATTTCAAGAAATACTTTAGTTTTCTACTAAGATGTTTTATGAATACCACCCTAGAATTTCAAATATATAGTCCGCCGGTGATAACACTAGCCTTTGTTTACTAATAAAAATTACAATTTTTAAAAATGCATTTTCGATGTACATTTTTCTTCAATCTTGTGCATAATCACTTTTAACTTTTAATGCTCTTTTAATACTCTTTCAATCTACACTGATAACAAGCAGTCAGTCCACCGTGTTGTGTTTATATTATCCATGTTTATTTGTTGATAAGGCTAGAGTTATCTCCGGCGATCTATAGATACTGTGTATATGATGTGTTTGTTAGTTCCTTTGCATTATGCTCTATGGGTTATCGATATATTATATTGCTGTAATTTGTGATGAAACATGTTGTCAACTTTTTGCTGCTTAGAATTAGGTCATAAGTAGTACTTACGACCTTATAAGACTCATATGCATATTTAAAATCTGTATCTAAAGGCGCTTCTTATGAGCTTATTTTCAAGAAAATCAAAACAAGCTGAAGTTTAAAAAGGTTGTTTTTCCATAAGTAAAGAGTAGTTTTCCGACAGTTTTTTCTTGTTTTCTCAATATATTGATTTTGTACTTACGACCTTCTAATTCTAAGCCAGCGTTTTGTTCATTCACAGAATCAATATACCATCTACCTCTGTATTTTATAGTATGTTATCAAACTTATTGCAAAACGTTTACCTATAACAAAACATTGTATTTTCTTTTGATACTACCTATTAAACTTACTGCATTTTTACATGTTTGTTTATTTGTTTTAGTTAAGTAAGAAATCCTGTGGCTATTGATAAGAAGGGGGATAATAAACACCCACCTTGATAGCCCAGTGGTAGAGTGTCCATTTCTATTATGTGGGATAGCCCAGTGGTAGAGTGTCCATTTCTATTATGTGGGATAGCCCAGTGGTAGTGTCCATTTCTATTATGTGGGATAGCCCAGTGGTAGTGTCCATTTCTATTGTGAGGTCTTGGGGTTGGATGATGATTCCACTAGGTATTCTCCATATGACTGAAATGCTGTTGACTGAACACAATATTTAAAACATCGAAATAATTTTCTTCACATATATTTAACTTACAAACAAAGACCTAATTATATATATGAATATTTAGGTCTATTTTACAAACAACATGAAATATGATACACAATGCAGATTTTGTATAAAAGCGTTTAAAAAAATATTGAAACAAGACTGCGTTCAATAAATGCTTATGCCCCCATGGAAGACTTGCCCATAAAAAGCTAAGTCAATCAGGGGCCATAATTCTGTAATAATGTTGGATAGTGTTACATGGCATTGATAATGTAAGGGGCTTATGATAGTAAACAAGTAAGCAAAGTTTTAAGGCAATGCCATGATGGACATGATGTAAAACAAAACTGTCAATTTGGGTTAACCAAGAATTAGACGCTTAATAAATCTAAGTCCAAAATTAGGTAAATGTGACTGTCAAAATTAAGTTAGGTGATATAGGTGTGTGGAGAATGTTCAAATACAACAACCATGCAAGTATGAAAGCTTTTTAGCAAGCCATATTAATGCTAGAAGAAATGGTCAATTTGGGTTAACCAAGAATTTGGCCCTCCAATAAGTCTAAGTCCAAATTAGGTCAAGGTGAAGGTTGAAATGGCGTCAAATGATACAGGTGTGTAGAGAGTGTTCATATACAACATCCATGCAAGTATGGAAGCTTTGTAGCATGCCATAATAATGCTAGAAGAAATGGTCAATTTGGGTTAACCAGGAAATTGACCCTTCAATAAGTCTTAAGTCCAAAATTAAGTCAAGGTGAAGGTCAAAATGGGGTCAGGTGATACAGGCGTGTAGAGAGTGTTCATATACAACATCCATGCAAGTATGAAAGCTTTGTAGCAAGCCATATTAATGCTAGAAGAAACAGTCAATTTGGGTTAACCAAGAATTTAGCCCTTCAATAAGTCTAAGGCCAAAACTAGGTCAAGGTGAAGGTCAAAATGAGGTTAGGTGATACAGGCGTGTGGAGAGTGTTCATATACAACATCCATGCAAGTATGGAAGCTTTGTAGCAAGCCATAATAATGCTAGAAACTGGCAATTTGGGTTAACCAGAACGGACGGACAGACAGGTGAATCACTATATGCCTCCCGATCTATCGATAGGGGGGCATAAAAAAGATGTGAACTGAAAAAGGCTTTGCTCGGCATTTAAAATCTAGGACATTTAAGTAGGTCATCTGGAATAAAAAAAACCAAGGTCACTAAGCAATATCAAAGAAAAACCTCCACATCCAGTAATTATTGGCTGAATGAACAATCAAACAAGACATTGACCAATTACTCGCTGGATGTTACTTTGCATATGAATGCCCCAGGATGTAAACACAGACTGACATAATCTCCACCATTCATTTTGCAAGGTGGACACAATATCCCCATCAAAGGTTGGACAAGATCCCCTCTAAGCATTTTGCAAGGTGGACTCAATATCCCCATCAAAGGTTAGACAAGCATTTTGCAAGGTGGATTCAATGTCCCCATCAAAGGTTAGACAAGATCCCCCCTAAGCATTTTGCAAGGTGGACTCAATATCCCCATCAAAGGTTAGACAAGATCCCCTCTAAGTATTTTGCAAGGTGGACTCAATATCCCCATCAAAGGTTAGACAAGATCCCCTCTAAGCATTTTGCTAGGTTCTTTTTAAGATTGGTTATTTATCCTTGTATTTTCATTTATTTTTGAATTTGGGACAATTAAGGTTATTTTTGTTGTACAGTTGGTACTAAGTACAACAAAAATGAATGTTTTTACATAATACACTGTGGGGATTTCGTCCACCCAATGATGGGGATCTTGTCCATCTTGAGAACTCCATGATGGAAATTTTGTCCACCTTATCAAAAATAAAGAGTGGGGATTAAGTCCAGTGGAGATTTTGTTGTATATTGTAAACACGAAATGACTCAAATGAGTCTACAGTACTGAAACAGACTATACATTTTCTGTACAAGATTGGAATGTCATTCATAATTTTATTTAGGGGCATAAAAAACTCCTTTGTTTCTGGTACCCTGCTAAAAAGGTAGGTACAAAAATTTATGCAATTTATTTATTTACCAAATTGTTGTAAAACCGACCCTTCCCAGCACAAAGTCATACAAAAATCGTTCTGTATAGGCCAGTAAAATGAATACGGGTCGGGGTGGACTAGATCTTCATTGTTTTAGGGTAGCTCGGAAACTAGGCACAATTTAAAACTAACCTTAGGCCTTATTTTGTCAATCAGAAGTGTAATATATACTTGGCTCATTGTACAAAGTGGATGATACATTAAATATCAGTTAAAGAACAAGAGTAGTGAGACGGATATAATAAATGTCATTGGTTGCTATGGTTACCATATGCTGGATAAATTTTGTATATTTAAGTATTTCTGGAATAAATGGTATCTATGATGTTTGTTGACAAGGTGAGTTATAAGGCTATGTTTTAAGAACAGTCCTATATAATGGATTGTACATGTAAGACATGAAAAATAGGGTAATTACAGCATCATGAGCAAGAAGGTATGGGGAGCTAAAAAAACACGACGTCGACACCTTAACGTCTGCATCATGTAATCTTTACCAAACGTTCTTCATTTCAAATAAGGATCAAACGTACTCACTGTGTATTATTTGCACTCGTTATAGCCTGTCAATGTGCGCTGCTTTATCATGAGAACCTTTCTACAAGACAATTGCTAGGATCACGCACGCAGCATACATTGCAATAGAACACATTTACACCCACAAATTGCTTGTGTGTGCTTAAAAAACCATGCAGCCTATACATGAGCTCTGGGACTGAATAAAAGAAATTCACACCCCAAACATAATTAATTTGACTTTATATGAGCCAGACTCTAGGAAAACCTGCTATTTTGACAAAATATTGATTTTGAGATTTTCCACAGTTTTAAAGGTGCTGCCTCACAGATTGGGCTAACATTTTTGTATATCTTGATTTTCCAACCTAAGCAAGTATTGATGTAATAGAAAGCCACTGAAGGTTGCTTTATGAAAGATTTGTGCAAATTTAACCACTCTCGATATCGCCCACTGAGTATTCTTTTCTTAAAAAAGAAGCACTAAATTTCCTTCCAACATGCTTTAATTGTGAATTATGTAATTCACATGTGATCGAACTGTAACATCAACAAACTACAGCGTAAACATCAGTGAGGTATTTGGTTTGTTTTTCCATTCGTTTTCATCAATTGCGAACAAATTTCAGGCAATTTAAGTAATAGTAGTGTTATATTAATTCTATAGAAGAACTTGACATATATTTTACAGAGACACACATTGTGGCCAGGTTTGATAAAGATTTGACCAAAAAATGTGATCTCTAAAGTGTTAACAAGGTTTTTCTTTGATGTGACTTAGTGACCTAGTTTTTTACCCTAGATGACACAGTTGCAAAGTTGACCTTGATTTTATAAAGACACATTGTGGCCACTGACCAGGTTTCATTAAGATTATGTCAAAAATGTGACATCTCGAGTGTTAACAAGGTTTTTCTTAGATGTGACCTGGTGACCTATTTTTAACCCCAGACGAGCCAGTTGCAAACTTGACCTAGATTTCATAGAGCCAAACTTTGTGACCATCTTTCATAAAGATTCATGATGCCAAAAATGTGACCTCCAGAGTTATAACAAGGTTTTTCTTAGTTGTGACCTTGCCATGTGATCTAGTTTTAAATACCCAAGATGTCCCAGTTGTTAACTTGACCTAGATTTCATTTCTTTGGTGCGACCTAGCTTTTGACCCAGATGACCCAGTTGCTAACTTGACCTAGATTGTTTAGAGACCAACATTGTGACCAAGTTTCATAAACATTTGGTAAAAAGTGTAACCTCTAGAGTGTTACCAAGGTTTCTCTTTGGTGAGACCTAGTGACCTAGTTTTACCCCAGATAAAACAGTTGCGAACTTGACTTGTATAAGATTTTATATAGAGACTAACATTGTGACCAAGTTTCGTTAAGGTTAAGTGAAAACTGTGACTTCTAGAGTGTTAACAGTCCTATCAAAGATCTAAAATGTATTTTTAGATCTTTGGTCCAATTTGTGACGACGGACGATGCACGACGGATGGAGGCCGATCACAATAGCTCATCTTGAACACTGTGCTCGGTGAGCTAAAATGTAACCGAGCACTATACAATGGCCAGAATACAGGATGATTGAGACCATGGATCATTGAGACAAGATTATTGAGACCAGATTTCTGGAGTATTGTGACCAGATACATGGAGTATTGAGACCAGATTTCTGGAGTATTGAGACCAGACACGCACGTTAATTTAATTAACGTGCGTGGACCAGACAAACATTTTTTCCAATTTGTTGTAATTGTTGTAAAGTTTAAAGTGCATTCGGTGTATATGAGATCATGATAACTAAATCAATTGCGATATCTATATATAAGCGGATTTAGCTCAGTGGTAACGCACTGGACTTTCAATCCAGAGGTCGTGGATTCAATCCCTGGCATCGGAACTTGACATTTCTGAAATATTTATAATATTTCCCGCTATATCTAGGCGCACCTCTGCAGCGCCGGACATGCCTGTATCTAATGTCTCTCTCTCCCTTCAGGGGCTTTCTCTCAGTCTGTCCCTCTGGTCAGATCATGCTGTATCTGCACTGGTAGAGGATGCACCTGCGCCCTTGTGGCTGCAACACAATCATGTAAAGTGCCTTTGAATGTGCGTTCGCATGAAAAGGGCGCTATATAAATCTGGTATATATTTTTTTTATATTGGCCTCAATAGTCAAATAACTATATTATTTTTGTGGTCTCATTACTCAATACACCAGAAATCTAGTCTCAATACTACAGAAATTTTCTGGTCTCAATAATCCATGGTCTCAATGCTCCAACAGCCAATGGCCAAAGGGAAGTAACTGATGCGATTAATTTTGATTCTTAGTGGCACATGAATTTTAGTTGGAGTAATCTAAAGGCACACACAGTCACAAATACCGACAGGATATATTTTGTGGATATCAGGGGTTTTCTGTAAATTTCTTTCGTTTAATCAAGGAGCCGAAATTAGGGGGTCCGACGGATATAATTGATTAAAATTAATGATTTGTTGGTGATTCAACGATAATATTGTTTTGAGACTATCCCTCAAATCAAGTCTCGCTTTCTCGTTTAGTCTGAGTCAAATATCGCGAGACTTCGATCTTCGGAAACTTGATAGATATGATGAAGTTTTAAGTTTGATCTCAAGTTATTTCCGGATACGTTTTCCGTTTTACTCGGTAAGTACTTAGTTAATCAGTTCAATTATGACCAGCCGACTGTTATTGTACGAACGTAGGCCGACACAGCGCACAGTAGGTGCAGCGTGAAGTTGTTTTTTGATCAAGATCTTGTAGACGCTCATTGAAATATGAGAGTAAAGTTGAGGAGGCTGGACGATTAGTCATCGTTTTTGTTACATGAAAGCTTTGTTTTTTGTCAGAAATCAATACTTATTGTCATTTGACATAATTTTATAGGGGGTTTGTTTTTTAGAATTACCCTTTGTTTGCATAGGTTTTGGGTTGTCAAAACTGAAATTTTGTCTGAAATGGATAAAAATAAAAAACAGTTGAAATTGAAAGACAGAGTTGACCATCCTGGATCCTGGAGTTGACTCATTTATCACACTGTTTAACCTTTTTGTAATGCATTAGAATCATTAAGTATGCATAATGAGCAGGCTAGTGTATAAATAATTATAAATTGTTTGATACGCTCAGTTTTATTGAGTTACATACGTTTTATGAAGAAACCATCTCAGTTTAAATTTTATATAAAGAAGTATTTGAAATGTATAGGCTACTTTGTTCCACTTGACACAAATTTACCTCTTTGACATATATGTGTATATGTATCATCCTCCCTCGAAGAATACAATATATTATCAATAGAGATAGTCCTTACTACAAGTTCAATACAACATTTCTAAGAAAGCTGGTCATCAATATATTTATAAATAGAATGTGGCTCATGAGCTATGACAATGCAGCGAATGCTATTAATGACTAACAATGACTGTGTTTTTAGTATGGCCTTTCTAGTTTTTCTCTTTATTTTTGGATTAATTTGTTAGTTAGTACCAGACTACCACTGCTAGGACAGCTACAGTGCCATTTTAAAATTTCTATTTATATATGTAAATTGTAATACAGTTAATGTGTTAAATAGTTAACAGTTAGTAATGAACTGTAATCTGATTGTTTAAAGCATGAATGGACTTCTGACTTGGAAATTATATGTTTAAATATGGCAATCAGTAATTTGAGTATTTGAAGAATTATATAATTTTTTGGATATATACTAAAGTTAAACTTGAACAAGATCATAATTTTGTATTTATCATTTAATGACCTTTAGAACTATTTATTATCCACTTCAAAGACCTATTTAGGTCTTTGTCCACTTTAAAAGTTTGTCAACTAAACCTAAAGGAAAGCTTGGAAACGTAGTTGAACTGCATAGAAAGACAATTTGTTATTCTGTTCTGACTCTGACTGCGTCTGAGTTTGTACTACAAAATCTAAATAGTCTCCAATACTGGAAGTCATGGAAGTTGATTGTTTACATTCGTCTGAAACATTCGTAAGTTCATGGCCATCCTGTTATGCCCCTGCCTAATTCGCTAATAATGGCCTCTGGCTTAGAGGAAAGAGGAAGAGACCGAAACCTTGTTTGTTACATGGAATATGGGTGCACCACCCTAGCTCATTCCGAATAGACTCTTTGTTTCTTTAACATGCTTCATTTATAGCACTGATACACGCAAGGCTTCCTCTGTGTTACTGACCAGTTTATCTCTAGTTGGTTGGGAAACACAGAAAAGCGCTTCAGAAATGTAAAGGTGCCACAACTGAGGTTCCAACTAGGGACCTCTATCTATAGTTAAGTGTGTTATAAGGTTACCCACTCAGCCACCGACGTCCGTTCCGCCCACTTTTTACGACATAAACAATTAAAACATGCGTAACTAATTAACTTTCTCATATATGAGTTCTATATGACCACCGGTCACTAATATAACATGGTGTCAGAAGTGGGGCGCACCAGGGCATTTCTAAATGTCGAGCTAGGGCTAAAGAGTCAGTTTGGTGGATAGGAATATCACGTGATAAACAACAAATGATTCAGAAGTGTGACATTTGTGCAAAAATGCAAAATGACAAAAGAGAACCAATGATACCGACACCGTTTCCAGACAGATGTTGGTCGAGATTAGGTTCTGATCTGTTTCACTGGCGTAGTGCAACATATTTACTAGTAGTAGACTACTATTCGCGATACATCGAGGTATCAAAACTAACGTCAACATCGTCGTCGGCGGTAATCGAACATTTCAAGTCGATATTATCACGACACGGTATATGTGACACTATTGTTTCTGACGGAGGTCCACAGTATTCGTCAGATACGTTCAAACAATTTTGTGTTAAATACGGTATCGAGCATGTAACAAGCAGTCCTAGATATCCGCTGGGCAATCTAGAGGCTGAACGCGCGGTTCAGACAGTAAAACGCTTGTTATCTAAATGTGATGATCCATATGAAGCGATGATGATTTATCGAGCGACTCCGTTACCACATAACAATTTGAGTCCGAGTCAATTGTTATTTGGTTGACAAATAAAAACGTCTCTGCCTCAAGCGCTGCATAAGTTACTTGCTAGTAATATTAAGGTAAAAGTGCTTCAAACTAGAGAGAAAAACTATCGTGTCAGCGCTAAGAAAAATTATGACAAAAAAAGGCGGACACAGTACCTTCCTCCGTTAAAGGTAGGGGATGGAGTACATGTGAAAGATATGAATATTGAAGGCAAAGTGGTCAAAGAAGTGTCGCGACCGCGATCCTTTGTGGTCGAAACACCGAGGTCGACTATATAGAAAGAAACCGTCGTCATTTGGTTAGGTTACAAAAGCGAGTTGATTTTGACAAAGAAATAGACGTCCCATTTCAAAGCAATAATCAGCCCGCAAATACATTGTTATCTACAGTACCAGTTCGATCAGTGTCTTAATGAGAATGTAGATAAGCATTTGTCTCCAGGTCAGGCTAGTACAACCCAAAACAATGGTGAAAGCTCACATGTGTTCACACGATCTGGGAGACTGAGCAAACCCCCAGACAAATTAAATCTGTAATTGAGTTTGTGTTTCATGTTTATTGTGTTAAACAGGAAAATGTTATCAAAACAACAGTGTATGAAATTTGATATGACATTTCATTAAATGATATGGGTGTTATTAGGGGTGACTATCGAGTCCATTTTTGACTATTGCAATACTATTGCTATTGCTGAAAGTACTATTGCGATACTATTGTATTGCTGGTAACTATTGCGATACTATTGCAATAGTTATTGCCAAGATTGGAAAACCAGAGATTAACTTGTAAATGCAAATTTGCACTGCGTTAGATATCACTTCGTTGTACAACATACTAATCTACAATTTGTGGAAATGATTTTAAATGAATTTAACAGAAACAGATAAATACAATTAAAGTTTTTATTATGCTCAGTGTAAGAACGATTGCAATATTGGTACTGTTTGGCAGTGTTGGTGCGTATGATTATCTAAAATTATTAACGAGAACGGACGTTGTTTTAATGTAATACTAAACTTTATTTAAACTATCGTAACTATCGATAGTTGGGCTAACTATTGGCGATAGTTATTGGATCGAGACTTTTTCTATCGATCCATACTATCGGGTCACTCGGGATCGCAATGCATCGATATTTCGATGTATCGACTCACCCCTAGGTGTTATCTAAATGGATTTATGATTGTTACAATTTTGTGAATGAAATACCAGAGACATTTGTAACAATGACCTTTGAAGCTTTTATAACTCTAGCGCGATAAATTGCAATACAAAAACAAACACAAAATCCGCTATATTTATCGTTTCTGAATATTTAGGAGCATGAAAACTTTATATGTTGTGCCAAATGTTTGAATGCTTTCATTGGTATGCGTTACGGTCCTTGATTTTAATCCATAACAAAACTATAGGCAATATTGTGTTTGTTTTTGTACTGCAATTTATCGCGTTGGAGTTATAGTGGAGTTTATTGATAAACAATGGAGTTTTAAAAGCTTTAGTAAGGGGGTGTTGTATCAGCTGTTTTATGTATTCATGTATAACTTGGTGACTACTAATATAACAGTGATAACTGAGACTTGAAGCATGTCGGTAATAATTAAAAATTTCTATGAAATTACTTTTAATTTATATGTTCATGCCTTTAGTGTTTGAAGTTGTAATCTTCATGTGTTCTCTTTAATTTTAGAAAAACATGTCTGAGTTTGAGGAGACAGACAAGCCACCAGCCCCGCCAGTCAGGCTTACAAGTACAAGGTTTGTATGAAAATTTTTAAATTGTTAATTTCTAGATTTTGTGCTAGACCTCAGCAGTTCCATTTGACTCGGGAGTAGGGGTTTTGACCCTTGAAATTTCTGAAAAGTTACATTTTAACCCTCAAGATTTTGGTTTTAACGGTCAATTTCTCTTAAAATCATGGATATTTTTCTTGTAATATGGTAAAATTTAGTCACAAGTATCAAAATGACCCTTTAGATGCAGAAGCTAGTGGATCCCCTGAGAAGTTTGTCCGGATGTCTGTCTGTCACAAAGCATGTTCGTGCCTGTTCTCCATAACCACTGGTCCGGTTTAATGAAACTAACTTCACATGAAAATAGAATACTTGATACCAAGCCTAGTTGTTCATATTGTCAGGAATTTTTGGTACGATGATTTTTGTCGGAGTTTTGTCCCCTTGTGGAAGACGTAGTTGTATGTTTTATTTGTCAAAAAAGCCTTCAAGTTTTTTCTTAACATTATGATACAATACACATGCAGATTGTTGCCACAAACTTGCAGAATATTGCAGAGTATTTCTCGGTATTTATTAAAGAGTCAGATCTTTACCATAGGGATAGAACAAGTTACCTCAGTTACCAAAGCAAATGTATTTTTATAAGCAGATATATCAAGGAATAGTTTTCTGAGTTCAGGAAATGCAACAGATGCAGAAAGTATTAATTATCATTTTTTGCTTCAATATACAGCTTTATTTCCTCCAAATTCTTATGTTTGTTTAATCAGTTTGCATTGAATCAATATATAGAGGATATTTGTTGATTTCGGTGTAAGATCGTATTTTATTTCATCGAGTGATCACAGAAAATCAATATTTTCACGAGTGGCGTAGCCACAAGTGAAAATATAATTTTATGTGATCACGAGTGAAATAAAATTGATCTTTCACCAAAAATCAACAAATTTTCTGTTTATTATATACTTCAATTTCTCTTAAAAGGGTACCGTAATTGGCTTAATTGGAAAAATCACGTCGAAATTAGAACGTCACGACGAGAGAATTGTGACGTCATGATGACGTAACGCATATTTTAAAGCCCGGCGCCGTTGACGTTACGTTTCTTTTTCCGCATGATACTGGAACCTGCTTCTAAAACAGTGAAAATAACAAAGTGGTAATTTCACTGTTATTTTCACTGTTTATTTCACTGAAAAATCTCCATAATCCATTGAAAGCAAATAATAAATATTAATATATACTGTATAGTGGGGAGATTTGGTGCTGGATGTCTGTCTGTCTGTCTGTCTGTCTGTCTGTCTGTCTGTCTGGATAGACATCACAAAGTTTGTCAGCTCTTGTATTACTTAATTACTGGAATTGGATTTCAGTGAAACTTCACATGAATAGTTGATACCGTGCCGGTTGTGCATATTCTTATCTACTAGAAATTTTAGGTAGGATGAATATTGCCTCAGTTATGGTCCTTTATGGGAGTGCTGAATCATACATTTTTGTGCAAAATAAAGATTGTCAGCATTTCAGCCTGTGTGTATTAACTGGGTAAATAATAAAGAATATATAGTTAACAGCTATGTTTGTATCCAGAAAATCCGGATTAGATTCCCAGATGCGACAGCTATTACCCTGCCACGAAAATTTTGACAATGTGATTTTCCTCCACATGTGGAGAAGTTGCAGGTTCCTTGTGGAAGGGTTGATCACTGTCCTGGAAAACTGGTGAGGTGAATTGGCTGCCTTTTAACTGAAAGCTTATTGAGAAACTCTGCCAAACTCTGATAGATATAAACAAACAGTATAATAGTTGTACGATTTTCCCAATTGCATTATGTGTGGGGTAGTTTTATCTCCTGAATAATCGCTGATGTTTATAATTATATAAAAAGTCAAATTCTATGAAACCGCACAGAGTGCTTAGTTAGCACTTAGCAATATGAGTCTCAGCAAGAGGTAATAACATGTTAATAATCAATGATTGACTGTTTCTTTGAAACCGATGATCAATCATTATTTTGGAACCAATTCTCAACACTCGTTAGGAGCCAAGATTACTTGTAGTCTTTGTTCTAATTACTATATTTTCTTCCAGTGCCAATCTACCACAAGAAAATAAACCACTACCAAAGGAACCCGATGACAAGAAAAGAATGAAAACGCCTAAAAGTGAGTAAATACTTGAAACTTCACGATTTAGTCACCGTTTAGTCACAGTACATTGTCTGGATTATCTGGGATATCAAATTACATTTGTACCAAGGAAAACTCAGAATCTAACATCACAATTGTGTTATACCGGTAATTAGTTTATGATGTGGCTGAATGGTTAAAGCATAAAAAGGTTTTGGAGTGGTATATTGAAGGTTTGAATCCCAGTAGGGGTCTGTTATGATATGGTGTTTGGTGAGCTCAGAGCTGTCTGACAGTTAGTAGGCATGCTTTAATGTATCAATAGAATGGTAGACGCAGTGATTGACTTAAGTACTTCACAGCTGGGTACTACATTATCAAAGCACTTACGGAAATCTTTACCTGATTAGACTTATATATATGCCCAAATTTAAATTCTTTTTAACAACTACAATCAGTGTGCCCATGGTCATGCAAAATTCAGGGAAAAACATAAATTTTTCAAGGTCAGGGATAAGTCAGGGAATTTTTAAATTAGTCTGGTAAATCTGGAAATCGAGCAAAAGTCAAAAATACACTAATCAAGGAGTCCACTCGGAAAGAGCTAGGGCAGCCCACCAGGATTCCTTGTATCACTCAAACTTTCTGTCTCTTCGCTCGAAGACGTAGGTCATTGGCCAATTAGGCAAGGATAAAACCTAATGACCTCGCTCTACGACTGTCTCAGTAGAAGGCAAAAAAAGTAATGAGAAGAGCCTTTTTCACATACGGCTATGAGCCCATACAAAACCGTTAAAATGTAAATTAAATTGACTTGTACATAATTTACCGTTATATGTTTAGCGAATACGCCTGTTTTATCTCATCGGCCTGTCAAATGAATATTCAATGTCAAAGTACTTGCAGCAGGTTGAAATAATCAACTTGTACATGTATCTTATTTTGAAAATGTTGAGTAAATCAATTAGTATTTGCATACAGGACTATATAATAGCATGTGGTTTTCCTGCAGCTCATAAAAGCTCAATTATATAAATAGTTCTACCAAATTCCCTAAATTTAGCAAACATGCCTTCCTATTTCTACAAGGATCAAGCTCTCCTCAGCCTCAGGCCAGAGTTCTTTGATTTTTCGTTACTCGGACCCTCCTGCCCTATTTTTGGGCATTTTCAAAAAAAAAAAAATTGGAAATCTAAAATTGTACAAATTTTTTGTATCAAATATTTTGATGGTAATGATACTTTACACCTTGTTTTATTATGTATTTCAATATTTTACTAATGATAAGTAGGTATAGTGCTCTCATTTACCACTGTGCCATAGGTATCATTGAAAACATATCTAACTGAAATTTATTTTGAAATAAAATGTACATGTAATTAAATTTCTATAGATTTTTTAGAATTCTTTATCAATGATAAAGATACATGTGCACTGTATTTGTTATAAGATAAATTTGCTGTTAGAACTAACATTGTTGCTTTCAATAATGGACCCGTCATTGACTACAATCCACCATCAACTACATTTTGAGAGTTTTTATTTTTTTCCCTCCTCCTGTGGACTTTTTTCCGAGGTGTCCGAGTAACAAAAAAATTAAAAAACTCTGGCCTCAGGGACTGTTTTCTTGGAAGTTCTGTGTGGAAAACCTAAGAACATGAGCTAGAATGTCAGTTGTTAATATAGTTATTGTAAATGCAGAGACATCATTTAGGAATAGACAACATGGCTGGGTGCTGGTTGGACTGCCTGAGTGAATATTTCACTACATATTTTATACATGTATATAAACTTGACTCAATTTTGAACAAAATTAACTATGTGATTTTATAGCTTATCTATGACTGTGTAAGTGCTCTTTCATGAAAACCACTGCTCTAGGACCAGTGGACCTGTGTTAACGTCAACCCTGGATAAAATCATAAAATACATATTTCCTACAAGTATTGCCAAAGTTTAATTTAGAAAAGATGATTTTAAAGTAAATTAGTGTGCAAAAGATTGTATATCCTTTTCCATGTGTTGGTATCATTATTGTGTGTCAAATTTCCAAGTCTGATGTAGTTATCTGCATGTCAGCCATATGTGGTTTGCACATTCCTCAACTCCTGCCAGCTATTGAATGTATGGTACTAATTAAAATCAAGCTAGCATTTCACAAAAATCTATGAAATTTGTGTAAATTGCTAATTTTCCTTCTTTTAGGATGATAGATTATTGATAAAAACTGTAAGCTGTGCAAGTTATTTACATTATTCACATGAATACATTCAATGTTGTTTTAAGTGTATTTGACTACATTGTTTGCATACCATTTACATTGTTTATTGAGATTGTGTATGAGCCTTTGTTTTAAATATAATTAAAGCCTTATGTTGTAGGGACAGACTTAGGGTCCTGGAACTGTCTAAATCTCAACCTGGGGGCTGTACAAGAATAAGAATATTGTTAACTATAAAATTAATGGTACTAAATTAGGGACAAAGTATATGGAATGGGACTTTTGAATCTTTATACTGGGAAAAAGTTGCATACTGTGCAATATGAATTTTTTTGTACAGTAGTGCATTGGTGTGTGGAAAAACATGTTAACTTTTCTATCTAGATACCGTACCTACCTAATTTTTTTGCCCCATCATCTACTGATGCGGGAGGCCTATAGTGATTGTCCTACAGGTCCGTTCGTTCGTTGGTCCGTCTGTTCGTTCATTCCATTGAAAATGTGAACAAAAACTTTCAAGTTCTTTTAACTCAAATATTTTCAAAGTCCATCAAGGCATGCATTGCTTTCAAACTTATTTACTTGTTGCATACTTGTTTACCAACATAAATATGTTACATTGTCCACGCCATGTAACGCTATCCAACATTTCTACAGAATTATGGCCCCTAATTGACTTAGCTACTTATTATTGACGAGGCTTCCATTGGGGCATAAGCCTTTACTGTACTATGTCTTGTTTTCAAGGTGAGCTATTGTGATCACCCTTTTGTCCGTCGTCCGTCGTGTGCCGTCCACCGTGCGCCGTCAACAATTGGATTGTTAACACTCTAGAGGTCACAGTTTTCACTTAATCTTTATGAAACTTGGTCATAATGTCTCTATGAAATCTAGGTCAAGTTCGTAACTGGGTCATATAGGGTAAAAAACTAGGTCACTAGGTCAAATCAAAGAAAAACCTAGAGGTCACAATTTTGACATAATCTTAAAGAAACTTGGTCACAATGTATGTCTCTATGAAATCTTGGCCAAGTTCGTAATTGTGTCATCTGGGGTCAAAAACTAGGTCACCAGGTCAAATCAAAGAAAAACCTTGTTAACACTCTAGAGCTCACATTTTTTATGTGATATTAATGACACTTGGCCACAATGTGTAGCTTTATGAAATCTAAGTCCAGTTCGCAACTAGGTCATCTGGGGTCAAAAACAAGGTCACCAGGTCACTGATTCTGCCTAAACTGCTAGTCATCAGGTGAGCGCTATAGGGCCAATGGCCCTCTTGTTATAATTATAATGGCAACACAACCATACTTCAACTTCAGTACTCATTAAAATCTTCTTTGTGGTAATTTACTAACAAGGAATTTACTTAATAGATGGCCTTATTTCATTGTGTTACATCAGAACTCTGCAACATAGTTTACTTTAAAACATGAGGATTGAATCATATACTTCAAGTATACATGTGTTTATCCTCATAAAACACTGATAGTTTTTGCAGAACACATGTAGGTTTGTAGTAAGATGTAAACTCTCAGTCAGTCAATATTGGTTTTACAATGTAAAGAATGTTGGGCTTATCAGCAAGTGGTATATCACTGGAGTGTTGGTCTTAATTTGTTTCTAGTAGGCTCTCGCTGTAAATCCCATTTGGTTGCTATGTCGATAAAAAAAACAATTTCTGGATTTAACTATGATGATTTATATTAGCTTATGAATGGTGTTCTTATGTACTCCGGGGTGTCAATATTCCTGATCCATCTGGAATTCCGGATTTATCTATCCTGAATTAGGCCAAAATATAAGATATTTGATGAAAATATCTCAAGAAATGGCAAAATTATGGTCAATTTAATCTGCTCTGAATGAATTTATTTAATATTAATGGAAACAATGTGGTTGAAATTTCTCTAATAAAGTTTCCCCAGAAGTTGTCTTGAATCCAGAACACTTTAGTACCTGTTTTGTTTGGGTACAGTTCAGAGAAAAAGTTAGGATCAGACTGACCAACTGATTTGACCGATAGGTAACCTCCAAACATTAGTAAAATCAATAGACATTAAGATTGCTGTACATACTGAAATAAATGAGAAATAATGTAAAATGCTAAACACAATAAACAAAATACTGTAATCACCCATGTATTGCCCGCACCTGTAGATTGCACGCAGGAAAAAATGAGATAACAAATAATTTCCAATTTTACCCATTCTGAGACCTGGACAATGCCTACACCTGTGCAAAGGAGGCATCCATCCTATATACATAAGTGGTTAAATTTAGTAGCAACATGGAATTATTGGCAGATTTACACATATTTACAAAATTTGCCAACATTTCCTCTAGAATAAATTTTGACCTACTATGAATTAATGCTACAAGGAAAATGAAAAAGCTAATATTTCAGCTCACCAAATGCCGGAAATTTATAATTTGCTGTCATTTTTTCAGCTGAGATATCTACTTATAAAATACAGTAAATGGCTAAACAGTGGAGGAAATTGCCGGATTTTGCAATTCGGTGATTCCCCTAAATACTTGCTGGATCGGACAATTTCGCTGCAAAAATTGCCTGATTAGGCAACAGAAACGCCCACTTTTGAAAAACTAACTGGCAATTTCCTCCACTGCTAAATATGATAAACAAAATAATTTGCTTCAACTACTTGTTTTATAATAGACTTAAACATCCCAGTATCCACACTCCATCGTAAAAATTGGTATTGATTCTGTCTGTAGAACATGCAGCCATTATAGACTAATTGATCATGCAATAAAACCATGTCTGCAGAAAACTTCATCCTACAACTACAAGTAATACTCTCTGATGTCTCAAGAGGAAAAAATATGAAAATTATCCTGGCATTGTGTTTGTACCACTGGTTAATACATGTAAGCCAAGTCAGTAAAACAAATATTGAAGTGAAGTGATGTAATACAGTCACTGTAGGATTTTTTTCTTTCATAGCTGGCTACATTTCAGTCTGTACAGGGTGTCCCAAAAAAACGGAGACCTAGGTTAAACATTTGTAACTTTTGTCTCTTTTATTAATAACACGTTGTCAATATGGCACAACATCAAGGGATAAACACAGTTCAAAATACCAGCAATTGTGATCATTTGGTCCAATACCCAGAGTTACCTCCCTTGTTTTCAATCACGTGTGTCAGTATATTTCAATATTATCATAAAATGAACAAGGAATATCAGGGTGTTTATAGAGATAAATTTACATGCCAACCCCAAGTGTTTAGGTAATGTTTTGTCTTTAAAGTATATATTTGTACATACATTTATATGGAGGCAATTATAGGTCAGATCGTAGAAAAACCCTGTGTAATCACCAGAGGTCACAATTTGGACTTAATCTTTATGAAATTTGGTCCTAATGATCATCTCAGCACAATCTAGGTTAAGTTTGATATTAATTAAGTCATCTGGGGTCAAAAGCTAGGTCACATGGTCAAATCATAAAAAAACTTGCAATAGAGGCTGAATTTTCTTAAAATTTATTCAGAAAATGTGTAGGGTCACCATAGGGGTGTGCATACACTAGTATGACAGGTGAGCTACCTAGGGCCCTTTGGGCCCTCTTGTTGGTGAATAACTCTTCAAATGAATGCGTATTTTGGTAATTTCTCAAATTGTCACTGATAAAAATGTCTCAGTGTGGCTACGCGCCTGTGCATGACCAAAATTTGGATAAATGACAGGTCCTTGACAAAAAATAGCGCGAACCGGATAGAAAACGCGAAAATATACATTTATTTTGCCTCCTTTCTTAGGAACGTTTGTTGAAACGCATCTAAGACAAATCCTTTAAAGGGACTGCCTCACGTATTGGTGTATTGCAAAAATAAAATTAAATTGTCAAATATTCATGTAATTTTGGTATAGTTTCCTGTATGCCATAAACAACCACATTGACATAAAAACTAACTTGGGAAACATCAGCATTTTGTAGTAATTTAGCATTTTTACACCCAGAATTCTATAGGGTATTAATACCCTATAGAGTTAGCACTACTATCACTTAGATTGCCTGAAAATTGTTTCCATTCAATGAAAACGAATTGCGAAACGAACCGAATACCTCACAGATGTTTCGGCTTTAGTTTGTTGAAGTTACAGTTTGATCATGTGTGAATTACATAATTCACAGAACATTTTGGAAGGAAACTCTGCGATATTTTCGAACAGAAAATACTGAGTGCCAAATATCAAGAGTGATTTAAATTGCTTATATGCCATAAATCTTTCATAAAGCAACCACCAGTGACTTTCTATTATATAAATACTTGGAAAGGTAGAAAAATTACATCCTACACAAATTTTAGCCCGATCTGTGAGGCAGCACCTTTACATGTAAGAGCAATCCTAGGATATGATCCTAGGAATGATGATGAAACACACCCCAGTTTCCTATTACATAGTCAACTAACATATCACACTGTATAGCACATGTATCTATGTAAGGAAACATGTACTCAATCAACTACACACATGAACGATCAGTTGACCTTTAATGTACTAACAGGCTCTTCCACAGGCAATAGACAACTTCTCCACATCCACATGTGGAGGACAGGACAATGGCCAATGTCATAGAATATCATCAATGAGCATCATCTGTCTGTCCTAGTATTCAATCCCAAGGTGCTCAGGTGATAAGCAAGTGCATGGTGTCAATATTTCTGATTCATCGGGAATTCCGGATATATCCATCATGAGAGAACTATGTTTTGTGACCAAAGTCAAAGTTATTTGACAGAAATATCTCTAGAAATGGCTAAGTTATGGTCTATTTAATCTGTTCTGAAGGATTTTATTCAATTTAATTTGAGTGCTATATGGAAACAATGTGAAGGCCTCTTGTTTGGCCTAAATTGTCCGTGGCTGCAAATGATTTTTAGAATTTTTAATTTGGCTGTGTTGACACCCCGGGCATGTTCTATCAACACATATAGTCCAGTCAGGGTAAGAATAGAATGATGCAGCGGTTGAGTCCAACTATTACGGTGTAAAACCAATTATAAAGGTTTATACAGACAGGGATAATTTCAATGCTAAACTAACATATTATATTCGCTCTACCTGTTCAGACAATGGTTGTAATCTTTTGTGTACACATAAACAGCAACATCACTGTCACAATATTCTAACTGGACTGTACATGATAGGAGTGTTTGTCAGTCCATGAATCATTGTAATGTCTTCTGTGATTGAATCAAATCAGTCTAGCAGTCTATGAAATACATCCACCTTTAACATTTGGTGAATTCAGATTCCTGCTATGCTTGCATTTATTGTGATATTTTAGAATATGAAATCAATAAGTAAACCAGTGAAAGTTTCACAGATATCCTGGATGATTTAAGCAGTGAATATGTCAGCAAATAATTCACTGAAAGTACTGATACATGTATACATTCTAGTTAAGTAAAATCAGAGCGCTAAATGCATTGACTTTATGCACTGAGCACTTTATCTTCATTATCAAACATTATAGTTTCATTTTCAATGACTATTAAAGTAATTTTGTGTGAGTCCCAAAAATTAGAAAAATAGATGTGAAATTCAAAGAAAAGTGGCTAGGTTAACTGGCTGAAAAAAAATGACTAAAAAATGCAAATGAAATGAAATGAAAGAAACAAAATACCAAGATGTGAACACATGTCAAAATGACCCACATGTCACCCATCATATCAGTTCAGTTGAGTGAAATCACTGACTGCTAATCTCCCTTTAAAAAGTTATCTACATTTTTCTCAAGTGGTTTAGGAACTGACCAATTCACTGTAAGTTCTATATTTGGAGTTGTTGTTATTGTTAGAGTGGTATATGTGAACATGTAGATCTATATACGTATGTCACTATGTTTAAAATGACTTTAATGAGGCTTTGTCCCACAATGGAGTACACATGTAGTTTAAATATATTCTAAGAAGGACCATTACCCTTGAAATACTGAAAGTTTGGTTTTGTTTGATTTGCCGACTGGATATAATTTATTGTGTAGACTTTTATGGGATGTTAAATGTTATCAAGTGTGTCGAAAGGGTCCAAGTGTTGACAGTCTTTGTAACTGGTAGTTGTGTATAATGTATAAGGAAACAGAAACTGTTATTATTGTATATTATATTTCGGCTTCGTGTGATTAAATCTTGAAGACCGGCAGTTTTCTATATTGTCTATTTGTCCATACCAAAACTTCCTGTTGGAACTTAGGAAATAATTTCAGCTCTGAAAGCACCCATATTACTAAGGGGATTCTGGGGTAAAGGCCCAGTGTTTGTCTCTGTCAGTTGTTGGGTTTGTCAGAAATCTCAAGGACATCATTTCATCGTTCAGGATCACTTCAATATTATTCTCATCAAATTTTTAAATGAAAGTTTGTTTGTAATGTTTTGAAGTTGGAACTTGGATGATTCTTTTGTTACTTAAGAGATACTTGATTGCTACGCCATTGGCACTGGCATAGAACTGAGGGAAGTTCTAGTACATTACTGTGATTGGTAACTGTGATTCAATTAAACTTTAAATTAGTGTGAAACTGTGAATACAATTCTATGAAAGTGTGAAATAAGTGTACATTTAATACTAAGATTGTGTGAAATTGTGAAATAAGTGTACATGTATTACTATGAAAGTGTGAAATAAGTGTATGTGTACATTTAATACTAAGAACGTGTGAAAGTGTGAAATAAGTGTACATTGATTACTATGAAAGTGTGAAATCTTATTGATAGTTCAGCACACTCTCTGTCAGTGTTGATATGTTTAATAAAAATTTGCATCATGCATGGAAATTGAATTTACAATACCGAGTGTTTTAGTGTGATTTAAGTTCCCTAAGTGATCCCTAATTTAAGTACATACGTTATCTTGGCTGAATAAAAGTCTCACATACTTATATAACAAAATGACAAGTACATGGAACCGGCTGTCAAGTTCCATCAGCAGGAAACGACTAAGTGGTAAGAAATATGTTGAAAACAACAACATTACTTTACGCTTTAATATGTTGTGGGAATGTCAAGGGTCTGGGAAAATGACATACAGTCTTGAAGCTGTAGTTGTCTTTAATTGATCGGTTCTTTAGACCCAAGTTCTAAAAATTAAATGAGGCCATATGGACATGTCGCTGTGTTAGAATTATAAGACTCCTGCATATTTGAAATCTGCATCACGAGGCGCTACTTATGAGCCTATTTTCATGAAAATCGGAAGTGGTCATGTTGACCAAACTGAAGTTGAAAAAGCTTGTTTTTCCATAAGTAAAGAGTAGTTTTCAGACTATTTTTTTCCCTCAAAATATCGATTTCTGTACTTACAACCTTCTAATTATATAGAGGATCTTGCATGAGTGCTCATTACTTACGAGTTTTATTAAACGAGTGGACAAAATGGTATGACACGAGGCTTTCCCACAGTGATCTTGAACATAAAATTACAGAAAACTGTTCTTTTACCATGTTAGGGATAGAAATTATACATTTGTCCTTGTTTTTACCTCACCACAAGTGGGTTCGTAAGTGGCCTTGAAAAATCAAACTACAAGGAAAATTACAGTTTATCATTCCGTTCTATTGTTTATTGCAGGCAATAAGATGGCCAAATTGAAGGAGTCTGACAAGCCAGTGATATCACAGCCATTGAACTTTGAGCATACAGTTCATGTAGGATTTGATCCTCTGACAGGAGAATTCACTGTAAGTATAGCCCCATAATGTGTATATATAATTAATATAGGTGGGGCTAGGACACTTTTCACAGACCTGTGTATAGCGCCATCAAATTAACTCGGTCCTCAACCTTTATGTATGAATATATTACAAGCTTCTTGTGTGAAATTTAGCAATTTCCATGAGAACATTGTGCCTTGTTCGTGATTTTAGATTAGCACAATGTATACTGTACACTTCTTATGAATTTGTAATACTCTCTGCTTATGAAAAACAAATGCCGAAATTAAATTACAAGTAAATAAACTGTTAAATTATACGTTATACTAATATAAGGTTCAAGGACCAGGTTAATTTGTTCACACTGTATGCGTGTGTTGTAACTGTGTAACATTAAACTATTGTTTTCATGATTGGGCCTAAACAAAATATTTTTGTGGTTCTTATAATCCTACATACCCTATATTGTTTGCCCCTACACTATGGTATGATATGGCATGAAGTCACTGCTGATCCTTGTTTCACCAGTACATAAAATAAAGAGTTTAAAAAGTTTTCTCCTAGCCTATTTTGTTTTAATATCTTACCAGGGGTGGTATTCAATATTAATCTTACTTGACTTAAGGATAAGGACAACCAATCAGATCACACTATATTAAGCTCTTTGTCAGAAGCAGGCGATATGATTGGCTATCCTTATTCTCCAATTAACTAAGATCCATATTGAATACCACGGCAACCCTGAACCACAACATTATTTTGTTTAGGCCTCACTAAACAGAAGGTTAAATAAGCACCTACCAGCTGAAAGGACTCAAACTCAAAGGTGTTTTCAGTTTCCCTGGAGCTATGTGCATCTAGCATCTGTTGCAGTTGTTTTCAATCTGCTGTATATTCTTCGATCACGTAACATGTGTACACCATGACGTCTGCAAGTGCATGCATGCTATGTGGTGCATGAGCTAATTGGACAATTAGCACTTCTGTAAATCACTTAACATTCATGTTAACTTGATATTTTGTTTATTTCTGTAACAGAATATGCAGATTTATGTTTCCGCAGTCAAAGGTTCAAGGATAAGTCTTCGTGTTATGAAAGTATATTTTTTCTGACTTGAATTTTACAAATAATAGTGAAAAATGGAAAATAAAAGCCTGATATATAGCCTTCCACAACCAATTCAACCAGTTTAGTAAAATCATAAAATACCATGATTTTAACACAAATGTATTCCTATTTCATAATACAAAACAATGACAGTATAAATCATTGAATTTGTGTCAATTGCATTGATATATCATATCCAGTACATGTACAATCACATACAAAATGAGTTCTGGATAGCGTATTTCTTTTGCTGATAAGACCCCTACATAAATTTAGAATCTGCAGTTTATGAACCTATTTTCATGAAAATCGGACGAAATGTCATAATATGAACAAAAAATTGGACATTGAACTGTTCGACGGAATTTAGCATTAGTGTAACTTCCATATAACTAATTTGTATAATTCTTTTCCTTTACAAATATCATATTCAGTTGAAGGTGGTGTTGGATGTCTGCAGCCATGAAATAACGGATAATTTTCTGAATTGAGAACCTCTTTGCAGCAGAACCCCATTAAGCCATTTATTGATTTATATTGATCGATAAAATGTAGTTACGTAATATAATGCATCATTATTTATATATAAAATGTCTTAAGTTACCAAGAAAACTTCACTGCATCTCTAGTTCGATTAAATGTGTATTTTGTGAGAAACTAGTAAGCTCTCCGTGAACTCTTTAATTTGTTTTGATATTTGCATGTTTTCATGTTATCTGGAATTTCAATATTTGTAACCACCTAGTGTGAAGTGTAGATAGAAACGTTGATGCTGACAGATACAAAAATATATCTACAAATTACCCTGCTTTCCTACAAAAATGGAAACTAGGCTATTCTATAAAAGATGTTTGTTAGGTCCTACACAACCCGAGTTTGCTTGGTAGATAATTTTAATACTTAAAAAAATATTTGTTTATTTTATCGTGAAATATTATTGATTTGCTATTGAAATAGTCCCCCTGAGAACCCTAATTTTGGATTAAAAAACAAGTTACATGTACAAAGGTTATTATATCATGGCGGACAAGTGGTCCAGTGGTAAGGGCTACTGACTGCTGATCTGAAAGTTGTTGGTTCGATCCCTACTCAAGCCAGATCAAAAACAGAAGTGTTTCCCACCTTACATAACTAAAATTACTAACAGTCCTTCGGACCAGACTTTACAACTGAGGTCCCCTGTATGGTGCTTTACATCAGGCACGTAAAAGAACCAGGGATATTTCTGGAACTGGGGCATCTTCTGTATTATGCACCATCCCCCCAAAAACCAAAGTGACTAACCTCTTCTGGGCGTCTTGCAAGTATAGATTTCTGGTGGCTATAAATAAATTCATATAAACCAAACTTTTTATATCAAACAAACACTTTTTGATGGCCTAAAATGGCTAATGAACTGTATGTATGTGAAGAATGTTTCCTGTGTCTGGTCTGTAATTATAATACATGTAAATCTATCATGTCAGTATAATACTTGGAACCAGTAGTTTTACTTGCTCCTGTAATTATGTCTATATACTTTCAGTATCATTTAATGTTGATTGTAATGGTGAATGGCATTTACTAATGGTACTCCCCTACTACTGTTCATTAATTTGTGTCTGTTTATCATATATGATTTAATCACATGGGTTCATTTATTATATGGTTAGTTTATCATATGGGTCCATTGTTCACATGGGTTGGTTTATCTTGTTGGTTTGGTTATTGCATAAGTCTGTTTATCTCATGTGCATGTGAATGTTCATCACATAGGAATGTTAATCATTTTGGACTGTTTCACTCGTCTTCATGTAAATGTTAAGTGATTTTTTTTGGCTATTTTTGGGGCCGAATACAGGCCCCTTCCCCTAGCAAAATAACCTCCGGGACTATTCATTATATCAGACTGTTTATCACATATCTTTGTTTATCTCACCTGACTGTTTATCACATTGGTCTGTTTATCACATAGAACTGTTAATCCCATAGGCCTGTTTATCACAAGGGTATGTTTATTATATGGCACTGTTTATTCGAGATTCTCGTTAGCACATAGAGATGTTTATCATATGGACATGTTTATCAAATGGACATGTTTATCACAAGGGTATGTTTATCATGTGCAGCAGTTTATCATACTGGTCTATTTTTCGTAATAAAAATGATGTACTTTTTTCATATGGGTATTTTTTCTTTTCTGAACTACAAGGCACATTTCACAAACTATACAATTATTTTGGGGAAAATTGTGTTAAAAAAGGGGGTTGATACAATTTATTCTTGAGACGAGCCCTCATTTGATTGTTCATACATGCACAGTTATTGTTAGCGAGAGTGAATGAATTTATATGATAGCAGAGTCATAATACAGAGAGCAACATTGCAGAAGAAAGAAAAAAAGAGATCCCTCTGCTATAAAGATTGATGATAAAGTTTGCTGGAAAATGAGAGAAAAAATATGTACAAAGCCTCTGACATCGGGGACCAGTTTTCTGAGGGTTTTTATCAATAAATTTGCTGGCAGCCAGTGGGATGGTAATTAATGGCCTATATTTTATTTGGTTATTGGCTGATTATGATCATTGTGTACTGGATTACCTTTGATATGGCTGCTTCTTATCATGTCGAAGCTTTTGGCTTTGTTAATGTTTTCACATGTTCCCTTCTGGCATAAATAACTCATCAGACACCAGCAAACACTGGTAACTTGAGAAACATTAAAATACAGTTAAACCTTGGTAACTTTGGCAACATTAAAATATAGTTGTACATTGTTACTTTGGAAACTTGGGCAACACAATATTCCAGTACAGATGACCCTGGTAACTTTGGCTGCATTTGATTACAGTTGAACCTTGTGACTTTGATAACTATCAAATACAGTTGACCCTCGTTACTTTGCCAACTTTGGCCTCGTTCAAATACAGTTGACTCTGGTTACTTTGGCATTGTTGGCCTCGTTCAAATACAGTTGACCCTGGTTACTTTGGCAACTTTGGCCTCGTTCAAATACAGTTGACCCTGATTACTTTAGCCTCATTCGATACAGTTGACTCTGGTTACTATGGCAACTTTGGCCTCATTCAAATACATTTGACCCTGGTTACTTTGTCAACATTAAATACTGGCCAACCACGCAACTTTGGCAGCATTCAAATACAGTTGAACCTTGCAACTTTAAAAACATTCAGATACAGTTGAACCCTCAACTTTGGCAACCTTCAAATTCTCCGGACTTTACAATGGCCACCTGTGTAATATTGATTTCAGTTGCAGAACTTGCAGTTTAACTGATAATATTCTACTATGTATTTGTTTGTGGTATGCATAAATTCTCACTACTTAATCTATTACAGGGCATGCCGGAGTCATGGGCCAGGTTGTTGTCGCAATCAAATATCTCCTTATCGGAACAGAAGAAGAATCCACAAACAGTTCTAGATGTACTGGAATTTTACGAGTCTTCAACCAAAGAAAAAGAAGAATCAAAACAGAAATTTTTAACCAATATAAAACCACCCAGTAAGTTGAGAATTTAATACAATAAAACCTTTTAAATATGACCATCCTATTGACTCTGGAAAACTGATTTCTTACTATTCAAGTCCCTCGATTTGGTCATTAGCCTATTAGGCAGGGAAAAACGGTATGACCATGTGCTTCAAACTATCTTAGTTAAACGCAAACATACAAAAACATTATTTAAATGGAATTAGGCTTAAAATTGAGGTTACATAATGAACTGTTACTCTATAGAGGACCACTCCGGAGAGGTTGCACTGTGCAATCATGACTCAGTCACTTTGTATGTGTAAACATACAAAAACATTATTCAAATGGAGTTAGACATAAAATTGAGGTTACATAATGAATTGTAACTCTATGGAGGACCACTCGGGAGAGGTTGCACTGTGCATGTGCTTTAAATTGTCGTTCGCATGTAAGAAACAAGTAAGCTAACTCTATATAAGCACTTAGCTGCTTGTATTATTTGCCTTCTAAATCAATAGTGTTATAAGTTGTGTAGAATCAATATGACAATATGAATGCAGACTTAATCACTCATGAAACATGAATCATACCGATGTTGAAATATGTACAAGGATGTGGTGACTGATTAACTACCATTATACTGTGTAGTTAGAAACAAGTATGATAATGAGAGATCACCTTTGGTAATACACAGTACTAAAACAGAATCAATCATGATACAGTCAGGTCTCGTTGTAACAAATATGTCAGTTTACTAAATTGATATGAATAGCATTTTAATACTTTTTCTCAAAATATGACGCCTGTATAATGAATTTGTCAGTATATTGGGTGTCATTATATCGAGACCTGACTGTAATGACCTCCATCGAGAGACAACCTTGGTTAGTTCACCATTCTGTATAGACTCAATCATTATAATGACCTATTTTGTGGTCATTTGAAATTTCAAAGGCTAAATTTTAACAATAGGACAATGTTTGAATAGAGTTTTGGTGTAGGGATGTGCGGTCATGGCATCCCAAACAAATTAGTATCTTATTTTCATGATTGTGTATTATGCCTCAGTATGACCTCTTTGTTATTTATTACAATTTAATTATTCAGCAGTGTAAAGTGTAAAATTTACCATATTTCGATATTTGCTGGTGTTAATTATAAGCGTATGTAGCAACAATATTGATATATACATGTATACTGTATATGTTTGTAGGTGCCAATTCACTACGACCAACATTGTCAGACAATATCTCACAAAGCAGTTTGACATCTATAACCCCTGTAAGTATACCAGCTAGAATTACCTACCCGTCAACACACAGGTTTGAAGAAAAACACTAGTTTAAAGGACAGATAACCTCTAAACAATCACAGAGACATATGATTCTTTGTATTATTTTGTTCCTATTATATAACTATATTATGATATCATAAGGCCGAGTCATGAAAAACACCCTTGCATTTTAGTTACCTTTAGCCCTGAGGTTCATGTGAGTGCCCGTTAGTACCCTAGGAGTACTGGTTGATACTTCAAGAGCGCTCATGGTTAAGGTTAAGCACCTTACTTACTTGCTCCCACTGAGCATGTTTTGCCTCGTCGATGTACTCTCGATTTAAATGAATGAGCTATCAGGACATCGGGAACAGGTTCCTCGAGGTCTAGGGGAAGCTTCGGCGAAGTCATGAGACAGTGTGTGATATCGGAAGGAATTGTGACGAATGGGGTGGTATCGGAAGAAATCGGGAGAACATTGCCGATATGAAATGCCTCAATGGGACCTAGGCTTTATATGACAGAAATACTATTGAGAAACAGTACAGAAACATGTGCTGCATCTGGCAGTAAGAAGACGATAGTTTGCCCTTTGCTTTGTTTATTTGTTTGATCATTTCTTGATAAAAGTGACTATAAACAGGTTAGAATTATTTTGCAGAACAAAGATTTAGTAGCATTATCATATTTTGGTTATTTTCAATCAAACTGTGAAACATCACATGCCAGTACCGGTATCTATATTTGATATTTTCATGTTTTCTGTATTGATTTTGTACATCTCTCTGTTATTCAGATTCCCCCAAAACCTATTGAGACATCTGGCCCCGTGACCCCTGAAGAAGATGAAGATGAGGCTCCACCTCCTCCAATAGCAGCTAGACCTGACAAAACCAAATCTATTGTAAGTATTATTATTCATGGATCCAATGTTTACACTGCCAATGCTTTTGTTGGCATTCAATGTCTGGTCTCTTGGAATCTTCCTGGCTAGCATTCCATGTCTGCTTGTCTCTTGGAATCTTCCTGGCTACCATTCCATGCCTGGTTGTCTCTTGGAATCTTCCTGGCTAGCATTCCATGCCTGGTTGTCTCTTGGAATCTTCCTGGCTAGCATTCCATGCCTGGTTGTCTCTTGGAATCTTCCTGGCTAGCATTCCATGCCTGGTTGTCTCTTGGAATCTTCCTGGCTAGCATTCCATGCCTGGTTGTCTCTTGGAATCTTCCTGGCTAGCATTCCATGTCTGCTTGTCTCTTGGAATCTTCCTGGCTACCATTCCATGCCTGGTTGTCTCTTGGAATCTTCCTGGCTAGCATTCCATGTCTGCTTGTCTCTTGGAATCTTCCTGGCTACCATTCCATGCCTGGTTGTCTCTTGGAATCTTCCTGGCTAGCATTCCATGCCTGGTTGTCTCTTGGAATCTTCCTTGCTAGCATTCCATGCCTGGTTGTCTCTTGGAATCTTCCTGGCTAGCATTCCTTGTCTGGTTGTCTCTTGGAATCTTCCTGTTTGGGCAACAAGTTAGGACTTTCTCCATCTAAATCGATATCAAACTCAACTTCAGTCTTGTTATGCATTAGTTGAGTATGATAACTGATTTTTGAGATGCTGTCCAATATCTTATGAAATTTGCCATTTACTAGATGTTTCAAGTACAACGCCTCTAATAATTTGTCCATCACTAAATCTTTCAGTACACAAAACCTATAGAAGATGAAAAGCCAAATGGAACACATGCTAATAAAAATGAGCGACCAAAGAAGAAGAAAATGACAGATGAGGAAATAATTGAGAAGTTACGCACAATTGTTTCTCTCGGAGACCCAAACAGAAAATACACAAAAATGGAGAAAATTGGACAAGGGTAAGTTATGTACTGCTGTAAAATTGATTATTTTGAAGGCATTAAATTTGATGGGAGTTGGTAACATGTAATTAAAATTTTTGTGGGGGTCGTCATTTCATGGATTGCAAAAGAGGGTAAAAGGGAACCCTCATTTCTTATCTCAGTGTTAAGTGTATAATTAATATTGGGGATTAGATTTTGCATGAAATCAACAAAATATTACCCCCACTTACAAGTAAATGCTGCATTGTTGTGCAAATGGAGAACTTTTTTAATTTAGTGAAATTTTATGTTCACTTGGAAATTTTAGCTGTGAAACAAGTATTCCATAATTGAGTTGCATTAAACTTGAGACAGAAATTACAGAATAAAAGGGATAATAATAAGTGATGCTCACAAATTTCACAATGATTTTCTCTGTATTTCAGTGCATCTGGTACAGTATACATAGCCATTGAAGTAGCAACAGGACGAGAGGTAGCCATAAAAGCCATGAATCTATCACAACAACCAAAGAAGGAATTAATTATCAATGAAATATTAGTTATGAGAGAACATCAAAATCCAAATATTGTCAACTTCCTCGACAGTTATCTGGTTGGTGAGGAATTATGGGTAAGCTACAGGGATCAGTCATTAATCCTTTACTCCATTGTCTTAGATATGTTATTAAACACCCGCCCCATCCCATGTCTATTTCTAATTGGTGTGCAATAATGTGTATGGAAGGGAGATAATCCAATAATGGTAATGGACTTTAAGTCTTAACAAGACAACCTTTCTATGGGAGATAACTCTTGATACTGATATCTGTTTCAAAAAGCTAAACATGTGATGTGTACACATTCTAGCACGTCATTTATTAGCATAGTGTAGGGTTTGTTGAGTAGAAATTAAGTTAATACTATACATTAAATTATTTGTAAAATATGTTGTAAATCACACCCGCAGCATCATGTCACATGAATCCTATGTTATTAGGACTATAAAAGATGAAAACAGCAGTTTTGTTATAGCCAGTTTGTTACGCCCAAAGTGATTGAAAAGCTTCAATAACTGGTTCATGCTTCACAGTGTAATTACTCTAAACAGAGCTCAATAAGCATAAACGTTCCACCTTTCTTTTCCCTGTTACACCTATGAGTGGTTTTGGTGCTGCACCAGTTTGCTGTATATATAGCTGGCATGGTGTTAAAATACAGGATGTTTACACCATTACTGTAAACTAATTAACTTTCCTGAATACTAACTCACTTTTTTGCTGATCGTCGGCATATTCGCGACTACAAATATTTGTGTTTTTTTAGTTTCCTGCAATGTCCATATTAATGTTTTTAGTACTTTTGTGGCGACTTAATTTCGTGAAATTCTACCCCTTTCGAACTTCACGAAACTAAATTGCGCGAAATAATTTCATGGTTTACATAATCTACGTATACTTAAGGTTGTTATGGAGTATTTAGCTGGTGGATCTCTCACAGATGTTGTCACGGATACATGTATGGATGAGGGACAAATTGCTGCTGTAGCTAGAGAGGTATTATATCCACAAATGTTTTGTTGGAAATTTACACTATATGGTAGTTCCTTTGAGTTAATATTGTATATCCCAATGAATTGATGTGCAGTAGAGCTTTGATAATTTGTTACTTAACCATCCTATTTCTCAATATTTTGACCCTATTTGGTCATTTTCAACAGATGAAACTTTAAATTTTCTTTTACTTAATGCTTGATATACTGTAAAATAATTATTTTTCGAGGGAGTTGAATTTTCGTTGATTTCATTGTTGAATTCCACCACGAAATCTAATGCCCTCCACTTATCGAACTCCCAAATACATAACATGGTTTTACCCTTCCATGTTTTGTAAAACACGAACTTACGACCCCATAAAAATGCCCATGCAAATATGTGATTTTACAATATAGTGGTTTAGTAACAAATGTTATTGTTATCCCATATTTAGGATATTTTATAACAAGATGAAAATGTTTGTTTTCAGTGTTTACAAGCTTTAGAATTTCTACATGAGAACAATGTGATACATAGGGATATAAAAAGTGACAATATACTGCTGGGAATGGACGGAAGTGTTAAATTAAGTATGTATTCAATACAGGGGTGTCAAAATTCCTGTTTTATCCCGAATTCCAGATTTGCCTATCCTAAAAGAGCCATGACTTCTGACTACAATGAAAGTTATTTGATGAAAATATCACAAGAAATGGCAAAGTTATGGTCAATTATATCTACTCTGAACTATTTTCTTAAATAAAAAGTTTTAAAAACTGAGTTATGTATGGAAACAATCAGGTTGACGGCCTCTTGTTGGAAAAAATGGTCGGCCGCATATGATTTTCAGGATTTTTAATTTGGCTCTATTGACACCCATGTCTATAATTAGTGTCTGGTATTGTTACTGAACAATTATTACACACAGTGATATTACCACTCACTTATAGTATGCAGTGTATTTTTAACCTGATTTGATTTTCCCCTTTGCATTTCTAAATGGTACCAGTAATTCCCTTGCGAGACGTTGAGCATAAAAGGGCTGCTGGTTTCTCCAGACCTGGACTTCTCTCTCTCATACCCGTGTGGCGATGGAAACCATCAGGGATGAGGTGTCCTGAGTGATTATTAATATTAAGTTGGAAAGTAATTTTAAAAAATGAAGGAGGAAACCTATCAACCTGTTTAATGTATAATTTGTATTGCAGCTGATTTTGGTTTTTGTGCTCAACTGTCTCCGGAACAAGATAAACGATCAACAATGGTTGGAACCCCGTACTGGATGGCACCTGAAGTAGTCACTAGGTATGCATATATTCTCTGTACTGTTAGCACATTGGGGAAGCCTAGGTTCCACTGAGGAATTCCACATCGGCAATGCTCTCCTGATTTTTTCTAGTACCACCCGATTCATCACAATTCCTTCGGACTCTACAAGCTGTCTCATGACTTCCCAAAAACTTCCCTAGACAACGAGGAACCTGTTCCCGATGTCCTGAATGCTCATTAATATCAATCAGGAGTACGTCGCCGAGACAAAAAATGCTCAGTGGAGTACTCAACAAGTGATCTAAAGGTTGTGTGTTTGTAAATTGGTGGAAGCAACAATGAAAATTTAAGAAATAATTTTAAGTTTTTCCCACCCAGCTAAAGGTGAACTAATTCGCAAGCCAGAGATAGTCTCGCATGTATCGGTGCTGTGCACCGGGCACGTTGAAGAACCAAGGAGTCTATTCAACAAGAGCTAGGGTAGTGAGCCTGGCTTCCTTGTAACTCACAAGGTTTGTCTCTTCCCTTCTAAGCTGGCGGTCATTGGCCAATAAGGCAGGCATGAAAGCGAATAACAACGAACTACGACTGTCTCAGTGGAACGCATAAAAAGTTTGTCTCTTCTCTTCATGCATGAGGTCATTGGCCAATTAGGCAGGGAAAGACTGGATAACCATGCACCTATGATTGTCTAGTTAAAACACAAAAAAATACATCCGGTAAAGGAGCAGGTTAATACTGGTTGATAAACTAGGAATGCTAGATAGTTTAAATGACTACCTTATATAGGAAACAATGTAACGCCTGAAACAAATTTCAGTCCAACTTGTCTGTAAAGCTAGCCCATAGTTTTGTTGATAGTTGGTTTCTTGTTAACTGGTTAAATTTCTATTGAAAAGGGTCTTGATAGGCGATAAAATTGGTGGTCTTTGCAGACATGATTGATTTAAATAGTGGTCCTCGTTCGCTAGTGGTTTTTAGCACAAGATTAACAGTAATATAAGTTTCCTTGTTACATCATTAGATCAACACGCCTTGAAGGAACATTGGTCTGTTTTTCATCTACATGTACATCTAAATCTTATAAAATATAGTAGAACATTTAAGGCCTCCAAACTGCCTTTGCTCTCGGATAATAGTTCAAGTCATCTACCTTTTCAAGGCATCTACTGTATGCTAGTACATCATCATATTGCCAGGACTGAAGAACCTGTTCAAGGTTTCTAGGGGTGTTTAGACCAAAACTGTCTTGAGGCATCAAAGTTCCCACCGTATTGTATTTTGTCATGCAATAAGATGGATATATTGATAAAATTTAAGAAAAATGATATTCAGAGAAGTTTAAAACCTACTGAAGTTACACATGTTTTGCTCTATTTTCAAGTACCGATATGTAACTTGACATGTTTATTTTGTAGGAAACAGTATGGACCTACAGTTGATATTTGGAGTTTAGGTATAATGTGTATAGAGATGATTGAAGGAGAGCCGCCATATCTCAATGAAAACCCAATTAGGGTGAGTTGTTCATGTCGTTTTGTCATTGTTGAGAGTGTCAGATTTCAGTGTGAGACGTGTTAAGAGTGGCTGCTTTGAGTGGATGAGGTCTTGGGTTCGATACCAGGCTGTGACATATCAAGGTCATAAAAAATGGTACTGGTGCATATCACTTGCTTGATGCTCAGGTAACTGTTGCTTCATCCAGTGTCAGGATATTGACACTGCGTATTATCTTATGACTGTAATAGTGTCGAACAGTGGGACAATATTCAGGGGTCCTACAATTCCGGAATAATCTGGAAATCTGGATGTGATGCATTAGGAAGAAAAAAGTTGTTGGATGAAAAAATTCAAAGAATTGACAAAGTTTTGGCCATTTGAAGTTCCGTAATCTGAATTTTAACAATAAAACAATGTTTGAAACCTAGTTAAGGTGTAGGGATGTGTGCTTATGGCACCCAAAACAGATTTGCTTCTCATTTTTAGGATTGGACATTATACCTCAGTAGAACCCCTGTCATAATCACTTCAATGATCTTACTGTACTAGTGGATCATTAAATCCTTCATACATGTATAACCTAAGTGGATGTGTTCCTATACACCACAAACTATGATCATATCTCTATTATTTCCTGTATTCCAGGCATTATACCTGATTGCTACCAATGGTAAACCTGAGATTAAAGAGAAGCATACATTGTCTCCGGTCTTCCAAGATTTTCTGGATAAATGTTTAGAGGTGGATGTAGAGAAGAGAGCTGCTGCTTCAGAACTATTGAAGGTAAGTTATACATGTAGAGCAGTCACACATGTGGAGCAGTCACACATGTGGAGCAGTCACATGCAGCTGCTAGTATATTATATACAGGGGTCCTAGAATTCAGGAATAATAAGGAAAACCGGATTTTCTGCACTAGGAAATGAAAGTAACTTCATGAAAAAGTTCAAAGTATAAACAATGTTATGGTCATTTGAACTTTTTTAAAGCTGAATTTAACAATAGAACAATGTTTGAAATAGTGTTTTGATGTAGGGATGTGTGCAAATCTCACTCATACCCTTGTTGCAATGTATTCCATCCGGTATTAGGTGTTGAGAGTGATTTATAAAAGTTCTAAGAACTTGTTTCACTTGTAAGAACTTGTTTCACAATTGACCTGTAACAAATTAGTATAAACCAAACTATATATCTATCAGGAATACAAAATAACATGAAAATATGTGTATATATTATAATAAGGAATTATCGGGATACAGATACAGTCAGATCTCGTTATAACGAGATCCGATATACTGACAAATTCATTATACCGACATCAATTTTGGGGACAAGAGTTTTAAAATGCGCTTTGTATCAATTCAGTATACCGACATATTCGTTATAATGACATTTTTCTTGGAAACAAACAGCGTCGTTGTATCGAGTTCTGACTGTATATGTAATTGGATGGAAGAAAAATTGGAAGTAGTCCATGGGTCCACCAGGGACTGAGTCAGAGTGTCAAGGCTTAATTTGATAATTTTGTACCAGATTTTATCATTTTAATGCAAAACTACTTACTGTTTAAGGATAAGATGATCTTTCAGTAAAAAAACTCTGGGTCAAAATTAGGCTTTAGAATTTCGGAGATCAAATGATCATTTCAAGAGTCTGTTCGAACGTTTAAATGATATTTACACTGAATTTATCAGATGTGTCTTTGTTTTCAGCATTCATTTTTACGACTGGCCAAGCCACTCGCTAGTCTGGTTCCACTTATTATGGCTTCCAAGGAATCACAGAAAGGGCATTAACTCTTACATCTCAATATTTATGTACTGGTGAGTTATTTTTCTTCTTTATTTAATTGCATGAATAGTACACAAAATTGGTTCTAATACTCACTGAGATTGTTGCTCTGGAGAGGTAGCATGTGAAGTAAATGACTACTTCTGGAACAAATTATGTTGCTTAAGCCACTCCGGAGTGGTTGCACTGTAATGTATTTTGCTGTAGACTGATATTTTTGCAACAACAGAATTTATTCAGCCCAAAAAGTGTAATTTTGGGCTTCAATTAATAAACCTAACACTATTAAATTCTTACCTAACTCTATTAAATTCTGACAAGAGTTGAGAACAATGATTACATCTCATGTGCAGCTTTTTACCAGTTTTCCGGGACTATTCAAACCAGTACTTATATACCCTTCCACCAGGAACCAGTCACTTCTCCACATCTGGATGAAAAAACCGATATTGATATCAAGCTTTAAAGGAATGGTATGACCTGTCACAACTGGGAAGCGAACCAAGATTGTTTAACATTTTTATGCCCCCGTATCGATAGATCGGGAGGCATATAGTGATGCACCTGTCCGTCCCTCCGTTCGTCCGTTTGTCCGTCCGTCCTGGTTAACCCAAATTGACCGTTTCTTCTAGCATTAATATGGCTTGCTACAAAGCTTTCATACTTGCATGGATGTTGTGTATGAACTCTCTCCACACGCCAGTATCACCTAACCCCATTTTGACCTTGACCTAATTTTGGACTTAGACTTATTTATGGACAAGGCTTCCACAGGGGGCATAAGCGTTTATTGAACGCAGTCTTGTTTATAAGGTGAAGTTTGTCGCCTGCTACTTGGCATGTAGTGATAATGTTTTCCCTTTATAAATAAAATCTTGGCTGTGTTAAAAGTTAAAATGTTACAAGGTGAGCAATGTATGCTTACATACTACGACCATTATGTTTTATATTATTCATTGCAGATTGAATTTATGTGATACAGTGTAATATGTCTGGAGTTATTAGACATCCGAATCAGACTTAACATGTCTGATATAAACATGGTACGACAACAGTGTGTTGCGGGGAAAAGTGGTCTCCGCTGCCGTCATCAAGGGAGGTAATCCAGTGGTCCTCTATGATACGATGATGCTGTTGTCAACCAAAAGGACATAATTCAGTGACATCTACATGGGAACATGATCTTCATCCGAGATATTCGGAGGCATCAAGTGCTAGTTATATCTATATACTGTATTTTGAGGTGGTTTATATACACAGCTTGGTCTGTATAGTGATGGTTTACAACGGTTTTACTTTTGTTACAGACTTACTGCTTTTTACAAGCAAGTTGATCCTTCACTTATGACTAGGAGTAAAATGGCCCAATACTGTGTCTGGAAAGTTTGTATGAGATTTAAACAACAGTCAAGATTTTTCCCTGTTGTGATCTTCGCTGATTTATTATTGATCTTTATGAACTTAGGTATAAATTTGAAACAAGTTGTGATTGTTGCACATTTAATTTTCAAACTCATATGGGTGTTTAGCCTAACACACTTTCTATGGGTTTTTGACTAAACATACTTCTGATGGGTGTTTGACCTTACACACCTTTTATGGGTATTTGATCTAACACCTATATGGGTGTTAGACCTAACACATGAGTGTGTGACCTCACACTCTTATACGTGTGTTTGAGCTAATACATTTATATGAGCGTTTGGGCTAACACAATTTATAAAGGTGTTGGACCTAACACACATATAATTATGTGCGTTTAACCAATCTCAGTTATTTTAACAAATTCTCAATTGATAATGTTATGTTAAGAAACTCCTATTTATGCAAAAGCTAACAGTTAGTGTGATTTATTATAGCATAATACATGTATGTCAAAATTGCTGAAATGATAGTGTTTGTTACAATATTATAACACGGCAATATCTATGCTTTGTAATTTACTGCTTTATTACCAATTATGTTTGTATATCGTCGCCTGTCTTCACAGAGGTTGTATCTCAAATTTCACTGTTTTGAGAAAAAGACGAAAAACTGTTGTTTTTTTTTTCTTTATTTTTTTATCCAAAATTCGGTATATGGTTTCTAAAACTAATTTTGCATATAACCAAATGATCATTTAATGATTATTAAACTAAATAGGGGGGATACTAATCTAGGAATTAATTTAAACTGGCCTTAAGCAGCTGTATTTGATTTCAATTTTTGACTTATTGCATAATTGAGTCAATAGCATCATTTCGACTATGAATAACCATCAAATAGCCGTTGGTTGTCATGACAATTAATAAACTGTGTATGCACAAACGTTGTATAATAGTTTCAAAATTTCTGAATTTTATCCATTAGCAAACAACGTATAATTTTGAAACATGTTTTGTTCCATTATATGTCTCACAAACTGTATAAATACTGACTGGTAATAATACCCATCATGCAAAATATACAAAAAATCTTTATACCATCAAACAATACGTTTGAAACTCTGCGAATTAATTTATACGATGTTTGCGAATTCTTAAAAAAAATGGACTAATGAAATATACGACATATTATAACATGACGTCATACTTTTATTTGATTGGCTACAGGTACAGGAGTCTTTGCAAAAGACGTATAAATCACTGTATTTTCTGATAAGTAAATAAAAAAAATGAAGATACGTCCTTTGTGAAGACAGGCGACGATGTATGCCTCATAAATGAATCAAAACATTATCAACTGTAATTTCAGTAATAAGTTTGATCAAACCATTTGATTTTAAGCTGTAACACAAGAAATGGTCCGTTTATGACGTGTTAAGGACCGGTGTCTCATGTAACTATGTTACGGCTTGTGTATGGCGGTATAATGTTGTGTGTGCTTGCTAGATTGTTTGTCTATGATTTCATTCAATGTTGTACATACAAGCAGTGATATTTGCTCATCTTGTTTTTTCTATACTGTATAAAATCATTTTAATATGTTTTCATCTATCAATTCATTTTGCTTGATTTGGTAGCTTGTGTATTTGACCATCTTCATTCTGTAACCTAATCATACATGTAAATACAGTTTTCCTCCTGTTGGTCTCTGCGGGATATGATTATATCCTGTAAAATGGCGATTTCAGAAAAAAAATCATGTAAAAGTATGATTCCTAAAAAAATTTAATCTCCAGAAAATTTTGTATCTCAAACCCAATGACATTTTGTATAAACGTGTCATGTAAGGTTTAAAATCTCCCTTATTTTTACCCAAATCTCCCTAATTTGACCATTGGAAAATATGGCATGTGTGCCTTACGTGTGAAGTGGATTTGAATTATTTCCTTGCATATATCTCCAATTTTTAACTGCTGCTACTGTAAACCAATTTACTTTCACGAATACTAACTTTGGGTTTTGCTGATCGTCTGCATATTCACGACTACAAATTTTCGCGTTGTTAAGTTTTCTGCAATGGCCATATTAATGTTTTTAACACTTTCGTGGTGACTTAATTTCGCAAAATTCTACCACTTTTGAACTCCGCAAAATTAAATCACGCAAAATAATTTCTTGGTTTACAGTATCTTAGTTTGACTAAGGCTGACAGTAACATTAGATTATCATGAGTTCTCTTCGTTTATCCTGCCTATTGGTTGTACTACAGTTGTTCATAAAGTCTACAGAAAAGTTTTATAATTTATTTATTAATTTGTTAATTATAAGAAAGTTTCCAAAAGAGATACTTTGATATATTTTGTACAGGGCGTTCAAAAAGAAAGTATACAGTTTCAGTGTATATTTTTTCAAATCTCTTCATTCTGCTATCGTAAAGAAAATTTGCACATGTGTAGACAAAAGATGACAAAATAAGGTAATTTTAGAAAATCTAAGGGATTTGATAAATAGACACTGAAACTGTTTACTTTCTTTTTGATTGGATTTGATTTTTCGGTCGGATTTCAATGAAACATCACATGAATACTTAATACAAACCCTAGTAGTGCATATTGTCAGAAAACTTAGGTCAGATGATTTTTGCTGGAGTTACGGAGACATTTGTTTTTTGTGTCAAACACACTTCCAGTTTACTGTTTCTCCTTGATAGACTTGAATGTATTACGGGAATAGAACTCATGATACTTTATTGTTATTGCTCAAGCAAGTCTCCATTTAACTTGAACATTTGGTATGGGAGACTTGATTCTTGAGCATATAAAAGCTGTTGAAGATTTCCGATACCTGACAGTTTGCGTAGAATATGCCGTCTTCATCAGATATTGGCTCATATTATAGCCACCACTTTATTTGTCTGACGGTTCTACATACATAGCCATACTAGTACTTTTGTACCGCTGTCTGTAAATACGTTAATGAAACTTCATGGGAGGTTTCCTCACCATGTGGGGATAGCTTAGTGGTTGAGTGTCTACTTATAGTGCGCGAGCTCCCGCATTCAATCCGTGGCTCTGATAATACCAAAGACCAGTAATGCATCAAGCTAGACTCCAGCATAAAAGGGAAACTTTTTTCTCTCTACCCTCATTGCGATAGATACCATTAGGAATGAGGTACCATTAGGAATGAGGTACCATTAGGAATGAGGTACCATTAGGAATGAGGTACCATTAGGAATGAGGTACCATTAGGAATGAGGTGTTGAGAGTGATTACTGTAAATTGCGACAACTTGTTTCACAATCCACCTAAAATAAATGAGTATAAACTAGAGGAGATGAGTATTGTGTTAGTATGTTCTAGTTCACGGGTTTGTCACAAACTTTAGGGAGCTCTATAGATCTCGGGTGTTTAAAGGGCGTTTGTGGTAGTTTCTTGTAAGATACGCGGAAAATTTCAAAGTAAAAATTTGTTCTTACTTTGTATATGACCAGTGTATCATATTTGATACAGAAAAATGTAAAAATACTCATAGGTCACTGTGCTTATTTAGGAGTTATCTGCCTTTGAATATGCACATTTGGAGAAGAAAAACAATATTTTAAAGGGAAGATAATCTATGATTATTTTTTATTTTTTGCCCCCTCATACAAGAATCGGCTGTGAATGCCTTAAATATGATTCTATGCAATGCAATAGTTAGATACAAAAGTAGAAGATGAAATCCTCCATGTACATGGACATAAGGTTGTCACTTTGTTCTTAACTTGGATAAAGTTTGAACTAAAACCTTGGTAAATGTCTGCGTTAGAATATCAAATATTCAAACATTTTATAAATTTTCTTCTGATAATTTATTTATGAAGAATATAAAATTAAAGATACATTTTTGTATTTTCACATTGAAAACTATTCATAAGACATTTTTTATGTATTATGCATTACTAAATAAAATAAGTGTTGTGGTCTATATTATAGTATAAAAATGTGTATGGTATAAATAATGCCATAAGTAATATAAATAAACGAATAAATCTATGGCAAACATCTTCAGATATATGGTAGAACTAAGATGCTTCAAACAATTTTGCCTCAAACACCCTAGAAACATTTAACAGGTTCTTAGGTCCTGGCTGAATGATGATTTAATAGTACACAGTAGATGTTCGAACAGGTCGATGGCTCAAACTGTATTCTTGGTCCAAAAGAAAGTTTGAAGCATCAAATTTCTACTGTAATGTAAAATAAGTAATGTATGTAAGGGGCTATGTCTCTCTGTTTTCTTGTGGTCGTTATATTTGCGAAAAGTGTATGCTCGTTAAACATTCTGTTAGTTTGTCCAAAAGAACCTTAAGAATATTTTTATCCCATGAAAAACCTTGTAACTTTTAATTTTTTGTCATAATATTTTCCTCGCAAAAATGTCTAATTGTATAGAAAATTCTCATTGACATGTACAGTAAATTATACCAATAACTGGCTGTATGAGGGTTGTCTGTTTGAATAATTATGTTCAAGATATACTCACTTTCCCGACAACCCTTGTGGTAAAAAATTACCGTATGTTAATTATCAATTGTCAATTTTTGTTAATAATATTATTTAAATATGTTCGAGATATGTTCACTTTGCTGACATCACTCATTGTCAATTTTTGTTAAAATTATTATATGGATATGTTTAAGATATGTTCTCTTTGCTGACAACCCTCATAGTTAAGTTACGCACATTAATTGTTGATTGTCAATTTTTGTTAATAATATTATTTGAATATGTTCAAGAAATATTCACTTTTTTGCAACCCAACTGAAAGTTAATTGTCAATCGTTGTCAAATTTACGATTTGCATGGGTGCAAGTTTTCAGGTATAGACCTGATTTCAGGTTTTTTAGTGTACTAAAAAGTCGTCTTTTCTTTCTCTATATAAATTGACAATTTTTCAGGATTTCACGTTTTTTAGAATTTTTTACTTGCACCCATGTATTTGAATGATGCATTGTTTATACATGTATGTAATTACGTATCTTTGATTTTGCTATGTATGAAGATTGTTGTGGAATTTTGTATATAGTTTTACACACTTTCGGTGAAACTACATTTTTATCTACATGGATTTATGTATCATTAATGATTTTTTTAAAAAAACCAAAACATTTAAACGCATCTCATTTTCACAAATGCATGTATTTTTATTGAAAATAAGAATTTGTTGTGCACTTGTAATTTGTATATGAGATGCCTTTGATGATTTAGTTTGTCTAGGTGTATGTCCAATGTGGGATCTTAGTCACAAACATTATGTAACTGAAACACTGTCTTGCACCTTACATTTTCCAAAGAGGGGAATTATTATACACCCATTGCTGCAATATTTTATTTGGCCACCATAGATAAATTCCTTGATCATAATTTACTTGTGCACCATACCTTTGATACCTTCAGACCTTTATCCTATTCTATAAAATATTTGGTTATCTGTTAAATTATTTAAAAAGTATCAAATGCGGAAAAATATATGCAAGTCAGAGAACCAGAAAAAAAGATGAAAACCTCCCCTCCTCGCCCCACCTCCCTCCCAGTCCCAATTACAACAAATGTGGATGATTTTCTACAGACCTGTGATTTATCTGTGGAACGACATATTTCTGCTGATCAAAGCTGATTCTGGGCCATTTCTAAGATCAATATATATTATAGATTTGAGAAATATTTGTGAGGGGGGGGGGGGGATTATACGATCCTAGCAACTGTTGTTATTTACAATGTTTAAAATAAAGTCAGTCATTGCATGTTTTTGAATAAGGTCCTTTGGACAGATCACCACAGACAGTGTCACAGTTTTCTTTATTGAGGTGTATATATGCAGTATTTTATTGCTGTTAAAAATAAAGTCTGAATTAAGTCGTCGTTTCATGGTTTTGAATACGGTACTTTGGAGCATAGACTGTATGTCAACATTTCATCTCAGACAGTGTGATAGTTTCCTGTATTAGGGTGTATGTATGCAGTATTTTATGGCTGCAAGCCATGTGTAACACAATTAGTTAACTGCAGGTTTGCAGTTAATATATGATGGCCTATTTATGTAAGGTCAGTATAAATAAATCTCTAGAATATCATCTCTACCTACCCCTGTGTATTTGATGCACATCTTATCTTTTCTAGTTTTATTTAAAACATGCAGAAACTCAGTCATGATCCAGTGTGTTGATTAGTAATCCAGCAATCCAGGTTTGATTCTCAGTTGTCTTATAAATTTGAATAAAATGTTGATTTTCCTACACATCACTCACATGTGGAGAAGTTGCTGTTTCCTTGATGAAGTAAAAGTTGGTTACTGTTGTTATGCTACTGTCCAGAAAAACTGGTTAGGTGAATCTACTGCTGTGTGTAGCTGAAAAATTGTTGGGAAACAGCTTTAAACCTAAATAAACAATTAATTGCTTAAAAGATCATCAAAAATATCAAAATAAAGCTAATCACCCCCAATTTGAATCAAATTTTGAATCAAATTTGAATTGGAACTCTTGAATTTCAGAAAAAAACTTGCTAAAATAGAATCTCTCCTGTTTTAAAGAAAACAATTGGGTGATAATCTAGGAATGAATTTATACTGGCTGTAATGGAAGACAATTGTTGCCATAATGGAACTACATAATTTGTGACACATTACTGTTTGCTGTGTAATCAAAGTTCCCCAGTGTTGGACCAATGTCATATTTTGTAGTACCCTAGTGCTAGTAATACAGCTATGCATGCATGTATGTATTTAAGCTATTAGATATATGTAATAAAAACTTTCATACAACTCTCATCTTGTTTTAAGTTCTTTTGCCTTATCGCTTTTCTGAGTATTTTGTGGTGAAATATGATTGGTCGGATGTTTCTATTTTTGCCAATCAGAATTTATTTGGGTTTATATGCTTTTATTTATCCTCCCCACCAGAAATCCATATGGGCATGGCCCCCAGAAGAGGTTAGTCACTTTAGTTTTTGGGGGATAGTACATGATACAAAAGATGCCCCGGTTCCAGAAGCATCCCTGGTTCTTTTACGTGCCTGATGTAAAGCATCATACACAGGACCTCACTTAACGTCTCGTCCAAAGACTGGTAGTGTTAGTAATTTTAGTTATGTTAAGTGGATAACAATGAAAAGCATTTCTGTTTTTGATCCAACTGGAATAGGGATTGAACCCACAACCTTCGGATCAGCAGTCAGTAGCCCTTACCACTTGTCCACCTTATCAGAATTTATGTAACAGACCACTTGTCAAAAAACGTATTAGCCAATGGAATATGTTTAAACACTCACACAGGTGCTAGACACTTTCATATGACTACACAATGGCTTATATTATACCATACTACTCACAATTTGATCAGGGTTAACCAACTCTTCTATTGAATATTTAGCAAATTGAATAAAAATTAATGAACTGTTGCAATTTTCAGAAACTTTTAAAATAGTCAGATTGCTCTGAAGTATATTATGCCGCCATTGGTGAACTATTTGACATGACCGGTTTACATCCGCGCCAGTAGTTACGCAATATTACTGGCTGACAGGTTCACTATTGCAAAAGTAGTTTCATCAACTAAACTAAGACCGATTATTGAAACGTGTGTATATAACTTTAGTTGTTGTAACGAACAACTAATTATGATGTGTTAATGCCTCTATGTACATGTAATATTCTGTCAGGGCAGCTACTCATGTTTATATTTTAAAAATTCAGAAATATTCTGACACAAAATTCCTGACTTTTGCCTGACCACGCTGATACATACCTGACCCACGGATTCCATGGCAAGATGCTCCCAAAATCAGACTGAAAATATTTGAAATTGAAGGAAAGGGAAAGAGCAGGTTTTTCAGGAATCTCTATAGAAAGGGTTTATGTCAGAACGCTACCATTATACAAAAATGTACTAACCAAGTTTCCTCTTGTACAGCTTCATTGTCCCTTCCAGCCAATTACTGAGCCACGATGCATGCATGCCCTCACACCAGCCGCACTCTAACGGTCGGAAGGAAGGGAAACATGACAAATGTTGGCCAGAAAAAAAGCTGCTGACAAACTTGCGAAAAAGGCAACCTAGAAAACACAACCAATGTCATCCATATGTGGAGATGTTTTTGATATTTTGAAATTATGATATTGCAATGCTTGTATAAAAGTGACAGACCGGAATACACAAACAGTACAAGAGTATGTTATTGCTAGTTTTGTTAACCCAGGAGTGCTTGTTAGGTTACACAGTGGTAATCCGATATACGACATCTGAGTTCCGTCCGAGGGTTATGCCACAGCCATATGAAAACAGAACGATTCTCTGTCGGAACTAATGAAGTGGTGTATCGGGGTTTTTACCGTGGGATCTATAGACCACTGTAGAAACGTTAAATGTCGCACCTGACGCTAAATGTCGCAAGGCTGACGCTAAATGTCGCAACCGACGCTAAATGTCGCAATCCCCCCTGACGCTAAATGTCGCATCTGTGACGTTAAATGTCGCAACAAATTGGACTGACGTTAAATGTCGCAACATCAACGCTAAATGTCGCAATCCTATATAAACACTCTCTTGTAGTATTACTGTTTTAGTCCAGACATATCCAATAACAGTTATTAGGGGTTTACCCAAAGGGGTTCGACATATAAGCCTGCAGTGATTAAAAACTGCTTTCAACTTTTTTTTTACTTCTACTGTATACATTGTATGGAATATACACAGCAGAGGTAAAAATAGTTTTTTTAAACAGTTTTTAATCACTGCAGGTTTATGTGTCGAACCCATTATGTTTCAAACCGAGATGAACCGAATGTTGCATCCCGGTATCATATTATTTATATTTAAAACATTCTAACTATTGCAACACGATGTCTTATATTTGCATGGTGAAACATCGTATTGCCTTCAGGTACAATTTCAAGTGCTCTTATTTCCATCATTTTGAATTGCTTCTGTGTTTTAGCATTATCTTGTGTGAGGATTCTACTTGGCTATGACAGACGTTGAATAAAAAATGAAGCAAACTTTAACCGTTCAATTACTAGTATATTGTTTGATGATCATAATTAACATAAATTAGTCCACTAATTGCCAATAAAGGGTCAAATTATATTAGATAGAGGCAACTCTGACCCAGTCATTATCATAGACGATTCTGTTAATACAAAGATCTAATGTTTCACCAATATGTTCCGGTGTCCAATTAGCATATCGAACAAAAAATTATCTAATTTATTACTGTAATCAGGAGATAGGCATTCAATCAATTCAAATATATAAAAGAATGGAGCCTTATATTACCTAACTGGTTTAAATATAAGGTCAGACAACTTATCAATGTTTATAAGTATGTACATGTATATATTTAAGGTGATATTGTGACTATTGGTGACATTCAATGGTTGCGTGGCCTCAGTAGATCAATGGTTAGCGTGCTTGCCGTCTAATCTGACGACCCGGGTTCAAAACCGGGTGGAGGCACACATATATATGCCTGCCATATTTCAGCGGAAAGCTGACTGGCAAATAAAGGCTATGCTCGGCATGCTCGGTTGTAAAATTTGTGGTCTGTTTGTTTGTAACTGGCGCCTGACTGAAGTCAAACGATATGTAATGTGTTTTTTGGGCATGATGATGCATTCAGAATAACCTCTGTTTTTTGTGTGATTTAGATATAATGCGTACCTATAGTGGGGGTTCGAACCTTATTTGCATATTGGAATGAAATTTTGTTTTGGGAAAATATTTTAAAGTGTAGCTGCTTTATAGAACGTAATAATGCACTACATATTTTATATAAGCAGAAGCATTTTAACCATTGTAGCCACTAATTCTACGCCTATATTATTATGTTCGAATTGTACCGTTCCCTATCCACTTTTTATACATGGGAAAAGAAAAAAACTAAAACATACGAACATTGTGCACAATCATTATGTTTATATATTTTTATATAAATATAATTTATTTACGTTTATATGCAATGGTTTCGACGAGGGGAAGTAAATTTGCGATTTCCCCGACGAGGGGAAATAATTTTACTATGGTACCGACGTGTGAGGAAACTGCGTTAAAACCGACGAGATGAAATAACTTTGCGTTGTTTACGACGAGGGGAGGTAACTTTGCTTTGTAAGTTCAGACGAGGGGAAGCAACTCTGTAATGGTGTGACGAGGGACGTAACTATGCTTCGCAAGTTCAGACGAGGGGAGGTAACTCTGTGCTGATACCGACGAGGGGACGTAACTATGCTTTGCAAGTTCATACGAGGGGAAGCAACTCTTTGCTGATACCGACGAGGGACGTAACTATGCTTTGCAAGTTCAGACTAGTGGAGGTTACTCTGTGCCGATACCGACGAGGCGACGTAACTGTGCTTTGCAAGTTCAGACTAGGGGAGGTAACTCTGTGCCGATACCGACGAGGGGACGAAACTATGCTTTGTAGGTTCAGACGAGGGAAAGCAACTCTGCAATGGTGTAACGAGGGGACGTAACTATGCTTTGTAGGTTCAGACGAGGGAAAGCAACTCTGCATTGGTGTAACGAGGGGACGTAACTATGCTTTGCAAGTTCATACGAGGGGAAGCAACCCTGTGTTGATACCGACGAGGGACGTAACTATGCTTTGCAAGTTCAAACTAGGGGAGGTAACTCTGTGCTGATACCGACGAGGGGACGAAACTATGCTTTGTAAGTTCAGACGAGGGAAAGCAACTCTGCAATGGTGTAACGAGGGGACGTAACTATGCTTTGTATGTTCAGACGAGGGAAAGCAACTCTGCATTGGTGTAACGAGAGGACGTAACTATGCTTTGCAAGTTCATACGAGGGGAAGCAACTCTGTGCTGATACCGACGAGGGACGTAACTATGCTTTGCAAGTTCAGACTAGGGGAGGTAACTCTGTGCTGATACCGACGAGGGGACGTAACTATGCTTTGTAAGTTCAGACGAGGGGAAGCAACTCTGCAAATAATGTGACGAGGGGACGTAATTCTGCATTGACTTACTGATGAGAGGAATGAACTACTAGTATTTTATAAGATAAGAACCAGAGTACGACTAAAAGCGAGTTTTAATTAGTGTGTATTTCACCTTTAATTCATCTTCTCGTGTTGTCAATCATTTCTTTTAGCGTTATGTAAACGTGAATGCACTATGTACATACATTATATACAAACGATAAACGGCAACTTTACATTACTCTATTTGCTTGCGTCTAAATACGATTTCATATAAAATTTTGAATGCTTTAATGTATTTTTGATGTATTGTTACCACTGGAACGGTATACGTACCTAATATTAAATAAGGTCATGTTAGACCCATCGATGCTTTTATACAACAGTGTTTTATGTACGCTCCGCCGTTATCGTTATTTAGTTATTTTACATGAATATGAGATATTTGTTTACCAAATGACTGGTCCATGAACATGGTGAGGTAACAATGCAAACTATTGGTAAATCTTCCTTCAAACTACTTAACGTAGGCCTATTGATCACATTTTTTATACAAACTGTAAAGTCGGTCATTTTTGCAATATGATTTTTCCACTTCAGTGATAATCAAGCATACAGCTATTGATTGTTTGTTCATGATTCAAGTTTTACGCCGTTTCGCATCAATTTGAAGTTTACAGACGGTTAATTCACCCAACCCGTTTTCCTGGGGTGGTATTTAATATCAAAGAATAATGATAGCCAATCATATCGCATTTTACTGACCAAGAGTTTAATATGGTGTGATCTGATTGGTTGTCCTTATCCAGTAAGTATCAAGTAAGATAATTATTGAATACTACCCATGGACTATATCCTAACCAGTTCTAACTTTCCCTTATACAACGAAACAACAACTTCTTCACCGGTGGAAGAAAATCGACATTGTAGTCAAATTTTCATGAAAGTGTATACCCGGTCGCGGCCGAGAATCGAACAATGATCACAGCGCACTAACCACTGGATCACTTAGGTGGCTCATAACTCATGATAATGCTATTCAGATGAAACAGTTGGATATCATGTGTATGATTGCTGTAAACGTTTCGCTTATACTAGTATGATAAAGCGCGTCTCGCGAAAACACCCAACTTACAAGCAACTTAGTTGAACGGTGTAAATTCGAATGTATGGTTTAAATTGCTCGTCTTTTGTATTAAATGCGCAATTCATTCCTTACAATTGTTACTTATAACAAATAAATCGCACTCCTTTGTCAAGTTGATGTTAAACGAAGGAAATCAAAGACTACCATTTGTAAACAGGTAATATTTGAACGCAATCTATAACGTAGCCATGTAATTATAAGATGTTCTACATCTCGTTTTATGAGACGATATGCTAATATTTGATTTGTTTATGTCTCGAAAACTTGTATCTATTGTTACTATTGTACAATATATGTTATTTAGACATGAGAATTCATGATAAGGAACAATCTTGCATTTTATTGATACTCATATTGTGTAATCAATGTTCAAAATTCTGTCGAAAAGTAGTTCATGGTTCATGCTAGTCTCTACTCGAATCATCCTGACTTTTCAAGAACAAATTGGACAGGGGGTTACGGTGCGGAACATAAACGTATTACCAACTGAATGGCTGCATCTTTTTGGGGAAGCGTGTAACAGTGTGGACGTAACACGTGATATGTGACGTAATTTCTGGCTAAGAACGCAAGTAAAATATGTCAACACAAAGTTAAAAATAAATGTAAGTATTTTGTTCTTTGTCCGATTTTAACAAGACACCATGGACGCTCAAGCAGAGACTGAATGATTTCCATGATACTTAATATGTTTTGTTAAAAAAAAGAACTCGCCAATCGACAACGTCTGACAGTGTGTTTCGCAGATAACTGAAATCTTGGTATTATACACAGTGTATAAACGAGTCAATTTCCGGTTATCGCAATAAGTCATGTACGTTGAATTGTATACTATCTCAATAAGTCATACAGTGACAGGAAATCACACATGCTTTTGATCGCAATACTAGTAAGTAATACTTTGACATGTTGAATTGTATAGAATCACAATAAGTCAAACACTCGTATATTGAGTAACTTCACGTTTTGTGTAGGCACTAACTAGTGCAATGTACAACAATACAATGCTGCTCTGATATTGTCCTGTCAGATTGATTTGCGGTCTGTCTACCTTAAAATCAGATATCTATTAGTTTACGTCAGTATATCGAAGATGTGTACACTACCTTAATATTCAATACAGAAGCCGATAAATGTTTATTTTTTATTCATTAAGTTGTGAATCAGCGAGGACGTGAGTGTACCATTTGATGTATTGGTTCAACGACCTTATACATTGTGCGGTGTCTGGTAAAGGAATACGCTGGTATATTATCTAAGTAAAACAAGATGGAATTTATCAGATGGTAAGATAGTATGCTATTATAATTATGATTGTTAGAAAGATTATTAATTTAGATATTGTAGAATATTATGACAATTATATTTATATTCTATATTTCTTACGACTTTGAGTTTGATTGCGTCTTGTCTGCATCAATCGTGTGTGCGTGGTCATCTTTTTATTACAAATGACCTCCGGCTTCGAGGGATTATTTACTTCAGTAGGCTTAATGAAAGTTTTTCAAAAAACGTGTCAGTCATTCATACTAACATGGATAGAACAAATAAATATGTCGGGCAAAAAGAGACAAACAAATAATAATTATTATTATATTATTATTATTAATTAATAGTATTATTATTATACCATATTTATATAGCACTTTCATCTAATTACACGTTCAAAAGTGCTGTACAATCACATTTAAGACATTTTTAGAACAATTTGAAATAGACATAATTATGCATGTTAACATAACAACAAATTTATATTATACAGTTTAAATTTTAAGGGTAAAATATGAATTTGCAGCAGACAACTTGTAATTAAAACAAATATAAGCATTGAATGCTTTAAATCCGAAAGACAATTAAAACAATTTGTAAGTACCCGTTTGTCAATCTGTATGTGTCTCGGAATGTTGTATGGTGTTGTCTCAATGCAAAACTATTAATGTAGTTTAATCGTTTGCTGTTTTTTGCGCTTAAGGACGGTGTGGCAATTTCATTTCTACATTTAGCGAGCCAACTTCAAATAATAGAGTTTCTCAGATTCTCCTATTGAATTATGATTTTACGATTTGTTTCACGAAATGGCGATTTCAACTTCAATGTTGAGTGTCAGAATCTATATTTTGTATAGTGCTACATACATCTTGTAGGACTCGACACATTTATAGGTTAGAGACAAACGTGACGATATCAGAATGGACGAAACACAATCATAGGTTGGAGATAAACGTGACGACATCAGAATGGAGGAAATACAATCATAGGTTGGAGACAAACGTGACGACATCAGAATGGACGAAACACAATCATAGGTTTGAGATAAACGTGACGACCTTATCTTATCTTATCTTAGAATGGACGAAACACAATCATAAGTTGGAGATAAACGAGACGACATCAGAATGGACGAAACACAATCATAGGTTTGAGATAAACGTGACGACCTTATCCTATCTTATCTTAGAATGGACGAAACACAATCATAAGTTGGAGACAAACGTGGCGACATCAGAATGGACGAAACACAATCATAGGTTGGAGACAAACGAAATAATGATGACCATGAGGAAGAGCAGTACATTTTTGTTCTTCACAGTAGCATGGTTGTATACGTCGCCTGAAATAGAATAAGATGAATATATTATATTGAAACGTTCATTTCTTGGAGTATATATCTCTTCTTAAGCTAATTAAGAACTCAGTCACTAAAAGACCTTCTCTTAAATTGTCTCGCCTCAACATTCCGTTTTTCAACAAGCGCTGTGTGGAGCGTATGAAAGACCGCCCGGAGCAGTTGATAAAACACCAGAATTTGATACGGCCTATCTGGGGTTCATTCCAATATTTAACTAGCCAATGTTTTCCAGTGGCATTTCCTACTGACATGTCCTCAGCAAGCCTTGATTTGAAGTTAGATAATGAGTCAAACAATTTACTAATAACAAATTTAAAATATTGAAGTTGTAATGTAGTAAACCTCAAAAATATTACCATCCTTTTATCCCTTTAAAACTGATAATCTTATTAAGTTGGTCTTACAATTATTGAGGTTAAATAATGTGCAAACCCAAATACACATAAATTATTATTGAAGTTGTAATTAAGTGTGGATTAAATGATCTACATACCAATCCTGGTGCATATGTTTTCTTCGTTACATTCACAATGTTCACCATGGTAACCAAGGTTACAACCGAATGTACATGTTCCATTGATGACGTCACATACTTCATTCATACAATTTTCAGTACAAGTTTTAAGACAATCTGAATCCCAATAACCTGACTCACATTGTAGACACAACTGGCTGGTAGAACATATAGTACAATGGTCCATACAGTTATCTGTACAATTGTTCCCACCATGTCCTGCCTTGCACTCCGTACACAAGGCCTCTGACTCACAAGCTATACAAGTAGAAGGGCATTCTCGAGAACAGTTTGATAGCACATCGAAGTTTCCATCCCTACAACGATCACACCTTTCCCCAGTAAAGTTAGCCTTACATTTACAGTATCCGGTTTGTTCATCACACGTTCCATGTCGGCAACCAATGCTACATTCGTTCTGACACCTGTTTCCGTATCGACCTTGAAGACATTCACTACAATTCAAGCCAGTGTAGCCAGGAATGCACACACATTCTCCTGTTCTTGCATCGCATGTTTCATTATAACAACCAGTACCGCACACCAGGTGACAATCGGCGCCGTATCTACCACGTGTACATCTATCACACGTGCTTCCGGTGAAGTTTTCCTTACACGTACAGTTGCCCGTATGTTGTTCACAAAGTTGGTTAAAGCATCCAGGGCTACAGTGTGACTGACATCCCTCGCCGTACCGTCCTTTAACACATTCCTGGCAATCGTTATAATACGTGCAGGATACACATTCCGCCTGACAGTTTGCACATCCGTAGTATGCACCAATGGAACGGAAATACGTGCCCACTGCACATTTGCTGCAGATATACGGGTTGTCGTGGCATATCATACACGGTACAGCACACTCGACATCACATATAACTGTAAATGTATAACACAATTAATAACTTAAAACTCATTTTACATTCATTTTGTTCAAAGCAAAAATACGACTCATTCATTCTATAAATAGGCACAAAATGGCGGCCGCGCATGCTCACTCATGGGACTAAAGAGCGACTATATATGAGCCATTCTCTAGGAAAACCGGGCTTAGTGACAAAACTATGAAACTCATGATGATACAGCAATAGAAAGACAAGACCCTTTTGAACAGTTTCTGAAAATTGAGCAAAATATAACATCAAATTACAAAGTTACAGGCTTTAAAAACTAACCACTCCTCCCTACTTTTTACAAGAAGTTCATAAATCCAGTTCTTGACGTAAACTTTTCAAAATTGTATCAACTTTAGAATTATATTCTTTTTTTAATAGAACATATCTAAATAGGGAATTTTAGCATTTAGAGAAACGTAGCTACTGTTTTCAACCACTAACCCCTCGTTTTCTTAATATGCATACTCTTCACCAGCTGGTCACCATAGCAACGACAGAAGATATTTTAACATGATTCATGAGAAAAAATAAATCTAAGACATAGTTCTATATTATCCAAGAACCTACACTTAAATCAAATATAATGCCTTTTCAAGTTGTCATTTAAGAGGGTTTTCTTGACCTTATTACATAAATACTAGTTCAATGTCACTAAGCCAGGTTTTCCTGGAGAACGGCTCATATATGAATACTATTTATAAGAACTATAAGATATTATGATTACTTACCTCCAACCAGTTGTAACAAGACAGAAATACAAAACAGGAGTATCATATCGTCATCAGTCCTGTAATAAAAATAAGACAAAACTTTTACTGTTTAGTCTACATTCAACTTTGTCGTATCTTTACATTGTTGCATTTTTGCATTGTTGTGGCGAAAAGCGAAAATACGACATATGAAAGGTGACAATACGACACCAAAATTAGAAGGGCGTGAGTACTACTAACGACCTTATAAGACGTATGCATATATGAAATCTGCATCTCAGTGCGCTTTTTATGAGCCTATTTTCATGAAAATCGGAAGTGGTCATGTTGACCAAACTGAAGTAGAAAGATCGTGTTTGCCATAAGTCAAGAGTAGTTTTCAGACATTTTTCAGACGTTTTCTCAAAATATTGATTTTGTACTTACGCCCTCATAATTCTAAGCCAGCGATTTATTGAACAAGAAAGACAGCATGTAATTAAGGTTAAATCTGAAATGAATAAAAATGCATTTACTTTCATAAATACTATTCAAGCGCTTAATTTCTTTTGAATAAAATCATGTTGCATTTTAATATAAAAATGAAAGTGACCATTAAAGCCTAGGTCCCACAGTGGAATTCCCGATAAGCGATGTTCTCCCGACATCTTCCGATACAGCTCGATTCATCGCGATTCCTTCATATACCACAAAGTGTCTAATGGCTTCCCATAAGCTTCCCTAGACCACGATGGACCTGTTCCAGATGTCTCGATAACTCATTAATTTAAATCGGGATGACATTGCCGAGGCAAAAAATGCTCTGTGTGACCTAGGCTTAACCAAACAATAAACTACTTATCTATTTAATCGGTATTTACCGAACCATTACTGGTCTTAAATGAAATTGTTCTTACACAATGTACATTGTATAATAAATGTCGACTTACGTTGATTTGCTCTTATCATCCAAATAAATTTTTGTGAACTACTTTTAACTCATCAGCAAAATGATGCATCATGTTGTTTACAGGTTTCGCATCGTTGATTAGATGGATTGGTTTACATTTTCATTTTTTGCTCACCTGAACATCTGAAGCACATGTGCGGAATTCCCGTCCTTATACAATATATCGCTAGCTTAGAATTAGAAGGTCGTAAGTACAAAATCAGTATTTTGAGAAAACAAGAAAAAACTGTCTGAAAACTACTCTTTACTTATGAAAAACAAGCTTTTTAAACTTCATTTTGGTCAACTTCCGATTTTCATGAAAATAGGCTAATAAGAAGCGCCTTGAGTAGTACTTACGACCTTTTAATTCTAAGCCAGCGATATTTCACTAACATTGGACACTTCATATGATTTCGTGATGTTCAATAATTGCCGAGTTTGACACGCTAAATGCTCTCCACTACTATGGTCATGTTTTCCAAATTTAAAGTTGTCAGTAATAATTATTTCGCATGCCATCGAGGCATGGAATTACAATTGTCGTAGCGGCAGTATTGCTCGCTTATAGAATTGCCATCAAGCCAATGATGTTTTCTAGTTGATGTAAACAGCGTATTATAGATCAAAAATAGAAAGAAGAACACTAACAGTTTATCCTAGTGGTTGAAAGCAGGAAGTCAGGTTACTTCTAGGGGCTTTCGAAAATGAGTCGGTTCCTCTTAGGGGCTGGAGAAAATGAGTACGGTTACTCATAGGGGCCGGAGAAAGGACGTACGGACAAACATGTATATATGTTTATGCCATTAAAATTTCTTGAACTTGAACTTGGTTACACCGAAGGGCTTGCGAAAATGAGCCAGGCTACTCCTAGGGACTTGAGAAAATGAGTAAGGTTGCTCACAGGGGATTGGGATAGGACGTAAGCTTACATCTACTGCAGGGGCCTGCAAAAATGTGTCAGGTATAGGGGCTGGAGAAAATTAGTAAGGTTACTCATAGGGGCTGGAGAAAATTAGTAAGGTTACTCATAGGGATGAATAAAATGAGTAACGTTGCTCCTAGGGGTTGGATGGGGTCCCTGTAGAACATGGTTGAGCGATACAGTCCAATTATATAACACTCTTATTATGCACTGTTGACGTCAAGGAGAACGTAAAATATAATTTTTATCTTCAACTATACTTGACTGCACATTGTTTTTGTATATATGCATATTTAACACATGTATTACAATTGTCATAAAACACAACACTGTGGTGGAGTCATCCATACAGGACACAATATGTTACATTGTTTTGTGTCAAAACGATGTATTTCAACACTATCAAAACAATAGTAATTATAATAAGTAAATACTGAAGAAGAAATAAAAGTGATAATATCTTTATTTTGTGAAGGTTATATTCAAGAAATTAAATTACAAGAAATAAATAACATACATATGAGCCAGTCTCCAGGAAAAACCTGCTATTTTGACAAAAAAAAATATTTTGAGATTTTTTATCATTTAAAAGAGTAATCTTAATGAAGCAAAATGCAAAAACAAATTGTTAGTATCTTGATTTTGTAAATGTTCACATTTAGAGAAAGGCTACTACTGTTTTAATCAACTAACTGCTCGTTTTTCTCAATCAGAGTATTTTTCTGAAATCGGTCACAATAGCAACGAAGTAAATGATTTCGACACAATGCATAAGACATTTTAAAGCTAAGATATAGAAATATATGGATAAATGACTTAAAATTGAATCTATAGATATGTCATTTTTTATTTTTTGAAAGCTTTTTCAAAATTTTGTTACATGCAGTAATTACATAATGTCAATATAGCAGGTTTTCCTAGAGACTGGCTCATATTTTATATATGACATATGATTTTTGTGTAGGTTATAATTATTTTAGACATTCAGAGCAGATTTTTTATTTTCATAATTTTAGTCTTCAATAATACATGTTATAGATTTCTATTTATAAAACACTAAAAATCTACGTTCAAAGAGCCCTCTTTAAAGGGGTCCAGTAATATCCTGTAGTCTGGGATGCCTGTGTACCCATGACAGCAAAATTCCCGAATTTGGGCATTTAGGTCGAAAACTACGGAAGGCCGAAATGGCCACCCCGGCGAGTCTGCATTAGTAGGGCCTAACATTAATTGAGCCTTTTAAATACTAGTATTTTCTGAAGTGTTTATTTAAATTCATTTGACTTTAAAACGTCAATGTCATAACATCTATAAAGCCTAACACTATGTGATATAAGTGTTGCGGACAAAATAAAATCAATTATATTCTTATGACAGCTGAATCGTACTTGAAATTCCATTTATCAGTTGTTTGTCTGACTGAGTTTATGTCAACTAAGTACTTGTCGTATGTTTTATGTATTACTATTCTGTATATAAAGTATAATTAATACATATTATTATGTTTTATAAATGGTCCTGTTTCTTTTATATAATATAAAATGTGTAATTATCACACACTATGGAATCCATACTTGTTTATGGATTGAAAGTACATGTCGCTGGTTTAGAATTAGAAGGTCGTAAGTACAAAATCAATATTTTGAGAAAACAAGAACAAAATGTCTGAAAACTACTCTTGACTTGTGGAAAACATGATTTTTCTACTTCAGTTAGGTCTTCCGATTTTCATGAAAAAAGGCACATAAAAAGCGCCTTGAGATGCAGATTTCATATATGCATGAGTCTTATAAGGTCAAAAGTAGTACTCACGCCCTTCTAATTCTAAACCAGTGATGTATATTACTAGTAGTGCACTATGCAATGCCAGTATTTTATCATAGTTGTGCTGGAAAAGAGTGCAATACTGCACTGGAGAAGAGCTCGATAACTGCTATAATACAACCACATCCACTACACCCTCAGTTAAACCATAATACAAAACAGTTTGACTCGGGTATCTTATTTAATTCCGTAATTCGCATCTAAATCTAAGAACATACCGGTCTCCAAGACGTAAATAGGACATTTAGTAAACAGTTACGTTGACTTGATATTAACTTAAATAAAGCTTATTCCAATGACATTATTCTCCCTAGTCACAGTAATAACGAAAATGTGTGAATAGTGGAACTTGCATGTTTGTCACTTATTGGTATACTAACAACATGCAGGGAACAGGTTGCAGCGTACTATATAATGTTTTAATGCATTTCTGAAGTGATGTTTAAATAATTCAAGGAACCCATTTGTTGTAACGTTTTACCATTGCGACGTTTTAAACGTTTCGGTTTTAGTATAAATCATTCATTGAGAACCTTGGTACCACGTGCGAAAGTATATTGTTATGTTTACGAATGAATTAAATCAAGCAATTTTAGTTTTCGTGTAAGGCTGGTAAAATATCAGTTATATTAGCTCGAGGTTGCGCAACGAACGTGAACGGGTATCTACCCGAACATGTTAACATGTACCCAAACATGTTAACATGTACCCAAACATGTTAGCATGTTCTTTGGCATTTTTTCTCACTTAAAGTAACAGAGTACCCTAAATGGATTGGTCGGCTGATTGATTTCCAATACCATTTGATATTATTTACTGAGATATCGCGAGTCTTTATTTGATATGTGCTTGTAGTGAATAACAATTATATCAAAATTTACAAATACTGCTACATTCTTTTATTTCGACAAATTGCTTTCAATCTACATTGTAAACTTATTTTATCATTATATCATCTTACAGGCACCGTTTGTATAACATGATGAAATCGTGTACTTGACGCATTTATAAACATGTTCATTACAAGCATGAGGTGTTTTCACTCAAACACGATTTTTCAATTAAATATTTCGACATAATATGTGTTTTAAAGCAAACCACTCGCAAAACTATTTGTAGTACTAGTACATGATTGTATAAATGTGTTAAACAATAATCCAAGCAACAAAAATCTACTACGAAATACGATTTAAGAGTTTCAAATAACAACCCCATCGTCGTTTCTGTTCTGTTCTGTTTTGTGCTGTTTTGTGCTGTGCTGTGCTGTGCTGTGCTGTGCTGTGCTGTGCTGTGCTGTGCTGTGCTGTGCTGTGCTGTTCGTCCGTCCGTCCGTCCGTCCGTCCGTCCGTCCGTCCGTCCGTTCGTTCGTTCGTTCGTTCGTTCGTTCGTTCGTTCATTACTCACACATTTAAGCTAAGAAATACCTTACAGCACTAGTCGGTATATTACCTTGATTGTCTGTTGTCAACAACATTATTATAACAACATATACATTGTGTAATACGTGTTGTATTATGTCGTCATGTGGTATCATAATGTGCTGTTTATAATGTTACAGCTGTTGTTTGTTCTAGCATCTTGACATGACACAAAATGAGAAGATATGTAGTGGTACCATTTTCTTATTAAATTAAAATTGAATAAATTAGATAATAATTCCCCGCATATGCGTAAAGAAATTAAATTTTCATCGAACAGACATTCAATACCCGAATGAAAGCTAGCATTGGAAACTTCATCATTTTAAAGTTTTTTCTGGTGTCTGTTTACCACAAATCAGAGCGTACCCGTCTAATCTTTACTCCACGTAAACAATTACAAAACATTAATGAATAACAAATAACCCTTGCAAACCAATAACACTACCATTATTGTATCCGTCAATATTGAAAATTGATTAATTATTAGTTTATGTGTTATTTGGTGTGAAATGTACATGTGAATACAAAGCAATATTTACGTAATATGTTAAACCAATTTCCACGGTGGTTGCCTAACTAGAGTGTCAGTTTTCCGTTTATTAAATTTATTCATTGAAAACTTGATTGCAAATATCTCTCATTACTGGCATATACGAATTGATAATATATTACTGTTTGATGGTCTCGTTGGCTGCAGTACGCTGGTTGTTTTCTGTAAGTCTATATATTCTTCTTCTATATGACGTTTGTTTAGCTCGAATAACAGTGTACCACCGGTTTAATCTATACTTGATGCATGATCTTTGGATGTTATATTGAAAACAAGTTTAGACTATTCATGAATTTTCTAATTCTAAAAGTTAAACGTATATAAAATACCATGGCGATATATCAAATTTAACATTTCAGGATTTCATATTTTCGACTTCTCTTATTCCAGTGTTCATTAAATTGTGATCTTCTTTCAAATTAAAAAAAAATCAGTATATATAATTCGAAATTTCACATAGAAAAAGAAATTTAGCTTTTCATATCATAATTAATAAAGGGTCATTAGTGCGTGATCTCCCTGTTCTACTCTTTAAAACTACGTTGGTCCTATCATGCGGATTGCTATGCTTTTATCACTGTTTTATAGTAATTAGACTGAGGGGTTTGTAAGCAATAAATTCCGAGTGCCACATTCAGTATGTCATTGATAGATGTGAACAAACCAATCATACGTATTCAATATCTTGATACATATTACCAACTAGGTTCGCTGGAGTTTCGATCAAACATTATAAAACAGCATTTTTGCTCATTTTAAAGCAATTTAGATGAATATACCCGTATAAAAGTATATATAACGCCACATAATGTCGGATTCATTTAGTACAAACATATAAAACATGCTCATTAAGTTGAACGTATTAGTTCTAAGTATTTTGCTAATATAATTGATTACCGTGATCGTAATGAAGGTACACTAAATGAAATTGATAATGAGTTTACAAATCGACTTTTAATTACTATTTCCCAATATTTATCACTGAGTGACACCTCTACCACTTACTGTTTTTAAAAACACTCAATTTTTAAAACACAAAACACTTAAGGCAAATAGAAATCTATATAATAATTATACAAATGAATATAAAAAAATCTAGTGAATTTGCCTAATCGTCATTTGCTTTTGACTCGAATTTCTTAGGATATGTATTATCAAATGGCATTCAAAAGTGAATCTATTCGGATTTTTATTGAGAACAATCCCAACATATGGTGATGTACATGTGTGAAACTTTGGCAATTTGCGGCAATTCCCAACTATCGTGACGATCTTCAAACATACATTCAATACAAACCATTTAAAAGGAACATATTTCAACCACAATGAATTCATTTTGTTTATTTTGTATGCAAATAAACGTTTAGAATATTTAACCATTGTCAGTTCTTTATGGTTTTGTGATTAAGTTAGAAATGTTTTTAATTTCGAACTTTCAAATGTTTACTGGTACATCATTTGTACATAAACACTGATATTATGTTATGTCGAATAATCATCACAATGCGTGTATATGAATGTCCATTACGATTGAACTCATCAAAGAAATATAAAACATTAACAAATCGTTCATCTTTCTGTGATATAAACATACATCAATCCATATACTGTAGGCCAGTATATGAAAGCTGTGTTTATTGATGTTTAATTTCAATGGTCAAATTTTATGGTTATGTCAAATAATCATTACAATGCATATGTATATGAATGTTCTTTACGATTGAACTCATCAAAGAAAAATAAAACATTAACAAATCGTTCAACTTTCATGCCATATACCATAAGTGCATACTTATACTGAAACGAAAAACAAACGCAGACGCCAACTATTATTTTCAATATATCTTAGTTATAATGAAGATTGGTCCATTGAGCACAATGGCGATCAACAAAGGGTTGGGTGTTGTTAGAAAATGAGTCGCCAATCAAGCCATTTCACACTGACGTCCGGCAACGGTCAGATGCCGGCCTGCATACAGGTGTTGTGCACTTAAGTTATTACCTGGCATTAGAGTCTTTACATTTGTGCATGACTATGGTGAATATAAGTACATAGTGGTCACAATAAATCGATTGAGTGGCCATCACGTGACACTTGCGCAATATTGAACCAATTTAAGCATGTCATGACGTCAAGCCGTCACACGTGAACGACCAGGGGGCGGGATTACAACGAATACTTACACTCAGCACTCAACACTTAAATATTGAAATTGTAATATAATTAGCTATTATTTGTCCTAGTTTGTAAGTTTAGATAAGGAAAATGTATAAGATAGTTAATGAGTGTTGAAAATAACATTTGATAAATTTTCTTTGCCATTTTGTACTATTTATGAGGTGTAAATGTAATTATTGAATCTGAGTGCCACACTCAGCGCTCAAACTGATGAATTGCAATTATAGCTTACACATACACTAAATTGAAACAGGAAGTAAGCCAAAAACAATATTTAGTATCAATTTAACGTTATAACAACGTCTTGCTAAAATATATGCCACAATGAACCTCAAAAGAGTAAATTCAATATTTGAGTGTTGAGTGCCGAGTGTTAGTATTCGTTGTAATCCAGGTCCCTGGTGTAGGTTTGCCTTAGATGTATAGCTAAACGTTCCATGGTGGAAACAAGTACGAAAGCATCGTAAATGCTAGATCCTCTGATATTCGGTCCACTGCGTCATTGTTAAATGCGATGAAAGTAAAAATCTAATGTTGAAAAATGGTTGACCGTTATGAAGACTACATACGAGCTGTATGACGAACTGTTTAATTGAATGCCACAACAAGGTTGTGTCCAACATTTTCGGGTGTTTGCTATCGCCGGAAGTGAGCGGTTCGCTGTCATACCATACTACCATAGATGAAGGTCTAGGAGCAATGTACTATAGACAATTACTTGGCCAATTTTAATTGTTATCGATCGACACATTCGTTAGATATCGTAAAAAATTGTTACCCAGCCACCTGCGTTTCTTTTTTGTTTCAGTATAGTTACATTCATTTACTTTTTCCTTAATCGAGTTAGCTGTTGTATACATATGACTGATATCACATTGTGCACAGAAAAGACATGTTGTTTGTTTATGCATGTTTGTAATCTCTATGTATTATGTAATAGACAAGCCAAAACTGTAACCTGACATCCGCTTATAGTCACCGATACTAAGACTAAACTACAAACGCGTCATAACTTCAAAAATGCCAATAATGCGACGGCATTTTAAAAAGCACATTCACACAATGTCATAATTTCATAAAATTCGATAAACATAGGAAATCTGACACGGTTTTTTGCCTATTTCAAATTCGTATGGTCCTTAACTTATGCCCATAACATTGTAGACTTGCACACTCAGTGGAAATGACGATTTTACAGCTGACGCATGCGCCTTAAACTCGTATATGTTTTGTACGAAAACAGTCCTTATTTAGGACCTTCTTTAAAACGGACTAGCGGCCCAAAGTATTTGTACAAGACCTTGATCACGTGGTGTATGAATGTGTATCCATGGTAATGACATATCCTAATTTAGGCATTTAAGTCGTAAACTACGGAAGCCTGGAAGTGCCATTTCACCCTTACATGCTCTAGTACGCTACCGATGTGCTAAGTAGATAGAATAATATATGTCTCTTAAAACAACAAACACAAAAATGATGGATAAATTTCGACCGTGTAATTGTCTTCGTCAGATGTCATTATTAACAAAACAAATGTTTTTTCTAACATTCGAATTGTGACGCATTTATAACTATGAAGAATTATGATGTTATGAGTTCCTAAAACCATATATAAACACGTATAAGACTATGCTTATTTTTAATATTGTTTATTTTCGTCTACTGTTGCTATATTTGTATTCCTCTCATGTCAGAATGATTTATTTGCGATGTTCAGGCCTACATTTTAGGCCTACATATAGGTCCAACGGAATCTATGGCAGTTATATCTGCTGACACCTTCATTCTGAAGAATCGGATTATAAAATGTGCGATATTGTAGGCTGGGACTAGGGCAGATCATTTTCTCGTTTGGCTTGGTGTTGGACATTTTACCAACAAGTATGTTTTTAAAGGTCATTTAATATTGGCATTCAGCTTTTTGATTGCTGAAACGAGTTCATTCAGCCTTTTGACAGCTGGGACATGGGCGGATCCGCATGATTTTCTCGTTCGGTTGTGTGTTGGGCATTGTGTCTTGTATGTTTTTTTATGTTTTCTGTGCTCGACTGGTTAAGTTGAGTGCTGCTTTCCCTGCCAGACTTAATATTATATTTTAGAGTGAGTGGGCGCACACAGAGATAATTTGATTTGTAGCTTATATAATACTAGGTGCCGGGTACAGGTTCCGCAAATGTTTTAAACTGTAGATAGCATGTGGTGCAATTTGGAACATATTTTGTCATTTCACTTATGTAACAAAACCGCTTTCAAATTACAAATGGCATGTATACTCAATGCAAAATGGTAATAGTGTTTAATTGACTATCGGCAGTTAATGCACGCATCTTATGCTACATATCCAGGGTTGTTGGATAATGTGATTGTGTAGCCGTGAGGTTGATGGTTGTAAATTCAAGCATACATGCCAGATTTCCCGCATCAGACGTGAGTCTCGCGCAATTAAGACAATACAATGTAAGTTTGATTAATACAACACACGCACTGTCATGTTGCTGGATTCGTTTCTTGTTTAAATATCGCCTTTTCATTCCACCGTACCAGACAAGTGTTAATATACCGGTGCAATCAAACAAACACCTTCTGTGATTTCATTGTTTTCAATCTGTTATAGTCCAGAGAATTTGATACGACTCTCGACCATCTATTAGCACAATATAACAGTTGACTTAAAAAATTATGGTCTATGTTTATAACACCGGTTGCATGTTTTCATTGGCGGAAAGTGTCACGAAGACGCTCAATGTGTATTACCAACACAAGTCTGAAGGACCGATATTGCACAATGTATATATTCAACTCAAGATATATAATATAGATATGTAACATATCCATGCATAAAGGTCAGGATCAGGTCAAATTTTCCGTGCTATAATATATTTGATAATATTATTGACATTAGTGCAATCATATTTCTTTAATGCTTAATTTCCAGAACTGGTCGATACAAGGCGAGGAACACATTACGTGAAGGAATTGCTGATACTACAACCGGATGTTTGAAAAAACGCACCACGTGACGTCTCAACCGGAAGCGACATTGCATTTATAACACAATCATGATTTCAGCTAACGGAAATTTCAACACCAGTACCAGGAGCACGACCAGACTGTTTATACACAAGAAGTAAAATCAGGAGTAACAACAAAGGGAATATAGATCTTATAAAAGTGCATGTAGGTAGAAAAAAATAATTTGAAATCTGAAACTGATTGTGATGTGCGCATGCGCAGTTACAGACGCACAATTTTGTGAATATCTTTGCGCATCATTTGCGGCACTTGGTGATAAAGGTTCAACCGATTTATGCATTATTTCCAAAGAATATTTTAAAGAATATCAAAATATATTTAAGTGACATACAACAAAGTTAAATAAGATATTGGACAACATTTAATGACAATGAGGATACGAAATAAGACCTTGTTTTCGGCTTTAGCGAAGGCACCAGAAAGCCGGACGGACTTTGAATGTCAGGAAATAGTCCCGTGGTTTCGGAATAAATCAGTTCTGTTCAGTTCGCTTAAACCAGGTATGTCATTTGTTTGTTTTCTACTTCGTCTGCTATTTTGTTGAAAATTTGACCGCAATGTCGATTTTCCTCCAGACATGGAGAAATTGCTGCTAGTTCCTTGTGGAAGGGTAACGGTTAGTAGCTCTCATGATACAGTTAAGGCAAACTGATTAGGTGAATGTGCCGCGGCGTATAACAGAAATGAAATAAATGTTGGGAAGCTGCGTCAAATCCGATACACCAAACAAAACCATCTGAAATTTTGAAATAACGTTGTTACATTCTTTCACAACGCTTGTACGCACCTCTAAACGTTGTTGTTTTATCTACATTAGGACTTTGCTATAATATTGCATTCTGTATGATACTGGTGGAGATCAAATGCTTGCTTTCTTATTTTGGTAATGTCAGATGTCACTTCCAGCACCCAAATCACATAAAACTAATTATTCGTCTCGATTAACCTAGCGGTAGTGCGTCCGCTTCGAGTGTGACGTCACCCGAGTTCGATTCCAGACCGCGACATACTAACGTTTTTTAAATTGTTTTGTCATAGGTTTGACGTCGCGGCAGCGTAATAAAGCCATTATTTTTTTTTTGATAATACACTAGTGTAATAAAGCTTTGACGTGACGTCACTCAAAGTAGAGGCGACGTCGTCAAAGTTGTTCGTTTATTATAGTGAAAATAAGTAGCTATTTTATGTTTCGGCCAGAAATGGCTAACATATGATAAAAAGAACATTACATTTGTGACTTTCCTCATTGGATTTATTAAACTCGTTAAATAAAATCGATAAAATGCTCGACAGAGCCACGCATTTTATTATTTTATTCAACTCGTTTAATAAATTCAATATGAAACACACTCATGTAATATCCTCTATATACTGGTAAAGCTCCAGTGCTTGACGTTCAACTTGGAGTCAGAATAATGTGACTTTGTAGTCTCCAAATGACTGAAATACTGTTGACTAGTAGGACTTAAAAGCAGTATAAAAATCTCATACTACTTAAGCTAGTCTGATACGGATAAATGCCTTAAAGGAATGTGCAGCATTGAGTGGTCGAGTGGTTGCATTATGTAATTCCGTGTGCTGATGATGTTGTTGCACATTTTGTTCACCGGACATACTCAGACAATGTATAGATTTCTTGTCAATCACTGATCGGTTTGTTTTATATCCTCTTTGGTCAATTCCATAAAAAAAGCAAATATATATCCTCTTAGTTGAAATATCTGGCTTTTAGCAATATAATTGTTTTTATGATCAAACATGGACATACGTCATACAACTAATCCTAGATACTTTGTCATTTCATGGAGTCAATGTTCTAGACTTATGATTGATGATTGATCGTTAAGTGTCGATATTTCCCGTAACAACTCGGTATTTTCCGTAATACCTCAGTATTTCCCGTAATAACCTCGGTATTTTCCGTAATACCTCAGTATTTCCCGTAACAACTCGGTATTTCCCGTAATAACTCGGTATTTCCCGTAATAACCTCGGTATTAGCGTTAAGGACAACACAAAATACAATTGCAATAGTTTTGTTTTAGTTACCCGGCCGATCTTAGATTTTTACCCCTACATTTAACATTTTATTGGCATTTTGCTAGAAATCACTAAAATAATTTTAAGAAATATTGGTTTTCTACCTACCTACCCTATTTTATTTCCAAAACACCACTATTACATGTAATATGTTTTGGCTTTATTGAATGTGTTTAAGACGGTTCTCGTATACCGTACACGGTTCATTCATTATTACAATTTAAAAAAAGAAGACAAATCAATGCTCGCCGCCAAATGGAACTTAATGAAAATCTCATACCAGGGAAGCAACTCTTGTAATAAAATATTCACTGTATCGTACAGTCATTCGGGAGTTACGGGTCATTACGAATTAGACGGTCGTATGCACTAAGTCTTACGAACTTAAAATATGAAATCTGTATCTCATAGCACTTCTTATGAGCCTTTTTTCATGTCGACCAAAGCTTGTTTACCCATAAGTAAAGAGTAGTTTTCAGACAGTTTCTTCTTGTTTTCTTAAAAAACTAGTATTGATGTTGTACTTACGACCTTCTAATTCTAAGCCAGCGGTATATAGGTTGTAAATGTATTTGTCCTCATTCAGTTTAGTGAACAATTCGTTTCTTATTTCCAAATGTCGTTGTGTGTCGCAAACATGGACTGCATACTAGATGTACGTATGAAAGCAAGAGGTCAAAGAGAACAGTGTTATAGGAACACATGTATAATACAAGTTGGACAAGTTTTATCCCTCTCGATAACTTAGTGATAGAGTGTCTATTTCAAGTGCAAGAGGTCTCAGGTGGGCGGTAATATACCAAAGTCGTTACAAATTATAAATGTCCTTTGCTTGACGCACGGCGTAGTAACTGCTGGTTCACCGGTGTCGGTAACGTTACTGTCAGTTACTGGTAGTGCCCGCGTGACTGTTGACCAGTGGGACATAAACAATATTTTGAAAAAGATCTCAACAAAATAAATATTCAAGGAAAATGGCATTTTAGAAAATCCTTATCTAACGTTAATCTTTACTTCTGTTAGTCAGTTTAGCGAGTATCAGAAGCAACTGAAGTACTAGTATATCATAAACAATTTGTCTTGATCTTGACCTTTATGTAGATCTATGAATATATTGCAAGTTCTTGCGATAAATATATAAATTTCCGGGAACAAATCGTGCAATATCGGTCCTTTAGATGAAACCTCGAACGTCTTTGTGATACTTTCCGCTTATGAAAACATACAACCGGGATGATACATATAGACAATATATCAGCTTAAAATTATGCTAATATAAGGTCGAGAGTCGTGTCAAACTCTCCGGACTATACGTACTTGTGATTATATGAAGCTTTATAACTTGAACGGCGTAATAAACCTTCCTCCTTGATTAGCCTAAGTGGATTTATAAATATTTTAACACAAAACTTGCATTTCTTTAAAGTTACAGCATAGTTTTGTTTAAACTCGTACCAATCTAACAATGACCCTGAGAACATTATAATAAAATTAGCCTAGTGGTAGATCGTCCGCTTGAGTGCGGGGTCCTGGGTTCGACCCCTTGCCGCGTCATACAAAAGACGGAATAAAAATTGTACCAGAAATTCCCTTGCTTGACGCTCAACATAGAAGGGAGACTAGCTTCTTTTCTCTCATACCCTCGTGGCGATTGATAACATCAGGAATGTGGTGTTGAGAGTGAATAATATAAGTTGGATAACTTCGCAATTGACCTAGAATAAATTAAAAAAGAAAAGAAAATTATAATAAAATTATGATGAAGTGCGGCGAAAATTAAATTGGGAAATCTTAAAATGTATTTGGCTTGAAGTTCTGGAAGGTGCTAAATCACTGATGGAGCTAATTTTTGTATGACGTAACCCAGTATTATTGTAATAGAAAGTCGCTGGCGGTTGCTTTATGAAATATTTATTGCAAATTAGCAAAGTTTGCCTTTTAAAAATAGCACAGATTGCTTAAATGTGAGTTATGTGACTCGCACGTGATCAATCAGTGACATAAACAAACTACAGCGTGTTATTCGATTTGTTATGTAATTCGTTTTCATTGAATGCGAACAAATTTCGGGCAATTTAAATGATAGCAATTTTAGATGTAAAAATAATTAAAAACTACAAAATTAATGCCGATGTTTTACAAGTTATTTTAAATGTCAGGATGTTTGTTTATGGGATATACAGGCACCTATACTAAAATTACGCCATTACGAGTATGTGATAATTTTGTTTTATTTTTGCAATACGCCAATAGGTGAGTCGGTCTTTGTTCAACTTATGATTTTCAATCACATACGGTGTCCAATAGGCCAAATCAAATTTTGTAAAGTTCATTAACAACAAAACTGTTCCCTTGAAGTCGGATCACGGTTATTAGTCGAAAAGGAAAAGCTGGGCTACCAAACACTTACCATACCTACTCGTGGCGATGGATAACAACAGGAATTTTATGTCAAGAGTGAAGTTAATATAAGTTGCAAAAACTTGTTTCAAAATTGACCTAAAATAAATTAGTTTAAACTAATAAGATTTGTTTCTTCTCCTTTGCTACATGCACTCAGACGACACTACCGTAGCTGATGTCACTGTTGAATACAAGAGTTGCCCAACTTATATTTGAACAGTTTTGAACATCCGATATTTTCATGCTGACACGCTTTAATAAAAAATATTTCTATTTAGTCGTGTATATTACTTTGTCGAGTAACCGTTTTTAATGATTTCAATTTAGTTACAACCCAAATCAACAGTTTTTAGGGGCATTTTGTGAGCTTTTTAAGACCGAAACATGAAGTTGATGGTGTACACATTGATCGAGTGTAACCAAAGCAGCTGTATCGTTAAGGTTCTAAATATTACGGTCGCAGGATCGCTAGACTTCGGTATTTGCCATTCTTGTGCAGTATACTTGGAATTCGTATTCTGAAAGTACCAAATGATAGTTTATCATTGATTGGCAGTTTCTCTTTGATTGATAAGTCGAATATTTTTAAACATGCTAGTTTAACTTCCGCTACAAATATTGGCCACTTTAGTATAGAAGGTCTTTCTCGTCACTTTAAATCCACTGTGTGTAACTTATCTAAAATTGCAAGTGGTGATAAATATGTTTCAGTCATGGCACTCAAAGTATTTATACCAAATAAACTCACTTGTTTCTTCATATTCAATGAGTATTCAACAGAGTGAGGCTGGAATTTATTTAAATAATATGCTTTGTGGATTAATTTTTTTCTGTAAATTGTTGTTCAATAGTTGCATTTCTAAAAGGAGGTGAAAAGAATCTGTTTTACAATCATGTTCACATCACCTGTTCACTGCAGCAGCCACTTTTATTCCTGATATAAATTGTTTAGATTGTATTCAGGGATCAACATTATTACAAATGCAGTAGGAAAATGTAATTTAAGCTTGGATTGCTCTTTAAACTCTGATCTCTGTTCATGTAGACCTAACTCTAATGTCATTCTTTCTTCATTATCAGATAGGGTTAATTTTCAGACATTAAGTTATAGAACACACACGTTTAGTATTGTAAACACATGTGTGGTTGTATCTCGTTTATTTTCTTGTTGCTCATTTATTTAATAAGGGCGGAGAGTTGAAAGAGATTGAACTCACTTGGAAGGAAGCAGAACAGAAAGCTAGGGAGAGAACAACCTGGAGAATAAACTGTAGCGCACAGACAATACAAAGCCACACAGAAAGCTGACACCAGCCATATGTATCGAAGTACAGTACAACCTCCCCAGAGCGACTCTCTGTAGAACAACAACCTCTCAATAACGCTATAACGACACCTTCAAAACTTCCCTTAGTTAATATTTACCCTTAATTTAACCTCTGTAAAGCAGCAACCTCTACACAATGGCCAATTTGTGCAGATCCCTAAGGGTGTTGCTCTACAGAGGTTGTACTGTACAGTGTACACATGTATTGATTAGGCGAAAATAAACTATAAAACAATGTACACGAAGTAGGTACTATGTTGCTACCAGTCTCTGAATAGATTACACGTAAGAAGTAGTTGGCAATTATAGTATCGGTCCGGTCAATTTGACGAACACATGAAATTCTTTCTTCGCCATACCAGTGACCATACTGTCCTACCCCTATCCCTTAATGCCAAACAGCAACAACGTAGGTATACACAGTCATTATTGTCATTGACATTAAAACAGTAAGCAGTTGGTTGTGAGACCCCTAGCTATTAATATAAGAACGGACCCTTTATGGAATTCAAATATTCGACGTCCCGACTCCAGGTATCAGAATACACGGGGTTCAAGTTTATGAAAATATCAATTTGAAATACCAAATAAAAAGTTTAATCTAATGTAGTCGTAAAAAGCAATTTCAACAACAACAATCGAATGTTCACAGTACTAGAAGTATTCAAGAATACACGTGTTGCAGAACAGATATGGGAGATGCTATTAATCAGATTATTTGTACCACTTTAAATATCGGACACTGAAGAAAATGATCCGCACTAGTCCCAGCTGTCAAAATGCTGAATGGAATAGTTTCAGCAAACGAAAGCCGGAATGCCCACGCTGAATGACCTAGTTACAACAGTAAAAAAGCTGTTCAAATATAAGTGTGGCACCTCTCGTACGCATATAACAAGCCCAGCCCACAAATCGAATGTCTGAGTGGCAGACTGGTGTTCTATTGGTCATTGTACTGTACCACGTGTATATGTTTGGCGCCATGTTACTTAAAGTAATTACGTCATATAAATCATGAGCGTTCCATGGCCAAACATGCACCCCGGTATTTAAGTTCATTGACACTAATATGTAGTTAACTAGTATTTTTTTCTATGTGTTCATGATGTCCAACATGGGGGTGAGACAAATGTCTAGACGATCTACGAACCAAAACAGTTTGATGTTTCATGTCATGATTGAATGGCTAAGAAGAAAGCATTCTTTAATCCTCTGTTAAAACAAATTATTGTAATGCTTTTCAAATCCTTCAAAAGTATTTTTTGATAACTACCCATTTTCTACTTAACGTTTTAATACTCTACGCAATCATATTTTAAGCCGTTAATCGTTGTTGTTTTTCAAAAAGAAACTTCTTCGATTCCTGCGTTCGGGGCAAGTATAACAGTTCATTGCGCGTGAAGATAAACAATTAATTGTATGGTGGACAATAGTTGCCATCTCGTTCCGACAGGTATGGATAGTCGAGTTGGTGTTCTTAAGTTGTCGTCACTACATTTCAACAACGCACTTTTGGTCAGCTGTTGGTGTCATTATTTTTTTCTTGTCAAGCTTGTGGAATGTATATTTTAGAGTACCTCGCATTTCCACTAAGCCCCAAGTCTTTGAATTATACTTGGATAATTTCAACAGCGCTGCATTTTAAGCACCAATGAAATTGCAAGCGACAAATATATATGTCTGCAGAATGGCATGCGGTGTGTTTTATGTTTCAATTCCGTATCATGCTTTTAAAAATGTCATTGTTTTAATTTACATGTTGTTATATGATATGCTGGCTCTTATGATGTCCCTATATCTAATTAAGCTTTATAGTGATTAATTATAAATTTAATTGATTAGCATTTTGATTTATACCTTCCTTTTATTGTAGATTCCATACATATCGGTTTCGCGCATCCTTTCACTTAAACTCTTTTATGAAATTCCCCAATTATATATACAATTATGATATTGTGGACGTCATATGGGCCAAATTGCCATTATGCTTTTTTTCATTTTATGTAGTAGTGTTCTTGTTCAACTGTTTATTGTTGAGGATCTCATGGAAGATTGCGATTTAATTGTAAAATTAGTTTCCTAGTTTAAGGTCCCAAAGTATTAAATTTAGAACAAAAAAGGTCCGCTCATAAGACCGATTCACTATTAAGACCACCTTTTGGACTGGTCTTATTAGCGGAACTTCACTGTACAATGTATTTGATTGTTGTTGCTAGGCGACCACTCCCCACATGTATACAATGTATTTGATTGTGTTGCTAGGCAACCGATCCCCACATATATATAATGTATTTGATTGTTGCTGCTAGGCGACCACTCCCAATATATATACAATGTATTTGATTGTTGATAGGCGACCGCTCCACACATATATACCATGTATTTGATTGTTGTTACTAGGCGACCGCTCCCCACATATATACCAAGTATTTGATTGTTGTTGCTAGGCGACCACTCCCCACATATATACAATGTATTTGATTGTTGTTACTAGGCGACCGCTCCCCACATATATACCATGTATTTGATTGTTGTTGCTAGGCGACCGCTCCCCACATATATACCATGTATTTGATTGTTGTTACTAGGCGACCGCTTCCCACATATATACCATGTATTTGATTGTTGTTACTAGGCGACCGCTCCCCACATATATACCATGTACATGTATTTGATTGTTGTTGCTAGGCGACCGCTCCCCACATATATACCATGTATTTGATTGTTGTTACTAGGCGACCGCTCCCAACATATATACCATGTATTTGATTGTTGTTACTAGGCGACCGCTCCCCACATATATACAATGTATTTGATTGTTGTTGCTAGGCGACCGCTCCCCACATATATACAATGTATTTGATTGTTGTTGCTAGGCGACCGCTCCCCACATATATACAATGTATTTGATTGTTGTTGCTAGGCGACCGCTCCCCACATATATACAATGTATTTGATTGTTGTTGCTAGGCCACCGCTACCCACATATATACAATGTATTTGATTGTTGTTGCTAGGCCACCGCTCCCCACATATATACAATGTATTTGATTGTTGTTGCTGGGCGACCCCTCCCCACATATATACAATGTATTTGATTGTTGTTGCTAGGCCACCGCTCCCCACATATATACAATGTATTTGATTGTTGTTGCTGGCGACCCCTCCCCACATATATATAATGTATTTGATTGTTGTTGCTGGGCGACCCCTCCCCACATATATACAATGTATTTGATTGTTGTTGCTGGGCGACCCCTCCCTACATATATACGATGTATTTGATTGTTGTTGCTAGGCCACCGCTCCCCACATATATACAATGTATTTGATTGTTGTTGCTAGGCCACCGCTCCCCACATATATACAATGTATTTGATTGTTGTTGCTGGGCGACCCCTCCCCACATATATACCATGTATTTGATTGTTGTTGCTAGGCCACCGCTCCCCACATATATACAATGTATTGGATTGTTGTTGCTGGGCGACCCTTCCCCACATATATACCATGTATTTGATTGTTGTTGCTAGGCGACCGCTCCCCACATATATACCATGTATTTGATTGTTGTTGCTAGGCGACCGCTCCCCACATATATATAATGTATTTGATTGTGATTGGAATTTCCCATGGTAGTACAAACAAGAGTACTCTATGTGGGAGAGTGGGAGAGTATAATATACAGTGTAGAGCAATTGCCTGATTTGTATTTTATGGTATTGTTTTTATTTTTTTGCAGAACATGAAATTTGAAATTTCTTTTGACGACTATATTAAATGACACTTTTATTTGGTCTTTCCTGTTGAAGTTTTCATAAACTTTAACCCCGTGTATTCTGATACCTGGAGTCGGGATGTCACAGGGGTCTCACAACCAACTGCTTACTGTTTTAATTTCAATGACAGGAATGTGTATACCTATGTTTTTTAATTTTGACATTAGGGATAGGGGTAGGACAGTTTGGTCACCGGTATGGTGAAGAAAGAATATCATGTACATGTGTTTGTCAAATTGACCGGACCGATACTATAATTGGCAACTACTTCTTACGTGTAACCTATTCAGAGACTGGTAGCAACATAGTACCTACTTCGTGTACATTGTGTTATAGTTTATTTTCGTCTCATCAGTACATGTGTACAGTACAACCTCTGTAGAGCAACACCCTTAGGGATCTACAAATATTGGCAATTGTGTAGAGGCTGCTGCTTTACAGAGGTTAGATTTAGAATATATATTAACTAAGGGAAGTTTTGAAGGTGTCGTTATAGCGTTATTGAGAGGTTGGTGTTCTACAGAGAGTCGCTCTGGGGAGGTGGTACTGTACTTCGATACATATGGCTGATGTCAGCTTTCTGTGTGGCTTTGTATTGTCTGTGCGCTACAGTATATTCTCCAGGTTGTTCTCTCACTAGCTTTCTGTTCTGTGTCCTTCCAAGTGAGTTCAATCTCTTTCAACTCTCCGCCCTTAATTAAATAAATGAGCAACAACAAAATAAACGAGATACAACCACACATGTGTTTACAATACTAAACGTGTGTGTTCTATAACCGCAATTTATGTCGAAGTCAGCACTTTCAGTGCTTTGATTTAACTCTAAACTTGTATCTCATTGACTGGAGGCATTGGCACTAAATCAATTAGCTACCTACAGTTATTCTAATTGACTATAACGTTTATGTAATTAATAATAACAGATAAGCTACAGTAATCGCTTCTAAAATGATATTACCAAACGTTAAGTGGTCTTATAATATTAAACGATTAAAGAGTCAACGATGTTTGGGATATTGACCTTGACTAAAACAGTGAGCTCGAAGTTTATGTAATACAGGGTGTGTCAAAATATGTGTTACAGTAAATAGAAAATACGTTTTCGTAACTTAATATCTCTTTTAACATATGATATTTGTTATGCATTACATAAAATCCGGAAAAAAACATTTTGAAGTAGAGGCTTTCAATTCTTTGATGATATATCATTTTCCGTAATTAAACACCTTTTTTTTTATAAATCTCACTACTAGAAATGTTTGAAGTGCATGTGTATGAAAGCGACGCTTTACGTGGAAATATTTCACGTTATTGTTAAAGAGTAAAACCTGAATGCCATTATAATGTTATATTATTAAAAAAAATTGTATATACTATTTGTCGATATAAATGCTTGATGCAACGAAAAAAGAGAATAAGATGTTAAATTTGGAGAATATAGATTCATTTGTGTTGCTTTGCAACAAAAACATTTAGTAAAAGGGCTTTTATATAAGTACCATTGGAGGAAATAGGTTGCCATAGTAACGAAAATAATTTATGTCCATGCATAATGCATTAAAAACGCAAAAATGTCTGGAATACTATGAACAATTTTTACTTGGGCCCACATAGGTATTTTGTAAATTTCTAACGGCTCTTAGCTGAACGAGTAAGTCCATTTTTTCTCTTTAAATATAGTATAAGTGTTTCCGAATGCTACCATTGGCTCATGTCAATAGTACGTTTAAAATTGCTTGACATTAATTTTGAAATAAAATTATTTAAAACATCTCAAAATTATAGAGAATGGTGTTAAATTATCAACGACAGCCAAATTTTGGATAAATAAACTGTTGCTACGCAGTTATGGTTTATTCATATTACATAAAGTTGTTTATATACCCTTTTTATGGTGTATTTATCATAGATGAAGCCCAAGTATCCAAATTATTATAACAATTCTTTATTGTAACAGACTTTTTGAAACACCCTGTAAATACTCCAAAACAATGTGCATGGACTATCGTCTAGACTAAACATGTACCATAAGGGCACTTGTTGGTTGTAGTGTCACATTTGGGGAAAAAGCTGCTCTTCTGAAATAACCAGAGCTCAAGTTTAAATGTTTTGCATGGAACATCATATGAATGACCTGTACCAATATTGTCTAATTATACCCCTTTGTGCTGCCCTGCGTTCAAGGAAAAATCACGTGCCGCATGTTTCGCACCTGTAACGTACCAGGTACGAAACGTTTCGTACCTGGTATGTACCAGGTACGAAACGTACGTCACATTATTTTTCCTGGAACGTAGGGCAGGTCTATCAAATTACAATGTATGGATACATGATTATAGACCAACTTACGAAATCAGTTGAATTAGAAGGAGTTTAAATATGTCCGTAACTTAGATTTGCGTCAAGGCCCACTCCGGGATTACATGTTTGCTATGTATAGGACAATGATACAATGACACTGGGTCAAAACTGATACTGTTCTGGGGTTGCTTGTGAAACTGGAGAACAAACATTACCGACAATATTTTTGATGTCAGGAAAATACTGTTATTTCTCAATGTCAAATGCCTTTGAAAAAACAATTAGTCGTGATTATACAAAATGATACATTATGAGCACTTTCCATAATTAACTAAAGCGTTAAACAAAATTAATTAAAGGTCCGTATATTTTAAGCAATATGTTGTTCTTTATTTGTTTCATAATATAACTAGTAAAGAAAATAAGTTTAAATTACTCACAAGCCTTCTTAGGTAAGTTTTAAAAAATGACGCACTTACATGAACCAAACCTTTTTTATTCGGAAGAAACACACTGTGCCAACATTCAGACTTGTTTTTGACCACATACGAGTACTATACTCTGGAACTTTAAAAACGCACCAAAATAAAAAATAAACACGAACTAAGTAAAACATTAATACAATGATATCTGAAGTTTTTGTACCATTTGTTAAATACTGTTTAATGAAGTATACTTCATACTACATTGAATATTAATTGGACGGGTCGATGAGATAAAACAGATATCATACACATCAGTCGTTAAAATAACGGTAAATGCCGTTCAAATAATGTTATTCCTCCACACTTTTGTTTTCTCACGCATCTTTATATGGAATTATAGCGAATTTTCGGGCTCGGAGCGCCCGAATAAATTTCGCAATAAGTCAACGTGTCACGTGGTTTAGTCAGAGTTTGAATTCACTAATGGATCTGAAAATGTGTGTTACGGTTTCGAAGTGACGGAAAGATACTGAAAAATGGCCGCCAATAGAATAACAAAAGTTACCTAAAATGCGTTATTATGTAGCTCATAAATTTTCTTTTATATTTTAATGATGTTTAAAATATTCTGAAAAACTCAGTAGGCCCATCTAGAACACATTTTAATTAAGGGAGATAAATACTCGGTTGCTTCGTATAACACTTTGATCGACCGCAATCTTGGAACGCTGGGAAAATTCCGAAAACAGAGAGAAAACACAAAATGTGACAGCCTGCATAGAATCAGTAATTGATCCACTGATTACGCCATGAAAGTACTTGTTCTAATCAAGGAAAGTCGTATTATTATACACATAATCAAGGTAGTTACACAGTGAACTTAAAAACGAAAGCAGGTTCGTATCGACTATCGTCCTTCGTTACTTCGTACCCAAAAATGTCACAAATTTTCTACTGACTGTACATATATGAATCATATGATCAGCAATCATTCTGTACTGGATGATCATGTTACTAATAATTAAGGACATCTGACAAGTGTCTACTGCTGTGTTTCAATACTGACATGTAGCAGCGAGCTATGAGAATTGAACAAAATTATAAAAATGAACAATTTAAGATAAAATTCGCTAAAATAGGCTGTGCCTTAGTTCATATTATCCCCTATAACATCAACATTTCTACTTCTATTCAACATTTTAAAACTTTACATTTACGCTGGGTGAAGCCGTCATACTTTGAGGCAGCCCATACCGCTGCTACAACATACTGGCTGGCCAGCAAACTTCATGTAATCTTTTTTGATAAATTTATACATCCGTCTGCATAATTATTCCTTGTGTATTACGTTTTTTAGAGTGTCATTGCTTTAAGTACATGCATTTTGTTGTTCACGTCCATAATGATACGCTGGCTCTTATGGTGCGAACTCGAAATTTGTGTTATATAAAATCCTACGGTTGCGTTTTTAAAGTTGCTCAGTGTATGTAAGTACGTACGGGTATAAATAGTCGGCGACAGTCGGTATTAAAACTTGACCAATTAACATACGATTACAATTAATGAGACGGCATAGGGGCGAATTAGGCAGTTAGATTAATAAAATAAAACAATTTTCATTAGTTTCGGAATTTTAAACAATCATGCGGGAATTTGACGTTGCACGACTTTTACAACAGGCTCCCAATTCGAGACTACAAAACCAATGTCTAGATGCTGTACCGATATTGCAAAACCAGGCGAATATATTTAGGAAAGTGAAGCCAGGTAGGTAGACAATGCTTTATTTCCCTGCAAAATTCACGCCGTATATTAAACATATTTTGGCAGAACATAACCGCTCCGGTATGGCTGTTACTCTTCAGGATGCTTCGGTTGGCCATACACTGCCTAAAAATTGCTAAACGTTATATATACGTCCCCAAAAACCGCGTATGATTTTATTCATTGGACGCTCGATATAAAGCCTAGGTCCCATTGAGAATTTTTTTGCATCGGCGATGTACTCCCGATTTAAACTAATGAGCTATCGGGACATCGGGAACATGTTCCTCGTGGTCTACGGGAAGCTTTGGGGGAAGTCATGAGATAGTTTGTGATATCGGAAGGTATTGTGATGAATCGAGTGGTATCGGAGAACATCGTCGATGAGAAATTCCTCAGTGGGACCTCGGCTTAAGAAATTGCAGTGTTTTGTGTTATGAGTACATATCATATACTCGAGATTATTGTAATAGATAGGGTAAGTCAGCTCTCATCATCCATATTTAAATCTTTGAAAATCTTAATGAATTTTTTTTGGCGCAAATGGCCGAAAATTGACTATAAATGCATCGTCTGCTTCTAAGAGCTGCGTGCGTCCGATTTTCATCAAACAGTTGTAATGTTCCTGCTAATATTAAAATATGATTTTATTTTTTAAAATAATGAAATCTAGGTTCCGACTAATTAGATATAATGGAATGAGATTATATCATAAACACCACAAACGAATCCCCAAATGTCTGTTCATAACACCAATTTATTCTTCATTATGGTAGATATTTGAATGTTTTTCATGATACGGCATTCATGATTAAATGATTGAAGTTAAGGTAGCTATACCAAGCATAAAACCAGATTTTTTTATTTCGTTATTATTTACCATAACAATTATTACGAACAGGAAAGTACGATTTTCGTATTTACAAAATCATATTGCGTATTTAATATATTATATAATTATCTTTTTACGCAATTATCTTGCGTTTTTACGAAATCCTTTTGTATTTTCGGGGAATTTAAAATGCGTTTCACGAAATTATAATGCGTATTTACGACATAAGAATTGTATTTTTACGAAATTATCAAGTGCATTTTTACGGAAGCATATTGCGTTTTTACTAGATTACATCTTACTTGTAGTAAATGATATTAAATTTTGTTTCTTTTTATGAAAAAATAGTTCTTTTATGCATACTTTTTATGAAAGCATATTGCGTTTTTCCGTAATTATAAATGCGTCTCTACGAAATTATAATTGCATATTTTATTAGTTTTATTGTGTATTTACTTAATTACATTTTATTTTTAGAAAATAATATTTGTTAATTTTCATGAAAACATAATTATTTTATGTTTAATTTTTACGAAAGCATATTGCTTTTTTACGAAATTGTAAATGCGTCTTTACGAAATTATATTGCATATTTAAGTTCTTATTTGCGTAATTTTATTTTGTATTTATACAACAAACTCAATAAGCTTCGTGATGACAATAGTTTTTTTAAATGGATATGGAAGTCGTTTTATAATTTAACGATATTTTATGAGGGCTGTTCGCTATAATATGTTCGCGGAATTTCGTTGAAACTGATCATGCGAAATCAGTGCAAGTTTGCCAACCCTTGAAAGTGTGACATCAAATATTCACGCGTAATGAATTTTATCGACGACATAAAAGCAAACCAATGCGCTATAGAATGACAACTGAATTATAATCATTTTCCATTATCTTAAACAATTTTCGGAAAATAATTTCTAGAGAATGTGTAATATTAACGCGAGCCATTATACACTTGTAAAATGAAGGGAAAATCCACCCGATAAAACATTGCGAACTAAGATAGTTTGTAAAAAATAATTTTCGTTCCGTGTATTTAAATATGATTTTAAATAAATGAGGAATATTTCCGCTGTGAGGGGCTTACAATTATGCCGAGATAATGATCTTGTTCATAAAATAAACCATCTTGATTGATTGATTTATTGTTTGATTGATTGAAGTTTATACATTGTGAATGTGTGTAAGAAAGGAATCTAATCAACGTTGTTCATGTTTTGATTAACCACGTTTAGTAACTCTGTAACTATCTACAGGTCTTTTTCCGCTGTATTGAAACTCCTCATATAATAGCGTATTGTCCAAAAGTTTGTTGGTTTCGCTCTTTCTTGAAATTTCGCACAGCGTAAATGTCTAAAGCTTTTTTCGTTTTCGATCTAGCTTCGGAATTTTGCACAGCGTAAATGTCTATAGTTTTGTTTGTTTTCGCGCTAGCTTTGAAACTAAGTTTAAACCGTTCGTGTAATTTCTAATATTTTATGGTAACTCCTGATTCCGGTGGTTGCCATTGATGACGAGTTATCTCGCTTTGTTATACCCTTCATATATTATACAGCGAGTTACAGAATATAAATAAAGCTGTTACTGATATTGGTATAACAATAAATAAAAGTCACCAGATTTAGGGGAAATTTTGATTCAGTTAACACTACAACTTATTGGGACAAAGCATGATCACTTTTACATAATCCTGACACCGGGGTAACTAGCGATAACCCTAGTGGAACTACTCTTATTTACTGAGCATGTCGATTGTAACGGTCCCCTGTAAGCGAAAAGTCCCGGGTTCGATCCCCGTTCAGACTGCACATTTTTAACCCATATTTTTACAGATTCAGATCCAAACACTATTATCATAAAATTACATAACCTATCCATCCGCGGAAACAAACCCGGAGTATCCGGATGCCGGATCTTAAACATAACCTATCCATCCGCGAAAACGAACCCGGAGTATCCGGATGCCGGGTCTTAAACATAACCTATCCATCCGCGGAAACGAACCCGGAGTATCTGGATGCCGGGTCTTAAACATAACCTATCCATCCGCGGAAACGAACCAGGAGTATCCGGATGCCGGATCTTAAACATAACCTATCCATCCGCGGAAACGAACCAGGAGCAGCCGGATGCCGGGTCTTAAACATAACCTATCCATCGGCGGAAACGAACCAGGAGTATCCGGATGCCGGATCTTAAACAAAACCAATCCATCCGCGGAAACGAACCAGGAGTATCCGGATGCCGGATCTTAAACATAACCTATCCATCCGCGGAAACGAAGCAGGAGTATCCGGATGCCGGATCTTAAACATAACCTATCCATCGGCGGAAACGAACCCGGAGCAGCCGGATGCCGGGTCTTAAACACGACCATTTTGTTCTACAAAAAGGCTACCACATGATAGAACGGTATAATTGTTTGAGCTGACATTTGTTATGAAATTAACTGATAATATTATATCGTTTGTACAAATCTTACGGACGCGACATTTGAAATTAAAGCGTTGCCGTGAAGTGATTTGATAAATCGATTTTGTTTCAAGATAGAACAGAGATATAACCACGTACGGATTAGATTTTTTGTAACCTTGATGACATGCATTAGACCCACTAATCTCTTGTTTTGTATAAAAAACCATCGAATTATAAGTTATTTATTATCGTGGTGTGTTATTATGTGTATGAAGAATGGAATGATTAATTATTGGCTGATATGTGTGCTTGTATCTCTGTGGACAGCGTACAGTAAACCCTCTGTTAGCGACTACCCAATAAGACCGCCTCAATATTACGACCACTTCGAAATTAAGTACTAGTGCACTCCAAGTCATTATCACTACTTCGCTCTGTGTTGAACCCCAATATCAATACAGTACAACCTCACCTTGAGACTACCTTAATAATAAGTCTTCCTCAAAAATAAGACCACCTCAAAATAAAGACTACCAACTTCAGGTCCATTTTTCACTTTTTTATCTTTATCTTTTTTGACTCAATTCAAAACTAACCAAAAAATTAATATAAGGTCTGTGAAGTTGACAGTTGTTAGTTGTTCATTCAGAGGTTAATTCAATATCTAATATGTGAGTTAACAGTTGACAGAAGTTAATTCAATATCTAATATGTGAGTTAACAGTTGACAGAAGTTAATTCAATATCTAATATGTGAGTTAACAGTTGACAGAAGTTAATTCAATATCTAATATGTGAGTTAACAGTTGACAGAAGTTAATTCAAAATTTAATATTTGAGTTATCAGCTGACAGCAGTTAACTCAGAAGTTTACTCAGGATTTCGAATTAACTTCCGAGTTAACTTTTGTCATATGTTGACTCAAATATTAAATTTTGAATTAACTTCTGAGTTAACTTCTGTCAGCTGTTAAATCAAATATTACATTTTTAAGTTAACTTCTGAATGAACAACTAACAACTAACTGCTTACTTCACAGTAATAAAATTATACTAGTTTTCACAGGTAACAAAGGTGGTCTTATTGTTGAGGTTCTATTGTAAGTATATTTGAAGACCAAGCTGCTTATCTCATACTAGTATTATGACGGTTGAAAAACGACGTAAATACCATGACTAGACGGGTATGAATGAACAAAACTTGGGTGCGTATTTTGTTGTTTGTTTGAAGGTTATAGTTTTTCTATATTTGGAAGAATTGAGGATTAAACGACTTTAGATCAGATTTAAAGATAAAATATATTTCGCAAACAAGAGCTGCAGAAAATGTAATAAATCGCAGAACGGTAACAATGAGCTGGTTTAAGTCTCTAGTTTACCAGTCATGTTAAGCATTCATTTATGCAAAAGGTGTGGACTAGTTTTTAACTTTGATAAGTCTTATTCGTTATGGAAAGTGTTTTGGCTTTCCTTGATTCCCCACCGCAAATACTCGGTCAGCCCATCGACCGAAAACAAAACCGTCTAACCCCATTCCCCCGACGAACGCGGACAGCACCATGTCTGTCTCATACACCCAGCTGGTCCTCTTCCCCCGACAAAGCTCAGATAACCTCAGGTCTCCGACATGAACTCAGCTACCCCGATCGATGGCCCGACACATACGACCAACTCTATGTCTACGATAAAGTCAGACACATACTCCTAGGTCAGTGCCTTCCTCACGACAAAAACTTTATATCTTCAACGGCTTAATAATCTAAATATAAAGAATAAAAACTTTAAAAACGTAAATAGCATATGCATGTTAATAGAACCATGTAATAGTTTAACTAAAACCTATCTATGTTCTTAAATGTAACATAACAACAGGTGTGATAGCGAACAATTCATCTACATGTAATTCAAACCTTTTTGACATCAAGCCAATGGTTTTATTGACAGGTATCAAATTAGGGAACAATCCATTCCAATTATATGATCAAACACAATTATAATTAAACATACTGATGTATGAATATACTAAAATCAATTTGAATAGATTCAATTCCGTTTATTGTCAATAGTGTCCAATAGTTGTTTAAGAAAAGGTCTTTAGATAAAATCTCAGTTAACAATGCCATGTAATAATACATGTAATAACAATCACTTTAAACAGGCAGCATATTGATTCTACAAAGACGAAGACAGGTTACAAATAAGATAAATCGATGAAGCAACGAGGTTAACGTTCCGATAATTATTTTGATGTTTGTGTGGTATGAGGACGAGCTTCTGAATCATTTACTATAAGTGGTGTTTTTAATCATTACCGCCACTTGACCGGGGCGAGAACCTGTGTGCTTATGAAACAAGTGATAACAGGAGTTTTTTTTATAAAGCCGTGACATTATGACAGACTTTACGCTGTGATAAAGAGGACTCTAGTGGTTGTTTTTGAACATTCCCGTTTAACGGATATTAGAAATATCCATGTGCATGATTATAAACGAGCTTAAGGGTGAATGCGTATTATTGTATTTTTCAAACAAAACGATCAGTAGATTTAATAACTATACCGTGGACTGTTTAGACGAATACATTCATTGAGCATAAACTCAAACAAAGGTGTTGTACTCAGAAGTTAAAATATTTTACAAAACACTGGAGTTAAACTAAAGGAAGGACAATGCATGATAATTTTATTAAGTTGGTGAAGAAAAGCCCTGATCTAAGGGAGGATTTTGAATGTGTAGACATGGTACCGTGGTTTAAGAACCATTCGCACATTTTACACACTCTTCCAGAAGGTACATCTATTTTATTTGCATAGTTCTTGAGCGATTCCTGTGCTAACTGTATTCGATATGTTTGTTGTTTATTTGCTTTCTACCCAGACAGTATTATTAAGTGCATGGTCAATCGTTTTTTCTCTGCTAGATTGGGCAATGACCAATGTCTGTAAAAATTAAATGTGAACGTCGAGAAACAATTTTAGAACATTTGGAGAAAAGTATTTCGTAAGATTTGTTTCAAATTTTAAAACGATACGTTGGCAATTTAGTTCTTTAGTTTAGTTTAGAAACCAGTAACTGTTCATTTACGGTACAGGGGTTGTGGTGGTCAGGATTCGCACGATAGCCAACGAGGACGAAAACGTCGACGTCAATGTAATAAAATTACACGAACTTCCTAAAGATTTTTTAGAAGAGTTTGCGTCAGGTTCCGACATTTTAATTCCCTAGAAGTTGCAATTGACTTATGGACTATCATTGATAAAACTTAAATAACTGGATTTGCAATAGGTGTAAATTAAAAGTTGAAACAGAATATCATTTGTTTTATCGTGTTCGTAGTCCAAAGAACTTTTTTGTCAGTCCGTTCATAAGTTTGTTTATTTGCGAATCTGTATGCAATCTCAACCACACATGAATACTATAGTGCGTTCAAAGTCAAATGAGAACAGTTATCAACATAAACTCGCCCGTCAGGTAAACTTTATATGGGTTCGATATCAAATAGTGTCCAAATCTCATTCCATATACTAGTATCAAAGGCGCTGTAGTGTAGTGGATAAACTCTCACTTCCTTCAAGTTTCGTTTTTATTCTGAGTTGTAGGTTCGATCCTCACTTCGGTCAACTTTTTTAATGCATGTTATCCATGTTATAAAGTCTCATATTATACTGCTATTTTAATGAATCGATACTTCAAAGTGATCAAAGTTTCATGTTGTAGTGAATATATTAAAAACGATTGTAGGAGTGGTGTACTGTATATAAAAATAAAATAATTGAAATACGACTTGATAAAGAATTAAAACATAACACAAACATTAATCTACGTACTGCATACCTTACTTCGTGTATGTTATTATATTAGTTACAAATAAAAAATACGGTAGACTTGTAAAGATAAAAAAAACTTTAAAATTTAAGTTACTTGAATGGTTGTCGAACCAGTGGCGAGATTGAACAAAATTACTTGTATAATAGCGACATGCTTACCCACTCGACTTTCGAGACGATGTGAAAACTGGGTTTCAAGTATTATACTATTGATTGAAGGTATCTATTTTATTATATAAAACATAAGCCTCCCCTATTCTTTTGAATGGGACAGTTCCCTCATTAGTATTACTTATTGAACCGACAGTAGTATTTCAACTCAATTAACTTAACAATACAATTTACAATAACAGTGAACAGAGGAAGACATCACGTGACAACACCACGTGGTTATTTATATACACATCACGTGATTTGTATTTGTTTATATTTGCAGAGATTGTTGCCGACGTTATACGCCATTGTGATTTTGAACGGAAAGTAAGAAACGATGTTTTGATAAAACAAGGCGACAGTGGAGATAAGTAAGTGAAGAATTATGTAATTTGAAGCAATAGCATTAGAATTAAGTCCCTACATATATAATGTGACGCCATCTTGTTGGTAAATCACATGATTGACGTCATCTAAAAGGTCAAATAATGTTGTATGCGTAATTATGCGTAAAAGACACAGTCAGTTCGATTGGGCTTACTCCGGTACCAACTTGATAACGTATACATGTATAATGTAGTAAAAGTATAAACTTGTCAACTCGAACAAAGAATACGGGATCATTGACTCGACATATTTTGTTAAAGTAATGATTTTGTAATAATTATATATTACTAGTATAGATCGAAATGCTTAACTAATCAGTTTGTATATTATGAAATAATTATTACAATTTATAAAGCATTTAAATGCGAAGTATATACATGTTTTAACGACTCTATAATAACTACAGAAAATGTGTGTTTACTGCCTTAGGTCATATTTGCCACTATGATACCTTGTTATACTTGTAGACTAGAAGCCGAACTGTGGCTTAACATTAGGAGCTGAATAAATGTTGCTTTTGCTATAGTTTACCATCTTTGGTCCACAATTTTACGGAACCTCGATGTGTGATACATTTAACCCTTTAAGTGCTGCACTGTTCTGATTTAATTATTAAATATTCATACAATGCGTCGACACCGTCTTTCTAAGCATTTAGGTTTATAAATTGATCAATGAATTAATTAATACTTGTTTGCCGTCTGTAAACGTAAAAAGAACGAGACAAGCTTTCAAAGATCAAAGCTTCACTTAGACATCGAACACAATTCGAAATATAGAAATTAAAATAAAAACGCACATTTTCGACAGGTTAACCCTCAAGTATACAAAAACAGACAATAAAGTCACAATGCTGCTAGCATACTCAACCGTTGCTAATACATAAGCGTCGTGCACATTCCTTGGTTGCTAACTGATACGTTTTTGCTTGATTTTTGAGATTAATTTGTCGAAACAAGAACATAACAAATTATCGTCTCAACAGAATTTCAACGGTGCTTTAGTTGTTATCAAATTTCCACAAAAGATTGATGCGATGCTTAATAATATTCTATTTCCTTTAATATAAACATTAGTGTTACATTAGCACAGTGAAAGAAGAAATACCAATTCGACCAAAGTGTTGCCCTATTTGTTTTCTTTACCCACGGATATGACTTATTATATAATCATAAAAGTTTACATAATAATCAATTAGGTAATATTAACATACGATTTTCAAATCATGGTTTTAAATTATACACTGCAGGTGTTTTATCTGACAGTTTAATTGTATTTCTGTCAATAGTTAAAGTTGATACATGAGTTATTGACATTTTTCATCAACATACGTAGTTATCACATTGGTATAGAAAACGAGAAGATCACGGCAGATTGGTTGCACGACAAATACTTGCCCAACACTTAACTATGTTACAATTTCCCCCTTCTCGTTTGTGTGGCAAATATGTGAGTTTAGGTTTTGAAACGCACCTTTTACCAACTCGACGGCTACTAACGGATTATCCCTAACCTACCATAACACAGAAATAGTATTTGGTAATCCTCAAAACATGCTAACAATCACAATCATGTCTAAGTTAACGGCCCCCATGTTGCTGAGTGGAAAATGCGTTATTTTGTGTGTTTTGAATTTGTCAATTTATCGAAAATTCGATTTTAACAAACATAAATTTGCACCAACCCATCAGTTTCTCGTATGGAGTTTGTTAAGGAGAATTTCCCGCAATCTAACCTGTTTCAGGTAAATTCTGTAGACCAATAACACATATAGCTGATTCCGAACAACTTCCATATCAAGAGAGTTATTTCGATTGAGACGTGACTTCCGTTTTAAGAAGCGCTACCGTCTATTTCACGCGATATTTGGAAGAGGTTCAAACAGCAAAGCAGATATTGCAAAACTAAATGGCGGCGTCCAGTGAAGACAAGGTGCATTTGATTGCCCACCTTCTTAGAAAGCTTTTTGATGGAGACTCGCTGCAAACATAGCGGCTATACTATGTGTGATTTGTGTTACAGGTTGTATATAATACTCCGGGGTACAGTATCTATCTACGTCATACACGACCAGACAGATACACCACGTGATGTACTCAAACAGGTAGAAGCCACGTGTTCGGCAACGGACTTTGACAGATCACAGCTCGGACAATACGTATGGTCAGGAGGTAAGGACATAGTCTATGTTATACATCATTGGCTTAGAATTAGAAGGTCGTAAGTAGAACGACCAAATAAGACTCATGCATATTTTAAATCTGCATCTCAAGGCGCTTCTTATAAGTCTATTTTCAAGAAAATCGGAAGTGTTCATGTTGACCTAACATGAAGTGTAAAAAGCTTGTTTTTCCGTAAGTAAAGAGTAGTTTTCAGACATTTTATTCTCGTTTTCTCAAAATATTGATTTTGTACTTACGACCTTCTAATTCTAAGCCAGCAACATGTACTTACAGAGATGTGAATACATGTACTGGCATATAGTTTATTTCTTATAGAGCTATAGTCTATAAGCACATTTGTTATACTCGTTCGGACTCCTTTGACTTTAGCATACATGTCGATGTATTTCCAACTTTTGTGTTAATTAAGTAAAATGTTGTGGCAATATCGATCATTTACCACGACACGAATATTAAAAAATGAAATCCTCATTCAATATTATAATTTAAAATATTTTAAAAAGCTTAACTGACATTATATAATATTATAAGCAAACAAAAAGGTGATAAAACACAATACTGGTCGTACAAATTGACGACCTTATCTTTTAGAGAGTAAACATACTAACTTATACCTAAAGCCCAATCAATCTGAAATAACTTAGCTGATAAATTAGTCTGGTTCCCGACATATTTGTGGCCGATTCGTTTGTGCAAACGGAAGAGTTATCAAAATCAAGAGAGTTCTTCCGATTCTTTCGATTTCGGGTTTATCTGTTTTAGAAGCTCTACCGTCTCTTCCATTCGATATCCAGGAGAGGTTGGAAGAGCCAAGCAGGAATTTAAAAAAAAGCGACGTCAAATGAATACAGGATGCGTTTTATTGTTGACCTCTTACGTTTGCTTCTGTAAAACTAGTATACTCTTCTCTGCTCGGTTGAGACCAAACAAACCAGTCATGAGTTTTATTATCACCTTGTGTTAGGGGCAAGTAATCCATGCTACTGGTATATGTCCCGCAGTACTTACTGATATTATTTCCGTTTACAGGAGAAGGTAAATCGTTCGGTGAAGTTGCTTTGTTAAAGGAGGACTGTATACGTACAGCGACAGTAGTAGCCGACAGTGATACAGATCTGGTCGTCATTGATAGAGATCTGTATAACAGATCCGTTAGAGATGTACTAGAAAGAGAATACAATCTAAAAACGAAATTCGTAGATGAAAACTCACTGTTCAGACAATGGCCGACAAAGCAGAAGAAACTGCTGGTTGTAGCGCTGAAGAAAGAGAGCGCAAATTACGGTTCTTATATGATCCGCCAGGGTAGTCCCACAGAACATATGATATTTCTTTTGAGGTAAGTTATTGTTGATGACATTCAGTTAAGGGGGAATTATTGTAGTCAAAAATCGCCATAGGTCTTTCTGTCGAATAACGTTGTTACGAGAACTGTTAAATAAAACAGGACTGCTCCATGTTACTCCAATAAGGTTTGCCTGGTTTTCAGTATTATTTCACATACGTTCGCACACTCCATGTAAACAAACATTTCGGATCTACGCTGTGACTGTCTAGACATCACTCGACCAATCGTAGATAGCTATACTCGAAATGATGGATAGTTGGGGCACTTAACTTTTTGATTACTGAAACTGGTTCATTTAGAGTTCGACAGCTTGGACATGGGAGGATCATGGCTTATTTAGTTGGGCATTGTGCCTTGTATGTTTCCATGTTTTCTGTGCTCGGCTGGTTCAGGTGGGCATTGTGCCTTGTGTGTTTTTTATGTTTTCTGTGCTCGGCTGGTTAAGCTGAGTGCTACCTTCCCTGTCTGACTTAATATTATCTTTTTTACGCACTTGTATTGTATTTCAAATCAATTGTTTTTTAGATTGTTCTACTAACTGTCAAAATTGGGCTCAAAATGATTGAAAGTCTGTGTTACGCACATTAATGAATTTCCGGTATATTAGTGATGTCATTTCTTTCAGTGGTGAAATGGAGATCACGTGTGACCAGAGCCAGTTCAAAGGTCAATATGAAGATCTTTGGCGAGAGATGGAAACTCTACTTCCGGGATTGCTCCCTAGGTGAGTGTGAGTTGTAGGATCACATGTTCTTTATCTACTTAACAAGGGCTACATTATCAACTACAAAGTTCACAAAACCAATTTCACCCTTATTTCCAGAATACGGGCCTTCACCGATCACCTGCATCGGAAATGTTCATGGTGCGTTGATTGGCAAGCGGCCGTCGTCGTGCCTTGTACGCCATTTCTTCAACATTGGACTATGCGCAATTTTTTACCGACTCCATGAATGCACACAATTTAATTAATTGACATATTAATTATATTTAGTCTGTTATAGACAGTGTACTCAGATGAACGCTGTGGTCTTTAACAAAAACGTGATATATTATGGCAAAAACATGATTTACAAAATGTGCAAAAAGACAACTTCGGACATGAAAGGCAGCACTAAACGAAAGAGCATAAAAGGCACGAACAAGAACATACAAAAAAGAAAACTCACAGACTACAAGAACAACCCACAAGGCCAAACAAAAATGAACATATGTGTTTGGAGTTGGCAGCGTAGCAGCGTGAACTTAGCAGCCCGACAGCCTAGCAGCGTGAACGTAGCTGGCTAGCAGCATATCAGCGTGCACTTTGCAGCCTCGCAGCTGCAGTCTATCTGTATATTTATAAGTTACATTATAGTTACAAATGTATTTCGTCTATTACAGACATTCGGGACACAACGAAACACCACACGAGAGGATGAAACGAAAGAAAGCCCAACATAAACTTGTACAACTCTGCTTACTAGGATCTAACGAAATAGTCGGTGTGTAGAATCAAACAAGTTAAAAATGATACATAATTAAAATAGCGAGGGTTGTCCGCAAGACTGTAGTAATTACATGTAAACAATTAGCAGTTACAACTTCAGTCATGCAGTCAATCCTGTACATACTAGTATGTCAACATGCTAGCCTATTTATTGTAAAATTTGCTTTGTAAAAAAGCCTTTCATGACTTAATAATGCAAATAAATCTTTTTTTAGTCCATTTGCATTGGGGACACCTATGTTAATGCAAACAATGCAATATGGTTTTGAGCGCAGCTTTGTTGTACACAATTAGGAGAGAATCATTTTAAATAGTCTTATTCATGTTTAAAGCTATTCATTTGCTTTTATTATTTACTTTAAGAAACACAAGACCTACATTTCAAGTAAATAGAATATCAATACAACAAAATTACCACATAAACAGTTGACATTGAAATAGTTATCACTGGCTTAGAATGAAAAGGTCGTTAGTACAAAATCCCTATTTTGAGAAAACAAGAAAAAACTTTCCGAAAACTACTCTTTACTTATGGAAAAACAAGCTTTTCCAACTTCAGTTTGGTCAACACGACCTGTTCCGATTTTCATGAAAATAGGCTCTTAAGAAGCGCATTATGATGCAGATTTCAAATATGTTTGGGTCAAATAAGGTCGTAAGTAGCACTTACGACCTTCTCATTCTAAGCCAGCAATATATAATGGTCGTTTTACAGTCTTTCCCGAAGTCATTCAATGATGTTTAAATAAATTAAAGTCATGCTGTTTCTTATAGGTACATTTGAAGTTGTGTTACGCTTGCCAACATGTCTCGATAATGCCATGGTTACGCGTGAATCAGAAGTACTTTTGTTGTCACGTGAGAACTATGAGAGACTCTTCATCCGGAAGTACGCACATGATACAGTCCGGAAGTTGAAGGAACGCATGAAAATGAGATTATATCTGTATATTCATCGAGCTGAATTACTCCACAGCGCTTTAAAATCCCCGTTTCTGAAATTTCTTTCATTTCTGCTGGACGATGAAAATGCTGTGAGCGCTTTAAAGAAATTAAAGAGACGAGAAAGGGAACAAAAGAAGGGGCTGCTACACGAGCCGGGCCAAGGACGAGAAAGCAGCCCTAAATACGGCTCACGAGAAGCAATTGAAATGAATAGCATGCTTAAAATGTTAGATATCAACCCAAAATCCACACAGGGACGACTTCCCGCCATGGAAAGCAGTGCGCGTGTTATAAAGGAGATTGAAGATGGACTAAGAAGTTGGATAGAACGCAGCAAGGGATCAGCAACAAATTCTACCTCTTTATTAGAACCACCTAAAACCGCATTTGGCCGACGGCCGAGATCTTTTAATGGTGAAAAAGTAAGTTAAACTCAAGTAACGGACATTAACAGCATGGTAACTATATCAAGAAAAGTCAAAACTATCACTTCCTTGGAATACTTTTAATATCTTAAATGGTTAAAACACTTCCCTGCAATAGTTATCTAATGGTACTTCCAAATATGAACTACACTCTGACAAAATAAGCCGCCGTCGGGGTCCATTAGTTAATCATAATTATATTCTGGGTCGATTTCCAGTTGCGGCAGTGAATTTGACAACAATGTCGATTATCCTCCCTCACGTTGAGACGTTGCTAGTCCCTTGTAGATGGGTTAGATAGTACTGGTTAGAATACAGTCCAGGAAAAGCAGTCGCCGTATAATTATACAGTAACTGATAATTTGTGTTAAAACGATATGCTAATCCCGAGTAAGCAAACGTAAACTGAATCAAATACTGATTAGTATGATAAATATGTAAAATATGCGACATATACATGCTCATTTGTGCGGAAATGAGATTCTATTTTGTATTGTATTGTAAAACAACTGTTACTGAATTATTTAATTTGATAGTTTTCTTATACCACCAAAAGCCTTTTTTTGTAAAGCCTCGTTGTCGATTTTAATGCACTCCATTTTGGTGTATGCGGGGGTATTAATACCCTATAGAATTAGCACTACTATCATTTAAATTGCCTGAAATTTGTTTCCATTCAATGAAAACGAATTGCGAAACGAACCGAATACCTCACAGATGTTTCGGTTTTAGTTCGTTGAAGTTACAATTTGATCATGTGTGAATTACATAATTCACAGAACATTTTGAAAGGAAACTCTGCGATATTTTCAAACAGAAAAATACTGAGTGCCAAATATCAAAAGTGATTCAAATCGCTTATATGCCATAAATCTTTCATAAAGCAACCACCAGTGACTTTCTATTATATAAATACTTGGTAAGGTAGGAACATTACGTCGTACAAAATTTTAGCCCGATCTGTGAGGCAGCACCTTTAACATCAGTACTTGAACCCTGTTGGTTTTGGAGACCTTGGCCCGCAATTACAACCAATACTTACACTCGTCACGCAACACTCAAATATGAAAATGTAACATAACGAGCCATTATTTGTCCTAGATCGCATGAATGAGTGTTGAAATTAACTTTTGACACATTTTCTTTGCCATTGTGTCCTATTTATGATGTATTTATGTAATTATTGAATCTGAGTGTCGAACTCAGCAGTCAGACTTATAAATTACAATTATAGCTCGCAAATACACTAAATTACACTAGGAAGTAAGCTAAAAATAATATTTAGTACCAATTTAACATTATCAAAACCTCTTACTCTCATTAAAATGTCCCATTGAACCTCAAAATAGTGAATTTCAATATTTGAGTGTTGAGTGCTGAGTGCAAGTATTGATTGTAATTTCGGGCCCAATAGTTCAAGGTCGCCATTACCGTTACTATTACTGTCTATTATTATTATTGGGGTGGCATGGTGGTCGAGTGGATAACGCACTTGACTACTGATCGAGAGGTCCCTGGTTCGAATCTCGGCCGGGACACTTGGTCATTTCTGGAACGCTTTTCAGTGTTTCCCACCCAACTAGGGATGAACTGGTTGGAAACCCAGAGGTAGTCTCGCGTGTATCGGTGCTATACATCGGGCACGTTAAAGAACCAGGGAGTCTATTCGGAACGAGCTAGGGTAACGCACCCGGATTCCTTGTATCACAACTCTTTCTTCTACTCGCTGTCACTTCAGAAAAAACAGGACCCCATTGGAAATAAGTGCTTGCACTTTCATGGGTTATCCGAAAGGCCTAAATAATTACAAATAATTACATATACATATTAGGCTGCCATGGGTCTCACATCTCTTGTCGAACCTTATATTGGCGTTACTAAGCGAATTCAAGTCATAGAAACCCTAACAAAGCCACACTCTTACTTATTGTTTGTTCTGTTTCAGGACCTGTTATGTACGGACTTCCACCAAGCGAGGTCTCTATCTCGCTCCAAATCTCCAAAACTATAAGAACCCAGTAGTTAGACTGATGATCTATCTAACATTGTCTTAACGTGTTATACAAACATTTAATGTTTGTGAATAGGCGAGTAGAAAACCCAGCAACAAAACGTATGTTGTACTGAAGATGGAAATAATATAAACAAACTGTGTGTGCATTTCGTATTATTCACATTTTGTATAGCAGTAGACAAGGAAGCTATTCGTATGATGCCGAGTATTCGGACAAAGGAGAATCCGGGCATGCCGATAATTCGGATTAAAGCTTGTCGTATTGTAGCAATCGGTCGCCGACTATAATTCGCTGGCTTAGAATTAGAAGGTCGCACGTACTACTTACGACCTTATAAGACTCATGCATACATGTGTTTGAAATCTGCATCTCAATGTGCTTCTTATGAGCCTATTTTCATGAAAATCAGAAGTGATCATGTTGACCAAACTGAAGTTGAAAAAACTTGTTTGTCCATACGTAAAGAGTAGTTTTCAGACAGGTTTTACTTGTTTTATCAAACTGTTGATTTTGTACTTACGACCTTCTAATTCTAAGCCAGCGAATCATGTTACCAGTGCTCTGCTTAACTGAATCGCAAATGGTAATGAAATGACTATAATTTTGTGAGAGAATTTCAGTGCCCGTCGGTCATGACATCACTGTATAGTTTTATTTTTGCGTTTATTTACTAGTGTTCGGTGGATTGTTCTTTTCATACGGTCATAATGTATGCATTTGAGTGTAGTGAGTCTAGTGACCACTGACGCTGTCATTTATTTACTGGCCATCGTTGCTGCAGTTCATAAGTTTGATGATTTAATTCGTCATCTCAAAATTTACTCAAAATTCGTACTGTGTGGAGGATATGAATTGCTGAGTGCTTAATATCTGATAGTATCGTTAGTATATAGATTGAGTAATTTTACACCCCTTTCCAAGAACTGGAGGTACATGTGTATATTGCTTTGGAAAAGTTGGTCAGGCCCTAGACCAAACTCTTTCCCGTTCACTAGCGTAATCTTCACCTGGTCTGAGAATTTGGCGTAGGAGGATGACCCTACTATGTTAGATTGAACTCTAGAGAAGGTTTGATTTCTCAATCTAGGAAATAAGTTTGCTTAAGCCTAGGTCCCCTTGAGCAGTTTTTGCCTCGGCGATTTACTCCCGATAGAAATAAATGAGCTATCAGGACATCGGAAACAGGTTCCAAGTGGTCTATGTGAAGCTTCGGAGAAGTCATGAGACAGTTTGTGATATCAGAAGGCATTTTGATGAAACGGGTGGTATCGGAAGAAATCAGGAGAACATCGCCGATGTGAAATTCCTCAGTGGAACCTAGGCTTTAAGTGGACGTACTTGTATGTCTCCTCTGTTTAATGTCATCAGGTCAAAGTCACAGTTACCTTGCATAACTCGTTTGTTTAGGTCAGTCACATATTTTTGTCACTTGCATATATAACATTGTGAAGATAGACATTGCAATTTTCTCTTATTAAGATGTTCATTTCCCAGGTACTGTATGTTGGAGTATGTAGCTTAGTTGATAAGATATAAAAAATATTTCTGCCTATTAAAATGTTAACAACAATAAAAAGCTATGTTTTCATATTACAATGTTTATACAAACGAAAGATCTAAATGAACGATTTGTGCAAAAACGATTTGACTTAGAAGGGAAAGATTTTTTTCCAATGGACATGGATGGTCCATGAAGGGGGTTGTATGTATGAACGTGCTGTGGATTATTCTTGTGTTGAATCCACAATAAACATGTATGTGTGTGGATGGGTGTGTCTGTGTGTCGCAATAGTTACAATCTCTGTAGATAGTGAGTTTAAAACATTTGTTATGTTCTATTGTTAGATAAACATTTATTAGCTCACCTGTCACAAAGTGACAGAGTGAGCTTTTGTGATCACTCACTCTTCGTCCGTCGTCCGTCCGTCCGTCCGTCCGTCAACAATTGGCTTGTGTAGACACTAAAGGTCACAATTTTAGTCTAATCTTTATGAAACTTGGTCACAATGATCATCTCAACAAAATCTAGATTAAGTTCGATATTGGGTCATCCAGGGTCAAAAACTAGGTCATAAGGTCAAATCATAGAAAAACCTTGTGTAGTCACTAGAGGTCATAGTTTTGGCCTGATCTTTACGAAACTTGGTAACAATGCTCATCTCAACAAAATCTAGGTCAAGGTCGATATTAGTTTATCTGGGGTCAAAAACTAGGTCATAAGTCAAATAATAGAAAAACCTTGTGTAATCACTAGAGGTCACAATATTGGCATAATCTGTATAAAACGTGGTCACAATGATCATCTCAACAAAATCTTGGTCAAGTTCGACAGGTGAGCGACCTAGGGCCCTTTGGGCCCTCCTGTTTTGTTAGTAGTATGTACATGTATTTCATTTAAACACTGATGCATTTATATTGTGATCAGAATGTTGAAATATAAATAAAAAAATGAATAACTACATTTACAATGTATGTGTGTTCAAATAGTATGTTAAAACCATATATTATTCAAAGTGCAGTAAAAATATTAAGTTTAAGAGAAATCAAATAAGAGCATGTCACTGCGATGGCTTTGAAGACAGCCAGCAGCCGCCTCATAAGGTTGGAACAATCAACAAAGTCTGAAATGCATGTCTCTTTGCAGATGATTTTAATTTATTGGTCTCAATGACTAAATGAGTATTTGGTACAACTATACAGGCATATATACGTTTGTACGAGGGATGATCCAGAATTACGTGGACTTTTGCTCTTACTCGAAAACTGTTATACTTGCATTTACAAATCTATGGACAATCTAATATTGATACTTACTGCACAAGTATACAAAATTCCATGTGTATATGATAATAAATAACGTAAATACAGTGTCTGTTAGAGGGTGTGGTTATGAATCGCGGGACAGCTCAGAAAGGACGTACGAAGTCGCCTTCACGCCCGTATCATTCCATGATGCTTTTGAACTGAGTTAATCAACTGTCCTTTATTTTCCTAACCCAGTATGCTCTTATTGTATGCACATCTAATCGTCCTGTCAATATTTAACTAATTGTACCGTTATCAATGTAGCAACGATAAATGTCGCATCAACGCTAAATTTCGCAACTGACGCTAAATGTCGCAAGGCTGACGCTAAATGTCGCAACTGACGCTAAATGTCGCAATCCCCCTGACGCTTAATGTCGTATTTGTGACGTTAAGTGTCGCAACAAATTGGACTGACGTGAAATGTCGCAACATCAACGCTAAATGTCGCAATCCTATATAAACACTCTTTTGTAGTATTACTGTTATGATTTATTAAGTTATTTCGAAGGCTTAATATTTTTTTATGTTTTAAATTGCTTAGAATACCTGTAGGTGCATTTTTATTTAACCACCAAATATCGACGTTTTCATTGGCTCAATATGTAGGTTAAATTCTAGCATCTAGTAATGAACTATCCCATATCCCATCGAATTTCGAGAGATCGGGGCTCGCTCACAGACCCCGTCATACCAAACAGAGAATGGAGAAAATGTCAGCATAAACATTGAGCATTGGAGCTAGCATAAGTCGGACATGAAATAGCATACGCATTTTGACATTTAACACCCTCATGAACGAGGTGTTGATAGTGATCAATAAAGTGGGTGGACCTATTGTGCCGCCGGTAATACTGATTAGTTCGTCTAAGAACGAGTGTGACTCTAGCTAACACGTTGTATATAACACGAACTGTAGGCCATGAAAGCCCGAGGTTCGAAGGTGATTTGAATCCCGGTAGTTTCGTACTGCTAGAACCGGTTATTTAGCCACCAGCTAGTTTAACAAAATTTAAATTGTGAGCCTAGCATATTCATATCTAAGCCAAGTCGTCCGTGTGTTCTGAAAGGGTGTGTCTGATAAGCCCACTTGGCTGGTGACATTACACTAATATACAATTTACTGTAGAGTAAAAAGCTTTACAAACTAATCTACACTTCAATAAAATGATCACTAGAAACATACATACCAGCAATTGCCAAATATCAAGTTCATTTAATATTAATCCTTGCACACTGCATTAAATATTATATTAGTAACTAGCAATTAATATATTAAAGTATATTGCAACATACTGTGCAATGCAACATGATTAAGCATACCAAAATATTGACCAAAATCCCTCTTTAGAATATAACCTACGTTATGAGCCAATGAAAACGCCGAATTTTGGCGGTTAAATGAAAATTTAATCATTACAATTTTCTTCACATACTTGACGTCATGCGTTGGCGCTACTTTCTATCGGCCAATCAGAATGCAGAATGTTATATTCTAAGCCAGTTAGAACATATTAAGTAAATTTTAATGACTAAAAAGGACTCGCTTCGCTTCGCTCCGCTTCGCTCGCTCCGCCCGCTCCGCCCTTTTTAATCATTAAAATTTACCTAATATGTTCTAACTATAACGTAAAAACTAAGCGAATACTATGATTGTCAATGTATGACACACGCAGTCTGGACATTCTTAATACTGATTACGATATCTATAACGACAAGTGTGTCTTGTTTAGCGAGACTGAAACATGCTCTTGTTTATATTGTTACCTTCGGGAGTCCAGAACAAATTGCTTCAATATTTCAAAGAAACAAACTGGTGACAACATGACTTCGATTGTTTCTGGTGATCATTAACATGGAAACACATGCTATCATTTACTGTTACAGACTTGTACCAATCGTGAAAGCTCGGCCAATTCCGTTCGTCTACGGTAAAAAAAGCATAAAGGCCAAGGTGATCAGAATGATACTTGTACTTAGCGTAATGGAAATTCAATTTATATAGCTTGACAGAATTCAAGTATATTTCATAACGTTCCTTCGTCATGTTTAAAATTGTTCGACCTTTAATAATCAAAGCACTGAAAGTACTGCTGTGTGGCGTACTGATGCCATTAAATCCAATATCGAATCCAGGTTGTATCATAATTTTATGTCACAGTTCTGATAAGCCCACCCTTACTCAAACATTTGTGCTGCTAAAGACACCAAGAGAACCAGCAGTTACCTGGAACTTACTTAAGTAACTGCTGAGCATCAATGAAGGGATATTTACAAATACCATTTTTAACGACTTGGAGAATTCGACCAGTGTCAAGATAACTGACTGTTTATTCTCCGTATGACCACGCATGTTAATTAAATGACACCCTATATTACCGTATGTAAAAGGGGTAAACATGGCGTCGCTCCCACATATCGATCGGCCGATTTATGCTTTAAAAACAAGTTTTACATTTTATAAAACCTTTAAGTATTAGCTTTTAAAACAAGCTTTAACGAACAAAATCGATCGAATATTAAATTAATAATTGATGATTTTCGACCGTTTATTTGGTATAAAACGGGATATTTTAAACTTACTTTTACGCGGAACGGATTCTTACTCGTCGCCGTGGATTAACTAATTAGGGTATCGTGTTGAATGTTGTCTAAAAGAGAGACATATATCTCTGCTTCATTACAAGCTTTAAATATTCAAAATCGGATAATAGATACGAAAATTATGAGGTCTTATATAAAGCACGGTAGAAATTGACTAGTGCGTTTAACGCTTACCGCGATAACATCGTTAATCGGCCGATCGATATGTACGTAGAACTATTTCAGTTCCCCCCACCAGCTATATATAGCATCAATGTTTGTATACAACATAATTAGGTCATCGTCTGCAATGTGCAGCGGCGGAGTGATTTACATACGTTACAGTATACGATTGAAAACCGTGGGAACTATTTGATTCCCGCCACCAGTGAGAACATTCGTTGGTAGTAAAAATATAGTCCGTTGCGGAATGATTTGCTATAAAAATCCTCTAAAAATAAAAGTCTGATAATATTGTTGGTCTTAATATAAGTAAATGTTGGTAATGTAAACAAATCAGGTCCAATGATACGTGTAACCTGTGTTGCATGCTTGTAATATTGTTCAAATCATAGAACTATTTATTTGCCGAGGCCTAATGCGTTAAATTGGTCGTAAGCTGAAAAGTGGTAATATCATTGTGTGGCGTTTACGCCACACAAAAACTGGCGAAGGTTACCAACAGTCCTTGTCGAAGTGTGATCAGTAGATTGTGTTAAACTTTACTTTTAGATTCAATGCGTTCTACAACTTATATTAATCACTGTTCGACACCTCATAATTGGTGATATCAATCGTTAAGAAGATGTGAGCGAATAGAAACCAGTTTCCCCACTCGTAAATACTGAGCGCAAGACAATGTGTTTATTGTTGTCTTACTAACTCATAGTGAAAACACGTCAGCCTCCCTATTCATTGCCGAGGTGCTAGTTCTGATACCTTTATTGTGATGGAATCTCAGCGTTGTTTTGAGAAAAATGGATAATTTTTGATAACCTTCTCTTTCTCAAGCCTTTGACAACTGCCTTGTATGATTTTATGTTATCTGTGCTCGGCTGATTAAGTTGAGAGCTGCATTCCCTGTCCGACTTGATATTATCTGATTTCTATGTGTGCTGGACACAGAGATAGCCATATTTGAAGTGAGTGGTGTATGAAGGTTGCGGAAGGAAAACCGATGGGGATAGCACGCGTGGTACATTTGTATTAGCAGGCAATTTGTAACAGTGGTCTATGTTCACAGGTGGTCTTTACACAACTATGACTGTAGTTCTTATCCTGGGTTATTAAAAATGTCAGTTTCGTAGTTAAAACAATACCTTTGAAGTAATGTGTGTGCTTCGTTATCCTAAGATTGCTTGTATGTTTCTTTCAGGAATTTAAATTCTATCCATACAATAGCATAGCAGTTGATACATCCATACTCACTATGTATAGTCAGTTTAATTAGGTCTGTCACTTGTATACAAACATTACAATATCATAGCATTGTGTTTTTATTGTTTTAAACATTTCAATTTGAGAGAAAGGCAGTGAAAACCAATACGTTATTCACTAAGCGACATACCAATACACATAATGTATATTAAAAGAATACATTAATAAAAGAAATTGCGATGTTTATAAACACAATGTTATGTAAATAAGTCACCGACCCAATCAATCGATTTATATTAATAGATATATTTGTAAATAATTTGACGCACCGATGTAACGTAATGTTGACAACGATATATGTGATGCATTTATGTTTTATATTCTGAATGGCAGCAAATAGATGCAGTATAACTCTAACGCAATAAATTGCTGTACAAAAACAAACACAAATTGCCAATACTTTTGTTATGGATTAAAATCAAGGACCGTAACATTTGCCTATGAAAGCATTCAAACATTTGGCACAAGATATAAAGTTTGCATGCTCCTAAATATTCAGAAACGATAAATATAGCGGATTTTGTGTTTGTTTTTGTATTGCAATATATCGCGTTGAAGTTATAGTTTGTCAGCGAAAATTTTGTGTGTCAAAGACATTAACTAGAATGTAGCTCGACAAGGATAACACTAGCATTGTTTAAACATGGATAATGTAAACACTGCATGGTTGGATGACCGCTTGTTATCAGTGTCGATATCGGAAATGCATTAATATAATTTGTCACTTATACACTCGGCAAAACTTTTAAGTACACACGTCGTTTTATCGTTATAACTTTTTTATTTTATTTTATTTTTGCATGAAATTTTGTGTACATGGTATTGACTGTCAAAGGACTGGGTAAATAAACTTTTTTCTACAAAATTAAATACAGCGGTTCATTGAAACATGAAACGTCAAAAACCGTAAAATGGCCGTGAAATTGACGCGTATTTGCAAATTATTTTTATGTAAGGTAAATTTGAATTTTAGATTTATTGTCAAATTAAAAAAAACACAAAATAATTCGATTTTTCAAACAACAACATGGTGTTTTTTTACTTTTAAAAATATTTTTTATTGTTATGGTCAAGGGGAGTTAACCATGTTCCAAATTTCATTTTTTATCAGAAATTGATATTTTTAAACCTAAAGTGTGCTTGTCCCTATCATTGTTTTCTTTATTACTGTGTCCGTGATAGAAACATTGACTTGAAACCGTACTGTATCAGCGCAGCGGGGCCATATGTGCATTAGCTACCTGACAATCGCCTGATGAACACACGGCATTATTGTGTGTTTTTTAGATTCTGCTGTTGGCATCATTAGTTTATTCTGCTTGTGACAATTTAAATCAGATGTTAAAAACATCGATTGTATTGTAACTCTACATATCCAATTTACATATGTTGAAATTTTCAGCACGATCATGCACGCATTGACGGAGCTATGGGCAAATAAACAAGTGTGTACTTATAAGTTTTGCCGAGTGTATTTGTAAACAAAGGCTATTGTTATCGTTGGGGGCTATATATATCCAAAGTGTTTATTGTTTAGTTATTGTGCATATTCGATATCAATGCTAACTAGTACTGCATTTGTGCTACATCTTGTCAGAAGTGTTCAGTCTGCAGCCAGCTGCAGTCCAAAACACACACACATCTGTGTCCTATGAGGGTTTGTAAAAGTTTTGAAAAGAGTGTGTCTTCTATTGTCGACACACGCCATTTAGACTAACGAACGAAGAGTGGTCTTCATAACACACCTTGTCATTCTATGACAGGCGAGCTTAAACGTGACTGGTGAGTTACTTCCCTTGAAACCCTGTACTCGTATAAATGTTCTCACAATAACAACACAATAGTACGTATGCCTATACATAACTTTATTTCAAAAGCAAACAAACATACAATACACCAAAACTCAAAAAGAGTTTCTATGTAAGGCAATACAAATGGATCCTCTTCTCTGAAAACCTGAAAATAGAGTAAGAAACATAAACTAGAATCAAACAATTTGACTACTGTCACAGTATATTTACGGGGTGTTTCAAACATATATATAATAAAAGGCAGGCATTTGAACCAACCAGTGTACCTGTACTTAAACCTTACCAGTACTAACTTAGCCTTTCACAAGTAAACAACAACTTCTCACAATATGCAGTCTAGTTCCATTGTACAAATGCATTATGCAAAATGTGAGGTATAATCCTATACAATGGTATTGTATGATCCATGTTGGAGAGTCATGTGATACCACATCATTGACAAATGAAACAATTTTTTGCATCAAGAATTCAGTTGGAAGTCATATAGCTAGATTAGTAGAGCAGAACTACGAGTAGTTGCGCAATAGACTCTAGATATTGCGATTATTGCCGATATTTGACCAATAGGCGCTTGAAATTTTTATTTTAGTTCAATTATTTATTACCCAACGTACTATCCCGTTGGACCAAATAGTACCATATATGAAGTGCTTAAGGATTTCACACACTAATGGACACTTTTGAAAATGTATTCAATCATTATCCCATTTAATTATACATCATATTTGACACTTGTTTGCAAAATTTGAAGAGATTTCACCGTCAGTTAAGGAAAATATTCACGATTTCGTATTGTTGGGGATCCGTCCAGAGTAGGCCTTTAGGTTTACCATACCAAGCTTTAGAAAAGAAACAAAATACACTTGCAATTTTTCATTTTCAATTTATTTGTTGATTAAAACAATTGAACAGACATTATATTAAACAAAAATGGTAAGTTTGTGGTATTTCTACGAAACAAACAAAAAATAATTGCGAAAATATTTCCTACCCCCCCCCCTAAAATGCTGTTTTTCTGACAAAAAAATATAAGTGTTCTCATGCTTTAAGTTAATTCTGTATTTCTTTCTAGGGGCCACTAGGTAATTATTACATTAAAATTATGTACACTATTTTGGCAAACATATATAAAAAAATTGAAAACTTTCACCGTCTAGTTTTGGAATAAAATACGAATGAAATATGGAAGGTGATCAGGAGCACCGTGCCAAAACGTCACACCTTACACTACTGTGCATGCATGCTGTGCCTGAAGTTGTAATACCTATCTAAGAACTTCATGCTTTAGGTAAAAGACAATGAATAGGTGCTAGAACCTCTTTACTAGCTTTACAAAATAATTAAATTAGAAAATGAATCACATATAAACTAACACGTGTCGTCATGGAAACCATATCATGCAGTTACTATTTCCAACTCTAATATGTATATTTTTTAGATAAATGCACTTCATTCTACAGAATATTGTGGTATTTTCTGATGTAATACTGCTTATAATCAATTGAGCCCACAAACAATTAAATTTGGTTAATACTAGTGAAGTTGTGTTGCCTAGCAACGTTAGAATAACTTCTTAACCTCTTAAATATAGAGGATATGCAAAGTCTAATTTGCTTCGAAGCACATTTTTTGGAAAATGTTTCTCATTTATAAAAATAATGAGTTTACAAAAACAACAACATTCATAATGTTTTCTATCTTGAAACTGTTACCATGGCAAGAAACACTTTCACCCAAAATGTTGAATAAAGTATATTTTTTTCAAAATTACTGAACATAATTATGCACATATGTATGTGTTCACAGAATGGTCATCATAATGGAAACATGCATATTATAAATTTTGTTTAATTTGGTTGCCATGGTAATATTTTCAAAAAATGACAAAAGAAGTTATGCTTCAGTCCAAATTGAAATTAATGTCTTTTAGTAAACAGATGACTCGGAAAATCTGGTCGGTCATAATAATTGAGTCATATATGATGGCGCCGTCTAAAGTTAATATTTTCCTCATCAACAAACAAGTTAGCTGGATCCTTTCGATTAAAAATATTCCTTTCAGTTATATCTTCAGATGTAAGACAAACTGTTACACTGCTAGACTTAGTTGGAGAAACTCTGACCTGAAATATCAAACAGAATATTTGTAAAAAATTTATAACATTCATTATTGTATAATTAATTGGGCACCATAAATAGTTATTTTGGAATTAGTCAGTTAATAGCATTTTGATAAATAAGTACCATACTATCAATCTGCTCATCTAAAAGACAAATATACTGCTTGTAAAATTGTTAACAGTTTCATCTCAAATAGTTAATTATGACCATATGAACATTAACCCTTTACTCAATATATACCCAGTCTACTCACTTTCATTATATTGTTAATGGTCACCATCTCAAGAGATCATATTAGAAATAATAGACACCAATTACATCATGCATTTTGCATGTAAAGAGGCATATGCATAACAATCTGCATGGAGATGCATCAATTGGAGTACAGGGTTAAAATATATGCATAAATAGTTGTTTCAAGTACCTCAACCCTTGCAGTGGTTTACATGTTTTATCGAAGAAGAGTTTTCACTTTCCATTGTGCGTAGGGTATGGTCAAGTTCAATTCCAGGTCTTTAAGTCACTCCACAGCCAATGTATTAGTGTGACAATATAGCTTGGGATTAAACCCTGTAAATAAATTAAACAACATTTCTACTTTTTCAAATATAAAAATATGACTCAAAGAGAACCACTTCATAAAAAAAGAAGCTCATGTCAAAGGATGTATCACATAAAAACGAAACTCCATACAATAGAGATTGTAAATCTTAAATTACACCATTTTTCATTAATAATTATGAATACATTCTACATCTTTCTCAAGATATCAGTCACTGATAAATAAATCAAGCACATAAGTTGTTGAGTATGCTATTGAAATAATAAAATTGAAAACCCAAATAGTATGGTGAACAATTCATTTGAGCAAACTAACCTGTATCAGAAGTTCTATATTGCCACTTCTACATTAGCATCACAGTTTACCACACATGACTTTTTTAACTGACCTAAAAAAAAACAACATTATTTAGTGAATGATAATTTCAGGTTACATCTGAATTAATTAGAAATTATCCTTCCACAAACATTAAGATTACTGACAGAGATAATACTCAAAGAAGAATATCACATCTCCAACATTGGAGAGCTGGAGTGACCGACTAAACATTTTTGTTCTATGAACAGTATTCTTTGATTGATTAAAAACCATGTTACTATTTTGTAAAGTGTTTTTGAACATACAAGTTCCAGAAAAAGCACTATATAAATATGTTTTTATTAGAATATATTAACTAAATTATTTATTATTTATTATAATAATTCTAATCATGATATAAATACCAAAACAATATTACAGTGCTTAGGATAAATATTAGTTTAAACCACATGAATGGTTCATAAAACCAAAAATTACAACCTGAACACAATATCTTATTCAGATATTGTGTATCCTTATACATCAGTGGATAGTCAAATTCCTAGACTATGAAATCACAGGTGAACTAGAATAACTTATTCAAATTACTGTGTTCATATTCTGAGCTGAAGCATTTATTGTAAGAGAGTTGTTTAATAAAATACCAGCTAAACAAAAAAGCATTTACCTGGACAGTATTCAGGGTGTGTGAAAACATCAATGCTTCATGTACTGTAGTGACCAGTCGAATTAACAAAGACATGTTATTGTTCATGCCAAATAAATTGGTTAAATCATTCCTGTTCTTTCACTTTCACAATAAGCAAGTTGAGCTGAAAAGAACAACAGTTTTATTATCAGTAAAACTTGTAAGGACTCAAGAGGTTCACCCCTAAGTACTAACAAATTAATAATCTACAGGCTGAGTACAGCTATTGAGCTGCTTCATATTCTGAATATACCACCTGGCCATGATTGAGCAATAATAAGCCACTCATTTTTGAAGCTGGAAGTCTAAGGTTTGAATCCAAACAGAAGCATATTTTGATATGGCTGGCCGGTTTCATTATATGACTTATGTAGCAAAATAATGTTATAGCTTGTAGATCTTCGAAATGTTGAGCTAAAAAGTATGTGTCAGGGATGTTTGAGATTTGATCTTGAGACCACTATATATAGGGTGTTAACCACACAGCTAAATATGATAATGTTCATTACATATATTCATTAATACATTTAATATAATTATTATTTTTATGTAAATTAAACAATGTTGGCCTTCTAAGTTATTTTGCTCATGTCCACACAAGGGAGATTTCCTTAGGGATGAAAAAGTAAACACACCCGAGTCGGGCGATAGTTTTGATTAATAAAAGATGTCATTGTAAGTCATTGCACAATGTTTGGCCGGCTGAAGTGATTACATACAACAATCAATGCACAATTCCACAATACAAGAAAACAAAACATCTAGACAGATAGTTGTGTTATACCTTTAATATGGTTTAAACCCTCTTCGAGTATTATTGACTGGTATGTCTATCAAGGACAGACATAAAATCAATGAAGAGAAAGAGACCTGTGTGATATTAGAAATCCGGGGGTGTTGCCATAGCTCCGAAAGGACTCAATGCTTCGTTAAAGTGGCTGGTGTTAGCATTGATACACATGGCTGGTGTTAGCATTGATACACATGAGACTATCTCCGGGTTTCCAACCAGGACCTCTCTAGTTGAGTAGTTCTGTGGAAATAAAGTGCACTGAAAAGTGTCTCAGAAAAGACCAAGTGCCCCCACCGAGATTTGAAGCCAGGGACCACTCGACCACCGTGCCACCCTTATATAGTAATAGCTTGCTTGTCAGTACTGGATGATTGTTATTTTGCCATGGTAAATAAATGGACTGACATGAAAACTTTGGAGAGTTCACTCCCCCCCCCCCCCCCAATAAAACACAACAATAAATATCATTCAAAGCCTGTAATGATTTATAAAGCTAGTGTGGATTTCAGACTAACTTAATAAATAAAATTCATTGTTCTTATCTACCAACAAGACTGGGTGATTTTGTTATAGATCTACGATCCAGCCTTTTTTCATTTTGACAGCTCGTTGAGTCGGATGATGCACTCAAAATTCCATTTATTCTGTCACATAGGCACAGTTTGGCCGACTTTCAAATCACGTACTTACCACAATTCGTAGGTTTGGTTGATTATGGTTCTTCTCGGCCCTTTTTATTATAGCTGACGTAAGCTCCAGCCTCAGAATTCTTTTTCCGCCAAAGTGTCTCGCTCTGTTTGATCGCACGACGGCCATTTTTTACATGTATAATAATCTCTCACACAAAGTAATTTAAACTCCCTGCAGCAGTTTCCTCCCCTTGCAGAGGTGAAAATAAGAGGCCCATCACGACATGTTGGTGTATTTCGTCTAATTTTGCAAGAATGAACGGCGGACTCGTCAATGTCTTGTAGATATTACTTTTTCCGTTAGAGACTGAAATTATCGGAGAATACCGAGCGATGCCGAAGAATGTCGAAGTCTCATAATACAATCGGAATATCTCGGATAATCCCATGACAATCCCATTAGTGTGTGAAATCGTTAAAACGGGGCAGATCACAACATTCTTAGATACATCACGGAAAATTGGTAATAAATTATAAATATGTTTAATATTAAAAAAATCATTACTGGATTAAAAATACTTCCAACCACACACCAGGGTCGAACAGTCTGAATGCATGGATCAGAGAAGCGCGGTGTAATATGAGTATTTTAGCATTAACATATACAATAGTTCCCATATTGGGAATACTGCTTAAATTCGACAAATAGGCTCATGAAAAAGACAATATCACGGCCACCTCACCAGTCTTCCTGGACTATGACAGTTGTAGTTTCGAATATTAAACAATTATTTATTACCAAAAGTCCAGTCCCATTTAGACCAAATAACATCATATATGTGGTGCTTCATTCAGGGCTGAGCACAACAATCTAAGATAACATTTCGTCTAACGGTCTAGGAAAATGGGAATAGATTGTATGTTTAAAGTCAAAACCATCACTGGCTTACCAGTACTCCAATAAAACCTGTGTCGACAGCCTAAACCTATGGCTTAAAGAATAACAAAAGGCAAACTTAACTTGAGCTAACGTCAGTTTGAACCTGGATATCTGCGCTCCTCTTCTCTCAAAGTCTGAAATGATAGAAACTACAATTAACAAGAATCAAGCAATTTGACTTTTACTTTGAATGTTGTTTTCCTGGACTTAAACATAACCAGTACTAACTTTGCCTTCACAAGTAAGCAGCAACTTCTCACGATGTGCAGCCCAAATCCAATGCATTATGCAAAATGCGAGGTGTGACCATATATGATGGTGTTGTATATTTTGGCGCTAAGACATTCATATCCCTGTCCTGGCAAACTTGTTCAAGTGAAATTGGATTGAAGACGCGATTCAAACAAATGTGTCATTTAATCAAAGACAGGAGCAACATAACTAGTCCAGCAAGGACTCAATCCATTATCCTACAAGCCTGGTGAAACTACCACTCCGCCAACATTCCTCGACAGGAAGATACATCGAAAGAAGAACTCATACACTTGCATAAAGAATCTGACAGCAGACTCACTTCCACGATACATCCCAGGCAATGCTTACTTTCATATTAGGCCCCTAAGGTACCTATGAACAATAGCTCACACTGAAGATATACCATGTCCGTTGTACATACCATGTCAGTTGTAATATCTGATGGCAGATTCATGGAAGCAGGCTCTAATTCAATGTATCCACTGGCAAGTTCAGCTAGTTAAGATCGAGATGTCATACTTCAGATTGCCTTCAGAGTAACAATCAATTCCATGTTGGAGAGACATGTGCTACCATATCACTAACAAATGAGACATTCATTTGAATCAGGACTTCAGTCCGATTTCACATAGAGCTAGTTTGGCAGGGCAGAAATATGAGTATTTTAGCATTAACATATACAATACTTCCCATATTAGGATTACTGCTCATATTCGACAAATAGAATCATGAAAAAGGCAATATGACGGCCACCTAACCAGTCTTCCTGGACTATGACAGTTGTAGTTTCGAATATTAAACAAATATTTATTACCAAAAGTCCAGTCCCATTTAGACCAAATAGTATCATATATGTGGTGCTTCATTCAGGGGTGAGCACAACAATCTAAGATAACATTTGGCCTAACGGTTTAGGAAAATGGGTAATAGATTGTATGTTTAAAGTCAAAACCATCACTGGCTTACCAGTACTTCAACGAAAGCAGTATCGTACAGTCTAAATCTTTTCCTGGACTATGACAGTTGTAGTTTCGAAAATTAAACAATTATTTATTACCAAAAGTCCAGTCCCATTTAGACCAAATAGTATCATATATGTGGTGCTTCAATCAGGGCTGAGCACAACAATCTAAGATAACATTTCGTCTAACGGTCTAGGAAAATGGGTAATAGATTATATGTTTAAAGTCAAAACCATCACTGGCTTACCAGTACTCCAATTAAACCTGTGTCGACAGCCTAAACATATGGCTTAACGAATAACAAAAGGCAAACTTAACTTGAGCTAACGTCAGTTTGAACCTGGATATCTGCGCTCCTCTTCTCTCAAAGTCTGAAATGATGGAAACTACAATTAACAAGAATCAAGCAATTTGACTTTTACTTTGAATGTTGTTTTCCTGGAACATAACCAGTACTAACTTTGCCTTCACAAGTAAGCAGCAACTTCTCACGATGTGCAGCCCAAATCCAATGCATTATGCAAAATGCGAGGTGTGTCCATATATGATGGTGTTGTATATTTTGACGCTAAGACATTCATATCCCTGTCCTGGCAAACTTGTTCAAGTGAAATTGGATTGAAGACGCGATTCAAACAAATGTGTCATTTAATCAAAGACAGGAGCAACATAACTAGTCCAGCAAGGACTCAATCCATTATCCTACAAGCCTGGTGAAACTACCACTCCGCCAACATTCCTCGACAGGAAGATACATCGAAAGAAGAACTCATACACTTGCATAAAGAATCTGACAGCAGACTCACTTCCACGATACATCCCAGGCAATGCTTACTTTCATATTAGGCCCCTAAGGTACCTATGAACAATAGCTCACACTGAAGATATACCATGTCCGTTGTACATACCATGTCAGTTGTAATATCTGATGGCAGATTCATGGAAGCAGGCTCTAATTCAATGTATCCACTGGCAAGTTCAGCTAGTTAAGATCGAGATGTCATACTTCAGATTGCCTTCAGAGTAACAATCAATTCCATGTTGGAGAGACATGTGCTACCATATCACTAACAAATGAGACATTCATTTGAATCAGGACTTCAGTCCGATTTCACATAGAGCTAGTTTGGCAGGGCAGAAATATGAGTATTTTAGCATTAACATATACAATACTTCCCATATTAGGATTACTGCTCATATTCGACAAATAGAATCATGAAAAAGGCAATATGACGGCCACCTAACCAGTCTTCCTGGACTATGACAGTTGTAGTTTCGAATATTAAACAAATATTTATTACCAAAAGTCCAGTCCCATTTAGACCAAATAGTATCATATATGTGGTGCTTCATTCAGGGGTGAGCACAACAATCTAAGATAACATTTCGTCTAACGGTCTAGGAAAATGGGAATAGATTGTATGTTTAAAGTCAAAACCATCACTGGCTTACCAGTACTCCAATTAAACCTGTGTCGACAGCTTAAACATATGGCTTAAAGAATAACAAAAGGCAAACTTAACTTGAGCTAACGTCAGTTTGAACCTGGATATCTGCGCTCCTCTTCTCTCAAAGTCTGAAATGATGGAAACTACAATTAACAAGAATCAAGCAATTTGACTTTTACTTTGAATGTTGTTTTCCTGGACTTAAACATAACCAGTACTAACTTTGCCTTCACAAGTAAGCAGCAACTTCTCACGATGTGCAGCCCAAATCCAATGCATTATGCAAAATGCGAGGTGTGACCATATATGATGGTGTTGTATATTTTGACGCTAAGACATTCATATCCCTGTCCTGGCAAACTTGTTCAAGTGAAATTGGATTGAAGACGCGATTCAAACAAATGTGTCATTTAATCAAAGACAGGAGCAACATAACTAGTCCAGCAAGGACTCAATCCATTATCCTACAAGCCTGGTGAAACTACCACTCCGCCAACATTCCTCGACAGGAAGATACATCGAAAGAAGAACTCATACACTTGCATAAAGAATCTGACAGCAGACTCACTTCCACGATACATCCCAGGCAATGCTTACTTTCATATTAGGCCCCTAAGGTACCTATGAACAATAGCTCACACTGAAGATATACCATGTCCGTTGTACATACCATGTCAGTTGTAATATCTGATGGCAGATTCATGGAAGCAGGCTCTAATTCAATGTATCCACTGGCAAGTTCAGCTAGTTAAGATCGAGATGTCATACTTCAGATTGCCTTCAGAGTAACAATCAATTCCATGTTGGAGAGACATGTGCTACCATATCACTAACAAATGAGACATTCATTTGAATCAGGACTTCAGTCCGATTTCACATAGAGCTAGTTTGGCAGAGCAGAAATATGAGTATTTTAGCATTAACATATACAATACTTCCCATATTAGGATTACTGCTCATATTCGACAAATAGAATCATGAAAAAGGCAATATGACGGCCACCTAACCAGTCTTCCTGGACTATGACAGTTGTAGTTTCGAATATTAAACAAATATTTATTACCAAAAGTCCAGTCCCATTTAGACCAAATAGTATCATATATGTGGTGCTTCATTCAGGGGTGAGCACAACAATCTAAGATAACATTTGGCCTAACGGTTTAGGAAAATGGGTAATAGATTGTATGTTTAAAGTCAAAACCATCACTGGCTTACCAGTACTTCAACGAAAGCAGTGTCGAACAGTCTAAATCTTTTCCTGGACTATGACAGTTGTAGTTTCGAAAATTAAACAATTATTTATTACCAAAAGTCCAGTCCCATTTAGACCAAATAGTACCATATATGTGGTGCTTCAATCAGGGGTGAGCACAACAATCTAAGATAACATTTCGTCTAACGGTCTAGGAAAATGGGTAATAGATTGTATGTTTAAAGTCAAAACCATCACTGGCTTACCAGTACTCCAACCAAACCTGTATCGACAGCCTAAACCTATGGTTTTAAGAATAATAAAAGGCAAACTTAACTTGAGCTAATGTCAGTTTGAATCTGGATATCTGCGGTCCTCTTCTCTCAAAGCTTGAAATGATGGAAACTACAATTAACAAGAATCAAGCAATTTGACTTGTTTTCCTGGACTTAAACATAACCTGTACCAATTTTGCCTTTCTCAAGTAAACCGTAACAAGTAATATTTGTGCACTCCAGCTCCAATATATTGATGCCAAATGCGAGGTGTAAACATGTAAAAGTTCATTCTCGTTTGACCAAATGTTTCATATATGGCGTGCTTAAAACAATCTTAGATAAAGTTTCGTCTAACGTTTAAGGAAATAGGGTAAAAATATATGTTTAAAGTCCAAAATTATCAATGGCTTTCCAGTAGTTCCACCACACCAGGTTGCCCTAGCGGTCCAGGCTTATCAGCCGTCTTCAGCAATACCAGGTATACCTTCCCGACAGATACCTATTACTTCTGCCTTCATTTTGTAATGTACGTCGTATTATCACGTCACCATTTTTGAACTAATTTCAAAATACAAGCGGGGCGAACAAACATATGGACAATATCGGTACATGACCAATATTGCTGATGTGGCTTAGTACTTGCTTCATATACTTGTGACATAATCGTCTTGATTAAAACTAATTGGTCCTCTTAAAAAACAATATTTGATTGAAATGCATGCTGTGCTGGCGATACAGAGCTGTACGTACTAAACTCTAAATAATGGTCACACTATACTATGGAAATATCTACGGCCTATAAATGAACATCAATTGTCAACCAGTACTAAGTTGTTCTTCTGCAACCATTCGCATGTGTTGTCAATGCATCGGTGAATATAATCTAGCACTCTATCCACTAAACCGATAGGGTAACGGTATGTTTATAGCACATCAGAGTTAGAGTGTTAGCATGATAAATCTAAATATAACATACAAGATAACCCACCATGTTCTCCTCTGTCTCGTCTACTCTCTTTGTAAAGCCTTGCTCCCCGAATGCAACTGGAAACCAACATAATCCTGGGAGTCCAACATATCTAAACAATCATTGATGTCCGGCTTCACCTGGATACCATGTAAAACACAAGAAGATATATTGCTAACATATACATTATTTATTAAACCAGAACTACCTTACCCTTCCACCAGCAACACGTACTTCATGCCCTCGTGGTGATAGATACCATCGAGCTTTAAATGTCAAGAGTAATTAACATGTATGTACTTCTTTCACAATCGACATAAAATAAACTATAGTAAGCGTATACAAGAATCATCCTGCACTTAGAGATGCGTAAAGTTGATTATATTAGAATTAGAAGGTCGTAAGTACAAAATCAATAGTTTGTGAAAAAAAGAAAAGACTGTATGTAAACTACCCTGTACTAATAGAACAAGAGCTGTCACTGTAAGGGACATATGTCCCCGAAATTCGATGTTGATAGTATACACAAGTACTTTTAGTTATCAAAACGACCAAGTTCATAAAGGGCCATAACTCCTTACACACTGATCCTATAGTTATATAACTTATAATATTAAGTATGACTACCAAGTTACAATACAATATAGCATTGAGCATAAACAAAATATTGAACTTCATTAAATGTCTAAGTTAAAAAGGGTCATAACTCCTTACAAAATCATCCTAGTGTTATGCCCTTTGTCTATAGTGGAGTTCACTAATGACTATCAATAACTATGTCAACGTTCAATGCAATAGCATTGATAGTAAACTCAATATTTAACTGTATTAAAAACCTAAACCAAAATGTCTCAGTCAAAAAGGGCAATAACTCCTTACAAAATCATCATAGAGTTAGCCCCCTTGTCTAGTGGAGTAAGCTTAATGTGCCAAAATATAAGTGTGTCAAGTTTCAATGCAATAACATTTACAGTACACAAAATATTCAAATGTTTTAAAAACTTTTACCAAAATGCCTAAGTTAAAAAGGGCAATAACTCATAACAAGCCCATTCTAGAGTTATGACCAATGTCTAGCATGATTGACTTATGATGATAAATAAGTGTTAAGTTTCAATGCATTAGCATTGATAGTAAACAAACTATTAATCTTTATCAAAAACTTTAACATTGATGCCCGGACAAACGGACGGTTCAATTTTAATATGCCATCCTTCGGGTGCATAAAAAAGTTTTTAAACTCAACATGACCAGTTCCGAATTTCATGAAAATAGGCTCATGAAATGCGCCTTATGATGCAGATTTCAAATATGCATGAGTCTTATAAGGTCGTAGGTAGTACTTAGAAATAACACCGCATTCAAACATATATAGTTTCACGTCTAACTGTTGATACTGGAATTATGTAAGTTTTCTTAAAGTATGTATAGTTACGGGCACCGATAATTACCTTGTCGAGAATGGTAGCTCTCCAATTAATTAATAAATTTCCTTTAATGTTAATGAAAATATAGGTTAATTAATTATCTACACCAATTGTTATGAAAATAACATGCAAGTGAAGTTTCACTTTCTTTCTACAATAGCATACAGTATTGAAAGAACAAGATACAAATAGTTTTATGAATGTACATATTTCAATTTGGCATAAAATTATATTGCAAACTTAAAAAATCAAATTGTTTTCTGACACTGTTTCATTGTGATGACTTCAATTCCAGCTAAGCAAATTAACTTAAATCACACAATACATCACATTACACACATGTACAAAACTTACCAATTTATTCAATTGAAAAGTTGATCAACCACAATCAGTGACAATTACTCTGACTCGCAACAACATCAAACTCTCCAGTGTTCTGTAAAATTATAAGTGAATATCTAAATTAATAGTGCACATTATATCATGATTGTTAAGTTGATTATGTTAATATTGACCAAATCACCAACGGAGCTACCATTCACGAAAGTTTGAAAAGCTTTGACGCGAAACTCCCAACTCGCGAAAACACATTACAATTGCAAATTTAACAAGAGATGTTTGTAAAACACGTATGCCCTCATGGCAGCCCAATAGTCAGAAATGGGAAAGGTCACAGTGACCTTGACCTTTAATCTACTGACCCCAAAATCAATAGGGATCATCTACTATTGATGACCAACTTCCATGTAAAGTTTGAAGATCCTAGGTCACAGCTTTTTTGAGTTATTGAACGGAAACCATTTTATACGACCGACCGACCGACAGACCGACCGACCAACAGACAGACAGACCGACAGACATGTGCAAAGCAATATACCCACTCATCAAAGATAGGGGGGGGGGCATAAATATCAAATATCCACGACGCGATTTAGTACAATAGAGACATACATAAAAGCAATTATCAATCGAAACTTCATGTCAAAATACCGCTTCTTAGTTAGAAATGGTGACCAAACTGCATGAATTGTAGTGATAATTTATCTCGATAATTGCAAGAAATAGACTGGGCGGTTTTCTAAAGTAATATCAATATATAACATTGAATATTTACACACACAAAATTCACAGTTGCGTCTTATTTTTCCAAATTTGATTGAGGATAACGTCGTTGTTTTACGACCGATTTAAAAAAAGATAAATTGCAAAGCATATTAATTTATTCATTGCAACACCATACAAAGCAATTATTAAAAACATATGTTAACTATGAATGGTAATATTCCTTTTTACAAGCGTTACTAAATATAGAATTGTACTCAACCTGATAAAGGCTATCATAAAAATATAGATCTAACGAGCAAAAACAGAAGTGTAGATAATTTTGCTTACGTCATTACTTAGCTGGCATAAATGCACAAAGTTTATCAAATTCCAACATAAAACGTAGGAAAAATCATTCTTGCGTCCTTTCACAATGACACCAGGAACGGTAATGGCATGTGCTCGCGTCCTGCATTTTAGTCTGGGTCCTTGTCCCAAGCTTCATTAACGGCCACCTATTGTAAATTAACTTTAGACGGGAACCACAATGGCCCGAAGCTTTTGCTCATGTTATGTATACATAAAGAGTTTTCGACACAAAGGCAATTTTCACGATATTTACAAGAACATTATCATAACATGTGTTCACCTGTGACACATATCACACCACAAAATCGTGATTTTGAAATTATAGTCTTGTTAAGATATCTAATTCAGGGGCGTAGCTTGGTCAAAATAAATGTATATGCATCCTTATGTACATGTGTATGCATTATTATGTACATGTTGGAGGCATGCTCCCTTCGGAAACCATTCCGAATCTTACTCTATACAAACACCCAAAACACACTGAACAATACCACCAGACTTAGAGAAGCGAACATCGGATTAAGGTAACTTGGGAAGCTGAAATTGAACCAATCAGTGTATAACTATATCAGGAAATATCAAGTCGGCATCAGGTTTTTTAATAAATACCATTATGCTACATTGAAAGTATACATGTATGTAAAGGATATTCATATCAAAAATGAAAAAATATTTTATAAAAGGTGTTTTATTTCCAATTGAAAATTGTCATTTTTTGTGTCAAAATCCTGTAAAATGTACTCACTCAATTTCAGTATAAATCACATTGTTGTGTTCTCCAATTTATTATCCAGGTGATCGACTATAGAATAAAAGTATATCAATTATATTTTTCCATAAATCACTGAATTTTAAACCATGTATAACTTAAAATTCTGTTTTGTATTTAACTTTGTTGAAGGAATTTGTGTAGAAACTTTCTATTCATGGGATTAGTTGCAATCAAAACAATTCATTGCCAAATCCATTGATTTTCACTTTAAAATAATCAGCTGTGTGTAAATCAAATTTGTCAATTCTAGTAATAAAGTGGTCAAACGTTTTTGTGTGGATATCATTAATATAATTTATTAGGGAAATAGTCGAGCACCTGGATAAAAGATTGGAAAACACAACAATGTGATTTATATTAATTTTGAGTAAGTACATTTTACAGGATTTTGACACAAAAAATGACAATTTTCAATTGTAAATAAAACACCTTTTATAAAATATTTTTTCATTTTTTGATATGAATATCCTTTACATAATTATACGAGTATGTATACTTTCAATTTAGCATAATGATTTTTATTAAAAACCTGATGGCGACTTGAAAAAATAAATTATTTTCTGATATGGTTATGCACTGATGGGTTCAATTTCAGCTACCCAATTTACCTTAAATGTGGAGGTCGACTCAATAAATCTTTATTAACGCCGAGCATAGCCTTTATTTGCCAGTCAGCTTTCTGCTGAAATATGACAGGCATATATGTGTGCCTCCACCCGGATTTAAACTCGGGTCGCCAGATTAGACGACAAGCGTGCTTACCACTGAGCTACGGAGGATATTTGATGTTAATTCTCTTAAGCTACATGGGCTGTTCATGAAACACCATTGGTGTGGTATTTTTAATTATCTTTAATATTTGCTATTATCACCGCGTATAAACCAAATCACTGTACGACTTATTGGGATACTGTACAATTCAACTTGTATGACTTATTGTGATTGAAACATCCTGTGTTTTTAATCACTGTACGACATATTGCAAGACTAAACAATTCAACGTGTACTCATTATTGCGATAATCGGAAGTTGAATCGTTTATATACATTTTTATGCAACAACCGATTGCGAATCATCAGCCGATTCAGGTACAATCGCCTATGGCGAATCATCGACCAATTCCTATGCGGCCATTACCACTAATCATTATGTTGCGACCCACAGGAATGGTACCCCGTGATGTTAATCAACCACAATGAACCTCACAAATTAGAATAATGTCACATCAACATCATCCTGTTGATGTCGATGAGAACCCTAACAACTCCCAGGGTGGAGATACGCGTGGACCCGCACGGCAACTGCCAGTACAGCCGGATGTGACTTCTATCGCAGTGAGAATTTCAACGAGTGTTGAGGATACTACAAAGAATGTCTCAGTGTTCAAAAAATGTTTAAAGACCAAATAAACAATTATTTTCTAACACTACCTCGTGATAGAGCCAATGCCATTTTGTAATTTCTTCGGTTTTTTAATCGCTCGTAAACATTTATGCATGGCTCAATTTTCATTATATTTATTTCATTTAATCTATTAATCAATTTACTGAATAACTATAGTAGGTGTTCCTACTTGGAATATTAAAGATGAGAGAGGCTCTGAAAATGGACAGGTACCGATTTACAATTTCAAACGCCGTGTGTACCTAAATCCAATATGGCGGCTAGTTTACGTCAATTATTCATAATTGCAGTAGCATAGAAGTTTGTTAGTGTACCACGACGACCCCTTAGATTTTTAGAAAGAAGATGACACTTCGATCCCTTAAAGACATTTCGACCCTCGTTTTTAAGACACTTCGACCCCTGTTTCATTTTTATATTTTCAACATGATTACTGTTATCTAAATTGTTTATTTGTGATAAAAAGAGACCTGTGGCATTGACACATATATGTAGGATATTTGATTATTCATGCTAATCAAATCACTAATTTAAAACATTTAAATAAAACACTGAAAAAATAGGGGTCAAAGTGGTAAGGGGTAAGTATCACCTAAAATTGATAGGGGTCGAAGTGTCTTGCTACCTTTTTTCTGGATAACCAAATTATGGGGAACTTGCAGCTGCAAGTACGTTTATTCTGACAAATGATGGAAGTTAATTTCTCAAATAACCCCACAAACATACGTATTTTGGATTCCCAAAGACAAAAATCGTACATATTTACATTTTGCCCATCGTATTTTCAAAGTTTGCTACCAGAGATCTAGCACAAGTAGTTAATCGGGGTGTACAAACAAGAAGGTAATACAAAGCACATACATGCACTTTACACAGATATTATGATATACTAACCTTAATTAAAATTGCTGTTTACTGGTATTTTTCTGTACGCTTTGTCTGTTCGTTCCAACTGGACTTTCCGCCAAATTTCGGAAGCACATGCGAAACTATTCAATTGAAATTTTCGTATTTCCGTTTTAAAAAAATTTCGACTCACGACGTCATATAGTCATATTAAAACTTGCTCAAAATTAATATAAATAAATCCAAGATATGGTTAATATAATTAAGTAATCAGATCTCTCTAAAACAAAATTTTCAAATCTTAATATGTAATAATCTAGCGCCACCAAGCGGCCATATTCTACAACACGATACTCAAGGGAACTAATCAGTGAATGTTACTACCGCGCATTATAAACTGTTGTGGTGCATGTTTTAAAACTTCTGTTTGATAAAAAACCAAATTAAACAATCAAACAATGCTATTTAACTAATATTACCACCCTGACCAAAAATCAACGTTAGTAGACGCTGGATTACCGTGTTTTAATGTTGTATTAACGTTGGATTTTGGTTACTGACCAACGAACCAACATACAACCATAATCCAACGTTATATGAGTCATTTAAAAATTCGCAGGTTTTTAGCACACACAGTTCATAAATATTTTTGGTCAAATATAATGGTTTTAATTGTACACCATTATTGACCAAATTGTTCTTGGACATTTATGTATACTTTCCACTCTTAATTAAGATAATATATATAATATAATTTTTTTGAAAACAGTTTTTAATCACTGCAGGCTTATGTGTCGAACCCCTTTTGGTAAACCCCTAATAACTGTTATTGGTTAACGTCAGGCCAGTTTGTTGCGACATTTAGCGTCAGCCTTGCGACATTTCACGTCAAGTGCGTCATTTAGCGTCGATGCGACATTTAACGTTGCTACAACCAGCCCTGCAAGATATTATTTTCCACTAATGTCACGAATGGTTGATTCTGACTAACGTAAGCACCGATCGATCCAGTCAGCGTCGGGTTTTACCTCTACCCGCATGGCTTTGCACATCGCCCAGGCCTTTTTAAAAACGTTTATGTCATTTAAACAAGTGGCTGTGATACAATATGTCTAATACTTGATTTCTCAAACATTTCTTTCGTGTGCGTTGCGGTTTTTCCTAGCTGTACAAATAATTACATGGTAATCCGAGAGGAAATTGATGTAGATAATTCTAACACAACAAGGAGTTTCAGCTATATACACACGGAAGAAATCAAGCTCTGTTAAAATACAGACACAACACATTCAACAACGGCTGAATAACTTCAAACTGCAAATAAGCTTCCGAGGAAGAAAAAAGTGATCTGGTTGCTATGTCTTGATGTGTTGTCAAATGCGGAATATTGGCTATGTTAGAAACGAAATAATGAATGTACCTGTGATTTATTTATAATAAAGCACATACACTTGTTCCAGTGCGACCATTTAATCACTCGTGCTACGTACTCGTGATTTAATTACTAGGCATCCGATCTCGTGACTTTGCATAATTCTACGATAAAACATAGGTACGTATTCATTATTGCTTAAACAATACAGACATGAAAAGAAGTTTGCTTGCTATGCAACAAGTTGGGTCGCCAAGCCAATGCTTGCTGACAGATTAAGCCAACCATAGTACAAGATATCAAGATTATATAGTCATGTTTAGTAAAGAGCGCTTTCAAAGATGGAAGGCTGAAGTTAGCAAACAGAGAGTGAATTCCATCTTTTGCTGGAACTTGTACAATTAATTTGTAACTGAATAAAAGAAACAGTTAATTACAATAGTGATTCGTAGGAGACACATAAGTCACAGTACTAACAGAAGCCACAGTACTAACAGAAGTCACAGTACTAACAGAAGTCACAGTACTTACAGTAGTCACAGTAATAACATTAGTCACAGTACTAACAGAGGACACAGTACGAACAGAAGTCACAGTACTAACAGAAGTCACAGTACTTACAGTAGTCACAGTACTAACATAAGTCTCAGTACTAACAGAAGTCACAGTACTAACAGAAGTCACAGTACTTACAGTAGTCACAGTACTAACATAAGTCACAGTACTAACAGAAGTCACAGTACTAACAGAAGTCACAGTACTTACAGTAGTCACAGTACTAACAGAAGTCACAGTACTAACAGAAGTCACAGTACTTACAGTAGTCACAGTACTAACATAAGTCACAGTACGAACAGAAGTCACAGTACTAACAGAAGTCACAGTACTTACAGTAGTCACAGTACTAACAGAAGTCTCAGTACTAACATAAGTCACAGTACGAACAGAAGTCACAGTACTAACAGAAGTCACAGTACTTACAGTAGTCACAGTACTAACATAAGTCACAGTACGAACAGAAGTCACAGTACTAACAGAAGTCTCAGTACTAACAGAAGTCACAGTACTTACAGTAGTCACAGTACTAACAGAAGTCACAGTACTAACAGAAGTCACAGTACTTACAGTAGTCACAGTACTAACATAAGTCACAGTACGAACAGAAGTCACAGTACTAACAGAAGTCACAGTACTTACAGTAGTCACAGTACTAACAGAAGTCTCAGTACTAACATAAGTCACAGTACGAACAGAAGTCACAGTACTAACAGAAGTCACAGTACTTACAGTAGTCACAGTACTAACATAAGTCACAGTACGAACAGAAGTCACAGTACTAACAGAAGTCTCAGTACTAACAGAAGTCTCAGTACTAACAGAAGTCTCAGTACTAACAGAAGTCACAGTACGAACAGAAGTCACAGTACTAACAGAAGTCACAGTACTTACAATAGTCACAGTACTAACAGTAGTCTCAGTACTAACAGAAGTCACAGTACTAACAGAAGTCTCAGTACTAACAGAAGTCTCAGTACTAACAGAAGTCTCAGTACTAACAGAAGTCACAGTACTAACAGACGTCACAGTACTAACAGAAGTAACAGTTGTAATGTTATTATAAATTGAGTCCATGTACCACAAGTGTGGGGTATAAAGAAGCTAAGAACACAAGCGTGATTTCAATGCAACTTTAATAAAGGAACTGAATCATTGGCGGGAAAACATGCAATGTATAGTAGATGCTGACCAGTGTAGCGAAGCATGATGCGATGGAATTTTACCAGAGTTCATTCAGATAACATAGTGTGGTTACTATGGTTACAACAGTACTAACAGAAGTCTCAGTACTAACAGAAGTCTCAGTACTAACAGAAGTCTCAGTACTAACAGAAGTCACAGTACTAAGAGAAATGTGTTATGAACAATATATGTTAGGAGGAAACAAACACTAGTATTTAGGTAAACCGATAACAATTAAAACAGTAACTGATATTTACTTTCGATAGAGAAAAAAACCAATGATACCTTAGCTTATAACTATTGATAGACAAACCGTATTACACTAAAAAAATTGTAACAATGGTGTCTAAAGAGCTTATACATATATGACTGTGATTAAGTAATTGGATTGGAAAAACATATACCAGCGTTTTTAGACAAACACAATGCTAAGTGCCTCTGGCGTCTGTATTAATATGCAGAAAGAGGAATGTGAATTATCATAATCTTTACAATGATTACCATGTACTATTCCTTTGGAAGGGTATGAATTTACTAGCAATAGCCACACACGTCAATTATTTACCGAAAAATAAACGCAGTGATTCACTTTTAACGCATTTAAACTCGTCCCCAAATTTAATAAACACGATGAACCACAGTTGCATGTTTTAAGTTCTTGTCTCAAACCGGGTAGCAGACCTTTATTGGAAACAGAAACGATGAGAGGCGCAGATATTCATGATGTGGAAGTCACCACAAAGGGAAAACTCAAAGTGCACTAAAAAACAAGGTGTTTCAGAATATGAACTTGCAGTTTACTGCAGTTAAATGAAGTGTCCCGAATATCTCGCCTAATTTGCGTACACACAAAGAGGTAGCTCTTTAACAGTTTCCTCGGTGTGATTCTAGATTCACAAATAAAATCCAGGCATATACTCACAAGTGCCAGGACCTGATCTCCCTAAGCATCTCAATCTGAGCAAAATCTTATCTCAAATATTGGCATGTTTCTTTATGTTAATTTCCATGCCAGGCTGGACTCAACATTAGCATCACTAAACAGAAATGTTATTCTGAGTATATTACAGTAAACTTTCATGAGCTGAAACATTAGATTTATCTCTAATTCCGACATTTTTAGCAAAATCGCAATTTCAGTTGAGATTTCTACTTGATATGCTTCGGGGGGTCGGGACCTGACCTACCGTGTCTTGTTGAACTATGACAGGTGTCTAGTGTCAGACATACCGTTTCATTCCTCTTATAGAGCTACACCAGTGTCGAGGGTCAATATAAGTCATACATTCTACAATTTGCTAATGTAAATAAAGAGCAGGGAGGTCGACGTAACGGTTCAGTGTTAAATACTAGAGCAAAGATAAGACCTTGTTGATGACCTATTAATTGATATGTGAATGTGTTACAACGAGGAAAGATGCATCGCATTTTGATTTTACTTTTTTCATGCATTTCGGCAATACATGGTAAGTGTAAAGTTTAATAAAATGTTAGGACTATGTTACCATTGACGCTTAAGTGGAATGAACTGGGTATTCGAATTACTCGAGTCACGATCAGTTAGTGGCGGATCATTTTCTCGTCCGGCAGTGAGTTGGGCATTGTGCCTTGTATGTTTTTTGTTTTGTTTTATGTACTCGGTTGGTTCTTTTGAGCATTGTGTCTTGTATGTTTTTAATGTTTTCTGTGCTCGGCTTGTTAAGTTGAGTTCTGCCTTCCCTATCTGACTTAATATTATTTTTTGGCATCATATGGTATCATGTTATGCTGGCGGTTTGTAATCATGGAGATTTGAAACATATTAAGACAGATCCGTGTAACGGTATACAACACAACAACATCCTAACATTTGTTATACTTCGACTGTGAATTGAACGCAGTAGCATGTGTTCAATACTAGTACAAAATGTGTTACAATAGGTTTTGATTGACATAATTGACCTGAAATATTTAAATATTCCATAATTAGTCTGTGTAATCTCTATTCTATGGCCTTCTTTCGTTTATCACCGGTTGGTATTTTTAGCTGCTCCATATTATGATTGAATTATTATAACAGCGAACCATGATGTATATCTTGCCCACCAGGTCAAATTTGTTTACCCAGAAATATACATTCTAGAAGTATTAACAAACCTGAAAATCAGCGCGGTTACACTGTAAAAAGATTAATATTGCTAAATATGGATTGTCCTTGTGATGTGAGGCCACCCTTTTCCTTCGTTCTTGCTTGCTTACGCGGAATTTGTTTGACTGACTGAGGCGGCAGGCTGATGGAGAGGGATGTCGTGTTTGGCTGACTGAAGGGACAGGCTGACGGAGTGGGATGCCGTGTTTGACTGACTGAAGGGGCAGGCTGACGGAGTGGGATGTCGTGTTTGGCTGACTGAAGGGGCAGGCTGACGGAGTGGGATGTCGTGTTTGACTGACTGAGGCGGCAGGCTGACGAAGTGGGATGTCGTGTTTTAAAGCTGTTCTGTCCTTCGTGCTCTGCTGTTTCTGTTGAGTGCTGCCTTCCCTGTCTGATTGATTATTATCTTTCTTCAGCCGGTGAAAAGAGCCATCATATGTTGTTTTTTAACACATTTCGGTCATTTTTTACAGCTGACTTTGACCCCTGTACGGACCAATCAGTACGCGTTATTGATGAACCAAGAAGAAAAGTGGGCAACAAAGACACGGGTTCAAACCTTCTATGTGATCGTGTTTTAACAAGCGATTGGTACCGGTTTCACAATGCGGAGATACCATTCAACAAGTGTATCAGACAATATGATTGCGGTACACATGTTCCATTATGGATACAAGGCCAATATCCAGCAGTAAGTAAATCTGCTGTGGAATTTAATATTGATCTTACTTAACTTAAGGATAAGGACAACCAATCAGAGCACATCATATTGAACTCTTGGTCAGTAATAGGTGATATGATTGGCTATCCTTACTCTCCAATTAAATAAGATCATATTGAATATCACCCCTGATCTATTGCTTAAGTTATATGCGTTATTTCTGAACAGTGTTGATAAAGTGCTCAGAATACTGTATAATGATTTTTCCTAAATCTCTGCAAAATATCTGCATAATTGTTATACAAATACATATACATTCATTTCTAAGATGTGTAGCAAATAAAGAGAAATCAAATCTTGCTCGACGTAAAATCCGGTTGTTGTTTCCACTTTTGATTCCATTCGTCAGTGTTTGTCAAGGACTGTCAGCTATTAAATTTTGCCTTGACTAAAAGCTTACATCGTCCCTATATATCCGAGATTTGATTCGCTTAAGTTTACGAAGTATTGCGATGCATATTTTATTGTCAAAATGACTCCATGATTGTAAGAATGTTCTGAATGATTATTTTGTGACAACGATTTTAATAGTTTGATTTTAATACGCTAAGCCAATTAAAACAACATAAAAACTAGCATAACCGCCCATACAGCGTTTTACGCCATCGAAAGTTAAAATCAAAATTTGAATGATGAATTATATTGTATGACGGTAAATTTAAGCATGCTTTTAATACATTGTGGTGTTTTTGTTCACCCACAGCCTTATATAGATGAGTTATATAATACCATAAATTATGAAAAACAAAATGCACCTTCGTAACTGTCTGCTCAATTTCCCATCAAATGGACCTTTATATTAAAATATAAATACCAAAAAAATGTTTTTTCTTATAACTCTTTATCAATGACACATTTACCTGTGGGTTCGACTTTTCAGGAGAAGACTTAATAGGGAAAATCAATAAACATAAAAAAAAATTTCCGATCGTATTGGAGGTGGTCATGTGGTGTAATTCGGTTATTTAGGGGAACATCTAGAAATGCTCCACATGTGTGTGATGTAACATAATCGTGTTCCTGTCACAAAGCTTACTACATAAGCTATAACTGGTGTAATCATAGGTACGGGGAACCAGACTTGGTGTAAAATCATAAACGTAGGCGATATTCTTTATATTTGATTACAGGTGTCGGGTGATGCTGTTCTGTTAACAGCATGTGGAGATTTAGACCCTAACGACGCGGATTGTTGTGACTATAATATATCAGTGGCAGCTAGAAATTGTGGGACCTATTTGGTCTACTATCTACAGCCAACTGAAGGATGCTCGATGTCATATTGTGCAGGTATTATAATTGTAATTATACCACATTTATACTCAAATTAGTTACTGAACACTTTCCATCCAAGTATTTGTTATTACATCTATATATGAAACTACATGTACGCTATTGACGTTTTGGTGGTTCCGCAAATATTGGCGGCCATCTTGGACGCCATCATAAATGTTACCCCTTTCCCCTCATCATTGACGACTTTTCTGTAGTTAAGGATGTAATTGCCTTTCTGTAAATCACAAACATGTTTCTGTTCAGTTGATTTTTCCCTGAATGCTATTTTGACGAGACTAAATTATAATACTTTATACAACACACTGACGCGCATTATTTTGTTTGTGTTTGACTTATATTATAACTAAAATGCATATAAAGGGAAATAACGCTATCATTGATAGTGTGATCAATGGTTTCAATTTGGTACACACAATATATTGACATTGGCAAAAGCGAATTTTGTGAAGTTTTGTTGGTTTCCAGCTTATTTTAGAACCTGGGATCTTGTTTTTGCATGTAGATAAAACATCTTTCTATTGAACAGAAAAAAGGATTCTGTCGATATCTTATTTTTATTTGTGTGTACAAACCTCTATCGATGTATATGTAGCGTTATTTCCCTCACGATAATTTTCTTCTCAATGTTTGTTTGTCACGATATTTTATTTTGTTGCCATAGTTGTGGTATTTTCTTTAAGGTGGCGTGTGAGCTGACGGCTTCGAGTGCGGTCTCGGGTTCGACATCAGGCCGTGCCAAACATAATACGTAAAGCCTAGGTCCCACTGAGGAATTCCATATCGGCGATGTTTTTCCGATTTCTTCCGATACCACCCGATTCATCACAATTCCTTCCGATATCACAAACTGTCTCATGACTACCCCAAAGCTTCCCCTAGACCATAATGAACCTGTTCCCGATGTCATGAAAGCTCATTAATCGAAATCGGGAGTACATCGCGGCGGCACAAAAATGCTTAGTGGGACCTAGGCTTTAAATATTGTACTTGTTAGTTCCTGGTAAATGCTGATTCGCCCGATCGCGGGAGAATGTGACTGGATAGTCTCAATATGACTGAAAAAATGTTGACAAGTGGAAACCTAAAAGTGCATTGCAATTAAAAACACAAATTGATGCGGGAGTTATATGTGAAAAGAGACAATGTAGGTGGATCGATTATAGCATACCGAACAAACTCATATGTATATATATCCTGTGTTTCATTTCTTGTAGATACACCACCACAGTGTACTGGTCAACAATACTCTCAGAATGGACATCCACCATGTGTCGGTAAGATAGTTATATACAATGTAATACTGGATGGGTGATTATGACAGAAAGTAAATACGTATTACGATTTGTTTAACTCAAAATCATGGACATTTAACATTATCAAGATATCAGGAAAGGTAAAAATGCATTTGAAAGTGCTTTCAAATAATGTGCTGGCAATGAGATAAATGTATGGATTTTGACTAACCATGATAGCCTTTGGTTATTGACAGAAAACAGTCAAATCTGCATTTGAGACCGCCTTCAAACAATTACCACTAGATCTACATTGTAAAAAAGCTTGTCATTGAAAGACCACGAGTTTATCTGTCAACGGGACATTTTATTGATTCTTAATCTGTATCGAGAGACCACCTGTTTTGCAGTTCCCGCAGATTGTCTTTATTAACATGTTTAACTGTACAGATATTTACATTAATTATTCTAACACAGATGCCTATCCTATAATGACTGGTCACCCGAAGCTAAGCAACCCTGTACTTATGACAAACGATTTCGAGTTCCAATGTAGCGTACCATACCCGCACAATAGCTCGGACGGTACATTTGATGTCACGTGGAAATCTGACGATCGAATTCTATCACAGTGGTCACAAACGTTGTCAGGACAACAAAGAGTGGCAAGTTTACCCGGTGAAGCTCTTCAAGGACATCTCAACAGTACAGTGACGTGTTCGGTGACGTCATATTATACTGACAAGCATACCGGTGGGTTACAAAGCCCAGCACTAACTAGTAACGGATATTGGGTCGGCGTAAAGGTAAGCGTGTAAAATAAATATAATATCATCCACATTGCAACACCCATAATGATATGTGTTTAAAATATACTTGTAGATACATTTGGATATAGACAAACTAACTTACACATTCCATGAAATGCGCCGCGATATTCTGATTGCTGCACAAATACATAATCGTATTATGTCCAAATTGCTACATTTCATTAAAACTAGATTTGTTGACAATTTAAAGAAACCAACGCCACCAACGCAGAATTACGCCAATATAACACAGTTACTTAGATCTATATACGAGTACTTTAATGGATGGGTATACAAAATGATATCAGGGTATTTAACTATTTTAGTACACAGACGCCATGGGTTACGTGAACCAGAAATCACCAACCACGACGCTAACACTGACGTCAACAATTCCTATCGTATGCCGTCAACCTGGACCGTCAGACTGCAATCTGACACTAGCTATAACAACAGACAATGGTTTGTATTAGGATATATTAATTTGAATAATGGAAATTAGATTGATCATGTCCAGAAAAAACCCCTGTTTAAAACAATATCTCCCTTTATATCATAAATATTATATTATTGCCTCATAACTAAGTTTACACGTTATTTTGATAAGTTCTAGAATACGTTGGTATAATGCGATGGACACTAAATCCCTAACCACATGAACTATATCATATATGATGCTGTTGTTTGACCAGGTAACATATCTCCGAGTACATGCATGGTGACACTGAAGCATACAGACTGGAATCCACTTACAAATAACGCGCAAACGTCATACACCGTCAGCCTGGTACCCAATATTCCAGTAACAGCAGCTGGACACGTACATGTTATAACAAACCAAGTTTTACTACCTGGAAAAGAGTGGATTGGAGTGACGATTTCAAATTACACGGTTAGTGAAATATTAATTATAGTTCTGTTATATTTTGGAGGTTTTTGTAATGTAATTTGCTTTGATTATAATTATATAATATTAGTCGTTCTGATTTTAGTGGAATACGAAATACCATCATCGCTGTGGGTTATTCGGTAGGGACTTAACTCACAAATATACCCCCTAGATTAAGGATGCTGGATCGGTTTAATGCGCATGCGTCATTTGTCATAGTACGTTATGTGCCTTATAAATGTAAAAAAGTGTCAAAATAATCTTAAATAAATCAAGTTGAACAGTTTTGATAAGTATTATGCAATAAAATTAGAAAATACTAATCGAAATGACGGTTTCCATTCCGAGAAAAATATTACATTACAAAATAGGTGGGTGGGGTAAAAAAATAAAAATATTGCTATTTATGCCAAATGACTTTTTTGGGAGTCAGGTTCGTTTGGTAATGTTTGTTTATTGTGTGTTGATGTGTTTTCGCGATATTTACATGTTCAATAAATTTTATTTTAAGCGATTTCATTGATTTTCTCAGCATTTTAGCCACATTTAACCAAAATAAAAACAAAAATTGCGAAAAAGAAACCTCGGTGACATATATACTTTATTGCATAATTTTGAAGATCTATGTCACAAGACTTATTTAACAAAATATTAAAAAAAGTTTAAGTTGGGAAAAAAAGTTATTAGGATTTTACCTGGGTGCTATTTTGCTGCATTAAATATAAAGTGGGTGTGGTAAAAGAGCAATATATATTAGACCAAAATTAAATATACCATTTTTGGTCTCTTGATCATGCATAACAATGTGTACCCAAACTATATTGAAAAATGTTTTATTATTTAGATCACAGACATCAAATAAAAATGTCAAATTTGAACACCACCATCAATTTACCAATTTCCATGGAATTATAAAAATAATTCATACACACTTCAATCAGGGCCGATTACCCGAAAAACGAGTTCCGTGACCTAGTGTTTTTTCATCATAGTTTGTGTCAGTATAGATTTTTTTACTTCCTGACAAAATTTGAGCAAATTCTGAAGGTGGGATCCTAAGCGCTCCAACATCCTTAAATTAAGTAGTTTTATTCTAACTTTTCTGTATTTGACATTTTAACTTCTGAGATAAGAAAAACTAATATCACAAGGAATTGTCTCAATTGTTTCAACAAATCAACTGACTCATATGATCACAGTATTAATGACTGTTTAAAGCCATAGTAGGCCTTAAACGGCTACTTTTAAAAAGCAATAACTTGGTAACCTATTTGAAGAGCCATGGATTTTGAGCACTTTAGTTGAGTCCCAAAGGTGGAAAACACTCTAAGATGGAAGAAAAAGAAATACGACCTGTAGTTGGTTAGTTTACAAAGAAATGAATTGTAAATAAAAAATGCACAAATTAAAATCTAAGGGAAGCAACTCTTGCAAAATAGGTATTTTTTCATCCGTACATTTACTAAACTGTGAGTTTTGGCATACTATTTCGACATATACATTTAACATTTGGTCGTCAATTATTGGTCATTTGTGAATTTCCTTTTAATTAGTCTATTTACTCGAAAAATGTCTTTGAGGGATAATGAGGCTTTAATATGGCATATATTTACATATATACATGGATGTCTATAACATTTTAGGTTTCATACACTATTTTGTACATGTAACTTTGTTTTGTTTGTTTGCTCAAAAACATAATGACAACTCGGACAGGGAAGGCAGCACTCAACACAAACAGCCGAGCTATAGCATAGATCAAAATCACACGAGACAATGCCCAACAAAACATTATTCAACTTACTCAATGTTAAGACAGTTTCTCGACAATGTTTCAGTGATATAATAACCACCTAAGCCATAGTGATGGCAACTCTCGTAGTTATCTTTGTTTCTTTGTTTCTGTTATTACAGATAGGCATTTCGTCTAACAAATCCGGAGCTCAGTGCCGCTCTGTTGGTGATCCACATTATAAAACATTTGACAATGCAAAACAGTAAGTAATAACGTTCACTCGGAATAGTTAAATATGTTCTCTTGCTTTGGGTCCGTATTCACATTTGGATGATATAAATAACTATGTCCGCGGCATATGGTGACAATCGGAGTTTAATGTTTACCTAAAATAACAAGTTTAAAAAATTCCTCTCATTCTATAGTGCACCGGAGATACCATTAGCCTTTGTTTACTAATAAAAATGATAATTAAATGCATCTTCGATGCTCATTGTTTGTTCGACCTTGTGCACATTTACTTTTAATGATATCCTATTTCGAACTACTCTGATAACTAGCAGTCAGGGAACCGTGCAGTGTTTTTATTAAGATTGTTTGTTTATCGATAAGTCTAGAGTTATCTCCGGCGAACTATACCATTGTGTTTGCAATTTGTACAGTTTGAAAAGATGTAGTTATAGTCCGGAGAATTTGACACGATTCCAGACCAAGAACCTTGCAATATATTCATGTATAAAGTTCAGGATCAAGTCAAATTCTCCGTGCTATACATCTCTATTAATGTCAAACGAAAAATATAAACTATAATTACCCTTCTAAATTTTCAGTGTTTTCACAGATTTCCGTGTTGGTCGATTTACAATGGTCAACCAGCTCCATGGTGGGTCTTTCAAAGTGAGTTGACTGGAACTTAAGTAACTAATCATTGGGTCCACATTGTTGCAATATAAGTTCAAATCGCTGTACTTAAACTAGACTTAACTTTGCCTAAAATATTTTCAATAAACCTAAACTTTATGTTATGCGGCATTTTGTTGTGTTGCCTTGCAAGCGAGTACACATCGCTGGCTTAGAATTAGAAGGTCGTCAGTACAAAATCAACATTTTGAGAAAACAAGAAAAAACTGTGTGAAAACTACTCCTTACTTATAGAAAACAAGCTTTTTAAACTTCAGTTTGGTCAACATGACCAATTCCTATTATCATGACAATAGGCTCATAAGACGCGCATTGAGATACATATTTCAAATATGCATGAGTCTTATAAGGGCGTAAGTAGCACTTACGACCTTCTAATTCTAAGCCAGCGACATGTACATGTTTGTGCTGTATATTTGAGTTTTGTATGAGCAGGTTGAGACACAAACCTGGAAACCACACAATATGAAGCCATCCTTTAACTGTGGTGTGGCGATACGAGAGGGAAATGACGTGATTACATTGAGCATGTGTGACAGTCCAATGTCCAACCCCAAACTTGAAATCAAGAATCCGTCGATGTTTGAAAAGCATATAGAGGTCGTACAAGATAAAGGTGGAAATAACTACGTGGTATGATAGTTTATTTACAAATCTTCCAAGTTTTGTTTGTATTGAATTTACCCAGTTCACAACTGAATATTATTCTGTTATATGTGGCGAACACTTTATTTAAACAGGTTTCATTGAATTAATTATGAACTATGACCCAGTACCTAAGTACTTTTCTCAAGCAACTGACAACCTCTGTTTAGAACTTCCTTACGTTATATGCCGATCGGTTCATCTTTCCATGTACTGGTGAGGTTTTATCTCCTCTTGTATTTTCCATAGGTCCAGTTCCAGAGTTAAATTTTATTGCACATTCTACACTGATTCTTTACACTCCTACCATTTCTAGTCTACTGCTGTTTCTGTCTTGTTGGTCACGTTGTCATAGTATTCTCGCTTATCATATCATCTCTAAAGATGCGCTTGGTTTCTTAATTGACTTCAGATCCTTCCTCCTGTAGAGTATTACATGTAGTATCGTTTTTCTTTGTTGTTGGGTTCATGATAATTGATACGTCTTCTTTTGTCTTCCTACAGGAGTACTAGTATCTTATCAGTTGGATAGATGTTGTCGTTACAGACACAATTTGTCCATCTCCTTTCACTACCTCATAAAATATCGATGCTAGATTTAGCGATCTCACTAGCTATTCCATACTCCAATGTAGCAAGATTGTTTTGGATGCATTTGTGATGTTTCCGCCATTTGATTCTGGAGATCAGTATGTTTCTGTTTAATAGATTAGTTAGCACCACGCCAAACGTCAACTCTGGTGGGTCGCGTTTTCTCCAAGAGTTTCGCTCCTGGAGGCAATTGTAGATTCACCTGTTTATGAGTTACATCTACACTTATTTTCTGTCAGGAGTATTCGCTTCCTTAGCCTTTGACTCTCAAGAACCATCATCATAGCAGTGTTTTGGACCCATAACGATGTAGTTTGTACATAAGTAGTTTGAAACAATATGTTCAAAATGACGCACTCCATTGTTCGAGTTCAGAGATTCTTAAAATATTGCTGTTTTTACATTAGTTTAAAGGTCGTTCCGGTGCTATTGTAAAAGTGATTCACCTGCGCAGACGACATACCAACATGCTGAACATATTTATAAATGTTCCTGGAACTTTCATGGAGTAAGTACTGCTTGAGTGAATATACAAATGTACTATATTTCAGCATGTTTTAATATCAACAAAAGCACCCTTTTCCTTTAAGCCTAGGTCCAACGGAGGAATTCCACATCGGCGATGTTCTCCCGATTTCTTCCGATACCACCCGATTCATCACAATTCCTTCAGATATCACAGACTGTCTCGTGACCTTTCCAAGGCCTCCCCTAGACCACGAGAACCCTGTTTCCGATGTCCTGATAGCTCATTAATATCCACCGGGAGTACATGGCCGAGGCAAAAATGTGCAGTGGGACCTAGGCTTTAGTTATTTCGGTTTGAAATATGTCAGTAAGGCTTGTTGCTAGAACTATTTCACAGTTTTGATACAATCAAATACTTTATTACGTACAGTGCAATATTCTTCCTTCATTCTGGTTTAATAGTATACATTATATTGCTTTGTAAAAATAGTATTTGATAAAAACATGATGCAAACACCATCAACTTTATCGCACATTGACCAATTTCAACCAGTTACGAGAGACCAATCATATCAATTGTTCTGTCCTAACGTATGATCTTTCAAGACATATTTGACTATGTAACTTTGCTTTTCTTTTGTCGGTCAGTACATTAAGCGTAGAAGATTCGACCAATATGAGTCGAGTACTCATTAACAGCTAACCATATACAATGAATCGGTTGTTATTTGTTAGAATATGTTTTAAAGGGACACGGAAGGATTGTGTGGATATTTTGATGGGGACAATAACAATGATTACACACGTCGTAATGGTCACGTGGATCCTAGATTCGGAGATAAAAGTGATTTCGTAGAGTCGTGGAGGTACGAGCACATTTCCATATTTTAAGTTTATACAAATGTAGTCCCCTACCGGAGGTGACTATATGTTTGCTCTCCGACCGTCCGACTGTCAGCCAGTCCATCAAAAATCTGATCCAACCATAAATCAAACAATTTCCAAGCTATGTTTATGAAACTTGGTACATTTGTATGTACGAAGGGACCAGGGACCAGTAAGTTGGGTAAGAAATTATGCACGTTTCTAAAAACCCTTTTGTATTCTGACAAAATACGTGTTGCTTTGGAGACGAAAAAAAGTGAAAATACTTCAAAAAGGGCCATGTTTTAAAACCGGTAGGAGGCTTTTAGATTGCTTGCAATTCTTCAATCTCGTCTTAATCTTGTCGTTCAATGTCGGGTATTTTGTATCCTTTGGTACATAGCCAGCTAATCATGTACCAGTATTAATATAGTTACCCTGTCAGCCGATATATCAGGTGTGGTCGTTTAAAGCACGTAATTGTTCGTAGTAGGTACATTCGTTATAGAGTGAAATTCCCAACTATTGAAGGATTTTTGGAATTCGACAGGTGACTGATTTTAGACCAGTTGAGAGCACTTTAATAAATTGCATCGAAACGACGCGTTGTTTCCCGTTTAATCACATACAAGCATGCATGTTGCCTTGTTAACCTGATAATAACTATAACTGTCCGAACTCAATTTGTCGTATACGTGAATAATCCCTCGAAGCCAGAGGCCATCGCTCCATTAGGAATGAAACACACCAGTTGGCCACGAACTTACGACTCTTTCAGACGAAAGAATACAAAAAGATAATATAAAGTCAGACAGGGAAGGCAACACTCAGCTTAACCAGCCGAGCACAGAAAACATTTAAAACATACAGGGGCACAATGCCCAACTGAACCAACCAAGCACAGGAAACATAAAACACATACAAGGCACAATGTATGAAACCCATTAAAACATGGGCAGGTGGATCAGGTACAATTTGCAAATGCTTCAATCATGGAGCAAAAGACATCAGTACTAATGGATGGTAGTCCTCTCATAAGCGAAAACAACTTAGTAGACAATGCCCAACTAAACAAGTAAAAGATCCGCCAAAGTCAAGCTGTCGAAAAGTAGAATGAATTAGTTTAAGCAATCAAAAAGCTGAATGTCCTAGCTGCATGACCAACTTCCAACAGTTCCAATAGTAAAACGGCTTCAATACCTAGTTGTAGCTGTCAGAAATCCTAAAAGGAAGACAATAAACCAAATTGTCGGAAAGTAGAATGAATTAGTTTCAGCAATCAAAAAGCTGAATGTCCTAGCTGAATGATCCAGTTCCATCAGTTCCAACAGTAAAACGGCTTCAATACCTAGTTTAGCTGTCAGAAATCCTAAAACAAACAACAGACGTGAATAAAACACGAACGTTTTCTTTAACGGAGGGGACCTCTGAAGATGATCCAATTTGTTGCATACTTAATCATATTCTGACTTACAGGATTCCAACAGGTCAGAGTTTGTTCGAGAAGGCAGATCCATTACCAGTGTTACAACAACAATCATATTGTCAATGTAATGGACAAACAACATCTCAACAACAATGTGGAACTTCTAGTCCTTCAGTACCAAGTATACAGGTAAATCTACCTAAATGTCCAACTATCGAGTCATACATTTAGTATGCATAGCGACATAAATACGCGCACTATTGTTTACCAAAACTTAGACAGGGTTTTGAATCAAGCAACTCGGAGATAATCGGATAGATATTTCGCCGGCTTAGAATTAGAAGGTCGTAAGTACCACTAACAACCTTATAAAACTAATGCATATTTGCAATCTGCATCTCAATGCGCTACTTATGAGCCTATTTTCACGGAAATTGGAAGTGGTCATGTTGACCAAACTGAAGTTTAAAAAGCTTGTTTTCCCAAAAGTAAAGAGTAGTTTTCAGACAGTTTATACTTGTTTTCTCAAAGTATTGATTCTGTACCAGGGTTATGAATAAAGCACCTCATTGATATAGTCAGATAGATATTTGATGGATACAAATGTCTAGATATGCTTTGACCGGAAACTAATGAGTAGAGGATATATCTAAATCCTTCGCACTTTCCACTCCCTTATTTACTCCATAACTCGCTTTCACTATGTCTCCTTCTTACTAAGATTTTAAACCTAGAATCCTTACCAATTTCCCTTTCAGTTATTTTGCCACTTATGTATTGATGTCTTAGTCTTCTTTTTTACCAGTTCTCTCAGTTTCTCTCCTCTTTTCAGTCATTCATTTAACTCAATCTGTCATTTGTGTCTCGATATCTTGATATCACTATGTTTTCATAGTTGAATAATTAATGTACTAGTATATTGTTTTAACCATTTCTTAATCGTGATTGTACAGCACTTTTGAACGTGTATACATGAAAAATGGGATATATACGTGGTTTGATCGGGAAGTTCGTATAGTTATGTAAACATGGCATAATAATAATAATCTCCGTCGTTCTTTTTCCAGATTCTTCAATTTCTCTCCCTTTTCACTCATCCATTTTACCGGAGTGTCTTCCCTCTTTTTCTTCATACGCCTATACACGGTATGTATCTTGATACATCGCTTTTCAGTTTCGTCAGTGCTATATGAAAACAGAACAATTCTCTGACGGAATAGAGAAGCGATGTATCGGGATACATACCGTGCTATATTGTTTTCATACTGTTAACAACATTACTAATATATCGATTTTAATATAAATTTGCATCGATTAAACGAACATAAATTCAATTGTTTAGATACCGGAACATTTGAATAGAAATTTTAATGAATTTGATATTGCATTTTTAAGTCTAAGTCTGAGTTTCAAAGATTAAGGTTGGTGAATAATGACCTTGATGTATGCATGTATCTGTTGCAGCATGTATGTAAAGACTGTACCAATGTGACACCACAACCATCACTGATTACCCATGCTCCTCCAACAACGCTATTACCATCGTCATCAACAACATCACTACCACCATCAGCAACGACGTCTGCCGCACATGCGTTTACCGGTACTTGTATTTGTAGTCTTCTTTTGGTTCACATATCCGTATATGCCGACGGTCTATAATATGTTTGAAGATAAGCACCACTCTATTTCTCAATATTTCGACCATTACATTTTTTCAAGGGCTAACAACCTGACTACCTCATTTATGCCTCGACCTCTCCGTCTTTCCGTTTTCCAGATCTTAATATGTTTCTCCCATTTCACTCATTACATTTATTGTGTTCAATGGACATCATAGCAAGTCTTACATTCATTGTGCATGGGTACAAAAGCTATGCAATTGTGAAAAGACTGTTCTTAACTCTTGACTATTTGGATGCATATAAAAATAATTATATTTACACAGAGTACGACTGGTATAGCTCAGAGAATTTGACATGATCCTGACCTTTATGCATGAATATATTACAAGGTACTTGCGTTGAATATATAAATTTCCGCGAGCAAATCGTGCAATATCGGTTCTTTAGATTTGTTTTGGTATTACACCTCGAGCGTCTTCGTGATACTCTCCGCTTATGAAAACATACAGCCGGGGTTATAATTATAGACAATATATCAGCTGTTAAATTATGCTAATGTAAAGGTCGAGAGTCGTGTCAAATTCTCTGCACTATACCTTGTTATAAATATGAACACCCCGTAATGTTCGGACCTGATAGTTTTGTATTACCAATTTAATATGCTTTCGTTCATCAGTTCAAACACATATATAGCCACGTGTGGTCTCATATTGTATGTAAATGTAATATTTAATACAATCAACTTCAGCAACTACTGCACCTAACACATCCCCGCAACAATTCACTCCACCAACTATAACCAAGATGGAAGCCACCCAATTATGTTTTACGATGTTGTACAAATATCCATCTACTGTCCAATGTATCAGTAATAAGAATCAAGTCGAATTTACTGACATCGTTGATATGTGTGTTAAAGATGTGGAGGTACTTATTCTTATAAGTTCTTATATTTCTACTGATGGCAATCTTTGAAGCCAGTTAGTTCCACTTACTTTTTGTATACCGGTACTTCTTTCTTTCTTTGTAGATGTTCATTTTTCTTGAGAATTCTTATAAACGTATAATAATATTATACACATGTTATAAACTCGTTGTTCACTAGTACATATTGAGTTAGGCTTCATGACTGCCAACCTTAATATTTTGCAACGTAAAAATCAATCATCAGTCATCAAATCTAAAAAAAAAAGATTTTCGGAGGGGCCATTTTCATGCAGGGCTAGCAATTTGTATACTTGTCTTTTCGTACCTTTCGTGTTCTGTTGTTATTTCCATGTCCTAGTTGTTACTAGTATTGTGTTTTTTTTAAGAATGTCACTTTTTGTAGTTAACCGGTGACAAAGGAATGTGGGTATCTGCTCTACAAACGATGATGGAAGGATGTGCGTTCCGAGAACTTGTTAACACAACTATCAGCAGTAGCACAGTAGTTCTGCCACCGACTGCGCAGTCGTGTCCAGGAGCATGCACCGGAAATGGAAACTGCGAAAATGGCTCGTGTGTTTGTGACACAGGCTTTGCAGGGAATGATTGTTCTTTCAATTCTTCTGCATTACCGACTTTAGATGGACTATCAGGGTAAGATCTTGTTAGTTGAAACGCATAGATGCTTAAGATACAGATGTTTGTTTTCAATTAGGATTAAACAGAAAGCAAAGAAGAATAATGAAATAAACTTTATTCTTTCAGAGATTTTGGATGCTAGAAGAATCTATATTGTAGCGCACAGCTTTTATGTAACTGTTTTGAATCACTTGTCTGGCACGGGGTGTTGTATAATGTGTACACATTAATCTATGTTCTCAACAGGTCTGTACGCAATTGTGACTCGAGAACAGACGATTGTTACAGTCCTGTGATGTCCGGTACAAACTTTTACCCCGGAGCTACTCAGTGCTATACTATGAATATACAGGTCAGTGGTTTAGATTATCTATGATTAATATCCTTATGCCGTTCCTGAAACAGCATAAGCCCGTCTGTCCGTCCAATCAGCACTCTCGTGGTCTAGATTTTCTTACCACCAAACACATACTTGTCATTCTGGAGCAGCAGTACGCTCAGAGACGCAGGACAAACAGATAGACATGCACCATATCCAGACTTCGAACCCACAATCTCTAGATTGTCTAACGCTCTTTTTTAATACTGTTTTAAGTCCGACTGGTATTTCAGTCATATGGAGACTACACAGTCGCATTATCATGGCATCTGGCCAACCAGAAATTTCCAAGGGAATAATACCAGTACCATTGTTCACGATTTCGTTATACCGCTTGCCTGGGATTGAACACTATTCGAAGGCATAAACAATAAATGGGAGCTTCTATCCTATGACTCGTTCAATAAGTGATGTTTTATGTTTTAGTACAACACACAAGCAAAGCCTACCGTCGTAGATACTACGCCTCATTACACGCCTACCGACTTTCAGTCATCGCATCATGTGACATGCAATGTACAACCTGATCCAGAATTAGGTAATATATTTATTTATATGTGATACCTGAAACCATAGTTTATGTACTAAATATGATGGTGCCTTACCTGATGAGAGTTCGATTCAGTTCACCGGCCGGATATTGCTCCTTTCCAGCGATGGTATGGTGGTCATCTGTCTTAAACTGTTTAACTGGAATTATCTAAACACCAGTACTAATAGAATTGATTACAAATAAGTACTAATGGAATTGATTAAAAAACAGTAATAACCGTATTAATTAAAAAAACAGTACTTATAATATGATTTGCTCTTCCTCATGCAAATGGCAACTTCTCCACATGTTGTTAGATCTCAGAGAGGACAAGAACTTATCTTATAAATTTCCTTATTCGAATTTTCCATATTACATGTATCATGTTTGGCATCCTAGTATGCTGGCTGTCGAAGGTGGGGTGTCGAGTTTTTATACGTTTATTTTATTCATATTCATTATTTTCTTGTTCATTTTGGTATTTATCCTTGTGACTTGTAATATGTGTGATTATAATATCTTTCTCTTTTGTTCTTCTTGTGCATTTCGTGCTGTAATGTTTACTCTGGCGCTGCCTTCGCTGTCCGATTTTTTAAATACTATTTTATAGGAAAAGATGTTGCTATGAAAGGCTACATGATGTCTGTATCCAATAACGGTGGCATATCATTGAGCCACCAGACAGATCTATATTTAATCTACGATTCGAAATGCCTTAGTTGTGAAGAACATAATATTTGTACCGTTAAGGTAATCTTACTTTTTTGGTATTTTCGAAACGCATTTTATATTTGTATGTATAAGTTTGGTCTACATTCATCAAGTTTCTCAGTGTTATGTTGATGGTAACGAGACATGCAATACAATACTTCATGGTTAGTAATAATATGTTTTGAGAAACTGGGCTATAATTACAGTTAAATTTGGTATTATGTAATTATAGCCCATGTTCTCAAAACATATCATTACTAACAGAAAATTAGGACAAACGAAAAATGTCTTTCGAACATATTGAGACGTCATAAAATAAAAGCACTGAATGTAGGGTATAGTTGTCCTAATAGGGAGCCACGAACATAAGCAAGGAACAAACATGCAGACATATTAAGTGTGCGAGCATGGACTACTTTACAGCCCTACAGGTTCTTTCGTCTCTATTCGTATCCTTCGGTTTTTAAACATCTTTTGATACAAAGAACGAACTGAGTCGCTTTATATATTTTTTAAAAGCTTATATTGTATCGTTTACTTCATATATATGTTGCTTTTTAAAAATTAATTTGAATTTGGTTATAGCCGGATACCTGTCTCATTAACAACAAGTGCTATAGTCGAGGAGAAGATGTTTCACAGGTTGGATGGTGCCAACCAGCAACCAGCCAGTATTCATCAACAGAGAAACTTTCATCAACACGTGCTCCCATTACAACAGCTCTTCCTGTCCAATCTACCTCGTCAGGTTTTGATTTATCTTATACAGTAAATCAGTTAATTCTTTAAAGCCACATTATCTCTCCCAAAACCCTTTTTCGTATCATCCAGTAAATAGACTAATTACAAGGAATTAGCATATATTCATAAATTACCAGTGATTGACGACATAATGTTAAATATATATCTGTCAAAATAGTATACAAAAAATCACATTAAGTAAAATGTATGGATGACAAAATACTGATTTTACAAGAGTTGCTTCCCTTAGATTATAAATTAAGCATTTTTGTTTTACAATTCATTATTGTGTAAACAAACCAAATCGAACTTGCATTTCGTTTTCCTTCATCTTATGGTGTGTTCCACCCTTGGGGCTCAAAATCCATGGCTCTTCAAACAGTTTTAACAATTTATTGCTTTTTGAAAGTAGCCGGTTAAGGCTTATTGTGGCTTTAAGGGATAGTGGGTAATATCTAGTGTGATTGTGCATGTTTTTTCATATTTAGAGTTGTTTTTCTTTAAATCGATATCTAATGGATACAGTAAACATAGAATACTACATACATCTACAACCTTTACTCTTGGAGTTTAAGATATACCTTAATCCTATTTGTGATCGCTTTGGCTAAAACATCCGTATTTATAACAATTGTGATAAATTACAAATGAAATATATCTCTACGTCGCATTTATAACGTTACAAAATCTAGCAAAATAATATATTTCCAGTTTTGAAGTTTTGTCACATAACAATGCGACATACAGAGATTTTCAGTTGCATTATCATTCCAAAGATTCTAATTACGAAAGCTTAAGCCAATATATGAGTATATGGTCACAAAAATATTGAATAATTTTTTTAAAAAAAGCTCAGACGGGCATAGTACACTTTTATATAAAAATGTAGATCAGTATCACGAGTGTATCGAACGTGGCAACCCTTTAATGCACATCTTGCAAATCCAGTTCAATCGCTGTTAGTTACGATATTCTATGATGGCCTCCGTAGCTCAGTGGTAAGCGCGCTTGCCGTCTAATCTCGCGACCCGGGTTCAAATCTGGGTCGAGGCGCACATATATATATGCCTGCCATATTTTAGCAGAAAGCTGACTGGCAAACAAAGGCTATGCTCGGCATATAATCATTGCAGTAAAAATGAAATACATTTGTACATTATTTTATATTACAGCCAACGTTACGAGAAACAAATACACTGCATCTACAACAGGTTGTGAATGTGTAACCGATTTCAGTAGCTCGGATTGTGCTTGTTGTGGAAACTGGGGATGTCCTTGCCCAACAAATAAACATGCATGTTTTGATTGCGATTCATTGGACATGTGTAATGTATAGATGTTTTAAAAAACATCACATTAAATGCTACCTCAGTCCTTGTGTGCCTTTTGTGCTTACTAAAGCTTAGGTCCCACTGAGCATGTTTGCCTCGGCGATGTACTCCCGATGGACACTAATGAGTTATCAGGGCATTGGGAACAGGTATATCGTGTTCTTGGAGAAGCTTCGGGGAAGTCATCAGACAGTATGTGATAAAGAAAGGAATCGTAATGAATCGGGTGGTATCGGAAAATATCGGGGGAACATCGCCGATGAGACCTATGCTTAATCCCCTGTCGAGTTGTTATTATTATTTGTTGACAATCAATAGTAACCATGTATAAAGCGGTGGGGTTTTACAATTTATTGCGTTGTAACACTCTCTTTCACCTTCCTTGCTTTAATTTGACCACTCAAAGGAAGAATAATACAGCTGTTTAGTTTCATTTCACTTGTTCCTTTTTTGTCATAGTGGTGTGTGCTTTTGGTCTGTGATTTTATTTCTTTGTGCTTCTTTTAGTGTGCATTTCGTGCTTGTGGTCTGTGAATTTACTTCTTTGTATGCTACTTTTAGTGTGCATTTCGTGCTTGTGTTCTGTGATTTTACTTCTTTGTATGCTACTTTTAGTGTACATTTCGTGCTTGTGTTCTGTGAATTTACTTCTTTGTATGCTACTTTTAGTGTGCATTTCGTGCTTGTGTTCTGTGAATTTACTTCTTTGTATGCTACTTTTAGTGTACATTTCGTGCTTGTGTTCTGTGAATTTACTTCTTTGTATGCTACTTTTAGTGTACATTTCGTGCTTGTGGTCTGTGATTTTACTTCTTTGTATGCTACTTTTAGTGTGCATTTCGTGCTTGTGGTTTGTGATTTTACTTCTTTGTATGCTACTTTTAGTGTGCATTTCGTGCTTGTGGTCTGTGATTTTACTTCTTTGTATGCTACTTTTAGTGTGCATTTCGTGCTTGTGGTCTGTGATTTTACTTCTTTGTATGCTACTTTTAGTGTACATTTCGTGTTTGTGGTCTGTGATTTTACTTCATTGTAAGCTACTTTTAGTGTGTATTTCGTGCTCTGTTGTTTCTATTGAGTTTATGTTGAGTGCAGCCTTCCCTATCCAACTTATATGCTTCTGTGTATGTTTTATAACTCAGTACTAGTACTTTTGTTTATAATGCTTCGGTTGCAGGCTTGAACATGTATTGTACTGCCACATTTAGAGATTACTAGTGCCTGTCCTTGTGATGTGTGTTTTTTTCTTGTGTGTGTTATGCCTTTTGTTGTTCTTGATACCATTGTGGTGTGCTTCTTCGTGTTCTTCTGTTTCTTATTAGTGCTGATTCCATGTCCGGTTTACTAGTATTACTATTATTATCTATTTTAACAATAAGCTAATTTCGTCCCAACAAACAATTATATTGTATATAAAAAATTTATCTTCTACACATATTGTATATTTACTGAGTCTCCGTGAATTATTTGGAAAGTTAAGCGTTAATGGGTGCATAGACAGATACTTGCGTAAATACACATGTCTTATGTGTTTTTAAAAACATTGGGTATGTATGCAATCTTATTTCTTGTGTTTCCAGTTAAATCTTTTCAGTTCTGCCTGTTTTAGCCTTGTTGTTTGTAATCTAGGTTCTGGCTCGACTCTAACGCGTTGAGTTTGTATTCTGTATTGTGGCTCAGCTCTGTAGAGTTGCGTTGGTATTCTTGATTCTGGTTCTGGTCTGAAAAGTTGGGTTGCTGACTTACTTATGTCTTTCATTTTATCTTTAATCTCAATTAGCGCGTCTTGTTTGCTGAGCAAGTCCTGTTGTTCACGTATATTCTGTTGTAAAAGTGCCCGTATGTGTATCTCTTCCTGTCTCAGTGACGCTAATGAACTATTAGTAGCAGATGATTCGGTATCAAACACACGTTCCAAATCTCGCAGATTCCTTGGGATCTTGGTAATTGGTGAGATTCGTCCTTCTTCGTCAGAGTCCGTATTGGATTTCTCAACCTGCTTCCATTGTATTCCTTTTGTAGCTTCGTTCTTTTTTGATTTCTCATAAGAATCATCTCTTGTCGGATATCTTTCTATTTTCGACTGATGCATATCGTTTATGACGTCACGTACCGCTGCCACGTTCCCAATGGACGTTCCCTGAAAGTTTCCTGTTACTATTGTCGTATCTAAAAGGTCATCTGCAAGCCAACCATGGAATGTCATTCGGAGAACTTGGAGAAATCCGTTGAAAGCTGACAGTCCGCGTGTACGAAGACAGACGAATAAATGTGTGAGTTGCTTGTCGGTATTCCCTGCATGCAACTGAATGAAAGAGAAATATCTGCATTACGGAGCCGCCATTAGACAGACAATCGATACTTATGGAACGCCATTGCTGCCTTCGTATGACTAATGGCATTATGAGCAGTAGTTACATCATTACGTGCAGTAGTTACAACATTACGTGCAGTAGTTACAACATTACGTGCAGTAGTTACATCATTACGTGCAGTAGTAACAGCATTGCGTGCAGTAGTTACAGCATTAAGTGCAATAGTTACAATATTGCGTGCAGTAGTTACATCATTACATGCAGTAGTTACATCATTATGTGCAGTAGTAACAACATAAGATGCAGTAATGACATCATTATGTGCTGTAGTTACATCATGTGTGCAGTGGTTACATCATTACGTGCAATAATGACAACATTACGTGCAGTAGTTACAACATTACGTGCAGTAATGACAACATTACGTGATGTAGTTACATCATTACGTGCAGTAGTTACATCATTACATGCAGTAGTTACATCATTACGTGCGGTGGTTACATCAGTACGTGCAGTAGTTACAGCATTGAATGCAGTAGTGACTTCTTTGTGTCCAGTAAAATAAGCTTTATGTTTAGTGCAAAGTTCTTTACTTTCGGTATGAACAGCATTATGTTCTGTAATTGCGTCTCTTCGTTCTGTGGATTTATTTTTTGGGGAATACTTGCCACTGACACCGGGTGACGTCATTGCGGGTGACGTACATACGTAAAGAAGATAGCACTATACATAAAGCTTATTACCCCCTACCGGTTTTTGAACCGGGGGAGACTATAGGTTTGTCTCTGTCCGTATGTCCGTCTGTCCGTCATTCCGTCAAAAATCTAGATCATGACATAATTCAAACAGTTTCAAACTAAGTTTATGAAACTTGGTATGTGGATGGGGCAATACGGCGATTATGCACGTCTAAATATTTTTTTATTTTGACACAAATTTTGGTTTCCATGGCAACAGAAACATTGGGTCTTGGCTTCAAACCGGTAGGGGACTTCTGTATTGATTGCAATTCGTAGTGACTTGTTTTACTTGGGATAGAGATGTCACTACTACACGTAATAATGTCACTACTGCACGTAATGTCGTAACTACTGCACATGATGACATTAGTCATATGAAGGCAGCAATGGCGTTCCATAGATACGCATAAGTTTACATGTACATTAAGTCAAGCCGTTGTGAATTCAATTTGCCATCGTAAAGACGGTGTCATATCAGCCGCACGATTATTTAGTCGCAGGATTTATTACTCCCGAAAATAAAATGAAACATTCCCAGTGTAGACATACTACGCGGTATGTGACATAATGTTTGGCTAAGAACGCAAGAAAAAATAAAGCAACACAAAGTTAAAAACAACCGTGAGTATTTATGATTTAGTCCCATTTTAGCTAACATCAAAGCTTGATTAATGTAAGTTCATTGATATAACTATATATACGCTCAGTAGTAATCTTCTATAAAACATATAAAACATAGGGTCTGCATAACTAAGGTACATTATTTTATAAACAATCAACATTTGTAAAAAAACACTTTTGCTCACCGTCATTTGATCCTTTGTATAATTACCAATGGCGTCAAATTGACGTAACTTCTCTATCACGGACGTAGATAACACAAGGTGACGACGCAAGAAATCCTCCTTTCTACTGAGAATCGATTTCACTATATCAAACTCCATTCCGAATATGGCAAATTCAGGTTTTGTGTTATACGAATAGAATCGAGCTTGCGTATAAACTACTAGACAAGTATGGTATCGTGAACATCTGAAGCTTACAGATAACGTCCTGCAAAGTCACCGGCGCAGCACATTATGATTTGACAACAGGCTACAGGTACCGGTGTGTACAGATTGTTGAATCAAACTGATTGAAACACCAAAACTTGTATCGCCGGTTTTGTATTATCATGTACATGTATATCAATACTGTATAGTATTTGCTTCGTTTTGAAAACTTTTCTAATAAAGCACTCATCAAATATCGACCAAATACCGTATACTACAATATACAGGGCTGAGGATGTATATATTTACTGAGCAAATTAACATGTTTAACACTACTTCATTTGTGTTTTTCGTTTTCTTTCAAAGTAAATAAACGTGTTTATTTGTATTACTTAAGTATTTCAATATAAGATATGTGTAAATATTAGAATTGAGATGTGATTGATAATGTTTATTTACCTTAATAACTTCATTAATATTTTAAATAAAATTTATAAACGAACTTGACGCTTACATATATCGCTGGCTTAGTATTAGAAGGTGGTAAGTACAAAATCAATATTTTGAGAAAACAAGAAAAACTAGCTTTTTTAAACTTCAGTTTGGTCAACATAACATAAAAATAGGCTCAAAGGAAGCGCCTTGAGATTTCAAACATGCAAGAGTCTTATATGGTCGTAAGTAGTACCTTCTAATTCTAAGCCACTGATATGTAGAAGTGTGCTTCGACCGTGGTTGCATTTTGTGTGATAATAGGATAGATTGGCTGATTTAGTCAGTACTAAGTGTAGATATAGTCATCAGATTGTATCGCTCTTATCACCAAATCGACATGATACGAATAGCACGTATCATACGTTGTAGGACATTAAAAGTATCTTTTTTCATTTACATTTACAAGCAATCAGCAGGAATAGAATGTTTCCCTATAATAGAATCAGTCTGAGATAGCAGCACAGTTGTGTAACTTGCGTCTTTTCCTTTTCGAACACACTAAGTATACTAACTCTTTCTTGAAACTTCTATTGAAAGCTCTCCCTGTGGGAGTTGTGCAGTGCGTCTTTTTTATTCGAAGACACTACGTATACATGTACTACTCATCTATCTTGAAACTTAGCTCTATTATACATTGGTTCATGTGTTAACTTCTAATATGATATAACTTTAGTGTGATTCCATTGATCGGGGGTAATGTAAGTTACCTTATCATGTCCTGTTCCATACATACTAGTACGCATATGGCCAAACTCTGATGCAGTTATTTCCCTTGCCGCTATGCTCAATAATTAAAGTAGCATTGTGTGATGCAATCGCTGTGAGAAATTTGCATATATGCTAATAATCAAGCTATTCTTCTTTGCGAATATTTTTTTTCATTTTGGAACATAATTAACCACCCTGCACCATTATGTTTGGTTGACACTCGATTGCTTGTATATTGGTAGTTGGTTTAAAACTTCAAATCACTGGTGCCGTGTGTGTACATGTATGTGTGTATGCACCATTTTGAGGAAAATTATTCTATGCCTCTATATTGTGTTTTTCATTGTACATTATGTACCATTCTGTTCTAAGTGGATTTCATGCATTGCAATAGACGGATAAACCCGTGTTTCACGATTGCATTCTGTATATAGGGCAGCTGACAGTAGCTATACTCATACGGATGAGAATATTGCACTGGCACTCGACCAGAGAAACAATAATATGAATTGCCTAGGCCTATAATCTATATATTTACATGTACAATAAAGATTATAGGCGACGTCAATTTATATAATTGTTTCTCTGGCCAGTGGCATATTGGTACGTCACATACCTACTGTATATTAAACACGTACTGTTGGGAAGCCATTTAAAACATAATAAAAACAAATAAAAAAATAAATGATCAACAACTATGACGTATTATGTACACTTTAATCAATGCACAATAGTGTGTTATATACATGAACTCCCACAACAACAACAACAACAACAATTTGGATATTCAGAATCAATTAATAAATATAAAATAATAATAAAGAGAAAATCAAAATCTCCTGTTCGCGAGAAGGAACAACAATATCAACATCATACATGTGTAGTTAAAGTATCTTTAAGTCACTGGTCGGTCCAGTCAACACACCGTACAACTTACAAGTGTCGCACTAACCTTGCATTCAGCTGTCGTCTACCTACTAAGCTGCTGTAAAACTACTATCTTAAAAACAATACAAAGATCGTAAGAGGTAGGCCTGACATATATTGAATAAAACGATTAAGTTATAACTTTGTGACAATTTCTTGTATAAACAGATGATCCGTTCTCCAGGAAAACCAGCTATTTGTCAGTTTGTATGTAATAAGGTTTTGACACTGGCACCAGAACACCAAACTGTGGTTGAAATTAGGTCAAAATAAGTGTTAAACCAAATCAAACTCAAATTTATTGACACGGCCCGTTCGTAGTGTGTCTATATATTACACATGGTAATGAAGCCGATTCGCGGTACCACTCGTTTTCGAACTCGTATTTTCCATACACGCCGATAAATCGTCAACTTTTTTTATACAGTTCGAGAGATAATTGATTTATCTTTAAGATGCAATCGACAATCTTGTACAACTTGCCGTATTTATCAAGAATTACTGCTTTTTTCCTTGCCATTGACGTTTCTGCAATTTTCTTTCACTCTAATTTCCGGTACAACAACAACAACAACGTAAACTGTTATTTGATTGGTCCAAATTTTCCGCGTAGATTTCCCGCTATATGTCAATTCGTGAAGCCCATTATCATATTGTACACATGTTTATGTCTGAGCAAATTGAGATATTGTTTCATTCATGACTTTATGAAACAGCAGCTGCCAGATACCGCGTGAGAAAAAAAATCTTAATTAATTGGACTTTAAATTTCCCTCCCGGTAATCAGTTGAGAATGAGCAGCCAATCAGATCGACCGTACAACAATAACCGGAAGTTTACAGTGAAAGATTTTGCAATAATTTTGACAGATCGATAAATCACTCACTTATCAAAGCTGTGGTGAGTCGTAGTCTTCTAAAACAGTTGGATTTTTGGTTGCATCTTAAAGATAAATCATTTATCTGTCGAACTGTATTAATACTGAGACGATTTATCGGCTCGTATTGAAATTACGAGTTCGAAAACGAGTGGTACCGCGAATCGGCTTCATTACCATGTGTAATATATAGACAAACTACAGATGGGCCATGCCAATAAATCTTCGTTTTTGAGTTTGCGTTTGGCTTGAATTGGTTTAAAACTTATTTTGACATAATTTAAACCACAGTTTGGTGTTCGGGTGCCAGTGGGTTTTGAAAAAGCTCTAATATAAGAAAAGAATGACTATCCATTAATTGAGTTTTTAATAGTTTACGCTTCAAGTACTATTTCTTAGTTTTAGATTTTCCCATGAATTATCTTGAAATAACTTACTTGGTTACCACGGTAACCAATTTCGGAAAAGTATTATTTGTCTTTAACAGTAGTAGACTTTCACGGAGAGCAAACACTTAAAATTTCAAGATATTAACATTTTTGTGCACTTTGCTTCATTATAATTTTTCTTTTAAATTACGGTAAATCTAAAAATCAAATGTATTGTCAAAAAAGCAAGTTTTCCTGGAGACTGGCATAAGATATTTTCTAAACGTTGAATTATGCATATCAATATTATTAAGTCAGTACAAATTATTTATTGGCATTATATAATATTAATCCATCTCAATTTTGAAACCTCAAATGTAATTCATTATTTCCCTTGGTACAATTATTTTCTACGCAAGCGTTAATTTGCCGAGTTAATACCAAATATTTGATTACAAGGGAATTATTCACAAATAGACCAATAAAAAATCAAAATAAGGCATTGAAATTGCAAATGTTCGTTTTTCTCTCTTTGTGCTACAAAAGCATATAGTATATTTTAAAAAAAACAACAGTTGATTAGACAGAGTTTCTAATGAAGTCAAACGAAGCCAATAGAGTCAATGGTCAATGCATGGTTTGTATCATATCCAAACATGTAGTGAGTATAGTGCGGAGAATTTGACGCGATCCTCGACCTTCAATTTGCATAATCATAGTTAACAGCTGGTGCATTGTCTATATTTATAACCCAGGTTTTATGTTTTCATAAGAGGGGGGGGGGGGGGGGGGCATCACGAACTGTAAAACAAACACAAATATTGCACGATTTGCTAGCGCATATTGATATACTTAACGAAAGAGCCATGTAATGTATTCATGCATAAAGGTCAGGATCTCGTCAAAGTCTCCGCAAGCCATACTATATTCAGTCAAACGTACTCAACCTAACAGTAAATGGTACTACTAAATTTATTACACGTTATTTTACGTACATTCTTGCAATGTACACAACAAGATATGTTATTTTATACAAATATACAATACAACCGCGAGATATTGATGCAACTACTCTCCCCCTTCTACATAGCTTCTATAATATACATTTTGGAAATTAATACACTACTTCAGAAAAAGAATTTCGGAAATATTTTACCTCGCGAAAATACATGATTTTACATCATTTAATAAAGTGAATCTAGTTTTAAACTTAAATTCCTCAAATGCATGATCATCAATTGGCGAACACGTCTAAAAACAATTTGGTTATAAAATTAGATCCTTACATTAGCTCCAATACTTTACTCTGTACGAGGTCTGACTATACTCTGTAACAGACAATATTCAAAAATGACCTCTCAGGCGCACGGTGACGTCACGTTGTTGGTCCAAAAAGGCGGATCCCATTTCATCGCTAAATATTTCGGGCAAAGTAGCCTTAGCAGAGAATAAAGGTGCTAGTAGTCGTAATAAAGATTTGGTTTTAAAAAGATCTGTCCAGAATATTATCGATTCGCTTTAAAATAGCGTTAGAGAACATCGGAACACACGTTTTAGTTTGAATTTCCCATGCTTTAGAACTACCGGACTGCGTATACTATAGACGGCATGCAGAAGAGGGGGTATGCATGTACTGTATATCACGTGATTACAACCTTTAAATAACAAAGTTAATGGTTCACAATGTGTTTATATACAAAATTGTACAAATTGTCTGCACTAAGCTGCATAGCACTAAATTCAACCAACCAAAGCCTTAAGTCGAGCTCTTACAATAGGCATAATAATGCAAGTTTCCATGTATACATTGCATGGTAGACTTCATACCGGACGCAGTGATTGGTTTTTATCGTGTTTTGTGCCGGATTTTTCGATATGATTTTTTTCAGTCATGGAACTCTACGGTGCTCAGTTGACATAACAAATTAACGTTTCCGAAATAAAAAACCAGAGAAGGTATTTAATATGTATCTTATTTAATTGGAGAAAAACGATAGCCAATCATATTCCCTGTTACTGACCAAGCGTTCAATATGCTGTGATCTAATTGGTTGTCCTTATCCTTAAGTCAAGAAAGATCAACTCATAACTCATTTATGTATATCGGGAGTACATCGCCGAGGCAAAAATGCTCAGTGGGATCTAGGCTTTAAATGTATCATTTGTACGTAAGGCACATCAGTATATACAATACGAAACATTGACTGAAAATATATAAAATTATTCGTTGAAGTACACGGGGTGTAAGCCTGTGTTTTACTACTGAACATAATAGTGAACACAAAAGTAAGTGAGTTTCCAGTACTTTGAAATGACAATAGTACTGACATTTAACATCCATCTTGCAGGAAATGAAAACGTCAAATTACTATTAGAAAATGTATGTTACATGTATAAATAAATTGTACTTTCATCTTTAAATAATTAAACCATGTGCTTAAAAACAACACCAAAAAAAGTTTGAATGTATCTAGGCTACTATTAATGTCTTGCAAAACCTTTTTTGTTCTGTCCATTAATTGTGATGATATTATTCCACTACACGGTAATGAAGATATCTATTATTCGTTTTTGTCTATATACTTACATGTACTATGAATCTATAAAATACGGCAGTTTGATACAACATTCTAAGTTCAACAGATTACAACAAAATAGTCGTCAAAACATTGCACCGCCATTTTGTTTCTTATCACGAACACTAACTCTTCTGCACTCACAGTTCATTTTCAGTACATAATTCCTTCCCTTTGCAAAGTCAAGTAATCTCTATTGAGTACACAACTCAGGTATATATACGGATCATTGTTTGGTTCCCAATGTAAATCCTCTGTGTTGTAAAATATTAACGTACTGTTCAGTCAAGGAACCAGACTACCTGAAACAAGACGCATGGTTCCCGTACTGAACAAATACCTCTTGCACAAAAATAAACGAATCGGAGAACCAGACAAATTCTCACCCTGTGTATCCGGATTTCTCTGAATTCGGGATGTAAATTAATGCATCATAGCACTAACAATAGTTGGGTCACACTACGGCAGACTGTTACCGACATCTGTGGACTCGGATAATTTCAGAACACGTATTACACTTTACCTCACAACACCAATAATATTTACATTCACACCGTCTGAATATTTCTACGTCACTGGAGTCATATCCGCGTCCACAACACATAATATCACATCCACCCGAATCATGACTGTCACGGTCACATATTCTGAAATATTCAATAAAAAACAGGTAAACTCATTTGTTGGAAAGTTCCATTATAATGACGGCACTGCCATACATAGAGGGTCCCAGGAAAGTTGGTCAAAATGTTGCCTTATTGTGATGCTCCTATCAATAAAGTATTCATTATCAATATTATTATTATTATAATATAATAATAATAATTTCCTTAATCGACACACAAGAATGATAACAAGTTGATATTGAGTGTATTCTGTTTGAATGTGTATCATAGGGCATCAACTTTGGTGAAACAGTGTGCCTGGAAGTCACACAGAGAAATAGACGCGTGTTGAGCGCAACTTTGGCGGAACCAATTTTGGTGTGACAGAAGTGGGGTCCAGTGTGTATAGACGTAAGATTGGTTTAGAAAATAAATGAAAGCAATAATAATTACGTGCATTCCATAACTCTTAAAATATGTTGTACTAATTACACTATAAAACGTATATATTTAGTAACACATTACAGGCGTATGATATAAAATGCTACCTAGCGTCTGACTATAAATAAGAAAAGATAACTCTTACCTTCCTTGCGTTCCTATCGATCCCATTTTGCGATCAGGGGAACAATAATCGGGTGATTTTTGAATATATACTAATTCATCCTTAGGAATTGAATTGACGTTTTTGTTTATTGGAAAAAATGTGTTGACGCCGTTCTTCCGTCTTCGCTTCACTTCTATTGCCATTCCATACTTGTGTTTTAACGTCAGCGCTATCTTGTTGAAATCCGCCAGGGATGGCCAACATGTTTTTATAGAACACGATCCAGACACCCCGTGACACTTACACGCTGTCGTTAAACTTGATATTGCAACCTGAAAAGAACAAAGAAATATTAAAAAAAATAAAAAAAATAAGGTTTCCAGTTATTCATCTTCATTGCTCCAAACAATAAAATAGGAGAAATTAACCAATGAAGTCCAGGTATTTTATCACGTGTTCAACTACGGTATGTGCTTTCTGATTGGATGATGCAGACGTTTCAACAAAATGTTTCAATGTTTGAGTATTTATCTTAATTACTCTATCAGTAATTAACCATCATGTCAGAAATCATCGAAATGTTACAAATTGGAATAAGTACAACTTTGGTACATGTCGAAATTGGGCATACATTTGCATTTAGATTAATCATGAAAAAACGCATGCAAACATATCAAAGTGTGCATTAAACAAAACAACCACAAAACCGGAACTCTCAGAAAACAGGATATTCGGCGCGGTACGGACCGGTTTTGAGCGAGTTTACTAAAGAGTATTTTCCGATCATTCATTAGCAATCAGAAGCAGAAGTAATAAGCTCAGACAGATGACAGTAACCCATGATCTGTGGCATACAAGTATGCACTATCCTGTAGGTAAGGAATTTATGTAAGTATAAAAATGTTAGATGTCCGATGACTACAAAGAACCAACACTCTTGCACGGTGACGCCTACATTAACGACGAAAGAACCTTTTATGACTCGTCTTTTACTGTAATGATAATATTTACGAATATATTTTGTTGTTTCTTGCATTGTTCGCTTTCGTTTTATTCTAGAAACCACGTGCTCCACTCATGTGTATGTGTCATGTTTATAGCTCATAAAATATCAAACATGTGCTAATAAGCTTGGCCTTTCATGTCGTACAAGACAAACGAACGTATTAATTCTGACACAGAGCACAAATCCACCTCTAATTGCCAACAATAAACGCAGACTTATGTTTACCGTCCAGTTATGATGGTAACCCACTAATTGCAAAACGCACGTGCTTTTCGTTTAAATGAAATACTTTCCTTTAAGTTAAAAGTAGTTCTCAACCACACGTATATGATAAAATGATATTTTGTATTTGAAATAAGATTCAATACAACTTGTTATATTGGTAATAAATAATGTTGCTTTCACCATCCCATTCAACAAACAAACCACAGTGCTATAACAATGTTATTGTTTTATCTTCATCGAGTTCATCAGTCATATACTAACTTGTTAACCAGTTTTCCTGGATTTAATTAAATACATTTACTTTTCCAACATAGGAGGCACGATAGTTACCATACAGTTACTGGAGGTCATTGCCAAAGACAAGAAATCCAACCTGTACCAGATGACAGTAATAATGTAATAAGCGTGATCGTGGATGAGACCAACGCAGTTTCCTACCGTATATACATGAATTAAGATCTGGGCCTTCCTATCTAGACAAAAGTATATGAAGTAAAGTAAAGGTAAAAGCGTATGCTTTGGTCACAAGTTTGAAATAACGGTAAAATAAATCTTAAGTCACGGAGCTTATTCTTGGGTATATTGTGTACTTGCATAAATATGCATATTTTGAAAAATGGTGTTGGTTTTTTTTCAAGACCAGGAACAGCAGCGTGCGCCTTTAATGATTTGAAATGGGAAAACCTACCTGACTTCCAGCAGCGATATTATGTGAATTCATCATAGTCTTCTTTCGTTTTGAATTTTTTATTGTATGATACGAGGTGAATAACTCTGTGAATCTTAAACCATAGTCTACATTGTCTCCACAGCCGCCCCATTTAAAATCATCAGTCGGGGCTTTTAATGGAAATGCACCGCACGTGCATTCGTTGGTTGCACCCACGCTACAAGCACGTGCCACGGAGTGTAACAATGTCGCCGATGCGATTCCATATACAAACGCCTGCTCTCGTGTCCCTGAAAGGATATTTTGTACATTTAATAATAATCAACTATTTCTGATTATTAAGACATAATATTATTATATTATTATAATGATTCAATACTGAACCGTATAGTTAAAGCAGTGCCGGTTCCATATTTATCACACGTGCATTCTCTGCTTTTGATAAGTTGAGTGTGCGTGTTATATAGAGCAAAACAGGCAATTCGTTAAACGGGTTGCTATCAAAGGAGAACCTGATTTCGGCGTTATATTTCTGTATAAAATTATTTGTACTTATAAAAATGTATAAAGCATTCGTATTAATATAATCGTCATGTTCTATATGATTTTGTTAACCTTTATTTCAGGAGCAATAAAAATGAAAACTGGCGACAGACGCACAGTTGGCAATGCATAAATTTTATGTAATAAAGTTATTTTGAACATTAATATGAAACTGATATATTAATTTCGTTTATAAAGAAGAATAGCGGGTTTGTCATTTAGGCTGATATACTGTAGAACTACCAAAGCTGAAACAGGACCCTCCGTACTGAGCCATGAATGACAACATGTGATGGTCGGGTCACAAAGAACCGAACAAATTGATTAAACTTGTAGTTTTGACAAAACAGGCGTTCTAGAAGTTTTTAAATGACAAAACATGAACCAAAATTCGAAATGCATACATAATTATTCAACATATATATTTGTTATTTGACGAGTTAAATGCAGTGTAATACTAGTAACGCAGTGAAATGGTATAATGCGAACTTGGAATTCGTTAAACCGAACATGGTATCTTGGAATTACCAATTGCCCAAAATGGACACGGAGAAACAGTTAAGCAAAAACAAGAATTTTGGTTTGATGAAGTTGTTTCCGTGTCGCTACAACGTTATTTCTGGCGTAATTACGAGTATTAGGCATTTCTGTTTTTTTTACTAGATTTATTCTTTTGTTGAAAGAGGATGATGTAGTGTGCAGTTTTAGACCGTTGCATCTCGAGTAAGGTCCGCTTTACAAATGTGAAAAGGCACAAAAATGCATTACCTTATATTTTCATCACTTAATTACAACTAAGAAATACTGTAGTCTACTGTTGTAAGATATTAGTAAGCAAAGAAAAAGTGAAATATCATGATGAAGTCCAATACAAGCTTGCTATTCACAATGTTATGTTAACTTCAGTATGAGTTATTCACAGTTACTATACACTCGCACACTATGTTTATTAAAACCAGCCGCCCTCCGCGCAGTTGGAGCTAGATTCCTATAATGCCGAAGTAATGGGGCTTATGGGTCATGCAATTAACTTCTTATTTATGTTAAATTAGATGAAATTAAAGCGTATTAAATATACTTAGTGGATTTCTATTAGTATGCGTTTCTATATGCACGGGTGGTCGATTTTAGCGTCGGTTAATCAAGATGACGGCAACGATAAAATCAGAACCATGTAGTCGTTAATGTTTTATTATAAGTAAATGCGTTCTTTGGACAGCGGTCAAAATAATTACCCCACGCCCTCCGTATAACAAGTTGAGGAAATGTATAAAATACATATAAATGTCTAAGCGAAAGAAATAAAAATAATTATCTGTGGGCCACGTGACTATTACCGATCCAAGATAACACGTGACTTTACACAGGGCTTGCCAAGTGAGACCACGTGACTGGTCTTTTAATACCATTCATTGGAATTATGGAACTAACCATAATGCTAGTTTTTTTTAAATATTGCTTAACTGGCCAACAGTATTTCAGTCCCGTGGCGACTAGCTAGTCACATTATCCTGACAGCGGGTGAACCAACATTTACCTGGAACTAACAATCCAGGGAGATATGCTTGTATTATTTATAACGACTTTGGTATCTCGACGCGGCCTGTGATCGAAATCTAGACCTCTCTCAGTCAAAGAGAACACTCTACCACTGGGCTATCGAGGCGGATTTAGACCACTATCTATATACATAGTATCTGTTTTATATGACTAGAATACAACTAGGCCACATTACATGTCATGACTAGCTCGTTCTGTGACATTGTTCGACGCCCTTCCATTAGTTTCGGCAATTTAATTTATCCGTATTTTAGACAATGCACGATAGGAAACCAGGAACTCCAAAACGGGAGAGCTAATATTTGTAGTCGGCTTGGTAGCAGGTCTATCACAAATTTATTTTACGGATGGGCGTGTTATGGTAAATAAATGAATTGTTTTTTTATTTATTAGAGACAACATTATGGCACTACTCTCAAAATATAAGATTAATATTCTGATAATGAACTAGGTAACTAGGGGTCAGGCTGATATGAAAGGGTTCATACGTTTAGATGGGGCTGACAAGGAGCATGCTGCTAACTGAGCATACATATAATCAGAGCTTTATATATACTCAGAGGCGTGCTACAACTTTCAGGCTTTGTGCATGTGCTATTCAAAGTATTCCACTTTTATTTGATTAGTAAAAATATTATTTGATTTATATTTTTTACAACACCACAATTATATAAAACCAATGTTAGTGCCGTAAGTCTAGATTCTAATTGCTTTAACCGCGCATCTCTTCTATTTAACCTATTTTTTGCAGCACATGTTGTGAATATTGTTTTATCAACCAACCAATTAATTGATCAAATTTAATCTTCTATGTGAATCGGAATTACAATGCATGTGAACAAAAAAAAACTGAATTCCAGTCCGTAAAAAAATGAAATAAATCATAAAAATGTAAAACTTCAAAGATTCTACAAAATAACTGGTTATGATAAATAGAGAATTAGAATCTAACTGGGAATCTTGTTCGCAATAAAATTATCTAAATGCTATCAGGAAGTGCAAATATGAGTTTTTTCCTTGATCTAATTTACTGTTAACCGGATTTCAGGAATATTAAACTGTGTACGTTTGACCCCTTGAAGTTTACTTGAGTGAATTATTATTAAATCAATAAATGAAGCTAATTCTGTCCTACTAGGGACATAGATGGGGCCGTGCCCTAGTCTGTCTATACAGACCCTATGTTTAATTGAAGGAGACAACTCTTCAGTCTACTCTTTTTCCTGAAATTAATTCCCTTTGCACCCTCAAACATAGGTAGATAATCAAGCCCAAAATAAAAATCTAGCTAAAATTGACTATGAACTTATGGTAGTTGATTGAAAAACATATACCATCTAGTCGGGTAGCCAGACTAGGTGGTGTCCCGGAGTCGCGAGACAGCTAAAATGCCAAAGTGATCTAAAATCAATTATAAATCTTAAATATTCTTTAATTGTCACTAGAATCAAACGTGCACTGTTTCGGATGCAGAGGCATTGGCAACATGTATACTAATAAACGGAGGCGGTCACTACCACCTGGCTATTCAGAACACACACGGTTGCCATTTTTTTTATTTATGGTTAAGCAACAAAACGCTCAATGCTTTTAAAATGTATACTGAACAAACATCATTGAATGGATCGCTTATGTTAAAAGGGCCCACAAAAATGGCATTGCAAGTATTTGGTGACGTGTTATAATAAAGATAATCAAACATCTGATAGGGAAAACAACACTCAACTTAAATAGCCCGGAACAGAAAACATAAAAACCAACACAGACCACAAACTGAGGTGTTTTACGTACATACCTCTTTTTAAATCTTTCGTCAATTTTGGTACAGCTGTGATAGAAGAGCAATTCCATCTTCTGTCATAAAATTGTTTCTGACATGCATCGACACCTTTAAATGAAGCTTGTGTGACTGTCTCCATCAGGGATATATGTTGTTCGCATATCTTTACTTGTTCCGACGATAAACCAAACGATTTCTTGCAGTCGTCAGGAAAGTTCCATTTTTTCGTCCGGCTTTTGAACAGCGCCCTGCAAGTAAAAGAAACGACCGCACATAAATAACAATACACACAATAACGTAAAGATAGATAACGGATACAAAATCTCAATCATAATTCACCATAACTCATTATTCGTCATTTTGAATCGGGTCACTTTCATACAGAGCTGTATAATGTTCTTTTTGTGTCTTTCGTGAGCTGTTGTTTTTATTGAACGGTTCCTCCCCAGTCCGATTTGTTTTAATGATCGTTTCGCTCTTCAAGTCGAAATAAAAACACCAAGCTCTTCATTATGTTTTGCAACCTTACATACTGTAGGGGTCAGATGCATTTTGGTAAATCACAACAAATGTTAATTCCAAATTAGTTATGACATTAATTAATGTATCTTCGATGTTCAAACTTGTCCAAGGCATTGTTGCCTTTTAGAACATAAACAGTTGAGTTTTGTCATTTATATCTTCTTGAAACAAGTAGTGCTGCCCAGTAACTTTTGTTCATTCAGTTCACTGCTGTTTACACATATATTTTTTATTCTATCTACCTAAAATAGTTCTCTTTTACAGTTTGTATTTTCATTTTAATCCATTTCACTTACTAACATTGTGCTTCTAAAGCTCTTTTAACATGCATGCAATTGCCTGCTGCCGGTTCACGGTTGCCAATTTGATACTATTGTAAAAATCTAATTAACAGGTATTTATATTACTAGTACATTAGTATCATTTATAAAATTTAATAGATTACTAGTAAATTTATTTCATTTGTTTTGCTCAGTGTGGCACACATAATACCGACTGTATGGAATATCAGTTTTAATTCGAATTGTTAGTACAATAGTACAATGGCCAAATGTTGCAACTGTACTTAATCTCCGTACGCCAAGGTCGCAAACAAGAGCTGGTAGAAAATTGCTACAAAATTTCGATGTCTGGAAATTTCATTCATGAAAAAATAAATGAGTAAGAATGTTAAGAGATAATAGGGTCAAGTCGATATAACAACCTGTTTCCTGTAAGCAGTCATCTTGTTTCACACTGCAGTAAAATATTTCGTGATCCCGTTGTTACATGCGATGCATGCAGGCCACGTGCAGCCACGTGCAGTTATAATTAACACAAATCAACAACTGTAATTTAATTTCTTGACGTTCTGGACGTACAACAGACGCCAGTCTGTTTTGACTTGTGTAAACCTGGTGTGGTCGTTATTTTTATTTCTTATTTGCACATGGTAATTATACTAACTCGTTTTCTGGCTATGTACAAGGTGTGGTAACTTATTATTTGATTGACCACGAACTGGTTCAAGACATGACAGGGACCAAACAGTAAAATATTGTTTTTCGCATAGACTGAATGGTCTTATATTGCGTCCAGGATCATGTGAAAGGCGTGATAATTTTGTCTATTCCACATAGATGGATTAGTTAGATGTGTACGATTTATCAGTGATGGTTTGAGTACAATACTGACCTTATCTGTTTACTTTAGTAATTTATAAATCCAATTTTGCAACAGTATACCGAACTGATTCATGTTTGTAAATATCACATTATCCTGGGTGCACTATAATAAGCACACATTTGCCTCCTATTCACGCAGCCATTCACGCAGCCATATCACATACAAGTACTAGTATGCGCGTTCATTATGAATTGAATTAGACCAGCAAGAAATATACACATGCATTAAGGGTTAACAATTTAATAGAACACAATACCCCGGCGAGTAAAATTAATGCTAATTGATTAAAACGGAAGTCTGCAGACATGACATTCTAATTTCCTGTTTACGGCCAATTATTGCAGACAATGACTTTGCTTGAACATGTTAATTTAAAAACATGACTAAACAAATAAATGGTAACTTATGCCTGTATAGTAAACGTCGGTACAATATTTTACGGTGTACCATAGGCCATGTTGCTGCAATCAATAGTTATAAGGGCAGTGTAAAATAAACCGACGAAAAAAGTATTCATATCTCTATAATCACATATAAAATTAAGAAATCTTTATAATAAGTATATGTTTAGTACGCGGTGTCGGATTGGTGATTTTAATAACAATAATTATAATAAAAATATTTATTTTCTAAGGGTAGCATGTTAAGACATAATATAATATAGAACAATACATATCTTATTTACAACAAGGCCTTCAATAATTAAAAAGTACAACATATTGAATATGTTCAAACATATAGTGGACATGTTTGTTCTCACATATAATAGCGGGATTCTGCGATCATTACCATACTACTAATGTGTTTAAATAAGCATAAAATTCAACAAAGTAACCGTATCATTTCAAGAGGTACTTATGGTGTACGTTATGTACACAAGTAATCACAAGAAAACTTACTAATATAAGAACGGAACTATGAAATACTGAAAGAGACATTTCAACTTTGAGAACTTTTTTGCCACGACTTATGTTATTTAAACTACATGAATTTAAAAATATTAACTTAACGATTTCATGAATTCAATATTTAGAGTATAACTCCCCGAGTTTACTTTTTGAAGTTCACGAATTCCCGATGTCAACTTAACGAATTCCCGATGTCAACTTAACGAATTCACGATTTCAACTTAACGAATTCCCGATGTCATCTTAACGAATTCACGATGCCAACTTAACGCATTCCCGATGTCAACATAACGAATTCACGATGCCAACTTAAAGAATTCAAGATGTCAACTTTACGAATTCACGATGTCAACTTTGCGAATTCACGATTTAAAGTCATGGCAAGAAATAGAGTTAAATAATGATGTCACACCGGGTCTGTCGTAGTCATGTGACCACGTGGTCTCAGAATCACTACCGTGGAAACAGACCACGAATCCCCCGTGTTGTGGATGCTTTATATCAAACAGGACATACGTAATTACGAGGAATTGGTCCGATTCAATGCCAAAATACGCTAGACCATGTCTGAATAAAAAAGACATAATGTCAACATAAAATGATTTAATCTTATACTACGATGTTAAAACTATAAGATAGCATATAATGAGGCTAGTTAGTCGGAATATAGGCGAATAATGAGAAACCTAAAACACAAAATATTCATCTACATTCGATAATAAAATTCAGTGAAAGGCTGGGCTTATCAAGCCGTTTATCAAACATGGTGTTAGGTTTTCAGAAATGCAATATTTTGATGAAGACGTTTCAAAACACCGCGATAAATGCATTATTTTGGTGTAAAATGCAATCTTATTTCTGATAGGATAGAGTGCAAAGAAAGTTCAGGCAACACACGCGAACAGGTGCTTTATGGACGTTCAAAAGCTTGAAGGTGTGTCTATATTATTGTACGTACTAAATCATTTCACGTGGTTTCTGACACCCATTTCTGATATACTAGTACGTTATTCCAGACGAAGCGGGTTTTAGCATAAACCTTTTTACAAAATGAATCATGTTATGTGATGTGTGAGTGCTTATGGCAAAAGTTGACTATCTTTATTGGTCCCTGATTGAAGCATGGTGTTTATGAAATGCGTTTTGATTTTGGTCATTGTGATAATGATTTTTTCGTATTTGAAAGACAATTGGAACCAACTACAAAATTCTAGAATATCTTTAGGTACATATTCGTTTTATCAAATCACTTACGATCAAGTTTAAATTATTTATAGTTTGTTTACAATCATAAAGAGTGGCACATAGAGGTGCAATACTAATAATGATTCAGTTAATGAACTCATACAAACCATATCCGTCATTTGCAACTTTTAAAGAATTATAAAAAATTTAAATTTGAGCGTAATGTAAGTTTTTCGTTAGTGCTTTGATAAAACAGTATCATGATGTGGTTTGTTACAGGTGGCATCCGTGAAAATAATTATGTCGCGGTATATGTACTCATATATTTCAATATACATTGTAGTACACAGAACATAATATAATTGTTCATTTACATTAATAGACTATAAAAGACTTATCATCTACACATATTATTTAAGTTACATATCGTAATACATATACATGAGAACTAATCATTTTAAATGCATAACAAAATAACATTTAGAATTTTGTATTAGTTATGAAAGGCCTCCGCTATCCAGGCTGCGTGCGGGTGGAACACAGGCAAAGCACACACCAGCCGAGTGTAGTTCTAGATTCTAATAAAAAATGTAACATTCATATCAGTGTAAATGGATTTAACATTGTTAAATTTGTCTATAGAAGTATTCGACCGCATCGTTTATCAGTCTACACCCTAGATATACACGAAATAATGTGTTATTTCATTTTTATAGCCGTGATATTAAATAGAAAATAACTGATAAATTTGCACATTTCTTCGAGAAACTGTTCCTTAACACATAATAAAGTTCGGTACATTTTCAACAGAGTTTTTGTAAGTTTCCACAATTTGGAAGAAGAAGTAAAGCGCACATGTTGCCTTCGATGGTAGAGGTAGTTTACCAAACGTTCTATAGTTCAATAATAGCTAAAAGCAGCCTCCTTAACGTTTTGTAGTATTAAGCAATTAAGTTCGCCGATTATATCAAACATTTCTATTGAACAAGGACAATAAAACATGAGAGAAACGTTGGGTGTTTTAGCTTATGGGTAACAGTTTCTATTACTTGTATTGCGGGTGGTCTAATATTGTGATATACAATTGGAACTGAGAAGCGCATCACGTGTAACACACCGAATCCCTATCTCAATTCTATCTGATTTGTTAGAACTGAAGTATTTTACATTGTAATTGTGAAATGTGTACCCAACTTACAATAACTGCATGTATTCTCTCTCGCAGAAATTGATTCGATAGCTATATTAGATTTATAGTCCGGATAATTTAACACGACTCTCGACCTTCTATTAGCATAATGTAACAGCTGATAGATTGTCTATATTTATAATCCCGGTTGTATGTTCTCATAAGCGGAAAGTATCAAGAAGACGCTCGAGGTTTAATACCGACACAAATCTAAAGGACTGATTTTGCACGATTTGCTCGCGGAAATTTATATATTCAGTGCAAGAACCTTGTAATATATTCATGCATAAAATCCAGGATCAGGTCAAATTTTCTGAGCTATACACACGCTACGAACAGACACTGTACAAACTGACTGATAGTACATACACACACGAAATAAATAGTCAAAGCATAAACACATAAAACACACAAATGACACAGTACAAAAAATACAGCATCAAATTCAACGTACAAACAAACGCAACAAAAATAGACACTAAACAAACAGACAGAACACAAATAGACACATTATATGCCGATGCATGCGTAGCCTTTATTTGCCTGTCAGCTTTTTGCTCAAACACGGCGGGCATATGTGTGCCTCAACCCGGATTTGAATCCAGGTCGCCTGGTTAGACTGCAAGCGTGCAAACCACTGAGCTACGGAGACGACAATGATACAGCCAAACATTATAACACTGCACAAACACACATAGACACAGCGTCGCCCGAGAACCATAGTGTTCTATGTGTCTTTTTCCGGTTTTCGGGAAAATCAGGTTTTAAGATTCAGTGCTTTTTATAACGTTTTTGTTTGTGGACGAATTCTAACAGAAATTGGTATGTGTTTTATTTATGTAGATCTCAGGAACACTTCCAAAGATCATGAAGAATCGTTGATTCAAACTTACCGCGCTTGAAATCGGTCTACTGCAGATAGAACATTCTACAACCATTTAGTTTACATCACGTGACTTGATGGGAGCAAGCCATTGGTCAACAACACAGATAGAACAATTTGGTTCTCAAAAAAACTTGAAAATTGCATATAGAAAAAATGGAGCTGTTGGTATCTAAATAAAGAGATGTTCCCGAAAGAGGACTAGGTCACTGTGACATAGCTCTCATCGAGAGCTTTCCAACGGAATATAAAACTCATTTTTGGCAAAATGACGATAGAATACTATGGTTCTTGGGCGGCGACAGAACAAACTGTCGTACAAAAGTACAATCATAAAACAAACATAACAAAACTAACAAACAGAAACAACAAACACACGATATCTACGTCATAGCCATTACATTATACATACACTCTTAACTATTTAATGACAGAATTGAGGTATAAACTAACTGCAAACAGACAGGACCAGACTGGTGCTTTTTATATTGTTTTTATTCCAATCTGCCACAACAAAAACTCGAACTATTTTACGTTTATAGCTGAAATTGCGTTACTTTAATTATTACCAAAATAACACAGCTATTTAAATGGACAAAACATTGTGTAATTAAATGTCGATGTCATTTACAGCAAAACCGACTGTACTTTAAGTAGGTATGTTGCATTCGGTGACAGGGCAATCACACAGAGGAATATACAAACTAGGTGTGTCCAACACGTAACAAGAACCAAGGTACGTGCACAGTCCGGCGATGATAACACTAGCCTTTGATTACAAATACAAATTAAAACTTATATGCATTTTCGATGTCCATTTTTTGTTAAATTTTGTGAAAAATCACTTCTAATGCGTATCATATATAATACTCTTTCAATCTATGCTAATAACAAGCTATCAGTCGACCGGACATTGTTTATTTTATCCATGTTTGTTTATTGATAAGGCTAGAGTTATTTCCGGCGAGCTATAGTAGAATATACATACATTTGAAATAACACCAATGTACTAATTACCCCAAGCCAATGTGTCTTTATCAAACGACATATTATAACGGCTCCATATGGAGCCAACGTCGTAACTTACGTTATATGGAGCCTACGTCGTAACTTACGATGTATGGAGCCTACGTCGTAACTTACGTTATATGGAGCCTACGTCGTAACTTACGTTATATGGAGCCTACGTCGTAACTTACAAAAGAATGGTACAGTGGTAGTGACAACCATACCTCGAGATTTTACAATTTCACTTTTATGATTACAAGAAACGGAGAGTATTACCAACATTCAACAGACTGGCAAGATACTCATCTAAATCTCCGACACCAATCTACATCTCCGACACCAATCTAAATCTCCGACACCAATCTTAATCTCCGACACCAATCTAAATATCCGACACCAATTTAAATCTCCGACACCAATCTAAATCTCCGACACCAATCTAAATCTCCGACACCAATCTAAATCTCCGACACCACTCTAAATCTTCGACACCAATCTTAATCTCCGACACCAATCTAAATCTCCGACACCAATCTTTATCTCCGACACCAATCTAAATCTCCGACACCAATCTAAATCTCCGACACCAATCTAAATCTCAGACACCAATCTAAATCTCCGACACCAATCTAAATCTCCGACACCAATCTAAATCTCCGACACCAATCTAAATCTCCGACACCAATCTTAATCTCAGACACCAATCTAAATCTCAGACACCAATCTTATTAAGAGCTTGTACATGTAATATATTTAAGTATTAAGGACGAGGACCATGTTAAATTGTTCGAACTATAGTTAGCAATATCAGTAGGGATGATATATAAGCAGTTCCCTTAGTCATCTCTCTCAATATATGTATAAATAATACTTTGGGACCTCAAAATAATTGAAGCGGTCTTATTAGCAGAGCTTTAATGTAATGCACTAAACATCAATAATCACTGATCAGAGTACTAAACTATGTAATTAATTGATGTAATGGGGCAATCAGTTATGGCTGTTGAAGATTTAGAAAGGTTTTTTCAGACTGCAAACTTAATGGTGAAAATGTTGCATTGTAACAAACCTATGCATCTGACAAGCAACAGTTACTTCTCCGTAAAGGACTCAAATACTAAATTTTAATCAGTCTCTAGTTTAATCATTTTTTATGAAAACTATATTTCTCTTAGTATCTTAATTAGCAAATTTCAGATTCAGTGCAAAGTAAATTGATTAGTAACTAATGAATTTGTCGACCACAATTGCAAACCGCACGCCGACGATGGCTATTCGATTGTCACCAATCGTTCACCAATCGTCGGTCGAATGTGTTATAATGACGTAACTGATTCCGTGTTAGCATTGTTTCCATGTCGCGTTATAACGACATCTCAAGACAAGGTATACACTCATTATTTGTCAGTTTTATATTGCTATATCTTTATATGTTTGAAGGTCAAACCAGGTACTATGATGTTCACTTAATTTTGAACAAGCCACTTGAGTTTAATAAACACACTCGCTACTTCTTTGTTCGAGTTAGTCTTGTCTCATTCTATTTGACATGTTATTTACCTAAGCAATTGAAATCATTTATACAGGGTTAGTTTCCTAAATGACATTTAAAGTTGCTTTTCTATCATGAAAAGATGAGAACCATTCAAGCTCTCATAGTACCGTTTGTTTGCCTGATCATTCGGAATTATTAAAACACACATACTGCTTGTTTCATTATAAAATTTACTATCGTTGTCCTTTTGTATTTTCTTGTAAGCGATCACTCACATTTCAAACGAAACATTGTACAATGTCCTTATTGAAATACAATCAGTGCTCTTATGATATATTGCACCACCGATGAGATCAAAAACATTCCGATTTTTAAGTTTGTTTTCACGTTTTTGAGATTTATATACAAATACGCTTAAGAGGCGTACAATGAACTAGGGTAGAGAAATATTGTGTATCTGATGAATTTGCTTGTTGAATCGCCTTACGTATTTACAATGTGTTGATAATAATCATGTAAGAATACAGAAAATTATTTGATTGAATGTAGATTCTTATATTACGCCCATCGTGTTACAAAACGCGGGAAACTGCAAACGAATGAAGACGTTTGTGTTGAATACAAATTAAGACATCGACTAATGTGGTGGAATCTTTAGAGTAGGGTTTACCACATTTGGTGGCGTCCTCTTACCCGCAAGGTGCTATAATATCGTATATTGCCTTTGCGTTGAATGCTGAATCAAACCATTGCTTTATGTCATGAGACATCATAGAGTTCAATCGTAACTGTCCGTGTCTTTCCGGTGAAGCCGAAGATACCCCGAATGTATCAAGCGGAGATAAATGCGCGCCGGAACAATTGGACGATTGTCTCGCCGTCAGATTTGATTGTGGTGTCGCCTCGTCTTCATGCCTCATCGTGCTGTCGCTTCGCATCGTGACGTCATTTAGTTCCAATGCGTCATGTTGTCATGTGGAATTTCAACACGATTTCGTACAAAATAATGTCTAACAATAATATTGTTATATTTACAATGAAATATTCGTGTGGCTAACACATGATTCCGTACAATAGTATCAGATACTAGTGGCCATTACAAGGCTTCGTACATATACGAGACATGCGTAGGACGGTGCAAAGCGCTTGCAAATCACGCATTTGGAATGCAGCAACATTTTGACTAATATCTTTAGCACATGTATGCAAAGAATTAGCGATCGTGAAGAATCCTTCCTTCGATTTCACAGATGATTTAACAAGAATTATGACCCTGCTAATTTATGTGTTCATTTGTTTCGTAGAAACATTTCGAATGGTAAAAAATAGGCAACTTATATAGTTGACTGAGCGATTTATTAGAAATAGACTAAATAGTGATATGTCGTAAATAAAGGAAGTGAATATAGTACAGATTGTTTTAACGTTTGTTTCGACACTTAACGACTTCCGGTAGGGTTACTTCGAATGCTTCAAACAAATCGTGGTATAGCATGTAGAGGCGATTGAGCAAACAGCACCAATATAAAGTAGGAGAGATTGATATTCAATATTATAGTATTGTGTATATACAAAAAAAGTCATGTACTTAAATGAATAAAATTGACCTACGGTTTTTGTTTTGCGATGTATTAGCATGGCGCACGCGCATGCGCACGCCATCGGGTAAGTCGCAGCAATGAAATTGGAGACTTCGTTTCGAATGCCGTTATTTGTGGTTAATTGCATGAATGATGGTTCTATCTCAAATGGTATTGGGACTACCAATATATATGTACATTAATGGAGAGAAAGGGGAATATATTTGCACAAATTAAATGACACTCCACGCGTATCGAACCCACCACATTGCATTCCCGATGTGGACGCTTTTTAATTCAATAATATTCCATAAATTAGCAATCATTAAAGGTTTGGAATACAGGCAATTACCAGTCAAAATAATTTAAATTCCAATAAGTCATTTATACTTATTTTGTATTTTAAATATACCTTCAAAAGCAGCAATAAACAGCTAATGTTATGAGTTGCATTGGTGCGATGTCATACTGCATTAAACCTAAACTAAAGTCAATATTTACTAAATTCTAGTATCTTGAAAGTTAAGTAAAATCAACGTGATTGCTGATTATGATTTTCGATCTCAAAAAATGTTGTTTCTTATTGAGTGGGATCATTTGAAAGGTAAAATTATGCGACGCTACGCTGCGAACTAGGAGTTACCTCAGAGTTTGGAAGATAGAGTATTTCAGTCAGATTAGAGCGGTATGAAGTAAGTTCGAACAGACAAAAATTATAAGTGAGTCTCTTATACTTCTCGGTTAAGCTGTTTAATCCATTATTGCTATCTACTTGCCGAATAAATCAGGTAGTTTAGATTGAGTCTATCCGATATTTATATAATATCATATTTTCTTCTTTCTATTCACATATGGTAAACCAATCGTACATTGTAGATTGTCGACAAGTCGTAATAGCGTTGCAAAACGCTACATGCATCTCTTTGTTGTTGCTTGAAAGATATCTTGCTCATGGTAGAAAAATTCTAGTAAAAACAGAGATACAATCAGCACTAAATACTACTAGACTGTCAGTAGGGTACATATCATAGAAATTGTGGCAAAGGAGCAGCGGTTTTAAGTGATGCTGATGTGACCATTGACATTGAATAACATCTGGAAAAATATTAAACCAACTGGTCCTGTTTGGTTTGGTTCCAGCGGTAATAGCGTCTATGCGGCCGAGTGTTTACCAGGTACCCCACATTTGTAACAGAAGGTTGAAAGTTCGAATACCTACATGATTCATTCTGATATGTCCGGTCAGTGAGCCGCCAGCGAGTAAATCGCTACGTTCATGGTTCCTAATATAGAGGGATAGGGCTATTGATGTACTGTAGTCAGAAACTAGGTGTCTCAACGCTGGATTGTCCTCTCAATGGAGATGACACTATAGCAAAAAAACTATTGACCTATAGTAGATCCGCAATAACGATTGAGCATGAATGTTTATTTAACAGTTCGCCCTATCAAACAGAAAAGCAACATCCCAATGTTAAAACATCAGTATATAGTCTCAGAGAATATATGCATGTTTTTAATTAATAAAAATAAATTAAAATTGGGCGAAATCGTGCCATGCACTCCATTAAAAAAAGAAGAGTTTTGAAATAAAAATTGTTCGTATTCAAGATGCCTTAACTATAGCTACAATACTGTATGAAAAACGATAATATTAAGTCAGACGGGGAATGCAGCACTCAACTTAACCAGCCGGGCACAGAAAACGTTAAAACATACAAGGCACAATGCCCAACTGAACCAACCGAGCACAGAAAACATCAAACACATACAAGGCACAATGTATGAAACCCATTAAAACATGGCCAGGTGGATCAGGTACATTTTGCAAAATGCTTCAATCATGTAGTAAAAGACATCAGTACTAATGGATGGTAGTCTTCTTACAAGCGAAAACAACTCAGTAGATATTGAACAATTCATGAGGCAGCTATACATCAATAAAATAAACCGCTGCACGTACAGTCTAAACAAAAACCGATTATATTTCTCTCATGAGAAAACAGAAATGTAATCAAAGACATCTGATTAGTTTGTACAATGTGCGATTTCAATTTATGAACTTTTATTTGTGTATCTTAAACCTTCAATGAGTATCAATTTGTTTCATCTTTCCACATTAACGTTTAATTGTGGTCACTTTGTCCAATAGATGTATGCATGACCTAGGTCAAAGGGACAGTTAGGATTAAATACCCCTTCAACATGTTCAAACGGCATTAAATACCCGGGTATTCACATCATTCATGTCATTAAACCCAAATAACGGCCTTCCAAACAAAGTCTCCAATTTTATTGCCACGACTTTACCCGATGGCGTGCGCATGCGCATTACTCATACATCGCAAAGCAATGGCCGTAGGCTAGCGCTATTTATTATTGTGTCCCAGAGTATGGGGAATTTAACTTGTTTTTAATTTGATATAGCCATCTGTTTGAATAATTAAGATACGGACTACACGACAACTTGGCAATAAAACAACGCAATTTCAGTTTGGCACGGTCTTTTCAATTCCATTATGACCACAAGGCGTTAGCGAGTAATGAAACCTGTACTTAATCGACCTGAAGCACCGACGTATGGACTGGATTCTGGTGTAATATGTACATACTCTTATTGTATCTACTTGCAATTGGTAACTTTAAAGACATTATACAATTGATTACAATATACTATATATTATGTACAAGACAATGTTCATTTAAATTACGACGAACTGAGCTCATTGTGAGATATATTATATATTTTTGGCGAATCCAAAGGTAGACACACTCATTATATAGGTACTTATATATAGTATGCATTATTAAAATTCTGAAAGGGTAAAGTTTTTGTTGGCAATGTTCAAACTTGATTATCAAAAGTAGACGACATACGTACATAAAACATTGATGTAGCCATAATAATAACACAAAAAGCAATTAATGCTGGATTAAATTTAACAGTTTTCTCTGGTTTGACGACATTCAAACATTCTCAGAATTTTTCAAAACGTAACTGACACGTATTGTGTGGATACATGGTTTGAGAGTTCCTGCTGATAATTCTAGCCTGTCAGATACTCTGAATGAAATTAATCTTGTTCAGCTATAAGATTATAAGGATTCCATTTCCGAGTGATATCGCACACACGTTTTTGGCGGTTTATTTATATGACGTATGATACGAAGCATTCATCAACACACATCTAACAAGGTGCTAATTTACGTTAACACGTTCAACAATTATCGAGAAGTATCCAAAACTTTCTCCCCGTCAACGTTTTATCTTCTAGCATTATTCAGAATATCACAATTTCAGAATTTCTCGTCAGCAGTTGTAATATCTCAGTCGCAAGCTTTCCAGACTGGCATTCGAACTTTCGGGTGATAAATCCGAAAACCAGTCAGATAAACTGGAAGAGGAGCAATAAGATAAAAAGAACCGAAAGGTCGTAAAATGAACCAAATGATCGGAAATAAGCCACAATGGTTGGTGATATATGGGAAATCTACAATACGTACAGCTGTTTGGAAACAAAAACAGTATTGCAGATTTTCGCCATGCAAGATTCTGGAAGGAAATACTTAGTATACTCACTGTATTGTTGGCTGTGAAGAAGGAATTAAAAGTAAGCGTTATAATATGGTAGTGTTGCTACCATGGTGTTTGATTCTCATAGAAATACCAGTGGAGAGGTCTAGATAGTGTGGTTTGATGGCCTTATCGTTCTGTATGTATTTGAGAGTATTTTCTGTATGTATTTTGTGCACATATATTTGAACAAAACCATAATAAAATATTATTAATAACACAAGGCACCGATACATGCCAGACTATTTCTTCATTATACAGCCCAGTTTATCTCTAGTCGAATGGGAAACACCAATAAGGGTTTCAGAAATGACCAAGTTCCCCGAGCGAGAATCGAACGAGGGACATGTTGTTCCATAATCAAGGGAGTTAATAGACCACCGTGCAACACATGGGAGTAACTTAAGCAATTGGATACATCTACGTGTAAATATGAAGTTGCATTGGTGCGATGTCATACTGCATTAAACCTAAACTATAGTCAATATTTACTAAATTCTAGTATCTTGAAAGTTTAGTAAAATCAACGTGATTGCTGATTATAATTTTCGATCTCAAAAATTTTGTTTCTTATTGAGTGGGATTATTTGAAAGGATCGACTAAGTAAAATTATGCGACGCTGCGCTGCGAACTAGTCGAATGGGAAACACCGATAAGAGTTTCAGAAATGACCAAGTTCCCCGAGCGAGTATCGAACGAGGGACCTGTTGTTCCATAATCAAGGGAGTTAATAGACCACCGTGCAACACATGGGAGTAACTTAAACAAGTGGATACATCTACGTGTAAATATGAATCTGGGAATCCAGAGAACCAATCAGTCTTTCAATTTATAAAATGTTAACAATCCAAGGAATGTGCCCTCAGTCATAGACATTGTTCAATTTAGTGGAAACTGGTTGAAAGGCAAGTAATAAAACTTACTCATATTGCATAAAATACCAGCCCTATCTTTGTGCTGTTCTAAAACTAGCTTTCAAAAATACGATCTCAGCTTAACGAACGAGCGAGCTTCGTCGCTGCCAACATTTTTTGTTCCTACAATAATTTTTATCAACTGTTCTTGTTACTACCTTGTAAAATTTAATGAGAGCGGTCTTATCAATGTTTGTATGATAAGCCCGCTGTTCTCTGACACGTGTGATCACGTGTAATAAGCACGAGATATGTCGGGAACAAATTCTAACATAGGTTGCCTACGACTTCGTCCGTTCTAATTACGATCGACATGTTTCCTTCTACAAAAACACAAACTACGTCGTTGACATTTTATGTCGATAAAAACATTCATAGCTTTGGTTTATATGCATTGTATTGTCCCAACAGTTGATTTGTTTTCATTGAATTCTACAGTTTTTGTGTCATTTTTCATTCACCTGTACTGCAGCAATTTGACCAAACTGATTAAAATCCGCTTCGCATGAATATCTGAAGACGACTACATGTAGTAGCAGTTCACGTTCACTGACCTTTCTCGTTAACGTATCGATGCTAATTCAACTTTCATAGTTTTAGAATTGGAAATAGGAGCTCTTGTTGACTTGTAACGTTGCAATGTAATCGCCTTGATCTCTTGGAAATTTAAAAGGTAAATACAAACATCGATATTCATGTGAAAAATTAATGTTAATCGTACACTTAAATTCATAGAACACTTCAAACAGTTTTAGACCTGAACATTTGACATCAGTGTCGATTATCCCCCCATGTGTAGAAGTTGCTGGTGCCTTGTTAGAAGGATAAGTCAGTCAAGATTAGAAACAGTCCAGGAAAACTGGTTAGGTGAATATGACTGAGAAACGGCGTTAAATGCGAATAAACAATCTTAGAGTTAGAGAACGAACTTATTGGTAGGAGTTTACACATTTGGTATTTCTTCCCTATTCAGATTTCTTTAAATAATTAATGTGAATACCTTGGTTTAACCCATTTAATAATTGTATAAATTTCAGAAAAAACACACATTCAAATTTTAAAAAAAATCTCGGTTTAAAGCAATGAGGCAATAGAGGTCTACGTCGAACATCATTTTTTTCACTCGATACTGCACTCAAAATGATCGGTGATAATTGGAAGTACATGTTGATTCACAGAAAATGGCAACAAACTGTCAAGTTCCGACACTCATGTAAAATATTATCATATCTTTTCTCGCAACACTTCATAAACAGTAATTGTAGACACCAATCTGGTTTTCCCTCTTACGAAATGTATTTTACTGCAGCAAAAATAACTATGTAACACCATGAGAATCAACTCTGAGAGTTTTCTGTTTTCAAAACGACCAATAAATCATCAAATAAGCGTGAAAATGTCTCTATAGAGCGTTTGTGAGAAATACGAGTACATGCAGATGTTAGCTTTACAAGATTTTTTTTTTAAAAATGCGAAACTTAGAACGTGCATAAAAATGCGAATACAGTTTTGAGCGCGTCGGTGTTGTCTCACATACAAAATTATTCTAACGTTTACTTCTTATGAAATATCAGGAACACGAAATCCGGGAAATATAGAAAGTATTGGTCATTGTAAATTACTGAAATATCGATATCACAAAATGATTAAGATTTGTAGTAAAAATATCGACCTTATTGATTCATTTAGAAGAAATGGTTCACTCAGGTTAGAGACGGACATTTATCCCAAACTTTTATTAATCAGCATTTAGTAAGACAAAAATGTGTGAAACCAGACGCGGTTTCAAGAAATATTTGTAAATTAAGCTTGAGCAATGCTCAATTAGTCCAAACAAACAGCACGAAATTTATTACCCCTCTGGTTTAGTTTATACAATAGATTTGGTTCTAATATGCGCATGTGGCTGAAAACCCGCAATGTGTTAAAGTCTTTTAATACTATTTAATTTAGAGGCTGCGAAATGTGTGTCATTTCATATTATTAAGGGGGTTAATCAAATAAACAAGTGGCTCGCATTGGGGATATAACACATCGGTGCTGATTGGGTATAACACATCGATGCGGTTTTGGATAGAACATATCGGTGCGGATTGAGACAGAACACATCGTTGCGGATTGGGATAAAACACATCGGTGCGGACAGGGTTTAGAAGAGCAAAGTCCAACGGATTGGGATAGAACACAGCCGTGCGGACAGGGAATAGAAGAGCAAAGTACAACGTATTGAGATAGAACACAGCCTCGCGGACATGGTTTGGTAGAGCAAAGTACAACGTATTGAGATAGAACACAGCCTCACGGACATGGTTTGGTACAGCAAAGTACAACGTATTGAGATAGAACACAGCCTCGCGGACATGGTTTGGTACAGCAAAGTACAACGTATTGAGATAGAACACAGCCTCGCGGACATGGTTTGGTAGAGCAAAGTACAACGTATTGAGATAGAACACAGCCTCGCGGACATGGTTTGGTAGAGCAAAGTACAACGTATTGAGATAGAACACAGCCTCGCGGACATGGTTTAGTAGAGCAAAGTACAACGTATTGGGATAGAACACGTATTTGTAGATTGATGTAAATGGTTGTTTGTGTGTTGTACGAAGAGTTTACCGATATAAAATTGATACTGTCATGCATTACGTAAATACACAGCTGCAAAGTATGTATCCAATACGTATGAAGCCATGCTACAGTATTTTTGAGTAAATCTCAAATGATATGTTCTAAAAACAAAATCACGTATGATATCAAAGTGAACGTTGTACCTGTTGTTTATATGACCTATTGAAACCAGACTGGGTATATAAGACTGACATGCATTTATACAACCAAAACATTCAGTATGCTTCTGGTGCATACACCAATTATATAGAAAACGTGTCAGCTTGTTTTTTATTCCTGTTATTTAAATTCTATTTGCATAGACATCTATCCGTGTCCACTTAACGTCGTAAATTGACTTAAGGAATGTGTAGACTGTGACGCGTTTCAAATTTTAAGTTGGGCTGGTTTACACTGTAAGATTATAATACTAGATAACCGGTCTGACGAACATGAAAATTGACAAGCTGTTGAAACGGTTAACAAATTAAGCGAAAAGATTAGTAACTATATTCTTCAAAAGAAAATAAGATAAAAATGTGGATAATAAAGACAAAATGATGAGACGCTTAAATTATCGGGCAATATTACGTGACAGCTATAACGCAAACGGTTGACAGTATTGTCAATTAAAGCGGGCCACCTTCATGAAAGTACCACCTTAACATTAACTGAAACACGATTATCCATTGGTATAGATAAAATTAATTGTCCCAAAGTTGCAGACTTGAAAACAGAGTCATCGATGCGTGAGAAAAACAATTATGTGAAAATGTTGATATAAGTTAGCCAAAAAACAATCTTACAACATGATGCCAACAAATAAGGACACCAAGATTATATTCAATAGAAAATACAACTATCCAGTCAGGATAATGTAAGAGTAATGTTGTATTTTATGTGTACACAAAATATAACAACTATTGTCTGAACAGGTAAGGTATTGCAATTAAGTATTGAATTTATAGATGTCTGGATAAGCCTTTATAATTGGTTTAACACAGTAATAGTGGACTCGACCACTGTGTCGGCCTATCTGTATGACTACAAAACGGACAGAGAAGTAAATACAGAACCAGCAGAGAACGAAGTGTGTTATTTATTCAACCTTGATATTTAGATCACCCCTGGAGAAGATCGGTCACGTCTGCAGGGTCCAAATTGTGGTCCTATTTTGAAGGTGTTAGGGTTTTACACATTTTTTGTCTTAGTGAATAATTTTGATATTTTGTCAAGTTGTTAAAATAGATCAACAAAATGCGTCATTTTTAAACTGTTATTATACAAGAATGTCATCATTTCGTTTTTTAATTGTGCCAGGGGAAATAGGATCTATGTCCCTTGTTTTATCATCAAAATGGGGCAACTGCAGATTATTCATGACGAAATCCAATCATTTAAACTAAGTTACACCTTGTAGATGCAATGTTATTTCAACATTTTAACTACAGACGTATTTTAATTCATGCAAGTTAAGACAAACATATGGAAAAATGATTGCATGCATTAAGCTTAAATGTTACTGCGGCTACAGAACGTTCCTGGGCCTCCGCTACATCAAAACAACATCAGAAATTCGAATTCTTTTGTGTCTAATAAAAACCGAGCGGAATAATCGGTCTAGCAGACATACTGTACGCTAACTATTTACATAAATCAACGAGACGAGGGTTTAGAATAAATCTGATTTCTACGAGAGAAATGTGCAAGATTTTCCACTATTTTGCTATTTTAAAATGTAAACGATGAAGGCACGGGATTTCATGCAGCGTGTCCCCTTTCATGTTGCCTCGTTTAACGTCTGGAGAATGTGTCTATAAACAATTGATGGCCAACAATACGGCGTATGTCGCCACTGCGGAGACAGGATGCTGTAATATTCTAGACAAAAATGAGTCTTAGAAAAAAGTTTACAGTCACAAAAAGTCATTTCCTATTTTTTTGCATCACACACCGCATAGCACGCTAACTTCCATTAATTACGCAACATACCCTGTATTAAATCATGATTACTGCAAGGCTAACCTCGAACACTACCCACCAAACCATTCATTCGCTCCCATGCGTTGGTGATAATTAGAAAAAATGTGTTCTCATTTTGAACATCGTTGTTTTTGGTTGTTGTTTTTTTTGCAATCGTCGAGACCAGTTAAACCGAACCAGTAAATTCACTATTCCTGGAATTAATACTAGTAATCAGCGCATACAAACTAACAACTTCTGTACAATACTTAGTGGGGGACACCAGAGTAGCCAATGTCACTATAGACTGGTAGCGCTGTTCTCGTTCTCCCACACGGTCTACAATACTGTGATAGTTAGATCGTGGTACCAGTCTAAATGTCACAGAAGAACACCGTCTACCTTAACATGTTCACCTCGGTCTTTAGGCTGTTGCAATAGACCGGAGAAAACGGAACTACCCGGTATTTGCTGAGCTTTGGCGCTAACCATGAGTCACACTAGTTCAACTAGAGACCACGAAAATCTTCAGTGGTCGAACCAACGCTAGTTTCACAAATATTGGTTTTGGTTTCTGGAGAACCAGACATGCGCAGATAATCGAACCAGACCAGACTATAGTTGGCTCCAAAATCCAGCCATTTACGACTGAGCCTACCAGTCCAAATAAGGCCAATGAACTGAATGATGACCTACGAAATTTATCTACTATGCTATTTTAATGGATATTGGTAAAGCCCCTTTTCTTGGTCTGACTGTTAGGGACTTAAACATAAAAATGAAACTGGAAAGTTCTAACAAGTGTGGTATTATTTCTAACACTTGGACAGTGTATAATTATTGTGATGTTATTCACATAGCAAACTGCCTGTCTTTAAATTTATATATTCACATCTATATTTAAACTACCGGTATTACATTACTACATGTAGTACATTTTGTACATGGCTTCCACAGGTCGTTCCCTAAATGGTCGTTCAACTAATACATTCCAATTAAGGGTTTCTTTAATAATGCCACATACCCTATTTCTACCATCCTCACACCTGCCGTGCATGCAGAGAGTTTGAAAACGTCCCTGCAGCATTAAACAGGTTCAGTTACATATAATGTGGGGGTTTTAAAACCGTCAAATTCTTGTAATTATAGACATACCTGTAAATTTGTCACAGTCGCCACAGGAGTGACGACTTAATTATCATAAATTACAGAAATTCGCCATATGGTTTTATTCGACTATTTGAAACGGGACAAGAACTATAGAGGATGCTGTGATTTTTATGGTTCTTAAGACGTTGAAGGTAGCAATTCTGAATATTTCTACTGACTACAATTTAGTTTTATAGTCGCTTAATGAACGGCGATATGCAACATGTAGCGCAATCTTGTGGTTTTAAACAAATTTATTTGACTTGCGCAGTTTGTAGAACAGGTAGTCTAGCACCAGCATGACCAAGAATGTGGACAAGTGGTCTAATGGTAAGAGCTACTGACTGCTGATCTGTAGTTGTTGGTTCGATCCCTACTCAAGCCGGATCAAAAAAATAGAAATGCTTTTCAGTGTGTCCCACCTAACATAACTAAAATCACTTTTCAAGTTTTTCGGACGTGACGTTAAGCGAGGTCCTGTGTATGATGTTTTACATCGTAAAAGAACCAGGGATGCTTCTCGGACTGGGGAATATTCTGTATCATGTACTATCTCCCAAAAACTAAAGTGACTAACCTCTTCTGGGGGCCTCGCCTATATGGATTTCCAGTGGCGAGGATAAATAAAAGCATATAAATCAAAAGCATGACCCAGAATCGGTTATCAGGTTAAGTACGAGTGTTGGTTGATTCAGGGAAAACTGGTAAGGTGAACTAATAGTTGTGAATACTAAGCTGCTAGCAAAATATGTAAACAACGATAAAAAATAAAAACAAAAGCTATTTATGTGTTAAATGACTTCGCAGTATTGCGAACTGATGTGTTTAGAGTTAACACCACTTCGCGTTTCATACGACGGTCACTGATGACATAACCAGTGCTCCAGGGGTACCAACAAGTTGTATACTGCGTTCAGTCGAACTGAACATCGGTCTAGGGTGACCAACCAGTTACATAACCCGGTCAGTTGACCTGTCCACATCAGTCCAGATTACCAACAGTAAGTGACATGTTCCACCGCAAGCAACTAGGGTACTTCTTCACATATATCAGTTTCAAGGTGAATGACCGTCAATCAAATCGTCTCATACGACCCTACCAGGTTATCCAACCAACTAACTTTAATTGAGTTACACCGTGATACATGATAAGGATTCTGTTGTTAAATATTCGTTTTAGATAAGAACAAAACTTACACATATACTCTGCAATTACATGTTTTCTTTATTATAATAGCTTTAAAGAAGTTAGAAGTATTTACTTTACTGATGTGCAGAATTAATGGATCACCCTGTATGAACAAAACACGCCAGTAAACCTGACCAATACTATAGAGATCGATTCGATGCAAACCAGAAGTCCGTTAACCTTGCAAAGCGCTACGTAGCGCTTTCTATACCCACTAGATTTGATTAAACGGGAGGTAACTAAATAAAGGCGACCGGAAGCGCTTTAGGAACATGATAGCAGGAAAGCGACCATACACTATGAGAACAACCATGTATGTGAACAAGCCAGGAAAAAACCAAAACAGGTAACCAATCCATGAAACTAACCCAGGTAACCATTCCAGCAACCAACCCAGGTAACCATTCCAGGAAACCAACCCAGGTAACCAACCCAGTTATATCGTTACAGAAATATTCCACACTGCGGAAGACATTTGTTCAGGATAGATAAACTATCTAAAATCAATTAGATCGATCTGTTTCCCATAAATTGGAGTGTAATTGATTACTAGTATTCCTTTTCGTGATTTGCGTACCAGAATTTATTCGATTCATTCAAATATTTTATCAATTTTGAAATCACCAGAGGAACCGTGATAACAGTGGTTTTTGTTCAGGAAATTCTGCTTTCCATTCAAAACAGCAATATGTCATTCAGTACCCGCATAGTTCTGTATCTACGTGAACTATTCATTGATTTCTTAACAATACGTCGAAACAAACATATATCAGTAGATAAATGGGACATCGTCCGGCAGTTTCAGTGCTTGGTATAAACAATAAATTTAGCTTTGTAAACCAGTATGTGGTATTATTATCAAAATTTATCACCAGTGTAAATCTTGATAACATTATTCTGACAAATTGTTCATTGATAAATATGCCCGATGTACCTGCGAGAGAGCATTTCTCTCGAAAGTTTTGGGTAAATGTTTCTACTAGTCAGGGGTGGTATTCAATATTGATCTTATTTAGTTGGAGAATAACGATAGCCAATCACATTCCTTGTTACTGACCAAGCGTTTATATGCTGTGATGTGACTGGTTGTCCTTATCCTTAAGTAAAGAAAGATCAATATTGAATACCATCCCAGAAGTCCAGGAAATTTCGATACGACCCACTGATTGCCTTGTATAACCATCAATACTTATGAGCATTTGTCCTGCATATTGTATAATGATGTGGTATGGCGGGCGTAGTGACGGGGCCAAAAACTGAATCACCGTTACTAGGCCATCTCTCCCAAGGAGCTCTGTATGTGCAGTGGCTGAATCATCATGGCTAGACCGAACCCATCCCTCGTAGAACCAGAGAACAAATCGCCTTGACTAGGGCACTTTCCTTTTATCGACATAACATTCCGCAGGCCGAATGAATCAGGTATAAACTTACAATTGCATGGACACAAAGAGCGAGGTTTACCACCAGAGATCGTATCAAGGATCGAGACCACAGCCACCACTGACCACCCGTCTCAGATATCGTGGTCTGTTTTAATATCGATGGTTTGTTCACTAAGAGATATATAACGGTAAGTACTGTATCTTGTAACATTATAGTTTGGTGCATATAACAGAATGCCGTGTGTCAATACCCCAACCACAAAGAAAGACTGATTCAGCGAAGGACGTTCGTGTAAGAAATTTATCAATGAATACAGCATTGTATAACTGATACGACGACTGCGACGGTTCACGCATGCACAACTGATCACGAATATTGCATTGTAACAAGTCACTACATTATTACTCTTGACACTTCATTATAAGATAAAACAGACTACGGGTTAAGTTTTGTGTGCTAGTGCAAAGAACATGATCAAGTTTCAAGGTTTTTAGTAAAAGGGACAAAGAACCACAACATAGGTGGGTATGTCATTTACTCCAAAATGATGTATTATTCACTAAGTATATAAAATTTCATCAAACCATTATATAAGACACATAACATTGCCATAAGTGGCAAATTTATAGCAAAAATACAATGGAAAAAATGCAATGGCAAAAATGTACTTTACCGCAATATTCATCAATTTCAAAATGTGTTTGATAGTCCTTTTAAAGGCAGTCTCGAGTCTCCTTGGTCGAATGAAACTTCGGTAGGTACAGACGCAATTTTAAAAACATTGTAATTATGGTTCTAGTGAGTCATGTAGTCTAACGACTAACGTCTAGAACGCATGTGTGTCCGTACACCAGTCTGTGCTTACATCCTTACTTTTATTGACAAATGATTGACCATGATGGCATCTGTTAGTACAAACATCAACAACTGAGGACTTATGACGTCAGTTTTATGACGCCCCCAGCGTCAGTCTTATGACGCCCCAGCGTCAGTCTAATGACATCCCAGCGTCAGTTTTAGGACACCCCGGCGTCAGTTTTAGGACACCCCCAGCGTCAGTCTTAGGACGCCCAGCGTCAGTCTTAGGGCGCCCTACTTGTCTCTACTATAAAACTGGCTAAAATCGCGTACTTTTGTTTAAATTATGCTCTTGATATCTGCCTCTGTGTGTGTGTCCGTACTTGCTTTTCAACTTTTGTAGCCGTATATCCGTTTATGTACCCACCATTGTGTGTTAGTATACCTATCTGTGGTTATCTTACATCCTTCTCTGTGTGTTTGTGTGTCCGTTTGAGTGTTTGTGTGTCCGTGTGTGTTTCTTGATATCCTTTTGTGCGGTTTCATTTAACTGTTTGCATGACTGTGTACGTATGTACGTCTGCGTATGTCCGTTGACCCGTTTGCGTTGGTCTGCACACCCGTCTCTATGTCTGTACGCATGGCATTGTTACTCTCAGTCGATCGTCTACTTTACTTTCTGTACGGGGTTAACATGTGGTTAATGAAATAGTTCTATTATTGTCAATATTTTCTTCTATCGTTAGTCATTTATTACATTATTAGCATACTGATTATATCGCCCGTCGGTCGGGTACGTGTTAAGTCGCACGTCTTTGTCCATCTAACCATTCCCTATTGCTAACATTTTCACGCCTTAGTGTTGGATTGTACATTGCCCTAGTATCAACAAAAGCCCTTCATTTCATCTAACAAACAACTTCAGAAAAAACAACAACTTAATAACACGTTATGCTGAGCTATGAATCCGCAATGAATCCGCAAGCAGTTCATGAAGTTGGTGAAAAACAGCTGGTTTGTCGTATAGTTGTACAAAAAACACAGAAAACAAAGCATTTATCATCTTCCGACTCCGTGCATTCATGGAGAATAAACAGCCATACCTGTTGTAGTACGAACTTGTCAGACCAAACGATTAATTGACTTCAATTTTCGTCTCACTAAGATGGTGGTATATACAAACTCTTCATTTTGTTTTCATAAAACATGCAAATTTTCATCGCAACCACTTATCTAACAAAAAAGTTGTCGTAAACCTTGGGGCAGTGTTTCGTTGATAAAAAGATTTATTATGTGAAAAGACGCAAACATCCTTTGGCTAATGATCATAATTCGAATTGGAATGAAATTCTAGAAAATTCGCACCGTAGCCCCATATAATTAGGGTCGCGCTGGTGTCAATTCATCTTGGTAATCTAAGGGGTTTTATTCAACACCCAAGACATTAAAAATCACCCTGTGCCTGGGAAAATATATCACCACCAATTGTACGACTTTGGGTGACGTCGCAAGATAGATTACCGTAAAAATGCAGCTTTTAAAATACTAGCAGTTTTTTTATAATGACATTGTTTGAATATTCAATAACACTAAGTATTACTCGGTGTGGTCTATCGTGATAATATCACACAGTGAATGTGGTATGTGTGTCAATCATGTTACCCATCACAATTACCCGTACAAATGTATATGCCAAGATACGAATCGTCGTAAATGTATACGATATCAGACGTACATTTTTACAATCCATATGTGATCACATGTGCCCAAACCTGATGTGCCCAAAGTCAAAAGAAATGCAAAAGTTGTCATTCACAGTATATATGCACCACTTGTTACGTTGGAGCGTATGTCGAATGTGAAAGTTAAAATCATAGATGAAAGGTGCATAATTTATGTGGTGGAAATACATGTTGGAAACTACCCAGTAACATTAGCCTAAATACGAGCAAGCTATCCGGACGTAGTTGTTACCTAGAACAAACAATGCTGAATGTCAAGCAATGGAGACATACCAGTACCATATTAAACGACTTCAGCAGTATGTCGGGGCTTGGATCGAACCCGAGACCACTCGCACTCGAAGCGGACACTCTACAACTAGGCTATCGATGAGGATTGGAGAGCATCTGAATTAAGGTGGAATCAGTGTTTTAAAAGATGTCGAAATCATAAGTTATTGTAATACTGAAGTTATTTCAAAATTTGAAACTAAATGTAAAGTGTTCGTAGCTTAGATAATGACGTAACTATGACGTTACCTATTAACTTAACGACCTTAGATAAATTCCGACATTTTTTAAAACGCTTGTTCCACCTTAAGCAGCCGTAACAGGGATTTTCGGAATCCCCTTGATGTATCTGTTTGCTGGAAGTGTAAGATAGATGGGACTCTACAGGTAATTAGTACTAATTAGTCTAATTAAATATGTAGCCACATTCGTCAACATGACTGATAAACCTCGATTAAATGTGCCGGATGCATTTCAGGACAGAACCTATATATAAAGCATACTAGTAATATAATCTTTAAATCGTCAATTTCTCAAATGCTGAAAGTACATTAAAACGTCGAATTTGTTATTTTAAAAAAAGGCACGCAGAGATTCATTCTCAAACAAACATAGCATGAAAAATTGGAAACACCATCCAGTTTACAATCATGAAAAAAAAAGATTTATACCAAAACTGAAACGAAATTGCCATCGTTTATAAATACTTCTAACACTTAATATTGATTAAACATCTTAGGCATTGTCTTAATAAGTAATATTAAAATTGAATAAAGAGTGAAGTGTGAATTTCGATGCGCTTTTAAAGACATTCCATTTACACTGTACTACAATACCAAATATTGATCCATAAACTCTGCACCACAGCAACAATAAGATAATAACAAATCGAACAAGCTACACTGGGCACCACGGAGGTTTCGGGATTAGGGGTTCGGGACAAGCGGTACAGTACATTTCATACGGAGGTTTCGGGATAAAACGGTCGATATGCTATAGGAGAGTACAACAATTCATACGGAGGTTTCGGGATCAGCGGTAGAGATGCTATTGGAGAGTACAACAATTTATACGGAGGTTTCGGGATCAGCGGTAGAGATGCTATTGGAGAGTACAACAATTCATACGGAGGTTTCGGGATCAGCGGTATAGATGCTATTGGAGAGTACAACCATTCATACGGAGGTTTCGGGATCAGCGATAGAGATGCTATTGGAGGGTACAACAATTCATACAGAGGTTTCGGGATTAGCGATAGAGATGCTATTGGAGAGTACAACCATTCATACGGAGGTTTCGGGATCAGCGGTAGAGATGCTATTGGAGAGTACAACAATTCATACGGAGGTTTCGGAATCAGCGGTAGAGATGCTATTGGAGAGTACAACCATTCATACGGAGGTTTCGGGATCAGCGGTAGAGATGCTATTGGAGAGTACAACAATTCATACGGAGGTTTCGGAATCAGCGATAGAGATGCTATTGGAGAGTACAACCATTCATACGGAGGTTTCGGGATCAGCGGTAGAGATGCTATTGGAGAGTACAACCATTCATACAGAGGTTTCGGGATCAACGGTCGATTAGCTATAAGAGAGAACAACCATTCATACGCCACAAAGTACTAAATCACTAAACAACCTTTGAAACTAACGAGCCACTCTAACCAGCGTTTATGTTTCTCGTACAAACAAATTATTCTAAGCAAGTACCTACTGAACAGTTCAAACCCATATCATACGCGAGCACGAACAGCGGGTTATAACAACGACTTGAGGATAAAAGTAGAACTGAATTGGAAATTATCGCGAATAATACCGATAGGATGGTGTTAATATGGCTGTATATTAATAAACCTTAGATCTACTGAGAATTTGTCAGCCATCAAGGGTGCATCCAGACAAAGTCTAACACATGTCCTGATTAATTAAATCAACTTTGGTTAACAAATGGCGTCTGATTGACGCATCATAATGAACATCTCCCACGCTGGCGTGTATCAGTACCCGTCGTTTCTTCATAAATATTTTTTATGTGTAAGAACACGTAGTTCTAAAATTAAGGTCCATTTAAAAGCTCGGCTCTGAGTTCTTGGGTGTGGTCCCAAGAATCGTCATGCATTGCATAACCTTAGAGCGAGCACAAATGTATATATTTAATATTAAAGGGATTCCTTAAACTAAACAATAGTTTAACTTCGAGTTTTCGAACATGTCTGGGACAAATTATCAATTCCAAGGTCATATAGTATCCACATTAACGATTAAAATACTTGAATACTGCCAAAACACGGTTTTTCGGCATTGTATGGTGTGCGGATCGAGAATGTCTTACGCGACAACACTTGAGTAATCTGCGTATCTAGATATTAAGAATATATAACGCGACACTAGATTGGCAGTCTGCGGACACTGAAATATATTGGTATCTCATCCCACACAAACAATGAAAGTGTTGCACTAAATTTGCACAATATAAATGTACACGATTGCATATTTTGACGGGGAGTCTGCAGGCCACATCATTATGGCCGTTGTCGATGTAACAGAATAAACAAATACCGACGTTTCTAAATGCGGTCGTCATGTTCATGACTAACTGGATAATTAAATAGTTAGGACCTTGTGTTTTGTGACATGAAAACAGCAAACGTTTGTGAAAGTCGTTTAAACGGATTTTTGTTGAACATTAACACGGGTTATCGTTTAAGCGTTGTCATGATTTTATATGTCTAATTTTGATATGAAAATACACTTAATTTGTGTTTTTGCTAATTAGCTTAGAAAAGACTTAAAACACAACTGTTCGCTACCTGAATGAAAATGCAAAAACACGTAATCAAGCATGTTAATTGAATAGTAGTAAGTAATGTTGTGCGTTTTTCTAAACATCATAGTTTTGTTAATGCAATAAAGAAAATTACATAAATTATTTGTAATACAAAAATGTAATCACATGTTACATTCCGAGTCCTAAATGCGTGCCAAATATAAAAAAACATACGGGCATAGAAAACTAAACCGCCTCAAATTTCACAATTATGAACATTTCGTAAATGTTAAGTTTAAGACACTTTCATAGAATCCAGACATATGTTATACATGTATCTTATATTACAATAAAACTGTATCAAACTACCACCTGTTTTAAGAAACCGTGTGGTGGTCGTTAAAAGTCACCCCGTTCATAAAGTCCGTGTTGTTAGCACTGTCAACCGATTACTGGTGGTGTTCTGTGAGGGTAGTCACTAATATAGTGGTTATCTGTGTAGTCTCTTTGGGGGGAGGGGTGTTGATGAGATAGCCGAGTGGCCAAATGCGTTTGTACGTCACATGGCACAGTGTATAAACTAAATCACAGTATGACTTATTTGGATACTATACAATTCAACGTGTATGACCTATTGTGAGCAAAAGCTTCAGTGTTTTTTTATCAATGTATGACTTATTGGAAGAATATACAATTCAACGCGTGTGCCTTATTGTGATAACCGGAAGTTGACTCGTTTATACACTGTGGATGCTGTCGTACAGTATAGGTTCGAACCCCGCTATAGGTGCAAACTGATGATGTATTATTCGACATTGAGACAACGTTGACTGTATATAACCGTCATGTAAATGCCATTCCATTTGTGTGTGTGGTGAACAGATTTCAACGTTTTATCAGATAACAAGGTGCACGTTTGTTTATACCTTTAATTTATACCTTTCAATCAAGATGACTATGTATAATATGTATTATTGTGTGTGTTATACAATAAGTTCAAAACATGTAAAAGTTGAAAATTTAATTCATTTATACTCAAGCCATTCCACTGTGTATGTTACTTATCTCGTACATATATAGACATATATTTTATTTCCTCTCTGTTGAAGAGTGCCCATTTGTCCTATAATGACTGTGATTTGTTTTTTCAATGGCTACATAATGTTGATTTTATTGCTTGTTTAATGCACTGATAAATCAATTGTGTAATAATTTTATTAGCAATTTGCTACACATCTATTACATTTAATGTGCTATAGTGTTTAATTAACATATTTTATAACGTAATTAAATTCAAGTTAATGATTATGTTACTTTATTTCTACAAAGCAGAATTATAAAGAAAAATGCATTTCCGAGCAGAATATTGAGAAGCAAAGTATAATGGAGCAGAGTGGATCATAGTTTAATAGAGAAGTGCATAAGAGCAGAATAGCAAAAGAGCAGAAAAGAGCAGAAAAGAGCAGAACAGAGAATAGTTTAATAAAGAAGTGCATAAGAGCATAAGAGCATAAGAGCATAAGAGCAGAATAGAGAAGAGCAGAGCATAAAATAATCGAGCAGAGGAGACCACAACATACTAGAAAAGACCAGAGCAGAGCACAGCTGAGCATAAAAAAGCAAAAAGAAAAATGTCGAGCAAACACGAACTGAGCAGGGCCAATTAAAGTTATGTCGAACAGAACGAGTCAGGAAAGTAAATCACTGTACTATGTTGCAAGCATGTAGGTATACATGGAATGTAGGCTTATCATGTAAATGAAGTGTAACATGATGCATAATTTGACATCAATTAAAGTCGCACATGTGCACTGGAAGTCGACTAGCAACCTGCACGTGTTATCAGGTATCCTAATTAACAGAACATCACGGTCATACACTGTGCAGAATATGTCACGGTCACGGTGCAGAACATGTGACAGTCACGGTTATTCGTGTCACGTTTTGACGAATTGTTCATTTTCCCGATTCAAATCATTGTTTTCCATTTATATCATTTCTCAATGCAAAGTATGAGTCATTTGTGACTATAAGACATCTACTCCTAATTGCTGAGTACGTAATAATTTATTATATATTTCACCATTCACATTATTTAATGCCAGACACCTGTAGTTGGTAGGCACTCTCCACGTGGACATGCTGGTATTGTGTTTTTGAAATGCAGTAAACCTCAATAATACAACCACCGGTTAGACCCATAAAACAGTTGGGGTTGTTGGGGCGGGATGGTTATCAAGGTTTTTCTATTGCTATGCGATGACGCCATACAGTACGGGTTCAAGTCCAACTATAGGTACAAAATATTATTATCGAGGTGGGGTTTATACTGAGGTTGAAAAAGGTGCAAATGAAGACAACTTGGACTTGAGAGTTGTGTTATAGTGTTCGAGGTGGTCTAATTATTGAGGTGTTAATTATGTTTAAGTTTTGCGGGTATAGTAAATACATGTACTAAATACCTGATAAAATAAGTGTCTTTATATATGAAGTTAGTGATGTTGTAGAAGGAGTGTGATAGAGTTTGTAGATGATTATATGTATATGTAGTGATATAGATATCACGTGAGTAGAATCTTGTCTGAGTTGTTCATTTCTTGTGTAAAATTCTTTGGATTATCTCGAGTGACACTAACATGTAAAAACTAGCGTTTATTCTATACTCGGTGTGCGTTATTTAATGCTGAAATTTAACAGATTATATAATTTATTCACGATTATTATTTATTCTAACCGACAGTAGTTTAGAACTATTGAAACTATCCAAACGCATTTTCGTTGACTGGCAAACCGGTCCTGGAATCCCTGTCATTCTTGCAGGTGAAAAACGAATGACTTCGCACTTACGATGGTCTCAGTCGGACGCAAGCAAGTAGCTTTTATACCATTCTAACGAGTTTATGGATGTCGCATCTGAATCGAACCCACACACTTTTATTATAAATTCGGGACTCAGATCAAGTAAGTTCACTAATATACTAGTACATTTTTGAGCACTTGTAAATTTATTTTTGTTTACATATTTTACTGGTGCTAACGTGCAAATGCTAAAGGACGTGAAACTTCTCAAAATAGGACTAAAACAAAATATTACTGTGGTTCTAGAACCTTACCCTATTGGCACATCTTGCTGCAAGTCATTGCGGATCGTTGATGTTCCAATGCATGACATCAATAAAACAGTTTTAAAAAATATAATGTTTTTCCTACTCTATTTTCTCAGCATGTTACCAGAAGCACACTATTAATTTGTTTTGGTCTAGCATTCAGCTCACAATAAATATAACATATTATTTCAAAATGGGATATTGCAAATAAATGCACGTCTATCGTAAAAAACTGCGATTCAAATCCTAGTGTTTCCTAAATCCAAATATTTATTGATGTGATTTGACTGTTCGGAATTTCTGGAACAAATTCTCTTCAAAAAATGCACGTAACGATACGTAGAAACTACACCTGACACCTTCAAAATGAGAATATGTCGGAAGAAATAAATAAAGATCTGCATTTAGAATTAAAAAAATAAAGAGGCATATACACAATCCAATTCGTTGATGATTTAAAATCTTATCCTAAAATCATGTCAGTTTTGACAATCTTTGATTAGAACTTTTGTATTCAGCGCATTTACTAAGCTGTCTAAATACAATTGTCATTTCGGTGCTCATTTACTAAAGCTGTCTAAAATGCAATTGTCATTTCGATAATTTTACCTTGAGACTACGTATCAAGGAAATAGGCCTATTGTAAGTCCTGAAAATATTTCAAGAACACCGAAGCTCAAACTTTGGCTTTTGTGGGGAATTTTCAGGGTATATTACTAATACTATTGGTATTGGTAACATACTGAAAAGAATTGGGAGGGTAACCAAGGAAGGTAGGACAAATGTTAGATAAAATATTTTTTTTTATTTTATGTATTGAATGGTCAATGATTCGCAGTGACTTAAAGCAAAATGCCAATAAAATGTTTAAAGTAAGAATGCAACCACAACAGAACAGAACATACATGTAACGTCTTTAAGGTAGGAGGGCAAACAATATCGTAGGTAGGTTTTGCCAGTAGCACATTTTGTTTTGGCAAAACTATTCAGCATGTAACAGAAGTGCTTCTCAAACATCGTTTATTTACATTTAATGAAAACAATGGATTGGTATATGTATACATTTTGTATAACACATGTAAGGTGTAGATGTCAGAATAGTTTTAACTGTATGTACCCTTGGTACCGTTTAAGCAAAACTTTTACACAAGAATCTAAATTCTTTATACATTGTAGTTCGTTAACAACACTTAGGGAAGAGAAATTTGTAGTGTAAGAAAAAATTCCAGTTGCAAATATAATAACTGACACCTTAGGAAAGCACAGTAATGCTATGTTTCATTTGAATAACAACTTTTACCTTAACTTGACGGTCTGCTTTATAAGTATTTTAGTAAAACAGAAAAGCAACGAACCTCATAAATTTCTACAAAAATATTTTATTTTAAACCTACATTTTTCGAATACATTCGTACTGATGGATTGGAAAAATGTACTTAATTTGATTTAGATTATTGGCATATGAAGCACACCTGTTGAAGTACCTGACGCCGATTTTGTTTTCTCTGAAATACATATTCTACTTAAATACGTGGGGTGGTCAAAAAGGTTTGAAACAAAAAAAAACGCTATTAAATACGAGGGTTGGTCAATCAGTTCAGAGACAAACTTGACGCTATCAAGTACGTAGGGAGACAAACATGTTTTGAATTAAACACGCTTTAAAATATGGGGTGACAAAATGTTTTGAAACGAAACGCAATAAAATATGTGGGGTGATCAAAATATTTGAGACAAGACGCTATAAAAGAAAACAAATACTGGTCAAATGTTGTATAAGTGGAGATATCTGCGGGACAAAATATTAGCACATTCTTAATGTCACAGCCAGACATTAATTTTAGCGTGCAGAAATATTAGCGATTGTTTTTATATTTTTTATTAGAGCCTGAGGTCTACGAGTTACACCATGTACATGGCAAACAATTACGCGGTATCAAATATAAGTACAATTTGCATAATGAATTACAATCTCATTACACTGTACATACGCTACTATCTAAAAGCGACAATAAACAAAGCACCTTGTTAATTTTATAAGTAATATATATGTTTAAACAAATATTTCATTTATCGTATTTTGTGTTGTCAGAACTAAGAACTATACAACATGTCTCATAAGTGATTTTTGTTTTGTTTTTACGAATGAATGAGTATGGGTCCGTTCTGGCTGGGTCAGTCACTCAGTGGGTGTGGCCATGGCCGTAGGGCTCGGTCCGAGAGTATTTGTCTGTTGGGCTAGGTCTATGTATGTGGAGTCCTATCATGACATTGCATTTTACAGGACTTTGCACTTATTAAATAAACTAAACTGAAACTAAACTGAAAACATTCAGAATTGTTCAACATTCGATATATTTTATAAACTCCTACGTGATAATAAATGACCAATGTAACAGCACCGTTAGCGGTTCTCATATAGAACTTCTCAACACAAGACTTGCACATATCAGAGACAAGCATTTGTCACTCAGAGATATATTTCTTCATGTGTAATAAATTCAAATCAGAATACGAACATTAAATCTCCAAGTTGCCGCCCATTTCATATTTAAATTTCATTTCGCGAACTTGAATAAACTTGAATAAATTCTTGAAACTATATTGCATAACAACTTGAATTAAAGTAAGCATTATTGTTTCACCAAATCAAGTACCTGTGAGGTGCAATTTATGATAATTAAGTTTAAATGTACCATGTTATATTTACGATTGAACATTATAATATGATGTTGAGGATAAGTGGTTGTACATCTAGTACTATTACTGTTATGTAAATCTATCAACATGAATAAATGAATATGTTCTGTTCAGTTCTTTTCTGTTCATTATTACTATAATTAAATATTCGTGAAAATAATACATTATGAAATAAATTGTTATAAGTTATAGACACTACACGGATTTTTTTAACAATTAAGTAAATATGTCTAAAATGATATTTAAGTTTTTTAGACAAATAAGTTTAAAGTTTTATTGCATATCTGGAATGTTTATTACAAATGTTTAACATTAAACTTGACGACTTTTGTAATAAATATAAATTGTAATTAACATGGTACTTACAGCCACTTAACTCCGGTGCATAAATCCATCCATAGAATTAACCATAACAACAATTGTATCAGAACTTTGTTGGATAACACTTCCATGTTTGTGAATGATTGCTTCAGATTTCCAAATTTCCACAAACTCTGGTTATATTAAACACAGCAACACAGCTGTACTTTCCGTTTCTTCGAGTACGTAGTTTTCACAAGAAAAATAATTTTCATTCATTAAATTAGTATTTACCAATTAGTTCTTTGTATATATTTATTGACAGCGGTTATACAATAATGCGGTGTTATATGCAAGTAACGTAACTAATAAATTGAAACGCAATGAAATTATACTTATTATATAATATAATAAGCTGTGTCTATACTTAATGTATTATTATATACTAATTTTCTATAGGCGTGCAACATATGTCAATTAAAGTCACTAGCACGATTTCTTACAAATGTGTGAAAACTTAACACTTAAAATGCATTTCCCTGACCATTCATTTCCCGTAATGACAGATGTTGGTCTGTTGTTCAACCGAACGGATCCATGGTTATCGCAGATGTACACTAATAAGAAAATTGAATTTCATTAAAAACTTTGACACACAATTCTTGTAAATAAAACCTGTTTTCAAAACTTCACAAAAAACTCGTACATTATAATTCCCATAAGGCTCGTCTGTTTCACCAATCCAGATATGTTATTTAATAAAATAATCCGACTTCAAAAACTGTTATCAACACACACTTTCGCACTTGCATTTATTTAGTTTATCCCGGTAAAAACAAGAGTAGCCCGGATAACGATACATGCGTTTCAGCCACCCAGATTTTTACTAATCTGCCCTTACTCTGGTGGCGAATATTTAAGACACGATCTTGACTTTACGTTTTAAAATTGTTCCGGGCGAGAGAGTATTAAACTCTAGCGATGGAACGTTCGTAGCAAGAAACGCGTATAGGACTATTTGATAGATCTAATTATTTTAAACCCTCAGGAAAAATTGAGATTTTTGTTTTTTAAATTTTTTGATGTGTAACACTTAAGAAATTTCTTATTTTTTTACTTTCTTATTGGTTTTATCCTCTTCACTTTATTTGACATTTTCAGACGAGATGTAACTGTGTATACTGCGTCACTGATTTGTGATGATTTTCCACCTAACTTTTTCCTGCAAAAACCCGAGCTGCTAGGAATTGCACTACTTGAATACAACTCCAAAATCCATCAAAAATACCCATTAACGTCGCCGAAATGTGTCTCGCGCACCTATTTCAAATTTCACCGTCCATTTAGACATATGGCTCGTCCGTAACTTCCATGCAGCGTTCAGTAGATCCAGATTATATAAACAGGTAGATATAGAAATATTATCAGTAATATCTCTTTGATTTTTTTTGTACTATTTTCAAGAGTTGTACTTCATGATTTTCAACATTAGCTGGATCCTGTGGTACAATTTCCAAGGTATTTCGTATGAAAGGCGGTCCGTGCCAGCGCTTTTACGCGTATATATACCACTACTGTGAATGTACACTTGTAATTCCTTTCAAGAACTATTAATTAATTACAATCAGAAATATATCACTGTAGTGAACCATGTACACTTTTCGACTTCCAGGAATTCAAACACCTTCAAACTGACGAATGGGCACGCATGTCGTTCACGCTGGCACTGATTGCGAAGATAAAATCCCTCTTTAAAAAACTTATATTTTTAATATGAAGTCTTTTTCACATAAATAAAATTGGATTCAGAAAACGTCAAAATAACTGTCTCGTAGAGAATCGCTTCAAGTACCCGGTACACAGTTCAAGGGTTGTAAATTCTTGAAGTATTCATTAAAATGAGCAGTTTTATTGTGCGTATTCGTCTTCAATAGCGCATAGATTGCATCTGTCACAGATTGTTCACCATGTTTGTCTCTAGCTTTATCTTGTCTTTAGATACAGTCAAGTCACCCGCCTTGTTATCTGTAAACAGAGAAATTACATAGATTTAAAATCTGACAAGGGTAGTAAAAGGTTTATTGCCTTTTGTTCTCTGTTTTGAGGGTAGAAAACCTGACCCCGGGCCGATCGTAAAAATACCGCGCTGACAATTATTCGAACAATTGACTGATTAGCCGCACTTGTTCTAAAAATGTTCGCACACCTTCGCAAAGTGCACACATCACGTTTTTATTGCTTTTGCTTACAAATTGCTGAAGGGACAATTTGCACAAAAATTAGGGGTTTTGTTCTCCAGGTAACATTATTGTTAAATATCTGTTATTGATGTCATTGTACTCAAATTTTAGGACATTAACAAGTTTATGTAAAATTGTTATAAAATACCATCTTCACGTCCGTAACTTGTTGTTAGACAACAGACCCTGAGGCATATTACTCAGCAAAAATCTCAACTGGTACTTTAATCTTAATCTGGACGTCTTAATAACGTACGAGTATACATGTTTATCCTTTACTCACTTTCGTTTTGAAACAACTTACAAGTATGTTTTTTTAAACTGATTTCTTTATCACTGTTTTCAGTTTCTGTTATAACAAAAACAACATACTCTGTGTTTTTATAATTACATTTGTTTAAAATGCCGACTAGTTTGCAAACAGAATATTGTTCTTAAGATATAGGTAAATTTCCAACTTGGGTAGCTAAACGGGGGGATTAACTGTATAAACTCTATGGTTAAAGTACATATTCATGCATAACCTAGAAATACACCTATAGTAACTGCCCTAAACGTCGATAAGATCGATATTTCCATAATAACGCATCTGTAGTATTATAGTACATGTATTATAATATTTATCAGAAAAATAGAATACTTTTTTGTTAAAACAATTAAAGATCAGCATTGTATATTAGTCAATTACCATATTTTTAATAATTTCATTCGTGCTTACAGGAGCCAGATACGGGGATCATAAAAAAGACAATTTCGATACCAAACGCCAATTATCTCACTCAACTAAGGTAATTGTTTACTTACGATCCTTTATTGATTTTGATATAAATTTAACTTAATTTAATACGTGATCACAACGCCAGATTAAGCCTAACTTGTCTTAAAATTCTTGTATGTATTTCTCTTAAACATTACATCGGGCATTTTATGACAACGCGTCCTGCGTTTTTCGTACGAAATAAAAATCATACCACGAATTAATCATTCATCGTATGCATCAGATCTGTTATCGACAGCAATAAATTATCTAAACACGACACGAGTGAGGTGTCCACTCACATGACGATAACACATTTCTTGTAAATTTTAAATCACTGAAAATCCAAATTTGAAATATACATGCATGACGTATCCGAATAATTTAAAACGCACAATCATGAATTATTTATCAAGAACTGACGTACCCCGAGCCTCGCGGAAAATAAAAGTATCCGTGTCGGTAAAACTGTTCACAAGTGATACAAAAATATTAGTCACAGAAGAAATAATGTTTTTTTATGAAAAATACAAACATTACATAAAAGCATCCATGTAACATACAACAAAATATCCTCACATTTAATATCCGAACAAAATCGCGGGAAATTTAGGAAATTCCAAGAGTAAGGTTGAAAGACTGCTATACTTTCCAGCACAGTCTCAGATATTTACAAGAAACCATCATTTACATAGCAACTCACGGTAATAAACAACCATGTGACTCCTCCCCTGTAATACAAACGTTCAACGATTTAGATCAAACTACATTTTGCAGACGACATGTCGAAAATCGCGAAAACAGGTGATTTTTATGAACTCGACGAAACCCGTAATTTAAATAATTGAAATCTTCATCATGTAGTTCTCATTGTCATATGCGTTCATCCGTAATAACTTGAAAGCGAGACAAGTTGATATTATTTTGTAAGAACCGATTGAAAATAAACACCTCTTTGTGCTTAGAGTTCGCTTTGTAAAAGACGCAGTTCTTTAAAGTTGAACTAATGATAAAAAGACATGTGTATTGTGTCAGGCGTATATTTACTCAATACTTTTATGTCGGACATCTAACCAGTATCAAAACTATGTTAGTTTTTTTTCTGTCGCTTAAAAATCTGTTTAAAGAGTTTTAAAGACACGGTGCACATTAGCAACAAGAGATTTATATTATTAAATAATGTACTACAAAAACGCGATAAAGTTGTCAATTTAGCACGTTTTGATAGACTTACAACGGACTTAAGTTAGACAATCTGTCACTCAATCGTATTTCTTAAGGTTTTAATTATCGAGTATATAGTTTTGTTTAAATAGGCTCGCGACACGTTTACTGAGAACGGAGGTGTAAAAAAACTAAACAAACAACACGAGCGTGCGTTAATTAAACAACATAGGAAATTAAATCCCCGGCAAAATGAAATTGTAGCTTTTTATAAACATATATTATGAGGTAGATTGGTATTGTATGAATATTGTGTTTACTGTTAAATATTGAATTATATTACTGATCTCACAGGAATGGCTGGGCAGCGCTTTTATACGCAATATTAATTGATAAACTTCGCAGATTAAAATACCGAAATACCGAAAAGTCAGACTATTTACCATACATAATTGGTTTAAAATCCGACATTTTATTGTTCATTCTTGTTTATATCAATATACAGAAACAACACAGAGTACCGGAACAACATCAGTTGATATCCAATCAACAATAAAACATAGTTATGCCTTAGATAACAACAAGCAGTGACCTGTAACTCCGCGCGCGATCTACCGAAGCATCTCAATCTGAACAAGATCTCATCCCAAATATTGTCATGTGTCTTTTTGTTAATTTCCATGCCAGGCTTGACTGGAAATTGGCGTTAGAAAACAGAAACAATATTCTGAGTTAGTTACCGTAACATTTCAAGAGCTCGAACTTCAGATTTATATCAAATTTAGACTCTGATAAAAACAAAATCTCAATTTGAGTTGAAATTTCTACTTGAGATGCTTCGGGAGATCGGGACCTGGGACAACTACAGGCATCGTTGAACAGAATAAAACAGAACGCATAAAATCATGAACTTGGAATTGTCGAACTATACTGTGGTCTGCAGCACCGGGTGTCTGCAGTTACAATAGCGATGGCCAGCTCCGGTTCTCTGATATTATCTAGTGACAATGTCCACCAGTGACCTTGCGAACGGGGGTGTAGGCTCGATCCAGTGCAGGCTGTGAAATACTAAAAGTTGTCGTTAACAATGATACTAGACTAGTAGTACTCGGCGTTTATTGCATTTGCTGAATCGGTTGGCACAGGGCGGTAGGAGGGTGTGACTCGGTATTCTTCGACATTTTCGGTGAGATATGAAACCTAATACAAAGCATAAAAACATCGCTGGAAAACGACATGGGTATTCTGAATGTATCATTTCATCATGACCATTATGAATAAGAACTCACGATACGCTCGCACTGTCACCTTTGTGACCAAAAGATGACTACCATTTATACTTGAAATATGGGAACAAGTGGTAATATTCATACTATGTGCAGTAGTACCACCTGTATGAACTAACAAGAAAACGTATATGGCCAGTCTCAACTACCCTAGATAAGAAGCTCCATGGCAAGAAGGATGACCTCAAGAGGACTGCTTCTTGTTTCGCTATGACCGGTGTGGTAGTGTAGACAGTGAACGAAAAGAAGAAGAAGAAGTTCACACGATACACGCCCAAACCTACACTAGCAAACATAATTATACAAGCATGTATTCGGTCTTACGAAACTATGAAGCTATTTACGAGGGTCTAGTCGCAAATAATAAAAAAAAACTCGAAGTACACCAAACATACTGTGATTCACATTTAATATTGTTGTACATGTATAGCATTGTGTTGTCTATATACCAGATCAATAAATTCACCGTCTAGAAGCATGTTTGAACAACAAGTAGTAAACACAGATCTTTCATACCCCACCTCTGTGAAACAGGTGCATTCCCATAAATTATACATTGCATACAATAATTGATATAACACTCAAACTGCTACTCATAAATATACTCATAATACAAACTATATAAACCAAATAATTAAATAATACAGTACAAAAGTATAGACTGACTTCACGTATGATTAAATCAAGTTTTAATACATTCATGCTCACAGCTTTCAAAGTAATAATATTTATCGAATAATTTATGATAATAAAATGAACATCAAACAATTTGTTTTCAATAAAAAAGTAATAATTATATGTCTGCAAATATTAACAATATATAAACATGCTCAGTATTATACCCTGGTATTTGATACTTGGTGTAAAATATATAATATGGCAGTGTCATATGTACGAGTATATTTAAATACTGCCTCATTCATTCATTCATTCATTCATTCATTCATTCATTCATTCATTCATTCATTCATTCATTCATTCATTCATTCATTCATTCATTCATTCATTCATTCATTCATTCATTCATTCATTCATTCATTCAATTCATTCATTCATTCATTCATTCATTCATTCATTCATTCATTCATTCATTCATTCATTCATTCATTCATTCATGGAATTCATTCATTCATTCATGGAATTCATTCATGGAATTCATTCATGGAATTCATTCATTCATGGAATTCATTCATTCATGGAATTCATTCGTTCGTTCGTTCGTTCGCGTTCGTTCGTTCGTTCGTTCGCGTTCGTTCGTTCGTTCGTTCGTTCGTTCGTTCGTTCGTTCGTTCGTTCGTTCGTTCGTTCGTTCGTTCGTTCGTTCGTTCGTTCGTTCGTTCGTTCGTTCGTTCGTTCGTTCGTTCGTTCGTTCGTTCGTTCGTTCGTTCGTTCGTTCGTTCGTTCGTTCGTTCGTTCGTTCGTTCGTTCGTTCGTTCGTTCGTTCGTTCGTTCGTTCGTTCGTTCGTTCGTTCGTTCGTTCGTTCGTTCGTTCGTTCGTTCGTTCATGGACTTCGTTCATTCATGGACTTCGTTCATTCATGGACTTCGTTCATTCATGGACTTCGTTCATTCATTTATGGAAGCTATTTAACACTTTTCAATATGAATAGCCCGTCATTAAAATTATAAATTATGTATATTCGAAATTCCTATTTCCCAAGAGTGGTGTTCAGATATACGAAGTATGAACTGCCTAGTATGTAACCAGAAATGTAGTGTTATTAGATTGAATATGCAATGCACTTTAAACAATCATTTGATTTGTTCAAATGCATTAAAAAAATGATACGCCCAAGCCGCACCGTATTTTACACTGATAAAATCATTTCACCACAAAGTACACCATTATTGTGCACGTCATGTAACGGAATGACTCAAATAGTGAAACCTTTAGTTAACAGTTTATTTATAAAACAATCAGTCATCCGATGACAACATTTTGTGCACGATCATATCCAACTATTTGTCCCATTTGTATTGAATGTGTTTTCAAGTCGACCACAGTTACCTTCCCTTGACTGGTGTTATACCGGTTTTAATCTGATCGATCTTATCTCGATTGCGTAATCGCGCTATGCTAACTCAGCGGGTTGTCGGAGTGTATAAATTAATGTATATCATTTGCTGGAGGGGTTTTGTGCGTTCAGTTACACTTTGGTATTTTTGACATTTTGTATATGATGCATACCAGGATCTTTTTTATGGGCATATATATCTCTGTCATTATGAAATTTTGTTCATAAGGTAGGTATCGTCAGGAACATTTAAATGCTTCCATGGTATCATTCATAATTCGTTGATCATGTGTGAGGAATCTAACAATTATGCATTTGTTATACTAGTAACCGCAATACATGTCACGATATGTATACTTATTATCATGCATATTCGATGGATGATAAAAAAATAAACGGTTACTAGTAACTGTACAATGCTTGAGTATGTGTGCAATATCACAAAGTACAATTTAAATGAAATTTAGCAACCACTGCTGATTTTTCAAGTATGTAGTACGGTTGATTGTTCAGTTGCATCTTCGAGCCATAGACCATACAATTATGGAACTGGTTTTTTAATATCTTGAAAAATAAAAAAGTTATGACAATTTTAAGTTCTTGAAATAGAGCGGTTTTTTTCTTGAATTAAATAGGAGAATATTCGCGCGCTTGCGGACCCGACAAAACTCAAATTTTCCCTCTAATTGTCACAAATATTTTATTTTTTCAAGATATCGGGATGAAACATTTGTTCAACTTATTTATGTTGGACAAGTGCTTTCAAAGTTATGAAAAGTTGAAATGTTAAACAAATACTAAATCAGTTCAAATCATAACATCAATCATATAACCAACAAAGTCATATATTCATTTTCAAGTTATCACAAAATGTAGTTTTGCTATTTTGACCTGAACCTGACCTTTATGCAAGACTATATTACAAGGTTCTTGCTTTGAATACATGAATATCAATTTCCGCAAGCAAGTCGTGCGATATCGGTATTTCAAATTTGTGTTTCTATTACATCTCGAGCTACTTCGTGATACTCAAATCTCTTAAATCATACTAAAGTATGTATACAGGAAATATAGCGGTTATAGAAATATAGCGGTTATAACCCTTCACGCGAATGTACCACTTTTATTACCCCACATGCTGTGACAATCGCAGCGGGGCGCGTCATAAAACAATTAACAATGTGCAAATTAAATATGTGTATTACTTTTTTACTAAAAAAAAATGATACCTGTTTTAAAAAACCGTAAAAAGGGGGCAGATCTAATTATCACATTTCTTATATCAAAACACCAATCTGACGGGAAGAAATTAAACTATTAATCAAGTTTGCACAAAATATATTCCCCGAGAAACAAAAGAACTACGGACAAGAAAGTAACCAAGTTTGATATCAAATCCGTTCATTTCCTTCTTTGTTCAATGTGAGTGATAGTCATGTTAAAAACCTTTAAAAAGGGGGTTGATCCCATAAAGATACAACTATGAAATTTAGTGCATTATATTGTAGACATATCAAACTACAAAATATGTTTGCACATAAGAAATATCTCAAATAGTTATTATCATATGGACAATTTTACGTGGAGTCCCCATGCCTTCCAATGGTAAAAAAATTGTCACATGTGCGAATACAAATGGGACAAATAGTTGGATATGTGTACAAAAGGGACGGAGATGAAATTTCATTTTTCAAATTTAAGACTTAAAATTCATAAATTCTCGATTTAACTGTTCTCCGATTTCATAATCGCACGATATTTTATGAAATTACGAAATTAATCACGACTTCATTCATTCACTATTTCGTTACTTTTATTTCATTCAAATTTCATTATTTCAATTTCAAGGTCACCACAGTTATATCCGAACGGGTGCCATTCAAGTTTGCCGAAATTCGACTGAAAACCTTCTCCGAGCGTACGGAGCTCGAAGGGTTAATGTGAACGAGGGGATTTCATTTTTTAATCCGACAAAGCGAGTTATGATGATTTTGCAGTAGTGCATGTAACGTGCACACAAGTCATACATAATATGTATATATCAACTTTTCAATCCCAAATTATAAGCAAAATACAACTCATCAAATGCTACAAACAACATAACATTCCCGTCCAAATATTTGACAGAAATCCTGAATCTACTTTACATAAGTCGCACACACATTTAAACGTTATGTTGTTAGAAATCAATAAAAATAAAAAAGATGATTTCTACGATTGCGCGATGATTTAACGATCTCTTCTTGCAGTAAAAATGTCACATGGTCGTTTAACCACGTGATTAATGGCTTTTTGAACTAAACGAACACAATTGTCAAAAATGTTGAATGAAAATTTATTCGAAATTTCATTCCTATTTATTAAAGATTGTACGATAAAGTGGAATTGAAGCCTGACGTCGAACTAGTGGGAAAGAATAAACAAATCAAATCTGTGTCGTAAAAAACGAAAACTGTGGATATACAAAACGATTTTCGGCCATGTTAAAATTTATATTCTGTGAAAGTATTTTAACTATAAGATTTATTGTGACTATGGAGCGATAAGTCAAGTTTTACTAAGTGTCACACACTTTAATGTCCTATTAAACTGATCGACAAGGTTGATTGTAGAAAAAAATGTAAAATAGATCACCGTATCTTAGCGATACGCTTGTTTGATCGGTATCATTTGGAACAGTTCCGACATTTAACCGAAGCATCACCACATCAAAGTTATGGCTACACAGTTCACATTTAATACAATACTTTATTATAAAACTATTTTGATAACGCAATCCGTGTGATGGTTATTTGTTTCGTATAACATTATTATGGATATTAAAAGAGCAATTTATTAAGAAAACTACATTTTCATAAAGTTAACATCTCGCCATTGCGATATTTAAACACAGAAACGCTAGAATAGTTTTTAACTCTCAAGCACTACACTCCTACACTACGAAAAGGTTGTGGAATTTATCATTTAAATTTTTTTAATCTTAAACTTTTATTTTAACGTATGTCACGTGATTAAAGATGTACTTACATTTCTGCATGCAGTTTACTGACATATAAACACTAACGAGTAACATTTAAATGATATCAAACTGCGTAAGAAATATGTATCACATATTTTGACCTCATCCCATTTTTATTAAATACATTATGCTTAACTGTACACATATCGACCCAATCAAATATCGGTTGATCTACGGTTTCCGAGTAGGTTTGAAACCAAGGCCAGTAGTTTGACAAGATATTGAAACCAATGTTAGTTAGACCTTGAGCTGACAATTGACCCTGCTCCCCCCCAGGGGGAATTTTCAACACTATGATTTTCTTAAACCTTATGGTAGGTGGCATTCACAGACAAAAGTTTGCAAGTTTCTGTTGGGGCTTTAACGAGTTACGGAGATTTCAAATACGTGACTATGCGATTTTCTACAGGAATCACTAATTTTGCTTATATGATATTATAAACATACCAATTGTTCAATAAATCATGTGAATAAGACATTTATGTATATTAAATGTATTTAAAATTGAAACTATCAGTTGTACAAATTATTATAGGCAAAAAATATGATATAACATACGTAATTTACGTTACTTTGCATGAAATTACTAGAATATTAAAAAAACAGCCAACGTATATGACGTTTTTAAGTTAAGAAATGATGATACTGATTAGTATGCAGCTCAATAATGTATAAAGCTACAGTACAACTACACAAATAGTTAATTGAAATGAAATGCCATGTAAATTACGTTACCTTTAAAAAATATGTTTTTTTTTCAACAACATTTCAGTTAAAATTTCGGTAAAACACATATAGTGGGGTGACAATTGGATTTTTTGGGGGTAGCGAGGTGACAGCTAAAGTAGAACAAGCAATGTTATATACCAAAATGTTCGCCTATGTAAGTACTTTATGGAACTGCCAGCATAAATTGTCAATACGTGTTGTGGACCCGGAAATTCAAGATGGCGTCCAAGATGGCCGCCATAATTTACAAATACATTTAAAATTCTATTTTCTCATGCATTTTTATGCTCACCACTACCAATTACACCATTATCAGGCATGCCTGGGTACTCATCACCATCATATATTAGGCCTGAATGGGGTGTAACCAACACCGAGTACACCCATATCATGCCCTTAGGGGTTCTTAAAACACCTAATAGTCAACCCAGGCCTTATGGGGGACTAATAACACTGTCTATACATACATTCCATAACCAATTGAGTACTTACAATTGCCCAATACAACCATTCCTATTGAATTATTAATGGTGCCAGCTATATCTGAGGCCCTATGGGATACTTAAAACCAAGAGGACAGCCAACCAAGAACATATTGGGTACTCACCACCCTTAATTATAGCCATAGTATGCCATAAGAGATACTCACCACAACTGAGTAAAGTCATATACATGTACATGTAAGTTTCTATATGGTTCTCACTATTACTGAGCACAGTTGTACAAGGCCATATGGGTTACTCTCTAGTACAAAACTACAGTCATATAAGGCCCAAAAGGGCACTCATCCCAAATAATTACTGATTTCATACCCCAAAGGGGTGCTCATAACCAAATGACTTACAGTCTCACCAAGTTGTACAGGGTACAAAGGAGTCACAACAACATAGTACTGACATCCAAGGCCCAATCACCACCAATTACAGTTTATATTTTGCACTAAGTGGTCCACATAACCATTGAGTACGGTCACATCTGACTGTGATCAACTATACTATGTCCTAAGGGATTATCGGACCAACTGAATACTGCCATAGCAGGTGCAATATAGCCATCATTGGCTCTATTGGGTAATTCTCCACCACCAACCAGCCTTCTTAGGCCATATGCCCTACTCACAACTACTGTGTACAGCCATACTACGCCTGAGAGATACTCATAGTCACTGAGGAAAGCCATTCAATGCCCGATTGGTACTTAACACTGCCTAGTACAGCCGTCCCATGCTAGCTTATGAACTCACCTCCACAAGTTCAACCATCCCAGGTACCGATTGGGTACCCACCTATACAGAGAACAGCCATCACAGGTCCTATTGACTACCCTATACCACTGAGAACAAACAGCTCAGGCCCCATTTGGTACCAACCTCCTCTGAGTACAGTAATCTCAGGCCCTGTTGGGTACCCACCACCTCTGAGTACAGACATCCCGGGCTGTATTGGATGCCCATCACCAGAAAGAATAGCCATCCCAGGTTCCATTTGGTACCCACAACCTCAGAGTACAGTCATCTCGGGCCCTATTGGGAACCCACCAAAGCCATTTTGGGTACTCAACGTCACAGATTAAGCCATCCCATGCCTCATTGGGAACCCACCAACATAGATTTCAGCCCTCTTAGACCATATTGGGAACCCACCAACACAGATGTCAGCCATCCTATGCCATATTTGGAACACACCAACACAGATTTCAGACCTCCTAGGCTATATTGGGAACCCACCTACACAGATTTCAGCCATGCTTTGCCATATTGGAACACACCAACACAGATTTCAGCCATACTGGGAACCCACCAACACATATTTCAGCCATCCTATGCCATATTGGGAACCTACCAATACAGATTTCAGCCATCCTATGCCATATTGGGAACTCACCAATACAGATTTCAGCCATCCTAGGCCATATTGGGAACCTACCAATACAGATTTCAGCCATCCTATGCCATATTGGAAACCCACCAATACAGATTTCAGCCATCCTAGGCCATATTGTGTAACTTCCCCACTTATAAAGCCATACAATATCATATGATGCAGCAATTCCTGACAACATGTCGTATGTAACACATGCAATACTGGCTCTAGACAGATATGGAAATATAAGCAGAGGCTTCAAACAATGAACAGTAACAGTAACAGTAACACAGTCTACACGAATTTGTATGTAGTGTGATTGAATAACTGACATACGATTAAGTAGTTTGACAATACATTTGTATATTGCAACCAATGCTAGTAGTTTGACAAGATATTACATATTACCAAGGCTAATAGTTTGACAATATATTGAAACCACGGCTAATAGTTTGACAATATATTGAAACCAAGGCTAGTAGTTTGACAATATATTGAAACCAAGGCTAATAGTTTGACAATATATTGAAAACAAGGCTAATAGTTTGACAATATATTGAAACCAAGGCTAGTAGTTTGACAATATATTGAAACCAAGGCTAGCAGTTTGACAATATATTGAAACAACGGCTAATAGTTTGACAAGATATTGAAACCAAGGCTAGTAGTTTGACAATATATTGAAACCAAGGCTAGTAGTTTGACAATATATTGAAACCAAGGCTGGTAGTTTGACAATATATTGAAACCAAGGCTAGCAGTTTGGCAATATATTGAAACCAAGGCTAGCAGTTTGACAATATATTGAAACCAAGGCTAGTAGTTTGACAATATATTGAAACCAAGGCTAGCAGTTTGACAATATATTGAAACCAAGGCTAGCAGTTTGACAATATATTGAAACCAAGGCTGGTAGTTTAACAATATATTGAAACCAAGGCTAGTAGTTTGACAATATATTGAAACCAAGGCTGGTAGTTTGACAATATATTGAAACCAAGGCTAATAATGTGACAATATATTGAAACCAAGGCTAGTAGTTTGACAATATATTGAAACCAAGGCTAGCAGTTTGACAATATATTGAAACCAAGGCTAGCAGTTTGACAATATATTGCAACCAAGGCTAGTAGTTTGACAATATATTGAAACCAAGGCTGGTAGTTTGACAAGATATTGAAACCAAGGCTAGTAGTTTGACAATATATTGAAACCACGGCTAGTAGTTTGACAATATATTGAAACCAAGGCTAGCAGTTTGACAATATATTGAAACCAAGGCTAGTAGTTTGACAATATATTGAAACCAAGGCTAGTAGTTTGACAATATATTGAAACCAAGGCTAATAATTTGACAATATATTGAAACCAAGGCTAGTAGTTTGACAATATATTGAAACCAAGGCTAGTAGTTTGACAATATATTGAAACCAAGGCTAATAATTTGACAATATATTGAAACCAAGGTTAGTAGTTTGACAATATATTGACACCAAGGCTAGTAGTAGTTTGACAATATATTGAAACCAAGGCTAGTAGTTTGACAATATATTGAAACCAAGGCTAGTAGTTTGACAATATATTGAAACCAAGGCTAGCAGTTTGACAATATATTGAAACCAAGGCTAGTAGTTTGACAATATATTGAAACCAAGGCTAATAATTTGACAATATATTGAAACCAAGGCTAGCAGTTTGACAATATATTGCAACCAAGGCTGGTAGTTTGACAAGATATTGAAACCAAGGCTAGAAGTTTGACAATATATTGACACCAAGGCTAGTAGTTTGGCAATATATTGAAACCAAGGCTAGCAGTTTGACAATATATTGAAACCAATGCTAGTAGTTTGGCAATATACTAAAACCAAGGCTAGTAGTTTGGCAATATATTGACACCAAGGGTAGTAGTTTGGCAATATATTGAAACCAAGGCTAGCAGTTTGACAATATACTAAAACCAAGGCTAGTAGTTTGACAATATATTGACACCAAGGCTAGTAGTTTGGCAATATATTGAAACCAATGCTAGTAGTTTGGCAATATACTAAAACCAAGGCTAGTAGTTTGACAATATATTGAAACCAAGGCTAGTAGTTTGGCAATATACTAAAACCAAGGCTAGTAGTTTGACAATATATTGAAACCAATGCTAGTAGTTTGACAATATATTGACACCAAGGCTAGTAGTTTGGCAATATATTGAAACCAAGGCTAGCAGTTTGACAATATATTGAAACCAATGCTAGTAGTTTGGCAATATACTAAAACCAAGGCTAGTAGTTTGACAATATATTGACACCAAGGCTAGTAGTTTGGCAATATATTGAAACCAATGCTAGTAGTTTGGCAATATACTAAAACCAATGCTAGTAGTTTGATAAATATATTGAAACCAAGGCTGGTAGTTTGACAATATATTGAAACCAAGGCTAGCAGTTTGACAATATATTGAAACCAATGCTAGTAGTTTGACAATATATTGAAACCAAGGCTGGTAGTTTGACAATATATTGAAACCAAGGCTGGTAGTTTGACAATATATTGAAACCAAGGCTAATAATGTGACAATATATTGCAACCAAGGCTAGCAGTTTGACAATATATTGAAACCAAGGCTAGTAGTTTGACAATATATTGAAACCAAGGCTAGTAGTTTGACAATATATTGAAACCAAGGCTAATAATGTGACAATATATTGAAACCAAGGCTAGAAGTTTGACAATATATTGAAACCAAGGCTAGTAGTTTGACAATATATTGAAACCAAGGCTAGTAGTTTGACAAGATATTGAAACCAAGGCTAGTAGTATGACAATATATTGAAACCAAGGCTAGTAGTTTGACAATATATTACATGATGGGAAACAAATTATGCTACACGTGTCACTGATCCTAAAACACAGTTAGTCTATATAATACTGCTATATACTAACGCAAATTTCTTGCTAAAACTGTCTCCCGAATACCAATCCGGCATGTACATGTAATTGTATTAGCGTTTAAAAATCAAATTGTTCATAAATTTGTTGCTTTATCATCGAGAATATTTTCATATTATGCGGTGCTAAATAAGACCCTGTCAATGTGTACTTTAATTTCGTATGACGCGGCCATAGGGTGAAAGCACGACCACCAGAACTCATACTGGAAGTGCTACACCGTTACGTCTCCTGGGTGGTTAGTACTTGTTAATAGTAAAAAAAGCCCGAAACTGTAATTAAGATGTTTGAGATATTATAGCCACAGTGTATAAACGAGTCAACTTCCGGTTACAAGTATCGCAATAAGGAGTACACGTTGAATTGTATAGTCTTGCAATAAGTCGTAGGACTACAGTGTTCGGAAATAACCGGACGTTTCAATCACAATAAGTCATACAAGTTGAATTAGTCCAATAAGTCGTACATGTAATTTGGTTAATATGTGGTGATATCTGGATCTAATGTGTCCGTGGGCTCAGGGTCTGGTCGCATATAGTTGAATGGCAATGTACACATTGTTTAATGTGCTACAGTATAAAACAGTGGTTCACCTACATCGTTGCGGTGCCAGAGCTATAAATGCCAAACACCTTTTCATGCCAGTAAACAGCACTAAGATATTCTGTAATCTTGTAAAATACCTGTCTTGCAACCGTGAGTTCCGAGATATTCCGCAATCAACGTTCCGATCAAACTAGATATCTCAGACATTCGAAAGGGCGTCAAACAATGGCAGTTTTAGAGCAGCTTTTCACAATAGTTGTGGTGTTCCTTCATTGACTAAGACAACTGATGTATGTTGATAACTTGGCATTATTTTTGTTAAGAGTTATGACATCACAGTTTTGGGTGATTTAGTTCGTTTTTATGACGAATTCCAGGAACGCACCGCTTTGTCTTTACGAATGAGTTTCGACTTTTCCCGACAATCTTACAGGATTAAAATAAGCACAAGTTTTGTTGGTTTGTGTGCGTCTGAGAAAAATATAGGTGTGTGGGCCAACGGAGGCTTGCCCAATATTTGTTGGCCGATGACTGCCGACTTCGAGGAAGGGCAAAGGAATAAATCTAACGTATTTCGACCGCTAATATTAAGACATTCATACGTTACAACAAGCGTTACTGTCGACAAGGCATGTCCTACATCTACACACACACACACACACGGTCCTATCTTCGGGCTGATAGTAGGGGCAGGGCTCCGAAATGGCTATAACAGCAGTGTATGAAAATTGGTGTTATTGGCGGCTAGGTTCAAGCCATTATAGAGTGTGTGACTCGGGAAGATCGGGTATGTAGATGTAGACCATGCCTATACGAGACGAACAAGACTACAACCAGGACGCGATCTTAGGTCTGTAAGAGGGACCAGCTCCCCAAAGTAGACACAAAGCAATAGGTGTCATTAAGTGCGTTCGAAACCTTGTATAGCCCAAACCAGTCTTTGAAACTCCTAATTAGGGTTTTTATCTCCTAATTAGGCTTTTTATCTCGTAATTAGTAGTTTATGTCTCATAATTAGGTATTTTTATCTCCTAATTAGGCTTTTTTATCGAACATTATGATTGGGCACCAAGACGCTTCCATACTATTCGACATCATCATACAAACAGAGCATTCGGTACCAACAGCTTGGAAAACCTGATTAATTTGTCACTATATAATTTCAAATGCAAACCTGTTAAATCAATGTCATCAATAAAACACGACTACTGTATTGTTTAGAAGGTGATAAAGATGGTTAGGACTAGTAACCAGCAAGCAAAATGGCCCTATCTCGAGAGTAGCCTTGCATTGGGAACATGAAGGCAAGAAAAAACGCGGACTACCGCAATGGACATTAAGGCGCACCGAGTTAATCGAACTGAAAATAATTGGACCATCCTAGGGGTCAGTGAAGACGTTGGTCACTGGCGGACTCCGGTGTTGCTGCCCTTTATATATCAGAGGGCATCAAGAACGGACATTAAGTAAGTAGGTTACCAATAGAACTTACAAGTAAGCTATATCCGGCGTAAGCTTTATAAGGCACTACAACCGTATATGACTGAAAAGGCTTCCAACAGGCGTATACATTGATGGAACGTCGGTCACATAGAGTAGATTATGAACACTGTAAGTAGATTTGATTTATACTTACTATAGGTATCAAACTAGAGCTACACTACACTGAACCACTTTTCTAATTGGTCACTTTTCCAACCCCAAATACATTGTACGTTTAACTGGATCATAATGTTTGATGATATTTTGCACACAAACGTTTAACACTTAATTCATTAAAAATCCAAATCACGTGTCAAAGTATGCATGGTCAGTCATGCGATCCATGTTGAGTCATGCATAAAACGTCCGTGTGCAAAAAAAATCATCAAATAATATGATCACAGTTAACGTATTTCGGGTTTATTAAGTGACCAATTAGAAAAGTGGTTGAGTGTATACGAGTTTTTAAAAATACAAACGTAGTTTACTCTGATATATGAATGAAGAATAAAATATTCGAAATAGATATATGGACGATTCAGATCTTGACGATCGTCATAGACTGACAACCGTAAGAACGGAACGAACTGTTAATTTACAATATTTGAATTTAAGATTTAAAGGCCTTTCTCGTCGTGTAAATATTTAATATTCTAAAATAGTTTATTTACTTGAAAGATCAAAGAAAAATCGCAACAGTTGTAACCATAAAACCATCAAAAAAATGGGACTGGTTTGGGAAAGAGCGGCATTGCATGATAAGATATGTTTATCATCAGATTGGTACCCGGTTAGTGTTCGCCAAACCATCATATACTAGTAACAATAATCACAAATCACCATTTAATAAACCCAGGCTTTTAACACTTTTATAAATTACCGCGGTATAAAACCAGTCTTCATACAAAGTAAATAAAACAAAATTGATAACTTTAACTTTCGATGGAATTAAGTAGTGTGCATATTTATTACTACAAAATTGGGCGGACATTCACCTGTTTAATGGTCATAGAATATAACTTATATATCAATCATCGTTTACTATTCACTATAACTAGGAATTTTCAGCACTATGTGACTCGCTTCGCCCGATATTCTACCATACCTTTAGAGTGCGGGAAGGGATCGTTCACTGGTCACTCCAACCCAAAGATTAAGATAACAAGAGCTGTCACTAGACAGCGCTCGACAACTCGCAGTCATTCGTCAGAGATAATAGATAAGTTCAAAATAGGCTATAAGTTATACAACTTGTATGCACAGAACCGAACCGAACCGAACCGAACCGAACAGAACAGAACAGAACAGAACAAAACAGAACAGAACAGAACTTTATTTATGTCAAGCATAATTTTATATGCAACGAGGTTAATCCTAATTTAAACTCCAATACGTAGGAATTGGTTGCTTAGGCATGGTAATGATAGAGACGTTCATTCAACCAAGACAATCGGAGTTAAAAATAGAAATAACTCCTATTACTTTCTAAGTCAGAGTTATTGCCCTTGACCATTGGTATTGATTAATGATAGCAAGCAAGTGTTGTACGTTTCAATGCCACAACATCTACGCTATGAGAAAAAAGGTCATACCATTGGTAGTAGGTGAGATATAGTCTTATAATGTAATTTGCATGCAACAAGTTTAAGTTAGGGACATAACTCCTGTTAAAATCAAATGGGTGTATTGTACTTGACCGTTACTGTTGACTAATGAGTATGACCAATCTTTGTAAGTTTCCATACTACATAGTATATTATGGGATATGGTCTGAATGTATTACAACTTACACACAAAACTTTACCCAAGAAAAGTCAAAGTCAAAAAGGGACATTAACTCCAATTACAATCAAAATGGAGTTATAGGACTTGACCAGGACTGTTGATAAATGATGGTGAACAAGTGTTGTAAGTTTCAATGTTATAGCATGGATGCTATGTAAGATATGGCCTTACATAGTATATAGCAAAACTTAAATCAAAAGTGTGACGCCGACGCCGACGAATGGGCGAGTATAATAGATCTCCTTATTCTCCGAATGGTCGAGCTAACAGTGGATACCAGAGTTTGCCTTTATGTCACTCGCCACTAATACCGTCGAGCCGATGGACAATATTGAAACTGAGGAACGTAAGACTTCAACTTGAAAATGTCAACTTTTAAACTTGCTCGTAATACACTTGTTGCTAGTATTCAAGGAAGCAGGAATAGTCACATGTCGTCATATAACTTTAATCAATATATAATATAAAGAAAAAGCCTGCTTCGTGAATGCTGAACATGTGTCAAATCCGATAACAATTGTTTCACAGTGTACGTGTCAACTTCCGGCTATTGCAATAAGGCATACACGTTGAATTGCATAGCCTTAAAATAAGTCATACTGTGATCGCAACAAGTCCTACAAGTTGAATGATATAGTATCCCCCCAATAAGTCATACAGTGATTTGGTTTATACGCTGTGTGTTTAATACAAAGAAATAATGCATGATTAGTGAATACTGAAAACGTTAAAACCCGATCAAACCGTTTGGTCCAAATGCTGTTCGGTTTTCATAGATTACATTGCATACATAGAGTACAGTGTAATACAAACTTGACTTAGTTTGAACTAAGTAACAATATTTATTTTGTTATATTCTTGTTTTTAAATAAGAACAATAGGCTGATATATATATATACAATGTTGTGCACTATGTCTGAGTTTAAGCCTTATAATATTGAATTTGTTAGACTAGCATCTGTTCTGGTAGTTAATTTTGATACGACGCAATATGCAAAGGACACAACTCTATCAGTGAAAAAATGTCAAAAGATATAATATCTAATTTGAGATCAATCGCTGTTTAGAAAAAGCAAGCAACAGTCAAATTTACAGACAATTGGTGAAGAAAATTGGCATTGCTGAAGAAAAATGATGCATGAAAATTGTTGAAGGAAATTGCTGAATGAAACTCGCTGAAGACAATTGCTGAATGAAAATTGCTGATTGAAAATTGCTGATGATAAGAATCAATGCACAAGAAAATAGTTAGATGTAAATACGAATAAAAACGTGGTTCCAGGCTAAGCATTTATGTATAAGGTTCATTGCCTTACTAACAAAGGGCGTACAACAGAGTGTCCAGTTTGGCATTCGAAACATGTACATTTGGTGAAAGTGGAATATCTCAATCGAACCCCAACCCTGTAATTGTATCAATAACAGGCCATAGTCATATTTATCGTACAAATGTAGTATCATTTCACTAAAACGTCTTTTATCTTAATCTGAGATTTAATCAAGGCTGACCGATTATCAACGGTTAAACACATCTAAATAGATCAAACATAGTCTTCGTTTAGTCAGCGACACTCATCCTATTGTTCCAGGCAGTCATATTTGACAAACTAACGTCGTTTATCGCCCATATTGGTTTACAAATAACTCCCAAACCTTTGACGAACTGTAACAAGACCGTTGGTAAACGGTTATCAAATTACTTGATTTTAAACAATTCTACTATCTTGATTATTTCTTAAAACTCTTATTTAGATTCGCTCAGCTTGTTTCTAAATAAATGAATATGTAATTTGAGTAAGTTTTCCTCTTCATACAGAAACAATGGCTTCGAAAACATGGGGGCTGGTCATTCAGTTATACGACTGAGTTGATAATTACTTAAACGTTTTTGGGAGGCGTTTAAGCCTCTCATTACTACCATTGCCCATTTCTTAATACAAAATGAACCGCCTTTAGGCTGCTATGTGAATCCGCATTCAAGTAGTTCCAGAAACTGTCAACATTCCCAATACTGGTACATATGTTTCTCCAAATGTTTTAACTGATTTAAGCCAATCAGTAACATTTGTTTATTCTAAGATAAAAAATTATTGTGAAACTTTTCGTTAAATCAATATTTTTGCAAAAAAATCACTACACCGGCCGATACCGAACTTGTTTCATAATACGAAAATGACGTGTTCATCAAATGTCCCGGCTGTAAAGCTATTTTTAGAAACTTCAGACTACGGTCAAGTGATGGTTTTATCAATGAATCGTTTACGGTCTGCAAAGTACTGTTATGCAATCATATGGTGTCGCTGTACTAGCTAGCCGCTTTCTATAGACTGTCTCACGCTGTGAGGGAAGTGATTACAAGACGGTACTGTAGAATCTGATAAATAGGCGCGTAGTATTATTTTAAAGCCACTTATGATATACACATTCTATACACGTATTACATATAAATTAATATGCACCTTTTAACAATTATTTAGATACCCAACATGCCTATATAGTCACATATGCCTATTTTGACATTCAAGACAAGATCGGCAGTAAGAAAACGAACATTAAACGTGTAAAGTCGGTTTAAGCTTTAGTAGCAGCAACCAGATCGCCTCCCACAAATACTCTCAGTGCTTTGATTGAAGATGTTAATTAAATGCAGTTTGGAATGAGCGGGACCGACCATCGTGTAAATCAACGCTCCTCAAAATATATAAAAACGACCCTCTGACTAGATAACTACTCGTAATCTATGGATCGACCCTCATGCTGATCTACACTTCTCAAATGTATGGGACAATCCTCACCTCTCGTAAATCAACAAAATGCTGATTTCTCGTCTGTTTGCAATTAGACGGTTAAACAGGCGTTAATAATACTTAAATTATATGTTACAACCTTCAGACAGAAGTTTGTTTAGATGAAGGGATCTCAAGGCTTGTAGGCAAGTCACAACAGACCAAATCATGTACAACTGATCGGCTATATTCAACACGTGCACACCATTCTATTTTTTTTTCACTGTTGATTTCAGTGATGCATGTTTTAGTTTGGTGATTCGTCAAACTATATCTTTTGGACTAATTGGCACGGATTCCGGTCGGACATAGGTCACCGCTCATCGGAGCATTGTCGGATAAAAACAAGGCGTGGTAAATACACTAAGAATTAGTGACAAAGAGATTTTTCGGAGACCATCCAATGTCCGGTCGATATCCGCCCCATATCTGACGGACATCGTAGAACCTTCGACCGATGCCAGTCCAGCGCCCTTTGTCAATGCCTTCAATTACAATCTACAACAGGTGCCCGGTGTGTACACGATGACTAGACATAGGGTACACATCGGATACATGAACATCGTCCGCTTGATTTGTGACCTCGGTATTAAAGAAATAATGTAAATTATATCCATTGATAAATGGGTCACAAATCCAATCACCGTCCGATGAACAGGCGACGAAATTGTTGAGTAATCGGGTCGAAGTCTGGATGGCTGACGTGTACACACTGTCTACATATGGTAGCTGCTCCGGAAGTTACATTGACGTTTTGGTACGCTCCATTGTATTGAAAGTCTGTTATACAATATTTATAAAATGCACATCAGCATCGTGACCCACACTGCTATTATTATTAAAGTTAGAAGTTAATCACACCACCTTCACCCACGGGTTTAATAGTCTGTGATTCCGCTTCTCATAATTTAAGTCGTTCATTCGCCGTACGTATATTATATCCGCGCTCCATTTCCCGCCCATTTGAATTAAATTTATTTCAATGTAATTATTTTCATCAGTGTACCGACGTTTAATGTTCCCATTGTATGTGGATTTATGTTGGATATAAATTAACCATTATTAGATATCACACACTAATTACAAACATACAGACTCTTTCATGTACCCAGAAAGCTAGCCCAAGTAATGAAAACAATTTTTATCGAAACGATGTTAATGTCTGTCTATTTCGGTTCATTGTGGTAAGTTTTGACACGTATTTATATTATTTAAACTGAATTTTTAATTCTTTATCAGTGTGGACATAGTTATTACCACGTGGTATGTGACGTAATATTTCGCTAAGAACGCAAGTAAAAATCTGTCAACACAAAGTTGCCCTGTTTGGAACTTTTTGCGTGACGTCGTAAAGGTCATTCATTAAATTGTATCAAGTATTTCATTAAACAATATAATTATAAACTGTTCAAAATAGTATCACATTTTAGAATTTGTTGATTTTTAAAGTTGAACTCATCGTCAATTATCGCAATTAGAGAAAGGTTACTACTGTTTTGAACAACTAACTCCTTGTTTTTTTATCAATCGGAGCACGTTTCCGAAATTGGTTAACCATAATATGAATAACGAAGTCAACATAATGCATTAGGTAATTTAAAGCTAAGGTATACACCTTGTGCATGTATTATTTACCTATAGCTCGATCAATACGTGTTTGATCTTGCTGAAATGTTCAACATAAAAATTATGTAGCTTGGATATATGAAATTACAATTCAATTGATTTTGTTACAATCTGATAACAATTTTTACAAACAGAATAAACAAATGATGACATCAGCCAAATTAATGTCACACATTTTTTGTCGTGTGTTCATCGGGCGTTTGTCAGTTTGGTAATGCAGCTATGTGTCCTCTTTGCTGATCAAGTTCGTGTTCAAGTGTATGTTTTTATCAAGGAAACAGAAATAAAGAAAACAATGATAAGAATAAAGCCCAATTAGTATTATAATTGCCAACTTTTTTTACTTAAAAGGCAATTTCGGAGGGGTTACCTCCCCTTGACCATAAAATTCAAAACGATTTTTTAAAAGTTAAAACCACCATGCTGTTGAGTGAAAAATCGCATTATTTTGGGTGTGTCTTTTTAATTTGACGATACATCTAAAATTCCAATTGACCATACATTAACTTCATTTGCACCTACGCATCAATTTCATGTTCTTATAAGCTCTCACCTACAACTAATCTCTATAGCTAGCTGTCAGCTCACCAACCAACCAAATCAGAACGGTATCCTTGCAATAATTGAACATCAAATCCACCACTCAAAAGGGATATACGTATTTAATAAGCTATTTCAGATAACACAATAGATTCATTTTCTACCAGCAAGAAACATGTGCGAGGTTATAGAACGTAGGAAAACGTAAGTGGAATCATTTTTATCCGGATTCCGATACAAAACCAAATCGTTTCAAGCGTTTTACCCTCTGTTTCCTATCAGACTAGAGAAGTTATAAATCTTCCAGACACAACAATCAGAACTTGTTCAACAGCTTTACTACTTTTACACCAGAAACAATTAAATTGAGTACATTTTAATTCCGTATATCTGTCAGTAGCCCAGCAACAATACATAAATGCCACTGCGAAGTCTTAATTTTATGCAAGCAGGTAATTGATACAACTTAATTCACCGTGGCTTTTTGGCCGATTTCGAACAAATATTACAAGCATCTTTGTAAATACAGAGACTGTTTCAAGTGACTTGTCGGTACAATATGTTCAATGTCAATAGCATTAACACACTTGTTGTACTGAAATATCCAGGTTTCATCTTTCAAAACGTTATCCAAACAAATAAGTAACTATATAAAGAAACCCATCACATTGATCCTTTACTCCATGGAAATTTATTTTTACGCATCTTGATCTATTATACAAATGGAGTTTGCCGGATATCCAATCTCATTAAAATCAGAGCCTTATTACGCTTCACTACTTTACGCTGATATAGGATCTGACAACACTCTGTATGAGGTCATGTCGAAGTGAACTTTACGTCATCCAATCAAATGAAAGTCGGTGAAAGTCTGCTGAGGCTACGTGACGTCGTTGTGCGTCAGAGAGATCATTTGTACATGACCCCTTATGGAGTGTAGTCTGATCTCTTACAGCGTTAAGGAATGGAGCAAATGTTAGGAGATTGCCTAATATCCATGTATATACGTGTCAGTCAATTGTTTTAAATTAAGCTGCTTGAACGAGAGGTGCCACATAATTATCCGAACAGTTTTTAACATAAAGCAAAACTCTCCGTTGAGGCATTGTTGCCTGTTATTTGGACGTAAACTCTAGAATTTGTGAAGCAGGATGTCAGCCTAGAAGCCTAGCAGCGTAAACTTGGCAGTCTGGCAGCTAGCAGCGTGAACTTGGCAGTATGACAGCTAGCAGCGTGAACTTGGCAGTATGGCAGCTATCAGCGTGAACTTGGCAGCCTGGCAGCTAGCAGCGTGAACTTGGCAGTATGGCAGCTATCAGCGTGAACTTGGCAGCCTGGCAGCTAGCAGCGTGAACTTAGCAGCCTGGCAGCCTAGCAGAGTGAACTTGGCAGTATGTCAGCCTAGCAGCCTAGCAGTCTAACAGCCTAGCAGCATGAAATTGACAGCCTGGCCGGAATTGGACAGTATGTACATCGCTCAGATATTGGAAACACCGGGTATTGTATTTAACGTATTAATGAGTAAGCTGTTATTGGTGAAAAAGGCCCAATATTCTTCCTGTGGCCTCAGTGATTCTACTTGTGTCACCATCTGTGTGATGAACATGTATTATATATCTAGTAATTGATGACAAAGTGATAACATAAACACTATATTCCGAGTTTATGTCACTAAAGTTGAAATACGTCTTCTTCATCCAGTATCTTTGTTTTGGGGGGATAGTGTATGCTACGATAGATACCCAAGTTCCAGAAACATCCCTGGTTCTTTTACGTGCCGATGTAAAGCATCATACGCGGGACCTCGCATAACGTCTCGTCTGAAAGACTGTTAGTAATTTTACATATGTTAGGTGGGAAACATTGAAAATCATTTCTGTTTTTGGTCAGGCTGGAGTAGGGATCGAATCCACAACCTTCAGATCAGCAGTCAGTAGCCCTTACCACTGGACTAATTGTCCACCTTAAGTAGTTTATCTATTCTGGGCCGTCAATATATAGTGCGAGGTAGAAGTTCTTTGCAACTGTCACGATGCAGACTTCCGGGAAAAGGGATGTTCATTAAGCAAGAATCGGTACCAAGGACTATGTATGGTCTATTTGTCTCATACGAAAACGTCTACAAAGAGTCGGACATGTGTTAGTTGTCAACGTGCCAACCAAATTCAGTCTGCAAAATTTAACTGAAATGTTGAGTGACATAGCGCATGTACGTTTACGAGCGACCTGGGCCACGGCTAGATAGATACCTACATATTTTCTTCTCAAGTTATAAAATAACAAACCCTAATTTATTTATCTATAATCTAATGTTCTAACGTATCTCAAACATATATCTATTAAGCCCTCAATATTATCATCAAAAATTAATCTGAACAAAATTACTTTCACTTAATTTTATTTGCAGTACAATTTTAAATTGCTTTTTTTGACAAATCTACGCTAGGCCATTAATGGCAGATGAAAAATGCGAATTTTTGTGTGGTCTAACTAATCAACATAGCAACATCACATTATTTGTAAAAAAGTATACATAAAACGGGAATGATTAAATATATCATTCTTTTCGGTGTGTATCGCTACAGCTTTATCAGATGAGCCGAGAGGGGTTAAATGTTTTTAGAACAAAAATCTCAATTTTGAATCTTTTACATTGGTGGGAAACTAGACTGTACGCTCTGTTGTAAAATCTGATTAACGTCTATATTCCGTTACTGTTAAACAGTGAGAATACGAACATCCTTCTATCCAGGTAAGTAGTGAATGGTGATCTATGCTAAATGCTAACCGACGGTTAGCAGTGTGGATAGGTGCTTAATGCTAACTCCCTGTTAGCACAATGGATAGATGATAAATGATAACTTCCGGTTAGCAGTTAGCAAAGTGGATAGGTGCTAAATGCTAACTTCCTGTTAGCATAGTGTAGAAATGCTTAATGATAACTTTCGGTTAGCACAGTGTATAGATGCTAAATGCATTTTTTGCCATTCAGTTTAAATGCATATAACATCAATATCATACATGTTCCGTTACAATAATGCTAGGAATAATAATAATAATAAATGACTGAAAAACTATGTTGAAAAGTTGAGTCGTAATGGCCTCATGTGTATTATACTGTCAAAGTTTGATATGTACTGGTAGACGCCTAGCGTGTCTGGCAAAGACATACATCTGGCTTGCTCATGTCACTTCTGTGCTAGCACAAGATAAAGTCCTAGGACCACATCTCTTCTAGCTCCAGATAAACGGCCTTCCGGATAGAGTAAGTTACACAGCCAGGCTCTTTGCTGTTGACGACAGCCTTCACTACTGGAAGGTCAAACCATTACATGCCTTCATCAAGCTGCAAGCATATTCAGACATACCCGTCCTTTAAATATGAATTTATACGCATCCAGGTGCATTCATGACCACAAGGGCAGGCACGTACTTAGGGACAACCCTATTGGACGATCAGCATTGAAAGCCACGCAACCTATGTACAGTCAAGAAAGCCAATACATGGCCTTAGTCCGAAGAAACTTGTAAAAAGCAGTGCCCAAGGATTCAAGACCATTGTCAAACTAAGGTTTGTTTCGCAACATTGCTATTATCACTTTAAAGTTTAACCAAAGTACGCTACTTCCAGTACGATTATTTAAGTGTGATATGTCTAATTATTAAATATCGGTGAAGCTGAAACCAGAACGCACTTTCATGCATAGTACATAACCTCTGAACCAGAGAAAATAGCTTATAAATTTCTAAAAATGTCGATCACTATCATGCAATAAATTTAATATAATTGAATGAATTTTCTATTACCTAGATGAGTAAGGTAACAACAATGCGACCTGTTTAACCCACCGTCCAAAAACCGTCCAATATGTTCAATGTCAATAGCATCAACACACTTGTTGTACTGAAATATCCAGGTTTCATCTTTCAAAACGTTATCCAAACAAATAAGTGACTATATAAAGAAACCAATCACATTGATCCTTTACTCCATGGAAATTTATTTTTACGCATCTAGATCTATTATACAAATGGAGTTTGCCGGATATCCAATCTCATTAAAATCAGAGCCTTATTACGCTTCACTACTTTACGCTGATATAGGATCTGACAACACTCTGTATGAGGTCATGTCGAAGTGAACTTTACGTCATCCAATCAAATGAAAGTCGGTGAAAGTCTGCTGAGGCTACGTGACGTCGTTGTGCGTCAGAGAGATCATTTGTACATGACCCCTTATGGAGTGTAGTCTGATCTCTTACAGCGTTAAGGAATGGAGCAAATGTTAGGAGATTGCCTAATATCCATGTATATACGTGTCAGTCAATTGTTTTAAATTAAGCTGCTTGAACGAGAGGTGCCACATAATTATCCGAACAGTTTTGAACATAAAGCAAAACTCTCCGTTGAGGCATTGTTGCCTGTTATTTGGACGTAAACTCTAGAATTTGTGAAGCAGGATGTCAGCCTAGAAGCCTAGCAGCGTAAACTTGGCAGTCTGGCAGCTAGCAGCGTGAACTTGGCAGTATGACAGCTAACAGCGTGAACTTGGCAGTATGGCAGCTATCAGCATGAACTTGGCAGCCTGGCAGCTAGCAGCGTGAACTTGGCAGTATGTCAGCCTGGCAGCCTAGCAGCCTAGCAGCCTAGCAGTCTAACAGCCTAGCAGCATAAAATTGACAGCCTGGCCGGAATTGGACAGTATGTACATCGCTCAGATATTGGAAACACCGGGTAATGTATTTAACGTATTAATGAGTAAGCTGTTATTGGTGAAAAAGGCCCAATATTCTTCCTGTGGCCTCAGTGATTCTACTTGTGTCACCATCTGTGTGATGAACATGTATTATATATCTAGTAATTGATGACAAAGTGATAACATAAACACTATATTCCGAGTTTATGTCACTAAAGTTGAAATACGTCTTCTTCATCCAGTATCTTTGTTTTTGGGGGATAGTGTATGCTACGATAGATACCCAAGTTCCAGAAACATCCCTGGTTCTTTTACGTGCCGATGTAAAGCATCATACGCGGGACCTCGCATAACGTCTCGTCTGAAAGACTGTTAGTAATTTTACATATGTTAGGTGGGAAACATTGAAAATCATTTCTGTTTTTGGTCAGGCTAGAGTAGGGATCGAATCCACAACCTTCAGATCAGCAGTCAGTAGCCCTTACCACTGGACTAATTGTCCACCTTAAGTAGTTAATCTATTCTGGGCCGTCTATATATAGTGCGAGGTAGAAGTTCTTTGCAACTGTCACGATGCAGACTTCCGGGAAAAGGGATGTTCATTAAGCAAGAATCGGTACCAAAAAGGACTATGTATGGTCTATTTGTCTCATACGAAAACGTCTATAGAGTTGAACATGTGTTAGTTGTCAACGTGCCAACCAAATTCAGTCTGCAAAATTTAACTGAAATGTTGAGTGACATAGCGCATGTACGTTTACGAGCGACCTGGGCCACGGCTAGATAGATACCTACATATTTTCTTCTAAAGTTATAAAATAACAAACCCTAATTTATTTATCTATAATCTAATGTTCTAACATATATCTATTAAGCCCTCAATATTATCATCAAAAATTAATCTGAACAAAATTACTTTCACTTAATTTTATTTGCAGTACAATTTTAAATTGCTTTTTTTGACAAATCTACGCTAGGCCATTAATGGCAGATGAAAAATGCGAATTTTTGTGTGGTCTAACTAATCAACATAGCAACATCACATTATTTGTAAAAAAGTATACATAAAACGGGAATGATTAAATATATCATTCTTTTCGGTGTGTATCGCTACAGCTTTATCAGATGAGCCGAGAGGGGTTAAATGTTTTTAGAACAAAAATCTCAATTTTGAATCTTTTACATTGGTGGGAAACTAGACTGTACGCTCTGTTGTAAAATCTGATTAACGTCTATATTCCGTTACTGTTAAACAGTGAGAATACGAACATCCTTTTATCCAGGTAAGTAGTGAATGGTGATCTATGCTAAATGCTAACCGACGGTTAGCAGTGTGGATAGGTGCTTAATGCTAACTCCCTGTTAGCACAATGGATAGATGATAAATGATAACTTCCGGTTAGCAGTTAGCAAAGAGGATAGGTGCTAAATGCTAACTTCCTGTTAGCATAGTGTAGAAATACTTAATGATAACTTTCGGTTAGCACAGTGTATAGATGCTAAATGCATTTTTTGCCATTCAGTTTAAATGCATATAACATCAATATCATACATGTTCCGTTACAATAATGATAGGAATAATAATAATAATAAATGACTGAAAAACTATGTTGAAAAGTTGAGTCGTAATGGCCTCATGTGTATTATACTGTCAAAGTTTGATATGTACTGGTAGACACCTAGCGTGTCTGGCAAAGACATACATCTGGCTCGCTCATGTCACTTCTGTGCTAGCACAAGATAAAGTCCTAGGACCACATCTCTTCTAGCTCCAGATAAACGGCCTTCCGGATAGAGTAAGTTACACAGCCAGGCTCTTTGCTGTTGACGACAGCCTCCACTACTGGAAGGTCAAACCATTACATGCCTTCATCAAGCTGCAAGCATATTCAGACATACCCGTCCTTTAAATATGAATTTATACGCATGCATCCAGGTGCATTTATGACCACAAGGGCAGGCAAGTACTTAGGGACAACCCTATTGGACGATCAGCATTGAAAGCCACGCAACCTATGTACAGTCAAGAAAGCCAATACATGGCCTTAGTCCGAAGAAACTTGTAAAAAGCAGTGCCCAAGGATTCAAGACCATTGTCAAACTAAGGTTTGTTTCGCAACATTGCTATTATCACTTTAAAGTTTAACCAAAGTACGCTACTTCCAGTACGATTATTTAAGTGTGATATGTCTAATTATTAAATATCGGTGAAGCTGAAACCAGAACGCACTTTCATGCATAGTACATAACCTCTGAACCAGAGAAAATAGCTTATAAATTTCTAAAAATGTCGATCACTATCATGCAATAAATTTAATATAATTGAATGAATTTTCTATTACCTAGATGAGTAAGGTAACAACAATGCGACCTGTTTAACCCACCGTCCAAAAACTCCCCAATTGTGGTGAGCTGAAAGGGGGAATGTTTATACTTTTGTTATTGCTAAATTTAAAATTTCTCAAACGTGACACTTTTAAATCATTTACATGCATTGTACAAGTATACTAGATCTATAGTAGAAATTAGATTAGAAATAAGACGTGTGGCGGCTGTAAAAAGTCTCTCCGAACTTCGCTTCGGTGTTGTGATCATTCATAATCACCCCTCTTAAAAGCACGAAATTCAAAGACCGCAGTATGTCATACATTGTGGACGAGTATATACGCTTGATTGAAATATTGTTTTTTGGAGAATATGGATGGTTAGTTCTATGTCTGCTTCTTCTGTGGGTCGCTGTGCCTGTTTTGCTTTGGATTGTCTGTGCACTTTGAACAGTTTTTTATGTGGAAAAAACAAGCGTTTGCAGAACTTCGCTTCTATAGATAGGCACTTAACTGTTATCTCGTTCTGAAGCAGAGCAGTATTTTGCTTCCAAATATATAATTATACCAAACTGTTAATGAGACATTCAGGTTCATTATTGCACGACAGGTTAAAAGTTTCTGACCTTTTGGTGGAAGGTTGGGAAGGCTCATACAGTCAAGTGAAACATAAAACTCGGAAATACACACCCCAATGTGTTTAACCTTAAATAAAACATTCAACTTCAACTTCAATTCCAAGTCTCAGCGCAACGTGTCAATGTCAATTCAATGTCAAAAGGTCAAACAATAGAATAAGTCTAATTAATGGTGTTTTGGGGAGGCGTAAATAGCCTCTCAATACGATCATTGCCCATTTCTTAATGCAACCTGAACCGCCTTTAGGCTACCATTGTGAATCCGCATTCAAGTAGTTCCAGAAACTGTCTACATTCCCAGTACTGCTATATATGTTTCTCCAAATTTTTAAACTGTTCTAATTCAGCAACATTTGTTTATTCTAAGATTAACAATTATTGTGAAACTGTTCGTTAAATCGATATTTTTGCAGATAATCACTCCGCCGGGTCGATACTAAACTTGTTTCCTAATATGAAAATGACGCGTTCGTCAAATGTTCCGGCTGTATAGTTATTTTTAGGAACTTCAGACCAGGGTCACGCGATGGTTTTATCAATGAATCGTATATCGTCTGCAAAGTACTGTTATGCAATCATATGGTGTGTATTAGTCAGACTAGGTGTGGATATACTAGCCGCTTTCTATAGACTGTCTCACACTGTGAGGGAAGCGATTACAAGACGGTATTGTAGAATCTGATAAATAGGCGCGGAGTATTATTTTAAAGCCACTTTTGATATACGCATTCAATATAAGTATTCCATATAAATTAATATGCCCCTTTTTACAATTATTTAGATACCCAACATGCCTATTAAGTCACATATGCCTATTTGACCGGCAATAAGAAAACGAACATTAAACGTGTAAAGTCGGTTTAAGCTTTAATAGTATCAGCAACCAGATCGCCTCCGTGACCACCACTCTCAGTGCTTTGATTTATCACAGTTATACTCATAACGGAATACTGTACATACATATAGAGTACCGTAGATTTCAACTTCACAAAGTCATGATTTCAACTGCACGAATTAATGATTTAAATTGCATGTATTTTAAAATGATTCAAACTTTACGAATTCTTGAGTTTAACTAATAATGATGTAAATTAAATAACTGTTACTGGCGTAGAAATCCTGTACGACAAATCAATTTCTACCTGTGGTTACGGACGATAACAGGCAAAAGATTTAAGAGTCATATGATCACATTTCAAAGAGATTGTAAAATTAATTAGAACCAATTTAACACTCTCTTGGTGTTAAGAGTTTCACCTTATTATAATAAATCTAGGTTTGGTCGTTCAGAGATGAAATACCTGCAACAATTAGGGACAAATAGTTGGATATGTTGGGTGGATTAAAAATTAAAATTGCTTAAAATGTCAAAATTAACAGTAATGATTATAATTAAGTATTCAACAGCAGAGATATTATGCAACACGTACTGAATCAAAAATACAAATCTTTGTAAAAAATCTCATTGAATTTGAAATATGTTGTGGGGTTATTTATTTGGCAATATATACTAGTAAGCAGCATAAATGACATAATAGTTTAAACGTTTTGATCGAGTTACACGGGCGTACGACGGGAAAACTGTAACAATATAAGTAGTTATGCAACAAAACATGGTGGAAAATAGTGTACACAATTTAATACGGTATTTGAAAAGTTTCGGGACAAGTGCCGTAGTACTTTTTTATTATTTGTTTTGCACACTTCTTTGAATATACTGAGCTTCTTGTCCCATTTATTTGTTTTCAGAAACAAAATTACAAAACTGAAAATTGTCATAGCAACGCCTCGTAATCATGATCGGGACATGTCCAGAATGTCTCGTTTTTTCAAAATATCCATCCAGAGTACTACACGCACTGATCGTATCTGTAAACTTAGTTGTGAAGTAGCTTTAGACATCATCTGTAGGTATTCTCCTGATACTGGTCAAATTTAGCCGTAAATGTAGAAACATTCACAGAAAAATAAAAAGAAATAAAAAATATTACGACACTTGTTGCGAAACTTTCCGAACACCCCGAGTTTGCATTGATTTTTAATGAGAAAATACAGGTCTGCTGTAGAAAAGAGGCTTTCGGAAACATGGTTTATTTATACATGTATGATTATACAATTCCAGCCATGACAAATATATTGCCAAACCTTAAACTTTGATCAAAATAAATGAATGAAACTTATTACAGTGTTGTAGTTTCTGTGGTAGGACAAATAAAAATATTACGACACTTGTTGCGAAACTTTCCGAACACCCCGAGTTTGCATTGACTTTTAATGAGAAAATACAGGCATGTTGTAGAAAAGAGGCTTTCAGAAACATTTTCTACTGCAGTAAAGCAACACTTTAACATTTGTATAATTCAGTATAGTTTGCAATCTTGTATGCCTGTTTGAGAATCCATTGCTAAGATAATACTGTTTTTTTTATTGAAACAATAACGAAATATTGTATAGTCATAATTTACCGCGTGGGTTAACTTTCGTGGTTGAACTCGACCATGCTATCTAAGCACCACGAACTGTTGACCTCCCAAGAAAGGGCCAGTGTTTCCCTTTCCGTGTTTTGTTATCGACAAATTTACAACCCCGCAAAAATTGCACCGATTTTACCAAAATCTAGGAAATGTAACGTCAACGAAAATATGTGACTATACAGTACCCTAAAAACACCACGTTAATTTGTTTATCATAAAGTTTCGCCTTTACTTTAATGAGGACTCGATTAAAGAAAATGCCAGAACCGTACAATGCTTACTCCGAAATTGTCAGACGGCTAGACAGAACTTTAGCAATTTGTGAATAATCTACTTCCGGTAATGGTAAACAAAATGTCGAAATAGTCCATTACTCCAGCATTACGTCATAAACATAAATATTTAGAGGCGGGAAACTCGTAAAGTAAACGCTATTTCAACTACTTTACAAGATCAAATTTCATGGTCATTAGCGTTTATTGTCCGTGAAATATTGTGGTTAGTCACGTGTTCTGTTGTTGTCATGGTAACGCTGCAATGAAACGTCTGCAACATATGTTTTTCGCTCCATTTGAGAAACGGAATGAGGCTGGTCTGATTTATTGCGCACATAAAAACTGCAAACAAATATTCCGCGAATTTTTGCAAGCATTGGTTGGATCTAAGTCGATGATACAAACAGGATCATGGTATGATGGGTAGAACTTTAATGCTGTACCATGAATGCGCCAGGACCCTTCCAGCATTGTCAAGCATGATTAAGTACCTGGGTAGAAACACCTGCAAACTTCTAGAATACAGGTGAAAAGTTTAGACCCTTGTAAAATATGGATGAACAAGCCTTTAAGAATTGCAAGCAATACTGAAGTCACCCTATACCGGTTTGAAGCCTTGACCCTTTAAAATATTTCCAAAATGTTTTTGTTGCCATGGAAAGCACACTTTGTGTCCGAATAAAAAATATTGAGTTGTGCATAACCACCTTATTCAACCTCGTTCAGTGGCCCCAAATAACCGTGCAAGACCTTGAACTCTTATATATCCGACTATAGGTAATTCGGCTGTACACTACACAATCCAGAAAATACTAACCATTCCGTCTAAAACACTGTACACAGACCGTTACGGTAGTGCAAAGGATGTGCACGAATTTGCTCCACGTAATTACTCCCCCCGAGCAACCACTTTACACCGATCAAAATACATCGGCCATGGTACGATGAATTCCGATTGTGCTTAGAAATTAGACTGGTACCCGCTCGAATATTGAAAATTATAATATCGAACTTGTGACCGAGGACCAGTCCTAAAACATTGAAACATTTTGCCTTTTCGCAGGTTGTAGTCTGGTTCCCTTCACCAATATTACAGTACTCTTACAGTACAACTACTGTAACATTGAATCGGGAACCAGGCTGCAACATGCTCCCAAAAACAGCTCAGTCCAAAAGGCCAATTGCCTGATCTAGAGCATGCGCAAATATACCCGCCCAGTATTTCAATACAGATTAATTTGAAATTCCTGGCCAAGTCTGCATGTTGTGCATTTTATTTCGCTGTAAGAATGTCGGCTTTGAATGATATCACAAACTCATCTTTTATAATCTGTAGTGTTGTTTACAAGCTAACTGGCTTCTAAACAAAGTGGGTGGCGTCCTGGTTGAAGTCATGTATATATCTGTGTAATTAACAATGTCAGCCATTTACTGTGGATTTGTTCCAGAAAACTTACCCGTACCAATCACTATCATATAATGGAAACAAAATGTCTGTTAAAGTCAGAACAAGCTAACAATTAAGTGTCATTCAAACATTTATAGCCGAGTAAACGCCTAGATATGTCTACCACAATACAACACGGCAATGACGTCATAAACAGGTGCCCGTATTTGAGACGATATAAATCGCTGACGAATGGCAGAGCCATCAATTAGAGCGACATAGCATTACTACCATACTCACATAAATCCGGGTAGAACGTAATTAGTTGGGAGTTATACATGATCTACAGAGGTTGTATATAATTCTGTTTGGACGAATTGAGAATGAAAATATGCCGGGAATTGTTGGGCCTGAAACAAAACCAAATGTCAATCTCATATCCGGAATATATTAAATAATATTCCTTCTTTCCACCAATCCAAGCATCTATATATATAGACAAACCTGATCTCAACCATAAAATCTAGAATTATGGAACGCCCAGCCTTCAAAACGCCGCGTCATTTAACCAAAATATGCGTTAGTTACATATTAAAATTAATGATCTTGTCTGTCAATAGCAGCAAGGGTTTCTGTGAACTTCTATGACTCGTAACGATTTCCATTTTAATAACACATACGATGGTTAAGCGTACAGCAAAATACGTTTATTGAACATAACATACTATGGTTAACGGATTGAAAAAAATGTATAATTCGAGGGTTGCCTGCAAGACTGCAGTACAGCCTTCTTTAATAATAAGCAGTTACGACAGTTTTGCGGGCAACCCTCGAATTGGTTTACAATTATAAACGAAGGGTGGTAAACTGAGCTGCAATTCTAATAATAATTCACTTAATGAACTCCTACAAGTCATACCCGTCTACATTTTGAAGTTGCTAAAGAATTTTAAAGATTTTAAATTTGATCGTAACTTCAAGATTTTCGTAAGTGCTTTGATAAAACAGTACCCTGGAGTCGAACACTCGCGAAGCAGAAATGGGAATGGAATGACCTGGATATGCTAACAGAGAACAGAACAAGGAGGAGACCTATCACCAGTGGGCTATTTCCACACAGGACAACAGGCTTTAGTTAGAAATAAAGTTGTGTGGCAGAGCATCTAATTGTTTGGTGCGATATGTCCGGGTTCGAACAGTTGTCGAGTCATACCAAAAACAAAATGGTGCCAGTGTTGGAACTTTCCATTTCCATTTTTCTCCCATACCCTCGTGGCCATTGCTACTACAAGGAATGAGGTGTCGAGAGTGATTACTATAAGTAATAAAGAGCTTATTTCACAATCGATCTAAATTAAATTAGCATAAATGCAATTAGTACTTTTGTAATCCTTGATCTCTTCGAATGTTTCTGTCTTTAGAAAGGCTTGCTAGGCTTGAAACCGTGACTAAAGGCGGTGTTTAGATTAAAACTCGGATTTTGATAACAATTACGTCAAGCCATAAACAAGTAAAACTTTTACTTTATCACTTTTCTGTCATATTGTTAAAACTTGATTGACATTACAGTGCAAACTTGTACACTTTTTATTCCCCTAGACTGCGCAAAAAACAACATGAAAGACTCGATGTGTCAGAGATAACACGTAACTTTCAAACATTTTCTGATACAACACAGTATGCCGCAAGTTAAAAATGAAATTGTGGTTATTCAAATAACATGTAATGGCCGACAGTTGGGTTTTAATTATATTTTACGGCGGTTTTAACCATTATTTCAAGTCATAAATGATAAACATTTAACCGAACCAGTGGCACGTACAGCAAGAACTAAAGTACATCTTTGTACGAAACGAACACCAGTAACCGTGTAACGGTTTCCTGGAGTTAATTATCCACCGTACATATTTTAGTATTTCATATAATAACAAATCGGACAGGGAAGGCAGCAGTTACCAAGATGAGCAGAGTACGAAAGGCATATCAAGGAACACACGCAAACAACGAACCAAAATCACAAAAGCACACGCCACAATGACTAATACAAAAGCAGACAAGAACAAAATTTAATGAATCTTAACAGCTATTAAGTGCTCAGTACTTTCACGTGTCAAAATGTGACAATATATTTTCAAAATGATTTTATTGATGTCATGCACTGAAACATCAACGATACGCGGTGACTTCCATCAAAATGCCAAGAAAGTGTTTAGGGTAGGTGCTACAAAACGTGGTTGGGAGGGCTACTAGAACCACACCCTTTATTGCTAACTGGTGAGATATGGAGTTCTATCAGTGAAATAAAACCTATATCAGTCACTGGTTTTCACCTACAATGTGACTGATATAAGCTCCGCCCCCTCATAGGGACTACTTTAATTTTACCCAAAACTCAACACTAAACTGTCCGTAACTTTTTTTATTACTGAACGGAAACATGTCATGTGGTGGTTGATATTCTTAATTAGACTATTTCCTACAAGTTGGTGTATGATTTGATGCAAAATTCTCAAAACAGACGTTTTCACATAATCCTTTCCGCTACCATAGCGTACTAATGCAGACTGGCCGGGGTGGCCATTTCGGCCTTCCGTAGTTTTCGACCTAAATGCACAAATTCGGGAATTTTGCTGTCATGGGTACACATACATCCAAGACTAAAGGATATTACGGGCCCAGGGTCGTGTACTGGGTTTTGGGCCCGCTGGCCCCCTTTAAAGAGGGCTTTGAACGTAGGTTTTCCAAAACTGAAATTACTGGTAAAACCCGCCATTGCGGTACGATTTCCTGTGGAATTGCATTAACATTTAGCGCCAAAAAGTTTTTATTTTTCATTAGAAGGAATATAAGGATAGACAAAGAAGCCGGGATCAATGCCCTAAAGGGGCCCAAAATTAGGCCTACTAAGCTTTAAAAAATCGTTCATGTACTCAGTTGTTCGTTATAAACGGGGTTTATTGTATGTAAGCCTACATGTATGGAGGTATACATTAAGACTAAGTTCACACTGGGCTACGCTATTACAACGATCATGCCGATCTGTCCCGACCTTAGACCCCGTTCACACTGGGCTACGCTCTTACTACGATCATGCCGATCATGCCGATCTGCCCCGACCTGACAAAAAAGTATAAATCGGGACGAGATCGGCGTCAAAACCAAGAAAATTGATAAAACTGTTCACCGGAACGTCTGATCGACGCTTGTACTACGATTTCCCTACGACAACTGCTTTTCCGATACGATGCGTTAACGCTTACACCACGTTTCCACCGCGATCAATGCCGATCATAACCCGTTTCTACTACGATGTCGCAATGAATGGAGCTTCCCAACCTACGCGATTCCACCACTACTCTTCCACGTTCACAAAGATGCTCTCCCGATTGATCACGACTGTTTCACGATTGGTCACGATTTGGAACAATTTTAGTTCGTAGTAGAAGCGGGGCACCAGTGTGAACGCAGTTTCACTCATATCAGTGTATTTGTTCTGTATCGATCTATCTATCTAGATATACTGGCCAACACCTCTTTCGAGTATTATTGGCAGGTAAATAGCGTTCGCCAAGTGATAAAAGACAAGACGTAAGTAAATGAAATTTAAAGAAAGAAAAGAACAAGAACAAACAAAATAACAACTGTTGTACATAAAAAACTAATTGTGGAGTTGGAACACTGCCTGCTTGAATGGTTCTAGACCAGACAGTGTCGCAACATGCGGGGTAACTTATTCCACAGGACTGTGGTATGAGGGAAAAAGGAATATTAAAAGAAGTCCGAGTTGGCATTATTTGGCGGAGACTTTAAAGGGTGCATGCGCCTTGTTAACCTGGTTTGGACTTCCAGGTTATTGGGTACGGTGACGGCTACATGGCCGTGATAGATTTTGTAGAAAATGACAAGTTTGGAAACCAGACGTCTGTTTTCAAGGGTACTCCAACCAAGGGTATTTTGTAATTCTGTTAACTTACGCTTGTGTACCTAGAGTAATCTTCTTTGACCCATCTGACTGATCTCCGCTGGATTTTTTCCAATTTATTTATGTTAACCTGAGAGTGTGGTGACCATACAGATGAAGCATATTCTAGCTGGGGACGCACAAGTGTTTTGTAACATAGTGGTTTGGTGTTTTAATTTTTAGTTTTGATGTTGCGTTTGAGAAAACCAAGTGTTTTATTTGCACTTATGGTTATTCTAGATATATGTGTCTTCCAGTTTAGATCATGACTGAATCAGATGTCAACACCAAGGTATTTAGCATCCTTAACTGCGGAGAGTGTTTGACCATGCAGCATGTACTGACATTTAATTGGCTTTCTTCTTCGTGCAATATGAAGAATTTGGCATTTTTGGGGTTGAATTCCATGTCCCCTAATTTTCCAAGATTTCGAGGTTATTTAGGTCATTTTGCAACCTTTGACAATCAGAAAGGGGAGTAACTGTTAGGGTATACGTCTATGTCATCAGCAAACAATCGCACCTGAGAAGTAACTGTGTCAGGTAGGTCATTTATATATAAAACGAAGAGGAGGGTCCAGAACAGAGCCCTGTGGTACGCAAGAAGTGACAGGTACTTGGTCTGACAAGAAACCATTGACCACTACTGACTGAGATCTCCCAATTAAGAAGGAATGGGTCCATGCAACTATCTGACTGGAAACGCCATGTTCCTGTAGTTGGATAGCAATTTAAGGTGATTTACTTTGTCAAAGGCTTTGCTGAAATCAAGGAGGACAAGATCAGTCAGTTAACCTGTGGACAGATTCTTAGATAGCTCATTAACAAGCTGAATTAACTGAGTCTCACAGAAACGTCTTTCGCGGAAGCCATGCTGCAGCTCATATAGTATGTTGTGTTTTGTAAAATGTGTGGACAGACTGGAAGCAATCATATGTTCAAGCACGCATGTTATTTAATTAACATGCGTGGTTCAAGGAGCTTGCATAATATGCATGTAATTTGCAGGGTCACTTGTATCACATTTTAAAATAATGGGGCGACATTAGTCCAATCTGATGGGAGTTGCCCAGTGATAAGGGATCTTTTATAAATGAGTGATACTATATCAAGGATCACATAACGCAGCTCCTTTAGGACAATTGTTGGATCATATCTGGACCTGCAGCCTTATCCACTTTTAAATTTTGGAGCAATTTACAGACACAGGTCAATGACCACATCTGGCATGACTGGGTATTTGGTGCTCCCAGTGACATTACCACATAAATGGGACAAGTATAGTGGAGAGACTCCTGAGAAAACAGAAAGTGTTTATTCAGGATGTTTGCTTTACCAGCGCTATCAGAGAAAAGTTTGCCATCAGTCTGGTCTGTAAGCGGAGCAATATCTAGGCTATTGGCTATCCTGCTTTGCACTTTTTATAAGTGAATAGAGTCGTTGTGTGTTCAACGTGGACGTGGAGGTGTTTTCATTTTGCTGCATGTCTAGAATATTTTCAATGTATGCTTCATATGATTTCTTGATTTTTCTGTACTGAATGTGATGGAGTTTGTCTCTATTTCTGATTAGTCGTTTTATGTCTTGGGTGACCCATGGGAGGAGCTTTTTCTTTCCCATTTTCTTTATTGGGACAAACTTTGTTACCCCTTCTTGGATTAGACGTTTAAATCTAATCCAGAGGTCTTCAACTGGGATAACATCTGCATCTTTTAAAATGGTGACCTTGGAGCTATTGATAAACTCTTTGAAGTCATCCCATTTAGCTTCCCTAATTTAATCATTACACTGTGAGCATGTAACCATCAGCACGTTATGAGTCCGTTAACAAAATATATTTCAACCATTAAAGTCAGTCACTGTCAACAAACTGTGCAATGATATTTTGTTTTCTCGCGATATTATGTTCTGATAATTAAGACAAAAAAGTCTAAATACCAAAAAAATATTAATTTGTTTTATTCATACACTGTAAGTTAGAATACGTGAAGACAATTAGCCATCAGGTGATAAAGTAACTCATATAATTGTCATGACAACACTATATACACATGTACATGTGCTGTTAGGTTAATTTTCCAATGGATAACAAACATAGTAACTTTTAAAGCAAGCATAGGCACTGTACGTATTTTCTGCATTATCATGCTCTAAATCTAGTTAGCAGGGATTTGTCTGGTCAAACCAACTCGACGTGTACAGTATGCCGTGGCTGGGCCGTCAGAAATAAAAAAGGAGCAACTTGGAGACAACAAGTCTGTCTAGGGGTGAGCCTTATGATCTGTATCCCACACAGAACACATTCATGCGTCGTTGATTTATCCCAAAAACTATTTTATTAAAGACTTGGATCTGAAGATCATTTTGAAAAAAAAATACCTACACAATATTTTTCAAACTTTTTTCGAAGCACCTAGCCACTGTGGTTTCCATGGACTAATCTGTGTACATTATTAGGGCGCTCAATCGATACAAGGCTTTTGTATGGAGAAGTTGACTTGATCCTCGACCTTCTATTTGCATAATTTAACAGCTGACATATTGTCTATATTTATAATCCCTGTTGTATGTTTTCATTAGCGGGAAGTATAACGAGTAATACCAACACAAATCTAAAGGACCGATATTGCACGATTTGCTCGCGGAAATTTATATATTCAACACACGAACCTTGTAATATATTCATGCATAAAGGTCAGGATCAGGTCAAATTTTTCATGCTATATATGCAATCGCTTTATACATATATGCGCTTGTACTGGTCGATTCCGACTATGCACTTTGTCAAGGTTGGTCATTTTGAAGTGTTGGGTATCACAAGTCCTTTATGACTGGGTTGTTTCGTGGAGCTGGTTATAGTCTTGTTCCCATTACAGGCTTACAGTACTACTACTGTAATATTGGGAACGGGAACCAGTCTATAACCTGCTCCACGAAACACCCCACCCTCTGTTTTCGTCTCGTCGAGCTCGCTCATATTATCTTCATTGTTTCCTTGTGGACATATAGCACTAACTGAGGCGTTGTCATGTGACCGCAATGAATCTTGCAATGTCATTGGTTGCTTTGGAAATTATCAAAGACTGACTGTCTCTGGAAATGTGATTTAACTTAGCTTCAAAAGATTGTCTTGCTGTGCTCTAGCATTATTATGTTTTTTATTAAATGAAAGTTAGGTTTTTATCCATTTTCACTCTGCCGGCACATTTGATTTGATACAAAGGCTCATTGAATAGTTTGTCATCTTCACCAGTTTACCACATGAAAACACAGCGGTGAATAGGTTTAGCATGCTAAGTTTAACATAATTATACACTTGGTGTAAAAATGCCGAGCATAGCCTTTATTTGCCAGTCAGCTTTCTGCTGAAATATGGCAGGCATATGAGTGCCTCCACCCGTGTTTGAACCCGGGTCGCCATGTTAGACGGCAAGCGCCCTAACCATTGAGCTACGGAGGCACACTAATGTACTAACCGTAACAGACCTTTATGTGTCAAAATTGTGTAGAAAACAAAGTCGTTTCATGATTCTGTCATCCATCTTTGTACAGCGTTGGGATTATAGAACACGGTTAGGATTATCTGGTTGCATAGTGTGATTATGGAGGAAGATTTAGCATCGGACTTCGATGTCACCATTTTCCGACGAAATCAATGCAAAAAGATAATATTAAGACTTTAAGTCAAACAGGGACTGCATCACTAAACTTAACCAGCCGAGCCCAGAAACATTAAACACAGACAAAACACAATGCCCAACTGAACAAACGGAGCACGGAAAACATAAAACACATACAAGACACAATGTCCAACTGAACAAACGGAGCACGGAAAACATAAAACACATACAAGGTACAATGCCCAAGTAAAAAAGTAAAGATCCGCCCAAGTCCAAGCTGTCGAAAAGTAGAATGAATTAGAAGCTGAAACCCCTAGCTGAATGATCCAGTTCCAACAGTAAAACGGCTATATTGTCTAGTTATAGCTGTTAGAAATCCTAAAAAGTGGACAATCAACCAAAAATATAGTATTAAGTAAGCTAATGTAACGGAGTATGGAACACCGCAACACAGCCGTACGTATGTAACAGTACATCATTTATTTGCACCCTTATATAAATTTATGAATCGAACTAAGTTGAATCGAAAATAACGACTACAGTGAAGACAAGTTATATAACAATAAAACTGCCATATGATTGTACATGTATTTACAATTGTTGATATAATGTGTGACACAACAAAATTTATATATGTGCGCTTTTTGTTTGTTTGCTGTTTGCTTCAAAACGTACCGAGCTAAAGTCGATTGTCGCAAGTCGGCTGCTACACTAGGTAGCGATGGCAGTTACAGCATGTAAATTGGCTTTTAACCATCCATACACCTGGTGGGTAATGGTTGAGTCTTGCTTAGAGAAATAAACTGGCGGCAGTGGTGCAGACGGGAATCGGACCCTACCTCTAGGTTACTGCATGTATGTCTCTTTTATGTTTCTCTGCCATTTTACAAACACAATGTGGTTTTGTCACTTTTGTGTTAACTATATAGAATAAATGGCACCGATTATAAGCGGTACGCTAGTTCATATCACAATGATAGCCGGCTGACCACAATGTCATGTACAAAAATGTACCATTGTGATATGAACTACCGTACCGCTTACAAACGCTATCATTTATTCCAGTCAACTAAAAACCAAATTTTGTTTGTTAAATGACAGAAAAACAGGAACTATGTCCAGTCCACACAACACCAACAGTGTACATCTGTTTGGTCGTGTTTGTTGACATCAGGCCCACCAATATAAAATGTGCTCGACTCAGTTCCATGCTTCTATTCAGTCCAGACATGCCCTCGTTCAGCGGACTGTACATTTACCCCACCCTAAATATTGAGTCGCAAGTAGACTGTTACACTACACAATCATTGTCATCACCATCATTTTCAAAAATCGCATCCCTCATTATGAGTATTCTCGCGATGTATTAAAACTATTCACACAAAGCTGTCAGGCACTTCTATATACAGTTTGTTTTAAAAAGAAAGTCTCATTTTTTACAATTTAAAATCTGGCTGTGTATTTGTGTAGTCGTGTCAGAGCTGTCTGAAAACCTGACAATGTGCAATGGCTGACATCGACCTAAGAAAGCTTCGATGATTCAAAAGAGGGGTATTAAAGCCTAAGTCCCACTGAGGAATTCCTCATCGGCGATGTTCTCTCGATATCTTCCGATACCACCCGATTCATCACGATTCCTTTCTATATCAAAAACTGTCTCATGTCTTCTCCGAAGCTTCCCCTAGAACACGATGGACCTGTTCCCGATGTCCTGATAATTAATTTATGTCAATCGGGAGTACATCGCCGACGTAAAAAATGCTCAGTGGGACCTAGGCTTAACTTATATTAACGACGCTAAATATTAAGGACATACGGTAGTTGTAATATGTTACATACAACTACTCAACAATGAACAATATTAATGCTATGGCACGTTATAGTACTCAAAGTTTTACGTATTTATTGTTTTATAACTCAACTTTTTCTTCTATCAATAATGTTTCATTATTCAACAACCTCTTTCAATTTATGCGTAAACACATTATACATTTTGTACTTCGTTTAAGTGCATATAATATTAATACAAATATAAAAGTTACATCCTTGTTTTTGCTCATTTTATCCTGGATAAAAAATTATATTATTCCATGCTTATCTGATATAAAATATGGTACTATTTATGCCAAATGTTATTTTATTCTCTACACTCTTTAGTAAAATATTAAAACCATCTTGAGGTTAGACTTTAAAAAACTATAATGACATATGTCTACCCACTCTAACCCTTACTTCATTTAAAAAACAACAATCGCTTAATGTTTCCACTTTATTTAGAAGGACTACTAGATTGATATCAAGGACACTGCTTGCTCTTCCGTAAGAGTGTCCGTTTCGGCCTTGAAATGTGTACATGTACTATAGTGATGCAACCAACGTGTTGTGTGTAAAACATTTAATCTGTATACAGTATCTCACTCTCGCGGCTTATTTATGAAATCTAACAAAGCTCATTTTTGAAACAGTGAGTTTGGTCACTGACTATGAAGAATAAAGTTTATGGTATTCAATGAATATCAAATATACTGAACATTTGCTTGGTTGTACAGTAAAACTTCAATAATAAGATCTGGGCAGTATGACTACTCATCGATATTAAGATTTTGCCTCAGTAATAACTAATAAGAGTTGGTATCAATACTTAGTGTGGGCCTCAATAATAAATAATGATTTGGCCTCAATAATACGAGTTTGTCTCAATAATAAGATTTAGCCTCAATAATAAGATTTGGCCTCAATAATACGATTTGGTCTCAATAATACGATTTGGCCTCAATAATAAGATTTGGCCTCAATAATATGATTTAGCCCCAATGCTAATATTTAGCCTCAATAATAGCTTCAATGATAAGAACCCCTTCAGGTTAAAGCGGTTCTGCTATTGGGGTAGTTTTACTATTGAGTCGGAATAAAAGAAAATACTGAAAATGTACTTCAAACTGTAGTCTGAATTTTAGGCGGTCTTGTCGTTTGATAATAAACTGTATAATATGATACTAGTTTTTAACATTTTACTAAAACAATTATATGTAATTAATTGTAAAATCCATGATACCTTGGTAGCGTGGGTTAGTGTTATATACAAGCAAATGACGTTTAATATTTCAGTATCCGAAGAATTCAACAATAGGTAATTAAATTTAGATTTTGTTAATGCATACAACTGTACTAGTACCTTTCATTTTAAAAAAACATTCATCAATTGTGTGTTTTATAAGATCCCACGTAAAATTTCACACAAAACTTTACACTTGTATTTTATTGCAATTTTTACACACATTCCTAAATACCACATATTTGACATAGCAATCTTACCTAACTGCATATCGTATATTCCATTGCAAAAGTTAACCCGACGGGAAGAATTCTGCACGCATTTCCGACTAAACATATCAACACAAACTTGAATGAAAACCTCTGTTGACATACGTCACTAACGTCACCTCCGAGATCATCCAAAAATGTCAGACAAACATCTCGTCCTATGCGAGTGTCTGAGATGTTTTTGTCCAAATGACAACTGCTTCTTGTCAAACTGGTTGTCTCTGTAAAGCGAACAGTTCGTTTTTCTAACAAGATTAAGTCATAAACAGCTGTGTTTAATTATTAAGCACTTATTGTCGTTTTAAGCCAGAATTTAAACACAAAAATGGTTTGCGTAAAATCCGAAAATATGATATACATTTGTATTATAGAATTGCAGCCACATGCTGAAATATACATGTAGTACCAAATTCAGTTCAGCCTCGTAGTAACTGTACTGACAAGATAAATTCTAAACTTCATCTAAACTTCATCCAAACTTCATCCAAACTTCAACTTTTTCTGCCAATAAATATAATTTTTTGACGCTGAAATGCTTTTCAATTGATCCTTTCAAATGCAGTTGCCATTACAAAAACGCTACACTATAGATACTTAAAACAATAACGAATATGATATATGTACATGTATTTAACGATAAGAATTGGATCCCGTATATCACGCATACATGTGACATGAGGTTGCTGTTACGTAACTCTGTATGTTTAAACCTTTCGTGAGTTAATCCACAAACCAGCTTAAATTATAACACTAAACAGGTGTTAGGATTAAATAACTAGTCTCTAAAATAGCTAATTGAAATATTATCCTTTTCAACGAGTTAGGTTATTCATTCTATATGTATTTCAATTTCACAAAAACTCTGGTATTTAAAGTTTATCCTTTAATTACGATCAAGGGTAATTTAATTGTAGTATTAAACTTTTAATTCCATGAGATATTTTTCAAAGTTAAACAAAAGTTTGTTGTCTGCACGTACTATATACTATGTACGTTATATAAAGCGATATTGTCTGTGACGAAATCAATCTAGATCTAGTTTGCATATTTATTTGATGGTTTACTTAAAGCACAGGAATTTGAAGTTCTACCAATAAAATATTATACAAGTCGGTCCATCACAAATTACTCTATACGTATATAATACTGAAGGAACGCAACGCCTTCCCCCCTCCAAAATGGAATCCCGTAGCCAGTGCTAACAAAATGAAAGATACAAGCGATCAAGTTAGCGCATATGACGAATAAAACTTAAATGTACCCAATCTAATCGACAATCAATATATTTTCCTGAATTTACGCGAACTATTCGTGATTTACTTCTCAAAGTTCAATATCTAGTACATGGTCGGTGCCATTCTGTCTTTTCACAAACCACGCCTTGAGCTGAGATTTTATATGGGAAACCCTGTATTTTCCCCTCACGGTCAGTTGATATTGTTATTTTTAACACATCGGCCCACTATTTGTACACGATAAACTCGTGCACCGATCCAAGTGAGTAGCTAAGGCATGCCACTGGTTTGTAAATATTACTGATTTGCCACGAGGAAAACGTGCAACGGTTGGAGATAAATGCAAAATGATCAATTGGAAGACTTAAGGGCATTCTATAGTGCGATAGGGCATGTTTTCAGAAAGCGTTTTTTCTTCTTATTAAAAGTTGGTGGACATAACAAATATAGCATTACAATGTACTATATATACCCTTAGAGTTAAACAACAAATACGCATTAATAAAGCATATTTATCATAGCTTGGCAACACTTTCATTGCAAATCTTGCTCGTCTATCCTATCCCCTTAAATGTAAGTGACGACACCAAATGGCAGAATGGCACCGACGATGTACTAGATATTGACATTTCGTGAAGGAAATAAGGAATATATCTCGTAATGTCAGACGAAAGTGAATATTTTCGATTGCATGAGGTACATATAAATATTCTTAGTCGAATGAGCTAACTTGATCGCTTGTATCTTTTATGGCAATCTTAAAGCTACTACTAAAGTAGCTCATCTGGCTAAGCTATAAAATGTCACCCGGCGGGTTCGGACGAGATGCCAGAACTGGAAAGTTGTACTTCCGAATATAGTCACTGACGAAAACAATTTAGTAATAATTGATTACACTTTATTAACTCTTTCAACGAGCATTTGTGAATTACACACGACTGTTCAGTTGTGATTGATCTGGGACCTGTGTGTTGGATTAGCACGGATCTGGGCAATCTTGTGCCCACAATTGTCCCGGCGCGGGTGTAAGATTAGCACGGATCTGGACAATCTTGCGCCCACAGTTGTCCCGGCGCGTGTGTTAGATTAGCACGGATCTGGACAATCTTGCGCCCACAGTTGTCCCGGCGCGTGTGTTAGATTAGCACGGATCTGGACAATCTTGCGCCCACAGTTGTCCCGGCGCGTGTGTTAGATTAGCACGGATCTGGACAATCTTGTGCCCACAATTGTCCCGGCGCGGGTGTTAGATTAGCACGGATCTGGACAATCTTGCGCCCACAGTTGTCCCGGCGCGGGTGTAAGATTAGCACGGATCTGGACAATCTTGTGCCCACAATTGTCCCGGCGCGGGTGTTAGATTAGCACGGATCTGGACAATCTTGTGCCCACAATTGTCCCAGCGCGTGTGTTAGATTAGCACGGATCTGGACAATCTTGTGCCCACAATTGTCCCGGCGCGGGTGTAAGATTAGCACGGATCTGGACAATCTTGTGCCCACAATTGTCCCGGCGCGTGTGTTAGATTAGCACGGATCTGGACAATCTTGTGCCCACAATTGTCCCGGCGCGTGTGTTAGATTAGCACGGATCTGGACAATCTTGTGCCCACAATTGTCCCGGCGCGGGTATTAGATTAGCACGGATCTGGACAATCTTGCACACATTTGTTTCCTGATCCGTATCGAATACTGCGGAGATATTGACTTGATCGCAACCATTATGAAAATTCAGAACGGTGTTAAATATATCCATTTTCGCAAGCAAATCGTGTCATGAATATCGGTCCTGTATAGGTCTTTGTATCGTGCTTCTGTTTTGTAACATACCACCATTAAAGAAACACCGACGATTTTGATAGAACGCTATAGAATTTAAAGGTGCTGCCTCACAGATTGGGCTAAAAATTTGTATATCGTGATTTTCCAACCTAACCAAGTATTGATGTAATAGAAAGCCAATGACGGTTGCTTTATGACAGATTTGGTGCAAATAAGCAATTTAACCACTCTCGATATCGCCCACTGAGTATTTATTTCTTGAAAAAAGCGGTATGTTTCCTTCCAACATGCTAAAGTGAATTAGGTAATGCACACGTGATCGAACTGTAACATCATCAAACTACAGGTTAAACATCAGTGAGGTATTTTGATCATTTATATCAAATGCGAACACATTTCAGACAATTTAAGTAATAATAGTGTTAATTCTATAGGATAGAAAAGAACAGAATACCCTATAGAATTTTTGATGTAAAATACTAAATAACTACAAAATGCCGAAGTATCTCAAGTTATTTTAGATGTCAGTGTGGTTGTTTATGGGATATACAGGCACCTATTCCAAAATTACGCGAATATTTGACAATTTTATTTTATTTTTGCAATACACCAATATGTGAGGCAGTCCCTTTAATACACTTGTTTGTTAAAAAAACTAAAATATAAAGTCAGAAAGGGCCCTTCGGAAGGCAGCACCCAACTTAACCAGCCAATCACAGAACACATTAAAACATACAAGATACAATGCCCATCTGAACCAATTGAGCACAGAAAACATGAAAAGCATAGAAGGCAAAATGCAATACACACTGTCGAACGAGAAAACGCCGTAGTCACAGCTGTCAAAAAGCTGAATGAAATAGTTTTGGCTGTCTTAAGTCCTAAAAAGTTAAATAACAGTATAAAAACGCTGAATGCCATTGTTTCAGCTGAATGACCTAGTTTCGGCAATGAAAAAAACTGAAAGCCCCAGCCGGATGACCTAGTCCCAATTAGTAAAAAGTCTTAGTTGAATGACCCAGCTTCAACAAGCCAAGTATAACCCAAAACGACCTCGCTCCAAAATGCTAAACGTCCCAGCTGAATGACCCACTTTGTATACCCAAGTGAACAACCACGCTACATGACTACAGTGGACGATAGGGCACAAGGAAATGAAAAGAAAACAGCAACAAAAAACTACATCAATAACTCTACAGTTGTATATTACTTTACTTATGAACGAACCGGGTAGGATAGGAATCGCGCGAACGAAACAGATAGGGGACAACCAGAAATTATGACATATTGTTGATTATTTAAGATTGAAAAATTCCACTATAAACAGAATTGGAGCTAAAATCCAGATCCCAGCCCATATCATAATAAGTAAACAAAATACGAAACTACTGGCAACACCAAGCAGCAATCGCGGGACACGACAGAACACATGAAAACAAAAAAGGCACAGACAATGTACAAGGTAACTCGAAAAGGTGCAGACCAAGCCCAACATAAAAACTAGCACAAGAACAAGTAATACGAAACAGGGCATCCCATTCCGAAAATATGCCAGCTCAGTCAGTCAAACTAAAACTGAATAAGAGCCAGATGACAAGAAAATAACAACCGGACAACACATACAACAAGGACAATCTACAACAGATACAGTAAAGTTGCACATTCTGAGATCATCGACACCTTATTATTCGAATACAAAGTCAAAGGATTTATTTGAAGTTTTGTTTGATAACATCGTATCATTCAGATGTCTTACAACAACGCATATCATTCTATAGTTTACATTGGCGTTATCAGACAACCCATGAAGCTGGTTAATCCAGCACCAAATAATGTACCGTCATCATAGCTTATATGCTGAACCCATACTTCATCACCGATACTCAGTTGTGTTGCTATGGTCACTGATCCTTGTTCACCACCAGATACAGAATCCCTATTTGCATACACTCCAGCAAGATAGACTTTGTTTTTCATTATACCAACATGAACTTCATGTCCAATGTCAGATAGGGAACTCATTATTGACGCTGAGAAAATGTATATACCAGACATGGACGCTATGAACAAGCTTGTTGAAGAATGATAACCGCCACCTAAATTTAACAATACGTTAGTGAATGCAATCGGTGTGCCGACGGCGTGGTGTTGGACAGTGGAACCAGTAAAGGCTGCATGGAACGCGACTGTCTCTGCTCCATTAAGAAGATATTTGCGAGTACGCTCAGAATTTATGAAAGGTGACGGGGCAATCTGGTGGTGATTTTGTTTTGTATGCATGGAAGATAGTGGATCAATCTGATGGTGACCTGAAATGAATACCATAAGAAATAACAGTTCCACCCGGCATCACTCCAGTGTATGTAAATTAGTTTGGAGTGGGAAATGAAATATGGCTGTATACACTTCGCCGAATTTCTAATTGGCATCTCTATAAAATTTGAAACTTTGTGATATATTCATTCAATACATTTAAAATATTGTTATGTTTTCTTTCAACACACTAATCTATCGATTTACTAATTTTATGGATGTACTTGCAAAGTTCGGTAAGCACTTATGACATGACTTTTATTATTCGACAGGTGTGTTCGATATTCATATTCGATGTGTGATTCGAGGGGTGATCAAGAATTACGTGGACTTTTACTCTAAAAAGTTTATTTTAGGTCAGATTGCTATGGAAGTTACATAAAAGCTGTTTTATCTATTATTGACATAAATCGCAACACATATTTAAAAAAAACAATTATTTGCATCAACTGGTATACGCTACTATAGCAACACATAAATGCCCATGGATCAACACATATTTTTTTCAGTAAAATTGAATTTGTTACATTATTGCTGAATGTTACTGTGTTTCTTCATTTAAAAATTCAGAAATATGGCATCATGCTGTCTAATAGCGTTTCGGCAACTGGGTAAAATTTCAAGGTTAAACTCGGTATATTCGTCAGGATATGAATACATGTATATGTGTTACTGTTGTCATATCATAATTAACGTAACAATGACGTCACAAGATTTCGTTTACATTCGCATAACGATTGAATTATGTGTACAGCTAGGAAAACCCCCAACGCAGACGAAATAAATGTTGGAGGAATCAAGTATCATATCTTTTTTGTCACGGCCAATTGTTTTTAAATGGCATAAACGTTTTAAGGAAGCCCTGGATAATGTGACAGACGATGGTAGCCCGACGTTGTCTGAATCGGTCATTACGCTGGTCAGAATCAACAAAATATGATCTTGCAGAGCTGGTAACTGTACAAATCAATAATTATTGATAAACCGATTAAATATGGCATTGCATAGAATTAGAGCATAATGGGTTAAAGAAAATAACGAACAGTCGATAAACTGTGTTCAAAAGCTTCATGAATTGATACATATATCCAAATGAATGTTGGTACAACTGTGCATTAATCATCAATATTGCATGGTCCACATATTTGTAACTGTAAGTATAACGGTTTTAGAATTAGAGCATAAGTCCACGTAATTCTGGATCACCCCTCGTATTTGATTAATATTACCATCATGTTTTACAGCTTCAGCCTCGTGACCGGATGCATTAAACGGATGTTCGTGCTCGGTAGACTCAGAAAACTGTTTGGTGTCGGGTTTGTGGAGAGTTTGCTTGATTGTTTCCAGTTCTTTCTGAATATCGTTAATGACTTGTCCTTTTTCTGTGTTCTGGTCATCTAGAAACTTCACGGTGGCCGTCAGATCATCGATCTTTGTCGCTTGGTCTTGAATTATTTGCGTCAGTAGCTGATCTAACAAAGAAAAGTATGTAATGTAAGATTAGTATCAGCAGAGGAAGCATCCGTTGCCTTACTTGCCTTAATTGGTTCATCTACGAAATACATCTTTGTACAAAAGGCAACATAAACTGATTGTCATTGACTGCATAATTAAATTAATTATAACAAACTAACAAAATAATTGAGATGGCATATTTGTGGTCATGCTATGTACATCGACCATGTCTTATCAAGTCATAACCAATGTATCGATGTATACGGCCTCAGATGTTTAGAACATCACATTATGGTCTTAGGTGATAAGAACAGGCCTGTATTTAGTCTATTTAGCTCCCAACGTTGTTGTGCTATTTTTAGTAACAATGACTTACATGTACATTTTTAGAGTTTGGAAAGAATTATTGTCTATATTATGCTATGTCATGCCATTATATTATAGATATACTTAGATCTTAATTAGATTTACCTGTTTACCTTAACAATCATATGCTAGATCGTTGCTGTATCATAATATTTGGTTCGTAGCATTCTGGAAAATGTCACAACTGTCCGCCATGTTGTTTTTTAGTTGCAACTTCCGGTTAGTATTTAATCTCTAACCTTCGAAGACTGATCATATTTTATTTAAAGCTAAATAAGATTACGTTGGTATTTTCTGATGGAATTGTATGTTTAAATGTTTTATGTATTTTGGTGATGCTATCTTAGTAAGGTTCTGTCTTTTTGCCGGCTCCAATACATACCAGACAGAACCTTACTAAGACAGCAATAGATAGCTCCAGGAACTGTAGCTTTAATCTCTTATCTCATTTGCATACCAAATCGTTCTGCATACCAAACTTGCTCATTAGCAGCACGTTATTTTCCTCACATCGCCACTGTCCCCAGAGCAGGCCAGACGTGTTTCTGGAGCTCTCTTATTGTTGTTAGTATTTGTTACGTTACTTTTCATTCAACTTTTATTCAGATTTCTTTGATTAGATAATTATTTTAGTCTTTATTTAGATCATTATCTGTAACGTCATTAAACATTTACATGTCGAGTTATGATGTATCAAAAAGATAATAAAATTCGGACAAGGAAGGCAGCACTCAACTGAAATGGCCGAGCACAGAAAACTGAAATAACACAGACCACACTCACATGGAACAATGGCCAACACACAACTTAACGCGAAAATGAACCTTAACCACTAGTCCCAGTTTCCGTTGTCAAAATGTTGTAAGACCTGGCCTCAACTAAAATATTGTTGAACGTGGTCAAATCGAAGGATAAAAATTAGGAGTATTTTACATACCTCTTTTCTCAAGTGCGATTATCCGAGACTCTAGAATCGACAATGAAGGATCCACAGTTGCAAATACTCGACAGACGTAAAGTAATAAACATATGCATGTTGCTTGTGACATGGTGGCGAATGCACGCTTATCACAAAATGAGTCTTCTAACTGCAAACTGTTGGAATTTCTCGTATTCGCATGAAATATATGTCATAAGGATGGACAAGATAAGCTACGTCTAAAGTTAAGAGACTCGTCATGTTTGGGGTTAATACGTACATATGAACAGGACGTACTACACAGGGTTCAACGATCTACTGTAGCTAGTTATATCAATTCAATATCCTTAAATACCAATGCAAACACTAGGGGCATAGAATGAAACAGAACAAAAACATTATAATTACAATTATGAACAACTGTGTGATTAGAAGTATCAGTATGGAACGATCTACAAGAAGAACACATATTCAGGACCGATTTTAACTAAACATCCGAGAATGAGTACTATACAATGACCTGTCCCTTAAGATTTTCACGAAATTGACCCAACTGCTATACATGCATTCGAACCTGTTTGTATGGTCACAAAATAGCAAAAATACCCTGCCACAAGCACAGGTTACTGTATCATAAATAAAGAGGAAACAAAAAAGTTTTTTTCTATAAAACTTATAATATCTTATAAAGTTTCATAACACTGGATATTGACCTCACAGTCACTTAGGTGCAGTTTGCTTTTAATAAACATTTCATTAATACTAGTGTTATTTTAATTATATTTACATAATCAGAAACTAGAGAGCATCGTCGTTTCTTTGATATCAATATTTTAGAAATATGTCGATAAATAAGAAAATAAACCCATAGGGCGTGAAATCACTTTTTTCTGAACCAGTGACTGACTGAACACCGTGATATACATTTCATGGTATATAACTTGTTGACTAGTTGATCAATTTCGATGGAATTTTGCATGGAGGTAGTTCTAACGATGCTGTTTATGAATGTAATTACTTTATGGAGATATGGAAAGCCAATTCTTGTTTTTGATATCATTATAATCTGACCACATTAGTACAAATGCACCTGTGGTCACAAGCTGCAGTGTTCTATGTTGTCCTGCTTTGTTACATTGATACATATTCTTGTTTTATCTTTTTAGAATGGTCAAATCATAGAAACACCTTGTGTAGTCACTAGAGGTCACAATTTTGACCTAATATTTATGAAACTTGATCACAATAATCACCTTAACGAAATCTAGGTCAAATTTGATATTGGGTCATCCGGGGTCAAAAACTACGTCACAAGGTCAAATTGTAAAAAACCTTATGTAGTTACTAGATGTCACGATCGTATCTTCATGAAACTTATTTACAATGGTCATCTCAACAAAATCTAGGTCTAGTTCGATATTGCGTCACCTGAAGTCAAAAACTAGGTCACAAGGTCAAATTGTAGAAAACAACTTGTGTAGTCTGACACTAGAGGTCACAATTTTGGCCTTATACATGTATCTTTATAAAACTTGGTCACAATGATCATCTCAACAAAATCTAGGTCAAGTTCGATATTGGGTCATCCAGGTTTCAAAACCTTGCTCAAAATGATTATCTCAAGAAAATCTAGGTCAAGTTCGATATAGGGTCATCCGATGACAAAAACTAAGTCACAAGGTCAAATCATAGAAAACCCATGTATAGTCAATTTAGGTCACAAGTTTAGCCTAATCCTTATGAAACTTATTCAGAGTGATCATCTCAACAAAATCTAGGTCAAGTTCGATATTGTGTCTCATGTGACTAAGAAATAGGTAACTAGGTCAAACCACAGGTCTTGTTCCTTAATAACTTCCAAACCATTAAATATATCAATTCCAACCTTTTAACATAAGCTCACAACATTAGTACGCTATATTATGGCAAGTTACACCACTAGGTCACATGGTCAAGCGCCCTTGTGCCTTATTGTTAACATTATAAATTCAAAACCACCAAAGATATTCAAATGAAACTTGCTATAGAATCAACTTATTGACAATGATAATACACATACAACTGTATCTGAAGCAGAAACAAAAACTCTAGCTAAAATGAATATTCAGCACCCCCTTGCGGGTATTATGTGCATGCAGGTGTGCGTAAGTACAGTGTGAGTTGGTAAAAGAGTAAAAAGGTATATGAAATCAAGTGAGTGAAGTAAGAATAGTGTTATAAAAATTTGTAAAAAGTCAAATACTTAGTGAAAGAATAAAAACATGACGCAAACATTTGCTAAGCATTGTACAGTACTCTTGTGCCAGCTAGAGTTGCACTCCTGCCAGATTTGAACAAGTTCAAACTGGCAGTCAGTTTCCTGAACAGTATGGGACAGGGAACTGACTGCCAGTTTGAAATTGTTCAAATCTGGCAGGAGTGCAACTCTAGCTGGCAATTCAGGCCCGGTTCCACCGGGGGGCACAGGGGGCCCGTGCCCCCCACCCCCCTCCCCCGTTGGCCTCGCAGTGACCATTTTATGCATCCCAAAAAATGTTAAAATCCTTAAAATATTACCAATCGATCTGGCTAGGGATCGATATTTTGTGATAACATACTCTGTATATTACATATAACGGAAGCGAGTGCAATAAAATGGGTCCCCTGTTGATAACCTCCAGGCCCTAATTACTCCCGATCTGTATCATCAGACGCTTTAACAAATGATTGTAAAGCGTTTGAATGATCATGATTTAGGGGACTACTTGTGTCTGATTCACTGATCTATGTGTGAACTGATAGATTTAATAATAGTGACACGATAGAACTTAGATTACATTTCGAAATTTTCTTGTTGGTATATTTATTACTGATTATGTAACAATGAAATCTTAATAATTTCACGTGAGTTTTTATAACATAAAAGCTACAAAACGAGTTTAATTCAAAATTGACAAAAATCTTCGCAAGGGAGGGGGCACATTTTTTTAAAGTTCTTGTGTCTAGCGTTGAATTTTATTATTTTTAAAAGTTAGAGTACAGAAAATTTCATTATTTTTAATAAAAGTCCTACAATTCTGGAATAATTCGGAAATTCGAATTACTGCATCAGAAATAATTATCTTTTCTGCACAAAATAATTATTTGATGAAAAAAATCAAAGAATTGACTAAGTTATGGTCATTTGAAGTTTCATAATCAGAATTTCAACAATAAAACAATGTTTAAAACCTAGTTTTTAAAATCTGTAAATAATATTTTGAATAATATGAACTAACAACGAATAATATAGTTTATCCTCGACTGTCAATTTATTTACTAACAAAATAAACATGTGATAACTTTATGTATGTATATATGTTTATATGTTATATGTATAGATGATGTTCTATGTACAAATCTGAATAAATATCTGTTCTGTTCTGTAGGGAGATGTGCTTATGACACCCAAAATAGACTTGCGACTCATTTTCAGCATTGGACATTATGCTTCAGTAGGACCCCTGTTTTATTAAAATGTTACCAAAAAATCGATCTGAACCTGTGGAAACTTCAGTTATAGATCTAATATTGTTTATTTCATGAGTTATGTATTTTGATTTGTAGACCTACACTTTTAGTAATTTAACGTCTTACTAAAAAATTTCAAGTTCTTATTTGAAAAAATATTCAATCGGGTAAACATTTGTTTAAATAATTGCATAAAAAATTACGTTGTCTGATTATGTAGCGTGAATCTTAATAATTTGACACCTTTTGTAAATTTTAGGGAATTGAAAGAAATTATTTTTAAAAATTGTTAAACTCATCGTATTTTCTGTTGATGTAGCCAGAGACTATGTTTTCTATAGTCTCTGATGTAGCCGAACAATTTAAGTACCTTGACATCTGATTTTAAAAGCTTAAAGTGCAGGAAATTGCATGATTTTAATACGAAAAGTGAAAAAAAAACTTCCCCGGGAGGGGACACCACTCCCGCACCCACCCCACCATCTCATCCTAATAGCTAGCTGTGCCCCCACGCTCGAAAGTTTCTGGACCCGGGCCTGCAACCTGTTCCATTGTAGCATACAATAGCAACTTAGCAAGGGAAAAATAAGCCATCCGTGCGTGGACGTAGCCCTTTGCAAAAGTATAATCTTGGCCGTTTTTGGCACTTTTCGTGATTTGTTGGTACTTTTCGGTAGACTTTGACAGCTTATAAAGAGAAGAACTTATTTTATTTTTATTTTGACAAACCAGCTGTTTATTACTTGTTTCGCAGGTTTATTGGTAAGTTATCTCATTTTCTTTGGTTTTCTTTTCGCACATTGACATATTAATGTATGCACATCATTAGACACGCATTTATTTCTTGTCAACAATTGTTATTACTGTGCACTCTTGTTCTAAATGCGTTCGATTCGGATAGTAATAATTTCGGATATTGAAGTAAAAAGGTCCGTTCATTGAGGAAACAGTTGTACAGTTACAAACATATTTTAGTCAAGGTGTAACTATTCTTAATAGTCATTGAGTATTGACTAACCACATTGTAACACTTAAATATGCCAGTTACCATGCAATTGCTGGCATCAAAACTGCCAACTGTAGGATGCTTATTGTAATGTCCCACAAATGATAATTCTTTATTGTTGGGTCACAACTCCCGGCTCTAAGTCTTCTTTAGCTGTTTGTGACATGATTCTTTGTCGCTGTTTGGTGACTGTCAGATTGTGAGAATTTAACAGTTAAAATAACTCCATTTATTATTTATTTAGACTGGTATCTTGGACGTATCAAATCAGATTCAGATAAAAGCACACCACATGTGCCGTCATGAACGCATTTTCTAGCATCTTTCTCGATATCGACATAACATGATATAACCCAGAATCCAGAATTTAACGTGGGGGGGTATAGCCCAATAGGCCGTATATTCTTTTTTCAACGTTTAAACATGAATACAGTAAACTAAAGTATAAAATAATAAGGCCTTATTGCACATTATCATTAAACATAGATTTTTGTTTTTAAGCTGTAGCAAAAATATTATTATTTGAAATAATTCAATTTATTCTACACTGCCTCCTCTGTAGCTGGATACGAGTAGTGGCTAGAAAATATACACAATTTTCAAGTTAAACATATTATTTAGGCAAAAACATTGTCAGCAAGGTTGTAAAATATATAAAGTGTTGTCATTGTGTTCAAGTAAGACTTTTTACTAATACTTATCTTTTGGCAAAAATAATCGCACAATTTACATTGTGGTTTTGTCACAATCATAAAAAATTTTTAATTTTTGATCTATCATTTTCTATGAAACAGGTCCTGACGATGGGTGAGCATTGGTCGAAACGACAAGAAGATGCTTCAGGAGATGATACTGGCGTACCATGTGCCTTCCTGGCTGTTAAAACAGGCAATGCTGTGCAATTAAAACGTTTCTGTGACAACGCTGATTTTCCTGTGTGGAAACTGTTGTATGAAGGGACAACCCTTCTCCACTTTGCAGTTCTTTATCAGCAACTTGAATGCATTAGGATACTTCTAGAGTGTCAAAGTTTCAATGCTAATGTTGCTGATAAGAAGTTGAATGCTCCTTTAGCAGAAGTTCTGAGAATGCAAGGCAGTGACATGAAGATAGTAGAAGAAATATTGAAAGTTTTACTGAAGCATAAGGCTGACATCAATGCTCGCACATTTGTTAACAGGACAATCTTGCTGAAATCTCTTGTCTGTCGTAACTACGTTATCTCGTCATTACTGCTGAAATATGGAGCTGACCCCAACATGTGTGATAACGATGGATTAAGACCGATTCATGTTTGTGCTTCTTATGATGAGATGAAACTGTTAGATAAAATGATTGCTAGTGGAGCAGATATCAATGGGCAAGACTATCGAGGTAGAACTGCCCTATATTTTGCTATTCTTAGCGGTCATGAAAATATATTTAATGAACTACTTGCCAGGGGATGTGACCCGAATATCGGCTCAAAGACTAGATTGCCTTTACAGACTGCCATTGTCAAATGCAGCCCTAAATTTGTGGAATGCTTACTGAAGCATGGTGTGTATGTGAACAATGAAATTCAGGAATATCGCCAGCCGTACTCAAGCATGCATGATTACTTGAACTTGGCTCTTCTTGTCTTTTACATTCAGTACGATTCTTACAGGTTGAGAGACGGAGGAAAACAAATACTTGACAATTTCATTGGATCTCTCCGTATTCTAGATCTCGTCACGCAAGCTGTATGTGTAAGGAACCATTTCTGTAAAAACCCTTTTTTCCGCTCGTGTTGGCTGCCCCTTAAGTTGCCCGAGTTCCTGCCTTACAACCACATACTTCGACGTATTGTCACCAGACTTGCCCTTATGCATGAAATGAATTACAGTTCAAAGTTACAAACGCTACTGCCTGTAGTTGATGCTGAAGTTGATAAAAGGTCCTTAAAAATGATCTGCATAATGAAACTTCGACAGCTTATATGCTGTACAACAAATGTGATACATGCTGTGGAAAAATTGGACTTGCCGGATGTTTTAAAGAATGGACTACTGTTGAAAGATCTGTGAAAATTTGTCATCAAATGAGCCAGGAACTTTGGAAGGAACTTTGCTGGAATTTTTGATGGTTAAAGCAAGCTTGCTTGCTCTTCAGGAGTCCCTTTCATAGACATATCTTAGCTAAGATGGGACTTAAGAGAATTGAGAGCACACTTTAGTGAAGCAACACATTTTCGTTAAGTTGGGACAGTTATTTACTATAATTCTGGTTTATATAACTTTGTTTGACTATAATAGCTGTCTTGGTTTGCTCAAAATAGCATATATTTGAACAAATTTATCTTAGCTAAGATGCGTCTATGAAACAAGCTCCTGCTATATACAGACTGACTATTCTCCACATACGGACGACATGACTGTGGTAGGTCAAATTCATGGAAGAATTTACATATCTTGTCTAGCATTAGACTCTAACCTGATCGGTCTGCAAAATACTTTGCACTCTTCCAACTGAGCTTGTCAGATGACCCACTGCTACTAAGTCTTATGATATGAAATTTATTATGTAAACAAAAACTTCGAAGAAATGCTGACAAAATCTGCAAGATCATTAATGTCCTATAAAAAAAATATATACATGTATATGACTTGCATGCGTTCAGAGCAAGTGCTACCTGCTGATGATACATCATGCAGTTGGGATTCAGTCTAAGCATGATGGAGCATAAGCTGCCTGTTGTGTAAAAGGTTAAGGGGTACTATTTGACCCATAAAATTCTGAAAAGCCAAATTTTGACTCTCTGAGTCAGGATTTTGAATGTAGGGTCATATTTTCTTTAAATCATATGTAATTCACAGGTAAATGTATCATTGATAAAGAGAAAAAATGTTTTTATAAAATTTATGTTATCTTAGAAAGGTGCATTTCTACTAAAGTGGTCAGATGTTCATGGTATCAAAAACACGAATTGCCTTTCGATATCTTCATAAAGTTTCATTACATTCATAGACAACATCATTAGAACTACCTTCATGCAAAGTTCCATCGAAATTGATCAACTTGTTAAAAAGTTATACCATGAAATGTATACGCCCGTGTCCAGTCAGTCACTGAGGTGCATTCAATAGAAACGACAATGCTATTCTAAACAAGAAAAAAGAAAGTGATTTCATGCCCTGTGTGTTTTCTTATTTTTGGACGGATTTTTAAAATATTGATATCAAATTAAAGATGAAGCTCTCTAATTTCTGATCATGTAAATATATTTAAAATAACACCAGTATTTATGAAATGTTTATTAAAAACAAAATGCACCTCAGTGACTGTGTGGTCAATTTCCCGTGTTATGTACCTTTCTAAGATATTATAAATTTTATAATAAAATATTTTGTTTGTTTACTCTTTATTAATGATACAGTTACCTGTGATGTAATTTTGTTATAAAATGGTTAAATTCAGCACAAAACTATCAAAATGACCGTTGAGAATTAGCCACTAGTGGAACATGTTAACCATATCATAACATTGAAAAGTTCTGTGATAGATGTGGGACCAGAATCATGCATGTTACCATAAAATGACTGTTGAGAGTAGCCCCTAGTGGATTATGTTTACCATATTGTGATAGATGTGGGACCAGAATTTAGTTCATTGATCATGGAGTCGACGCCAAATCAAAACTCCACAAATATTGGCTTTAAAAGCCGATATTAGACGATTATCGGTACCGATCAGTTGAGGTGCGGATGTATTCTGTATTGTTATTAGCCCCTTTAACTGCCTAGATCATGTGTTTTAACTGTCAAGTTGGTATAGAGAAAATATTTGTATTAGAATAGTTCGTGGGATACAATCGCATTGCACTCCTGTCTATATTTTAATAGTACAGTAGGCCTAGTGAAATATTTTTTTTTTTTCAATTTTTTTTTTCATTTTTTTTCAAATTATAAATGCAAGTTCCTGTGCATTGACACACATTCATTCAAACAGTATTCGTTTGTTAAAATGCAGCATATGAAATTTCGATTGACCATAACTCAGTAAATACTTGGTATTTTTCATCAAACAACTTTCATTTTCTATGAGCAGTATATAATGATTGTAGGACCCCTGTGTATAGTGAAACCTGTGGTAGAGACCATCTGCAAACAAAGACCACTAGTAGTATTACAAAGACCTCCAGCAAACATTAAGGGCCATTATTACTAGCCCTGTCTGCAAGCTTGCGCCTTTTTTCTCAGAAAGACAACCAGACCTTTTTTCTGCTTATTCCTCGATGTGTAGTCTTTGGTACTTAACTGGCAGGTTGGACTATATTTGTACTGCAATATATATTTGGTGTCAGAAATATACTAGTATACTTTCATTCATTTATATTCTTTTATATTATAGGTCTATGTTTGACTAGGACCTGTATAAGTGTATTGAAACGAAACTAATCAGGGGCTTCATTTGACTTGGGAGTAGGGGTTTTGAACCCTGAAATTTCCACAAAGCCACATTTTGACCCTCAAAACATTGGTTTGATGGATCATTTTCTCTTAAAGTCATGGGGTTTTGCCTATTCAGTGGTAAAATTTAATCAAAAGTATCAAAATGACCCATCAGATTCTCACAGGAGATTCTTATCTTTCTAATGTACAGATCTTTGCATTGATTAATTAAAGATCAATATGCAGGAAATGAATAAACAGACCGGTAAACGGTAAGCCAGCTATATTATACAGCAGGGGTGAATTTTGCAAACCACCAAAAAATGTGTGAAAACTCAATTGTTGAATTTTCATTTATTTCTCTGTTGCAAGAAAATGATTCGTTAAGAAAATTCTTTGAAATTATCACTTCAATTCAACTGATATAGCAGAAAAATGACAAAATGTATATCATGTGGTTCATTCTCGATATCGACATTACTCAATAAAACCCGTTTTTCCGGAACCGAAATTTCACGGTCAGGGGGTTAGCGAGCAATTAGCGGTATAGCGGGAGTGTATCTAATTATTCTTTTTTCAACGTTTAAACATGAAATACATATAAACAAATTATTACACATTATCATTAAACATCTTTGTTTTTAAACTTTAGCAAGAATTATCCTAAAAAATGCTTTATATTTAAAATATTGCATTTTATTCTACACTGCCGCTTCCGTAGCTTGATACCGATGGCGAGAAAATATACGCATTTTTCAAGTTAAACATATTATTTTGGCGAAAATATTGTCAGCGGGGTCGTAAAATTGTGTTGTCATTGTTTACTAGTAAGACTTTTTACAAATTCTTGTCATTTGGCTTAAATAATCGCGATTATTGTACCTGGTTGCTCTATACGCTACAGGCATTTCCCCCCTCACATACATTCGGAATATCTCGCACATTTTCGCTCAATAAATTCCGTTATCCCGGAAAACGGATTTTAACCTGTAATGTCGATATGGTGAATGCAGGGACCTTCATATTTTGCATAAAACTTTTTTGTTTGTACAATATACTCCAAGTATCATTTTGTAGGGAATTTCTTGCTCTATTACAAGACATAATTAACTTTAATGTGTCTTCAAAAGAAAATGAGCAACTAGCAAACATGGTTTTGTGAGATCTTGTCAATCTGCCGTGTGACTTGGCAAGTTTTAGATTACTTGCCAATCTTGTAATGTATAGGTCTTTGATCAATGGTAGAAAGTGGAGGCTGTGATTGGCTGTTTGTTAAGGTGGATATCGAATTTTGTGCCATCTTTTATGAATGTATTTGGTCATTAATAGCAGATAGTTGACCGGATATATTCTTGTTAATCAAAATGGCAAACAATATAACTGCAAATCTGTGGATGTTTAACAGATTTATTTAATTAATTCACCGGGGAATGCTGTTTGTGACTGTGTATGCACAGTAGCTCTCAATAATACAACCATGGTTCAGTGTTGTGCTGGATATATTCCATAACCTGGCGATTAGGCTTGATTCTCAGAAGGTCAAATCCTTTCATGAAAATTTGAGAACAATGGCAATCTTCCTCCACATGTGGAGAAGTTGTCAGTTTCTTATGAAAAAGTTAGTACTGACTAGGATACTGTCCAGGAAAACTGTTTAGGTGAATTTGCCACTGTAAATTGCTGAACAATTGTTGAAAAAGAGGCTCACAGGGAATACTGGGCATGCCCACTGCCTCTATAAATGAAGTCTTTATATTATTATTATAAAAGGTGTTATAAATGAATAAACAATAAAAAGACCACCCTCGAAAACTGGTCTTTTACTGTTGACCTTAGAGCAAAGTTGTAAAATTGTGTTTTTAATTTTAAGTAACTCTTAGTATTAAACCACTGATGAATCTAAAAAAGTTGTTCTTCAGTATTGAGTTATATAAACAGAAAAATAGTTACCCCCACTCCCCATCTTTTATAAGGCTGTATTGCTTTGCTCATATCATTTTGTCTGTATGTCTGTTGGTAGACCAAGTGGTTTACGTACAACATCTCAAAAATGCTCTACATTAAATGGAATTTGGTCATCAACTGTAGATGACACCTATTGATTTTGGGGTCAAACTCATTGGCCTTAATTATGAAATGAATCATTAAATGTAATACATGTAGACCAAATGGTTTTCAATCAATAACCTAATTTTTATTGGGAGGTTGATTACTATCAGTAGAAACTCTATTGATTTTGAAGTAATTAGGTCAAGGTTGCAATGACCTTTAACAGTAACAGTACATACTATTGTGCCGCCATGGGTGCACAAGTGTTTTACAAACATCTCTAATCAAAATAACACTTTGAGATGATATCAATTTTCAAGTTTTTTTGAAAACGTTTTTTGTTCTGTGCAATTTGTTGTTAATGATATTTTTCTAACATATTCTATCAGGATATATTTACATGAATATAAATCTATTTGTTATTTGAAATATAATTTGCTGGCTTAGAATGAGAAGGTTGTAAGTACAAAAACACATTTTGAGAAAACGAGAAAAAACTGTCTGAAAACTGCTCATTACTTATGGAAAAACAAGCTTTTTCAACTTCAGTATAGTTAACATGACCTGTTCCGATTGTCATGAAAATAGGCTTGTAAGAAGCACCTTGAGATGCAGATTTCAAATATGTATGGGTATTTTAAAGTCATTAAGTAGCACTTACGACCATCTCATTCTAAGCCAGCGCATTGTTGATTGTTATTGTGGGATGAAATTGAGAAATAAAGATCACAAACATATACTGGTGTCTGTAATTACTCACCTGAACACATGGTATAAGTCACAATCTCCAGAAACCATCTTGGCTCAAATTGAAGATTTGTCCGAGTTTAAGACAAACCTAGCAAGTTCCAGATGATTTTTTCATTTTGTGAAACAATGTTGACCGCAGACAAAATAAAATATTGTTCATTTTCCCACATGATCCCTACCTGCAATAATAGCCCCTAATAAAATCTATTTTTTCTGCCTACCTACCCAACCCTACATGACCGTGACAAAGATAGCAGAAAGGAAACCAAACAATTTTTAATTTTTAGCTCATGATTTTTGAAAAAAGATTAATAAAGTCGGTCAGAGTTGCCTCCCTTGAACTCAAGGGAAGTAAACTCTTGCCCTGTGCAGAGTTCTCTCCCCTGATTTTCAGGAGAAGTCACTCTTACCGACTTAAAATAGATTGGACAGAGTTGCCTCCCCTGAATTCTGTTATTGTCTGCACTTAGTAGGCGTCAGCGTTGCATGGTTAAGTTTTGTGTTTAGGTAAACTTTTTTCATAAAACATATTGTTTCGAAATTTGCAACATTTATTCACCATCAATATCTGACCATGTCAAGCATGACCCATAACTTTGGTCAGCATTTTGCAAGAGTTATTGCCCCTTTTTTCACCATAAATACCTCATTTTAAGCAAGACTCACAACACTGCCCTCCTTTATGCAAGGATAATGGGCCTTTTTTACAGTGACAATTATCAGATGAGCGTCTGCACCCGCAAGGCGGTGCTCTTTGTTGCCTTAACAATTATACAAGCCGTTCTCCAGGAATACTGTGCTTAGTATGAAACAAAATCATGACATTTATTACATTAGAAAGGCAAGACTCTTATGAACCTTTTCTGAAAATTAGAGCAAAATAAAACACCCACTTACAAAGTTACATATCTCTAAAACTGATCACTCCTGCATAATTTTTGAGTGATGTTGCAAAGTCATTCAAACATTAGTTGACGTCAAGTAAACAAGAATTTCACAAATCCATTATTTGATAAATTATTGACGTATAAACTTTTCAAAATTGCATCGCATTTGAGAATTATATTAATTCTTATTATAATAAAACACATGAAAATCGTGAATGATTTCTTTTGGCAGGAAGTACTTACTGTTTTAACCATTAACCACTCATTTTCTCAATATAGTTACTTTCAAAATTTGGTCAGCATAGCAACAACAGAAGTAATTTTAACTTGATTCATGAGAAAAAATAAATCTAATAGTACTATATTACCAAATTACTTTTTCTTATTTCACAGCCTTTTCTAAACTTATCCCACAATTGCCATATACAGTAAACTCCCTCAAAACCGGACTCCCTCAAAACCGGAATCCCCATAAAATCGGACGATTTCCTAAGTCCCGTATTTTCTTTTTATAAAGTTAACTTAAAAAGCTCCCGCAATACCGGACTCTCATAATTCCGGATTCCGGACGGCATTTTCGGTCCGCTGACAAGATTTTCAACGATAGTTACTTGCGGAATACCGGACGCGTATATTTGTCTCACCTGACGGAAAACTTAACGCGTACATTTTTCTTGTCTAAATGTCACTTTGTTAATTGTTAGTTGAAGAACGTGTCATAACAAAAGGTGCGATTAACAAGTCGTGTTTTTAATGTTTACTCTTAAACGGTATTGCGTGTAATTTGCACAGGCGTGAAAAATACTTTGTGAAATTCGCCGCGATGAAATTAAATAATTGCCTAATTACGAACGTAATAAGAAAACGGTCCTTCCATTTGATGTTTTGTTCTTGAGGTAGGTATTGCAACAAACATTTACTGGAACAAAGGATCGTTTAGCTCATCAAAATGTTGTAATTACGACAAACACTGCACTCAATCGTATTTAATTAATATGTCTCCAATTAGCTAACACTTGCATTTCGGGATTTGTAAGATTGCACTGTCTATGTCATTGGATTGTTTTGATGGCCAATGAAAAAATGAGCAATTTGAGAACTCATCCATGTTAGAATTGAAATATTTGCAGCTCCCTTTATGGTGATGCTCCTCAAAGGTTGCACTGTACATGTAACGTAAACATGTATCATAAAACACACAGTATATTCCCTATGATAACATATCAAAGTGTACATGATACAGAACTCCCTTAAAACCGGACCTCCCACAAAACCGGACTTTCGAACCGGTCCGGACAGGGTCCGGTTTTGAGGGAGTTTACTGTATGATGTCACTGAGCCCGGTTTTCCAGAAGTTAGCTCAGATTGTTAAATATTGATAGATTGGGTAAAGGGTGCCAGGTGTCATAATCTATCAATTGCTATATAACACCCATAGTAACCTACCAGTTTCAACATGCTTGTCAGGGCTTAGAGTCTAATCAGGACAACCCACCAAGAACAAGAAAATAGCACCCCCTGAGTAAAATAGCTGGCCAGACCCTTTCCTGAAAAAAAAGTGGGTTGGATCCCCTGAAAAAAGTACCGGATCTGCACAAGACATGATACTTTACTTGATCTAGGAGAAACCATCATAGAAAAAAATAGTACCAGCAAAAACCATCATAGAAAAAATAGTACAACACATTTATTCGTTCCATCTTTATATCTGTGTATTTTTTCACTGGGTAAAAATAATCTTGACAAAAAATAACAATAATGAAATACAAAGACACATCAGCCTAGGATAAAATATATGTAAAATATAACAACATCTCACTGCCGAGAGACAAAACTTGACCCCCCTCTAAGTCTGAATAGTACACCGGTAGACGTCTGAATTCCAGTTCTGCATCTATAGAATACTATTGAAGTCTGAATTCTGAATATTGTAGAAGTCTAAATTCTGAATAGTATAATTCTACGACTAGCACATAACAGTATTTGACACTCTGTCCAGTAGAAAAGTTCTCGAGTAACCACACAAATAGGGACATAAATTCTAGCTACTGTATAAGTGGAAAGTTGGTGACTTTTCAAATTCAAATCTTTAGCACATGAAATATAAGCAACCTTTAAGTTCATTGCAGCACTCTTTGTAAGTCATAATTTATCCAAGAGGAAATGTTAGCAAATTTTGTAAATTTACTCACTTTATCAATATTTCCACTTGGTAACTGAACCACTTATGCAGATACTACCAAACTTAAGGTCATCAGATCTTGCCTTCTTCAAACTTAAACACAACACTGAACATTTCACCACCAAGTCGTTTAGCCAGCCATCTGTTCTTTAACACTGCTGCCTTCAGACAGTCACATTTGAACTTAGCTTCAAAGTTTGTATGAATTGCACGTCCCATCCCTTCTATAACAATTAAATCTGCTCCTTCAATGTTCATCCGGTTAACAAGGTCATGATCAATGTACCTGAAAAATTGTTTAACAATTATTTCATTTATGTTTTATTGGTTTAACATTTGTTATCAACATTATAACTACAGTCTGGGTGGCATGATGTTTAAATGGATAATGCTCTCTACTAAAGATTGCAACGTCCCTGGTTTGATTCTCTACCAGGGCAGTGGATCAATTCTGAAACTCCTAAATTTCCATTTGTCCTTTCAATCAAAGAAGAACGTATATATATGAACCAGACGTCAAGACAAAGTCGGCAATCATTTGACATTCTTAAAGTGAAAAAACAAATGATCAGTGGAACATAAACACACTACAAAGAAGAAGATGGAGATATAATGACACTATGTACAAACCTGAGATCTAGACATGGTGAACCTTGACCTGATGCCATGGCTATCAGTTGACCCTGACCCATAGCTTCACCAACCACTGGACATATCAACGACACAAGGCGGAGAATAATGTTTAATTCCTGAAAGGTGACATCATTCAATGTTGGCTTTGAGTTGGCACACATTATCACCTGGAATTAAATCATATATAAATGTAGATAAATTATATACCAGTACATGTAGGTGACATGTATAGCATAGAGAATTTGACATGATCCTGACCTTTATGCATGAATATATTACAAGGTTCTTGTGTTGAATTTATAAATTTCCGAGAGCAAATCATGCAATATTGGTCCTTTAGATTTGTGTTGGTATCACACCTCGAACTTCTTCGTGATACTCCCCATTTATTAAAGCATACAACTGGGGTAATAAATATAGACAATAAATCAGCTGTGAAATAATGCTTATAGAAGGTCGAGAGTTGTGTCAAAATTTCTGTACTATACATGTATGAGACATAAACATATATACAGTACAACCTCACCTAGAAACCATCTCAATAACTAGACCTCATCAAAGTTAAGACCATCAATTTCAGGTCCATTTTGACTGTTATGCTCTTTATCTAACCTAAATATTTAGACCAATTCAATAATGAGATTAGTTGTCTAGGGTCCTAAAGATTGTCTAACTATTGAGGGTTTTCTGTACACTTTGAGGACAAAAATTATTGTGTATTTTACAGGCGTAATGCACAATCCCGAAAATAAGATGCTTGTCTGCTTCGAATGTCATTAGCACACAACCCTACAAAAACACCCTGTTTTAAATATCATTCTATCATGTCTATGTTCAAAATTTAGCATAAAAATTTACAAATGACTTTACCCAGTCAATAATTGGTATGTTTTCATCATGCAAATAACTTTTATTTCCTACAGATAAGTTCATTCATTCTAGTGCAGCACATCCTGATTTCTGAATTATTCTGGGATTGTAGGTTCTTGGGTTTTAATGTACCTGTTAGAAAGTTATATCACTGAGTAAGCTGAAGAAAGCAGTCACACTTCCGGTTAATGCAAAATTGTGATAAACAGTATAAAAACAGCACTGCAGAACTGGTCGATAATTTTTCTGGAAAAAACTGTTGTGGCCTACTGTTTGATTAGAATGGATGCAAAGTTGTTTGAACAACAGACAAAAGCAATCGGAAATAAGTTTTACCTTCGTTCCTGTTTTGAGCAATTCTCGAGCAAACGGTATGACACCTAGTATAATATCAGCACCACTATTATCACAGAATATAACCGCACATTTATAACCAGTTGAACGAGTACGTCTCTTCATCCAGCTATCAAAATCATCCATCAACCAAGGTCGAACTGTAATATAAACATTCAAAAAGAGCATGACAATTTGAACAAGACCGAGTTCCATAAACGCTTATGCCCCAGTGGAAGCCTTGTCCATAATAACTAGCTAAGTCAATCAGGGGCCATAACTCCGACGAAATGTTGGATAGTGTTACATGGCATAAGGGGTTCTACCAAGGCAAATTGCCAGATCATGAAAATGATTCGCAAGTCTGTTTCACATGCCATTAGCACACATTCCTACACCAAACTCTTGTCTCAAAAAATGTCGTTTTATCAAAATTCAGATTAAGGAACTTCAAATGACCATAACTTTGTCAATTCTTTTAGAATTGTTTTATCAAATAACTTTATTTTGTGCAGAAAAGATAATTCAGCAAATCCAGATTGACAGATTATTCCGGAAAAGTAGGACCCCTAATGGCGTTGACAATGTAAGGTATTAATGATGGTAAACAAGTACGCCAAGTTTGAAAGCAATGTTTTATGGACTTTGAAGGTAAAAAATTGAGTTTTAAGAACTTGAAAGTTTTGGTTAACATATTCAATGGAACTAACAAACGAACAGACGGACAGGACGCTTCCCACATCAGTATACAGGTCACTAATTACTGTGCTTACCAAGCAAGCACCTGTTTGATGGGATCATGCAATCAGAAAACAGTTAGTGTGAACAGACCCCATGATTATAAACCTTTTAAATGCTCCACTCAACTTTAGTATGAAACTTGATTAGCTGCTAGAAAGTCCAACAATTAAATAATCTTTACATATCAGGACATATTATTCTGCTTTCTTTCTGCTGTCCATGTAATCTAACGGCTTCTGTAAATGATGGGACATTTAAAGTTTAAGCACAAAGTTGAGCATGACAAAAGCTTTACAACTATGGTGCCAGAACCTATCAGAGAAACTCAGCAATCATTATTACAGTGCATTAAAAGAATACCTTGTAGTGTATTTTCGGCATCTTCAAAACTGAAGTCTCCCTGTTCCATTATTGCTGCTACTTCTTTAGCTCCCCAATCAAACACATTACCAGCAAGTAGACCTTTAGCAAGTTCTAATGTACGTTCTTCTACTTCTAACAACTTATCTAGCTCCTTCAAACGTTTTGGCAAGTATTTCAATGCTTGTTCATTTTCAAATTGTTTTTGCTGAAATTGGAGGAAGTAAATTGTGTAAGCAACATCAACGACAGTAATTGAACAAGGATGTTATGAGTCAATGTAAGATACAGCCCATGAAAAATATGCATAGTTGAAAATAAACTGGCCTAGATACAAACCCGCAACCTGTAGTCGGATGGTTTCTACAATGTATGAATTATTTTCGATTAAGAATACACCTTAAGTTCTATCAGTTGAGGTACATGTATAAGTATAATGGCCAATGAAATTGCAACTCAAAAAAAATTAAGAGTGATTCTGGCACACACAGCATAAAGCATTTTAGGCAAAAAACAAACTGAAATGACAGAGGCAGAAGAGCTTACAAATATATGCGTATGTATGTCTATGTATTCAATAAATACTTGTAGATAACAAGAGCTGTCCACGAACAGCGCGCTCCACTATTCGCAACGCCATGCTGGGATAGTACAATCATTATATATTCAAAACAAAATGCTTCATAACAGCAGCATTACCCTCTGCTGTGTAGAGGTTGGGGCTTCTAAGTCGAAAAAGGGCGATAATTTGGACAAATTATGCAGGACCATTACCTACTCATGTGTAGGTCCTCTTGGTCATGAAGGTAAACAAATAAGCATTTCTAAGTCCAAAAGGGGGCATAATTTCAACAAAATGCTAAATATTATCTTCTCCTGTTTAGGGGTTGGGGTCATGATGGTGAACAAGTATGCAAAGTATCAAAGCAACATATCAATGCACTTTGAACATATTAGAGGTTAAAAAACCTGTACCTAAACTTTAACATTTGCATTTCTAAGTCCAAAAGGGGGCATAATTTCAACAAAATGCTTGATAGAGTTACCTACCCCTGTGTATGGGTTGGGGTCATGATGGTGAACAAGTATGTAAAGTAATATGTGAATGCACTTTGAAAATATTAGAGGTGAAAAAACCTGTACCTAAACTTTAACATTTGCACTAAGTTGAAAAAAGGGGGCATAATTTCACCAAAATGCTTAATAGAGTTTCCTACTCCTGTGTATGGGTTGGGGTCATGATGGTGAACAAGTATGCAAAGTATCAAAGCAATATGTCCATGCACTATGAAGATATTAGAGGTTAAAAAACCTGTACCTAAACTTTAACATTTGCATTGCTAAGTCCAAAAGGGGGCATAATTTCAACAAAATGCTTGATAGAGTTACCTACCCCTGTGTATGGGTTGGGGTCATGATGGTGAACAAGTATGTAAAGCAATATGTGAATGCACTTTGAAAATACTAGAGGTTAAAAAACCTGTACCTAAACTTTAACATTTGCACTAAGTTGAAAAAAGGGGGCATAATTTCACCAAAATGCTTAAAAGAGTTACCTACTCCTGTGTATGGGTTGGGGTCATGATGGTGAACAAGTATGCAAAGTATCAAAGCAATATGTCCATGTACTATGAAGATATTAGAGGTTAAAAAACCTGTACCTAAACTTAAACATTTGCACTATTTGCACTAAGTAGAAAAAGGGGGCATAATTTCAACAATATGCCTGATAGAGTTACCTACTCCTGCACATGGGTTGGGGTCATGGTGGCAAACAAGTATGCAAAGTATGAAAGCAATATCTCAAAGGACATAGAGAATATAAGAGGATAAAAAAACCTGTACCTAAACTTTAACAAAAGTGTTACGCCGACGCTCGGGTGACTGCAATAGCTCCCATTATTCTATGAATAGTGGAGCTAAAAACAGATTTGTATTAATTTAATTTGGTTTTGGACTCAACTAAGAATATCTTTGGGACTATAGATTTCTTGACCAAGTGCAGTCAAAAGGACTGAGGTCCTCAGAACTTGTTTATAATATTTAGTGCTGCAGTTATGCGGGTATAAAACATAGCCTAACACAAATACCTGAGAATAAGGATCTGTAAAATTGAATTCCTTCAAACAGTGACTTCTCATATCTAACAGACCACGAACATTTAATGAACCATATGCACTGAAAATAAAAACAGTTTCAACCTTTCATACACATGTATACCAAAATGAATTGGTACTAAAGTATGATATGTATCTATACTTAAATGCAAAAGAAACGCAACAGGATATGAATTTCGATTTTATGCCCAAGTTTCAAAATTCATCATAGTGTTTTATGAATTATAAAGCAACTACCTTTAAATTTTAAAGTAAACAAAAACAAAACCCCAGTCAAAGAAAACCACTATGAAATTGATGTTAACACAGGGCTATCCACTCAAATGGATACCGACGTACGGATGTCGGCAGGGTATACCAACACTACATATGTGACGTAAACCATAGTCCAAGTATTGACTCGGTCGATTAATCCCAGCTTTTCTCAAAAAAGATGACACAATCGTGGGGACCACATGCTCTACCACATATGAACTATGGTTGTTGTGTGTTACTTACTCATCAAACAAGATATTGCACAATTATGTGCACAAAAAAGCAGCAAAGTTACTCTGTGAATGTCTAGCTTTTAACATGCAAAGAACTCCTGCACATTTCTCTTGACTTCTGAGCAGCATAACGTCGTTGACATCAGATAATTTTTCAAGATTTTTATGTTGTCAAATCAGCCTGTCCCAACACTAGTTACATTGGGAGTAAAAACAATTGATGCAACATTATTTTCGAGGAATTTGAAAATAAAGAAATATCTAGCCAAACATTTAGACAGATTATACAGCATAATACACATACCAAGGATTACTGTCGAGATTTTCTAACCTCTCAAGGTATTTGTGTTTGAATTGAGCAGCCCTTGTTTTAGCACCATCCACTGTGGCTTGTGACTTTATAGCTTGCTCTTCTTGCTGAAGAAATACAATAACAAGGAAACATGGATATTTTCAAAAAACAAAGTTTTCCTATCAGGGTCATCAGACCCCGAAAACTTAAATACTCAAAATGCTCAGCAAACTTATGAGTGCACAACTGTACTTGCATATCAGCATTCATGTTGAGTTTCATGATAATAGATAAAATAAGTTTGCACATTAATATGACACATAATTTAATTTGAAACATTATAGATACAGACTGAATGAACTTAATGATTTGATTACTTGAGTTTTCCAGCAGATTTTTCAAAACAGAACCCCATGTATACATACTGCAACACATGCTGATACATATTCTGTTAAACTTCCGCAACTAAACTGTTCTTTTAATGTTTAAAACTAGAAGGGTTTTTAATGCAAAAATGAATATCTCACACAAAGGGCCATAATTCTGGGAATGATCATCTGACCTAAAATTCCTGACAAAATGCACAACTAGCCTTAGTACTAAATATTCATGTAAAGTTTCATTGAAATCTGACCAATATTTATGGAGAACAAGTGTAAGTATACTTTGTGACGTGACATCAATCTGTCTGTCGGTAAAAAGCTATACATAGCTTATGTTTACACTGTTGTAACTATATCAGACAATTAATAAATTTTTATTTTGACTTTATCTATAGACCGTTTGCGGCGAAAAAAAATCGTCTAAAATGAAGATTTCTCAGTATTTACTGCACCTACAAGTATGAGATTTTGCACGAGTCAATGACATGTATCTACCTTATATACAAATAAATCTAAGCAACATCGGACATGTGTGAAAAAAGTTTTGTTCATAAGTTCTATGTAAAAGATTTGTAGTTCACAATGAAACTTCATGTTAGAAGACTCGATACACACAACAGCCAATTTCATGGTCACGTGACACGTCTAACGGTAGATTTACGTATTTGTAACCTATTTAATATAGCATATACGAGGCCCGTCTGTTCATCTGTACTGTCTATGTGTATCATATTTTCGAGTCTAAACGTAAAAATGGCTTGCGTCTAGCAGCCTCCCTCTCGAACCATAAAACACGGATTTTACAGCGTCTTTAAACAATGTTGACTGCTTAATATTAGGCATTCTTCAAACGTGTTCATGAGTGTCGATTTCAGACTAATCCTAAAGGTTTGGGTAGATTTATATTACTCAGTTTCATCGGACTGGTTCAGTCATAGGACTACTTGTCATTGCGCACATAAACATTATAATGCTTTTATTAAGTTCTTAATTTAACATTATTATATACGTGTATGTCCATGTATAAGTATATACATAGCTTATGTAGCTTAGTAAATAAGGGTTTGGTTTTCACTGCTTTTCCGTGATATTACAGGTATTATACATAATCTGTATACACACAAGCGACATACCTAAATAAATCGACTTATATGGGCCTCATAAATTTCGCTTTCATCACAGCAATGTAAATCTTGCTGATCACGGATTATAACAGTTAATAAAAGGACAGTTAAACATCAATGGAATACCAGATTTCCTCCCTGCGTTAAAGTGTTCAAATGCAAGTAATATCAATATACAATAAAGAATAAACTTGTTGAAATAAGTAACTAAAAATGATGAAATTTAAAATGGGAGTAGGTAGAATGTAATTATGATTCTACGTAAATTTTTATCAACATCTGTTGAATAGATTTTTAACCATTCAAAATTTAGACGATTTTTTTCGCTGCAAACGGGCTATACCTAGATGTCCAGCACAAAAATACTACTGTATGAGTGTTATTAGTAAAGTGTGGACATACCACATGGAATGTGACATAAGTTTTTTCTACAAAGGCAAGTAAAAATCTGTCTACAAAAAGTTGAAAAAAAATGTAAATGTTTTATTCTTCAACCAATCTTAAAGAGATATCCTGGATGGGCAAGCCAAGAATGAGTACTATTCATACAACTCAATATTATTGTGCAAAAGTTTACAGTTTTGCCCAAAAACAAATTAAACTGCTATCCGGGCAGTGGCCGAAACCAACTTTCGAACAAAAACTGTGACATTTAAGATTTTGTTAAAAAGTATTAAGTCCTGTTCACACCGTAGTAGGTCTACACTATGTGTAATCCTGTATGGGAGATGTTGACATACAGTGCAACCTCTCCAAAGCGTCCCTCCAAAGAGCAACAACCTCTTTTCTACATGCAAAATAGTAACTTTGTTCCAGAAATTATCATTTTAATACTACCCATTTGACCACTCAAGCGCAACAACCTCTGTACAACTGCCAAAATGTGTTTTGGTATTTAGGTATTGCTCTACAGAGGTTATATTGCCTACTGAGGTATCAGGACTATATCTATAAACATCATATATCAGACATTTTCCTATACCTTATGTATACTATCTTTAAAGCACTGTAACCAGTATTCCCTGGACTGTGAGTCCTGTGTAAGATCTACAGTATCAGGTAGATAGTTATCAGCATCCAGTAGCAGCGGACACGGTAATAAATTCTTCTCTAGCCTATCCAGCTCTAACTTATCAAACTGAAAAACACAAATTCATGTACAAAATTTCCAGGAATATGAGCCTATATACATGGCCCCCTCCATGGCCAAATAGTCGAGGCATCCACCTTGAAAGTGGAATGGCGAAAGTTTGAAACAAACACAAATTCATGTACAGAATTTCCAGGAATATGAGCCTATATACATGGCCCCCTCCATGGCCAAATAGTCGAGGCATCCACCTTGAAAGTGGAATGGCGAAAGTTTGAAACAAACACAAATTCATGTACAGAATTTCCAGGAATACGAGCCTATATACATGGGCCGCCTCCATGGCCATGTAGACAGAGCATCTGCCTGGAAAGTGTAAGGTCAAAGGTTTGAATCCTGGCAGGGGTTTGTTCTGATATGGCCGGTCTGTGAGCTGTCAGCTAGTTAAACATGAGCACCTCCTTGTGGGTGTACATACTCATCAGATATTTGTCACTGTAAAAAAGTCAAATAACCATTGCATAAAGATCGGCAGAATTATCTGCCTTAAATTGCTTCACAGAGTAAGATATAGATGGAGAAAAAACTGTTAAAATATCTAAAGTAATAGCTTTAATAGTTTATGGAAAAGTTTAATATAAACATAAAACTTAAAGAAGACATTTCCAGTCCATAAGGGGCCATAATTCTTCAGGACAGAATTATGGGTCTTCCTTTACAGAGTCAGGTATTGAGTTAATCTCCATGCTAGATAACACTCCAAATTGGTATCACAAAACAGAAACTTGTTGTCAGTTTATTACAGTAACATTTCAAGAGCTTCAACTTCAGATTTGCCTCAAACTCAGTTGTGAGCAAAATCTAAATTTAAGCTGAGATTGGTACTTGAGATGCCCTGGCCTAAATTTTAGGCAAATGAAGAAAACTAAGAGTTTACCTCGGAGTCCATTTTCTGCAATATTTTTGTAGACGGTTTAGGGTCAGCAAGACCAGAACTGCCAGCAAAATTCTCCTCCCATGAATATTTGTCGGCATCTAGAAATAGTGAAATACAGAACAAACAGAATAAGAATGATCTTATTTTTAAGACGGTCTTAAAGTATAATTTAACTAAAGTTGCAAAAATTATATATTTTATATATTAGCAGCTTGTATATTTATAGTATGGAGATTTTAAACCGATCTTCTTTTACTATAATTTAACAACCGATATCTTGTCAATATTTATAACCCAGGTTGTATGTTATAATAAGCGGAGAGTATCACAAAGACACTCAAGGTGTAATATAAACAAAGTCCTACAGAACCGGTTTTACACAATTTGCTCACTGAAACTGATATATTCAACCCAAGATTCTTGTAACATATTTGTGCATAAAGGTAAGGATCACATCCATATCTCCGTACTATACAACTGTAACAAGGGAATAAAATAAATCCAAAGGAACACAGAAAAATGGAAAGGAGAACAAATAAATCCAAATATCTTGTCCTTTGTAGCCGCCTTAACGAATAATCCAAAGGGACACAAAATAAGTACACACCTTCCTCAGCATCACCCTTCAGAAATGCCCCAATGGCCCCTAAATAACCTTCATGTCGTAAAAACATAGGCTGTATCTCACCCTGCAATGTTTAACATATAATTTTAATAGACAAGTGCTCTGAAATACTTTTTCAAAGTTATCCAATCTAATGATATAACCAGGCAGATTAATTGAACTAAATTAAGCTCTATAATTTAAATGTGTATTAATAAAGATTCTCGATTCTTGAACACAGCAGGTCATATCTTTCCATGAAAATTTGACAACAATGGCAATTTTCCTCCACATTTGGAGAAGTTGCTGGTTCCTTGTGGATGGGTAAGTTAGTACTGGTAAGGATACACTCCAGGAAATTGGTTTGGCCGCCATATATAACTGAATAAAAATTGTTCATAAAACAGCCTTAAACCCCAATAAACAGAACTTGAATGAAATGACATTACTATGTTAAGTATGTACCTTTGTCCAGTAATTAATAGCAAAAGTTATAGTATGCATAGTAAGTGGATGTCCACGGATAAAGTAACCACCAAAGTATATCTTCTTCAGAGAATGAAGTCTTGCGTACAAACATGCCAACTGTCCAATATCATTACTAATGGATAATAACAAACTTCGTGCCAAATCTTCTTCACGGAAATTGTGCTCCTCTGCAAAAATCAATTAAATAGTATATATATCTTGTAAGTGTGGATGAACACATTTACCAACAACTCTGTTGAAATTTTCAACATATGCAGCATGGATAAGTTGAATTACAATTCAATTGATTTAAATAAAATCTGATAACAATTTTTTACAAACAGAATAATCAAATGAAGACATCAGCAAAAGCTAATTTCACATGTTTTCGTTGTGTGTTCATCGGGTGTTTATCAGGTTGTTAATGCAGCTATGTGCACTCTTTGCTGATCAAGTTTGAGTTCAAGTGTATGTTCTCATCACAAAGACAGAAGTAAAGAAAACAATGATAAGACTAAAGCCCAATTTAGGTTTATAATACCCACTTTTTGCCTTAAAATGCAATTCCAGAGTTACCTCCCTTTGACCATAAAATTCAAACGGTATTTTTTAAAGTTAAAACTACCATGATGTTATGTGAAAAATCGAATAACTTTGTGTTTTTTTAATGTAACAATATATCTAAAATTCTAAATTGACCATGAATAAAAATAGTTTGCACCTACATGTAAATTTCTCGTGCTTTTTACGTGTTTTGATGTTTCATGGTTCAGTAACCAACTGTATTTAATTTTAAGAATTTTTTTTATTTATAGAAGTTATACACTAAAAACATGTGCACACTTATACGATTTGTGAAGTGTAGCTATTTTCAGGTTTCAAGGTACAACAACAGTATTCAAGTCACCAACCAGTCATAGCAATATCCCAACACTGGGCCACCCTGTCAAAGAACTACATACATACACACACAGCTGAGCATTGTGATAATACAGAAACATGGTAAACATAATGGGAGTGACCTCGGGGGTTCTACCGATGCCTAATCCTGAAAATTTCTCATAAGTCTGTTTCTAGTGCCATTTGCAGCAGAAAAGTTCATTTTTTCCAAATCCGGATTTCCGGATTATTCCGGAACTGTAGGATCCCTGTGAACTTCACATGTTAATAAATAATGGTTAATTCCTAGGCATCAAAACTCCATCATACACCATTGCTAAATATCAGATATAATTGTAGTTTTTCACGTTATATTTCTTATCAATTAATCAACACATATATTAAAAGCATATATAAAAAAATATGAAGGCCTGTTTTAATGTTACAAAAGGTATGTGTATAGGAGAGGTTTAACCATTGGTCACTGGGTATTATGCATGATGTTTAAATACTCCCTGATATTCGCGAGGTTGAGTTGCTTGCAAATCCATAAACCCGCCTAAAGATGCTTTGATAACATGAAAACAATGGACTCTTCAATGGCTAATTCATAAATCCACAAAATATGTCTTTACCAAGATAAGCCAAACACTAGGACAGGGACGATTATCCGTTAATCGGATACAATTCAATTACATTGGGAACCGGTTTCAATTTTTCAAAACCACTAATTGTGCTATACCAATACACATCCTACAAGGCCAATAAAATGTATGTTACTGAGTGTATACATTATATCTTTGACAACAACATGCCTGAATGTGTTGATCCATATATAAACAAGCAAACTAGCTGGATGTGTTTAGGTAACATATGATACATTAATCCATGTATGATCATATTTAACATATAAAATTATATTGATATCATGATGTATTACATCAAAGGACAAAATAAACATAAATATATAACCGTTGGTATGAAATCGAATCAAACCAGTTAATTGAAAATGGTATTTCCTTTCTTGATGACCATATCTACTTTTAGTACCTGAACTCATTAACCGGTTTCAAAATATTGAAATTGTCCTGGTCCTACTAAACACAGCATACAAACCTGATTGTGTAGATGACCTTGGGGATCTAGCGGCTTTACCAAAACTACTGGCTATAATATCTTCCTTTAGACCAAGCGTAGAATATGCACCACCATATATATCTTTCACCAACATGTCCACGTTTCTATGATCTCCCTTCTCTGCCAGTGACAACAGGTCATCAAATGTCTGTGCACAAGAAACAGGTATAAAATATCGAACAAAGAATTTTACCCGATCCTGGACCTTCTATTAGCATAATTCAACAGCTGATATCTTGTCTATATTTATATCACTGGTTGTATGTTTTCATAAGCGGGGAGTATCAGGAAGACGCTCGAGGTGTAATACAAACACAGATCTGATTCTGAAGTACCGATATTGCATGATTTGCTTGCCAAAAGTTATATATTCAACACAAGAACCTTGTAATATAATAATATATACATGCATAAAAGTCAGGATCAGGCCAAATTCCCAGCAGATAAATATCATATGGTTCCTGTATTCTTCCAAGTATTGGCAGCACTTTTATCAACCAAGTAACATAACCGAAAGTTAAAGATGTGTCCATCAATATTTTGAGACATTTTCCAAGGATCTGATTGACAAATCAGGATGGCTATCTTTTTTTATTTTTTTTGCATCTGACATTTTTCTTTGAATCTCCCATTTTTGTTTTACTTGTGTACAATACACAGCTGTGTGCATTAGTTGGGCAAATATAGTACATGTTTGACGGTATAGTCTCTTAGTCTAATGTGAAGAAACATATGCTCAAGCTGACTAAAGCACAAGTCATATTCTACATAAGAACTCAGATCAAAAGATGACCCGTAAAACTTGCCTTCTCTTGGATACAGATTTCTGCTATTGCAGTTTTTATCTGGAACCTGCCAACTAATCGCAGCATGCTTTACAAAAGACACACAGCCTCAATACAATAACAGGTTATTAGGGCTTGAACACAAGCATTGTTAACAACTTCATTCCGATAGACAAAATTCTTCCTTTTGGTGCAACAGGTTGTATCTTACTATAAACTATTTAGTGAGATACAATCCTGCTGTGCCAAAGGGATTGAAACATGTGCACACTTTTCTCAGATAGGAATTGGTTTACACAAAGATCTGGGATGGCATTCAATATTGATTTTACTTGACTTAAGGATAAGGACAACCAATCAGATCACACCATATTAAACTCTTGGTAAGTAACAGGTGATATGATTGGGTATTCTTATTCTCCAATTAAATAAGATCAATATTGAATACCAACCCTGGACAAATTATAATGAATAATAGTTTAATACATGTTATTTGTACAGGAAGTGTTCAATAACCAACGTATGAACACTGACATAGATGATGAATACCTTGGCTTTGGTGAGAAGAGAGCCGAGACCCCAGAAAGTGCCTCCTCCTGTTGCCGTACCACTGATACGTTCAAACTTATCATCGGATTCAACCTTCAAATAAAAAATTAATATAAATATATACAACTAGGAAGGTTTTGAAACAAAAATGTATGTCTCCAACAAAGGGCCATAACTCAAGTAAATATCATTTGACCTAAAATTCCTGACAATCATACACAACTTGGCTTGATACAAAGTAATCAGGAAAACTTTCACTGAAATCCAACCAATGGTTAAGAAAATCAAACACAGACAAACTTTGTGACATCCATCTAGACAGATAGGACTACATATATATATATATATATATATATATGAGATATAAATACCAAAACAATGTAAGCCTGTAATTAAATTTCAACCAGCTATCTACATAATTTAAATATACACGTTTTTCTGATTGCCAGTATATTCGCAGATACAAATTTTTGCGTTTTAAATCTACCATAAACAAGACATTTTTGTGCTTTTCAGGGGTCAAAATTAGATCCTTTAATTAACAGTTGACCCCTGAAATGACACCCATGAGAATCAGGTTATTATTTGTTTATTCGGATTTAATACCATTCCTTTAACAAATTTTCAGTTATATACAATTGCTGATTCACCTAACCAGTTTTCCTGGATTGTATCCTTACCAGTACTAACCTTTCACAAAACAGCAGCAACTTATCCAAATGACTGTGCAGGAAAATCAACATTACTGTTAAATTTTCATGGAAGGGAATGACCTGTCAAGACAGCGACATTGAACCAGGATCACTAGGTAACAAATTCTGCACATTTATAATTGCTGGACCCTGGCTGCAGCTTGACAACCAGATTCAATTTCTATATTGCACAGATTCAGATTATGGAGACAGAATGACTATAAACAAATAATAGTTACAGCAAAACTACATTAACATATACAACACCTTGATAAAGCTAACACCAGAACCAATATTGACAAGCAGGTATGGAAACACGTTCATATCCACAGCCTGGAATTTATACTCAGGTGTTTCATGTCTCTGGTAGGTAAATACTTCATCAGGTATATTCTTCAACAAGAAGTTACAGCCATTTATAAGACAGGCAATCTCATCCTCACGATCAACCCTGTAATGAAAATATCTCAAATAATAAAAAGTTATGACAATTTTACTTCAAAGAGTCGTAAATAATTTCTTTTTGGGTACGTCGATAAGAAATTGTATAGTGATATCTTTTGTGATTTTTCGTCATTTTTTTCCAACTTTACAAGATTGGCATAAATTTTTTAGTTTTTGTGATATTTAAAAAGGAAAACTGTTCCAGACAGCTTTTCATGTGATCTACAAAATGAAATCAATAAATCACATATACTGAGTAGTTTGAAAATCAACAGGAGTTACTACATGAACAAATAGGACATACCGGTACTCTAACCTTTCACTCTATGAAGACACATTTTGATGCATAAATCTCCATACAAAGACCATGTCATTGTAGAAAATTTGTATGTAGTCAAAGACTTCCTTTTTTAGGGGAGATAATTTAAGACTAAGACTTTATTTTAATCACTGGATTATATGTCATTGAGTGTTCAATATTAATATGCTGCTAAAATATTCACATCATATCCCTCAACATCATACTCCTATTTGTGCCAAATTATTCTGCTAAAGTATACAACAGAAAGTCATAATAGAGACAAGACTATTTCAGACTGACAAATGAGTCAACACATAGGTACATGACTCCCATTGCTTGTTTGATTGGTTTCAACAGATTAACCCACTTGTTAAGACTTTTTCAGCCATGTGACAAACAGTTGAACTCACAGGTCTGTAAGAAGTGTCTTGCCCCCCCCCCCCCCCCCTATATTATACACTGACTAATTATAATATCTGCTATATATAGGTGGACCAGGGTAGTGTTTTATCAAAGCACTTACGAAAAATAGTAAATTTAAATTCTTTATAATTTATTTACAAATTCAATCACTAGTTGCTTTACAATCTCTATAGAGCAGCACTTTTTGGGAGCTACAAATGGCCGTTGTTAAGAGGTTGTTGCTCGACTGGGTTTATATTTATAGTAAATATTGGCTTAGGGAATTTATGAAGGTGTTGTTAGAAACAGGGCCACTCTGGAGAGGTTGAACTGTACATGCTATATCTCCGGTGGGAGACATTTACTCAACTGATTTAACAGCATAATAATTATAAGGTTACTTACTGCACACCCAATTTTTTCTGAATCAGATCTGTGTATTTGTATCCCCCACCACCAGTAACTTTGATACATTTCTCTCGTATAGGAGACTTTGTAGATTCTGATTGGTGCTGTATAAAGTCCAGGCAGCTTTCTATAAACTTTGTCTCAAATTTCACAAAATGGAGTCGAACAATGGTTTCATCAGTGTCCGACACTTGATAGATAGATCCATCATCCTGAAAACACAAACACATGGTTCCTACAAAATTCTCACACCAAAATTCAACAACTTTTCAAGGAAGAATTTGTTTTTCTCCCGAGTAATATAGTATGATTACAACTCTCTTTATGATAGATAAACATGAAATGTCATACACAAGAATGTATCAGTGACTTACCCATACATTACATTATAGATATCAAGACCATTTGCCTAAATTCGTGGATTTTCAGTTTTTAGGTACCATTTTGGTAAGTTTTCAAGGCAACACTTAATTCAAGTACATTTTAAGGTTGAAACAAAATGCAAGGACTTTTCAAGGTCGGTGCAAACCTGGATACAGCAATACTTAAATTTGACCGGAAAATGTTCAATAAATGCATATGCCCCGGTGGAAGACTTGTTCATAATAATTATCTAAAACAATCAGGGATCATAATTCAGTTGAAATTTGGATAGTGTTACATGGCTTTGACAACACAAGGTGCTTTTTAAGTATGTCAAGTTTGAAAACAATGCCTTGATGAAAATTGAAAATTTAAAACTTTTTGAACAAAGGGACAGGCCAATCACAATATGCCTCCTGCATCAGTAAATGCCAATGCATAAAAACCATCTCAATAATTAGACCACCTCAATATAAAGACCACTACTTTCTGGTCTATTTCACTGTATGGCTCTTTAGTTATCTTCAATATTAAGGCAAGCTCAATAATAAGACCAGTTTACAAGGGTCCAAAAAGTGGTCATTTATTGAGATTTATTACACCCATATTTACTGTTCCCTATTCATCCTCAATATTTATCAAATCTTAAGACCAACTCAATAATGAGACCAGTGTTCAAGGGGATTTGAGGATTTACTGTAATGTCATCTAAGCAAAATAATTTTATGTTTTGAATATTTAGAATGTAGTTCAATCAAACAGCGTCTTGGTGGGTTCTAAACTGCAGAGCATTGGCTATGTAATTGTATGTTAGAATCCAAATTTTATATATTTAACCATGTTTCATCTATAATCAAATATGGTCACTTTAATATGGTCACTTTTTTGCATGCGCAAATCATATCACTTGTGCTAAGTACTTGTGATCTAATTACTAATAAACAACAAGATTATGGTCCATATGCACATACCTCTGCATCATCTGAAACAAGAGAAGTTTTTCTATTTACAGTGGCTGTGTATGCTAGCTTGGCTAATGATCCACCTGAAAACAAATAGAAAGATAATATAAAGTCAGATAGGGAAGGCAGCCAGTGATTTTTTTGGCTTGTTTGGGAAAGGAACCGGTACCAGATAAATTGGAAATTTTCGATGCTTTTTAATTGACCCAAATTGGGAATTTTTTAATAGATGGGAAATCTTGAAAGGGAGGTCAATTGAAAAAAACCAGATTTATTTTGCTGTAAAAATATAAACAAATCAGTTTAAACTAAACCCTATTCACTTAAATTAAATGCTTGATTATGCAATGTTGAGGTATTGCAACCAGAAAGTCACAAGGTGACAAAATACAATATTTCATCATGTATCACAAAAACAGAAGTTCTTTCTGCAAACTGTCCGCGACTAGACTTGGAGCTCTACAAATTCATAAGTTCTTCATGCAAACAGTCTGCGATCAATCTGGTGGTTTAAGTTTTGTTGCGATCAATCTGCGAACTGAACATTTAGCTGTTACTACTTTGCGTTTTTGTTTGAGCAGAGTTAATGTAACAGGGTCAACTTTTACTGATGTGAGACCTCCGACAGTTGTACTGATGTGAGATCTCTGATAGTTAAGGCTAGTTGCAAATACTTCGCGACTTGTTTCTGTGATCAGTGTTGTAAGCGGATTGTTTACGGAGTGTTCGCTCAATGTTCAAATTAAACTGTTCTTTCCGTATCAGGAATTAACTGCGATGGGTAAAAAATTATGCCTGCATGACTTTGTATTCTCCGCAAAATGAGTCAGGTCGAAATCAGCTTCGATGTAGTCCAAATTTATTTGATGACTTAAACGAGACCACCCTCTGTATAACTTACCAACATCAATTGCAAATCTTCTTGCTGTTTGAAGATTTTTGAAGGAATTTTCTGAAGGAAGACTTATACTTCTGGCATAGCTTTTGGCTGTCATTCTCGTAACTTCTGCATCAAATGCTCTAGCTTATATAGTACATCTGAATTAAAAAAAGGGATAGTCAAGGGTGCGGAATTCCTATGTCCGACTTGGGCTGTTTTGCCTGTAGGCAAGTAGATTTTTCCATCCAGTTTGCCCATGGGCAAGCGAAAAAATTATCACGAGAAAATAATATTAGCCAAGTGCCCTATTTTACCTTAACAAAGACGAATCCCAAAATTACTGACCAAAAAGGATTTAAATAACAAACATTGAATTAAACTAAAAGCACTCTAATCCTTGACAAGATTAATAAATGAATGAAACTGAAATTTTGTAGCTTTTTTAGGTTTTTCTGGCAAGTGGATAATTCAGTCCAACTTAATTAACCATGGGCAAGTGAAAAATTTGAGAATATCCACACCCCTGATACTGTATAGTTTAAACAGCACAGCAAAATGGTGCACTAATGCCACTATTCAATATTACTATTCTCATCCTGCTACCTATATAGTGCTATCAGCTGATCAATCAGTGACAGTGCAGTAAATCAGCTGCAGCTCACTCGATGCTCATGAGACAATCTAAACAGTTTCAAATGAAAATACAGAAATAAGCAATCATTAAGAAAGTGTATTTAAAATGAAAATAATCGCAAACGTTACTTGTCAGTCACAGAAACATTACAGAAAGTTTTCAGTCTTGTAGAGTTGTTTACATTTCGAATGAGCGCAAAGTGTATACAAAGTAACCCAAACATATCAAAGAGCGAAAAGATGAACAGGTGTAAAACCCAAAACACCCGTTATCTTTGACTGGTGCCGCGTGTCTCATTTTCCGACTACCGGTATATAAGTATTCTAATTATATATATAAAGCTTATCATAATCACTTTCAGAATATATAAATACCTTTGTAATAAAGTGGAATACATTTTTGAAATATAGCCGGGAAATATTACGATTTTTCATTAGAAATTATTTATCAATTAATTCCACGGACACCACGGAACTCTTAATAAAATCATTATTATGGTATATATTTTAACAATCATGGTCTTATATTAAAGATAACCCTTAGCAATTTCTGAATATATAGAAAATATGTTACGGAGGAACAGTGTTAAAATAGGTCAATTATTGATCATTCATAACTAGAATTCAGTATATTTTATCCTTTTTAGAATGTATTACACATTTGGAAGGTGGAAAGTGTGGTCTTTGAAATTAGATATCGCTAATTAAAATATATGAACAATTAAGGCATTTATTGAAAGATCCGTGAGTTCTGTTTTCACTGTTTTACACTCTATGTCTAAGTGAACACACTCACTGGAGCGTGTAAAAATAAACACAAACATGTATTGTTTGTAAGCATTAATATTGATTTCATATTTATTTCACCTATAGAGCTCTACATCAACAATATAATCAGAAATCATGAATTGTGTATGTTATAGTTAGAACATGTTAAGTAAATTTTAATGATTAAAAAGGGCAGAGCGAGCGTAGCCAAGCGAGTCATTTTAAGTCATTAAAATTTACTTAATATGTTCTAACTAGCTTAGAATATAACATTCTGCATTCTGATTGGCCGATAGAAACTAGCACCAACGCATGACGTCAAGTCTGTCAAGAGAAAAAATTTAATTTTCATTTAACCGCGAAAATGCAGCGTTTTCATTGGCTCATAATGTAGGTTATATTCTAAGACAGATAAAAGCATGGATGAAAGTTTAAAAAATTCAATTTATTATGCTTTTCATATAAATAACACATAGTGCGCTTATTTCTCAAAATACGGAATTAAATATTGCAAAACATTTATTAACGTTCATCTATGTAAAAGAAACATAATAGTTATGACGGAAAAATAATTTAAAACAATTACAAATCTAGGTGGAACATAACAGAACATCACTTTAGTATCTCTCGTTGCATGACATAGAATGATAATATGAAGAAAATGTTCATAATATACATAAATCTATAAATTGGTCAATTTGAGTTTTTTTTATTTATGTGGGACGGGGTAAATTCCTGGTTTTATTATTGTACGACAATCATATTCTCAATCTGGACAGCACAAGATTATGTAAAAAGTTCTTAAATAATTTCCAAATTAAGAAGTTTCTGGCGATTTAAAATATGAAGATAGTGACAGAAATTTAATGCATTCGAGGATCAAACCACTATTTAATGCTCAAACACTTGGGTGTCAGAACTTTGAATTTTCATGGCTTTATGGATACTGTTGTTTTCCTAATGATTTTCATTCAAAACCTTTTAAAATGATTGATTTTCATCATTTTCATATTTGGTCATCCTCATACATCAGTGGTTAGTCAAGTTAGTTTCGGACGAAGAATACTCTGGTGAATGAGAATGTATTTGGTTGATACAATGTTATTGAGCAACTGCAAGAAAATTGGTAAATTTTACATAAGTACAATTAAAGTAAATCAATAATTTGAGGAGTGTGAAGGAACTTTTGGAGGGCAGTGTACATGTACACAATCCTGGCGTCATAATCTTCCTCAAGTGTTTTTTGGCACGTCTGTTACTTTAGTTTTTCAGTAACAAACTGCAATGGACGAGTATTTCAACAGAAAAATATGTTCAAAAAAGGTGTTACAGGAAGTGCAGTTGTCATTAACAATTTAATATGTAAAGTACAGAGAATTTCTAATAGCACAATTTAACAGCGATCACTTTCCGTCCGTCCACATTTCTCTTGCGTAGACAATTGAGTGAAGTTGGCACAGCAATCGATAATCAAATATCAATAACGAATATCGAGCTAGGTTGAATACCGAGCCAACTTGGTAAGTGATATTAGCGAAAGTTAAAGCCCCATACCTCATTTGAATATCGAGCTTGGTCTTATATCGAGCCAGCTCAGCAATTCATGGGAGTGAACTATGTAGTAGGAGTTACTTCCCTTGATAAAAGGGGAGAGAATTATGTAGTGCCAGTGTGTCTTCCCTTTTTCCATGTTGGAATGTTTTCAATGGTCAACTAAATAAAGCCTTAGTTTATGAAGTGTTTAAATGGCAAGTCAAGCAATGTCATTCTTCCTGTACCGAGATTATTAGTTTACTCAATGCATTGCAATTTGTTGTAGCATTTGTGACGTAATATAGCTTGACCTTGGACTGGAATTAGAACAAATACTCACATCCGCACTCAAAATATTAAATAAGGAATTCTCTTTCTTGAGGTTTAAAGTGACAATTTTGATAGCAAGAATGTGACAATGTTGGTACTAAATATTATTTGCTTTTGCTCATGTAATTTAGTATACTTTTATGCTACAATTGTATTTTGATCAGTCACATATCTCAAATAGTACATAGTAGCAATGTACTAGCTTTTATTATCAACACTATTTTAGCAGTCAAAGAACAAATATTTCAGTTCTGAGTGCAAGTATTGCTTAAGAGCAGTTCTCTGAGAGCACCAAATTTTTTTGGCCACGCAATCTCACAGATTTTGATAAAAATGTGTTAGTTGTGTACACCGACCCCATATTTTAATTTCAAATTTTTTCCGTTTCTTGAAATTCCTCTTCGTTTCCATAGCAACCGGTCTTAAAGTTGGGGAAATGTGAAAAAACGTGAAAAAGAGACCTGTTCTCGAAATATTAATTATTTTTCCAACAATTGCTATGACAACAAATATTTCAAGTTATAATAATAAATTGAAATAAATTACCTAACAACTGATAGCAAAACAAAACAAATATATACTTTAGTATTTTTTTTAGAGCCTGTTAAACTCGAGGTTTTGAGGCAAAAAACATGATTTTGTGGTCTTTTTTAACTGCGTGTATACAATAATCGCAGCATTACTCAATATAGCCATTAATATAGGTGAATGGACATACAGTCAGTCTACAAGTATAAAGAAAAACATTTGTGGGCACTCTTAAAACAAATCTACAACTCCAGCCGGAAAATTGACAATTTTGAAAAAAAATGCTGTAATTTGTTGGTCTCTTGCCTAAATTGATGACCCGAGTGCTCTCCCTTGCGAAAACAACTCTTCAATTAAAAATGGCGGACATGTGACTGTTGGTTCATAAAGTCAAACTATTCTTTGGATTTACAGTATTAATAGGATGGCAGCAATGTGTTTTGATCAAGATTAAGACAGGAACCATCAGAGAATAACTTTTGCAGATGCTATATTGTATATTACTGTGATTTTCACTGAGAAAGGGCCATTTCTGTGACGGATTTTTTGACAGACGACTGAAAACAGTGTAGGTGTCAGAGACATAAATGAACGAACTCGTGTTTTATCTAATTGTAACGGTCCAGAGTGTTAATAAATTTTGGTTGACCATCTTAAACTACAAAATGAACATAGAAGAAGAGATACAAGGTGGGCTTTACTTGGTACAGCTGCACTGAAACTGGCATGATAGTTCAAGACATGCCTCAGTTGGAAGTTGGGATATTGCACTGCCAATGGAAGTTTTCAGGTAGATCTTTCTATTTGTCTAATAGTTTTTGTTATCATTTAAACCCCTTAAACAATAAATATCTTCCATACCATACTTGTAAGGGTTCCTGGCATGAAGTTTTATCCCATCCCCCACCAAATAATGTGGGGTCATGTATGTATTTAATTGTCCTTCCATCACAAAATGTTGTGCTGTCTGTAACTTGAAATGTAATTGCTACAGTCATTGAACTTCATTTGAATTGATCAATATTACATAGGATGTGTTGTTGTGTAGCTATACATTTCATTCGGATTTGACCAATAACATTGGCAGAGTTGTTGCCCTTGAAATTTGAAGAAAATTTTCTTATAAAAGCCATCCGCAACTTAAAAAGTAATTGTGCTATTGTCATCAAACTTCATATAAATATTTGTTTGTTTGTTTACATGTCATTCCATCATTAATTTCTTCTTATTTTAAAAATTGAACTTGTCAAAGTCAGGTTCAGTTTGAGAAAAAGAGCCGGTGGTGAATCTGAGGAGTCATTGAAATCGCTGACCGCCGGGGCTTGTGGAAAGCTCTGTTTACACGTACCCGGCTTCACTATTAATAAGCTAGTGTGTATAATATTTACTTTAAAAGTATGCTGTGCATTAAGTGTTTGCTTCATTTGTTTGCAACATTGGATCCATGAATATTATCAGGAAAACAAACATGCTTTTACCTTGCAAATACAATGTAGTTTCCTTTCTTTCAGTTTATAGTTCCCAACCTGTGTGCTGAAATATGCTGATGTGAAATACATCAAACAGATCAATCTATCTGGTAAGTGCCCTTTGTTTATGACTTTATGTTGTGTTTAAATAATTATGCAAATCATATATGCCATACTATTACTAGATCTGCATTAGTATATGAATATTATTTGAAACAAAACATCCCAGCCATAATTATTTGTTTATGATAAAAACATATTTTCCAATAATGTATGACTGCTCAAAGTGGGTGACTGTTTAATACAAGTGGCTACTGATAGAGGTTCAACTGTATACATACTAGTCTATATATTTACACTCTATCTCAATGAATGGTTTGGTTCTGTTCAAACAACTACAACACAGATAATTATTGGTCAAGTATTATGCTGAATTTATGAACACATATTGCTAAGGAGCACCAACAACCATTTGTAATGTCAGCTGCAATATTGTAAAATCACTTATGCTATGGTCTGTTTATTACTGTTCTGATGTTCTTTTCATGATTTATTGTTATTCTGTTTATTTCATCTAAACATACACCATTGCAGAGTCTGTTTACTTTCATTTTCAGAAGTTGGAACTACAAAGTACATGTATCTGTCCTGATTATGATTGAGGATACTAGACTAGCACTTGAAAATGTTCTGTGACAGAATACAGGTACATTTATATGTATAATATATAATTAATACTAAACTTAGTTTAGAATCCATGTTAGTAGTCTGCATAAAATCTGTTTCTTTCTTCAATTGGGATTTATAAATTGAAATGGACAGCATTTTTGTCAAAAGATCCATGACTAAGATTGTTATCATTCTACTTCAACAAACATTTTGAACCTTTCACTTTACTGTAACATGGTTGGTCTTCTTAGTTTTAAATTCACCTCATAAAATTATGATGTCCTATGCTTCTTTGGAACAAACTCATTGACAAACATGGGACTTCTTAATTTTAATGAGATGTATATAAGAACTAATACATGTCTAACTCAGTAACTGTGATGGCTTTAATTATGACCTCCCTGAAAAAACAATGACTTTTAATTAATCATTGTTGGAAAGGTAAGTTTGAATTGTATGTTTCAATTTATCAAGGTTTTAATTTCCTTTTATTTTTGTTTTCCAGATTAAAGGCTTCCAAATCATACACGAAAACGGATTTCCAGTTTGATATATCTTCTTGGCTTCATGGATCATGGACACTTGATCACCATTCTAGTGCATACTACATATCTATTCAAGAACTAGTGACTGAATTTTACAAGAAAAAGTTCATCCGTTATTTTACATAGTGTTTACAATTACCTTAATGAAAAGTTTATATCTGAGTGAAACTTTTAATAAGATGATTCAAACTGACTAAACTTTTTAAGCACCAGTCTCAGCTGGATTTTGATAATTTGTTTGAGAAACAGAATTGGTTCAAAACTGTCACATAATGACTATTAATAAGTTTGGTTTAAACAAAGGTTTTATTTAGACCATTTTAATGAACTATAGTACAAACAAACTGATTTAGTCCTCAACCCCTCTTTCAGCATGATTTATTAGTTGATTTCTTGTCTACAATTTAATTTTGTCTGTTAATTAATGTGCAGAGAACATTATGAATGCCTTCTATAATCACTAATCTAAATCCCTGCAGACATTGATATATGTATATTCTGTGCAATAAGCTTTTAAATATATTCATGAATTAAGGTTGAGGACCATGTTAATTTGTTCCAGCTATACCCTTATGCTCAGATGCCATATTTTACAGTTCAGTTTATACATTTACATTGTATATCCTATTAAACAACTTCACCATTGAATGACTTCCATTGACAAATAATTATACCCCTACCCAACAAAGTTTGGGAGTACAAGTGTTCAAATTTGTCCGTCTTTCTGCCGGTCGGTCCCTTTTTAGTTTCCAGATGACTGCTTAAGTTAAGAATGAGATATTTTGATGAAACTTGCTGTATTGGTAGTTTACATAAATATGCCGCTCAAGTTGGAAAGTGGGGATGGTGGGGTCAAGGTCACAGTCAAGGTCACATACTTAAAACAGAAAATCTTTTTCTAGACAATAACTTCAGTTAGGAATGAGATATTGTGATGAAACTTGCCGTATAGGCTACCGTAGCTTATGTGAATATGCTGCTCAAGTTCAAAAGTGGTGACAGTGGTTTATGTGATGATTAAGCAGCATGGTTCCAGTTGTACTTCATGAAAATGTGGTTCTGTAACAAGGCGGTGCTGTTGGGGTATAATTTGTCACCGTCTCATGTGTGGCATTGCTAATTTTGCATTTATTATTTCATGTAGGTGTACTGGATGAAATTATTCTAATAAATAAAAATTCTGTTTCTGTTGTATTTTTATATTATGACTATTTTATTTCTTTAATATACCATTTATCAGTAATACATGTAGTAGCATTAGGGTTATATAATGATAATGCATCTCCTTGAGAAGCTGAACGGATAAAGCTAAATGAATATAGCTAATGTGGACCATGGGAAAATTTTTCATCTATGAAAATGGGAATCCACTACATTTAAACCATTTGACTGCATAATTATGATCATGATAGTAATTCTGCAGCTAAAATTGCTTTTAGATAGATACAACTACACATGTTTGGCATTTTTCACAAATGGTTGCCATGGTATCTGCTGTGAATTATGTATTTGGCACTAACAGTAAACATTAGAATGATGCTTAATAAAGGCATTTATATTAGATTGTGATGAATCTCTTGTTTATTCAGTAAATTCTAACCATAAGGACATCTAGTACCTTAAAAGGAGGTAACACATATTAATTAATAGGTGCCATCTCAACATTGACCACACATAATGCACACAGTCACAATAAATTGTCACCCTAGCATTGATAATTTTTGGATTATACAAAGATAGTCCTGTAACTATTTCAGTATCCATAGCAACCACATTTTTAGTCAGCATAAAAAATATTTATGTGTACATGATATTCTTACAGACTCCTTGCCATATACCAAGTTTCATAAACCTAGCTTGGAAACTTTGCGTTATGGCAGGATCCCAGATTTTGAAGTGTTTTCACTGTTTTCGTATCCATAGCAACCAGAATTAGCAGCAAAATAAAAATCAATTAGTTGTGCATAATCTCCTTATTGGCCCTCACCTATATACCAAGTTTCATAAACCTAGCTTGGAAACTGTTCGAGTTATGTCAGGATCCAGATTTTTGACAGATTGACTGACAGAAGGTAGGGGCCTAATAAAGCGTATATATATTCTATGAAGAACTTATGAACCTAATAAAGGGTACAAATCAATAAGAATATGTAGTATTTTGCAATAAAGAAGAATAAGTAATGGTACTAGAATGTTTTCCAGCATATTTGACAACTCTGAGCCAATAAACAAACATTTTTTTGATATTTTTTCTAAATGGTTGCCATGGCAACAACTGTGAATGTCATTTTTTGCAATTAAATTGAAATTAAAATGAAAAGCTACGAACATAGAATGTTTTTATCATGGGAAAATGCATGTAAATATAACATTTAAAAAATAATAGCATCTTGCCTTAGAAAGAGGGATAATCAAGAATTTACACAGTACAGATTTTAGGTCATATTTGGTGTTTTCTTAAAAAAAAGTTTCCGGAGTGCCCAGCGATTTTATTTCATTATATGATAAACCAAGGTTAGGTCTTTCAGAAAATATGCACCACTGTGTCTAGTTTTGCTGCGTTATAAAATTATATTACTTTAAAAATCGCCGTTTTTAACATTTTTCAAAAAAATGAAATTCTGCGAAAGTGCCTACTTTTGTAACAACCATTGAATAGTATTTAGTCAATGTAAAATTTTGACTATAGTTCATTACGTTTACCTGATAATATCTTTATTCAATAATGCAGACTAACTTTTTCTGTATATATTTAGTTTTCCAGCAAGGGTAGTACAAAACTCGTGTTTTACGGAAAATTTTCTACTTCAATTAACCCGATTTTGACCAAAAACTTCAACATCCGTTACCATGGTAACCGGAAGTGTAAGGAATAAAATGAACCTCAATACTTTGTATGTGCATAGATACAACTAAGTCCTGAAAGTTTCAGGAAAATCGGTGACTATGCGTGCCGCAGCCCTTCTTTAAAATTTTGGTTTTCTCAGAGAACTGCTCTTAATATCTCACGCCCAGAATGATGTCATTAAAGTTGCATCTGGTTTGTGTAGAGCTATGATGTACGGATCAAAGTGTTGAGCTATGATGTACAGATCAAAGTGTGTAGAGCTATGATGTACAGATCAAAGTGTGTAGAGCTATGATGTACAGATCAAAGCGTGTAGAGCAATGATGTATAGATCAAAGTGTGTGTCAAATCATAGTTTATACTGGAATATAATAAGTTATAGTGCACCCATTATAATGAGAAAGGCATGGAATTTTGATGTGCTTGATTTATCATGGATGTTTTAATAAAACACAGACCATATCTGCTTACTTTAGTAATTTGTAAAATATTTGTAAACATCACTTTATCCTGGATGCACTATACTTCCGTTGTAATCCAGTAATGTTTTCAAAATAACTCATAATAATGTACATTACTTTATTTTTAACAAATTACTAGTTTGCACAAAAAACATGAAATTTACAAAAGCAATATAAATAGGACATCACTAACAACAAAACAAGGTAAACTAAAACATTACATACATTTCCCTGTAAAAACAAAACCACTGAAGAAATCACCTAAGAAGTTTTCCTGGACAGTTTCTTAACCAGTACTAACTTCCCTGTAAAAACAAACTTCATTCATTGAAAAGACAACAGATGGACAACCGAGGACGGGGCTCGGTAGTCCATTTGTTGGGATCTTATCAACATAATTTATGTCATTTTATAAACTAGAACATATGTATCACTTTAACTTCCACTGACGAAATCACCTAAACATTTTCCTGGACAGTTTCTTAACCAGTACTAATGTTTCCTGTCAAAAAACACTTCATTTATTGAAAAGACAACAGATGGTCAACCGAGGACGGGGCTCAGTTGTCCATTTGTTGGGATCTTTTCAACATAATTTATGTCATTTTATAAACAAGAACATATGAATCACTTTAACTTCCACTGAAGAAATCACCTAAACATTTTCCTGGACAGTTTCTTAACCAGTACTAATGTTTCCTGTCAAAAAACACTTCATTTATTGAAATGACAACAGATGGACAACCGAGGATGGGGCTCAGTTGTCCATTTGTTGGGATCTTTTCAACATAATTTATGTCATTTTATAAACAAGAACATATGAATCACTTTAACTTCCACTGAAGAAATCACCTAAACATTTTCCTGGACAGTTTCTTAACCAGTACTAATGTTTCCTGTCAAAAAACACTTCATTTATTGAAAAGACAACAGATGGACAACCAAGGACACGGGGCTCAGTTGTCCATTTGTTGGGATCTTTTCAACATAATTTATGTCATTTTATAAACTAGAACATATGTATCACTTTAACTTCCACTGAAGAAATCACCTAAACATTTTCCTGGACAGTTTCTTAACCAGTACTAATGTTTCCTGTCAAAAAACACTTCATTTATTGAAAAGACAACAGATGGACAACCGAGGACACGGGGCTCAGTTGTCTATTTGTTGCGATCTTTTCAACATAATTTATGTCATTTTATAAACAAGAACATATGAATCACTTTAACTTCCACTGAAGAAATCACCTAAACATTTTCCTGGACAGTTTCTTAACCAGTACTAATGTTCACTGTAAAAACTGAAAAGACAACAGATGGACAACCGAGGACAGGCCTCAGTTGTCCATTTGTTGCGATCTTTTCAACATAATTGATGTCATTTTATAAACTAGAACATATGTATCACTTTAACTTCCACTGACGAAATCGCCTAAACATTTTCCTGGACAGTTTCTTTACCAGTACTAATGTTCACTGTAAAAACTGAAAAGACAACAGATGGACAACCGAGGACGGGGCTCAGTTGTCCATTTGTTGGGATCTTTTCAACTTAATTTATGTCATTTTATAAACTAGAACATGTGTATCACTTTAACTTCCACTGACGAAATCAACTGAACATTTTCCTGGACAGTTTCTTAACCAGTACTAATGTTCCCTGTAAAAACAAGCTTCTTAAAAACTATAACAAGCAAAATTACACAACAATCAACAATATATTAAAAACATAAAAGAACAACATAAAAATTATAACAAGCAACATTACACAACAATCAACAATATATTAACAAACATAAAAGAACAACATAAAAATTATAACAAGCAACATTACACAACAATATATTAACAAACATAAAAATCATAACAAGCAACATTACACAACAATCAACAATATATTATCAAACATAAAAGAACAACATAAAAATTATAACAAGCAACATTACACAACAATCAACAATATATTAACAAACGTAAAAGAACAACATAAAAATCATAACAAGCAACATTACACAACAATCAACAATATATTAACAAACATAAAAGAACACCATAACAAACATATAGATCAAAATCAAAATTATAAAACACAACATTACACAACAATCAACAATATATTATCAAACATAAAAGAACAACATAAAAGTTATAACAAGCAACATTACACAACAATCAACAATATATTAACAAACGTAAAAGAACAACATAAAAATTATAAAACACAACATTCCACAACAATCTACAATATATTAACAAACATAAAAGAACACCATAACAAACATTGAACAACAACATTATAAAATTTCAACAATACTTAAACAAACAAACATAATCTTCATGCTGGACTGTAACTTCAATAAACAGTGAAGTTATCATGTTACAACGAGAACAGTCTTCCATCAAATCCATTCTCTTCAGGTGCGCCACAGTTACTAGTAACCAGTAACATCTATTGCTCTACCAGGGACACTCAGCATCACCAGGTAACCAGAGACAGTTTGGTACCAACCAAGTAAACTATCCAGACTAGGTGGACCTGTAATATAGCACAGTATAACAAACAATCATAACATGATCATGTAATGCTAAAATTTTGCCAAAAAATGTGAAATATTTTACACATACAGAATTTTTTAGATTATTCGTGACATTATTATTGAGTTCTTTGTAAAACTAATAAATATTTAAAATAAACTAGAACTGTCGCCATTCGGCAGACTAATATACCCCCCACGTGGCAAAAATCATTGCAACTAATTTTTTGCTTCATGCACAAAAACTGTAGGAGAAGTTGTGTCCACAAGAACAGTTCACTATATATTGTATAGTGCATAAAAGTACAAAGGGCCATAATTCTGTCAAAAATAGTCACAGCGCAAATTCTTTCCTTTATGCACATCTACATGTTGAGGTTGTTCATCTGTTAAAGTTTGAAGCAAATGCTGCAAAAACTGTTGGAGGAGTTATGTCCACAAGAATGCGTCTACAGACAGACAGACAGACTGACGGACGGACAGACAAGCTGAATCCAGTATACCCTCCCTTACAACTCGTTGTGCGGGGGAATAATGAACGTCGTTAGTTGATGGGATAAATAAGTGAATTAATAAAATTTAATGATGTTCACACTATGCTTTAGAAAACTTTGCAGCCTTAGGGAGTTCTATAGACAATCAGTATTAGGTACTTATTCTGCTATCATTATCATTTACTGAAGTAAATGTTTAAGAAGAACATAACCTGTCCCACCTAGAGATGATCCAGCACTTTACTGAGCTAGCAGGGCTGACTAGTAGCACATTAGGGAAACAGGCATGATTAAATTAAAATATATATCAACACAACAACTCACCATTTGCTGTCTCCTGTCATTGTGAAGTGTGGTACACCGGGTTGACCAGGTTTATAAGGAAACCCATCCATTACTGGGACACCAACTAGTTCCATGAATCCTTGAGGTCCTGTTTCACCTGGATAACCTGTAAAACATATGAAACATTTGAAACTATACAGTAAAACCTCAGATATAAGAGCAGAGATTATTCGAGCAACCGGCCTATTTCAAAGCAAAGCAAATTTTAAAGTCCCAGCGAATTTGCTCTTAATTATACACTAATCTATTACTCTTATTCGAGTAAAATCATAACAAGCGTCTGGTCTATTTCAAGCACAGGTGTCGGTCCATTCAACAATTTTCATTGATAATGAGTTGCTTTATCTCGAGGCAATCATCCGAACAAAATTTCACACCTCCAAAAAATGTCAAGATTTAATTTTGTTACGGCCATATTTTTCACACATCGTGATTATCACATTTTATGACAATAGGGTTACCCCTAACACTTAAATTGATTTCAGTATTCTCGATTCAATACATTAAACACGAATAGTATTTAATTAATGAGCATGATAAAAACAACCCATGCGTTTCAGAACAAGTTCAATAGACAACAATATTGGGAACTTAAACACATACACGAGAACCAGATTTATTAAATGCACCATCGTTCCTTCAAACGTACTGACTCGCATAGACTTAATTATCATAAGATAAACCGACGTACATGTAGCAACTTATTTCATTATTATTCAATATTTAGACGCCGTTCATTATAAAACTGCAAGTAAAAATCAAGTCAAGAACTTTTCCGATCCCCTATTTCATGAAAACCTACGAATGTAGGCTTACGCACAATTTCATGTTTCCGATACTGAATAAAAACAGTTTAGTAAATCAAGTCTGTGATTTAATTCTATTCTTATCAAACAACCTTGAACAATCCTGTCGACTTTGTAGAAAGTAGAAAATTAAATGTCAATTAAAGCAACATTATGCGCTGATTGGCGAATTCATATCGCTGTATAGAACTCTGACGTAACACTATTCCCATCTCTAGCAGCAATTTCTTTTATGTCACGCGCGTTTGTTTCCCAATTGTTGCGCCCATTTCAACTGGAAACCACAGGGATATAACTCAAAAAGTCAAAAATCAATGCCCTAAATAACTTTTCATAGATAATACAGTGCATGTTTTATTCAATGAGCCGTATCCCTGTGCTGGAAACTGGATCAAATTTGCATCCGGGGTTTATTTTATCATGTCATCTGATCGATTCAAAGACTGGGTTTGAAGTTGAACGAGGTGATTTTGTGTTTGGGTGTTTGTTCAAACATGTAGGATCTATGTGCACTTTGGGTAATATTATCTTTTTGCCGGTGCTAACATCTATTACAACTGTTAAATGGAGTTAGATATTTAATGTAAAAGTATTCAATATGACTTTCATAAGCAATTTGTTGAGTTCGGCAAATGTCATCACGATTCAAATTGCGTAAGACTTGACTATAAACAATGACCATATTCGTAGTTACAACCAAATACATGAATCAAACACATTTTCATTGTAACACAGTTACATTTAGTCATAACAACAATTCATCATATACAGGCTGTTAAAAAAGTTTGTTCTCAAAATTTGAATTTATACTAAATTTTATCTGAACGTTGTATGCAGTGTACAATTTTAATATCTTATAAAAATAACTTCAAAAAGCTCCAAAGATAAGAGCAATGGTAGAACTTGAATTTAACCTGGAAATTGTTTATTCTTCTGACTTCAGAAAAATCAACTATTGAAACTAAAAATTTGATAACGAATTTTTATAACACCCTGTACTTCGGATATTACTGTATATATATCCTAAGCAGCTACTATTAATATTATCTTTTGTACATTTCAACAATAAATTCCAATACTTGTACACACTGATCCAAATAAAATTTGACTAGCCAGCTTCAATCACAGAAAATGATACGGTGAATTACTGGATATAGCTTACCATAGTTTCAGCAATATTCTCTTCTTGAAGTCTGGACTGTAACTTCCATAAACAGTTAAAATTCATGGAGGTATATGGTTCACCGATGTCTTTAAGGTTAACCTGTACAATAAGATAAACAATAAACATGTACAATGTATACTATATACAGTCTAACCAGAGTATATCATCCAGTCAAGGTATGGCTGCTAAGGCACGTGACTTGTTAAATAAAAAACTAAATATACCAGATTTATATAGCACCTTTTTCATGAGAGCACACGTACAAAGGCACTTTACATTGTAGTGTTGCAGCCACAAGGGTGCAGGTGCATCCTCTACGAGTGCAGATACAGCATGATCCGACCAGAGGGACAGACTAAGAGAAAGCCCCTGAAGGGAGAGAGACATTAGATACAGGCATGTCAGGCGCTGCAGAGGTGCGCCTAGCTTTTATTTTGAATAGACAGCCTGGTTCTTTAATGTTCCCGGTGTATAGCACCGATACACAGCTTCCTGGAACTTCCAGATACTTTGCATTACCCACGGTCAGATATAGCGTTAACTATCAGAAATATTTCAGAAATGTCAAGTTCCTATGCCAGGGATTGAACCCACAACCTCTGGATTGAAAGTCCAGTGTGTTACCATTGAGCTAAAATCCGCTTATATAATTAACATAATTTACATTATTAACATTACTAGAGCTGTCGCCATTTGGCAGACTAATACAACCACGCTGGCAAAGGGCCAAAATTCTGCCAAAATTCATCGCAGTGCAAATTCCTTTCTTCATGCAAATTTATATGTTGAGATTGTTCATCTGAAAGTTTTAGCGAAATCCTGCCAAAACTGTAGGAGGAGTTGCGTCCACAAGAATGCCTCTACAGACAGACAGACGGACAAGCTGAATCCAGTATACCCCCCTTTCAACTCGTTGTGCGGGGATATAATTATATAATATTGAAAAGGGCTTATTGTATTAGTTCTTCAATATACTGCAGCTGACCCACCAAACATGTTTCTTGGTCACAATCCTATGAAGAACCCTTCCACTAGAAACCAGGATCTTCTCCGCTTGTGGAGGAATATAATTTGTTTACAATTTTACAGTGCTTTGGTAGATGGAATTATGAAACTATATTTATAGTCAAAACATCTATCCATCTATATTAACAAGTTAATATTAACCAGTTAGTGTTATTTTTGGTATATTTCAATAATCAATTCCAATGCAAGAACACAATGATTCCAGTAATTCTAGCTAGCTACCTTCAATCACACCATAATTTCAATGCTAAACTAACAAACTATATTCGCACTGCCTATTCAGACAATGGATGTAATCATCTGTGTACACATGAACGGCTACGTCACTGTCAACAGATCCTAACTGGATTATAGTTTACAGTAAACTATTTACCATGATTTCAACAATCCTATCACTTCAATAGACTCCTCCATCCTCACTTCATCATGGTACACAAGTCCCACATCATCATGGTTCAACTCAATCTTCGCCATGGAGTCCAATCAAGAGCTGAAAATGCAATAGAGACATGAATTAGAACCTGAATGATAACTGTCTGTTTTTTGGATGTTACTGGTTCGAATCCCGGCCACATCATACTACTAACTACTACGGTCCTTGGTTTGATGCCTGGTCTTGCCTGCCAGGAAAACTGGTTTGATATCCTGCCACGCCATGCCGAATAAAAATGGTTTGATTCCCGGCCTTGTCATGACAAACAAAACTATCTACAACGGTCCCTGGTTCGATCTCCTGCCTTGCCATGCTAAAGAAAACTAACTACTACGGTCCTTGGTTTGATGCCTGGTCTTGCCTGCCAGGAAAACTGGTTTGATATCCGGCCTCGCCATGCCGAATGAAAATGGTTTGATTCCCGGCCTTGTCACGACAAACAAAACTATCTACAACGGTCCCTGGTTCGATCTCCGGCCTTGCCATGCTAAAGAAAACTAACTACTACGGTCCTTGGTTTGATGCCTGGTCTTGCCTGCCAGGAAAACTGGTTTGATATCCTGCCTCGCCATGCCGAATAAAAATGGTTTGATTCCCGGCCTTGTCACGACAAACAAAACTATCTACAACGGTCCCTGGTTCGATCTCCTGCCTTGCCATGCTAAAGAAAACTAACTACTACGGTCCTTGGTTTGATGCCTGGTCTTGCCTGCCAGGAAAACTGGTTTGATATCCGGCCTCGCCATGCCGAATGAAAATGGTTTGATTCCCGGCCTTGTCACGACAAACAAAACTATCTACAACGGTCCCTGGTTCGATCTCCGGCCTTGCCATGCTAAAGAAAACTAACTACTACGGTCCTTGGTTTGATGCCTGGTCTTGCCTGCCAGGAAAACTGGTTTGATATCCTGCCTCGCCATGCCGAATAAAAATGGTTTGATTCCCGGCCTTGTCACGACAAACAAAACTATCTACAACGGTCCCTGGTTCGATCTCCGGCATTGCCATGCTAAAGAAAACTAACTACTACGGTCCTTGGTTTGATGCCTGGTCTTGCCTGCCAGGAAAACTGGTTTGATATACTGCCTCGCCATGCCGAATAAAAATGGTTTGATTCCCAGCCTTGTCATGACAAACAAAACTATCTACAACGGTCCCTGGTCCGATCTCCGGCCTTGCCATGCTAAAGAAAACTAACTACTACGGTCCTTGGTTTGATGCCTGGTCTTGCCTGCCAGGAAAACTGGTTTGATATCCTGCCTCGCCATGCCGAATAAAAATGGTTTGATTCCCGGCCTTGTCACGATAAACAAAACTATCTACAACGGTCCCTGGTTCGATCTCTGGCCTTGCCATGCTAAAGAAAACTAACTACTATGGTCCTTGGTTTGATGCCTGGTCTTGCCTGAAAATGCAATAGAGACATGAATTAGAACCTGAATGATAACTGTCTGTTTTTGGATGTTACTGGTTTGAATCCCAGGCCACATCATACTACTAACTACTACGGTCCTTGGTTTGATGCCTGGTCTTGCCTGCCAGGAAAACTGGTTTGATATCCTGCCTCGCCATGCCGAATAAAAATGGTTTGATTCCCGGTCTTGTCATGACAAACAAAACTATCTACAACGGTCCCTGGTTCGATCTCCGGCATTGCCATGCTAAAGAAAACTAACTACTACGGTCCTTGGTTTGATGCCTGGTCTTGCCTGCCAGGAAAACTGGTTTGATATCCGGCCTCGCCATGCCGAATAAAAATGGTTTGGTTCCCGGCCTTGTCACGACAAACAAAACTATCTACAACGGTCCCTGGTTCGATCTCTGGCCTTGCCATGCTAAAGAAAACTAACTACTACGGTCCTTGGTTTGATGCCTGGTCTTGCCTGCCAGGAAAACTGGTTTGATATCCTGCCTCGCCATGCCGAATAAAAATGGTTTGATTCCCAGCCTTGTCACGACAAACAAAACTATCTACAACGGTCCCTGGTTCAATCTCCGGCCTTGCCATGCTAAAGAAAACTAACTACTACAGTCCTTGGTTTGATGCCTGGTCTTGCCTGCCAGGAAAACTGGTTTGATATCCTGCCTCGCCATGCCGAATAAAAATGGTTTGATTCCCGGCCTTGTCACGACAAACAAAACTATCTACAACGGTCCCTGGTTCGATCTCTGGCCTTGCCATGCTAAAGAAAACTAACTACTATGGTCCTTGGTTTGATGCCTGGTCTTGTCTGAAAATGCAATAGAGACATGAATTAGAACCTGAATGATAACTGTCTGTTTTTGGATGTTACTGGTTCGAATCCCGGGCCACTTGATACTACTAACTAACTACTACGGTCCTTGGTTTGATGCCTGGTCTTGCCTGCCAGGAAAACTGGTTTGATATCCTGCCTCGCCATGCCGAATAAAAATGGTTTGATTCCCGGCCTTGTCATGACAAACAAAACTATCTACAACGGTCCCTGGTTCGATCTCTGGCCTTGCCATGCTAAAGAAAACTAACTACTACGGTCCTTGGTTTGATGCCTGGTCTTGCCTGCCAGGAAAACTGGTTTGATATCCTTCCTCGCCATGCCGAATAAAAATGGTTTGATTCCCGGCCTTGTCACGACAAACAAAACTATCTACAACGGTCCCTGGTTCGATCTCTGGCCTTGCCATGCTAAAGAAAACTAACTACTACGGTCCTTGGTTTGATGCCTGGTCTTGTCTGCCAGGAAAACTGGTTTGATATCCTGCCTCGCCATGCCGAATAAAAATGGTTTGATTCCCGGCCTTGTCACGACAAACAAAACTATCTACAACGGTCCCTGGTTCGATCTCTGGCCTTGCCATGCTAAAGAAAACTAACTACTACGGTCCTTGGTTTGATGCCTGGTCTTGTCTGCCAGGAAAACTGGTTTGATATCCTGCCTCGCCATGCCGAATAAAAATGGTTTGATTCCCGGCCTTGTCACGACAAACAAAACTATCTACAACGGTCCCTGGTTCGATCTCTGGCCTTGCGATGCTAAAGAAAACTTTATTATAGTGTTATTATATTATTATTATTATTATTATTATATTATATTATTATTATATTATATTATATTATTATATTATATTATATTATATTATATTATATTATATTATTATATTATATTATATTATATTATATTATATTATATTATATTATATTATTATATTATATTATATTATTATTATATTATATTAGTATATTATTATATTATTATTTTATTATATTATATGATATATGATATTATATGATATTATATTATACCGGTATTATATGATATTATATGATATTATATGATATTATATTATTATATTATTATGTTATTATTATGTGATTATTATTATATTATTATTATTATATTCCCAGCCTCACCATGTCAAAGAAAACTATCTACACCAGTCCTTGGTTTGATTCCCGGCCTTGTCACGACAAACAAAACTATCTACAACGGTCCCTGGATCGATCTCTGGCCTTGCCATGCTAAAGAAAACTAACTACTACAGTCCTTGGTTTGATGCCTGGTCTTGCCTGCCAGGAAAACTGGTTTGATATCCTGCCTCGCCATGCCGAATAAAAATGGTTTGATTCCCGGCCTTGTCACGACAAACATAACTATCTACAACGGTCCCTGTTTCGATCTCCAGCCTTGCCATGCTAAAGAAAACTAACTAGTACGGTCCTTGGTTTGATGCCTGGTCTTGCCTGCCAGGAAAACTGGTTTGATATCCGGCCTCGCCATGCCGAATAAAATTGGTTTGATTCCCGGCCTTGTCACGACAAAGAAAACTATCTACAAACAATTAATGAAAAAAAAAGCAATAACTCCCCTTAAAATGGATCCGAAATCTTCACCATGTACGTCAATCTCCATCTTAGCCCTCCATCTCAGTCCTGGTCATGGAGTCCAATCATGAGCTGTAAATGCAATAGACATGAATTAGAACCTGAATGATAACCGTCTATTTTTGGATGTTAATGTTAAATAATGCCCTTCATTTTGCCTAACACACGACCAGATCCACCACTGGGTCCAGCGGTTGAATGAAGGATACCCTCCAAGTAGACCAAATGCAAGCTATTTATGGTTGTATTCCGGAAATAATTGTAATAAGAGGTGGAAAAAACTTTTTTGAAAAACCCTTAAAATTGATCCTACAGATTTATGCTGATGATATGCTTTACTTAAGGAAAACAATAATTTTCAACTTCAATTTGGTCAACATATCCACTATGGATTTTCTCATAAGATGTGCCTTGAGATTCCAAAGATGTATGAGTTCTAATTCTAAGCCAGCGAAATGTGCAAATATTGCCTACAAGTCTAAACCCACATGGTCGACTAGTTGCCATTTTGAAGTAAAAATAATGTCATACACTACTACACATCAAAAATACCAACTAATGAAATGTCATAGATATCAACCGCAATACACAATTTAATAAATCCAGACTGGCTGCCAGTCAACAATCTCGAATTTCTATAATAACAAGAAGCAGTCACAGACAGTCATATCCCCGCCAAAAGGAAAATAATAGTACATGTACCAAAGATTATTGAGTACAAAAAAATATTTTTATACCATAAGTTATGTGCAAGTTTGGTTTCAATCCCAAGAGAAATGTTTGAAATATTCACAAAATATATTTTACCATATCCAAATTTATTACATACAAATTAAACATAGACAACAAGAAGCAGACATTACATAAAAACAGATTAACGTTGACCTTGATCCAACCAGTCCCACCTTCTATCCCAAATGTTGTCTTCACAAAAGCTACTACCTACATAAAATTCATCATGATATTGCATTCCTTACTAAAGTTATTGAGCAAAAACAATTTATCTATTTTAAGTAACCTCCATCAGCCCCCTGTCAATTGCAAGTGATGTGTACATATAAGCTATACTCAATTTTTATTAGTAACTGTGACCTTGACCACCACTTTCAATCCCAAGTGTAGTCTTTTCACACAAGCTACCTACAAAGCTAGCAAGTTTCAGCATCTTATCTCAATCCTCACAAAAAAATGATGTCCACAGATCCCACATCCCATCGCATGTGCCGTCTGCACAAAAACTACCAACAAAGCAAGTTTCATTGTGATATCTCATCCCAAACTTAAGTTATCCATCGGAAACAAACAAGAGCCATCAGACCCAGGTGATGCTCCCCATGGGGTGTTTGTCACAGAAAAAATGTTCAAAAAATATTTAAAGAGAGTTATTGTTCTTTGCCACAACTAACCATAACTTAGTGAGATTTATTTAACTATTAATTTCAAATTGATATATCCAAAATTGTTATTGCCCGGACTAGAGTTAAGTGTAAAAAATTACTACGGGTGAAAGTGTTATGGTTCTTGAGCACTGCACATCCCCTAAATGAGATCGTATGATTTACCTACGAAATTTCAAATTCATATTACTAACACTGTTGGAGTAATGACCCAGACAAGAATTTAGTATATAGTTATAGTGCAAATCTTCCAAGGGGCAAAACTGTGTGAATAATCGATCAGATGAAAACTGTTTGTGTTGGAGTACAGACAAACTGCTGGACACTGCCACCAGCCGGCCACCCGTCAAGGGTGTTCTCATAATATGTCGTATAAAAATGGTCAATTAAAAAAATCCTGACAATATGTGCTGGGGGGACATCATAGCAGTTATTCTGTAAAAGTTTTGTCAAAATCCCTCAGAAATGTAGGAGGATTTGCACACAGAGGTTGGGACAGCCAGACAGACCGAATGAAGCCTACCATTGCCATATCACCTCGCCTTTGGCGGGGGATAAAAAATGTCAAACATGATGGTCAACAATATAATTATAATTTCATGAAAATAGGACCATATTGCAATATTACCTGGTAGTCCATTGAGGCAGTCATTGTACAACAGGAACATGGGGACAAGGTTCTTCTGGTTGACCATTTCAACTCCAAATTCAAGCCAAGGAGCTAGGTCAGATTTGTCACCTGAAAACATTCAATTTAACTTGATAAGCTTACATATTCATTGTAACATTTCACACAAAGAAGTCAATATTCCTGATGTATTCCAACTGATGAAGAAAACCTTGCACAATTATTAAAATATCATTGTAGTCTTCTGCTAAATTGAGTCAATGTCCTCATTTACTAAGTAACCAATAAGCCTGCTCCAGCAGAATAAATAGCCTTGTTTCTAAAATATTTTGGTGAAATACACAAATCAAACAAAACTCAAACAACATTCTAACAAGAGCCGTCAGAGACGGGTGATGCTCTCAGTCGGGTGTTTGTCACAGAAAAAATGCTATAAAAATGTATGTAAGAGTTATTGTTCCTTGCCACTGCACTATAACTTAATGAGATTGAATTTTTAAATTGATATATCCAAAACTATTTTGAGTTATGGCCAGGGCAAGAATAATGAAAAATTACAAAGGGGAACAACTCCAAAAAGGGAATAAAGAGTTATGGTTCTTTGGCACAGAACACCCTCTCAACGAGATCTATTCAGCTACGAAGTTTCAAATTGATGTCTCTTATACTGTTTGAGTTATGGCCCGGACAAGAATTAAGTGTGAATAACTCCAAAAACATGCATAAAACAGTTATGGTTCTTGAGCACAGCACATCCTCTCAATGAGACCTTATGATTCGCCTATGAAATTTCAAATTGATATCTCTAATACTGTTTAAGTAATGACACAGACAAGAATTTAGTATATACAGTAGAACTTCGATGCCTCGAGCTACCTTCGGACCGGGGAAATAGTTCGAGCCATCTACCTGTTCGAGGCATCTATGGTAATCTGGAATATGCAACCTTGGGTATACATTCGAACTGATATATGTTCATGAACACGTAGAACTTGTGTGTGTATACTGTATAATTTATGTGTATAACTAAAATAGGTGTCTTATAATTTTGTAATATTATTTAAAACAATAATGAAACAATAGTTTGACAAAATTGACATGAAATCTGATTTATCTCCGACAAGCTCTTCGAGTGTTCACATGTGTTACAGGTTTCTTGTTAAATAGCGTATTTATATACGAGTATAAAGCAGCGAGCCACGGAATATTCTTATTTCCTGGGTCAAGTTCGACTACAAGTAAATAAATGGAACTGTAACAGAAACGTTTGACTATCTTTGAAAAATGATTATTTTATTTCAATTTATTGTTGTTCCTGAATTTGTTTAACAAAAAATAATTCAGTTACACTTTTCTATTAACTATTTAATGGCTGTATAAGTGTTAAAACCTCGTTATTCAATGCAGTTGAACACAAAAAATTGTTTGGTACAGTTATTATCACAACTTGTTGCCGACTACCCGCGGTCGAACAATGGAATTCAGCAGTCAATGAAATGTGCGAAAAACTTATATTGTTCAACTCATCTAAGGGTTAATCATAGCAAGGGACCGCGCAATCAGTTCGAGTGTTCGACCTAGATATTGTTCGAGTCATCTACTGTTTACTGTATGTATAAAGAAGGGATTTTGCTGGGACTGAAGAACCATTTCGAGGCATCTAGGGTGTTCGAGGCAAGTACTGTTTGAGGCATCAAAGTTCTACTGTAGATATAGTGCAAATCTTCCATCTGTGTGAATAATCAGCGAACCAGAATGTGCCGACAATATTGGTTGTGAAGCTATCCATGAAGTTTTATTTAAATCTGAGTAGTGGTTCTTAAGAAATAGCCTGGACAAGAATTAGTATATAGTTAAAGTATAAATCTTCCAAGGGGCAAAACTGTGTGAATAATCAGCGAATCGGAAAGTGCTGACGATAAGCGCATCTCCATTTGGTAGTGAAGCTATCCATGAAGTTTTATTAAAATCTGAGCAGAGGTTTTTGAGAAATAGCCTGGACAAGAAGTGGGACGGACGGATGCACACACGGACGGATGGACGGACACTTCGGCAAATATATGCTCCCTCCCAATTTCTTCGGGAGCATAAAAAATGATGCTTAAAACAGCTCCAACATGGGAATTACATTTTAAATTTACCTGGCGAACCTTCTTCATCAGGCTGTCCACAAAAAAACCAGGTAGACAATCAGGACAAAACGAACAGTCGTCCATCAAATCCATCTTCTTCAGGTGCATCACAGTTACAAGTAACTAGTAGCATCTATAGCTCTACCAGGGACAGTTTGATACCAACCAAGTAAACTATCCAGACTAGGTGGACCTGTAATATATTAACACACAATCATAACATAAATAAAATAAATAAATATACCAGATTTATATAGCGCCCTTTTCATGCGAATGCACGTTCAAAGGCACTTTAATTGTACACATAATTGTGTTGCAGCCAGAAGGGCGCAGGTGCATCCTCTACCAGTGCAGATACAGCATGATCTGACCAGAGGGACAGACTGAGAGAAAGCCCCTGAAGGGAGAGAGAGACATTAGATACAGGCATGTCCAGCGCTGCAGAAGTGCGCCTAGCTCTTATTTCGAATAGACAGCCTGGTTCTTTAATGTACACTGTAAATAGCACCGATACACAGCTTCCTGGCACTTCTAGATATTTTGCGGATGACACGGCCAGATATAGCGGGAAATATTATAAATATTTCAGAAATGTCAAGTTCCAATGCCAGGGATTGAACCCACGACCTCTGGATTGACAGCCCAGCATGTTACCACTGAGCTAAATCCTCTTATGATCAGGACCATGATTTGCTACAATTTTGACCAAAAAACCCATATACAGTCATTATTATTTTGTTCATTTAAAAAAATCAATATTTAAATCAATTAAATATTTGCTGTGGAGAGTTAGGCATGTATTATAATAAAACATATAAATGTTAACACTAAACTATGGAAACCTTTGCAGCCTAGAACTGTAGATCCAACCAGTACTAGGCAGTTATGTTGCTATCATTGTCATTTACTGAAGTCAATGTCTAAGTAGAACATAACCTGTCTAGTCTGGTGATAATCCAGCTCTCTACCAACTGAGCTAGCAGGGGCTAGCTATTATGACTTTAGAGAAACAGGCATGATTAAACGATAAAAACGGACACAACGACTCACCATTTTCTCTTCTGTCTCCTCTCATTGTGAAGTGTAGAGCACAGGGTTGACCAGGTTGATCAGGAAACGTATCCATAACTGGGACAACAACTAGTTCCATGAATCCTTGAGGTCTTTTTCACCTGGATAACCTGTAAAACATATGAAATCAAATATAATGTATATCTATCTGTATATCTATACTAAGAAGCTACTATTTGTATCATCACACTGATCCCTGTATAACTTGATGTAGGGTTCCTACTGAGGCAGAATGCCCAATCCTGAAATTGAGTAAATTCAGGTTATGAAATTTGAAATGACTATTACTTTCAATTCTTTTATTTTTTTATCAAATAACTTATTTTTTTGGATAAAAGTTCATTCTCTTTAGTGCAGCAAATCTGGATTTTCAGGTTTGTAGAGCCTCTGTTGACTAGCTAGCTTCAAAATCACAAAATAATAGGGTGAATTACAGGATATAGCTTACCATAGTTTAAGCAACATACTCTTCATAAAGCCTGGACTGTAACTTCCATAAACAGTGAAGATTCATGGAGGTATATGGTTCACCGATGTCTTTAAGGTTAACCTGTAAATAAGATAAACAATGTATTCTGACAACGAAAAGTTTACTAGTCAGTAGGAATTTATTTTCTATTTTGATTTTATCTAACAGTTGAACATAATAAAAATCACTTTACAATAAAAAACTTAAATGGTGACCACAAAAAAACATTTTGTCTCAAATTAAAATATCGATTGGACTTAGCACAAAAGCAATACACAGTCAGCTCTGGGCTATGGAATTAAGTCCTCACGAATGCCAATAGAGACCGACAGTATATAGCTTACCATGATTTCAACAGCCCTGTAACTTCTTTAAACATGTTCAATATACTGTCTTCAAGCCTTCCTTATTCTTCTTGTTTCTAAGCAGACTTGTTACTTCCATATACTGTCTTTTAACATGGATCATCCCCTTGTCCAATCAAGAGCTGTACTAACGTCTTCATTATAAAACCAAGATTTCAAAATTGTATCAGTACTCATGCCTCATATATACATCCCGTCAATGCAATAGAGTCATTAAATAGTATCTGATACCCATCCGTTTTTGGATGTTAAAGACCCAAATGCCAGCAAGCTATATAGAAAGGATTCCGGGAAATGAAAATGTGCACTTGTCTCTCTGCATGGCTTCTCAAAACCTGAAAACAAAAAGACCTACATAAACACTTCCTGTTCCATAATTAAACAAGAATCAAGCAATCTTACCATGGTCACTGATTAACTGCTGGAATATCTACAGTATCATATGAAGTTGACAGAACAACTAATAGAATCTACAACAGTATCATAATATTATGGAACACAACAGTTTTAGAGTTTGATATTTTAATAGCAATCAAATAAAGATAATTTTGTTGGTAGCCATCTTGAAAACTTGTGAATTGTGTTCTGCTGAGCTTTATTTGCAAACAGTAACTGGTAACAATTTGTTTACGCACTTCGATTTAACACCACTTAATTACATTTGCAAACTGTGAAATATGAATTGTTAACAAACAATGGTTCGAAACAAGTATTTTCACAGTCAATTAACAACTTTTCAATTTCATTTGCGTCGACACGATGTTGAAACAATGACTGTAAGGTGCAAAAATATCACTTGTGCCACAAAAATGTTGTTGACAAAAGCAAAATGTCGACACAGGCATGTCGACTTAACCATCATATTTAAGATAGCATATAGAGAAACCCTAATCCAGGATTTGAAAGTACCGGTATGTCGACATAACCGAAGTATCGATCCAACCGATGTCGACACAACGAGTTTCAACTGTACATACATATAAAGACAAAAGAAGGAAATATGAGAGAAACATACAGGGTGTTTTACTTGATACACATCATTGGGAACACTGGTGTTGGAAGTATATGCACCTGTTCCTCTTCTTGCCCCTGCAGAGGCCCCTCCTGTAGCCCATTCTGTGGCCCATCCAACAGCACCATCTATTGCTATGTCTTCAGTAGATCCATCAGGACAACCTCTATGCATCGTCCTTTTTTCAGCCTTTCCAAATACAGCAAACGCCGAAATAAGAGCGTCTTGTATATCCAGTACAGGCTCATCTCTGCACACAGTTAAGGCAAATTATAACAAGAAAAACATTAATCAAAAAAACTAATAAATTAATTCCTGCTCAAAACTGCAAGTTGACTTTGATAGGGAAGATGGATTTTTAGACCCAATAAGTTAACTCTTAGATTTGTAACCAAGTGTCCAGGTTTTGGTTGGTCACATCCATCAATGAAAATTTGACTACAATGTAATTTTCTCCAACATCAGGAGAAGTTGTTGTTTTATTGTGCAAGTAAAGTACTGGTTAGGATGCAGTTTGAGAAAACTGGTTAGGTGAATTTGCTGCTGTCTATGATAAATGGGCAGTCATATATTTTTATAACTGCAACATTTGCTTAGAAACAGCATCAAACCAAAAAACAAGCAAACATACATTATACATATCGTCGCTGTTCTTCGAAAACCTCGTATACACGTTTTGGCTCAAAAACGATTATACGCACATCGGAAAGCCCATTCAGTGACAAGTCTTCTGCGAAAATGCCGGATAAGATAGTCTAAAAATAACCCCTCAAACGAGAAAGTTAGTACTTGTGCGAAAATTCTTGATTTTTTTCATGGGGCCACATTTTTGTCTGCGAAAATCTCGAATAAATTGTTTTGTTGTTTTTTGGTTGCGCTTACGTCAAATATGCAAAACAATTAACCTGTAATGGTATATTACAACGGATAAGTAGAAACACTTTAATATTTTAACGTTGAACAATATAAATATCTATAAATGGCTAATTTAAATTATACGAGGATTTAGAAAACGCAATTACGTAATGCGAAAAAACTGAATTATGCTGCGAAAAAGTCGAATAACGGTAAATGGAACAAATTTGACAAAAAATAAGAACGAAAAGCTCGTATAATCGAGTAAAAGTTAAAGTATGGATTTTCTTTTGCTCAGCCGACACGTCCATTTACGTGCATTCAAAGTGGAGTTACAAACGCTATGTTCGTGTCAAAGAATTAAATAAATTTTCACTGTTAGTAAAAAGTTATTCAGTTTTTTTCGTCTCCTGAAAAGAAGCCAAAATTGATATACGAGGTTTTCGAAGAACAGCGACGATATACCAAGTTCACAGGTGGCGGACAAAATATTCTCTTATAAAGCATTCAACTTGAAAAAAGGATACACTTCACACTTGGCTTGTATTAAGATCTCCAGATCACCTTGAAAACTGTGCAAACTCTCATAGTCTGCTAGGAATCCAGATTTAAAGCTGTGCAAACTCTCATAGTCTGCTAGGAATCCAGATTTAAAGCTGTGCAAACTCTCATAGTCTGCTAGGAATCCAGATTGAAAACTGTGCAAACTCTCATAGTCTGCTAGGAATCCAGATTTAAAGCTGTGCAAACTCTCATAGTCTGCTAGGAATCCAGATTTAAAGCTGTGCAAACTCTCATAGTCCGCTAGGAATCCAGATTGAAAACTGTGCAAACTCTCATAGTCTGCTAGGAATCCAGATTTAAAGCTGTGCAAACTCTCATAGTCTGCGAGGAATCCAGATTGAAAACTGTGCAAACTCTCATAGTCTGCTAGGAATCCAGATTTAAAGCTGTGCAAACACTCGTAGTCTGCGAGGAATCCAGATTGAAAACTGTGCAAACTCTCATAGTCTGCTAGGAATCCAGATTTAAAGCTGTGCAACTCTCATAGCCTGTTAGGAATCCAGATTGAAAACTGTGCAAACCCTCATAGTCTGCTAGGAATCCAGATTGAAAACTGTGCAAACCCTCATAGTCTGATAGGAATCCAGATTTAAAGCTGTGCAAACCCTCATAGTCTGCTAGGAATCCAGATTGAAAACTGTGCAAACCCTCATAGTCTGCTAGGAATCCAGATTGAAAACTGTGCAAACTCTCATAGTCTGCTAGGAATCCAGATTTAAAGCTGTGCAAACTCTCATAGCCTGTTAGGAATCCAGATTGAAAACTGTGCAAACCCTCATAGTCTGCTAGGAATCCAGATTGAAAATTGTGCAAACCCTCATAGTCTGCTAGGAATCCAGATTGAAAACTGTGCAAACTCTCATAGTCTGCTAGGAATCCAGATTGAAAACTGTGCAAACTCTCGTAGTCTGTTAGGAATCCAGATTGAAAACTGTGCAAACCCTCATAGTCTGCTAGGAATCCAGATTTAAGCTGTGCAAACTCTCATAGTCTGCTAGGAATCCAGATTGAAAACTGTGCAAACTCTCATAGTCTGTTAGGAATCCAGATTGAAAACTGTGCAAACCCTCATAGTCTGCTAGGAATCCAGATTGAAAACTGTGCAAACTCTCATAGTCTGCTAGGAATCCAGATTGAAAACTGTGCAAACTCTCATAGTCTGCTAGGAATCCAGATTTGAAGCTGTGCAAACTCTCATAGTCTGCTAGGAATCCAGATTGAAAACTGTGCAAACTCTCATAGTCTGTTAGGAATCCAGATTTAAAGCTGTGCAAACTCTCATAGTCTGTTAGGAATCCAGATTTAAAGCTGTGCAAACTCTCATAGCCTGTTAGGAATCCAGATTGAAAACTGTGCAAACTCTCATAGTCTGCGAGGAATCCAGATGTAAAGCTGTGCAAACTCTCGTCATCTGCTAGAAACCTGCATAGAAGACACATAATCAACAATAAATAGAAGATCTCATGAGGTGAAATATGGATTTTATAATCTCACCAAGGGCAGATAACTCTTCAAAAAATTATCCTACCAGACTCATAGAAAACTGTTTAACAATAGGACAGTGAATGTGAATATTTAAAGTGCAAAATAAACCTATATAAACTAAGGGAGATAACATGTCTGTGCAAGCTTTCATATATACTGGGACCAAAAATTTGGTCTGAAGTTCAGAGAAACAATGATAAAATACAAAAAGACACATATCAAAAATAGATGCAAGTCTGTGTACAGAGAACTGGACCTGGGATTACAACCAATACTTACACTCAGCACTCTGCACTCAAATTTTGAAATTCACTCTTTTGAGGTTAATATGGACATTTTTTGAGAGTAAGAAGATGTTATTATGTTAAAAAGGTACTAAATATTAGTTTTGGCTTACTTCATCGTATTTGTGAGCTATAATTGTAATTTATCAGTCTGAGTGCTGAGTGAGGCAGGTAACAGTCTATCGTGTTGTTATTGAAATGGGATGTAATACAGTATGCATGACATAGAGTAAGACAATATTCAAATGTGCTTTCCTTGTTTATATAACTGATTTCTAATTTTTATAATATAGATCTGTACATTTTTTGTAGAACATCATAATCCGGCAATTCAACTTTACAAGGTAGGAGGCTCAAGTTAATATCTCCACACTATACATTTTGATCATTTTATTCAGATCAGATTAATATATCTGCACTATACATTTTGATCATTTTATTCTAAGACCTAAATATTACCGAAAACTAATTTCATGACTTTATCTAAATGAAGTTGTTTTAATTAATGCAGTTGGCATGCTTGAAGGGCCTATAATTAGACGGTTCGCGCGGAACAACATGAATTTTGCAGTTTAAGTGCTGAACACACAATATTGAATTTACCAGCATTGCGCGCTTTAATTCAATGTTTGCTAGAATCTCAGGCAATTGCATGATTGTATTATGGCAGGCCTGTAATTAAAGGTTACTATACCTTAGAATCCTTGTATGTAGCAACTTGAATACAGGACACAAACACCAGCCTGTGAACCTCATTATGATGATCTCTGGCTTTGATTGGAAAATCCTGGAGTATGTGACAAGTACAAGTCAAGGAATCGTACAAGGGTATCATCAAACATAACCTGTAGTAATAGAAGTAATAGTAAATTAGAAAACACACAGACATAATATAATTTTAAGAAAAGATGTTGAATATGTTACTTTTTACTAATATAAGTTTCTTAAAATTGCCAAGAACTATTGAATGGCCACACCATGTACATAGCAATTACATTCCATTTAGTACTAGAAAGCATGTATTTATGGTACAACTACAAGCATTAGAAATACGGATTAGTCATACTTTTGTTATGATTATTATTAAGATAACAAATTCCAATACAATTGTTTGAATCGTTGCAAACTTATAAATGGTCAATTTATCATAACTCATATGAACGACAGTAACATTTCATGGTGCGGCCAACAAACAACAAATCTGCTCGGATTGAAGCATTTAGTGACATGACACCATTATGTCAATGACATAAGCTGCAAGTAATTTAACTAAAATTCAGACAAACTTTTGTTGATTTTTTAGATTATCAGCCAAGTATCATCTTGTTTCGATACTCAATCATTGTTATCACATAGAGGATATTTGTGTTTTTCGGTGTAAGATCGGTTGTTATTTCACCGAGTGAGCAGCTGAAGTAAGTTGCTTAGTGAAAATATAAGTCAGCTGCTCACGAGGTGAAATAACTACCGATCTTACACCGAAAAACACAAATATTCTATTTATTTGATGCTTTTTTTTTGAAAATCTAAACCAATTAGTAAATAATTGAATTTTATTGACCCGTATGGTGCCTCAGCATGATGGCGTGACGTCATTTTAAAGCGCGCACTGACGTTCGATTAAGTAGGTCTTTAATAAGCAGTTGATTTCCGACGTTAATGTACACTTTATAAGGTTACTTTGACTGTAGTGTAAGTTATCATAGATGTTTTTATTAAGTGTATGACTGATGGAAGAAAACGTATTTTTTCATTTTGTATACATACGCTATCTAGATCTTCTAATACAGCATCCGCTAAAAGTGGCTAGCCGTCAACATTTTGAGTAATGAACTAATTAGTGTTTTTATTTGAAATTGATCCTGTATTAAGTATTATTTTAAACATTAGCTGCATATTTATATCACTATCAATGCTATACAACATTATTATTCGTCTGCATTGCTTCAAAGTTGGGGATTTTGTAAACTATCCACTGAGAGTTCAAGGCAGACAGTGTCATTTCGATTACAGACATCAATAGGTATAAACCAAATTGGGGCGCTCGTACGGGGATTTTAAAGTAGTCCGTTTGAGTGAAATTATCGCCAGTGAAATTATCGCCAGTGAAATTATCGGATTTTAATTCACTGATATTCCGCGGTAAACCACTCATAAGCATTAAATAAAATACAATATCCTTATAGCAAATACCACAGTTTATCGCCCTAACTCTACTTAAAATATCTGGGGTAGGACCAGTATTACAATGTTGTGAGTGTTAAATGAACAATTAAGTAAATAGGTTATCTACCTGACACCCAACCTTGTCATGAGGAACACACAGTGACCAGTGAGCTGGTAAATCATCTTCTATAAACTCTACTCCTTCCATCAAAGCCTCACAATGACCATCACAAACATCTACCGACAGTGCTTGAACAAGCTGAACCTGCAAGGAAACATGCAATATCTTTAAAATGTGTTAATGCAGTCAAAATGTTTAAGTATCAACATAATTTTGCAACCAATTGACTTTTGTCAGTGCTTGAAATTTGAAGTTTTGCAAATTTGGATAGCTAAGACATGATTAATAGGTTTACAGAAGGCAGACATACATGTAAACTATACTATAATGTAAACTATAATGAACAAGCCTGCAAGTTCCTTGAATATCTTTAAATCAATGTTAAATTCCGAGAAGTGGAATGGAAATTCTTTCCATCTTGCTATTACTGCACACTCTTGAAGAAATATTAAGACAAAATGTATTAATTGTGAGAATTAACGAAGAGACCACTACAATATATTAGAGGGGCCAGGATAGTGTAATTGTAATGCTAATGTGACGGCCCTACATCCAGGTATAAGTTTGGTATGATGCACATGAACAATATCTTATTCATCTTCAAACTTAACAAAAGACATAACCACCGCATATAAACCAAATTATGTACGACTTATTAGTAAACTATACAATTCAACTTGTATGACTTACTGTGATTGAAACATCGGTGATTTCCTATCACTGTACGACTTATTGCAACTCTATAATTCAATGTGTACTATTGCAATAACCGGAAGTTGACTCGTTCATTCAGGTTAGGAACCACCAAATAGATTTGTTTTTTAGTGCAATGTAAAGTGACAATGGCAAGCCTCAACTTTCAACACATTTTAGTCTAGATGGCAACCGGGCACACATATACAATCTTAAAAAAGTATATTTAAGCTTCAAAATTTAACCTTCGAACACCCTAGATGCCTCAAACTATTCCTGGTCCGAAGGTAGTTTGAGGCATCGAAGTTCGACTGTAAATGTTAACACTAAACTATGGAAACCTTTGTAGCCTAGAACTGTAGATCCAACCAGTACTAGGTAGTTATGTTGCTATCATTGTCATTTACTGAAGTCAATGTCTAAGTAGAACATAACCTGTCTAGTCTGGTGATAATCCAGCTCTCTACCAACACTGAGCTAGCAGGGGCTAGCTATTAGCATATTAGAGAAACAGGCATGATTAAACAATATAAACGGACACAACAACTCACCATTTTCTCTTCTGTCTCCTCTCATTGTAAAGTGTAGAGCACGGGATTGACCAGGTTGATCAGGAAACGTATCCATAACTGGGACAACAACTAGTTCCATGAATCCTTGAGGTCCTCTTTCACCTGGATAACCTGTAAAACATATGAAGCATTTGAAACCAAATATAATGTATATCTATACTAAGAAGCTACTATTTATATAAATTTAATTTAATATATACATTTGTATAATTTATTTCCAATGAAATAGGATTTGGCAACAGGCTTGGCCTATATTAGCCCTCTCCTTACATGGTACATATTACACAATTTATAAATAGTTTACAAATATATATATAGAATGAGTTCAATACATTTACAATTAAATGAAAACAGAAAAACGAAAGACAAATAACATTTTGTAAATAGAAAAGTCGAAATGCAACAGGTTGTGAGATAGTGTAAAAGAATAGAGGGATTGAGAGAGAGAAAGGGGACAGAGGCGATGTAAGGTTGATTGTTACTAAACTCATCTATGTCAAGATCAAATTGCTACAATCAACTATATTCGTATAGTTTAGATATTATTAATTCTAGCATGTTGTAAAAAGTAAATTGATAAGTTTAGTATTTATATGGTAGACAAATAGAAAACGATATTGATGCAGTTGTTGTCACTCAGAATCGTCTGGTTTGTTTTATAAAAGTTGCTACAGTATCATTTAATAATATATTTTCATCATGTCCTATACGATCACTTCCACATAAGGGTAGTTCAAGATTCACCTCCCCTATTCTGGGTATGTTCTGTAGAGTATTGAATAATATACGACTATCGTTTGTATAAGAATTACAGTTAAAGAAGAAGTGTATATTGTCCTCGCATGAGTGCATGTAATTCAGACAGCTCACATCATTGATTAAGAAATGGTCATATCGGTGTTTGTTTAGATTACTTGCTTTATTTCTTAATTGACAGAATATGATATTTTCGACCCTATTACCTAAGTTGAAATAAGTTGGGGGATGTGAGATATTTTGGTATGTTTTATAGTTATGTTTGAATTGTTCTAATGTATTAGACATTTTGACATTGGACGGAACATTGTTCCATAATCTGATAGAGCTTGGAAGGAAACTGTTAAAGTAAGTAGTCTTTCGACAGTATGGTATACGAAGATTTTGTTCAAGTGAGCGAAGATTGTAGTTGTTTTGTTCTGGGATGTTAGGAACGAATAGATCTTCCATATTTTGTAAACTTAATCCATTTAATGTTTTAAAAACAAGATTCATATTTTGTTTTTCGCGTTTCGAGACCTAATTCTTTATATAAACAGGCGCGAGATGAGTTTTGACAGAGTCCAGTTATTATACGGGCCGCTTCTATCTGGACGCTTATACTATTTATATCATCACACTGATCCCTGTATAACTTGACTTAGGGGTCCTACTGAGGCAGAATGCCCAATCCTGAAATTGTTAAAATTCAGGTAATGAAATGTGAAATGACCATTTCTTTCAATTCTTTGATTTTTTTATCAAATAACTTATTTTTTGGATAAAAGTTCATTCTCTTTAGAGCAGCAAATCCGGATTTTCAGGTTTGTAGAACCCCTTTTGACTAGCTAGCTTCAAAATCACAAAATATTAGGGGGAATTACAGGATATAGCTTACCATAGTTTAAACAACATACTCTCCTTAAAGCCTGGACTGTAACTTCCATAAACAGTTAAGATTCATGGAGGTATATGGTTCACCGATGTCTTTAAGGTTAACCTGTAAAATAAGTTCAACAATATACAGGGTGTTAAAAAAGTTTGTTCTCAAAATTTTAATTCATATAAAGTTTTATTTTAGCTATGTTCTCAGTAGACAATGTTAATGTCTTACTCTAATGGCTTCATTATATGCCAGTGAGATTAAAAACAATGGTAAAATTGTCTGGAGTTCGACCTGGAAAATTTACAGTCTTCTGAGGTTAATAAAATAAAATATTGAAACTCAAACATTGAGAACAAACTTTTTAACACCCTGTACAAGTATTCTGACAACGAAGTTTACTAGTCAGTAGGAATTTATTTTCTATTTTGATTTTATCTAACAGCTGAACATAATACAAATCACTTTACAATAAAAAACTTGAATGGTAACCACAAACAAGACTGCGTTCAATAAACGCTTATGCCCCCTGTGGAAGCCTTGTCCATAAATAAGTCTAAGTCCAAAATTAGGCCAAGGTGAAGGTCAAAATGGCGTTAGGTGATACTGGCGTGTGGAGAGTGTTCATACACAACATCCATGCAAGTATGAAAGCTTTGTAGCAAGCCATATTAATGCTAGAAGAAACGGTCAATTTGGGTTAACCAGGATGGACGGACGAACAGACGAACGGACGGAAGGACAGACGGACAAACGGACAAACGGACGGACAGGTGAATCACTATATGCCTCCCCATCTATCGATAGGGGGGCATAAAAAACATTTTGTCTCAAATTAAAATATCTATTGGACTTAGCACAAAAGCAATGCACAGTCAGCTCTGGGCTATGGAATTAAGTCATCACGAAAGCAAATAGAGACTGACGGTATATAGCTTACCATGATTTCAACAGCCCTGTAACTTCTTTAAACATGTTCATTATACTGTCTTCAAGCCTTCCTTATTCTTCTTGTTTCTAAGCATGACTTGTTACTTCCATATACTGTCTTTTAACATAGATCACCCCCTTGTCCAATCAAGAGCTGTACTAACATCTTCATTATATAACCGTATGAAGCATTGACAATTATTCCTAACCCGCAAGTACAGGTGCTAGATTCAACAGACTGAAATCCTATACAATGAAAAAGAGATTTAAAAATTGTATCAGTACTCATGCCTCTTATTTACATCCCGTCAATGCAATAGGAGTCATTAAATAGTATCAGATACCCATCCGTTTTTGGATGTTAATAATAAAGATGATAAGATGCCCAGCTTGCCAAACTTTTCCCTGACTTTTGCGTTAGACACACCACCTGCACAATGAATGATTTCTGCATGGTTTCTCAAAACCTGAAACAAAAAGACACAAATAAACACTTCCTGTTCCATAATTATTCAAGAATCAAGCAATCTTACCATGGCCAATGATTAACTGTTGGAAATATCTACAGTGTCATATGAAGTTGACAGAACAACTGATAGAATCTACAACAGTATCATAATTTTATGGAACACAACAGTTTTGGAGTTTGATATATTAACAGCAATCAAATAAAGAAAATTAAGGTCATGGTAGCCATATTGAAAACTTGTGAATTGTGCTCTGCTGAGCTTTATTTACAAATAGTTATCAACTGTTTTTTTGGGGTGATCATAAATTAACAAATAAACTCAATTAATATAGCAGAATTTGGCACTAACAGACAGACAGCCAACAGTTTGTATAACATTATACTTTCTTTCCAGGGTATGATAAAACATATCACTTACTTTGCAATTCCTCCAAAGCGTGCTTCTCAAGCTTTTCAACATTCTTAAAACACCCAAACATCTTGGACAGTTTACTTCCTGCAAACAAGGATGGTATTTGTGCATGTATTAAAGTGAACACAAACAAAATGCATTAGATGTCATTATACAGGTTGAGTCTACAGATATTCATTAATATAAATACTAACAACATTTCAATTTCAATTGCGTCGACACAACGTCGAAACAAACAATGACTGTAAGGTTCGAAAATATCACTTTTGACACAAAAATCGCGTCGACAAAAGCGGAATGTCGCACAGGCATGTCGACTTAACCATCATATTTAAGATAGCATATAGAGCAACCCTAATCCAGGATTTGAAAGTACCGGTATGTTGACATAACCGAAGTGTCGATACAACCGATGTCGACACAACGAGTTTAAACTGTACATACATATAAAGAATAAAGAAGAATATATGAGAGAAACATACAGGGTGTTTTACTTGATACACATCATTGGGAACACTGGTGTTGGAAGTATATGCACCTGTTCCTCTTCTGGCCCCTGGAGAGGCCCCTCCTGTAGCCCATCCTGTGGCCCATCCAATAGCACCATCTATTGCTATGTCTTCAGTAGATCCATCAGGACAACGTCTACCACCTCTATGCATCGTCCTTTTTTCAGCCTTTTCAAATACAGCAAACGCCGAAATAAGAGCGTCTTGTATATCCAGTACAGGCTCATCTCTGCACACAGTTAAGGCAAATTATAACAAGAAAACATTAATCAAGAAAACTAATAAATTAATTCCTACTCAAAACTGCAAGTTGGCTTTGATATGGAAGATGGATTTTTAGACCCAATAAGTTAACTCTTAGATTTGTAACCAAGTGTCCAGGTTTTGGTTGGTCACATCCATCCATGAAATTTTGACTACAATGTAATTTTCTCCAACATCAGGAGAAGTTGTAAGTAAAGTACTGGTTAGGATGCAGTTCAAGAAAACTTGTTAGGTAAATTTGCGGCTGTCTATGATAAATGGGGAGTCATATATTTTTATAACTGCAACATTTGCTTAGAAACAGCATCAAACCAACAAAAAAGAAGCAAACAAACATTATACAAATACCAAGTTCACAGGTTGCGGACAAAATATTCTCTTATAAAACATTCAACTTGAAAAAAGGATACACTTCACACTTGGCTTGTAGTAAGATCTCCAGATCACCTTGAAAACTGTGCAAACTCTCATAGTCTGCTAGGAATCCAGATTTAAAGCTGTGCAAACTCTCATAGTCTGTTAGGAATCCAGATTGAAAACTGTGCAAACTCTCATAGTCTGCTAGGAATCCAGATTTAAAGCTGTGCAAACTCTCATAGTCTGCTAGGAATCCAGATTGAAAACTGTGCAAACTCTCATAGTTTGTTAGGAATCTAAATTGAAAACTGTGCAAACTCTCATAGTCTGTTAGGAATCCAGATTGAAAACTGTGACAACTCTCATAGTCTGCTAGGAATCCAGATTTGAAGCTGTGCAAATTCTCGTAATCTGCTAGAAACCTGCATAGAAGACAACATAATCAACAATAAATAGAAGATCTCATGAGGAGAAATATGGATTTTATAATTTCATCAAGGGCAGATAACTCTTCCAAAAATTATTCTTCCAGGCTCATAGAAAACTGTCTAACAATAAGGCAGTGAATGTGAATATTTAAAGTGCAAAATAAACCTATAGAAACTAAGGGAGATAACATGTCTGTGCAAGCTTTCATACAAACTGGGACCAAAAATATGGTCTGAAGTTCAGAAACAATGATAAAATACAAAAAGACACATATCAATATAGATACAAGTATGTGTACAGAGAACTGATGAACTGAATATTGGAAGAATCTCGTTTGTGTACATAGTATTGAACAACATTGTGACTACATAAGAATAATAACTCAATAACTTGCAATACACAAGTATACAGCATATACCATAGTGGAATTATCAAGGGTACAAAATCATAAATATTCACCTCATTGAAAACAGACTGTCATGAAAAGACAAGCAGGTGCTTGGACGAACTTCTAGAATAGCATACAATATAACATATCTAAACTCCACCAATACCATGGTCATCAAGGGTTGTTCGCTGGTACTTAGATCACCGAGTTTCTGGGGTGACCCATGATCTAACTGTATACCACATTTAACGAGGACATCATCAGACACCTGTAATATATAAATATCAGCTGCATTTAACCTTTTACGCTATGAAGATGCATTTAGATTCAGATATCTCAAGGAGTGATCTAACAGGTAAAATGCTCCAGATAAACGGTCAGCTGGTAATGACCAATGTCAAGTTGCTATGCCATGAGATGATACAAACAGAAGTCATCAGCTACTAGTGACAATTATATGACTAAAAACATTTTTGTGATATAAAAAAGTATAAATAAAAACATCAATGTCTGTGTTTTATCTTTCCAAATTCACATTTTTCAATAAGTATGAAAAAGTAGCACACAACCTGAAGCATACATTCACTGGTCAATGCCAAAGTTCAATTTCTTAATGCCTTATTTAACTGCAAACAGCAATAGGCATTCTGAAGAATTTATCTAGTATAAAGAACATTTTGCCGAACAATCTTCCAGTAGACACACTAATACTAACATTTTCCTAAAAGATGCGCCAGAAAGTGATAGTAATGTACGAAAGTTGCAAGGATGCTGTGAAATAATATTCAGTAAGCCTACCTCAAACGTGGCCTATCTCACATATAAAGTAAGCTTACTTCTAAAAAAGTGGTGATAGTCTTTGCCTGATCATCCATATATTTTGGTTGTGTAAACATATTGTCGATCATCTTGGCTAACAATGTACCATTACCATGACCAGATAAAACACATAGATCCATCAGTGTCGGTATGTCAAAGGTGAAGTTCTCATACAAGATATCTTCAAACACACTAGGAGTGATATGACAATCCTGAAATGTTTAATTCATTATTATACAATGTATACAAAGTTCAATAATAAGACAATTGGTTATGTATGGTAGAACATGTTCTAATCTAGTAGTCTACACAACCAGAGAGACTCACTCAATCATCAAGTAGTTCTCCAGTCTTATCATGTTGTTATTGAAATGGGATGTAATACAGTATGCATGGCATAGAGTAAGACAATATTCAAATGTGCTTTCCTTGTTTATATAACAGTGTAGCAATACCACATGGTTTTTGACTACAGTTCCAAGTAGAAATTTGTAAACATTGAAACATGAATGTAGCCATAAGTATTTTATTTCTTCATCGGTTTCTATGAAATGTACGCCACGTTAAGGGGCACATCATTTGCTTTCCATGAAATATATAATCTTTTTCAGCGTTTGTGCCGTTTTGTCCATTTCCCTGTGAAACCGTGGAACGCGTAGGTTTCACAGGGTAATGGAAAAATCGGTAAAGCTTCTGAAAAAGATATTTTAGTTCATCAAAGTCGGAAAGCTAATAATTTCCCCCTTATCATGGCGTATATTTCATAGAAATCGATGAAGAAATAAAATACTTATGTCTATTTTATTTTCCAATGTTTACAAATTTCTTCTTGTAACTGTAGCCAAAAGTCACGTGGTATTGCTACACTGTATAACTGATTTCTAATTTTTATAATATAGATCTGTACATTTTTTGTAGAACATCATAATCTGGCAATTCAACTTTACAAGGTAGGAGGCTCAAGTTAATATCTCCGCACTATACATTTTGATTATTTTATTCAGATCAGATTAATATATCCGCACTATACATTTTGATCATTTTAATCTAAGACCTAAATATTACTGAAAACTAATTTCATGACTTTATATAATTAAATGAAGTTGTTTTAATTAATGCGGTTGGCATGATTAAAGGGCCTTTCATTAGGCGGTTCGCGTGCTTAATGACATGAATTTGGCGGTTTAAGCGCTAAACACGTAAAATATTGAATTTACCAGCATTGCACGCTTTAATTCAATGTTTGCTAGAATCTCAGACAATTGCATGATTGTATTACATGTATGGCAGGCCTGTAATTAAAGGCTACTATACCCTAGAATCCTTGTATGTAGCAACTTGAATACAGGACACAAACACCAGCCCGTGAACCTCGTTATGTTGATCTCTGGCTTCGATTGGAAATTCCTGGAGTACGTGACAAGATCTAGAAGTATGACTCAAGTACAAGTCAAGGAATCGTACAAGGGTATCATCAAACATAACCTGTAGTAATAGAAGTAATCGTTGCAAACTTATAAATGGTCAATTTATCATAACTCATATGAACGACAGCAACATTTCATGGTGCGGCCAACAAACAACAAATCTGCTCGGATTGAAGCATTTAGTGACATGACACCATTATGTCAATGACGTAAGCTGCAAGTAATTTAACTAAAATTCAGACAAACTTTTGTTGATTTTTAGAATATCAGCCAAGTATCGTCTCGTTTCGATACCCAATCATTGTTATCACAATACAATATCCTTATAGCAAGTACCACAGTTCATCGCCCTAACTCTACTTAAAACATCTGGGGTAGGACCCGTATTACAATGTTGTGAGTGTTGAATAAACAATTGAGTAAATAAGTTATTTACCTGACACCCAACCTTGTCATGAGGAACACACAGTGACCAGTGAGCTGGTAAATCATCTTCTATAAACTCTACTCCTTCCATCAAAGCCTCACAATGACCATCACAAACATCTACCGACGGTGCTTGGGCAAGCTGAACCTGCAAGGAAACATGCAATATCTTTAAAATGTGTCAATGCAGTCAAAATGTTTAAGTATCAACATAATTTTGCAATCAATTGACTTTTGTCAGTGCTTAAAATTTGAAGTTTTTGCAAATTTGGATAGCTAAGACATAATTAATAGGTTAACAAAAGGCAGACATACATGTACTATCTATCCGTTGTGACAGAAAAATCAGTGTTTTGATTGTGGTCACATAATTGGAAGATGATCTAAACTACAATGAACAAGCCTGCAAGTTCCTTGAATATCTTTAAATCAATGTTAAACTCCAAGAACTGCTATTACTGTGCACTCTTGAGGAAATATAAAGAGAAAATGTATTAATTGCGAGAAATTAAGGAAGAGACCACTACAATATATTAGAGGGGCCAGGATAGAGTAATGCTAATTTGACGGCCCTACATCAAGGTATAAGTTTGGTAATGCACATGATCAATATCTTATTCATCTTCAAACTTAACAAAAGACAAAACCACCGCATATACACCAAATCACTGTACACTCTTTGTTCAAACTGGTCTTCAAAGGTAAAAACACTTTCTCGCCTAGTAGAAAGCTTCTGATTTAACATTAAATTAGATCTAACACGAAATTACGGCAATATTGTATATAAATTTAAACTTACGTCAAAAATCCACACCAGTAAATCCACTACGCATACCAAACTCCAGAAGAATACGAATAAACTCATCATTGCTAATGCGTCGTGATACAGTGAATCAATGTTAAACAGTGATATATTGTAAGTCTTGCTTCAACCAAGGTAGAAACAAGAATGAAAATTATACAATTTTCTGGACGCGCGCTTTTTTTTATTGTTTTATACTGTTTCCCGTTTGCGGACAAGCTATGTAAACCAGCTTGGTAGGGGAACCATATTACTCGCGTATCATGTGATCATGTATAGTGAGCGAGCACGAATCCATATTCATGACTTTCGCGAGTAATATTTTGCAGGCATTATATACAAGTCCCTGGTTTTGATATGTGTTCAACTAGATTACCTCAGGCATTATTATAACACATCACAAGGTCGACCTCGTCAATGCACCAGTTGACTTTTAATATAGCGTAATTATACACATCAGTTGAATATATATTTATTTTCGCATAAAAATATTTTCGATGCACAATGATTTCTACCTGCACCTTGTCACATATTGCAAATTTTCATGCATAATGTTTATGATACGTATTTCCTTTACAACAAACTACGACACTACACGTTTTGAAGTCAGTACTATATTTCCAGAGCGGCCCTCTGTACAGCAATAACCTCTCGATATTGGGCCCTGACAACACCTTGACAATTTCCTTAAAAAAGATAATACTAAGTCGGACAGGGAAGGCATCACTCAACTTATGAGTTGCCATCAAGTTACTATAATTGTAACATCTGCGTAGCAACAACCTCCAAACAACGACCAATATGTGTGGCTCCCGAGGGGTACTGCTCTACAGAGGCTGTACTGTATATCCATCCAGCACTGTATTGGATCACAGACATCTCACTAAAGTCGGAGTTTTGACATCTCCTATAGGTTATTTACTATGCCTTAGACTTTTATATAGTGAAAAGTATAAACTAATGTTAGGAATGCCAAAACTATTTTACAGGGGCGTAGCCAGACTTGAATTGATGTTACGCATGCAAGCCTTTAAGTCAGTGGTGGTTATGGTTGGGGTCCTCGTGATTGTGGAAATTTTGGAGTTTAATGACATTATGGCAATATTTTATTTTTCAAATTCATGTTACGCATGTTTGATATTAGTGATGAAAATTTATAAATTATGGCTGCAGTTTGATAGTGCGATGGGTATGTAACGGAATTCGATTTTTCCAGCAGCGGCAACTTCCATAAAATGTCGATTTTCAGCCAGAAGTGGCCTGAGAAGTAGATGGTTCCTTGTGAAAGGGCAAGTTGGTACTGCATGTACTAGCGGATTTAGAGGAGCGCACCCGGTGCGCCCCCCTAAAATCGCATTTTGTTCAAGACAAGTCAACTAAATGCTGTATGCAAATAACATGGTGCGGGACTGAATGGTAGCAATGTGACAAACATCGGGTACAGAAATGCCGAGATTCACGAACATCACAAATGTCCAACAAGTCATACAATGATGAATACATTTGGTTTGGTTTTGTTATTAGCCTGTCCTTTTCATTAAAAAAAAAGTAGATAGATAGCTTTTATTCAGAAAAAGGCTATTAGCCTATCATTCCACAAACATATATACAGGTATAAACATAGCATGTCAATGGTGGTATCTCAGAATGTAACAGACGAATTCGGTGCTTTCAAAGCCATATGCACTTGACCCCAAAGTTGCTGGATTCCAAATAATTCACGTTTCACCTTTAAGGGGCATGCCTAGAAACTGGAGTGTCTTGATTTGCATACAACAAAATTGCATTTATCACTTGTTAAATCAACAATTACCGAAAAGTCAAAGAAGAATTTGATTTAAAAATTTACTCTATAACGCGCGCTTCGATATTTTGTATATCGATTTGAATAAAAGCCTGTCAGCCTTTATTGACGACAACGATATTTAGTTATTCTTGAAATATTATGTTTTTACAAACTAGCGGGATATTTCGTAACTTTTTACAGGGTCTTCATTATTTGACTTAGGTATTAAAAGGATACCGAATTTGATTGCTATTCGAGACACCTCAGTTCCAGGGTATGCCCCTTTAAACGAAAGGAAAACTGGTTAGTTGATTAAAGAAAACCAGAGCGTATATAATTGACTTTACATCAATCTAGGATGATGTGATTGGATTGAAATGGTTGGAGTAAAAGGCACAACAACGTTCGTAGAACTATATATATGTGAAATACTAAGCTTATATACAAAAACATAATGACAAATTGTACGTATTTATTATTACGATTAACTTTCCTACCGTTCGCATATAGGCCTAAACTTATATATTTGTATTGCCAACTGTTTGCTCATGTTATCTAATATCATTGAACATCGTTTGACTTTTGTGAGAAAAATGTACACCGACTACTTTTAAACATCATTACCATCGTGATCTTGCACGTTTGAGTTCAATAATTGTACATAATATAACAGATATAACATTAACATTTAATTTGCATGTTTTCAAATATTTTCAAATGGTGTTTTACTGAGATCGAGGTCAAAAGGGATACAGCTATGATTGTAGTCTCATTACTGTATGGTTAACTGATATTTTTTATAAATGATTTGTATGTTTATTGTGATTGAGATGTTTTCATTATTGTGATTGAAATGCAGTGATTTGCCGTTTTTTCTTGGGACTATTCGGTGCATTTTGTTTGGTCAAATACTACCTAAATATTGTACTTAATCATTTTCAAAACGAAATTTACATTTATGTATCGATTGTGAAACCATAAACAACACACCCACGAATACTTTTTATTGAGTCGTGTTATGAAACAACCTAGATGTGCCAATTATCCATGATTATCTACGGGTTAGAAGAATAAAGTCGTAACTAAAAAAGCCATTCTGAGAAAACAGGAAACATTGAAGCATTATGCGGATTGAGCTCAGTGGTAACGCACTTGGCTGTCAATCCAGAGGTCGTGGGATCAATCCCTGGCATCGGAACTTGACATTTCTGAAATATTCATAATATTCCCGCTATATCAGTTACGCTGCTTGTATTTCTGAATCTGTTTGTTGTAAATCTAGCAGCTCGTCGTTGTACCATTTCGATGTTTTTTTGAGATATTTTGATGGTGAGGAGTCCAGATGGTGGCGCAGTAGTCAATGTTCGGTCGTACTAGTCAAATGGAACCCCTGGTAACGATGTGTAACATTATCACTGTGTTGTGATTGTCAGCATACCAGTACTGTATGATTTGTAGTGATCCACAACCAGTGTAATTCTATACCATGTTTAAATCTAGTGCCATGTGCACTTTGTGTCCAGTTTAGTTTAAACAGTACTTTACATAACAGACATATGAATATGGGGGTTGAAAATGTTATCATACAGCTCGCTGGCCTGAAAAGGGACGAATAAACTTGACTTCTATAAGCTTATCTGTACATTGCGTGAACGCCTGGTTCTTTAATGTGCCCGGTGTATAGCACCGATACACAGCTTCCTGGCAATTCGAGATACTTTGTGAGAGTACAGGGATTACAAAATTAAATAAAGACAATACACTGCCCACCAAAAATAAGTATACAGATGTTATTTGCCCACTTACTTGCCTGTAATAATACTATTTGCAGAACAGTGAAGCAACAATATATTTGAAGAAAAGGAATATTTTTGTTTATTAAATGGAAAGGCCATACATTAATTGGTACCCTAGGTGCACAATTTATAGTTTCTTTGTCCCTCTTGAATGGTAACTTTGTCACAAAAGGATGGAAAAATCAGCATTTTTGATCACATGGTTATTTTAATTCCCAAATCTTCATCTTTATTTCTATCTCTATTTTGACTCATTTAGTAACTGTAGTTTCAGAAACTAGTATAATTGTAACCTTCTGATAAATGGATATTGAATAATTTAACCAAGTTTAATTTTGCAACAATTATTACTACTTATTTTTGGTAGGCACTGTATATCAGCTGTTAAATTAAGCTAATAGAAGGTCGAAAATCGAGTCAAATTCTCCGTACTATACAACAATCGTACAATAGACCAGCCTCAGAATATGCATATAAATAACCAGTAAAACATTTATCAAAATCGATCAGACTTTAAGTTTAGATTAACAGATGACCTTTATATGATCTCCCATTGATTTCAAGTTTTATTTTCATGTCAAGCCCCTTTAAGGGCATAAGACCTTTTATAATTACAAACAGTACAAAACATTATATTTTTTAAAGAACAGATAAAAAAATTCTACAACCAAGCCGCATTAGACCTTGAGAGCCCACGAGCGTCCCGCATCCGTCGATACCTGTCCCGTATCCATTTTATGAACGTGATAGGCCGACTTTAGCCATTTCACGTGAGTTCGTTCAGCCTGAAACTTCAGGTAAATATTTATTTATTATTATCTATTAAGAAATGAATTTACGATATTTTTATTGTGTTTTCAAATCACAAAGCGTAAAAGTTTTATTTAGTTGGATGGTTGTCAGATGTCATTTTGTCTTTCAACCACATACTTGATATGTTTACGTAGTGGCAGTATTTCGGACAACCTACTATTTTTCGGATGCATTCGTTTCCTGTTCAGGTTTGAAGTACCTTTTCGCTTTAAATGATTGCCTGGCAATAGTTATACAGTATTTATTTGAAATACTGATATTGAGGTATTGACTTAGCAAACATCCACTGCTCTTTAATGCGGTTAATTATGTTTTTTATTGATCAATTTAACTAGACGTGTAGACAGATAAGCTGTCTGCAAGTGGCTGCTTAAAATTCTGACGGTCCAGCCACTACAGACAGACACTAACTAGACCAAAACCCGTCGGAGATTGCGCACATTTTTTTAGCGCACTTTCAGCTCTTAAAAAATATATGAAAACGTCAAACCACTATGAAATATATAGCATGTATACGAAGAATGAACCTTTATCTCGCGATAGACACCGATAACATCCGACAACTTAAACACGACTATATCGCAATTATGACCTCAATTTCAGCCATCGTTCTTGTTGTTATTGTTTGCGTCAAACGTCATTCGCTTATCGACCAATCAGAATACTCAGAAATTGGCGCGCTCGATTTCTAACAAACGGACACAGTAAAAAAATTAATCGAGTCAAACCTTAAAATGAGCTTGATTAAAGCTAAAACACAGAAAATTAACAAACATTTGTAGTGGAAATAAGATGATTTTGTTAGAAAACGACAAACAAACAAAAAACACCTTGAGTGATAGCTTTTTAGGCTCTCGAATAATGTTCCGGTCGAATCCGGTCAGTACGGATAACGGTCTTTAAAATTGCACTGTTTACGTGAGATTTACGGACACAGTGCACGCTGGTTTATTTATTGTTTTTCTGATTATAACGGCCAATTTTACCAGGTATTCAACGGGTTTTGCGTTTTTATACTGTATTGAACATGTACAGAGCTAAAAAATGCCAGAATTTGCCGTTAAATGCAAATTTCATGAAAATTAAAAATGCACTGGATTTTGGGCACTTATGGTTTCGACGCTTATACGGGCATCCCTGTATAGATTGCGTCGAAATGGTTTGACTTACTAGACGTGTAAAATTATCTCCCCCAGCTATGAGTTAACTAGCGGGACAGAACTGGTTCGTTAACTACAGCCAAAGTAACTGATTTAGGAGAGAAAACTCCACTGGTCCTCCAAGTTGGGGGTTGAGCATAAGGTTAATAACCTCACCTCATAAAAAAGATCATATTACAGAAACCAACTCAAGAAATCAACAAACAGCTGGCATCCACGAGATATCGGGCTGCCCAGGCAGCAGTATGAATAGTTATGGTGAAAGCCCATCTCAGGAAGCCTTAGCCAGGAGCCGAAATCTCATTGATCCAAAAAAAGAAAATCAGAATCGGAGCATGGAATGTTAGGACAATGTACCAGACATCGAAAACTGCACAAGTCATAAAGGATATGACAAGATACCATCTTGGAATTATTGGCATCAGTGAATGTAGATGGACAGGGTCAGGTAGGACTAATGTACAGGTTCAATCCATTATTTACTCTGGCAGAGATGATGACCAACATTAAGAAGGAGTCGCCATCATCATGAACAAAGATTGTGTAGAGGTGCAGATGTATGCAGTGATCACCACCTGGTTGTTGCTAAGCTCAAGCTGAAATCAAAAGAGGCCGATTCTACAAACACACCTGGAAGAAAAATCTTCAATGTTAAATGCCTCAGAGAACCAGAAATCAAACAAAAATTTACCATAGAACATAGAAACAGATTGAAAGCTCTAGAAGATGTGGACAGTGAAAATAACCCTATAGAACAGAAATGGGAGAAAATCAAAAAGGTATACTATGAAACTAGTGAACAGACTATTGGATATCGCAAACTAAACAACGAAGATTGGTTAACAAAAGATACAATGAAAGTAATTGAAGAAGTGGGGAAAGCTAAAAGAAAAAGACCTCAGCACCAGATCAACCAGACTGAGAGAACAAACACAGAAACTCTATGTTGGCTTGGCCAAGATAAAGTGGACACTTAAGTTGCATGAAGGTCGATTTTTCAAAATGTATTATTCTTCAAAATTTCATTGGAGTTTGTAAGCTATGGCCCTTGTGCATAATATTCTCAGTCGATTTCTATGGCACAGACCAGATAAAAAAGTTACAAACAGTTATATACTAGTACCTGTAAGGGGCTAGGACTATTCATATCTAAGCATATATAGATATTGCTTCAGACCATCTTTACTACTTGTTAAGTACTGGCTACATGTCTACATCAGAAACATCAACCAAAAAACTAGCTGCTTTAAGGAGAAAATTATTTTTTATCATGTTTGATTGCAAGCACATTAAAAAGCAAAAAATAGTATTTTGCATTTAGCAGTGTAGTGTAAATAACAGCTTAATTGGGTTCAGTGTACTCTTATATGGTATATAGAAGTGCCTTTGGATGACATACTAAGTTTTATTGAAATTGCTTTATTGCACGTCTTTGTGGCTCGAATAGCAGACAGCAGGGCTACGGACTATACAAAAATAGTGAAGTCTAAAATCATGCTGAAATGATATATGTTCACAGTTAACTGCAAAAATTGTTATCTAAATTTACAATTTAGTGCTGCTAAATCACACCATTTGCGTCAGAACTAACAAAATTCACATTTCTGATCATTTTAATTACAGAAAAGAGGGATGAACAGTTAATTGTTGGCAACTTCTTAACATAGATTTTTCACAGCTTATAGGCCATGTAGACTCTTTATTCTACCCTAAATTTATTACAGTGGTTTTGCAAATATCGTACAAACATTTTCATTGTTTGTAACAAACAAACATAATTTTATCTATTCTTTATAGATACAGCCAAAGGGCTATGGACTATACAAAAATAGTGAATGTCTAAAACTATATTAAAAGAAATATTTTTAATATTTTAACAGTTAACTGCAAAATAGCAATCTGAACTAACCATTTAGTTTTGCCAAATCACCCCATTTGCATCAGAATTAACAAAATTCACATTTCTGATCATTTTAGCTACTAAGAACAGAAAAATGAACAGCAACTTCTTAGCATAGATTTGCCACAGGTGCTTAAATACACTTAATTCTACCCTAAGTTGATTAGTGTTATTACAAATGTCTAAGAAACAAACATTAACAATGTTCATAACAAACAAACAAAATTTTATCTAATCTTTATAGATATAACCAAGGGGCTACGGACTATACAAAAATAGTGAATGTCTAAAACTATATTAAAAGAAATATTTTTAATATTTTAACAGTTAACTGCAAAATAGTAATCTGAATTAACCATTTAGTTTTGCCAAATCACCCCATTTGCATCAGAATTAACAAAATTCACATTTCTGATCATTTTAGCTACTAAGAACAGAAAAATGAACAGCAACTTCTTAGCATAGATTTGCCAAAGGTGCTTTAATACACTTAATTCTACCCTAAATTGATTAGTGTTATTACAAATGTCTAAGAAACAAACATTAACAATGTTCATAACAAACAAACAAAATTTTATCTAATCTTTATAGATATAACCAAGGGGCTACGGACAAAATACAATGAATGTCTAAAAACCATACTGGATTTTAATAAACCAATGCCAACTGAACAAGTTTTAGTCTAAATTGACCCTTTACAAAATTGCTTTTTCTGAAAACTTCTATACAAAGTTTTGCAACAAATACTTAACTGTTAGTAACTTCTTCCCTTAGGCGCTTTCAGACCCTAATTTCTACCATAAGTTCATTAACAATTTAATTACAAATATTAAAAAGTCCATTACAATGTGCATATTAAAAGAAATAACATTTGATCTACTCTTTATAGGTTAAGCAGAGGGGCTACGGACTATACAGATTATTTTCTATTCGTCTGTGGTATTCATTACTTCAAGCAGTCTCAACCAGAATGCATTAGGCAAAATCTTTAGACATACTTTAATATCATTTGTATTCTTTTTTCATCAAGACTAGCTATATAAGCTATACCACTCAGTTAAGAATGGTAATCCCTTGTTAAAAATTTCTGATTCTAAAACCAGTATTTTAGATAATCTACACACTTTTGTTTACATATACCAGGCATTTTCATCATTTAATTGACCCAAAAGCTTTCTTGGTTTGTTCTACTCAATTCTGAAAACAATTACTAACACTGAATCAATAGTTTTGGATTTTACATCCTCTAAACTTAGGAATTTTGAATGGGCTACAGACTATACAGGGCTACAGACAATAAGTTTTTGACTGTAGATTTTTTTTGCAAACCACCAGCTACATATAAATTTATATGTTGCTGCTCTGCCGTATTCTCAATGTATTGGCAAAATATCACAGAGGTTAACAGAGGTATTGACCGAAATAGCACATGCTGAAGTATGGGGCTACAGACTATACAAAATAAACATGAATTTGTCTAGGTCAGTAATACTAGATGTAAGGCATTCCACAAAAATGGTTGTGATTTTCCCATAAGATTGTGTCTCATGAATAAATTACAAGTGTCTTTTTAAATAATTTAGCACTAAATACTATATTTTTTTAATGTGAATAATCATGGGACAAAAACTGAAAATTTGTACACTTTTGTACATTTACACACATATCTTCGACAGTTGTTTAAGGATTTACATTCCGTAAAAAGTATGGTAAATAAGACATGTGTCTTCTTTCAAAGAACATGGTTTTACAATTTTTGCTCCTATTCCCTGCTTGTGACATAAGTCTAAAAAAAGACAACATCATAACATGCAAAAATTAGCCGTTTTTGGCCTCTTGAACCCATATATTTGGAAAATTACACATGTCAGATATACAAAATCAAATATCACAGGAAAGCTTGTTGAAAGTTCTATTCATATAGACAGATTTCAAAAAGCTGAGAAGCATATGAAGCTTAGAACCTTCATATAACATGGGAAAACTTAAATAGTAAAGAAAAGCGCAAGAAATGACAAAAGGAAATATCTTGAAGAGCAAGCTGAGGAGGCAGGAACAAGGGGAGATTTAAGCACAGTCTACAATATCATAAGTACAGCATGTGGAAAATCAAAACAACCATCCCCAGTGAAGGACCAGAATGGGAAAGTGCTAGCAACTGAAAGGGAACAGGCAACATGACGGGTTGAGCACTTCAAAGCTGTGCTTAACCGACCGGATCCTACAGTCTTATTTGAAGGAACAACACAAATGGAAAACCTAGATATAAACACCAATCCACCATCAAAGGCAGAAATATCCAAAGCCATACCGTCACTGAAAACAGGCAAAGCTGCGGACATTGATAGAATTCCGACTAAACTACTTAAAGGATATGTTGAAACAGCAACTGAAGAACTACACAGTCTTCTCAACAACATCTGGGAAGAAACAAATATACCAAATGACTGGTCAAAAGGTCTTATTGTAAAACTGGCTAAGAAAGGTGATCTTGGAGACTGTGACAATTGGAGAGGGATAACACTACTATCTGTCCGTAGTAAAGTTTTCTGTAGAATACTCCTGAACATAATTATTGAAGAATTAGACAAAACCTTGAGGTAGGAACAAGCTGGATTCAGGAAAAGTAGAGGTTGTGTAGACCAAATATTTACCCTAAAGAACATCATAGAACATTGTTTTGAATGGAAGACACCCTTGTACCTAAACTTTATCGATTTCAAGAATGCATTCGACAGCATAAATAGAGACATACTTGGAGTGCCTGAAAAGATAGTAACCCTCATTAAGTGCTTCTATACCAACTTTGAATGTGCAGTTCTACTTAACAATAATGCTACAGATTGGTTTGCTGACACATCTGGATTAAGACAGGGTTGTATCATATAACCTTTCCTATTCCTAGTAGCCATCGATTGGATTGTGAAGAAAAAACATAACCAAAGAAGAGGTATTACATGGTCCATGTTTACAACTTGAGAAGACCTTGACTTTGCTGATGATGTAGCACTCCTGTCATCCAAATTGGATCATATGAAAGAAAAGACAAATCGTCTTAATCAATATGCAAGCCAAGTTGGACTACAAATCAACGCCAAAAAGACACTTAATACAATACTATATGCTGAAAACATCGAAATTGATCAGGTTGAAAACTTCACCTACTTAGGCTCAGAATGCCAGGGTCAAACAATACAAAAGTAGCCCTTCGATGGACACCTCAGGGAAAGAGACCAAGAGGAAGACTGAAGACTACCTGGCAAAGAACGATAGAAACCAAGCTAAGAGAGAAAGGACTATCCTGGGGAGAGGCAGAAACCAAAGCAAAGACCAGGGTTGAATGGAGAAATCTTGTGGCGACCTTACGATCCAAACCGGATTGAAGAGGATAAGTAAGTAAGTAAAATTATCTGTTCAAGGCTGTTTTCTGTCACTCACAAGTGCGTGGAAAAATATGAGTCTGGTAAAAGAGTTTAAACTGTATAATAATGAATTGGACTAAATAGAGTTGTGAAATAAGCACAACTAAAGGTTCATGAAATATACACTGAGTTTGAAGTTAAAGCCTAAGCTTTAGTGACAACGCTGGCCTGAGTGGCCACCAACCTTTGCACTGAAACAAGGGGAAAACTGGTCTTGTATAGTGATAAAATGAGGTGAAAGGTCACACAAATCACTATTGCCATTGAAATTCAAATGCAATGATTAGAAATGAGTGATTTGTCTTCAATTAGCAATGGATTCCTGCACCCGGGGGTCTGCTAACTGAAAATAAAGCTGCTGACAAATTTGCCAAAGGATCAACAAAGAAAACATTGCAACCCCAGCCAAAGAAGCAACAAAGAAAACATTGCAACCCCAACCTCCAACATCATTCTGTAAAAGCAAAGACTCTGCTGAAACGTGAAGAAAAGTTACACATCAGACTGGAAGATCATGAACTGAGGCTATATGCCCAGTGGAGGCAGCCTACTCACTCTTAGTAGACACTGTCAAACTATCATCTTTCGGGGGGTTTTCTGGACACTCTGGTCTGTGGAAACAAAGGATATGGGTGATGTGGAGGTAGCTGGGTTTCAGTGCTGGGCAAAGGAGCAGACATCATTCCATATACGTGTACTACAAATCTGCTCCAATCTGAGGGAAGCATGGCAGAAAGTTTGGCCAGCAACTTCAACTTCTTTACTCGTTAGAATCCTCTTTGTGAACATTTACTAAGGACCAAGCTGTGGGGAGTCAGCAACCTACAGAAGACGGTGTAGAGGAAGAACACAAATATCCTCATCTTTATTAAACTAAAACTAATGAAACATGCTGCTAACATTATGGTTTAATAATAATTTCGAGCTTTTGCAGGGGAGTTAACAAATACATTCATGTCTGAAGAGAATTTGATCGGGATTACTGTTCTTTTCTTATTAAGTTAAAAAATGCTCATACAGAATACTTACAATTCGTCCTTCTATTGATCATTTATACTATACTACTAGTCTAACAGGGGTCACGGGTGTATGATATATCAGGTCAGACATAACTGCTTAACTAGGATTAGAGCATAATAAAAAGTTATGTGACTTTTCATGAAAAAAGTCTTGAAAAAAGAAAATAAATCGGAAAAGATAAGCAGCAATTAGCAGGAAAGCAGATTTTAAAAACACACAAAAAACAAAAATCACACATTTAACAATTTCAAGTTATAAGGACAAAAGCCAAATGATCACAAATAAGCACAAAACCTCTAAACCCTTGAGGTTCTCCGACAGAATGCCTCCCAAATCAGTCAGACACAACATTTGTCACTACATGTATATTCATAAAGTTGACCAAGTCCTATCTCTTACTGAACTCAATTTGAAAAGTAATAGTCTTTGTTGCACACAGATATCCATCAGAGAATAGCATGGAAATAAATGCATGCATGCTAGGATGAACTGTTAAAGGTGCTGCCTCACAGATTGGGCTAAAATTTTTGTATATAGAGATTTTCCAACCTAACCATGTATTGATGTAATAGAAAGCCACTGACAGTTGCTTTTTGACAGATTTGGTGCAAATAAGTAATTTTAACCACTCTCGATATGGCCCACTGAGTATTTTTCTCTTGGAAAAAAAAGCGCTTAGTTTCCTTCCAACATGCTTTGTGAATTATGTAATTCACACGTGATCGAACTGTAACATCAACAATCTACAGCATAAACATTTGTGAGGTATTTGGTTCGTTTTTAGCTCACCTGTCACAAAGTGACAGAGTGAGCTTTTGTGATCACACTTCGTCCGTCGTCCGTCCGTCCGTCCGTCCGTCTGTCCGTCCGTCCGTCTGTCCGTCCGTCAACAATTGGGTTGTGTCCTCTCTAGAGGTCACAATTTTGGCCTAATCTTTATGAAACTTGGTCACAATGATCATCTCAACAAAATCTAGGTCAAGTTCGATATTGGGTCATCTGAGGTCAAAAACTAGCTCACTAGGTCAAATTATAGAAAAACCTTGTTTTAAACCTTTCAACATGTAGTCTTCATGGTCACATAACTCTCTGCTGTAACTCTCTACTGTCTATACATACAAGTAAACTTTCATCAACCAATGAAAATGTGTATCAGGGTTCACAGCAGTTTTGTAAAGGTCAAATATCAAAATATTCTAGTATATTAAGCAGGGTGTGAATTGTAATGGTTAAGTGGAAATCAAAGCGCTGTAGGGAGCGTAGACATTTTCCTGAGGGTCGTGGGTTCAAACCCCACTGGAACCATAATTTTAATTTTTTTATTTTTATTTTTTTTTAAGTGTTTAGGTATTGTTTTGTCTTTATAGCATGTATTTGTACATTTTCCTGATGGTCGTGGGTTCAACCCCCACTGGAACCATAATTTTTTTTTTTTTTTTTTTTTAAAGGTTTAGGTATTGTTTTGTCTTTATAACATGTATTAGTACATTTTCTTGATGGTCGTGGGTTCAACCCCCACTGGAACCATAATTTTTTTTTTTTTTTTTTTTAGTGTTTAGGTATTGTTTTGTCTTTATAGCAGGTATTTGTACATTTTCCTGATGGTCGTGGGTTCAACCCCCACTGGAACCATAATTTTTATTTTTTTTATTTTTTTAAGTGTTTAGGTATTGTTCTGTCTTTATAGCATGTATTTGTACAGTTATATGGAGGAAATATTTTGTTTAAATTATAGGTCAGATCATAGAAAAACCCTGTGTAGCCACCAGAGGTTACAATTTCGACTTAATCTTTATGAAATTTGGTCCTAATAATCATCTCAACACAATCTAGGTTAAGTTTGATATTAATTAAGTCATCTGGGGTCAAACGCTAGGTCACATGGTCAAATCATACAAAAGCTTGCAATAGAGGCTGAATTTCATTATATTTTATTCAGAAAATGTGTAGGATCACCATAGGGGTGTGCATGCACTAGTACGACAGGTGAGCGACCTAGGGCCCTTTGGGCCCTCTTGTTAATTATTTTTTCATCAAATGCGAAAACAATTTTCAGGCAATTTAAGTAATAGTAGTGTTAATTCTATAGGGTATTAATACCCTATGGAATTTTTGATATAAAAATACTAAATAACTACAAAATGTTGAAGTTTCTCAAGTTATTTTGGATGTCAGTGTGGTTGTTTATGGGATATACAGCCAACTATACCAAAATTACGCTAATATTTGACAATTTTATTTTTATTTTTGCAATACACCAATATGTGAGGCAGTCCCTTTAACACTTAAGCAATAGTGCATAACCATAAATACATACTTTCAAAATACTCAAAACAGAAATTAATTATTGTAGTTAATACAATTAGTCAAATATACTATAGAAATCTTGAGAAAAGATTTGCCACAAGTGGCCATAAGTGGTGACCAATTTTTGTATTGGGGGAATGTAGTGGCGAAAGCTAAATATTCTATAGAGGAACTTGAGGAAGCGCTGTAAAGAGAATAATTATCAGCAGGGAAGGCTGAACAGCTAAGCACACATGACATCCTATTCCAACAGCCTACTGTCTTAGTCAGTCAAACAAATCAGGAGCAAAAGCCAGAAGACAAGAACAAACTAAAAGGATGACCACACACTACAAGGACAATCCACGAATAACACTTAACAGATACGGACAGTGTTTTGTTTAATCTGGCTTCTCAGTGTTAGTCAATACAATACTTCACTCAGCTGTTTAATTTATATCTTATTTTCAAATACTGGTACTGTAAACGCAATATTTCACCTATATTTGACTACCAGTAGCTCAGAAATGATTATCCGAGTATGTCAGCATTCACAACATTTTGAATATAAATTCCCAATTCTATATGTAAATTAACTGGCACACTGAACATTTATGCTGATTTCAGGGGCGTAGCCAGCGATACGGACTTACGCATGTGCATAATATTAATTTGAAAAATATAAATGTGGCCAGAATGCCATTAAAAGTCCCAAATTTCTACAACAATGAGGACCCCCAACGATATATATAACCGCCAACTTCAAGGCTTGTGTGCGTAACATCAATTCAAGCCTGGCTACGCCCCTATATATATTGTATGGAACTATTTAGATAATACATTATTGAATAATTAAGATGACTAATTGCTTCGGTGTTTTACATGATTTACATTGTTGCATTTACAGGGATCATTTAGAGACTGGATTTATTTGATCAGTGGACCCTGCAGAGTGTGATTATTATAGTGTATCAATTCCAATAATGAAGTGAAAGTCTGCATGAGCTGAGAGACCAATAGTATGAATATCACTGTTCTATGTGATAACTCTCATATGGTATACAGGATTTTGTTTCATATAGGTAAGTGAATATATCGTTTCATTTTTATAATATATTTAGAAGTTCTGAACTTAATTCAACATATTAAGGGCAATATATAACTACATGATTAGTTGGGTGAGCTAGTGTAGCAAGTCAGCTGACTCTTATTTTACTTTTATACATACCAGATCCCCTCACACATTTAAGACTACTTACGCATGATCTGAGGCAAATTGATCAAATCTCACACATTTTGTGAACATACTGGAACCTGACATTTTTGTTTACATAATGAAAATGATCACAAATATTAGTTTAGATTGTTTCATGAAGCATGCATGGTATTGTCATCAAAGTAACGTAAGGGAAAACTGCATACCAACTTCATTAATTTGAGTTTAAAGGCTGAGGAAGGAAAATCTCTTTGACTTTATTAATAGAGGGGAGAGGAGCAAAGGAAGCAAAACAAGCTCCTTCATATAAACAAGAAGAATTTACTTAATATATTTTAATTTACATAGAATATAACCTCCTCGAATATAACCTCCTCGAATATAACCTCAAAATGTCAGTTATTGTCTAAGTCACCTTTGTTATTGGTAAAGTATGAATAATGCACATATTATCCATATTCTACTCCAGGGACTAGTGGTGATGGTTTAACAGAATGAGGTAATGGGAAAGTAGACTTCATTATTACAATGAATACAATACTCTACTAGGCTGACCTTAAACAATTCTTTGTTTGGAGTTACTTGACCCAGAAATTTCTAGCTGGGTAGGTTGATTGGAATGTTTTTATGTACACTGAGCTCATAGTACTGAAGAAAAAGTCTAGTCTATAATATGTCTTAATAATGATAATATATTGTAACATAGTTAGATCAATGTCTTAGTTTGAGATAGTTTTTCTGATCCTAACAACTATATAGGTCTGACCCAAGAACATTTTTGGTCATACATTAGTGACATAATGATTAAACAAGAGCCATGTTCACATGGCCATCCCCCGCCGTAAATGTAATGGGTGTATAATTTAGGGAGATAATTTCAAACTGGACTATATATGGAGTTTAGGTCCTTGGTCTTATAATCTATAATGAAGTTATGCTCTAGACAAAAAATATTCTAAAATTCTACGATGGGAGATAATTTCAAAATTGGGCTACATAGAGTTATGATTCTTGGTCACTGCACTTCTCCTTGTTGCGGATGTTGATCAAATTTATTCCGGTGTATGTTTAAATGTATCAGTCCAAATAATTTAAATACATGTAATATCGGACAATACCAATTAATCTAACATAACCAACTATAATATGTAACAGTATCTTGGAACTTTTTCACAAAAAATATCATGATGAGATATTAATAGTATCAGTTTAAACAAACAAATATCCTCTAATTATTTGTTTGTGTTATGTGCCAAACGAATGAACAAATTCCAAATAATTAAAAATATACCTATCATGTACAAAGTCATGTATCAATACCATGATTCTGTTAAACTAGCAATGTGTTCTCTACGGGATGAAATCCATTGCCCACTATATTTATCATTGACCGGGAAGTGCTTTGTTTATGCAGCAGACACCTGCTGTCAGATACATGGTCTCAATCACCTTGTGTAAAATTTCACATATTTCTGCTTTATTCGATAAATAAACCATTGCAATGCGACAAAGACCAATGTTATCTGCATGGAATAATGGAATTAGTCTGGTTTATGACATTCTTTTACAAAATGCTTCCTTCCTCTGGATTTATTTTTGAAATCGTAAACCACTGAGAACATGTCATGTGCCCCTTCATAGACGATTCACTGAAGGCGTTCTTATAAGCTCATATAAAAAATAGGCTCATAAAAGTGCCACTAAAATTGTGTGCAGACTGTTTAACTTACAAGATTTGGAAGTCATATTTTATAAGTTTATACTATAGTATTGTTTATATTGAGGTGTTGGTACAATCTACCATTGTTTTATGTCTGGTACATGAGTTCTAGCAGATGTTTGTGTATTAAATCAACTAGAAATGGGTTAGACCAGCTGCTCTATTGTTTATTCAACTTCAGATATATACAAACAGTGCTTGAATAGCTAGTGGCAGCCCTAACATGTATGTACAGTACCACCTCTGTAGAGCAACACCCTGTGGGAGCTGCACATATTGGCCATTGTACAGAGGTTGCTGCTCTACAGAGGTTAAATTTATAGTAAATATCAGCTTATGGTAACTGTGAAGGTGTTGTTACAGAGAGGTTAATGTTTTAGAGAGGGTCGCTGTGGAGAGGTTGTACTGTATCTGTTAATTTTGTAAAAGCTCAAAGACCACTGATCTGCAGGGTAAAGTTTAGAATTCAATCAGGGAAATTCCAATATTTGACAAATTATTGATGATTCTTTAATTAACGTGCCTTATACTCTAAGAAATGTCAATCAAATGTATAAATAATTCCTGATATAATTTCATAAAAAGAGGCTTAATATCCAAGACACTCATTTCCTCTGGGACGTTCCATGAAAATGTTCCAAGTTCCATGTTTTTGTTTGTGAAATCACAGTGAAAATGTTTGATTGTTGCATAAAACTAATTTCATAGTAATATGACACATTAAATTTCATCCGTTCTCAGCAACAAGGTTGTATCTCACTGTATAGTATATTGAGAGATACGACCTTGTTGCGCCGAAGGGACGAAACATATTATAAGTTCATATGCTGGTATTATATAGTTTTGTAATTGTCGAAGATACAATTCGATTAGCGCTATATGCAGTTGTTATTGAAAGTTTCACATCAGAGGCTGTATTAAATTACTGTACAACGAGTACAAAGTTATCTTTATTGTAATATTCGCCAATTTCACAAATTTACAAAATTTTAACATTTCCTTTAGCGTAAATTCCAGTTACAGTGTTACAGTGAAAGAAAAAGATCACTAATCATTTCCATGTACTATAATTATGTCATGATTCATGATTGTTTTACCTGAACACGTATCCACTTACCGGTTGTTATTCTTTTAATTAGTTTAAAAGCATTTGAAAGTACTAAGTACGCTGGGATTATAGGAGCAGAGCTGTGTTCCAGTAGAATTGTAAACTTGTATATTATTCCCAGCTCCCCCCCCCCCACTAGCTGCACTATTTACAGTTTTTTGCTGCTGTTCACTGGTGTTAAAGAACGTAGAATTCTATTTGGAAAGAGCTAGGGTACAGCCTTCAGATTACTATCATACAACTGTCTGGTCCCTTGAAGTTGGAAATCATCGGCTAATCTGGCTGGGATAAACATAAATGACCTCACATAACTGTCTCTGTCAAACAAACACATTCTTTTTTATTAGTCTTTGAAGATTTTTTAAAGCTTAAATTCATTTGCTCATAAACAGGCATTTGAGCATGTAATCAATTTCTGTATCACGCATTTTCCATGTGGTATATGATACCTCTGGTGGCAATTAACCAACTTCTGTGACTATTAGTGCTGTATTGTAAGTGGTCTTAATGGTGGCATTCATTTATAGATTTAAGTAAGCTTTATAATGAAAAAAAAGTAAAGATTTTTCTTGATTTCTACTTGATGTTGTTCCCTCAAGAATTAAAGAAGTTCCTTGTTTTAATTAATACATACATTGCATGTGGAGTGAGGAAATGAGAATGGGGAAAAACTCTTTGAATAAAATAACATATTACAGTAACTATCAGTCATTCACCATGTACTAAATAGCTCTGAGAGAGAGAGGGAGAGAGAGAGAGAGAGGGGGCGGGGAGAGTAATTTGTTGCACTAAAATATTCAGTTTATACAATTCTTACAATGCTTTCTTTTGTCTGTATTAAAATAATTGGTCTGTACAGTGCACTGGTAAGTGTTTTCTAGTCGGAACCCTTTATGAAAAGTAGCTGGTTATTGCATGTACCCCTAAGCAATTTAACTGGATGGACCACTTCCAGAGAGAAAATAGACAGTTGAACATCCCTGTGAGAATAATTGCTGGACCTGAGCATGATACTGTTTTATATGCAAACATACAAATTGAATTTCGCTCTCAGTCATTTTCTTTGTTGGGAGGTGTTTTAAAACTAATGAAGTTGTCAGAAAAGAGAACAGTTTATTGCATGTCATTTTAAATTAAAAATATAGTGTGGTTTCTAGCTATATCAAGTTGCATAATGTTTACAGTTGTACATGATGCTATATATCAAGTTGCATAATGTTTACAGTTGTACATGATGCTAGTATACATGATTGAAGTTGTTTCGGATGTTGTTCATTGTCACGATACTTCAACCATTGTTGTCCTATATGTACCGGTATGTACAACACTATCAAGTGTCTGTATGATCAACATTTATTGCAAGGGTTTACCTAGTGAGATCCTGTCACTCTCATTCATACATTTTTGTGTCCGAGTCCTTGAGGAGTGACCCTGTTATATAAAAATTGAGTATTTCATTTATCATGTGATAAAGACAACAAACATAGAAAGACCACTCGTCACAAAATCTGTCTACAAAAACCAAAGTATATATCATATACAGGCTTTTATAGCGTGGAAGTGACTCCTTATGTTTTCGAAATGTTTGCAAAATTCTTGTTGGCTGCCATATATTGTAGTGTTACAAAGTCCTAACTGACAACCTGAACCTGGATATCACAGAAATAGCATCAGGCGTTCCCCAAGGCTCTGTCCTTGGACCCATACTATTCATTCTTTACATTAATGATTTGCCATTGCACTTACAAAATTCTTCCACAGACATGTTTGCAGATGATACAACTATCACTGCAGTTGGGCCATCTTTACATACTGTCTGTGAAACCCTACAAACTAGTCTGAATACAGTCCATGATTGGTGTCAGAGAAACTCAATGATACCAAATCCTCAAAAGACTAAAGCAATGGTGATCTCACCGTCAAACAATATTTACAGACTTTCGTTAAATGATGACCATAAACTTCTGCTTCATGATCAAAGTATTGACTTTACTGAAGTTGAAAAACTATTAGGAGTGTATGTTGATCACAAGCTAAGTTGGAATACTCAAGTTGAACATATTCTTAAAAAATGTAATTCACTACTATACCTGCTTCTAAGAATAAAGCAATTTCTTTCTACACATATGAGAAAAATATTTTTCAATGCCTACATTTTGCCACATCTTGATTACTGCTGCACAATATGGGGCAATTGTAGTGACACATTGACTGATAAACTATACAAGTTCCAGAAAAGAGCAGCACGAATAATTCTGGACCAACCATATGACGCACCTTCTAACAATTTATTCCAAGAGCTAAAATGGATGAAATTTCATGACCGCATTATCTACAAAAAGGCAATTTTTGTATATAAATCTCTGAACAATATTTTTCCAGAATACATGTCTAACCTGTTTAAAGAATCAGACAACAGATCTTTAAGATCACATTCTAACAACACATTATATGTTCCAAAACCTCGTCTTGAATTTTGTAGAAAATCACTAGCTTATTCAGGACCAGTTATATGGAACAATATACCATTAAATGTTCGCCAGTCAAATTCTCTAATAACCTTCAAAAGGTCATACCTGTCATGGTTCTACTCTGATGGACAAACCTAATTTAAATATATTCTGAGATTTTGTGAACATTATGACTATGTATCTTATTATGTTTTAATTCTATCATACCCATTGTAATTCAAATGTATAGTCAGGTTTTTTCTGACCTGTCGCAGGTCATCTTCTTGACCATTAGTGTTGAGAACAGCCTATTTCACTTACAAGTATATGCCTGTACACAAACTGTTAAATTGAATACTACTTGTACAAACTTAACATTGAACGAATATACATGTATTTATCTCATCGACCCATCCAGTTTAAATTCAATGGCACGATGCATGCGACAGGTTAAAAAAATCTACTTGTAATATTGTTATGTTTTGTTGTTATTCCTCTGACTGTTTATTGTTTATGTCATACTATTTCTGTTCACATGTTTTGCCATAGAGGCTCACAGGGAAGACTGGGCTTGCCCAACTGTGTTGCCTCTGAAAATAAAGTCTTTATTATATTATTATTATTATTATTATTATTATTATTATTATTATTATATACAGAAGAACATAAGCTGCTGAACTCAGATTGCCTGGTTATCAATCCACATATTACTGTACCAACTGTGCTAGCTGGTTGGGCTGTATCTGCACTGTATTCAACGAAGAATTACGTGACACACGTTTCGTACCTGGTACATACAGGGTAGCAATACCACGTGACTTTTGACTACAGTTACCAGTAAAAATTTGTAAACATTGGAACACAAATATAGCCATAAGAATTTTATTTCTTCATCGATTTCTGTAAAATATACGCCACGCTATGGGGAAAAGTATTTGCTTTCCGTGAAATATAATATCTTTTTCAGCAGTTTTACCGATTTTTCCATTACCCAGTGAAACCTACACGTTCAACGGTTTCACAAGGTAGTGGACAAAACGGCACAGCCGCTGATATAAATATTTTATATTTCATGGAAAGCAAATAATTGTTCCCTTAGCGTGGCGTAAATTACATAGAAATCGTTGAAGAAATAAAATACTTATGGCTATTATATTTTCCAGTGTTCACAAATTTCTTCTTGTAACTGTAGTCAAAAGTCACGTGGTATTGCTACACTGACATAGTAGGTACAAAACATTTCGTACTTGGTACGTAACAGGTACAAACAGGTTTGAAACGTGCGTCACATAATTTTTCGTTGAACGCAGGGCTGATGTAAATAAATCTTGTGTGACTTTGTAAAATTGTGCAGGCGACATTTGTTCCTTATGTAATCATGGTGACAATTTATATAATATCCCCACACTGTCACACTTACTTGAACTTATTAAACATCTCTAGCTGAAGTTTCTAATGATGTGAATATAAGGAGTATACAATAAGGACAAGGCAGTATTGGATTACTATTGGAGATGAAGTCAGACATATTATATCATATGTGGGGGATGTTTAGATTTACTATCACTCAGGTTCATGTGTTTTAACCTGATATTTTTTAAAACAAGTATAGATTGGTATCACCATCTTTCAAGACCTACTTGGGAGTATATTACTTTGCACAAATTGACAAGAACTAGGTATATGAGCAGGTCAACACTTAGCACAGTCTGTTATTTGAGTTTAACGCTGTTTCTCAACAGTTTTTCAGTTATGTACGACAGCAGATTTAACTAACAAGTTTTTCTAGGCTGTATTCTAACTAGTACTAACTTACAACCTCATCCACTACATTGTTGGCAAATTTTTATGAAATCGAACCCAGATCCTGGGTTACCAATCCTGAAGTGATCGATTAAACCACTGGCCATTGCTGCAGCTACTAAGCAGACTCTTGTGAACACAAATATTCAATGGTTTAGTATTGAGAGGTCCATGGTTCGAAACTCATCAGGGGCACTTGGTGATATTTCTGAAACACTTTTCAGTGGATTCCACAAGCTTAGTGGCTAACCAAGAGGTACTCTGACATGTAGTGGTGCTATAATACACTGGGTATGTTAAAGAATCAAGGAGCCTATTTCGAAACAGCTAGTGTAGTGCACATAAAGTCTTATTGTATGACACATTGTTTCTTTCTCTCTCATGAAAGACTGAGCAATTAGGCTGGGACGAAACTGGGTGGCCAAAACTTAAGGACTGTCTCATTCAAACACAAATTTAACAGACAGCTCAGAATCACATGGTATAAACAAGTCAATTTCCAGTTATCGCAATAAGGATTACACGTTGAATTGTATAGTCTTCAAATAAGTCGTACAGTGCTAGGAAATCACCGGATGTTTCAATCACAATACAATGTAAGTCATTCAAGTTGAATTGTATAGTATCTCAATAAGTCGTACAGCAATCTGACTAAAGTACTCGTTAAGGATATCATTTCAATCAGATTGGTCGTACAGTGATTTTGTTTATACATGGTGAGAATGCTAACACTTTGAAGATATTAAGGTCATCTGCAAACAAAACAAGATCAGCTGTTCAACTCTTAAGACTTATAAAAAAACATTTGTACCCTATTAAAAAATTTAAACAGAATATTTATTACCCAGGCTTTTAAACATGGAATATAGACTGCCATGGCCAAAACGGTTGTATTATAAAATAATTCAGCTCAAATGATAGGTGAGCGGTTATAGGTCATTACAACCTTCTTATTGAATTACAACTTAATGTTTATTCAATTATTTTAATGTTTATTTAAAAAATTTCTGTTAATATTTACTTGATATTTTCAGCCAATATAAATATGTTCTACACACAGTCGTCTTTTAAACGTTGTGTATAGTACAGAGAATTTGACACGACTCTCGACCTTCTATTAGTATAATTTAACAGCTGATATATTGTCTGTATTTGTAATTCGGGTTGTATGTTTTTATAAGCGGGAAGTATCACGAAGACGCTCGAGATGTAATACCAACTCAAATCTAAATCACCGATATTGCACTATTTGCTTGCAGAAATTTATATATTCAACGCAAGAACCTTGTAATATATACATGCATAAAGATCAGGATCAGGTCAAAGTCTCAATGTGCTATACAATTCTTCAGTGTACTATATTTTCAACCATGAATAGCGAATCATCAGTACTTGAGTAGTGACTGAGACATTACAATAATTTAAATATTATAAATTTTATCTAAATTCTATAAGGTGGTTGCTTTATGTAATGAGTGAAGGAGGTATTTATACAACATGTAAAGTCAAATATTGTTATTTCTGTCTTTGTTGTCACAGGATGTGTGTGTGGACTGTAAGGTCACGGCAGCTATTTCATTGTGAATTTTGAAACTTCGGTTAAAGTGTGTTAAATTGTTGGGTTCTGTTTAGTAATTTATTGTGCAGATCATGTTGCAACTATTTTGATGGACTTAATATTTATTTAGAACTATAAAAATTATTCGTTTTAAATGTATAGTTTGCAGGCGAATGTGACATTGGTTTGCATATGATTAATGTGGCTATTGTGGATTAAAAGCCAAATTATCATGACATTGCAACGATGACAATTATATTACAATCATGATGTGTCGGAATTATAAGGATTATGAAAAATAGTTTTTAGGAAACTTGTTAATCGTTATTGTATTATTAGCTGACTTGAAGTGTAACACAGGACTCAGGGGTTGTTAACGAAGTTCATTGGACTTGAATGATTTCTAACTGAAAGTAGCTGGTGCTATAAATAGATTTCTTGGATTTCCCTGGTTTAGTTTTAGATATCCAGCTATACAAGTATATCCCAAGAGTGAATTGTACTAACAGTCTAGGTAAATTCCTAAATGTTTTATTGTTTTACTAAAGTGTAATGATTCATTATTGTCACACTCTACACATAATTGTTTAATTAAATGTTTATACTGTTTTGTCATTATCATATTTAACTTGAAGTTGAAAAGAACTTTCTTGGTATATTAGTCAGAATGTGAAGATGTACATTTAATTTTGTTTATTGAGTATTTAACCGAGTTATAGCCCTTGAAATGATGAACGTTGTCATCATCAAACCTCATAGGAGCTAGTATAGCACAAAGAATTTGACATGGTCCTGACCTTTATGAATGAATATATTACAAGGTAATTGCGTTGAATATATTAATGTCCGCGATCAAATCATGCAATATCGGTCCTTTAGATTTGAGTTCGTTTTACACCTCAAGCGTCTTCGTGATACATCTCGCTTTTGAAAACAAAAAAATTACAACCGGGATTTAATATAGACAATATATCAGCTGTTAAATTATGCTAATAGAAGGTTGAGAGTCGTGTCAAGTTCTATGGACTATATCTTAGTTACGCTCCCTACAGCGCTTTGATTTCCACTTAACCGTTACCATTCACACGCTGCTTAAACTACTAGAATATTTTGATATTTGACCTTTACAAAACTGCTGTGAACCCTGATACACATTTTCATTGGCTGATGAAAGTTTACTTGTTTGTATAGACAGTAGAGAGTTATAGCAGAGTTTATAGTGAATATGAAGGCTACGTGTTGAAAAGTTTAAACGAGTACAAACTGTATGAGGTTTAAATATTTCATGGTTCTATTGACTACTGGTCATTATTTATTTGTTTCAATCAATATGATAAATTGATAGTGCGAGAGTTTTAATTTATAATACAAGTCATTCTTTTAACACACGAGCGTTTTATATACAATGCATTTAAAAACCCGTTTACATTATCACATTTGCCTCGCTGTACGCTGGTTTTGGATTCTCCTGTCTAAAAATAGCAATAGCGCTAATACACCAGCAATAATGCAGAGCCTAGAAACGATGTAGTTTCGGGCGAGGCAATTGGAGAGTATATCTTAGTCAGCATGAGTAGTTACAATGCATTTAGGTAGTTTGTATCAGATTAGTTAACATCGGCTGAGTTATGGCCCTTTACATTGTCAAATGGCAAGTGGTCTATCATCCATGCCCTATGGATGCATCTAATTCATCAATGATTATGAGGGTTACTTTACCGGTAAATTATCTTAATTTGTGGTTTGGTTTGATGATTGCTATAATGTTTTATTAACCCACAGGATCTACTTCATTGTTAACATATATGGCCATTAGTATAGTCCGGAGAACTTGACACGAATCTCGACCTTCTATTAGCATAATTTAACAGCTGATATATTGTCTTTATTTATTACCTCGGTTGTATGTTTTCATAATCGGAAAGTATCACAGAGACGCTCAAGGTGTTATACCAACACAAATTTAAAGGACCGATATTGCACGGTTTGTTTGCGAAAATTTTGATTCAACGCAAGAACCTTGTAATATATTCATGCATAAAGGTCAGGATCTAGTCAAATTCTCTGAGTTATACATTTTACATTTGCTGTTGATTGCTAAGTCATCAAGATAGTCCGGCAGATAAACGGCAATTTTTAGGGTAACCGTGCAATGTCTTCTATACAAAATGTTTTTGCATTTTCATGTTCTTTGGACAATACCATAACAGAATCCGAATGATGCCACCTTGTCATCATTGAGCAATTCTCACAATGAGGCCCCAAAGGGGTATATGTATTTTTCTCGAATTAATCGGTATATATACATTACTATTCAATCAAATGTGAATCAAAACACCTTAAGTGCGATTGTATTGTGTTAGACAATGCGTTACATCAATATATACAACTTTTATACTAATAAAATGTGGAAATGAGGCCCCATTTGTGGTTTAAACATAACCTGAGGCCCGGTATTACACACACGTATTAGTTAAATAAATAAATGAATACATGTAGAGTAAATATCTCTTTATATTGCTAATTAATAATAGATTCAATGCCTTTGATAAGTATAAGGAACATGCAATACATTGCTGAATATTTGATAATGACAATCGAGGCCCTGGTAAGGGTTAATGTATGAGACAATCTTTCAAATAATATTCTATTTCTTCTGTAGTTTAGAAAAGGAACGTGAACCATAACTTGAAGTTATATAAGTTAATTAAGTTATAGAAGTAACATGTTCTGAATTGGTAAACTAGGGAAATGAGGCCCTGCTTGGGTGTTGAACTATAAATTACGCTTTTATCCCAAAACAAATGTTACTATTTCATAATACATTGTACTTGTAATTTGAAATCATATATGAAGTGTCTATGTGTCGTAGCATGCCTATAAGTAAATGACATAGATAAGTATAAACAACCTGAATAGCATGGCTAAATTGCATGGCTTAATATTTTATTTCATGAAATTGCAGCCATAATAAGGGTAAATTTAAATGTTACAATGTATCAAAACTTTCAAGTAATGAAACTGTTATTATTTACGAAATAGTACAACGAGGAAATGGGTCTCTACTAATGATTTTAAACAACAAAAGACGCCTTAGACAAAGTTCAACAAACATTTCCTTGTTATCAAGCAATAAAAAATATACTAATAATTCAAATACGGCTTGATGAATAAAGGTAATTTGAGATATCAATGCCTGAGGCTGGTATCTTCCTACCAGTATAGACTCTATAAATTATACTGAACATGGTCCTCACCATCACCGACTACTGTTATGCGAGTACCTTTATAGTATTTAAAAAGGACAATACTAGTCGGACAGGGAAGACAGCACTCGTCAGAAACAAAAAGCATGGAACACTTTTAAGCTACAAAATACCCTTGTATTTAAGTAATTCCAATCTATATCAGGTTCCCATGACAACCCATTCCGATCGCCATGTACAGTACCGCTATTTCTCTACGCCACCAACAAGTATGACTTTTTGTATGTACTGCAATTCCATGTCAATGGATAATTCACCACCGCCAAGTGCAACCATTCATACATAGATAAGGTACGCAACACAGTGTCAAGCTATACAATATATTCAGTCTTGAATAAAGCATCTACCATTAGTTCAGTCAAGCCTTATACTAGTATTTATAGGGAATTGCCACTGCCGACTGTGTACAGTCCTGGCTCTCCATATCACTGCAAGCTACAGATGCATGGGACGTTTAAGTACTAAACACTGACCAACACAACCATTCATGGTTATGTTGGGACCCCAAAAGGCAATAACAAATCTGACAGGGAAGGTAGGCTCAACATAAACATCACCTATTAACTAATGATAATTGTGTGGCAGTTTACAAATATTGCACTCAGTAGTGCCTGGATTCAATCGGGGATGGAATATTTATGTGATTTATCGTATGGGATTGGAATAGATTTACTTGGTAAGTTAGTGAGTTCGCCATAAATATGGGTGACATGGCATATTTCGCTGATGGTGGACCTTAGGGGATTATGTGAAGCCTCGAGTATATAGCGGCGATAGCTCACTGCTAATGCACTGGGCTGGCGATACAGAGGTCGTTGGTTCAATTCTCGGCATGGGAACTGGACATTCCTGAAATTCTATTTGTAATGTTTCCCGCTATATATGGCCGAATGGACTGCAAAGTATCTGGTTAAGGGTGTCAAAAAGCTGTGTATCGATGCTATACATCGGACAAATTAAAGAACCGGGCTGTGCATTCGAAAAAAGAGCTAGACACACTTATGCAGCGCTGGACCTGCCTGTATCTAACGTCTCAATTTCCCTTCCGTTGGGCTTTCTCTCGGTCTGCTGTTTCTGCACTGGTAGAGGATCCACATGCGCCCTTGTGGCTGCAACACTATGTAAAGCGTATTTGATCGTGTTTCGCATGAAAACGACAGTATATAATCTGGTATCAATATTCACTTACAGTAAACGACGGTAGTGACTACAGTGTACACAATGGGGCATTGTGTGGTTGCACTCTAATATAATGAGTTCCTCATAGGGCTTGCAGTGGCTGTACTTCGTGGCCGTGTGTAATCCGATATGGCTTGCAATGTCTGCAGTGAATAGCAGTGATGAACATTATGCATAAAATGGTTGTACTCTGCTATGGTAAGGATTACATACCGGGTAGGGCATATCATCTCTGACACAGTTTGGTAAAATGACTATCTGTAATTTTTTTTCGTTAATGAGCTCCTACAGAACAAATCTGTCCGCTATTTGTAGTAGTAAAATCATTATAAGAAATTTAAATTTGAGCGTAAGTTTAAGCTATCCGTAAGTACAATGATAAAACAGAATACCGGAGTCTATCAACTCATTCCGGGCCTCAGTTGATTATTTCATTTCTATGTATTATTTAGTTATGTATACTTAACAATACTATAATTTAATTAATTAGTAAAATCTAATGCCTGATATGTTGAAATGGTTAATTAAACATGGACTATTTACCATTCTTGTCTTATTTCTAGTTTAACACGCATACAGGGCCTCACTGCCATATTTTACTTTTTCCAAATGTACCACACGAATAGTTCGATCACATGGTAATAGCAATAAAAGTACAGTCAAAATTGCATTCCTTAAAGTATAAGATAATAAAACATTTCTTGACATCGATTTTGGAGAATTTCACTATTTTTTCTATATTTGGATTTACCATTTATAGGGCCTCAATTTAAGAAAATAAAATATTTAGCAATGCAATATAGGCTGTTTATGATTGCCAGTGATACTGAATTCAATGTTAAGTATCAATATAATGATAAACATGGTACCATGTATCACGTACTGATTTTATTCATATGTTTGTCTAAAAAGGGGCCTCATACAAGACGTAAAACGTCAGCAGGGCCTCATTTCCACATGTTAATATTATAAATGATGTATAATTTGATGCAACTTATTATTTAACACTATATAAACAACATTTAATGTGTCTTGCTTTACCTTCGTCTAAACGATAATGTACTAATACAGCTTAATTCATGAAAGTTCATGTACCCCTTCGGGGCCTCATTGTGAGAATTGCTCAATGATGACAAGGTGGCATCATCCAGATTATTTTATGGTATTGTCAGGAGAACATGAAAATGCAAAAACATTTTGTATAGAAGACATTGCACGGTCCATTGCAAGTTCTGCCGGACTAAGATATGGAGCTGTGAACCTCAAATACTGAGTTTGTATCTTCTCCTTGATGACAGCTAGCAGACAATAGGTGTATAGAATTTCTTGGCATGATTAATGCAGTATAGACTTACACAGGTATACCAATTATGACACCGTGTATATAATTATATTATGTATTTGATTATATATTTGAAATGTACACATTATGTGTATTGGGTAACCTACTGTTTACCTGTAACTTAATTTAATCACAGGTTCCTGTTAATATCATGTTACACATTAAAACCTACAGTATGTGTACTATTCAAAATCTTAAATACTGTAAACCAAGAAATTGTTTTGCGCTATTTATTTTTGCGGAGTTTGCGAGTGGTAGAATTTTGCGAAATTAAGTCGCCACTAAAGTGCTCAAAACATTAATATGGACATTGTGGGAAACTTAAAAACACGAAAATTTGTATTTGCGAATATGCCAACGATCAGCAAAATGCGAAAGTTAGTATTCGCGAAACTAAATTGGTTTACCGTAGATCTTTCTTAAAGTTGCAAAAAATAATATCCTTGTTGAACAATAAGGATAACTTATTCCGAAAGCTGTTTAATAAGGATTATTTAAAGGTATGTAGCTGATATATTTCTCTCAAAATTTGCTTTGGATGTGTTTTGGCGCTAACTATAGTCTAGTCTGGTTCGAGAATCTGCACATGTCTGGTTTCTCCAGGCGCCAAAACCCATATTTACGTTTGGGTAGTTTCAAGATGGCTCAGATGAAACAAGAATAAAAGCAAACAAGCGATAGTTCAACCATAGTTTAAGCACTGAAGGTTTTCGCGGCCTTTAGTTGTACTATAGTAAACCATAGTAACTTGTTAATGTCTGAAAATATCATTTTAATGTCAGTCAATATAAAATAGCTGATGTTATGGAGTTAGTACTTACTTTCGAATTATTACAGCCCCTATACGTATATAAGGAGAGACAGGCCTAGAAATTGTTGAGGCTATTTGTTAGCAATTGTTTGTATACTGTAAAATCACATATTTTCGTGTGTATTAAATTTCGTGGAATTCGATAAAAACCATGATTTTCGCAGGGTTGTAAATTTGTGGATTACAATACATGGAAGGGTAAAACCATGTTTTATATTTGTGAGTTTGATAAAACGTGGGCATTAGATTCTGTGGTCAAGTTTAATGACGAAATCAACAAAAATTCAACTCCCTCGAGAATTTTTTTTTTACAGTAGTTGATTATTTATCCAAATATCTGTGACCAGTAGTCTTTATTGACCTTTGTTTCTTTATCTTTATATTTGACCCTTGTCCCTACTGTGAAATGAGAATCTAACCTGTTATAATTGCTGAAGTGTCAATTGTGGTTACTTTAAGAGGTCCTCAGATATGTAATAATATTGATAAAGGTCACTCAGATCTAGGCCTTAGATATTAGCTCATCAAGCTCATGGTGATCCGCTTGGTAAAGGATCTGGAGCCTGTTACCTAACCAAACAGCTATTGAGTGCTTGGTAATGCTACGCTAGGAAACAGCTTGCTTCAAAAAAGCGCTTCGTAGCGTATGAAGCGAAAAAATTGTATGCAACTGAAGTGGTCTGTTGCACAAGTAAGCGCTTTATAGCACTGGCCTAGTAGAGTGTTAAGAAACAGTATGCTATCGGCGAGCACTGCTCGCTCGTTAACGCTCGATTGAGCCTTTTGGAAGCGGCTTGGTTAGGCCACTGGCTCTAGGTTAGATGCCGAATAAAAGTGAAGGTTTAAACTGCTTTATGCAGACCATGATGAGAAGTCTAATACGCTGCCTATTACTGATGAACTATTTAGAGTTATCATATTGAACAAGAAACTCCCACTGAGATTTGTCTCAAAATTTTCATTTTATGTCGAAATAAATCTATCTCAATGTCTGAGTACACTTTTATCACAATCTCTATTTTAATGTGAGATTTCTATAAGACATACTTCAGGAGATTGGCCGGTCAGCTAGCCTAGCTGTCTATATTTCTAATAAAATATTCACAGTTTATATGCCCTGATGGAGATTTATTTCCTTTGTTAGTACTCCAATACACTGTTTATTAGAAACATTATCAAACACATGAGAAACTATAGCCATTTATATGCTAATTAACTGTCATTTTGGTCCCTTTGAAGCAACATATTTTATCTACTATTTGATATGATCGTAGATACAACCTTGTTGTGCCTAAGGAATAGATTTTAATAATGTACGTTGATCATGGTGAACTGTATATATCCCTATTTTCTGAGAGAGCAACATCGATTGTTTGGATAGTTCGATGTATTGTTACATGTGTGACACCTTGTGTCTGTAATTGGCTAAGTGAATTTCATGGGTTCTATCAACTTCAGAAGCCACGGCTCAGTTATCCAGTGACTTATAACCCAGCTATTCTGGTTTGATTCCCAGTCGTGGCAGGTCATAATGCTATAACAATGACAATATCTTTCATCATATATACCCTAGCTTCCATGACAATTTGACAACAATGTTGATTAATTATCCTCCATATGTGGAAGAAGTTGCCTGTTCCTTGTGGAAGGGCAAGTTATAACTGGTTCCATGGTTACAGTTCAGGAAAGCTGATTTAGGGAACTGGCCACCGTGTGTACTGGAAAATTGTTGAGAAATAGTGTGAAACCTGAATAAACATACAAACTATAGTCCAGTTAGGATATTGTGACAGTGACGTTGCAATTTATGTGTACGCAAAAATCACAACCATTGTCTAAACAGGTAAAGCAAAGTTTAGTATGTTAGTTTAGCATTGAAATTATAGAGTTGTCTGTACAGTATAAGCCTTTATCATCGGTTTTACACCGTTATAGTGGACTGAACCGCTGCGTCACTGGATTTTTATCCTGGCTGGACTATAGTAGATGTTATAGTGCGCCCAGGATTATAAATGAGAAAGGCAGGACAATTTGGTATATTCCACACAGGTGGATTAATCAGATGTGTGTGATTTATCAGTGATGTTTTGAGTACAATACTGACCTTATCTGTTTAAACTATAGTAACTTATAAAACCAGTTTTGCAGCAGTTGACCAAACCGATTCATGTTTGTAAATATCACATTATCCTGGGCGCTCTATATACTTGTGAAACCTTGTCTATTCATTATATAATGCCCTCAACTTCTAGCCGTAAGGTCCGCAAACTTCCTGGATAAGTGTTAAGCAGGACGGCTCAATTATGTTTAAGCAAATAAATCAAAGGAAATGTTATTAATCATGTCATAATGATATTTGGCTAACACCATATGTCCGAGTTTAACCATCTATCTGTATAAAAGCTGGAACAAATTCCAAGATCAGCATATTCATCTATGCTACGACAAAATAAAGGTCTTGGATTTAACAAATTATTCTTGTTCCTGCTTTACAGGTATGTTACATTATATATGTATTATTTAATGCTCACTAACTTAGACATTTTTAAAGTAATTGTAACTAACTTATGTTTATGATTTGTGTATTTTTCATATGAATTACTATGCTTTTTAGACTGAATGATTGTTTATTAGCAAATATGATATGAGGCACTTAAATGAAAACAAACAGTTTATTGATCATATTCAATTGTAGAATTTGTGATAAGTAAAAGTATTTCATCTTATTATCATATTTGATTGAACTACTACATGTTCTTATGACCGATAAGTATTTTCCAATATTATGTTCTTAAAATGTTCTTAAATGAAAACAAGCATTTATTGATCATATTCAAAGCATAGAATTTGTAATAACTGGAAAACAAACAGTTTATTCATTATATTCAAATTGTAGAATTTGTAATATTAAAAACTTTTGCATCTTTCTATCGTAATTGATTTTTGTCATATTTTTACATAGTTTAACATCATGCGCAATTCTAGCATGACCTAAGCAAATATTATATAAATAGTATTCAGTAGAAGTTAGTATAATTCAATTTTATATATGATCACTGACATATTATATTTTAACCAAAAACAATTATTGAATTATGATTTTTATAATACAAATGTAATGAAGTAATACCTATTTTGCGTTGTCACGGACAACTCTCATGTCATGCAAAGCGAGTTTAGTTTTCCCCAGCGAGTTAATTTATTCCCCAGTATTTTATTAGGTTATTCTTATAATTTTAATTCATTCTTTACATGTTGATTTTCCCCAATTAATTAGTATTTAGTTAATTAATTAATGTTTTGTTCTTACTATGTTATTATGCAATGTTATACGTATTCCACCTAGTATGCATTTTGTAATATGTATTCATCTATGCTACAACAAAATAGATCTTGGATTTAAACAAATTATTCTTGTTCCTGCTTTACAGGGTTTAACAAGCAATTATTAAACAGTCGGTTTAGTTCGCTAAAGAACAAACCAGACCACACAAAAGAACCACAAACGAGCGACGTACGTACATAACAACCACGGCATCATCAACCTCTCTACATAGTTTTCTACTTCAAACAACAACCACCTTTACTGAACACGCCACCCAGCACCTGGCTGTGTCGCATCACGCACTCGTCATCACAACAGCACAGGACGGCCGGTTTCACGGCATCATAATTAGATGAATTTCTCGGCTTCTATCAGTTGGTACTTGTTTTGTACTTGTAGTTTCAGTGTCAAATGTGTTCTGGTACATGTTTTGAGCTTGAAGCCCCTGGGATATCAATTGTCAACACTTTGCTTGTTCTTTTGAGAATTGGTCTTCATTCCGTATTGATGTGTTCTCGAGACGTGCTGTTAGGAGTGTTTAGCTTGTGTGCATTTCTCTTCTACAATTAACTGTATCGATGTAACATTCAGTGTCAGAGTGTTTAGTTCATGTCCATTTCTCACTGTACCATCAATGTTATATACATGTATGTGTTAGAATTCAGTGTTGTAAATCATGACCATTTTTTTGCTGCATCATCTATGTGATGCTCTTATTAAAAATGCTTGCCTGATGTTAGAAAATACCCTCTGCTACACTCACATCAATGTTATATAGTTACTGTTGCATTTTCTGAGAACTTCTGACTCACTGATAACTCATCTGTGGTAGTGTTTAATTATTTCAAAGCACTAACATAAATCTTAAACTTAGTAAATTTGAATATAAATAATTTTTATTGCGGTGCCCTATAATAATCACATTGTCTGCCTGCCCGTTCGTCTGTCAGTCCACATTTTTCATGTTTTTATAAATAACTTTTTTAGGTATCAACTTCAAACTTTAAACATATTGTCACAACTACAGTAAGCTATTTTATGGCAAGTAACATTACTCTTGTACAATATTGGAAGAGTTATGGCCCTTTGTAACATTCAAATTTTCCTAAAATTTCGTGTGTTTTTTTTCATAATAACTGAAAAACCATAATAGATATTCAAATGAAACTTGCTATACTTATTGCCAGTGGTAATATGCATATCTGTAGCAAAGGGCAACAGTAAGGGCTTTGATAAATTGTGACTTATGCCCCTTTTTCAGCTTCGAAAACTTAAACTTGGCCATTGTTCAGAAACGGTTGAAGATATTCAAGTGAAGCTTGCTATATACTTACTGGTATTTACGACTATAAGTACATGTATGTGTAGCAAAAAACAATACACACAATTGTAGCAAAGGCGACAACTCTAGCTAAAATTTGTTTTGACTGTCTGCACCCTTGTTACCCTGATAAAACAACATGATTGGATATTCCCAACATGATTGAAAAATGGCGGATGTATGTTTACATATTCATCGCATTTTCGGCCAATTCTTCAAAATCTACGGGTTTAACCACCTTCTGATGCTGTATGAAGATAAACTTGTACATTCCTTCCATGAAACTAAAACTATTTATCCCTATGTTTGTGAATGTGATACACAATACGATAAAAAGTTAGAAAAATCTGTGTTGGATTTATTTGACAGTCTGTAAAACATATATATTGTTGTTTATTTTGGGTTAAGATCTTTTGTTTATACAGCTCATTCATTTCACTATCAGACTTAGTTTAGAGTAAGTTATTTACATTTGCCGTTTCTACGTGATAACTATTTAAAGTAACCCATGTGTGAAAAATGGATAAAAACCAACATGATTTGAGGATAAAGATCAACATGATTTATCTTTTAAAGTGGATACTGACCAACATTGAATTTTCATTGATGCACTGCAGTGCGAATTTAATATGTAGCTTCACTATTGGAAGAATAATGGGATGACCCCAACACGTACGTAGGAGTAGATAACTCTATGAAGTATTTATTGGAAAATATGTCCCTTTTTTCAACTTCGTGCAAATTTGTAAGTTTACGTTCAAGGTATTAACCTATTATATCTAAGTGCATGTTCATATTGCTGTGATACTTTGCATACTTGTCAACCGTCTTGACCACAACATCTGCACTCTATCAAGCATGTTGTTGAATGTTATGCCCCATTTGGACTAATGTACTTAGAAATACAAAAGTTTACAGTTTATGTACACAATTTTAACCTCTAAGACATGTATCTTTGATACTTTGCATACTTTATCATCATCATGACGCCATGACCTCCACATGAATAGGCAACTCTATCAAATATATACTGAGTACATCTAGAAACGCAACACTGGGTTCTACTGTCAATATTTGTTCAATCTGATGATGGACAATCAAACTTCATTAATTTTACTTGATGCAGTTTTATTCTATTTCCAATACATCTGTAACATTTTATCACATAGAGCTACATTTAGGTGCAGAGCAGTGTTTTGGTGTATAGTGCGGCCGAAAAATAACGGAACATAAATATAGTGCGGGTGAAAAATAACGATTTTTTTTATAAATTAGCTATTTTTTCGGAATCTTTGTTTTATGTCAATATGTAAAGTATTGATCAAATATTGATTGATTACTTATTCATGACGAGCAACAAGTTGTTGAACACTGACGGCAGCAGTTGTGAGCCTGATCTGGAGCTGTTTCACGCTGTCTTATTCATCCTGTGGGAGGCTTGTTACGCATGAGAAATGTTCGGTGTATGACAATTTAACCGTCGTGCAAACTCCTGTTAAACATCTCTGCCATAAGCATCCGGATGGCCTGATTTTGCTCATATTCGGACAATCATGGCATTTTTATTCCTGAACATATGCCATTTCTTTTGTGATTTTCTTTTTATTAGCAAACTTTACAAAAAGTTCGATTCAATTTATACCAAGATTTATCATGCGTAATTGGTGCTGGAAATCATGCTTTTTGTGATTATATCGGTGCACGGGATTTACGTAACACGATCGATAAAAGTTGGATGATGGCCAAGTTTCTACAAGATTATACAATATTACTACACAAAATTCAAATATACATGTATAATGCAAGTAAGAAAAAAATGGGGATAAACCCGTTGCGTTTCTAGATGTACTAAGTATATGTTGAAATTATGTCCCCTTTTTTAAATTAGAAATACAATTTGGCACCATTCAAGACATGCTCACAGCGTTTAGCCAGTGGTCCCCATAATTCACTGTTCCTATTCCCGGTGAATTTTGCACATTTAGATACATGTGTTAAATTTACCTGTCTTGACTTATTATGAATTTTACCAACATATAGCAGAAAAAAGTATTTAACTAGAAATATGTCCACAGGACACAGATGCCCCCGCTAAAAGCTGTCATCAGACATCTAAGTATAAAGCTATGCAAATGGAATAACTTGAAACAATTTGTAATTGCTTAAATGTGACATTGAACAGCAGACAAGAGCTGGGTCTGTAAGTGTGACCTTTACATTTGAGTCAGGGTGTAAATGCGAATGTAACCAAGTAATTTTAAAATCCAGAACGAAATAACAAAAAAAAACAAAGCAGACCAGAAGCGTATACTTGTGTCTTTTAACTTTTAATCTCTAAGTATGACCTTGACCTTTGCGTTAGGGACCTGGGTTTTGCGCATGTCACCTCGTCTTGATGATGTGAACATTTGTGGCAAGTAATATAAATATAAAATAAGAAATCAAATAGTTACAGATCTGACATGAATCACATGCCTATTTGAAAATTTTAACTTTTGATCTCTAAGTGTGACCTTGACCTTTGAGTTAGGGACCTGGGTCTTGCGCATGACACCTCGTCTTGATGATGTGAACATTTGTGGCAAGTAATATTAATAAAAAATAAGAAATGACATAGTTACAGAGCTGACATGAACCACATGCCTATTTGAGCCTTTTTACCTTCGATCTTTACCTTTGAGCAAGGGACCTAGGTCTTGCGCATAACACGCCGTCTCGATGTGGTGAACATTTGTACCAAGTGTTATAAATATCCAATAAGAAATGACATAGTTACAGAGCGGACATGAATCACATGCCTATTTGAGAATTTTAACTTTTGATCTCTAAGTGTGACCTTGCCCTTTAAGTTAGGGACCTGGGTCTTGCACATGGCAACCACCTTCATGTGGTGAACATTTGTACCAAATATTATAAAATATCCAATAGGAGATGACAAAATTACAGAGCGGACACGAATCACATGCCTATTTGAGCTTTTTAACCTTTGACCTCTAAGTGTGGCCTTGACCTTTAAGCTAGGGACCTGGGTTTTGTGCATGACACATCGTCTTGATGTGGTGAACATTTGTACCCATTTTTGGTAGGCGTAAGCCTCTCTATACTACCATTGCCCATTTCTTAATGCAACCTGGACCGCCTTTAGGCTGCTATGTGAATCCTCATTCAAGTAGTTCCAGAAACTGTCAACATTCCCAATAATTATTGTGAAACTGTTCATTGAATCGATATTTTTGCAGATAATCAGTCAGCCGGGGAGATATCGAACTTGTTTCGTAATATGAAAATGAAGTGTTCATCAAATGTCCCAGCTGTATAGCTATTTTTAGAAACTTCAGACCAGGGTCACGTGATGGTTTTATCAATTAATTGTATATCGTTATGTTATGCAATCATATGGTGTGGCTATACTAGCCGCTTTCTAGAGATGTCTAGCGCTGTGATGGAAGTGATTACAAGACGGTACTGTAGAATCTGATAAATAGGCGCGCGCAGTATTATTTAAAGCCTTTTTTTGATATACGCATTCAATACACGTATTACATATACAGTAAAACCTCGGTAATACGAGCAGCGATTATTCGAGCAACCGGTCTAATTCCTATATAGTCACATATGCCTATTTTGACATTCAAGAACTTGAAGATCGGCAGTAAGAAAACGAACATTAAACGTGTAAAGTCGTTTAAGCTTTAGTAGCAGCAACCAGATCGCCTCCCATCAGCACTCTTAGTGCTTTGATTATTAAATGTCCTAAAAGCAAGTGCCATAGACTGGGTGTGAAATGCCTTACATCGGGTATGCTCATAAACCTGCTACCACAATTCATGAGCACATTTCTTTAATGTACAATTATTTGTACCTTGAGAATCCCATTGACAAGATTTCAATTTGTAATGTTGGTTTTTATCAACAATCATGTTGGCCAGTATCCTAATAAATTTGACAATCACGTCGTTCAGTATCCAAAAAATACTACACATGTTTGAAGTATTGTTGGTGAGCGTTAATTTATCTAAGATTTTAAAAAATTGAAACGTCCAAATCATAGTTTATACAACTGCCGATACTTCCCAAATGATATTCATTACATAGAGTCCAATACATGAGTTTTACAACGTTTTTAAGTACAAAACTCATTCTCAAATGCAAAATCCACACATTCTTTAAGGCTTGACATAGTGAAAAATATTACCTATATGCAAATTGTTTAGTGCAAATAGTACATTTTCTTCATATGTTGATTATGTAATATTGAAATAAACAATCTGGATAGTTTATATGGAAAATATTGCAAAAACAATGCACTTATCACATTTTTCATGTCGGCCATTTTTCAATCATGTTGGGAATATCCAATCATGTTGTTTTATCAGGGTAACAAGGGTGGTCTGATCATTTCAATACTTTACTCCATTACTTTTCTTATCTCTCCCCCCCCTCTTTTGGCATGCTACCAAGAGGCCCTGCTCTTGACAGTGATAATTGTAGTAATTCTTTAACAACTACTAAATGTAGCAATTGAGGGATCTGCAATATTGACAATGACATACAAACCATATTTGCCCCAACTATGTTTAGTTGCAAAAGCATTTTAACGAAGGAATTTAAATTTGAGCGAAAGTTTAAGATTTCTGTCAGTGCTTGGATAATACAGTACCCAAAGTACTCACACATTTACTTGTCATTTGAAGATATTACTGGTTTTCACCATTTTTGAAGTCTGTATATTGGATATTATTTACAAGGCTTTAGTTTTCACCATTATTCACAAATTGAGTTCTTCGCGAATTCATAAATCTCAAATATACTTTTGTTACATGAATATTCTGGAACCTATTTCCACCATGAATTTATAAATCTGCAAATTAAGTCTGCAATTACCGAAATGTGTGAAGTAAAAATCACGACTGTCGTGAATATAAGATGTTTTACAGCAATAGACTGAGTCTGATTGTTGGACTCGAGGGAGGGGATCATTATGTAACATTGCATGCTACTCCCTGGCCGGGCAATCACTGTAAACAATTTGTTAGTCCTACACCATCATACATTGTATATTGATTGCATGAATGTTACACTAATTGATTGCTTTATTATCCGACCATTAAAGTCCTTGAGGTAAATATATATGTACTGTACAAGTGGAGGTTAGCATAGGGAAATATAGACCAATTTACCTAAATCCACCAACCTTTTTAGTGTTAAATATCTATTAATAACTACATGTACTTACTATACATAGTCAATAACAGTACAAAAAAAGAATAAGTAAGTGGAACACAGGTTATCAATTACTTTCATGAAAACCACTATAGTGCGCCCACGATAATGAGAAAGGCGGGAAAAATGGGTATGTTTTGCGAATTGGGTATGCATGATTTATCAGTGATGTTTTTAGTACAAAACTGACCATTTCTGTTTAGTTTAGTACTTTGTGAAACCAATTTGGCAATAGTTGACCAAACCGATTCATGTTTGTAAACATCACTTTATCCTTGGCGCTTTATAGTACTTCTTGTATCAAGTCATAGGGGTTTGCTATTCCATTCCTTAAACACTAGGCCCCAGTTACCACATGATTATAAGGGACGAGCAGCGTGTGTTGAATTCCATCAATTAATTTCCTGTGGACACTGCGGAAGAATTCATGAATTTGCTGAAGGGCAGGGGAGGATCTAAGCCTTTTGGACTCATTAGCATCCAATTTTCTCTATTGAGTATTCTAAAGTTCAATTTGTTTTAGGCAATATTTGTTGGAGCCAAAATGGAGACATGCTATCAAATAACAGCATTATGGCAGCCAAGTGATTTGTTTTATGCACATTAGATATATAGGCAGTGCAGTATTATAGACAGTCTATTACAATTACGTTGTTTCTAATCATCCGGACTCATAATTACGCAGATGTATGGCATTTTGTATCATTTATAGGCATTTAATTTCGATATTCATTAACAAATGTCTGTCTGTGAGTGTTAAGAAATGTATTTATTCATAGGGCAATTATACTTATATAGAGGATATTACATGAGTGTCTTTCTATATTGAATTTATTAATCGAGTTGAATAAAATGCGAGGTCTGCCGAGCATTTTATCGATTTTTTCATCGAGTTTAATAAATTCAATGTGGAAAGTCACAAATGTAATGTTCTTTTTATCACATGTTAGCCTTTTCCGACCGAAACATAAAAAACCCACTTATTTTTCACTATAATAAACGCGCAACTTTGACGACATCGCCTATCCTTTGAATGACGTCGTGTGATAGCTTTATTACACTAGTGTATTATCAAAAAATAAATAATGGCTTTATTACGCTACCGCGACGTCAAACATGTGATAAAGAAATATATTATATAGCCAGTTCGTAGGGAAATTATACTTACAGAAATATATTATATATAGCCAGTTTGATGGAGCTGTGGCATGTTTTCCCCCACACAGTAGACTACAGTCATACAATTTTATCCCATAATTCTACAGACTGTCTTCAACTATTCAGGATAATTGGTGGATGATTGGATAAAGTGTAGTAATATGAACTAAGGCATCGCCTACTTGGTGATTTAATCTTAAGATATTGAATAAATTCTCAGCAATATTTGCAGACACACTAAGTAAATTATATTTTGAAAATATTTTTTATGGAGATAATAATCCACATCTAGTTAAAATAGTCTGATTTTGAAAAAGAAAATAACATAAAGGAAAAAACACAATTTCAAATTCTGATATTTCCCTGGGATCAAAAATAAACTTGTATTGGCAACATAAAGACTTGAAAACAGGCTTGTAACTGGCATTGGAAACTCTAGTCATCATTCCTTTGACCAATTGAATGTGCAGTGTTGCAATGTCATCAGATTATTAACATAATTCAAATTAAATTTAAAGTATTTGTTAGTTCCACATATTTATTGGATTAAAGTAAAAGTAGAATAAAATACACAATTAGGCCCTCCTGCATTTTAAATGAGGACTTGGGATTCGATGATGGTGCAGTTGCATTGTACCTAGGCTTTTTTCTACTTCACCCTGGGAGCTGAAAATATTGGCTGTCATTTTGAGGTAGTTGCTCTACAGAGGTTAAATATATAGCTATGCTCATTCAGGTCATTGTAAAAAGGTAAACAAAAAATTAGGTCCTATGACAATCACTTGTTAAATATTCATTTCTAAATTATTTAACTCTGAATTAAGCAATTCAAACAGGTGCAAAGGTCTATTTTCATTTTTAACAATATTTTCGGACTGACAAATATTCATTCAGACCGACAAATATTCATTCGGACTGACAACATTTTTGTTTCTAGTCAGTCGGAATGACTGATAGGTTTTTAAATTAATTTTCACGAAGACTGTAAATTTATGTATTTTTATGTACATGTACATCTATCAATTGTCCGGTTACACGCCAATCAAGAGGGAGATTTATAGGGATTACTGGCGAATTCTGGATAATGGTTCTTAGTAGTCACCCGGGTTCTATGCACATTTGCAGCAGACCTGTGCATTGCAAAGCTATTAAGTTATTTATGCTACATTTAATTTTTAAACCATATTCATGCCTGGAACTAATCAGGGCAATAAAACTTAAAAAATATATGAATTGAGTAACAAATATATAAACCTTGTCGTTCAGATAAGAAAGTAAGTAAGTAAGTAAGTAACGTCTTTATTTAACGAGGCTGACACATTCGGTTTCCCGATCTTCCATGTGGGCCTCAACATTTGCAAATAGCATAAGAATATACAGTAAAATATGAAATAACATAAGAATATACAGTAAAACATACAAGACATATATACACAAACATCATAGTAATAAAGATCAGATGTGTTTAAGAAAGTAATTTTAGATCATTAATGGTTTTATCATGATATAATATTCAGTTCTTGACAAAACAATTTGTAAAAGAAACAATATATAATGGTACATCATGCACAAGAGATTTCATATAATACATAATTTATCATTGTAGAGTAAGAGTAAGGGATAGTTAAAAGATAGTAGTAAACTATCTATAATATCATAGTTATTTTCAGGAGTAATTCCTTTTAAATTCTTGATTGACTGTTATTTTAATTGGAGAATTGCCATTTGATGTAAGCAGATTGAAATTTACTTTGACTTTCTGCATTTCGAATATGTATTGGTATGTCATTCCATATTTTTGGACCAGAGTAAGCAAAAGATTTTCTGAAGAGTTCTGTTTTAGGTTTTGGTATAATAAGCTTTGCATCTTGTACAGATCTAAGGTTTAGGTTATGTCTATCACTTAATGTTTGGAATTTATTTGTCATATACACTGGAAAGGTTGGTTCATTTATAGATTTATACATGAGTATTGCTTTTTTGTACTTAATACGTTGGTCAAAGAACATCCAATTGAGTTCTTTAAATAATTCATTTGAGGGTGTGTCAAAACTTTTGTCTAAGATTATTCTAGCAGCTCTTTTTTGAAATTTGATGACATCAGAAAGTAGCTCGTTGCTGCAGTTTCCCCAAATAGTACAGCAATAATCCAAGTGTGGCAGTATGTATGCATTAAAGAAAAGTTTCCTAGAGTGAAGATTAAGATACTGTTTAATTCTAAGAGGCAAGTAAAGTTGTGAATTACATTTTTTGATAGTTGATTGAACATGTGTTTTCCATTTAAGATTGTTGTCTACATAGATTCCTAGTAGTTTTTCAGTGTCTGTAAATTCTATTTTTTGGTCTTGAAGGTGGAGAGTAGATGGCGTTGTATTTTCTGATTTGGTACTTTTTGTTGATATGTTCATAGCTTTAGATTTTTGAGCATTTAGTACCATTGCATTATGGTTGCACCACATGCTAACGTTTTCAAGATCTGTTTGAAGATTTGTGTTTACTTCCTGTGCTGTATTTCCAGTAGCAGTTAGAGAAGTGTCATCTGCAAACATATCAGCATTTGACATTTTTACATGAAGGTGTAGATCATTTATGTATATAATGAAAAGAATTAGAAAGACCACAGTGCGGATAAGGCAAAAATGTGCCCGACCGTCATGGGCATAAGGAATGAATTGGCACGACCGTCATGCGGATAAGGAAAATAAGCACAACCGACATGCAGATAAGAAAAATAATTGGCATAATCATCTTGCAGATAAGGAAAATAATTCAATTATTGGCACAACCGTCTTGCGCATCAGGAAAATAAATGGCATGACTGTTGTGCAGATAAGGAAAATAATTGGATAAGGAAAACAATTTGCACGACCGTCGAGCACATAAGGGAAATAATTTGCATGACCATCATGCGCATAACGATAAGTAATTTACTAATTGGCACGACCATCATGCGCATAAGGAAATTAATTTGTACGACTGTCATTTGGCTAACCAAAGTAATTGGGACGACCCTCAGATGCATAAGGAAAATAATTGACACGACCTTCATGGGGATAAGGAAAAAAATTGGCATGACCGTCATGCGGATAAGGAAGATAATTGGCACGACCATACAAATAAAATCGACAACATGCTGTAAAAAAGGATTTCACGAGCATCTGTCGATTCACGATGCACTTTGAAGACTGCCCAGCTCGACTGAATCAATCTATTGTCATAAGTCTGTGATATTTCTTCATTTTGGTTACTAAACTTTTAAAAGATTTTCACATTCATTTAACAGTTTTCAACAGTGTTAAACTCGTACAGTCACAGTGTAACACGATGCTTGTACTGATGTAAATAATTGGTGTGCAAAAACGAAATAGCAAAGCAAAATAGATGCATAACATTGTTCAAAAGTTATTAACATTTTTTAGCTCACCTGTCACAAAGTGACAGAGTGAGCTTTTGTGATCACTCTTCGTCCGTCGTCCGTCCGTCCGTCCACAATTACTTGTGTAGACACTAGAGGTCACAGTTTTATCTTAATAATTATGAAACTTGGTCACAATGATCATCTCAACAAAATCTAGGTCAAGTTCGATATTGGGTCATTTGGGGTCAAAATCTAGGTCACTAGGTCAAATCATAGAAAAACCTTGTGTAGTCACTAGAGGTTACAATTTTGGCCTAATCTTTATGAAACTTGGTCACAATGATCATGTCAACAAAATCTAGGTCAAGTTCGATATTGGGTCATCTGGGGTCAAAAACTAGGTCACAAGGTCAAATCATAGAAAAACCTTGTGTAGTCACTAGAGTTCACAATTTTAACTTAATCTTTATGAAACTTGGTCACAATGATCATGTCAACAAAATATAGGTCAAGTTCAATATCGGGTCATCCGGGGTCAAAAACTAGGTCACAAGGTCAAATCATAGAAAAACCCTGTGTAGTCACTAGAGGTCACAATTTTAGCCTAATCCTTATGAAACTTGGTCACTATGATCACCTCAACAAAATCAAGGTCAAGTTCGATATTGGGTCACGAGGGGTCAAAAACTAGGTCACAATGACCAATCATAGAAAAACCTTGTGTATTCACTAGAGGTCACAATTTTGGCCTAATCTTTATGAAACTTGGTCACAATTATCTTGTCAACAAAATCTAGGTCAAGTTCGATATTGAGTCATCCAGGGTTAAAAACTAGGTCACAAGGTCAAATAACAGAAAAACCTTGTGTTGTTTATAGAGGTCACAATTTTGGCCTAATCTTTATGAAAGTTGGTCACAATGATTATCTCAACAAAATCTAGGTCAAGTTCGATATTGGGTCATCTGGCGTCAAAAACTAGGTGACAAGGTCAAATTATAGAAAAACCTTAATGTAGTCACTAGAGGTCACATTTTCGGCCTTATTTTTATGAAAGTTGGTCACAATAATCATCTTAACTAAATCTAGGTCAAGTTCGATATTGGGTCATCCGAGGTCAAAAACTAGGTCACAGGTCAAATCACTTTAATAAGTCATTGGGTCTAAATGTGATAAGCATAAGACAATATGAAAACCTTGTACATGCAATAGAGGCTACCATTAGGGGTGCATGAACGACTAGGACAGGTGAGCGACCTATGGCCCTTTGGGCCCTCTTGTTTACATTTTGGGTCAAATCGGTATGAGTACGACAGTGACTTACTTTCACATTCAAGGTTGAAACTCTGTATTGGATGTTGATTAAATTGCATTTCTACGATTTTCCTTAATTGTTCAACAAGTACTCGCATCGTGTAATCAGTTATTTAACAGAGTATCCGCTGTTTTTGATAAGATTTTATCAAAACAATGCTATACAAACCCTACTTCCGCTGACTCACTATAGAAACGCTAATGGATACGCCGATACGGGCTTCGTGTCTCGGAGTTTTTATCTCCCCTTACCGAATGTTTTTTTTATTTTATTGAATACATTATAAAATAAAACTTTATTTAATAGAATATTTTCGGGCTCTATAGTTTCATGATTAAGAAACTTCAAATATTATTCCATTCACTTCTTCGCACTCCGTAAATTGGTAAACTGGAAATAACTTTTTTTAAAAGCATAAGTACCGACTGACAGACTTGACGAATCCAAGCATGTGGGCCCATTAACATTATGGTGATTTTTAAATCGCCTATTACTGAGCCTCTGTAAAACAAGGGTCTTCAATGTTCTAGTGTGGCGCTTCTACTGGCTTCATTCATATCTATTTAAGAACAATACAGGTTTTCTGAGCGCATACACCATCTTATTTCTTCAAAATATCATATAATGTGGTACATGACTATGCTGTGTTTTATGCATATAGCAAAGGGATTCGACCCGATAAAATATCTTTCACATCTATACTATGAATACATAAGACAGGGGTCTTTCTTTATGACTGGCCCTCATATACCCAACTCAACATTATGTCCAATATTTTAAACAAGCCGAATACAATCATTTAATGTGTACTGCACACTTCAAGACAATATGATATTATACGTAAAAAATACAACTTTTATCAATACACGTACACAATGTCGCCTGTGTCGAGCATAGAATGTTCACAAAATGCGTAAAACCCGGTTTGACGACATAACCCTGCACAGACAGAAACTAGAAAACGGCCTTCGATAAAGAAGAGAAATCATTATTTACACACGATCTCAGGAAATTAGTATGACGATTGATAAAAGTTGTATTTTTTACGTATAATATTATATTGTCTTGAAGTGTGCAGTACAAATTAAATGATTGTATTCGGCTTGTTTAAAATATTGGACATAATGTTGAGTTGGGTATATGAGGGCCAGTCATAAAGAAAGACCCCTGTCTTATGTATTCATAGTATAGATGTGAAAGATATTTTTATCGGGTCGAATCCCTTTGGCATATAGGGGTTTCGTAAACCTTGATTACTCCGACACTCCAGAATTATTCTGAATTAATAAGTGTTATTGTTATGATCAAAAATTCAGATTTAAACTGTTTGGATTAAATTTAGCCATGTCTTGATATATCCATAGTTACTTCCCTTTCTAACCAAGATTCCATTGCTTTTCAAAAACAAGGAAAGAATTGGCTTTAGCTGAAGGCTCTGCTGAATGTCTGCAAGCTCAAAATTAATACTAAACATTCTTTTGGATTCTTACGGAAAATGTTGCATGAGAAAATATCGTAAATAAATCAGACAAGAAAGGCAGCTTTTATCAGACATCAGAAACAGCAAAGCATGATTAAAGCCACAAAAAGAATTTAAAAAAAGAGAAAATTCACAGATTACAAACTACATTTTTTTTCACAATGGCTGACATCAAAATAAACAGGAAGAAATATCATGAAATATCATATTTCATGAAGTCTGATATTATGGTGCTATCCTGCCTTAGATATGTGGGTGCCTTAAAGTGGAGGTTTACCCTATTATCTGAATGGTGCATATTTATAAAACCTAGCAATGAAACTGATCTATTAATAATTGGTTGACTACATAATTATGGTATAGCTCAGAGAATTTGACACGATCCTGACCTTTATGCATGAATATATTACAAGGTTCGTACGTTGAATATATAAATTTCAGCTAGCAAATCGTGCTATATCAGTCCTTTAGATTTGTGTTGGTATAACATATCGAGTGTCTTCGTGATACTTTCAACTTATGAAAATCATAATTAAAATCATGATTAAATTAAAGACAATATATCAGCTGTTAAATTATGCAAATAGATTCTCAAGAGTCGTGTCAAATTCTCCCAACTATATGACAAACTTAACAGTTGGAAATATTATCTTGTATTGTGTGCTTCATAACTGCTCTTGATAATCATAATGCTCCAGGTAACTTTAAATAGGTCAGTTGAAATGTGTCTGTGGTTACTAGTTGCACAATTCTTCTTATTAATGTTTGCTTTGTTAACCAATTTTCAACTTTTTCAGTTGGGTATAAAGAAGCTGAAATATGAAGATCTCTATATGTATGATGACCTTGACCTTTGGTCTGTATGTTGTCATAGTAACTGGAGAGAATGTTGTACCAACCAATGCTACACATGTGACACCAGCTGGGGTTCCTGCTAAGTACAATATATCAACACATGCACCAGGTTTGTGCAATATTTTCAGCTCGCTCACCTGAGCGCGAAGTGCTCAAGGTGAGCTATTGTGATCACCCTTTTGTCCGTCGTCCGTTGTCCGTCGTGCGCCGTCCACCATCCACCGTCAACAATTGGACTGTTAACACTCCAGAGGTCATAATTTTCACTTAATCTTTTTTAAACTTGGTCACAATGTTTGTCTCTATGAAACCTAGGTCAAGTTCGTAACTGGGTCATATGGGGTCAAAAACTAGGTCACCAGGTCACATCAAAGAAAAACCTTGTTAACACTCTAGAGGTCACATTTTTGGCATAATCTTAATGAAACTTGGTCACAATGTATGTCTCTATGAAATCTAGGTCATGTTCATAATTGGGTCATCTGGGGTCAAAATCTAAGTCACCAGGTCACATTAAAGAAAACCTTGTTAACACTCGAGAGGTCACATTTTTGACATAATCTTAATGAAACTTGGTCACAATGTATGTCTCTATGAAATCTAGGTCAAGTTCGTAATTGAGTCATCTGGGGTCAAAAACTAGGTCACTAGGTCACATCAAAGAAAAACCTTGTTAACACTCTAGAGGTCACATTTTTAGCTCACCTGCCACAAAGTGGCAAGGTGAACTTTTGTGATTGTTTTTTGTCCGTCGTCCGTCTGTCAGTCTGTCCATCCGTCCGTTAGACTTTTGACCGTTAACACTCTAGCACTTTCAATTTTGCTTTGATCTTCATCAAACTTGGTCAGTAGTTGTACCTCAATGAAATCTAGGTCAAGTTCGAAGTTGGGTCATGTGGGGTCAAAAACTAAGTCAATAGGTCAAATAATAGCAAAATCTTGTTAACACTCTGGAGGTCACATTGTTGCTTTGATCTTCACCAAACTTGGTCAGTAGTTGTATCTCAATGAAATCTAGGTCAAGTTTGAAGTTGGGTCATGTGGGGTCAAAAACTAGGTCAAAAGGTCAAATAAAAGGGTAACCTTGTTAATAGCGGACTATAAGTTTGGCGAAGCCCAACGGATAAGATCCGGTTTATGGTAACACCTGTGCACGTGGTTTGGTCAGAGTTTGAATTCACTAATGGATCTAAAAATTTGTGTTAAAATCCCGCACTGAAGCAAAGATACTAGAAAATGGCTGCCAATAGAATAACAAAAAAATTTAAAATGCGATATTCGGCAGCTCATAAATTTTCTTTTATTTTTTAATGATGTTTAAAAATATTCCAAAAACTAGCGTAGGCCCCTGTCTAGAAAAGAAAAGATAATTAAGTTCGAAGTTGGGTCATGTGGGGTCAAAAACTAGGTCAAAAGGTCAAATGATAGCAAAACCTTGTTAACACTATAGAGGCCATATTTTTGCTTCAATCTTCATGAAGTTTGGTCAAAATGTTCATCTTGATGACCTTAAGGTCAAGTGCAAAGTTGGTTCATGTGGGGTCAAAAACTAGGTCAATAGGTCAAATAATAGAAAAACCTTATTAACACTCTTGAGGCCATATTTTTGCTTTAATCTTCATCAACTTTGGTCAAAATGTTTATCTTGATGACCTTAAGGTCACATTTAAAGTTGGGTCATGTGGGTAAAAAAACTAGGTCAATATGTTTAATAATAGCGAAACCTTGTTAACACTCTGGAGGCCTCAGTTTTGCTTTAAGGATGTTGGAGCGCTTAGGACCCCACCTTCAGAATTTGCTCAAATTTTGCCAGGAAGTAAAGAAATCTATCCTGACAACAAATATGATGAAAAAACAATAGGTCACGGAACTCGTTTTTCGGGTAATCACCCCTGATTGAAGTGTGTATGATTTTCTTTTATAATTCCATGGAAATTGGTAAATTGGTGGTGGTGTTCAAATTTGACATTTTTATTTGATGTCTGTGATCTAAATAATAAAATGTTTTTCAATATAGTTTGGGTACACATTGTTATACATTATCAATATACCAAAAAGGGTATATTTAATTTTTGTCTAATATATATTGCTCTTTTACCCCACCCACTTCATATTTAATGCAGCAAAATAGCACCCAGGTAAAATCCTAATAACTTTTTTTCCCACCTTAAACTTTTTTTTATATTTTGTTAAATAAGTCTTGTGACATAGATCTTCAAAATTATGCAATAAAAAATATATGTCACGGAGGTACCTTTTTCGCAATTTTTGTTTGTATTTTGGTTTAATGTGGCTAAAATGCTGAGAAAATCAATAAAAAAATCATTTGGCATAAATAGCAATATTTTTATTTTTTTACCCCACCCACCTATTTTGTAATGTAATATTTTTCTCAGAATGGAAACCGTCATTTCGATTATTATTTTCTAATTTTATTGCATAATAATTATCCAAACAGTTCAATTTGATTTATTTTAGATTATTTTTACACCTTTTTACATTCATAAGGCACATAACGTACTATGACAAATGACGCATGCGCATTAAACCGATCCAGCATCCTTAACCTTCATGAATTTAGTCAAACGTTGTCTTGATGACTTAAGGTCAAGTTCATGTTTGGCCATGTTTAGCAGGTGAGCGCCCCAGGATCTATGATCCTCTTGTTGACATAATCTTAATGAAACTTGGTCACAATGTATGTCTCTATGAAATATAGGTCAAGTTTCACAACTGGGTCATCTGGGGTTAAAACCAAGGTCACTAGGTTACATCAAAGAAAAACATTGTTAACACTCTAGAGGTCACATTTTATACATGATCTTAATGAAACTTGGGCACAATGTATGTCTCTATGAAATCTAGGTCAAGTTTATAACTGGGTCATCTGGGGGTCAAAAACTAGGTCACCATGTCACATCGAAGAAAAACCTTGTTTATACTTTAGAGGTCACATTTTTTACCTCATCTTTATTTAACCTGGCCACAAAGTGTTACACTGTTAAATCTAAATAAAATATTAAGGTCATATATCATAACAAAAACTGATTCTGCCTAAACTGCTAGTCATCAGGTGAGCGCTTTAGGGCCAATGGCCCTCTTGTCTCAATATAAACTTGTTTTCATGAAGCAAATTTTATTGCCCCTTGTCAATTGCTTGGTCTGTCTGAAAACTTGTTGAGCTTGTCCAGACAATAACTTGAATTGTAGAATAACTTTTGTACCACATTGATTTTGTTCACCACCATTAGCCCTGAGAAGGGTTTGGTATAGGATCGCCCCCCCTATTGGGTTTGAGTTTGGTATATATTAAGGATCTAGGTCAATAGACCTTATTGTCATGAAAAGCATAAATTTGGCTGCCGAGGGGAGCATACTGGTTTTACATACACCTCTTGTATTGATTCAGACCCGAGCTTACATCTATAGACTATATTCTATTTTTCTTCAGTCTTTAAGTCCAGACACGGTTAAGTCTGTTGTTAGTTTGAAATTAATAAATATTTAATGCTGGATTTCTGTCGTACAAATCTTAATGTATGACTTTATCTTACATTATTTGTCTGGTCTGTAGTATATCTGTATGTATTATATGCCATACGTCAGTCCTATGTTCACATCATTAAGATGTAACAACTAACAACCTATAAATCACATCAGATATAAACTTACATAAAGCAGAACCCCCTCTATGTATGGAGAAGTTATCAGTTGCTTAAATAAGGGGAATTTAATTCTGGTTGCTATGTATTACTGATTACAGTATACTGGGTATAATTGTCAAATTTAGTTCTTTGGTAATCCTTAAATCCGTGTAAATTTACTTAAACATATTATGGAACAACCTTGGACAGTGAATTCATATGCAAAATAAGTCTGTTACAGAAATTTGCATAAAAAGATCATACGAATGTCAGTTAGTGTTTTACAGTTTTGTTTTAAAACGGATTTAACCTAGACCGAACCAAATATAAAACCGCAATACAAAAGATTTTTGGTTTCTTTATCCATTCAGTATCAAACCTGGTCTCAAAGGACAAATAAAGAAAACCCTGTAACTAGTGATTCCACAATAATCAAGAAGAATCGAATAACCGTTTGTGAGTTCAAAAGTCACCGATTTCGATTTCGCTAAATAAACAACAATCAACTCGAACAAATTTTAATAAAATCCATGGAGTCTGTGCACTCCATTAAACAAGTGATAATTGCATATTAATCTATTAATTAGTTTAGATTGATCATTTACATGCTTCTATTCTTTTATCAACACATATCTATGCAGATCTAAACAAAATTTTGTTTGTCTTAATAGAAAGTATTATATTGTCTACATTTGTAATCCAACTCCTACATAATTTAGAATTTACCTTGATACATCAGCCTTATAATGCGTACAGACTTTGTGAAAATATCTTTAATTATTTACCTATTTTAACCTATTTCAAGTGTTCCATTCAACTCTATAATCGATTATGATTTAGGTCTGATTCTGTAACATTACTTGTAACAATCCAGTACCCCAACAATAATCAGGAAGTTTATAAGTTTTGTTCAGTGTATGTCCTGATTGGGTTTATTCATTATAGCAGGTCACAAGACAGTTTATAAACAAATTGCTGGCTTAGAATTAGAAGGTCCTAGGTACTTATAAGACTCATGCATATTTGAAATCTGTATCTCAATGTGCTTCTTACGAGCCTTATAATTTTGATGAAAATCGGAACTGGTCATGTTGACCAAAACTGAAGTTTAAAAGGCTTGTTTTTCCATAAGTAAAGAGTAGTTTTTATGCCCCCGTATGGATAGATCGGGAGGCATATAGTGATTCACCTGTCCGTTCGTCCGTCCGTCCGTCTGTCCGTCCGTCCTGGTTAACCCAAATTGACCGTTTCTTCTAGCATTAATATGGCTTGCTACAAAGCTTTCATACTTGCATGGATGTTGTATATGAACACTCTCCACACGCCTGTATCTACTAATCCCATTCTGACCTTCACCTTGACCCAATTTTGGACTTATTTATGGACAAGGCTTCCACAGGGGGCATAAGCGTTTATTGAACGCAGTCTTGTTTTCAGACAGTTTTTTCTTGTTTTCTCAAAATAATGATTTGTACTTTCTGACCTTTTTCAGACAGTTTTTTCTTGTTTTCTCAAAATAACGATTTGTACTTTCTGACCTCGTATTTCTAAGCCAGCAAAGTTGAATTGTGTACAAAGCATCGCAAAATCTATATTGAAATTTCTGTAACATGAATAGGTCGCATGGTATTAAATTCCTTTGAAATGTCTGTGCGTCATAAAAAATTGTTAAACTGTTAAACTAAGAATGTGTGTTAAATTTTCAAGAATTTATTTGTTTCTTTGTTTCTAAGACTTTGTTTGTTAAATTCTAAGAATTTGTTAATCTTAGGAATCAATAACTTTATCAAATTTACTGGTAATTTTGAAGCAGGTGAAATGATGAGTTGTTTAAGGAGAAGCAGATGCTAATTTAGTGTCACTTTTAGAACATTTTGCATGGTTTTACATTATTGATCCCTCGTAATGCTTTGTTATAATCACATGAAAATGTTGTCTGATTATATTACTGCATCCTTCAATTTACCAGTTTAAATTTGGAGTGCGTGGTGAAAAATGTATTGTTTTTCAGGGCTTTGTTATCAACTCGGGCACCTTAATGTAGTTTGAGGAGGTAATGGTGTAATGATGGTATTTTTGGTAACATATGGGCCATGCATGAACTGATGAATAAACAGGTTCGGATGGAACGCGAGTTCGATCTAGGTAGACTTGGGTAACCCGGTTCCATTCAAACGTACTTGGTATCTACTCCTTCACCACTGTAGAGTTGAACTCCAGTAACACCAACTCCTGGCATACGCAAAATATGCGGGGCAAAAGCTGTTTTAGATATTACTAGGGCCAAGCTTTTGATTGGTTGATCAAATTAGAGACCTGTATTGGTGGGAGTTAACAACATTCCTGTAATAGCATACCCTATCCTTGAGTTTCCATCTGAAATCGCCCCAATATATTGGGGACATTTCTTTCACACTCTGAAGTTTCTTACTTTGTTTAACTTTATTCTAATATTGTAGCTTTGCTTTGTGTGGACTCAATCCTGCCGTAAACATTTTTACCTGTATATTCGTGCGATCTTGATTTTGCTAATTTCTGTTACTGTTTCACACTTATTGCACGGATTTACAAATTCGTGGTCAAATGATGTTATGAAATAATAAAATAATTATTATTCTAAATTTGGGAATATTACAGAATCGGGCAATAATATCGCAAATGAAGGCATTGCAAATAATAACCGACATTACAAGTCTTATTTCAGATTTAGATTAGATTTCGTCATTCAGAGTTCAACTGCGAAATCAATGGAAATTTAATTCCAACAAAAAATAATTATTTTACTGTATTTGATTTTGAAATCCATCATTTCGGTTGACATCCACATTAGAATAGTTTATTGTCCTACCCAGACTATAAATCATGATAAATATGAGAATTATGATTATAATTACCCGCATAAACAGGTTCACCTAGCTCGTACATCTTAAAAAACCTCCATAATAATGATAAATGTGAATTTAATATTTTTTTATTGTTCCTTTTTGTGATATTAGAATTCCTATTTCCTACTGGATTCAAGCCTGATATCTGTCAACTACTCAGACATATTTTGTACATACTTCCATAAATTTCACATTAATTGTAATGATTTTCTTGAAATTGTTTGGGCCACAACATTAGAAATTACCTTAAGGAAAGTGTATATACTCAATTCTTGATATTAATGCTCATAATAAGTTGGACAAGTTGGGTGCCTTCCGGTAAGTGAAGTGTGCTTTTGTGTGTATTTGGGTAAATGTATACCCTAACTTGTAATATGTGTTCTATTTATAGAAACCAATCAGAGTGATCACTCGAGTGAAGGTCAAACAGATCATGAAGATGAAGGTCACTATGGCAGTGACAGAATACATGTAGCAGAACTACACTTTGAGCATGTGAAGACACCACTAGTGTTTGGTATTGTCGTTATATTTGCTGGACTGAGCAAAATAGGTAAGATGAACCTCCAGACAGAACGCTCCCTAGCCTAACATTGTCTTAGGCACAATCTGACATAAGCAATGGGTTCCAGGTGTATGCACTCTGGAAATTTCTTTGCAATGGGTCCATAGCGCTGGCTTAGAATGATAAGGTCGTAAGTACAAAATGCTACAAAAAAGATATTTGGTTATCCTGGATAAAAAACTAGGTCACAAGATCAAATCATAGAAAACCCTTATGTAGTCACTGGAGGTCACAATTCTGGCCAAATCTTTATGCATTTACTTGATTCTTAGAAGTTGTAAATGATTTCTTAGGTTACCATATAGGCCGGCATGAACTACTACGACAGGACTGGTGAGCGACCTTGGGCCGTTTGGGCCCTCTTGTTTTGATGGACATATTGATTTTGTGCGTTAAGTCTGGATGTATGTCTAGTTGTCTGTCTGGATGGATGTTACAAAATATGTCCACTCTTGTTCTCCTTAACCTTAACCACTGGTTGGATTTCAATGAAACTACACGTTAATGGTTGGTACTATGTGTACTTGTGCATTTGTCAGGAAATTTAGGTTGTTTGAATATTGCTGAAGTTATGGTCCTCGATCTGTTTTGGTGTCTAAAGCTTACCTATTTGACAAGTAAGCACACAAGTCCTGGAAATTCAATGTTTTCACTGAATAGTTTTTTGTGGCATTTCTGTGGTTAATGTGTTATGTTCCTTGAAAGGAGGCAATTGCCCAAGGCCAAATTAAACTTGTTGTCATGATTGGTTGCACCTTCCTCACAGTGTATAACCGTATCGGTACCCTCTCAGTGCAAAATTATATATCGGTACCCTCTCAGTGCTGGTACCGGTCTCTCTCAGTGCAAAACAATGAATCCGATTGACAAAGATCCACATGAGAGGTAAGAAAATCATTTTTTTGTCCAAAATACCGGTTTATGCATAAAAATCGATAGCCCACGGAACCCCCCGATGATTCACCATTGTGTTCCTGTTGTTTAAATAGTTCTATCATTTTTCACAAGTTCTGGCGTGGCTGGAATGTTGACCGAGGGTCGTTGTGCGAATGAACACCAAGCCATGTTTATGAAGCTTAAATGCGACTTTTCTTCAATATAGCAAATATCTAGTACCTCAGACGTAAAGCTGTTGATCATATCTTGCCTTTTATTCGGTAACTTCCATCAAATTTCTTGAAAAACACCCTACTTTCGGTTTAGACGCGGCACCGGTACCCTCTCAGTTCTGGCACCGGTACCCTCTCTGTACTTGCAATCAAATTGATCGTATTCTATAGCTTTACGAGCAGAGAGGGTACCGGTGCCAGAACTGAGAGGGTACCGGTGCCGCGTCTAAACCGAAAGTAGGGTGTTTTTCAAGAAATTTGATGGAAGTTACCGAATAAAAGGCTTTTAGGGGCAAGATATGATCAACGGCTTTACGTCTGAGGTACTAGATATTTGCTATATAGAAGAAAAGTCGCATTTAAGCTTCATAAACATGGCTTGATGTTCATTCGAACAACGACCCTCGGTCAACATTCCAGCCACGCCAGAACTTGTGAAAAATGGTAGAACTATTTTAACAACAGGAACACAATGGTTAATCATCGGGGGGTTCCGTGGGCTATCGATTTTTATGCATAAACCGGTATTTTGGACGAAAAAAATGATTTTCTTACCTCTCCTGTGGATCTTTGTCAATCGGATTCATTGTTTTGCACTGAGAGAGACCGGTGCCAGCACTGAGAGGGTATCGATATATAATTTTGCACTGAGAGGGTACCAATACGGTTATACACCGTGTTCCTGGAGTATATCCTCCCCAGTATTAACTTACCCTTCCACAAGGCATTGGCAACTTCTCCACATGTGTGGGAAAATCAACATTGTTGTCAAATTTTAATAGAGGCCTGAGTAGGTCAAGGCCATGTCTGTAAAATGAGTTTACCACTGAAGCATGATTCAATGATCAGAATCTATTATTTAAATATTGTTCAAACAATTTGCTATAGTTTTAAAATAGTTCATAGTATGATATGGCAGTTCAGGGTGATATGAAATGGGATTATAAAACCGAACTCATTCCCCTCCTGCATGAATACGTAGTCAACTCAATGAATGTCTGGCGGGGTTTAAATATTTCATTATGTTTTAATGAACAATTCTGCTGAATGTTGTTGCATTTCAGTGTGGTTTGGTCTGCTGTGTGTTTGTTGATCTGGCACTTAAGGGATACTGTGTATAATATGATAAAAGCTTTTATATTCTCTAGGTGCAAAACATACTTTGGTGCTTATAATGCATTGATATTTTGCTGGCTACATTACACATACAACTTCTATTTTCTTGCTTCTGGCCTTGTCATTGTGTAATACACTGGTATCACTGGTTTGTATGCATCTTGTCATTGTGTAATACACTGATATCACTGGTTTGTATGCAACTTGTCATTGTGTAATACACTGATATCATTGGTTTGTATGCAACTTGTCATTGTGTAATACACTGATATCACTGGTTTGTATGCAACTTGTCATTGTGTAATACACTGATATCACTGGTTTGTATGCAACTTGTCATTGTGTAATACTCTGATATCACTGATTTGTATGCAACTTGTCATTGTGTAATACTCTGATATCATTGGTTTGTATTCAACTTGTCATTGTGTAATACACTGATATCACTGGTTTGTATGCATCTTGTCATTGTGTAATACACTGATATCACTGGTTTGTATGCATCTTGTCATTGTGTAATACACTGATATCACTAGTTTGTATGCAACTTGTCATTGTGTAATACACTGATATCACTGGTTTGTATGCAACTTGTCATTCAGCTTAGGCATTCAGAATTTTGATTGCTAAAACTAGTTCATTAAGCTTTTTGTCAGCTGGGACTTGGGCGGATCATTTACTCGTTCTGTTGTATGTTGGGCATTATGTGCCTTGTATGTGTTTTACGTTTTCTGTGCTCGGCTGGTCATGTTGAGTGCTGCCTTCCCTGTCTGACTTAATACCGGTTTTATCTTTTTGTATGCAACTTTTACATTGCTGGTTTCTGGTTTGACATTGTTTGTTACTTGACTTTAGAATACTTTCGGGTCAGTTTCGACAAATTTTCCATGTCACTATGTTCGTCACTATGCGATGGGTTTGTTTGAAAAATAGTTTAGAAGTTTGTGGAACAGTGGTTAAACTATGTAACATGTGAAGGTGGACATTTTAGTTCAGATGTCAGTGGAACAATGGGTTAAACCATGTAACATGTGAAAGGTGGACATTTTAGTTCAGATGTCAGTGGAACAGTGGGTTAAACCATGTAACATGTGAAAGGTGGACATTTTAGTTCAGATGTCAGTGGAACAGTGAGTTAAACCATGTAACATGTGAAAGATGGACATTTTAGTTCAGATGTCAGTGGAACAGTGGGTTAAACCATGTAACATGTAAAAGGTGGACATTTTAGTTCAGATGTCAGTGGAACAGTGGGTTGTAACATGTAAAAGGTGGCCATTTTAGTTCAGATGTCAGTGGAACAGTGGGTTAAACCATGTAACATGTAAAAGGTGGCCATTTTAGTTCAGATGTCAGTGGAACAGTGGGTTGTAACATGTAAAAGGTGGCCATTTTAGTTCAGATGTCAGTGGAACAGTGGGTTAAACCATGTTACATGTGAAAGGTGGTCATTTTAATTCATAAGTCAGTGGGACAGTTGGTTAAACCATGTAATACTGTTATTGACTTATGTTGAGGTAGATATGATGTTTTGTTGACCTGCAAAAAAGTGATATTGACCAATGACGAAGTTATTTGAGAAGTTTATGTCTCGGCATCTATTGAGTACTTATGAAAAAGGCATAAAGTGATTGTCCTGTCTGTTAGTAAAATTGTTTGTTTGTTTGTCCGTCTGTTAACCAAATCTTTTAAGTCTTTGAAACTGAAATATTTTTGAAAGTCCATCAATTCAGTTCCATGTAACACCATCGAACATTTCAACAGAATTATGGCCCCTGATGGACAAGGCTTAATACACCAGGGTATTAGCATTTATTGAACAACCTGGTTATTCCTTTCCAAATGTAACTTGGTTGCAAAATACTGGAATGATTACATTATGTAGTGATGGTTATATGGAGACTACTCATTCAGCTTAAATGCCTGTAAAAGATACCACTCTAGATAGGTGGTAGTGTAATCCCATGTGTCATTGTTGACTTTTATAATCTCATTAACTTGATCCTAACAACTTCTAATATATCCATCTAAATGGTGTCTAGCAACTTAATGTGTCTTCTTCCAACACATAATTGATACATTGTTCTGTACTATTGGTAAAATTGCCTAGAAACTACTGTCAAATGTCTCAGCCACTTTACCTAAGTAGATACTTCATAAATAAATGCAATACAATATTTTACCAAACACAATTAAAAAGATCATGAAAAATCTGACAGGAAAGGCTCGACCTAACAGAATTAAAACAGAATCAACACAGCACAAAAGGTACAAAAAGAACACAAAAAATGACAAATCACGAAGTACATGTGTGCATGTCACAAGGCTAAACGTAAAAATGAATAAAAAAACCCTTTACTCATATATTTATCATTTCTGAATAGTCAGTTGTATGGTGTGCTGTATTATCATATTAACTTCAATGTAATGTATGAACTTTGTTTTTATCTATGAACAAAATATCAGCTGTTTTCTGTCTAGTCTGCTTTTGTATATTTGCAATTTGTTTGGTGTTTGTTTTTGTATGGCAATTAAGTTACAGCAACACATGTACTCCTATTTCTTGTTTACATTATGGTTTTCCATTGTTGCATTCTTACAATATGTGTGTTTTCCTTTATTATGCCCCCCATCTTTGATGAGGGGGTATATTGCTTTGCACATGTCTGTCGGTCGGTCGGTCGGTCGGTCTGTCGGTCGTATAAAATGATTTCCGTTCAATAACTCAAGAACGCTTTGACCTAGGATCTTCAAAATTTACATGGAGGTTGGTCAGCAACAGAGATGACCCCTATTGATTTTGAGGTCAGTAGGTCAAGGTCATTGTGACCCAGGCCCGGATCCAGAAAATTTCTGGTGGGGGGGCACAGCTAGTTCTTGGATGTTATGTTGGGGTTGGCACGGGAGGGGTGTCCCCTCCGGACAACGATTTTTTAACTTTTCGAATCAAAATCATGCAATTTCCTGCACATTAAGCTGTTAAAAATCAGAAGTAAAGGTATTATAATTGTACTGCTACATCAATAGAAAATACGATGAGTTTAACAATTATTTAAAAAAAAAATTATTTTTTCAATCCCCTAAAACTTACAAATCAGGCTTTAAATTTTAGCGTCAGACGTTAAATTATTAACTTTGTAGGCCTACTGCTACAAATAAAAATTACATATGAAATCTACATATAAAGTTAGAAGTTTTCACAGGTTCAGGTCGATTTTTTTAATAAAAATCACGAAATTTCCTGTACCCTAACGTTTTAGAATATTAAAATTCAATGCTAGACACGTGAACATTAAAAAATGTGCCCCCTTGCGAAAATTTCTGTCAATTTTGTATTAAAATGGTTTTTCCAACTTTTATGTTTTAAAATCTCACGTGAAATTATTAATATTGCATTGTTACATAATCAGTAATAAATCCATCAACAAGAAAATTTCGACATATCATGTGACTAATTTTAAATCGATCAGTTCACACGGTTTAGTAACATAGATCATTGAATCAAGCGCCAATGATCACCTAAATCATAATCATTCAAAACGCTTTGAAATATTGTGAAGCGTCTGATTAATCCAGATCGGATGTAATTAGGGGCCTGTAAACACAACAGGGGGCACACTTTATTGCACTCGCTTCCGCTATATGAAATATATACAGAGACTGTTATCACAAACTATCGATACTATAGCCGATCTGGTAATATTTTAAGGATTTTAACAATTTTGGGATGTATAAAATGGTCACTCCGAGGCCAACGTTGGGGGCACGGGCCCCCTGTGCCCCCCCGTGGATCCGGGCCTGGTGACCTTTACTATTTCTGACTATTTAAATGGTTTCCGTTCAATAACTAAAGAACACTTTGACCTAGGATCTTCAAACTTTACATGGAGGTTGGTCAGCAACAGTTGATGACCCCTATTGACTTTGAGGTCAGTAGGTCAAAGGTCAAGGTCATGGTCATTGTGACCTTTACTATTTCTGACTATTTAAATGGTTTCCGTTCAATAACTCAAGAACACTTTGACCTAGGATCTTCAAACTTTACATGGAGGTTGGTCAGCAACAGTAGATGACCCCTATTGATTTTGAGGTCAGAAGGTCAAGGTCATTGTGAACTTTACTATTTCTGACTATTTAAACGGTTTCCGTTCAATAACTCAAGTACGCTTTGACCTACGATCTTCAAACTTTACATGGAGGATGGTCAGCAACAGTAGATGACCCCTATTGATTTTGAGGTCAAAGGTCAAGGTCACTGTGACTTTTACTATTTCTGACTATTTAAAAGGTTTCCGTTCAATAACTCAAGAATGCTTTGACCTAGGATCTTCAAACTTTACATGGAGGTTGGACAGCAACAGTAGATGACCCCTATTGATTTTGAGGTCAAAGGTCAAGGTCACGGTGACCTTCACCATTTCTGACTATTGGGCTGCCATGGGGGCATACGTGTTTTACAAACATCTCTTGTTAGCATGAAACCTTGTCATGGTTTTACAGGAATTTCGTATGACTCCAGATCAGGGGTTTTGCATGACCCTTGAACTTTCCGAAATGCCACAATTTGACCCTCAAGATTTTGGTTTGAAGGGTCAATTTCTATAAAAATAATGGGTATTTCACCTATAAAATGAGAAAATTTAGTGAAAAGTATCAAAATGACCGTTCAAGTTCATAAGCTAGTGGAACCCCTGGTTGAAGTTCTATTGAAGATCATTTACTGGTCTTTTTTTATTTCTCTAGTCCACTTTTATGAATTACCATAAAGTGTTGCATTGATGTGAGTGTGTACCCCAACTGTTGTGATAAAGACATTGATATTTTCTTTCCACCAGTTCAGTTCAGTTTATTCATATAAGTGCAATTTTAAGTCCTGTAAATTACAGGAAACATATGCATAACAATTTTAAGATCATTATTGATTATGTAGCAATTTAGCTGCCACAGTGACACTGGATGTATGACTTTAAACAGCATTTTGGAATATTTATAGTAACCCAAAATTAAATAATTTTGCCTACCCAAGGGAAAACTAATGTTAAGGTTTGAAATATTCAGGTTTTTCTTTACACAAAAGCATTTTGAAATGATAGAAATGATATTTTATCTTTTTGTTACTCTATGTGTGCAAGAACGAAAGCGAAAGTAGATTAGCCTCACCTAGCGTAATTGTGAAAGACATTTACCACAGCATCTTTGTTATTGAAATGGCGTTGTCTGTCCGTCAGTCCGTCCGTCCTTCCGCAGCCATTTCTCTGTAACTAGCTGGTAGAATTTCATGAAACTTAAACTTAATGTGAACTAGCATACTGGGATGATGCCCGTCAAGTTTTTTTTCTGATCAATAAATAACTCTGGTTGCCATGGCAACCGATTGGAAAAACTTTAAAAATTCATAAAAAATCAACCACTGGCCAGATTTCAAAATAATTTTACAGAAATAGTTGTTGGGTGACCTTCTTACAAAATTGACATTTTTATCATGATTTGTCAAAAAACATGGCCGCCTGTGGGTGGGGCTCATTTTCCCCTATAATATAAATAGTAAAGTCTTTAAAAATCTTCTTCTAAAAGTACTGGTTGAATTTCATTATGAATTATTAACAATGTTCATTTGCTAATCCTCTATAAAAATAGCTAAAAGAATTGAAATCTATGAAAAACTTTTAAAAACCCATATAAAATCAACCACTGGCCAGATTTCAAAATAATTTTACAGAAATACTTGTTAGGTGACGTTAGGTGACCCTCTTACAAAATTGACATTTTTGTCATGATTCGTCTAAAAACATGGCCGCCAGTGAGTGGGGCTTGTTTACCCCTATATATAAATAGTGAAGACTTTTATCTGCAGACTGGATTTCATCACAACTTGGTTACAATTTTTCTTGAGTGCTCCATTCTATCATTCTATGAATAGCTAAATAATTGAAATTCATGCAGAACCATGGCAACACAATCAAGGTCCTGTTTGAATATGGTTCTTCTAGTTCAATGTGCACAGGTGAGAGATACAGGGCCATCTTAGCACACTTGTTTATTCAATTTGGTCAATTTTCCTTAGAGTTACTGCCCTTGTACTGCCCTTGGTTAATTGACTAATTTCATCTAATAACTAGCGGGTAGAGTTTCATGAAACTTAAAATAAATTTGAACAACTACACTGTGATGATGCCGGTCAAGTTATTTTTATTGGTCAATTTTCTGTTGAGTTATTGCCATTGATTTATTGACAATTGTTGTCTGATGGAAGCTTACATTCCAAACTGTGCAATGAAATACTGATAACCTGTAGGCGGGGGATATTAATTCAACGAATTTGCTTGTTTATATGAGTTCCACTGTGACTACTTTAATTGACAAATATATCCTTTGTGTAAAGCAGCACACAGAATCATCATTTTTAGGTTTTTGGAATAAATTACCTTAACTGCTTCTGAAGCCATAAAAGGGGTGTTTGAGAAGATTTAGTGATTTTCCAGAAGTTTCAAGTTGTGTTGCAGAAATCACTGAGGGGCATTCCAGACTTAATATTATCCAATCAGGCATTGATATGTGGTCATGTGCGCATACATGGCCAAATCGCTTAATGCATCCGACAATATACCCATGGCCACTAGACCGCGGGTACAGTATAACCTCCCAAAACGGCACCTCTGAGAAGCGGCAACCTCCGAGAAGCGGCACTTTTATTCGACATTCTAAAACAATCAACCTCTACAGAGTGACACCTCCGCAGAGCGGCAGTTTTTTCTGTCTCCGCTGGATGTCGCTCTACGGAGGTTATACTGTAATTATATCAACGTTTTTGTAGCTTCCCTTAAAGTATCATGAATATATTAAGTAAAGCTTCACCTGGAATGTATCTAATACCTACTGTCTGGCATGTTTAGACAAATTGGTTCTTTTCTTGAAAATTAATGAGTTTTTAACATAAATATGACTGCTCTTCTGTCTTGGTTACCATGGAAACTTAAATAATTGTAAAGTATACTTCATGTGTTTGTTTTAATAATGTTTGACAGGAATATTTATTAAACACAAGAATATATTAATTATTTATTTTGAGAAGTCTCTTCCAGACAATAAAAGTTTACTGTGTTTTATCATTTAACCCCCCCAGGCTAGCTCAGTTGGTAGAGTGCTTTATGACAACCGTTTTCAAAAAAAAATGAGATTAAATAACACGAACATTTCAAGACTAACTTTCAAATGTTAAGATGTTCTTTTTACTTCTATTTTGTTATAAATATATCGATTTTGATATAAATTAGTATAATCATACAGTAGGTAACACAAATTATACAGAGAAAAGTAATTTTACTGGTTACAATTCAATTAAAAAGAAATGATTGTTGCTTTGAATGATATAAAATTATAAATTAATAACCAATTATTTCTGTGCTAAACCACGCACGTTACTAAACTGATGCTGGAGGCAATTTTCCTAGGTAATTGTTTGTACTGAATTGAACTGTTCGGCACTATTTCCTACTTGTATCAAATTGTGATGTAGGGCAAAAGTCGCAGAGCTGCGTGACTGCATAGAAAGATTATTATTGAAAATAATCACTTTCTAAAATCAACTCCTGAGTAACAGTCTGTTAGATTATGAGTTTGCAGAACTATAATGATGATGTTTAATACTTGCAGGTTTTCATCATGCCAACTTCCTGTCTTCCAAAGTACCAGAATCATGGTAAGTTTTACACAGTCTGAGTGTCGGTGGAGGGTGGGGTCTGGAGGGACTTAATTATGTGTTATACTTTATCAGCATGAGGACTATTCTTAGTCCTGTAGATATCTTTATTGTATTAACTGTCTCTTACAATGTCTAATAAAGCAAGATTAATTGTATGGCTCAAAGAGATTCCAGTTGAAATTACAATCAGTACAAGTCTGCACGAATTTTAGATGTATAATTTGTGTCCAATCACCAGTGGAAATAAAGATTACTGACAGTGTAGCATGTCAACTTGGCATTGTAAAACACTAGTTGGAAATAATCTGTTGTTATACTGTCTGCATGAAAAACAAAGTTGATAAATCCTTGATGTTATACCTCTTTGCAACCTCACATTGAAATTTGGAAAATCTTTTTATAGTCTTTGAAAAATGGGGGCTACATGTTCTGTATAATCACATATTTTCGTGTGTATTAGATTTCGCGGATTTTGATAATAATGTATTTTGAATATCAGTCTACCACACTACCCAGGGAGACTGAAGTCTTATGAGCAAATTAGCCGGCCCATTTACAAGTAAACATCAAGGTTAACCATGACCTTGAGCTTCTAGCTACCAAACCATGACCTTGAACTTTGAGCTACCATACCATGACCTTGACAGTATAGCTACCATACCGTGACCTTGAACTTCTAGCTACCAAACCATGACCTTGACCATCTAGCTACCAAACCATGGCCTTGACCATTTAGCTATCATACCATGACCTTGAACTTCTAGCTACCAAACCATGACCTTGAACTTCTAGCTACCATACCATGACCTTGAGCTTCTAGATACCAATCCATGTCCTTAAACTTCTAGCAACCAAATCATGACCTTGAACTTCTAGCTCCCAAACCATGACCTTGAACTTCTAGCTACCAAACCATGACCTTGAAACCAAACCATGACCTTGACTATCTAGCTACCAAACCATGACCTTGAACTTCTAGCTACCAAACCATGACCTTGACCGTCTAGCTATCAAACCATGACATTGAACTACTAGCTACCATACCTTGACCTTGAACTTCTAGCTACCAAACCATCTTACCGTCTAGTTACCAAACCATGACCTTGAACTTCTAGCTACCAAACCATGAACTTGACCATCTAGCTACCAAACCATTGCCTTGACCATTTAGCTACTATACCATGACCTTGAACTTCGAGCTACCAAACCATGACCTTGAGCTTCTAGCTACCAAACAATGACCTTGAACTTCTAGCTACCAAACCATGACCTTGACCGTCTAGGTGCCAAACCATGACCTTGAGCTTCTAGCTACCAAACCATGACCTTGAACTTGTAGCTACCAAACCATGACATTGACCGTCTTGTTAACCAAACCATGACCTTGACCATCTAGTTACCAAACCATGACCTTGAACTTTTAGCTACTATACGATGACCTTGAACTTCGAGCTACCAAACCATGACCTTGAGCTTCTAGCTACCAAACAATGACCTTGAACTTCTAGCTACCAAACCATGACCTTGACCGTCTAGGTACCAAACCATGACCTTGAGCTTCTAGCTACCGAACCATGACCTTGAACTTGTAGCTACCAAACCATGACCTTGACCATCTTGTTAACCAAACCATGACCTTGACCATCTAGTTACCAAACCATGACCTTGAACTTTTAGCTACCATACCATGACCTTGAACTTGTAGCTACCAAACCATGACCTTGAGCTTCTAGATACCAAACCATGTCCTTGAACTTCTAGCAACCAAATCATGACCTTGAACTTCTAGCTACCAAACCATGAACTTCTAGCTACAAAACCATGACCTTGAACTTGTAGCTACAATAGTGGAACGTTCTACAAGCATCTTATGTACTTATTATCTCTTTCAGTATTCTCATTCTACTTGGTGTCATTTTTGGTGCAATTATATTGTAAGTATACAACGATTTTCCATCAGTTAAATTTAGCCTCAAACTTTGGACAAGTATTGATACCATAATTATCTTGGCAACAAATTAAAAATGCTACTGCGTTGTTTTACTCGCCTAATTTGGTATTATTATAGTTCCGAGAATGCATTAATTATAATTTGGCTGGTAGTCATAAACCAGCTTGAGGCTTTAAAACAACTATAGTATTGTCCTGCTTCTCTGGTCCATGAGTGTAAAGTTGATAATTGCTTGAGGAAGAATGTAGGCGCAGCAATTTTTCTTGCTTGATTGGGAAACTAATGTATGGGTATCGGACAAATTAGGAAAATTTGCGGTGGTTTGACTCAAATTGGGATTTTTTTTAAATAATTAGAAATTCTTAGAGACAAGACTTTATCTTATTTCATACAGAAATGTACATAAAATAGCTTGTGTGCAATATGTTGTGCTTTTCTTCAAATAAAATGTGTGAAATTTTAACTTTTATCATGAAAACAAAGATGGGGATAAATCGCTATATATATGCGCAGATATAGTCCAGGTATATTTAGCCTGTAATCATGACCTTTATGCATAAATGAATATATTACAATGATCTTATACTCGGCTGTTTCTATTGAGTGCTGCCTTTCCCTGTCTGATTAATCATCATCTTTTATTTAAGTAGGATATATCAAATTTCACATGATTGGACTAAGACAGGAGTTTATTCAAAAGATGAGAGTCAGTCAGTTATTTGTACAGGCCAATAATTCAAAATCCACCCACTGGTTGGCTGTAGTTTGTATGCGTACAAAAATGATGAAAAACAGCAGACAATCAGAAGACATTAAAACCAAAGCTACTGTCATATCGAACATGATAATTATGACACAAGCCAATCATTTGGAAGACAGATAATGTTCCATGTAACATTAATTCTGTCACATTATTACAATGAGCATGCAAACAATCACCAATCGCCATTTGATCATCTTAAATGATGTTGTGAAAGCATGTTAGGGAAAACATTGATGGAGTGTTGTAGGCATGCTAGGTGATCTGTTTCCAAGTTTCCATGATATCTGTGGACTTAATTGCATGTCAGCCGGCCTGAATATTGATTTATGATTGAACTTGATCAGTTGGACTCAACATACAAGCACCTATCTCCAAAAGTATCTCAACTAGAGATCTCAGCTTGAAGATAATCCACAAATGTATAGGAGTCAGAGTTTGAGACTTTAACTCAATGTGGAAGTCTGAACATTTTTAGAAGTTTTTAAAACTCTTACTCACAGTATGAGTCCGGATACACCGCTTCTAAGTTCTGGCTCTGACGGAACTGAAAACCAATGTTTACAACTCAGGAAACATGACGTTTGAGTTCCATCAGAGCATTTAACATCAATTTTCAGAGCCATTTGAAAACTGAACAATTCTCTGACGGAATTGAGAAACGGTGTATCGTGATTCATACTGTGTTGCTGATGCCAATTTTAAGACTAGACTCACATTTGAACATGCAATGTCACATACAAGCGACTATGTTTGAGCACTTGAGACTTGAGATTGGCATATAACAAAATACTGAGCCCTGTTCCTTAACCAAAACTTAAATTACCCATATTGTTGCTCCAAACTATTGATCAATCAAAGAACAAGGCAAGTTCAGTGTTTCTGTTTGGTTTTGAAAACTAACATTGAGTTAATTTTTTCCCACTGAACTTAAAAATTAATGAGACTTGTGCAAAGATAAAGTATTTCCAAAATTTAATGAATCCCAACCAATTTTAAAATGAGACTGGGACTCTGGACTCCCACCAAAATGAAACACGAAAGGTTATGCAGGTTATGTAGTTGTTTAAATGTTTTGTTTCAGTGTAACGGGTGCTGCTGGAGATTTATCATTTTTTGAACCACATCAGTTCTTCTTGTACCTACTACCACCGTAAGTACTTTTACCTAATGTATAGTTAATTACTCTATTCACCTGTGATACTTTTATCTAATGGGCCCGTCCTCCATGCAGCAGTTACCTCCTCTCGTATGTACCTTAACTGTTACTGCAAGGGAAGTAACTGCTGTGAGGAGTTTGTAAGTTACCCGTATAAGAAAGATCTTGGGGTAAGACTTACCCAGTCTAACCCTTGCTCCATTTCAAAAAATTGTTGGTGAAATTGTTCAGTTTACTAAATTTACCTCATGATTAAATGGAGAGGGTAGATATCTAATGTTGCAAGAACAAACCTTTTGTAGTGATTGTAACCTTGTAAAACTTCCTCTGGTTTACTTTGATGATACGCTTCTATTCTTTCTAAGTTGAAGTGTGCATGCAAACCAATTGTAATGTTGTTAAAAAATAATACAATAAAATTATAAAAATCGTATATGAACCCTCACCCCATCGGGTGGGATGCGAACCCAGGACCCTAACGGCGACAGCACCTTGCACTGAAGTTATCGCGACCATACCGACTGCATCACTGAAACAACTCCATAAAACAAATTCAAATGACGCTGATATGGTCGTTGTGGTCAACACATAGCTGTATATACTGATGGTGTGTGGAAAGCTGTAATCGTGTAGTAAAGGATTGATATTGTAATATTTTGTTTTCTGTCTGAAATATTTCAGTATCATATTAGAAGCTGCCTTTAGTTTACATGATCGCACATTTACAGACAACTTAGGTAGTATCATCATGTACTCTGTTGTGGTAAGTAAGAATTATGCCATGTTTACACTAATATTGAATTTTTCCGCATTTAACCTAGTGCCATTTGACCCTGTTACACCTTTATGTTGGAATAGAATTGTCTTGTCATGAATGTCAGGGCTGTTTCACTTACTGGTTTGAGTACCCCCCCCCCTCCCACAAAAAAATATTCATAATCAGCTCCCCAGGGTAATTACAAACTTCCCACATGATTCAGTTGTCTGATTACACTGTTACAGCACGGAGAATTTGATATGACTCTCGACCTTCTATTAGCATAATTTAACAGCTGATATATTGTCTGTATTTATAACCCCGATTGTATGTTTTCATAAGTGGGAAGTATCACAAAGATGCTTTCGGTGTAATACCAACACAATTCTAAAGGACCGATATTGCACGATTCGCTTTCAGAAATTTATATATTCAACGCAAGAATTTTGTAATATATTCATGCATAAAGGTCAGGAGTAAGTCAAATTCTCCAAGCTATATTACAAGTTTCAGACGATTTACATTAGCCCAAAAAAGGTCTTTCACTGGAACATACACCCTGGTCTTTATCTTATTAAAGCAGGTACATTGGTTCTGTACATAATAAACAATGGATGTCTTCACAATCAAGAGAGAGTGGTAATGTTTTCAGTTTTTGATGATCAATCCCATACAAATAGTTCCAATAGCTCCTGGGACCACCAATCATTAACTTGTTTTCGATTCAAATACATTAATTATACAATGTAATTGAAACCGCTTGTTCTGTATTGTTTTGTTTGATTTCTGTATTTATCTTAATGAGGGCTGGAACACATGGTATTCATTCGAAAATATTATTTTATTTGTACGATTTCGTTATATTCATTGTGCTCTAGTGTGAGATGTCCAAATTATAACTACATGTATGGTCAATTGATAATATTCAGCTTTTTACAACTTTTATGGATGAGTTCCTTAGGCCCTGTAATTAGGAATGGGGATGTTACTTTGTTACCTTCATCTGTTACGGAGCATTTGAGCCACTTTGACCCTTAGAGTCCACCTTTATAGTTATCAACTGGGTTCTGAATGATTTAAAGTTCCAACAAATCATTTGGAAAATTACATTTGGGGGTTTACAGTATGTCATCAACTTTAGATATCTTGTCCCTCCATCTTTTAACTAGTTTGGTTTTGAAACTCTGACAAAACACTGTCACTTTCTACAATTTCATCCTCTAAATCATTCCAATTGTCAAAACACCTTATTGGAAAAGTATTCTATATTATAGGGAAGATTTTGTAGAGGTTACAAGTTTTCACTGATTGGGACAACTAGGTATCTTGTGACAATTGATTTAAACATATACGTTTTCATGGAGCAGAAGTCTTATCACGACCTATCACAGCCACTACTACATGTATATAGGGAAAAATAACCTGGGATTTCATTGCTGTAATAGAAGTTTAGAATATGATAATCAAACTTTTTCTGTAACAATTTTAAAATGCTTACTGCAGCTCGAATTGTCCTTTTACTAACAGGGTGAAGTTGCTTTAATTTAATTACATATACCAGGCAAGAAAAAGAAAAGTCTACTATATATAGTTGAGTGTTAATATTGCAATTGCTAGAATTCAATTTCTACACCATATTTTCAATTAATATTTTGCTGACAAATAGAAACAGCTGTTATTACTAAGCATTATTATTACTTAACAGTTATGCTCTCATGAATAAATGAAGCTTGCATTGGCCATCAACCGTAAACATGTAACCAATGCTTTGTTCTAGTTTTTGGCTGATTGAGACAAAAACACGAGAAACATGCGATTGATGGCAGTTGTGAGCTTCAATTAACAGTACTTTCGCTATTATTTAGATATTCTCAGTAACAAAGGGTGTTTCTGTTCTTCTGCAATAGAATAATACACAGTTACTGAGTTCTAATAATTAAGACTATATGATATGTTTTTGTAGACGTTTCTTTTTTTGCCTCGTGTGTATTTAGTTTAAACATATTTTATTGCCCAAACAAAATACACAAACAATTTATACAAATATTTCTATAAATACATTTTAAATACATGGGTAAAAGGGTCGAGCCACAAGTTCCAAAACTTAGGTACGGCTCTCCCCTTATACCAAAAGCAATTACATTATAATATATTTAAGTTAATATGGCATGATTAAATGATTTTGTAAGAATAAAGATAGGACAGAACAGCCTCGTGTGTATATGAATACTACCCTGTGATCAACGAAGAATTACGTGACACACGTTTCATACATGTTTCTTACCTGTTTTGTACTTGTTTTGTACCTGTTACGTAACAGGTAAGAAACGTTTCCTACCTGTTACATACCAAATATGAAATGTGCGTTATGTAATTCTTCGTTGAACATCGGGCTGGTTTATTACCCTGGAAACATGGGAGGGGGAATAATATAAAATTACATTGAGAGTTGCATAAACTATATACTAACAAACATATTACAATTATGGGTGTCATTGTTTTATTTAAGTGACATTCGTCTATTTCATTTAAATCATTGAATGTTTTGCAGTGTTCCCAGGCAATTTGCTTTTCATTAATCAAGATGCCTACTAACATAATAGAAAATCACTTATAAGATGGAAGTGCAAAATTACTTTATACATGTATTAGAGTGAATTAATTAATTATTTGGTATGACCTAAATTTTCATAATCATCTCATTAGTAATCTTTGAAGCCTTGAAATATGTTCTCCGGACCCGATTTCTTCCGATACTACACCATTCATCACAATTTCTTCTGATATCACAAACTGTCTCATGACTTCCGCGAAACTTCCCCTACACCATGAGGAACCTGTTCCCGATGTCCTGATAGCTCAATAATCTAAATTGGGAGTACATCGCCGAGGCAAAAATTGCTCAGTGGGAATTAAATAAAGATTAACAAATAGATTCAGGTTTGTTAAGGTAATTATGCACTCAGAACTTTAATTACTGGATTATGGATGTACATGATGATTATATATATACACAATGAAGATGGCATGGTTTTTATTTCTGCTTTTTATAGGGCACAGTGATTGCATGCTTCACTATAGGTAAGTATTTCATACGTTGTGTCAGCTTGTTGTAATGTTGTAACATACATGCAGTTAATAATCATATAATTTCCGTAACCATAGCGCAATAATGAGTATTGGCCGGAGTGGCACATTCAGGCTTACATAGTTTACTACCTTAAGGTCCAAATTTGGATATGTCACTATCATGGTTACTCAATGCATTCCAGACTAAAGGATATCACATGATCAAGGCCTTGCCCGCTTTCACTTTTGGTCAGGTGTGTAGCATCCCGATATATCAAGTTTAATGTCTACAAAAATTAATGTCTATAAGTAAAGGGTGAATTAAAGGACATATGAATTTCAAGAGGGCCTAAAAGTGCCTGTGGTCCTAATAGTAGAGCAGCAAAACCACATTTTCAACATTTAAGGTGGACCCCAAAAGTAACAGCAAGAGTTATATACCAAAATGTTCGGGACAGTCTGAAGATTATCAGACTGCCGGCATAAATTGCAAATTTTTGGGTGCGGGCCCTAAAATCCAAGATGGCGTCCAAGATGTGTAGCCCACTGTAGACACTTAGTTCATGGTTGCAGGTGACTATATATATTGTCTGCGGTCGTGACTCTGATGTTAATACTTGATATACTGACTTATATTACTCAACTCTGATATTATCTTATGGGAGTCATTACGGTATGTCATCATCTTATGGTTTCAGTTTAATTCTGCACTTTCAGCTTATTCCGTCTGCAGAATGTTGTTTTTATAATGGAAAACATTGATTTACTTTTCTAAGAACTTGTTAGTTCTGCTTTTAAGATAAGCAGACTTTGTTGTAACCTCATGTTATATATGGGACAATGTATTGCTGTGTTGTAGTTTTTGTTTTATCAGAAGACGAATAAAATTAGTTTACCTTTGTGTAAAAGAATTAATAATTAGATGCTCTATATTTTTCTTTGGTTGCATGTTTCACCACTATTTGTACTTCTATCCCATTCATTCGTCACTATATTCATACAGGATGAAATGTCTTTCATTTTATCATCTGATATTTTCCGAAAATATTATTAATATTATTATCCTGTCATTCACATGCATGAAAATATGACATTTGACAAGGTTCTTGCATGAACTGTATCTATGTCCATCATGCCTTCTTGATCCTTTAAAGAAGTGTTTATAGTACATATTAATAATTCTCTTGCTTATGAAAGCAAAATTCCAATTTTGAAAAATATAGATAGAGGATGTATCATGAATGGTAAGTTTTTCGAACATCTATAATTTAGTGAATTCATTGGATTATACAACCATGCATAATCATTTCAATGTTTTCAAATACCATATTAAATCTGTTCATTGCAATTACCCAACTGAATTCCTAATTTTCATCTGCCATAACAAGTTTAAGAGGATCAGGCAAATGTGTTCAAGTATTAGTCCTCAAGCATAGCAGATTCAAAAGGATTTTAGGATGACACAAAAACTCTGAGGTCAAGGTCACTGTCTGCCACCTCCAAGGTCAATGTCACTGTCCGCTAACTCCTAGGTCAAGGTCACCTTATGCCATCTGTAAGGTCAATGTCACTATATGTCAGCTCTTAAAGGTCAAGGTCACTGTTTGTCAGCTTTAAGGTCAAGGTCAATACTCTGTTGGTGAAGGTTAAATAGATTTGGTGAAAGTAGAAGGAGTTTTATTACTGATGCCTTTAATGACCCAGTTTATCAAGGAAGTATAGAGGTTTTGTATGGAGGTTATATCAATTTGACTTTTGCTTTTATTTGTAGGATTGTCTTTATGGGGATTAGCGAGTGTAGGGGCCATGGAGGACCCTAAATGTACACTTGTACAGATCTTTGTATTCAGTGCTCTTATTGTTGCTGTGGACCCTGTTGCTGTAAGTATTCATACCTGGCCCTTCACCTAATAATTACTCATTTTGTTTTATTAGCTCGACTTTTTGAAGAAAAAACGAGCTATTGTCGTGGCGGTATCGCCTGCATGTGTGTGGGCGTCTGCGTTGGTTAAGTTTATTGTCAGAGTCATTTTCTCTAAGACTATCAAAGGTATGAACTTGAAACTCAACATAGTTATTCACCATCACAGGAGGAGTACATATTTAGAAGGCTGTGAACTCTGTGACAGATATTTATGGAGTTATCTGCCCTTGTTTGGACTTAGTACTAAGAAATAGAGACAAATTTTACATATAAACTGAATTTTCTCCAACATTATCAAAGCTATCACCTTGAATGTCAATACACTTGTGAATGTGATGACCTACATCTACTTAACAGAGAAAACAAATCTATTTAGCATTTTATGAGAGTTATTCCCCTTTTCTGACTTCGAATTTTTACACAAAAATGTCAATTTCTCAAAGGTATTCATTTGAAACTCATAGGTATTCACCTTCACAAGGATAGTCCATACTGACAAGGCTGGTGAACCTGTTACCTGTAGTAAGCATGGTAAAGAACACAAGTTGTTAGTCTGCCTCAACAGCCTGATGGTAGAGCATCCCTTTTTGCCTTGATAGCTTAATGGTAGAGCATCCCTTTCTGCCTCGATAGCTAAATGGTAGAGCATCCCTTTCTGCCTCGATAGCTTAATGGTACAGCATCCCTTTCTGCCTCAATAGCTTAATGGTAAAGCATCCCGTTCTGCCTTCATAGTCTAATGGTAGAACATCCCTTTCTGCCTAGATAGCTTAATGGTAGAGCATCCCGTTCTGCCTCGATAGCTTAATGGAAGAGCATCCCTTTCTGCCTCAATAGTCTAATGGTAGAGCATCCCTTTCTGCCTTCATAGCCTAATGATAGAACATCCCTTTCTGCCTTCATAGTCTAATGATAGAACATCCCTTTCTGCCTAGATAGCTTAATGGTAGAGCATCCCTTTCTGCCTTCATAGTCTAATGGTAGAACATCTCTTTCTGCCTAGATAGCTTAATGGTAGAGCATCCCTTTCTGCCTCAATAGCTTAATGGTAGAGCATCCCTTTCTGCCTCGATAGCTTAATGGTAGAGCATCCCTTTCTGCCTCGATAGCTTAATGGTAGAGCATCCCTTTCTGCCTCGATAGCTTAATGGTAGAGCATCCCTTTCTGCCTAGATAGCTTAATGGTAGAGCATCCCTTTCTGCCTCAATAGCTTAATGGAAGAGCATCCCTTTCTGCCTCGATAGCTTAATGGTAGAGCATCTCTTTCTGCCTCGATAGCTTAATGGTAGAGCATCCCTTTCTGCCTTCATAGTCTAATGGTAGAGCATCCCTTTCTGCCTTCATAGTCTAATGATAGAACATCCCTTTCTGCCTCGATAGTCTTAATGGTAGAGCATCCCTTTTTGCCTCGATAGCTTAATGGTAGAACAACCCTTTCTGCCTCGATAGTCTAATGATAGAACATCCCTTTCTGCCTCGATAGTCTTAATGGTAGAGCATCCCTTTTTGCCTCGATAGCTTAATGATAGAACATCCCTTTCTGCCTTCATAGTCTAATGATAAAGCATCCCTTTCTGCCTCGATAGCTTAATGGTAGAACATCCCTTTCTGCCTTCATAGTCTAATGATAGAACATCCCTTTCTGCCTTCATAGTCTAATGATAGAACATCCCTTTCTGCCTTCATAGTCTAATGATAGAACATCCCTTTCTGCCTTCATAGTCTAATGGTAGAACATCCCTTTCTGCCTTCATAGTCAAATGGTAGAGCATCCCTTTCTGCCTTCATAGTCTAATGGTAGAACATCCCTTTCTGCCTTCATAGTCTAATGATAGAACATCCCTTTCTGCCTTTATAGTCTAATGATTGAACATCCCTTTCTGCCTTCATAGTCTAATGGTAGAACATCCCTTTCTGCCTTCATAGTCTAATGATAGAACATCCCTTTCTGCCTTCATAGTCTAATGATAGAACATCCCTTTCTGCCTTCATAGTCTAATGATAGAACATCCCTTTCTGCCTCGATAGTCTTAATGGTAGAGCATCCCTTTTTGCCTCGATAGCTTAATGGTAGAACATCCCTTTCTGCCTTCATAGTCTAATGGTAGAACATCCCTTTCTGCCTAGATAGTCTAATGATAGAACATCCCTTTCTGCCTAAATAGTTTAATAGTAGAACATCCCTTTCTGCCTCCATAGTCTAATGATAGAACATCCCTTTCTGTCTAGATAGCCTAATGGTAGAACATTCCTTTCTGTCTAGATAGCCTAATGGTGGAGCATCCCTTTCTGTCTAGATAGCCTAATGGTAGAACATCCCTTTCTGCCTTCATAGTCTAATGATAGAACACCCCTTTCTGCCTCCATAGTCTAATGGTAGAGCATCCCTTTCTGCCTTCATAGTCTAATGATAGAACATCCCTTTCTGCCTCGATAGTCTTAATGGTAGAACATTCCTTTTTGTCTAGATAGCCTAATGGTAGAACATTCCTGTCTGCCTAGATGGCCTAATGGTGGAGCATCCCTTTCTGCCTAGATAGCCTAATGGTAGAACATCCCTTTCTGCCTAGATAGCCTAATGGTAGAACATCCCTTTTGTGTTCGAGGTCTCATGCAGCTTAGATCCCAGACTGCATCATACCTATTCAGTATACAAAGTAATGTGTTGATTGGCTTAAGTCCTTGTGGTTAATTTTGCTTAAACTGAAATATGCAATGGAGACAACAATTTTAGTGAAAAAATCCCACAGAATAATTATCTAACCTAAGCGCAAAGACTAAGTGTCCATCAGAATTGAGAAATATCGAAGTTACCAAATGTTCTGTCAGTTCAAACAAACAATGCAATAAGAAATATAAATAAGTAAATATAAAAGCATGGTGCCAAGCTAGTAGTTATCAGGAAATGTGTGATATAAGGAAACTTAGATTTTGGTCTGGCTTTTGTAATGAAACTGGTTTTATGTCTGCTGTAAAATTACCATATTTAATCAGTCAGATATATTATTCAGTATGTGAGTGGTTTTGTTGTCATGAAATATATATATAATGAAAGTGAAGGAGTACTGTACAACCTCTGTAGAGCAACACACATCGGAAGCTGCAAATATTGGCCATTGTTTAGAGGGTGTTGCTGTACGGAGGTTAGAAATTAAAAGTTAATATAGGCATAGGGAAATTTTGAAGGTGTTGTTATAGAGAGGTTGTTGTTCTATAAATGGCTCCTCTAGAGAGGTTGTACTGTATGTATGATTCTCATGTCTTCTGTCACATCAAATTCTATACAGCATAACAATGCCATTATTTCATCTCCAAAATTGCCTTTTATCTGTTGAAATCCTTCCATTGCGTTATTCATGATTATGCATAGTGGATCTGTCCCAGAATATTTTGTAAAAGGGCACTTTTGAGGGGTCATAAAAATGTGAATTAAGATAAGCATATTTCCTTATATTGCAGGTTTTGGCAATATTTCAAGAAGTTGGTGTTAACAACATGTTGTATTTTCTGGTGTTTGGTGAATCCTTATTGAATGATGGTGTTACTGTTGTATTATATAATGTTATGCAGACATATAACCGTATGGAAACTATAGAAGCTGACCAGGTACGTTGCTTCATGTATACCCCCAGTCTGGACCACTGCTTAATTTCTCTGAGCAAGAATAACCCACATGCTCCACTTGACCAAGGTGTGAATTGGTACCTGTGAGGTATGTGTCTGAACATATTTGATAGTCTTGGCCGCCGCAGATCGATGTTGGCTGCACACCCACCAGGAGAGAAATAGTCTCCCCAGGGTGACTCGAATGCAGGCCAGCCCTCGAAAATTGGTAACTTAATTTAACTTTTTTGGTTGTAAATCTCAACTACCTTTATTTTCAGGATATACTGTAAAATCCTATATTTTGGCTGAGACAAAAACTTCACAAATTTGTTATACTGAAGTAACTTGTCACGAGATCAAATGTTAGCAAATAGTATCTGTGGTTTAGTCTTGTGTGTATCGAGCATAAACTTGTGTGAGTTAATCAAACTTATGAATACAGAGAAAATTAAACCCTTAAAAATTTTCTGGCTTCACAGAATACATTTATAATACACATAATTGTGATAATTTCTTAATGTAAAATTACATGCACAGATGGGGAAGTTTGCAGAAAAAATAGGCTCTGTAACTGTCAAATCTGACTTTTTGAAATCTTTCAAGGGCATAACTCTGCCTAGTTACCTTCAATTTTTAAAATATGTGCACAATTTCGTTTCTTTTTTGAAGTCCTTTCTAATGATATACAACACATATAGGTTTTATGAAAGTAAAAAATTTCATTTCTGATGCTACAGTCTCGCACACATGCACATTACATGAATACAAATGAAGTGTACACTCGACCCTCACTCTGTGGGGTACAATATGTCACAGCTGTATCAGGGGCTTCATGTAATTCATAAAACATGGGGATTACACATAGTCCCCAATTTAATAAGTGATTATGTGTAGTTTCTAAAAAAAGACCTAAGCCTTGGGGTTTATTCATCAATCCCCTAGGGATTTCATCTAATCCCTAGGTTTTCACATAATCCCTCATTTTTCTCCAGTTTTACACATAATCCCTGAACAGTAGATTTGTGTAGCTTTCTGATCAGAGTTTTGTACTCAGGTCAGAAGAATTGTAGAAGTTGTATAGCAAACATGTGTTTGATCATCACAAGTTAGAACAGTTAACTTAATCATTGAGAACTTATCACACTGATGGTCATAGGTGCTAGCCAATTTTTTGGATATTTTCTGCCCTTGAAATTGGAAGGAAAATGGATGATAAGGAATTAAAATTCAACCAGGAACTGTATAAGTACTATGAGGAAAACAGTAGAAGACTTTTACTACCTAAATCTAAGCTAGAGGAAATCATCGATCGTCTTGATGTTTTAAAAAAAGACAAAAACATTAAAAAGTCCAGTGAAGATTATTATATACAACAAAGGTAAGAAATTTACTTTGAACTTTAACTGCTTTAAAGTTAAAGGGGATGAAGCAGTATTTTCACAATCTTTAATAGTTTTCTTAAAATTGTGAATTAATTGTATTGTCATTACAAGTGCAGCTCGTATCAGTGTAACAATACCATATGACTTTGGGCTACAAATCCAAGACAAAATTTGCTGCACTTCGAAAACAAAAATAGCCGTAAGTATTTTATTTCTTTATAGATTTCTATTAAACATTTGCCAGTATAAGAGGAAAATTATATGCTGTCCACGAAATGTAGGATCTTTTTCAGCAGCCTGGCAGTTTTTTCAAACACCCTGTGAAACCTTCGGAGTGTGGCACTACAGTTTCAAGCCATCTTTTTTCCAAGGTTTCACAGGATGCTAGACAAAATGACCCAACTGCTGATAAAGATCCTACATTTCGATGAAAGCTTACACATTTTCCTTTAGAGTGGCGCATGTTTCATAGAAATCGGTATAGATATAAAATACTTACGCCTTTTTTTGTTTTCAAAGCGATACAAATTTCGTCTTGGATTTGTAGCCTTTAACATAGTTTTGCTACACTGTGTATACTCTTATGAAAAATGCAGTAGAATCTAAGCAATAATTGCTAAAATATACAGATCTTTAATTAGCAATGCTATTATTATTCCCCCCCCCCCCCCCCCCCCCATCTTTGATGAGGGTGTATATTGCTTTGCACATGTCAGTCGGTCGGCCTGTCGGTAGACCAAATGGTTTCCGTTTAATAATTCAGAATGCTTTGCCCTAGGATCTTCAAATTTTACATGGAGGTTGGTCATCAACAGTCGATGACCCCTATTGATTTTGAGGTCAGTAGGTCAAAGTTTAAGATCACTGTGACCTTAACCATTTCTGACTATTTGGCTGCCATTGGGGCATACATGTTTTATTAATGTTTGTTAATTTTGGAGTGGGTGCCTTGTATTATGTTTTGCATAATATTGTAACCAGTGTTTTTGACTAGTCTGCATTTTTCATACGAGTATACAGTAGTAAGTACTACATAGGTAAATCAAAACTTTAAGACACATAAAGATGCTAACACATCCCCCTTAATTTTTCAAGGAATTTCGTAGATAGTAATATTTTGGAAGTATTTATTTAAATAGTTCAGTTTCGTGAAAATCCATCAATTAGTTTTCTAAGTAATTGAATGGATGGACAAATTTGATTCATTTCCATCAATTATGGGATCATTACTGTAAATCACTATATATCCACAAGATATTTATTTCATGAATTTTGTTAACAAGACTTATTTTGCATATTTATAAATTCGCGGATTTATGAATTTGCAGTCGAAAGTTCCCGGATAGGTCTTATGTATATTTGTATGAATTTACAAGAAATTTGTGAATAATAGCAAAATTTAAAACATTGAGAATACTACCCGACATACAGTAATCTGAACATTTATTTTTTCATTTTTCAGGTACGATGTTGTGAAGATTGGTGATGATTCAAAACTTGTCAAGAAACTAAAATCATCAAGTGATAGAATTAAATACTTTGTGGCGATTGAAGAGACATATGATGTGATAAAAACGTTTCATATAGCATTGAAGCATGCTGGTCGTGATAAAATGCTGAGAGAACTGAAGAAAGACTATGCTAATATAACTGAGACTGCAGTTAAGCTCTATAAATCACTCTGTGAGGAATGTAAGCTACGACAAGAACATTATATCAAAGCTTGTCCAGAGTGATCAAATCTTGCCACATAGAAGTGTCGGCGATCATGTTTTAATGTTAATCCCTTTTGTTTACATGGGGGACATTGGGGGTTGCTAAAATTTGTTGCTTTATCCTAGAAGCCTTTTAAACAAACCAGAGGAAAGTGATGACTCTAATAAATCAGGATCTGTGTAACTATGATTTTCTCAATTTAATATACTGGAGAATTAAGTCATTCCAATCCAACAACATTCCATGATTCGGCGGAAGATGACATTAACCTGTATGTTAGGATCACAGTGATTGAGGCGACAATAGCGCACTCTGTTTGTGACGACAATAGCGCAATCTGTTTGTGACGACAATAGCGCACTCTGTTTGAGGCAACAATAGCGCACTCTGTGACGACAATAGCGCACTCTGTTTGTTACGACAATAGCGCACTTTGTTTGTGACGACTATAGCACTCTGTTTGTGATGACGATAGCGCACTCGGTTTGTGGCGACAATAGCGCACTGTTTGTGATGACAATAGCGCACTCTGTTTGTGACGACAATAGCGCACTCTGTTTGTGAACACGATAGCGCACTCTGTTTGTGACGACAATAGAGCACTTTGTTTGTGACGACAATAGCGCACTTTTGTGGCAACCAATGTTTTACCTAGTGTGGGTGTAAGGCAAGTTACAAAACAAGATTATTCAATGCTGTAAAGCAGCAGTGTTATTTAACTCTCAGTTCCACAAGTTCTAAGAAGTGAACCCAAGTTTTATATAACCCTAGGTTCCATAAAGAGCTTGTCTTGCTCTAACATTACAATATTAGTGAATCCAAGCTTAGATTGTAGTTTTTAGCTCACCTGACCACAAAGTGGTCATGGTGAGGTTTTGTCATACCTAGATGTCCGTCGTCTGTCCGTCAACAATTTCTTCAAACGACTTCTCCTCCTTAACCGCTTGGCCAAATTTGATAACACTTCACAGAAATGTTCCTCGGGTGGACCTCTACCAAAGTTGTTAAAAAATTTCTGGTCCGTCGCATAACTAGGTCACACGGGCTAAAAATAGATTTTCAAAAAGGAAACTTCAAAAAACTTCTTCTCTGAAACCGTAAGGCCTAGAGCTTTCATATTTGATATGTAGCATCACCTTGAGGTCCTCTACAAAGATTGTTCAAATTATGTCCCTGGTGTCAAAATTGGCCCCCACCTGGGGGCCCTTAGTTTTACATAGAGTTATATAGGGAAAACCTTAAAAAATCTTCTTCTCCGAAACGGCTTGGCCCAGGGCTTTCATATTTGGTATGTAAAATCAGCTAGAGGTCCTCTACAAAGATTGTTCAAATTATTCCCCTCGGGTCAAAATTGGCCCCGTCCTGGGGGTCACCATTTTACATAGACTTATATAGTGAAAACATATAAAAATCGTTTTGTCTAAAACTACAATGCCTAGAGCTTTGATATTTGGTATGTAGCATCATCTAGTGGTCCCCTACCAAGATTGTTCAAATTATGCCACTGGGGTCAAAATTGGCCTTGCCCCGGGGGTCACCAGTTTTACATTGACTACTGTATATAGGGAAAACATATTAAAATCTTCTTGACAAAAACTACAATGCCTATGCTTTGATATTTGGTATGTAGCATCATCTAGTGGTCCCCTACCAAGATTGTGCAAATTATGCCCCGGGGGTCAAAATTGGCCCAGCCCCGGGGGTCACTGTTTTACATAGACTTGTATAGGGAAAACATATAAAAATCTTCTTGTCAAAAACTACAATACCTAAAGCTTTTGATATTTGGTATGAAGCATAATCTAGTAGTCCCCTACCAAGATTGTTCAAATTATACCCCTGGGGTCAAAATTGGTCCCGCCCCCGGGGTCACCGTTTTACAAAGACTTATATAGGGAAAACATATAAAAATCTTCTTGTCAAAAACTACATTTTCTAGAGCTTTGATATTTGGTATGAAGAATAATCTAGTAGTCCCCTACCAAGATTGCTCAAATAATTTCCCTGGGGTCAAAATTGGCCCCGCCCGGGGGTCACCGTTTTACATAGACTTATATAGGGAAAACATATTAAATCTTCTTGTCTAAAACTACACTGCATAGAGCTTTGATAATTGGTATGTAGCATCATCTTGTGGTCCCCTACCAAGATTGTGCAAATTATGCCCTGGGGTCAAAATTGGCCCAGCCCCGGGGGTCACTGTTATACATAGACTTGTATAGGGAAAACATATAAAAATCTTCTTGTCAAAAACTACAATACCTAAAGCTTTTGATATTTGGTATGAAGCATAATCTAGTAGTCCCCTACCAAGATTGTTCAAATTATACCCCTGGGGTCAAAATTGGTCCCGCCCCCGGGGTCACCGTTTTACAAAGACTTATATAGGGAAAACATATAAAAATCTTCTTGTCAAAAATTACAATGCCTAGAGCTTTGATATTTGGTATGAATCATCATCTAGTGGTCCCCTACCAAGATTGCTCAAATTATGCCCCTGAGGTCAAAATTGGCCCCGCCCCGGGGGTCACCAGTTTTACATAGACTTATATGGAGAAAACATATAAAAAATATTCTTGTCAAAAACTACATTTTCTAGAGCTTTGATATTTGGTATGAAGAATAATCTAGTAGTCCCCTACCAAGATTGCTCAAATAATTCCCCTGGGGTCAAAATTGGCCCCACTGGGGGTCACCGTTTTACATAGACTTATATAGGGAAAACATAAAAATCTTCTTGTCTAAAACTACACTGCATAGAGCTTTGATAATTGGTATGTAGCATCATCTTGTGGTCCCCTACCAAGATGTTCAAATTATTCCCTTGGGTGAAAACTGTGCAGGGTTTCATGTATAATCAGGTGAGCGATATTTGGCCATCAAGGTCCTCTTGTCATATCATATCACTAGTTTATACTAATTTATTTAAGGTCGATCGTGAAACAAGTTTTTCCAACTTATATTAATCACTCTCATCACCTCATTCCTGATGTAATCCATCGCCACGAGGGTATGAGAGAAGAGAAGCCAGTTTCCCTTTTATGCTGAGCGTCTAGCAAGGGAATTCCCGGTACCATTTTTATTTCGTCTTTGGTATGACGCGGCCAGGGATCGAACCAGAGACCTCCCGCACTCGAAGCGAATATCATATCACTGGCTTAGAATAAGAAGGTAGTAAGTACTACTTTCGACCTTATATTTGACTCATGCATATTTGAAATATGCATCTCAGGGGGCTTCTTATGTGCCTATTTTCATGAAAATCGGAACTAGTCATGTTGACCAAACTGAAGTTCAAAAAGCTTGTTTTTCCATAAGTAAAGATTAGTTTTCAAACATTTTTTTCTCAAAAATTTGATTTTGTATTACAACCTTCTAATTCTAATCCAGCGATGTAGTGTATCACAAGATCAGTGGTGTGATCTGAACATGTGTCAACTTATTCAGAGTGTAATTGGAATATAACACCATATACATGTATAATGTCAACGTTAACATTTGAATCTGTTAACATGTTAATGGTGCTACTTGTACTTCTGAGAATGATATTAAATGAGACACTGATGTGGTATTGTTTGAATAAATCAAAGAATTAAACTATATGACATTGTATAAGACTTGTTTTAATTTTCTCCCATTTCTTAAAAAAACCTGATAGAAGATCATTTCAAATTTAGTCTGGGATCATGTATAATATTTCAATTATTTTTCAGGATTGCATAATGAAATACTTGAAAGTAGGGATTGCATACTGAAAAACCTGAAATGAGGGATTATATGTAATTCCTTTAAATTACCAGTTATGAAACTAGGGGTAACATTATAATCCTTAAAATAACGAGGAGTTATAATTTATGTGATCACCAATTTTCCCTAGAATTATGTGAACTGCCTGATTTCACTTATTCCCTGTAATATAAACAATTCTACAGTTTCTTCCCGTTCCCAGCAGGTCATACCCTTCCATAAATATATGACAGCATTCACAAAAAAGTTCCTCCACATGCGGAGAAGTTGCTGGTTCCTTGTGGAAAGGTAAGTTAGTACTTGTTGGGATTCAGTCAAGGAAACTGGTGAGGTGAATCTGATGCTATATTTAACTGAGAATAAAATTTAAAACCGAATAAACAGTTATGACAAGTAGATGGATTTTGAGATAGAATTAACTATTACATTAACCTTTGTGGAGTAACAACCTTTAAACAACATGCATTATGTACACACCTAAAAGAGGGTTTTACTACAAATTGTTCTGCTGTTAACACTGTCTTTTCAAAGTTCTGTGTTACTTTTAAACGCAATATGATTTTTTTTTAGTTTTGAAATCTTGATTACCATGATGACATGGCTAAAACTGTCTCCAAGATATCTGAGTTGTAAAGATGCTATAATGTCTTAATAACTTCCTGATATTTTATCATGTACTTTCATAAGGCGAGAACAAATTAATTATGTGGTTCTAGTAACATGGTGAAAAAAATTAGGGTCGGTCGGTAGGTCAAAGATTTTATTCTGTAAAATTATTTTATTTTACGACCCGAGCAGGCCATCGCAAAAACATGTGAAGAATCATCAATGGCAATACGTGAGAATAATACATCTATAAAAATCGATATTTGAACCACTAAATACCGTAGTTTTTGACAACTTTGTACTGTTCCGGAAAATCGCTGATTCCACAAAAAACATTTATTTTTTGGCAATAAAATGTTACAAGAACCACATAATTAATTTGTTTTGGCCTAATATTTAAATTAAAAAAAAAATAGAATAGAAAATTAGCTTGATCTGATTACTGGTTGATAATTAATTCCTGGAAACTTGCTTGGTTAACAGTCAAGGTTGGTGTATATATAGAGGATCTATCATGAGTTGTCAATTGATATTATCTAACATTGAACGAGTTCTAGAAATTTTACTAAGCGAGCCTCTGGTAAGCTTTATAATATTACCTGAACAAGCTTAATATAAGTTTGTAACAATTGACAAGTCTTTTTATCAAATGACACTAATAACGTGAAAAACACATTTTTCTATTGATATACAGACTCTGTTATATAAACAATGCCAAAATATTTACTTACCCGGATACAAGGAAAGTCATTTGATAAAGATCTGTCTGACAAAAAGAGAAAGATCACATAAAATCAAAACAAACAAAGCTGACTTCTAATGCATCACTGACATAAAATGAAAACAAAATACCTGTCTGTTGTCTTTCAATGGAATTTATTTTTGACAAGCGAACAAATATAACTAGTTTTCACTTTGCAGTACAATATATTTCAGAGCTACAGATAAGGTTTTAGTCCTTTTACCCTTAATTTTCAATTCTAATTGAGTTTTGACAAATTTTAATTGGGTATTTTATGAAACCCATAGGGTAAATGATCTTTTATGTACTATTTTTCACTATAAAATCATTTATTTTTTGGGCATTTCAAATTGTCAATGCTTTTTCTTACTCCCTCCTCTAAAAATCTATTGGGTTTTTAAGAAAATGAATTGGGTAATTACCCCAATACGCAGCTTATCTGTAGCTCTGAATAATGAATCTGTATTAGTTCTATTTGACTGTTTGGAATATTATCCTGCTAAACACCCGTGTACATTTTTTGCTGATATAAACCGACAATCAATAAATTGTCATTAAAGCTTTAGGAATCTTTGTTATATTTATATATAGTTTGACTTAATGATAACGATGTTTTCTTGTTTTACATAAAAGCCTTTAAAGCGTTATATTTGTTCCATAATCACAAGGTACAAATTTTATCCATTATAGACCGGAAGCCAAGCTGATGAAGTATTTCCTTGTTGTGTGTTGTATGTTTTACGAATATTACCCTAACAGCCTACTGATTTTACTGAAAATGATCCCAATAACATTGAAGTTTAATGATCTCAAACTATTTTAAGTTGAAGTTGGCTAATTTCTGTAGTTAGAAAATAGCAAATATACCTCGTCTAATTACAAGATAAGATATGGATTTTATGGTGGCTGAGTGGTTAGCACTATTTACTGCCAATCTGAAGGTCCCTGGTTTAAATCTCGGCCAGGGCACTGGAAATTTCAGAAATGCTTTTCGGTGTTTCCCACCCAACTATAGAGACGAGCTGGTTGGAAACCCAGAGGTAGTCTCGTGTGAATCGGTGCTATACATCAGGCTCGTTAAAGAACCAAGGAGTCTATTGGGAAAAAGCTAGGGCAGCGCGCCTGGATGTCTTTTATCACACAAACTTAATGTCTCTTCCCTCAAAGCCAGATGGCAAATTAAGCAGGGATTAAACCCAATGTCCACACACTACGACTGTCTCAGTAAATGACATCTTTGGAGAAATGGGTTAATGTAAATGTATTAGGTATCTTTGGAGTAATGGGTTAAAGTAAATGTATTAGGTATCTTTGGAGTAATGGGTTAATGTAAATGTATTAGGTATCTTTGGAGTAATGGGTTAAGGCAGCTAGATGAGATGGTATTGATACACATGATCCTGTTGTTGTAACATATCATGTTTATATTTACAGGTGGTGCTAGGTATCGTGAAGTTTTTTGTTGTTGTATTTGGTGGTTTATTGATTGGTGTTGTCACTGGTCTCGTGTCGTCCTTCATCACAAAGTTCACGAATTCTGTCAAGGTCGTTGAACCGATTATCATCTTTGGATTTGCATATCAGTCATACATTGTGGCGGAAATGTTTCATTTCTCAGGAATCATCAGGTAGGTTTTGTTTTATGAAATGTATGTAAATTTCTCAATGTGCTGGTAGTAAACTCAATATCACTGGTTTCGCGTCATCATTGGAATCGTGTGATTTCTAAAACTCCATCCTTGGAAAGTTTACTACACTTTAACTTCCTGTTGTTGTTACTAAAACTGATATTTAAGATGCACACATTCAGTGAATTTGAAGAATAGAACTGAATTGAGAATGCTAACGAGGGTCAGTCCAATTATTGCTAGTACACTTCCCTGCGCATGTATGTACTAGGTACAAAACCAAATATTGTACTAAATAAGCTTATATGTTTGAATATAGTGATATAAGGTGCCCTACAGAACACTGATGCAAGAACCAACCCGATCATTATTATTTTCTGTTTGTGGCTGCCTCTTGGAAGCATCCAACCAAACATTCAAAGTTAGCGTTTACGTTTTTATTCCACTTTCAGGTCCATCAAATAGTAAAGATTTAAAGAAAAAGTTCCACAAATTTACCTCCCTTTGCACTCCATCTTGTTGATATTAGTAATGAGAATATGATTTTGTGGTTGAATGCTTATTATATCATATTTATATAGCCCTTTTCTCATGTATATAAACGTGTTACATGAAATGTATATGAATTGATCCCTCACAAATCTTAAGTATATGATGATGTAGGTGACGAATCAATGGGCTTTACACACGACCTTCACACGACTTTCGAAGAGAGTTAAATCACAAATCCTAAGTTTATAATGATTTTACAGTACAGTCAGGTCTCGGTATAACGACACTTGATATACTGACAATTTCATATACTAACATTATTTTATAGGGACAAATATTTCAAAAGCTGTTAGTTTTAATTCAGCATACTGCAGGCCTGCCATAATAAAATCATGCAAAAGCCTGAGATTCTAGCAAACATTGAATTAAAGCGCGCGATAATGGCAAATTCAATATTTTGCGCTTAGCACGTGAACCCCCTAGGTCAAAAGTTCAAGACGCTTAGCGCGCGAACCGCCTAGTTCAAGCCCCTTAGCGCGCGAACCGCCTAGTTCAAGCCCCTTAGCGCGCGAACCGCCTAGTTCAAGCCCCTTAGCGTGCAAACCCCCTAGTTCAAGCCCCTTAGCGCGCGAACCGCCAGGCCTCGCTTAGCACGCGAACCGCCTATTATAGGTCGTTCAAGATCGAAAACCACTTCATTTAATTTGATAAAGCCATGGAATTAGTTGTTCTTTTATATTTAGGTCTTAGAATAAATACCAAGGGAGAATTAGAGCTCTACATTTCTTGGTAGCCTTGTCCAGAGATTATATAGATATATATAAGTCTTTGTCTTGTCTAAGCAAAATATTTTTAAAAAAACGCGAAATGTCCTCAATTCTAATAAATTAATTAGATCTAGCAAAAATATTTAACTCATGTTGATCAAATATCGACAAGTATTTCAATAATTTTCGATTATATATTATACAATTAAGCTTAAAAATCAAATGAATAATATAAAAATGCAGACTAAATGTCTGTACTTTAAAATCATCAATGTCAAAAAGAAGTTTGATATATTGAAAATGAAAGAGTCCAAGTTAGACAGATCAAACCTTCGTGATTAAATCTGAATCAAATTTGGGGAACAATGGGAGGTGGTAAATTTATGACACCCGCTTCCTGTTAATTGCTTTATCACCAATTACCGACTCTTAATATACACTATGAACCATGTACGCTACGATTTTATGAAAACGGTGTACACTGTGGAGAACTATGTATGCTTTGATTTTCTCAAGATTGTCGGTAAATTGGACCTCAAAGCCGGTGAGTCGGTAGTCGCATCAGATTGCCGGTAATTACCGGCTCAATGCCTGAGAAATGGCAGGCCTGATACTGTCATTTTTGTTACAACGACATTTTGCTTAGGAACAAACAGTTTCGTTGAATCGAGACCTTACTGTATTACAAAAAAATGTAGTTAGAGTGTTGTTCTATTTTTAGCATCATCGGGTGTGGTTTGACCCAAATGCAATACGCCTTCAATAATATCACCAACAAATCAAAACTTGCCTGCAAATTCTTCGCAAAGGTTATGAGGTAAGTGTGAAAAAGTTAAACACAAAAACTAATTTTGGAAAACCTAAGAAAGAGGTGATGCTGATTTTGTTGGGACGAACATTTTTATTCTGTTTTCCACCTGTCCATCCATTCATTCATCCATCCATTAATGTCTACTTTTTGTCAATTTAACAATTCCATGAAAATTAGCCCCTAACTCCATAGATATTGTCTGTTTACCATCAGTATCTTAATACTGGTCAGACAATTAGCATGATCTCCATAATAAATTATGGGAAATGCTAAAAGCTGGATTTTAAGCTTAACCATCGCCCAAACCCCTGTGTGATGGAACATTACTACTTGAGTGTTATGTTCATCAGAAAGAAATCTAGTAGATTCATTATGTCTCCCACATATAAGGGATCATATTGTTTTGTGCTGGACGTCTTTCTAGAGGTCAGTCTGTCTGTCTGACCAGCCCCTTGTCTGTGCTTGTTTTCCTTAACCATTGGTTGGATTTGAATGTAACTTCATATGAATACAGATTATATATGGTACCAAGCCTAGTTACACATATTGTCAGGAAGTGTCGGTCAGGTGATTTTTGTCAGAGTTATGGCCCTTTTTGGGAGACAAACATTTTTGTGTCAAAAAACCTTTTATATGGAATGCCTTTGCATTGAGATAAAGAAGATTTGCAAAATGAAGTAATGGGTTTATTGGGAGCTTCATATAGCAAGACGTATAATTATCACTTCCTGGTTAATTTGCTGGACACATACTTCCTGGAGAATCATTCAATCCTACCAATTTCTTGTTTGTATGTAAATAGACTAATTTATCATTCATGGGTATAATTATTTTCACCCATGAGTAGGTCTACACTGATTACATGAATACATTGATTAACCATTATTCTGGTGGTATTCTAATGGTTCATTACTGTATCTCAATTTGTATCGGTCTTAATTAATGTCAGAGAATCTTTCTCAACAAAATTACACAATGGATCTGTAATGAGGTTTTATTACAATTGTTTATAGATCTACTGAACTCCATTACTCTATTACTGGTTGAAATATTTGGTTAATATCCCATCAATCCACAAATATCCAGCTTGTATAATAATTGTATTTGAATTAAGGTTCTTCCCAGAACTTTATTGAATTCTACTTTATTATATTATATGATAGTTACTTTTTGTGTATTACCTTATTCAATGTCATCAACAATTCTCTAAAATAGGTTTTTTACTAAGTGCTACAATTAAAGCCTTATTTAAGATCCAAATGTTAATCTCCTGTCTTTGTTTTTAATGTAACTTCAGCACAATTTTAATGGATTACCCAGTAATGTGTTTTTTGTGTCGCCTGAAAAGGCAACATATAGGTGTTACTTTGGTGGCTGCGGCGGCTGCGGCGTCACAAATTGCTTGTCCGGAGCATAACTTTGTGACCTTAAGTTCAAATGACTCAAGATTTGGTATGCATGTTTCTTACAGTAAGCGGAAGTGCAGTGCACAAGAACCATAACTCTACCTGTCATAGTTTTTGAATTATTTCCCTTTGATTGATTTTATTAGAGCATTTCTTGTCCGGAGCATAACTTTGTCACCGTAAGTTCAAATGACTCAAGATTTGGTATGCGTGTTTCTTACAATAAGCCGAAGGGCAGTGCGCAAGAACCATAACTCTACCTGTCATAGTTTTTGATTTATTTCCCTTTGATTGATTTTATTAGAGCATTTCTTGTCCGGACCATAACTTTGTCACCTTAAGTTCAAATGACTCAAGATTTGGTATGCATGTTTCTTACAATAAGCCGAAGTGCAGTGCGCAAGAACCATAACTCTACCTGTCATTGTTTTTGAATTATTTCCCTTTGATTGATTTTATTAGAGCATTTCTTGTCCGGAGCATAACTTTGTCACCTTAAGTTCAAATGACTCAAGATTTGGTATGCATGTTTCTTACAATAAGCCGAAATGCAGTGCACAAGAACCATAACTCTACCTGTCATAGTTTTTGAATTATTTCCCTTTGATTGATTTTATTAGAGCATTTTTTGACCGGAGCATAACTTTGTCACCTTAAGTTCAAATGACTCAAGATTTGGTATGCATGTTTCTTGCAATAAGCCGAAGTGCAGTGCGCAAGAACCATAACTCTGCCTTGCATCGTTCTTTAATTATTTCCCTTAGATTGATTTAATTTGAGCATTTCTTGTCCGGCGGATAACTTTGTCACCAAGAGGTTGAATGACTTGAAATTTGGTATGCATGTTTCTTACCATAAGTCCAAGTGCAGTACACAAGAATCGTAACTCTACCTTGTGCCATTTTTTATTTTTGTCCCTTTGATTGATTTTATAAGCATTTCTTGTCCGTGGCATTACTTTGTCACCATAAGTATTAATGACTCTAAGATAGGTATGCATGTTTCTTGCTGTGACATTTTTTTGTCCAGAGCATCACTTTGTCAATTTTAGTTTAGATGACTAGAGAACTCTTGTGAGTCGATATGTAGCCCAATAGTGGATAGTTTTCCCTGACAAATGTGCATGTCGTCAGGCGACACATGCGACTCGCGTAGCTTTTATTACCAGCAGGTTTAAAAGGGATTATCTGTATTTATTGCGCCTGTTGTATTGAATAAAGTGCAAGTGGTACTGTAAGCTTCCAATGGAAATGTTTGTAAATGCTGCAAAAAATCAGGCTTCATCCTGAAGTAACAGTTCTGTTGAATAAATTACAGTGCATGCAGTAATTTTTTTAATGTCAATGCTAGCCAATGAGGCTTCCATTGAACAACAACCTCTCTTTAGCAACAGAACCATTTTGTTCCAAAAGTAACCATTTACTAAAAAGTTTACTTCTCAAGAGCAGCAACCTTTGTACAACAACCAAACTTTGTGTGCCCAAAGGGCCTTGATTTAGAGAGGTTGCACTGTATATTCGGTGCAAGAAGCTTGAAACATATTTATGAATCAAGGTCAAAGGACTAGGTTAACTTAATTATTAACTATAACTGAACACATAATGACATGTCTGATATGATGTTCTTTAAAGAAAGTTTTGAGCTTGAAAAAATCCTTAAAACTTTTGTGTGTTAATTCCAGTGTACTATGTTTTTCAGCAATACATGCGAGATTATTATTTTCCTATTCCTTGGTTTGGAGACAGTTCACCCTCGTCATGTGTGGAATACAGGGTTTGTCCTGTGGACACTGTTTCTATGTATCGCATACAGATTTTTCAGTAAGTTGTGTAGAACGTTAGATTAAAGAGGATGGCTTCAGTGTACTGTTTTATCAAAGCACTGACAGACATCACATTCTCATTCTTAAAGATATTCACATATTTTAATTCATAATATTTTTTGTGTGACTGCAAATTGTAATCAGATAAGGTTTGTATGATAATACTGCAGATCCCTTAACCACATTTAAATTTTTTGTAGAATTTTGAAGAATTTAAATTTGGATGTAACTTTAAGATAAAAAGAATACATCACTTCTTGTCTTTGAGATCAACATTTGGTAAACTTGTCACGAAAAGAAATTATTAAGCTTGCCATAGGCTTGCTTAATAATCTGTGTTTTCTAGACTCTTTTAAGAAATATTGATCTCCAAAGACAACTTATGACTGATCCTATATTGCTCCATTACAGTTACCTTCGTGATATCCTTTCTGATCAACAAATGTGATACATACAGAGTGAGGAAGATCAAACTGGATGAGATGTTTATGATAGTAAGTTTAAACTCACAATATAGATCTCAGTTTTCATGCCTACAGGCTGCTGATTTCTTTCTATGCCACCCCAAAAAAATGTTGGGGGGTATATCGATTTTTATACGCCCGTTGAAAACGGGACGTATTATGTGAACACCCTTGGCGGGCGTGCGGGCGGGTGGCGGCGTCCAGTAATTTGTCTGTACTCTAGCCCAAACAGTTTTCATCCGATCATCTTCAAACTTGCTGACAATCTTTATGGGCATAATATTTAGGCCAAGTTGAATTATAGGTCAAATCGGCCTAGGTCTTATTGGGTTATGGTCCTTTAATTACCAAATAAGTATGAAATTGGCCTTGTCTGTACTCTTACGCTAACAGTTTTCATCCGATCATCTTTAAACTTGCTGACAATGCGTATGGGCATAATATCTAGGCCAAGTTTGATTATAGGCCAAATCGGCCTAGGACTTATTGGGTTATGGTCCTTTAATTACCAAATAAGTATGAAATTGACCTTGTCTGTACTCTAACGCTAACAGTTTTCATCCGATCATCTTCAAACTTGCTGACAATGCTTATGGGCATAATATCTAGGCCAAGTTCAATTATAGGCCAAATTGGCCTAGGCCTTATTGGGTTATGGTCCTTTTATTACCAAATAAGTATGAAATTGGTCTTGTCTGTACTTTAGCGCAAACAGTTTTCATCCGATCATCTTCAAATTTTGTGACAATGCTTATGGGCGTAATATCTAGGCCAAGTTCGATTATAGGCCAAATTGGCCTAGGTGTCATTTGGTTATGGGCCTAAATTAATTACCAAATAAGTATGAAATTGGTTGTCTGTGCTCTAACGCAAACAGTTTTCATCCGATCGTCTTCAAACTTTGTGACAATGCTTATGGGCATAATATCTAGGCCAAGTTTATAGGCCAAATCGGCCTAGGCCTTATTTGGTTATGATCCTATAATTACCAAAATAAATGTGAAATTGACCTTGTCTGTTCTCTAGTGCTAAGAGTTTTCATCTGAGTATCTTCAAACTTGGTGACAATGTTCATGGATATAATATCTAAGACAAGTTCAATTGTAGGCCAAATCAGCCTAGGCCTTCTTGGGTTATGGTCCTTTAATTAAAAAAAATGTTGGATTGTTTTTTTCATTCACCATGCCCTGAGACTCACCATGCCCCAAGACGGGCGTATTTTGTGACATTTTGGCACTCTTGTTTATTTTGATTTGATCTACAGTCGTCAAAGCTCATTGGAATATTAGTCAGCATGACATTGTGTAGTTACGCACCTAGGTATTTTGATATATATTTATTCAGTACTAGCAGAGTTATTGCCCTTGAGATTATGAAATCTTGCTTGTGTCGCTCATTACTCCAAGTATTTGAGCTACTGGTGTCAAACTTCAAAAGAATATCAGTCAAGCTGCAAGTTTAGTTGTGCACCTAAGTACTTTGATTCAGAGTCATCTAGTATTTGAATTTGCGGAGTTATTGCCCTTGAAATGTTAAATGTTCTAACACTTTGATTACAGAGTTATGGTGGTTTACGTGGTGCTGTGTGTTTCTCGTTGGTAGCCTTATTAAATGAGAAAGAATTTCCAATGAAGGATATGTTTGTAACAACGACATTGTTTGTTATATTCTTTACTGTGTTTATACAGGTAAGTGAAGTTATATACTATTTGGTCCCTCTTTGAAGAAATGTTGGGTATATTAGTTTGATTTAAACTGTATTTATTTTCATAAACATATGATAAACATTCATTTACACAAATCAAGGATTGAGTAGAAAGCTAAGCTTATTTATAAACTTGTTCCTTATAAATAGTAGGGAATACTTAGTAACCTTTAGAAGTTGTAAACAGTAGGAAACCTGTACCTAAGTGATGTTTCATTACTTTGTATTTGTCAGTCTGTCGGTCACAATAGTCAATTCATGATTATTAGTACTCACTGCGCTCTAATTATGCCCCTCCCCTCAATCTTTGATGAGGGGGTATATTGCTTTGCACATGTCGGAGGGTCTGTCTGTAGACCAAATGGGTTGCCTTTAATATTTCAAGAACGCCTTGCCCTAGGATCTTCAAACTTTATGTGGAGGTTGATCATCAACTGTAGATGATACCTAAAGGTCAGTAGGTTAAAGGTCAAGGTCATGGTGACCTGTACCATTTCTGACTATTCAAATGGTTTCCGTTCAATTACTCAAGAATGCTTTGCCCTAGGATCTTCAAACTTTACATGGAGGTTGGTCATCAATAGTGAAGACCCCTATTGATTATGAGGTCAGTCAGTCATAGTTAGTTTCAGGTTATTTGCTGGTACGCCCGATGTTAAGATAATGTTACTGGGTATTATAGTCTCCATGTGACTGTAATACTGTTGAACAATTACAAACAATAATTTTACATGTAAACTAATGCTGAACTTGTATATTTGTAGGGTGGTACAATCAAATATCTCGTCAAATGGTTCAGAGTGACCTTACAAGAATCTTCGAAAGATATGATATTGTACGAGGAGCTCAATGATCATGTAAGTCATGTGACATGGTCATGTGACCATAGCTTGTATATCATGTGACATTATCCTTTACAAAGGTTCATTGATCATTCAAGTCATGTGACCTGGTCATTCCAAGCTCTTATATCATGTGACATCCTATACAAATAGCTCTTTGATCATGTAATTCATCGGTGTGCCAGGTTCTTTGTCATGTGACACGCTACCATTGCTCCATGATCATGTGACCTCCAAGTCAGGTGACTTTCTCATACAATTTTATTTTGTGTAATTGGTTTTAAACAGAAATATATCAGATATGTTAAGAACTATAGTGTTATAAGTAGTGTTACCCAAGCTCTGTAATTATTTAATATTCTCATTTTCTGTCAGAAGATTTCACAATTTGTAAATTTTAAACTAAATCATGAATTAGCCACCTTGATCTTCCTGTCAGCAATTTGTTACTCATAAAAAAATGTATACATATACAATACACAGAGAGTTTATAATGATAACACACTAAGCTATAGATTTGTATGTCGTGAAGTTGATCGGTTTTAGGTTGTAAAGATTAGATATGTGTGATTGTTATGTGTATGGTTACTTATTTAGGTGTCGGATCTGTGATTGTCATGTGTATGTTTACTTATTTAGGTGTCAGATCTGTGATTGTCATGTGTATGGTTACTTATTTAGGTGTCAGACCAGTGATTGTCATGTGTATGTTTACTTATTTAGGTGTCAGACCAGTGATTGTCATGTGTATGTTTACTTATTTAGGTGTCAGACCAGTGATTGTCATGTGTATGTTTACTTATTTAGGTGTCAGACCATCTGATGGCTGGTATAGAGGAGATTGTGGGAGTATCCGGCAAACACCAGCTTCGCGTAAGTTATTAGCATAATCTTGATGTGAATTAGGGTGATAGTACATAATTAACCCATAACACTATTGCTGTGTCTTATTATACCCTACCATAATGGTGATGCCTTGTCACTATGTGTATGTTCCTACTGTATGTACAGGTTTGGATCAACAATAATACGAGGGGTGATCAATATATTCGTGGACTTTTCATCTAGCAATTTGTTTTGTCAGCAAGGCTCAAAAGCAAATTAGCATTATTCAGTGTAAGATATCTCCGACCGAATGCACCTATAACATAGTTTTATTCATGTGATGGGTGCGTGACGCAGGCCGTCACGTGACGTCATTCCAAGCGTCACCGTTTGAGCAGCACCGAGCTCCTTTATGGATTCATATCCGACCCACTGTATACGATTTATTTACTTTTAATACAGAAATAAGTCATAAATAGCCAACTCTGGAATATAAGGCAGAATAGAAATTGTCTCGTTGCGTTACTGGACTTAAAACTCAGAAAAAAGCGGTTGGCTTTACACGGTAGCATCATTCCGATGAAGAAGGAATCACGACCTCACAAGTTTAGGGCGCAATTTCTTAAGAACTCCTTTCAAATGGAATGAAAGATTTATTGCTTTGTAATCTATACTGATCGTAGAGTTTGCCAGGAACATACCGTTCAGAAATATTCCTCTTATTTCTCAGAAATTAAGGAGGAGTATCCCTAACTCTGTCTTATTTTTTCCGTTTATTCTTACTTTACCATGGAATCAGTTTGACAGAGTCCCTACAATCACATAAACAACAAAATCATGGGTAGATCAGTGATTTGGAGTGCAAAGAATCGCCATACATGTTGGTCAAGTCATCTTCAAGCTATTGCAAGGATTTCCCAAGTTAGGCGTTAATCTTAATGAAATGACGTTGCTCTGTGATTATTTATTTCCGTCACGCCCTGCACATTGGTCACAATAAGTGATGTCATCAAGAACATTGTGACGTCACAATATGATTAATTAATTAAAACACTAGATAATTGATAGATCTATATTGCCTGGTAATTTCATTGTTCTAGAATCAATATTTAAAAAGTTAGAAGGAAAGTCTTTGAATATATTGATCACCCCTCGTATGATTATAATCTACTCAGTCTTTTATTGTATTGTGCGGAGATATTAAAGTGAGCCTGACCTTTATGCATGAAGATATTTCATGGTCTTGCATTGAATATATTTTCACGAGCAAATCGTGCAGTAATTGTCCTTAAGATTGATCATTGTATAACTCCTGAAGCGTATTCATGTAAATATTGTGTAACATTTACACTTTCAATGATTTCCATATTGTGTTCTGTGTTATTTGAATACATTACTCATTAAATCATGTATTTCAGGAGAAGTTTGATCGTCTTGACGACAGACTGATACGACCAATTCTACTCAGGGATCCAACCAAATGTGACCTAAATGAGATCAGTCAGTACTACGAGAAACTTATGATGAAGTAAGATCCTAAATCATATATAAGAATACCAAATAATCTAGATTTTAATGTGTTCAAAACTCCAGTTTTTGTCCAGTTCAGAAATCGAGTTTAACATGTTAAACAGTTTATAGCTTCTTCCAATTCATTTGCAGTCCCCACTGTGGTGCGGTATAGGGGAGACATCTTGGTTTTGTGCTGGATGTCTGCCACGATGTCACCAAGTTTGTCTCCGCTTGTTCTCCTTATAGATAATCATTGGTCAGACATCAGTGAAACTTCACATGAATACTATGTACCAAGTCTAGTTGTACATATTGTAAGGAATTTTGGTCAGATAATTTTTGCTGGATTTAAAGCCCTTTGTGGGAGGTATGCATTTTGGTGTTCTAGTTACTTATAGGTGTAGTTGAAAGTATGCAATATTTGTGTGAAAGTATGTAATATTTGTGTGAAAGTATGTAATATTTGTGTGAAAGTATGTAATATTTGTGTGAAAGTATGCAATATTTGTGTGAAAATATGTAATATTTGTGTGAAAGTATGTAATATTTGTGTGAAAGTATGTAATATTTGTGTGAAAATATGTAATATTTGTGTGAAAGTATGTAATATTTGTGTGAAAGTATGTAATATTTGTGTGAAAGTATGCAATATTTGTGTGAAAGTATGTAATATTTGTGTGAAAGTATGCAATATTTGTGTGAAAGTATGTAATATTTGTGTGAAAGTATGTGATATTTGTGTGAAAGTATGCAATATTTGTGTGAAAGTATGCAATATTTGTGTGAAAGTATGTAATATTTGTGTGAAAGTATGTAATATTTGTGTGAAGTATGCAATATTTGTGTGAAAGTATGTAATATTTGTGTGAAAGTATGTAATATTTGTGTGAAAGTATGCAATATTTGTGTGAAAGTATGCAATATTTGTGTGAAAGTATGCAATATTTGTGTGAAAGTATGTAATATTTGTGTGAAAGTATGTAATATTTGTGTGAAAGTATGTAATATTTGTGTGTTGTTGTTGCAGGGAGCATTATAAGAACCTGAGATTATGTGGAGCATCCAACCTACCTAGAGTGGAATCAGATCTGTAAGTATTGCATGTCTTATAGTACATATATAGGATCCGTCATGAGTTGTCTTTGGAGATCAACATTTCTTTAACAAGTCTCAAGCGAGCCTTTGGTGAGCTTAATAATTTGTTTTTGTGACAAGTTTAAGAAATGCTGATCTCAAAAACAATGAGTGACAAGATTCTTTTTAGCAAATTTGCATAGATACTGGTCAAATAAACAACTAAAGGGGGAATACTCTTATCAACCGGTGACATAGTAATATTTACACAGTGTGACGCATGCGAGTTATCGTTCTTTCATGTACGCTTGAGAACTATTATAATTTCAAGTAATATTTTATTAATTTCTTCATCGAATGTCATACCTAATAAACAATAACTGCCAATTAAAGATCGATGACAATTAATCGGACTGATATCAACAAAAGAACCCCAAGCTACGTGTCATAAACAAATTAACAGACAATGATTGTCATGTCTGTGTTGGATATAACGCTTGCAATTAGCGACCAGGTAGCGGCGATTAAGGATTGGTGACACGTTGATAATTGTAATTTTAGTAGACCAGATAACACTTGGACACGTTCTGTACGAGGTGTGTCCAAAAAGTTCGTAGACACTTGTGATAAAATGAAAACGAAACAACATATCCACATCAAACTTCAGTATTACAAAATACTTTCCATTTACATATGACACAGAAAATTTCAGTGAAATGCGTGGAGTAATCATTTTTCTACATTAATTAAAGTGTTCTCACTCTTACCCGAGCGGCGCAGGTGGTGACGTCAGGAACGTCCGCAACGTAAATTAACAACATTAAAATTGTCACAACTTTTCAAAGTAGCAGCCACCGTTATCCATGTTTTCGCCTGCCTCTGTCGAAATCTGTCAACCTTGGCACCCATACCTTGTTTGTATACCTAACTGCTGCTTAAGCATGTTATTTACTGTCCCACAGCTAAATTCAGACTCACAAATGCTCACATGTCTATCCATATTGACGATCTCTTCTATAGACGTCACAGTAACGTCGTTTATAATTCTCGGTCGTCCGCTATAACCGTCTGCTTTCTTAGTCGTTTTTCAATCTGAATATCGCATGCGCCGCTTGTAAACAAGTGCTCTACACACGGAATCCTTGCCTGTTACAGACCGAAGTGTTTTAATGGGTTGAACCGGTGTTTTGTCCAATGATACACACACTTTAATGATAGTCCGTTGTTCTTCGACGTCATTTTCGTTTCAAATAATTCCTTAGGTCCTCATGATAAAAGTTTATTTTTTCAACGTACAGGTGTTCTATTGTTATGATACTTGGCGGACGTGACATCAACATAACCTCGTGGCTGGTTGACAAACTTCAATATAATCGCGCCAAAATTACGCCATGACATTATATTAAACGTACTAACTAACAAACTTGACCTGCGCCGCTTAGCAAAACCATGATATATAAAATGTCATATCTTGTTTTTATTTTTATGGTATATTTAGTCAAATTACTACAGAATATGTATTTTGTAATTAAGTATACAGATCTGGTGAAAAAGAATTTGTCATTACGCCGGATATTTTTTAAATTAGGATGTCTACGAACTTTTTGGACACACCTCGTACAAGACAAGATTTACAATTTTTTTTTTTCGAGTACTCGAATACTGATTTTGATATTCGATAATCGGACCTTTGAATGAGTACCCGAGTACTCGGGTACTCGTTGCCATCCCTAATTATTATATATTATTGTTTCATTTACAGGAGAAATATTGATAGTTCTGCTTGCCTTAAAGGAATGGAGGATGAGTATGAACAGAAAGCTTTACTCAGAGATGGTTTGTACTTCCTTATTTGCTCACCTCTCAGTATGAAGTGGCTGATCCACTCTCATCGGTTGTCAAATATTTACAAATGCCGAGCCGACCATAGCCTTTATTTGCCAGTCAGCTTTCTGCTGAAATATGGTTGGCGTATGAATGCCTCCACCCGTATTTGAACCTGGTAAGCTAGATAAGACGGCAAGCACACTAACAACGGAGCTACCAAGACACACTTTTGTATATGAACCCTCATCCGGTGACTGGGATTCGAAACCATGGTCCCAATGACAACCACGACCATACCATAAGATAATAGATGATCGGAGATGTCTACATACAAGGGACATGTCTGTCTTTCGAGTAAATCTAATCATCAGAGCAAATGGTATGCAAATAGTTCTGGTCTGTTGCTCAAGTATTGGTCAACGAATTTTGAACAATGATAAAAAAATTCAAAAACCATGATCCCTGGAGCAAGGGTTAAGTAATTATTTTTTAAAAACCTTAAGACAATAATTTGAACACAAATAATCTTACAATCTGCTATGATGCTGTATAACAGGTAGAAGTTATTGCCTTTCTTTCTAATCCTCACATATAAACAATGTTTAACTACCCAGGGTAGGATTTGCATTGAAGAAGTTGAGGTGTATTGCTTTACTTGTTAGGTGGTCTGTTTGTCAGAAGAGGAAATGGATCATGATCAATAACTTAATACAGGCCTAAATGCCCAATCCTGAAAACGAGTTGCAAGTCTGTTTCTAATGCCATTAGCATACACCCCTACACCAAAATGCAGTTCAGACATTGTTGCTAGAATTCTGCATATGAAATTTCAAATGACCATAACTGTGTTGAAACTTGGAATCTTTTCATCAAATAACTTTCTATTTTCTGCAGAAAAAAATTCTTTCTAATGCAGCAAATCCGGATTTTCGGATTATTCCAGAATTGTAAGACCCCTGTTAATAATGATTTAGCCTAGGATATTCCTTACTTGGTATGCAGGTCGGTTATTACCAGTAGCTATAGATGACTCCTATTGATGTTGAGTTCAGATGTTTGTTTTATTAAGGTAATAAAACCATTTATATTTTTCTATAGAGAAGATTAAATCAAGACGTGATAGGTTGGCTTCTCAACGATCACTACGCAGTTCAGAGACTCCGGAAGGTGTTGACCTACAAAAGTTGTTTCGTCATGCTCTGGCAACATCTAAAAATGTAAGTTTGCATGTAATTCTGTATACATCGGCTAATTACTGTTGAACCTGTGTTAAAGATGACCTGTGAATAATGACCACTATTACAAAACCTGTCTGATAAGGCTACCACTTTGAGACCATTTTCAGTGATCGGTTAAGGTACATGTAGACCAACAAGCCTTGTGAACGAAGACCATGTCCTGCTGATCCAATAGGGGATCTTTACAGATAGGTTGACTGATCAGTATAATGAATTACATTTTTTTTATAATGCGGAGCATAGCCTTTATTTGCCAGTCAGCTTTTATTGGGTAGACAGTGCCTCACAGTGTCTTTTTAGCTTTGTTGATACCAAAATGAATTTTATTTTACTCAATATTTCATTGGGAAACTTGAAATAAATTAAGTGCTGGATATCCTTGTTATCAATTATGACATTTCATATTGTTTGGTGGATCTTTTTTGTTGCTTATTCTCCTTATTATTAGTCCCCTACCGGTTTTTGACCGGAGGGGACTATAGGTTTGCCCTCCGTCCGTCCGTCAGTCCGTCCGTCCGTCCGTCCGTCCGTCCGTCCGTCAGTCAGTCAGTCAGTCAGTCAGTCAGTCAGTCCGTCAGTCCGTCAGTCCGTCAGTCCGTCCGTCCGTCAGTCAGTCAGTCCGTCAGTCCGTCCGTCCGTCCGTCCGTCCGTCCGTCAAAAAATCTGGATCCTGACATAACTCAAACAGTTTCCAAGCTAAGTTTATGAAACTTGGTATGTGGGTAGGGGGCAATAAGGGGATTATGCACGTCTAAAAGGATTTTGATTCTGACAAAAATTGTGGTTGCTATGGCAACAGAAAGTGTGAAAATATGCCCAAATGTGGATCCTGTCATAACTCAAACAGTTTTCAAGCTAGGTTTATGAAACTTGATATGTGGGTAGAGGGCAATAAGGGGAGTATGCACGTCAAAAAATATTTTGATTCTGACATTAATTGTGGTTGCTATGGAAACAGAAACATTGAATATGGCTTAAAACCGGTAGGGGACTTCTGTATTGCTTGCAATTCTTAATTACTTGTTCTCCAAAATATCAAAATATAGGGTTTGATCCCAGGCCGCAACATACCAAAGTTGTTTAAAATGTTATTTGTATATCTCCTGTGCATGCCATTCTGCATAGTTAGCTCCAGGTAACTGCTGATTAGCCTGGTTTCCGGATAATGTGACTGGGTAGTCTCAATATGACTGAAATACTGCTGACCAGTAGGACTAAAACAATATGAAAACGAATATCAAAATATGAGGTATTTGGAGTCAGTCAGATTGTAACTTCACAAAACACCTTAGTACCAAGCCGAGTTAAGCGCACTGAATGCAGGCTATGCAAAGTACCTAGCCTAGTTTAGCATACTGAATGCAGGCTATGCAAAGTTAACCAAGCCTAGTTTAGCGTACTAAATGCAGGCTATGCGATACCAAGCCTAGTTTAGCGTACTGAATGCAGGCAATGCGAAGTACCATGCCTAGTTTAGCATACTGAATGCAGACTATGCAATTGCTAGTTTAAGATGGTGTCAGGGCAATATCTGCAGTATATTCATCGCATTCAATGATAGCTTTTATTTCTTTGTTGATTATTTTATTTTTCGATTGCTTGTATTTTATTGTTGCTTATTTTGTCTGATCTGCTTGTGTTTTAGTATGAAAGGGTATGTACAATGTATTCACACCTTAGTTAGATGGTTCAAAGACCTAAATATACAAAGATTGGAAAAATGTTCCAAATCTCACAATATCTCGCGGCAATCCTCTGAAATCTTGCAAAATCTTAATATACAGCTTTAAAATGATACCTCATTTATTAAGATCAGTCAAGGAATACGACAGGCATTAGCAAAGAGCCAGACCTACTCTCATTTCAATGGAAATTCCAATTTTCCCAGAAAATACCCAACTTGACTCATCCAAACAATAATTTACTGAATTCTATAAGTGGTAGAAAGAAATAAGTTACATCATGCAGTAGAAGAAACTTAGCACTTCAAAATGAAATATTGGTCATTTAAAAAAGATGACAAACAAAAGCATTTAGTCAAAGTAACAAAATCTGCTGCATGCTATTTTGCATTTTCTCTCCGTTTTCAATTGAGTGTCCAATCTGTGTATATTTAGGCCTTTGGATGGTTATTGGGTTTTACTAGCTCACCTGTCACAAAGTGACAGAGTGAGCTTTTGTGATCACTCTTCGTCCGTCGTCCGTCTGTCCGTCCGTCGTCCGTCCGTCCGGACGTCAACAATTGGCTTGTGTAGACACTAGAGGTCACAAATTTAGCCTAATCTTTATGAAACTTGGTCACAATGATCATCTCAAGAAAATCTAGGCCAAGTTCGATATTGGGTCATCTGGGGTCAAAAACTAGGTCACTAGGTCAAATTATAGAAAAACCTTGTGTAGTCACTAGAGGTGACAATTTTGACTTAATATTTATAAAACTTGGTCACAATGATCATCCTAACAAAATCTAGGTCAAGTTCGATATTGGGTCATCCGGGGTCAAAAACTAGGTCACAAGGTCAAATCATAGAAAAACCTTTTCGTAGTCACTAGAGGTCAAATTTTTTACTTAATCTTCATGAAACTTGGTCACAATGATCATCTCAACAAAATCTAGGTCAAGGTCGATAATGGGTCATCCGGGGTCAAAAACTAGGTCACAAGGTCAAATCATAGAAAAACCTTGTGTAGTCACTAGAGGTCACATTTTTGGTCTAATCTTTACAAAATTCGGTCACAATGATCATCTCAATAAAATCTAGGTCAAGTTTGATAATGGGTCATCAGGGGTCAAAAACTAGGTCACAAGGTCAAATCATAGAAAAACCTTGTGTAGTCATTAGAGGTCACAGTTTTGACCTGATCTTTATGAAACTTGTTCACAATGATCATAACAACAAAATCTAGGTCAAGTTCGATATTGGGTCATCTGGGGCAAAAACTAGGTCACATTGTCAAATCATAGAAAAACCTTGCATAGTCACTAGAGGTCACAATTTTGGCCTAATCTTTATGAAACTCGGTCACAATGATCATCTTAACAAAATCTAGATCAAGTTTGATATTGGGTCATCCGGGGTAAAAAACTAGGTCACAAGGTCAAATAATAGAAAAACCTTGTGTAGTCACTAGAGGTCACAGTTTTGGCTTGATCTTTACGAAACTTGGTCACAATGATCATCTAGACAAAATCTATTTCAAGTTCGATATTGGGTCATCTGGGGTAAAAAAGTAGGTCATTAGGTCAATCATATAAAAACCTTGTGTAGTCACTAGAGGTCACAATATTGGCCTAATCTGTATAAAACTTGGTCACAATGATCATCTCAACAAATTGTAGGTCAAGTTCGACAGGTGAGCGACCTAGGGCCCTCTTGTTTGCTAGTTAATTTGCAGTGACATAATGTGAACATGTAAAAAGGAAATTGTGCTGAAATTATTTGGTCAGAAGCTGCTGTTACTGTATGTTCAAATTATTGGTTTAGCTGTTAATATATGTCCAAATTATTGGTTCAGCTATTACTGTATGATCAAATTATTGATTCAGCTGTTACTTAATAGATTTGACATGTTCACATTATGTCATGCAATGTAGATGCTAACATTTGTATTTATTTTATACTAACATGCTTAATAGAGACATCACAACATAAACACGCTTCACTCTCTACTGATGAACCAAACATCTTAGCACAAATTGAGATTTTCCTTAAATCAGATTTAGACAAGTCTGGAGCATGTTAAAGCTCTTGAAATTTTGCTGTAAAAAGGCCAAAAATAAAATATTGTTTGTTTCCCCTTCCCTACCTACCCAAGCAAAAAGTCCTCTACCCAAAATATGTTTTGACTCTCAGGAAAAAACAATTTTATTTTATAAGAAACAGTTGGGTACAAGAGTATGAAAACAAAAATTATTGACAAAAATTTTTTTTACAAAAAAGTTTGTTTACCTACCCAACTCTAATAAGGCAGAATCGGGAAGGGGAAACAAATAGTATTTTATTTTTGATTGCTAGCATTTTTTATCTATCTAGCATATCAGTAATGTGAAATGCTGGGAAATTTGGTGTAACCCACTTTCAAAAATAAACATAAATTAATATGCACCATTACTTGTGATGTCATAAACTTTCAGTATACATGTACAATTACAGTTGAAACTAGTTGTGTCGACATCGGTTGTATCGACACTTCGGTTATGTCGACATACTTTCAAATCCCCGATTTGGGTTGCTCTATATTCTATCTTAAATATGACGGTTTAGTCGACATGCCTGTGTCGGCACTCCGCTTATATCGACACGACTTTTCTGGCCAAATTTATATTTTCGCACCTTATTGTCATCGTTTGTGTCGACATCGTGTCGACGCTATTGAAATTGAAAAGTTGTTAATTGACCGTGAAGATACTCCTGTTTCGAACCATTGTTTGTTAAAAATTAATGTGTTCACATTTTGCAAATGTAATTGAATGATGTTAAATCTGAAGTTTGTAAACAAATTGTAACCTAGTTCGGCGTATGAAATTAAAAAATCTGCTGAACTAGCGTGATTCTCGGAAGGTGAACAAAAATACATTTTTGTATGTCTTCACAATTTATTTCAACATGCTTGTTATATATTGTGATAGGTAAATGAATATACTTTACATTGTTAACAAAGAAAAGAAATGTCATCGTTGCTTTCTGATGTCTGGCATGTTGATTGAATATATTGTTTACAATTAAAATATTGCGTAAGCGAAACCGGTAAGGGCTAAAATCCATACTTGCGGTGCTGATCCCGTACTGTACTTGTTTCAAAATGAGGCTATGAACTCGACCCTGTCCAATGATTTAGTGATAACTGTAAGTGTGATAAAATTGATCTTTCACCAGTTTAATCGCGTATATGTATTAGTTCATGTTAAAACTGATGTAACAACGGCACTGACAGAAATGCTCAAGGACTTTGTTATTATAAATTTCGACGGGTATGGAAATTTGTCAGAGTTGTTGGCTCCTGTTGTGTCGACATTCAGATATGTCGACATAATTGTGACGGTCCCAAAAATGTCGACATAACGAGTGTCGACTGTATATTAGATCAGTTGACTAACCACATTTATGTTCACAAATACTGTCAATTTGAACTATTTAACAAAATTAACCAAACAATATAAAAAATATAATTTTATAATCACTTAACACCAATTCAAGTCAAGATTGTATGATTGACACTGAAATATTCAAGTTCTTTCATACTAGCATGGTTATGTGCTCTGCTAAGAAGTCAGGGTATAAGGCTTTGCACAAGTGGGTCTGTAGGATTGTCCGTCTTACTGTAGTCACCAAATGATATCCAATGAACATAAATAAAGAACTAAACTTGCTATGCCGGCTTATTGTGATCCATTATAATTGTGAAAACATTAGTTGCATTATACAAATGACAGTATTATTTATATGCGTACTGTATACTATAAACATCAATCTAAAGTTTGTAAGAGATCCAGTCAAATAGTTACATTGTTATCTTATATGATTATGGTTTAACCCTTTACTACAAACACTCAACCTTAAAATGAGCTATAATGTGTACACATCTTATATGCAGCTTTCTGGGACAAATATCAAAAGTTACCTCCCTTGATGAGATGTTTTGTTTAGTCTATTTCCACAATTGGATTGTCCCTCCTCTTTACCCAATTATTGGAAAATAATTAGTGTTAGACATTGGGTAGGGGCTTGGATTTTCTTATATATGTAGTAAAGAGTTTAAGGTGTGTAAAGTGGAATAGAAAATGACATACAAGTTTTACTGACCAGTTAGGATACTTACATAGTGAAGCATTGGTCGTGTCCACTATTACAGTGTAAGACCAATTATAAAGGCTTAAACAGACATCTATAATTTCAATGCTTAACTAAAATATTTACCTATATTACAATGGTGGACCACATTGTAAATTGGCTCTGCCAAATATGTTATCCTCCATAAATAAAGTTGTTACTTACATACTGATGGTTGTAATTTTGTGTACACATAAAATGAAACCTGACTCTCACTTTATCCTTACTGGGCTGGTGTTTATAAAGCTTCTTAGTAGTTAACTTAGAATTTTCTTTAGATCTTAAAATTTCATTTAGTGTATTAGCTTAATAATACAATCCAGATTATTAATTCTTTACATAGATTTTGTGCATTTTGTAGAGAGCTCTGTAATCACTAAGGAAGCATGGGCTCTTCTTCAATTCACTGGAAATATGTGCATCGCAATTTTTTGACTTAAGTCAAAATATTTAAGTTCTCCACTAAGATGCTTTATAAATACCAGCCTTGGACTGAGTTTGATTATATATCTGTTTATATTTCCAGCAAACCAGTATGCGTTTTCATGACAAAAATTTGGTGACAGATGAACGTCGTAATTATGTGAGTCACCTAAGAGACAAGTACAAAAAGAACGTAAGGTTAAGCACGTTCCATCGACCAGTAGAGAGAGCGCTATCATGGGATGAAGAACAAACAGATTTAGCCACACGTCGTACATCTGATACCAGATTAAATCTAAGAGCAGGTCGAGCAATAACAGTTGATTTATCATCCAATCAGGAGTGCATGCCCCTGACACCAACCTTTGGACTTAATGACACGGTGTTTGAAGTAGACGAAGAAACACAAGCCGATGAGCCTTTACTTACAAATAATAATGAGAATGATAAAATCTTGGAACATCTTGCAAATGAAAGACATGTCACATTCCAAACACAGTATAGTGATTCACCGGTTACCATTACTGTACCAACAACACAGCCAGGTACTATACCAACAACACAGCCTGGTACCATGCCAGCAGATCAGCAGGGTACCAGTAATGACAGTGATATAAATAGTGTCACAACTGACACAGAAACATCACCCAATCGGCCGCCAAAGGTGTCTACGCAAACATCACAGCATGCGGGTCAGTTACTGAGACAAGATGCTATGAATGACCCAGATACTAGTATCAGTAGCAGTATTGAAATCCAGATGGAAAACATGGGAGAAAACAAACCTGTTGAGAGACAGATGTCTGTTTAATTAACTTATTTCACAAATGAAATCTTCATTGATGTTTTTGTATGAAGTAATATTCCTAAACTTGACTGTAATTTTAGAGGTAATACTTCTTTGAAAATTTAGGCACCTCACAACATATGTAAATTTATATCTTTAATCTATAATAAATAAGTTTCACTTTTAAACAACATAAAGGCTAAGATTTACAAGCTATAAACATTGAACTTGTCTGTAAATGCTTATATTTACATACTGTGCTTGCCATGAGCTGTAATATACAGAATGTAAAAAAAGTTTGTTCTCAAAATTTAAATTTATTCTAAATTTTATCTGCGCTATGTACGCTGTGTACACTTTAACTTTTTTACTCCAATAGCTTCATTTATTACCAGCTATGTTAGAACAATGGGTGGCATAGTGGTCTAGTGGATAACGCACTTGACTACTGATCGAGAGGTCCCTGGTTCGAATCTCGGCCAGGACACTTGGTCATTTCTGAAACACTTTTCAGTGTTTCCCACCCAACTAGAGATGAACTGGTTGGAAACCCAGAGGTAGGCTCGCGTGTATCGGTGCTATACACCAGGCACGTTAAAGAACCAAGGTGTATATTTGCAACGAGCTAGGGTAACGCACCCGGATTCCTTGTATCACAACTGTTTCTCTTCTACTCGCTGTCACTTCAGCAAAAACACAGGATCCCATTGGAAATAAGTGCTTGCACTTTCATGGGTTATCCTTGACCGAAAGGCCTAAATAATTACACCTACACAACCCTATGGAATTTAACCTGAATATTTTACATTCTTCTGACATCAAAAAAAACAAACTAATGAAACTTAAACATTGAGAACAAACTTTTTTAACACCCTGTTCGTATATATAATACTATATATGATACATATTGTGATATATTTCATAAACGGTTGCAAAATACAACATAATAATGTCTTTCGTGCTGGATGTCTGTTAGGATGGATGGATGTCTGGTTGGAAGTCACAAAAGTTGTCTGTGCTTCTTCTCCTTAACTACAGGTCCCATCTCAATGAAACTTCACATGAATGCTTGGTACCAAGTCTAGTTGTGTATATTGTCAGGAATGTTTGGTTGGATGATTTTTGAAGGAGTTACTGCCCCTTGTGGGAGAGTTACGGCCCCTTGTGGGAGACGTAAGTTTTTGTGTCAAAAACCCTTCAAGTCCAAATATTTATTTTTATATACCTTTGGCTTCTACATGTACTAGATATTGTTTTACACATACCGGTGTATCCTTATTGTGATGTATAAGTAACAAAATACTCGTCTAATCCTCCCCCTCGATTTGCACATGTCAGTCAGTAGACCATATGGTTTCCAATCAGTAACTAAAGAAGAGTTTGACCAAGGATCATCCAACTGGGTATATAGTATGGTCATGACCAGTAGATGACCTCTATTGAGTAAGGTCATTGTCACCCTTACATTGAATATAAATGACTCCCATGTATTTTGACTCCCATGTATTTTGGCTACCATTAGGGAAATACATGTTTTACAAGCATCTCTTGTTATAATTAGTGCTTGTGTTTTATTTATAGCAATATTAGCTATATACTTTTATAGTTTCAGTGCCAATACAGCTCTGATGTATGTTAGGCCAATAGGAAATAAATAAATTAGCATAAAAAATTTCTTAATGAAGGGATTTTTTGTATTCAAAAAAGTATTTCTGGATTCCATATTGACGGCTTTGAATATTATAAATATTGAATAGTCTTACCGGACATGTAAGTTTTTTTTAAAAAAAGGGTCTGGCATGCACGAGAAATAGTGAGTGGAAGAGCATTATAATCTAGGTATGCATCTGGCCTGATACATGTTATATAATTATTTGTTATATAAATAAAGAATATCACTACAGTGTGTTGATTCGTTGGGCTGTATTACCTCGAGTTGCTTGTGTAATGCCGTACCTCGGGAGACCGTTAGGTCGAGCGTGATGCGGTATGGTGCAAGCAACGAGAGGTAATACGGCTTACCGGATCAACACAACTGCAGTGATATTCCTTTTATTATATTTCCACAAAAGTGAAAAAAGCACTTTTACACGCGAAAAATGCATTTAATGTGTAAACATTGACATCATGAACGTCGACATATTTTCGGCATATAACCCGACCTTCATTCATAAAAAGGTCAATGTTTACGTCATGACATCATTGATTTGACATAATGTTTGGCATATAACACGTCAGACAGACATGATACGGATTTGGAAAATCACACATGTATGATACGGAAAATGCAATATGTTGTGTTGTATTCCACTGTGCGATTTGGCCTGTACTCGTGACAAAACAGTGTTAGTTATATAATAATTACATGTATTTGTTAGAGAAATGTATGAAGAACATTTCAAGTTACTGTAAGTTATGTATTATAGTATGACACATTGGTTTTATTTATCCTTGTCACCAGTTATAAGCAGAGGTTAAAAAAGTAAAGTTACCCAGCTGTATATTCAGACACGCGTCTGTTTAACCAATTGTACATTTACCCATGATCATTGAGTCACAAGTCGAGGTCAAGGTCGACAAGCTGTTGACATCAAGGTTAAAACCCTTGACAGGACCATCTTGTTCCTATGCACAAAATTTTAATCTTGTTTGTGATAATCCATGTGTTCAGTTTATATTAAACAGAAAATTAATATTTAAGAAATAAAAGGAGAAAAACCATAATATTCCAGCTGTTATACAATGGTTCTGACACATAGGAATTAACCATGAAGGCGATGGGCCCGAGTGCTTAATAATGAAGCGTTCAAACAACAAATCATTGTATAATAAAAGGTATACTATGGCTTTTAAATATTTGATGGCGATTCTAATATGATTTAAACGCACAATATATAAATATCAAATGCCTGCCTGCGTGACATTGATATTGTCAACCCGAGGGCAGAAGGTCACCGAGGCAAGGGTTGACAATATCAATGTCACGCAGGCAGGCATCTGATATTTATTTTATTATACCGAACAAAATATAAGTAAATAAACTCATACTGGCAAATTTTGACAGGTTTGTTTTTTACACTCTCGTCTGAATCGCACACCAGTGACGTCACTACTAATTGTGTACCAGGGAGACAATACAACAAAATTTTAGCTTTATACTTGACACAGTTACTTGCCCTTGCATGACATTGAAATTGTCAGGTCGATCACATGACCAGACAGTCAGTTTTCGGTCGATCACGTGTCAAATGGGTTGGAACTGTCAATGACAGTCATAATGTCTCTCTCTGGGGCAATGGGACTTTTGCATTGCTGAAAAAAGTGAAGTATAATAATTATAAATATTATGCCGGTGTAACTTTGCTAGAGTATGTTGTTTACTTAACTTGTTTACCTGTGTGATGTCACATTCATCGGTATATCAAACATTGTATGACGCTATTCTTGCTGGGTCATGTTAGAGATGTTATTCTATATAAAGATATACTCATATAACAAGTAATACTACTGGTATATATTAAGTATCAACTGATATAATTTTACATATATTCATTTATTGTGCTGGTATTGTACATAGAATTGTTTTTCAGAGAATTTGAAACAATTCTCGACCTACTATTAGCATAATATTATAGCTGATATATTGTCTATATTTATAACCCCGGTTGTATGTTTTCATAAGCGTGAAGTATCAAGAAGACGCTCGAGGTTTAATACCAACTCAAATCTAAAGGACCAATTTGCTCGCGGAAATTTTATATATTCAACGCAAGAACCTTGTAATATATTCATGCATAAAGGTCAGGATCAGGTCAAATTCTCGGTGCCATAGTATTTATTGATATAAAGGCTTAAAGGGTTTCAGTGTCAATATTTCCTGATATAAAGTATTTATAGTTCCTGCCATTCCTACAGGATAATATCCTACACATGTATACATGGTTTCCTCATCAACTTTAATCTTGCCATATTTACCTCCATTGTATTGAAATGTCGGCCATCTTTGAAGTCAAATCTAATATTAAAGTGTTAATAAAAGATCAGTGTGGCAATACCATGTGACTTTTGGCCTCAGCCGTTTTATCCAGCACCCAGTGAAACTGTGGAAAATGCAGGTTTCACAGGGTGCTGAAAAATCTTCATGGAAAGCAAATACTTTTCCGCTTAGCGTGGCCTATATTTCATAGAAATCGATGAAGAAATAAAATACTTAAGGCTTTTTGTTTTCCAATGTTGACAAAACCTGTAGCCAAACGTCACGTGGTACTGCCACACTGATTATATTGCTTTGATAATATTTTTGAATAGAGCAACAGGGTTTTAATACATGTTTATGACAATCAAATATTCTTAGACCTTATGTGCTAATGCAACTAATGAATAGGTTATTTTTACCTCTACTTTTCAAAGAAAAAAAGTCGCGATTTTTATGACGGGATCATGGGCATACGTTGGTTATGAAGTTGACCTGAAAAACAATTGTACATTTCAATAAAGTTGGTCTGAAAACAATCAGAATCTTGAGATGAAAACGGTGTTGATAAATCATTTCTTGATATTTTCTTTCGTTAAAATGACAAAATTTACATGGTAGGTCAATGGAAACCATAATTATGTTAAGTTGGGTGACTTCCATTTTTAAAAACTTGTAATTTTACAAACTGAAGTCTTAATATCAGATGAAAATTGCACTTTAATGAATGGCAATAAAACCTTTATGTTTCTGTAAGATAGATAAACAAAACCTTGATAGTCTGTAACCATGGCAACCAGACTTATTACATAGTCAAGAATTTTCACTAATGTTCTAAAATCCTAGAAAACCTAAAAATGTGAAGCTCATCAATTCTTTCCCGATCAGAAATCAAGTTATAGATAGACTCTTCTTACATATGACATCAAGTTATACCTTGGTAGATTTCAAATAATTCTGTCACGAAATTTCAAATACATAAAAACTGTTTAATTTTCTTATCTGTACTGTCTGAACTTTAATTTTGGACATGACTATAGTAGTTTAAGACTAACTTAACTGTATTTGGTTAATATACATCGTTTTCATATTTGCAATTCCGGTGCAATTTTTTTGTCGCCTGAAAAGGCGACATATAGGTGTTACTTTGGCGGCGGCGGCGGCGGCGGCACAAATTGCTTGTCCGGAGCATAACTTTGTCACCTTAAGTTCAAATGACTCAAGAATTGGTATGCATGTTTCTTGCAATAAGCCGGAGTGCAGTGCGCAAGAACCATAACTCTACCTGTCATAGTTTTTGAATTATTTCCCTTTGATTGATTTTATTAGAGCATTTCTTGTCCGGAGCATAACTTTGTCACCTTACGTTCAAATGACTCTAGATTTGGTATGCATGTTTCTTGCAATAAGCCGAAGTGCAGTGCGCAAGAACCATAACTCTACCTGTCATAGTTTTTGAATTATTTCCCTTTGATTGATTTTATTAGAGCATTTCTTGTCCGGAGCATAACTTTGTCACCTTACGTTCAAATGACTCTAGATTTGGTATGCATGTTTCTTGCAATAAGCCGGAGTGCAGTGCGCAAGAACCATAACTCTACCTGTCATAGTTTTTGAATTATTTCCCTTTGATTGATTTTATTAGAGCATTTCTTGTCCGGAGCATAACTTTGTCACCTTACGTTCAAATGACTCAAGAATTGATAGGCATGTTTCTTGCAATAAGCCGAAGTGCAGTGCGCAAGAACCATAACTCTACCTGTCATAGTTTTTGAATTATTTCCCTTTGATTGATTTTATTAGAGCATTTCTTGTCCGGAGCATAACTTGGTCACCTTAAGTTCAAATGACTCAAGATTTTGTATGTATGTTTCTTGCAATAAGCAGAAATGCAGTGCGCAAGAACCATAACTGTGCCTTGCATCGTTTTTTAATTATTTCCCTTAGATTGATTTAATTTGAGCATTTCTTGTCCGGAGGATAACTTTGTCACTATGAGGTTGAATGACTTGAAACTTAGTATGCATGTTTCTTACCAAAAGTCCAAGTGCAGTACACAAGAACCGTAAATCTACCTTGTGCCATTTTTCAATTTTTTCCCTTTGATTGATTTTATAAGCATTTCTTGTCCATGGCATAACTTTGTCACCATAACTATTAATGACTCAAAAATAGGAATGCATGTTTCTTTGCTGTGACATGAAGTGCAGTGCGCAAGAATCATAACTCCCTTCAGATTGATTTTATCAGGAAATTTTTTGTCCAGAGCATCGCTTTGTCGTTTTTAGTTCAGATGACTAGAGAGCTCTTGTGAGTCTGATATGTAGCCCAATACTGGATAGTTTTCCATGACAAATTTGCATTTCGTCAGGCGACACTTGCGACTCGCGGAGCTTTTATTATTGATTTCAACTCTGTTTAGTACTAAGTTATTGTCAATATATGCTGTTAGTGAGAAGTAAAAAGGCAATATATAGCCAATAAGAGTGTTTAATATACATGTAATTTGTTCTCTCGTTTTTAAGCTCATGAACTTTTAAGGAGTTGAACATATAAAAAAATTACTGACTAGCAAAATAAACCTGCAACTGAATACTTTATTTCAAATTGATGATATATGTAGTACATTTTTGTTTTAATAGAATTACAGATAACATAAACACTAAATTTAAATAAAAAAGACAATCTCACCTTTATATTCTTTGACCTAAAGTCCGAACAAATTAATCTGGTCCTCAACTTGTTATGCATAAATTTACTTCACAAGCATCTTTTGCGGAGTATATCAATTTCTGCGAGCAAATTGTGCACTACCAGTGATTTAGATAAGTGTTTATAGTGAGCCCCATACAAATGCAGTATGTAAAGTACTCCCCTCTAATGAAAACAAAGGCCAATTTTAGATTATAGACCAGAAAGCAACTGTGAAAAAACATAATGTGATGAAGGCTGTGTTGTAAGATTAACAGGACCATTGCTGCATTGTATTTCATGCAGTTAGTCATGCTGCCATATTTCTATGAAAACCGTTGAAAACTTTTTATACGCTCGTTGAAAATGGGATGTATTATATTAACACCCTTGGCAGGTGCCGCCAGTAATTTGTCTGTACTCTAATTCAAACAGTTTTCATCTAATCGTCTTCAATTTTGGTGACAATGTTTATTGGCATAACACCTAGAGTGGCGACGCTCGGTAATTTGTCTGTACTCTAATTCAAACAGTTTTCATCTGATCGTCATCTGATCGTCTTCAATTTTGGTGACAATGTTTATTGGCATAACACCTCGAGTGGCGACGCTCAGTAATTTGTCTGTACTCTAATTCCAACAGTTTTCATCTGATCGTCTTCAAACTTGGTGTCAATGTTTATGGGCATACTATCTAGGCCAGGTTTGATTATGGGCCAGGCATTCTTGGATTATGGCCCTTGAATTACCAAAAAAACTGAGAAATAGTCCAAGTTTGATTGTTTTATTTTCATTCACTAGTCCTCAGACGGGCATACAGGGTAATTCATAATATCTGTCACACTTTTCAAATGAAACAGCTTTGATATATGTTTAAATATAATCACAAGTAGTTTGCACATTCAAAATACATATGCTTTAAAGTTTTATTTGATATACAATATTTCATACTTTCATGTATGTAAATGTCTACAAATGGAATTGAATTTTATGCTATATTCAATATGACGTCTATTTGACCGATGATAATGTCAATGTTTATTAATGTGACTTTGAATATTGCCATCTTCTATAGATACAATTTACTAAAACCAGTGTGCCTTACAACTAGACAGTTAATCATACTAGGATAATATTTTTGTGGTTACACTATAGAAGAATGGCTTTAAAAACAGTGCAGATCAAAATTATGCGGCATTTAATTTTGCTTTGAAAGCGACGTCTTGGAAATTGCACATCTGTTTATGACATCGTTTATGACACCATGATGTCAACATTATTACTGACGTTTACATTAAATATAACTTATAAATCATATCAGCTTTCAAATGATATATGGTACATACATTATTACCTGCGAGCCTTGAGCGAGCAGGTATATTGGATTGCCTTAAGTAAAAAGTCCATGGAGGGGCACGTGACCTGTTCTCGATGGTTTACGATTTCAAAAACTAAATCCAAAAAAAGATGCATTTCGTAAGAATGTCGTGAACCAGACTAATTCCATTATTCCATGCGGATAACATCAGTCTTTGTCGCTTGCAATAGTTTATTTACCGAAGAAATCAGAACTGTCCGAAATTTCAGTGAGCGCTAGTTGAGGCCATAGATCTAAACAGCAGGTGACTGCAGCTGCATTGGTTTATGATCTTTGATATTGTTGAACACTGAAAACATGTCTTATGATAATACCTTTTAATGAACTGATACGAGGTTTTATTTATAAGCATATACATATTATATGGAACAAGGGAGTCATAATATGCAATTAAGTGTTTTGAAAATTGGTTTGTTACACATGAAATTATTTAACAATTTGTTGATAAATTTTGTATGTCAAATTATCGTGCATATAGTTTTCCCAATTTGAATGCTACCGGCCTATCGCGCTTCTTTTTCTCTCACAATTTTGAGATTTTCATGCTTAATTTTATACACATCAGCTGATGAATTATGAAGATAGAAGGTCGAGGATCCTGTCAATTCTCTGTCAAATGAAGTCGGTACATCATTTGCTCGCAGGAACTATTTGACTTGTAACATATCTTGTTCAGGAACGAAAAGTTATACTAGTTTGAAACTGGGACAGATATTATGAATCACCCTGTAATTTGTTACATTACGGCTCTTGTTCTGTTAAAAAAGTATACATGCGTTGATTATTATTATATATCTTTAGTTTACTGCTGTGCTATTGTTGGGGACCATTGAATATTTTCCAATTCTTGGGTTTTGGGTATAATTATTCTTTATGGGACTTGTGACACAATGCTCCCTAGTTTTGTGTGTTAAAAGGCCCTGGGTACTGTTTTACATGCATTACACAAGAATACATATACATTTTTCTTTTATGTAAATCCTTTGTGCAATTTACTTAGATTTCTGTAAATCATGGTCTGGTTTTGTGGTTGTGTGCGACTTTTTGCATGGTGATAATAACTTGAAATCCATTGTTATTGAAATCTGTAGCAGATTTCTACTTATATTAGTTTATGATAACACAAACCTTTGTACTTTCCTAAGAATAGCTCACCCGAGTACTGAAAGCAATCGTTGGCCATCATGGCCTTCTTGTAAGTTTCAAATTGGTTACAAATTACAAGTTGAAAAAAGCAAATTTAAAAAGCGACAATCAATGTGCTTGTTTGCCAGTATAATTGTACCATTCTGTAAACATTTTTGTTATGTGAATTAAAACGCGACTTTGTAACAATGAATTTCATTGGCTAGTCAGTAACTATTGACCAATAGCACATTTTGTCAGTGAAGTTGAATGAAAAGTTTGTCTTTCATAGATGTTGTTCCCATTTCCTATGGGTATCCTTTTTTACCAAAACCATATTCAGGGTATAAAAACATGTGGTGTCAAAGACCGTAACAAAAATATTTCTTTTTCAACTTTTATTCTCAGTACATTTAATTAATAACGCACACTCTGTGTCAATCTCAATGTTTGTAAAGTATTATTTCATTGTATTCTGACAAATGTTTATACACAAGTACAGGTACATTTAAATGAAACACAGGATACCTAATGCACAAATGTAAAAATTAGTGTGTTAAATCCATTTGAAGTATTTTTATGCGAGTCAACAAACTGAAAGAAAATCATTTTAAATGTACGGAGTATAGATTTTGCTTGCATTGATTTTCCCGTCACAAATATAAATTGTATGAATCTACTTATACATTCCTGTTTACATGAATAAATATATTGTTATATACACTCAAGAGTTACGTTTAGTTATTATAGGCCTACACGAAGGTACTGTTTTATCAAAGCACATGTGCATGTACAATCAGCAGTTATCTTACCACAATTACAAGTCTTAAGGATCAGTGTAGCAATACCATGTGACTTTGGGCTACAAGTCCAAGACAAAATTTGCGACACTTCCAAAAAAAAAAAACCACAAGTAGTTTATTGCATATTGATTTCTATGAAATATCCACTACGCTGAGGGGAAATTATTTGCTTTCCACGAAATATGCTGTGGTCATGTTCAAGATTTTTGTATGTGCTTCGACAACACAGGACCCTGGACCAAATCTTCCAATCAAAACCTATGATGAAATGTACTCTTCGAACACCCCTACAATAAATGTTACCCCCAGTGAGTGCCGTATTGGACTCGTCCAACATTAACTTGAGAGAACTACCCTAATGATAATTTGAGTCTTCTTACATCCCTACAGCTGTAAATGTGATCTTCCATTTATTGGCATTGCCACAAACTTCAGAAATGAACTCTTCCAGAGCTACCGACTGCTGATCTGATGGTTGTGGGTTCAATCCCATCTCCAGCCGGATTAAAAACAGAAATGCTTTTCATTGTTTCCCACCGCACATAACTAAACTTACTATCAGTCTTCCAGACGAGACATTAACGGAGGTCCCGTGTATGTTGCTGTATAATCTGAAATACCCAATTTCATAGAACATTCAAACCTCCACATCATCCATTTGTCAACTCTAGTAATGCGGGGGTTCTACTGAGGCCTAATGCCCAATCCTAAAAATAAGACGCACATGTTTCGGATACCATTAGCCTACATCCCAAGAACAAACCTTGTTCTATTGCCAAAATTTAGCATATCGAATTTCAAATGACCATAACTCAGTCAATACTTGGTATTTTTTCATCAAATAACTTTTATTTTCTGAAGAAAAGTTCATTCTTTCTAAAGCAGCAAAACCCTTGTAGTAATGAACGATTCCTCATTTTGTGATCACTCTTCGTCCGACATCCGTCCATCCACAATTGTTTGTATAGTCACTAGGTCAAAATTTTGGTCGAATTTTCATTAAACTTTGTTTTAATGATTATCTCTACAAAATCTAGGTCAAATTTGATATTCAGTTTCCGGGGTCGAAAACTAGGTCAAAACCTTGTGTAGACACTAGAGGTACAATTTAGGCCTTATCTGTCAATATTGGTTATCTTACATAAATAACAAGGTCTTAAAGGCAATAGGAAAACCTTGTACATGCAATAAATACTGCATTTACTAGATTCTTAAAATTCATAAATGATTTCTTAGGACACCATATGGACCTGCATGAACTACTAAGACAGATGAGCAACCTAGGGCCCTCTGTTAGATCATGTTTCAACGTGAAGACAACACAAACAGTCATTGTTTTCTGGATTTAATGCATACAACCACAATAAAATTTTACATCTATAAAAAAAATTTTGACATGAAAAGAATTCTGACATAATTTTAGTGTCAACGTTCAATTTAATGTTCTTCTTTTTCCTTCAGTATCAAGTGAAGAACATTTGAATAACGTAATCCTAAATTGAAAGCAAAGATATTTCAATAGTGCACATCATTCAAAAAGTACAGCCTATATAACATGAAGTCAAGCTGCAAATATACAAGAACATAAAAGTTTATAGCACTGATATCGTGGTATAAAGTTACCCATACACTGACAAACAAGGGTCACGTGCAAAAAGGTTAAATTAAATCTTGCTTTAAAGAATGGATTTAAGTCATGGCTTGTAGCTCTATTATATGGCCGTTTCAAGCTAGAACAATATTCTCTCCAGGAGAAATGACTGAAACAAAGAAATAATATAATTTCAAAGTCACTTAACTACAGATGAATAAACAAGCCTAGTTCTAAATCTTTGTTTCAAAGCCTGAAGCAATATTCTAGATCCAGCTATAAACGGAATCCAGGACAAACGAGACTGAAATCACAAGCAGTCTTTGACCATTAGCAGACATAAAGCCATGACTAAAGTACATTCAAACACCATTATAAATCCATGGTTAACTACACAATGTGTAAAACATCAAACAAAACTGCTTCTTTGCTTTGACAAGATCATCATAATGAATATATATACCGACTGTGTTCCATAAAATGCAATATTTTCACCAGTATTACACAATTAGTCAAATCTTTCTTTTCGATACATTTTACATTAATCAGACAAGATAATTTGATAAAAACTGCCGTCAATATCATTAAAACAATGTGCAATTATGGGTTTATATATCTCTTCATTAAAATATTTCTGCCAACTAGTAATATTTCCTATTAAAAATCTATAACAATTAGAATTATTTGTTTCATTTAATAATGAAGGCTTTCAATAAAACTTGACGAGCTGCCCAGTAACTGATCTGTATTTACGTTTGAAACCAATTTTCGAATCATTTTAGGCTTATTGAGCAGTCAATAGGTTTCCACATACATATAAATGTCATGGTTAAATTACTAGTTTTGGCCACAAACCTTTACTCTGTATATTCACCAATACGTCCCTTTTGGTGCAATAAGGTTGTATCTCACTATACAGTATATCTCACTATACAGCAGGATACAACCTGGTTGCGCCAATTGGACGAATATATTTATAATCTGAAGTGTTCTGTAAATCTACTGCTGTATGCAGATAAGATAGATGTATCAAAACACACCATCATGGAGTAAAGAGTATAAAAATATTGTATAAAAGACGAACATTCATCTTTGTTAAGTCACAGGGCAGCATTAAACTAGTACTCTTACTTCGGTACAGTTTTACAAAAAGCCATCAAATATAATTTATCGGTTTGGATCCATGAATTATATAGAATTGCAGATTTTAGTATCATATGGTTTCAGTGCAGAACTGTTCAAGACGTAACAGGTATAAGAATACAGCTAAAATAGTATTGCACTTAAAATCATAGTACACATTTTGATGAGCAGTTTATTGTAAATATTTTATTCATCTTTAGGTACACTTTTAGGTGTTGTTATTTGAGACAATTTGTCCCCTTGGCGCAACAAGGTTGTATCTTACTATATAGTATATAGAGAGATACAACCTTGTTGCACCAAATGGACAAATTATTCTCGTATTTTCTCTTATTTATATGCCATATAATTATCATTAAAAAAAAATCAATGCCCAAAATTACTTTATATATTCCTTATATATTTTCCCAAACATTATGTTTTCAACGATCATTTACAATTTGTAAAGGTGATTTTAGAATAGGAAATTGCCTAAGTGAGTGTGACGTAGTAGAGAAAGTATGTAGCACCGAGATATTTCACACAAATTATATCAACACAAAGAGTGGTATACTGTTCCCTTGCTGTTGTATGCTATAATAAAATATCTTAATACTAGTGTTTTTTATTAAATAGTACAGATTGTATTTATTTAAATGAACCATTCCTGATCATTAGGTGTGCCCAGTGTAATAAATATGTACTCGATCATAATACAAGAAATTATTTTGCATTGGTGTCCCCAACAGAAACCATACCTTTGAAAATCCAGAAAACAAAAAAAAATGTTGTCATTTTTGACAACATGCGTCATTCTATCAATTATTTTAATGAACTGCAATATACAGAATGCAGACAGAAGCATGTGTTGCAATGTAAAGATTAATAATCTCTACAGAAGTGTAGCAACGTTCATAACATACTTCCACATGCTCCAACACACATTTGTACACTGCAGATCATTTGTTAATAGAAATGAACACAGCACTATTAATCATGGTGCACTAGTCTCAATGTTTCAATAAATAACATCTCTTCAAAGTTTAACAGTACAACACACGTTTCAGAACATTTTTGACAAAGAGTTCTCAAACACTTAAAACAGCACCATATTGTATCCAAGTGTAAAATAATTCTGCACTTAGATGATACCCCTGTTGGTTTGCATTATCTTTATAATGCTGTCACTAAATGCTGCACGTGAAAATACCGTAGGGCCAATCAGGTCTGCATGGACTTACACCTGTCCAAAATACTATTACTTGTACTGAATCAGATTATCTTTACTTATTCACCCCACAGTCAGCTGGGTTTCTCACCAGTACATTTAGTTAGGCCATAGCGGGTATTCAAACCCACAACCAGCCTTAGGCCATGAATGTAACAGTAACCCTATCACATAATTTAGCCATTATATGGAAGATTTTAATAAATACAAGTGGTGAAAATAAAAAAATCCCACATTTGCAGCATCACCCCATAGAATATGTCCCGTACATATTCGGAGCATTTCTCTCTTTCGTAACTCATAACCAAGAGACGATATTTGTTACTTACTGTGAACACATTAAAATGATATGTTAAAACATCACAATATCAATTGGCACCATGATTTGGTTACGTCGAGTCTTTTTTACATATAAAAAACTTGTATCACAATTTTAGTAAAAAATCAGTAATAAAATAAATGTATAAACATGGTTTCTGTTACAATGGACTAGACTTAACAAACAAATGAGCACTGGTCTTAATCAAGGCACACCTTTGAAAAATGAGATCAAATGAAGAATGGTTTTACAAACCAAAGTGTTCCTACAACTACCAGAAAAGGGCTTCCACTCACTCAGTTAGGGGGCTGAACAGGGGCTGTTTTATATATGACCATATCCTGACTTAGGTGTAATTGACTTGCTATGTATCACATTAGATATGATTACAGATAATACACATAAGTAGGTCAGTAGCCCCTCCCCCTGACCCCTTTCATTACCATAATGCCCTGAGATTGGATAATAGACAAAGCATATCCGGTTTTAAACCAATACATACACACTTCCAATCACACTTTCGCGTAAAAATTCTAGAACTTTCCTGTAATCTTTAAGTCGCAGCAATAATATCACAATACGTAGACTTAATATTAAAATGAATGGGTTTTTAAATCACCATAAAATGAACACATTTAAACATAAATGCATAAAATCTCAGCATTATAGAAATAATTCTCATGGATATGAGATCAAATTTTTGTAAGCGGTGGACCCTGAAACTCCCACACAAAACATGTCCCCACTTCATCGTGACTAAAAATGGAATTCTGACCCCATATGTGGAGTTAAACACATCAACATAAGTATATAACTAAATGACCCTGATATGAAATAAAAATGGTCCTTTTAGAATAAATCACATATTTAAACGACTTGAAAGACATCCTCATCCTTTTCCTCATATAATCCCCTATAATTCTTCCTGATTAATAAGGGAGCATAACTATCCCCTACAATTCTGTTTGGATATCTGTGATCCAAAGTAAAACACCTTTTTCCTTATTTATAGTTTCACCAATCTTTGACTGTTTGTCTATTAAAGAAAGATAATTGACAACATCTATATATCAAAATGTCAATAAGATTGATGTCTTGAAACGTTTATATTACTTACAGGAATAATACTGTAGACATTTTATACACTAATATTATATTGTATTGTTAGTGACTTCAAATACCTCAATTACAGGTAAAACACTGCGCATCATTTAACTCCACAGATCCAAACATATTGGCAGTTTGTGTATAATATCAATACATATATAAACAAATCTCAGATCGTCGTAAGAAATCAACCCTTCACATTGTATAGTTGTTCACCTTTTTGTAAGTAAAATTTGTAAAGACGGCAATTTCATGAATTCAAAGAAAATTGTCTGATATAAGGCGATACAAAATTGGTGTAAAAACAAATACATATACACTGTCACAATAATAGGTCGTTGTTTAACAATATGGGATATAATTATATCAACACTTAATTAACCGAAAATACAATCTCTTATCAAAACATTATCAACGCTTGCTTCAATAATTTGAATGCCAAAATCTGGGTTTTTGGCTGAAAGGAGGACAAATCATATCCTTGCTAATATTTTATAAAAACAATCATCGTAAAACCAAATGTCAAGTACAACATAGAATTCAGAATCAAGATTTTAGCATGGGTGCTTTCACCTGAATAACAAAGCACAAAACGACTATTTATTTATTCATATTGCAACAAATATTTCATAATCACAAAATGAACATTCCCCAAAATATGACTTTGGTGAACTTTTATAGGTTGCACATTATGCAGCCAGTTTACTGAACTATGACAGCAAAATAACGGCAACAAGCATAAACATGTTCAATTATCAAGTTCATTTACATTATTCAAATAAAAATATTCAGTTAATATGTTTTTACACTTTCTTTTCTGGGTAAAAACCAGATTGGTACTTGACATAGGATAAACAATACTGTCATTATATAACAATCTGCAACAATTACGTATGTGGACATGGATTACGAAGTGCAAGAAAAACATACAAATAATGAGACAGAGGGTTAAACAGAACAAAAGTAAATAACCATTAACAACAAATGAAATAAACAGTACCATGAAAAATAAGCCCGGACTACAACACGAATCTGGAGCTTTCGAGTATCAGACTACACGTATACCTTAGGTTTGTTTAATTTGTGACTATACCATAATCATGTGTAATCTTATGACTATAGCTAAACATATGTTTATCTTATGACAAAAACAGTAGCAGTCAACATGAATATAAAACTTGATTATGAAAATGCTGACGCAACAAAAATGTGCTATCTCCATCTTGTCATGATTCAGAAAATACATTAATTAACCATGTTAATAAAATAAAGCAGCTATTTAAGTTTCTATGGTGGAAGTTCCATGAACTCATTATTTCAACAGTTGGCAATGCTGTAAATAATGTATTCACGGGTGAAAGTTTGAAATTCTGAAAACGAACTCCTTAATAATAGGGAGAATAAAGAAAACAGGCTTTTTGGTACTCTCAAAAACCTGAAGATCAGACAGGTGCCTGAAAACTTTCATCCGTACATATTTCTGCATATAAATACCACTGACATGTACCGCACATACATTAGTTCTAAGTAACAGGTGAAATCCACAATATTCAATTATGAAAGACTCTGGAATACTGTCTAGATCAGTTTGGTCAGCATTGCACTTCACCCACAATTTAAACAGGTTCATCAATCTCTACCAAGTGTAAACAGTTCTACAAATTTTTTGAGAAAAAAAAAAGTTCAAAAATGGTGAAATGTTGGCAAAAGATGAATGTAACCAATGGGTTCATCGATTTGTTCACTTTACAGATGATGCACTTGACCAAATCCAAACAGTACAAAAAGTCAATAGTCACTGAAGATGCCAATACTATATGAATAAAAATTCATCTTAACACCAAAGGAAATTTGAGTATTGACCCATAAACAACTGATAAAGGGGATAATCATACTAGAAGTACACAATGCAGAATAAACAAACATAATAAATTATATCAATGGAAACATATACATAATGGCAAGAGTATAGATTGTTTTAAATCAATGTGACTAATATACGTGCGATGGATATAAGCGCGAGTACTCAGTAGTACATTATAAAATATAATCAAGTACAGCAACATTTTGAATGAAACCGATCACCAAGATCCAAGATATTGGGGAAGTCTCAGTGTGAGAGCTTATATAATATGTAAAATTGAGATTTTCTTACCACATCACTTACTAAAACTGCTTCACTTAAATCACTGTTGATGCCGTAATAATTTTGTTAAAAAATAATTATCTATAGCAAATATTGTTTTCTTTTTCAGCATAAACTGTATGTAATTTAATAGTTCAAGCTTCTGCAGTTACAAAATACTAAAGCACTATATAATGTCAAATGTCCAAAAAATCTCATTTCACAAAATGCATGAAACAAAACAAAATTATTATATTAAATATGCGTAAATTTAAACAAGTAACTTTGTTCCCTGGTGAAATAAAATATGGTTGACATATTCTACATCAACTTTATATCAGTTAGTTGGTGAGTATATAAACTTGTATACAAGTAAAAGTGTATCATTTTACCAGATCTACACCCATTTTCCAAAAGCCTGCAAATTATGTAAACCCTCATCAAGCAATCAAGTTGATGTTAAATATGCACAACATACAGTAAATGCCATTTTACAAGGAGATAATACAGCATCCATAGATACAACGATCAACACCAAGAAATTGCCAATTTCTACCAGACAACTTTGTACCCATCTCACAACATCACAGATCTTTACATAGACCAGGCTATAATAAGCACATAAACAGTTTAGTTTCAGTAACAAGACTAACACCTCATAACAAAAGCAGGCAAAAACCTTGAAGTTATTAAGACATTATTGAAGTCTTCAACAGGAGATTGTAGTGTTTTATTTAATCTTTTAGAGAGTCATCTCTCATCGTAACAGTGCCTTCTTGGATCAACTTCTAGTGATAAGTCACGATCATCACTTGCGATGAAGACTAGTTCACATCAACCAATCAATGACCTTTCAGTCATAGACTTATTAATAGATCTGGGAAATCCCAACACACGGCTGACCGACAGAGGTGCAAATGTAAAAGTGGCATATATTTTCATCAAGTCTGAAATTGTGGCTGTATGCAGATTAACAAAACAACACCCCTCAGTTGCCCCACCAGTCGGGTCCGCTGGAACCACCCCCGTAGGAACCTCCATAGCTACCACCATAACTGCTGTTGTAACTTGGGAACTGATTCTGCATGGGTGTGAACTGTTGTCCTCCGCCGTAATTATTCTTAAATCCTTGTTGGGGATTTCCCTTGTTTCCTCCCTGTTGACGATAGTCACGACTTCCAAAGGTTGTGTTGAATCTACAAGTTCAAAGAGAAACATTTAGAATAATAAAATTACTCTAGCTTTTTAGCTTTGGACAGCTAACAATCCTTATGTATACATCTGCCCTGTGTTTTGTATATCTACATTAACAAACAGACCAATCAATCTACAAATCAATGGCTTATCATATAACCTAACGTCATTCTAAAATAATGCATTACTTCCAACACTGTTATCTAATTTCATGGTAGGATATGACCTGATGCCCCAGAATTGAACCTAGATTACAAGGCAACAAATCCAGCTCACCGACCATGGTCGAAACTGTTAAACAGGCAGTACAGTCAAATTCTTACAAAATTTCCATCAGAATTAGTTTGTTAGCCTGCTCCTTGTATATTTTGTTAATTATCTCTGTTTTGGTCCGAAAGATTTATTTTCAGTTCAAGTTCAAATCAGTATGAATGTCGGACACATTTTTTAAACTTTCCAGTTCCAAGTCTGTCGTGACTAAAAGCACTATTTTAAACAATCAAACAGTTCAACAGTACTAAGACTATGTACCTTCTCTGTCCACCACGTCTAGCACCGCCGGTAGGACGAGAGTCGTACGCTGTAGACTCTAGCCACGATGGTACCTCTTGTTTAGCTTCCACCAGTAAGTCCATCAAATCACGAGTGATGTTCTTATTCTTCTCATTGAAGAATGATGTGGCCAAACCTACAATATATATTTGAAACTTATGAAGAAGGGTGTGGCCAAACGTACAATATATATTTGTAACTTTAATATGAAGAATGATGTGGCCAAACGTACAATATATATTTGTAACTTTAATATGAAGAATGATGTGGCCAAAGGTACAATATATATTTGTAACTTTAATATAAAGAATGATGTGACCAAACCTACAATATATATTTGTAACTTTAATATAAAGAATGATGTGGCCAAACCTACAATATCAGGGATCGGCACAGATCCAAATTTTAGGGAGAAGTGACTTCTCCCTCCAGAGCAAATAGGGAGAAGTTTTCAGATACAGGGAGAAGTGAGGAGACATCTATTAGCGGTGGTCGTGAAATAAACTTAATTTAGTTTAAATTTATTATATTTAGTTTAATTACAAAATTTAATTAAATTTAATTTTTACATTATGTTGTTTAAGTAAATAAACTAAAAAGATATGCATTACGGAAGAATCTAGTCCTACAAATGATACTCTACATACTCATTTTTAACCTGAAGAAAATTACTCAATAGGGTTCAGGTCTAAGAACACTGGTAAAGGTAATCTGGTGTCATTAGCAACTTTAGTTTTCACACCTTCCCTACACAGAAGTTTAATCATACACATGGGAGTATTCTGACTATTCTCTACAGTAAATTACTGTTATTGCCGATAGTAACACTGAACAAATTATATCAAAAGCATCTTTTACATGGATCCACAATTGATCAAAGTCGATTGCAATTTAGTGCTTAATTACTCATTTGAAGAATCGCCGATTCTGTACTGTTTACAAGTGATTTTCACGCCTGTGTTAATAATACGACCCACCGGTAATCAAAACGAAAATAGAATGACAGGCCTACTGATAACATCGGACACTGATTAATTAACAGGATTAACACCCCATGTGGTCAGCAATAAACATAGTGACACTTAAGAAGGTGTTAGTTAGTTTCAATTGGTAATATATTGGTTCATTACAATACGTGACCATGAAATGTTGTCTGTAATCCAAAAATCGTGTGTCGCCGTTCTCAAAATTCAAGGCGCCTTGAATTTCGCCCTGAAGCGCTAATTAAGCGACATGAGGCTAATTAAGGCGAGTTCTTCGCCCAGATCGCCCTCTGTGCCGATCCCTGAATATATATTTGTAACTTTAATATAAAGAATGATGTGGCCAAACCTACAATATATATTTGTAACTTTAATATAAAGAATGATGTGACCAAACCTACAATATATATTTGTAACTTTAATATAAAGAATGATGTGACCAAACCTACAATATATATTTGTAACTTTAATATAAAGAATGATATGGCCAAACCTACAATATATATTTGAAACTTTAATATAAAGAATGATGTGGCCAAACCTACAATATATATTTGAAACTTTAATATAAAGAATGATGTGACCAAACCTACAATATGTATTTGTAACTTTAATATAAAGAATGATATGGCCAAACCTACAATATATATTTGTAACTTACACAACAACACAGAAGGTTTTAGTTTGTTAAGTATTGTACACTTCTGCAGGATTAATTTTGTTTGGGTTTGACACATTTTAATAGAGCATTCAATAAATCTTATAACATTTCAGCATTGACATGTCAACATAAAGATGTAATAATGCTTGTAATCAAATGCCTACAATTGTCAAGTACAATCAAACCTATTGATATGAATACTTATTACTCACAAAAAAAGATAACTGTTACTCAAAGACCATTATCTCTCTCATCAGGCCATTTCCAATTGTATGGAAACTGCTTAAATAGACCAACTTACCCAGATTTCCTACACGACCAGTTCTACCAATTCGATGTACATACTCTTCAATATCACTGGGAAGGTCAAAGTTTACGACATGACGTACATGTGGAATATCCAAACCACGAGCAGCAACCTGTCATATACAACACACGTTTAACATCAAGTTTTTGATGACATTATGAACTCTTTAACAAATGTCCTCAAATCAAACTAGCCTGTACCTAAGGCTGTGCTCACCCACACACCAATTAGTCATTCGCGACTCTGCCAGAGACCACAAATATTAAGCTCCGCCTTTTCCGTCAGACTAATAGCAGTATCATCCCAAGACAGGATGTTTTACACTAAAGCATTTAAACCAGTCTGTGACACTTTCAGGAAGACTTGTAGAAGACTTTCAGTGTCATATAGTTCAAATAAAAACATGATGCCTGGCCCCAATTCCACGAAAAAACTTTATTATTGCTCAGCTGAGACTGCTATTTTAAAAACCTATTTTGTTGGGTAATGACTTTCATGCATACTTGTATATATTGTTTCATCACAGTTAGATGCCAATTTAAAGGAGCAATACATAATAAGTCCGATTTTTACAGAAAAGAGTGCTTTAAAGTTATAAACATATAAAGTAAAAACTTAAGTCTGTTATAACAAGCTCAAGTACAAAGTTTTTTATTGTTCATTACTGTTGGATATCCAAGAACATTTTATACAAAAATCACCTACTATTATTTAGCAATAAATACACCATTTCAGGTAGCAATCTACATCACAAGTCTATAATTGTAGTCATATAATGAATTCAAAATAGCAGTCTCAGCTGAGCAATAACTTTTTAAGTTTTTTCGTGGAATTGGGGCCAGGGCTTGACACCAACTTATTTTGCATAATGGTTCAAAGGACCAGTAGCTAGCTTATGAAATATGCTGGTCTGACAAAATCCAGTGGTCCTACCAGGCCTAGACACTAACTATTTGGGCCACTGGTCCGACAGGGCAAATGCGCCAAATTTGTAAATAGGACAGTTACTGGTCCTCAGGAATTTTCACTGGTCCTTCTGGATTTTCACTGGTCTCGGACCAGCGGACCAGTGTTAGTGTCGAGCCCTGCCTACTGACTATTGAGCAATTAAAAAATAATACTACATGCATGTATTATTTAATTTTGATTTCATTCAACAATTTCCCTTGCATTACATGCTCTTTTCAAAAATCAATTAGATCCTGTTTAAAACAATATTTTCTTGGAAATGTTTGGTGGTCAATGGGACCACCTGCATTCCAAGAGTTAGTGGTCCTCCAGTACTTACAGCTGTAGCCACTAAGATTGGTCTCTCTCCAGTCCTAAAGTACTTGAGAGCCTCCTCACGTTCTCTCTGACTTCTATCACCATGGATACTGGTTGCCGGGTAACCTTCACTGATCAGATAATCCTCTAAAGCATCAGCACCTTTCTTTGTCTCCACAAATACGAGGGTAAGAGAATCAGGACCTGAAAACAGTATTGTGAGGTAACAGCAAGATATTCTAACAGCCCAAGTAATAAAAATAGAAACAAACATTCAACAGGCTGCTCTATGCATTATATCCACAGGTTGAGTATCATGTTAGCTTTACTCTTAATCAATGATACAGTTATTTGTGATTATAGCTGCTATAATATCAACAAGTACTGGATGTTTTTTTGACAAAAAAGTGCATGTCTCCCACTAAGGGCCATAACACCTGCAATATGAATAACTAGGCATAGTATCATCCATTCATATGAAGTTTCATTGAAATCAGACCAATGGCTAAGGAGAACAAACTTGGACAAACTTTGTGACATACACCCATACAGACTAGCGTCCAGCAAGGCAATATTTCTCCCCAGTCCCCCAATGTACAATAAAAGGTTTCAGTTAGCATGAATCAGGTTAGAAATCAACAAGTGCTTCTACTGATGCCATGAAAAGAAAGACTCTGGACTTATACCAAAAACTTGACTTCGCCCATAAACAATCCAAAACGACAGATGATCTACGTTGCAGATTTTTTTCAGGCACATATTGCAGAATATCAAAGATATTTACGTTAGAAGGAACAAAAATTAAGGCGACAAACTTACGATAATAAAACTGTTACTAACAAAGACACATTCATTGACATGGAAGGGATACAACATAACTCAAAATTTCATATATAACAACTAATTAGGTTAAGGTAAACCAGTAAAGCTGTGATGCAGCTACATGTGTGCCAGTACGTACGCCACAGCGTTCACGCTTGCACTTTTTAACTTACTGATTTCTCCATTACCTGCTGCATTTAACAAGTCCAGCAAGAACGATCTCTTCTCTATCTCCTCCACCCACACCACTTTCTGTGTGATGTTCTCACTAGTACTACCAACACGACCAACAGCCAAGAAGATGTAGTTCTCCAAGAAATCTCTAGCTAGAATCTGCAATAAACAACAATACCATTAAGCGCTTTACTGACATCCAGAAACTGTATCAGTCCAAAAATGTGGCACAACTTGGGACACATCAGGTCAACTTTAAATGACTTTTAGACGCAATAAAGCGAAGAAAGTGATTGTGGATTGAACAAACGATGAGAATAGACCTGTCCTGCATAGTGAACCAGTCTCTCAATTGGAACCCATAAGGAAACAGAATAAGAGATCAACTGGTCATGTCATGGCACAGGACACTGAATTACAGAAGATAAGGATGACCTGAAAAGAAACCAAGCAGATGGCTTCTGACGTCATCTGGCGAGCTATGTGTGTAGCCGTATGTCGAAGAAGCAATGAAGAGGAATATGTTATATTTGAGGTTTGGTTACTTGCACAGTTTAAAATAAGTAACTAAGTAACTAAATGCATTGTAAATATTGAGAGGAATTAAACAATATCTGACAATGACTCAGTATTGAGTTATGTTCTCTGCTTTAATCTAGCATTCCTGCTTGACCTTCCTATCTACAGAGATATTAAGGCTCAAAAGGTTGCAATGATCAGTTACAATCCCAGGCTTTCTACTGCCTCTTCTGACAATAGTAGGGCAAAATATTGAAAAAGCAGGGCAAAGTAGGAATTTCTGACATTAAAAAGTAGGGATGAAGAAGGAATTTTGACCTTTTTAGTTCAATATTACAACAGGCTGATACAGGATTTGGTGCTAGAGGGGCATAAAAAACATGAATTTCCTGGGGCAAATGACAGAACATAATTTCCACTAGAGAATATAAAATTGATTTTCAATACTTTGCGAGTGTAGCGAGCCCGAAAAATGCGTGCTTTATATTTCCACTCAAATTACAACTAAAGGAAGAAGTATCATTTTGCACTGAATTTAATTTTTATTTTCATTTTGAGATGAAAAAGTAGGGATAATAGGGCTGTTTTAGAAAAAAGTAGGGCAAAGTAGGGCTCAGATCAAAATAGTAGGGAAAAGTAGCAATAGTAGGGCCCAGTAGAAAGCCTGCAATCCAAAGTATGATCAATTGCCAATAAAGCAATGAATGTTTTCTTAGGAATATCATCAAAATAGTTCCAGGTTTTATTGTAACCAATTGAGTTCAAATATCTGGTACATTTTTAAACATTCATTAACCCTTGTTTTGTTTTGGACTCACAAATTTATTGTCTGATGCATAGGTCAAACTTGGCTGAATGTACTAAGTAACTAAATGCATTGTAAAATATTGAGAGGAATTAAACAATATCTGACAATGACTCAGTATTGAGTTATGTTCTCTGCTTTAATCTAGCATTCCTGCTTGACCTTCATATCTACAAAGATATTAAGGCTCAAAAGGTTGCAATGATCGGTTACAATGTAAATTATGATCGATTCATGAATGAAGCAATAAATGTCTTCTTAGGAAATATCATTATTATAGTTGAAATCCTCTTCGAAAGCAATTCCCTATGTTTTATTATTACCAAAACAGGGCGGGGACCTTATCCCCGAAGTTGTAATTTGTAATATTCACCGTCAACAAACAAGGACCTACCTGAATCTCCTTAGGGAAAGTAGCGCTGAACATCATAGTTCGCCTCTTGCCAGTAGGTGGCATAGTGTCCTTCTCAACAATACGTCTGATCTGTGGTTCAAAACCCATGTCCAACATACGATCAGCCTCGTCAAGTATGAGGAATCTGTAACAAAACTAGAATTATCACTGTCGTGAACAGGGCCCTGTGGTAGCATGTCATAAGAGGGGGAGGGGAGGAGTGTAGAAGTATAGTGGGGTTGCATAATTATCAGCGCTATAAGTTTCTGTACTCAGACACAATAACAAAGTCATATCTCAAACTTTCATGTGTTGATGCCTGAAATAAAGTAATTCACTCCCTTCTAAAATTCAATTAAAGTTGTTTGACAAGCGCAGGTTTGATTTCCTACATAGAAACCATGATGAACTTTGACTTTTATAAAGTTTGGAAATATCTTTGACAGACTAAAATTGCACACTGAATTCATGAAATCATGACATTGGTTTCATTGACATTGCCCTGTTCCTGATCGGCCAATATTGTTTGCAAGATGGAAATACACAAAACAGAACTACATTAATCTGTTTGTTTTGTGTGCAAGGGGAATCAGTCATTAAAGTTTTAAAGAGTTGTCGCCCTTTGCTAAAAATGTGCATATTGTTTTTGCTCCACATACATGTACTTATTGTCGTAGTCAATAGAAGTAAGTATAGCAAGTTTCATTTGAATATCTTGAACCATTTTTTAACTTTGACCAATGTTATAGTTTTTGAAGCTGAAAGGGGCATAAGTCAAAATTTATCAAAGCTAGAGTTGTTGGCCTTTGCTAAAGATAAGCGTATTATCACTGGCAATAATTATAGCAAGTTTCATTTGAATATCTACTATCGAAGAAAAAAGATGAACAAGAGGGCCCAAAGGGCCCTAGGTCGCTCACCTGTCGTACTAGTGCATGCACACCCCTATGGTGATCCTACACATTTTCTGAATAAAATTTAAGGAAATTCAGCCTCTATTGCAAGTTTTTGTATGATTTGACCATGTGACCTAGCGTTTGACCCCAGATGACTTAATTAATATCAAACTTAACCTAGATTGTGTTGAGATGATTATAAGGACCAAATTTCATAAAGATTAAGTCGAAATTGTAACCTCTGGTGACTACACAGGGTTTTTCTATGATCTGACCTATAATTTAAATAAAAGATTTCCTCCATATAACTGTACAAATACATGCTATAAAGACAGAACAATACCTTAACACTTAAAAAAACAATTATGGTTCCAGTGGGGTTTGAACCCACGACCCTCAGGAAAATGTCAATTGACATTGTGACCTTGTTTTTGACGCCAGATGACCCAAAATCGAATTTGGCCTAGATTTTGTTGACAGGATCATTGTGACAAAGTTTCATTAAGATTTAGTTGAAATTGTAACCTCTGGTGACTGACTACACAAGGTTTTTCTATGATTTGACCTTTATTTTAAACAAAATATTTTGGAATATTTTTCCTCCATATAACTGTACAAATACATGCTATAAAGACAAAACAATACCTAAACACTTAAAAAAATAAAAATTAAAATTATGGTTCCAGTGGGGGTTGAACCCACGACCATCAGGAAAATGTACAAATACATGCTATAAAGACAAAACAATACCTAAACACTTAAAAAAATAAAAATAAAAAAATAAAAATTATGGTTCCAGTGGGGGTTGAACCCACGACCATCAGGAAAATGTACAAATACATGCTATAAAGACAAAACAATACCTAAACACTGAAAAAAATAAAATAAAAATTATGGTTCCAGTGGGGGTTGAACCCACGACCATCAGGAAAATGTACAAATACATGTTATAAAGACAAAACAATACCTAAACATTTAAAAAAAAAAATTAAAAAAAAAAAATTATGGTTCCAGTGGGGGTTGAACCCACGACCATCAGGAAAATGTACAAATAAATGCTTTACAGACAAAACAATACCTAAACACTAAAAAAAAAAATAAAAAAAAAAATTATGGTTCCAGTGGGGGTTGAACCCACGACCATCAGGACAATGTACAAATAAATGCTTTACAGACAGAACAATACCTTAACACTTAAAAAAACAATTATGGTTCCAGTGGGGTTTGAACCCACGACCCTCAGGAAAATGTCAATTGACATTGTGACCTTGTTTTTGACGCCAGATGACCCAAAATCGAATTTGGCCTAGATTTTGTTGACAGGATCATTGTGACAAAGTTTCATTAAGATTTAGTTGAAATTGTAACCTCTGGTGACTGACTACACAAGGTTTTTCTATGATTTGACCTTTATTTTAAACAAAATATTTTGGAATATTTTTCCTCCATATAACTGTACAAATACATGCTATAAAGACAAAACAATACCTAAACACTTAAAAAAATAAAAATTAAAATTATGGTTCCAGTGGGGGTTGAACCCACGACCATCAGGAAAATGTACAAATACATGCTATAAAGACAAAACAATACCTAAACACTTAAAAAAATAAAAATAAAAAAATAAAAATTATGGTTCCAGTGGGGGTTGAACCCACGACCATCAGGAAAATGTACAAATACATGCTATAAAGACAAAACAATACCTAAACACTGAAAAAAATAAAATAAAAATTATGGTTCCAGTGGGGGTTGAACCCACGACCATCAGGAAAATGTACAAATACATGTTATAAAGACAAAACAATACCTAAACATTTAAAAAAAAAAATTAAAAAAAAAAAATTATGGTTCCAGTGGGGGTTGAACCCACGACCATCAGGAAAATGTACAAATAAATGCTTTACAGACAAAACAATACCTAAACACTAAAAAAAAAAATAAAAAAAAAAATTATGGTTCCAGTGGGGGTTGAACCCACGACCATCAGGACAATGTACAAATAAATGCTTTACAGACAAAACAATACCTAAACACTCAAAAAAAAAAAAAAAAAAATTATGGTTCCAGTGGGGTTTGAACCCACGACCCCCACAACCCTCAGGAAAATGTCTACGCTCCCTACAGCGCTTTGATTTCCACTTAACCATTACAATTCACACCCTGCTATAGAATACTAGAATATTTTGATATTTGACCTTTACAAAACTGCTTTGAACCCTTATACACATTTTCATTGGTTGATGAAAGTTTATTGTATGTATAGAGAGTAGAGAGTTACAGCAGAGAGTTAAGTGACCATGAAGACTACATGTTGAAAGGTTTAAAACAAGGTTTTTTCTATAATTTGACCTAGTGAGCTAGTTTTTGACCTCAGATGACCCAATATCGAACTTGACCTAGATTTTGTTGAGATGATCATTGTGACCAAGTTTCATAAAGATTAGGCCAAAATTGTGACCTCTAGAGAGGACACAACCCAATTGTTGACGGACGGACAGACGGACGGACAGACGGACGGACAGACGGACGGACGACGGACGAAGTGTGATCACAAAAGCTCACTCTGTCACTTTGTGACAGGTGAGCTAAAAATGAGTAAATTTGAATTTAACAAAGGGCCATAATTCTTCCAATATTGAAGCGAGAGTTATATTACTTGCCTTAAAATAGCGTACTGTTGTTGTGAGCTTATGTTTGAAGTCAATACCTATAATGGCAGTCTTCGACGTAACTTTTTCTGGCACCTTGTCCGGGGGGACAATCCAACTAAAATTCCACCTTGTCCCCCACAGTTTCACATTGTCCGACACAATTACAGTGAATTTTATTGACAAAACGTTTTAGAACAGATAAAGGATAGCATAGTGGTACGAAAACCCTTTCATCAATTTGATTCAATTATTTAAAACAAAAATCAACACAATAATGATCTTTATGTTTCAATTTTTTCGAATTGTTTTTGACGTCTATGCAGCAATAATATGATCTAAAATCAATGTTTATACTATTTTATTCGAGTATTGCGTTAATTTTAATGCAGGGCTTTCTCTGGAGAGTATTTAACTGTCACCACTACCTTCGCCACATGAAAAAGTTGGGCAATCTTTTCATTGACTTCTATTGTAAATTTGACTACTTGTATAATTATGTATTTCAGTAAAAAATTGCTATTTTCTGTGATTTTCGAACTATGTGTATATGGTTAGGCACCAAAACTTAAAATATTGCATTTCTTTTGTTTCTCTAATCTGAGTGAAATCCTGATTTGATAGTATATTTACCAATGTAGAATCTTCTATAGTTATACAAAATTCATGTTTTTGCTTATAAGAAAATAACCAGTAAGTTTTATAATCAGCCACTTACTCATGAAGAGGTACACTACAGTATTTACCTCATGTAAAAATTATTTTTTATCAAAAAGAACATTTAGACTACGTCTTTAGACAAAAATGTCTCAAATTTAACATAGAAAATAATTGTTTTGGTGCTTTATTATCTAGGGATATGGCCCTGGTAGTATTTAATTATTTTACATTTCATGACAAACAAACAAGAATAATATTAAATAATCGTTTTTGTAATAAATAAAGAAGGATCCAAGCAACATGTTGTTGTTCAATGTTCAAAATGTGAATCGCACTGTACAAGTTTCTGTTTCTTGTTGAAACAATGAGCAGATTAGCAAGTGTTAAAAGTTCAACAGTAAAGCAATTTAACATCATTAATTGCCAATGAGACCAGTTGATCAAACAATGGCACGCTTCAATCATAATCACCTTGGTAACTTAGCTACCCTAGACCGACTGCAGACTGCAATAAATGTGTTAACTTGTGAAACCGCTAATTGTTTACAATCTACAAATTCCCCCCCCCCCCCCGGATGTTACCATTTTACGACAATTTTACGACATAAACATGCAGTATAATGGATCTTTTACGACATTAGGTAAAGTTTTGTTCAGAAATTAGCTTTCGCCATGAAATTCGCCGAATTAATTTTTTGATTGCTACATTCTTGATTTCTTTTATCGTAGCTATGTTTTGAGGATAATTTGGTCTTTCATTCTTAGAATTTTGACTTGCCCGGACGGACAATCTGCTTTTTAGATCAGGTTGTCCGCTGGGATTTTGACTTGTCCCGGACATCGGGCAACCCACTTACGTCGAAGACTGTAATGGTTTTCAAGTTATTAAGAAAAAACTTGAAAAATGTGGACGGACGGACTGGGTGATTACTATAGGCACACAAAAAAATTTTTGCGGGGCCCTAATAACACAGACCAAGTTACAGACATGTGAAACACCTGTCCATCTGACAGATCATATCACTCAAAATACGACATATGACAAATTTTATTAACCAATTGAGTTCAAATATCTGGTACATTTTTATACATTCATTATCTCTTGTTTTGTTCAGGTCTGACAAGATTATTGTCCGATGCATAGGTCAAATTTGGCATAATGTACTAAGGAACTAAATGCATTGTAAAATATTGAGAGGAATTAAACAATACCTGACAGTGACCAGTATTGAGTTATGTTCTCTGCTTTAATCTAGCATTCCTGCTTGACCTTCATATCTACAGAGATATTAAGGCTCAAAACGTTGCAGAAGTTCACCTAAGGTTGGTATTTTGTGCCTTGGATAAAATGGGCATACTTCATATTGGCTTTAGTTACCGGTTAAGTTTTACTCTTAACAGGTTGACGCAAATTTATATCAGACAATCAAAATACAAGATGTTACATTCTAAGTTAGTTAGACCATTTGAAGTTAACTTTTAAAGACTCTTTGCTTCCCTAAGTCCGTCATCTTGAGTCTTTAAAAGTTAACGTAATATGTTCCAACTATCCGTAGATGAATGTTACAATTAAAAGTCGACCTTCATTACACTGACAAGAATTCTGATTACTTGAACAAGACAATCCATGATTACAGCACATTGCTTATAGCTGGTTTACAGAAAATCATGCAGTAATACTGTGCCCACATTTAACCTACCTGCAATGATCCATTCCAATCTTCCCACGTTCCATCATGTCTACAAGACGTCCAGGTGTCGCTACCAGTAGATGGCAACCACGATCCAAATCTCTCATCTGAGAACCAATATCGGCACCACCGTAAACTACACACGGACGTACACGAGATCTGTAGTAATGTAACAAAAAATTTGATTAATGAATGTTAAACTAAGTAAATAGCACGCAACCGTGCAACAAATATACCTACAGTATGGCCGTTTGGACAACTTACACAACAAATATACCTACAGCATGGCCTTTTAGACAACTTGATCAAAATGTTAATAACAATCGGATTTAATATGGTATTGGCAGTATGGAGGTATAGTGGAGTTTGATATTAATGCAACCTCATCGTCATCAACTCTACTAGCATCATTCAACAGTTGACATATTGTCTATAATTAAGTAAACTTTTGACATTCTTTTTATGTATATTTAAGCGGGAATTATTACAAATGAACCGAAAGATGTACTTCAGAATTACAACCACAAGTCTATATTGTCAATAATGCATGACTTGCACAGCCTCTCTATATACAGAGGACATGTATGTAAGACAACATGACCTGCAGGATGCAATAATCATACCCAGATCTTTCAAACAACAGTCCAGTCCTTTACAAACAGTGGTGGTAGGCAAACTACACAAGACACATGATTGAAAGATTCCTATCCATTTTCAACAAAACTGATTAAAAGAATCAGAAAAGATTTACCTGTATGCAAACTTTCTTGCCTCATCGTAGATCTGTGAGGCCAATTCACGAGTAGGGGCTAACACAAGGGCCAGTGGGAACTGCTTCCTACGTCCTGTTTTACCACCTTGTGGTACACCACTGACTGGGGCATCCCCTGGACCAGTCTCGTACAATTTGTTCAAAGTTGGTACCAAGAATGCAGCAGTCTTGCCAGAACCTAAAATTAAAACATAGATTAAGGAATTGAAATATTGAAACAGTAGTTTTTGCACTTAAGCAATCAAAGTTGGCAACTGTTGGCCTGTTGCAGATACAATGAAACAATTCAACACATACATTTATCAATCTGTATTGGTAGGTGCACCTGGACTATTTTGATCCAGATTTATACAATTACTCTACAGGAAACACATGTAAATTTTAAGATTAATAGCCTGGATTATTGTATACTGACACTTAAGTAGTCTGACTGCATGAAATTTACTCATTGCCCTGGGCTTCAGGCAAGTACTTTAGCATGAGGGCAGGTGAAATACAATTTGCAGGAGTCAGCCAAATTGAAAATCAGGAAAATCGTACATGACCAACCATTTTTGCCAAACAAGAGGCCTTAAATGAAATTGTTTATATATAATTAGCTCAGTTTGTATTAAAGAAAATCCTTCAGCGCAGACTAAATTTACTATAACTTTGCCATTTCTTGAGGTATTTTCATCAAATAACTTTTATTTTGGTCAGAAGCCATTGCTCTATTAGGAACGATATATCCAGAATTCGAGATAAATCAGGAAAATTAACATCCCTGTATTTTGGTTTGGAAAACCTGCAAAAGAGGAAGTGAGATGCATCAAGAACTTACCAGTCTGGGCACAAGCCATCAGATCTCTGTCTCCCATGATGATAGGAATGGAATATTTCTGTACAGGTGTAGGTTTCTGGTACTTGGACAACTTAATGGCATTACGTACAATCTCGCCGAAGTTCACATCATCAAACTAATAGAAAATACAGCAACTATTTGCAAAAACAACACTTAACATCAAGAACAAAACATTATGCATACACAGACGTGGGGTGTTCACAAAACTTAACTTAAAATCCAGAAATGTACAAGGGTGTCATAATTAAAGTCACACAGAAAATAAAACATGTAGCTATTCAGTCCCCGTATACGAGTGACTTGAGTGCACTATCTAAACAAGATGGTCTTGGGTCACTCATCTGTCCCATATCAGGATATGGATTTTTATAAATTTAGTTTTGCCAACAGACCAAATAACCCAATTTCAAGACAACCGGGAACCTATTGTGTGAAAATATGTGTTCAAACTGGTTAAAATCAAATTATAAATTGTACCAAAATGTTGCAGATAAAGAACAAAACAGCAATTTACTTTGGCTCTATTCAATAATCAAGTAATGCCACATTCGCTATTGTAACATCCAACTGTTTTCCAGTTGAAAACTGATTTGTGCATCCCTAAGACGACTTTAAGGCTAACAGGGATAGAACAAGGGAATATAGAATGTGTTACTTCTATGCTTAGTACAAAGTATCGCACTAAGTACATACATTGGCAATATGTTTAGGACAATCTTCACCGGTCGCGTCAACAGGGATACACTAAGTACATACATTGTCAATATGTTTAGGACAATCTTCACCGGTCGCATCAACAGGGATACACTAAGTACATACATTGTCAATATGTTTAGGACAATCTTCACCGGTCGCATCAACAGGGATACACTAAGTACATACATTGTCAATATGTTTAGGACAATCTTCACCGGTCGCATCAACAGGGATACACTAAGTACATACATTGTCAATATGTTTAGGACAATCTTCACCGGTCGCATCAACAGGGATATCCTCATATTTGTTGAAGTTGATACCAGTATTGTTATTTCCAAATAGCTCGCTGAAAATATACACAGTTACAAAACAAACTAGACTCTAGATTGTTTGGGCTGTCTACATTTTAAACTGCCACTTTACACCTGGTTTAGTCCCCGAACATACACTGAAACCGTACTGAGCACATATTCAATGAAACATTGTTAAATTCCGGTTTTGGTAAAAAATGGCATATTGCTTTTATTTACATGCAAAATTCTACCAATCTGACATTGGAAATATATTCTGAGATATCATAGCATTTTTTCAGACTAATATAAAATTCTGTCTACTTACTTTATCAAAAATAATGGGTGCAATATTTTGACTAATTTGATCCTTGAAAACAACCCCACAAATGTTATATATCTCAGGTTAACATTCCCAGATATTTCAAGCCACAATACTCAAATTTCAGTTTGTTCATGAACATGCACTCAGTATTATGGTTCAGTACATCACGAGTCAACGGTGCGGCCCCAGTATACAGACTACGGTCACCAGTATAACACTTACTTCCTCGATATTTTGGGGACAATCCTCACCAGTGGCATCTACAGGAATATCATTGTATTTGTCAAAATTGATTCCTGTGCTACATGTACCAAACAACTCACTGAAATATATAGGGGTGAAATATTGTCTCTCATGTGTCTCATTTTTACTTATTTCACTGTCAAATCATTAGAGATATACATAATAAACATGAGCTAAATTCAAACTCAGAATGATTACTATTTTCTTTCAGAGTGAATGTTAGGTTGTAAACAATTCAACAGCTAGTGGTGACCGAAATTGAATAATATTATTCTGGCCATTCAACTCGGCAACTGTGACAAAGTTAGTTTTTAATTTTTAAATCACATTTTATTCTAGGTTATTGTGAAACAAGGTCTTGCATATTATATGCACCACGCTCAACACCGCATTCCTGAAGGTATCCAGGTCATAAGATCATTCAGGGACAGAAGCTAGCTTTCCCTTTCATGCTGAGCAAATAGCAAGGGAATTACTGCAACCAATGTTTATTCTTCTCGTGGCCACAGATCAACATGTGACCTCTTGCACTCGTCCCACACATGTTATACCAAAACGCTATCCAGACAGCCTAAGTAGTTTAAGACAATGAAAGCACAAAACATAAGTAGATCAACTTACTCTTCCATTTTCTGATTTGGTGGCAACGGAATGGTCCAGTTATCTTTAGTTGTTTCATTATTTCCCCATCTATCATTGTCAGCACGGTTGTCCCAGCGGCTGTTTACGTCGTAGTTCTGTCCCGACGAGTAATGACGGGTCTGACGATGATCATCCATCAATCCATCCCAGCGTCCACCGGCTACTGGTGGAGGAGGAGCGTTGAAGTTTGGTGGGGGTTGATCAAATCTGAAATGTAAAGCATTTTTCTTAACATGAATTAGTCAACAGTATGATTTTTACAAAATGTCTTATACTATATAAAATCAAATAACATGTATTTTCTGGAGAAAAGTAAATTCTTTCTAGTGCAGCAAATCTAGATTTCCCAAACAGTAGGTTACCTGCTTGTAAGAACCAAACAAACATTCATACCTTGGTGGTCCTTGTTGGAATCCTCCACGGTTGCCATAGTTATTGTATCCACCACGTCCACCGCGGTCATTATATCCTCCACGGCCTTGATAACCACCACCATCACGATTCTGGTATCCACCATCTCTGTTCTGGTATCCACCATCGTATCCACCCTGATAACCACCACGATTGTACCCGCCTCTGTTGTATCCCCCTCGGTCGTTATACCCACCTGAACATAGAAATAACAGCAATTATTATACATGCCCCGATAGTGAGCAATTAACATAACATGACTGTGTTCTGGTAAATATAACTAACTAAACAAAAGTAACAAACAAACAAATATAATAGTAAACATATTCTAGCAAATATATAACATTAACAAACATGTTCAAACAGCAATAACTACTACGTGATCCGTCTAAATGAATATCGCCTAATGCCTTAGTAAAGTACTTTTGAAAGATGATAAAAATTTCATTATTTTCAGTGCATCTTGCAAATTTTCTAAGTATCTCAGTCACGCATTTACTGGGTAAATCAGCCATGTTAAATAGTGAACTAATGTAGTATATATTATTTTGACATAAATTGCAATGAAAAATTTCAATTTCAAGTATGTTTCATTTATATTTTATTATCTAATTTCTTCAATCAAATTTTAATTTCATATTTGCATGTTCATCTTTAGTTCAGTATGTTTAATGCATAAATTAATCTATATAGGTTTCTGAAACATGACACACACCATTATTTTATCCATAAATTACTGCAAGATCATCCTTTAACAAATCAATCTCTTCAAGGTTATCGCCTTCACTCATTCTTAATATTAAGATCAACTCAATCCTTAGACCAGTTTTCTAGTTCCAAAGTTTCCAAAGGTGGTCTTAATGCCGAGGTTTTACTGCACAGAATTTTTAAGATTTTTTCTTTAGCTTATCATTCAAAGGTTTCCTTGACACTTTTGGGAAAAGAACCCAGTCGTGATCTGGGAATTTTTCACCGACAAGAAGCTAAAATCAAGGTCACCCTTACGGAAACAGAACAATATTTTGGTTTGTTATGTGTCGTAATACCTTTAAAGCAAAAAAGAAATGACTGACCACTGAGCTTCAAATATGTCCATGTAAATATATTTATGGACAATAATGGAATGGATCTGTTTTCAGGATATACAGAATGTGTAGTAAAACCCTGTGCATTTATATTAAATAGTTGTTTTACAAGTCAAAGAACTGAATGCAAAGAATGATGATCACATGAACCCATGACCTCCGTAGTAACTGGATTATGAAATGTTATACACATATCTAGAGCTGTTATCGATAGAAGCGATATCGATGTCTCGATGCAATTTTTTTGGCTGATTATCAATTCACATTTTGAAATATTGCTACACGAGAAATTGGCTGGAGCCACCCAAAATCCGTATTTTTCCTACACAGAACATTTTTCTTAGTTAAATGAAAGTCTACAAATTGTTAAATTGGTCAAGTCTAAATTAAAACCGAAGCTATTAAATTTTCAAAACATGAATCTCGACACAATAAATAACAACTAAATAAATGAACCATGATCGATGTGTCCATTATTATTCATCTATATAATATTATGCAAATCGATATATCAATGATACTTACTATCCGATAAATCAGAATTATTGATATGTCTTGGATTAAATCAATGACAGCTCTACACATACCATGTACAGTAAAACCTCGTTATTTTGAGGACCCATCGGGACAAGCCAGTTGCTCGAGTTAAGCCAGTTGCTCGAATTATCCGAATTGTATGATGAATTGTTGTTGACCAAGTGTAACTGTGTTTTACTACGTACGTGTATGGTGCGCGTATTTGGTTGCAACTACGAATATCGTCATTGTTTATCAAGTCTACACGCATTTTGAGGCTTGCAGACATTCGTTGAATGTAGGTGAAATCATTCATAATGTTCTATTTGAGTTTATTTACGACCATTAAGTGATCAAATTAGACAAATATTCATTATTTTGTGATTGTTTCTCTGACTTGGATAAGGTTAACATTTAGATCGGTGAATCATAAGAGTTACACGCGGCGTGAAAATTACTTTCATTATAACAAATGTTGACTCGTCATTAAATTTCTCATAATTAACGCCTCGTTATTGATTTCTATTATTCAATCTTGCCCTTTGACACCTTTATTGTAGACAAGCAACCGATTTAAGTGTTTGGGGTTACGCTATTGTCATAAAATGTGATGATCACGATGTGTGAAAATCACGGACCGCAGCAACATTAAATCTGACAGTTTTTCGGAGGTGTGAAATTTCGCTCGGATGATAGCCTCGAGATTAAGTAACTATTTATCGTTGAAAATTGTTGAATGGACCGACACCTGCGCTCGAATTAGACCGGATGCTTGTAATAACATAACTCGAATTAAAGGGATAAATTAATGTACAATATAGAGCAAATTCTTCGGGACTTTGAAATTTACTCGATTTAAGCCGGTTGCTCGAATAATCGCTGCTCGTATTACCGAGGTTTTACTGTATATACAAAGATGTTTGCTTAGATTAAGTCCACTGATGCATTGGACAGATTTCAAGCGATTGAATGTCTTGAGATAAACCAACAAGTGACATGTATACGCACACTTCATTTCATGCCGCATGCCTTATATATAATATACTGATATATCTATCACTAAGTTAGGGGCTTCATCAGGTACTGAATAGATCTCAAAAGTCGTTTTATTTTTAATCGTTTTGTCACGGATTTTGTCATTTTATAGCTACATTAATTTACGTAGTCTAAAATAAACTGACCCGAACCTCAATTTTTATCAATTTCTGGATTAAATCGAGAGTAAAACAAAAGCCCTGCAAGGTGAGTTGTTAAAACAGGTGAACAAAAGAGAAGTGACAGTGATGGTAAACAATGATTATATGACCATGCACAGTGAAACAATAAACAACCAAATCATCGGAAAAAAAATATTGGCAACTTCTACAAAAGATGTCAAGTGATTTGGTTGCTTATTTACTGCAAGGCAAAAGTGGGATAATCTTGACCTCAAGTACCAACTGTAGACTTATTTGATGAACACTGTTCCGAAGGTATATTGCAGCTTAATTCAACACCAAGTCTAGTGAAGACTACTTACTTGGTGAACACTGTTTCTGAGGTATGGTATACTGCAGTGCCTAACCATTACTGTAAGATCACATTTTTCGTGGGTATCAAATTTCATGGATTTGATAAAAATAGCATTTTCGTGGAGGTGTAAATTCGTGGATTACAAAACATGGAAGAGTTATCCTATATTCTGTATATGGAAGGTCAATTAATTGTGGGGATAAGATTTTGTGGTCGAGCGTAACATCGAAATCAAAGAAATTCAACTCCCTTGAAAAATAATGATTTTACAGTATATGATAGACACTCTGGTGTGAGAGCCACAAGCCGACAGTAATATCATGTAAGCGGTGGTTACAGTATGAGACGTGTTTCTCACCTTGGTTATAGTTATTATATCCACCTCGGTAACCACCACCACCACCGGGGTTATAGCCACCCTGATAACCTCCTTCTGAAACAAGAATCAGTACTCATCATGCTTCTTCCGTCCATAACACAGTACTCATGGCTTCTTCCGTGGATTTCGATTAATCTACTCCAAACTGACCAATTTAACACCATAATGAAATAATTGCCGAGTATCAAGCATTTATCTGCTCAGTAGTTTCACAACATTTACTACCCTTAACCTTAAATTGTCTTATTTTCCCAAACTATCATCATCTAGCATTTCTTAACAATGTTTTTCACCTTTGAAACAAATAAAAAAATCCATAATTTTGTGAACAAACTGATTTGGCAGAGGTACTTCATTTTTAGGGAAACTGCAAGATTGTCTAGATTTTTTCCTGGGAAGGCACCTTATAACTGCCCATATTGTACTAGGAGACAACTACATTTAAGTATTTCCAAAGGTTCTTTTTAGCAACTAATTGTTCTTGAATGTTTTTGAACTGACAAACAAGCAAGATGTCCGATGATAACCAAGCAATAATTTCATCATGGTCAAAATTTTGGTATCTTTTGTTACAGTTCTGAGCCGTACAAGCCCAGATGTACTTTATTTTTTCTTTTGATTGATGTAGTAACAGCAAGCACAGTGACCACACGGAAAGACTGATATGAAGGATACCCACCATTAGATTTTACTCTTGATTTCCAATCCAGTCAGACAGCAACCTCGACACTTATCTAATGTCAAAAATGATTAAAAACTCTGCACATGTTAGTGAAGGTAAATTGGATAATCTCAAGCAAAGACAAGCAGCTTACCCCTGTTATCACGAGGAGCATAGTCTCTTCCACCAGCAGGTGGGGCGTTGCCTGGCATATCACCCTTGTTCCTCATGTGAGGTGGCACATAACTGCTTCCTTGATCACCTGAGGTTATGCAAACAAAATGTTTAGCATATATTTTAAGGAAGCATTAATGTTTAAATAAGGTACTTAGTGTGACGGGAACTATTATATTTCCTTTTATCTTTAATATAGACAGTTATTAGGCATCTCTTCCCCATCAGAACATCTTCAAAATTTTGCAGTTTTCCACCAAAATAAAGTCTCCTTCAATAAAATCAGTTGCATTCCCCTGTTACAAAAATAACAGTATTCATTTATCAAAATCATAGACTTTGGACTCAATCCCCAAAGTAAATAAATGACCCCCAAGACAGCAGATGAAGTCGTGAGCAAAGTATGTTTACAGTTTATTCAAACAAGTCATCATGTAATCATGCAGGACAAACAGAAATGTAACTCTAACAATGTTCTTGTAAGGTTGCACTGCAGAAACATATCACACAGTCACATGATAATAAATTATGAATATTAAGAAATTAAACAATATAAAAATATTAAATAACATTTGAATAAAAGCTTGAAGTTTGATTTATTCACCATAAAGCCTACATCAATTATTTGGCCAAGTAATTTAAATTAAATATTAAATACTCAGGGGTGTAGAAATGAGCCGGAAGGCAGTAAAACCCACTGGCTATTTGAACATGCTCGCCAGCTACTTTTTTTGTCATTTTCTTCTTTGTTTCTTTAAATGTGATTTCCGACTAACCGCCTTCTTTTGAACATTAACTGGCTCCATGAAAATGTTTCTACACCCATGAATACTACAAGTAAATTTTTAACAACAAACTAAATTACAACAACACTTACCAGCGTAATCATTTCGACCTCCACGTCCGGACGGACCACGCGGAGGACCACTGTTGATGCCTAGACCAGCAAACTGGAACATAAGAAAGTTATGTACAATGTGTGACATAGCCAGGGCTTAATATAGCATGTGCCAGGAGCCTATTGCCTAACTTAAGTCGCTTCCAAATTGCGCTATCAAGACTTCTAAATCCCCACAATGGGAACACACACAACTTAATCTCCTTGATTCTACTTACGGCAATATAATTTTTTGGAGGCCCACAATGTGTAGTGTGGCTAAACTGCCATTTGGATAGCAATGATATCATGCATGCAACGCATGGTCAATGACCCTCATTTGCCGGGTCACTTCAATTACGAGTAACACTTTTAATTAAGTGGAAAACAGTATGTAAATGTATTATATGGGTTACAGAAAGTACCGTTACATGAAAACAACCACAATAACCGCACTGTGGAAGGACTAAATACGATTTCTTCCGCGAACTGAAGTGCCGCATTAGTGTCGGCCATTTTGGATTTGACAAAATTTGCATGCGGTTTTCGATCACAGGAACTTTCCGAAGATTAAACGGCTAAAGTACAGAGACTTATATATCAAATTCGAACGAATATACCTGCTGCTCTAGACCCTGTCCATTTTGACGTTGATCAATTGGCATATTACAAGATAAAATAGAAATTTTCTTGGTGTCGATTGATATCTAACGGCTGATATCTCCGGTCGTAGACAAAGAGCGGAGAGCGCATGCGCGAAGAAAAAACCCACCACGTGATAAAGGTTAGACCTCACTAAATGCATGCTCCTCAAAGTAGTTATTTCCCCTCACGGATTCATGTAACAAACAAGGCCTCTTTTGAACAATTTTATATTTCCGAGAGAAAGAGGATGATAGGCCCAACAAAACGGATATCACAAACTCATCAAGGACTGAAAATTCATCAAAAATTGTAAAAAACAAAACGATCCATATTGAGATGGATTTTAAGCGTGAACAGTACCTCAGAGTGAAAGGACATAACTACATGCGTGCCTCAAGGGTCTATTGTGGGACCTGTGTTATTCATCATATAAATAAATGACTTACCAGACAAAATTGATGTTGCATGCAACATCTTTGCGGATGATACCAAAATATACTGGAAAATATAGCCATGTTCTTATACCCACTATTATTCGATACTGTTGTGATTGGTTTTGTGAGACTTACAGACTGTGACAGATCAGGTAGCCTTAGATTCAACAGGCTCAGGAATGTCAAATCATAATGCTAGGTAAACAAACTGTTACTTGTATGTTGTTCAACTAAACGCAAGCAGCTGTTAAGGCCTAGAAATGCTCCTACAAGACATCCTGAGCGGTGTGAGCACACTCCTACTAATTCTGGCAACATACATTGAAACAAATCCTGGACCTAACCTCATACCAGAAGTTCTAGGTAACAACTCCACTGCATTTCCTTGTGTCAGTTGCGAGCAGCCAGTAACATGGGCTTGTAAAGGTGTGGAATGTGAGTTTTGTTTTCAGTGGTATCATGCAGACTGCCAAAATGTTTATGACAGCATGTACGACAGACTCGGAAATGACTCGAAATGGGGCTTGAAAATGTTTACAATGTGACAACATGAACATAACAACACCTAGCACTGCAAGCCTAGAATCATTCCATACACCAAAAAAATCAACAATCTCAATAGCATGAATGAAATTCCAAGCCCAACAAGCACAGAAATAAACTTTGATAACCAACCGATCACATCAACACCAAAAACAAAGAAACACGAATTACAACAATCTAAGACAACTCCAAAAAACAATGTCAAGCGATCATTAAAAATCCTAGTTGTAAACTGTAGATCAATAGTCGACAAAAAATTAGAATTTGAAAATATGGTATCATCAACTAAACCAGACATCATATTAGGGACTGAGTCATGGCTCAAGTCCAAGCACTTCGCTAATGAAGTATTTAACCCAGAGCTGGGCTATACCCCATTTAGACGAGACAGGCAACAGCAAACTGGAGGGGGTCTTTACCGCTGTCAGTAACTGTTTAATAGCACAGGAAGAAACTTACCTTCAAACAGACTGCGAAAACCTATGGATTAAAATCCAACTGGAAGGATCTAAGACATTGCTCATTGGGTGCTACTACAAGCCTAAAGAACATGGCCCCTATAGCATGGACGAATTCAATAAATCACTCAAAAAGGATTGGCCAAGTATTGAACCAGCTCATGACTGCAAACACCAATCCTACTATAGGGAATTCATTAACATCTTCTATAACAATAATCTCACCACACGTGAAAACAACATCATGTACCTATTATTAACTAGCAATCCTTCACTCATAAACAGAACCAGTATCATCCTAAGAATCAGTGATCATGACGCTGTCCTGGTTGAATCTAAAACATCTGCTAGATTAAGACCACAGAAACCCCTAAAATTTCAATAAAGCTTCGCACACACATCTCTAACCTCCACACATCACTTACAAACTCAAACAAATACATCACAGATTCTGTAGAAGATCTTTGGCAAACTGTCACACAATCAATTGAGGAAGCATGCAATCTCTTTGTACCTTCCAAATGGTCATCCACTAAAAAAACTCCCTTGGATCAAAGTCGAACTTAAACGACTGTATAGGAAAAAGAGACAAAGCATTTTGTAAACAGTACAAGAAAAATAAACAAAACAAACTCAAAGTAACATACCTCACTCTCAAACATAAATGTCGTAAAGAAACAAAACTAGCATACCAAAAGTACCTTGAAGATGTATTAAATGACACATGAATCAGAACAGGCACAGTCCAGGCAAACACCAAAAAACTCAACTCACTAGTGACTTCTAAACACTCAAAACAAGACTCTGTTGGAATAAAATCACTCAAAAAACACAACAAATTACACACTGCAAAGCAACAATATTGAATGTCCAATTCCAGTCTGTCTTTACCCCTTAATCTCCTCTTTCTCTTAAATCCCTGGCTGAAATGAAAGTGCACGAATTCACAGACAGAGAGAGCTCCCAAACAACGTTTAGCCCACATGATCCCATGCCCGACATTGATATATCTGTAAATGGTGTTGAGAAACTTCTCAGGAACCCTGAACCCTCACAAGATTGCTGGGCCTGACAAAATAAAGCCAATCATACTGAAAAATACAAGTGGAGAAACTGCCCTTATCGTAGCAGAAATATTTAAGAAATCTCTACAGACTAACACCCTCCCCGAGATCTGGAAAATGGCGAATGTTGCCCCAATATACAAAAAGGCTCCAGATCAGACCCCGCTAATTATAGACCTATCTCTCTGACCTGTATCTTGTGCAAAACCCTGGAACACATTATCGCATCTAGTATAACAAAACACCTCACTAAATCAAACCTCTTCTACGAACGTCAAGATGGTTTTAGAGAAAAAGGTCATGCCAAACCAACTCCTCGTGTTAATAGATGATATCGGCTCCAGCCAGTAAGCCTGAGAAGTCAGGTCGACCTTATACCCATTGACTTCTCAAAAGCCTTTGATATGGTCAACCATGTAAAATAACTATACAAGCTTCACTACTACGGAATCAGAGAAATACTCTTAGATGGATCAAAAGCTTTTAAGACAACATATCAGTGGTAGTCAATAGCTCCACATCCAGCACCATGTCAGTATCCTCAGGTGTTCCCAGGGTTCGGTCCTTCGACCGCTCCTATTTCTCATCTATATAAATGAACTTCCTGAGTCTGTGCAATCTTCCAAAGTGCGTCTCTTTGCTGACGACACAGCTATTTATCTAAAATATCTTGCTCTTTCTGTTGCCTCTCACTCCAGCCTACTCCAATAAGACTTAAACTGGCTCCAACATTGGTAAACAAAGTGGGACATGCAATTCAATCCATCAAAATGCCAAGTCATCCAAATCACCAAAAGAAAAACAGTCATCCCAACACAATACACACTACATAACACAATCTTATAATCAGTACCATCAGCAAAATACCTCGGAATTACAATATCAAATGATCTCACATGGAACACACACATAAACAACATAACAAAGAAAGAAAACCAAACACTAGGATTCCTCAGAAAAAATATAAAAACAAACTAAAATCAACAGGTTACAAAACACTTGTTAGACCCTAACTTGAGTACAGATCCACTGTCTGGTCCACACAAACAGCTACCCTTATTGAACAACTTGAGGCCATACAGCGTAGAGCTGCTCGTTGGACCATGCGAGATTACAGTCGTACGTCTAGTGTTACTGACATGCTGACTATCCTACCTTGGAGACGCTTTGACCTACGATGTATCGACCAACGACTGGCAATGCTACACAACATCTTGCATGACCGGGTTGCTATCACACGCCTAAACTGCCTCATCCTCGGCACCCGGCCCACACGCACTTCACACTCGCAGACATTTCACAAACCACAGGCTATTATAAATTCTCCTTCCTCCCTAGAACGATAATACACTGCAAATCCCTACCCCCTGATATCATTGACCTACCCACTCCCGAGTTCAGTACAGCTGTTAGCCGTATTGAGCATGCCTCTCCCTAAAAAAGACCTTCTCTGTTTTTAACCTATTTTTAACATTTCTTCTTTCTCGCATCTTTTATACTTTTAATTTTTTATCCTCATTAACATTCTTTGTCAGTTTAACGCGTGTCAAGCCTAAGTCCCCAGCAGGGGTTTGATTACCAGGAAGGTAAATATTTTGAAGAGCTGACCAAGAATTACTCCAAGAGGACCTGTTAAAACTGTTAACAAACACGTTATTCATTGGGACTCACTGGTCTACAAAAGAGAACCTTCACATACATGAATAAATATATGTTCCTGACAGTTTACAAGGGCTTAATAAGATCAATTGTGGACTATTGAATAACAGTGTACTATCCAATTTAGAAGAAAAACTCACAACTAATTGAAAACATTCAGCGTTGGACAACTCGTATAATACCGCAATTGAAAGGGCTTACTTATCCAGAAACACTTCACTCACTAAATCTACCAACTTTAAAAGACAGAGAAGAACGCTTTGATATAATCTAGATATATAAGAGAGTAAACAAGCTTGAAGATGTTAGCACGACCAAGTTCTTCTCTTTTAATGATAACCAAACACGTAGACATATGTTCAAAATTGACAAGCCACTCATCCGTACTCTGAGGAAGAATACTTTTCAAATAAGGTGTATTGACAATTGGAATGATTTAGAGGAATGATCGTGTTTTTTCATTCTAACCCAAACTGGATAAACGATGGAGAGACAAGAGATTCAAAGTTGATGACTTATATATACATGTACCCCTAAATGTAATTTACCAAATGATTAGTTGGAACTTAATCCTTCAGAACCCATTCGAGAACTACATTGAAAGAGCCTAAGAGTCAAAATGGCTCAAATTCTCCGAAACAGATGAACGTAAGGTGAGGTGAGGTTTCTGTTGAGGCATTACAAGAGACAGCTGGTCAATTGGTCAAGACTGATGATCAAACCAAGGACGTCACTGTAATTAGTAATCAGGACAGGAAATAGAAAATAACAGCTAAATTCCACATGACTATACAGGGTGCAGAGATCCCATCACTTGCCAAGAACCCTGTAAAATGACATGGCAAATGGTTTGATTCGACACTCGCCGACAAAAGCAGCAAATATAGAATCTGCCTGCAAATACATGTAGCCTACATTAGAGATTGGGAATAATTAATACCCTAAAGCTACCAGGAAAGTTTAATGCCTGGATAATGCCAGTATACAAGGTCTACTTCCGAATATTCACCAAGCTGCAAATGCCATTCACCTCTCTGAGGGACTCTGTCAAAGAGAAGATCAACAAAGTTGGCATCATAGTAATAACTGGGAAAAGTGGTATTCAAAACACGCGACAAAACCAGTCTGAAACACAGAGGCCTGGTTGGCACAGCAAACAGGGATATGAGAGGACAAGAAACTTATGCACTGCAACCTTGGGAGAAGGTCGATAATTGATGAGGGGAGGAGGCCAATGGTGCTTGCAAGTGGAAATAAGAGGCGCTCAGAGTGAGGTCAGGTCAGATAAGGCAGTGCAGATGCTCCAGGTGGTTCAAGTGGAATACATCCGTTAATTAACCTGGAAAGTGCTGTGGCAATACGAACCCCTCCAACTCCGCTTACTTTTCCAGTCAGTATACGATCTTTTACCAACATAAGCAAATCTTAAAGATTGAAGTTGTCAGAAGATGTAAATGTCATACACTACGCCGAAGTTCTAATTGGCCACCCTATAAAATTTGATCCTATGTGATATATTCAATCAATACATATGAAGTTGCGTTATGTTTTCATTCCACACATTATTCTATCGATTTACAGAAATAAAACACCTGCTCAGGTACAAAATCATCCATGCGGAACGGTTAGTTCGAAATTGGTTTTATGCACGTGGTGCGTGAGCAAGGTATGAAATATGTCCGTATTTTGTTGGAACACATCCTCTGTGGATCCCCTTTTATGAAAAATTTAAAACCGTGCGAGAATGAGCAACGGAAACGCGCTCAAGCCGTCAGATGTATGCATGCACTTCAATAAATTTCTGTTTGACCACGTGTTTTTAAATGTATTTTAGAAAAAGTGTTTGCAGAAGAATACAAATAATCCAAAACCCGATGATGTCTACTTACATTGATAGGAAAACATGTTTCCCAAGTAGTTTGCGCTAAATTAAACGTAATCTCCATCTGGAGAGTGTTCTTAGATAAGGGACGAAACACGCTGATTGTGTTCATGAAAAACCGTAGATATATTGTATTGCATGTTTTAAAATTGATATCAAGTGTGGTACCAATAAATGTTTGTGTCGATCTCTACCGGTTGCATTTGATGGTCTTCAATTTTTAGGTTGACTTTCTCTTTTGAGGCGGATGTTCCATCTGAGGAAGCCGGGTGTTTTGTTGGCCTTCTTTGCGTTAGCGTCCATATATACCCGAATATAGTTTGCCTGCGAGTGTGACAGCAAAGTTTTTGTCTGATCTTACCAGAACAAAGTCATGGCCATAGATGGATTAGTTTGCTTGAATTGGAGTTCACTTCCAGATAAGTCTGACCACCTCACACCTGTAAGAGTTAAATGTCACAGGATGCCAGTCCTTCTTCCACAGATCATCTGTGTCTTGAAGAGAGCGGATCTTCCATATAGATGTTTGTGTTGCCTTCTGTGGCAGGCAATGTACAAAAAGAAAGGCATAGCACCTTAACATGTGCCCTTTGTGGGAACTCCAGAAGTGACGGGGCTGAGAAAGAAGAGCGATCTTCAAGAAGGAACTGTATATTGTAGTTGATGAGAAACGTCTTCAAGCGCAGGGTGGCTTGTTCCGTCGATGACATATTGGCACAGCGTCAGGGGATAGCTTGTCAAAAGCAATCGAAAAGTCTGGTAGAATGGTATATACCTTTTCACTTCGTCAACCGGCTTTAAGATCCTTCAAAATGATGATGAGCTGGGTGTTACACGAGAGTTACTTCCGGAGTCCATGTTGGTTATCGGATACTTAACATTACGATTGCATGTCCTTCTAGATGCTGAATAACCTGGATATGGATGGTATGCTCATGGCTTTGCAGCATGCATGGGTGAGAGGGAGTGTTCTGTAGTTTCTATGAAGTAATTTGGCACTTCATCCTGATTCAATGAGACGTGGACACTAGGTTCAGAGAGCTTAAATACAGTTTAAATGCTGATTGTATATCCGTTTGGTCTCGTACAGGGTTTGCTTTTGTATATTTTAGGTGCGGTCCATTTATAGATGGACGCTTGGTCTTTCTAGTTACCCAGGGTAGGTAGAAACGAGAGGACTGCATCTTTGAAGGGCAACTTTTCAATTGCCTAGATGTACCATGTTTCTGAAGTTGTTCCCGGGAACTAATAGTTAATATAGTTAATATTTGTTTTAGATGTGTGCTTCAGGACGAAACGATTGGAAAACGTTTGAATTTGTGTTTTTATACCATCCTAGTTGACTTGTTTCCGCAGGTGTATGTTCGGTTTATATGTAGCTTTTCTTCCCTAGTTCTTGACTGAGAGGATTATGAAAATAATGTCATTGTCACATAGGCCTGGCATAGGTTTGCACTTGTAGATGAGCGATGATCTGTTTGCCTGGAAAATAAATCGGGCATTCTGTCATCGAGTTGGGAATTTGAAAATGTTGATTCACCAAGGTAGGAGCAAGACAGGGGACTCATCGAGTGTTCATAAGCCTTTTCTTTGATTTGTTTTACCCCACATAACCCAGTTCCAAAACGTCCGAGGTTTCACCGATACACTCATTCTTACCAAGCTTCACGAAGATAGGAGAAAAAGTGTGACCTATGGGGTGTTCACAAACTTTTACTTTTATTTGATGTAGTGACCTAGTTTTTTTACCACACATGACCCACTTTTAAACTCGATCTTTTTAATGAAGGCAAACATTCCGACAATGATTCATGAAGGTTGGACATGTATTACAAGTATGTTATAGTCAAATTGGATTTACGTTTCCATGCTTTATTTAACGAGCTTTTAAAATGTTTTAGCAAGTTTTCATTCATTGGATGAAGGAACATAGCTGGAAATAAGAAGAATATATGCAAACTCAGCCCCGGCCTGCGTGACAAAAGGGTATTCACGCATAAGATATGATATATATTAGTTTTGTTTGTTTGCAATATTACACTATGCAAATATCTAAATACAATGATTGGAAAGATGTACCAAGTCTCCCAATATATCGCAGCAGTCTTCTGAAATCTCGCGAAATCTCATTTGTTCTTAATACCTTATATCTCCTGTTTTAATATGCATAGGCAAAAACTAATAAGTTTAAGCAATATATTTATTATTCAGCTTTAAAATGAAACCTCGTTTATTGAAATCAGTCAAGGAATTAAACAGATGTTCGCAAAAGCCAGACTTCCTCTCATTTTAATGGAAAGTTGGTCAGAAAATACCCGAATTGCTTTAATTCAAATTATATTTTTCTGAATTATATAAGAGGCAGACAAAAACAAGTAACCTCATGCAAAAATACTACTGTAGTCATTAAAAATGGATGACATACAAAAAAGTTTTATGCAAAATAACAGAATCTGCTGCATGATATTTTGTTTTCTTTCTCAGTTTTCAATTGAGTGTCCAATCTTTGCACTATGAGATATGAAAGGTAAATTTAATAACAGCACTTAACTGATATGCATTTGTGCAAAGACCTAAATATACAGTATATTTAGATCTTTGGTTTGTGACAGGTGAGCTAAAAAATATTGTAATAGCACGTGCAAGGGGAGATCACTATGCGTGTACAACAGTTTGACACGAACTCTTCATTAGAAGGCGAGTTTAGTGCAAGGGCGAGCCTTCCAAGATGGTGGATAGGCTGTGAAATCATTTCCGGAGTCAATATCGTTATATTTTATTTAAAAAGTCAACTTATTAAAGACGCCGGAGTGAGCTAGACATTTGCTATTTTTGAGTTTGTTTCACCACCATGGTGAATTGATGCGGAAATATTGGTGCGCATGTTTGAAAATATTGAATAAACTTCTGAGCAAGTTGTTTTGTTGACTGACTGATTCACTCAGATGAACTCGATTGACACTTGAAATGTGGGATGATCATTGTTGTTTTGTAAAACATGTTGTAATGTTGTTTCCTGCTATGACCTCGTTATAATTCAAGTATTAAGTGTTTTTATTGAAATATCTACTTATTGTAGGTTGGACAAAATTGTAGAAATTCTCAAATGTGCAGCTACTGATCAGAAATTTCGACAATCTTTACACTCAAGACTGAGCCATGAGGGAATATAAAGTGGTTGTGTTGGGAAGCGGAGGTGTTGGTAAATCGGCTTTAACGGTTAAATTTGTGTCTGGTACATTTATGGAAAAGTATGATCCCACCATTGAGGATTTCTACCGTAAAGAAATTGAGGTGGATAACGCGCCATCTGTTTTGGAAATATTGGATACAGCAGGAACGGAGCAATTTGCTTCAATGAGAGATTTGTATATAAAAAATGGACAGGGATTTCTCATTGTATATAGCATCACCAGTCTTCAGACTTTCCAAGATATTAGGTCAATGAAAGAACAGATAATTCGTGTTAAGGGAGTCGAAAAAATTCCAATGATTCTCGTAGGGAATAAATGTGATTTGGAGCACCAACGTGAGGTTCCGTTTCAGGAAGGTGCGGCTCTAGCACAAATGTGGAGTTGTCCGTTCATGGAAACATCCGCCAAGAGTACGAACAATGTGAACGAAGTATTTATAGAAATTGTACGTGAAATGAACACGAGTCCTGTTAAGGAACATAAAGGATGTTGTACTTTGTTATAACATAAGAGGGCATTTATTCTGAATGTTTCCATGTGTATTTACAGGTATGTATTATGGAATTTTGAACTTATACCACTTTATACTTACAGACAGTGACAATTTCTGATTGGTAGGGGTGTATCATGATGCAACAAAATGTAATTATTGATCAAAGCCTTTAAAGTATCCTGATAGTACAAAACTATGATCAATTGTAGAACAGTTTCCATTTACATAAAATATTAAGTAAATCGCGCAAATGAATTCAGTTTCGCATATAAATTTCATTCTTGTACGAAAACTCCGGAGACAAAAATGCTGTTTAGTTGGAAAGTTGGTAATTCCGCATTAGTTGTTCTAAGTACTGCTATAAATAAAGCTATAATTGTGGCCATGACGGTATAAGTGGAGATTGCCAACTTTCCCTCTCTCTGCTGAGTGTCTGAGTCTCTGACTACATGTAACATGTAGCTGCTTTTGTTTGGGGGGGGACTTGCTTTTTGTCTTAGATGGTTGCCCTGTTCAGATTCTGAGCCCAGACAAACCTGGTAGGAGGGTTCGAAGCCCCTGTCATGCCTACTCTTGATTTGTGCATGGTTGACTTGTATTAACTTGATTAAGTACTTGCACATTGTTATTTTTATCCTAGGACTAGTAGGTAGACCAGATGAACAACAAGGTAAATAATACATGACATTGTGTAAGATAAAGCACTTTTGATTTTAAGTTAAAAGTTAAAATACTTTGATAGTTATTGAAATGTCTTGTGAGAGAAAAACACGGGCAGGTATAATATAAAATTGTTGAAGTATTGAATCTACAGACTTCTGGGACAGTAGGATGGATTTTACTAAAATGTATGTTTGAGTCACTTTGACATTACTGTTAAAAATAAACTGACCATTCTGACATGTTTGTTGGAGAAATAAGGGCCACCAGTGTTAGGCATTAAAAAGCCACTTACAAACATACAATATACATGTATAGTACGGGTAAGTTTGGCAGCTGTGGTCCCTGGTGTTTAGGATTATGTAAAGTCTGTGATTGAAGAGTTATTTTGGATTGCATTACTTCTTTAAGTTTGATTCTAATATGTTCTCACAGAGTCAGTAAGTCACTAACTGTTAATTTTTTAATAAATTATCAGACATAATGTGCCCTTTGAAAAGGGGATTACTATTATTAATTAATCAAATAATCAAGTTATCATTATGTGAACACCCTTGGTTGGTAGAAGGGTGGTGGTGTCAAGTAATTTGTCTGTACTCTTATTAAAACAGTTTTATTGGATCATCTTCAAACTTGGTGACAATGTTTATGGGTATAATATGTAGGCCAAGTTTGATATTAATGAGCCCAATCTGCCCATGCAGGCTTTCCTGCATTGTGGCCTTTGAATTACCAAAAAAATGTGAAATTAGCCTTGTCTGATCCAAACTGTTTTTTTGTCCCGTATTGATTAGGGATGGGCCGATGCATCGAAATATCGATGCATTGCGATCCTGAGTGTCCCGATAGTATGGATCGATAGTGACAGTCTCGATCCAATAACTATCACCGATAGTAAGCTCAACTATCGATAGTTACGATAGTTTCTTTTTTATAAATAAAGTTTATTATGCATTTGAAACAACTTGCGTTCTCGTTAAAAAACTAATTTTGAATAATCCCACGCATCAAAACTTACATTGAACACGATTTTCACAAATAGTAGATTAGAATGTTGTTCAACAAAATGATATCTTACACAGTGCAAATTTGCATTTACAAGTTAATTTCTGGATTTCAAATCTTGGCAATAACTATTGCAATAGTATCACAATAGTTTCCAGCAATACAATAGTATCGCAATGGTACTTTCAGCGATAGCAATACTATTGCAATAGTAAAAAATGGACTCAATAGTCACCCCTAGTATTGATAGATCGGGAGGCATATAGTGATTGACCTGTCCGTCCCTGGTTAACACAAATTGACATTTCTTCTTACATCCATATGCTACAAAGCTTTCACACTTGCATCAATGTTGTATTTAAACACTCTCAACACACCTTTATCACCTGACCTTATTTAGGCCTTCACATTGACTTAATTTAGAACTTGGACTTATTGAAGGGCCAAATTCTTGGGTAACCCAAATTGACTGTTTCGTCTAGCATTAATATGGCTTACTACAAAGCTTTCATACTTGCCTAGATGTTGTATTTGAACACTCTGCATGCGTATATCTCCTGACCCTTATTTTTCCCTTCACATTGACCTTATTTTAGACTTAGACTTATTAACGGCCAAATTCTTGGTTAACCCGAATTGACTGTTTCGTCTTACATTGAAGTCCATCAAGGTATTGCTTTCAAACTTGGCATACTTGTTTACCATCATAAGCCTCTTATACTGTCAAAGCCATATACAATGAAAATGTAACACTATCCAACATTTTAACAGAATTATGACCCCTGATTAATTTAGCTATTTTATGGACAAGGCTTCCATGGTGGCATAAGCGTTTATTGAATGCAGTCTTGCTATCTGATTGTTTTCCAACTTGATTATAATGCCCTCCCCCCCTAGACAGGTGTATTTTGTGACAGTTTGGTTCTTGACATCCTGTTTGAAAGGTATTTCTTACAATATAGTACTTACTTCTGTGTGCCTGTTTACTAAAAGTAAAACAGAAAATAACTGTTATGATGAGTAATAAATCAATTATAATATGATAAATATGATAAAATATCTGATAAATATTAGGTGATGATGATGTATGCAGTAATTGAAATCAGTAAACAATCAGTTGACTTTCATATTTCTCCTTCCTCGTTGAAGAGATACCGTAGGTGGAGGTTTCACACAGCTGTTGAGCTTGACAATCATGTTACTTTCCTGTATTTCCTGAGAATGATGCAGTAATTGATACCTAATGTTAAGTGTTTTACAAGTGCAGTTCAACATGATTTGAGTTACATATTCCTCACTGAGCTGATCAGGACTGGCATACTGCTTCATTGTTGTTGTGTCTGCAAGAATGCTTAACTGGTTTATATAGTGCATTTTTTGATGTGTCAAAATTTACAAACTATGATACAAGTAACATGAAGGGGTCGGGGGGGGAGGCTGCACACTATAGATTGGTAATCCTCAGTGTGAAGTTCTGTATTTATTGACGGGACCAATAAAACATCATTATACATGAGAATTATGAGATATAATAAAACTTCACATAAATTTAATAAAATGATTTATAGTCGGAAATACAATGCTCCCTGTTAACTTAGTGTTTATTCATGTTTAAGAGTTATCCTGTATCTCAACAAATCCTCTGTTATATATCATATGGCGATCGATTGTTACAAATGAAGATTATCACATAAAATTATCTGCAATAACATACTATTTATATCATAATGTGTTGTCATTATTTGGTCATATTTTGTTATACAATGTACCAGGAAGTAATTACATGTATAACTCTAACGCGATAAATTGCTGTACAAAAACAAACACAAAATTGCCTATATTTTTGTTATGGATTAAAATCAAGGACCGTAACATTTGCCTATGAAAGCATTCAAACATTTGGCACAACATATAAAGTTTGCATGCTCCTAAATATTCAGAAACGATAAATATAGCGGATTTTGTGTTTGTTTTTGTATTGCAATTTATCGCGTTGAAGTTATAGTGGTGTGGGCATTGTGTCCTTATTAAATTGTGTATTCTAGGCAAGCCGGAGATAACTGTAGCCTTGTAAACCCACATACATTCATGTTTTTCATAAGAGGCAATTCACAGAGCATACATTCCGACCAAATACGAAAGTAGTCCATGCTGTGCACGCGCAACAAGTGCACGAGCAACACATGCACAAAAGCCATTTCGCACCAAATGTTCCGCATGTATGATTTTGTACCTGAAGTTGAACACATGTTTTATTTCTGTTAAGTGATTAAGTGTGTGGAATGAAAACAAAACACAACTCTATATGTCTTGATTGAATATTTCACACAGTATCAAATTTCATAGGGTGGCCAATTGGAAATTCGTTGAAGTGTAAACACAGAAATGGATAAAATCAATGCTGCAAGGTTGACTAATCGCTTGTTATCAGTATAGATTGAAAGAGTAATTTTGCATGTGATACCAAAATTTATGCAAATTGGAAATGCATTTAATTGTTATGTTTTTGTTTGTAAACAAAGGCTTGTGTTATTGCCGGCGGCGCGGGCGGCAGACTATACCCAGTAATTCAAACTATTCGAAAACAGTTGTTTGAATAAACCAATGAATAAATTGTATCTTGTGAACCCTCTATACAGTCTCCCAACCATGCTTTGTCTCAACTTTCATTCAATCATATCAGTACCTTGACCTCTTGTCTGACAAGGCTGCTCTTTCACTGCATAAAACTATTAAACACTTGATTAAGGCCCCTAGACTGTTGACAATACCCCTGAATAATTGATTTGCATCAAATGTTTTTTTTAAAAATATGTGGGAGAAAGCCGAGGCTTAATTGACATTGAAAACACATGTATTGGGAAAATAAGGGACATGCTGGATCTGATTTAAATTACAGGAATAGATTGGGAGTGCATCCCATTGCATCTTATTATTTATTTATGTGGGACCTTGCCAGACTGATTTATATGATTTCTTTGTAATTTTATGAAATTTCCTCCAGAGTTACTAGATAGGATGGGTATTTTAATGACAGTCAAGTTAGCAGAGTCACACTGTACATTAACCGGACAACATACTGGAACTAAACACTACTTCAAAGCTTCGTAAAATTTCTTTTTTGTCGCTAGGAATCATGATAAAGTTTAGTTTGTGATTTGTTAATGGGAAACTCATCTTGTAGACCTGTGTTCTATCCTTGTTTTTGGGAAGACTGCATGATTATTAGTTAATTAATTGGCCATAAATAATCACAATTGGCCTTTTTCGACTGGGCAACTTTGTCAAACATACAAGGGTGGTCCGCAAAAGTCGCGAATATTGATGTCCATTTTATTCACAATTTGCATACATTGTCTTTTTAAGAGATATGTTTTCATTGTTATTGCTCAATTTGGTGTTGATATCTTAAAGTATTAAAAATCTGCATGGTTTTATTGCACCTGCAGTAGGTCCAGTTGGCGCACACTCTACGACGTCAACGACGTCGTTTCTTTTGTTTCAGCACCTTGGCTTCATTGGCTGGTGCAATTTTAGATAAATTCGACGCATTCTCGTAAATCAAACATGACAGTTAAAGTTCAGAGAGATACTGTGACACGTATATTAATTTTCCAGAAAGATTTTATGTGCAACAGTTTAACATATACCGTGTTTAGCCTCCAAATTTTACCGTCTGACGCCAGTCTTAGTGGATGACATTTTCGCTCTTAACTAGGGCCGAGTTTTCCTTTTAGCCTTGACAGTCTTCATTTTGTTGCCAAGTTCTCTTTAAAACATTTACACCAGGTGTAGACAAGAGCCCTACATACATTGCCTCGATTATTTGTATGTTTGACTTCTGTTTTTGATTATGCGGGTGTCAGACCATAGTCTGGCAGTAATTCTTTGCACCACACATTTCCCTGATGTCGCCTTTTTTTAATGATGCGAAAACTGGAGCGGTGCGAATAGATTCATAGTTTTGCTGTTAATGACATTATCGACCCTTACTTTCGCACAAAAACGTGCGAAACTGTAATGTCGACATCGGCATATTTTTAATGCACACATAAGAACACTTATTAAGTTATAAGCTCTTGAATGAAAGCCGATACGTTTTTACAAAATATAAAAGGGCATGCGCCGACTCTACCCAACTCGCATTAGTTAATCAAGTATAATTACCATAATTAAGAAGGAAATGAATTTTTAATACCACACATATGTAAAGAAATAACTAATGAATAATATGTGAAAGATTTTCTGGAAAATAATGCGTAGTGTTGAAATGGGAGACAAAGTTCGCGACTTTTGTGGACAACCCTCGTATTACACTTACAGTAACTAACAAAATGCCGGTATACTACATTTATTATATACCTAGCAATGTATTGTCACGAATACAGGCCAAATCGCACAGTTGAATACAACGCGACAGATTGCATTTTCCGTATCATACATGTCTGGTTTTCTGAATCCGTATCATGCATGTCTGACGTGTTATATGCCGAACATAATTATACGAACGTCAATGACGTCACGACGTAAACATTTACTTTTTATGAATGGGCGTCGCGTTATATGCCGAAAATATGCCGACTTTCATGACGTCAATGTATACATGTACATATTAAACGCATTTTCGCGCGTAAAAACGATTTTTACAATTTTGTAGGTATATAATAAAAGGAATATACTGCAGTTGTGTTGATCCGTTTAAGCCGTATTACCTCTCGTTGTTTACGTCATACCGCATCACGCTCGACCTAGCAGTCTAGTGAGATACGGAATTACACAAGCAACTCGAGGTAATACGGCCCAACGGATCAACACACTGCAGTGATATTCCGTATGTATAACTGAAGATTATGTCAATATAGTATACCATTGACTGAGGTATCAAGTGTTGTGAAACATCTGTTTCTTTCTGTAGATATGTAGTTCCACTCATAGTTAATGTGCATTGTTGTATAAAGTTACATACTTACCCTACATGTACAGTGTGCTAATCCTAATTAACTTCCCTTATGAAAAAACATTCATAATATATTTGTATTATATATGCGTAACTGTTTAACATGCTTTGTTTCTTATTAATGTCCTTGAGTTTTTTTTCTCAATACATTTCATAAGTTTATGTCTATTAAGTCATTGTGGGAAGGTATAATATGCTTGGGCTGGTTTATTTGATGTGGGAGAGACCAGAATTGGGTGTATTTATTGATGTTTTGTCTTAACAACATTAACTTTTATCTCACTCAACTACAGAATGGTGTTTCAGTTGGCATTTGTACTAGAATTAGTAATTTGGGAACCATCATTTTTGCAGATTTTTTTGTAAAAACACAGCTTATAAATGGTATTTTTTGCAGAATGTATGGCAGTATTTTATAGTGTATTAAACCTATATAGTCAACTCTCGTTATCTCGAATTTCACAGGTCCGTGGAAATTACTTCGACATAACGAAAATTTGAGATAGAATTTTCGGCATCAAAGTTGCAAGTTTTCTAGATTCTGTCATTTTACGCCGCCATAATGTTACGGTCGTAAGAACGACATATTCGTGAGAATTGCTTGTCCTCCTCGAGAAAATGCATTTTATTCATTTTAGTTTGTGTACGTTGTGTTGTTTGCATTAAAATATTATGACAATAGTACTCATCAGTAAGTGTAGTATAGTCACATGCTAATGTACGTGTACGATCGAGGAAGTAATGCAAAAACCCTTGATCAGATTTAATCCGGGTCATTCACTGAATTTCTCGTAGTTGTTTTGTAAATTCGTACTAATAGTTTTAACATCCTGCATTCTTTAATTATTATTTTTACAAACAATTGTTCGAGATGCCATGTTTATTGATGTTTGGACGTAACTCAAATCTTTATGACATGTTAGCGCAAATTGTTGCAAACAAATATTTGTTCAACAATAGAAGGCGCGAAAATTACAGGTAAATCGAATATTTCAGACTGGGGAGGTGTGAAAAACATTCGACGTTAGTCAAATACGGTCAGACTTCGATCCGACTTCGAGATGAACAATAGATTTAAAGTGGGAATTAGTTAATCGGGCCAAAAAAATAATTCGACATAACGAAAAATTCGAGCCGAAACTTCGAGATAGGTCTCGAGATTTTATATAGACAAAGAAGGAATAAAATCGGGACCTGAAAAAAACTTCGACATAACGGAAAATTCGATATAAGCGAGTTCGAGATAACGAGAGTTGACTGTATAACAAATCAATTTTACAAATTTATGGTGACTAAAATTTGTTAATAAAATTTTTATCCAAGATTATGATGTTTGAAAGTCTTGTCAACTAGCACGAATTTTGCGCTTTAGGTTGAACGATATTTTGAAATCAGGGGTCTGTTGTGTAAGCAAAGCGCTACCGGACCCCTTTACTAAAGTATTCAGTTACCTCCCATTCAATAAAATATAGAAGGCATAGTATTAGATCACCTCCTGTGAAACCACTACGTAGCGCTTGCCCTTGGTATCGGTCTTCATGTGTGGACATAGCTATGTATATATAGTCTGGCTTCTTATTAGATTACAATCATATTTTATTAATCAAACTCCAACTTTAGCTAGATTGAATTTTAAGTTTCTATGTTTGAGAGTGCAAAGGGGAATTAAATTTTCATGAATATAAAGAGTTGGCTTACATGTTGTCTCGGACTCCTATAAACATATGGTCTGTATAGACAGACTAAAGCAATGTATATTACATCAAGTTCAGTATAAATTATAAAATGAAGTGTATAGATAAAGCTCCATGCTTAATGTAACATTAATTGATAGAGTTAGATAAATCCATTAACGTACATGTTATAAGTGTTACATGTATATTGTTGTACTATCTAGATACAGATGAAATTGACCAAAGTACTCTTGTACAAATAGCTTCTGTGTGTTAGATCCGGAGACCTAGTAGCTATCATACATAGTATATATAGGTAAGACTGTTATTACACTATGTGTCATTATTTATGATATAAGTATGTATAAGTACTCTTGTCAGGTCAAATTTGTTGTGTCTGGAAACATTACTAGAAGTTGGATTTAAGCTATTTGTTTATTTCCAAGAAATCAGACTCTGTCAACACTTTTTTCATCAAAGAGCTTCTATTTCCTACAGAAAAGTTAATCTTAGTCTTTCTTGTGCAGAAATTCATTCTGTTTTGTCATTCGGACAATTGCTCCGAACGTTTCGTAACGCCGAGCCATGGAGAACAAAGGCGGATGCTGACCGCTGCCTGAAAATCAATATAAAATTCGAAATAATATCGATCTTACCCAACCAAAATGGTAATTAGTCGTCTCAAACTTGTCCTGGGTTCCTGATTAAAGGTAAGGTGGTGAATTTATTCCCGATTTTGCATTAAATTATTAATTAAAAGACTCTTTAAAATTCATGACTGTCGATTCCACGTTCTAGACTCGTTCTGATTCTACGCGCACCTAGCCACGTGATCTCTGTTGGATCCCTATCAGGAGTTAAGTGGGAGATAAAAAATACATGTTTGCAAAACTTTGAATTCTGTAAGCTTTGGAAAAAATGCTTTTGGAATGGGTCAGACTGAACGACCGACCGAACGACTGACCGACTGACTGACCGACCGACCGACACAAAAACTGACAAGGTAACGTGGCTGGCAAAAATCTAGAAAAAGTGAGTGTCTATGAATTATAGAACAAAAGGTCCATCCACAATAAGTACTGAAATAGAGTATTTGGAATGTTTTATAGGCTTATCTGTATTACAAGCAAATGGGATCCTGTCTATAAAATGCTTTGTCATAATTAATGACCTTATTAGTATACTAGATGTCTGGTAGTACAGTGACTATAGGATTAATCACCTGTGTTAGAATGTGGTATAAGCTGTATAAGGACATGGTATTATATTGGAAGAATGATTTTGTATTTATCAAGCGTTAACAGTTTAAAGCAACTGTCATGTGTAATTACTACAATACCAGTGTATAAATTACACTTCAAAATTACATATATCATATGCCTTCAATGTGATAAAGTCATTTATTGTGATCATAATCTTAGTTTATACTAATTTATTTAAGGTCAATTGCGAAACAAGTTTTTTCCAACTTATATTAATCACCCTCGACACCTCATTTCTGATGGTATCCATCGCCATGAGGGTATGAGAGTAGAGAATTCAGTTTCCCTTCTATGCTAAGCGTTGAGCTGGTACCATTTTTCTTTCGCCTTGGTATTACTCGGCTTGGGATTTCACCTGGGACTTCCTGCACTCGAAGAGGACGCTCTACCACAAGGCTACCGAGGAGGCGATCTTAATCTTGGTTTCAGAATAATTGACATATTATGAATTTTTTAATCAGATTGGTGAACGATAATCCGAAGTGATGTAATATGCATAATGTACGTACATTTACTACGTTTTGCCTGTGGTTTGTCCTTACTTACTGTTAGTGAACTTGGGGTTTATTCAGTCCCCTCAATCTTGATCCTTTGAGTGCTTTAAGATGTAGAGATGAGTACGTGAGAGCATTTAATGACTCAGATCATCATAAATTAACGACAATTGAGGCAATTTTATGTCACATACTTATCATACTGTTGTATGTATATACATATAGTCTGTTTTGATGTGCTTGGGAATGGTAATGTACTATAAGGGTTCCTACTATTCTTGAGTAATCTCGATCCATATATGCTACAATAGAAAGATTTTTTTTGCGGAAAATAAAAGTTATTTGATGAAAAAATACCAAGTATTGACTGAGTTATGGCCAGTTGAAATTTCTTATACTGAACTTAGACAATAGAACAATGTTTGAAACCAAGTTTTTGTGTAGGAATGGCACCAAAACAGACTTGAATCTTATTTTCAGGATTGGGTATTATATCTCAGTAGAACCCCTGACTTACCGTATGCATTTTGATGTAAACTTGACAGGTCAGCCAATTATGTTTTATTTTGGTGTCACATATTCTTAATTGACACTTTGGATTCTGGTTGAAGGGTAAACTTTTAGTGTTTCAATATTAATTTTCTATGAAGGATTTTATTCAGTACAAACGGATCTAAATATGGAAACAATGTGGTTGAAGGCCTCTTGTTTGGCAAAAATGGTCAGCAACATACACGATTTTCAGGATTTTTAATTTGACCCTGTGGACATCTCTGAGTTTGGGGCATACATGTACACTCACCGCATATAAACCAAATCACTGAACTCATTATTGCAATCCTGTATAATTCAACATGTACTCATTATAGCGATAACCGGAAGTGGACTCGTTTATACACTGTGACACTAAGATGTACCGTTATGATATTAGATATTTTGATATAATTTTAAATCATGAGGCTTGTTTCTTTAAAGTGTGATCTAAGGATTAAATGTCCTGTTGGATCAATCTAAAACCTGTAGCTACTATTCTACGTTAAAAGTTTGAAAATTTAAAAGTAGAATGATAAATAAACTAGGAGTTTAACGTTAAGACGGTCTGACATTTATTATGATTATGCTTTGTTGTTAAAATATTGTCTGATGTGTTTAAGGACAAAATAAAGTACAAGTTTTAATAGTATTTCACTGCTGATATATTGCTAGCTTAGAATGAGAAGTTTGTAAGTACTACTTAGGACCTTATAAGACTCAGCCATATTTGAAATCTGCATCATAAGGCTCTTCTTATGAGCCTATTTCAATGAAAATCTGAACAGGTCATGTTGACCAAACTGAAGTTGAAAAAGCTTGTTTTTCCATAATAGGTAAAGAGTAGTTTTCAGACAATTTTTTCTTGTTTTCTCAAATATCGATTTTTTACTTACAACCTTCTCATTCTAAGCAAGCGATATAAATACTCACATGACCTTTTTAGTTGTTCGAAGAACACTAATTTTAACACACGTTTCAAGAATCACCCCTAGTTAAAATAGTTGATGAAACTACTTTTCTTCCTACGCCGCCAATAGATGGGCCACCTTAGCTAAAGTGAACCGGTCAGTTGCGTAACTCCAAACAGTGTAAACCGGTCTCAAAATATAGTTCATCAATTTCAGCATATATACTAGATAATATAGTCAATTGACAGCCAAAATGAACTATCAGCTTTTTGAATAAAAAGATTGATAGCTACTTCTGGCTGTCAATAGACGAAAGTCTAATAAATTGGTTAGTTCTTGCGAATAACATCGGTTTTTGTCCCAATGCAATAGTTTATTTACTGAAGAAGGCAGAAATATCCGAAGTTTCAAGCTTACGCAATCTGACAACTGAGACCATGTTTCTGTACATCGAAAACAGCGGGGGGTCTGTTGCATTAGATTACATAACATAACGTTTATTAACACATTGCTGGATTAATGAAGCACGGTATTGATACCAGATAAATATTTTTCACATTTATTTGACTTTGTTCAATCGTTCAGCACATAACAGTGTAACATAAATAAATAGAGGATATTTAGATGTTTTAAGTGAATCTTGATATTACCTGTCACTATTAACTTGTCACCCATGAATATCCATGTTTATCCGTTGTCCAATCAGAGTTGTTATTTTAACTCATCAAAACATTCTTACTGTACAAAAACAAAAACACACGGAGATTAATTAGCGACAGGTCAATAGTGTTGACTAATATATATCTCATCATGACATTTGAAGTGTTACATTCAAAAGTTTATATTTTCACGAGTGCATAGTTTTTATCATTTTTGGAAATTTATATTTCGTCGTTTTTGTCAGAGGCTATATGATTATCTATAGTCTCTGTTTTCGTTAGATGCACTAGTACCCATAATAGCCTTTCATTACTTTAGAAGATCCGATAACGGTTCATATGTAGGAACCTACTGTTTGTCATCAACTTTTCCGTTTAATTATTATGTATATATATTTTAGTCAAAAATGCAGTCACGCCTCAGTTTTCGTACAATACAGATTTGAACATTTCCTGTTACATTGTACTATTCGACCAGGGATACCTGACAGTGACGTCACATCGTGTTTACAATCCAATGTTTACTTTATTAATTGTTCTACAAAAATGTAGATTATCATTGTATTTCTTTACCTATAATCTCAATATGATATCGTAGTCGAGAGGATAACGGACAGTATTAGTAGTTGAAAGGTATCGAGTTCGAACCCCGTCAGCGTAACTTTTTCCCGCTCGTAACTATTTTGCAATTGAATACAAATTATGTGTGAAAAATGAATTATATCTTTGCCATTTCACTAAACTTAAGATGGCTAATTTGAAGGGCTAAGAACGCGTTTAAGATGATTGTAGTGAGTCTTTTTTAAGAATAATGAGAATGCAACGTCTGTTCTTAACCTGTTTTAGAGATAATGTGATTTTTAAGAGCTTTTATTAATCATAAGGCAAAAGAATATTTTCAAATTCGTTATTGAATTAAATCATAAAATATGTGTCCCGTATATTGTACAAAAAAGACATTCACATAGTTTGTCTGCCAAAAGCTTTGAACTTGGACCGCCTGCTGTGTGAGAAGCAGTCAATACATCCACAGAACCATGTTTTGTTTGGACTATTAGAATGGATAAGGACATACTTCTATTTAATAAAATCATTAATCCGTTGGGGATATACCCTGATTATATATAGATTGTTGACAAAATGACGTAACTGTCAAAAATTGTTGGTCGGATAGTAACTATGGAATGACCAGTCTAAACAAATTATGTGTCTATAAATTGAGGCATTCAAGCATATACTATTAAATAGTATTCGCTAGTAATCAATGAAGTCAATAAGAAACATTAAGATTGAAAAAAATACAGCTACATCCATCGTTAATTTATACTTCCTCTGCATGCAACCATTCAAACAACTGCAGGGCTTTCAGCGCTTTGATTATACCCTGGTCTGTACAAGACTAGTTTTGCATGATGCTGGTATCATTTTATATTCAAAATTAATACAATAACATGGACAATTTTTGCAGTTCAAGATTATTAAAGAAATTGGTTCTTCCAAGAGACATGACTGACACCAGATGGCCGCACTGGTTTAAGTAAAACTTATAATTTCATCTATAATATATTAAACCTGGTTATTATTGTAAAATAATGTTCAATAATTGTGATTATATACATTGTATATAGCCAATCAAATATTAGTCAGGGGCGTGTCTGGGCCCATTTTGAGTATACGCACGATGGCTAGGGGGGTCCGGGGGGCATGCTCCCCCGGGAAAAAAATTTCCTCTTGGAGCGTCGTACGTGCGTTTTGTGGTGTATTTAGAAATAAAGAATTGTCTTAAATTATAGGTCAAAATGAGACAAACACATGTACCGATAAATTAAAAAAACATCATAAAGTGAACAACGTAATTTATTCATTACTCTCTGCGAATGAAGTACAACATGTCCATATAATAGACAAATTTTTTCAACACAACCGGCGTCAACTACAAGCATGACTGTAACTATGCTTTTTCAAAAGGGTGCGGCATTGGGTCTTGAGTATATTATGTTTAGATGAGGAGTAAAAGGCTACTCCTCCTGCTAACGGACGCTGTGACTCGGTGCTCAAAAGGTCTTCAAGAGTGTTGTTAGAATGAAATATCGGAGTGACAGCAGACAAACTCATTATATAAATAGTGTGCGAGCTAGAAATAATTCGTTATTACTACATGTAGTATACGGTGAGCAGCCTACCACACAAACTCGTTCTCTACTTAATATACTAATACACACACATTTATACATTTATTATCAACCATATTGTTTGAGTTGCATGACATACAAATTCGACCTTAACTAAATTGGATTGTAGTTATTGTGCGAGCAAACAGCCTACCACACAACAATTTTATTGCGCGGCCGAAGCCTCGCTCGAAAAATGCATTGTTTGCAAGCCAAATAAATTCGTTCTCTGCCTGAAATTATATACATGTATTAATAAAGGTATTGTGCGAGCGAAGCGAGCCTGAGAAAATTCATTATATATCTGAGCTACATACCACACAAACTCTTTCATCACTTAGCCTTCATACCATTCACTGATAATGTCAGTGTGCGAGTGAATAGAGTAAAAACTTCCAATTGCTTTATCTGAGCTGCATACTACACCTAGTTCTCTGCTTGAAACTGTTTAATAATAAACTTATTATGCGAGCGAACTGAGGCAGACAATTGCATTGTTTGTCTGAGCTGCATACTATGCATACTCGTTCATCAATTGATTCCATTAACAGATCGAAATATTGTACGAGCATAGCAAGCCAGAAAAATACATGCATTGTTGTTCTGAACAACATGACAGCTAAAAGAAAAGGCATTCTTTATTTTAGAAACATACCAGACACATTTGTCCTCACATTGGTAAATGATTAAGTTGAGCGAGCGGAGCGAGCAAGAAAAAAATGGAGAGTTAATTTGATCAGCATTTCACACAAACTCGTTCTCTACTTGATAATACATGGATTGTATTCAATAACGAACTAATTAAAATGCGAGCTTGATAAAAATGCATAACTCTGTAGGCTAATGCATAGAGGATGACAATTTTATATGCCTCACCCGGGTCAGGCAGCGATTTTTATTGCAGTTTTGGAGTTTTTAAATTTTCGACTTTTTCAATTAACTGTACGCACGTGCGTAAGTGCGTAGGCCCAGACACGCGCCTGTTAGTCATATGAAAATGCCCAGTGCATAACATGTAATTACACGTTAAATATTTTCACTATAATGGCCTTCAACACTCTGGTCTGCAAATTATGTTCAAGTAGCATATTTGGATAGAAAAAAGACTTTGTACCTTCAGTGCAGATCTATGACAAAATTGTCATGCTGTGGTGTACATGTTTTTTGTTACATACATGTTGTGCTGCCTGAAAGCTGAAATCATTTTTCTGTTTTATCTGGAAGCCTAGGTTTATCTTGACCACATGTTTATAATGAAGCGAACCATAAACCAGGGAATATACGAAGATTAATGATGACGACTTCACATGAAATGTCCTAACCACCGTGTTATTTTACTAATTTAATTAATTAAATTGTTACGAGATTGTGCTTAATGTGAGCTATATAATAAATCCAACTGTGGGACAAATCCATTAATGCTACTGACACGATGTTTTGTCGATGTTTTGTCGATGTTTTGTCGTGATTTTGTTTCATACTTTATTTATTCTGTAACAATTATTTTGATTATCTCTACTAGTCTGTGCTCTGTAGAGGTGTGACTGATTTTATTCCTGAAGGGGGTTTGTTTGATGCTTAAGTTGACTCTTTGACCCTGTAATACCCAAAATTTTGTATTTTTCATGGCTTTAAAAAAGTAAAAATGTCAAAATATCTTGAACAAACTCATCGAAATCGATGCAAGTTTGTGCCTTAAATTTCCAACTAAACATTCTTAAATCTACAGTATTTTCATATGTTAAGGGGGTTGAGTGTTGCATAATATAATGGCTCAGCATCTGCAACAAAGTCCCACTCAACCTGGAGGTCCATAGTGTTCCATAGTTCAGACAGTGCAAAAGTATGTCCTCATATTTCCCCTTGATAGCGATTTCAGAGTGATTAAAAAGATGTTATCACATTATTTACAAGAGGTTTAATGAGGATATATTTGGATTTCTTTAATTAGTTTCCTAATTGCCTAGGGTAATTGTTGTCTGTAATGATCACACATACATACATGTACTGTATATTGATTGCTTAATACCATGCAAGTTAGATAAGGTAGACGTTTAAGGAAGACAATCTACATTTTTTGTTGTTGTTTTATGTCCCAGGAGATTACCCTGAGTCACATGATCATGACACCAGGCCCCTGGGCAAACTACTCACAGTACCGGTAACCCCCATATTCTGAGCATCAAACAAGGAAACATACCAGTACCATTTGGAACGACTTGAGTTTGTCACGATTTGGGATCAAACTCCTTCCATTCTCAAAGTGAAGTCCAGGCCCCAATCTCCCGAAGCATCTCAAGTAGAAATCTCATCTCAAATTGAGATTTTGCTCAAGTCAATGTCGGAATTTGAGATGAATTTAAAGTTTGAGCTCATTGAAAATTTCTGTAATAGACTAAGAATAATGTTTTCTATTTTCTGATGCGAATTTTGTGTCCAGTCTCCCATGGAAATTATGTAAAGGATACATGGCAATATTTGAAATGAGATTTAGCTCATATTGAGATATTTCGGGAGATTGGGCCAGGGCACTGTCACCACTCAACCATCGAAAACGGTTATACCACATTTACAAAACGAACCTTCTTGACCCTAGACAATATGAAATCAACTGAGACCCTTCAAATTCAGACATTCCTGTTCCATATAACCCAAAAATACCTTAAAATTCTTACTTTTCTATTAGCACCAAAACTTATAGAACCCAAAATATTTAAAGCATTGAGTTTACTCTAATACCCATGGAAACATTTATGAGGATTGACGAATGATGTTCCCTAGAAGTAAGGACTTGTTTCACAATCAATATAACATAATTACAAAATGTTATGTTTAAACTAAATAATCTATCAGTAATGACACTGAAACCTGAACAGCTGATGTATAGAGTCTGAATGGCAGCAAGTGGCCTTGGTGTTGTAAATGGCTATTAATCACATACATATAGCTCCAATGTACAATTGCTTAAAGACAATGATTGTCTACTTTGTCTTAGACCTTGGGAACTTCTTACACGTAGCCTACATGTATGCATACTAAAAATAATAACTGGAATTGAGAATCGTTGAATCTGGTACTGTATAATTGGAGATACTGACTTCTACAGACTCCCAATATCTTTCTGGGAAATATGTATACAACAAAACCACCAACTTGATTTGACCCACCTGTTTATTTTTATTTGCATTCACAAACATCTATGAACATTGTGTTGAGAATTTTCTAGCATATTTTGAGGTCATGTCAGAATTGTTTACCAAATATAAGGAAGAGCTGTATGTTAAAAAACATGTTTTGTATTGTTCTATGACTTCCCGACGCTCAGCCAGTCAGAGGTCAAATGGGATACATAGAGAAGTTACACTGACCAAATGACCTTTGGTCTCTTATTAACTTGTACATGTACTCTAAACTTGTACCACTGGCATTTAACTGAACATTTTTTACTGACCATAAATTGACATAAACACTGACCTTGACTTTTGACCTACTGATTCCAAAATTGATAAGATATCACCATCGTCTTCTGACCTTACATTGACATTTAAATTGACCTTGACCTCTGACCTACTGACTCCAAAAATGATATATGCTTAGGCATTTATATAGATATTAAGTCTTTATGAATGAATTAGAGGAAGATTATATTTAGTTGGTAATACATGTTTTAAATGACTGAAGTATGTAACTGATGAATGAAACACTTAATACAATTAACAGAATCATGATAACAATGAGGAACATTAACCAACATTAATGCTCAGATTTAATATCCACTTGACCGCCTATTGTATAAATACCAAGAAGCTGGATGTCTATGCTTATAATTGTAAGGATGAGTCTGTAGTCACTTATAACATTGTCTTTTTTATGTGGTTTTTTTTGCATTCAACTGAAACACTCTGCCTAATTGGCCTATGATCGCCGGCTTTGAGGGATGAGACAGAAAGTGTGTGTGATACCAGGAATCCTGGCGTGCTACACTAATATGTAGTCATTGGTTCTTTAACGTGCCTGATGTGTTATATTATAGCACTGTAACCTTGGTTAGGTGACTGACAAACAAGCCTGTTTGCACAGCTATATATACACTATCATGACTATTCTGGCACACCATTTTCTTCATGAGATTGTCCTGAACAATACCCTATAAAATTAAAACTTTTACAGCAGTATAACTACTTTAGTTTTGATTTTTTACAATGTAGAAACTTGATATTTAAGTATAAATCTATAGTATTGTCTGTGTTTTGATATTTAATACAAAAGTCATTGTAAATGTTTCTGTCTAAATATTCCTTCCTACTTTTAAACTATCAATATAATTCAGATAATTATCATGACTTAGTGATCAGATCATAGGATTAAGTCATGTGATTGAGTCATGTGATCGAGTCATGTGATTGAGTCATGTGATCAAGTCATGTAATTGAGTCATGTGATCAAGAAAAACTTGTTTTTTTTAGTACTGCATTCCAAATCCTCTGATTTTGGAAAATAAGATATTTGGAACAGAGCTGAGGGATAGATTTGCTTAAGGTTGCTATTCACTGGTGCAGATTCCCCTACAAATTGACTTCAATTACATTAAAGACTTAGACAATAATTAACGTTTGAATTTGCTGTGGTGGGTAAATGTAGTACCTTGGTAAAATTTGTGTTTTAGTGAAATTCCTATTTCATCTACCAGGACAGATGGATTTGATAACAAAGTTTCTTCTCCAGGCTTATAGCTTGTATGAAAAATATCAATGCAAATTTTGATTGATGATTTTACTTCAGTGTATGCACGGAATGAAGGCTTTCATAAAATAGTTTGTTTGTGTTCAATGCGTTGGACAAATTTCTTTCGTCATTATATCCTAATTCAGACTATGAACAGAACATACAATATTCAGATGTTACAATATTTATAGCTAAATTCCCTACTAGTATATGTATAACAATTTGTACATATTAACTAGATCCAGTAAATTCACTAAGCAAAGTTATACCACATACCCCATATTGAATATATGGGGTCACTTGTATATTAATTGCTTTGCACAAAAGTCATGGTCTGCATGTCAGTAGACCAAACACTTTTTATGCCCCCCTATCGATAGATGGGGAGGCATATAGTGATTCACCTGTCCGTCCGTTTGTCCGTTCGTCCGTTCGTCCGTCCGTCCTGGTTAACCCAGATTGACCGTTTCTTCTAGCATTAATATGGCTTGCTACAAAGCTTTCATACTTGCATGGATGTTGTGTATGAACACTCTCCACAGGCCAGTATCACCTAACCCCATTTTGACCTTCACCTTGACCTAATTTTGGACTTAGACTTATTTATGGACAAGGCTTCCACAGGGGGCATAAGCGTTTATTGAACACAGTCTTGTTTGTCAATAATTCTCACAAACGGTTGGGCATAGGATCTTCAAATTTCATAGGGAGGTTGGCCATTCTCACTTACTGTCCCCTATTGAGGTCAGTTGATAAAAGGTCAAGGTTGCTATGACCTTTAACATACATGACTTTTTGGCTGCCATGGGGGCATACATGATTTACTACTGGGAGACTGACAGACTTTGTGCTAAATGTCTGAATGCTATAGATGTCAACAAGATTGTCCATGTAATGTCCTCCTTATTACCACTGGTTAGATTTCAATGAAACTTATTTCACATGAATATTTGGTATCAAGCCTAGCTGTGCATATATTCAGGAATATAACAGAGTTTATATGGCCCTTTGCGAGAGACATATGTTTTTGTATCAAAACCCTTACTAAGTTTGTTTTGCTCTCCTCTGCAGATGATAAACTTCTTGTAAAAAATCACTTTCCATCACAAGTTTGGGATGCGTTTTAAAAAATGGACTCTGAACACAAAGAATGTTTAAGCATGGCCTTAGTTAGTGCATGTTGATATATTCAGTGGTGTTTTACCAGTCATTTATATGTACCCGATTGATAGATCGTAACTCATCCATGAAATGGAATAAGATTAAATTATAAGCTGACTGGTTTTGACCCACAATTTAACAAGGTTTATTTATAATGTACTGGCAATTAATGAAAGCTGCAGTTAGTCTAGTATTGAAATAGCAGCTTTGGAATTAATGAGTCAAACTTTCAGACCATAATACAGGGGGCAAGAACATTGAGGGGAAACTAGTAGTGTATTGTTTGGCATCGTAATACACCTGCACCAATCATAGCTTATTAGGATAGGACCTTACCACACTTCTTCTAACTCAAATCAATAATACCATATTATAGTCTTATTGAAATTTATGAACCCCTCACTTGGGGCCAAATATGTATGGTCATTTTGATATATTGTGCTTTTACCAGTTTTTATCCAAAATATGTAAGAATTGACCCTTCAATTCAGTCTCATTAGTGTCCAAGTCACGTGTGTGGAAATTTTAGGGGTGATATGAAACCCCTTATAACATGTTTATTGTAATTTCATGTATACAGATAATGTTTATGCCATTTCCATATTAATAATTATTCTGTGTTTTTATATATTTCAGAATGGACCATTTCCAGCGTGTTGTATGAGTTTATACCTGTGACCTGTTGGCGTACGAGTAAAAGCATGAGATGTACCAGCATGTTGTACAAGTTTATGTCTGTAACCTGTTTGAGTTAAAGACAAATTGTACACGAGACATTGCCAGCTGATTGTAGTCCATGTCGCATGGCTTGGTCAAATATGGTCATGTATAACCGAAAAATACTGACTCCTCCACCTGCAATGCATAAAAATCTCTACCGGAACGACAACAACAACTGTGCCAATGCAATATATATATATATATATTATATAAGTGAATATATTTAAACAGATCAAGCCTTCAACTTGGAGCCCTCCGAATGGAATCAAAATAAGAGTAATGTGTTGCTTTTGTATAATGCTGTGAATATTCCAGATGTCATGAAACGTGCTTTGAAGTCAATATTCCTATTATAGTCACAATTTTATAATAGAATAATATATGATCGGTTGGAGACAAAGTGGACATTCTGAAGAACTGTGTTGAATGAATTCATGAAGGATATTTTAACCCAGGAGTATATTTGCTTGCCTTTGATCATATTGTGTGTGAATGTCGGCATAAATGATGACAGTCTACATGTATAAAATAAACCAGTCTGCATGAATTTGTATAAATTAAACCAGTCTGCATGAATTTGTGTAAATTGAACCAGTCTACATGAATTTGTGTAAATTGAACAGTACTTGAATTGTGTACATTTAACCAGTCTACATTATTTTGTGTAAATTGAACCAGTCTACAGGAATTTGTGTAAATTGAACCAGTCTACTAAATTTGTGTAAATTTAACCAGTCTACATTATTTTGTGTAAATTGAACCAGTCCAAATGAATTTGTGTAAGTTATACCAGTCTACATGAATTTGTGTAAATTGAACCAGTCGGATTTGTCCACATGAATTTGTGTAAATTGAACCAGTCGGATTTGTCCACATGAATTTGTGTAATTTGAACCAGTCTAAATGAAATTGTATCAATTAAACCAGTCTACACGAATGTTTGTAAATTAAACTAGTCTAATTGCATTTCATGATATTTTATTGGATCTGTTTCAGTCTTTTATAAAAGAAATATTTGAGCATGGATAGATTTTGGGCACCTAGTCAAAAAGGACCATCTAGGGATACTAGTTCCAATTTACCATCAGAATCAGATCATGAAGTTCTGTGATTTTCATTCTTATTTAACTCACTGGACCTAGGTTCGATTTTATGGTCTTGAAAAAAAATTACTCTAAACATTCATGGTTTGGAGTATTTTTTTCCAGACCATAAAATCAAATCGAGTGCCTGTGATTTAACTATAAGTACAAGTATTCATATATTTGTTATCTTTTAACAAAGGGAAGCAACTGTGTGATTGTTTTAACAATGTTTCATTTATTGTGTACAATCCATGATCTAATGACTTCAGGGGATTTGAATTTTGATGATATTTTATCCCGCTACCATAGTTTTATTAGCTAAATAGTAGTAACTAATTTCCTAAACCAGTTTAGCTGTTAAAGTACCTAATGAAGAATTCCACAATATCGACAAAACATGAACAAAATTCTTTCAAACCCTTAAAATTCTGGGACTTGGGTATGTTGGTATTGCATGCTTTTACTTGTTTAATTCTTCTAGTGAATCTTTTTAATTTGTTTGCTTGCTTTGGGTGACTGATTATCAAATTTGTTTATCAATTCATTAATACAAAGCAATAGTTGATTTTAATTTATTTGTATTCAACATTGTGTGTACATTGTGTAAAGCTCAAAATTATGCTCATTTATAAAACTTCAGAAATTAAATAATTTTATTTGCCATGATTAGATTAGGTTCCATTCACAGGATATCATTGTATTCATTCATTGTTTGTATATCTATCTCAGTTTATGGTATCAAACTTCCAATGGACCAGAGTTATTGGGCTAATAATAATTAAATTAAAATTTATAATAATAATAAAAAAATAAAATAATAATAAATTAAAATAATAAATTAAAATAAATTAAATTAAAAATAAATTTCGAGGGTTGCCTGCAAGACTGTAGTAAGTCCTTCTTTAATAATAAGCAGTTACGACAGTCTTGCGAGCAACCCTCTTATTGTCGCCCTGGGTCTGTATTGCGGCCCTAGGTCTGTATTGTTACCCTGGGCCTGTATTGCCACCCTGGGTCCGTAGTGTCACCCTGGGCCGGTATTGCCGTCCTAGGTCTCCTACATACTACACTATTAAAATAAGCATCTCCAGTTGCAAACACCATCAAGTGTCAAACATTTTATAATGTTTCCGAGTGACAAAAATGCAGACACTTAAAGTGTCTAGTTTTTGTGTCTGACTCGATCTAAGTGACTTTGTTTTTGAAAAAAAAGATTATTTTTAGTTCATATTTTTTCATCTTTTCTGTAATGCGGCATATTCTATGTTTTCCATTTCATTTAATTGTATAATATTCAAAACAGTTGTTTTGGCAGGTTGGTAAAATCACTTATCAAAGTTATTATTCTTTTGTCTATCCTATATACATTTGTATATATACTTAATGCTGAGCATTACATTGTAATACACATACATGTATATTATTTATTATGCACCTTTTAAGGAGGTACCTTTCGAGGAGGTAACAGTAAAGTCTTTGCTTTAAATTGCTCTGCACATGTAGGTCGGTCTGTCTGTCACAACTGGTGAACAAAATGGTTCCTGACTAATATTAAATAACTAAAGATTGGTTACAGGTTCCTCATACTTGGTGCCCTGGTTTGTGACCTTTAACGTGAATAATAAACAAATAATGGTTTCTGATGAATAACTTGAAATTGGTTGGGCCTAAGATTTTCAAACTTATTTTGGAGGTTTGACACCATCAATAGACACTTTGACCTTAAATATAATTAACTATTTGAAGCAGGGGTCCTACGGTTTGTGACCTTTAACATGAATAATACACCAATAATGGTTTTTGATTAATAACTCTAAAGTGGTTGACAAACCCTTTTGAGGTCAAAGGTCACTTTTATGGTCACTTTAAATTTTATAACATTACAGCTATGTTAGAACTGAATTTGAGTGTAGGGGAGTGTGCTAATGTCACCCCAAACCGAGTGGCAACTCATTTTCAGGTTTGGGCTTATGCCTCAGTAGAACCCCTGTATTAGGCTGCCATGTAGGGCATGTAAGTTTACAAACATCTCTTGTTTTGTTATGACCTTGTAAACTATATATGTTTTCAAACCTTAATGCGTCTACAGCTTTATATATATCAGTCTATGATCTGAATAAATTATAACTTACTTCATTTCCTACTTTAGTTATACTGAGCTGAGTTTTATGTTAGTGTTGATAGTTGGATTGAGTATTGAATTTGTGCACAGACCTAGACACTAATTATTTTGGCCACTGGACCGACAGGGCAAAAACGCCCAAATTGTAAATAGGACAGTTACTGGTCCTCAAGAATTTTCACTGGTCCTTCTGGATTTTCGCTGGTCTCGGACCAGGGGACCAGTGTTAGTGTCGAGCCCTGTGTGCAGTGTACATGTAACCAGTTAAGCAACCAACATTATGTCAAGAGTTACAATAATTACAAAGAAAACATGGGTTATTATTTGTTTCTTGGGAAATATGTGCAGCTCAATCTTCTTAATTATCTCTAGATAAAGTGACATTTTTTTCCGGATTTCATGTTTTTTTCAGAATTTCTAACTTGTACCCATGAAGCCGTCAAAGGATGCAGATAATGTGTCCCATTTAATACAGGTAGCTGTTAAGTGCACTTGTATTGATTTCAACAATACAAAAATAGGAAATATTTATCCAGTATAAAAGGAACTGTTAATTAGGATTTAATATTATTGGCTGTTTTAAACAGATGGTTGTTTCATTTAGGTGTCCACTTACAATAATTTGCTGGTAAAAAATAAGTAATCCTTTAATGTAGTCTAAAAACATGTTCCTAAAAAGATATGTCTTCACCAAGTTGACATCTATTCCATTGTGTATTGTTGTAATCATATTGTTAGTAAATTAGCTAATATAAAGATGTTTGACCATATTCTAGCCAATAGCCATGGGTGAATGGTATTATGAATCTCTTATAAATCTTGATCCTTTTTCTTTTGTGAAAATTTAGCCTAATTAGACAGGCTGGGCCTTATGTTAATTTATACGAATACTAATTCGTTAATTTATACATACATGTACAAATGTAATATTGTTTGTAATTTGGGCTTTAGTGATTTGTTACTTTATTTCTTTTATACTTAATGAACTTATACTTATATTACATAAATGGCAAGTTAACCATGTGCAAGTCTTGATACAGTATTATTTCCCCTGTCAGCTCCCAGATATTGTAAAAAGTAGTAGAGATTTGTTTCTAACTCAATGTGATGGGAATATTACGATTGCATAATTGAAGTAGACTGTAAGTCTGTATACCTTTATGTCATACTGCCCACCATATCACCCACTAGCGCTCGGGTGATGACGGTTTGTCAAGGGTGCCCTTGCCTTGACAGAGACTACTTGGATTTTAACCATTTCCCACACCGAGACGCCACATTTAATCCGATCGGTAGTTAAGATGTGTTATGATGGTTTTTCGAAATATGGTCTGACGACCCGACTTATGGCCAAGAGTGACTTATGAGTAACTGTGACTTATGAGTGAGTGTGTATGGTATATGTTCACAGACTTACTTACATCCACTTATATACAGTAATGTTTATTCACTGTTGTACATGTGACTGGAATGAGATTTGTACCGACATGCAATGTCTTGTTTCATCTTGTTACAATGAGAGAATAATCTATTCATGATGTTTCTGTGCTATCGAAACTTCCCATGATGCATACTTTCTGTCTGATACTTTCCTTATTTCTTCATTTACATGGTTTCCATATATTGTCCTGTATTGAACACTACACATTTATTATTTTTAGCATAATTATTTCCTTCCCTGTCAGCATGTATAATTATGTACTTATAACAATAGTTATATACTGAATACCGGTACATGTACTATTCGATTATGTATGGTTATCATTCAGTGGCCTTGCAGTCGGGTAGTGGGTCTAACATATTACTACTTCCATGAAAGGCAGTAATTGAGATCAGTTTGAATTCAAATGTTTGTTCCATAGTATTGAACCAATCCATCAGACCAACACAGATCATTCGAGGCTGAAACAGTGCATTCAACCAATCACAAATGCTGACACAGAGCATTCAGCCAATCAACAAAGCTGACACACTGCATTCAGCCAATCAAAAAAGCTGACACACTGCATTCAGCCAATCAAAAAATCTGACACACTGCATTCAGCCTATCAAACAAGCTGACTCACTGCATTCAGCCTATCAAACAAGCTGACTCACTGCATTCAGCCAATCAAAAAAGCTGACACACTGCATTCAGCCTATCAAACAAGCTGACACACTGCATTCAGCCAATCAAAAATGCACTCACAGTGGATACAGCCAATAAAAATAAACTTGACACAAAGAGGACTGCAATCGAACATATTTAAGCTAACATAGGTCTTACATCCAACATAGGGCTTAATAGTATCCTTCTTTCCTATGATTTCGAGAAATCTTACGGTTTCGGGAACAGCCTTATGACGTAATTCCACTAAATGTGCGGGTCAATTTTTTGTTATTTACATGCATCAGAATGCATCACACTTCCACCATTTTATACACACATGATAGTGAATGGAATACCGCTGTGAACCAATAAAAACAGGGATACCCAGAATGCTATTTATAGACCAGCAAATCAGAATTCCCGTAACAATAGGAAACCTTTCACCTCATCATAGAGGTGAAGGCCACTTAGTAAAATGGCTGCTACTTGGAAATTACGATAACTCTTCATGTTTTGCACTAAATATGTAAAGAAGGGCTCAGGTGGTTGTTTCATCATGAAAAGACAATTTCTTGTCAGCAAATAACTGGACATGCCTTAAAAATATTCCTTACATTCCTGAAACCACAGGAAAGCAGGCTAAATCAAAACAGCTGAAGCAGGGCATTCAGCAAATAAAATATGGTGTATTATATCTAGATATAGTTTGATAAATTCTGATTTTGTTCCATGTTTCTTATTGGACAATCAGAGACATATTTGACTTGAGAAAAAGACAGAGTGAAGAATGTCATGTGATTAAGAAGTCGGGTACCTGCTTGGTTGCCTTAGTAACGCATTTAGATCAAATGACTTTACATGGAACTACAAAGTCTGTTGAAACCAAATGAATTAGTAAATCTAAATTTTCAGCAGGACAATCTCTGGTTTTCAAGTTCCTAGTGTTATTGATTTTTGAAATTTACGAAAAAAGGCACCATATTAGCCTAGCATCAGATGTGAACAGTATTATCTAGCAATTAATTCACACTTGTACAATTGAAATGTGAACATGTGACGATTCCCACTGGTCTAAAAAACATTGTTAGCATACTATCATTGTCTCTGTGTGACATTGCATAAAGTTCAGATTTTAAAGATACTTATTCATTCCTAGTGATAAGGCAACCCTAACCCTTGGTTTAACTTCAAACAGACTGCAGCTCATCAAACTTGCAATTGAAGCACATATTGTTTTTGTGTCACTGGTAAGCACGTAGCATTCATGTTTGTTCCATTGATTAACTACAGAGTTTAATCACTGGAATCCGGGACTTGCAGGTTCAATCCTATGCCACATCAGAATGATGCGATATATGGAAGTTGTTTAAAAGGTTACTTGCATAGCTTCCTGGCATGGTATAATCACTGTACATGCCACATTTCATTCTTATTGCTTTGTATAATGAAAGTATTCCTATGAAAAAATGAATTATTTAGTTTACTTAATTACCATCTACTGTTGATTGGCTGTGGGCTCTGTAGCAACTCTTTTGATTGGCTATAATATTATAATTATGCTCTGTTAGAGCACTTTTGATTGGCTATATATATTTTCTCTTTAAAAACTCTTTGATTGGATGTAATAGTATGCTCTAGAACAGCTCTTTTTATTGGCGATATGCTCTTTAAATTAAGAAGTTCTATTAAATTTAAAACATACCTCTGAGTCAAATGATGTATAGTTGTGAGTCTGATTGAATGCTCAGTATGTTATGTTTGTTCTGAACTGATAAAATTTGCGACAAGTGTATTGCTAAGAGTAAATTAATGCAAGAAATCAGTTGCATCTGGCTTAAAGATATCTGATCGGATTTCGTGTCCATATAAAGTAGAAGGTGCACAAATCAACATTCGCTCGGGCTACATTATGGTGTAACATGGTACTGATGATGAATAAATTCAACCGAAGGGCTCTTTATTTAAAGAAAAGAACTCTCGAACACTCAAACAACAGTTTGGATAATGCTTCTTGTATGTTAATTATGGGGGAAAAATACATGAACATTTCCCTCTATTTTTACAGATCTGTTGTGAAGGCCTCATGCTTATAAAACTTTTCATGCTCTACTGATTTTTTGCTCAAACTTCAAATGCGTTTAAACAGTAAAAAAAATGTCTGATGTTTTAGTGAAAGTCTTATAAATTTAAGATTGATAAATAAAAAGAAATTTGTCCCCCGCCCTTGACAAACAAAATATTTCTTAAATTAAACATGGCCCCCTGTTTTGTTGGTCTTATTTTGTAGCAAAACAAACTTCTTTCAATGATAGAGGTCTGTCAATCTTAATAAGGTGTTAAGTGGTTGCGCTTCGGGCATTTAACATTGCAAAACAAATGAATTAATTCAATATGTTGCACAGTATAGGAGCAAATCAAGTTGCATGCTCATGTTTAGTTTAGCATGAACAATGCTTTATAATCACTGGGCCAGTAATTGTTGCTGTTCAGTTAAAATGTCTTGTGCATAATATTACAATATCGGTGAAGTCGCACACAAACATGCAAATTATATGATCATTGGTACAGCTGGGATGGTCAGTGTCCTAATTATTATGCAATGATGTCTAGTTAATTCTGTGTGATCAATAACCGAACACTGTTTATGGTCTGTTGGTGATTATAGATGACAAGTATGAAACAATATGCAGTAAAACCTGCCTGTAATGGTCACCTTTGACAACTGCACAAAGTGGTCTTTATTGACAAGTGGTCTTTATTGACAAGTGGTCTCTCTTACAGGGTCCTACAATTCAGGAATAATCCGGAATTCCCCATTTGCTGCACTAAAAAGAATGAACTTTTCTGCAGAAAATAAAAGTTATTTGATGAAAAAATTCAAGAATTGACTAAGTTTAAAAGTCATGGTCATTAACATTTTAATAAGCTGAATTGTAACTATAAAACAATGTTTGAAGCAGAGTTTTGCTGTAGGGATGTGTGTTAATGCACCAGGAACAGACTTGTGACTTTTTTCACGATTGTATTTAATGCCTCAGTTGGACCCCTGTCTTTAAAACAAAGGTTAGACTGAGTAGAGATGTTTTTTTTCTTCATGCATTAAATATTAAAATTCTTCATGTTTATCGCTGAATTCTTTTAAGAAATTATTTTAGACCATGGTTAAAATTTACGTCTAACAACTGCGAAATTTAAATATGGTTTCTTTATTGATCGATTTAGAAGAACAACATGAGAGCCTAGGGCCATATCTCTCAGATCTCAATCTAAGCTAAATCTTGGCTGACTTATAGTCACATTTTCATGCGAGTCTGGACTCAAACTCAGAATAATCACAAGACCAAAACACTGTCAGGAAACTATAACATCTCAATTTCATTAGCCTCAACTTAAGATTGGTCTCAAACTAAATCTCTGATATGAGCAAAATGTTAATTTTGAGCTGAGATTCTTATTTCGGATGTTTCGGGCAAGCGGGGACAGGATTTCTAAGGCCCCCTCTTAGAACAAGCCTCTAGTTTGCAGAATCCATGCTACACACAATGTGCAATCTTGTCTACATATTATGCTCCAGGCTTGCACACTCAATCTTACATACAGATAATAAGTATTGCATAGTATTTATGAGTATATTATAAGTACTAGGGGAATTCATTGATTTAGTTATAGTGCCTTCCAGCCTTCTAGTTATCCTATACAAGCAGTCTGTACAGACATTTACTGAGAGTAATATCAAATTATCTGAGAATTTTCTCCTGATTTCTTCCTGTCCATTATTACATGGGGACTGATTATTCTTCCCTCCCCTGATGTTCTATAATGTTGACATAATGTTTGTCATTGTTAACACGATTATTGTCCAGTACTTGACATGTTAGGTGTTACCATTAAATGTAAATTCCCCAGGCGTATATGTCACAGGACAAGTATTTCTCTGGTACAGTTTCTATGTACTGTCGTCAGCCCGGGTAGTTCAGTTGGTAGAGCACCTCACTTGCAAGCTAGAGGTCGCAGGTTCAAGCCCTATCCTGGGTGTATAGATTTTTATGAACCCTACAATACATATATTCCCATCTCTGCATTATTATATGCATTGCATCAGTACACCATATGAATTTGGAGGCAAATTGGGATGTTTTCATAGATCCTCTTATATGCTAGGTGGCCTGCAGATAATGTGCATACAGTAAAACTAAAAAGGGTCAATGTAATTATGCCCCCCATCTTTGATGAGGGGGTATATTGCTTTGAACATGTCAGTCGATCTGTCGGCCTGACTGTTGGTCGGTAGACCAAATGGTTTCCGTTCAATAACTCAAAAAAAACTTTGCCCTAGGATCTTCAAACTTTACATGGATGTTGTTCACCGACAGTAGATGACCCCTATTGATTTTTAGGTCAGTAGGTCAAAGGTCAATGTGACCCTTACCATTTCTGACTATTGGGCTGCCATGGGGGCATACATGTTTTACAAATATCTCTTTATCATTTGTTGCTTAGACTTGCTTAATTAAGGTGAATGTAAACACAGGTTTTACTGTATGATTGTAATGGTACTGTCAGGTGTCTATGATGACTACTTCATCGTAGATCTGTTTCTCCTTATTGATAGAAAAAAGTTTTATGACTAAATATTTCTGCCAAACGATGATGTGCTGAGCTGTTTTTCTACCTCATATGAGTGACTTTGTTATCGTTAAAAAGGCTAAACATTGGTAAAAATAATCAAACTATAGGAAATATGTTATTGTTGGTTATCCTGAAGTCCTGTAATATTCCTTATAAATAGAAATTATACTTCACTACAATGTGTTTTCCCTTATAATTTGTAGCAAAATGTGGCACAATTACTGCTCCCCTGTCATTTGTTTTATTTTGAAATTCTTAAAGTACATCAATTTTATTCCTCCGTCAACTCTGAAAATCAATTTGTTACAGTATAGCTGTGTTGGGTGGGGTATTTATAAAATAACATTACAACTTTAAACTTTTGTTCATATTGCTGGCTTGAAGCCTTGTAGCTGGTGCATTATAATGACATTCTTTTGTAATTGATCACAAAAAAATACTTTAGCCCGTTGCACATGTGCATTGTATTGGTTGTTTAATAGTGTTCTGTCAGTCCTAAGTTTCATGTCTTGAGTGTTGGATAATTGGCTGTTATGTCAGATGTAGTTTGGAATGAAATAACTGATGTTTGTGAGCAATAAATGTTAGTTAACATCTCCAATGTTTGTGAATGTGCCTACTTTTTTTACTGGGTGCATATTCACAAAGCTTCTTAGAAATGTCCAAGAAAAAAAAAAATTCTTAGTTTTTTCAATAATCTTAATTTTAAAACAAAAATCAGGGTTTATCTCAGATGGATTTTTCTCTATGTTTTTCACTGTGAAAACTATTATAATTGTCTTAGATGAAAATTTTAGTTTTTTAGCTCACCTGAGCCACCAGAGCATTATGTCCTAATGTTTGTCTCTTTGAAATCTAGGCCAAGTTTTTAACTGGGTGCTCTGGGGTAAAAAAATAGATCACAAGGTCAAATCAAAGAAAAACCTTGTTAACACTCTAGAGGTCACAGTTTTGACTTTCATCTTGATAAAACTTGGTCACAATGTTCCTCCGTATAAAATCTAGGTCATGTTTGCAACTGGGTCATTTGTTGTAAAAAACTAGGTCACATGGTCATATCAAAGAAAAACCTTGTTAACACTCTAGAGGTCACAGTTTTGACTTCATCTTTATTAAATTTGGTCACAATCTTCCTCTATAAAATCTAGATCGAGTTTGAAATTGGGTCATATGGGGTAAAAAACTAGGTCACTAGGTCAGGTCGAAGAAAAACTTTGTTAACACTAAAAGTCAGTTTTCACTTAATCTTTATGAAACTTGGTCACAGTATTTGATTGTATAAAATCTAAGTCAAGTTCTCAACTGAGTCATCTGGTATCGAAAACTATGTCACCAGGTCACATCTAAGAAAAACCTGCTAACACTCTCGAGGTCACATTTTTGGCCTAATCTTTATGAAACCTGGCCATAATGTGTGTCTCTGTAAAATCTAGGTCACGTTCTCAACTGGGTCATCTGGGGTCAAAAACTAGGTTACCAAGCTTCATCTAGAAAAACCTACTAGGGGTCAAATATTAAGGTGATATATAAAAATTTACTGATTCTGCCTAAACTACAAGTCTTCAGGTGAGCGCTACAGGGCCAATGGCCCTCTTGTTTTATTTCTTTCGAAGCTTTGTGAATACGGGCCCTAATCTTAAAAATTCAGCTTAAAGTCAGGGATTAAACTATGTATGATAGTGTTCTAGGATAAACATGTATATACATTGTAGTTCTATATCTTGTGTCAGCATCTAATATTCCCCATTCCACAAGAAATATAACTCTAGCTCGATAAATTGCAGTTCAAAAACATATACGAAAGTGCCTATATTTTTGTTATGAATTACGAAAAATAGCAGATTTTATGCTTGTTTTCGTAGAGCAATTTATCGTGTTAGAGTTTTAGTCTTAGTCATTGTTCTGTGTCCATCGTTTATATTCTATCTCTAAATCAATGAGCTCATTCAATCCATTCTTCCATACACTGTGCACTAATCAGAAGCTTCGTAGAGCAGAGTAAGGCAACCTGCAACCTGTCTTAAAACTCAATACTGATTGGTTGGTCCTAAGCATAATATTCAAATTGACCAATGAAATGGCTGTATTTTGAGAATTTCCTCCTAAATATAGTTTAAAGGTGCTGCCTCACAGATTGGGCTAAAATGTTTGTATATCGTGACCAAGTATTGATGTAATAGAAAGCCACTGATAATTGCTTTATAACAGATTTGGTGCAAATAAGCAAATTTAACCACTCTCGATAACTCCCACTGAGTATTTTTTGCTAAGTTTCCTTCCAACATGCTTTGTAAATTATGTAATTCACACGTTAGCGAACTGTAACATCAATAATCGATAGCGTAAACATCAGTTGGTTCGTTTTTTGATTCGTTTTAATCAAATGTGATCAAATTTCAGACAATTTAAGTAATAGTAGTGTTAATTTTAAAGGGTATAGAATTTTTGATGTAAAAATACTGAATAACTACAAAATGCCGACGTTTCTCAAATTATTTTGAATGGCAGTGAAGTTATTTATGGGATATACAGCCAACTATACCAAATTTACGCGAATATTTGACAATTTTATTTTATTTTTGCAATACACCAATATTTGAGGCAGTCCCTTTAATATCCTACAATAATTATGTAATCTAAATCACCAAGTTAGTAACAACTGTAGTTATTTATACTAATAAGAGTACTTGTACAATTCATTATACATGTATAATTATGTCACTTGCCGCTATTGTCATTTTGTAATGCTGGCATTTACTGTACTAAAGATTTGCATGAAGTTGCTTTAATGTTTCTTTATAGTTTCATGTTGCAGAACAGAAATGAAGGAAATACAAATACATGTGCATGTAGTATGCCAATATGTTAATGTTTGTTGTTAGTGATAACAGTAATGAATGGCTGTAAATACTGTATACATAATCACTTCTTTATTTCACCCACAGATACACAGTATATGTGGGTCTCATTGGAGTCACAATTTCGGTCAGTCTGTCTATCTTTAGACAAATTTGTCAGTGCTACCCTATTTCAGGGGTTTTCTGAAAACAGACCCATTCCCAAAGCAGAAGGACCCATTCCCAATGGAAAATATCATCCATTTTCCCCAATTGTGTGAATTTTTCATTTTGCATTTTTTGTCATGGTCATATTTAAAGCGCAATCATCTGTCATTTAATTTCAACTTAACAACAGTGTTACATTACTTTACAGACCAAAACATCATTTCGGATACATTAATGATGTCCTTGATTTAAGCTTCTTTTGTTCTAAAATTCCCAATTCATGACTTGATGCCAGGAAAACCCCTGTATTTCTCAGTAACCATTGATTGAATTTCACTGAAACATCACAAGAAGCATAAGTATCAAGCCTGTTGTGGTGCATATCGGGTAGTATGGTATATTCTTCTCAGTGAGTTATTATACCCATGTATCTCGGAGTATTCATAACATTCAGTGTATTATAGTACTAAATCTCATCTTTGTACTGCCTAAGTATTGGGATGTTTTAATGAATATTTGCACAGTGTTAGTGTGTATATACATTGTATAGAAGTTTTTAATATACTGGTTAAAGTCTACAAGACTCACCTTGTTAAGAATCAGCATTAGTTCTATGTCACTTAGTGGAGTTATTACACAATAAATAACAACACCGACTTGAACGAAATTTATTCCTCTTCGTCCTCAGTGGGACATAAGGCTGCAATGGTCTCTCTACACTTAGATCTGTTTTTGGCCATTCTCTGTGCTTTTCCCAAAGACTTGAACAGACACTTTCAATTATCACGAAGGATATTAATCGTTGCACTAGATATTTATGTTAGCTGCTTTAGAAGAAAACATGAAATTAGCAATGAAATCCATGATAGACAAGTTAATTGGGTATGTTGGTTTTAAATGATTTTAATTGGTTTGGCATTTTGTTTGATAATTGATTGTTAAGCTTGCACTTGTTTTTTGTGTATAAAAAAGAAGTATGGTTGATGCTGTGTTAATGATTGTCATGAAAATACGGTATCTGAGCATTGATAATGTAACTACTGTGTTGTATGCTCTGGATTTTATCAAGATTCAACAGTACTCTCCCTTACTTGATATTTTCAGGATTTGCAGGGGTTTTCTCCCCTTCTAAGTATTACCAAGATTTTCAAGAGTTTTCTCCCTTCTTGATAGTATCAAGAGTTTTCTCCCTTCCTACATTTTGTAGTACAGTGTTGAAAACGATTTGAGAAGGGGAAAGAACTTGTACCAAAGTCCTGTGGTGGAATATAAAAAGGGAGAAAACCCACGCCAATTGCATGTTATTCTATGGGAAACCCTTGACTTTTATAATAATCATGTACCTTGTTTTGTATATAAATGTAATGCTGCTTTCAAGCCATTAGTTAAATAAATTGTGATATTATTTTGTAATTAACAAACTATTATTGTTTTCCCCATTGCTTTAGCTTTAGAATTTAATCATGATATGTTTAAGGTATGACAAATTAATTGATTGGTTTTTATCCTAGTCTGTTCCCCCCTTTTTAGTCCACTGTAGCTTGTCTCCCATTAAATGACTTGTCTTCCTTTGTTTATATATTCTAATTATAGAATAAACAAAGGGATGTTAATCATAAAACATACGAATAAAGGGAGACAAAGGATAAACGAGGAAGACAATCTGAGAAAAAATGAAAAAAGGGAGACAATCTGACAAAGAGAGGAAAAAGGGAGACAATCTGACAAAGGCTAAACAAGGGAGACAATCTGACAAAGGCTAAACAAGTGAGACAATCTGACAAAGGATGATGATGAAACAGTTAATTTATTGTTGCCCCTGTTTTTACCATAAAACTTATAATAAATGCTGTCTAGGGAGTTTTATTTTAATTCAATTTTTCAAAACCTCATAAACTGTGGAAACTTCAATGATGTTTAATCAATAAATTTATGTAACTACTGTTGATGTTTATATGCTTGTTCAGCGTTCGCTAACTTCGCTCTAATGTTAACAAACTCAGAAAGTAGATTATGAGTAGAAAAAGAAATGTGTATGGGGTTGCTTTTGTGGGAGGGGCGTTTAGTTTATACTAATTTATTTAAGAACGATTGTGAAACACGTTTTTCCAGCTTATATTGATCACTCTCTACACCTCAATCCTAATGGTATACATGCCAAGATGATGTGAGAGGGACTTGTTATGAGCTTTATGGTACTCTTTAGTTGTAAAAATGAATTTCATATGTCCAGTATATCGTGTATAAATGGACATATTTTAAAGAGTATAATGATTATTGTTTAAATTGGCTTTGTGCTGAGATATATAGTATTGTTTTGTAAATAACATAAATGTGTGTATGGCTATTATTTTGTTTGCAAATATTTATAAATATTAATTAATTAGGTTGCAATATGTGTCTATTATTTGTATGTGTGTATTAATGAAAATATTTTGTAAAATTATTGCGAAATGATTTGTATTGGCTTTTAACACTGTTTTGTATCAATTTTGTATTACATGTACTTTTTAAAGATGGGACATGAAAATTTAAGTTATAATGGTGAAAAAGGGGTTCTGTGTCTTCATTAGGCCCCTTTGTCCCCTTGTATTCACTTCCATAACTGTTACTGTCTTAAGGTCTTCCTCTGATGCATCTTTTAAGTCTGTACACTATAATAAATATCATATCTGAAGTATATTTAGTCTATTTAACAGCCATTAAAAATCAGGCAAGCCGTGCAATGTATGTAAATTTACATTTCATCATGATAGTAGAGAAGCCTGGTTTCCCTTTTAACGTCAAGCACCTAGCAAGGAAAACCCATTTTGATTTCATTTTAGTACAATGAAGTTCAAGTTCAGTATTTATTGCATGGTTAGGCCACCAGCCCATTTATAAATATAAAGAAAAACATTGTACATACCATAGTAATACAAGCATATAGACTAGTAATATATGGCATGTATGTATTAGTATGAAAACATGGTATAATGGCATTTGAACAATACATAATATGTCAGTATATATGAATTACATTGTCAAAGTATAAAAATACACGTTATATAAAAATACATTCGTATATAACTTTCACATTTGCACCAATAGATGCTACCATGGAATGAATGTCTTTCCTAACTCACTCTAGACAGACATTCTTTCACAATGCAATTAATTAATAGTGGTGGTTAATATTTGGATATATCATACCACCAAGTGACTATATATTTATACTCCACCATTCTATGTGTATAAATTAGTCTATGAATAATATATTAATACTAATATACCTCGTTTCCTACGATCCTGTTGTCACTGGATTATTTATACCAATTAGTGAAAGTAAATAGAACACGAGAAGATGATACTTTATTAGGCTTTCATGACTTGTTCGGAGATATTTCTCCTCATATTAAGGAATCATTGTATATGAGGAATCTGTATTTGGAAATTGGAGACTGTTTGGCATTGTAATACTAAATATATGATCTATTTCTGTATATAAGTCTTCCTTTGTGTTTAGAAAAAAAACCTGCCATCACAATCAAAAGCCTTCCTGAGATTTAGAAGAATTATTTATTGTACATGTAGTGTTATAATTTTAAAATAATTTTAGGATCCAAATTTTCCATATCTAGACATTGAGTAGCCTATTATAACTAAAAAAATAACAGAAAATATTATGATTATTGAATATTGAAAATGGACTACAAAATTGTTTGTAATAATAAAGAGGCGGTCACATTATTGAGGTAGTATTTTAGAGAGGTTGTACTGTATTGTACTGATTTAGTTTAAGGAGATTTGATGAAGAAATTCATTCAAAGAATGTCGCAATTTGTGTTTGGAAAAAGATACATCCATATAGAACTCATGGCAAACCATATACAACAAAACCCCGGTCAGATAGACTAGGTTTCAAACTACTTGCAATCTAATTTTTATTGCAGTTTGTTTACGCCATAACAAATAAATTATGTGGTTCTAGTAACCCGACCGACCCTTATTGTTTGGCCCGACCCTAAACATTTTATTGCAAAAAATGATATTTTTCCAGAATCGGTGATTTTCCCGAAAACTACGACATTTAAATATTGATTTTTAAGCATGTTATATCTTCACATACTGCCATTGATGATTCTTCCATGGTTTTCGAGATGGCCTGCTCGGGGTCGGCGACTGCTGGCTATTTCAATTAAAGAAATATAAAATAGTTTTAAAAATAAAATAGTTTTCCAACCTACCTACCCTTGTATTTTTCACCATATTACTAGAACCACGTAATTTGTTTTAGCCTTATATTATTGGAAGCAATTTTTATATGTGAACTTTAAGTCACTGAAGTACATGTATAATTATACTTGAAGATTTGATTGAGTTATGATGTCTGTATTGCTTGTACTTATAATCATATACCACAGTATGAATGGACATACATGTACATGTATGTAATTTGTTTATTATTATCATATTATTGTAATACTTTTGTAAAATAAATGACTATCATGATAAATATAAACTTTTATAATACACTACAGTGTTGTGTTGTTTATTCCAGTATTCTACTGTTACACATGTACATGCACCTATCATTATTTTAGCCGGGGAGGGGGGGGGTGAGTCACAGGATTTTTGACAGAGAACAATTCCTGGCAGGCGGAAATTTAACTTCGGCCGGATTTGAGATACCGGTATTTGGGAATTTAGACACCCCAAACATCCATTTGAAGAAGGTGGGCCATTTGATACTGTCACTAAACATCTCTGACTGTTTGAATTTAGAGAAAATGTCCGTCTCTAGGGTGGGGAATTAGACCCCCCCTCCTAAAAAATGTCTACTTACCCAGGGTCTGCTCCCCCAACATAAAAATATTTGATAGGTGCAACACTCTCAAGCGAAGAATCAAAGATCTAGAAATGTGTTAAGATCTTTGGTAGAATGTTTCTTTGCTTTTTGTAGACACATTCAGTAACTACGAGGGGTGATCAATATATTCATGGACTTTTCTTATAACTTTTTAAATATTGATTCTAGAACAATGAAATTACTAGGCAATATAGATATATTAATTATCTAGCGTTTTCATTAATTAATTATATTGTGACGTCACAATGTTCTTGATGACGTCACTTATTGTGACCAAGGTGCAGCGAGCGCCGTCGAGCGTAACGGACAATACATAATCACAGAGCAACCGCATTTCATTAAGATTAACGCCTAACTTGGAAAATCCTTGCGATAGCTCGAAGATGACTTGACCAACATGTATGGTGATTCTTTGCATCCCAAATCAGTGATAAACACATGATTTCGTTGTTTATGTGATTGTAGGGACTCTGTCAAACTGACGCCATGGTAAAATAAGAATAAACGGAAGACTTAGGACAGAGTTAGGGATACTCCTCCTTAATTTCTGAGAAATAAGAGGCATATTTCTGAACGATATGTTCCTGGCGAACTCTATGGTTCCATATAGATTACAAAACAATCTTTCATTCCATTTGAAAGGAGTTCTTTAGAAATTGCGCCCTAAACTTGTTTGGTCATGATTCCTTCTCCATCGGGATGATGCAACCGTGTAAAGCCCACCGCTTTTTTCAGAGTTTTAAGTCTAGTAACGCAACGATCCAGTAACGCAACGAGACAATTTCTATTCTGACTAACATTGCAGAGCTGGCTATTTATGACTTATTTATGTATTAAAAGTAATAAAATCGTATACAGTGGGTCGGATATGAGTCCAGAAAGGAGCTCAGTGCTGTTCAAACGGTGACGCTCGGAATGACGTCAAGTGACGGCCTGCGTCACGCACCCATTACTTGAATAAAACTATGTTATAGGCGCATTCGGTCAGAGATATCCTACACTGAATAATGCTAATTTGCTTTTGAGCCTTGCTGACAAAACGAAAAACCTAGATGAAAAGTCCACGAATATATTGATCACCCCTCGTAAATAATGGTTTTGTCGAGATTGTTGGTCATTTGGTTTTAATGCATTTTCTGAACAATTTCTCAGTGATATATGGTGGCCGATTCACCGAACCAGTTTCTCTGGACTGTATTCTAACCAGATCTTATCATCTAACTCGCCACTCCACAAAGAACTCAACTTCTGCAAATGCAAGGAAAATTTACATTGTTGTCAAATTGCTTCGCATATTCAAGGTGAACATTCATGGCAGACAGTTGATCTAGCTAAGAAGTTACGTGCGAAGTAAAGAGCAAGACTGAAAAAGGACCTGAACATTGTGGCCTTAATTTGGAGGTGGTCTTACTGAGTGCAGTCAGTACCATATATGCTCTAATGGTAGACAACTATGGACAACATTGTGCTGAGATTTGTTTAGAGTTGCTTCCCTTGGGGCGACTACTAAACAACGGTACCGGTATTGTCCGGTACCGGGATTCTCCGGAATCCTATTGTATATTGTATATTGTACGGGGTACTATAATGTAATCATGACTGACACCTGTTTGAATGGCTAGTTATAATCCAATTAAAGGATTAGTGAAGAAGTGTGACTGGTTATGATAAGTTAAGTTAAGTGTACAGTTTGAACATACACAGAATTAAAATTAAAGATTTATTCTTTTTTTAAGAAGTTATCATACAAGACTTTTGTAAAAAAAAAATATTTGGGGTTTAATTCTGTCTATATGCTTTGATACATGCTTTTTTAACTCATGAAAAATAATTTGATGTAAACTTAATAACATATCGATAAATATAGTGACCAATTAAGTTCACAGATATCGCAATTGATGTAAATGATTTTACTAAAGTGCTAGTTTTCATGAGTAAAACACATACTGCAATGTTCATATAATAAGGACCAACGCAAACAGGTACTTTTTAAATTATTTTAATCATAGCATTATCAACGGAGTAAACTAAAACAATAATGGTTATAAATTAAACAAGCAACAATACGCCATAAATTCAACAAGTAGGAAGTGTACTATAATATAATAATCAGAACTTATAGACACTAAGCATCCGACAAGCTCTTAAATGGCAGACTTCCTACGACACCCGAATGTTCTAATTGCAAATTCAATCACAAAGTATGTGACATATTGTAAATAATCTCTGTATGGACAACTTGTAACTGCAGTTCTAAGTCTTTATCTGCGGTTTAAAGAATTAATGTGCAGATGGCACTTGTAACCGTGGTTTAAAGTCTCTTAACTACGTATAATAATTATAATATAAATGAAATAAGGTAACAAGTTGCACATAAAAAGGTGCAATATACGGTCATTAAAAAATAGAAATTGTAATGTGTGTATGATATTCATATGCAATTGTAAATCATTGAAAAGTAGAAATAAAGTGCTAATTAACAATTCAAATGTTTATAATTAGTATATTCATACAAAAATACGATACACACATAGGCCTATGATATGTTGTCAATTAAACACGAAAATACGTTGATTAAGTATAATAACGACCCGTTTAAAAATAAAAATAAATATGATAGCCGTTATAGGCAAATATCTAGGTTATGCATGTCTATGTTATTTTATCAGTAGAGTGTGTATAGTAAATCCCCCCATTTGACATACCAAGGTTAACTATTTACCTATAGATAAATATATTATAATATTACGCATTATATACATGAAATAAACGAAAAAAAATAAAAATGCTACAAAATGCACGACAAGGAATACCGATGTATAATTACTAATTACACGAAATACACATTCAAAACGCCGTCAAAATGAATGCACAACAGGAAAACCATCATTATGTATGATTAATTGTTGATTTTTTTACAGCAAAAAACATTGCCAGTCCATACTACCAATTGATGCGCGTCTGCGATCTTTTAGACCCATACATTTTTGATGATACCATTTTTTACATTTTTTATTATCTACAAATTCTGGCATTTCGCATGTACATGATGTAGTTGACCGGAAGCCCGTATTGTTTTATGTATATATGTTTGTTATATATCCCCATGTTGTATAATGTATACCTGGGTGTAATAAAGTTCTGTTCTGTTCTAGTTATTGTCAAGCATTTATGAATTCCGCCGAATGCCGCTGTTCTTGTGATTTTTGATAATAATTAATGATTTCACTTACTTAGAGCCCAGAAAATGCATTTCAATAAATACATTGTAACCTTATAATTATAACATCAAAAGAACTAGTTGTAAAATATCCCTAAAAGGGGATCACTATAATATTTTACAAAAGAGCTACTTTAGTTTGTTTTAACATATTTTAAATTTGTTTACTGCATAACAAATTTCCAATAAATGATTTTTCGCAGTTTTCGTAATTAAATACAATCATAATTTTTAATTTTCTTTTCAAATACAATGTTTGTTCTTCTTTTATTGAAGCTAAAAGAAAATACCGCTTCTATATATATATTCTTTATTTGAGTCTCATTCACATATATACAGTTACAATCATATTAAATATCATAAACATTATTATGTGACCATTCTTATATAGAATTATAAGAGACTATAAACATTCACAACAGTATTGCAATTTAAAAAGGCACTTATATACATGTATACACCTATTTTTAATATATTAATTATTATTAAAAATGTAGTAATATAGTATATGTAATAAAAATAACACGTTAAAACATATAAATCATAAAAGGGTTACGTGTAACAGGACATAAATACAGTAAGCATGCAAAAACCATACTATCTACATATAAAAGAATTTCTACGATTTAAAATATAACAGCAGGTTTTGGCACTTAAACGAATCAAATCTGGGTGAGTAAATATTACTACCAGTTTATCATGGTCGGACAAATTATGAAATATATCACAGACTTCTGTAGCTCGCTCTAATAGAGTATTACGTATGTCGTCATATAAACTGCAATAAAGCAGCACATGGCATTCATTTTCAACACATACATTACAGAAAGGACAGGTTCTTTCATGTAAAGGTAACCTTTCATATCTACCGGTTTCCAGCCTAATTGGTGCCACGCCACATCTGAATTTACAAAAAGCAGATCTATGACTAAACGGCATGATCATTTCTATGATGTTCATACTTGTTGACGGTGTTTAATAATACTCATAATTTCCACATTCATGTGCAAGTAATTACAAAAAATACTTTTTTAAGTAAAAATATAAATCTGATAGTCATCGGTGAAATAAAACTTTTTCTGCAAACATCCATTTGCAATATCTATAATTAGTTAATCCCCCCGCGCCGCAGGCATGTTTCAAATATACAACATAAATAATGTACTGTATACAAGGCAATATACAACGTGATTAACTGTCAATACCGGGATTTTATATAGGATACCGAGCGTTACCTCAGAGTACCGTCTTTTAGTAGTCGCCTTCCCTTGTTTGTAAAACCCACATTTATTTTTAGAATGGGCGTAATTCCATTTCTATAAATAGTTTCTTGTTTTCAAAACCACGATGGCCTACAAGATCCAATTAAATTTACTAAAAGAGTCTGATGAAGTAATCAACGAGACGGTGTGTTGAAACTTCATTGTCACTTACATGTTGATGAAGAGGCGTCGTCATGGATCAACACGTAAGTGAATAAATTGATAAAATTTCATGTCTGCTACTTTCGATTTTGATCGATAACTCAACCATGCACTGATTGAAAACGACATCTTCGATTTGATGGCAAAACTCGTTTTCTTTGAATTGTACGCGTAAATTAAACATTACATCAAACATTTGTTTTGACTTTAGTTCGAAATAATGATTGAAATTCAGATCTACTTTCGTTTTTAAGATCAGACAGAATGAAAATTACCCAAATACCTGACTATATATCTAATGCACCAAATTGAATTGAAATCACGCCCACTCCATGGAGTTTATGAGGAGTTCTCTACATTTCATATAGAGCTTGTGAGGAGTTCTCTTCATTTCATATAGAGCTTGTGAGGAGTTCTCTTCATTTCATATAGAGCTTGTGAGGAGTTCTCTTCATTTCATATAGAGCTTGTGAGGAGTTCTCTACATTTCATATAGAGCTTGTGAGGAGTTCTCTTCATTTCATATAGAGCTTGTGAGGAGTTCTCTTCATTTCATATAGAGCTTGTGAGGAGTTCTCTACATTTCATATAGAGCTTGTGAGGAGTTCTCTTCATTTCATATAGAGCTTGTGAGGAGTTCTCTACATTTCATATAGAGCTTGTGAGGAGTTCTCTTCATTTCATATAGAGCTTGTGAGGAGTTCTCTTCATTTCATATAGAGCTTGTGAGGAGTTCTCTTCATTTCATATAGAGCTTGTGAGGAGTTCTCTACATTTCATATAGAGCTTGTGAGGAGTTCTCTTCATTTCATATAGAGCTTGTGAGGAGTTCTCTACATTTCATATAGAGCTTGTGAGGAGTTCTCTTCATTTCATATAGAGCTTGTGAGGAGCTCTCTTCATTTCATATAGAGCTTGTGAGGAGTTCTCTTCATTTCATATAGAGCTTGTGAGGAGTTCTCTTCATTTATGTGGAGCGGCAAGGAGTTCTCTTCATTTATGTGGAGCGTGCAAGGAGTTCTCTTCATTTATGTGGAGCGTGTAAGGAGTTCTCTTCATTTATGTGGAGCGTGTAAGGAGTTCTCTTCATTTCATATAGAGCTTGTGAGGAGTTCTCTTCATTTATGTGGAGCGTGCAAGGAGTTCTCTTCATTTATGTGGAGCGTGCAAGGAGTTCTCTTCATTTATGTGGAGCGTGTAAGGAGTTCTCTTCATTTATGTGGAGCGTGTAAGGAGTTCTCTTCATTTATGTGGAGCGTGCAAGGAGTTCTCTTTATTTCCATGGAGAATGTACAAAGTGCTAGTTCGGAGTTGTGTCCCTTTACAATAGCTTTCAATGATGTTTTACATATTTCAGTGTAAGAAAATATTTGTTGCTATCCATGATGATGACACTGATCTACGTAACGTCAGGAAACATATTATAGAACCACTAACAGAGGGCAAACATCATGGACTGACCATCAAATGCTACACGGATGAAGATCTCCCACCTGGGAGTGAGCAAACTGTAAGGTATGTACTCATAATTATGTACTTGTGGAGAAGATACTAGCTGGTTCATTGTGGAAGGGTAAGCTTTAAGTACTGGTTAGAATACAGTCCAGGAAAACGAAATCTGGTTACCGGTAGGTAAATCTGCTGTCATTTACAATTGTTGTTGTGAAATGGCATTATACCTGAATAAACAAACGAGAAACCATTAAGATCTACATGTAATTAATTATTTTTAAAAAAAAGAAGAAAAAAACGTGTTGCGGCCATAATTAATGTTAAATTTTACACTGCGGCTGGGTATTACCTGTAACAGCACATGGGCCTACACTTAATATACAAACAAAATAAAATAGATGCAAAGTTTTCGGGCCAGCCCAGTCTTCCCTGTTAACTCCAGTCATAGCTAAGACCTTTACACCATTGGTATATAGACCGATTTCACCAACTCTCTACTTGACTGATAAGCTCATGAATAATTCAGTGGGGGCAGAAAGCATCTGGTGCTGATAAGCCCCCAGTACTAAATTCATATATGCATTGGATGCTTGTATTGTTTTGGGGACAATATTAGTGTAAAACTTTGTGCAAACCGGCAAAAAGACAAATTAACATCACTGATCAGTAAATAGGATGTTAATAGATCAGTAGGAAAAAAACATGGATACTTTAAACAACTTCATTGAGACAAAACAAGCACAATCATGGATCGACACCAACTGTTAGTTCTTAAACATGTAGATCAATATTTCCTGGAAGATAAATACTTACAATAAATAATACTTGTCACTAACAATATTTAAAACATATGTTAACAATTTTGTGAATAATATACTTGTATGTTAATGATTTTAAATTACATGCTGACATATTTAATAAACGAGTTGACTACCAGCTAGACTTTCTTAAAACGTTATATTTAAGAATGTTGTGTTAATCAAATGCCTGCCCATGGTATTTCGGATATTGGTTAGCACCTTAATTAGCATGTCCTTTGTTTTGTGAATGACCTTATTAATTAATTATGATAAGATCTGCTTACATGCAGTTTTCAGAAAGACCAACATATGACTCCTACTTGAAATCACATCTGTCAGCCATCTAAATCAGTTACTACAGCGGGTGGTAGGGGTGGTTCATCTATGTCAATTTTTTGTATGTTATTTGATATAATTGAAACCTGCATCACAATGATTAAAGATGCATCTTTAATTTTTAAAGACTTTTCTATGTGTATAAGTAATTTATGCTAAACCAAGCTCGGTTTGTCTACTAAAATCTTGGATATACTAGTAGATTTTTTCTAAGTCAATCATATACTCGTATAGATTCAATTTGACCATTAGAAGATTATGTGAGACTGCTTATTGAGTGATTGGATCTAAACGTCAGTGTAATTTACAATATCCAGAATCTTTCAAACCAGAATATCGATAACAGTTAATAAATATTTTAATAAGACTATTGTATAACTAAAAACTATATTGGGCCGTAATACAAAAAGTTTTGCCAATTATGATATTCGCGGCAAATTAGTATGTTTGTATTATTATTCACGTGTTATTACTATTATTTTAGCATTGCGTAATTTTTAGCCCACTACGATATAATTGTTAATGTAGATACTAAAGTCACATACAAATTTAATACAATTAAACAAGGATGCCTTGACTACCTACTTGATTGGGAAAATAGTTAGATCCCTGTCCAAGGCATCACTTCATGAATGTGTAAGTTAGAACTGACCATCATTGTTAGTGTACACCTTATGTATGTTTGCATTGTATAATTAATGCATGTGCAAAATTAGTGCAAGTGTGTCAATTGTTAAAGGAATGAGGACAGTCATCTGTACCATATAACAATATAAATACAGAACATATTTTGATAGGACTGGAAAACAAGTGTTTGACGCACTAACGTTTTCTGTACGTCATAACAAACCTGGACGGCAATTTGCGTATTATTTTGTTATTAATATATAAGATATTAATATTATAATATGTATGCCTGGCCAGACCAATATTCAATAATTATATTCACACCATACTGCTATTGTGTGAGTTTGTTCATGAGTTATTTTAATAACTGTGATTGGAATGTCATCATTGACAAACATGGAATGCCAGCAATCTTGCAACAAGTATCTGAACGATTTTAAGAATAATTATAATTGTACTGGTAAATATAACTTTCTAGCATGATCATGCATGATGATCTACAAGTTTAAATTCTTAAAATCGTCTAAACATGCCATTTTAAACACAAATAATAGCATCCTTTATATACACAGCACACTGGGTATAATGGCTTATCAGCCAATGTTTTGCCCCCAAGAGAACATGTGGTTCAGTTAATGATATGCATGGTCTATAAATAGTAACGGTGAAATCGGTCTATTCATGCTGCTTTCCTATATCCATCTTTTTATATAAGTAATCAAGGGAGACAATCCAATTATAAAATTGCTTAACATGACGCCAAATCAAGGGAGACTATTCTTAAAACTAGCATTTGTCCCAAAAAGCTAAACTAGAAATATTTGCACATTCAGACTCGTCTCTTATCAGAATATAGTGTTTGGATATACTAGAAGAGGTGATTTGTCATGTGTACACATGTACTGTAAAATCACTTAATTTCATGAGCAATCAATTTCATGGATTTTGGTAAAAAATGCAATTTTTGTGGGTTGTAATTTGTTGGATTACTAATAATAATTTGAGTGGAAGGCCTTGTTCCTTTATGAGAAGGTCAACTACTTGTGGGGATTAGATTTCATTGTTGAGCTCATCCACAAAATCTTAACCCCCCCCCCCCCAAGAAAAATAATGATTTTGCAATATATGATTACCTACCTTGATCCTAATATTATTTATCTAAATAATAATTATAAATAAAGTCTTTATTATTGTTTTTTTTATTTATTTAGTGTTGCTAAAATGGTGCAGGATTGCCACCATACGTTCGTTGTTCTAACAAAGAAATCCCTGGATGAAGCATGGATTAAATACGAGACTTGGCTCGCTCTTCAGAAATCCCTGCGAGACTGTAAGCTGTGTCTAGCCCTGGTGCTATTTGACGTCGACACGTCAGTGGCGGAGCATGCAAGATTCGGACTCCTCACTCAGTCTATGATTATACATGTGGACACCAATAGTAATACTTGGAAATCAACAATGATTGAAAAGATGATACATCATATTAAAGGTGCAAGTTAATCAACTGTATTCTAGGGCCAAAAATAAAGTATTGTTTGTTTCCCCTTCCTAACCCGGGCCAATGGGATGGAGTAAATATTTATCCTTGGTAGGTCAAATGGGGGGACTATATAAACTGATTAAGGTACATAAACATGCATGACCTAGATATTTGCCTATAGATTATATTTTTTGTTTGATTTTTTGTGCCTATAAAGTTAGGGAAGGGGAAACAAATAATATTTTATTTTTGGCCTAGTTTGTATGAAACAAAGTTAAATACATCCTTAGACAAAGACTATATAAGCACCAAGCTGTTCTGGCATTACCTGACTTGCTTTGTGCTCAATATATATTGGGTAAATTTTCCGTCCTAGTTACAGGTCCCTACATTACAAGTTGTCAGGAGTATATAGCAATCATGATAGCTTGGCCTTTTCCCTTTTTTCTCCTGTAAATATACGGTCTACTGCAGTGCATAAAGGCTGAGTGATCAGAATGGAGATGATATAAGATTGAGTTTGTTAGCCTGTATTTATGTTTTGGGGTTTATATTCATTCATTCTGTATAAAGCTTTTGGCTATGATATCCAGTTTATGGAACATCAATTGACTGTAAAATCACATATTTTCGTGGGTATTAAATTTTGTGGATTTTGATAAAAACAAATTTTCATGGGATAGTAAATTCGTGTATAACACAACATGAAAAGATAAACCCATGCTCGATATTTGAGAGGTCGATTAAACATGGGGATTAAATTCCGTCGTCGAGTGCAACAACGAAATCAACAAATATTCAACTCCCCGAAAAATAATGGTTTTACAGTATCTGTTTATATACAGACACATTATTGTTTAGTTTTGGCAGGATTTCCATTAACTTTCACAGAGGACCAACCTGGACATGTAGACTTTGTGCTTCGGTGATGTTTGAAAGAATTTTGGCACTAAAATTGCAAGTGGGGGTATTTTGGTCTGCAATATAAGGACTGAGCTGTAGTTGGCCGTGTGTCATGACAACATAACTTGCTGCTGTAAAAACTGTTGCCTTCCGAAAAGAAATAGAACCCTTCAATGATTGAATAACTAACTATTTGATCAAGAGTTTCTAATGTCTGGTCCAGCAGTTGTGAATTTGAATAAAATAATGTACATTTTCGTTATATTATTCATCGTCTGTCATTTGTAAAACAAATCTCAATGACTTACCACCTTAAGGGATATCAACTGTTCTCCATTAAATATAGATATAAGAAAGTAAGATTCAGAGAACTATCATATTTTTTTCATGTGAAGTCTTGTATTGTTGTAGAAGCCAAACCTGTGAAGCCGATACAGATAGCTGCTAGTTTGTCGGTCGGTCAAGCCTGGAGCCATTTTACTGGATATGCTAGAAATGTACTGCCAAGTAAGTCTTCATACTTTCTAGTACCAATTTAACACTATCACACGTTAACTATTTAAATATTGTCCCTTAATATTTGATCTACACATTGACCATTTGACTCCTGAAATGTCCTAAGAGCCACATCTTTACCATATAAGGAAGCTGACTGAAGAGTCTATGTTCATATTATTGTTTTTTACTATAAAATGATAAAATATAGTATATAATCATCATAATGACTTCTGAGATTTTTTTATAGTCATCAACACTGGGTGAGGCCCCGAGGAAAAGTTAATCATTTAAGTTTTTTTGGGTAAGTGCATAAAACAAAAGTTGCCACAGTTCCAGAAGCGTCCCTGGTTCTTTTACTTGCCTGATGTAAAGCATCAAACAACTGACCTTGGCTTTTTAAAGTCTCGTCCAAAAGACTGTTAGTGAATTTATTTATATTAGGTTGGAAAAGCATTCCTGTTTTTAGATCAGCAGTCAGTAGCTCTTACTACTGGATAGGGCTGTTGCGAGTAACCGGGTACTCGGATATCCACGGGTTCGGGTAGAAAAACGAGTACGAGTATTCGTCATCCCCGAGATCGCGATCTTTGATACAAATACCTACCCTATATAGAGGTCTCTTAAATTTGTAACTCCAAGTAGTTTAAAACAAAACACTGACATTTACAAGATAGCATCCTTAATTTGTAAATCGAAAGTAAACTTGTACTATAAGTAAAGCTAGCAACACCACTACATTGGAATAAATTTTGGTCTGACAAAGTGTCGTTTATTGAAGTTACTTACTAGAAAAGAAATATTAATTCTTAATTCAATTTAATAATTAACGTCATATCTTGAAATTGAACAAGTACATTCATCATGACAATAAATATTCGATTGCCAATAAGATGATGCTATAGGACAAACCGACTGCAATGGCTGAACCAAGGTACCAAATATGCCAGCCTATTTTAAGTTCGCATCGAAGGTGCTTCGGTATTTCCATCAAGGATGATAAAAAGGCAGTATGCAAAAGCTGTCTAAATGAATCATTAAATAGTCATTGGAGTGAGTGTTTTGGTGTTCTTTAACTTGTTTCTGTCGCTATTTGAACAGATTATTCGTTTTAAATGTATCCATGCAACCTTGTCTATGGATGCACATTAGTGTTTCACAAAGTATGTGATGTAACTAAAGTAAAAAGTCTCTATGATAGTATTTGTCTTCATGAAATTTGTAACTGCTGATTCGAGGTTCGATCTGTGAATCGCTCACCCCGACTCGTTGATCGAATCGGATCGGTACTTAACTGACGATCCACAGCCCTACTACTTGATGACTTTTCCACCTTTGTGCATCTACAGAGTCCTGAGGGATGGATGGTGCCCTAGCCTGGTGTTATAATTTATAGCATAAAATCATCAATTTGTGTGTTTTGTATTTCAATATAATGACTTTTTAGTCAGAGATTTTGTTACGACGTCGTGTAAACCAAAGTTACATCATTTCGATTTAAGAAATGCACATCTATTTCGACGACCTTCAAATACAAAGAAACCTTCAAATGCAGGGTTTAAATTCTTATTGAAAATCAATTAGTAGTCACAAATGAAATGGGAAGTATACAGCTCCTCTGATGCTGTAATTCCTTTATTGTTGTGGGTGAGGCCCTAAAATCAGATTATGAGCAAATGTAAAAACGGGCATCAAAACGGTGCATGAATCATCAGTGTTTATGTATGATTTTCGTCTCATTAACATATGGGCAAACCATTGATTTTTATGCTATAATGTAGAAAGTGAGTTCATTATATGATTCCAGATTTAGAAGGTTGCATAAAGTCTAGTAAATGGTACCAAAACAACCCAAGTCGTTTCCCTATCATGGAATTCAACTTGATACCTCAGTCTGCAACCTCCATGAAGTCACTTGAAAAATACAGTGAGGATATCCATGTAAGTGCTTTATGTCTCAGCTTTTTTTAATTGAAGTGACTTGCCCGTAGCCACGTAGAGGTAACGCAAAACCCTGGTGAAAATTATTACCATAGTTATTCCTATAACCGAGAATAACAAACCTATCACTCAGAGCCATATTCAGAGACAAAGAAATATTGTCTACAGAATTTTTGAGAGGCTACATTGTCTTAAAAACATGATTATTATGGTGTGTCAAGCAGTATAAATGGATTATTTAGGTCAGTCACTTGTTTACATAACTTTGTGTACATAAACATTGCAATTTATCTTATTAAAGTCTTATTTTAATAGATATTATGTGTATTAGTATATAGCTTATTGAATAAGGTATGGGTTTTCATTGCCTTTTTTTCCAATCAAAATGTTTAAAACATTAAAACTACAATGTTATGATATTGCAATGTTTGTATACAAGTGACAGACCTTATTAAACGGACTGTATTTCCAGGTATTCTTCACATTCAGTGATATTTCTTGTTATGTTTGTATTAATGTAAAAAAAAATAAGGTGAAACCAAGCAAGGAAAGCACACCAGTATTATATCAGTGGACATTGACATTGGCATCAGTCTTTGATTGAGCCGCCATGTTTATGTTACGAAGTCAGCCAATCTAACTACAGTATTTCAGATATTAGGGTTGGTACATGTATATTGTACTGTACAATACGTGAAAGTATGTATGTGATGGATTGTAATAAAAGTGAACTTGTCACTTTGCGACTTAGGTTTCGCGGAGTTCGTGTGAGACTAAAATACGTGAAACTTTGTAGCCGCAAATATTCTTACGATTGGCAAAACGTGAAAGTTAGTATTTGCGAAAGTAAAGCGGTTTACAGTATAACATCTTCTTACCTTTAGAGCAGTACTTTATCAACATCTTCTTACCTTTAGAGCAGTACTTTATCAACATCTTCTTACCTTTAGATGAGTACTTTATCAACATCTTCTGGCCTTTAGATGAGTACTTTATCAACATCTTCTTACCTTTAGATGAGTACTTTATCAACATCTTCTGGCCTTTAGAGCAGTACTTTATCAACATCTTCTTACCTTTAGAGCAGTACTTTATCAACATCTTCTGGCCTTTAGATGAGTACTTTATCAACATCTTCTGGCCTTTAGATGAGTACTTTATCAACATCTTCTGGCCTTTAGAGCAGTACTTTATCAACATCTTCTTACCTTTAGATGAGTACTTTATCAACATCTTCTGGCCTTTAGATGAGTACTTTATCAACATCTTCTGGCCTTTAGATGAGTACTTTATCAACATCTTCTGGCCTTTAGATGAGTACTTTATCAACATCTTCTTACCTTTAGATGAGTACTTTATCAACATCTTCTTACCTTTAGATGAGTACTTTATCAACATCTTCTGGCCTTTAGATGAGTACTTTATCAACATCTTCTTACCTTTAGAGCAGTACTTTATCAACATCTTCTTACCTTTAGATGAGTACTTTATCAACATCTTCTGGCCTTTAGATGAGTACTTTATCAACATCTTCTTACCTTTAGATGAGTACTTTATCAACATCTTCTGGCCTTTAGATGAGTACTTTATCAACATCTTCTGGCCTTTAGAGCAGTACTTTATCAACATCTTCTTACCTTTAGATGAGTACTTTATCAACATCTTCTGGCCTTTAGATGAGTACTTTATCAACATCTTCTTACCTTTAGATGAGTACTTTATCAACATCTTCTGGCCTTTAGATGAGTACTTTATCAACATCTTCTGGCCTTTAGATGAGTACTTTATCAACATCTTCTGGCCTTTAGAGCAGTACTTTATCAACATCTTCTTACCTTTAGATGAGTACTTTATCAACATCTTCTGGCCTTTAGATGAGTACTTTATCAACATCTTCTGGCCTTTAGATGAGTACTTTATCAACATCTTCTGGCCTTTAGATGAGTACTTTATCAACATCTTCTGGCCTTTAGATGAGTACTTTATCAACATCTTCTGGCCTTTAGATGAGTACTTTATTACATCTTCTTACCTTTAGAGACCAAATTGCGGTACCAATTATGTGAACATTCTTATCAATGTTTTCAGTATGTCGATGATTTACCGTTGATCACTGCACAAAGGGGAAGTTTCAAAGATAGACCATATAAACTGTCAATATACAAGATATATGACAGTCATACAGACCAGGTAAGTAGATATGTACATACGTTCAATATTTATACAAACATCCTTTAAAACTGTCAGCAGTTCAAGGTTATAAATAATACCATGCTGCACCCTCATACTACTTTGGGGAAGGGGTCCTCAGCCCTTTAGAGGGGAATTTTTCCAAATGTGGGGAATTTTTTAACTAAAAACAAATTAATTTTGAACTGCAATACACTGTCAGATGCTTACACTGAATGTTTTAAAATGATAAAGGAATCAGAAATTTCATACTTTTTCTATGCTATTTAGAGCAAAAACCAAAACAAAATTTTTTGTCTTTGGAGGGGAAAACATTTTTGTCTGGGAGAAAACCATGCTTTTAGGGTTTGGGACTGCCTCCGAATTTTGGTTGTAGATTTGATAGTTTAAGGGCACTGAATACATTATTTAAAGAATACATCAAATTAATTTTGTCTTCTTAAATTAATGAATTTATAGCTGTAGGCATGACCTATTTTTTGATACAAGATTACCCAAAAAATGAAGATAAAGAAGAACATTTTTATCAAATCTACACAAGTTTTTTTATGATTCATCCTAGTGACCTTGTTTTTTACCCTATTCAACCCAATATCAAACTTGACATAGAAAAAAATTGTAACCAAAAATTGTAATACATGTATGTATTGATTGTCATAAAGTCTGGCCCCAAAATTGATTTGATAAAACTTTAATGCTCCTTCAGGAGAGATCACCGTACTCATATGCAAAATGTCCTTGTCTGAACGTCTTCATCTCTTTTGTTCATTCAGCTTGACATCCTATGACATATCATGTTTCAGGCATACTTTTTTGTTGGTCAAATTCCAAACACACTCAGCATTCTGAGTAAATTAGAGAAGAGAGAGATACAGATGACTGGTGGTAAGGAGAAGAATGGAAACGATGATGAACATGGTAAACTGGTGATATGTGAGGGTGAGAGAAAGTTACAGGTAAATACGGTACATTCTCTGTATAGAGCAACACCTTTAGGGAGCTGCAAATATAGGTCGTTGTTTAGAGGTTGTTGCTCTACAGAGGTTAAATTTATATTAAATATCCGCTTAGGGAAATTATGCAGGTGTTGCTATAGAAAGGTTGTTGCTGTACAGAGGGCCACTCTGGAGAGGTTGTACTATATATATGAGCCAGTCTCCAGGAAAACCTGCTATTTTGACAAAAAATTTACTTTGAGATTTTTTATTACTTGAAAGAGTAATCTTAATGAAGCAAAATACAAAATTTTTTTGTTAGTATCTTGATTTTTAAGGAAGTTACAGCTGTTTTGTTGAGGCCCTATTCAGACCCTTTTTGCGTGACATCGCAAACGTCATTCAAGCGTTATTCGACGTCGTTGTAACAAGTACTTTATAAATACTGCATTTGATCAATTCTTTACATAAACTGGTCAAAATGATTTCAAGTTTTAGAATGATGTTTTAAGTTTTAAAATATACATCCAAATTTAAAATGTTCACATTTAAAGAAAAACTACTGTTGTAATCAACTAACTCCTTGTTTTTCTCAATCAGAGTACTTTTCTAAAATTGGTCACCATAGCAACGAAGTTAATGATTTCGACATAATGCATAAGACATTTTAAAGCTAAGATATAGTAATATATGGATAAATGACTAAAAATTGAATCTATAGATATGTCATTTTTTCTTATTTGAAAGCTTTTTCAAAACCTTGTTGCATGCAGTAATTACATAATGTCAATATAGCTGGTTTTCCTGGAGACTGGCTCATATATATTTATACATTGGTTTGTTATTTTCTCTCAATATTGTAACTAATGTTCTAGAGTCGTTGGTTAGAAATGGGTATGCATGTTGTGTGACCAGCATTTAATTGGTTGCTTAACACTCATATTTAAAATTTACCAATTATAAGGCTGCATTCTACACTGCTCCACAAGTGGTCCATTTGGTGAAGCCCATATTTATCATTGACCAATCATAAGACTGCTTTCTTGACTGGTCCACTTACTTACATTGTATTTATCATAGCTCATATCTGATCAATATATTGAGGCAGGTTATACCCTTCCATGAACATTTGACAACAGTATCAACTTTCCTCCACATGTGAAGCAGTTGCTGGCTCCTTGTGGAAGAGTAAGTTAGTACTGGTTAGGATACAATCCATGAAAACTGGATAGGTACATTGACTGACGTAAACATATCGCTGGCTTAGAATAAGAAGAAGCACTTAACGACCTTATAGGACTCATGCATATTTGAAATCTGCATCACAAGGCGCTTCTTATGAGCCTATTTCATGAAAGTCAGAACTGGTCATATTGACTAAAACTTAAGTTCGAAAAGCTTGTTTTTCCATAAGTAAACGGTAGTTTTCAGACAGTTTTTTTCTTGTTTTCTCAAAATAGCGATTTTGTACTTACGACCTTCTTATTCTAAGCCAATGGTATATCTGATAAAAAAAGGAGAGACAGTGTGAAAGGGCTTTAAATCAGAATACAAAAGTTACAAAATGATCAATATAGTATAGGGAGTATGGAGGATTATTAGGAAATATATTACTGTTTTTCAGGTTGACAGATTTTATTATACATATAACCGTCTAGTGAATCATCCGAGGAATAAAGAATGTAACAATAGAATCAAGTTCATTCGTTTTGAACATGGTAAAATAGTTTGTTATTTGAACATGGTAAAATAGTTTGTTATTTGAACATGGTAAAATAGTTTGTTATTTGACATGGTAAAATAGTTTGTTATTTGAACATGGTAAAATAGTTTGTTATTTAAATTGGTAAAATAGTTTGTTACTTGAACATGGTAAAACAGGTTATTCTTTGTAACATGGTAAAATAGTTTGTTATTTGAACATGGTAAAATAGTTTGTTATTTAAATTGGTAAAATAGTTTGTTACTTGAACATGGTAAAACAGGTTATTCTTTGTAACATGGTAAAATAGTTTGTTATTTGAACATGGTAAAATAGTTTGTTATTTTAAATGGTAAAATAGTTTGTTACTTGAACATGGTAAAACAGGTTATTCTTTGTAACATGGTAAAATAGTTTGTTATTTGTAACATGGTAAAATAGTTTGTTATTTGTAACATGGTAAAATAGTTTGTTATTTGAACATGGTAAAATAGTTTGTTATTTGAACATGGTAAAATAGTTTGTTCTTTGTAACATGGTAAAATAGTTTGTTATTTGTAACATGGTAAAATAGTTTGTTATTTGAACATGGTAAAATAGTTTGTTATTTGAACATGGTAAAATAGTTTGTTATTTGAACATGGTAAAATAGTTTGTTCTTTGTAACATGGTAAAATAGTTTGTTATTTGTAACATGGTAAAATAGTTTGTTATTTGAACATGGTAAAATAGTTTGTTATTTGAACATGGTAAAATAGTTTGTTATTTGAACATGGTAAAATAGTTTGTTCTTTGTAACATGGTAAAATAGTTTGTTCTTTGTAACATGGTAAAATAGTTTGTTATTTGTAACATGGTAAAATAGTTTGTTATTTGTAACATGGTAAAATAGTTTGTACTTTGTAACATGGTAAAATAGTTTGTTATTTGTAACATGGTAAAATAGTTTGTTATTTGAACATGGTAAAATAGTTTGTTATTTGAACATGGTAAAATAGTTTGTTCTTTGTAACATGGTAAAATAGTTTGTTATTTGTAACATGGTAAAATAGTTTGTTCTTTGTAACATGGTAAAATAGTTTGTTATTTGAACATGGTAAAATAGTTTGTTCTTTGTAACATGGTAAAATAGTTTGTTCTTTGTAACATGGTAAAATAGTTTGTTATTTGTAACATGGTAAAATAGTTTGTTATTTGAACATGGTACAATAGTTTGTTCTTTGTAACATGGTAAAATAGTTTGTTCTTTGTAACATGGTAAAATAGTTTGTTCTTTGTAACATGGTAAAATAGTTAGTTCTTTGTAACATGGTAAAATAGTTTGTTATTTGAACATGGTAAAATAGGTTATTTTTTGGAACATGGTAAAATAGTTTGTTCTTTGTACAATACTCACATACATAAGTGAATGCAACTGATTGCTATTAAGTTAAAAAAAGTTACCATTTTTCGAGGGCCACTTTCAGCAATTCAGCCGTTTAGCCACCCTTTGACATTAAACTTTCCCTGGTCAATGGGCTACCTAAGGAAACAACCTGCATTTGAGTCTCCCTGGGGAGACTATTTCTCTCCTGGTTTGTTGCATCAAGATAAGGGCCCAGGAATATTGAATATATTCAGACACTGCTGTCATGGACCTGTACCAATTCATACCTTGGTTGAGTAGAGCATTGTGGGATATTCTTGTTCAGAGAAATTAAGCCGTGGCGCAGACAGGGATTGAACCCTGGACGTCTATCTCAAGACCTGTACCTCTACCTCTAGGCCATCGCTCCCCACATTTTAATGTAGGTTTGCACAACTAACAGAAATATACCATTCGTATCATCCTAGAAACACAATATAAACATAGAACATAGTATACTAGTGTATTACTGACCTCATTTATGATTATTATTCTCTTGACGAATACATTTTGTTGTTGAAATTAGTAAAATTAGTGTGTTTGGTAAAGACAGGTCTGAGATAAAAAAGCTAGTTGGATCACTTCCTGAGAATAAATAGCTGACTAGACTTCCCTGAAAAACGTTTGTGGATCTGTGCATGGCCTATTTGTTACACTTCTGCTCTCTTTATTTTGTAGACAAAGATGTGTATGGGAAATTACTGAATTCAATCAAAGAAGAATGTGATTCGGTATGAAATATGCTTTGTTAAAAAAATAAATTAATGCAACAGGTTTGGTTAATCTGTTACATATCAGCCAAAAGGCCTTCGTCAGAAATTGACAGTTTGTATTTTTTCTTGCATAGTTTTCTTTATAACCTAGCCTCTTAATGATGTAAAATTGTTGTCCTTTTTGCGGAAATACCAAAGATTGTGAAACCGTCCTGTTAAGTTATGTAATATTATTTCCATATGGAAAACCAATGAAGTTATGAATATTAAATGAATGGCTTTTAATTTATATACCATTCTAACGCAACAAGTAGTTTGTTCAGATGCTACGTACATGTGATTTAGTTACTACTCAACCAAACTCGCGACTTTGCTTTATTCTACAATAAAACGCAGGTACTTATTCATTTTTTCTTTAGTAATCTGATGTAATTCAATTATACCACACAACTTTGTCCACAGTAGATTGTCTCCCTTTTTCCATTTAATGACTTTCCTCTCTTTGAGCACCACATTTATATATTAGCATATGCCCTGTCTGTATGTGATACTAATCTTGAAATATCAATGAATATCAAAAATAGCTCTTATATTGTTTTCAACATTTTAATCCAGTAAAAAGGCAAAGGTAATTAATACCTTATTCACTTAAAGCCACATACATATACATTATCTGCAAAATGAAGAAATTAATAAGAGAAATTGCAAGGTTTATGTACACAATGTTATGTAAACAAACGATTGACCTGAATAATCAAGTTATACCTTGTTTGTTTGTTAGCCATTAGAGGGAACCAGTGGTAATGACGGTGTATGTTTGGGTACCAGTGTTTGTGTTATGAATGAAGAGATTGATGAAGACACGGCTGAGGAGGTGAAAAAATGGCTGGGGAACAACAATATTACACTTGTTGGAAATACCCAACTGGGTGCCAATAAATTTGAAAGTTTAAAGGCAGCTGTTACCAAAGCACAATGGCTTGTTATCATACTCTCTGAACAATCATTGAAGTCCACAGACTCGTGCTTCCTGTTGTTTAAAATGCGGACATTTCTGTACGAGCGTATTATGAAGCACAAACTGTGTGTGGTGCCAATCTTAGTGGATATAGAGGAGGATAAGATACCACCTGATGTGTTCGCTGTCACATGTCTGAAGAAAACAGAAACAAACTACAAGGAAAACCTCCGGGAAATTATTAACTGTAAGTAAAGAACATTATCTACAACAATTTTAATATGAATCTCATTTTAAGCCTTTATTTCGTAGAAATGTCTATTCACACTAATATTGTATCATGCCAATTTTTCTTGAGTATGTAGGGGAGATTATCCAATGATAGAAATAGTCTCAACATGGCACCTTAATGTCAAGGGAGATCGTTCTTGTTATTTTTCTAAAAAAAGCTGCACATATACAATTAGTCTTACTCATCTAGCGCTAATGATAACATTATTAAAGGGGAGGTAATTCAGACTACCTGTAATCTTATTTCATTAATTTTAGGTGGAAATATACACATGGAAGCCACGGTGTCGTCTCTAGATGTACATCAAGGTCTAGCCTGGGCTTATGTTCTCAATTATCTTGAAGTTACACTGGAAAATCTAACAGGTATGTAACATCTGTCACCAATTCAACAACAACAACAAAAAGTAATAATTTTTAACAGATTCGACAAGTTGCAGCCTGGATTCATGCCTTTAAACCTCTCATTCATTTTTGTGTCGCCTGAAAAGGCGACATATAGGTGTTACTTTGGCGGCGGCTGCGGCTGCGGCGTCACAAATTGCTTGTCCGGAGCATAACTTTGTCACCTTAAGTTCAAATGACTCAAGAATTGGTATGCATGTTTCTTGCAATAAGCCGGAGTGCAGTGTGCAAGAACCATAACTCTACCTGTCATAGTTTTTGAATTATTTCCCTTTGATTGATTTTATTAGAGCATTTCTTGTCCGGAGCATAACTTTGTCACCTTAAGTTCAAATGACTCTAGATTTGGTATGCATGTTTCTTGCAATAAGCTGAAGTGCAGTGCGCAAGAACCATAACTCTACCTGTCATAGTTTTTGAATTATTTCCCTTTGATTGATTTTATTAGAGCATTTCTTGTCCGGAGCATAACTTTGTCACCTTAAGTTCAAATGACTCTAGATTTGGTATGCATGTTTCTTGCAATAAGCCGAAGTGCAGTGCACAAGAACCATAACTCTCCCTGTCATAGTTTTTGAATTATTTTCCTTTGATTGATTTTATTAGAGCATTTCTTGTCCGGAGCATAACTTTGTCACCTTAAGTTCAAATGACTCAAGATTTTGTATGTATGTTTCTTGCAATAAGCCGAAATGCAGTGCGCAAGAACCATAACTCTGCCTTGCATCGTTTTTTAATTATTTCCCTTAGATTGATTTAATTTGAGCATTTCTTGTCCAGAGGATAACTTTGTCACCATGAGGTTGAATGACTTGAAACTTGGTATGCATGTTTCTTACCAAAAGTCCAAGTGCAGTACACAAGAACAGTAACTCTACCTTGTGCCATTTTTCAATTTTTTCCTTTTGATTGATTTTATAAGCATTTCTTGTCCGTGGCATAACTTTGTCACCATAACTATTAATGACTCAAAAATAGGAATGCATGTTTCTTTGCTGTGGCATGAAGTGCAGTGCGCAAGAATCATAACTCTAGCTTGTGTAGTGTTTGAATGATTCCCTTCAGATTGATTTTATCAGGACATTTTTTTTGTCCAGAGCATCGCTTTGTCGTTTTTAGTTCAGATGACTAGAGAACTCTTGTGAGTCGATATGTAGCCCAATACTGGATAGTTTTCCATGACAAATGTGCAGTTCGTCAGGCGACACATGCGACTTGCGGAGCTTTTATTATCTAAGACAGGAGTGGTCAAATATTGGCCCTTGTTTATAGGTTATTGCTCTACAGAGATTAAATTTATAGTAAATATTGGCTTAGGGAAATTATGAAGATGCTGTTAAAGAGAGAATGTTGCTATACAGAGGGTAATAATTTTTAACAAATTTGGCAAATTGAAGTCTGGATTCAAGCCTAAAAACCTCTCATTTATTTTCTGAGACAGAAGTGGTCAAGCCCTTAACACAGAACTACCAAAAATTGCTCCAGTCATTGATAAGTTTGTTGTATGATTTACAGATCGCTTGGAAACAATTCGAGGTAACACAGGAGGCAGGAAGCTGTATAAGAAACTATTTATTGTAGTTCCAACTTCCTGTGGTTCAAAATCAGTTGGAGCTTTAGACAAAGATGAACATGGCATACAGATTGATGAATCATTCCATCAACTTGAAGAAATTCATTTTAAGACTGAAGCTGTGGGTGGAGTCAGGAATCGAGACTATCAGTTGATTCCATACGTTATAAGGACCCAAGATTGTGTAAGAACATGTAGTTTTTAAATTGACTATAAAAGAATTTTTCAACTTTGCAGCTTTGATGCAAATTATGACCCTTTAGACTTAAAAATTGGTTAAAGTTTGACATGCAAGTTACTACATGACTGTATCAATGCCATATCTCAACTATTATCCTTGATTAACACAAAATTTTAAGAATTAAGTGCTAAATTAATGTGATTACATACACTGTATACATATGCATAGAGGATCTATCACAAGTTGTCAAGTATACACGAAATATCACTGCAGTGATTGGATCCGTTGGGCCGTATTACATCGAGTAGCTTGTGTAATGCCGTATCTCGCGAGACTGCTAGGTCAAGCGAGATGCGGTATGGCGCAAGCAACTAGAAATAATATGGCTAAATGGATCAACACAACTGCTGTAATATTCATTTTATTATATACCTACAAAAGTGAAAAAAAACTTTATTCATTGAAGTCATGAACGTCGGCATAGTTTCTGCTTATAACATATAACATATATAATAACTAGAAATGTGTCCACAGGACAAGATTGCCCCTGCTAAAAGCGGTCATCAGACACCTAAGTATAAAGTTATGCAGATGGAATAATTTGAAATAAAGTTTGTTATTGCTTAAATGTGACTTTGACCAGAAGACTAGAGCTGGGTCTGTGTGACCTTGACATTTGAGCTTGGGATCTCAGGGTGTGAATGTGAATGTTACCAAGTCATTAAATAACAAAGTAAAAAATAGCACAAACTATACTTGTGCCTTTTAACTTTTATTCTCTAAGTATGACCTTGACCTATGAGCGAGGGCCCTGGGTTTTGCGCATGATACATTGTCTTGGTGTGGTGAACATTTGTTCCAAATATTTTAAATATCCAATTAGATATGACATAGTTACAGAGTGGGCACGATTTGAATGACTGTTTTGAACCTTTTAACATTTGACCACTAAGTGTGACCTTGACTCCCACATGACACATTGTCTTGATATGATGAACATTTGCATTATCAATATCCGATAAGAAATGACATAGTTCCAGAGCAGACACGAATCACATGCCTATTTGAGCGTTTTAACCTTTGATCTGTAAGTGTGACCTTGACCTTTGAGCTAGGTCTTGCCCATGACACATTGTCTTGATGTGGTGAACATTTGTACCAATAATTATAAATATTGGTTACCTGTTATGTAACAAGGATTCTTATTGGCTTAGACGGCCTGCACGAGAGGTGTATATAATTTTAATATACACCTCCCGAAACCGAGGCTGGGGTGGATATAACTTTTTTTATGATGTGACGTCATTTCCCGCTTTATAGAGTTCCAAACAACGTAACGTTATTTTCAGTATTATTTGGCCTACCTAGCCATTAATGATAAATGCCGTTAATAAATACGTGAATACTCTCTCATACATATACATAAGAAGAGCATTGTTAGCTAAAACATTTGAAGAGTCGTCTATTGTTTCTTTTACATACACTTTCCTAAAGATAGACTGAAGTTGATATAATTTAAAAAGAGTCAATAGGTTTTATTTCCTTGCCTTATGGCATGGTATACAATATAACAGTTGTCGACTTATGTTTCGATGAATATGATGTTTAGTTGACCTTCAAAAAGTGATATTGACCTCTGACTTTGTCAACAAAACAGGTCAACAAAACATCATATTCACCTCAACATAAGTCAATAACAGTATAATATCCAATAAGAAATGACATAGGTACAGAGCGGACACGAATCACATGCCTATTTGAACCTTTTAACCGTTGACCACTAAGGGTGACCTTGACTTTTGAGCTAGGGACCTGGGTCTTGCCCATGACATATTGTCTTGATGTGGTGAACATTTTTACCATGTATTCTAAATATCCAATAAGAAATAATAAGAAATAACATACAGTAAAACCTCGTTATTTCGTGGACCCATCGGGACAAGTAAAATGCTCCAGTTAAGCCAGTTGCTCGAATTATCAGAATTATATGATGAATTGTTGTTAAGACTAAGTGTAACTGTGTTTTACCACGTACGTGTTTGGTGCGCTTATCGTCATTGTTTATCAAGGCTACACGCATTTTGAGCCGTGCAGACATTCGTTGAATGTTAACTTTGTAGGTGAAATCATTCATAATGTTCTATTTGAGTTGATTTACGACCATTAAGTGATCAAATATTCATTGTTTTGTGATTGTTTCTCTGACATGGATAAGGTTAACATTGAGATCGGTGAATCATAAGAGTTACACGCGGCGTGAAAATTACTTTCACTATAACAAATGTTGACTCGTCATTAAATTTCTCATAATTAACGCCTCGTAATTGATTTGTATTATTCAATCTTACCCTTTGACACCTTTATCGTAGTCAAACAACCCATTTAAGTGTTGGGGGTTACGCTATTGTCATAAAATGTGATATTCACGATGTGTGAAAATCACGGACAGCAGCATCATTAAATCTGACAATTTTTCGGAGGTGTGAAATTTCGATCCGATGATTGCCTCAAGATAAAGTAACTAATTATCGTTGAAAATAGTTGAATGGACTGACACCTGGGCTCGAATTAGACCGGATGCTCGTAATAATAATTACTCGAATTAGAGTACAATATAGAGCAAATTCTTTGGGACTTTGAAATTTGCTCGAATTAGGTTGGTTGCTCGAATAATCGCTGCTCGTATTACCGAGGTTTTACTGTAGTTACAGAGCAGACACTAATCACATGCCATTGACCACTAAGGGTGACCTTGACTTTTGAGCTAGGGACCTGGGTCTTGCTCATGACAGATCGTCTTGACTATAAGAACTCATATTAAACAAGTTCTGGAAAATTTACTAAGCGAGCCTCTGACAAATAATAAGTTTGTAACAATTGACAACAAGCATTAGATTCTTTTTATCAAATCACATGAAAATACACATCTTTCTGCTGAAAAAAGGACTCGGCTATTTATATGACGCCAAAAATAATGTCATTGATCGCATATAATGACGCCATTTAGGAGAGAAAGTGATGTCATGTGAACGTTATCTAGTGTAGTATAAGAATATATATGTACTCTTGATAATAAACTGGATACAAGAAAAGTCATGTGATGAATATTGTTATATCATTGTAGGAAGTAGTTGCAGCGGTAGAATACTCGAATGCTGTATTATGTTTACAAGAAATGAGTGAGTTATCTACCTTGTCGGGACTCTCTAGCAAGGATCTCCATCAAGAAGCATGGAAATTTAAAGAACTTGCCCAGAACATAATTGATAACACACCGAGTGTGAGGGACAAAGCAACATTTATATATTATGATGGTATGTATGATTTGGCGGATCTGTGCTTGTTTGGTTGGGCATTGTGTCTTTGTGTGTTTTGTGTTTCCTGTGCTCGGTTGGTTCAGTTGGGCATTGTGCTTTGTGTGTTTTTAATGTTTTCGGTGCTCAGCTGGTAAAGTTGAGTGCTGCCTTCCCAGTCTGACTTAATATAATCTTTTTGTAGAGCACAAAGGCCATTATGAAATAATTAAATCATTATCATTCTGTTTTTTAGAGGTCACAATTTTAGTGTAATCTTTATGAAACTTGGTCACTATGATCATCTCAACAAATTTTAGGCCAAGTTTGACATTGTGTCATCTGGGATCAAAAACTAGGTAACTAGGTCAAAAACATAGATAAACCTTGTGTAGTCACTAGAGGTCCCAATTTTAGTGTAATCTTCATAAAACCTGGCCACAGCCCAATAACTAGAGGAAGTTAAATGTCAAAGGGTGGCTGAACGGCTGAATTGCTGAAAGCGGCTATTGAAAACTGGTAGCTTAACTTATAACACCTAAATAGTTTATGAAAATTATTTCACTCTTTCAGATTCCATATTGACAGTGGCTGACGCAATGAAGCAGGTGTTACAGGATGAACAAGATACTATGTTTTTAACATGAACATTGAGGAGAAAATTTTAACATGAACATTGAGGAGAAAATTTTAACATGAACTTTGAGGAGAAAATTTAACCTAATTAATGAGAGATTGTTGGTTTTCAGTGGGGTGTGTCGACTCATTGGACTAACATAATGCATAACAAATTGCTGGCTTAGAATTTGAAGGTCGTAAGTACTTATAAGACTCATGTATATTTGAAATCTGCTTCTCAATGTGCTTCTTACGAGCCTTATAATTTTCATGAAAATCGGAAGTTGTCATGTTGACCAAAACTGAAGTTTAAAAGGCTTGTTTTCCATTAGTAAAAAGTAGTTTTAAGATTTCTCAAAATATTGATTTTGTACTTATATATACCAGCTGGTAGAGTAATGCGCGTGTGGACTGGTCATACAGCTTACGAAGCATATTGATTCTGAAGCATTCAATGTTTATATTTGTTTTAATTAGTCGGCTGAAGATGCATAATTTATCTTTAAATTGTTTTTAACCCTGTCTTAAATGTGATTGTACAGCACTTTTGAATGTGTTATTACATGATAAAATTGCTATATAAATATGGTATAATTATAATTCGAAATAATTTATGAAAGGATCCTTCAGTGTGCAATACACTAAATTAGCTGAAGAATAGTTTTCTATGATAGTTGGAGTCAATTCCCTGAGAGATAAAAACCTAGTATGCACACTTTGTTTCCTTTGCACTGTAACAAGTTTTGATTTACTGACTAAGAAATTACGGAACTACAGTTAAAGGAAACATTTATGCCATAAAAAAGTTTTCATCATAAAATATTTACTGTAAAGCAAGTACCAGTCTAGAGCATACGTCATTCGGAAACTATCTCATCGACCCGATCCCTCAGATTGGTCAGTCTATAATTAACCCAAAGACCTATGAAAACTCTTTAAGAAACACAGTTGTGACATAAAGGTTGTTCATCAAAGGTTCTATTCACCAACTTTTATAAGTGCGGAAAAAGCATATATATGGTACAGTGTAGCTGGCTTAGGTTAATGCTCACCAAAAAGAATTGTTCAGGGTTTTGTTTAAATCGGTGAACAAAAATCGTTGAAATGTGCTTTTTATGCACATTTTTTGCTGCAGCAACAGGAAATATTCCACCTTTAAACTTGCATAATTATGTTTTGTATAGGAACCATCGCAGCACCTGCTTATACTATAGTATTCGGCCAAAATAATATGAGCTTGGGTCCTTGACAAGGATAGGGTCGATGAGAATCAAGTACAGTATAGTTAGACACGACACCTTGTTCCTGTTACCACAAGGGTGTATGAGAAGTCTTGAGTCGAAACCTCATTCTTCACATCACAGGACAAAAAATTGAATAACATTTTGTTTAAAAATAAATTCACTACTCCCAGATACATAGTATATGGGGGCTATATTGGAGTCATGCTTGAGGATGGTTGGTTGGTTGGTTGGTCTGTTGGTCTGTTGGTTGGTTGGTTGGTTTGTTGGTTGGTCTGTACAAATTTGTCTGGGCTATTTCTCAGTAACCATTGGTCGTATTTTATCAAAACTTTGCATGACTGATCAGTACCAAGTCTAGTTGTGCATATCGTCGGCAGACTTCCATCGGAATAATTTTAAGGGAGTTATGGCCCTTTATTTTTTTACATTTATAAATTTTGTCCGGGCTATTTCTCTTTAACCATTGTTCGTATTTCATCGAAAATTTGCATGACTGATCAGTACCAAGTCTAGTTGTGCAAAACGTCGGTGGAATACCGTCAGATTGATTTTAAGGGAGTTATGGCCCTTTATTTTTTACACTTGTAAATTTTGTCCGGGCTATTTCTCTGTAACCATTGGTTGTTATTGATTTTAACTTTGCATGACTGATCAGTACCAAGTCTAGTTGTGCATATCGTAGGCGGAATACCGTCTGATTGATTTTAAGGGAGTTATGGCCCTTTATTTTTTTACACTTGTAAATTTTGTCCGGGCTATTTCTCTGTAACCATTGGTCGTAATTGATCTTAACTTTGCATGACTGATCAGTTCAAAGTCTAGTTGTGCATATCGTAGGCGGAATACCGTCGGATTTATTTTAAGGGAGTTATGGCCCTTTATTTTTTTACACTTGTAAATTTTGTCTGGGCTATTTCTCTGTAACCATTGGTTGTAATTGATCTTAACTTTGCATGACTGATCAGTTCCAAGTGTAGTTGTGCATATCTTAGGCGGAATACCGTCTGATCAATTTTAAGGGAGTTGTGGCCCTTTGTTTTTTACACTTAAAAGTTTTGTCCACGCTATTTCTCTGTTACCAATGGTCGGATTTTAACAAAACTTTGTAAGAATGATCAGTTCCAAGTCTAGTTGTGCATATTGTCTGCACACATTGGTCAGATCAATTTTAAGTCTAGTTATGCATATCTGACTGTCAAGCAGTTTCTGGGGGTATTTATCACATTCAGTGATATTTCTTGTTAGTCCCCTACCGGTTTTTGACCGGAGGGGACTATAGGTCCGTCCGTCCGTCCGTCCGTCTGTCCGTCAGTCAGTCAGTCAGTCCGTCCGTCCGTCCGTCCGTCCGTCAGTCAGTCAGTCAATCTGGATCCTGACATAACTCAAACAGTTTCCAAGCTAGGTTTATGAAACTTGGTATGTGGATAGGGGGCAATAAGGGGATTATGCACGTTTAAAAATATTTTGATTCTGACAAAAATTGTGGTTGCTATGGCAACAGAAAGAGTGAAAATATGCCCAAATCTGGATCCTGCCATAACTCAAACAGTTTTCAAGCTAGGTTTATGAAACTTGATATGTGGATAGGGGGCAATAAGGGGATTATGCACAACTAAAAATATTTTGATTCTGACAAAAATTGTGGTTGCTATGGCAACAGAAACATTGAAAATGGCCTCAAACCGGTAGGGGACTTCTGTATTGCTTGCAATTCTTAATTGCTTGTTTATATTAAAATCAATGCATTTACTACAACATAGGAGTGAAGAAAATGTGTTACATCACAGATTTAGGTGTGAGATAGAATTCCATGGTTACATTTTGAAGTCTATGTCGGAGTATCAGTTTTAAAAGGTTTGTAAGTAATTAGTATACAAACGTCTTTGCGCTGATTCTAATTGTAGCATCATCATTTGAAATTTGTTTGCAACTACACTTAGTCGCAAAAGAAAGTATACATTGTACATACATATGTACTTTGAAATTGTATCCTTTGGGGTTGACAGAACTAAACGAACTTTTGTATTAACAGAACTGTATGTTTATCTGACATTTTACGATCAAACAATAACATGTCAATAAATACAATATCCCACAAATGAAGTCAACAGGGTCGGTACCTGGAAAATCGAATTAACAGAAATGTTCAATATTTTATATGTCCGCCTCCGACGTAAAATGTACGAGACATTTACGCAGTGGTGCAAATTATGTTTATGTATGGTAAATTGGACTAGGTATATTGTCAAATTAAACAAAAACATGATGGTTGCGATTTTGTAAAAGAACTAGTCATTTTGCTTGGTCAAGGGGAGGTAACCATGTGAAAAAAGTTGTTTTTATGAGGTGATAAGTTCTAAACCTGAATTGGGCTTTGTTGTAAACCTTTTTTTCCTTATTTATGTCTCCGTGATAAGAACATACACTTGAAAACGAACCTTATCAGCAAATCGGGCATCTAGCTGCATTGAAAAATTGACAAACGCCCGATGAACACACCGTGACAAATGTGTGACATTAGCTCATGTTGATGTCATCAGTTTTATTCTGTTTGTTACAATTGCAATCGGATGTAACAAATTCGATTGAATGGTAATGCCACATATCCAAGCTACATATTTTGAAAACTTCAGCCAGATCAAGTTCCTATTGACCGAGCTATGGGTAAATGTATCCATGTACACATATTTGTTAAGTGTATGACCATTTGTGTGAATTTGATTTTTCAAGTCCCAAAGCTTTAACTCTGTTTGTGCAGTATTGTATATATTGACATGTTGTCGCTTGATCTTAAAATGTCAGATAAACATACTATTTAGTAAATATTAACATTAAGTTTGTTTCTGTAAACCCCCGGCGATATAATTTCATTTATGCACAATGTATACTTTCTTTTGCGACTGAGTGTATTTGACAGATTTTCATGAAATAAAATGTTATGTTACCAACTGTAGTTTTCTATGAACCAAACCACCATCCATAGGCCCCATGTACATAACCTTGTTAATGTGATTTGACATTTACCAATTAATTTTAAAATGAGTGTCAATTATGGTCCAACTTTGACAATTACTGCACCAGGAAACTGGTTCTTCAGTCACACAATTCACTGCAGTTAATTTCACTCAGGAAAACAATCTTGAACCTAATTAGACAAATAGTTTAACATCAAGATGCCATATCGAGAGCAATCAATTTACAGATCAAACAATGTGACAAGGACTGCTACCCGTCTCTACCTGCCTGCTTCCTGTGTCTACTCCTTATCCTAGTACCATTTGGGGCCGCAATTACAACCAATACTTACACTCAGCATTCAACACTCAAATATTGAAAATGTGATAAAATGAGCAATATTTGTCCTAGATTGCTAAGGCCAGAGTTTTTTTCAATATCTTTTTGTTAATCAGACTTTTTTATTAAAATGTCTGCAGGAGGGGAAAAAATGAAAACTCCAAAATGTAGCTAAGCTTAACGATACTGTTGTTGGTGGTGGACTAACGTTACTACGTCAATGACAGTCCACTACAGTGATAGTTCTCAAGAAAACAGCCAATTTATCTTAAGTCTAGTACAGTGCACATGTAACTGTATCATTGACAAATAATTTGAAATAAAAATCTTCAGAAATTATTTACATATTATATAAAAATAGATTTTTTTAAGATTTTATTCCAATAATACAGTTACTTGTGGTACATTCGTGAATGAAAACTGGCAAAACTAAAACACTAACCAGTTTATCATAAATAGAATGATAAAATAGAAAAAACAAGGCCTACAATGTATTTTACAATAATAACTTTTGACAATTACATAAAATAGTATTTTTTCAAATTGTTTTAAAAGGCCTAAAAATTGGGCAGGAGGGTCTGAGTAACGAAAAGTAAAAGAAAGCAGGCATAATTTAGATGAAGGAAAATGTGTAAAAGTGTTGTTATTATGTACGAGTGTTGAAAATGATACTTAATACATTGTATCACATTTTGCCACACTCGGCACTCAGACTGACAAGTTACAATTAAAGCTTACCAAATACACTAAATCATTTTAGAAATTAAGCCAAAACTAATTTGTACATGTAGTACCAATTTAACATTGTAAGAATTTCTTGCTCTCAATAAGCGACACCACTTCCTTGTCTGATTGTTCTAAATCAAACCCTTAAGTTGACAGGAGATTTAACCAATAAATTGTCTTAAAAGGAAGAATGAGGAAGATAATACACATTTTGCTTTCTTCTCAAATCAAGTTTGGGTTGACTGATAAGCGATGTTTGTATATCACTTCATCCGGAACGTAGGTAATATGAGGAGTTTTATCCGAGGCATTTATGTGTTTGGTCCCTGATCTGAAGGACGTTGATTCGTATCCCGTCCTAAACAAGCGTTATAATCCCTGATATAATCACAGGAACCTGATGTTCATATAATAACACTATCAACGACCCCGTTACTGGCCATGAGTTTTTCTCTTTAACTGGTAAGTAACGGGGTCTTTGATAGTGAACTAAGGTACATTTATTGCATAGTTGTATATTGTTGTTTGGTATTTTGCATCAAAGTTAAGATATTAGCAGCTTGGTGTACTTAAATATGTTACATGGTATGTATCCCGATATCCCGCTTCTCAGTTCCGTCAGAGAATTGTTCTGTTTTCATATGGCTCTGACGGAACTGAAAACCGATGTAACGGTCGGACGGAAGATGTCATGTATCCTGAGTTCCGTCATACCGTTACATCGGTTTTCAGCTCTTGTTGTTTAGGAATCGATGTAAAAACTTTAATTATCACAATCTACACGCGGGCGGTAATGATGATTAATTTGAAAGCACCATGAGATATTATTTGCATCTATTAATGTATCATATAGTTACAATGGGTTTACAAAAGTCGAGAAACCATGAAAGTGTTATTGTAATGGCGTTATGGATTTAGAAAATAATACACCAGAAATCGAACACCAAAACATTTCGTACATACATTGTTGTGATGTTGAAACTAACATTAAATCTGAAAAGTGTTTATCTCTTGTCTATTTCTCAAACTAACGTTATATTGAAAAAAATGTTAAATTTGACGAGATTGTTTAACCTTTCATTATTTCTCAGTCTGTCCCTCTGGTCAGATCATACTGTATCTGCACTGGTAGAGGATGCACCTGCGCCCTTGTTGGACGTAAAGAAAGATAAAGCATACAAATATATTTATAGTTTGTTTGGTCACAACTCCTAAGTCACAAGTTATAAGTCACAAGTCAAAAGTGCCCTCTGGGGCCTCCACAAGTCACAAGTTATAAGTCATAAGTCATAAGTCAAAAGTGCCCTCCAGGGCTTCCATACTCCAGGGCTTCCATACTATGGAAGCCCTGGAGGGCACTTTTGACTTATGACTTATAAATTGTGACTTGTGGAGGCCCCAGAGGGCACTTTTGACTTGTGACTTATGACTTGTGACTTATAACTTGTGACTTAGGAGTTGTGACCAAACAAACTATAAATATATTTGTATGCTTTATCTTTCTTTACGTCCAACAATAACGTGGATAAAAACGGATGATACGTGAATCGGATTTTTATATTTAGCAAGACAGGTAAGTCAGTTTAAGTTGCATTATTAAAATAAAAACGAATTTACTATCATTCTTCTACATAAGAGTTAGGTTTAAATTCTTCTTTATCGATATGTTATTGCATACAAAGTTAGTGTTGACGTTGCTATAATATATTTCCCACGTTTAGATAGATTATAGTTATAATTTTAGCGTCACTATCGTGACGAATCGAATGGTGAATCGAATGGCCAGTGTCATTAAAATGTTTGTTTGTTTTTGCAGGTTGAGATAAAATGAAAATCTGCTATTATCCAGGGCTTCCATACTGGAAGGCACTATTGACTTAGGTTTTGTGACTTGTGACTTGTGACTTATGACTTGTGACTTGTGACTTAGAACTTGTGACTAATGACTTATGACTTGTGACTTACATTCTACAAATAAATCTGCGCACACTTCCTTGGGCATCATGGATGGTGAAGGATGCTGTCTGAATCGGAATTACCTGATAATAGTCTATAGTGAGTCAGGTAAGTCGGTATTAGTTTTGTTTGATTGAAATCGTCATTGTTGCAGGCATCGAACCGTTATTCTGAATTGTTAACACCATTAACTAGAATACCGTTCATGTAATAGCATAATGTCACATGGTATTATACGTGTACGTGTGCATACATAATTATAATGGTTTGCTTCCTTTTCGCTATCATTTGTGCGTCTCATTTGAGACAGATAGTTCGGATTATACATATAGATTTTAAGTTTTCTTAAAGTAATAATAATTATATGTTCTTCTACATTTTTCCAGGTGAAGAAACTGGAATGTCCGTGCTGTGTGTGTATGTTCGGTGCGTTTGGTTCCACAAATGATGTCGCGGTGCATACCTATTTACTTGCATTGTCTTTATATCCAGCAAAGCAACCGGCTCAAATGTAAATTTGGCAATTGTGTGACACTATGGGCTAGAAAAGAGTTTGTATGTGATTGTGTTGTACCATAATGGTGAAGTAGAACATTTTAAGGTTTTGCAAACAAATTCCAAGTTGTGGATATCAATACATTGTTATTTATGGCGCCAATGAACTAAGCTTTTCTAGATAGCTTTATATTATCCGTATAGGTTTGATTTCATAGTCAAACATCTATAAAAATAATACGCTATTCTGTCATGTTTTGAAATACATGTAATGCAGCAGACTCAAAGTTGTCATTTGCAAATGCGTGTTTGTCTACCGTTCATCCTTTGCAATATAATGACTGTATTTGTGTTAGCTTCGTATACAAAATAAAGCAATTAAGACCAAAAACACTGTCAATTTCATGATTTATTACCATTCCATGATTTGGGCTTACTGATAACAAACGACGGATAACAAACTCTGTCATATTTAATTACAACATTTATAATAACAACTCTTGTTATGATACATTTTGCTGTCTATAAGTTTATCAAAGACAGTGTGTATTTCACATTTTACACGTCATAAGTCACAAGTTACAAGTTTCAAGTCTCAAGTTATAAGTCACAAGTCACAAGTCACAAGTTACAAGTCACAAGTCACAAGTTACAAGTCACAAGTCACAAGTCACAAATCGAAATCTTAATTGACATGCAGAAATACACTTGACGTTATAACCATATTAGTGGGTTACTATACGAATAAATGAAGCATTAGACCAACATGTCAAAATTATTAGAGCAACATATACATGAACTTATACTAAAGTGGCTCACCATAACAAAACCGACTAACAACATGTCACACTGTTTGGAATTAAACACATGCCTTTCCAACATCTCAAAATCAATTTGAGTACATGTATATCATCAAAGTTGTACTCTATCATAGTACAGGGTCTTATGGGTCCTATATCATAAACTTTCCTATTTTGTGCCACTCAGTCCAGATCGTTTTGTATTTCTCTGTCGACTATATCAACCATAACGTCCATTTGAGTATATATAGGTTCATAACGAGACCATGATATTTATGCTCAACTTGCGCGGGTTTATTGTAAGTACATGTATATGCATTTCTGTCCACCGCAGTAGTGGTGTTCTTCACAGCTTTTATGCAATATTCCACAAGAGGTATTTTGAGGATTCCATGACAATAAAAGCAGATTTTCATTTTATCTCCACCTGCAAAAACAAACAAACATTTTAATGACACTGGCCATTCGATTCACCATTCTATTCGCTAAAATTATACAACTATAATCTATCTAAACGTGGGAAATATATTATAGCAACGTCAACACTAACTTTGTATGCAATAACATATCGATAAAGAAGAATTTTAAACCTAACTCTTATGTAGAAGAATGATAGTAAATTCGTTTTTATTTTAATAATGCAACTTAAACTGACTTACCTGTCTTGCTAAATATAAAAATCCGATTCACGTATCATCCGTTTTTATCCACGTTATTGTTGGACGTAAAGAAAGATAAAGCATACAAATATATTTATAGTTTGTTTGGTCACAACTCCTAAGTCACAAGTTATAAGTCATAAGTCACAAGTCAAAAGTGCCCTCTGGGGCCTCCACAAGTCACAAGTTATAAGTCATAAGTCAAAAGTGCCCTCCAGGGCTTCCATAGTATCCAGAGTCAAAAAGGCACTGAGGAAAATACTTGTTTTTTAGATTATCATTTATTTTCTGACTTTATTCCTCCGAAATCTTATTTAGCCGGTTATTTCTCATATTTTCACCGACGCAAGTGCATCAGTGTGCATCTGGATGGCTATGGGTCTGGACATTGATACTATTACTAAGGCCGTGACTTTTAGAAGAAATTAAAAAAACACGTAACTTGACGTTGAGACTACTAGTATTTATCATCATATTATCGGAAGGATACCTGCACATATATTTTCCCAAATATAACACAGTTTCTTTGGTGCCCATTGTGACAATGTCGGAGCTTTTGTTGTTCTGTGTAGTTCTACTAAATGTGTTCTGACATTGGTTGATCAATTCAGAAGCCAGTCAAGTGATACATGTTCCGGGCAAATGTGACTGTTCTATTCAGGTGACTGGTTACCGTGACAGATGCATACAGAACACAATAACTCTGATGGATTATTTCAGCTGGCGGCTATAAAAAGGTGGCTGTATAATTCAAATGTTCACTACCACATGTTTCCGCGGCATATTGGTAAGTAGAATAATATTACTGTATACATGTACATTACAATCATGTTTTACAGAAGTAATATTGAACGAATTTGTCTCTCACCATTTTTCGGATTTGTTCATTATTCGGGTAGGGTTGAGATTTTCGGGTAGGTAGCGGGAGGTAAACAAACAATAGTTTGTTATAGTGGCCTTTGAGACCGATTTGTGAACATTTTTTGTATATGTACTAACATGTAATATGTTTATAAATGATATACGAAGTTTGTATAGTCCGTTTGCGGCGAAAAATCGTCTAAAATGAAGATTTCTCAGTATTTACTGCACCTACAAGTATGAGACTTTGCACGAGTAAATGAAATGTATCTACCTAATATACAATTAAATCTAAGCAACATCGGAAATGTGTGAATAAAGTTTTGTTCATAAGTTCTATTTAAAATATTTGTAGTTTACAATGAAACTTCATGTTAGAAGACTCGATACACACAACAACCAATTTTATGGTCACGTGACACGTCTAACAGTAGATTTTACGTATTTGTAACCTATTTAATATAGCATATACGAGGCCCGTCTGTACATCTGTACTGTCAATGTGTATCATATTTTCGGGTCTAAACGTAAAAATGGCTTGCGTCTAGCAGCCTCCTTCTCGAACTATAAAAACACGGATTTTACATCGTCTTTAACGATTTTGATATTAAGTTAATATTAGGCATTCTTCAAACGTGTTCAAGAATGTCGATTTCAGACATATCCTAAAGGTTTGGGTAGATGTATATTACTAAATTTTTTAGGACTGGTTCAGTCATAAGACTACATGTCATTGCGCACATTAACATTACAATGCTTTTATTAAGTTCTTAATTTAACATTATTATATACGTGTATGTCCATGTATAAGTATATATAATCCAGTTAAGATCTGGTGACACTGACGTAGCCTTTTATGTGTACACAGAATATTACCACCATTGTCTGAATAGGTAGTGCGAGTATAGTATGTTAGTTTAGCCACAGGAACTTGTAGAGCCAGTATCAATAAAATATATTTTAATAGATCTACTGTTTTTTTTCTTCATTTTTTTTAAATTATGCAAGTTCCTTTGGTTTAGCATTGAAATTATGACTGTTTGTTTAAGCCTTAATAATTGGTTCTACACCGTAATAGTGGACTCGACCGCTGCGTCACTGTATTCTTATCCTGACTGGACTATACATAGCTTTTGTAGCTTAGTAAATAAGGGTTTGGTTTTCACTGCTTTTCCGTGATATTACATGTTTTATACATAATCTGTATACACACAAGCGACATACCTAAATAAATCGACTTATATGGGCCTCATAAATTTCGCTTTCATAACAGCAATGTTAATCTCGCTGATCACGGATTATAACAGTTAATAAAAAGACAGTTAATCATCAATGGAATACCAGATATCCTCCTGCGTTAAAGTCAATTGCAAGTAATATCAATATACACTAAAGAATAAACTTGTTTAAATAAGTAATTAAAAATTATGAAATTTAAAATGGGAGTAGGTAGAATGTAATTATGATTCTACGTAAATTTTTATCAACATCTGATGAATAGATTTTTAACCATTCAAGATTTTTCGCTGCAAACGGGCTATACTTGTTATTATTGCTAATAAATAGGGTACTGTAGAATAATTTTAATTCCAATCATGGTCAATTGCTGGCATACAATCGCAGTAAAATGTATACATACGCGTGTTTAAAATAATGCGAATGGCCTAACATAGGTTTAATATTAATTTGGAGACGAAGTTAACTTAAACTGACATAGAAACTCACTGAGAAAAATATTAAAAATAACTAAGAGCGGAAAACTCTTCAAACAGGACTTTTAACACAGTCTCTCGAAGCTGTTCGGTTTACAGTATGGGAGTCAAATATGTCTTAACAGACCGCCTGTGAACATAGACCATAATAACAAAACATTTAAAGATCTATCATTTTATGTTCTCTTGCATGATGCACTCGCTTGTTTTCAAGAATATTTAACCTGATGAGAGAGGACACCTCTAAACAAAGACCGTGATTTACTCGATAACAACGAATACTTAGTACGAGTATGAAGTACTAGTTAGTACACATGACACTTCATCTCGTTTTTCCCCTGTCTACGTCAAAATGCGGAAGTAAACATATTATTACGCGAAATCTGCGTGACAGAATTCCCATTGTATATTGATAGAAAATCAGTCCTATTTATAGAAACTGTGTATATTACTCGCTATAACGATTGGTTTAACTTTTTACTTTTTATTATTACGGGATGTCCCCAAATATGTGTCTCGATAAGTTTAGACATATATAGTATCAAGTGTTGATCTTATTATACCGTATTATTATTCGGATTGCATGAATGAAATAAGAAGGTATGTTATTTACATAATTTATTTTGTAACCTGTTTTTGTTTTAAATCCAACTTAAAGGAATAATTCATCAGTTTAAACACTGCAGTTTTGCGACGCGAAACTATTGCAATAGTATATCTACCGGAAACAAACGGAAATTGCCGAGCTTTCACAATTGTCTACTTATAAAAAAAAGTTATATAAAAAGTATTTGATATCATTTAAAACTGAGTGAAAAGTTTTGCCCCGAATTCGAACCATCCATCGTGTACCGTCTGTCTGCATACAGCATCAGAAGGTTATGAAAATTCGAGAACTGTCCAGTAAAAATTAGACAAATTGGCCGAAAATGGGATGTATATCTAAACATACCCATCATGTTGTAATTATGCTGGATTATCTGGGTACACTGGGTGGTACCCCTGGTCATTGGGGATGTCAGTATATCTAACATACATCTACTATGGTGTAATCATGCTGGATTATCTGGGTACCCATGGTGGTACCCCTGGTCATTGGGGATGTCAGTATATCTAACATACATCCACTATGTTGTAATCATGCTGGATTATCTGTGTACCCAGGGTGGTACCCCTGGTCATTGGGGATGTCAGTATATCTAACATACATCCACCATGGTGTAATCATGCTGGATTATCTGGGTACCCAGGGTGGTACCCCTGGCCATTGGGGATGTCAGTATATCTAACATACATCCACCATGTTGGAATCATGCTGGATTATCTGGGTACCAAGGGTGGTACCCCTGGTCATTGAGTAGCAAGTCGGGCAGTTACACTCTGTTCAGCTATATACAAACTTACATTATTACAGGCTTTGCTCTTTCATATGCATTGTTTGTTTGTATACAGACCTAACCTGGTGAGATAGTGATAAATAGAACACTGAATCATATGATATTGAGCATAATACCATTATGACGGGCACGTGAAAGTTAATCAATGTCATAATATCGAAATTCATAAAGAAATACCGTCCCGCATGCGTATGTTGCCAGTCAAGAGATAATTATATCAATTCTGACTGTTGACTGAATTGAATGGAGGTAGTTCGTTGGTTAATACAGGCGTATTCTAATACAAAACCAATAGCTTCTGATGTAGCCATAGTCTGTCTACGAAAGACGGCTACTTTATGTGACCAATACAAGAGGTCCATTCGAAAAACAGGGTGTGGTCTTGTTCGGGTCCAGTTAATGATTTTTTTATCGATCGTGGCATTGGGTCGAATACCTGTTTTGTTATTTAGAAACCCACATATACAATATTCTGGTGTAAGCTGATAAGCCCATGTAGAATAAACCATTAGCCGCCAATAAATAGGCCTACAATATTACAAAGATATTGACGGACACAGTTTACAGTCTGCAGACTGTCATCGACACCAACATTGAAGTCTAACCGTATTTGAGGTTAATTTGTGAACAATATGATTGTTCTAATACATGTACATTTTTATGTATTTGCAGACAGTTAAAGTATTGAGATAAATTTTATGAAAGGACAAGTATTGATGAGATAGCAGGAAGTGACCTTGCAATAACCATTCAATACGCCGCGCATGCGTAAACCAGCTATCAATTCACGTTTCAACGTTGATTATTATAGTATATAATTATATGAAATATTATCAACTAACTAGAGTTGGTCCGCTCGGTGGACATAAACGCTGATTTCTATATAAAGCCTGTGTCACATCAACGATATTTTGTCTCACGATTTCTTACACCCGAAAAGCCTACTAGAATGTCACATTGGTTTTGTATGGGGCATCGTGTCGTGTTGTATGTGATGTTTTTATGTTTTCGGTGATCGTGTGTTTAAGTTGAGTGCTGCCTTCCCTGTCCGAATATCTATTATCTACTTGCGTCTGCAGTACTCTTGTCTACGATAACTTTGGAACATCTAGTAAGGGAAATCGCTGCTGTTTCATTTGAATGTTCGTTAGTTAGACCGTCCTACGATTACTGAACGAAATATTAGCGCTGAAAGAGGAACGCATCATAGCAAACCCAATTCTCGACATGCGGCCTTTTCGAAGTTTCGCTTGCTAATTCCCGATAAAGCAGTACGATTGTATTTTTTAACATCTGCATGCACCACGCGAGACAGCTAGCAGTACGAGCATCGTACAACAACCTGCAATGTCTGCGATCTGTCTGGATGTTTATTATTTTGTTCAATACATTGATACTTAATTTTCTTGTTGCGACAATTAAACTTCTCGGATAAGTAACTCGTTTATGACCTCTATACCAATCGATCGTCGCTACATTGTACACGGTCTGAAAGCGGAACAAACGTTGACAGAGTCATTAAAACATTGAACTGGATCAAATATAAATATATCATTATGACTTTATTGTATAACAAAATGAATGACCCTTAATGGTTGCTGTTGAACATACCTGCAACAATTAAAACCTAGACGAAATTATCTCCCATGTCACTATAACATGGTCGTTATCAGATTATACAATTAGACACGTTTAAAAACAAAGATTACACGATGTCATACTAAGGTGGCTCCTGGACGGACATACAGATGGACAGACAGACGGACATTAAGGTCACCAGACAAGTGGACATTCGGAATATTTCGGACAACACTGCGAGAGGGGAATATGGCCGTTTTGAAGGTCAGGGACATGCAATTGACGAGAAAACTTGATGTTTACACTGTGACTATAGAAATACGTCAAATCAAGTTAATTTTCACAGATTCAAATAATTCTTAAACAACTTAAAGTTTGATCAGTGTCGAAAAACCAATTATGAATATTCGTGTCCGCCTTGCATTAGCTTTAGTCTAACCTATGAAGAAAGCGTGATGCAAATATTAAAATGTCATTTAGTCCGCTGCTAAATTTCGAGCACTACATGCGATGCATTTGGCATGCATTGACACAGTTTGTTCGTTTTCCAGATAACTGATAAGCCAACCGGGTGTGGCGAGCCGAATAACATGTCAGAACTGTTTTGTCCCGTTTACACTGGCACGTTGTGTAAGACCTGCATTGCTAAAAGGTTACTATCAACACAGATGCAATACTGTAGCTCATGCAACCATTTGAGTGCGGTTGGGCTTATTAGCACTAAGCCGTCAAACAAATGTGTTTTCTGAAACTTTCATCAGTTTATTTTTCAAATTGCAAACTATCTCCAAGGATAATGTATTGACCGTTATCAAATTTGAAGTAGTGTAGATATTTCGTACACGTGAACCAACTTGAATAATTTCATATATCGGTCAATTAAATACATTTATCAAATTATGTTAACATTTGAAAGTACAAGTGTAGATAAATAACTTATAGGTTACATTATTGACTTGGGCCGTTGTGGACGAGGCCAAACTTAAAATATTCTTTGTTTCCCCATCCCGACCCAAGCAGATTTAGAATTGGTAGGTATCATTTTAATTGTTTCAAAAAGATAGTTATTCGTCAAGACATACAGATAAAGAAATTTAAATATAAGGTGAAAACAAACAATCTTAAATTTAAATTACATACGAAAGTTCTGACTAGTATGAAACAAGCCCGTAAACAAAAAAATAATATTTTCATCGCCAATATTTCACAAATAATATTATTTCAATTTGGGCAATAACATTTTTTCGGGAGGGCCGTTTTTCGGGTAGGTAGTGGAAGGGGAAACAAACAACAATATTTTATTTTAGGTCCAAGAAGTGGGACGCTGGTTGGTAGAGAATTATATTAAGGTGCGACCCTTGCTATTCCAGCTTGATCATAATATTATTTCTGACGTATAAGCATTGAAGCGTTAATGCTATTTATAAGTAATATTTCCTGATAGTTTTTAAACTTAGCCATAATCTACATATTAGCCGGTATAGAAAAAAAACAAATAGTCAATACTGTCGAATTTAAAATATTTTCCGAACTGGTCACCTTGACCAAACTGAAGTTTAAAAAAGGTTGTTTTTCCATAAGTAAGAGTAGATTTCGGACAGTTTTCTTTTCTTACGACCTTCTAATTCTAAACCAGCGATATATTTATTGATCTTACATCGGTTCTATGCTAACCTACTTTCGGTTTTGATTCAACGGTTAAAGGAAAATATTACATCATGTACTAGGAAATGATTTATGACCTACGTGTACTTATTAATAATGTACATTTATATATTAATACCTCTAGGATTTCCCGGAGTTATTTTGTACAATACAGTGTACGCCTACACACTTCAAACCTCTTTCTAACAACAATCGAACTTAGCACTAATAAGACAATATAAGTCCGACTGAATGACACAACTACATTGTAGAATGCGGAAATAGATCGAGATAATAACTTGACATATCTACTACGAAATGTTCTGAAAAAAGAATATAATTGCTCTGTACATATTTTCCTTATACAAATGCAGTTTTGTGTGTTTACTTTGACAATATAACTTCATCAGAGCGGTCTTCCGTTGAGTTTCGCTCGAATTAGAACAGAACAGAACAGAACAGATCAGATCAGAATTATTTAAAAACATAGTATTTTTACTATAGTAGAAATATACAATGATACCTCAGTCACTAATCGTCAATAAAGCCTCATTAACGACCGTTGAGGGGTGGTTGTACTGTAACTGGTTTACCACGCGACAAAAAAGCCTCATTAACGACCGTTGAGGGGTGGTTGTACTGTAACTGGTTTACCACGCGCCAATAAAGCCTCATTAACGACCGTTGAGGGGTGGTTGTACTGTAACTGGTTTACCACGCGCCAATAAAGCCTCATTAACGACCGTTGAGGGGTGGTTGTACTGTAACTGGTTTACCACGCGTCAATAAAGCCTCATTAACGACCGTTGAGGGGTGGTTGTACTGTAACTGGTTTACCACGTGTCAATAAAATCTCATTAACGACCGTTGAGGGGTGGTTGTACTGTAACTGGTTTACCACGCGCCAATAAAGCCTCATCAACTACCGTTGAGGAATGGAGGGGTTGTACTATAACTGGTTTATAACGCACTTTTTAGGGCCTTGTTTACGTTGAAATTCACATGGTTCCTATATTCTGCCCCTGAGATAGTAATGACGTGCATCACTGAGATAAACTCGATACATCCGGATGCTACATAACATTTAGAAAGTGAAAGTCAGCAAAACTGTCAACATTGCGACTGTAGGTATCCAAAAATAATGTTTATCCCATCCCCTAGCATCCTTCTATAGAAAAATAACAAAATGTAAAACGCATTTTCACAGGGACTGGTACCGCTGTTTGTGGTGTAACCAGTATTTTCTGTTTTAGAAACCTAAGTTCCAAGCCTCCGGCTTCTTTAAAGGGGGGGGGGGCAGATTCTAAAACCTGTGCACGAGCTTGACCACGTTATAGCCATTAGTCTTTGATGCATGTGTATCCATGACAATGACATACATGTATATCCGAATTTGGACATTTATGAAACATTAGTAGGCTTTGGTAGCGGAATGGTTATATACGTTCCTCAAACCTGTGTTGAAGACCAAATAAGACCAAAGACCACTGTAGTACACAACCTCTCAGCGAAGAGCACCAATTTTTACCTCCCATCAAACTACATGTATTTCAAATACTACTGAATCCGTTAAGAGGGACCCCCTGTCAACAACGACCAATATTACAACATCTTCTGCTAATATCACTAATTGCACGGATCAGCCTGACTATTTTTAATGATATTAAACTAATAAAGATATACCAACTGGTCAACAAATGCTGTATTTATTGTTGTTCCCGTGGCAATCGTTAAAGCTCGGCCATTTCCGTTTGTCTCCGGTAAATATACTACATTGTAGTGCAATGCATAAAGGCCGAGGTGATCAGAATGGATCCCGTGGGAAGCCTAAGACTGGTTCCCGTTCGAATATTAAAATATCGTATTTGTACAGGAAGTCAATCTCGACCGTGTTACCAGCCTAGGATGGTCTTTACAGACACGTTGACAGTATAAAGTGTTTAATCATTGTGATTGCTCAGTGTGATTGTAAAGGGTTAACGGAACAATATGACTGTTGCGTCCCGTGATGATATCTTCTACATCAAGGTCGGATAGTACATCCTTCTGTCTGTACCAAATCAGACACACATACTTTATCAGATAATCGAGAAAGAGAACAAATAAACAAAGTTTATATTAATACAGTGTATTTATATAAGTTATAATTATATCAATATATAGGCGTTCTTAATATTGTTATCATTGTTATTGACAATTATTATAGTCACGTAGGTTAATTTATTCATATAAAGTTCTATATTTTGTTGCGAACACTCAAGTCAGTCGGTGAAGGATTAGTTATTTACGTTTTTTGTAACCATGTAAGTCAATCAGTGTATTTCCCTGTATATTTTATTTTCCAACCTTTTTCTTTAATCATAATTTTGGAGACAATGCACAGAGGCATATTATGTTGATAGTTAACCAGTTCAAGAACTAGACTAAGTAACCTTTACTCTTACCCTATACGACAGCTTTATCATTTTTTACCAACAATTTTCGTCGTTGATTTTTAAAAAAAATTACCATTGTTGTTATCAAGTATTTTGTTACCTATTTGTGTTAATAATTCAATAAGTAATAATAATAACCATACTCGTTCATACAAAAAGACAATAATAATAGCCCCCGCTATAATAACAATAATAATGATGGTAAAAATAATAATAACAACACTCGCTATAATAATAATAATAATAGATCTAATAATAATAATAATGCATGTAATGATTATGATAATAATAACACTCGCTAAAATAACAATAATATGTTTATTTTTCATCCATGGTTGAAGATTATTTGACACACGATTTCATTATATAAAATAACATCTTGATTTCTGAGTATTTTTGTTGTTATCAACAGCCCGGTCATTATCAACAGTTTACTGTGGTAACGTTTTACGCTTGCCACTTATTAAAGCTCTCACATATTATCACGGAAATACATTCTGTGTAATCCGTGATATTATCTAGTTTCCGTGCATACGTCCATTGGTAACGATTTACGAGAAATTAAACACTGTCGATTTCAAGTATCCAAAGTTTTATCAATCAAAGAAACTACATAAAACCTTACTGACTAAATCCTTCCTGGACGTTCATTGGTCAGTGGCAAGCTAACGTCGTCTCTCATTGGCTAACCTCCAATAAAAATTCCAAATCGGAAGTAGGACACGTCAGTGTGTTACACTATTTTCGGAAAACGAATTATTTCTTTTACACAACATCAGTCGGTAACAAAGAAGCTCGTGGACATTCAGTGGATATTTAACTTTCAATGGTAAAATACCTTTAAACATAGATATAAATACCTCGTATATTTTATCCATCGGTTGTTTTAAGTATACATTTGTAACTTTTTTATTCCAACGTAAACGTACATGTATATTTTGTATATGTATATTAAGTATGTTCCTTAAGTATGTCCTATTTACGGAAAACATCAACGAAAAGGCTACGAAAGGTCACGCGTGCTAACATTTTATGTGTTTCATAAGCTCTCACATTTTCTGTCTAGATATAATATAATTACTAATATATTTATGGTTAATTAACAATTCTTTGCTAAAACTTCATAATCAAGACACAAGTAAATGTGTCATTGATAAATATTTTTAACAGAAATTAATAAATACATTTTAACAGATGTATAAATTTTACCGAAATAAATATTTGTTTCAATTTGTTTTTATTCTTTTTCAATGATACAGTTACCTGTGCATCCAAATATAACGTGTCCAGTGGACGATGTCCCAGTAACGGAGCTTTAATTGTTTTAATAATGTAAACATGATATTATGTAAGGAAACAAAGTCTTCAATTTAGAGCAAAAATGATTCGCTTTTGCGTACAGAACATCATAAATGCACTTTATTCGGTATTAAAACCACATTTCTGCCTGATCTTAATCATTAGCAGTATTGTAAACACAACTAAATTATTATTATAAAGGTATTTTACATATTCAACTCAATTTGAGTTCGAAACTAGATGAGCTCCCAGAAAGTTCAACAATGAAATAATCTTTACTGAAACCAGATACCAGAAAACATACTAAAACTCTGTTTTCTTTAAGGATATTCATGCAATATAAAAGTTTCAGTAAAATATGCAGACATTTTACTGTTTCAAACATTTAAAGTTTGAGCACGAAATTGAGTTAAGCATGAAAAAAGCTTTATAATCATGTGGCCTGGTTTCTAAATGCGTTTATGTCCAATTGTTTTTATTCAATTACATGTAGTGCGAATTTAAATAATTTACGAAACTGGAATAAGACCAAGCGCAACGAAATTGCGATGACGCAATGTCAATTTCAAAGAAACGTGTACATTTAATGTACATCTAATTGTTTAGTGTAAGTAGTTTTCGCCTTATTACCTTATTTCTTGTATATATAACCACACTGTTAGATATAAAGTGTATTTGTTACGTGGTCAATGTGTGGTAAGTCACGTGGTCAGTGTATGATAGGTTACGTGATTAGTCTGGTTATTTTTACTAAGTAGAATAAACAAATGTTGCTGATTGGCTTAAATCAGTTAAAAAATTTGGAGAAACATATGTAGCAGTATTGGGAATGTTGACAGTTTCTGGAACTACTAATCTTGAATGCGGATTCACATAGCAGCCTAAAGGCGGTTAATTTTGTATTAAGAAATGGGCAATGGTAGTAATCAGAGGCTTAATCGCCTCCCAAAAACCGTAGATTTCGACCGTCACTTTATTTATTATTTACCACAATTAAACACATGTACATACTTTAAAATCTCAATATTTAGACAAGCTAGTCTAATAGATGTGGTGTATGAGTTATTACACGTGTCAAACGGATTTTACAATCCAACATAAAATGTGTACAGACGATAGCCTAACACAAGACATGTTTGTAAATCACGTATGTGGTGAGCTCGACACTATATAACTATATAAACACTACAACCAGTCCTGTCCTTGATTATTTCACTCAGTATTACAGCGATTATATGTGTACACATTAGTAGTTGTGAGTCAATCCCTAAGGTACAGGGTCATATGTTAACTATTTATTTATCATATTTAACATGATTATACAATCTAATCAAGAGAGACAATTTGATAATTGTTTATATCACACGCAAACCCGAAATCCGCTCATCTGAAGCAATAATTTAGTACGTCACATGACAGGGGTGCTGGAAATATACATACTAAGTAGTTATATAAAGGGTGTTAAAACATGTTGTTTTCAAAATTTGAATTCATACTACTTTTACCTGAGCTTTATACACAGTGATGATTGGTGCCGTTTGAATGACATGAATGTAAATGCAAACAAAAGTAACGTAATTCATTTTCGCCCAAAATCAATTTCAAGAACGAGTGAACTGTTTAGTTGTGGAAATGATGTAATTAATATTGTAGACAGATATACTTACCTTGGTATTGTTTTAGACGAGCATTTAGATTATAATGTTATGGTTAAAGCTGTTTCACAGAGTGCCAGTCGTGCATTGGGTCTTTTGATTGCCAAATGCAAGCATGTAGGTGGGGTACCATATGATGTCTTTACCAAGCTATACGACACAGTATTGTGGCCTGTTATAAACTATAGTACTCCTATATGGGGGTTCCGCCATTATTCATGTATTGAAGCCGCTCACAACAGAGCGCAACGTTTCTTTTTAGGGGTAGGGAAATATACTCCTAACAATGCAGTTTTAGGAGATATGGGTTGGAAACCCCCCTTTGTCCGGCAATGGAAAAGCATATCTCTATACTGGTCCAAACTAAGCACCATGACTGACTCAAGAACTAATAAGCGATAGCACACTGGGTATCTTTGAAATCACGTGACTCCTGCGCTAATTGGATGTTAATTGTACAAAGGTTTTTAAGAGATCATAATTTACCAGACCTTACTAATATTGATGTTGCTATTTCAAAGACATTTGTGGAACAGATAGAAAATGTATTATTTCACGAGTTTGTTGCAAACTGGTATACTAGTATAAATCATGTTGTTGGTTCCTCCGGACGAGGACGCAATAAGCTTCGAATATGTAAGTCTTTTAAATCGGAATATGCAGCTGAACAGTACTGTAAATTAATAATGCCTGTAAAACACAGGTCTGCATTGAGTAAATTTCGCTGCGGGGTTGCCTCAATTCGTATAGAAACTGGTAGTTTCGAAAATTTAACCGAGGAGGAACGTACATGTCCTTTTTGTAGTAATGTGGAAAATGAGTACCATGTGATATTACACTGTCATGTATATAATGATTTAAGAGCATCTCTTCTTGATAAGGCCAATAACTGTGTACCACTTTTTAACGTTATGTCTGATGCTGAGAAATTTTCATGTTTATTTTCCAATTGTGATTTAGTAAGAATTTGTGCCAAAACCTGCTTTTTAATACTGCAAAGAAGACAATTTTTAACTTGTAAATAACATGCAATCTTAAAGGATAATGCAATTGATTTTTATACATATTTATGTAAATTTTTATTTGTTTACTTCTGTTTTATGGTTGTGCAGACTACGTTTTGCGCGACTATGTTCCCTTGCAAGAATATAGTTCTGTTTTTATTAATATGTATATATGAATTATCTAGTCTCTTATAGCTCCAGTGTGGAGCGGCAAAGTACTTTTATAATTGTTCAAATATGTAATGTAAATATTGTAAGAATGTACATTGATGAGACTTTAATAAAGATTATCTCAGTATACAATTTCAATTTCTTACACTGATAGCTTTATTTAATACCAGAGAGTGTAGAACAATGGTAGAACACTTTAGAATTTAACCTGGAAATGTTTCATTCTTTTGACGTCAGAAAAATAAACTATTGAAACTTAAACATTGAGAACGCACACCCTGTACATTCATATTACATCGTACAACCTCTCCACACCGACCTAATCTCTTTAACAATGGTTTCTATTTATAGTAAACCCTGTCCATAAAGACCACCCATACATCGTACAGCAACACGTGTATTTTGTTGACGATTTGTCCCATGAACAGGTTAAATATACATGTATTTGTAATATGATCGGATGGATGATGAAATTGGTGGTCTTTGCAGACAGGTTTTTAAAAAGTGGGCTTTATTCTAAGATGGACTGAAACAACATATTGAAAGTAAAGCGCTGGAGATTACAACGTAGCATAAATTCAAGCGGAGGTATCATAATAACGCGGGTCTGATTGAGTGCTAAATATAATGTAATCATATAATGATAGTCAGATTATCTTAAGATTATCAAACGTCTCTTATAACTCAATACTGCATGGTTGTGTACTTAGTTTTATTTGTTATATTAAATGTGTTTATTATACGTATGTACGTAAATGAGACGGAAATGAGTAAACAAAATATTTTAAGCACAACAGGCTACACTCCATTTAGGATACTGTGAGAGTGACGTTGCCGTTTATGTGTAAACAAAGATTACAACCATTGTCTGAACAGGTAGAGCGAATATACATGTATTATGTTAGTTTAGCATTGAAATAAAAGCTGTCTGTATTATGTTTTACACCGGCATAGTGGACTCGACCACTGCGTCACTGGACTATACATAAAATAATGGCCAGATTCTGCGTGGTGTGTGTGTGTGTGGGGGGGTTGCTAATGCACTAACATGTCAGTGAATATCGCTTTTATCTTTGCTATAGACTTTGTAACGACTAAGTGCACAAACTTGTCGGGGTAAAGCTGTGCGTTCATTTATTTATCGTGACTTTGATACTGCAGATCATAAATTTGAATCCCAGGTCGTTCGTGTCGGTGCGAAGAAACATTTATATCAAGTGGTTGATAGAACGAGGCTATACACATTGTTGAATTCCTGATTTGGACATGTAATACATACATTTTTAGAAGCAGTTCATAAATATCTATTCACTCAAATCTCGACTTGCTATTAAATAGGTTATAAATTATTAAGCATATAGTAAATATTACTAACCGTGGTTATAACTAGATATTACTGCGTATGCATCCTCGTCTCAGAATTCGGCTTTTATCAGAAAACAACAACAGAGGCAATACTACTCATTACTTTTTCATTATCATTATTAAATCTAAGCAATGGCCATGTGCGCATTCATCAAATCCATCGGAGAATTGCCTGATTAAATATGTTCACAGTATTTAAAACACGACTGGATATTGACACATTGTGACTTTCGTTTATTTTCAGAAGTGAAATCTACGATCTTACAGTGGCGCAAGTATCGAAACAATTCTAAATTATTAACCCGAAGATTGACGGAAACCAACGGACATTGCCGATCAAGATGGCTCCTGACGATTGCGAAGAATGTTGTGCCGTGGTGTGCTGTTCAACCGTTGGTTACGTGTGTTGCTGTAGAAAGATGCAGAAGACTACGAAAATAAAAGTTCTATGGGCGTGGCTTATAGTCTTAGCCGCCACTTCCGGTGTGATCTTATACTGTGCTGTATATGCACCGAACGACCGTTTAGCCGCACCATCTGACATGATTGCCGTCAAAGATCACATAAACTTTCTATTTTGTGAGGAATTAAAGATAAAATCGCCGGGATTGCAGTTTAATGGGTATTTAGTGACCGGTGACCTTCAAATTGATGACAAATCCAAGAAACGAACAAGCCAGGACACGGCTATGTTTATCCCTGGCAGAAGTTACGATTATTTCGCTTTCTATTTCTTAAAAGGTTCTGCATTGACGATAAAACATTGTTCAAAAGAGTTTCTAACATTATTTGTAATTATTGGTCGTAGAAATTTCGAGGACTGGAAACAATACCAATACTGTGACGACTGTTATTACAACGAGATTTACCTTTTACCAAAATCCAACTGCACACCAGATCAATATTCAACGTTCAAGTTAGATGTTCTCGTTGAAGAAGAGTATTTTATTGTTTATTCAAACAATAACTATGAAGACGTTTGGCTAGACCTTCATATAGACATGGACAGGCGGGTCTATGACCTTGAAAACGCGACCTCTGTTTGCACGGAGACCACAGATTGTGATCTATTCCTCAAGGCACCGAACCAGACGCCACTTTTCTGGGTGATGGATTATTACAATCTCGGAGAGCACAACCACCCAGTGGTGGCTACAGAATGTGTGCCGCGTATTTGGGCTTTTCTAATCATTCACGGACTTCCGGTGCTTATGATTGGAATCCTTGCAACTATCATTATTCAGAGAACCCATCGCAGTCCTAGAGAAATTAATCGAGTTACCGAACGGACACCGTTATTGATAGATGCAGCACTACCTCCATCTTATTCAACTGTGATGCAGCAACCTCCTAAATACGAAGACATTTTAAGAACATGTGATCCACCGCCGTACACAGAGGCAATCGCAGCGCTTCAATCGTCACCATCACGATCGGAACAAAATTCTTACTCATCAGCGCCAGCACCTAATTTAACCGAACAAAGTTCACAAAACTGTCGCGAAGTGAATGAAACAACTTCTAATCAAACTATGGAAACAACCAGTGTAATAGGTGCTGAACAAAGACTTGTTAGGACCATAAGTCCACATATAGATACCAATATGCCAGACGTTCGTGTTACGAACAATACTCCACAGTGCGCAATATCTGATCGGATACAAATTAATGTGACAATTGAAACAGATACAGAGTGACATCTATTGTATAAACAATGCGATGTATATTTTTGAATATCAAAGGTACATGTTTTCTTTGGAAGAATTGTGTTCAAAATCAACCAATATATTCTGATTATAGGATAATGTTTTTTTAGGATAATGTTATGAAACACCAACACCAACAACAACAACAACAATACCAACAGCAGCAGCAGCAGCAGCAATAACAACAACAATAACAACAACAACAACAACAAACAACAAACAACAAACAGCAAACAGCAGCAGCAGCAACAGTAGCAGCAGCAGCAACAACAACAACACAACATCAACAACAACAAGCAAAGAAAAACAATATGATCATCTGAAAACACAACAATTTAATGACCATAACATTTGTATACTATCTATTTATTTATTTTAGTATCATCCATTTTCATGTATATTATTTACAAAACCATACATACACAAGATATAACACAATACACATGCATATCGATGACACCGCTCTAAATATAATTTAAGGCCGAAGGTACAAAAGTTTAGAATTGATGCCATCGATATAACCATCAGTCTACAAAAGAATTGTAAGAGACTATCAACAATTATTTAATTGCACAATATCACAGACCGTATGCATGACAATTCGTCCCTTCGGCGCAACAAAGTTTTATCTTATTATGTACTTTATAGGTAGATACAACATTGTAGTGCCAATACGACGAATTACTCAAACTTTAAGATGACCATTGTTGATCATATACCAGGAACTACCGCACTTAGTTGGTATAACTTGGTTCGAGATCAGTTGTCAACCATCCAAAGCAAGTACTATAAGCATTGTTAATCTAACAGGAAACATCATTATAACAATCAAACAAACAGGCATTTTCTTTCTTGTAAAGGTTAAAGTATAAAATATGATCACTAATGACGTAACATAACACATCACTATAAGAATTGAATGGGATAATTATAGTATAACATCTGTACCATCATAGCACAATAACACTCATTACTAGTTAAAATATACAACTCAAAGTTTGGTAAGGGTCAATCAATCAATAATCATCTAGTCTTACGTGCCTAAACAAAACCGATGTGTCAATATTGCAACATCGTCTAATCTGATGCTAAATTTCGAAAGATTCATGTGATGCATTTGAGAATGCATTGCACCAATGTTGTCTTTATCAAGTAACTGATTAGCCCTGTTGGCAGAGACAAATGTGACAAGAATAACATGGACACTTTCGTCCCTTTTCTATTCTCGTATTGTGTAAGACCCAAAATGCCAGAAAAACGGACCCAATTATGTTATCACAAAGGCTTGAATGTAGCACAAACATTAGACTGTGGCCAGGCTTATCAGCAGTTTGACATCAAACTTCGAAGCAATCTTTATTCGTTTACAAGATTTCAGAGATACCATTATGTTTTACGAAAATTCAATCACCCTATCTTAATCAATTAGCAAAATATCGACTAGGACATTTTGTTGACCCCTATCAAATTTGAATAGTATATACATTCTATTCATAACACAATGTCGTTTCATGCATGCTTTGATCGTTATAAAAAACTGTATGAGTATACATTGTATAGTAAAAACTAACAAGTATGAATTTTCAAATCCGGTTGAATTTCTTTGACGATTCCGGAATAAAAATAAATACTGAGTTATTGTAGTTACTTTTCGTTTTAATGCAGTAGTTTATTATATACATGGCTTTGTTCTGTGAAGCCTAGGTCCCAATGAGGAGGAATTCGTCACCGGCGAAGTTCTCCCAATATCTTCCGATACCACCGATTCATCACGATTCCTTCCTATATCACAAACTGTCTCATGACTTCCCGTTGTCCTGATAGCTCATTAATTTCCATCGGGAGTACATCGCCAAGGCAAAAATGCTCAGTGGGACCTAGGCTTTACGACCGGTTGGTGGACCGTCGTTTAATAAATGATTGTTACCGAATGCCTACCAGACTGGGACCTGGCAGTGAAGGATATGACTCAAAGGTAATATGATACGGAAATATGTGTCTCATTTATAACTGATAAGCCATCTAATGCTGGTAATTTTTTACATTTCTGTTGTAAGGTACGACTGTTCCATGTATTGCGGGTTCAGGTTACGGTGATGGCATTCCACGTTGATAACGTACGTTTATGATTGGATGTATATTCGAGTCACGTGGATCCAGGTTACGGTGATGGCATTCCACGTTGATAACGTACGTTTATGATTGGATGTATATTCGAGTCACGTGGATCCAGGTTACGGTGATGGCATTCCACGTTTATAACGTACGTTCATGATTGGATGTATCTTTGAGTCACGTGCTGTCTGTATCGGTGTTTGCATGAAGATACGATCAGTGGACTGATACGATGGTGGTCGTTCGTCAACCTGAAATATAAACTGACCATCAATAAAACAAATATGAATTCAAATTTGCTCAAGTCTTGAGACTACCATAAGTTGGCTAGCGTCTATAGCCTAATGATAGAGCATCCACTTCGAGTTTGGGAGGTCCTTGGTTCGATCCCAAGCCACGTACGTTATACCAACGACGAAATAAAAAGGTATGCCAATTTATTAATTCACTTACAAGACGCTCATCATGAAATGGAAACCTGGCTTACTCTCTCATACCCTCTTGGTGATAGAATGTGTCGTTGAGAGAAATTAATATACGTCGTACTCGTTCACAATGAACATTGATAATAAAAGCTGTGTGAAGTTGGCTCAACATACGACATACGACGTTCAATTAATCGAATGTCGGCCAGCTCGACATACGACATTGGACGACATTCAAAAAATCGAATGTCGTCCAGCTCGACATACGGCATTGGACGACATTCAAAAAATCATCAAAAATCGAATGTCGTCCAGCTCGACATTGGACGACATTGGACGACATTCAAAAAATCGTCTAAAATCGAATGTCGTCTAGCTCGACATTGGACGACATTAAAAAAATCGTCTAAAATCGAATGTCGTCCAGCTCGACATTGGACGACATTGGACGACATTCAAAAATTGTCTAAAATCGAATGTCGTCCAGCTCGACATTGGACGACATTGGACGACATTCAAAAAAACATCAAAAATCGAATGTCGTCCAGCTCGAAATTGGACGACATTGGACTACATTCAAAAAATGGTTAAAACTTTTTGAATGTCGTCCAATGTCGAGCTAGACGACATTCGATTTTGACGATTTTTTGAATGTCGTCCAATATCGTCCAATGTCGAGCTGGACGACATTCGATTTTAGATGATTTTTTGAATGTCGTCCAATGTCGAGCTGGACGACATTCGATTTTAGACGATTTTTTTGAATGTCGTCCAATGTCGTATGTCGAGCTGGACGACATTCGATTTTTTGAATGTCGTCCAATGTCGTATGTCGAGCTGGACGACATTCGATTTTTTGAATGTCGTCCAATGTTGTATGTCGAGCTGGACGACATTCGATTTTTTGAATGTCGTATGTCGTATGTTGAGCCAACTTCACACAGCTGATAATAAATTGGTATTTAAACTAATTTGAAATGTAATAATTTCTTCAATGACTAAATGGATACATTTACATGTTGTTTGTGCACGTATGATTAGTTAGATAGATAATGTGAATAGGATCCATGCAGTACTTCGATACTTGTAATGAAATAAATACAATGTCGTATAAATGAGGAAGTGTAAGCCGTTTTTATTTACTTTACTTCTCTGATTAGAATATCCCCATTTTTCAGATGAATATAATAACATTTCAATGATAACATTTCAGGAATATCACAGACTGCTACGTAGGTGAATAATTTATAGGGAAATTAATACAAAATTCGCTTCCGCATCGACCAAAACAATGTCATGCACTGATAAAATCACGAAATATTTGTATAGTATCAGATTTATGAACAAGACAATGTGACGTGGTGTTTGAATAAATTCATTTTTGCGGGTATTAAATTTCGCTGATAGTTTTTAAAAATGGCAATTTGGTGATTTCTTAAATTCGTTGATTTAAACTATTGAAAGAAAAATCTCTTGTTACGAATTGTTTAGGTGAATTATACGAATGGGTTTGATTTCGCGACCTTGGTCATCCGCGACAGTAACGAAAATGAATACGCCGCTAATATTAATACTAGTAAGTTTACAGTATTTGCACGCTCAATAGTGATCAACCAAACATCTATACGCTATAAAGTATCGATACGTGAATGGCGCATATTGTTTTCATGTCGTCAAGGAGATTTGAAAAAAACACTTCCTATTTGACTCACCGTGGAAACTTTCATCCTCCTAGTACTTTGATTTACTTTCATATCATATTTTCTCTCCAGAACGGACGTTATATGACTGAGCTTCTTACATACACAGCACAAAGCTATTGCTGTCGCTATGGCAACAATGGAAGCAAAGCCAGCCACGCCCAGAGCGATATATGTCCATGTGTCCGTGGAATCCTCGGTGCTTTCGTCACTCGCCGCATCAGCAACTTCCTCTGCTAAAATAGAATACATGCATGTTAGGCGTAAACCAAAACATGTATAATGTACAAGAAAACAATAGTATGAATTTAAACACCTAATCGCGCGTCCGCGAATTATTATTTTTTAATGGACACATCATTTGTATGACGCTGTTTGCCTTACTTCAAAATTGATAATAATTATTCTCTATGTGAATGTAAGTAAGTATTTTGTAGTTGATGAAGTTTAAAACTGTGTTAACGTCAAATATTGCTGCCGTAGAAATGATTTTATTTGATTAGATTTTAAACAAGCGGTACAGACAGAACATATGTTGGACTTACCTGTGGATTCATTGGTCGCTGTAGTCGATGTTATCTGAAAATAATAAAATGTACAAACTATCATCAATATTTTGTCAGCGTTAGCATGAAAATTTGTGAAATATATAATTATGTTCATCAGTTAAGATACTACAGTGTTACACTTTAAGGCGTTTGTCTTTCCGACATGTTCACAACACGCTCACGTATAGACACGTGCGGTTTACTGAAGTCTTATGATCTAACAATAGTGATAGATGGTATGTTTTTAAAGTGTGACCTCCTCGTCATACCAGGTGACGAAAAACAATTGGTACCAGTATTCCCCATGCTTGAAGCTCATCGTCAGTCTTTAGAAGAGGTAGCATTATTTCACTCATACCCTCGTGTCGTTAGACACCGTCAGAAGTCAGGTATCGAGAGTGATAAATATAAAGCGAAGAACTTACAACCGACCTAATGACCATGTTACACTACAACGGATGACAACTGAGGTATGCCGAGTGTACGAATTTTTCGAACGCGCTGGTATACGTCAAATTCGTTAGGAACGAGACTTAGTCTTACACAAGTGCACAGCACGCTGAAATACGTTCCCGCTAAAATGTAAATGTGATCGTCGCAATACGCACTTAAACGCTTTGTATACGATGGTCATAAATTCGACTAACGTGGTGCATATGTTCTGCATACGTTTATAAAAGCTAAATATACACCGGGAACCCACAGTTACATGCCTCTTTAAAGGCCCAGTTACAACCCAAATGCGCACATTTTGTACGTTTGTTTTTAGAAGGCTATGGCCGGGATGTTTCCTTCAAAACGTGAGTATGGAGTGGCAAGAGTAGAGTACGCCAACGAACGTCCGACGTACAGTTGTGCCTGGTCGTGAGTGGCTGTGTTCACGTACATTGTACACGTGTTATGTGAGTTGTACGTGCGATTGTCATTGCACTTAAACGTGCTGCTCACGTACGTTGTGCTTACTTACTCGCACTTTGTAAGTTGGCAGTAGAAGACGCGCGCGTTACACGCACTGGGGTTAATCCGCAGCCCGAACGCAGCAAAAGTTCTTCAAACACTAAAAGTGCTAAGTCGTGTCTGCATGCTCCAAAATCAGTACGGAGGCGGTACTCAAGTAGACCTTGCAAGCAAGCAAGGTTATGAATTCGTTGAGTACTCGTCATAATAAGCTAATATTATTGTTTTAGGTCATTTTCAGCATATTAGCAGCGTTATTGATATATTTCATACGTTTGGCGTACGTTGTGTTTTACGTTTGGCGTACGTTTTGTTTTACGTTTGGCGTACGTTTTGTTTTACGTTTGGCGTACGTTGTGTTATACCGCCTAAGATAGAATAGTATACATCAATGTACATACGGTATCAAAACATCCGAGTATAGCCACTGCTCTTCCTAACGACACACCGGCATATTTTGCTGGGGTTGCACACGTGACGTCAATACTGATTCCTGAAATCAAAACAAAAGAGATGTTTGTTAAAATACATAAAGAAGTATGGTCCCCATGACAACCAAATAATCATTTATTTTCATATATGACCTTCACCTTTGACTTAGTGACCCCAAGGTCAGAGTAGGGATCATTCAATGATGACGACCAACATGTATACCCTGTTTTAGGATCCTTTGTAAAGCTGATCGGTGACAATACAGCCCGACAAACACACTGACAGACGGGCTGACATTATACAAAACAATCAGCACCTCGTCTTCCAAGTGGGGCATGATAATTAAGACTTTCAAATAATGTTGCTTTTATTTTATGAACGTTTGAATGATATGTATACACTTGTATTTCTATTTTTCTTTCGAATGTTTAATAGCGGTCTCGATTTATGTCATTGAGCTCATATAATCCAACTTCAATTCGTATTGTTAAAAGATAACTGGATGGATTCCAATTCTACTAAAACAGGAAGTACCACGCAAAAACAAACGAACAAGGCATGTTCGTGTCAACAGAACGACTCTTTAAATAAATTTATAGACGCATGGCAATAAATTACGTGCATGGCATAAATTATGAAACGTAAAAGGAAATGAGGCTGCAGTTTCACAACTTATTGACATTGTGAATTGCGGAAGCACATTTCAGAAAACAAATTCTTATGGCCTGTTTTAAGGACGACGACCAAGAAAAATAAAAAACATTTTTTTTGAAGTAATAGTTTGTTTACGTGACAAACGATATGTTCCGTGTCTTCAACTTACTAATGACAACTTTACCGTTTTCATAACCCACGTAAACATAAGTTTAAATGTTAAAGTGGATATGATTCAGGAAGTTAAATAATCTTAGCAAGTAGGTATCTCATAAGCCAAAATGTCAACATGCCCCAACAATTATTCTCAAACAATGAAATGTACCGGACGCGGTTATAAGTTATACTAGTAATCTACCGGGTATAATCATACAATCTATAACCCAGTTAGAATATGGTGACAGTGATGTAGCCGTTTATGTGTACACAGAAGATTACAACCATTGTCTGAATAGGTAGTGCGAATATAATTTGTTAGTTTAGCATTGAAATTATTCTGTTTAAGCCTTTATAATTGGTTTTACATCGTATTCTAACACGATCTGCGGATTAATCGTTTAAATATAGAGCGGACCCAGATATTTGATATACCAAATGTTTCCTACGACTTCCTCGTTCGCTTGTTACCTTATCTTCCTGATAATAAATGTGTGTTTATCAATTTATTTTAGATTTATGTAAAAACGTAAAATATAAAAACCATCAGAAAGTGTTTAAAATACGACGAAATAATTATGTTACCCACGTATTTATCAATACACTCAGCTTGCATGAAAATTCGGTCGGTGGCTACCAGGAACCACATCAGCCATGGAAGGCAGCACTCAACTTAACCAGCCAAACACAGAAAACATTAAAATATCACATACGACAATTACTCGACACAAAGCCAAGCACAGAAAACATTAAAATATCACATACCACAATTACACGGCACAATGCCAAACACATAACTGAACGAGAAAATGACATTAACCGCTAAACCCAATTCCCAGCTGTAAAAAGCTGAATGATCTAGTTTCTACATTAAACCCTGGGGTGGTATTCAGTATTGATCTTACTTGACTTAAGGATAAGGACAACTAATCAGATCACTCCATATTAAACTATTGGTCAGTAACAGGCGATATGATTGGCTATCCTTATTCTCCAATTAAATAAGATCAATATTGAATACCACCCCTGATCTCTAGATTGCTACCGTACATAGAACATACACTTAAGTTTTCACTCAGAACCTTATATTAATCTAGAGAATGCTAAGTACTAAAACATTGTTTTTAGCGGATTTAGCTCAGTGGTAACGCACTGGGCTGTCAATCCAGAGGTCGTGGGTTCTATCCCTGGCATCGGAACTTCACATTTCTGTAATATTTATAATATATCCGTCTATATCTGGCCGTGTGGTCTGCAAAGTATCTGGAAGTGCCAGGAAGCTGTGTATCGGTGCTATTCGAAATAAGAGCTAGGCGCACCTCTGCAGCGCCGGACATGCCTGTATCTAATGTATCTCTCTCCCTTCAGGGGCTTTCTATCAGTCTGTCCCCCTGGTCAGACCATGCTGTATCTGCACTGGTAGAGGATGCACCTTCGCCCTTGTGGCTGCAACATGGGTAAAGTGCCTTTGAACGTGCGTTCGCATGAAAAGGGCGCTATATAAATCTGGTATATTTTATTTATTTATTTATTTTACCGAACGTAGGAACATGCTTACTTTCTGCTACCTATAATGATATTATCTATGAACGTGTATTACGCTATGTACAGAGTGTTCAAAAATTTGTTCTCAAAATTTAAATTCATTCAACTTTTTACTTGAGCTATGTGTGTCATGTGCACTTTTTTTCCTACTATACTTGTACTCAGCAAAACTGTTAACCGAACACTTAGGTCCTTGCTTTATATATATGGTATTAGCGATAGGAATATTCTAAATATTGGTTTAAAGTATCGACGATATGTCGGAACACCGTGGTCTAAATTTCATTAAATTATTTTATTTGCATCATTGTTAAAACATAATATAGTATCACAACCCATCAAGATGAAATTCACAAATGTACACTGAGCGGCTTTAAATACGCAACACTAATGCAGTCAAGATAACTTGTTGATTTATAAATATTTTTGAACGAAACTTGTGTGTGTGCGATATTGACTGTCCAGAGATTGTAACCCGATGTTTTTTTCTATCTAAATGCAGTACAACAGTGCATTGAACCATGAAACGGCAGAAAAACGAAAAATGTACTAGGAATTGACTCTTTGGGGTTAATTGTAATTTTCTATCGATCGACACATTCAAATGACACAAAATAAACATAAACTTGGTGGTCGTTGACTTTAAAAGTTGTTCAAAGCATGTTTTTGTAGATTACCTTACTTTTTATAATGGAGGGGAGGTAACCTATTAAGTAATAAACTGAGTGTGTAAGAAACTTGCATATTTCTTTATCATACTGAATCTCAAAGATAATGGCTCTTAAATCATGTTCCTAATTCCTCTTTTAAGATTGAGATTGTTTTCATGTGATCCAGGGACCGTGAAATACTGGACTGTGACTGGAAATTGAGTTATAACACTGAATGGAGAAAAAACGCGCTTTTAACATGTGTGCCATTTTTTATTTTTTTTTCATGACCCAAATACATTGTCTTAACAATCACAAAACAGTTACAGATCTACTAGAAGCATCTTTTACATGAACCTGTTTGAAAAAGATATTTATTGTTATGTTCATGAATTGCCAATTTTTGAATACAAAATAAAAGAAAATGATATGCACAGATATGTACCTTTGTACATCAAGACTGTATTCACAAAGGTTATAAACTAGATGCCATTGTGTATTCTCAGCTTTAATATGGTGTACTAACACGTGGGCACTCTTGATTTTTACTCAATCAATTTTCACTTGCTATATATGGACAGTTAGTTAATCCCTTAGAAGCAGTAGGCCAAGCTTATTTGGTACATTAAAATTAAACTTTCTAAAATGCTAAACATCTTCTGTTCATGAGTTATGCCAGACTAGATTGTGATAATCATCGTCTCTCTGGTGATCATTTTATTTTTGACGAAGTATAAGTCAGATATAGTGCTAGTTTTTTTTATCAAAAGTGTCTTCTTACCAGGGTTATATAACAGTTTTGTAAGGACGAAAAACAAACTATCCTCGGGTTCGCCTCGGACAATTTGTTTTTCGTCCTTACAAAACTGTACTATAGACCTTATAAGAAGACACTTTTGATAAAAAAGCTAGTACTTTATCTATTACATAATCTAGAATGCTAAGACTATGCAAAATTTGAAGTATTTACTAAGTTAATTCGTTACGGAAATATTCAAGTTTAAAAAAGTGTTCGGTTAGCAGTTTTGCTCAGTATATAATGGCTTCATTCAATACCAGTGATATCAGCACAATGATAGAACCATCTGGAATTTAACATGACAATTTTACATTCTTCGACGTCAGAAAAATAAACTATTGAAACTTAAACATTGAGAACGAACTTTTTAACACCCTATACTTATCACATGGGATTCCAACTTGTGACCTTGTATGTCACTGTCGAGTGATCTGCTGAATGAACCCATTGTGTGGATTGGCCATCTCTATCTACAACCAAGGTAAGTCCGAAATAACAACGTCTACTCAAGTCTCAAACTATGTGCATTCCGTCTTTCGATGTCCTTAGTGACACTGTCGGTACAGTGAGCGAATGAATATGTTGTAGTATAAAATAGTCACTAAATATAATGTGTGGCCTATTTTTTGTGTATTTCAGTATATTGTAAAATATAATGTACTTCATCCTATATGGTGTCGAACTCAGTTCGATATAAATTAGAAAATCTAAATCATGACGTGTAGTATGATACCAACAAAGCGGAAGAAAATGTACCAACTTGTATTTTCAACTGTAATTTAACATTTTTATACATTTTCCAAATCTAGATATTCGTTATTAGACAAATAATTGCCTATTTTGTAAATTCAGTGAGATTTAAGTGCTGCATGTATGTATTGGCTGTATCATTTGAATAACGAGCACTTCCAGTCAATGGTGGTTTTGCTGATACGAGACATATACATGTATTGTATATATTATAAAAATATCATATACTCATGGCTCGCATACTGAAGAATTCTCCTCAAGCGGGTGTCGATTGAAAATCAATACTCGAGGGACGCTAATACTACGGCGTGTTTTTGTCACGCTTTACTTCCCTTGTCGATTATCGATTGTACATGGATATTGATGTTTGATGCAGACAGGTTTAAGCGTTATAAAACGGTGTCATAGTGTAATGTAAACAGTTGATATTTAATTTATTTCCATTTTCCTCGTGTTATGTTTAATATGTGACTACGAACATGTAATTTCAAATTGTGTCTATACTGTTATTACATGTATAAATATTTTTAGATGTTTGTTCTGTTCTGTCAAACCACCGATCATTTTAGCGCGCTACTTGACAATCTAAACTAGCAAATAACTGCAACCTTTTAACAAATATATCTTAATCATTTATAGCAATTATTCACTGAATAATTATGTATTTTATAGAACATGGCATTTGACATAAATTGTTGACAGTATGTAGAGCCGTAGTTGGTATTTGATTCAATTATTATCTAATTATCTAATGACATAAATATTACTAGAAAATGTCAGTCGATGGTCCATTATATGAGCGTAATTTATCAAGCGACCACCAGTCTCGAGCTTGTCAAACTGTTCTGTGAGCTTGGATGGGAATCATTTAGTCTGTGGCAATTTAGCTAGACTGCCTAAGTATAAGTGGAAGTATAACTTTCGAAGTATGGGCTGTGGAAATAGCATTGCTCTTTGAGACGTTCTAAAGTCAAATTCATAACAGGTGATTTTGTTAAAAGTTCGGCGTATTATGACTTAATTTGTGGTGTTTCGAACGTAGCTTTGAACTGTTAAAATACATTAACGTGCTGAAATACCAACAGTCATTTATTATACATTGTACATGAACGAACACGACGACGTTACAAACCAATACACTTGACCATTTTATTCGTGTATGTCGGATAAAAGAAGGATTCATAAAATATTTTTCGAAATACGAGACATTATATTCTGTAAGGGAATGTGAGCGCAGGCCAACGAACACGTGAATAGGAACTGATGTATCTTAAGAAAGGTATCGTACTTGTGATAACATATACCGATGTCCTAAGTGTTGATTGGATAACTCATGAGCTGTAATCCAAGAATCACATCAATTATCAAAATGACACTTTGCATGCATATTATCCTATTGGACTTAGTCTTTGAACTGATGCTGATAATTTAGCTAATTGTTACTGTTTGCGATCAACTAAAAGTGACGTAAATTACGCGTGCTTAGTTTAAACATATTTTATTTCACATAAGTATACAATACATTTAAACAAACATAATTATACGTGTTTGGTCATTTGATTTTACCTGCCTAAGCCGCTAAATACCTCGTGCTTCGAGAGAGAATTGATTAGTTTAATTAGTCGTTATATATTCACGAAGCAGTACAATACCTAGTCAGTATTGTTAACAACAATAGTAGTTGAACGTTTGATCCAGTTATAGTGAATAGAATGCAGTATCAACATTGTGTGACAAGACTCAATCATCTTAGCAACTAGGCTGTTTTTCAAAGACACCAGAAAGACTGCTTCATTTATCGCTGCAACCGGTGTAAAAGTACATATACCGTGAACACACAGTAGAAGAAGACGTGGAAGTAGAAGAAGACGTGAAAGTAGAAGAATACTAAGGAGAAGAAGACGTGAGTGTAGAACAAGACGTGAGAGTAGAACAAGACATGAAAGTAACAGAAGACGTGAAAGTAGAAGAAGGTGTGAACGCAACAGAAGACGCGAACGCAGAAGAAGACGTGAGAGAAGAAGAATAAGGAGAAGAAGATGTGAAAGTAGCAGAAGACGTGGAAGTAGAAGAAGACGTGAAAGTAGAAGAAGACGTGAACGTAGCAGAAGACGTGAACGTAGAAGAAGACGTGAAAGTAGAAGAAGACCCGAGAGAAGAGGGAGAATAAGCAGAAGAAGACGTAAACGTAGAAGAAGACGTGAAAGTAGCAGAAGAAGATCTGCAGGGTGTAACACAGAAAGGCAAGGTAAAATCAAACGCATTACTTTATGTCTTTATTAGCAAGACAATGAATAACGTTTCACTTCACAACTTGACGGAAGTTACGCATGCCAATGCTTCCATAGGGTTAACGGAATGGAAACGTATGGATGATTTGAATAGACTTGAGGAAAATCTTGATTATTTCACCTATATTTTTCTTGGTTTACAGATTGTGGTTGGTTTGACAGCGAATACAATTTCTCTTATAGTGTGGATAAAAGGAAAAGGGTGTAGTAAACTTGCTTGCTCCTTATACTTCAAACTACTCGCCATCAGTGACATTTTGGCCCTTATGAACGCATGCTGGTATAAGATTATATATAAACTATGGAAATTAAGTGTAGTTCACTGTAGTATAAACGTATTCTTCCACTTCTTTGCGCCACAACTTTCCACGTGGTTGGTAGTCGGTATCTCTATTGAAAGAGTTCTAAGTCTATCATTTCCCTTCTCATTTGTACCAAGTGGTGCGAGAACTCGTGCAAAGGTTGTGTTCTTTGGTTTACTCGTGCTCCTAACTGGGATAAACAGTCATGCATTTGTTACGGAAGACGATTCTGAATATTGTTCAATCAGGAATGGCTACGAAGCTTTTTATGACATCATGGACGAAATTTCCTCAGTTTGGGCACTAATCGTAATTCCATTTTGTCTTATTATGACATGTAACATAGTCATACTGATACAGCTTTGTTTAAGGAGACGTGCACACGTTGGTAGCAGTATACAACACACACAACGTGTTGCTATGTTTACCAAGTTATCTATTACAAGTGGTGTGCTACTGGCTGTTACTCTTGTTCCTTCACTCTTGTTACGTTCCGTTACAATTTATGGAACTTTTGATAAGACTTATGAGAATTGGTTATCGCTTTATTATACCGCTACCAATACATTTTATCTCAATAACTGTCTCAATTTCTTGGTCTATTGTTACAGCAGCACACAGTTCCGGTCTGGGTTAGGAAGTTTATTTACGGGACGAGTTTTTAACTTACGTAAGAGTAGAGCCACCACGGTAGATACTATGTTGTAAATACAAAATGTATTTCGTTTCCGCAATAAAAAGATGAAGTGAAAATATATCGTATACATATACGAGTACTATTGACATGTATTGTGAAGTCACATAACTGTGTCATATATTGTGAAGCCACATAACTCTGTCATATATTGTGAAGTCACATAACTGTGTCATATATTGTGAAGTCACATAACGGCGTCATATATTGTGAAGCCGCATAACTGAGTCATGTATTGTGAAGTCACATAACTGTGTCATATATTGTGAAGTTACATAACGCTGACATAAATTGTGAAGCCGCATAATTTCATCATGTATTGTGAAGCCACATAACTGCGTCATATATTGTAAAGCCACATAACTGTGTCATATATTGTGAAGCCACATAACTGTGTCATATATTGTGAAGCCACATGACTGCGTCATGTATTTGTAAACAACATAACTGTGTCATATATTGTGAAGCCACATAACTGTGTCTTAAATTGTGAATCCACATTACTGTGTCATATATTGTGAAGCCACATGACTGCGTCATATATTGTAAAGCCACATAACTGTGTCATATATTGTGAAGCCACATAACTGTGTCATATATTGTGAAGCCACATGACTGCGTCATGTATTTGTAAACAACATAACTGTGTCATATATTGTGAAGCCACATAACTGTGTCTTAAATTGTGAATCCACATTACTGTGTCATATATTGTGAAGCCACATGACTGCGTCATAAATTGTAAAGCCACATAACTGTGTCATATAATTATTGTACAGATACACAACACTGTCATACGTATATTGTGAAGCCACATGACTGCGTCATAAATTGTAAAGCCACATAACTGTGTCATATAATTATTGTACAGATACACAACACTGTCATACGTATATTGTGAAGCCACATGACTGCGACATATATTGTAAAGCCACGTAACTGTGTCATATATTGTAAAGCCACATAATAGTGTCATATGTTGTAAAGATACACAACGCTGTCATACGTATATTGTGAAGTCACATGACTGCGTCATATATTGTAAAGCCACATAACTGTGTCATATAATTATTGTACAGATACACAACACTGTCATACGTATATTGTGAAGCCACATGACTGCGTCATAAATTGTAAAACCACTTAACTGTGTCATATATTGTGAAGCCACATAACTGTGTCATATATTGTGAATCCACATTACTGTGTCATATATTGTGAAGCCACATGACTGCGTCATATATTGTATAGCCACATAACTGTGTCATATTTTGTAAAGCCACATAATTGTGTCATATGTTGTAAAGATACACAACGCTGTAATACGTATATTGTGAAGTCACATGACTGCGTCATATATTGTAGTTAAGCCACATAACTGTGTCATATATTGTAAAGCCACATAACTTAGTCATATATTGTAAAGATACACAACGCTGTCATACGTATATTGTGAAGTCATATGACTGCGTCATATATTGTAAAGCCACATAACTGTGTCATATAATTATTGTAAAGATGCACAACACTGTCATACGTATATTGTGAAGCCACATGACTGCGTCATATATTGTAAAGCCACGTAATAACTGTGTCATATATTGTAAAGCCACATAATTGTTTCATATGTTGTAAAGATACACAACGCTGTCATACGTATATTGTGAAGTCACATGACTCCGTCATATATTGTAAAGCCACATAACTGTGTCATACAATTATTGTAAAGATACACAACACTGGCATACGTATATTGTGAAGCCACATGACTGCGTCATATATTGTAAAGCCACATAACTGTGTCATATATTGTAAAGATACACAACGCTGTCATACGTATATTGTGAAGTCACATGGCTGCGTCATATATTGTAAAGCCACAAATCTGTGTCATATATTGTAAAGCTACATAACTGTGTCATATAATTATTGTAAAGATACACAACACTGTCATACGTATATTGTGAAGCCACATGACTGCGTCATAAATTGTAAAACTGTGTCATATATTGTGAAGCCACATAACTGTGTCATATATTGTGAAGCCACATGACTGCGTCATATATTGTAAAGCCACATAACTGTGTCATATATTGTAAAGCCACATAATTGTGTCATATGTTGTAAAGATACACAACGCTGTCATACGTATATTGTGAAGTCACATGACTGCGTCATATATTGTATTTAAGCCACATAACTGTGTCATTTATTGTAAAGCCACATAACTTAGTCATATATTGTAAAGATACACAACGCTGTCATATGTATATTGTAAAGTCATACGACTGCGTCGTATATTGTTAAGCCACATAACTGTGTCATATAATTATTGTAAAGATGCACAACACTGTCATACGTATATTGTGAAGCCACATGACTGCGTCATATATTGTAAAGCCACGTAACTGTGTCATATATTGTAAAGCCACATAATAGTGTCATATGTTGTAAAGATACACAACGCTGTCATACGTATATTGTGAAGTCACATGACTGTGTCATATATTGTAAAGCCACATAACTGTGTCATATATTGTAAAGCCACATAACTGTGTCATATAATTATTGTAAAGATACACAACACTGGCACACGTATATTGTAAAGCCACATGACTGCGTCATATATTGTAAAGCAACATAACTGTGTCATATATTGTAAAGCCACATAACTGTGTCATATATTGTAAAGCCACATAACTGTGTCATATATTGTAAAGATACACAACGCTGGCATACGTATATTGTGAAGTCACATGACTGTGTCATATGTTGTAAAGATACACAACGCTGTCATACGTATATTGTGAAGTCATATAAATTGTGTGTATTATAAACATGTAGCTCATTAACTCTATCATGTAATCACTTAACTCTGTTATAAATATGTATTGTAAAAATATGTGGCATGTATTGTTAAGTCTCTTATGCATTTTCTGTTATTTCTGTCGCGTGCTTAAAACACTTTAAAAATTGGTTTGTTATAATTAAATGTCACTCGTTTTTAACAATTTGCTGTTCTGTGATTTTCTACCAATAGTACTTATCCAAAGTTACCCTTATTTTTCTACCGATAGTACTTATCCAAAGTAACCCCTAGTATGTTTAGAATTTGCTGTTCTGGGATTTCTACCAATAGTACTTATCCAAAGTTACCCTTATTTTTTGTTTAGAATTTGCTGTTCTGGGATTTTTTACCGATAGTACTTATCCAAAGTTACCCTTATTTTTTGTTTAGAATTTGCTGTTCTGGGATTTTCTACCAATAGTACTTATCCAAAGTTACCCTTATTTTTTGTTTAGAATTTGCTGTTCTGGGATTTTCTACCAATAGTACTTATTCAAAGTTACCCTTATTTTTTGTTTAGAATTTGCTGTTCTGGGATTTTCTATCAATAGTACTTATCCAAAGTTACCCTTATTTTATGTTTAGAATTTGCTGTTCTGGGATTTTCTACCAATAGTACTTAATATCCAAAGTTACCCTTATTTTTTGTTTAGAATTTGCTGTTCTGGGATTTTCTATCAATAGTACTTAATATCCAAAGTTACCCTTATTTTTTGTTTATAATTTGCTGTTCTGGGATTTTCTATCAATAGTACTTAATATCCAAAGTTACCCTTATTTTTTTGTTTAGGTAGTCTTAGTACTGACATGGGAACTACGTGGGTACCATTCAACTTTTGATTCCAATGATCAAACATAAAATGCTGAAACAATGTAGTACAGTAAATGACAACTAACATGAAAAGCATGTGGATATTTACAGTTGTGAGCAACCGAAGTCTTTACTTCATATACGGGGTTGTTCAATAGACAACTGTTTTTCATATACATTGTATTAAAAATAATGAATTGTAACAATGACGTTGAACTGGTACCGTTAGAACGTGGGTTCAGCACGTACGTATAAATATTTGAAATCAGTTATTTAGGGGTTCAAACCTTATGGAGTGGACACGAATTTGTTATAAACTGAAAGATGAACTAATGCCTATAATAAACAGAATGATGGGAGGACAGGCAGAATAATGGGAGGACAGACAGAATGATAGGAGGAAAGACAGAATGATGGGTGGACAGACAGAATGATGGGAGGACAGACAGAATGATGGGAGGACAGATAGAATGATGGGAGGACAGACAGAATGATGGGAGGACAGACAGAATGATGGGAAGACAGACAGAATGATGGGAGGACATGCATAATGATGGGAGGACAGACAGAATGATAGGAGGACAGACAGAATGATAGGATGACAGACAGAATGATGGGAGGACAGGCAGAATAATGGGAGGGCAGACAGAATGATAGGAGGAAAGACAGAATGATGGGTGGACAGACAGAATGATGGGAGGACAGACAGAATGATGGGAGGACAGACAGACTGATGGGAGGACATGCATAATGATGGGAGGACAGACAGAATGATAGGAGGACAGACAGAATGATGGGAGGACAGACAGAATGATAGGAGGACAGACAGAATGATGGGAGGACATGCAGAATGATGGAAGGACAGACAGAATGATGGGAGGACATGCAGAATGATGGGAGCACATGCAGAATGATGGGAGGACAGACAGAATGATAGGAGGACAGACAGAATGATGGGAGGACAGACAGAATGATGGGAGAACAGACAGAATGATTGGAGGACAGACAGAATGATAGGAGGACATGCAGAATGATGGAAGGACAGACAGAATGATTGGAGGACAGACAGAATGATGGGAGGACAGACATAATGATGGGAGGACATGCAGAATGACGGGAGGCCATGCAGAATGATAGGAGGACAGACAGAATGATAGGAGGACAGACAGAATGATAGGAGGACAGACAGAATGATAGGAGGACAGACAGAATGATGGGAGAACAGACAGAATGATGGGAGGACAGACAGAATGATGGGAGGACATGCAGAATGATGGGAGGACAGACAGAATGATGGGAGGACATGCAGAATGATGGGAGCACATGCAGAATGATGGGAGGACAGACAGAATGATAGGAGGACAGACAGAATGATAGGAGGACATGCAGAATGACGGGAGGACAGACAGAATGATGGGAGGACATGCATAATGATGGGAGGACAGATAGAATGATAGGAGGACAGACAGAATGATAGGAGGACAGACAGAATGATGGAGGACAGACAGAATGATGGGAGGACAGACATAATGATAGGAGGACAGATAGAATGATGGGAGGCCATGCAGAATGATGGGAGGACAGACAGAATGATAGGAGGACAGACAGAATGATGGGAGGACAGACAGAATGATGGGAAGACAGACAGAATGATAGGAGGACAGACAGAATGATGGGAGGACATGCAGAATGATGGGAGGACAGACAGAATGATAGGAGGACAGACAGAATGATGGGAGGACATGCAGAATGATGGGAGGACAGACAGAATGATGGGAGGACAGACAGACTGATGGGAGGACATGCATAATGATGGGAGGACAGACAGAATGATAGGAGGACAGACAGAATGATGGGAGGACAGACAGAATGATAGGAGGACAGACAGAATGATGGGAGGACAGACAGAATGATAGGAGGACATACAGAATGATGGGAGGACAGACAGAATGATGGGAGGACAGACAGAATGATGGGAGGACAGACAGGAGGACAGACAGAATGATAGGAGGACAGACAGAATGATGGGAGGACAGACAGACTGATGGGAGGACAGACAGAATGATAGGAGGACAGACAGAATGATGGGAGGACAGACAGAATGATGGGAGGACAGACAGAATGATAGGAGGATAGACAGAATGATGGGAGGACATGCAGAATGATGGGAGGACAGACAGACTGATGGGAGGACAGACAGAATGATGGGAGGACAGACATAATGATGGGAGGACAGACATAATGATGGGAGGACATGCAGAATGATGGGAGCACATGCAGAATGATGGGAGGACAGACAGAATGATAGGAGGACAGACAGAATGATAGGATGACAGACAGAATGATGGGAGGACAGACAGAATGATAGGAGGACAGACAGAATGACAGGAGGACAGACAGAATGATAGGAGGACAGACAGAATGATGGGAGGACAGACAGAATGATGGGAGGACAGACATAATGACAGGAGGACAGACAGAATGATAGGAGGACAGACAGAATGATGGGAGGACATGCAGAATGATGGGAGGACAGACAGAATGATAGGAGGACAGACAGAATGATAGGAGGACAGACAGAATGATGGGAGGACAGACAGAATGATAGGAGGACAGACAGAATGACAGGAGGACAGACAGAATGATGGAGGACAGACAGAATGATGGGAGGACAGACAGAATGATGGGAGGACAGACAGAATGACAGGAGGACAGACAGAATGATAGGAGGACAGACAGAATGATGGGAGGACAGACAGACTGATGGGAGGACATGCATAATGAAGGGAGGACAGACAGAATAATAGGAGGACAGACAGAATGATGGGAGGACAGACAGAATGATAGGAGGACAGACAGAATGATGGGAGGACAGACAGAATGATAGGAGGACAGACAGAATGATGGGAGGACAGACAGAATGATGGGAGGACAGACAGAATGATGGGAGGACAGACAGAATGATAGGAGGACAGACAGAATGATGGGAGGACAGACCGAATGATAGGAGGACAGACAGAATGATAGGAGGACAGACAGAATGATAGGAGGACAGACAGAATGATAGGAGGACAGGAAGAATGATGGGAGGACAGACAGAATGATGGGAGGACAGACAGAATGATAGGAGGACAGACAGAATGATAGGAGGACAGACAGAATGATGGGAGGACAGACAGAATGATGGGAGGACAGACAGAATGATGGGAGGACAGACAGAATGATAGGAGGACAGACAGAATGATAGGAGGACAGACAGAATGATGGGAGGACAGACAGAATGATGGGAGGACAGACAGAATGATAGGAGGACAGACAGAATGATAGGAGGACAGACAGAATGATGGGAGGACAGACAGAATGATGGGAGGACAGACAGAATGATAGGAGGACAGACAGAATGATGGGAGGACAGACAGAATGATGGGAGGACAGACAGAATGATGGGAGGACAGACAGAATGATGGGAGGACAGACAGCATGATGGGAGGACAGACAGAATGATAGGAGGACAGACAGAATGATAGGAGGACAGACAGAATGATGGGAGGACAGACAGAATGATGGGGGGACAGACAGAATGATAGGAGGACAGACAGAATGATAGGAGGACAGACAGAATGATAGGAGGACAGACAGAATGATGGGAGGACAGACAGAATGATGGGAGGACAGACCGAATGCATGAAGGACAACAACTATTCATTCCGTTTCATTTAAAGACTGATTCGCAATTTATACAACCATTTTGATTTGTCTTATTTGTTATAATAAAAAATGTATAATGCTGGTTAAGTCCACATATATACTTGCATATAACAGACTGGTGGCATATGATATATCGTACCTACCTGTATATAAGGACCACGTAGCGAGCCATGCCAAGTTACACGTGCAATTCCAATTATTGGTACCTAGACTGACGGTCGTTAACGATATCAGCGAATTGAACAAGCCATCTGGAAGTGTCGTTAGCGAGTTATCTGACAGATCTAATGCTGTCAACGATTCCAAGCCAAAGAACGTGTCAGCAGCTACGCTGGTCAGGTCGGATGACTTCAGGTCGATCTTCTCCAAGGCCGTGTTGCTTGTAAACAGCCCGGATGGCAGTTCAGCGTCCAGGAAGTCTGCATTGATAATGACCTTCTTCAGATTGGACAGACCGCTAAAACTGTCTGATACCAGTGGACCAATTATACCAGCATCTACTTCGAATTCCTCAAGGTTGGTCAAATTTTCAAGCATACCACTGGTGATCCCTGAAAAAGTAAGTTCCAATTTTAAATGAAACAACGCGGAATCATAATTCACAGAAAAATGTAATAGGAAACGGTGTTCTCACTGCCAGCGTATTAACTCTGGGTGGTCAATTAGCAGTGCCGTTACAGGAGGAACATTTTCCTTACGCCGTGTCTAAAGATGTTATATACCTAATTACGTGCAAAACGTAGTATGCAGTACGCTGGACTAACTATGCAGCCGGTATTACGACACATGAATAGCCATAAATTTGATACTAGAATATATAAGTATATCAAACTTTTCAGACCCTGCATTTTCCACTTTAGTGTCAAGTCACTTTAATGTAGATAATCATAGTACCGGTATTAATTATTTCACATTCATGCCTATTGATGTAGTTAATAATAAAATTCAGATTGTTTATGCAAAGAAACATTCTGGATTCATAAGTTACGAACACTTGATCCAAAAACCAGTATGATACAACATAAGCAACATACGTACAGTTAACCCTGCCTAAAGAAGCATGTCAGTGTATAATATGGCTGTTTAACACAATTGGTTGTTCAATACATGTGTAATAAATTTAAACAACTATAATCATACATGTATCATGATAATAATTTAACACATTTAGTACAGAGCAGATATTTTTTGGGGAAACAATGCAAAACAAGTATTTGTCTAGGATCATGTCACATAATGTGCGTCTTGTAACCTACTGAAATCCTAGGTCCATACTTGCTAGTGAAGGTCGACTTTTTGGGGGTAAAACCTGACAAAATATCAAAGCAAAGCATAATTTTTTTGGAATCTGTAAATAACTTTGTTGGGTTTATTTGATAATAATACATTGTGATAGATAAGTTGTTACTTGTAGTTTAAGATATCAAACATCGTTTTCCATGTTATTGCGCAAAAAATATTTGCGCATGGTCTAATGTGAGATAAGTCGGTGGCCTTTGTAGACTGTTTTTATAAATGTCTTGTGGTTTGCAGGTGTCCTTTAACGCAGGGTTACCTGTTATCAACATTATATAATTAACAATGACGTCTCAGAAAATAATCATATATATAATAATTATGACGTGGCATGTTTCGCGTGTAAAATCGGAACGGTCCGTCCGGCATTTATCGCTCTGCATTACAACTGATAGATATTTTATATTTGACTGGTACTACTTGTCTCAATTTCCGACATCATTATTTTGGTAGTAGGACCATGGAATAAGTCTTGGTGGACGGGTCGTTGGAAGTTCCGCGTCTACTTACCATCCTGAACGTAGCAACTTTTGAAGACAAGTTGTTCAATCCAATCTAAGTTGTCAGTGAAGACATTATCACTTATCTGAATGTTTTCCAAATTACATTCAAACCGCAGTTCAGAGCTGGAACCGTTGTCGCTGGTCGTAAGTCCACTGAAAGCCTGTGAATGACACACATACAATAAAGTCGTCAAACTTGCAGTACAGTAAAGTTCCTCTAATAAGATCACTTTGATGTTTTTGAAATCGTGCAGATATTTGCCAGTTTAAGCACCGGTAAATGTATAATTAATAAAAAGTAAAAATAAATTTATTTTATAAAATTTATGTTATCTTAGATAGACTATTATAAATTTTATATTTTTTTTTTACTCTTTATTAATGATACAGTTACCTGCGAGTTTAAGGTCCCAAAGTATTAAATTTAGAACAAAAAAGGTCCGCTAAAAAGACCGATACGCTATTAAGACTGGTCTCATTAGCGGAACTTCACTGTACATGTATATTAAATTTTGAGTTTGTCTTCAGGGGAAATCACTCATTCTGAAAGGTACACAAGTTTCTCTTTCAAATAAGGGAGATCAATCATTCTGCTATTTTATTTAGTTAGTAAGAGTGTTCTAACTTTAGATCATGGGGAGTACACGTACGGTTACAATCGGTGACTATCATGCTATCTGTATCATCCTCATATATTAATGGTCAACTTCACTGACACATGGTATCGGAATAATACGCTGGTATATGAGAATGCACAAACCTAAAAAACCCCCGCAGAGTTTTGAAATTCCTCATCATCCGGTCATTACGATACAAAGAGAATTTCTAAGGCCTGTGGAGAATGGCTATCTTTGTAGTTTGAGCCCTTGATATATTAGTCTATATAGGGGAAGACACTTTTATCGATTTAAAATAAGTCAAACAGAGTTCCCTCCCCTGATATCAAGGGAAGTTACTCGTGTACAGAGAAGGTCAACTAAAACAGGTCTGTAATTGACCTCAGATGGTCTATATTAAGTGGTGGTTGTCGGTGTAGTCTGCAACAGTTACCTGTATTGTTTATTGCCAACACCAATATCAGCTAATTGAAAGCAATGTTGTTAGTGATGAACTGCCTTAATTGTTGGAAGGGAAGTAAATGAGAAACGATTGTTAATTTGTGTACAGTTTGGTCATACACATAACGTAAACATTAACCGATCCCTTTTAGTTCAGTTAAAACTTATTAAAACAAGATAGTAAACTAGACTTCTAATCATGTATTTAATATTTAATGAAGTAGTATTTTATTGTCATCCCTCACTAACTCCGCTAAATCCTACCACTTAATTAAATAATAAACCGTTCACTTGAATTCCATTTATCTTCCAAGCATTCTATTAGACAGAACGTTAGTTTTTTTGTAAACATTCGAAATATATTAGTTTTCTCAAGCTCGTGCTCTGTATGCATTCAAAAAAACTCAGGGTACACCATCACGTGGCTTTAAACTTAATCAAAAATAGCTTACGAGCGTCTTAATGTGTCAGCATGCAAAAAACACTAACAACAAAAACACACACAATCGTCCTCTATTGGAAGCACGTTTTATGCGTCTGGGGCTTGTTTTTGTGCAATAAAATAAAGCTTGGGGTTTCAGACGAACACATAGCTGTTTCTGATTTTATAGTGCACATAGTATTCGTAGACGATTTAAACGAGAAATGGGTTCATTGTACGAAACATAAAACGGGTCTATGTCTTTGTAAAACACGTTGGTATGGGTGTAATGTGTTACTGAATACGCAGTCCACCCGTACTGTAGAGTTCGATACCAGAAAGCAACAAATGTCGCTTGTTTGTGGACGATCCCTGGTATTATCCTGCTGTACATCTACGCAATTAATGGTGTTAGAATAAACACGGTCATTATCCTCCATAATCATGTCTAGAAAAGTTATTTTTAAGGTAGATTGTAATTTAACAAGTTTTACATTTTGTATTAACACTCTCGATGCTCCAATCCTTGTGGTATCAATCCCCACCAGGAAATGAGAAAAGAAAAGTCAGTTCTCATTTTTATTGCTGCATGAGCGCAAAGAGCGGGAATGTTTGTATTGTTTTATTTCGTTTTTGTGTGTGTACAATTCGCTAGAATAACCTAATGTGCAAGTGGTCCAGTTGTTATCGAGTGCGGATTGTTCCCGTTCTAAACGTCATGACAACTAACAACATGGGAATTAAAACCACATCATACGGTTACCAATATAGCGTTCTACCAATATTGAGCTTGCAGGACACGTTTAACATGATTATAGATACCTCTCTTACGAGAGGCATTCTTTATGCGTTTTGTTTGGTTATGATTAACGCTGATAGATTCGGAATGACCTCCGTCTTTTTCTGGCGTTGTAAAAACCCGTTTATCTCGGAACAATATAAGTCACTTCAAATAAAAATGTAATATTTGTAGTAATTGTGCTACGAGGATTTTCAGATTGTGTATACATGTATACAAATGTGATATGTTATAGTCCAGTCAGGATAAAAATCCAGTGACGCAGCGGTCGAGTCCACTATAACGGTGTAAAACCAATTATAAAGGCTTATACTGTACAAACAACTATAATTTCAATGCTAAAGTAGCAAACTAAACTTCGCTCTACCTGTTTAGACAATGGTTGTGATTTTTTGCGTACACATAAACTGCAACGTCACTGTCACAATATCCTAACTGGACTATAGTATTTTTTTCATTTCTAAAAGGCGCCCTTCGATGTTTGACTCCAATGCTTTTCTTATATATATACATGTAGTGTTAAACTAATGTCTTGTACATGTGATTATTCCCTTGTAACTTATCCGATTCGAGATATGTGGGTACCAAAATGACGGCATTAAGTTGGCCTTCAAGATCATTTATACCAATCGAATATACTATTTTATATTCCTGATCAAAGTCAATTAACCCCAGTGTCGCGTTTTTCACACGACATACCATTGTAGAAGTCGTATTGGTTTAGAGACATAAACCCAGTTTAGCAACAAGTCCTTGTGCTTAATGCACTACACGACAGATAACTTAATTCATTTCCGTCTAGTTGTGAATTTCATGTGCACCAGAATCCCGCACTTCCGGTCTTAATAGCTATACACACATCACGTGACAAATAAAGAAAATTATTAAGCTAATTTTATTGCAAAATGTTTCTAAAATCGCGAATATAGCGAAATTAGTCTAGCTTGTTAAACAAACACCACATGTGTCCCTTTACGACGAGAGGTATTCATGATGTCTTGATTACATTTTATTTGACAGTAGAGTGTCGATTTCAATGATAGGGAAACACATGTGCATTACATGACATCATGATGCAGTCGTCGATGTTATTTTTATACAGAGAAGCTCATTCAACTATTCTTTGCCATCGCGTTTTTTACTTCAACTATTCCCGTGTCTAATTTACATTGTATCATGCTATTTGTTCTTCATAACCACGGATAATTCCCTCGTTAATTATTCTTAAAGTATGTACACTGTACTTACTTACTTTACTTATTGCGCGTTAGGCACTCTGGCATGTAGGGCAGCAACAAAGGACCTCCACAGGAGTCTGTCAAAGTTTTCCACTGTGGGGACCATACAAAGACAATCTACTACTAAATAATCAATGATCGTTACTGTGACGTACTATTTTTACAATACGATATTGATGCTGCTGCATTTGCAGTTGATGACGATACTACTTTGCTAATGGTGTTAACAACGTTGATAGATTTATTTGTTTGTTTTTACTTGTCTGTCTAAGAGCGTTCGGCATGGTAAACACGTGATATCATTATAATTATGGTAGTCATGGATGAGGACTTTTTCAGCGTTAGCTGTCTAGCTTGATATTTGACCTACTTTTGACCACTTTAAATACCAATGAAATGTTTGTATATAAATCAGCAGTAAATAGATAAACGAGCCTGATAAGTTAGAATAATTATGCTATACTCATCACAAAAGATACCGCGAAAAAAATATATTACTGTTAAACATGCAAACAATATGTACAGTAGATACACACAGAGATCTGCTATTCGATACTAAGTGTACCGGATTGTTAGCTGTGTGAAGTTGGCTCGACATACGACATACAACATACGACATTCAGAAAATCGAATGTCGTCCAGCTCGACATACGACATTGGACGACATTCAAAAAATCATCAGAAATCGAATGTCGACCAGCTCGACATACGACATTGGACGACATTAAAAAAATCATCAGAAATTAAATATCGTCCAGCTCGACATACGACATTGGACGACATTCAAAAAACCAACAGAAATCGAATGTCGTTCAGCTCGACATACGACATTGGACGACATTAAAAAAAAAACAGAAATCGAATGTCGTCCAGCTCGACATACGACAGTGGACGACATTAAAAAAATCATCTAAAATCGAATGTCGTCCAGCTCAACATACGACATTGGACGACATTAAAAAAAAAACAGAAATCGAATGTCGTCCAGCTCGACATACGACATTGGACGACATTTAAAAATTGTCAAAAATCGAATGTCGTCCAGCTCGACATACGACATTGGACGACATTAAAAAAATCATGTTGAGCCAACTTCACACATCTCGGATTGTTAGCTGTTTTACCTTAAAGTAACACGTGTCAAGTATAGGATGAATACCGCACACTGTATCTTAGTAGCGAAAGTTTGTACATCGGTAAAGCGTTCGTATAGTTTGAATCCTTTTTTTAGTAGAGTGCCGTGAGTTCAAATCTCATTTGAGCCTGGTTTCTCCTAATTTTCTTTTCCCTTTTTTCTATTTTGTCTATGACTCCGACGTTTATTTAAGGCAATTCCCGACTACAGTTTTTTTTCAGACATAATGCGTGCTAAATATTAAAATCTGAGTTAGGTTTGGAATCACTATCGCTTTAATTGCCGGATATAACGGTAGACTACTACACATACCTATATTATTGTTCTTTTTTGATCTTCTGACAAACATTATAGATGTATAAATATATAGATTCTAGTTTGCTGCGTTTTTTAGATTTCAACGAGATGAAATAACGTCCGCATCGTCATGGAAAACAAGTACACTTATCTGTATCTTAACGCTGTTGATCTTTTTTTATACGGATATGTTTTGTTATGATAAAGCGCGATATTGTTTTATAATACAAATGTACTACAATTTGCGTAGTTAATATTTAAAACTATTGGTATCTAAATAGAGTATAACCCTCTATGGGAGAGCTGCAAATATTGTCCATGTATTTCAAATTTTACTTTTTTGTGCTCGATGTGTTGAGGGCCTCCTTCTACTTGCATACTTTGTAAATGCACTGCATATAGCGGGGATTTCCCTGGACGTCTTTGGATAATCTGGTAGACAAAAACTGAATGTCCAGGCACTTTGTTTGCTCCCCGAAAGCATCACATTGAAGGTTAGAAAAGTATGACGTCTCACGAACGTCAACAAGAGCCCCATTTTAGAAAGCATTTATCATACGTTCTTTAAAGTTCTTCTTAAAAAAACATCTTATTCATTGTATGAGCTATCAAGGAGATTTACGATTTTATTCCATATTTCAACTCTTAGCGAATTTTGCGGTTCGGATACGTTTGGAATTACGGTTCCAATACATACTTTAGTCATCCTGCATAACAATTGCTTCCTTAGAGACTCGTCATGTGACTCTCGATAATTACAAACGCTTCAGTGATGTCGCGCACGTAAAGTGACAAGAAAAATTGGCGACGCCCAAGTACTCGCTAACCCTAAACCCTAAGCATCTAACACTTAGTGGTGTAGGCCTGGACGATAGCCACCAGAACTAAAGAAAATAGTTTTCCCACCAAATTTGATCTACCGCCAGGGGCGTAACTTCTTTTAGGCCGTATAGGCTGCGGCCTACACTTTTTCACAGAAAGTCGTAAAAATAAAAATGCCAAAAATGCAATAAAATCAAAGGGGGTATCATATGGGTTAAAGGAGTGTCAAACTCACCCGGACTGTTATTGATATTACGTCAGAAAACAGCCCAGAGAGCACTTACGACAGTATATTATTAAAACAAATCGGGGGATCAGTCCTCCACACACCCTACAACAAGGAAATTTATGTTTATATGGAATATAATCTTAAAGCTGCTAAGAATGCACCTGAGACGATACAGAAATTACACATTTTCGGCGGGAGCATGCCCCTATACCCCACTAAAATATCTTGGCCTACACATTGATTTAGACCAAACTACGCCCCTGACCACCAAACGGGCCAATTTTAAGATTGGTTGACATCTCTCAGATTTGAACTATTCCCGCTCGATTTACTTCGTAAACTATTAGCAGTCATTCGTCTCGTGACATTTTGAAACATCGTTTATTAACTGAACATATATAATTTCTTTTGAAGCGGGCTAAAAATAGCTGTCATTTTGATGTCGCTAACTAGATCTTGGAGACTTGTTGCATGCTTTTTGGCATAATATATATCCTATTGATATTGAATAATTGAATCTAGTTCTATCTTTAAAGAAATAAATATAGAATTCCGCTACCAGAAGTCAGAAGCGAGAGTCCGTCTACCTAATCACCATGTACATCCGTTTTAACAAAAAAATATATCGGCATTAGACAATGCAAAACAACAACAAGAGCAATCGTGTGTTTTCGCATGTAATATCATTAATGGGGATTCCCCGTCCCCTATTAAATACCGTATATTATTCATATTTTTTATAAAATGTACTACAGCTAGTTTATATTATAAGTTAGCTCCTAAGTTGGAAATGTCTCGTATATTTACAATAGTAACATGTACCCGCAACCGTCAACAAATATACTTTTCAAACTTAAAATAAATCAGTCAGATTTCATCAACTGACTCTCATAATAGCCTGGATTACCTGCCCCTTACAACACATGATAGAACTATAATCATGTACGTCTGGAACCAGTACTTCTACTCTCATAATTCGTCATTTTGATCGGTGCCATTCTCACGCAGAACTAGCATTTTGAGCATTGTTCATTTCCGTGCATTTCGTGTTCTGCTGTTTATGTTGAGTGATACCTACCCTGTCCGATTTGTTTTTATCTTTTTACTAGCTCCAAGCGGTCCTTTTGCGCTTTGAATTATACATGGCGTTTGAAAAAAATTGGATAAAAAACAACATAGTTTATTGATATTTGGATTATTTATAACTATATTTATGAAGTTGCATAACTCTATTTATTCTAATTAATTATCGTAATTAATTGCTCGTTATGTTGCCCGCACTATAATAATATCCGGTAGTTTTGTTGTAAATTTGCAGTCATTAATATGATGATAACGATATTAATCACGCTCCTAGTTGAGATTTATTTTCTTTTTTTCTGTATTTTTGAGATGTTAATATAAAGAATCAATATCAGCATTTCAGTCAACATTATTTTGAGTCAATCCAGTTTCCCTGATAGTGTACCAAACAATAGTGCGGACCTGTAGAGTACGTACAGTGTAAGATTAGATGCATGGCCTTCACAAACAACTGGCCAGCTTCCTGCAATCCAAGAAATCAGGAAAGGAGATTAGGCTGGATAAGGCAAATCCAACGTAAAACACCAAACAACGTCACCAGACAGTCCCTAAAGTGGAACCCTCAAGGCAAAAGAAAACGAGCCCCCAGCGTCGATACAGTGAGGGGATATTGCCATGACCGGACTCATCTGGACACAAATGGAAATAACATTTCAGGTTAGAGAACTCTGGAGGTCCACTGTTGGCGGTCCATACCCCAGTAGCGGTGAAGGTCTTACGTAAGTAAGTGGGTGCAACTTTAAACAATCTTACTTAAGTACGCGATCTTTCTAAACGTTTTTATTAAGCTTTATCTTAAGATAAGTCTTAGTCTCTTGTGACATTTTGACATTTGTGACTGTATCAAGGCTTTATAAGCAGTCAATCTTCTGTTGTATGTGTTTTCCACTTTATGTGCATACCAGTAGTTGTTTTGAAAATAGAAATTGTAAAACTGTCACCGTGGATTATTTTTTGAGGGTTGTCCATATGAGGTGTGGTTATCTTTGTGCTTCGTCATTGTGTGTTGTCTTTATCGTTGGCTATGTTTGACTGAATGATGCCGCGGCCTGTCGGTGTGTAAATGCGTGTTTTTCTGACTGCTCATTTTTGACATAGTTTTCTTTGTTGTGCTTGATTGTGCTCTGTTTTACTGTTTCTGCTTAGTGCTGCTTTCCCTGGTCGATTTATTATCACCATTATAATATTGTACCACCCTCATGCACATTGTGTCCAACAAGGGATTTCAGTACCATTGGCCATAATATACGATTGATTTAATTATCAGCATCACTTACAAACTAGACACACGCAGTTCCATCAACATTTACTATTTCAATATGTTTGACATCACCAGGTTCAAAGTATCCGCCTTCCAGTGGAACACTCCAAAGGTCACAATCACAAGAAGCACTCTTTTCACTAATAAAAGTACAGCCCGTGGAAGCGTATTCGGAGAAGATTGACGTAAACTTTGCCATAGGAACGAGAAGCACATTTTGTAAACAATTTTCCAATGCTATTATAAAACAGGCTGAGAATGTTTTGTAAAAGTGCTTCCAAAATAATCACAAACTAAACTGGTGACATTTTATAAAACTAAGCAAAATTGTGTTCAGTATGAACAAAACTAATATAAAATAACATTGAATGTATCTGAACAGTGAACTTATATTACAGTATAATAAAACATCGGAAACTTTATATTACTCGTCCCTGGACAATATGGTTCAATTGAAGAAAAATCATAAGTCATAACTTATCTTCCAAACATCTTCCAAATTAATACTTAGTTCCGAGACCAATTATTTAACATAAGTTCAGTAACCAATTATAATTTATCATACAGATGGCCCAGATCTCGCGAGATGATACAGTTTATACCGTTCATTCATTGACTTATATTGATTAGTTTATACCGTTCATTCATTGACTTATATTGATTAGTTTATACCGTTCATTCATTGACTTATATTGATTTTTTTCTATATAAGATTTATGTTTGATTTAAGTCCCGTTACAATTTGTTGGAATTATAGATACACCTGTCTGTTAAGACCGATCAAAATGTGGTCTTTGTGGAGAAGTGGCCTTCAAGTTTAACATATTTTAAATATCATTCAAGTGATTTGATGGTGATGTTCGACTGAGAGAGTGGGTGGCCATTCGGTGTTATCACTGAGTCAATATGGGCAAATGCCTAAATATACACAGATTAGAAAAATCTACCAAATCTCACAATATCTTGCGGCAGTCTTCTGAAATCTCGTTTGTACTTAATACCTTATATATACATATGAAAAAACTAATAAGTTTATGCAATAGATTTATTATTCTGCTTTAAAATGATACCTAATTTATTGAAATCAGTCAAGGAATAAAACAAAGGACCGCAAAGAGCCAGACCTACTCTCATTTTAATGGAAATTTCAATTTTATCAGAAAATACTCAATTTGCCTCATTCAAACAATAATTTTCTGAATTCTATAAGAGATAGAAAAAAATAAGTTACATCATGCAGTAGAAGAAACTTAACTCTTCAAAATAAAATATTGGTCATAAAAAAGTGATCACAAACAAAAGCGTTCATGCAAAATATCAGAATCTGCTGCATGCTATTTTGCATTTTCTCTCCGTTTTCAATTAAGTGTCCAATCTGTGTATATTTATGTCTTTGATAGGGGAGATCGCGTTTGTATACCGACAAAGGGATTAGTACCACCAGCTAGCTATTGGTGAATGGAAGGTTTTTATTGTGCATTCATCCAATAGATAGCTGGTGGTCATTTTGCATATGAATACGGTGATCTCTCCTATTAGGCTAATGACCTCTGGCTTCGAGGGACATCTGATGTGGCATACAATTGGTGGTTCTATAATAGAGGTTTTGTAATGGCGGTCTTTGTTCACAATTCCTTTTTATTTTGAATAATTTAGAATTTAAATTTAGAATAATTTGGTTGATTTAAACAGAAGATAAACATTTGAAATTGAACGACGAGGAGAGTATTTTATTTAATTTTTCGAAATTTGTTTTAAACGTTGAACAACTTTATGGTTTTCCATCAGAAAAAACCGCATATGAGTCAATTTCAAAATTCGCAGTTTTTTTGCCTCCCCAATTTCTTAAATATTTTTTGTCAAATATAATGGTTTTAATTGTACAATATTATTGTCCATACTCTTCTTGGACATTTATGAATAGTTTCGACCCTTAATTAAGACAATGTATATGTTTTTCAACTTCAAACTTAAAGTCACTTAAGTAAATTGTCTTTGGTGTAACGATCAGGAAATTTAATAATAAATTCTTTAAACAAACTGAATTCAGCTGATTTTCAAGTACGCAGTAACTTAAATACTCATATCTAAATAAATTTTACTGAAATTGTAAATTGAATGAGTCACATGAAATTGTATAGCAATAAAGTTCATCAATATCAAATCTGAACATTTTCTACTACTTTGTATTGTACATAATACAAACAAAACAGTTTTGTTTATTTTTTTTTCTTTCATATATGTAGCATTTCCTGCATGCCATTTTTAAGATACATCTGTTGTAAAGACTGTTTTCATTTGAATTACATCATAAAACCTGATTTACATTCAATTTGTTACACCACGGACATTGTTACACCATGGACAGATATGTTACACCACAGACAGATATGTTACACCATGGACAAACACTTTAATATACCTAATTGATCAAATTTAGGAATAAACTTAAGATAAAAGATATTGCAGACTTGTGTGGTGATTCAGTGCTACCCAATATCTCTATGCAAAAACAGAAAGGATGTCATGTGTTAACAGTCAGGTCGATTTCCTTAAAGAAATTATCCATGGTGTAACAGCTATATTACATTTATTAGTTTTATTATGAAATATAAGGACATTATTATGATTTTTGCAGCACATATCTGCTTTAAAAATATGTGTCAATGAAATGCAATCCTAAGCAATTAAAAATGTCAATATATTTCTGAACTACATAGATAATTTACTGATTTTGTCCGTGGTGTAACAAATTTAAATTGTTTCACCATGGACAGTTACACCACGGACATTTTTGAGATGTTATCATCATAACATACACATCGTTTATAGCACTTCGATACTGACATTACAAAACTACTGTATACATATATCTTAAACCAAAAGTGGAACTATTTTGAAAAATATGCTTTCGGATGTACAAAAAACAGCGTTACACCAGAGACAAAGAAATAAAAGTACGACAAGGGATACAGACATTGAATTGTCTATAGATTTCCAATTATATATTAAATTAAAAACCATTCATCGCTGTTGTGTGAAGGATGAGGAACTTTTTCGAAATAAAGAAGTTATTTTGGTATTTTAGGGGATCATGGTATAAAATTAGGTACCTAATCGAGTACGTTACACCAAGGACACAAAGCTATGTGACATGCATAAAACATATATTTTTTACAATATTCATTGTATATTTTTGTTTACAATATATTTTCTCTGTATTATTAAATATTCACCATCAAAATGCACATACAAGTTTTGTCTCATAACATATGACAACATGAAATACTGTTAATAAAAGCATGGCACTGCGGTACTCGGACATTCATTTGTTCCCTGTTTTAGGCAGTAAAAACACAATTACAAAAATTAACTGATGACAAATCATTTAGTTTTGCAGTGATATTATAAATACAGTATATATAGCTTTATATAATGAATGTTTTACTTTATTTATCATATTTATGTGTAAGTTATTCAATCAGCACAAGAAAACCTGCGAATTTTGAAATTGACTCATATAACTTCATCAATTATATTTGCTATATAATGACGTTATATTGTGGCTATAATTCTGAAGAGGTTTGGTAGATAGGACTAGTATGAGTATGGACTTGTGTGAATTCTCACGGAAATAATGGAAGGTTTTGTAACCCAAACACTCGTACACAATGTTTCATTTCTTCCACCAACTGCATATTATGACGGGTCCCTGGGCATAATATATCTCATTTATATTTGCCTCATATGTGCATGTTATTAATCATTTATAAGAATTATAAACATTGAAAGCATTAGCGACATAGTAAAAGTCATGACAGTATACGTCAGGATTTTGTAAATAAATCCTACACAAAAAAACGAAATGATGCTACAAGTTCATTTTCCCAACATCCGAACATCCGACCGGGAATTCTCAGCTTATCTGACGGAGCTTTTAGTGTCCTATATTCGGAAGCAACTTGATTGACTGATGGTCGTATCTAAACTTAAATGGTCTAGTCCCTCGACTACCAATCCAGAGGTTCATGGTTCGAATCTCGGACGGGGCACTAGAAATTTCAGAAATTTCCCGCCCAACCAAGAAGTCTATTTTGAATGAGCTAGGGCAGCACGCCCTTATTCCTAGTACCACATAAACTTTCTGCTGACTCTTTCCTTCAAGCCGAAGGTCACTCAGTTGGCCAATTTATAGGCATTGCACGGTAATTCATTTGCTGTATAAAACGTTCACCGTCATTTTGGGCCTTGTTACGCATTACGCACGTTCAAGCCTTAGACCTCCTGTTCCTAAGGATGGAGTGTCGTTAAATGCACTGAGCTTCAGATTACAATAAAAATATCTAAAATCACAGCAAGTGGTTTCAAGAGTGCTTAAATAATAAATTCTGATTAAATCACATTTGAAACATTTTTTTGCATCACAAACGTACTAACTATAATGCTGAGCGCCATGCAAGGGTCATACATACAAGTAGACCTACAATTTTAACGCATTTAGTATGCTGCGACCTGGGATGGTACCAGCGCCGGACTTCTCTCTCACGAACCCGACGCAGTCGCTCTAACACTACGCTATCGAGGCGGAAACCAAATGCCTGGTTGATCTTATCAGAGGAACGTTACTGCATTAACATGAAACAAGACATTCCGTGCAGCAACCAGACAGCGATATATTATCCGAATGAGAGGCTTGAAGGGTATTTCAATAATTCCCAGAAGTGGTTTATTATTCAAACAATCTGACATTTAAGTACCAACATGTCAAATAAGCTTTAACAGATACCGGTAAATATTAGCGTGTTATGTCTGGATAGTCACTTTTATGTGACAAAACAATATTCAATTACATCGCTCGAAAAAGACAAAGGTTATTCCGAATGTAATAATAAACGCATTAAATGAGAATACCGCCTTTCTATTATATTATGCACCTAGTGAAACCTCTAATCAAAGCGTCATTCATAGTTGTTACTGGTATTTTGGAATTTTGTTTTGCTTATGTTGGGTCAAAAATCTTTTTGCAATGAACGCAGAAATTATCGGCATTAAAATAACAAAATCTGAAACAACATTACTGTCGTATCTTGGTTGATCATGACTGATTTTTGTGGATCTGGAGCACGCGCAACAGCAAAAATACCTGATCATTATGTCGTATTTTCGTTCAGATGCTAAGACGCCATTGCAAAAACAAAATTACTACAAAATGGCGCTAGGATGAAATAAATATTTTGCGCCGAATAACTGGTGGGGTCATTTTGGCTTATTTCCGTTCCGTCTGGCACAACAAAACCAAAATACAAGTGCCGTAGTTATTTCCCACTAGAACAATTGAACGAAAGGGCAACATATTGCCGAGCGCTGTCGCCTTCGTTCTGTCGATGTGGTGCCACCATGCTACCCTTTATCATATTATAGATACACTAATCGTCTAAGAGAATTTACTAAACAAGAAACATATCTTCTATGAAAATACTTTACTTATGATTGAGTCTGCGAACTTTTAAACACGAAAATTGAAATTAATGAGAGACACAATACTCACAGTTTATGAGTCACGTCCTTTGATAGGAATAGTCATTTATTATAATTAACGTTCCTTATAACTAATAAACATGCCATTGCTTTGATGTTTACTGTCCTACTAGTACTAATGATTTGGATAATAATAGTGTTTACTTACATAACTAGGTATAGTTCCATTGACGTCTACCACTACAATATGCATTATATCCCATGGCCCAAAATCGCCAGCCTGAAGGGGCGGGATCCAGTCATCAAAGTCACAAGATGCAATTTTGTCATTAGCGAATGCGCAGCCTGTTGGTGCAAACCCGGCGAAAGTTGACGAACTTGTCAATAAAGCAAGGAACGATATTTCAAGATAATACATTTTAGATAAAAATGTCCATGGTATGAATATAAGATTTTTTTTATTTATTTGATATTTTAATTTTAATTTTTAAGTTACATGTAGAGAGAAATGTTCGTTAGTACCAGTAACGTGCACCAATTGGTGAAATACGAAACTTATTCCGTCAGAATTGATTTGATGCTGATATTACAGCAGGGCAGGCAGATTTGGCACAGGACGGAGACCAATAAAAAATGTTAATCATAACATAAAGGTATCAAATGTTTATTTGCTACAATTTCCCACTGTCCAATTTACAGGCCATTATCTGTTTAGAGACTTGCTAAATATCCGGTTGCCATAAAAGGAGAATAGGCATTTACGCATGAACCAGTTTGGCATTTTATATCTACTTGAACTACTTCAAATATTTAAATACATGTATACATGTATGTTGCATGGTACACAAGTCACTTTTAGAGCTAGCTAGTTGCATACTGTTTGTTTTTGTGACCTGCTTGTTTACCTGTTTCTGTTGAGTGGTGTCTTCCCGGTTTGATTTGATATCATATTTGACCGTTATTCTTTACTTTGTTTAGATACTTCAAATAAACGTATACCGGAAATACGTCCGAACCAACCAATTTCTACACGAAATCAATAAATAATAATCTATTTTTTCAAGCAATTAGCTTCTACTGGGTTGATGATAATTATTTTTATAAACGGTCAATTAGGATATTCGATTCATCGACAAATTAAAAAAACTACAGAATAAGACGGCTTACCACAACATAGTGGTCTTTACGAATAGAAATGAAATCGATTGTCATGCCACGACATCTAAGATTGTCATGCCACATATGTTGAAAATTTCAGCAACATTAAACGCATATTGCCCGAGCTATGAGTAAATACGTACATGCACACATATAAGCTATATAAATAAAAGTGCCACTTAGTGTAGTTTCCATCCGCAATCATTTGTTAATTTACCATGCGTAGGATATGACTGGAATCTAAGGAGCTAAGGAGCTACCGGACTACAGTCCACAGCTCTCTATCTCTACCAACTGAGAGCTTGCCATGGGCTACCACAAATAGCAACAAAGCAACAAACAAAAATAGCCACTAAGGATATGGAAAGTAACATTTTAGTTCAGAACTTGAAATCATGATTGCAGTTTGTGATATTTCATGAAACATGTGAATCACTCATGTCCGGTTGTGAGTCTATATCTCAGCTGTCACCAATAAACCAGTGCTTAACCAAAATATAATTATCCGACAATGCTTAGACCTCTTTTAAATTAGGAGTAAACTAGAGTAGAATTTGTAATTATATCTTATGACAATGTTAAGCTATTTTGTTCACAATTTCATTGTCAATCTGGCAACCACTTAACAGCATAAATAACCATCGTATATCATCATGATTGTAATTTACGTCGATTATAATTTACGTTACCATCTTAATAAAATTATATTGACCAACAAATAATAATTATATGACAGGATTTATAAGTTTAAGCAATTAAGATCAAACGGTATACCGTCTTTTTTCTTATTATCTTTGTACATAATAGTGTAATTATTTCCATTATATAATTAGTAAGTAATTTAGTTGGTAAGTAAGTAGTTCAATGTTAACTATCTTGTAATTTACGTTCACAAATATTTATAACCTCATTAGTGTTATTTAAAAAAAAAGTTATGGTGACCAGAATAATAGTAATTGAAACATTTAACCTATTGTTCTCGTTACATTGTTCGGGTGACTTGAAGTAATCGCTAATTGGACAAAATGTTGATTCAATCTAAATTACTCACGACAAATGCAATGACGTATTTTTAATTACATTTTGTCTTTTAGATACATTTTATTGTACTACGTGACGACAAGGGAAACTTATCTAAAACTCATTTTGCGTTGGACAACCACTATAAAAAGCAAAACTTACATAACTTGGTATAGTGCCGTCTACGTCTGTAACTTTGATGTGGTTTATATTACCCGGCCCGAAGTCTCCATCATCTAATGGAGGGTCCCAATCGTCAAAATCACACGAAGCCGTTTTCACGGTAAAATCACATCCCGTTGGTGCGTAATCGGCGAATGTCGGAGAAAATGTTGCTATAGCCACGAAGGCAATTCCAAAATACAGCATTTTTATTTCAACTCTTAATGTTTATTTCAACGTACAGTTCGCATTAAATGCAATCTTGTGCCGTTGACTTCTAACTTTCAAATTAGCAATTATATATCAACTTGTAAGTTCGGTCTCGTTCAGCCAACATAGAAAAACTGATTGAAACATTAAGTTTGAAGGACACTTTTGAATATTGCGCAAACGATCCAAGGCCAATTGAAAAGTTGACCAAAGAATGAGAGTATTGTAGTTTCCTAAGCTGTTTTTAACTTTCCCTTATTCACTATTGAGTAGGTTGACGAGTCGAATGTCTGAAATCTCGGACAATCAAAATGGTTCATGCATTATACTGTAGTAATCATATTGAAAAGTGTATAACGCATATAACACTGTTCCCCCATGTGATTTGTAAGCAAACATCGATCAATCGAAGTAGAGATTTTTGAGGTCGGTCGCCCGGTTGTTAAAACTTGAGATGTAGTGATCTATTTTGCGGATTAGAGCCACTCGGTCTTTGGACACGGGTAGTGGGTTCAAGTCACTCGGTCTTTGGACTCTGAGGGTTGTGAATTCAAGTCACTATGCCATTGGATACTGAGGTTTGTGGGTTCGAGTCACGCGGTCTTGGGACTCTCAGTGTTGTGAATTTAAGTCACAAGGCCATTGGGTACTGAAGTTTCGGGTTCGAGTCAGTCGGTAAATTAACTCTGAGATTATGGGCACCAGTCACTCGAAATACTATTGAGTATAAAGTCGCATGTGTGAGTCGTGTGACGTTCCATATGGGCGGTGTTATCATAATTATAGTGAATTAGTACCATGAATTATCGAACATAAACAAATAGGTGTCATTACACTGGTATCACTTTACACCATATTAAGTATGCATTTATCTCATAATTTACGATCCTGTTGACAAGACAAGTAAGTGAAGAATTTGTCCGCTTGCTCTCATTTTTCGAGTTCATATTTCCCTAATAATCCTGTTTTGTGGTCTAATTACATAAGTATACATCAGAAATAATATTTGCCACTTGACTGACTTATTCCCCTTTTATTGCATTAAGTTTTGCTAGCTCACTAGTCATTGTATCAATATTGTTTGCCCATGTGACAAGTGCGTAAAGGGTCAGTATTATAGTATGACTTTATATTATTTTCCTTAATGCAACGGTAATGCTATACTTCTCTATTCATGTAACGCCACATAATGTTTGCATAAAGACTCAAAGCCCACTTTACTTATCATCTTAATATACGGGTCTACTTGTCACAGTATATAGCCAACACTCGTTGACTATTGGCCTCGATTCGATGAGTGTAAACATCTGTAATTACAGACAAACGAAAGTATTGGGTTTAGCCTGTATTTCAATCATACCAAAACCTACATTAGTTCTGTTAAATTTAACAACTTGATATTTATAAGGATTATTGTTAACTAGTTAACCCGTTTTCTCTGTGAGGAACGTGTGTATTTTTATTATTGTAAACATCACACAACTCTACCTATGGGTGAAATTTAAAAAAAAACTTATTTTCATTATACGCTTGTACTGAAATCAGTATTATAAATCACAGTTATAAAGTGTTGTTTTCATGCAAGTGCACGTTCAGAAGTGCTGAACAATCACAAATTGAAATGGTTAAAACAAAATGTTAAATTACTTTCAGTAGTACTTGGGAGGTTTGGGTGCACGCATCGTAGGTTGCCTGTCTGTGGCGATATTGTAGGCTACCTGGATTTACCGTTTACCTGAGGGTCACTGTGTCTCCCTTCCACGCGGAATAAAATGGACGATTCTAGTAATAAATCACACAAATGTCCTTCAGTACATGTACAGTATAATACTAAATACTTTCACCCATGTGCACCAGATATTTGTATATATCTTCTTGTCACGTGTTGTACAGTGAAGTGTGGACATACCACGTAATATGTGACGTATAGTCAGTGCAGTCTGTGTAGTCAATAAGTTATTGCTACTGCAGTGCCACGTGATATGTGAGGTCATTTTTGGCTAATAAGACCGCAACAGGAATCTGCCAACATAAAGTTAAAACCAACCGGCTTGAGGGTGGAGGATGTCTGCTTACAATCGGTCAAAAAGGAATAAAATACTTACGGCTGTTTTTAACTTTATATTGACAGATTTTCAACGTGATGTTGCTATTATTATAAGATGCAAATGTATAAATCGATTAATTAGGTCAGTCACTTGTTTACATATCAATGTGTGCACTAACAATTTATCTAATTAATTTCTTATTTAAATAGATTTTATGGTATAGGTTTTCACTGCCTTTTTCTCCAATTGAAATGTTTAAAACAATAAAATAAAATGTTGTGATATTGCAATGTTTCTATACAAATGGCAGACATGATTAAACGGACTATACATACACTAAACGCATTTAAATATTGTCTGACCTCATTAAAATGAGACTACGAACCTAGTCTGACGAGTCTCTCTCCGTTTAATGTGGTTTAATACTAATACAACACTGATTTCTGACAAACATAAAAGTACATAACTAGATATACATAATTTGCATATGGTTTCGCCACATAGACTGGTCTAATGTTTTTTAAAAGGAGTATATTTACATACGGAATGATTCATTTTGTGAATTAAACATAATACAGTGTACGTTCAACATGCTCCTTAGCAACGGAGATAGTGTCTAGAGGCCTATCCTAGAGGCATTTTGAGAAATATTGCCGACAGACAAAAAGAACATACGAATTTGCTGCAACGAAATGTTTAATAAGATATAAAAGCATTTTGATTATGCCTAAAAGTACATTTCAGATGTGTACTAATCGGAACGGTGACATACGACGAAAAGGATGTGAATTATGGACAGTTAAGACAAAAAATACTCCATAAAGTACTTAAAACTAAATATTAGGAAGACGAATTGCATTTTTTGAAAGTAATACTTCATTTTATCATCTCCGAATTATACTGATAGCTATGATTTTTTCCGGAGTTGTTTTTGTGGCATAATCGGTATAAGTCGCGGTTACTACATAGCGAGTCGCTGTCGTCGTTGGAGTTGTGGGTTAGAATTCCATCCATCGGGCGAGTGTTTATATACAGTTGATACACTTTATATATGTAGGACTTTTGATTATTTTATGTTCTGAAGACTGATGGAAAGATATGCTATGTTTCGTTAGAATTGACGTAGTAACTTGGAAGTTTTGACCAAATGTGCGTCCCAATAACGAACATTCCGACATATTTTAGAGATAAGCGTTTTATATGTTTTTGTTATATAACAAATGAAGACGTCTAATGTATCAAATGTACACGTCGGACGGACATGCGGACGGACGATGGACATTGTACGACCTCTAACAGCTCACACCGAGCACAATAATGTATTTATGTGTAAACGTTTCTACAATTCCGTTTATTGAACTATAACTTCTACTGTTACGGACTAACCTTGTCATCCGTATTATATCTAATAGACTTCTCGACTTTGATGTTACTGAACCTTGAAATACATCATTTCTACATCAAATCTCTAACCTATACAAAGATTTCGTTAGGAAATGGATTTTACTAAGTGCCTACAGTAGTAGAAATATTAGCAAACTCATCCGGGAATTGTGAAACCATATTTGTCAACATTATCAAAGTTGAACAAGTACTAGAGGACAAAGATAACGCTGATACCATGTGATTGTATTATAAATGACACACATCTTGTCAATGTATAAATAAGCCCATAGGGGCTAGGTTTCGGTGACATACATCAAGTCTTAAAGTATCTTTCTTCCTAAAAGAATGTAGTAATTCCAAATAATATTTTGTTCAAATGTTTGTACTCAGCTAAAATATAGGTCACTTTTTTCTTGACATAAACATTCAGGAAAATGATATTTTAAGTGAAATCTATGTTATATATGTTCTTGTACTTTAAACTAGGGACTGATCCGATTATTAAAAATAAACACGCTGGTTTTTTACCATTGTAATAGTTACTCAACATGAAAGCGATCCGGGCCAACAACCTGTGGTATTGGTTAACGTAACAACATCTAAAACATTTAAAATGATGCATTAATTGCCATTAAGATTATATGTGGATTTTATAGGACATCTTGTTTAATACTTCAAAGAGGGAGAGCGATAGAAAGGCTTACGTATGTTGCCCAATTTCATTTTTTCAACCTAAATGAAGTAATAGATGTATGAACATGCATTAAACTAATACTCACACCATCGGCAAGCATTAAAGGTGCTGAATCATAGATGGATTTATGTATGACGTAATTGTCCTACCTAATAGGGCGTTCACACTGGGGCCCCGCTTCTACTACGATCTAAAATTGGTACAAATCGTGACCGATCGTGGAACAGTCGTGGTCAATCGGGGGGAGGGTCTTTGTGAAAGTGGTAGAGTCGTGGTGGAAACGCGTAGGTCGGGAAGCTCCCCGACCTTACTACGCTTATTTTGAACATGTTCAAAACAAGCGTAGCGGGATCGTGGCTAAAACGAATCGGCGCAAAAAGGTCGTAGCAAGGTCGTATTAAGATCGGCATAATCGTAGAAACATCGGGGAAGCATCTTGTCGGGATCTGCATGATCGTAATAACATCGAGGTACAATCGGCATCAAATTTAAAGTGTTTTCTATTGAAACACGTAAAATCGCGTTATAATATCGGTATAGATGATTGTCATTTTCCTTTACAACAGTTGGACATAGACAAAAGCAAAATATTATGTGGAAAACATAAGTTTTTTAACCAAAAATGGTCGAGATATTAGGAAAGTACATGAACATTTGAACAACATGAAATTGTTCACGCATATAACACCTATGTAGAAAAAGTTGTTCATTGTTAACATAAAACATCATCCAATGGATTCATTGCCTCTTTCAGACAATAAGTGATGTGAAAAAATGCCCTAAACTCATTGATAAGTGTACGCATCATACCAAAGCGTACCATGATCACGTCAATATCGTAGTATTGTCGACATGAGCGGTACCACATCGTGTTACAGTCTTTTAAGTCTGTCTACCAAAGTACTACAAAGCGTTGCGACATCGAAGCAGAAACGGTTCATGATCGTAATTTATCGCGTTTGAAACGTGGTGCAAGCGTACAAGCATCGTACCGCAAACGTTGTGGTCGTAGCGAAATCGTAACACAAGCGTCGATCAGACGTTCCGGTGAAGATGTTTCAAAAATTGTCTTGGTTTTGACGCCGATCTCGTCCCGATTCACACTTTTAGTCAGGTCGGGACAGATCGGCATGATCGTAGTAAGAGCGTAGCCCAGTGTGAACGGGGTCTAACCAAGTATTTGTGTTATAGAAAGCCATTGACGGTTGCTTTATGAAACAGCAATTTAAATCACTCTCGATACGTGCACTTGGTATTATTCCTTTAAAAATAACGCACGGTTTCACACGAGATCAATCTATAACCTAAACAAACTACAGCGTAAACATTAATGAGGTATTCAGTTTATAATGCGAAACTATTTCAGGCAATTAAAGTCATAGTAGTTTTAGTTATATAGGGTATTCTATAGGATATAACATGTAACACCCTATAGAAATTTGGATATAAAGATATTAAATAACTACAAAATATTATTTTAAATGTCAGCGTGCTTGTTTATGGGATACACAGGCACCTATACCAATATTATTCGATTATTTGATAATTTAATTTTATTTTGCAATACGCCAATATCTGAGAAAGCACCTTTAATACACATGTATCAGTAGTTAACGATACCCGGGGGTGTTGACCTCCACGCGAGGAAAAAATCTATGTTTTAACTTTTGCAAATGGTTTAAACTACAAAAAGAACGTAAATACTATATGGTTTAGAGTTATATTACCAGACAATCCTGCTAACTTGGTGAAAAGTCCATACTATGAAATTGCTTACTAGGTAAAGTCAGTGACCGAAACAGTCATAGGGCACGTGAGTTTACTTGAGCCATGCGTGTTGTGCCATTTATTATATATCTAGAAGTAATAGTTCGTCATCATTTTTCAACTGTACTTTAATATACATTGTAGTCGGTTGTAACATTTTGCATCTGCGTTTGTATTTGTTGTAACGGTCTGAACAGCACAAAGATTAAACTCAGCATTTATACCAGCAGTCTATCTAGCCGATTAAACTATTCTCTACATGCATTTACGTCATTAGTGTCAGCCATTGGTGTGTAATATTCTTATTAACACACGATTATTTGGTATTATATCTTAATGCCATTAGAATGCGCAGATGTTATGACGTCAAGGATCACGTGACCTGTTTGATCTCATAACGAGATCAGATTGTAGCACGGTGAACCATACACGATATGAGATTACCCTGATTAACATGCAAGGTCTATTGTTATCGCAGATCTTTACCTATTTCAGCGAAAAATAACACCACATTGAATGGCTTGTATCTGACTATAGAACTCGGTCATTGGAAGGTCATTACTCCGGATGCAAGGCTTAATTGCACGCACAGAAGCTCAGCTGCGAATTATTTCAATCGTAAATTTCGCGACCGTTTTTGGTCCAAATCTTTACAAACATGTGAAGCTGTTGATAATTTACATCTACAATGTACATGTATATGAAACTCGATTACATTAAGCCTGTGTCATATCAGCATTGCGACAGCCGCACACCTTTTTAAAGTCAACTTTTGGGCAAATCACCGGTGTGCCGCAAGATGTGCAGCAATTTAAACATTCATTCGATGCATGGGACCTCCGGATCAGCATCATACGGAAGCCGGTATCTTGTCTTTGATTTCGTTTGCGCCCTGAATGTTATTTTAAACTCATTGTCGAGAGTAATAAATCATGCGATCAAATAATCACACGGCTGGTGCGATGCAGGCTTAATGCACAGTTTTACACGAAAGCATACAATTTTATGGACGGTCAATATGAACTAGACAACAATGATATGAAATTATTATCAAACTACATAATATAGTTTACGGTAATACGGTGGCATTATCATATATTATGCCTGTTAATGATTTGACAATTGGATTGCTCACAAGGCGAAGTGTTACTGTTGTCATTTCAAGGTCATCTAAAGGTTTATTTCGCCAACTTACGTACGCCACTACACGTGGGTTAAGTAGATTGGTTGAATACTTAATGACTAAGATGGTATATGGATGCTTTTGTGGCAGAGAAATCCATAATACAATGCGTCATAAATGCTTTAGTGGCATCTTAGTGTCGGTTGTTTCATTGATATATTAATGGAATTACTTTTGAGGTTGCTATAAATGTTCATCGACCGCTTGCTGTAATATTCCACCAACGCCATTAAAATATAGTAAGGGTAATCAGTAGGATGGAACTTTATTATAAGTATGAGTTGATAGTTTCCGTATAGGTTAATGAGTGTTTAATGTTATGTTCAAATACCCGGTAATCGTCAACTAATTAAAGTTACTACTGGGTTCAAAATCACCTTTAATGTTAAAAAGGCAAATACTAAGTATTGCGGTGAGGTGCTGTATTTGCACAAATGGAAAATATATATCTTCATTTCTTATAGTATATTAGATCTGATAGCAGACTCGAGTTTTATATACTTTCTGGGATGCGGCGTGTTGGTCGGCCTAGAGACATAGTAAGGTGCACAATCGCCAACTTTCTATTTCGGCCTGTGACATTTGCACAACCGCCTATTGTTGACATTGGCGAAATTCAATGTCAAGTTTTTTGACAATTGACATTCGGTTGGTCATTCAATTCTGGTAATTTGATTTTATATCATACATCATCAAGTGAACATTATATTGTTCTTCTCTAATGGTTTATCAGGGTAGACGAAATAAAAAAAATGTCTTCGTCGGAGTCGTGCAAGTTATGTATCTTTGAATACAAAAAATAATAGCTCATAGATTAATAGTATGTCTCCGAAAACCGTCGTTAGTTCTCAAGTAACCTTGAATGAAGGAAATGTGCTTGCTGATTCGTGTATCGTCTGCTTAATAAGTTTGCCTTATATTTGTGTAAGCGCCGTTGGAGCATGTTTTTTTACAATAGATAAAGCGCCTGAGAAACATCTTAACGTGTCGTCACGCATATACCGGTGCAATAAATGCAGACATCATAAAATGATATCCGAAATGTCAAACGTATGGCTTCAAGGGCTTCTATATGTTGGCTCAAAGAAATGGTTGGTTTGAAAACATATTTGTCTGCCAATGAAACCATTAAATTAGCATCCCGGATCTTTGTTTCTGTTCATCAATTGTTGAAAAAATCGTATTTTATGACAATGAAAAGATAGCATAGACTCTAAGTACACTTTGTTCCTAACTTTTTGCGTTTTCATTGACAAAACGCATAATACCTTCTTGTCCAAAACCTTGCCAACAATTTGTCACAAGCAGGTTTTCGTGCAAAGTTTTGCCATGTTGTGTTGAACACGTCATTTAAATCTTATTCATTGGAATCAGTACTTAAATTGTATTGTTAGGACGTCTTAGACAATGTAGCATCAATATTTATCAGGTATGGAGCTATTTCAACCATTGAGAGTTGTGATGTCCCAGGTATAGTGAGGAAACGTTGATTGTTTAAAGTTTGACTAATTCTGATTATAGATAATAGAGTAACTTACTGTTTATTGTCTTGTTCAGTGTTGTGTTAGGCATTGTGGCGGGTCTTTGAGGTCTGTGAAATTTCGTTTTTGTGTGTCATTTCGTGCTCGACCGTTTCTGTTGAATGCTGCCGATTTGCTTTTGTCTTTTTGTTTGCAATGTACTGAAAATAAACCTACGCTACAGGCGCTCTACATTTGAATACTGTCTTTCAGCTGTAGACGTGGCTGCTTTAACCCGTCTTAGCTGCGTGTTGAAATTAATTACGTCTCGTATTACATGCAGTGATACGACATGGTGTTTGAAGAATTGTTAAATAAATCCGACAAACGTCATTATGTTATAGGTGTTTTTCAAATCCAAGCCCCATACACATCACGTGACAGTACAGAATTACTGACTATGACGTGTACACTATTGGGGAAGATGCTGGGTAAAGATGACGTACTTTGACATTTCACATCACTCATGAGATATAAATACCAACATCACATGCGACATACTGTATAAGAACCATAAGCTGGTTAAGAAATGTAAATAAAAGTAGAAATAAAGGAAGGGAAGGATTGAAGGCGTTTTTTAATTTCAAAAGTTCATAAGATTGATGTTAACAAAAGATATTGAATTAATATTAATCAACTGGTTGGTATGTGGGAAGAGAAACCAGAGTTACATCATTTTTGAAGAAATGCAGGTGCCATGCTAGTTCGTCTATCATTGTAATACATCGTTAAATAGTGTACTAGCAACTCATCATATCAGGAAAACAGTTAACACAGGAGGAAACTTGTTTCTGATTGTTTCTGACAATAACACAAACACAGCGCTCAACATACAACTGATGAGAAAAATGAAACTAAACCACTGAAAGTTTCAGCTGCTAAAAAAGGAAAGATGTAAATGTAGTTTCATTATATAAAGTAGTTGGTGTATTTTACTATATTTATTAATAGTAATATAGCGACATCCGTAACGTGAACAAGTTAAATTATTAAGTTTACGGCGAAAACTCGATAGATTATTCATACATACGCAATGATTCTAAAAGAACAAAAAACAATCAGGAGGGATATAACAAACCCAGATAATTTGCCTACATAATATAGATAATGCCTATCGTCATTCATACGAAATTTATACAATTTGTGCTAAAACCGATAGTGATCATTTTTCGATTTTTTAGACGAATATCTGTTTGAGAATATCTCATTTCCATTAATGTAGTCACACTATTATGATCTACCTTCAGCCGATGATCTGAACAAATTGCATGCGTGAAAGGATAAAGACAAATTACACATTTAATGGTACCATACGGTGTGAACATCCGCCATCTCTTTAATTGTTGCAGAAATCAATGGTAGTATATGTGTTTTATCTAGGGGGAGTATATAATGCTACCTAATTAGCGAAATATTTTGTAAAGAGACATATGTCTCGCGTTACGGAGAAAACATCATCTAATTTATTAGAACACGATTACTGCATGGCGACAACAACAAGCGTTTCAATCCATGGTAACGTATTATATACTCAGTACATTTAAAAACGCACACGTTGGGTTTGACTAAAATTAGGACGATTAAAAAATGTGACAACATCAACAAAATTCAGGATGTGTATGCTACTTTTCATCAACCAATTTCATCAAGCTCATTTGAATACTCTGTTCCCAATTATCGTTTAAAGTAGCCAAGTCAGGAATACAAAATCGCAAATTAAATATCTGATGTGGCCACCACGAGCAGCCACTATTGCTAGGCGCCTTTGTCGCATAGATACCACTTTTGATGCAATTGATTGTGACAGTTGTGGAATGTTTGCCCATTCTTCCACTAAATCTCGCCGTACTTGAGCAACATTCTGTGGTGGATTTATCCTGGTATATACCTTACGTTTTAATCATCCAACACACGTTCTATTGGGGACATATTAGGTGATAGAGACGGCCAATCGAGTACATTTATACTGTTCTGAGCAATATAATAATGTGTAACCACGGCAGTATGTCGTCTTGCTCCATCGTGTTGTGGAATGCCTTGTCCTCTTGTGGGCAGAATGGCACTACAACGGGATGAATAACATTATTGATATAAGAATTGACATGAACACTTCCATTGAATATCACTAACGGAGTCTTCTGAAGCTAGGATATACCAGCCCAGAAGTGAACCCCGCAACCGCCTCATCTATCGAACTCTAATGTGCACGCCTGGGCAAAACGCTTCTTCCCACGTCTTCAGACTCTTTTGTGTATATCCGCACGACTGAGTGTATTTCTGGATTCGTCCGTGAACACTACGCTTCCCCACTGTCTTATGGTAAATCGAAGGTGAGCTCTTGTCCATCGTGACCTCACCTGTCGGTATCGTAATGTAAGAAGTGTTACCTTGGCTGGACGTCGGTACTTCATATAAGCTGCCCTCAACCGACTTCTGACGGTGTTAGGATGTATACTGCGTCTAAAAAGAAACGCACTCTATTACAAAGATATAGAAAAAAAATCATTTTTATCTTTACTTGAACAATTCAATGAAAAGTGTGCTATCAGAATGAAGACCAAATAGGTTATTAACGTTTTAGCACAAAAGAGTTGACGCGTTACGTATAAACTAAACACCATATATACAACTATACAGGTAAACGTGTAAACAGTTCGGAAATAAACTATTCAAAGTTTTAAATAATTCAGAGTTCGTCTTGAAATGTGAGGTCTAACATGATAGCATCTCCGGAACAATTAATGATCTGGTAAAGATATAAATATCTAGGTAACTGGTATAAAGTTCTAGTCCCGACAGAGACAAATGCTCTGATTTACTTTCTGATAATTAGATAACAATGACATAAACGCTTAATCAAGAGAAAGTATATACTGGTAGGTTTTATTTAATCAGACTAAAATCGGAGTGAATAAGCCATAAACCCAAGATTTTGGTAGTTATTGTGGAGTTTGTTTTGTTCGAGAATAATTCCGTTAGAGAATAACCATCTAATTACAAGAAAACGTAAGCCACAGACGTCTTCAATTTGCTCTATAAGATTTTCAATCGATTAGGTTAGAAATTATTATCATACCTGATAGAGAAATTTTCGTTGTTGTTTGTACTTGATATTGGGGTAAGTTTTACCAATGACTTACAATTTCTCTGATTTATCATGACGAGTTGTCAGTCCTATCGTAATTCAACGAGATAAGTGTGTATAAAAACTGTGAATGACGACCATTATTAGCTGCGCAATGACGTCACGTACTCTGTGATCTTTGAACTATCTTTTATAGAAAACAAATGTAATACAAGTTAAATAGTTTCCTGCGGGTGATTACCTGCGGCCTTGTAATTTAGTTGTAATGTTTAGGATGTGTTTTTTGCAGTTTGGATGCAATTCGAATTTATTCCGGTGTAAGTTTAAATTAATGTTTCTGTGAAAATAATTCCAATACATGTAAAATCGGACAATACCGATTATCTTCCAATTATTTGTTTGTGTTAAATGTATGTGCCGAACGAATGAACACATTCAAAAGAATTAGAAAAAAATATCATGTATCAATACCATGCTTCTGGTAATATAGCGATGTGTTCTCTACGGGATCTAGTGCATTACCCACTATATTTATTACTGACTGGGAATCTTATTGCAGCTGCAGACACCTGCTGTTTAGATTCGTGGTCTCGCGTTCAAAGTGAAATTTCGGAATCGTTCTGCTTTCTTTGGTAAATAAACTATTGTAATGCGATAAAGACCGATGTTATCCGCATGGAAAAATGGAATTAGTCTGGTTCACGACATTCTTACAAAATGCTTCTTTTTTGGGATATTTTTTTTGAAATTGTAAACCATCGAGAACATGTCACGTGCCCCTCCATGGTCATTTTACTTTTGGCAATCCATTATAGCCGCAGGTTAATGATGGTGATTAGGTGATGAATCTTGTTTGAGATGTTAACTAATTAGGTTGATTTGTACACCAGTTTTATTTTAGACTTATTTTATCACAGAAATAATGTGAAACGCCAGTGTACATGGGTTAAAATTGAGTGACCAAATATACACTGTGAAGCAACACACTCGTTATATATTTGGCAAAAACTGAATCACGTTCTGAGAACTGTGCATTACCTTGTTAAATATTTATTTATATATAATTTATACGTGGTTGTCCCAGAATAGCGTATAATTATTGCTTTATTTAGTCCAACATAATGTCACTGTTTTGAAATGTTGCGTGTTCATTTCTACAACTATTCCACACACATTTGAGGAATTTATTTTATATCAGGATACGTTGCATATGATAAATAGAAGAATTTGTAACCCTTGATAACGGTATGTGCTCCAGCAGAAATAAAATATTTAAAATTTCAACAATGAATTCCTAGTAATTTTGAGCATACAATAAGGATGCCTCAGGAACTGGGTACGACCATGTAAAGACATGATATTGTTGTTAGGTCAGTGAACGTAACAAACGAAGAGCTCCATGTATGTCTTAACAATTCAGCGCACATTGAAATGTTGCTGAAACTATCGTTTATTTCAGTAACTAAAATGTTAGAACTTACATACAAGAAGCAAAAGTTTTGATAAGTTGAACACTGAATTATGTTTTAAATATTTTTTATCGTTAACATGTGGTATTTATAGCAGCGGGAGATTATTTGTGCAATTTGAATTTTAACATCACATAAAATCATCTTCATAGAAAATTCGCAGTACGTACGAAAATATGCACTGTTCGTAAACATACTTGCAGGTTTTGTAGGTGAAGAATTTGGAATAAACAAGTCTTTAACGAATTGATTAATGTTTTGCAGATTGTATCAACGTTACTTTTATGAAATTCTCCAATTATATATGAGCCAGTCTCCAGGAAAACCTGCTATAATGACATTATGTAACAAGGTTTGTAAAAGCTCTAATAAAAGAAAAAAATACATATCCATTGATTCTATTTTATGTAGTTTACTCATATAGTACTATACCTTAGCTTTAAATTTTCCCATGAATTGAGTCGAAATCACATACTTCGTTGCTATGGTGACCAATTTCGGAAAAGTACTCATAGTAAGAAAACGAGGAGTCAGTTGTTTAAAACAATAGTAGACTTTCTCTGAATGCGAACAATTTTGATTTTGGTAAATATTTAAAAAATTAAAAGATACTGCTAAAATGTGATACCATTTTGAACAATTTATGTCAAGAATTGATCAAATGTGTAATTATGAAATACGTGTTATAGTTACGTCAATTAACGTTTGAATGACGTTTGCGACGTCACACAAAAAAGCTTCGAAAGGGGACACTACAAAAACAGCTGTAACTTCCTTAAAAAGCAAGATATTAACACAATTTCTTTTGTATTTTGCTTCATTAAGATTATTCTTTCAAGCTATGGAAAATCTCAAAATAAATATTTTTGTCAAAATAGCAGGTTTTCCTGGAGACTGGCCTTATAAAATTATGATATTGTGGACGTCATATGGGCCAAATTGCCATTATGCTTTTTTTCATTTTATGTACTAGTGTTCGTGTTCAACTGTTTATTGTTGAGGATCTCATGGAAGATTGCCATTTAATTTAGTTGTCAAATGAGTTTCCTCGTAAAATAAAGTCTTTATTATTATTATTACTTGTTACGGTTTTGGTATCATATAGATACAAGTAACAATACTAGATCTCAGACAAACGGATCCTGTCATAACTATGGTGTAGTATCTGCACAATCTATGGTGGCTAATCTGTGCTAACGAACTTCGTGGCGGCTGTAAAAAGTCTCCCCGTACTTCACTTCAGTGTAGTTATCATCTATAATGACCTCCCTTTATGGCTAATTATGCACATAATTCGAAGTCCACAGTGTGTCATTCATTGCGGAGTGAGTATCTAGGCTTGCTTGAAATATTCATATTTTGGGGATGTGGATGGTTCATTCTATGTCTGACTATTGCGTGGATGGCTAGGCGCTGCCGTCGTTTCTGTGTGGCTTTGGATTATTTGTGTGCTACACTATTCCTTACGTCGTTGTGACGTGGGCACAAGCATGACAGAACGCCAATATGACAACCTCACATTAGACAAGCCATATCAAGTCCTCCCAAACCATCTAATGTAAAACAAACCTGCGGATAACTTCCCAAAAAATAACTCGCTTACAACCAATAAGCTTTGTACACGAGGCAAATACATGTAAACTAAAAAAAGAACTACACTTCAACATAACGTTAATACCTATTGATCATTTAGTCATTCACAAGACATTAGCAGGTGACATAAACTCCTAACACAAAGACATGGATAATATCACCAAGCGCTCATTGATATGAACCATTACTGTCAACTTTTAGACATAGAAACATAGTCAAAATGTAAACCCGTATGATCTACGGTTAGTAGGATAACATCGACAAGTCCACATCTAACCAAATAATAGACTTTATAACACACATCATGCACATTGATCCTTAAAACATTTATATCGAAACAGTTTCACGCCTCTGAGAACCAGTTTCTGGCCGACAAAGAGCAGTTTTGGGTGTTTTCAGTTCCAAGCAAGACGTATATCGTACCATGCACAAACACGCTGTAACATTTAGATAGACATTCTCGTACATTCGAATGAGGACAACGTTTAAATACTTCCAGAGACACATTACTTAGATACCGTGATCGTAATAAAAATTATTACGATATTCTTATTTAACGAATTTCCAAAGCTAAAAAGGAGAGCTATGTAATTTGTACGTCAACATAAGATAATATATAACTTAAAGATGCCTTGAAAAGGAATCAAGATGTCATGAATGTGCCAAATTCCTAACCGATGGCTCTTTTTAATCAATGATAGTCTTCGGTCCAATAAAGTGATGGAAATAAATTGGCCACCGGTACGTAGTTTTGTTATGGATGAATGTCGGTGGTTGGTTGGTCGGTGTGACGTCGTCACATTTCTGTGTCGAATGTTTATTCACCGGAATATGAAATTCTATACATAATATATTATAGCAGTCGATCCATTTCAAATCGCTCTATACATTTATTATGCTGTATTATACTGGAAGGATGGCAAGACATTCCCCCCTTCCAAAATTAAATCCCACAGCCAGTGTTTACAAAATGAAAGATACAAGCGATCAAGTTATTCTCAGGGTTTACCTCAAAGGTTCTGACAGATATTAGTACAAAAGAATGTGACGAATATTAGTTATATATGTTAATCAACATGGTAAACATACACATACGTACTCATTACACAAACTGTATAGCTTTTGGTTATCAATGGTTCACATTAAACCAAAATTTATTAGGTACATGTAACCAGTTAATTGTAAAAATATATTATTAAGTCAGACAGGGAAGGCAGCGCTCAACTTTACCAGCCGGGCACATACAACATTAAAAACATACAAGGCACAATGCCCAACTGAACACAATTTAAGCTTATTGGGTCAGAAATGAAGTTCAATAACTTTTGTACTATGTATATTTCGTATTTTGTATGCCGCCACCAAAGGTTTTTCAATTTTATTTTTTTACAATACAATACGTTTTTTCGGCATTAAACAAATACCGTTTTAGCCACAAAATACACGTAATTTAGACAGGTGAGAGTGAATTGGATACTGATGAGTGTGTTTGCCCTGTCTAGCCTGCTGTTTTAAAATATATTGTCGTGGAACCTCCCAGCTACGTGCTAAACATACCTAAATCCGAAACCGTTTAACATTGATAAAACCAACTGTTTACCGGTTTATAGAATTTAAAATCAGTTTTAAACACATGCAGCACCATGTAGATAAAACATATAATTAACACATATCTGAAATCATGCAAGTATTTTAATTGTTAATGTTTTGAATAAAACTAAATTAAACAATGTGTTGATAACAATATTCGATTACTTGCCTAAACGCGTGTGCTAAATCGAGATAAACATAATGAGTGATGAGTTATAACAGCATAACACATTCTGCTTAACGAAAGACTGAACAAAATGTTTTGTCTGGATTCGTGGAATCGAGATAAAATAGTCACCATTGATTAAGGAATTAATGCATTTATAATGAAATCATTTATGTAATTTATTGTACATTGCTATTTGTAAAAACATATTTAATCGCGAATTAAGACGAAAATACGGAAAGCAAGAACTCACGTCAAAAACACGATATTGACCTTTATTATCACACCATACAACATACGTTAAGTAGGCGACGAGGCTAAATGTTTTTCACATGCTCATACTTAGAAGAATCCTCAATACAAGGTCACAAACTCTGAGGTTCTAAAGATAGCACACTGATTCACCATCTACTTTGTCTGGGACATGTGAGCCATATGGGAAAGGGTAGGATTCCAAAATATCTCTTATACGGTCAACTAGAACAAGGATCCCGCCCACAAGGTCGTCCCTGTCTGCGGATCTGAGGCGCGTGCAAGAGAGCAGAGCACTCTCATCAACACTGGGGAATTGGGGTATCTGGCCAAAGATAGGACAAGTTGGAAACGTGACGTCAAGGAAGAAATTAGAATTTCTAAAGATGACAGAAAACAAGATCGAGAGTTAAAGAGAGCAAGGAGAAAGGCCACATCACAAGGCACATACTCAGTATTCGTCCGCATCGACTGCCAAAGAGAGTGTCGGTAACGAATAGGCCTTCACAGTCACCACAGGAGATACAGCAGCACCCATAAAGAGTGAAACCCATCGTCTTCCTAGACGGGTGGAGGTCAAGGAGAGCCCGAAAACATTATCATATTACCATGAAGTTGATAACGTTCAATTAATAATTGATATATTAATTATTCTACTAATAGATTTCTTAGGAATAGTGGGTGTAATAGCAGGAGAATTAGGACGTTCTTTAATCAAGTTAGCTAATAATAGACATATGTCCAAAGGGAACAAGATCGAAAAAAATGCAAATGATACAAACAGGAAACTCATTTGGATATTTTACAGGATGCCTCCAGTCATTGACTAGGTTTAGCAATACAACGATATAATTATACAACACGTCACTGTAACTTAGTGATAATTTGTCATCTCTCAAGTACTGGCCCCTCAATAACAACACAGGAATACATTGATTCAAAGTGTACAAATAGCGCAGCAAAATTTGAACTATATATATTTACAGGGTTTTTGCAGTGTCCTAACCCGATTTAAATCTTTATTTTATGAAGCATATACAAACAATTACAAACAAGCATATCAAACTATATGTACATAGTACGAATAGTATTTTGTTGTGTGAAACAATTGCAGTACGCCCTGCTTCTGTTCGGGTGTTGTTTAAATTTGCATCAGGCAACATGAGCATGCAGACAAATGAATATACATAAATCACTTACACATACGAACAAATAAACAATGTGACAATATTGTATAATGCTAGAAACTGACTGTTAGAAGCCATATCACGTATCAACATTAGACATTTACAGGTCTTTATATCATATAAGTTCATTCGCACCTAAGAATGTTTGTTGCTGAAAAAGTGGAAGGAGTGGTAACTTTATTTCTTCCCGAGCGCTTGACAACCTTTAAATTGAAAAGGACATGTTGTGTGTGTAACATAATTACTTGGTACATTTTCCAATTTGTTGATATGTTAAACCCGGGAAAATTAATATTGTAGTCGCCCGAAACAGTTTAATTATTGTAAATATAGATAGGTGTAACGTTATAGGCACTGACAGTTATAGACAGCCTTGGAGTTTTCTCTGAATTGTACTGAAACACGACCTGGAAACATATTTTTCCTCCTTTAAGTTAATGATAGTTAGTTAGAATTCATTTACATAATTAGGCAACTACGGCGTCTTGTCTGATTGTATTCAGTATACTGTTCTCCTAGGTGTGTAACAATTTTCAAAGGATGCTTCAGGATTTCTGTTGGTGCACACTTTGTGGTGTGCAAGATGCAATTTTACACTAAGATACAATTTTACACTTAATGTATGAAGTATGCTCCTACTAATATAAGTTTTTATTACCCATATCATACCCAAAAAGATTATATTAATATATTAAGTCAGACAGGGAAGGCAGCACTCAACTTAACCAGCCGAGCACGGAAAACATTAAAAACACCCAAAGCACAATGCCCAACTGAACACACAGAGCATAGGAAACATAAAACACATACAAGGCACAATGCGCAACTAAACAAGCCAAGATTCGCCCTAGTCCAAGCTGTCGAAAAGTATAGTAAATTATTACTAGCTGGATGACCCAGTTTCCACAGCATTACGACTATAATGCCTAGTTTTAGCTGTAAGAAATCCTAAAACGAAGAAGTGCCCAACACACTGCCAACCAAGAAAATTATTCAGCCCTTGTCCCAAGTTCTACTGTGACACACCATATACGCTATATTATAAGCACTGTCGGTAATGCGTAAAATGTCATCTAGGTCTATCAGAACGGCGACAAATCCAGTACGGAAATATTTGATTATAATGTTAAGTTATCATATCAAATAATCTATATCAAACAGACATTTGGTAAAATGCCATTTAGAAAATAGTTAATTGGCTAAACCGATGCAAAAGAGAAAACAGAAAAACTCAGAAATAAATTATCTTTCACCTATCAATCCTTTGCTGTGTGCCACCAATATTTTCACACTGCGGTTTCGCTCGTGGCAGACACAATTGATTACTCAAAGAGATTTTATAAACAATCTCGGTGTGGTATTCAATTAATGGGGTGTTTTATCTCCAATTGAAATAATATAAAATGCATTTACAGTATTGTATGCGTATATTTATGCTGAGAGTGAGAAACGTAGTTCCGAACGTGCAACAATGTTAATATCATTTTATCACAACATAAGAACGGTGTGTTGAGTATGTCGTAGTTTAAATGGCGATGTGCAATATAACTACTGTAATAGTAGTCTTAATCACAATTCAACAAAACCCTTAGTCGTTTAAAAAACTTAAAAGATGAATTCTACAGTGCCACATTTTCAGCAACCAATGACATTGCAAGCTTCAAATTACGTGACAACGCCACAGTTTTAGAATTGGAGAAGTTTTTAATGAGAAGGCGGAAATGTAAATCGTTTTTACAAGTTTTGAAATTGTTCTTATTTCCAATATATGGTAATTAAAATAAAATTGAGACATTATTAATATTACATCAGCATGTGCATGTGCATGTATATATTTCTATCTTATGATTAATTATACTTTACACGTATTTTTAATACCGGATTGCTTAATATTTATTAGATCTGTGATTTCAAAATTTAATAAGTTAACATTTGTAGAGAAACAACCTCTCAACGACGATCAAAATGGTATCAATTGTAGCGAGTGTATGAGAGAAAAACAGTTATCCTGTTTTCTCAACCATTAAAGTGCCTGTCACACATAACGAATATATTTCACAACGCATGGCGAATATAATAATGTTATGATGTCTCACGATTCTGGCCGAACAAAACGCTTATGATTACGACCATAAGATAGACAGCATACACATACTAATTAATAAGAATTTGGCAAAAGTCCTATTCGCCAGTATTAGGAAGTTGACATTGGGCGTGTGACGGGGCATTCAGCAAGTGATTCGATTCGTCACTAGAATTATGCGTGGCTAACCCCCATTTCCCATCAGCGCGAAAAACTAATGCTCTACCGCGGTACAATACATGGAATATAATTATGTATATTATTCAAAATTCCACCAACAAAACAACCGAATTAGTACGATGTGTTATTTTTCCTCACCTTCCTCAAAAGTGCATCAATAATGTATTTACGTACAACAAATAATATATATTTCCGAGACGGTTGCTTGAAGTATGCACTGTTTTGTCTATACGCTCATGTGTGGCTTCTTTTCTTGGAAGTGGATTTCTCGTCAATAACATATTGACACATTGTTTGCCGTAGACAAGTTTCACTCCTTTTCTTTACTTGTTCACCCATAGCGTGGTGTTTGCTTGTTTGTGTTGATGAGGTAAGTAAATATTTATGCTTAAATTAAACAATTAATAAATATTATCTTATCACCTTCCTCACAGCGTAACATCTAACATATACTTATTCTGGAGATAATTTAATAATGCCCCCTCTCAATTTGGAACTGCCTATCGCCTTTTGTCTCTACACATAATAATCTCAACACTTTCGTCAAGGTCTCCGCCAAATATTCTCTCGTCGACCATATTTTCATTTCCAAAGTTGTTCAAAGAAACGCAAACTTTTGTTGTCATGATTGGATCAATCTGAATACCTAACAATCGTTCTTTGACTTCTCTGTTTGAATTCAGCAGAGATGTTTTGGTCAACGGTTTCCTTATATATTTATCATAAGGGGCCAATAATTTAACGAAATGTGCGTAGCTTCTTGTTCAAAAAGCGTCATTGGTGGAAACAATTTTGTTGCTATGCGTAAACAAGATAAAGCCCTTGTATATTGATCGAAAACGCGTATTGAGCCGTGACTGCACTTTTAACTTGTCCTCGTTATAGGGGCTAATTTGCTTTTATTTGGACATTACATCGTTGTATACAAGTGTCAGACTGTACATAGGTTACGAACTCTCCATAAGATAGACACTCGCCAGCTTGTAGAAATCACTACGCCGCCTGGGATTCATTAACATCCTTTAGTGAAACGAATCAATCTTCCACACGTAGTTTAATAACTACAAAAAATTATTTGTCACCGAATGATTTAGCAGGAAAAAGTACACGAAGCAACCTTCCACAGTTCAATGCACGTTTGAGGCGAGATTTCTGAACAAATAAGAAACCATCGGAGTTGCTCTATCATAGAAAGGATCACCAAGAGTAACTGATTTATTTACAACTCAGCTAATGGATGCCTAATCTCAAATATTTAATAGTAGTGTGTACAGGGTGATCATTAATATATGGTAACATGAATTACTTTGATAACTTTGTCAGATTTCATGATGGAGAAGTGGGTTGACCCTTGTTATAAAGCTTATGAACCCAAGTATTTTTGGATATGAATTATAATTGCATGTGATATAAAGGTGATGTCAATAAGGCCCTTGATGCTGCCATACATTTTCAGTGATTTCAAGAAATTTTGCCACTGTATCATTTAGCCGAAGACCATACATTTATGTCGCCTCTACACTCACCAGACTTTCTATCTTCGGGCTTCTTTTAATGTGAATACCTACAGGAAGGAATGAATACTCCAAAACAAGAAACAATATTTGTTTGTAAACTTCAATCCAGTGTCAAATTTGTAGCATCGGTGGTGTAACATGCAAGGTTTCAATTGGTTATTTTCAACGTAGTTTTGGGCTGGTTTTGCAGTTTCGCAGAATAAAAGGGAACATTTCGAATTTGTGCTGTGAAAAAGTATGTGACATTTGAAAATGATTTATGTGTAGAATAAAACTTACATATGTTTGTTAATCAAAGGTATATAACAATATATATTATCTAAACAACTGACAATGTTATTAAAGTTATTTATGTTACTATATATTAATGATCACCCTGTATAAAAGGCATTGGGAGCGTTATCTATATATTATATAAATATCAGATGCCTGCCTGCGTGACATTGATATTGTCAACCCGAGGGCAGAATGTCATTCCGAGGCGAACATTTTATTATACCGAACACTATAAGTCTAGCAAAACGTTCACTGCTATGATTACCATAATTATAAACAGTAGACATGACTGTGCTTTCATACATTGTTGTGTATCAATTTCACATTCTATTTTATGGGTAGGCCCCTCCGTTCATTTGGTGCATTTTACCGGTTTCTTTAACTAATAGATCCTTTTTAAGAAAGTATCTAGAACTTGTGTTATATAAGCTATAACTTAGCTTTTTACCTATTTTTGTATAGGTCTATAACTTTAAAAGTGCGCCAAACGTAACGTCGCGTTTTGACGTTATTACGAAATTTCTGGTGACGTCATGACGTCTAACATAATTGTACATGATTGTTTTGTGTACAGTGTTCTTAATCTGGTGAAGTTGAATAAAGGAAACGCGTCGTTTTAAATGCAGATTTGTTTTAGTTGTTTTCTTGTGTCAGTCTAATTTTAGAAAATCTTGTATATTTCAACAGTCAAAGAACTAAGATCGACGCAGTTACTTGCCCTTGCATGACATTCAAAATGTCAGGTCGATCACATGACCTGACAGTCCGTTTTTGGTCGATCACCTGTCAAAAAGGTTGGACTGTCGATGACAGTCGAAATATCTGCTTCTGGGGAATGGGACTTTAGCATTGTAGAAAAAAGCGAGGTATAATAAACGTGTATGTACTCGTATACAGTTTTGTGAAGCGTATCAAATTTAATATACTGTCGATTATTGTAATGTCCAACAAACTTGATTTTTTTATCAATCGAATATTTTCGAAGGTTCCGATTCAATAAACTGTTGATTTTGAGTATTTTGTCGAATTCGTTGTTTCATCTATACGAACCACAACCAGAACATGCGGTCGACCTTTCGTTACTATACACCGAACTACTTATCACGGTCTTGAACAAAAATAAGATTTCGGAAGCCGGCTTTATAGTAATTATACCTTATTTTTGTTTTTTAACACTCACCCTGCCCCCCCCCCTTTGTATTTAACTGTTTGATACAAACATGTAAATGAAAATAAACATTCTGTAAGAGTATAATAATTCGTATTTTATTTGAATACATAACAAATAGCTGTCTTGATAAAAAGATGCGTTGAAAAACGAAATGAGTAGAACAAATTACCATTGTAAATCCACGACATTTTAACCAAGATTCATAATACAAAATCTTCTCGTTAATCGGATTTAACGATAAATAGTATTTTAGTAGTCTGTGACTTGTGTTCTATTCCTTCGAACGATTCCATCGATGAAAATAGAAATTTAATTTCCGAAGGACGACCATGAAAACATGATCATTCGTTATTTTAATTATTTCCTTAAGTAAACAAATAGAAAAAAACTTGTTTTTCCTAAATATTTGTAAAACATGAAAACAAGCTTGGCTGTGTACCAATATTATCTGCATTGAGTGAATGAATCGAGATAGGACAAAAACTGAAAATCTTTCATACAATCAAATACAGTCATGCCTCTCTGTAAAGACCATTCATGCTGACAGGTGGTATCTCTTAACAGTTAAAATATAGTGGTATGCTATATGACAAACTTGGTGGTTTTTGCAAAATGGTGTTTTACTAGTGGTCTTAGTTCGTAGGTGGTATGTGTCAAGTGGTACTATGATCATCTAAATTAATATTCAGTTATTTATTATACTTATGCTTGTTTATTTACACGAATTTCATCGGTCAATAAAATGTATAAATTTCACAGCTGCACCGAAAGGAACACAACTTTTGGAGTTACGGATGTAGTTTTCTGTCCCCTGAGGTCATTTAATGTAGTTGTAAGTCCCTTACCGAATAGAACACAACTTCATTTTCAAACTATAAGACCACTAGCATTGTGAGTATTGATTTAGTATATTTATGATGTACAATGTGAACGTACTCTTATTCTCTTCGATCAACGTTTATTAAGGAATCCCTTCTGGTGTTTTAAATATCAAAGAATTTTATCTATTATATTTATGTGTATTTGTATTACGATAACTTGATAACCGCTGTTTATTGTAAAATATGTGATGTGTATTTATCTATAAGTGAAATTATGAAACAAGAAACGTAGAAAGTCTAAACAACAAGACTGTCAAACAACGACCATAAATCTGCTGATTTATCTTTGTTTAAGCGACGTTAGTGCATAAGTTGTTTTAGCATTACATAAATTGTCTGCGAAGCATCTTATGGTGTCGTCACGCATACTAGTATACAATAAATGGAATTAAAACTGACTCCACATTTTTCTCAATAACAGAATGTGTATGCATATCGTCAGATATGTCCTCAACACGTAATATAATCTATTTTCGACTGTTTAGCTCAAACATGTGGCATTTAAACTGCAAGTGAAACAAACAGATTAAAATTTTTGTTTTCAATATATATTAAATGCAGACATCATGAAATGATCTCCGAAGAATTGTCAAACGCATGGCGACAAGGGCTTATACATTTAAGCTCTCAGAATCTTATAACTCATCGAAATTACTGGTTTGAAAACATATATTTGTCTGCCTATGGAAAAACCCATTAAATTAGAATTTCCGGGTCTTTGTTTCCGTTCATCAATTACTAAAACAAATCGTAATTCATGACAATGAAAACATAGCACAGACACTAAGTATACTATGCGCCTAACTTTTTGCGTTTTCATTAATAACATGCACCATAACTTCTTGTCCGAAACATCGCTTACACTTTGTCACATGGACGCTTCCTGCAAGTTTTGTCCATGTTGATAACTTGAACCTAGCGTCATTTCAATGCTATTCATTGAAATTGGTACTTACATTGTATTGTTAGGACGTTTAAGACAATGTAGCATCAATATCTATCAGGTATGAAGCCATTTCAACCATTGAGAGTTGTGATGTCCCATGTATAGTGACTAAACATTGATTGTTTAAATTTTGACTAATTTTGATTATATATTTTAATGTAGTTTACTGTTTATTGTTTTGTTATGTTTTGTGTTAGGCATTGTGGCGGGTCCTTCAGGTCTGTGAAATTTCTTTTTGTGTGTGTCCTGTTTATGCCTTTTGTGCTCAACCGCTTCTGTTGAATGATGCATTTTCTGTTCCGATTTGTTTTTGTCATTTTGTTTGCAAATTCATCATATAATGTACTTTAACCTACGCTCAGGCGCTGAAAAGTTACAATAATGTCGTTCAGCTGCAGAGGTTGCTGTTTTAAGCCGTCTTATAGTGCGCCCAGGATAACGTGATGTTTACAAACATGAATCGGTTTTGTCAACCATTGAAAAGTTGGTTTTGCACATTACTAAAGAATACAGATAAAGTCAGTTTTGTTCTAAAAACATAACGGATAAATCATTCACACCTGAGTAATCCACCTAAATGGATTATACCAAAATTTCCCGCCTTTCTTGTTATCCTGGGCGCACTATAGCTGCGTGTTGAAATTAATTTCACCTCGTATTACATGCAGTGATACGGCATGATGTCTGTAGAAAAGTTCAATACAATCCGACAGACGACATTAGGCTATAGGTTTTTTTCTTTTTATCAAATACAAGCCCTCATACTCATCACGTGACAGTGCAGAATTACTGACTATGACGTGCACACTATTGGTGAAGATGCTGGGCAAAGGTGATGTACTTAGACATTTCACAACACTTCTGATATATATATATACCAACATCACATGCGACATTATATGTAAGAACCATAAGCCGGTTAAAAAATGTAAATTAAAGTAGAAATAAAGAATAAGAAGGATTGAAGGCGACTATAATTACAAAAGCGCAGTACATTGTTTGTAAAACAAGATTTAGAATTATTGTTATCCACGCTTACTCCTGACGTCATCCATCAACATGTTGGTATGTAGGACGAAAAGCCAGATTTATACCATTTTAAAGCGCCAAGCAATGCAAAGAAATGCGGGTACCGTGCTAGTTCGTCTATCATTTCAGTACATCGTCAAGTAGTGTACTAGCAACTCATCAAATAAAGAAAACAGTTAACACAGGAGGAACTTTGTTTCTGACGATAATACAAACACAGCGCTCAACGCACAACTGATGAGAAAATGAAACGAAACTGCTGCAAGTTTCAGCTGTCGAAAAGCTGTAAGAAGTAGTTTCAATGTCATATGAAGTAGCTGGTGTATGTAACTATATTTACTAACAGAAATATAGCGTCATCTAAAATGCGAAAAAGTTAAATTATCAATTTTACGGCGAAAACCCGATAGATTAAACGTACATACGTATTGCATCTAAAAAACAATCAGAAGGGATATAACAAACCCAGATAATTGCCTACAGAATATAGATAATGCTTATCGTCATCCATACGAAATTTATCCAATTTGTGCTAAAACCGACGGTGATCATTTTTCGATTATTTATAGACGAATATCTGTTTTATAATACCTCATTTCTATCACCGTCGTCAAAATATCATGATTTACCTTAAGCCGATGCGCACTATATTTTCATGATCTGAACGAATTTCATGCGCGGAAGTATAAAGACAAATAACACAATTAAAAGTATCAAACGGTGTGAACATCCGCCATCTCTTTAATACATTGCAGTATCAATGTTTTTATATGTGTTTTCTCAAGGGGGAGCATATAATGCTACCTAATCAGCGAAATATTCTTCAAAAAGAGACATTTGTCTCGTGTTACGGAGACAAAAACCCATTTCATTTATTAGAGCACGATTACTGCATGGTTACAACAACACGCGTATTCGTCCACAACAAGGGTACTGTGACTTGATAGACTCACAGTTATATTAGTTGGACAGTAAATAAATAGAAAAAAATAGTATAGCCGTATAAGTGACCAACACAAGGACAGACAGTGACTTGATTTATGTTATCAAGTTGAATATCTACTTACGTTAGTTGACATGATAAATGAAATTTATCTAAATATTATTTAAAGACAGTTGTTCGTTCGTGGATTATTCCAAATCATTGAGTCAGTAACAAGTTGGGACGTTGGTATCAATGACATAGAGAATGTTCATAGACGAGTAGATACATGTACGTATGTTGATGACGAACCTACAAAATGTGGTAACTATCAGGGAACCTAGAGGCAATAACAAGACCGAAATGACTTGTGAATTTACTTCTCTCTATACTTGTCACTATACGCGCACGCGCACGCGCACACGCACAAGCAAACGCAAACGCAAACGCACACGCACCCTCACGCGCACGCGCACGCGCACGCACACGCACACGCACACGCACACGCACACGCACACGCACACGCACACGCACACACACAGGTATTCTACGTATGTTGCTACTTATACATGCACAATGTATTATTCAATATATTGTTGCAACTAAATTGTCAATTGAAGTGCTGCGGAATCTGCATACCTTTTTGCAATGTATCAGGGAAGTACATGTACAATCACAATAAGCTGCCAAGTTGTCCTGACTTATTAACCTGACATTAGTCCCCTACCGGTTTTTGACCGGAGGGGACTATAGGTTTGCCGTCCTTCTGTCCGTCACGTCAATTAGTCCGTCCGTCAAAATATCTGGATCCTGACACAACTGAAACAGTTTCCAGGCTAGGGATATGAAACTTGGTATATGGATAGGGGGCAATAACTGGATTATGCACGCCTAAAAATATTTTGATTCCGACAATAAATGTGGTTGCCATGGCAACAGAAACGTTGACATTTCTTCAAACCGGTAGGGGACCTCTGTATTGCTTGCAATTCTTAATGGCTTGTCATAATTAGAACATTTCGAATAAATTTATGGGAGACCACACAACGGTTACAACAATAATGCATACAAAACTGATGCAAAAGACAATTTGTTTACATAACCTCATACAAAGATTGTTAGACCGAAAACTATTGTGTGGTCTGAGAGTTAACAAAATATAATAGTTACTAGCATTTGAATCATTTAGACTACGTTGACGCATTCCATAGAATAAACAAGATTTACCATTATATACGTAAAAAAAGTTCGGATATAAACTATCCAAAGCTTTAAATAATTCATAGTATAATCAGAGTTCGTCTTGAAATGTTAGGTTTAACATGCAAGCATCTCAGGAACAATTAATGTTCTAGTAAAGATATAAATATCTAGATAACTGATATAAAGTACTAGTCCGGACGATGACATTTGATCTGATTTATTTTATGATAATTCGATAGCAATGACACGAACACTTAATCAAGAGAAAGTATATGGTGGTAGGTTTTATTTAATCAGAATAAAATCGGAGTGTATGCGCCATAAACCCATAACTTTGTTAGTTATTGTGGAGTTTGTTTTGCTCGAGAATAATTTCGTTTTTGTTAGAAAAAATATTCTTGATATAGATCTTTTGTTGTTGTTTGTTCTAGATAATGGGGTAACTTTTACCAATGACTAACAACTTATTTATCATGACAAATTGTGAGTCCTATCGTAATTCAATGAGATAATTATTGGAAAAAAACATGAATGACCACGACGTTTTACCTGCGCTATGACGTTACGTAATATCATGATGGTTAGCTTTTCAATCTTGATTGCGTTGTAAACTGTTCAACTTTAACATAATTAGATTTATTTGTACACGAGTTTGTCTGTACGCTTACTTGATCAAGAACGTGTCAAACATCAGTGCAAATCGGTTCAACGTTAGTGGTTAGATGTTTGAAAAAAACTGAATCTGCTGCACTGCACATTGTCTTGTTTACTATTTATATAAATACTTTAAATGTATACTAAATCCGTCTCTCAAATTTTAAATAAGGGCATATCTGTAAAACGATGGCAACAAAATGTTGAGAAACGTATTTGTGTTTAAAATTTTGATAAAATGTTTTAAAAGTGGCCGCCTACTGTTCCTATATACCTCGTATAGTTTAAACCATTTCAAGGGCATGCCCCATAATCACTTGTAATTTTGAGCATACAAAAAATGCTTCTGGAACTGGGTACGACCATATTAAGAAATAATAGATAAAAGGTTATAGACCCTGAGCTGACAATTGACACTGCTCCCCCCCAGGGGGAATTTTCAACACTATGATTTTCTTAAACCTTATGGTAGGTGGCATTCACAGACAAAAGTTTGCAAGTTTCTGTTAGGGCTATAACGAGTTACGGAGATTTGAAATATGTGACTATGGGATTTTCTACATAAATCACTAGTTTTGCTTATACGAGGGCTGTTCAAATTGGAATGCAACTAAGCCCATACATTTTTTTCCTTAATAGATTCTATTGAAACTAGCCTTTGATCCTATTGCAGTATTCATCTTCGGTATATATGCCAAGTTTCATTAAGATATTCCATATTTAAAATGCGATTTTATTATCATTCATAGGGTCACTGTGCATATACTGGAAACGTGCCAAACCGAGATCTTAACGTATCTGATATTTCTTCCGACATTGCAAATTAAGAGTCGTTTGAAACAAATAATGCTTGACAAATCAGGATGGCCTGAAAGCTGAAGAACCTTTACGCTTCTCAGAAAGTCGCGTTAATGGCTGCTGCAGGTGGAGGCCCATTGCTCTGCAATAGCATGTCATACTTCAAACATGTGCTTTGAGAGCGATTTTCGGAGTATTTCTTCAATTTCTGAAGGAATATTTCTTTTTCAAGCTTGGCATTTACCCATTGTCTATTTTATACATCAAATTTAATGGTAGAAACTTGGTTTATATAGAAAAAGGTGTACATTTCTGCTGACGCCCATGGTGCGTTTTGCAATGCATACTTTTGTTCTGTGTTTGCTGGCCCTTATTAGTTTAAGGATCTGTCGCATGGGTGAAAAATCAACCCGTGTCTAGTTTATGGTCATTACATTTGCAAACGGTCGACTTTTTTATCTAGAAACTGGTTTAAACTATTTTGTGGACAGTTTGCAAGGGCATGTGTGCTGGCGTCTCTAAGCAGATAGGGGTATCCAAAGTGTACTTATCGTCCTAATTTTTTTAATATGTTTGATAATTGTATGAATAGATCCTAATGATGTGCCAACACATTGAGCTACTTGCCTAATTGTAAATATTCCACCAGTTTCCATAACAAATATGATTTTCGCAACCCTTTTATAGTATATTGCGGTATTTGGATGGCGTTCATGGTGTTCCTTTCCAAATAAAATTACACCACTTTTAAATTCCGTAAACTATCAAGTAGTTGATGAAAAAGACATATCATCCCACCATTTCACCAAACATGTTATGTAAAATATTGTATTTGCTCCCGCATTAAAAAAACAACGATTCTTAAATAGGACCGAATTTGGCCAGAAAAAGGTGACATTTTTTCAATAATTTAAGCATTAGTATACACGAGTAGACAGTGTTAAATGACTTATTGTTACAGCTACACACAACGGATTTTAAAATGTGAGGTATCAATTTAAAGCTAATTCAATGTTCTTTGATATACAGCTTACTATTCTTAAAAAATCATTGATACAATAAAGATATAGCTTCACTTGCATTCCAATTTGAACAACCCTCGTATGATTATTATAAACATTCCAATTCTTTAATAAATCATATGAATACAATATTTATGTATGTTAAATGTATATAAACTTGAACCTATCAGTTGTACAAATTATAACAGGCAAAAAAATGATATAACATCCGTAATTTACGTTACTTTGAATAAAATTACTATAATATCCAAAAACAATCAACGTATATGACGTTTATAAGTTAAGAAATTGTGATACTGATTAGTATGCAGCCTAATAATGTTTATAAATATAGTACAACTACACAAATAGTTAATTGACATAAAATGCCATGTAATTTACGTTACCTTGAAAAAATATGGGTTTTGTTTCAACAACCTCTCAGTTAAAATATCGGTATAACACGTACAGTGAGGTGACAATTAGTCATTTTAGGTGACAACTAAAGTAGAACAAGCAATTGTCAACGCGTGGTGCGGACCCGGAAATCCAAGATGGCGTCCAAGATGGCCGCAATAATTTACGAATATACTAAAAATTCCATGTTCTCATGCACTTTTGTTTATTTATGTATATAGTCACAAATATGTGCTTACATATTATTCATTTGATAATGTACATCACATGGACATACAAAACTGACCACTTTGAAGCCAAGGTCAAGGTCATTTTAAGGTCAAGTTACGAAAAATATGCCATATGGGACATGTAACACTGCAAAGTACAGGCATCCCACGACCAAATGGGGTACATAACACTTGTCCAGTACAACCACCCAATGTATTGGGTACTCACCACCACAGAGTACAGCAATCTAATGCCATATTGGGTAGTCACTACCATTATTATAGCCATGCAAAGCCATAAGGGGTACCCTCAACAATTGAGTACAGTCAAACCAAACCCTATGTTATACTTACCACTACCAATTACACCCATATCACACCGACTGGTTACTAATCACCATCATATACCAGCCCTGAATGGTGTGTAACTGCCACCGAGTACACCCATATCAGGCCTTAGGGGGGTCTCAAACCACTTAATAGTCAACTCAGCCCCTATGAGGTACTAATAACACTGTCCATACATACATTCCGTAACCAATGGAGTACTTACAACTGCTTAGTACAACAACTCCTATTAGGGTTCAATGACACAAGCTATACCTAAGGCCCTTTGGGATACTTACAACAAAAGAGAACAGCCAACCAAGACCATTAATAATAGCCATAGTAGGCCCTAAGGGATACTCACAACACCTGAGTAAAGATATATACATGTAAGTTTCTACATGGTACTCACAATCACTCAGAGCACAGCTGTACAAGGTCCTATGGGTTACTCACTAGTACAAAACTACAGCCATATAAGGCCCAAAATGGTACTCATCCCGAATAATTACAGATTTCATACCCCATAGGGGTGCTTATAACCAATGAATTACAGTCTAACCAAGTTGAATAGGGCACAAAGGAGTCATGACAACATAGTACAGACTTCCAAGGCCCAAGCACAGTTTATATTTTGCACTAAGTGGTACACATAACCATTGAGTATGGTCACAAATGACTGTGGTACTTACCACCAGCGGTAACAACCATACTATGTCCTAAGGGGAACTCGGACCAACTGAGTACTGCCATACCAGGTGCAATATAGCCATCATTGGCTCTATTGGGTAATTCCCCACCACAACATATAGTCATACTAATCCCTACGGGGTAGTTGTAACCACTAGATATAGCCATACCAGACGCTATGTGGTATTTACCACTACCAGCCTTCTTAGGCCATATGCCCTACTCACAACCACTGTGTACAGCCATACTATTCCTGAGGGATACTCACATTCACTGAGAAGCCATTCAATGTCCTATTTGGTACTTAACACTGTCTAGCACAGCCTCCCTTGGCCAGTTTATGAACGCACCTCCATAAGTTTAACCATCTCCGGCCCAATTGGGTACTCACCTATACAGAGAACAGCCATCCCATGTCCTATTGACTACCCTATACCACTGAGAACAACCAGCTCGGGCCCCATTTGGTACAAATCACCTCTGCGTACAGTAATCCCAGGCCCTATTAGGTACCCACCACCTCTGAGTACAGACATCCCGGGCTGTATTGGATGCCCATCACCTCGAAGAATAGCCATCCCAGGTCCTATTGAATGCCCTAAACCACAAAGAACAGTCAGCCAAGGTTCTATTTGGTACCCAAATCATCAGAGTACAGTCATCTCAGGGCCTATTGGCCCGGGTACCAACCAAATCTGGGTACAGTCCCCAAAGTCATTTTTGGGTACTCAACATCACAGATTAAGCCATCCCAGGCCTCATTTAGTACCCACCCTCAAAGATTTCAGTCATTCTATGCCATATTGGGAACCCACCAACACAGATTTCAGCCATCCTACGCCATATTGGGAACCCACCAACACAGATTTCAGTCATCCTATGTCATATTGGGAACCCACCAACACAGATTTCAGTCATCCTATACCATATTGGGAACCCACCAACATAGATTTCAGCCATCCTAGGCCATATGGTGTAACTGCCCCACTTATCAAAGCCATACACTGCCATATGATGCAGCAATTCCTGACTACATGTCGTATGTAACACATACAATACTGGCTCTAGACAGATATGGAAATACAAGCAAAGGCTTTAAACAATGAACAGTAAAACAGTTTACACTATTTTAAGAGTATTTAACCTTATGATCTTGAAATGATCTTGACCTTTCACTGGTCAGTATTGCACAACAATTCAGGTAGTCCATTTACGATAATGCACCTATCAATCGTTTTCTCCAGTGGGGGAGTGGCGGTCAGACCCAAACGAATTGGACAATTTTTCTTTTGTGGTCTACTTCCTGGTGCACCCTAAAGAAGGTTTCAAACTTATTTTCAAATATACACTGTAGTTTTCAATTCGTATGTAATGTGCTTAAATAAATGACATACGATTGTATACATGTATATAGTAAATGTTTAAAAGTCATGTGTGTGCATAGTGTTCTCATGAAGATATTAAGTCGAGGGGCATTCTGTATTCTACAAATGTAGTTTCATAGTTTGATTATTAAATTTGTGTGTTTTAAGTTAAATACAATTTTTATAAAGCTAACAAAAATACTTGTACGTTTGGGATTTTTCAAAAATAAGTCAACATTGTGTTAGAATTACAGCATATATGATATTGTAAAGTTTGTAAGTAAGGTAACGTTAATTGAACATAAATTGTTGTTTTTAAATACATGTGTTTAAAGTTGAAATACAAACTGCGATAAGAGATATTTTGGTTTGAAAATTAATTATTTTTGAGTGGTAAAGTTTATCTAAAGTAACAGAATACAAGGCTAGTAAATTGTAATTTTGTTTGATATTTAAATACATGTACATGTATAATTTACATGGTTTTTAGTTAAATATACAGTTTGAACTGCAAACCTATAATTGTTGAGCAGGATTAAATTGTTATTTTTAATTGTTTTAAGTACCTTTTTAAGACAATGAAGACATTAACTTTAATTTGTATGTTTGGTAACGTAAGGTGCAATGTAGTATTCCCGTAACATATCTTACAAGTTAGAGACTTGTTAATATATATAATGTAAACAATTATAAACATATAAAGTGGTATTATATGTAACTGAAAAGTGTAAGATAGAATTTGAATACTTGAAATTATTGAAGGAATGAAAAACGCACATATTTGGAGAATGGGTGACATTTTAAGAATCGCTACCAAACATATATCTCTTAACCTATAGTGGCAATCTATACATCATTTTTTTGGCTGAAAGTTGAGCTTCGTAATGGTAACTTCATTATTTGATTGCCAGGTCATCTAAATTTGCAATAAAACTTTATGGCAATTTATTTTTGTTTTTTTAGGGTAACGTATGTTTTCCCATATCTATCTTATTTAGCATTGCATTTTGGCATTGAAATTCTATCAGCTTGCAGCTACTAGTATACACTCTTGAATAACATATGTAAACTTGGAATTATTAAATAGCATTATGGTACAATTTATCTTTAAAAAATACAAAAACATATATATATTTTGGGGGTAACGTATTTTAAAGCGTGGTAACGGAGAAAAGCCCCACCCGCCAATTGCAAACTTTATGCCAAAATGTTCGCAACACCTTGGGGTTTCAAAAATATATGGTCCACAAAATTCCCCCTGGGGGGGAGCAAAACCCCCTCTGGCTCATGGTCTATTAGGTCAGTGAACTTATAAACGAAGAGCTTCACGTGTTGTCTCAATAATTCAGCACACTTTGAAGAGTTGCTGAAACTATTGTTTATTTTGGAAACTAGAATGTTAGAATTTACATACTAGACTTAAATGTTTAAACAAGTTGAGCACAGAATTATGTTTGAATATATTTGTTACATTAACATGTGGTATTTATAGACGCGGGAGACTATTTGTGCAGTTTAAATTTTAAAATCACATAAAATGATCTTCATAGAAACTTTGCAGTATGCACGAAAATATGCGCTGTTCATAAACATACTTGCAGGTTTTGTAGGCGAAGAATTTGGAATAAGCAAGTCATTAACGAATTGATTAATGATTAACAGATTGTCTGCATCAACAGTACTTGGTTAGGGTTTGGTATCATATATTTATAATCGCCACTATATCTACAATACTATCACTGATGCTGAACAAGTAACACTACTAGATAACGGACACGCAGATCCTGTCATAAGTATGGCGTAGGATTAACACAATCTATGGTGGCTGATTTATGCCAACCTCAGTTCGTGGTTGTGACTTGGGGACCAAAACAAAAGAACGCCAATCTGGCATCGACGCCACAACACCAAACACAAATCTGGCGGTCACGCCACAACAGCAGAACGTCTTTTGCGTTTGACATAAATTTGTTGCACAACACCGCTCCACATTGAAATATTCTACAACAGCTTACAAAAAGTAAGATCTAATGACGGCTAAGAGTTCTTTGCCTAGAAAGTGAGAGCGTGGGTTTAAAGCAATATATGACTTAATGAAATACGAGGGTTGTCCGGGAAGTTTTGAGACTGTGTCTAAATCTCAATAAGTGTCAGAAACTAACCATTAAAAAGTATACAGCTGCATTTTTTAACTATTCATGAGTCTTCCGTGTAAAAATGAAATTATTTTAGTTGATACTTTGCAAGAGAATCGTTGCCAAGACAACCCATGTAGTGCTTTATGAAGCACTTCAAAATTGACGTGTACAACAATTCATAAATAACTCGCCATTTGAATATTTTTCATCAAAATGTACAGTTAAACGACGAGAAATCATAAGGATATTTGCTGCATCTCTGCTCAAAATTGTAATGTTGTCTAACGGTAAACAAGTTTATAATGGTCAACGGAAGAAGACAAGATGCCTGATTAAAGCCAACGATGACGTCACGTACGGAGCAGCGCGCCCTGATAAAACAAACTGTGTGTACGTTAGTATGACTCCTACAAACACATGAACCACACTTTTATCTTTCTGACACGCACTAAATAAACCTTAGCATAATTAAATGCAGTGTTATTTCGTCAGCTTCAACTTTAAGTGACCGGCATGGAGATTAAGACGATTGAATGCCGAACTGAATACTGTCAGTTCGAAGTGAATGCAAACTACCATCTGACCAGCACATTATTCAAGATTGGCGGATGAAACTAAGAGTCTGTGACCCCGTTATGCGAAAACGGGCAGTTGTGCATGTTATCATGAAATACCTTCGTAGTTTATTGAAGGTTAGAGCCTGGTGGGTTCCCAAGCTGCACTCTACGGAGGAAATGGCTACACTGTGACAACGTCTCAAATGCGTTTATGACGTCGCGCGTCTATGAAGTGCTCCGTAAGTTGTTACCTGTATTTATTATAATGTTTGTGGTATATGTTCCTTTCGTGGTATCATAATGGAACTTTCAGGATTTGTCTATATTAGATTGATCTATCAGCTAATAAAATTACAAATATATCCTGTGAACGCACAGGTACATGTATGACACTTTGCACCAGTCAATGAAATACATCTAACTAATCTACATATAAATCTCAGCAGTATAGATGATGTTTGCAAAAAGTTGTTTTCATTTATAAGTTCTATTTACATTATATAACTCAATGCAGTACATCCGATAAATGCAATAGCCTATTTTATGGTCATATGATAAATATAACGGTAATTTCAGCATATTCAAAGTTGTATTTATACAATACGAGGCCCGTCCCGATATTCAGTGTATTTACATAAGTATTGCAAAATATTAGTATCATCCCCATATATTCAAATTCATACATTGACAAACGCTTTATATAGGTGTACGGGCCTTACGATGTTGATCGTACTGATGAAAGCATATACATCCAATGCTCCAGAGAATATAACAGTAAATTAATGATTGTTAATCATCAAAGGAATGCTAAATTGCCTCCCTGGAGTAAGAGGTCTGAGATAATTTAATTTCAATATACAACAAAGAACACAATTTTCTTAATAATTAATGAAAATATGAAACTTGGAATGTTAGTAAGTAGGGTGTAATCATTGTGGTATGCCGATTTGACCGAAATATGATGATTTTAAGATATTAAGATTCTAAGATATTTAAAATTTATACGATTTGTTATCTGGCATACGACCTATATGCTATATACAAATTAATTACGTATTTGATCGTCGATTTGTCATTCTATGAAACCCGTGTCTGTGTATGTTATCGTAATTGAACATGCTTTTCGTTATTTTTGACATTAATCATTCGATATGGCTGTCATGTATGGAGAATGTCATTGAAATGTTTATAATTTGAATTGCGCACATTTTTGTTAATGATGACATTCGATCGTAATATTGTTATGACTTACATATTTGATGTTTTAGGAACGCTTTGATGTCGTTGTAGATGCAGCACTCAACTTATATAGAATATATACAAATATCACACACTACCATGACACGGCACACTGCCCAACACACATCTGAACGAGATAATGAACTTAATCGCTAAAAGTCCATGTTTCAGTTGTCAAAAGTCCATTGCCCAGCTTTCAAAAAGCTGAAAGACCTAGTATCAGCTACCAAAAGCTAAATGACCTAGTTTCATTTCTGAATGGAAAAAAAACAATGGACACCAATAGTCTTGGAATAGGTATTTTTGTAAAACGAAATTTAGAATTCAAACTATTAGGCATTCATGAGATACTTGTTGGAAGACTTCAAGAGATACATTTCACGAAACGGTTATGCTAATTACCACAGGGGACTGTTACACGGGCAAAATATTTCAGACGATAACATGTCACCAACTACGAATGATACTGTTTCAGACGCAACAATAGTCAATAACCACAAATAATGACGAAACAAAAATACTTACTTGCTTAATTATGTCCATTAGGGGTGCTATTATTTCAGGTGAATGGTATAAATGACGCTACCGGTTCCGAAATAAACTCCGTGGCTTTTAGTTCATTACGTATTTTAGGCTTAAATATAACATTTCACTATGAAATAGTAGGTATATTGCTTACAAAATACATTTCAACCTTAGCTTAGTATCATCCGACGTGATATGGTGTCGTCTGAAATCGTTAGCACACTTTTGCCAAAGGTAAGTGCGCTTGCAGGATTCCCAGAAAATAACAAGACAACATTGTATTACATACAAACTAAACTGATTTACACGTAGGAAAGATAAGTTAATGCACATGTAAACTTATATTGCAATAACATAAATACTTTGAGCGATATTTGGCTTTGAATTAGGCGAGGCGTTTTTAAAGTAATTGAGTGTATATACACGCTTTTTGAAGTGTACTCGTCAGATTTAAGGCTGTTATTTTATGAAATACATACATATAATTACAAACATAGTATATCAAACTAAATGTACATAGTACGAATGCTATTGTATTGTGCGAAACAATTGCAGTACGCCCTGCTTCTGTTCGGGTCTTGTTTAAATTTGCATCAGGCAAAATGAGCAAGCAGACCAATGAATATACATAACTCACTTACACGTACAAACACAGATACAATGTGACAATGTTGTATAATGAAAGAAACTGACTGTTAGAAGCCAAATCAATTATCAAGTACATTTGTATCAACATTAGACATTTGCAGGTTTTTAATATCATATAAGTACCTTCGCACCCAAGAAAGTGTTCTGCTGAAAAAAGGTTTCTGTTAGGAGATGCAACTTCATTTTTTCCCAAACGCTTGACAACCATTAAATTGAAAACGACAGGTTGTGTGTGTAACCTATTTACTTTGTACATTTTCCATTCTTGTTGATTTGTTTAACCCAGGAAAATTAATTGTAGCCCCCCGAAACAGTTTAATTGTTGCAAATATAGAGGAGTGTAACGTTATTAGCACTGACAGTTATAGACAGCCTTAGAGTCTCTGAATTAAATAAAAAACACGACCTGAAAAATGTTTTTCCTCCTTTAAGTTAATAATACTTAGCTAATATTCTTTTACAAAACTAAGCAACTACGGCGTCTTGTCGGATTGTATTCAGTATACTGTTCTCCTACGTGTGTATCAATTAGAAAACATGCTCCAGGTTTTTTATTATTGCACACGTCGTGGTGTGAAAGAGACACCTCTACACTAAATGTTTGAAGTTTAATCCAACTAATATAAGCATACCGCGAAATTCCATTACTTGGCATTCGGTGTATAAGGGTAATTGCAGGCATAGGGATGTGAAACAAACACTAATCACCGATGGGTTTTTAGATGGTAAAAATATGGTTGCAGGGTTATTTGTCCCAGTGTCAGGATAATGTGAGTGGGTGGTCGTATACTCGGATGGAACTTGAAACTGAAATCAAATATAAACTCAGAAATAAATTATCGTTCGTCTACCAATCCCACTAGTGTGCATCCGTTATTTTCACACTGCGGTTTCACTCGTGGCAGATACAATTGAATACTCTATGAGAATGTATAAACATTCTCTGTGTGGTATTCAATTAATTGGGTGTTTTATCGCCATTTGAAATAATATAACATGCACTTACAGTATCTCGAACACAATTGTGGGTGTATGCTGAGAAACGTAGTTCCTAACGTGCATTTTTTTCATATCATTTTATCACAACATAAGAGCGATGTTTTGAGTATGTCGTATGTTTAAATGACAATGTGCAATATAACTACTAATAGTCTAAATCAAAATTCCACAAAACCCTAAGTCGTAGGAAAAACTTAAAATATAATTTCTACAGTGCAACATTGCAAGCACCTAATGACATTGCAAGATTCACATTACACGACAATGCCACAGTTGTAGAATATGATAAGATTTTGCGTAATGAGAAGCCAGAAATATATGCCGTTCTCATCAGGTTTTGAAATTGTTTTTATTTCCCATATCATGTAATTAAAATATAGTTGAGAAATTAACATTACATCAACATGTGCATGTATATATTTCTATCTTATAATTAATTGTCAGATGTTTGATTTACAAAATTTAATGAGTTAACATTTGTAGAAAAACAACCTCTCAATGACGACCAACATGGTATATATTGTAGCGAGTGTATGAGAGAAGAGAACCATTTATCCAGTTTTCTGAACCACTCAATGCCATGTCACACATTAATAGTAATTTGGTGATGTGTAACGTATTCTGACCGAACAAAACTAAACGCTCACAGACTCGGCCATAAGAAAAAAGACCAAAAGACAGCGTACATATACTAATTATAGCCTAATTATAACGAATTTAGCGAAAGTCCTATTCGCCAGTATTCGCATGTTTGACGTCGGGTGGTATTCCTTATGTTTGACGGGGCCTTAAGCAAGGAAAGAACTAGTTTCGCCCCTTGAATTATGCGCCCACGGAGCTATCCCACATCACACACGAATGCTCTACTGTGGAACATACATGTTCTCTATGCATATTATTTATATCGTCCACTAACGAATTAGGGCAATGTGTTATTTTTCATCCCCATATAAACATTGTATTTCCGTGCTTGAATCATGCATTTTATAAGTCTTTACGCTCATGTGTGGCTTCTTTTCCTGGGTAGTCGGTTTTCGTCTATAACTTAATTATTGACACATTGTTTGCCGTGAACTATTTCCTTCACTTGTTCACGCATAGTGTGATGTTCGCTTGTTTGTTTCGATGTGGTACGTACATTTTTATGCTATAAATAACTCAAATTTAACAATTAGTTTCATAATGCTGATTGAGGAAAAATGATGTTATTTAATCACAGACTTTCCTCACAGCGTAGCATAAAACATTTACTTATTCCGGAGAGAATAATTTCCCCTCTTCATTTGGACTTGTCTTTGGCCTTTTGCATCAACAAATAATAAACAAAACACTTTCATCAAGTTTTCCGCCAAGTTTTCTCCGGTCGTCCATGTTAAGGTTGTTCATCGAAAAGCAAACTTTGGTAGTCATGCATGGGTCAATCTGAATACCTAACAACCGTTTTTAGACTTCTCTGTTTGAATTCTGCTGTTGTTGGATGTTATGGACAAATATGCCCTAAGGATAAGATAACGTTTCACGTAAGATTCTAGTGTTAACACTGTGAAATTACTAGTAGTGTAGGTACGGCAAGGGTGGGTCTGTTAATATTGTGATTGACTCTCCGGACTTCAAATTCTGGCGTGATTTTGTGACATTTATGTGTATTTCTGACTCATTTAAGATCCGAGAGTCAAACGGATTTTAGCTGCTTGTAGATAAATCATCCTTCTATCGAACCGCAAAAGATTATCCACGATATATTTGTTGAAGTGTGTGTACTACGTTGAAATGAAAGGCAATTAAAAAACTATCGTTGTTTCATTTTATTAAGTATACAGATATAAGACATACATAAACATAAAATTAATATGCGTCAATTGTCTGTGTACACGTGTATGTATACAATTTTGTGGTGAGAAAATTTGGTCCGATTCAATAAACTGTTGATTTTTATAATGTCTAATCTTTCTTTGTCAAATCAATTTTTTTTATCTATACGAATCACAAGCGGTCGATCTTTCGTTACTATACGACGAACTATTTTTTACGAACTATGACATTTTTATCTTAATTATGCCTTACTTTTGTTTTCTTGACAAAAACACCGTCCTCCCGTTGTATTTAATCGTTTGATATATATATGTAGATGAAAATAAACGTTTAGGAGTAAACGATCTTAAGAATATAACAATACGTAAATATTTGCATACAAAACCAATAACTATCTTGATAAAAAAGATGCGACGAATTTGTTGAAAATCAACATGAATATAACAAATTACCATTGTAGATCCACGACGTTTTAAATAAGGTTCATTGTACAAACATTCTCATTAATCGGATTTAACCTTAATGCGTACTTCAGTTGGTGGCTTGTTTTCTAATGTTTCAAAAGATTCCATTCTTGAAAATAGATAATAAATTGAATTCTACTCCCGATTTTTGAAAGACGACTATGACAACATGATCAGTCGTGACGCCATGTATTGTGAGCGTTATTTTGATAATTTCCTTTTGTAAACAAATAGAAATAATTTGTTTTTCCTAAAGAACTGTAAAATTTAAAAGTAAGCCTGGCTGTGTACCAACATTATCCACCTTGAATGAATGGATCGAGAGAGAATGAAATCTGTAAACCATTGTATACAATCAAATACAGTCACTTATCTCTGTAAAGTCAATCTAGATTGACAGATGGTCTCTCTTAATAGTTTAAATATAATGGTCGGCTATATGATAAACTTGGTGGCCTTTGCAAAATGTTTTTTTAGCACTAGTGGTCTTTGTTTGTAGTAGGTATTTTATCACAACTTAATCAAGTGGTACTGTGATCATCTAAATTAAGATTCAATTATTTATTATAATTATGCTGATTTATTTACAAGAATTTCATTGGTCAATAAAATATATAAATTGTACAGTTGATGGCTGCACCGAATAGACAAATACTCATATTCACTCAGTATAGGAATACTAGAGCTGAGAGTATCGATTTATTATATTTATGATGTACAATGTGAACGATCTCTTATCGTCTTCGATCATCGTTTATTAAGGAATCCCTACTGATGTTTTAAATATCAAAGAATTTTATCTATTGCATTTATGTGTATTCGTATTACGATAACTTGATAACCGCTGTTTTATTGTGAAATATGTAATGTATATTTATCCATAATCTTGTACAAATCATCAGAAATCAGATATGGAATTTTAAACTATAAAACGTAGCAAGACCAAGACAACAAGAATGTCAAACAACGACCATAACGTTGTTGATACTTATTTAAAGCAAATTCAAATTTGCAATGTCTACTTACTTATAATGTTTTATGACTGACCATAGATATCGTTACTCACGTAATAGTTGAGGCTGAAGCTGATGTCATTAATCTAATGACTAGGTTGTATAAAACCCCATATTCGTCAAGCTTTCAGTCTATCCGTCAGCCCATTTTTCCACATGTAGAAAACGTTTTTCGCACGTTGTCTGTTAAACCATTGGTCAACTTTTAAACTTCTTATTAGAACAAAACCTATATTTTCACAAATGAACGCGACGTTTTAATCGGATACAATTACAATTGCACTGAGTTATTACCCTTTGGAATAGCTTTTTTGTTACAAATCCTTGTTTTGAATAGGTATTGCCTAGCCTGTAGTATGTATTGTACAACCCTGCAATCCACGGATGTCTGTGTATAGTTCATTGAATAGTTTAGCTTTCTGTAGTGGCAGTCCAGCGGTTAGTGTGCTGAATTTGTAACCCGGCGATCCGGATTCAATTTATGTTGTGGTAGGTCATACCCTTCCATGACTATTTGACATCAATGTTGACTTTCCTCTACATGTGTAGTTGCTGGTTCCTAGTTGAAAGAAAGTTGGTACTGGATAACTCATTTTATGACAGTGGTTAGACATCAGTCCAGGAAAACAAATTGGTGAATCGACAGTCGTTTATAACTGAAACAAGTGTTGAGAAACGGCATTGAACCCGAACAAAAAAGCATTGAATAGATGTGGTTCGAACACAGAAGTGCAGCAATATCCATTACGGTATGGGCGATTTATTTTGAAAACATGTGACGATAAAAATCACAATAAGAATAGTGAATAAGTACAATGCATATGTATATAGAAATTTTAATGACCTGTCAGTTTTATGGATAACATAGAATGTTTGTATTTATCATTGAATGTTAAGAATTGTGTTTGAGGTGTGATTGTCCGTTTAACACCCGAGTACTACCAGTCACATGTATTCCATGATCAACGTGATTAAGGCAATCATTAAGGACCAGTTTTGATACAACCGATCAGTCAGCCAAGAGTAAAATGATTACCGTTTGCCATTTAAATAAGTCTGAGCCTTTGATAAATATACACTTCGCTTCCATTTCGATATAACACATTCACGATAACATCGATGGACTTCAGAACGCGGTCATATGTAATACCATTTATAAATAGAACGGACAGTGATATCACCACATCTATAACAAAACTGATGGCCATGATATGACCCAAACTATTAATAGAACTGACATTGATATCACCCAATCTATAAATAGAACTGCCCATGATATCACTCAGTCTATAAATATAAATGACAATGATATCACTCAATCTATACACAGAACTGGCAATGATATTACCCAATCTATAAACAGAACTGACCATGCTATCACCATATCTATAAATAGATGACGATGATAGCACTAAGTGTGTGTACATGTATGAATAGAACTGACCATGATATGACACAGTATATTAATTAGTCTGTCTATACAGACCCTATACTTAAAGGAGCAAACTCATCAGCCTACTCCTTTTTCGTGAAATTATTTCCCTTTGTACCCACAGATAACCAAGCCCAGAATCAAATATAGCTAAAATTGAAACAAAAGTTATGATAAATGATTAATAAAAAATATTATCTTGTCGGCAGCCATAGTAACATTCTATAAATATAAATGATAGTGATATTACGTAGTCTAAAAATAGAACCTACAACCAAGCTAAAAATATAACAGACCATGATATCGAACAATCTTTATATAGAACTGACAGGTCAGAAAATCGCATAGAAACTACCGGTAAACAAGTCTTTCACAATGGAAGTTTTGTGCGAAGTTGTTCCGCGTCACAATCCTTGTCATGATTCAGCGCGCGTCTTTGTAGTCCCGGTTTCTGTATAAAGCCATATTGACATTTGATCAATTTGATGAACGTTTGTTTGAATGTACAATTGAACATTGTGTAAATGATTGGATTGATAGTTGAACTGATCCAGCCAAGCCATATGAACGTGGAAATTAACACCGGGTTGAAAGAACATGTTTCACATAATACGGATAAAATGTTGACGACAAAAAATGGCGTCCAACACGTTACGAAGATAACAAAAACAAATCCGAGTACTTTAGACGCTTTTTGTTCCGTCCGAACGGCAGTCTTATCACGTGTCCTGTCTCGTGCTAAATTTAGAATACTTGATGCTTTCACAATTAGTTGTTTTGTCATGACGTCACGCAGAGAACGCTTGCCTGGACTTTCTGTTCCAAGTCGATGAGCGAATGGTCTGACCTCATCGTCTGAAGAAACCTCATTATCGCTTAGTAACGTTTCTGATGACGTTCCAGCTCCAGAATGTCCGGGAACAGACAAAAAGCATCTATTCACGCGGTATTCATCAGAGTTAAGAGACGCTTCTTGAGCGATTGTAGCCGCATATATAGTTTCACAAGAAGTTGACTGGGAAATAATATTTGGAATACATTTTGAGTTTCTGTCGTCTGATTTTGGAATGTTCATACTTGTGCTTCTGGCTGGACACATTTCATAAACATTTCTGACGTCATTTCTTCTGACGTCAGCTCTGATGTCTGAAACGCTCCGTCGAGTATAATTCGGCGATGACGACAAACTGACGTCATGCTTTTTACGGCGCCTCGTTTTGACTCTGCGCAATATTGGTTGCCCTGATTGAGCAACATTTCCATTCGGATCGTACAAGTTTGCTTGTTTATACAATAATCTCACGGTTAGGCCGTGTGATACGACCATTATCACTAACGGAATCACAAAAGCAAGAATCGATCCATAAATTATGAAACTGCCATTTTTCAACACACACTGTCGATTGTTTAAAATATTTCTTTCATCTAGTACTCCAAGAACTGTCACAGGGCTTGATATCGTGGCAGCAGTCAGCCAGATAAACAATATCTTTATAAGCACAATCGATTTTGATTTATTTCTTGACTTCAAAGGGTTACGAATTGCCAAGTATCTCTCCAACGATATACTGCATAAATGTAGAATTGACGACGTGCACATTAGAACATCGGAAGTGACGTATACATTACACAAAATACTGTTGAACCTCCAGTAGCCTGAAACGAGAATTATAAATGAATTATTTATTGATTAGGCCAAAATAAATAAATCCTGTCGTTCCGGTAACTTGTTGAACAACAACAGGGAAGATAGGTATGAAAATATTTCATTTTCTTGTAATTATTTTATGTACTGAAAGATCGTAGATATCCCGAAAAATTGCAATACCTACTTTAAGGTATTGGCAAAAGGGTAAGTAGGGTTACATAAACAGTAGTTTTGTTTGTACCGACAATTCTGAATTTTTCTAGTGATTGTTCGACGCTTGGTCATATGTCTGGTTACGTGATTTGTATAGAAACTATTACGTACGTGTAAATAACAAATGAGAAATGAAAAAGCTCGGGTACCCTGGAATCTGTCTGATACCGAGCTGGTACTGTAAATCAGTTTTTTTCTACTTTTGACTATTATCCTGAAATGCGATCACGTACTCTGTTGTTGGCATACGTTGTTTTTGCGACCAGGCGTATATGCAAAAATGGAAAATAAATATTTTTATTTAAAGGTATGAGTTAAACAACAAATTCAAGATAATTATTTTGTATTTAATTTGGGAGCATCATGTATAGTCCGTTAGCGATCATGTTGGATCCATATCAACCTTAGATATCTTTAAAAAGTAATTATGGAATTGTATTAAAATTTGGCATTGTTCACTGGATTATCTTTACCAAATATATGTGTTAAATTTCAGAATATTTGTCGACCCATTAATTATTTTCCTATTAGGTCCAATAGATAAATTTTGATATTTTAATAAAAAACTGGACATGGAGTAAAATAATCAATTACGGCGAATTACATGATATTGTATTTGTAACAACTGCAACGGGACACATATTGGTAACTTCGACCTACATTTGATTGATCAACCAGGCTTATATAGCTGAGGCACATGTTCTTATTTCAATAATCATTTATACAAACACGTCTTGTACGTGGGGTGATCAAAAAGAAATTAGACAAATGCTATCCTTTGTAAATTTTACGTGTTTTAACCATTAAAATATATTCGTTTAGGCATTTGATGACGATTTGTACGTGTAAAATATAATTTTCTACTATAAGTAGTGATTTATTAGTATAACGTTAAATATAAGGTGTCGCGCTATGTCGCCGCACATCAAAACGGCGCCAGTTTTCACCGAATGATATGGAAAAGCATATGACTAATATTGTATTAACTTTTCCTGCAACATTTGTCAAATGAACTAGACATATCGTCAAAACATTGAATAACTGTGGATTAAAACGGTTTTGGTGTAAGTGCGTTTATTATAAATATATGACGTGAAAACTAACAGTACCGACTCGAAAACCACGTCATATTTCAGCGAAATATCACAGCTTGAGAATATACAGTTTTATCACAAACTAGGAAAAAGTCTGAACAAACGTTTAAAATGATGAAACGGGCATCGAGAGAGAAGTCTGCCCGGAGTATACCTATATATCGTTTGTACAAAATGTTTTTGACGGAAAATAAACATTAGTATATCAAGTAGAGGCCCGAATTGCATTAGATGAGCGATCAATTTTGAACTTCACTCGCCAAAACGGACGTCATACACGGAAGCCGCCTTAAGAATAAAAATGATCGAATAATTATTTAACACATTCTTGATGTTTTATTTCAAATGAAATGTTTTTATACAAACAAACTCTTTCTTGCTAAATACTGAAATGCTAAATGGTAAATTTATGCAATACGTATTGAGATATGAGCGATTTTTCTAGAGCAATGTGACGTTCGAATAGTTAACCGTTTACGTAAATGACGTCATTGACGTCAATTGTGTGCGGCGAGTCACTGTACCCAAGGTTGTGAAACTGCTGATATATATTCAAGTAATAAATGAATATTTATGAAACTCAGCAGACAGAGAGAGTGTATATTTTGTTATAGTATACAACTTTTCTTGTTTGTATCAGTTTTGATTGTCATTTTACAGCGTTTGTCTCATTTCTTTTTGATCACCCCAGGTATATATAGAGTTTCTCCTAGTAAGGATTTCAACACAGTTTCTCCAGTTAGTTTAACAACCTAAAGTAAGACTAAAAGTTAAACACATACATTTTGATGTCTGGGCCTCATTATATATTTTGCAATGTTCACTGATGTGATACTTAAAGTACAGTTATATAGTCTAGTCGAGTCAAATCTAACGGTGTAAAACCAATTATAAAGCCTTATACTGTACACACATCTATAATTTCAATGCTAAACTAGCATACTATATTCGCTCTACCTATTCAGACAATGGTAGATATATTTTGTGTACACATAAACTGCAACGTCACTGTCACAATATTCTAACTGGACTGTATATTGAACAAATTAGCTGACAAAGGCTGTTGTGGATACTTGAACAGCCCATACGTATTTTCTCTGTTTTAGACATAAACACTTACATTAGATATAAAAGCAAAGTACACATTTCAGTGGATCAAATATTATGTTTTATTTTATAAGAGTTGGTAAGGTTGATTTATGAAGATTAACCAATTTTTTTTCTAATCGGCATTGTACTTTAAAAGATATTTAACATTAATGGGGTCGAACCTGATCGCGAACCGACTATAAATAGATCATATAGACATTAAGAAAAAGGGGTTTTATGAGCGACACAAAGCTTGTCCTTCTTTGATGGGTGTTTGACCTAATCAAACAAAACAATAAAATAGAAAAAGGACGTAAGGGAGGAAAATATTAGTTGTTTTCTGTTTAACATAGAGATAATTTCCGACCAAAACGTAAGGAATAAAGCGGTAATTTATAATTTATATGGTCAAAATATTGAAGTTTTCCACCACAATGCTATGTGCTTCAAGGCAAAAGCCTCATCACAGAAATAAATATGAAAATAGAAAAGATAATGCAAAGACGATAGTACACGTGTCGTGCTTATAGTAACATGTCAAGTTCACATTTTGATTCAATATTAACATAAACTGATTCCAATCAAAACCCGGCTTTATTATTTCTGCTCAGAATGTATCATTATTTCCTAATTTTGTAATCTATTGTCACAACCATTCATCGGTCCTTGAAATCAATTCCAATCAATAAACAAATAAGCGTCTGACAATTTCTCAGTCAGGTCGTGTTAATAGGAATTTAATGGGTAATCCTATAGTACATTCATTTTGATCTGATAGCAGGCTGAAAAAGTCCAAGAACATTTTTCGAGTTATATGTTCATGCGGCGTGTTGGTCGACCTAGATACATAGAAAAGTGCACGATCACCACTTTTTATTTCGTATTGTGACCTTTGCACAATTGCTAACATTGGCCAAATTCAATGTCAAATGTTTTTACACTTGACATTCGGTTCGACATTCATCTCTAGTAATTTGATTTTATAATCAAGTAAAGATTATATCGTTTTTTCTCTAATGGTTTATCAGGTTTAACGAAATAAAACAAATGTCTAAACCGGAGTCGTGTCGTGCAAGTTATGTAATGTCTTTGAATACAAAATACTAGCTCATACATTAATGCTTTGCCTCCGAAACCTGTCGTTTGTCCTCAAGTGTCCTTAAATGAAGAAAAGGTGCTTGCTGATTCGTGTATCGTTTGCTTAATTACTAGTAGTTTAGTTTATTTTCGTCTAAGCGCCATTGTTACAAACTGTTTTTTGACAATAGATAAATCGTCTGCGAAAAATCTTATCGGCTCGTAATGCATATATGATCAATACAGACATCACAAAGAAATCATCTCTAAAATGTCAAACGCTTGGCGACAGGGGCTTATATATTTGGTCTCGGAATTTTATAACTCCTCAAAATGGCTGGTTTGAAAACAAATATTTGGTTGCCAATGAAACCATTCAAAGTTACATTCCGAATACTTTTCCGTTCAACAATAACTGGAACAAAACAAATTGCATGACATTAAAATTGATAGTATAGACTTTACGTATACTGTGCTCCTAACATTTTACATTTTCATTGTCAAAATGTGTAATGTCTTCTATTTCAAAACTTTCGCATACAATTTGTCACACGCAGTCTTTCGTGCATGTTTTGTCCATGTTGAACATTTGAACCGAAAGTTATTTAAATGTTATACATTGGAATCGGTACAAAGGTTCTTTTTAGGTCGTTTTAGACAATACAGTAAGATCATTTTTATGATTGAAGCCATTTCAACTATTTTGTTTTGATATGTCCCAGGTATAGTGTGTAAACCCTGATAGTTAAAATTTGGACTATTCTAACCATGAATTATGATGTACACTCAACCACTTTTCTAATAAGTCACTTTTCAAACCCTAAATACGTTTAACTGTAATCATAACTTTTGACGACATATTGCACACAAACGTGTTATGTAATAGTCCTAACACTCCAATCATTAGAACCAAAAGCACGTGACAAAGTATGCGTGGTCATTCATGCGATAAATTTTGCATTTACGCCATCAAACAATATGATCACAGTTAAAGGTATTTCGGGTTTGAAAAGTGACCAATTAGAAAAGTGGTTGAGTGTAGTTAACTGTTTATTTTTCTTGTGGTTGATCCTTGACATATGTAAATACTTTCTTGCATTATCCGTTTTGTGGCTTTCGTGCTTTGACGTTTCTGTAGAGTTCTGCCTTCATTGTACGATTTGTTTTTTTCTTTTTGTTTCTTAATATAAACTTACGCTCCAGACGCTGTAACGTTAAAATGTTGTCTCTCAGCTGTAGACGTGGATGCTATAAGCTGTCTTATCTGCGTGTTGAAATTAATTACATATCGTATTACAAGCAGTGATACGACAGTGTATTTGAAGAAAAGTTAAATTCAATCCCACAGACGTCATTAGGCAAAAGGTTTTAATTCAAAGCCAAGCCCCAATACACATCAGGTGAAAGAATTACTGAATATGACGGGTATAGTATTTGGAAGATGCTGGGCAAATATGACGTACTTGGACATTTCACACCACTCCTGAGATATAAATACTAACATCGCATGCGACATTCTATATAAGAACAATAAGCGGGTTAAAAAATGTAAATTAAAGTAGAAAAAAAGAAAGGGACGGATTGAAGGCGTATATACTTTTATAAATAAGATTGAGAATTAATATTTTTCAGGCTTATTCCTGACGTCAACCATCAACGTGTTGGTATGAGGGAAGAGAAGCCCGATTTAAAGCACCAAGCAAAGCAAAGAAATGCAGGTACCGTGCTAGTTCGTCTATCATTTCAATACATCGTTAAATAGTGTACTAGCAACCGTTTACTAAGAAAATAGCAATCAGTAAGCAGTATATCAAATTTGCGCTAAAACAGATCGTGCAATAATCTTACTCATTTACATTTATTATTTACAGACGAAGATCTGTTCGAGAATATTAAATTTTCATTATCTTCATTAAAATCACGTTGACTACATCAAGCCGAAGCGCCCAATATTTTGATGATCTGAACAAATTGCATGCGTGAAAGGATAATGATAAATTACACAATTAAGGGTACCATATATTGTGAACATCCGCCATCTCTTTAATTTGTTGCTGAAATCAATGGTAGTATACGTGTTTTCTCTATGGGGAGTATATAATACTACCTAATTAGCGAAATATTCTTCAAAGAGAGACATGTCTCTTGTTACGGAGAAAAAAAACATTTATTTTATTAGAACACGATTACTGCATGGCGACAACAACAAGCGTATTAATACATGGTAACGTATCATATATGTAAGTTGGGAGGACAATACATGTCAGGGTACTGTGACTGGATAGACTCACAGTTACATTAGTTGGACAGTAAATAAATAGAAAAACTATTAGAGCCATCAAAGTAACTAACATAATGACACAGAGTGACTTGATTTATGTTATAAAGTTGAATGTCGACAAACGTAAGTTTACATGATTATTGGTCATATATCTAAACAGTTTATAAGCAGTTGTCGTGCCTGAATTATTCCATATAATGTGCCAGAAATAAGTTGGGACGTTTACCTCGGGCAGGAAATAAATTGCTTCAATGAAATTCGTATTCGAGTAGATATATTATAGATGAAACTACAAAATGTGATAACTATCAGCGAACCTATAGGCAATAACAAGACCGAAACGATTTGTACATGTATTTATCTCTAGTGGTACGTACATACGACTTGAGACAGCATACATTACATGTATTCAACGTTGCTACTGATAATGTTTTTTTTATATTTCTGCACTAGTCACTTTACAGGTTACATTGTATAAACGCTTGCGTATCAGAGTAATTAATTAGCGTATTACCTAAACATAAACTGAGTATTTTCAAAGTTTTTTACATTAGTACTTCAAATGTGGAAATAATTAAAATCATCAATACATTCACGACCGTTACAAAAACCTAAGTATCAAAATAGCAGTGGGTAAGCTGAGATGTAGCCGTGTTAAAGCTGATGGATGAACATTTCGATGTGTATTTTATGACTATCAATGGTGGAATAAGGCAAGAAAAGGGTTTATTCTACGTGAACCAAATATAATACTAGCTTTTCCCCCAATAGACAATGTTGAGGCATCCAGTAGAATAAACATGATTTACAAGTATATACGCGAAAACAGTTCGGATATAAACTATCCAAAGTTTTAAATAATTCACAGTAATATCAGAGTTCGTCTGAAATGTGAGGTCTAACATAGTAGCATCTCAGGAACAATTAATGATCTAGTAAAGATATAAATATCTAGATAACTGATATAAAGTATTGGTCCCGACAGGGACAAATGCTCTGATTTACTTTCTGATAATTCGATAACTATGACACAAACACTTAATCAAGAGAAAGTATATGCTTGCATGTTTTATTTAATCAGAATAAAATCGGAGTGTAAAAGCCATAAACCCCATAAGTTTGGTAGTTATTGGAGAGTTTGTTTTGTTCGAGAATAATTTCGTTAGTGTATAACCGTCTAATTTTAAGAAAAATGAAAGCCACAGAAGTCTTCCATTTGTTACATTTGCTAAGTACGATGTTTAATCGATTAGGTTAGAAATTAATATCATACTTAATAAAGATTTTTTGTTGTTGTTTGTACTAGATAATGGGGTAACTTTTACCAATGACTAACAATTTCTCTGATTTATCATGACAAGTTGTCAGCCATATCGTAATTCAACGAGATAATTGAGTATAAAAACCGTAAATGGCGACGAATTTTAGGTGCGCTTTGACGTCACGTACTCTGTGATATTTGGACGTATTTATTATACAAAACAATAGGTAATATGATAATGGTTCGCTTATGAATCGTGTCAGATTGAGTTGTAAAATAATTATTTTGATTTGTACACGAGTTTGATTTTTACAATTATTTTATCAAAATATGTCACACAGCAGATACAAATGGGTTAAAAACTGTGTTACCAAATAAAAATAGATAGCAACACTGGCTAAAAGTTTGGCAAAAACTGTATCACGTGCTGGGTACTGCGTATTGCTTTACAGTATCACGTGCTGAGTACTGCGTATTGCTTTGTTTACTATTTAGACATTTCTCAAATTTTAAGTGAAGGACATAAAACTACGACAACAAAATGGTCTTATGCGTACTTTGTAATATGTTGTTATATGTTGGTAAGATGTTGTAAATTGTAATATGTGACCGCCAACTGTTCCGGCCCCCCTATGTACCTTCTACAGTTAAAACCATTTCTAGGGACATGCCTCGGACCCCCTACTAGTTTTGAGCATACACAAATTAATGTCCCCGGGACTGGGATATTAAGGTTAGGTCAGTGAACGTAAAAGCAGATTCATGAACTTCATGTACATTTGTATTATTTTATCAAGTCAGAGCACATTGGAATGTTGCTGATTAGAATGTTAGAATTTACATACAAGACGAAACCGCTGAAACAAGCTGAGCCCTGAATTATGTTTGAATTAACTTGTTTAATTTGTTATCATTAACATATGGTATTTATAGCAGCAGGAGACTGTTTGAGCAATTTATCTTAAATACAACCACATACAATGCTTTTCATACAAATTTTTCAGTATGCATGTAAATATGTTTCATTGAAATTTACAGTATGCATCTGAATAGAATGTACGCGCCGTTCGTAAACAATCTTGCAGGTTTTGTAGGCGAAGGAATTTGGAACAAACAAGTCATTAACGAATTGATTAATGTTTCACAGATTGTTCATGTTTTGGTATCATATATTTATAATCACATCTTTATCATTTATCGTACAATGCTATCACGGCTGCTGAACAAGTAACAATACTAGATAGCAAACAGACGGACCATGTCGTCAGTATGGTGTAGGATTAACACAATCTACGGTGGGTGATTCATGCCGACATATGTACGGCTTTGTTACATAAGCGCCTAGAAAGCATATCAACAATATCAAAGCGCATTTGAAGTTTGTAGTATGTTCGTTGCTTCTTACGTCCGATCCTAAACCATCTTACAAAAAGTAAGATTTGATGACTGTTATGAACTGTTTGCTTAGAAAGTGAGAGCGTATATTTAAAGTAATGCCAGACTTAATAAATTATAAAGCGTTATGATAAATTGGTATAACATAATGTACGTATATACAAATTATTTACTTAATTAATCGTCCATTGGTCATTCTATTGAAAGCCGTGTCTGTATATTTCATTTTAAAGAACTTGCTACCAGTTATTGTTGACGCAAACACAAAGCACAACTAACACTAAAAACAACAAAAAGTATATCCTATGAATGATGATACTTGTATTGTAAGTGTTAAGATTTTCACCATTTAGCAATTGTCTGTCACAAGAGGTACATTGTTAGGAATACAATCCGACTGAATGGAAAAAAATCCAAAAGAATGGTTACGTATATTTAAGTTGGGATAACTCCTATAGCCTTGGAATAGATATATGTGTAAAACAAAATTGAGACTACAAACTATTACATATATATGATGTTAGATTTATTCGCTCAGATATTTATGAAACAGCATACTAAAAAAGCTCTAACGATCTAGGGAACGTTTAAACTTGATAAAACCAACTGTTTACCGGTGTTTAGATTTTAAAATCAGCACCATATATATATTAAGAACATAGAATTAACTGAATACATTTCTGAAATCGTGCAAGTATTTTAATTGTTTATGTTTTTATTAAAGTAACTTAAACAATATGTTGCTAACAATATGCGATTATTTGCCTAAACGTGTGTGCAAAATTGAGATAAACATAAGCAGAATAACAATCTGAGTAATGAGTTATAAAATCAAAACATATTCTGCTTAATGAAAGGCTTAGCAAAATTTAATGTCTGGATTCGTGGAATCGAGATAAAATAATCACAAGTGATTAAGGAATTAATGCAGTTATTATGACATCAGTTATGTAATTTATTCTACAATGCTATTTGTAAAAACCATGCACATGATGATTGATGAATGGTTTATCGCATAATCATATCTAAAACACGCGGATAATTGAATTTGATTTTTAAAATCTTGAATTAAGGCGAAAGTTCTGAAAACAGGAAGTCGCGCCGTGCCAAAATCACGTTATAAACTCAATTATCACCAAGGCGTGAGAACATTATTATATTTACATGGAGTTGATAACGCTTAATTAATAATTGATATATATTTTTTATTTTTCCTGGGGACATTGTGTAGTGCTGCGTATGTTGGTGTGATAGAAGGTGTTTCAGAACGTTCTATTATTGAATTACTAGTAGCTAATAATAAACATTTATCCTTAGGGTAAATGTCCAAAAATAATGACAATGATACAACTAGGAAACTATTTGGTGTTTTATTATGACAGGATACACGCACATCAAAGATACCATGTGACAAAGCTGTATAATAATAGGAAACTGTAAGAAGCCATATCACATATCAACATTTGGCACTTGCAGGTCTTTGTATCACGTAAGTACCTTGCACTTAACAATGTGTTTTGCTGTAAAAACAACAGTATCTCTGAGGAGTGGTAACCTGATTTCTTCCCTAACGCTTGACAACACTTAAAATGGAAAAGGACATGTTGAGTGTGTAACATAATTACTTGGAACATTTTTCCATTACTATTGAGTTCTTTAACACGACAAAATTAATTGCAGTCGCCCGTAACAGTTTAATTGTTGTAAATATAGAGAGGTGTAACGTTATAGGCACTGACAGTTATAGACAGCCATGGGGTTTTCTCTGAATTGAACCAAAAACATGACCTGGAAACATGTTTTTCCTCCTGTAAGTTCATTATAGTTTGCTTTTATTCTTTTACAAAACTAGGCAACAACGGCGTCTTGTCGGATTGTATTCAGTATAATGTTCTCCTACGTGTGTATCAATTTGAAAAGAAGCTTCAGGTTCCTATTGTTGGACACGTCGTGGTGTCAAAGAGACGATTTTACACTAAATGTATGAAGTATGCTCCAATTAATATAAGTTTCTATTACTCATATCATACCAAAGTTCTACTGTTACACCTCAAATACACCAAATTAATACAAGAAGTGTCGTCGGTAATGCGTTAAAACGCGTCTTTAAGTACGGCAACAAATCAAATTCGGGAATACTTTGTTATAATGTTAAGTTATCAATAATCTATATCAAGAGACGAGAAGTTTGGTACAATGCCATTTAGAAAATAGTTATTTGATATTTGCTAAACCGATGCAAAATAAAACATTTGAAGTTGTCTAGTGATTGGGGTGCCGACTTGGGAACGGCTGTTGCAGGTGCAGTCGCAGACTGCGAAATTCCGTTACGTGGCGCATTCTGTGTAAAAGGTTAAGTACAGGGAAAGGGGTGTGAAACGTACAATATCTCCGATTGGTTTTTAGATGATAATAATATGGTTGCAGGGTTTGTTGACCCGGTGTCATGATAGAGTAACTAGATTGTCATATAATTGGACGGCACTATATAACCTCAGAAATAAATTATCTTTCATCTATCAATCCTTTGCTGTGTGCAGCCGCTATTTTCACACTGCGGATTCGCACATACAACTGATTACTCTATAAATTTATAAACAATCTTGGTGTGGTATTCAATTATTTGGGTGTTTTCCCCAAGTGAAACAATATAACAAGCACTTACAGTATATCGAACAACAGCGTAAGTGTATACTCGGAGCAACGTAGTTCAGGGCTGGTATTCACAAAGCTTCTTAGCAGAAAACTAAGGAATTTCTTAAACATTTGATTTTTTCTTAAGTGTATCAGCTAAGCAAGAAAATCAAGATGCGGAACATTTTACATAGTTTTGAAGTATTAGGTAAACAGCTACTATAATCACTAAGAAAACATAGATTAGTTTTTAAATTGCGGGACATATGAGCTGCACAAATTATTGACTTAAGTCAAAATATAAGATGCTTTGTGAATACCACCCCAGAACATGCAACAGTTTCTAATATCACGTTATCTCAACATAAGAGCGATGTGTTAAGTAAGCTGAATGTTTAAATGGTGATGTGCAATACAACGAAAGAACATCACAATTCTACAAGAAGATACTATTAAGTCGGACAGTCAAATTAACCAGTCGAGTACAGACAAAAAAACCATAACACGTTAAACACTAAACCGAACGAATAAATGATCCGCCCAAGTCCCAGTTGTCAAAAAGCTGAATGCCCAAGCTGAATGACTTAGTTACAACAGTATAACGGCTAAAAAATACTAGTTCTAAGTGTGAAGTCCTAAAAGGTTTAAGCATAACAGTATAAAAAAGCTAAATGCCATCAATGAAAGCATTTTAAAGATAATTCACACAAGGGTACCTTTCAAGCACCCAATGCCATTGGAAGATTCTCATTACATGACAACACCACAGTTGTAGAACAGGTAAAGATTTTGTCTAATGAGTATGCTGAATTGTATGTCTTTTTATATCAATCAATAAATGTTTTGAAATCGTTCTTACTATACTATTGAGAACTGATTGGTATTACACGAGTTTCGATTCGTCTCTAGAATTATGCGGCAACGGAGCTAACAACCACGTCAAAAACGAATGCTCTACCGCGGTGCATTACATGTACTGTATCCAGATTATTTATTAGTTCCACTCACAAAACAGCCGAATTACGGCAATATGTTATTTTCCCCACCTTCCTCAAAAGTTCATCAATAATGCATTTACGTACAATAAATCATATATATATCCGAGACGGTTGCTTGAAGCATGCACATTATTTGTCTATACGCTTATGTGTGGCTTCCTGGGAAATCAATGTTTCGTCAATAACGTATTGACACATCGTTGGCCGTAGACTATTTTCACTCCTTTTATTTACTTGCTCACCCATAGCGTTTGTTTCGATGTGTTACGTACATTTTTATGATATAAATAACTGAAATTCAACAATTAGTTTGATAATGGTGATGAAGGAAAATGATGTTATCTAATCAGGCTCTTTCATCGATCATGTACTTATTCCGGAGAGAATAATTCCCCCTCCGCATTTGGACCTGTCTTTGGCCTTTTGCAAATAATAATCCTAACACTTTTGCCAAGTTCTCCGCCAAGTTTTCTCTGGTCGACTATGTTTTCTTTTTTAAGGTTGTCCATCGAAAAGCAAACATTGGTATTCATGATTTGGCCTCTCTGAATACCTAACAAGCGTCATTCTATGTTTGAATTTTCAGTTGCCGGCTTCCTTAAATATTTCTTATAAGGGGTCATTAATTTTACGATAAGCGCGTAGCTTCTTGTTCACAAAGCGTCATTGGTGAAAACAGTTTTATTGATAAGCGTAAACAAGATAAAGCCTTTTGATCAAACAACAATATTTAGGCCGTGGGTGCACTTTTAATTTTAGACTCGGCGTCCTCGTTATAGGGGGCAATTTGATATAAGCAAGATGATTAAATTAATAAAAATGATTTGTTTTGATATTACATCGTTTGTGTACAAATGACAGATCTAATTATAAACGTACTGTACATAGGTGTATTCAAACACCAACAGTTTACGTTACGATCACTCCATTAGATAGAAACTCGCTAGCTTGTAGGAATCACTACGCCCTGGTATTCATTAACCACCTTTATAGAAACGAATCAATCTTCCGCACGTGGTTTGATAACTTTAAAGATTTCTTTGTCACCGAATGATTACGCTGGACAAAGTACACGAACAAACTTTCCGTAGCTCAAGTCCCGTTTGTGGCGAGATTTTTTTAAATAAAAAGAGAAACCATCGGAGTCGCTCTGTCATGGAAAGAACCAAAGCAAGAGTAGTCTGATTTCTTTTTAAATTAGCCAATGAATGCCTTATGTCAAATATTCTATAGTATCATATATAGAAGACATTGGAAGCGTTATCTATCCATACGTGTATGTATAGTTTTTTGGTGCAACTCTAACTTAATATAGTGTCGATTATGTCAAACACCCATCCGTCCTTGCTTCTTGATTATTGATTGTCGAAGGTTCCGATTCAATCCTAGTATACTGTTGATTTTCACTAGATGTCGAATTTTGCGTTATCGAAGTGTTTTGGTATATACGTATTGCAACCAGAACGACTTCTCGACTTTTATGTCGAAGTTACGTTAATTCTCGTTACTATAAGACGATATTTTTATGGTCTAGAACAAAAGGAGATTTCGGAAGCTGTTTTTATATAAAACCCTTATTTTTGTTTTCTACACTACACCTGTTCTCCATTTGATACTATTACACCAACAATTGACAGTGGCGTCATTTTGTCAACAATCTATAAATAATATAGATTATTCATACATACGCAATGATTCTAAAATAAAAAAAAACAATCAGGAGGGATATAACAAACCCAGATAATTTGCCTACATAATATAGATAATGCCTATTGTCATCCATACAATGAGTGCTAAAACCGATTGTGATCATTTTTCGATTTTTTAGACGAATATCTGTTTGAGAATATCTCATTTCCATTAATGTAGTCAAAATATTATGATCTACCTTCAGCCGATGATCTGAACAAATTGCATGCGCGAAAGGATAAAGACAAATTACGCATTTAATGGCACCATACGGTGTGAACATCCACCATCTCTTTAATTGTTGCAGAAATCAATGGTAGTATATGTGTTTTATCTGGGGGGAGTATATAATGCTACCTTATTAGCGAAATATTTTTTAAAGAGACACATGTCTCGCGTTACGGAGAAAACATCATCTAATTTATTAGAACACGATTACTGCATGGCGACAACAACAAGCGTATCAATCCATGGTAACGTATTATATACTCAGTACATTTAAAAACGCACACGTTGGGTTTGATTAAAATTAGGACGATTAAAAAATGTGACAACAACAACAAAATTCAGGATGTGTATGCTACTTTTCATCAACCAATTTCATCAAGCTTATTTGAATACTCTGTTCCTAATTATCCTTTAAAGTAGCCAAGTCAGGAATACAAAATCGCAAATTAAATATCTGATGTGGCCACCACGAGCAGCCACTATTCATAGGCACCTTTGTCGCATAGATAGCACTTTTGATGCAATTGATTGTTGTGGAATGTTTGCCCATTCTTTCACTAAATCTCGAAGTAGTTGAGCAACATTCTGTGGTGGATTTATCCTGTAATATACCCTACGTTTTAAATCATCCAACACACGTTCTATTGGAGACATATCAGGTGATAGAGACGGCCATTCGTGTACTTTAATATTGTTCTGAGCAATATAATAATGTGTAACCACGGCAGTATGTCGTCTTGCTCCATCGTGTTGCGGAATGCCTTGTCCTCTTGTGGTCAGAATGGCACTACAACGGGATCAATAACATTATTGATATAAGAATTGACACGAACACTTCCATTGAATATCACTAACGGGGTCTTCTGAAGCTGTTCCTAATTATCGTTTAAAGTAGCCAAGTCAGGAATACAAAATCGCAAATTAAATATCTGATGTGGCCACCACGAGCAGCCACTATTCATAGGCACCTTTGTCGCATAGATAGCACTTTTGATGCAATTGATTGTTGTGGAATGTTGGCCCATTCTTCCACTAAATCTCGCCGTAGTTGAGCAACATTCTGTGGTGGATTTATCCTGGCATATAGCTTACGTTTTAAATCATCCAACACACGTTCTAATGGCGACATACCATGTGATAGAGACGACCATTCGAGTACATTAATTTATTGTTCTGAGCAATATAATTACGTGTTAACCACGGCAGTATGTCGTCTTCCTCCATTGTGTTGCGGAATGCCTCGCCTCGCCAGGTACGAATTTTACTGACCATGTAGCATCCCGTACCAGGTCACTAGATGACCATGTAACTAATAATACAGGTATACGTGTAAAAAGTTTGGAAATAAACTATTCAAAGTTTTTAATAATTCAGAGTTTGTCTTGAAATGTGAGGTCTAACATGATAAAATCTCAGGAACAATTAATGATCTAGTAAAGATATAAATATCTTGATAACGGATATAAAGTTCTAGTCCCGACAGAGACAAATGCTCTGATTTACTATCTGATAATTAGATAACAATGACATAAACGCTTAATAAACAGAAAGTATATACTGGTAGGTTTTATTTAATCAGACTAAAATCGGAGTGATTGAGCCATAAACCCAAGATTTTGGTAGTTATTGTGGAGTTTGTTTTGTTGGACAATTATTCCGTTTGAGAATAACCATCTAATTACAAAAAAACGTAAGCCACAGACGTCTTCAATTTTCTCTATAAGATTTTCAATCGATTAGGTTAGAAATTATTATCATACTTGATAGAGAATTTTTTCGTTGTTGCTTGTACTTGATAATTGGGTAAGTTTTACCAATGACTTACAACTTCTCTGATTCATCATGACAAGTTGTCAGTCCTATCGTGATTCAACGAGATAAGTGTGTATAAAAACTGTGAATGGCGACCATTATTAGCTGCGCAATGACGTCACATACTCTGTGATCTTTGAACTATCTTTTATAGAAAACAAATGTAATATGATGGTGATTAGGTGATGAATCATCTTGTTTGAGATGTTAACTAATTAGGTTGATTTATACACCATTTTTGTAGACTCATTTTATCACAGAAATGTGAAACGCCAGTGTACATGGGTTAAAATTGAGTGACCAAATATACACTGTGAAGCAACACACTGGTTATATATTTGGCAAACACTGAATCACGTTCTGAGAACTGTGCATTACCTTGTTAAAGAATTATTTATATATAATTTATACGTGGTTGTCCCAGAATAGCGTATAATTATTGCTTTCTTTAGTCCAACATAATGTCACAGCTTTGAAATTTTGCATGTTCATTTCTACAACTATTCCACACATATTTGAGGAATTTATTTTATATCAGCATATGTTCCATATGATAAATAGAAGAATTTGTAACCCATGATAACGGTATGTGCTCCAGCAGAAATAAAATATTTAAAATTTCAACAATGAATTCCTAGTAATTTTGAGCATACAATAAGGATGACTCAGGAACTGGGTACGACCATGTAAAGAAATGATATTGTGGTTAGGTCAGTGAACGTAACAAACAAAGAGTTCCATGTATGTCTTAACAATTCAGCGCACATTGAAATGTTGCTGAAACTATCGTTTATTTCAGTAACTAAAATGTTTGAACTTACATACAAGAAGCAAATGTTTTGATACGTTGAACACTGAATTATATTTTAAATATTTTTTTATTGTTAACATGTGGTATTTATAGCAGCGGGAGATTATTTGTGCAATTTGAATTTAACATCACATAAAATCATCTTCATAGAAAATTCGCAGTACGTACGAAAATATGCACTGTTCGTAAACATACTTGCAGGTTTTGTAGGTGAAGAATTTGGAATAAACAAGTCTTTAACGAATTGATTAATGTTTTGTAGATTGTATCAACGTTACTTGTTACGGTTTTGGTATCATATAGATCTATTACAGTCACAGTCACCACAGGAGATACAGCACCCATAAAGAGCGCAAACCCATCGTCTTCCTAGACGGACGGAGGTCAAGGAAAGCACGAAAACATTATTATATTACCATGAAGTGGATAACGTTCAATTAATAATTGATATATTAATTATTCTACTAATGGATTTCTTAGGAATAGTGGGTGTAAAAGCAGGAGGATTAGGACGTTCTTTGATCAAGTTAGCTAATAATAGACATCTGTCCAAAGGGTACAAGACCGAAAAAAATGCCAATGATACAAACAGGAAACTAATTTGGATATTTTACAGGATGCCTCCAGTCATTGATTAGGTTTAGCAACACAATGATACAATTATACAACACGTCACTGTGACTTAGTGAATATTTGTCATCTCTCAAGTACTGGCCCCTCAATAACAACACAGGAAGACATTGATTCAAAGTGTACAAATAGCGCAGCAAAATTTGAACTATATATAATTACAGGGTTTTTGAAGTGTCCTAACCCGATTTAAGGCTTTATTTAATGAAGCATATACAAACAATTACAAACAAGCATATCAAACTATATGTACATAGTACGAATGGTATTGTATTGTGTGAAACAATTGCAGTACGCCCTGCTTCTGTTCGGGTGTTGTTTAGATTTACATCAGGCAACATGAGCATGCAGACAAATGAATATACATAAATCACTTACACATACATTAAACAATGTGACAATATTGTATAATGCTAGAAACTGACTGTTAGAAGCCATATTACGTATCAACATTAGACATTTACTGGCTTTATATCATATAAGTTCATTCGCGCCTAAGAATGTTTGTTGCTGAAAAAGTGAAAGGAGTGGTAACTTTGTTTCTTCCCGAGCGCTTGACAACCTTGAAATTGAAAAGGACATGTTGTGTGTGTAACATAATTACTTGGTACATTTTCCAATTTTGTTGGTATGTTTAACCCGGGAAAATTAATTGTAGACGCCCGAAACAGTTTAATTATTGTAAATATAGATAGGTGTAACGTTATAGGCACTGACAGTTATAGACAGCCTTGGAGTTTTCTCTGAATTGTAATGAAACATGACCTGGAAAAATATTTTTTCTCCTTTAAGTTAATAATAGTTAGTTAAAATTCATTTACATAATTACGCAACTATACGGCGTCTTGTCTGATTGTATTCAGTATACTGTTTTCCTAGGTGTGTAACAATTTGAAAAGAAGCTTTAGGATTTCTGTTGCTGCACACTTCGTGGTGTGCAAGATGCAATTTTACACTAAGATACAATTTTACACTTAATGTATGAAGTATGCTCCTACTAATATAGGTTTTTATTACTCATATCATACCCAAAACGATTATATTAATATATAAATATATATAAAACTGAAATCAAATATAAACTCAGAAATAAATTATCTTTCACCTATCAATCCTTTGCTGTGTGCCACCAATATTTTCACACTGCGGTTTCGCTCGTGGCAGGCACAATTGATTACTCTAAGATATTTTATAAGCAATCTCGGTGTGGTATTCAGTTAATTGGGTGTTTTACTTCCAATTGAAATAATATAAAATGCAGTTACAGTATTTCAAGCGTATATTTATGCTGAGAGCGAGAAACGTAGTTTCGAACGTGAAACAATTCTAATATCATTTTATCACAACATAAGAGCGGTGTGTTGAGTATGTCGTATGTTTAAATGGCGATATGCGATATAACTACTGTAACAGTATTCTTAATAAAAATTCAACAAAACCCTTAGTCGTTGGGAAAACTTAAAAGATAAGTTCTACAGTGCTACATTTCCAGCAACCAAAGAAAACCAGATATCCTGTTTTCTCAACCAGTAAATGGCTTGTCACACACAACGAATCTATTTCACGAAGCATGGAGATTTGAATAATGTTGTGATGTCTCACGATTCTGCCATACAAAAGGCTTATGATTACCACCATAAGATAGACAGCGTACACATACTAATTATAATGAATTTGGCAAAAGTCCTTTTTCGCCAGTATTCGGAAGTTGACATCTGGCGTATGACGGGGCCTTCAGCAAGGGATTCGATTCGTCTCTAGAATTATACGTGTCCCATTCGCCCGAAAAACGAATGCTCTACCGCGGTACAATACATGGAATGTATGTATATTATTCAAACGCCCACAACAACCATGTACGATGTGTTATTTTTCCTCACCTTCATCAAAAGTCTATCAATAAAGCATTTACGTACAACAAATCATATATATTTCCGAGACGGTTGCACTGTTTTGTCTATACGCTCACGTGTGGCTTCTTTTCTCGGAAGTGGATGTTTCGTCAATAACATATTGACACATTGTTTGCCGTAGACTAGTTTCACTCTTTTTCTATACTTGTTCACCCATAGCGTGGTGATTGCTTGTTTTGTTTTGGTGTGGTAAGTAAACATTTATGCCTAAATTAAACAATTAATAAATATTATCTCGTTACTTTCCTCACAGCGTAACATCTAACATTTACTTATTCTGGAGATAATTTAATAATGCCCCCTCTCAGTTTGGACCTGCCTTTTGTCTCTTCAAATTATAATCCCAACACTTTTGTCAAGGTCTCCGCCAAAATGTCTCTGGTTGATCATGTGTTCATTTCCAAAGTTGTTCAAAGAAACGCAAACTTTTGTTGTCATGATTGGATCAATCTGAATACCTAACAACCGCTCTTATACTTGTCTGTTTGAATTTAGCAGATATGTTTTAGTCAGCGGATTCCTTAAATATTTCTTATAAAGGGCCATTAAAATGTGCGTAGCTTCTTGTTCAAAAAGCGTCATTGATGGAAACAATTTTGTTGATATGCCTAAACAAGATAAAGCCTTTGTATATAGATCGAAAACGCGTATTGAGCCGTGAATGCACTTTTAACTTGTCCTCGTTATAGGGGGTAATTTGCTTTTATTTGGACATTACATCGTTTGTATACAAGTGTCAGACTGTACATAGGTTACGAACTCTCCATAAGATAGACACTCGCCAGCTTGTAGAAATCACTACGCCGCCTGGGATTCATTAACATCCTTTAGTGAGACGAATCAATCTTCCACACGTAGTTTAATAACTATAAAAATTCTTTGTCACCGAATGATTTCGCAGGAAAAAGTTCACGAAGCAACCTTTCACAGTTCAATGCACGTTTGAGGCGAGATTTCTGAACAAATAAGAAACCATCTGAGTTGCTCTATCATAGAAAGGATCACTTGTCCAGACAATACGCAAACCAAGAGTAACTGATTTATTTACAACTCAGCTAATGGATGCCTAATCTCAAATATTTAATAGTAGCATGTACAGGGTGATCATTAATATATGGTAACATGAATTACTTTGATAACTTTGTCAGGTTTCATGATGGAGAAGTGAGTTGACCCCCTTGTTATAAAGCTAATGAACCCAAGTATTTTTGGATATGAATAATAATTGCATGTGATATAAAGGTGATGTCAATAATGCCCTTGATGCTGCCATACATCTTCAGTGATTTCAAGAAATTTTGCTACTGTATCATTTAGCCGAAGACCATAAATTTATGTGGCCTATACACTCACCAGACTTTATATCTTCGGGCTTCTTTTAATGTGAATACCTACAGGAAGGAATGAATACTCCAAAACAAGAAACAATATTTGTTTGTAAACTTCAATCCAGTGTCAAATTTGTAGCATCGGTGGTGTAACATGCAAGGTTTCAATTGGTTATTTTCAACGTAGTTTTGGGCTGGTTTTGCAGAACAAAAGGGAACGTTTCGAACTTGTGCTGTGAAAAAAGTATGTGACATTTGAAAATGATTTATGTGTAGAATAAAACTTACATATGTTTGTTATCAAAGGTATATAACAATATATAGTATCTTAACAACTGCCAATGTTATTAAAGTTATTTATGTTCCTATATATTAATGATCTCCCTGTATAAAAGGCATTGGGAGCGTTATCTATATATTATATAAATATCAGATGCCTGCCTGCGTGACATTGATATTGTCAACCCGAGGGCAGAATGTCATGCCGAGGCGAACATTTTATTATACCGAACACTATAAGTCTAGCAAAACGTTCACTGCTATGATTACAATAATTATAAACAGTAGACATGACTGTGCTTTCATACATTGTTGTGTATCAATTTCACATTCTATTTTATGGGTAGGCCCCTACGTTCATTTGGTGCATTTTACCGGTTTCTTTAACTAATAGATCCTTTTTAAGAAAGTATCTACAACTTGTGTTATATAAGCTATAACTTAGCTTCTTACCTATTTTTGTATAGGTCTCTAACTTTAAAAGTGCGCCAAACGTAACGTCGCGTTTTGACGTTATTACGAAATTTCTGGTGACGTCATGACGTCTAACATAATTGTACATGATTGTTTTGTGTACAGTGTTCTTAATCTGGTGAAGTTAAATAAAGGAAACGCGTAGTTTTAAATGCAGATTTGTTTTAGTTGTCTTCTTGTGTCAGTCTAATTTTAGAAAATCTTGTATATTTCAACAGTCAAAGAACAAAGATCGACGCAGTTACTTGCCCTTGCATGACATTCAAAATGTCAGGTCGATCACATGACCTGACAGTCCGTTTTTGGTCGCTCACGTGTCAAAAAGGTTGGACTGTCGATGACAGTCGAAATATCTGCTTCTGGGGGAATGGGACTTTAGCATTGTAGAAAAAAGTGAGGTATAATAAACGTGTATGACCTCGTATACAGTTTTGTGGTGCGTCTCAAATTTAATATACTGTCGATTATTGTTATGTCCAACACACTTGAATTTTTTATCAATCGAATAGTTTCGAAGGTTCCGATTCAATAAACTGTTGATTTTGAGTATGTTGTCGAATTCGTTGTTTCATCTATACGAACCACAACCAGAACATGCGGTCGACCTTTTGTTACTATACACCGAACTACATATCACGGTCTAGAACAAAAATAAGATTTCGGAACCCGGCTTTATAGTAATTATACCTTATTTTTGTTTCTTAACACTCACCCTGCCCCCCCCCCCCTTTGTATTTAACTGTTTGATACAAACATGTAAATGAAAAAAAAACATTCTGTAAGAGTATAATAATTCGTATTTTATTTGAATACATAATAAATAGCTGTCTTGATAAAAAGATGCGTTCAAAAACGAAATGAGTAGAACAAATTACCTTTGTAGATCCACGACATTTTAACCAAGATTCATAATACAAAATCTTCTCGTTAATCGGATTAAACGATAAATAGTATTTTAGTTTGTGACTTGTGTTCTATTCCTTCGAACGATTCCATCGATGAAAATAGAAATTTAATTTCCGAAGGACGACCATGAAAACATGATCATTCGTTATTTTAATTATTTCCTTAAGTAAACAAATAGAAAAAAACTTGTTTTTCCTCAAGAATTGTAAAACATGAAAACAAGCTTGGCTGTCTACCAATAATATCTGCCTTGAGTGAATGAATCGAGATAGGACAAAAACTGAAAATCTTTCATACAATCAAATACAGTCATGCCTCTCTGTAAAGACCATTCATGCTGACAGGTGGTATCTCTTAACAGTTAATATATAGTGGTATGCTATATGACAAACTTGGTGGTCTTTGCAAAATGGTTTTTTACTAGTGGTCTTCGTTCGTAGGTGGTTTTTCATCAAGTGGTACTGTGATCATGTAAATTAATATTCAGTTATTTATTATACTTATGCTGGTTTATTTACACGATTTTCATCGGTCAATAAAATTTATAAATTTCACAGTAAACAGCTGTACCTAAAAGAACACAGCTTCATTTTCAAACTATAAGACTACCAGCATTGTGAGTATTGATTTAGTATATTTATGATGTACAATGTGAACGTACTCATATTCTCTTCGATCAACGTTTATTAAGGAATTCCTTCCGATGTTTTAAATATCAAATAATTTTATCTATTACATTTATGTGTATTTGTATTACGATAACTTGATAACCGCTGTTTATTGTAAAATATGTGATGTGTATGTACCTATAATCTTGTAGAAATCATCAGAAATCTGATAGGGAAAGTGAAATTATGAAACAAGAAACGTAGAAAGTCTAAACAACAAGACTGTCAAACAACGACCATTAATCTGCTGATACTTATTTAAAGCAAATTTAAATTCACAATGTCTCAATACAATGTTTTATGACTGACCATAGCTACAGTAACTCACAAAATATGTGCGACACAATAAATGCTGAAGCTGATGTCATTAATCTGATGACTATGTTGTGTATAACCCAAGATACGTCAAGCTTTCAGTCTATCCGTCAGCCTATTTGTCCACATGTAGACATATATTTTCAGACTACTCATTAGAACAAAACCTATACTTGCGCAAATCGACGCCACGTTTAAATCGGATACAATTTCACTGACATATTACCCTTTGGAATTGCATTTCTGTTGGAAATCCTTGTTCTTAAAAAGTATTGCATAGCCTGTAGTATGTATTGTATACAACCCGGCAATCCAAGGATTTCTGTGTATAGTTCTTTGAATAGTTTACTTTGCTGTGGTTAGTGTGCTGAATTTGTAACCTGGCGATCCGGATTCAATTTATATCGTGGCACATCATATCCTTCCGTCATTTCTTTTGACGTCAGTTCTGATGTCTGAAACACTTCGTCGTGTATAATTCGGCGAAGATGACAAACTAACGTCATGCTTTATACGACGGCTCGTGTTGTCTTTGTGCAATATTGGTTGCACGAATGGAGCAACGTTTTCATTTGGGTCGTACAAGTTTGCTTATTTATACAATAGTCTCACAGTTAGACTAACGGAATCGCAAAAGCATGAACCGATCCGTAAATTATGAAACTGCAATTTTTAACACACACTGTCGATTGTTTAAAATGTTTCTTTCATATAGTACTCCAAGAACCGTCACAGGGCTTGATATCGTCCAATCAAAGCCCAGCATTATTATTTCTGCTGTATCATTATTTTCTAATTTTGTCACTCTACTGTCACACCAATTTATCAGTCTTTGAAATCAAATCCAATCAATAAACAAATCAGCGTCTGACAATATCTCAATCACGTGACAATTCGTCTTGTTAATAGGAATTTAATGGATTTATCTATACTATATTTGATCTTATAGTAGGCTGAAAAAGTTCAAGAAACATTTTTCTAGTTTTATATACCTTCTGGAATGCGGCGTGTTGGTCGGCCTAGATATATGGTAAGGTTCACGATAATAACTTTCTGTTTCCGCCTGTGACATTCGCAGGATTTGTGGCATTGTCGAAATTCAATGTTAAGGTTTTTTGACAACTGACATTCGGTTTGACATTCAACAATTTAATTTCATATCATACATCATTAAGTTTAATGATTTATCAGGGTTCACAAAATAAAAAAATGCCTTCGCCGGAGTCGTGTCTTTGATTTGTCTTTGTTTAAGCGACGTTAGTGCATACTTTGTTTTGACAATAGATAAATTGTCTGTGAAGCATCTTATGGTGTCGTCACGCATACTAGTATACAATAAATGCAATTAAAACTGACTCCACATTTTTCTCAATAACAGAATGTTTATGCATATCGTCTGATATGACCTCAACACGTACCGGTATTATACTTTATTTCGACTGTTTGGCTCAAACACGTGTCATTTAAACTGCAATTGAAACATACAGATTAAAATGTTTGTTTTCAATATATAATAAATGCAGACATCATAAACTGATCTCCGAAGAAATGTCAAACGCATGGCGACAAGGGCTTATACATTTACGCTCTCAGAATCTTATAACTCATCAAAATTACTGGTTTGAAAACATATATTTGTCTGCCTATGAAAGATAAACATTCGTAATTCATGACAATGAAAACATAGTACAGACACTAAGTATACTGTTTATTGTCTTGTTAATTTTTGTGTTAGACATTGTGGCGGGTCCTTGAGGTCTGTGAAATATCTTTTTGTGCGTGTCCTTCTCATGCCTTTCGTGCTTTACCGCTAATGGTTCCGATTTGTTTCTGTCCTTTTGTTTGCAAATCCATCATATAATGAACTTGATACAATGGTACGCTACAGGCGCTGTAAAGTTAAAATACTGTCTCTCAGGTGAAGACGTGGCTGCTTTAACCTGTCTTAGCTGCGTGTTGAAATTAATTACGTCTCGTATTACATGCAGTGATACGACATGGAGTCTGAAGAATTGTTAAATAAATCCGACAAACGTCATTAGGATATAGGTTTTTTCAAAGCCAAGTCCCATACTCATCACGTGACAGTGCAGAATTACTGACTATGAAGTGTACACTATTGGGGAAGATGCTGGGCAAATATGATGTACTTGGACATTTCACACCACTCCTGAGATATAAATACCAACATCACATGCGACATTCTATATAAGAACAATAAGCGGATTAAGAAATGTAAATTAAAGTAGAAATAAAGAATAAGAAGGATTGAAGGCGACTATAATTACAAAAGTGCAGTACATTGTTTGTAAAACAAGATTTGGAATTAATGTTATCCACGCTTACGCCTGACGTCATCCATCAACATGTTGGTATGTAGGACGAAAATCCAGATTTATACCATTTTAAAGCGCCAAGCAAAGCAAAGAAATGCGGGTACCGTGCTAGTTCGTCTATCATTTCAGTACATCGTCAAGTAGTGTACTAGCAACTCATCAAATAAAGAAAACAGTTAACACAGGAGGAACTTTGTTTCTGACGATAATACAAACACAGCGCTCAACGCACAACTAATGAGAAAATGAAACGAAACTGCTGCAAGTTTCAGCTGTCGAAAAGCTGAAAGAAGTAGTTTCAATATCATATGAAGTAGCTGGTGTATGTAACTATATTTACTAACAGAAATATAGCGTCATCTAAAATGCGAAAAAGTTAAATTATCAATTTTACGGCGAAAACCCGATAGATTAAACGTACATACGTATTGCATCTAAAAAACAATCAGAAGGGATATAACACACCCGGATAATTGCCTACATAATATAGATAATGCCTATCGTCATCCATACGAAATTTATACAATTTGTGCTAAAACCGACGGTGATCATTTTTCGATTATTTATAGACGAATATCTGTTTTATAATACACATGTACCTCATTTCTATCACCGTCGTCAAAATATCATGATTTACCTTAAGCCGATGCGCACTATATTTTCATGATCTGAACAAATTTCATGCGCGGAAGTATAAAGACAAATAACACAATTAAAGATATCAAACGGTGTGAACATCCGCCATCTCTTTAATACATTGCAGTATCAATGTTTTTATATGTGTTTTCTCAAGGGGGAGCATATAATGCTACCTAATCAGCGAAATATTCTTCAAAGAGAGACATTTGTCTCGTGTTACGGAGACAAAAACCCATTTCATTTATAAGAGCACGATTACTGCATGGTAACAACAACAAGCGTATGAGTCCATGGCAACGCATCATATATGTAAGTTTGAGAAGAATACATGTCAGGGTACTGTGACTTGATAGACTCACAGTTATATTAGTTGGACAGTAAATAAATAGAAAAAAATAGTATAGCCGTATAAGTGACCAACACAAGGACAGACAGTGACTTGATTTATGTTATCAAGTTGAATATCTACTTACTTTAGTTGACATGATAAATGAAATTTATCTAAATATTATTTAAAGACAGTTGTTCGTTCGTGGATTATTCCAAATCATTGAGTCAGTAACGAGTTGGGACGTTGGTATCAATGACATAAGAGAATGTTCATAGACGAGTAGATACATGTACGTATGTTGATGACGAACCTACAAAATGTGGTAACTATCAGGGAACCTACAGGAAATAACAAGACCGAAACGACTTGTGCATTTACTTCTCTCTATACTTGTCACTATACGCGCACGCGCACGCGCACGCGCACGCGCACGCGCACGCGCACACGCACACGCACACGCACACGCACACGCACACGCACACGCACACGCACACGCACACGCACACACACACACACACACACACACACACACACACACACACACACACACACACACACACACACACACACACACAGGTATTCTACGTATGTTGCTACTTATACCGGAGAGGACTATAGGTTTGCCGTCCTTCTGTCCGTCACGTCAATTAGTCCGTCCGTCAAAATATCTGGATCCTGACACAACTGAAACAGTTTCCAGGCTAGGGATATGAAACTTAGTATATGAATAGGGGGCAATAACTGGATTATGCACGCCTAACAATATTTTGATTCCGACAATAAATGTGGTTGCTATGGCAACAGAAACATTGAAATTTCTTCAAACCGGTAGGGGACTTCTGTATTGCTTGCAATTCTTAATGGCTTGTTATAATTAGAACATTTCGAATAAATTTATGGGAGACCACACAACGTTTACAACAATATTGCATACAAAACTGATGCTAAAGACAATTTGTATACATAACCTCATACAAAGATTGTTAGACCGAAAACTATTGTGTGGTCTGAGAGTGAACAAAATATAATAGTTACTAGCATTTGAATCATTTAGGCTACGTTGACGCATTCCATAGAATTATATACGTAAAGAAAGTTCAGATATAAACTATCCAAAGCTTTAAATAATTCATAGTATAATCAGAGTTCGTCTTGAAATGTTAGGTTTAACATGAAAGCATCTCAGGAACAATTAATGATCTAGTAAAGATATAAATATCTAAATAACTGATATAAAGTACTAGTCCGGACGATGACATTTGATCTGATTTATTTTCTGATAATTCGATAGCAATGACACGAACACTTAATCAAGAGAAAGTATATGGTGGTAGGTTTTATTTAATCAGAATAAAATCGGAGTGTATGCGCCATAAACCCCATAACTTTGGTAGTTATTGTGGAGTTTGTTTTGTTCGAGAATAATTTCGTTTTTCTTGATATAGATCTTTTGTTGTTGTTTGTTCTAGATAATGGGGTAACTTTACCAATGACTAACAACTTCTCTTATTTATCATGACAAGTCGTGAGTCCTATCGTAATTCAATGAGATAATTATTGAAAAAAAAACATGAATGACCACGACGTTTTACCTGCGCTATGATGTTACGTAATATCATGATGGTTAGCTTTTCAATCTTGATTGCGTCGTAAACTGTTCAACTTTAACATAATTAGATTTATTTGTACACGAGTGTGTCTATACGCTTACAAGAACGTGTCAAACATCAGTGCAAATCGGTTCAACGTTAGTGGTTAGATGTTTGAAAAAAACTGAATCTGCTGCACTGCACATTGTCTTGTTTACTATTTATATAAATACTTTAAATGTATACTAAATCCGTCTCTCAAATTTTAAATAAGGGCATATCTGTAAAACGATGGCAACAAAATGTTGAGAAACGTATTTGTGTTTTAAATTTTGATAAAATGTTTTAAAAGTGGCCGCCTACTGTTCCTATATACCTCGTATAGTTTAAACCATTTCAAGGGCATGCCCCATAATCACTTGTAATTTTGAGCATACAAAAAAATGCTTCTGGAACTGGGTACGACCATATTAAGAAATAATAGATAAAAGGTTAGGTCAGTGAACTTATAAACGAAGAGCTTCACGTATTATCTCAATAATTCAGCACACTTTGAAGAGTTGCTGAAACTATTGTTTATTTTGGAAACTAGAATGTTAGAATTTACATACTAGACTTAAATGTTTAAACAAGTTGAGCACAGAATTATGTTTGAATACATTTGTTACATTAACATGTGGTATTTATAGACGCGGGAGACTATTTGTGCAGTTTAAATTTTAAAATCACATAAAATGATCTTCATAGAAACTTTGCAGTATGCACGAACATATGCGCTGTTCATAAACATACTTGCAGGTTTTGTAGGCGAAGAATTTGGAATAAGCAAGTCATTAACGAATTGATTAATGATTAACAGATTGTCTGCATCAACAGTACTTGGTTAGGGTTTGGTATCATATATTTATAATCGCCACTATATCTACAATACTATCACTGATGCTGAACAAGTAACACTACTAGATAACGGACACGCAGATCCTGTCATAAGTATGGCGTAGGATTAACACAATCTATGGTGGCTGATTTATGCCAACCTCAGTTCGTGGTTGTGACTTGGGGACCAAAACAAAAGAACGCCAATCTGGCATCGACGCCACAACACCAAACACAAATCTGGCGGTCACGCCACAACAGCAGAACGTCTTTTGCGTTTGACATAAATTTGTTGCACAACACCGCTCCACATTGAAATATTCTACAACAGCTTACAAAAAGTAAGATCTAATGACGGCTAAGAGTCCTTTGCCTAGAAAGTGAGAGCGTGGGTTTAAAGCAATATATGACTTAATGAAATACGAGGGTTGTCCGGGAAGTTTTGAGACTGTGTCTAAATCTCAATAAGTGTCAGAAACTAACCATTAAAAAGTATACAGCTGCATTTATTAACTATTCATGAGTCTTCCGTGTAAAAATGAAATTATTTTAGTTGATACTTTGCAAGAGAATCGTTGCCAAGACAACCCATGTAGTGCTTTATGAAGCACTTCAAAATTGACGTGTACAACAATTCATAAATAACTCGCCATTTGAATATTTTTCATCAAAATGTACAGTTAAACGACGAGAAATCATAAGGATATTTGCTGCATCTCTGCTCAAAATTGTAATGTTGTCTAACGGTAAACAAGTTTATAATGGTCAACGGAAGAAGACAAGATGCCTGATTAAAGCCAACGATGACGTCACGTATGGAGCAGCGCGCCCTGATAAAACAAACTGTGTGTACGTCAGTATGACTCCTACAAACACATGGACCACACTTTTATCTTTCTGACACGCACTAAATAAACCTTAGCATAATTAAATGCAGTGTTATTTCGTCAGCTTCAACTTTAAGTGACCGGCATGGAGATTAAGACGATTCAATGCCGAACTGAATACTGTCAGTTCGAAGTGAATGCAAACTACCATCTGACCAGCACATTATTCAAGATTGGCGGATGAAACTAAGAGTTTGTTACCCCGTTATGCGAAAACGGGCAGTTGTGCATGTTATCATGAAATACCTTCGTAGTTTATTGAAGGTTAGAGCCTGGTGGGTTCCCAAGCTGCACTCTACGGAGGAAATGGCTACACTGTGACAACGTCTAAAATGCGTTTATGACGTCGCGCGTCTACGAAGTGCTCCGTAAGTTGTTACCTGTATTTATAATAATGTTTGTGGTATATGTTCCCTTCGTGGTATCATAATGGAACATTCAGGATTTGTCTATATTAGATTGATCTATCAGCTAATAAAATTACAAATATATCCTGTGAACGCACAGGTACATGTATGACACTTTGCACCAGTCAATGAAATACATCTAACTAATCTACATATAAATCTCAGCAGTATAGATGATGTTTGCAAAAAGTTGTTTTCATTTATAAGTTCTATTTACATTATATAGACAAAACTCAATGCAGTACATCCGATAAATGCAATAGCCTATTTTATGGTCATATGATAAATATAACGGTAATTTCAGCATATTCAAAGTTGTATTTATACAATACGAGGCCCGTCCCGATATTCAGTGTATTTACATAAGTATTGCAAAATATTAGTATCATCCCCATATATTCAAATTCATACATTGACAAACGCTTTATATAGGTGTACGGGTCTTACGATGTTGATCGTACTGATGAAAGCATATACATCCAATGCTCCAGAGAATATAACAGTAAATTAATGATTGTTAATCATCAAAGGAATGCTAAATTGCCTCCCTGGAGTAAGAGGTCTGAGATAATTTAATTTCAATATACAACAAAGAACACAATTTTCTTAATAATTAATGAAAATATGAAACTTGGAATGTTAGTAAGTAGGGAGTAATAGTTGTGGTATGCCGATTTGACCGAAATATGATGATTTTAAGATATTAAGATTCTAAGATATTTAAAATTTATACGATTTGTTATCTGGCATACGACCTATATCCTATATACAAATTATTTACGCATTTGGTCGTCGATTTGTCATTCTATGAAACCCGTGTCTGTGTATTTTATCGTAATTGAACATGCTTTTCGTTATTTTTGACATACATCATTCGATATAGCTGTCATGTATGGAAAATGTCATTGAAATGTTTGTAATTTGAATTGCGCACATTTTTGTTAATGATGACATTCGATTGTAATATTGTTATGACTTACATATTTGATGTTTTAGGAACGCTTTGGTGTCGTTGTAGATGCAGCACTCAACTTATATAGAATATATACAAATATCATACACTACCATGACATGGCACAATGCCCAACACACATCTGAACGAGATAATGAAAGTCCATGTTTCAGTTGTCAAAAGGACTAAAGTCCAATGACCAGCTTTCAAAAAGCTGAAAGACCTAGTATCAGCTACCAAAAGCTGAATGACCTAGTTTCAGCTACCAAAAGCTGAATGACCTAGTTTCAGCTGTAAACAATCTTTTTGAATGGAAAATAAGCCAACGGACACCAATAGTCTTGGAATAGGTATTTTTGTAAAAAGAAATTTAGAATTCAAACTATCAGGCATTCATGAGATAATTGTTGGAAGACTTCAAGAGATACATTTCACGAAACGTTTATGCTAATTACCACAGGGGATTGTTACACGGGGAAAATATTTCAGACGATAACATGTCACCAACTACGAATGATGCTGTTTCAGACGCAACAATAGTCAATAACCACAAATAATGACGAAACAAAAATACTTACTTGCTTAATTATGTCCATTAGGGGTGCTATTATTTCAGGTGCATTGTATAAATGACGCTACCTGTTCCGAAATAAACTCCGTGGCTTTTAGTTCATTACGTATTTTAGGCTTGAATATAACATTTCACTATGAAATAGCAGGTATATTGCTTACAAAATACATTTCAACCTTAGCTTAGTATCATCCGACGTGATATGGTGTCGTCTGAAATCGTTAGCACACTTTTGCCAAAGGTAAGTGCACTTGCAGGATTCCCAGAAAATAACAAGACAACATTGTATTACGTACAAACTAAACTGATTTACACGTAGGAAAGATAAGTTAATGAACATGTACAATTATATTGCAATAACATAAATACTTTGAGCGATATTTGGCTTTGAATTAGGCGAGGCGTTTTTAAAGTAATTGAGTGTATATACACGCTTTTTGAAGTGTACTCGTCAGATTTAAGGCTGTTATTTTATGAAATACATACATATAATTACAAACATATCATATCAAACTAAATGTACTTAGAATATAACCTACATTATGAGCCAATGAAAACGCCGAATTTTGGCGGTTAAATGAAAATTTAATCATTAAAATTTTCTCTTTACATACTTGACGTCATGCGTTGGCGCTACTTTCTATCGGCCAATCAGAATGTAGAATGTTATATACTAAGTTAGTTAGAACATATTAAGTAAATTTTAATGACTAAAAAGGACTCGCTTCACTTCGTTCGCTCCGCCCTTTTTAATCATTAAAATTTACTTAATATGTTCTAACTATAACATAGTACGAATGGTATTGTATTGTGCGAAACAATTGCAGTACGCCCTGCTTCTGTTCGGGTGTTGTTTAAATTTGCATCAGGCAAAATGAGCAAGCAGCAAGCAACCAATGAATATAGATAACACACTTACACGTACAAACACAGATACAATGTGACAATGTTGTATAATGAAAGAAACTGACTGTTAGAAGCCAAATCAATTATCAAGTACATTTGTATCAACATTAGACATTTGCAGGTCTTAATATCATATAAGTACCTTCGCACCTACGAAAGTGTTCTGCTGAAAAAAAGGTTTCTGTTAGGAGATGCAACTTCATTTTTTCCCGAACGCTTGACAACCATTAAATTGAAAACGACAGGTTGAGTGTGTAACCTAATTACTTTGTACATTTTCCATTCTTGTTAATTTGTTTAACCCAGGAAAATTAATTGTAGCCCCCCCGAAACAGTTTAATTGTTGCAAATATAGAGGAGTGTAACGAGTGTAGCACTGACAGTTATAGACAGCCTTAGAGTCTCTGAATTAAATAAAAAACACGACCTGAAAAATGTTTTTTCTCCTTTAAGTTAATAATACTTAGCTAATATTCTTTTACAAAACTAAGCAACTACGGCGTCTTGTCGGATTGTATTCAGTATACTGTTCTCCTACGTGTGTATCAATTAGAAAACATGCTCCAGGTTTTTTATTGTTGCACACGTCGTGGTGTGAAAGAGACACCTCTACACTAAATGTTTGAAGTTTAATCCAACTAATATAAGCGTACCGCGAAATTCCATTACTTGGAAGTCGGTGTATAAGGGTAATTGCAGGCATAGGGATGTGAAACGAACACTAATCACCGATGGGTTTTTAGATGGTAAAAATATGGTTGCAGGGTTATTTGTCCCAGTGTCAGGATAATGTGAGTGGGTGGTCGTATACTCGGATGGAACTTGAAACTGAAATCAAATATAAACTCAGAAATAAATTATCGTTCATCTACCAATCCCACTGGTGTGCACCCGTTATTTTCACACTGCGGTGTCACTCGTGGCAGATACAATTGAATACTCTATGAGAATGTATAAACATTCTCTGTGTGGTATTCAATTAATTGGGTGTTTTATCACCAATTGAAATAATATAACATGCACTTACAGTATCTCGAACACAATTGTGGGTGTATGCTGAGAAACGTAGTTCCGAATGGCAACTTTTCTCATATCATTTTATCACAACATAAGAGCGATGTTTTGAGTATGTCGTATGTTTAAATGACGATGTGCAATATAACTACTAATAGTCTAAATCAAAATTCCACAAAACCCTAAGTCGAAGGAAAAACTTAAAATATAATTTCTACAGTGCAACATTGCAAGCACCTAATGACATTGCAAGATTCACATTACACGACAATGCCACAATTGTAGAACATGATAAGATTTTGCGTAATAAGAAGCCAGAAATATATGCCGTTCTCATCAGGTTTTGAAATTGTTTTTATTTCCAATATCATGTAATTAAAATATAGTTGAGAAATTAACATTACATCAACATGTGCAGGTATATATTTCTATCTTATGATTAATTGTCAGATGTTTGATTTACAAAATTAAATGAGTTAACATATATACCATGTAGAAAAACAACCTCTCAATGACGACCAACATGGTATATATTGTAGCGAGTGTATGAGAGAAGAGAACCATTTATCCAGTTTTCTGAACCACTCAATGCCATGTCACACATTAATAGTAATTTGGTGATGTGTAACGTATTCTGACCGAACAAAACTAAACGCTCACAGACTCGGCCATAAGAAAAAAGACCAAAAGACAGCGTACATATACTAATTATAGCCTAATTATAACGAATTTAGCGAAAGTCCTATTCGTCAGTATTCGCATGTTTGACGTCGGGTGGTATTCCTTATGTTTGACGGGGCCTTAAGCAAGGAAAGAACTAGTTTCGCCCCTTGAATTATGCGCCCACGGAGCTATCCCACATCACACACGAATGCTCTACTGTGGTACATACATGTTCTCTATGCATATTATTTATATCGTCCACTAACGAAACAACCGAATTAGGGCAATGTGTTATTTTTCATCCCCATATAAACATTGTATTTCCGTGCTTGAAGCATGCATTTTATAAGTCTTTACGCTCATTTGTGGCTTCTTTTCTTGGGTAGTCGGTTTTCGTCTATAACTTAATTATTGACACATTGTTTGCCGTAAACTATTTCCTTCACTTGTTCACGCATAGTGTGATGTTCGCTTGTTTGTTTCGATGTGGTACGTACATTTTTATGCTATAAATAACTCAAATTTAACAATTAGTTTCATAATGGTGATTGAGGAAAAATGATGTTATTTAATCACAGACTTTCCTCACAGCGTAGCATAAAACATTTACTTATTCCGGAGAGAATAATTTCCCCTCTTCATTTGGACTTGTCTTTGGCCTTTCGCATCTACAAATAATAAACAAAACACTTTCATCAAGTTTTCCGCCAAGTTTTCTTGTTAAGCCTTAAGGTTGTTCATCGAAAAGCAAACTTTGGTAGTCATGCATGGGTCAATCTGAATACCTAACAACCGTTTTTAGACTTCTCTGTTTGAATTCTGCTGTTGTTGGATGTTATGGACAAATGTGCCCTAAGGATAAGATAACGTTTCGCGTAAGATTCTAGTGTTAACACTGTGAAATTACTAGTAGTGTAGGTACGGCAAGGGTGGGTCTGTTAATATTGTGATTGACTCTCCGGACTTCAAATTCTGGCGTGATTTTGTGACATTTATGTGTATTTCTGACTCATTTAACATCCGAGAGTCAAACGGATTTGTGCTGCTTGTAGATAATCATCCTTCTATCGAACCGCAAAAGATTATCCACGATATATTTGTTGAAGTGTGTGTACTACGTTGAAATGAAAGGCAATTAAAAAACTATCGTTGTTTCATTTTATTAAGTATACAGATATAAGACAAACATAAACATAAACTTAATATGCGTCAATTCTCTGTGTACACGTGTATGTATACAATTGTGTGGTGGGAAATTTGGTCCGATTCAATAAACTGTTGATTTTTATTATGTCTAATCTTTCTTTGTCAAATCAATTTTTTTTATCTATACAAATCACAAGCAGGACGTGCGGTCGATCTTTCGTAACTATACCACGAACTATTTTTTACGAACTATAACATTTTTATCTTAATTATGCCTTACTTTTGTTTTCTTGACAAAAACACCGTCCTCCCGTTGTATTTAATCGTTTGATATACATATGTAGATAAAAATAAACGTTTAGGAGTAAACGATCTTAAGAATATAACAATACGTAAATATTTGCATACAAAACCAATAGCTATCTTGATAAAAAAGATGCGACGAATTTGTTGAAAATCAACATCAATATAACAAATTACCATTGTAGATCCACGACGTTTTAAATAAGGTTCATTGTACAAACATTTCTCATTAATCGGACGCCATGTGTGTGGGCGTTATTTTGATAATTTCCTTTTGTAAACAAATAGAAACAATTTGTTTTTCCTAAAGAACTGTTTCATTTAAAAGTAAGCCTGGCTGTGTACCAACATTATCCACCTTAAATGAATGGATCGAGAGAGAATGAAATCGGTAAACCATTGCATACAATCAAATACAGTCACTTATCTCTGTAAAGTCAATCTAGATTGACAGATGGTCTCTCTTAATAGTTTAAATATAATGGTCGGCTATATGATAAACTTGGTGGCCTTTGCAAAATGTTTTTAGCACTAGTGGTCTTTGTTTGTAGTAGGTATTTTATCACAACTTAATCAAGTGGTACTGTGATCATCTAAATTAAGATTCAATTATTTATTATAATTATGCTGATTTATTTACAAGAATTTCATTGGTCAATAAAATATATAAATGTACAGTTTATGGCTGCACCGAATAGACAAATACTCATATTCACTCAGTATAGGAATACTAGCGCTGAGAGTATCGAGTTATTATATTTATGATGTACAATGTAAACGATCTCTTATCGTCTTCGATCATCGTTTATTAAGGAATCCCTACTGATGTTTTAAATATCAAAGAATTTTATCTATTACATTTATGTGTATTTGTATTACGATAACTTGATAACCGCTGTTTTATTGTGAAATATGTAATGTATATTTATCCATAATCTTGTACAAATCATCAGAAATCAGATATGGAATTTTAAAGGGACTGCCTCACGTTTTGGTGTATTGCAAAAATATAATTAAATTGTCAAATATTCATGTAGTTTTGATATAGTTTCCTGTATATGCCACAAACAACCACATTGACATAAAAAATAACTTGGGAAACATCGGCATTTTGTAGTAATTTAGCATTTTTACACCCAAAATACTATAGGGTATTAATACCCTATAGAATTAGCACTACTATCACTTAAATTGCCTGACATTTGTTTCCATTCGATGAAAACGAATTGCGAAACGAACCGAATACCTCACAGATGTTTCGGCTTTAGTTTGTTGAAGTTACAGTTTGATCATGTATAAATTACATAATTCACAGAACATTTTGGAAAGAAACTCTGCGATATTTTCAAACAGAAAAATACCGAGTGCCAAATATCAAGAATGATTTAAATTGCTTATATGCCATAAATCTTTCATAAAGCAACCACCAGTGACTTTCTATTATATAAAACTTGGTTAGGTAGGAAAATATGTCATACAAAAAATTTAGCCCGATCTGTGAGGCAGCACCTTTAAACTATAAAACGTAGAAAGACCAAGACAACAAGAATGTCAAACAACGACCATAACGTTGTTGATACTTATTTAAAGCAAATTCAAATTTACAATGTCTACTTACTTATAATGTTTTATGACTGACCATAGATATCGTTACTCACGAAATAGGTGAGGCTGAAGCTGATGTCATTAATCTAATGACTAGGTTGTATATAACCCCAGATTCGTCAAGCTTTCAGTTTATCCGTCAGCCCATTTTTCCACATGTAGAAAACGTTTTTCGCACGTTGTCTGTTAAACCATTGGTCAACTTTTAAACTTCTTATTAGAACAAAACCTATATTTTCACAAATGAACGCGACGTTTTAATCGGATACAATTACAATTGCACTGAGTTATTACCCTTTGGAATAGCTTTTTTGTTACAAATCCTTGTTTTGAATAGGTATTGCCTAGCCTGTAGTATGTATTGTACAACCCTGCAATCCATGGATGTCTGTGTATAGTTCATTGAATAGTTTAGCTTTCTGTAGTGGCAGTCCAGCGGTTAGTGTGCTGAATTTGTAACCCGGCGATCCGGATTCAATTTATGTTGTGGGAGGTCATACCCTTCCATGACAATTTGACATCAATGTTGACTTTCCTCTACATGTGTAGTTGCTGGTTCCTAGTTGAAAGAAAGTTGGTACTGGATAACTCATTTTATGACAGTGGTTAGACATCAGTCCAGGAAAACAAATTGGTGAATCGACAGTCGTTTATAATTGAAAAAAAATGTTGAGCAACGGCATTGAACCCGAACAAAAAAGCATTGAATAGATGTTGTTCGAACACAGAAGTGCAGCAATAACCATTACGGTATGGGCGATTTATTTTGAAAACATGTGACGATAAAAATCACAATAAGAATAGTGAATAAGTACAATGCATATGTATATAGAAATTTTAATGACCTGTCAGTTTTATGGATAACATAGAATGTTTGTATTAATCATTGAATGTTAAGAATTGTGTTGGAGGTATGATTGTCCGTTCAACACCCGAGTACTATCAGTCACATGTATTCCATGATCAACGAGATTAAGGCAATCATTAAGGACCCGTTTTGATACAACCGATCGGCCAGCCAAAAGTAAAATGATTATCGTTTGCCCTTTAAATAAGTCGGAGCCTTTGATAAATATACACTTCGCTTCCATTTCGCTATAACACATTCACGATAACATCGATGGACTTCAGAACGCGGTCATATGTAATACCATTTATAAATAGAACGGACAGTGATATCACCACATCTATAACAAAACTGATGGCCATGATATGACCCAAACTATTAATAGAACTGACATTGATATCACCCAATCTATAAATAGAACTGCCCATGATATCACTCAATCTATAAATATAACTGACAATGATATCACTCAATCTATACACAGAACTGGCAATGATATTACCCAATTTATAAACAGAACTGACCATGATATCACCATATCTATAAATAGATGACGATGATAGCACTAAGTGTATGTACATGTATGAATAGAACTGACCATGATATGACACAGTATATTAATTAGTCTGTCTATACAGACCCTATTCTTAAAGGAGCCAACTCATCAGCCTACTCCTTTTTCGTGAAATTATTACCCACAGATATCCAAGCCCAGAATCAAATATAGCTAAAATTGAAAGAAAAGTTATGATAAATGATTAATAAAAAATATTATCTAGTCGGCAGTCATAGTAACATTCTATAAATATAAATGATAGTGATATTACGTAGTCTAAAAATAGAACCTACATTGATAACAACCAAGCTAAAAATATAACAGACCATGATATCGAACAATCTTTATATAGAACTGACAGGTCAGAAAATCGCATAGAAACTACCGGTAAACAAGTCTTTCACAATGGAAGTTTGGTGCGAAGTTGTTCCGCGTCACAATCCTTGTCATGATTCAGCGCGCGTCTTTGTAGTCCCGGTTTCTGTATAAAGCCATATTGACATTTGATCAATTTGATGAACGTTTGTTTGAATGTACAATTGAACATTGTGTAAATGATTGGATTGATAGTTGAACTGATCCAGCCAAGCCATATGAACGTGGAAATTAACACCGGGTTGAAAGAACATGTTTCACATAATACAGATAAAATGTTGACGACAAAAAATGGCGTCCAACACGTTACGAAGATAACAAAAACAAATCCGAGTACTTTAGACGCTTTTTGTTCCGTCCGAACGGCAGTCTTATCACGTGTCCTGTCTCGTGCTAAATTTAGAATACTTGATGCTTTCACAATTAGTTGTTTTGTCATGACGTCACGCAGAGAACGCTTGCCTGGACTTTCTGTTCCAAGTCGATGAGCGAATGGTCTGATTTCATCGTCTGAAGAAACCTCATTATCGCTTAGTAACGTTTCTGATGACGTTCCAGCTCCAGAATGTCCGGGAACAGACAAAAAGCATCTATTCACGCGGTATTCATCAGAGTTAAGAGACGCTTCTTGAGCGATTGTAGCCGCATATATAGTTTCACAAGAAGTTGACTGGGAAATAATATTTGGAATACATTTTGAGTTTCTGTCGTCTGATTTTGGAATGTTCATACTTGTGCTTCTTGCTGGACACATTTCATAAACATTTCTGACGTCATTTCTTCTGACGTCAGCTCTGATGTCTGAAACGCTCCGTCGAGTATAATTCGGCGATGACGACAAACTGACGTCATGCTTTTTACGGCGCCTCGTTTTGACTCTGCGCAATATTGGTTGCCCTGATTGAGCAACATTTCCATTCGGATCGTACAAGTTTGCTTGTTTATACAATAATCTCACGGTTAGGCCGTATGATACGACCATTATCACTAACGGAATCACAAAAGCAAGAATCGATCCATAAATTATGAAACTGCCATTTTTCAACACACACTGTCGATTGTTTAAAATATTTCTTTCATCTAGTACTCCAAGAACTGTCACAGGGCTTGATATGGTGGCAGCAGTCAGCCAGATAAACAATATCTTTATAAGCACAATCGATTTTGATTTATTTCTTGACTTCAAAGGGTTACGAATTGCCAAGTATCTCTCCAACGATATACTGCATAAATGTAGAATTGACGACGTGCACATTAGAACATCGGAAGTGACGTATACATTACACAAAATACTGTTGAACCTCCAGTAGCCTGAAACGAGAATTATAAATGAATTATTTATTGATTAGGCCAAAATAAATAAATCCTGTCGTTCCGGTAACTTGTTGAACAACAACAGGGAGGATAGGTATGAAAATATTTCAATTTCTTGTAATTATTATATTTATTTTATGTACTGAAAAATCGTAGATATCCCGAAAAATTGCAATACCTACTTTAGGGTATTGGCAAAAGGGTAAGTAGGGTTACCTTAACAGTAGTTTTGTTTGTACCGACATTTCTGAAATTTTCTAGTGATTGTTCGACGCTAGGCCATATGTCTGGTTACGTGATTTGTATAGAAACTATTACGTACGTGTAAATAACAAATGAGAAATGAAAAAAGCTCTGGTACCCTGGAATCTGTCTGATACCGAGCTGGTACTGTAAATCAGTTTTTTTCTACTTTTGACTATTATCCTGAAATGCGATCACGTACTCTGTTGTTGGCATACGTTGTTTTTGCGACCAGGCGTATATGCAAAAATGGAAAATAAATATTTTTATTTAAAGGTATGAGTTAAACAAAAAATTCAAGATAATTATTTTGTACTTAATTTGGGAGCATCATGTATAGTCCGTTAGCGATCATGTTGGATCCATATCAACCTTAGATATCTTTAAAAAGTAATTATGGAATTGTATTAAAATTTGGCATTGTTCACTGGATTATCTTTACCAAATATATGTGTTAAATTTCAGAATATTTGTCGACCCATTAATTATTTTCCTATTAGGTACAATGGATAAATTTTGATATTTTAATCAAAAACTGGACATGTAGTAAAATAATCAATTACGGTGAATTACATGATATTGTATTTGTAACAACTGCAACGGGACACATATTGGTAACTTCGACCTACATTTGATTGATCAACCAGGCTTATATAGCTGAGGCACATGTTCTTATTTCAATAATCATTTATACAAACACGTCTTGTACGTGGGGTGATCAAAAAGAAATGAGACAAATGCTATCCTTTTTAAAGTTTACGTGTTTTAACCATTAAAATATATTCGTTTAGGCATTTAATGCCGATTTGTACGTGTAAAAAATAATTTTCTACTATAAGTAGTGATTTATTAGTATAACGTTAAATATAAGGTGTCGCGCTATGTCGCCGCACATCAAAACGGCGCCAGTTTTCACCGAATGATATGGAAAAGCATATGACTAATATTGTATTAACTTTTCCTGCAACATTTGTCAAATGAACTAGACATATCGTCAAAATATTGAATAACTGTGGATTAAAACGGTTTGATGTAAGTGAGTTTATTATAAATATATGACGTAAAAATTAACAGTACCGACTCGAAAACCACGTCATATTTCGTCGAAATATCACAGCTTGAGAATATACAGTTTTATCACAAACTAGGAGAAAGTCTGAACATACATTTAAAATGATGAAACGGGCATCGAGAGAGAAGTCTGCCGGGAGTATACTTATATATCGTTTGTACAAAATGTTTTTGACGGAAAATAAACATTAGTATATTAAGTAGAGGTCCGAAATGCATTAAATGAGCCATCAATTTTGAACGTCACTAGCCAAAACGGACGTCATACACGGAAGCCGCCTTTAGAATAAAATTGATCGAATAATTATTTAACACATTCTTGATGTTTTATTTCAAATGAAATGTTTTTATATAAACAAACTCTTTCTTGCTAAATACTGAAATGGTAAATTTATGCAATACGTATTGCGATATGAGCGATTTATTGGAGCAATGTGACGTTCGAATAGTTGACCGTTTACGTAAATGACGTCAATTGTGTGCGGCGAGTCACTGTACACAAGGTTGTGAAACTGCTGATATCTCTTCAAGTAATAAATGAATATTTATGAAACTCAGCAGACAAAGAGAGTGTATTTTTTGTTATAGTATACAATTTTTCTTGTTTGTATCAGTATTGATTTTCATTTTACAGCGTTTGTCTCATTTCTTTTTGATCAACCCAGGTATATATAGATTTTCTCCTAGTAAGGATTTCAACACAGTTTCTCCAGTTGTTTTAACAACCTAAAGTAAGCCTAAAAGTTAAACACATACATTTTGATGTCTGGGCCTCATTATATATTTTGCAATGGTCACTGATGTGATACTTAAAGTACAGTTATATAGTCCAGTCAGGGTAAACTTCCAGTGACGCAGCGGTCGAGTCCAATCTAACGGTGTAAAACCAATTATAAAGCCTTATACAGTACACACATCTATACTTTCAATGCTAAACTAGCATACTATATTCGATCTACCTGTTCAGACAAAGGTGGGCATATTTTGTGTACACATAAACTGCAACGTCACTGTCACAGTATTCTAACTGGACTGTATATTGGACAAATTAGCTGACTAAGGCTGTTGTGGATACTTGAACAGCCCATACGTATTTTCTCTGTTTTAGACATAAAAACTTACATTAGATATAAAAGCAAAGTACACATTTCAGTGGATCAAATATTATGTTTTATTTTATAAGAGTTGGTAAGGTTGATTTATGAAGATTAACCAATTTTTTTATAATCGGCATTGTACTTTAAAAGATATTTAACATTAATGGGGTCGAACCTGATCGCGAACCGACTATAAATAGATCATATAGCCATTAAGAAAATAGGGAATTTATGAGCGACACAAAGCTTGTCCTTCTTTGATCGGTGTTTGACCTAATCAAACAAAACAATAAAATAGAAAAAAGACGTAAGGGAGGAAAATATTAGTTGTTTTCTGTTTAACATGGAGATAATTTCCAACCAAAACGTAAGGAATAAAGCGGTAATTTATAATTTATATGGTCAAAATATTGAAGTTTTCCACCACGATGCTATGTGTACACCAGTTCCTGGTCAGCTTCAAGGCAAAAGCCTCATCACAAAATAAATATGAAAAGTGAAAAGATAATGCAAAGACGATAGTACACGTGTCGTGCTTATAGTAACATGACAAGTTCACATTTTGATTCAATATTAACATAAACTGATTCCAATCAAAACCCGGCTTTATTATTTCGGCTCAGAATGTATCATTATTTCCTAGTTTTGTAACTCTATTGTCACAATCATTCATCGGTCCTTGAGATCAATTCCAATCAATAAACAAATCAGCGTCTGACAATTTCTCAGTCACGTCGTGGTAATAGAAATTTAATTGGTAATCCTATAGTACATTCATTTTGATCTGATAGCAGGCTGAAAAAGTCCAAGAAACATTTTTCGAGTTATATGTTCATGCGGCGTGTTGGTCGACCTAGATACATAGAAAAGTGCACGATCGCCACTTTTTATTTCGTATTGTGACCTTTGCACAATTGCTGACATTGGCGAAATTCAATGTCAAATGTTTTTACACTTGACATTCGGTTCGACATTCATCTCTGGTAATTTGATTTTATAATCAAGTAAAGATTATATCGTTTTTCTCTAATGGTTAATCAGGTTTAACGAAATAAAACAAATGTCTAAACCGGAGTCGTGTCGTGCAAGTTATGTAATGTCATTGAATACAAAATACTAGCTCATACATTAATGCTTTGCCTCCGAAAACTGTCGTTTGTCCTCAAGTGTCCTTAAATGAAGAAAAGGTGCTTGCTGATTTGTGTATCGTTTGCTGAATTAGTTTAGTTTATTTTCGTCTAAGCGCCATTGTTACAAACTGTTTTTTTGACAATAGATAAATCGTCTGCGAAACATCTTATCGGCTCGTAATGCATATATGATCAATACAGACATCACAAAGAAATCATCTCTAAAATGTCAAACGCTTGGCGACAGGGGCTTATATATTTGGTCTCGGAATTTTATTACTCCTCAAAATGGCTGGTTTGAAAACAAATATTTGGTTGCCAATGAAACCATTCAAAGTTACATTCCGAATACTTTTCCGTTCATCAATCACTGGAACAAAACATGACATTAAAATTGATAGTATAGACTTTACGTATACTGTGCTCCTAACATTTTACATTTTCATTGTCAAAATGTGTAATGTCTTCTATTTCAAAACTTTCGCATACAATTTGTCACAAGCAGGCTTTCGTGCAAGTTTTATCCATGTTGAACATTTGAACCGAACGTTATTTAAATGGTATACATTGGAATCGGTACAAAGGTTCTTTTTAGGTCGTTTTAGACAATACAGTAAGATCATTTTTATGAATGAAGCCATTTCAACTATTATTTGTTTTGATATGTCCCAGGTATAGTGTGAAAACCCTGATAGTTGAAATTTGGACTATTCTAACCATGAATTATGATGTACACTCGACCACTTTTCTAATAAGTCACTTTTCAAAAATAATTTGATCACAGGTATTTCGGGTTTGAAAAATGACCAATTAGAAAAGTGGTTGAGTGTAGTTAACTGTTTATTTTTCTTGTGGTTGATCCTTGACATATGTAAATAATTTCTTGTGGCTTTCGTGCTTTGCCGTTTCTGCAGAATTCTGCCTTCATTGTACGATTTGTTTTTGTCTTTTTGGTTCTTAATATAAACTTACGCTCCAGACGCTGTAACGTTAAAATGTTGTCTCTCAGCTGTAGACGTGGTTGCTATAAGCTGTCTTATCGGCGTGTTGAAATTAATTACATATCGTATTACATGCAGTGATACGACATGGTATTTGAAGAAAAGTTAAATTCAATCCCACAGACGTCATTAGGCAAAAGTTTTTTTCAAAGCCAAGCCCCAATACACATCAGGTGACATTGCAGAATTACTGAATATGACGGGCATAGTATTTTGAAGATGCTGGGCAAATATGACGTACTTGGACATTTCACACCACTCCTGAGATATAAATACTAACATCGCATGCGACATTCTATATAAGAACAATAAGCGGGTTAAAGTAGAAAAAAGGAAAGGGAAGGATTGAAGGCGTATATACTTTTATAAATAAGATTGAGAATTAATATTTTTCAGCCTTATTCCTGACGTCAACCATCAACGTGTTGGTATGAGGGAAGAGAAGCTCGATTTGAAGCACCAAGCAAAGCAAAGAAATGCAGGTACCGTGCTAGTTCGTCTATCATTTCAATACATCGTTAAATAGTGTACTAGCAACCGTTTACTAAGAAAATAGCAATCAGTAAACACAGGAAGAAACTGGCTTCTTACGATAATACTAACATTGTTACAAACTGACATTGATATTGTAAAAAAAAGAATGAAAACATTGAATATTAGTGTAAATTAGGACTGGGAAGACACAACTCAACTGAAACAGCCGAGTACAACAAAAACAAAATGAACGCTGGCCACAATCACACGACGCCCACCACACAACTGAAACAAAACCGCTCCAATTCGGATGAGTTATAAAAACCCAGATAATGGCCTGCATTTTATAGATAAAGCCCATAGTCATTTATACGTATAATTATATAAAATTTGCGCTAAATCAGATCGTGCAATAATCTCACTCATTTACATTTATTATTTACAGACGAAGATCTGTTCGAGAATATTAAATTTTCATTATCTTCATTAAAATCACGTTGACTACATCAAGCCGAAGCGCCCAATGTTTTGATGATCTGAACAAATTGCATGCGCGAAAGGATAATGATAAATTACACAATTAAGGGTACCATATAGTGTGAACATCCGCCATCTCTTTAAATTGTTGCTGAAATCAATGATAGTATACGTGTTTTCTCTATGGGGAGTATATAATACTACCTAATTAGCGACATATTCTTCAAAGAGAGACATGTCTCTTGTTACGGAGAAAAAACCATTTATTTTATTAGAACACGATTACTGCATGGGGACAACAACAAGCGTATTAATACATGGTAACGTATCATATATGTAAGTTGGAGAACAATACATGTCAGGGTACTGTGATTGGATAGACTCACAGTTACATTAGTTAGACAGTAAATAAATAGAAAAACTATTATAGCCATCAAAGTAACTAACACAATAACCTAGAGTGACTTGATTTATGTTATAAAGTTGAATGTCGACAAACGTAAGTTTACATGATTATAGGTCATATATCTAAACAGTTTATAAACAGTTGTCGTGCCTGAATTATTCCATAGAATGTGCCAGAAATAAGTTGGGACGTTTACCTCGGGCAGGAAATAAATGGCTTCAATGAAATTCGTATTCGAGTAGATATATTATAGATAAAACTACAAAATGTGATAACTATCAGCGAACCTATAGGCAATAACAAGACCGAAACGACTTGTACATGTATTTATCTCTAGTGATACATACGACTTGAGACAGCATACATTACATGTATTCAACGTTGCTACTGATATACTAATATACATGTAAAGAAAAGGGTTTATTCTACGTGAACCAAATATAAAACTAGCTTTTCCCCCAATAGACAATGTTGACGCATCCAGTATAATAAACATGATTTACAAGTATATGCGCGAAAACTGTTCGGATATAAACTATCCAAAGTTTTAAATATTTCACAGTAATATCAGAGTTCGTCTGAAATGTGAGGTCTAACATAATAGCATCTCAGGAACAATTAATGATCTAGTAAAGATATAAATATCTAGATAACTGATATAAAGTATTAGTCCCGACAGAGACAAATGCTCTGATTTACTTTCTGATAATTCGATAACAATGACACAAACACTTAATCAAGAGAAAGTATATGCTTGCATGTTTTATTTAATCAGAATAAAATCGGAGTGTATGAGCCATAAACCCCATAACTTTGGTAGTTATTGTAGAAGTTTGTTTTGTTCGAGAATTATTCCGTTAGAGTATAACCGTCTAATTTAAAAAAAATGAAAGCCACAGAAGTCTTCCATTTGTTACATTTGCTACGTACGATGTTTAATCGATTAGGTTAGAAATTATTATCATACTTAATAAAGATGTTTTGTTGTTGTTTGTACTAGATAATGGGGTAAGTTTTACCAATGACTAACAATTTCTCTGATTTATCATGACAAGTTGTCAGCCATATCGTAATTCAACGAGATAATTGAGTATAAAAACCGTGAATGGCGACGAGTTTTAGGTGCGCTTTGACGTCACGTACTCTGTGATCTTTGGACGTATTTATTATACAAAACAATAGGTAATATGACAATGGTTCGCTTATTAATCGTGTCAGATTGAGTTGTAAAATAAGTATTTTGATTTGTACACGAGTTTGATTTTTACAATCAAAATATGTCACACAGCAGATACAAATGGGTTAAAAACTGTGTTACCAACTAAAAATAGATAGCAACACTGGCTAAAAGTTTAACAAAAACTGTATCACGTGCTGAGTACTGCGTATTGCTTTGTTTACTATTTAGACATTTCTCAAATTTTAAGTAAAGGACTTAAAACTACGACAAAATGGTCATATACGTATTTTGTAATATGTTGTTATATGTTGGTAAGATGTTGTAAATTGTAATATGTGACCACCCACTGTTCCGGTTACCCTTTGTACCCCGTACAGTTAAAACCATTTCAAGGGACATGCCTCGGAACCCCTACTAGTTTTGAGCATACACAAATTAATGTCCCCGTGACTGGGATATTAAGGTTAGGTCAGTGAACGTAAAAACCGATTCATGAACTTCATGTACATTTGTATTATTTTATCAAGTCAGAGAACATTGGAATGTTGCTGATTAGAATGTTAGACTTTACATACAAGACGAAAACATTTAAACAAGCTGAGCCCTGAATTATGTTTGAATTAATTTGTTATCATTAACATATGGTATTTATAGCAGCAGGAGACTGTTTGAGCAATATATCTTAAATAAAACCACATAAAATGTTCTTCATAGAAATTTTTCAGTATATTTCATTGACATTTTACAGAATGCGTCTGAATACAATATACGCGCCGTTCGTAAACAATATTGCAGGTTTTGTAGGCGAAGAATTTGGAACAAACAAGTCATTAACGAATTGATTAATGTTTCACAGATTGTTCATGTTTTGGTATCATATATTTATAATCACATCTTTATCTACAATGCTATCACGGCTGCTGAACAAGTAACAATACTAGATAACAAACAGACGGACCCTGTCGTCAGTATGGTGTAGGATTAACACAATCTATGGTGGCTGATTTATGCCGACATATGTAAGGCTTTGTTACATAAGCGCCTAAAAAGCATATCAACAATATCAAAACGCATTTGAAGTTTGTAATATGTTCGTTGCTTTTGACGTCCGATCCTATACAATCTTACAAAAAGTAAGATTTGATGACTGTTATGAGCTGTTTGCTTAGAAAGTGAGAGCGTATATTTAAAGTAATGTCAGACTTAATAAATTATAAAGCGTTATGATAAATTGGTATAACATAATGTACTTATATACAAATTATTTACTTAATTAATCGTCCATTGGGTCATTCTATTGAAAGCCGTGTCTGTATATTTCATTTTAATGAATTTGCTACCAGTTATTGTTGACGCAAACACAAAGCACAACTTACACTACAAACAACAAAAAGTATATCCTATGAATGATGATACTTGTATTGTGAGTGTTAAGATTTTCACCATGTAGCATTTGTCTGTCACAAGAGGTGCATTGTTAGGAAAACAATCCGACTGAAAGGAAAACAAACCAAAAGAATGGTTACGTATATTTAAGTTGGGATAACTCCTATAGCCTTGGAATAGATATATGTGTAAAACAACATTGAGACTACAAACTATTACACATATATGATGTTAGATGTATTCGCTCAGATATTTATGAAACAACCTACTACGAATCTATGATGACTTTTTAAAATACTCATTCAGATACACTGGGGGGGGGGGTATGACCAGATTGAAACGTAAGCATACTAAAAAAGCTCTAACGAATATTTCGATATTCTTAACTTCCACATTCTCGTAGCTAAGGGAGTTGAGTTATGTAATTTGTAAGTCAGCGGAAGATAATATATAATTATTATTAATAATGCGTATGAAACTGATCCCAGAAGCCATGAATGTCCCAAATTCCTCGCTCACAGCCCTACTTATCAATGAAAGTCTTCGGTCCAAGAAAGTGATGGAAATCGGTTCGTATTTTTATTTATCCAGTTATGTCAAAATATACACGGGTAGTTGTCTGGACGGTGTGACGTTGTACAATATTTGTGTCGCACGTGAATATCTTAAACGATCTAGTGAACGTTTAAACTTGATAAAACCAACTGTTTACCGGTGTTTAGATTTTAAAATAAGCACCATATAGATAAGAACTTAATTGAATACATTTCTGAAATTGTGCAAGTATTTTAATTGTTTATGTTTTTATTAAAGTAACTTAAACAATATGTTGCTAACAATATGCGATTATTTGCCTAAACGTGTGTGCAAAATTGAGATAAACATAACTAGAAAAACAATCTGAGTAATGAGTTATAAAATCAAAACATATTCTGCTTAATGAAAAGCTTAGCAAAATTTAATGTCTGGATTCGTGGAATCGAGATAAAATAATCACTAGTGATTAAGGAATTAATGCAGTTATTATGACATCAGTTATGTAATTTATTTTACAATGCTATTTGTAAAAACCATGCACATGATGAATGGTTTATCGCATAATCATGTCTCGAAAACACGGGGATAACTGAATTTGATTTTTTAAAATCTTGAATTAAGGCGAAAGTTCTGAAACAGGAAATCGTGCCGTGCCAAAATCACTTTATAAACTCAATTATCACCAAGGCGTGAGATCATTATTATATTTACATGGAGTAGATAACGCTTAATTAATAATTGATATATATTTATTATTTTTCCTGGGGACATTGTGTAGTGCTGCGTATGTTGGTGTGATAGTAGGTGGTTCAGAACGTTCTATTATTGAATTACTAGTAGCTAATAATAAACATTTGTCCTTAGGGTAAATGTCCAAAAATAATGACAATGATAAAACTAGGAAACTAGTTGGTGTTTTATCATGACAGGATACACGTACATCAAATATATAGCACAGAGAATTTGACCTGATCCTGACCTTTATGCATGAATATATTACAAGGTTCTTACGTTGAATATATAAATTTCCGCGAGCAAACCGTGCAATATCGGTTCTTTAGATTTGTGTTGGTATTACACATCGAGCGTCTTCGTGATACATTTCGCTGATAAAAACATTAAACCGGGATTATAAATATAGACAAGAAATCAGCTGTTAAATTATGCTAATTGAAGTTCGAGAGTCGTGTCAAATTCTCTGGACTATGAAATGTGACAAAGCTGTATAATAGTAGGAAACTGTGAGAAGCCATATCACATATCAACATTTGGCACTTACAGGTCTTTGTATCACGTAAGTACCTTGCACTTAACAATGTGTTTTGCTGTAAAAACAACAGTATCTCTGAGGAGTGGTAACCTGATTTCTTCCCTAACGCTTGACAACACTTAAAATGGAAAAGGACATGTTGAGTGTGTAACATAATTACTTGGAACATTTTTCCATTACTATTGAGTTCTTTAACACGACAAAATTAATTGCAGTCTCCCGTAACAGTTTAATTGTTGTAAATATAGAGAGTGTAATGTTATAGGCACTGACAGTTATAGGCAGCCATGGGGTTTTTCCCTGAATTGAACCAAAAACATGACCTGGAAACATGTTTTTCCTCCTGTAAGTTCATTATAGTTTGATTTTATTCTTTTACAACACTAGGCAACAACGGTGTCTTGTCGGATTGTATTCAGTATAATGTTCTCCTACGTGTGTATCAATTTGAATAGAAGCTTCGGGTTTCTATTGTTGGACACATCGTGGTGTCAAAGACACGATTTTACACTAAATGTATGAAGTATGCTCCAATTAATATAAGTTTATATTACTCATATCATACCAAAGTTCTACTGTGACACCTACAATACACCAAATTGATACAAGAAGTGTCGTCGGTAATGCGTTAAAAAGCGTCTTTAAGTACGGCAACAAATCAAATTCGGGAATACGTTGTTATAATGTTAAGTTATCAATAATCTATATCAAGAGACGAGAAGTTTGGTACAATGCCATTTAGAAAATAGTTATTTGATATTTGCTAAACCGATGCAAAATAAAACATTTGAAGTTGTCTAGTGATTGGGGCGCCGACTTGGGAACGGGGGTTGCGGGTGCGATCGCAGACTGCGAAATTCCGTTACGTGGTGCATTCGGTGTAAAAGGTTAAGTACAGGGATACGGGTGTGAAACGTACAATAATCTCCGATTGGTTTTTAGATGATAATAATATGGTTGCAGGGTTTGTTGACCCAGTGTCAGGATAGAGTAACAATCTTCGTGTGGTTTTCAATTATTTGAGTGGTTTCCCCAATTGAAACAATATAACAAACACTTACAGTATATCGAACAACAGCGTAAGTGTATACTCGGAGCAACGTAGTTCAGGGCTGGTATTCACAAAGCTTCTTAGCAGAAAACTAAGGAATTTCTTAAACATTTGATTTTTTCTTAAGTGTATCAGCTAAGCAAGAAAATCAAGATGCTGAATATTTTACATAGTTTTGAAGTATTAGGTAAACAGCTACTATAATCACTAAGAAAACATAGATTAGTTTTTAAATTGCGGGACATATGATCTGCACAAATTATTGACTTAAGTCAAAATATTTAAGTTTTTACTTAAGATGCTTTGTGAATACCACCCCAGAACATGCAACAGTTTCTAATATCACGTTATCACAACATAAGAGCGATGTGTTAAGTAAGCTGAATGTTTAAATGGTGCAATACAACAAAAGAACATCTTTACAATTCTACAAGAAGATACTATTAAGTCGGACAGTCAAGGAAGCAACCAAATTAACCAGTCGAGTACAGACAAAAAAAACCATAACAGATTAAACACTAAACCGAACGAATAAATGATCCGCCCAAGTCCCAGTTGTCAAAAAGCTGAATGCCCAAGCTGAATGACTTAGTTACAACAGTAAAACGGTTAAAAATTACTAGTTCTAACTGTGTGAAGTCCTAAAATGTTTAAGCATAACAGTATGAAAAAGCTGAATGCCATTAATGAAAGCATTTTAAAGATAATTCATACAAGGTTACCTTTCAAGCACCCAATGCCATTGGAAGATTCTCATTATATGACAACGCCACAGTTGTAGAACAGGAGAAGATTTTGTCTAATGAGTATGCTGAATTGTATGTCTTTTTATATCAATCAATAAATGTTTTGAAATCGTTCTTACTATACTATTGAGAACTGATTGGTATTACACCAACATGCATACATTTCTATCTTAATGATTGTATTTTACACATTTTTTCAATAACGAATTCACTTAGTTTGTAGAATTGTGATGTATTAACATTTTATTATCAGCTTCATATCGATGCAGAACATTCTGATAAAGTGTTAGAATTACAGAAATAGGAATATGTAGTTCACTTGCTCATCCGAAGTTTAATATTACACTTATTACCTTTACAGATGCGTTATGTGAGACGGGACTTTAAGCAATGGAAGCACCGAGTTTGGATTCGTCTCTGGAATTATGCGGCAACGCAGCTAACAACCACGTCAAAAAAGAATGCTCTACGGCGGTGCATTACATGTACTTTATCCAGATTATTTATTAGTTCCACTCACAAAACAGCCGAATTACGGCAATATGTTATTTTCCCCACCTTCCTCAAAAGTTCATCAATAATGCAGTTACGTACAATAAATCATATATATATCCGAGACGGTTCCTTGAAGCATGCACATTATTTGTCTATACGCTTATGTGTGGCTTCCTGGGAAATCAATGTTTCGTCAATAACATATTGACACATCGTTGGCCGTAGACTATTTTCACTCCTTTTATTTACTTGCTCATCCATAGCGTTTGTTTCGGTGTGTTACGTACATTTTTATGATATAAATAACTGAAATTCAACAATTAGTTTGATAATGGTGATGAAAGAAAATGATGTTATCTAATCAGGCTCTTTCCTCACAGCGTAGCATCGATCATGTACTTATTCCGGAGAGAATAATGCCCCCTCCGCATTTGGACCTGTTTTTTGGCCTTTTGCTAATAATAATCCTAACACTTTCGCCAAGTTCTCCGCCAAGTTTTCTCTGGTCGACTATGTTTACTTTTTAAAGGTTGTCTAGACTTCTATGTTTGAATTTTCAGTTGCCGGTTTCCTTAAATATTTCTGATAAGGGGCCATTAATTTTACGACATGCGCGTAGCTTCTTGTTCACAAAGCGTCATTGGTGAAAACAGTTTTATTGATAAGCGTAAACAAGATAAAGCCTTTGGATCAAAAAACAATATTTGAGCTGTGACTGTACTTTTAATTTTAGACTCGGCGTCCTCGTTATAGGGGGCAATTTGATATAAGCAAGATGATTAAAATAATTTAAAGAATAAAAATGATTTGTTTTGATATTACATCGTTTGTGTACAAATGACAGATCTAATTATAAACGTACTGTACATAGGTGTATTCAAACACCAACAGTTTACGTTACGAACACTCCATTAGATAGAAACTCGCTAGCTTGTAGGAATCACTACGCCCTGGTATTCATTAACCATCTTTATAGAAACGAATCAATCTTCCGCGCGTGGTTTGATAACTTTAAAGACTTCTTTGTCACCGAATGATTACGCTGGACAAAGTACACGAACAAACTTTCCGTAGCTCAAGTCCCGTTTGGGGCGAGATTTTTTTAAATAAAAATAGAAACCACCGGAGTCGCTCTGTCATGGAAAGGATAACTTTCGTGACTATAATCAAAGCAAGAGTAATCTTATTTCTTTTTAAATTAGCCAATGAATGCCTTATGTCAAATATTCTATAGTATCATATATAGAAGACATTGGGAGCGTTATCTATCCATACGTGTATGTATAATTATTTGGTGCAACTCTAACTTAATATAGTGTCGATTATGTCAAACACACATCCGTCCATGCTTCTTGATTATTGATTGTCGAAGGTTCCGATTCAATCCTAGTATACTGTTGATTTTCACTAGATGTCGAATTTTGCGTTGTCAAATCGAAGTGTTTTGGTATATACGTATAGCAACCAGAACGACTTCTCGACTTTTATGTCGAAGTTACGTTAATTCTCGTTACTATAAGACGAAATTTTTATGGTCTAGAACAAAAGGAGATTTCGGAAGCTGTTTTTATACAAAACCCTTATTTTTGTTTTCTACACTACACCTGTTCTCTATTTGATACTATTACACCAACAATTGACAGTGGCGTCATTTTGTCAACAATCTATAAATAAGCAGGGTATATATCCTCAATGGTTTTATAATTATATTAGATAGAAGTATGTCATTATCTATTGTAATATTCCAAGCAAGGCATGGTCCTGTGGATGTGTTGGTTTCTTCTCTCACAGGCGATTCATGTTCAAAGCTTGTGGTAGCCAAACGATAAGAATGTATTTTTTGTATAATACACGGAAACACATTTAATGATTTCATTCAACAATTATTTGGACAATAAAGTTTTTTGTTTAGTGAAAACTTGAAAAGCTCTTGTTATTCATGTAACCTCTTAAATGCGTTTCTATTAAACGTTGCTTTTTCATTGTTTTTCAAGACTTACTACAATAATTTAAATTGCGTTTTAGCCATCGAATTTAGCAATTTTAGTTTGCGTGAAATGACAAACCTAAGCTTTGTTACTTAACTCATTGTGTACACATGTTTCGTATTAAATTGCAAAAAAGGAACGTTGGTGGTAAAAGTTCCACCGACACGGTCCGATACCTTTCAACTACTATTACTACTATTACTGTCCCGTTATCCACTCGTCTACGTACGATGTCATGTAGAATATAGGTAAAGAAATATAATGATTATTCACATTTTTGTAGAACAATGTATAAAGTGACCATTGGATTGTAAACACAATGTGACGTCACTGTCAGGTATTCCTGGTCGGATAGTATAAACAAGTTTCTACGAGATGAGTTTGACAAATTACCATTGTAGATCCGCGACGTTTTAAATAAGATACATTATACAAAAACTGCTCGTTAATCAGATTTAACGTTAAATTGTACTTCAGTTGGTGGCTTGTTTTCTATTCCATTGAACGATTCCATCGACGGAAATAGATATTTAATCGAATCTTACTCACAATGTTCAAAGGACGACTATAAAAACATGATCAGTCGTGACGCCAAGAATTATTTTAATTATTTCCTTTTGTAAACAAATAGAAACAACTTGTTTTTCCTAAAGAATTGTAAAACATGAAAACAAGCTTGGCTGTGTACCAACATTATCCGCCTTGAATGAATGGATCGAAATAGGACAAAAACTGTAAACCATGGCATACAATCAAATACAAAAATGGTTTTGCACAAGTGGTCTTTGTTCGTAGTTGGTTTTTATCACAACTTGAACAAGTGGTAAGGTGGTCATCTAAATTAAAATTCGGCTATTCATTATTTTTATACTGAAATACTTGTATTTACAAGCATTTCATTCGTCAAGCAAATATATCAATTTCATACTCAACAGCTACACCGAATAGAACACAGATTCATTTCACTCAATATAGTAATAGTGGGAGTATCATAAGTACTACTACTTTACAATTGTGCAGCAGGTATCCTATATTTCATTGGAATTTACGTGAACTTTCGTCCCCTATTGACTTAATTCAATGAAATTATACTTTACAAACATTGAGTATGACACAAAGCATGCGTTTTAAAATGTACTGAGTATATATTGATGATGTGCAATGTGAACGTCCTCTTAACGTCTTCGATCAACGTTTATTAAGGAACCCCTACTGATGTTTGAAATATCGAAGTCTTTTATCTATTACATTTATGTGTATTTGTACGATAACTGCTGTTTAAATGTGATATATGTGGTGTGTATTTATCTATCATCTTGTAGAAATCACACGAAATCAGATAGGAAAAGCGAAATTAAGAAACAAGAATTGTAGAAAGTTCAAGACAACAATATGTCAAACAACGGCCATAATTATGTTAATACTTATTTCAAGCATACCCAAATTCACAATGTTTCAATACTGACCATAGGTACAGTAGCTCAGAAGATACTGTAGGTGCGACACAAAAACATGTGAAAGCTGATTTTATCGAGCTGATGACTAGGTTGTGATTCATATTCACAGTACTTTGGGACTATGTTTGAGTCAAGATTTCGGTCTGTCCGTTAGCCTGTCTGTCCGTTTGTAGATAGACTTTTTCGCACAATATCAGTTTAACCATTGGTCATATTTCAAGATAATTTAGAATACTCGTCAGATTCAAAGCTATAAAAATTTGCGCTCTGATCGGATACAATTTCATTGAGTTATTACCCTTTGAAATTGCCTTTGTATTGGAAATTCTTGTTTTAAATAAGTAATGCCTATATTTTGTAGTATTAATCGTACAGTCCTGCGACCCCTGAGACTAGCGAAACTTTTTTATTACAGTTTCTCAGTTTGAATTGGATGAAAATATAGTCTGCTTGGAGACCATTTAGTGGTTATAGCTAGAAAGTTATGTCATAGTGCCCCTTAGCACAGGTTTGATCGTATATTGATAATTCTCATAGAAATACAGATAAAAAACATTAACCTTGTGACCTTGAAGTGAAATCACTTGTTCCCAGAGACAACACAACAATCGATCTGACTGACCAAGGGCTGTTGTACGTCAACGTAAGATACCATCGCTCATACAAGTTTCTCAGATAATATATCTTGACATTTATACGTGTATCACAAGCGTTATCCATGTGTTATTAGACTCACTTAGTATGTTACACGATGTATTGGCTATACCGAGCAAATAATTAAGGTGATTGCAAACTCTTCAGTTGAGTGGAAGTTTAGAAATCGGTGTTAATAAGACTTATTAAAAACGTCTGACTACCATGATGAAATAGTACCAGAAACTTAAAATTGATGTGTCAGCATGTTCTCATGTCTTAAAATCGCGTATTTACTGTATAGTTATTACTATATTATACTATAATAAGCTTGTAGAAAAAAGCTATATAGCTACAATTTTATGTGTCATCTTTTTCCAAATATTTGAAACACCAAATCGCGAATACTAGATACAACGTATGTGAAACGTATTGTAATGCGCCCAGACAAAATTATATCCAAGTTTTAATATTTGTTTTGTAAGTATCCCGACCACTTTAGAGGAAGGTTCTTTCGCATTTATTTTGTAAGAATATAGACTAGCTAATGCAAAGAAGCATATAGCTAAAACTGGTGCACATCTTTAAATATACACATTTTTCAACAACAAATTATCGCAACAACTGGATACAACGCATATTTAAAACGTTGATGTATTTTGAAAACTCTTCTGGTCCTCGACATTTCCGATATCACTAAAGTGTCAATTAAAATAACGTAGCCGAGCAACTGCCGTGAAATTTGGGATAAAACTTCTATAATAGATACTTTACTAGTTGCATGTACAAAACAGTATGTTGTTCAACTATTTTTTTCGTATACCTTAAAAATGAAAAATCACATATTTTTAAATATCATTAAAAATACATAAAACATGAATATTCTAAAGCAAACGTCACCGTATATACGAAATTTCGGGCATGCCAAGTGTCATGTAAATAACTGTCAAATGTTTTCGGTACAATACAAATACCAGTTTTAAGGGGGTTTCCCCAAAAACCAAAAAATATCTTAAAAACTAGCCTAGCAAAACTGTTATGGGTATGTACAATTACTATCATGAGTGTGTTCTTCATACAAATCAGGTGTTTGATACCTCTTCTACAGAAAAATGTAAGAGATGTGAATCACCTTAATCAAGCGTACTGTATTATTTTGATGCCGTATAATTATAGGTATTGTCTGTTTACCAGCTAATTATACGGCGATATGTTGACCTAATTATATGTTTATTATATGTATAACAGTATTTTACCTAAACAATGAACTTGCACTATCATCATTCAATATTCATAATTTGGTCTCAGCATAAAGGAGAAAAATCGCGTGTCGTTAATATCTAAAGGGAGATGGTATATATCAGGAATGAGGTATTACCGATGGTAATTGGTACAGGGTGTAGCACTTGTTACACAATCGACCTAACATTAATTAGTATAGAATAAAAATATATACAGTGTAACATCACTCAAGCGACTCCCTCATTTAAACGACCTTATTTTTTGTTTAGTTATATTGATATTCATTAACATCAAAATTATTGTAGAAACTGACGTATGGTGCCTCTTAGTAAATCGTTTTAGTCAAATTACACCACTTGTCAACAAATATTAAGACTCCGTTACAGAAGTATTGCGACGAGGTTTGTTTCGAATAGAGTAGATACCTTCAAAATGTCAACAAGTGCTTCTTTGACAGTTTTGAAACTTGTACAGTCGATTGGAACATACACACATACATGCATATACCATAGAAGACCCGAAGGGTGGTCGGCTCAAACAACTTTCCTGATCTTAAGACTGTTCGGAAAATCTTTAACGGCAGCTAGTAACCTTTCCGGGAATTATTTAAGCAAACAATAGTGACTCGCTCCTTTGCCATTGAACAATATTGACATTCGGAGTGTTCCTGATTTTTTTCTGTTAAAATTTCCCAAAGCCGATTAGCTATAAAATAAGTAATATAATTGTTTATCATTTAATTGTTGATCAATTTATATAGTTACAAAGATCAAATAAATCTGCAATGTTCTGGAAAGATTAGTTTTTTCAGTCAGGAGTTCTTAATTTGAGGACATGTGTAAGTATCAATGAATGCATTCTTTAAAACGGTAACTAGAATAATTAGTATGAATCTATTATAATAAAAAGCACTGCTTACAGCGGTAATAGTGCAGCAAGACCACTTGTATGGAGACTCGTCGGGTTAATAATCCTTATCATTATCAACTTTTCTTTTCCAACTATATGTTATGATGACTTCAAGTGAACGAACTGTGTATGTGCGTAGGACATCATAACTAATTACGCATACTTCAAGGTCTATCATTACTAATTACGCTTGCTTCAAGGTCCAACAATGGAAGAGTGGTAATTCCTCTGACATGTGTGAATGTACAACAGAGATTTGTAGTAGGAATTACATTTGTAGTAGTTTACGTCACTTTAGGATTGTAGACTGTGGAGCAATAGAAGCTGCATAATTAAGGCCGCCATAGAACCATTAAGTATGTTAACATTGCTGTTCATAGACACCTTTTACTCGGGCAAAGTGCGGTTACCGTTGACCACTGGATCATTTTATCTGAAATCTATTTAAGTATCAGACTGTTTTCATTGCTTGAAGAACTTTTAACGAAATGGTTTCTTCTGTAAATACTTTAACACTATAACAGTGAGAAGATAAGCTAAATAAGTATATGGCTGAGACAATAATTACGTAAATCAAAGCCGTCATTTTTGTGAGGCGGCTGAGAAGATTCATTCAATTAATTATTCATAGTTACACATTCCCAGTCTGTTGGTATGGCTTAGTTTTTGCAATGCCGAGACAATACGGTTCTGTACAGACGATCCGTCCATGCATACTCTTACAGATCATTAACCAAAATGCTTCATTCCGGTGGCATCTGAATGCATGACTGCGTACAAACACCGCCTTGACCTTGCAACTATCTTTCTGATAGGTTCCATTCTATGCTTAAGTCATTAATCTGAGAAGTAAAGTAGACATTCCTGTTCGTGAGGAGAGAATTAGCTGGACACAGAGATTCTTATATTACTGTCTATGTGTATTCTAGTCTATATCAGACAGACATCAAGTCCACGATCATAGGCGCTTTAATTGTTGAGTATTTTTCAAATCACGTGTCGCACGCAATGCTTTTATTTATGTGGTATTGATGACTATTTCATTATACCTTTTCTACTACGTACGTATACTTGTGCCTTGGGACATTTCCTTAGCATAATTATAAAACTAATGAGTACATTAGACACTCCTGAGGCGATTTCTGGAACAGTTTTGATTGTTTCCTTAATTATGTTACTGTGGTTAAAATTGTACCTGTGTATGGTTGCACTTGAGGCAATGTACGCATAATCAATGTAAACTCGTACTTTTGAATACAGCTAATGATTAAGTTAGTTTAGTATGAATACAGTGTAGGTTTGTTTATTATATCGGTTACTTTTTTAGTTAAATTCGAAAATATGCTGCAATTTGAAAGTGGTTTGAAATCACGTGATAAGTGCCTTCACAATTAAAGGAATCTTTTAGTAAACAGTAGTGCAGCGTAACACGATTTGTTTATAGTCAAATTTGAACATTTTATTCATGAGAAACTATCGTGTTGATTTATGTATTCAAAACACCAGGCCACGAATTGGAAGTCGAAACAGGCTGATATCACACACCCCGAATATTCCAAAATCAGAATTTGAATATCCATGCCCAACTTACAACTTCTATGTGCTTCTATAGGAGTGGTTGGGGGTCTTCAAAAAGCCAAACACCACACCTTTTACAAAAGTGATGTTTGTGGCTATTACCAGATTTAAAACAATTCGAACAGTGATTGTTTATGTTTCCTGGAACTCAACTGTACACAGTACAAAATAGATATTTTATTTACATCGTGTTCGCATGAACATATTGGATGTTCAACTATGTTCAAATATAAGTGAGGCACCTCTCTCACAAATTTTGCAGTCGATGCCGGTCACTCGGTTGCTAATTTTGTTTGTGTCAACTAATACAACGGTTGAAACTAGTCTGATTTGATTTTCCCATGTTTGTAATATTCATTTAGACTGTTAACGGACATACTGGTTACATGCTTACGTAGTTCAAACAAAGACAATTAGTGCGCTTATCTACAGACGACAAATTAATGAGCTTTATTCAGTTTATTGACACTTGTTCGTATACTTAGTTCTTGTTAGAGAATGGCAGATGTCTAAGACTACTTTACCAGTAATTTGTTTCCACATTTATACAGTATCTTAATTTTATTTCGTTTTAGAAGTGAGTTGCGTCAATATTATACAGAGGCTAGTGTATACATACACTAATATTCCTAATCACAAATCTGAATGTTGACTGGGTGGCTATTCGTACTCTATCCGGCTTGTTTATATTGAACACTCAGCTGTTCAGCTATGGTGGTAGGTTACTTTTATTGCTATGTTTCGTTCATTTTCTTGCATCCTTTAACCCTCTATCTAATTATTTATATTATTTTTGTCATCGAAAGTTTTTGGTGCGGCTGCATTTACTGTTATATTTTAGGACTTTTGACAGCTAAAGCTATGACTTTCACCCCTTTAAATAAATAAAATAAAACTATACCAGATTTATATAGCGCATTTTTCATGCGAACACACGTTCAAAGGCACTTTACATTATAGTGTGCAGCCACAAGGGTACATGTGCATCCTCTTCCAGTGCAGATACAGCGTGATCAGACTAAATGGACAGACTGTGAGAAAGTCCCTGAAGAGAGAGTCATTAGATACAGGCATGTCCGGCGCTACAGAAGTGCGCTTAGCTCTTATTTCGAATAGACAGCCTGGTTCTTTATTGTGCCCGGTGTAAAGCACCGATACACAGCTTCCTGGCACTTTTACCCAGACACTTTGCAGACCTCACGGTCAGATAAAGCGGGAAATATAAATATTTCAGAAATGTCAAGTTCCGATGTCAGGGATTGAACACACGACCTCTGGATTGACAGTCCAGTGCGTTACCATTGAGCTAAATCCGCTTACCCCTTTACTACAGTTGAAACTAGGTAAGTCAGCTTTTTAAGCTTAAACTTGGTATTTCACCTTATTGACAGCTGGGACTTGGACGTTTCACCATTCGGCAGCTGAAACTTGGACATTCAGTGCTTAGGTTCATTTTCTCGTTCAGTTGTGTGTTGTGCATTGTGCCTTGTAATGTGGTATGTGATGTTTTGTATGTTTTCTGTGCACGGCTGTTTTAGTTCAGCTCTATAGCCAAATACACACCTTATGACATGTCAGCATTTTAACGGTTGATGAAGGCAAGTTCAAATGATTGTGGATGACCTTTAATACCCTTAAATGGCAACTTTATTATGCGGTATAGCTCAATGATGTTAAACAGCGGTCCGTAGGGACTTCTATTGAATTATAATCAAACAAAACCAAGTGCTTTCAGGAGACCGACTGCATAATTTAGTCATAACTCGAAACACGCATTATGTGTGAGATAAACCGTGATGTGCCATAGTCCATGAATGTCATTCGTAAAGCGATAAAATGAAATCGTCAACGGCGCAACATGGTTTGAGAGGTGAACTAGAACGCGATTGATTTATTTTAAAGGTTTAAATTCATTGCACTTTTACGGCACTCCATCGATATAATAACCAATTTTAACGTTTCCAATGTGTGAATCTATATGAATACATTCAGCAAATGTTTACTGAATAAACCTTACATGATCATAATAACGAGCACAGTTTGCAGCGGTAATAGCGCATCGTTAATTGTGCAGTAATGCCACTTGTAGGGAGACTCAATCAATGGCATTATCAAATTTTTAATTTCAATTATATGATATGATGACTTTCAAGTGATCCAAGGTTGTTTGTGCAAGATTTGCGTAGGATATCATGTTTGCTAGGATGTGTCATTACTTATAACGTATACGCAAAGACCTAGCAATGGTTTGGTCCACAGAGATTGGTAAGGTAGCACGGCGATTTGTTTAAAGTAATTATTTTAGTCATTTTATCAGAACAATATGCACAGCATAAGAGCTGCATAAGAAGTACAAGTAGGAACATTAAATACTTTAACATTGCTGACGATTGACACCTTAAAGGAGGGCCGAGCTGCCGTGTGCGCATGCGCGAAATTTCAAAATCGTATTAGGTGAGAACAAACTTGAAATTTAATCCCAATGATCGCATATAAATGTTTATTCATGAAAATAAACATAATACTAGTTTACAAAATAGATATTGTTTTAACTTTTTCTTTTTTCATGTATAAAAGTGAATGGGGAACGGCAAAATTGTAAAGTATATGGGTGTACAATAAGTCGCTACAATTGCTCAAATGCATATTCTTATATATAATATGTAGTGCATGATTTATTTATATGAAGTAGCTATTAATTTTGAAATATTTTTCATCAATTTGTATCTCATTCCAATATGCAAATAAGGTTAAATAATGCAAATTTATTCAAAATTAGTACTTTTTGGTGAATAGCTCTCTAAAAAGGCTGGTGACCCCTATTTTTCATTTGACTAAATTGATGTTCCTTATGATTCTCAACTCTAATATATATCCAACTTTCATTAATTTTCGATCGTTGAAATTCATTTGACATTCATTTTAAAATCACAGTTTTTGGAAAGTTGGTAGGGTGCTTATTTATCATGTAAAACACTGATTTTGTTCACCAGGCAGCGGAAATTGTGACTCATGTCAATATGAATGACCACTGAACACACAAAATATATTGCATCGTTTTAAAGTGGTTAAATATAAAACAATCTTTAAATGAACATGATGGTGTCATATATGCAAGAAATAGATAAAAAGAGCAAAATACAATGATAGTTCATTAGAAAGCCATGTATCTCGAAAACGAGCCAGGTGACAAATCATTTTTATTATTTCAATGTTGTTTTAGATGATTTTTTTGTCATTTTAGAATGTTTCGAGGAAAATTCGATCGTTATATAAAATGCGCGCGTACCACATTAAAGCAAGGAAAAGCACGGTAACTGTTACTGTCGACATCCAGACTGATGTTTCATTTTTTGAAGTATATTTCAGTGAATTGATTTCTTCTGTAAAATACTTAATCACTACAGTGCATATTTTAGAGGGGCAAATAGCTTGGACAATAATTGACGTAAATCAAAGTTGTCATTGTTGTGAGGCGGCTGTGAAAAGTCATTCAATTAATTATTCATTGTAACACTACAATACTGGTCAGTAGAGACGATACATAGCCTTTTACAGATATTTCACCACAATGCACCATTCAGATGGTATCTAGGTAGGTGACTGCGTACAAACACCACCTTGTTACATTCTCGCTGAACGATTCCTTTCTATGGATAAGTTGTAAATCTAATAAGTGAAGTAGAAATTCACGTCCTTGAGTCGGTCAAAGAGATTGTAATATTACTGTATATGTGTGGTCGAACATTTATTTCAAGTCTTTGTCAGACAGACATTTAAGTCCGCGATTACTAGAATTGGCGCTTTAATTGTTGAGAATGTTTCAAATCACGTGTCGCACGCAATGCCTATGATATGGCATTGGTTATTATGACATAATACCGTATCAACTACATAGGTAAACGTGTGGTTTGGTTCATTCCATTAACTACATGCGTATATAAGTGTGTGGTACTAGTTCAAGTACGAAGTCTACTGTTCCTACTGTTCTCAAGACAAAAAGCATATCATAATTGGTTAATCTATTTTGTCTAACATACATATTAAGGCACTCCAGAAGCAATTTCTGGACGACGTTTAGTATTTCATTGATTACATTGCTGTGGTAACAATAACGGTGTAAAATTGTAAGTGTGTTTGGCTGCACTTGGAGGAATGAAAAGCTAATCAATGTGAACTTGCATTTAGAAAGTGTACCTACATTATTAAATTAACTTAATGGTAAAACTTGTTTCATGTGATTGTAATGCACATTTGTTCACTTCGAATGATTTTAAAAGTGGTATGTAATCACGCGGTTAGTGACATCCTAATTCCTGAAACAAAGGTAAACAAAAGTGCAGTGTAATACGCTTGAGCAGTAACAAGTTAATGCCGTAAATAAGATGCATGTGAATTATGCATCGATGTTTTCTTATTGTTCTGATATGAAACAAAAGCTTGAACCGACATTTTCCCCAACAACACACTTGTTATAAAGTGGTCACTTCTCTTCATGTGATAACATCTTTGGATACCTATGACGACTTCTAAACATCTACATTGTCTGACACCTTGTGTACATCAAAAGACAAAAACAAGTCGGACACTGAAGGCATTAAAAAGCGACACATACAAAAAGAAATCGTAAGCACATGTCACAATGACAAACACAGAATTGTAAAAAAAGACTGCCAAACTAAACAGCTACATGTGGAAGTAAACAGACAGACTTAATAATTTTCAAGTTGGAATCGACTGTATACAACACATAAAAAGCGGCGAAACAACGACCGGCTTCTCATGAAAACGAGATCCTCGTTAAAATAACATTATTAGCTGTCTTAAGAATATGACTCTTCTTTCAATAATGTAACCACAATCTTGGTGTTTGATCGTTGATATATACTTCAGCTACTAACAATTAAGATCAAACTAGTTTCTTTGATTTAAAAAAAACATTTTAATGTGGTCTAAGCAATTACTTATATAGTTCAAACAAAGACAAGTACGCTTATCTACTTGGTCGCACTGACGACAATTTAATGAGCTTTATTCAGTTTATTGGCACTTCTTACACTAAGTCCTTCACTCCTTGTTAGAAATGTCAGATGTCTGTGGCTACAGTACCGGTAATTTGTTGCTAACATTTCTCTACAAGTTCTAAATATCGTTTTTTAGTAAAAGCACTTATGCAATTAGATGACACTCCAACATTTGTTACTGAAAATTAACTTTCGATCTGACGAATGCTTTAAAGGAGTCGTTTTTTGTCAGTGCGTATTACGTCATTCTAAAACAATCCGTTTGTTTGCATTAACTTGTTCTCTCGTTGTGATGGTAACTTAAACTTCATTGATACCGCCGATCTATTCCACAAGATAAGTAAGCCATCTAGTCGGCAAACGTTAAATTGCTCAAAAGCCAAGTATAGTACGTACGGCCTGTAAGTAGTATTTATGAATACAAGTTGAAATAATTGTTGACGACCTTTTACATATTCTTTAATGGCAAATATATCATACGGTAGAGTTTGTTGATTTTAATCAGTTCTCCGTAGGGATTGTCATAGAAGCATGATCAAGTAAAACCGAGTGCTTTCAGGAGACCAACTGCATAATGTAGTCACAACTCCAAACAAGCGTAAGGTTTAAAGTGGCGTGATATATTTCGGTATGCCAGATAATGTACATGCATGTTCGTGTCAATATTAATACGATTAAATGGCATTCTCAATAGCATATAAATTTCTTTATTTCAGCGCAATTTTTTGTTTTTATTTTAGAGAATTTATTCCTTTTAACCAGATGTCCTCGGAACCCGTGGGCTTGATTTTCAAGTACAATTGTAAACGTAAATCTGGATTGATAGATAAACTAGAACGTGTTGGATGTATTTAAATGGTTTTATCTGGAAATTGTTTGTACATGAATTATCCATGAAACTTTCCAGTTCGCGTGTCAGATACGTATGTCATAAAAAGTTTATAAACAACCGATAGGGCAATGTCCTACATATGCTGGATATACAGGTCCATCTTCTATTGCTCGTTACCAGATATAGCACACAATTGAATATATACATCGATCTCCAGAACATCACTTTTTTGATTTTAGAATAAATCATACAATATAATAGTGTTATCATGAAAGGCATGACATCAAATATGTTTGCGATACCTCAAAAGACATGCAAACTTTTTTATTCAACGTGTCGCTTGATCTCAAGAGGAGTGTATCTTTTCACGCTTGCTTCGATGGTATCTACTTTTAGAACAGGCAGTATTTTAATCATTAGGTGATATTATACTGCTACTGCGGCTAAACTTTTTAATGAGATAATGCACGAAAAACCCTTAAACGACTGTGCTATATCGCGGCACTGGATCACCACTGACTAACGCACTGTCTTTCCAAAACCTACTCCTCAGGTAAAGGTAAGTTTCCATTATTGCACTTATAATGAATTTGACATTCGGGCATGACAGGACATTTTACAATATTTGCGGAATTGTAAAAAATAGGTAAATGAAACATAACATAAAAACATACAATGCATAGATAGGTTATCGCCGTATCGTCAATATATTCATGAACAAACCAAAAAACAAAATTTACATCTAGACGAGTAGGGCGTCACATTTTGGTAGGTGCTTAGTTTCATTTTGATCTTATTTTTGTCGAACCCGCTTGCGGTGAGCTAGACTTAGTCGCCACTTTTGGTGTACGTCCGTCCGATTTTGTCCGGACCATAACTTTGTCATGCTTTGAACAATCTTCCTTATATTTTGCATGAATGTTCACCTCCATGAGGAGGAGTGTCATGCCCCATCCCAGGTTCCTATCTCAAAGATCAAGGTCACAGTTGGAGGTCAAATGTCAAATTGAAGCTTGTCCGGACCATAACTTTGTCATGTGTTGACCAATCTTTCTCATATTTGGTATGAATGTTAACCTTCGTGAGGCGGAGTGCCATGCCCATACCCCAGGTTCCTATCTTAAAGGTCAAGGTCACAGTTGGAGGTCAAAAGGTCAAATTGAGCTTGTCCGGACCATAACTTTGCCATACATTGACCGACCAATCTTTCTTATATTTGGCATGAATATTAACCTCCATGAGGTGAAGTGTCATGCCTAACCCCCAGGTTCCTATCTCAAAGGTCAAGGTCACAGTTGGAGGTCAAATGTCAAATTGAGCTTGTTCGGACCATAACTTTGGCATGAACACATTGACCAATCTTTCTTATATTTGTCATGAATGTTAACCTCCATAAAACAGAGTGTCAAGCTCAACCCCCAGGTTCCTATATCAAATGTCAAGTTCACAGTTGGAGGTCAAAGGTCAAATTGAGCTTGTCAGAACCATTACTTTGTCATACATTAACCAATCTTTCTTATATTTGGCAAAAATGTTAACCTCCATGGAGCAGAGTGCCATGCCCAACCCACAGGTTCCTATCTCAAAGGTCACAGTTGCAGGTCATAGGTCATATTGAAGTTCGTACGGATCATTTCTTCTTTATGCATGGTGGGATGAGATGTAAATTGGCACATTTAAGTTGGTGCTTTTTTCAACGTGCACCAAGGCTCGACATAATTTGCCCGAGGGCACGAATTTCTAGTTTTATGTTTTTCTTGTGACTTGTACTTATCTTGTTTGTGACTTTCACGCTCTGTTGTACCTGTTCAGTTCGGCCGACTCTGTCAGATTGTTATTATCATTTTATTCAAAAGAAAGCACATCTTTTTGTCATTACATTAAAACCTTTCAAACATTGTCGTCTAACTTCGTTAGCCACAACACCTTCCTATATATACTTTATACTTGGAATGTGCTTTTGACACACATATAATCCAGAGAGCATAGTGATAGACAAGACGCAACAGATACACAAGCCCAATAAGTTCTATCAAGGTACAAAACATGCATTACACAGGAAACTGTGATTATTAAACAAAACCTACATTGTTACATGAATTACATTGTGCACTGTTCAAATGTTTACCAAGTGAATGTAAACAAACGGTTCGTTAAATTGGGAAACCTGACAGGTGCGCAGCTGGACACCCGTCATCGCCATAATTTATTATCTGTTACCCGTATCTCAAAACTGAAGTGCGAAGTTGTGTCTTTGTGGTGTTGGTGTTGCAGAGTAATTAGGTACCTAGGTTTCTTAAAGTTCTTGAAGTCTCATATTATTCTAAGTCGTAAGATGAGCTAGAACTAGTGTTAAAACTCAAAGTGACGCGCATTATCAAAAAATAAGTTCAATGCATTAATCAGACATATAGTCAAAGTGATGGTATAATCCGCCTTATCCGGTATATCACACAGGTGTTAACTTTTGTTGTCTTTGTAGAATTCATGAAAGTTGGATTATTGTGCTTCAAATTAGCATGAAACAGATTATTGGACACGACATTTCTAAAGATTGATACTGTATTCGAGACAAAGTCGGTTAATAAGCCTTTCAGATCTTATGTTATATGTACATAAAGGTCTAGATATTTTAAATACATATTGTATTAAGTGAAAGTTAGTTGTAAATGTTAAGAAACAAAGGTAATGATGTTTAGAAAAGGAGGTCGGTTGAGAAGAAATTTATCATTTAATAATAATAATGAAAACGTAGAAATAGTATCAAAATTCACCTATTTAGGTATTGTATTCTCAACAGATGGATCATTTAACTTTACATATGACACTTTAAAGGTGCTGCCTCACAGATTAGGCTAAAAAATTTATGACGTAATTTTCCAACCTAACCGAGTGTTTATGTATTAGAAAGTCACTGACGGTTGCTTTGTGAAATATTTGGTGCAGATAAGCAGTTCAAACCACTCTCGATATTGGGCACTCAGTGTTTTTCCTTTTAAGAATAGCACCTAGTTTCCTTCAAACATACTTAGTGAATTATGTAATTCACACGTGATAGAACCGAGCATTATCTAACTACAGCGTAAACATCAGCGAGGTATTCGGTTCATTTTGCAATTCGTTTTGCAATTCGTTTTCATCGAATGCGAACAAATTTCAGTGATAGTAGCGTTAATTCTATAGGGTATTAATACCCTATAGCATTTTTGATGTAAGAATACTAAATAACTACAAAATGCTGATGTTTCGCAAGTGATTTAAGATGTCATAGTGGTATACCAAAATTACGTGAATATTTGACAATTTATTTTATTTTTGCAATACACCAATACGTGAGGCAGCACCTTTAAGTGGACAAGCACTTAAAGGTAAATAATGATTTCTCTTCTTTATCGAAGGCCGTTTTTTAGTTTCTGTCTGTGCAGGGTTATGTCGTCAAACCGGGTTTTACGCATTTTGTGAACATTCTATGCTCGACACAGGCGACATTGTGTACGTGTATTGATAAAAGTTGTATTTTTTATGTATAATATTATATTGTCTTGAAGTATGCAGTACAAATTAAATGATTGTATTCGGCTTGTTTAAAATATTGGACATAATGTTGAGTTGGGTATATGAGGGCCAGTCATAAAGAAAGACCCCTGTCTTATGTATTCATAGTATAGATGTGAAAGATATTTTATCGGGTCGAATCCCTTTGGTCATAGGTAATGAATGGAAACAGGCAGATGGAATAAACCCAATGCTATACAACGATTAGAACAAAAATACCAATTATGTAATGTTTTAGAAGACGAATTTCTTTTTATCCTTGAATGTCCACTTTATTATGAATACAGAAAACAATATATTAAAAATAGTTTTGGAAAAGCCCAAATATACTCAAAATGTACTGAATTGCTTACCACCGAAAACAAGAAAACAGTAATTTTTAAATAAAAAAGTATGGAAATGGGAGACACTAGGTACTATGTTCGGTAAAAATATGCAGACTTTTTTTTACATAATCAATACTGCATAATTATATATTATTATGATTTAAATGTTTATACAGCTCTATTGATTATATTGACAACAAAACACTTTCTCCAAATTTCTCCATTATAACTTATGTATGAAAACGACTTAACTTCTATACGATGTCTCCTTTTTATGTTGATAATAATGAAAAACTCTTTTGACCGGAAGATTATTTTATTTTATATATACATTACTAAGTTCATATTTGTACATTGCATATATTTATTATATGTTCCTGGGCAATATTGCCTTGTAATAAACTATATTATATTCTATGTACTGTGTTGTAAATGTTACCGACTCAAAACTAGTTGAGAAACGGCGTAAATAAACTGAAACAAGACTGGGTTCAATAAACGCTTATGTCCAGGTGAAAGTTAGCCTTGTCCATAATAATTAGCTTTGTCAATCAGGGGCCATACTATACTACTGTTAAAATGTTGGATAGTGTTATATGGCGTTATCAATGTAAGGTGTTGTTGATGACAAACATGCATGCCGAGTTTGCAAGTATTGCATTGACAGACTTCACAAGCTTGAAAAGTTTGGTTAACATTTTCAATTGGACAAACGAACGGACGTACGGACAAACGGATATGTCAATCAGTTATGCCTCCTGCATCAGAAGATGCCCGGACACACAAACTGAAAACTGTTAAAATCCATTAGTAGCCATACATGACAGAAAAAAGTTGAAAATGCAGCTTTCCTCAGAAAATAACACATTGGAGGAGTGTCCTAGGATGAACATCACTTAACTCTGAATGAAATATTGTATTTTTAAATATCTATTCTGGGAACTGTTCGAACTTTATTATGCACATTCTCCTAACAAAATCAAATAGAAATCAAATATCAAGTTGTCACGAACAACATTGGAATCAATATAGTTTTAATGTTAATTAATTGAATCAGTTGTTATTAGCAAATACACTTTGCCAATACGTATTCATTTGATTGTGTTAGGTTTCTGCATGTGTTTAGTCGGGATATTGTTGTTAACAAATTTGCGGTCTTATACGGCCGTTAATTGACTAAACAAAGTGTTAAATGTCCCCCACCAGCATTAATTGGCTCTTGCTCATAATAATTAGCATTGTCAATCAGGGGCCATACTATGCTACTGTTGAAATGTTGGATAGTGTTATATGGCGTTGTCAATGTAAGGTGTTGTTGATGACAAACATGCATGCAGAGTTTGAAAGCAATGCATTGGCGGACTTTGGACATATTTGAGTTTCTCAAGCTTAAAATTCTAATTAACATTCTCAATGGGACAAACGAACGGACGAACGGACAGGTCAATCACGTTATGCCTCCCGCATCAGTTAATGCCGGGACACACAAATTGAAAACTGTTAAAGTCCATTGGTAGCCGTACATGACAGCAAAAATGTTGAAAATGCCGTTAACCCAAGACGAGAACACTTTGGAGGAATGTCCTAGGATGAACATCAATAAACTCTGAATGAAACATTAATTAATTGAATCAGTTGTTAATAAGTTAACACTTTGCCAGTACGTATTCATTTGATTGTGTTAGATTTTGTCATTTTCTTGGTCGGGTTATTGTTGTCAATAAATTTGCAGTCTTATACGGCCACTAATTGACTAAACTAATTATTAATTGTCCCACACCAGAAAAAACTCGCTCTTTGACAAGCAACTAACAACTCCATTACCCTCATGTGGGCGTTGCCACTATCACGGATAAAAAAACTGGCTTAATCCGGAAAATAATGCTGACCTTCCGGGTTGTCAGTCTGCTCGTCTACCAAATAAGTAATTTTAATACTATAAATATTATAAAAGCATGTAATCGGTTTCCGTTTTGCTTCATATTCTCTGCAATATGTGGCAATGAAAACCTGTTGTTAGCATTCATACACTGGTATTAAGCATTTACTATATCATTTGATCGTTATATGAAGTTCTGATAGTCGAATAGTATGTTGAAATGGGTCTTTCATTGACATACCACTTGGTGGAATAGTTTTCCTATGTCAGGGTCATTAACGTGTATACATCATTATATATAAATGAACAATTCAGTCTCAATTAGTAGAATTTCAGACAGGTCATAATCGATTTCCGGTATGCAAGGAAGTAATTGCGAATAGTGGTTATGTGAAAGTGTTTTCTGTGCTCGGCTGTTTCAGTTGAGAGCTGCCTTTCCTGTCCGATTTTGTATTATCTATTTGGAAATGTCTAGTAGCCTTATATCAATATTAATGGACACGTACTTTGATTTTATACAATATGAACCTTCACTAAAGGATAACTTATTTTATTTTGCAGGCGGCCCAACATTTTCTTGAGCCTAAACATTTAAGAAATATTCGCCTTTAGTCATTTTGACATTACATAAGTTACATGCCCACCGCTTTATTTTTTTCCAAAATTTCGCCGTAGACTAGATGCGTAGCTCATACTAGATGGCCATCTTTTGACAGTAACAAAGAAAAAGACTTAATCATGTTTCATGTTAAAATTAAGGGGTCTCAGTAGAACGTGTGTTAGGAAGCTTACTAATTATAGTACATGCATCACGATTGTATTCTGGAGACGATATTAATATAAGTGGTTATGATGAACAGACCATATGTATACCATTGTCTCATAATGGAGGTATAATGATAAGAACTAAGAAAAAATGAGGTGTCGTTTTGTCTTACTATTAAAAAGTCAAATAACACAATGTTGTGGTATTTGCAGTGAGTTATTACGAACGTCAGGTTGTAGTTAATTGATCAGATATTAATTACATGTGGTCTCTATGTAGGACATATGTTGCCATGGGAATTTCTTACAACAACTTTAAGCTGTCTATATCGAACAATAGGGATAATGGTCAAATAGAGCGCTTTCACCGAACGAATTCTCTTGTGAACCTGCGGTGTTTCATAGAATAGTTCCCGTTATCTTTCCCGTTATATTAGTCTGTATATAATTGTGTGAACTTATCCAAGGCAGTCCAAACTCTTTTTATAATGTCATTGTCGCAAAATGTCAATATATATAAATCTTTTTGACGACTGATACTTTTTTGCGTATTATACGTTAGGAGACATCCATGGTAGCAGTCGATGAAACATTTTGAGCATCGGAGGCGTGCACACTTACTGATATTTGTAGCATATGTCTATTAATTTCATTGTGTATACTAGATAATTAATCATTGAATAACTACGTTTCAACAGCCAACAGTGAGTGTATATGTTACACAGTGCAAAAGAAATATTTTATTTACATCGTGTTTGCTTGAAGATGTTCAACTATGTTCAAATACATGTGGGGCACCTTTCGTATTACATGCACGCCATGCCAGTCCCCCGGGTGCTAATTGCGTTTGTGTCAACTAATAAAATAGTCTTATTTGATTCTCTTTTGTTTTCAATATTAATTTACTCTGTTCATGGACATACCCTGTTTGGATGTATTCTCGCGTTACTAAGAAAATAAAGTCATATAATGACAAATAAAATAATTGCCTTCTTGTTTTTTTCTTTTTTTAACCCAATTTGGTCATTTAATGATTTATTGATATGAACAAAATATTGGTCAGAACGACACACTTTTATTTTCGGCCATTTTCAAAACATGTAATACAGTATCATGACATTGACATGAATAAGTTGATTGTATTCTCGCGGCAAAAATCTATTACATACACTACAACGTGAAAACACCTAAGGATCCTAAAATATATAATGCAATTTATTAAACATTTAATGCACTACAATTTGGAGCATGTTTGATTTCATTATTAATTAAAGAATTCTACAAAAATCGGGTATTTCTGTGCACTACGCAAGGTGGTTTAGATTTGTCTAGTCAAAAGCGCCGTTACATAACGAATGTTCCATGTGCCATTTTGTTTTTATCCATATCGGTATAAAATGTCATTCAAAGCGCTGCTGAATCTATGTAGGTCACTTATGTTTACTATAGGTGGCGCTGTTCTGAGATCTTCGTAAAAAATCAACTTACCGCGAGGATAGGTTTAACGCGAGAATACCAGCGAATGGTAAACAAGTTACATGCTTACATAGTTCAATCAAAGACACATAGTCTGCTGATCTCTAGACGACAAATTAATGAGCTTTATACAGTTTATTGACACTTGTTCGTATACTTAGTACTAATTAGAAAATGCAAATGTCTTAGACTACTTAACCACATTTCTTTACAGTTTCTAAATTTCGTTTCGTTGTAAATGCACTAACGTTTTGAGATAAAACGCTGTGAGTTGCATCAATAGTATACAGAGACTAGTATACATATACATACACTAGTATTCGAAATCACAAATATGCGTGTCAACGAGGTGGCTATTTGGACCCTATCCGGTTTGTTTATTTTAAACATGCAGCTGTACAGCTATTGTGGTAGGTTCCTTTTGTTGCTAGGTGCTTTAAATTTTTGGAATCATTTCACCCTTTTGTTACAGCTGAAACTAAGTCATTCAGCTTTTTATAGCTGAGACTATGTCATTCAGATTTTTTAGCTTAAAGGTCATAAACCACTAAATGCATACGCGGTCCAAAATCGGATACCCTTGAAAATAGTCCTTACAGAAACTTCTATTTGCCTGGAAATGGTGATATGCCTTGACAAAATGGAAGTAGAATCATCTTATTGAGTTTAAACTTAAGGTATTGTATTCATGTAGTTGAATGAGTGAATGTGTTTCATCTTGAAGATTTTAAGATTTTGGCATATTTGACAAAGCGAAAGTAGAGTAGGGTAAAACCCACATTGGATCGGTCCGCGCGTCTGTAAAACTTTGCCTACCGCCTTTGACGAACAAAATATTTCTTATATTAAACATGACCTCCTGTTTTTTGGTCTTATTTTGTAGCTGAAACATACTGCTTTTCAATATATAGGTCTGTGAACTGGCCATATACTTTAACATGATATAATTTGGGCCTGACAATTGTCACTTTACATTGAGCTATTTAGTGGTTTGTGACCTAAACTAGGTCTTTCACCTTGTTGACAGCTGGGACTTTGACGTTCATTGGTAAAGTTAATTTTCTCGTTCATTTGTTTGTTGGGCATTGTGCCTTGTAATTGTGATATGCGATGTTTTTTGTGTTTTCTGCGCTCGGCTGTTTAAGTTGAGTGTTGTTTTCCCTGTCCGATTTTCTATTACCTTTTTGTTGTAACTGAAACAGTAACATTTGTATTTGAAATAATTTGAAAGGAAAGTTTTGTTTTCTTTGCGCATTACGTTATAACGTTGGCTTGAATTAACTTGTGATAGTAGTGAATTTTAAATGAACGAAGCACCTGACATGTTTGTCACCTTATTATATTTCAATTTACCTCGTTAAAGTGTTCTATAGCTAAATATACAACTTCAGACATGTCAGCATTTTAATGTCAGATGAAGACAAGTTCAAATATTGGTGAATGCCCTTTAATACCCTTTAATGGGGACTTTATTACGTGGTTGAGCTCAGTGATGTTAAACAGCGCTCCCTATGGATTTTTATTGAATTATAACCAAATGAAACCAAGTGCTTTCGGGAGACAAACAGCATAATTTAGTGTGAGGTGAAATGTGATGCGTCAATCTTTGTTATTTCGAGAACAATGTTTAGCCATGTGTCCTTGGAATTAAAAAGTTGGATTTCCGAGAACAATTATACAAGTATACATGGTTTGAGAGGTGAACTAGAACGCGTTTGAATCGTTTTGATGGTTTTAATTTATTGCACCCTTACTGCACTCCATCCATCGATATAATAACCAATTTTAACGGTGCTAATATGTGAATCCATATGAATGCATCTGCAAATGTTGACTGAATAAACCCAACATAATCATAATATCGAGCACAGCTTGCATCGGCAATAGTGCATCGTTAATTGTGAAGTAACGCTTCTTGTAGGGAGACTCACAGTGTTAATAATCAATGTAATTATCAAATTTTCCTTTTCAATTATATGTTTGATGACTTTCAAGTGATCGAAGAGTGTGATTGTGTGTGCAAGATTTGCGTAGGATATCATGATGATTGGGTGTATCATTGCTAATAACGCCTACGCAAAGACCTAGCAATAGTTTGTTCCACAGAGATTGGTAAAGTAGCACGGCGATTCGTCCAGCAGGTGGAACTTTGCACTATATCATGAATTATAGAAGGAATTTTGTTTAAGGTAGTTTATGTCATTTTATAAGAACAATATGCACAGCAAAGGAGCTGCATGAGTAGTACTTTAACATTGCAGACGATGGACGGTGGTTATTTTATCTGAATTCTAATTTTGCAACTTTCAGTGAATTGTTTTCCTCTGTAATAGACTTTATCACTACAGTACATATTTCAGTGGGTAGATAAGGATATAGCTGAAAAGAAATTCACGTAAATCCAAGCTTGCATTGTTGTGAGGCTGCTGAGAAAAATCATACAATTAATTATTCATTGAAACACATTCTCATACCACATGGCTTTGGTTTTATTTAATGACGAGACATTACTGGTCAGTACAGACGATCTATAGCATCTTACAGATATTTCACCACAATGCAACATTCCGGTGGCATCAAGGTTGGCGACTGCGTACATACACCGCCTTGTTACATTCTCGCTGAACGATTCCTTTCTATGGATAAGTTGTAAATCTAATGAAGTAGAAATTCACGTTCTTGAGTTGGTCAAAGAGATTCTAATATTACTGTCTATTTGGTAGGGTGACTATTGCCAAAAACGTCATCTATTTTAGGAGAAGGTAGGACCTGTCTGTTAACAATTTGTGGTCGAACATTATTTCAAGTCTTTGTCAGACAGATATTAATTCCGCAATTACTAGAATATGCTCTTTAATTGTTGAGTATATATAATAATATATTATATGGCATTGGTTATTATAGCATAACATTATAACATTATGACACCGCCTTGTTACATTCTTGCTGAACAAATCCTTACTATGAATACTTTATAAATCTAGTACGTGAAGTAGAAATTCATGTTCTTGGTCAAAGATATTTTTATACTACTGCCTATGTGTTGTCAGACATGCATTAAGTCCGCGAATACTAGTTTAGGCGCTTTGATTGTTGCGTATGTTTCAAATCACGTGTCGCAAGCAGTGATTTTATTTATTCGGTATTGGTTATTATAACATAATACCTTATCTACTACATAAGTATACTTCTGGTTTGGTTCATTGTATTAACTACATGTAGTATATAAGTATGTGTTACTAGTTTAAGAATGATGTCTACTTTGAGCTGTTCTTTAGACAAAGAGCATATTACAGTCGGTTTATCTTTTTTGTCTAACATACAAATTTAGCCACTGCAGTTTCAATTTCGGAACAAATTTTAGTATTTCATTGATTTATTGATTACGTTACTGTTGTTTCAGTAACGGTGAACCACGGAAACGGTGTAACATTGTACGTGTGTTTGGACGCACTTAGAGGAAAGAAAAAATAGCAATGTCTATTCGCACTTAGAAAGTGTACCTAAATTATTAAATTATCTGAATTGTAAAACTTGTTTAATGTGATTGTAATGTACTTATATAGGTTCGATGTTAGTGTTTAGCTCACTACGAACATGAAAAGTGGTATGTAATTACGCGGTTAGTGACATTCTAATTCGAGACAAATTTAGTTAGGTAAACAAAAGTGCAGTGTAATACGATTTGTTTTAGTCAAATTTGAATTCAATTAAATTACGTACAGCTCCCAGAAAAATCCCAACTAAGATGGTAAAAGTTATTTGTGTCATGGATAAGAAGATTAGATTCACTTTATATCTAGAATCATGTTTTTATCAAGTACTCACTTAGGTGGTACTCAATAAAGTGAAAGGGTAAACAAACGTATGAAGTAGACGAAATAAGACCATCTATGAGAGGGACCCTTTTTTCATTCGTAAACACATTTAGCAGTAACAAGTTAATGACGCAAATAACGCTTGATGAAATCCATACATGTAGTAATACCTGTGTTGTGCCCAGATCTCTATAGATGCATGTGAATTATGCAGCAATGTTTATTGTAGTTCTGATATAACACAAAAGCTTGAATCGACCCTTTCCCCAACACCGCACTTGTTATGAAGTGGCCACTTGTCTTTTTTGTCATAACGTATCTTTGGATGACGACTTATACAAATCTAGATTTTATGGCACCTTGTGTACATCGAAAGACAAAAACAAGTCGGACATTGAAGGCATGAAAAGGGATACATACAACAAGAAAGAAAGCACTAGCACATGCCACAATTTATGACAAACACAGAACTGTACAAGAAATACAAATGTAAAACTAAACAGCTACAAGATCCTATTTTCAAGTGAATTTAATAACGAAACTTTCCATTCTACTTCTACAATTCTTCCGGCATTAAACATGTCACTACAACGAATATCAAAGGTATTGAAAATATGTTTCATATAAATATGAAAGTAAATTCAATCTTCCTAATTGTTAGACTTTATGCTATAAGAAGCGGACACTTCATAATAAGATAAAATGGAAGAAACATTTTCCACTATGGGTGTAATCAACGGAAGTAAACAGACAGACATAGTAGTGTTCAAGTTGGGCATCGACTGTATACAACGTATGAAAAGCGGCGAAACAACGACCGGCTTCTAGTGAAAATGAGATCCTCGTTAAAATAACATTATTAGCTGTCTTAAGAATGTGACTCTTCTTTCAATAATGTAATCACAATTTCGGTTTGTTTACATATACTACAGCTGCTCAACAATTAAGATCAAACTAGTTTCTATCATTAGAAAAAATGCACTTTAATTTGGTATAAGCAATTACTTACATAGTTCAAACAAAGACAAGTACGCTTATCTACTGGGCCGCTCTGACGATACTTTAATGAGCTTTATTCAGTTTATTGACACTTTTTATACTCAGTACTTGTTAGATAACGTCTGATGTCTGTGACTACAGTACCGGTAATTTGTTCCTATCATTTCCCTACAAGTTCTAAATATCGTTTCGTAGTAAAAGCACTTACGCAATTAGATGAAACTTCAACATTTGGTACTGAAACTTAACTTTTGATCTGACGAATGCTTTAATTGAGTCGTTTATTTTCAGTGCGTATTACGTCATTCAGGACTAATTAATCCGTTTGTTTGCAATAATTTGTTCTCTCGTTGTAGTAGTAACATTAATGTCAATGATACCGCTATTCCACAAGGTAGTTAGCCATCTAGTCGTCAAACGTTAAAAGTGCTCATAAGCCAATTATAGTACGTAGGACCTGTAAGTAGTTTTTAAACGTTTGATAAAGACAAGTTCAAATAATTGTTTAATGGCGAATGTATAATGCGGTAGAGTTTGATGATGTTAATCAGTTCTCCGTAGTCACTTTCATAGAGGTTTGATAAGAAAACCAAGTGCTTTCAGGAGACCAACTGAATAATGTAGTCAAAACTAACATGCGTGGGGTTTAAAGTGGCGTGATATATTTAGGTATGCCAGATAATGTACATGCATGTTCATGTCATTTATAACACGATTGAATGACATTCTCAATAACATATACATTTCTTTATTTCAGCGCAATTGTTTATTGTTATTTTAGATAATTGTTTTATTTAATCAGATGTCTTCAGAACCCGTGGGTTGGATTTCCACGTACAATTGTACACGTTAATCTGGATTGACAGATGAACTAGGACGTGTTTGATGTATTTAAATGGTTTTATCTGGAAATTGTTTGTACATGAATTATCAATGAAACTTTCCAGTTCGCGTGCCAGATAAGTAGTTCATAAAACGTTCTAAAACACACGTTAGGGCAATGTCTTACATATGTTGGATTAACAGTTTCATCTTCTATTGTTTGCTATTAGATATAGCACACAATTGAATATTTGAACATCAATCTCAAGAACGTCACCTTTTCAACCTCTAGAATAAATCATACTACACTATAGTTTTATCATGTAAGGCATAACTTGTTTAGTTGGACATTGTGCCTTGTAGGTTTTTTATGTTTTCGGTGCTCGGCTAGTTCAAGTGGATATTGTGTCTTGTGTTTTGTTTATGTTTTTAGTTCTCGGCTGGTTAAGCTGAATGCTGCCTTCACTATCTGACTTAAAATTATCTTTTTTATATAGAATCTGTTTGCGATACCTCAAAAACATGCAAAATAATTAATTCAATGTGTCGCTTGATCTCAAGGGGAGTGTATCTTTTATGTTTCGATGGTATCTATTTTTAGGACAGGCAGTATTTCAGTCATAAGGGAACATTATCCGATATCGGACCAACTGCTTCTGTGGCTGAACTCCTAAGCAGCTTGTCTAGCAATGTGCCAATGCACGAATGATCCTTAAAACAACTTTGTTATGTCGCGGCACGGGATCACCACTGACTAACCCATTCAATGTCTTTCCCAAATCTACACCACAGGTAACGGTAAGTTTTCATTATACGGCACTTATAGTTAATATCAACATCGCAAATTACAGGAAAATTTACAATATTTGCGGGATTGTGATCAAATAAATAAATAAAACATAACATAAAAATATATGATACAGAAATATGCTAGCTGTCGTCGTATCGTCAATATTCATAAACAGACCAGAAACAAAATTAACATCTAGACGAGTAGGGCGTCACACATTAGTAGGTGCTCAGTTTCATTTTGTCCTTGTTTGTTTCATGTTTGTCTTGTGACTTGTACTTATTTGGTTTGTGACCTTCATACTCTGCTGTTTCTGTTTTGTTCAGCCGGCTCTGTCCGACATGTTATTGTCATTTTATTGTTATACTTAAACCTTTCAAACATTGTTTTCCAGCTTCTTTAGCCGTAACACCTTCGTTGGTATACTTGGAATATGCGATCGACACACATATAAACCAGAGAACATAGTGATAGACAAGACGCAACAGATACACAAGCACAATATGTTCTATCAAGGTAAAACAAGAGCTGTCATCGACGGGTGATGCTCCCCGTGGGATGTTTGTCACAGAAAAAATACTCCAGCAATATGCAAAAGAGTGTTATGGTTCTTTGGCACTGCACTATAACTTGATGAGATTTATTCAACTATTAAGTTTCAAATCGACATCTCTCGTACAGTACGAGTTATGACCTGGACAAGAATTAAGTATTAGTTTAAACATATTTTATTACCCAAACAATGACATACAAATAGATCTATAAATACATATATATACATACATGGGTAAAAGGGTCGAGCCACAAGTTCTACAACTTAGTTACGGCTCTCCCCTTATACCAATATCAATTACATTATAATAATTCACGTTACTATGTTAATATGGCATAGAATTAATTTAAATTAAATACAGATGTTTACCTGAAAGAATAATGTATACTTATTTACAAAGGTAATAATCAAACAATTTTTAATTTTGTATGAAAAATTACAAAGGGCCATAACTTCAATAATATGCAATGAAGAGTTATGGTTCTTAGGCACTGCAATAAGATCTATTTACCTATGAAGTTTCAAATTTATATATCAAATACTGTTTAAGTTATGGCATAGACAGGAATTAGGTATGAAACAATACTAGGGAAATAACTCCAAAAATATGCAACAAAGAGTCATGGTTCTTGTGCACTGCACTGCACTGCACTTCAATGATATATATTCACCTATAAAGTTTCAAATTGATATCTCAATTACTGTGTGAGTTATGGCCTGGACAAAAATTGAGCATGAATAAAGTATGAAAAATAACAAAGGGCAATACTTTTTGAGTTAGGTCGCGGACAAAAGCTAAGTATGAAAAAAGGGCAATAACTCCAAAAATAAGTTATGTAGAGTTGTGGTTCTTGAGCACTGCACTTCTACTCATTGAGATCTATCCACCTATGAAGTTTCATGATGATACTTTCAAAGTTAGGGTCCGGCAAAAAAAGTGGACGGAACGACGGACGGACAAAGCGGCAACTATATGCTCCTCCGAATTTTCGGGGAGCATAAAAACATCCATGCTACATGTAACGATGGCTATTAAACAAAAACCACATTATTGCATGGATTACATTGTACATTGTTTAAGTGTTTACCAAGTAAATGTAAACAAACTGTTCGATAAATTGGGAAATCTGACAGGTGCGCGGGTGGACATCCGTCATCACAATAATTTATTAAATGCAACTCAAATCTCTAAAAATGAAGTGCGAAGAAGTGTGTCAATTATTTTGGTGTCGCAGAGTAATTAGGTACCTTGGTGTCTTAAAGTTTTAGTTAACTGTCAAGAAAATTGACAAAATTTGTGTGCGACATTTCCAACGTTAAGTCTCATTTATTCTCAATCTAAAGATGTGCTAGATCTAGTGTTGAAACACAAAGTGACGCGTATTATAAAAACATAATTTCAATGTATAAATTATAATCAGAGTAATGATAAAATCCGCCTATATCCGGTATATCACAAAGGAGGAAACATTTTGTTGTCGTGTAGAATTTATGAAAGTTGGATTATTGTGCTTGAAACTAGCATATAACAGATAGTTGGACTCAATATTTGTCACGGTTGATACTGTATTCAAGGAAAAGTCGGTTCATAAGCTCTTCAGATCTTATGTTATATGTACTGTGTAATAAATGTTACCGACAGAAAACACAGTTATCAAAGAAAATTTGTTTTTATCATGTGTCATGTCCAAATTAAGGGGTTTCAGTAGAATACGTGTTAGGAAGCTTACTGTTTATAGTACATGTATCACGATTGTATACTTGAGACGATATCATTATCAGTGGTTATAATAAACGTACTATATTTATAGCATTGTCTCATCGTGTAGGTAATAATGAAAGGAACTAAGAAAATATAAGGTGTCGTTTTGCCAAAAATTAAAAAAGTCAACAGCATATTGTTATATTTGCGGTGTCCTCCCACAAACGTCTGGCTGTAGTTAGTTTATCAGAAAAATAATTACATGGTGTCTATATACAGGACATATGCTGCCATGGGAATTTCTTATTAAAACTTTAAGCTGTCTATACCGGACAATAGGGAGAATGGACAAATAGATCGCTTTCACTGGACAAATTCTCTTGAGTATTTGTAGCGTTTCATAGAATATTTTCCGTTATATTTTCCGTTATATTAGTCTGTATATAATTAAGTGAAATTACCCAAGGCAATCTAAACTCTCTGAGTTTATATAATGTCAATGTCGCAAAATGGCATTATGTATAAATACTTTAGTCGATTTACGAGAGGTGTTCAACTTATATTTGAACAAAACTGAGCATCGAATGTTTGAATCGGTTTGATTGTGTATCAATACTTACACAATCAAACCGAATTATTTCTATTGAGCCATATATGAAAATGAGTTGAGTAGTTTTTTTTTTAAAAATGCCGAGCATAGCCTTTATTTGCCAGTCAGCTTTATGCTGAAATATGGCAGGCATATATGTGTCCCCCACCCGGATTTGAACCCGGGTCGCCAGATTAGACGACAAGCGCGTTAACCATTGAGCTTTTTTGTTTCATACTTTTCATTAATTTTTAACCAAAATCAACCATCTTGTAATGGGCATTGCGTTTAGTTTTTTTCTAATACAAATTGCCTCTAAAGAAGCATCTAAAAAGTGTTGGTATATTATGAATTACCCATGTCAGTGATGACAATCAGTAATATTTGTCATATAAGGGGTGATATGCGTTCATCTGCTTGTTTTGACGAAACGGCACCAAATATTAAACATCACCAAAAATGGTCGAAACCTGCAATCGCCATGTCAATTGGTTCTGTTAAACCCAATAACCCAAAGTTGGATGGCAGCGAAGTTGTATAAGTATCAGTAGCAACTTTCAACCGAATTATTTCGACAATGTTAGATGCACAATTTCAATAAAAATGCTACGTTCATTAGCTCAATGTCAAGCAAAACAAAGAGAGCAGACAAAGGTCTTGGAGGCTGTATATGCGACTACATAACAGTGATTGGAAAATAAGTGTCGTTCCTAGGGAGTTAATGTTTTATCTCAGAGGAAATTATTACATAGCCAGAATGTGCTATTTTAGAAAAAGTCATGATTATAGACATAAGTTTAAGTTAGTTAAACTTGGTGTATTCGCGGCCGCTTTCATGACATGGTCTTGTGTTTGATATTTTGGAAAAGCGGAACTCAAAATGATTGAACAGGGGACAAAAGTGAACGCATATTTTATTTATGCAAAAGGTTTAAAAGTTTAAAATATTGTGACACGACCTTTTCCTGGTAACATGCAAAACACGGGTTGTTTCCTCAATACTGAATTTCCTGTCGCCCTATAAGATATGTCATGATGTACCATATGAATTAGACTGGGAAGTATATTATACCCAAACAGTGGACATCGATGTCTCCTGATGAAGTATCAATAGAATTTAAATCTGGAGAATTTAAAAAACCATCGATTAGAGAAGCGAATTGTAAGCATCAGCACTTGGATGTTTTTGGGCTTAAAAATGAAAATAACCAACGCACTCGATACAATAGTTGCATCTGTTCTAAGAATATTACATATACATTCTACAATGGTTGTTTATATCTCTTGATACATTACTATACACTATTGAATAGACACAATTCGATTTCGATGTGAAATTAATAAAAATACTGGATGTTCAATTCTGTCCAAATAGAAGTTGAATACCTCTCGTATACTTTGTTGCATATTATAAGTCAGGAGACATCCATGTTAGCAGTCGATGAAACATTTGGAACATCGGAGGCGTGCACACCGTCTGATTACATAATGTATATGTATCATATGTCTATAAATTTTTAATGGGTTTTCTAGAAAATTAATCATTAAATGCGCAGCTGGTGATCCAAGTATTCGTCTGCCAATATATCCAAAGTTCATAGTAGGATGTATGTCATATTGCAGTGCTCGTATTATAATGTCAAGGTGTTGTTTTGGTGTTTGCAGGGATTGTTTACCTACTGTCTACTGTTGTAATGTTGTTACTAGTGTTCCAGTGGCTGGTTTAATATAATATAAATGATAATAGGCGTTTACTGGTATAATTCTGTAATACTGGAATGTCTGTTCTTGCTTGTTTTGTAATGTAACATGATATGGCGAGTTTAAAACAATTATTGTCATAAAGGTGTCTAATGTGGCTGTGTGTTCCAGTGGCTGCTTTCATTTAAGATAAATGCATGTAATAAAAGTGATATATGGGGTTTTATTACATTATTCCTGGAATTTCTGTTCTTAATTGACGAATACCTAACATGTTACATTGTAATATAATTGTATCGGTATTAAACATTTACTGTTTTAAAAATGTTAACATTATGTACTATAAAGTGAATTAATGCGCGCTGATCCCACGAATAAATCAAATCCCCACAATCATTCGACCCCTAAATTACGTTTAACTACCTTGATAGCATGGTGGTACACCGATGCGGGTGGTCAGGTCCGGGATTCGATTCCAGCAGCTACAAAAGGGTTGTTTTCGGGTTCGTACCAGATTGCAAACAAAAAGATAATATTAAGTCAGACAGGAAAGGCAACACCAACTTAACCAGCCGAGCACAGAAAACATAAGAAACATACAAGGCACAATGCCCAACTGAACAAGTAAATGATCCGCCCATGTCCAAGCTATCGAAATACTTAATGAACTAGTTTCAGCAATCAAAAAGCTGATTGTCCAAGTTGAATGACCAAGTTCCAACAGTAAAAAAACTGAAATACCTAGTTTAAGCTGTCAGAAGTTCTAAACAATTGAAAAAAAGGATAAAAAGTTGACTTGAAAGGTCTCAGCTGAATGATCTAGTTGTAGCAATAACAAAAGATGTACGCCCCAGCCGGGGGACCCAGTTTCAACAAGATTAATGCCTTAGCTAGTTGGCCCGCCTGAATAAGCCGAGTGCCACAGTAGAACGAACCAGCTCCAATAAGCTGAATGCCCCTAGCCGAATGACCTGCTTTAAACAAATAATATTCCCAGTTTGAATAACCACGTTACACAGTGCAAAAGAGATGTTTTATTAACATCATGTTTGCTTGAAAATATTTGATGTTCAACTTTGTTCAAATATATGAGAGGCACCTTTCGTATTACATGCCCACGGTTGCTTTTTTCGCTTAATGTCAACTAATAAAACGGTTGAGATGATTCTGATTTGATTATCTCTTGTTTTTGATATTCATTCACACTATTCATGGACATACTTGTTACATGCTTACAAAGACAATTAGTGCGCTTATCTACAGACGACAAATTAATGAGCTTTATTCAGTTTATTGACACTTGTTCGTATTTTTAGTTCTTGTTAGAGAATGGCAGATGTCTAAGACTACATAATCAGTAATTTCTCTACAGTTTCTAAATTTCGTTTTGTTGTTAAAGCACTTACGCATTAAAATAAAATGCGGTGAGTTGCATCAATATTAAACCGATACTAGTATACATATCGCTGGCTTAGAATGAGAAGGTCGTAAGTACAAAATCGACATTTTGAGAAAACACTTTTTTATTATGTGTGAGATAAAATGTGATGTGCCATAGCCCATAAATGTCATTCGTAATACGATAAAATGACATAATTAACAGCGCAACATTTTTCATTTTATTGAAATCTTATTTTTTTGGAGAAAAACGTTTGTTTGTGTTTGTGTGTGCAAGGTTGGCGTAGGATATCATGATATCATGATTGCCGGGGTGTGTCATTACTAATAACGCATACGCAAAGACCTAGCAATAGTTTGTTTCACAGAGATTGGTAAGGTAGCACGGCGATTCATCCAACAGGTGGGATTTTGCACCATATCATGAATCATAGGAGTTTTATTAAAGTAGTTTATGTCATTTTATACAAACAATATTCACAACATAGGAGCTGAATGAGTAGTCCAAGTAGAACCATTATTTACTTCAATATTACTGACGATGGTCACCTTTTTATCTTGGACCAAGGCGGTTTCTATTACTGTCGAGATCGGGTTATGTTATCTGAATTCTATTTTTGCACCAGACATATGTTTCATTATTTGAAGTATCTTTCAACGTATTGTTTTCTTCTGTAAAAATAGACTTTATCACTACAGTACATATTTTAGTGGGCAAATAAGTATCTAGCTGGTATAATAATTGACGTAAATAAAAGCTGTTATTGTTGTGAGGCGGCTAAGAAACGTATTTCACTTAATTATTCATAGAAACACATTCTCAGTCTGGTGGAATGGCTTTAGTTTTCATTTAATTACGACATAATACGGGTCATTACAGACGATACATAGTCACTAATAAATAGCTCACCACAATGCACCATTCTGGTGGCATCTAGGTGGGCGACAGCGTACAAGCATCGCCTTGTTACAAACTTGCTGAACGGTTCCTTTCAATGGATAAGTTAAGAACATAATAGGTGAAATAGAAATTCACGTTCTTGAGTTGGTCCAAGAGATTCTAATATTACAGTACAATTGTGCACGTACATCTTGATCGACAGGTAAACTAGAACACGTTTGATGTATTTAAAAGGTTTAATCTGTAATCTCGTTTGTACGAGGGGCATTCTGAAAGTTCTGATAACTGGGTGATAACTTTTCATTGGTTGGTCAGAATGTTTCAAGTGAACATTTTCTGAAAGATACAACCTTCCTCCACCGCAAACATATCATGATATTAATATCAGGGATTTTGAATTTCATCTATATGCCGTTGTACATGAAGGTATATAACCCAATGTTATCGACACAATGTGTCATATTGGTCGTTGGAAGGGACAACATTATTGTTAATAATTTATATAATTTAAATCCAATTCGTTTAGGAGTTACACATATTTTATATTATATTACCGAGGATCTAACGACAAATGGAAATTGTTGTTCTAACAGTATAAATGACTTTAGATGTACATGGAAAAGACCATGTCACAAATGCTCTTGAAAATAGCCATGTTACCGGAAATACGCAATTTACAGGTCATTGCTTTGTACTGCTGGACGTGTTACATGAGAATATAAAAAAGTGTGGCCGTTTTGAATATACATATGCTAATTATATTCCCACTAAATACGAATTCTGAAATATTTATAATTTCGACTGTACAGCTGCTTAAATGATATAACCACGTGGCCCAAAACACGTGTTTTAGATTTATGACGTCATATCCTCGAAATAGCATTTCATAAAACAAAACAAAATACATTTTTCAATAATTTGAAGAAAGTACAATTAATTAAACCATAAGAACAAGGATTATTGATATCTTTATTACATGTATAAGGGTATCCCGTTACCCCACCCACTTTCTAAAATCATGGGTAGAGCACAGAATCTTTCTCCAAAAATCAAACTATATGAATAATACATTTATAACGTCCCCCGAATAAAAATACACATTCAAATCTGTAAATTTTGACTTATTTAGAGTAGCTGATAGTCCATAAACGTACCGTATGTCTTGAATTAAGTAGGGGCTATAGTGGTAAAATGGTCTCTTTTATGGGTTGTATATATTGCTGTTATTTTATTATTAACTTCAATTTCTTTTAATAACGTTATGGTATTAAAAGAACTGTTATGCATTTTCAAATAATATCAAATGTATTTCAATTAGCCTCAATGATACTTCAACAGTGCGCTCTGAAATATACATGGGCCAATGCAACGCGATTCCCTCGCGTATTTAAGAGGTATTTCAGTCAATACCCCAAACCATGTATTGCTTGAATACCAATAAATTATATATCCTCAGATATAAAATAATAACTTTGCTATGAGTGTCTCGCTAAAAGATTGATCTTTTAGAAAATGTTCACTTTTAAGAATTCTGACCAACCAATGTAAAGTTATCACTCAGTTATCAGAACTTTCAGAATGCCCCTCGTACATGAATTCTACATGAAACTTTCGAGTTCGCGTGTTAGATAAGTATTTCATAAAAGTTCTTAAACAACCGATAGGGCAATGTCCTATATATGTTGGATAACATCACCATTTCTGATTTTAGAATAAATCATACTATATTATAGCTTTACATCGAAAATGTTTGCGATACCTCAAAGGACATGCCAAATAATGCATTTAATGTGTCGCTTGATCTCAAGAGAAGTGTATCTTTTCATGCTTCGACGGTATCTAATTTTAGGACGGGCTGTATTTCAATCATCAGGGGATATTATCCGATATTGGACCAACTGCTACTGTGGCTAACCTTCTGAGCTGCATGTCTAGCAATGAGACAATGTACGAATGATCCTTAAAACGACCTTGTTATGTCGCGACAATGGATCACCACTGACTTACTCATCAATTCGCGTTCCCAAACCTACACCACAGGTAAAGGTAAGTTTTCATTTTTGCTCTTATAATGAATATCAACATCGGGCATGACAGGAAAGTTTACACATTGCGGGATTGTGAACAAATTAGTAAATAAAACATAACATAAAACATATCATACAGATATATGTTTTCGGCATATCGTCTATATTCATGAACGAACTAAAAACAAAATTTACATCTAGACAACTATGGCTTCACATTTTAGTAGGTGGTCAGTGTCATTTTGTTCTAGTTCATTTTATGTTTGTCTTGTGACTTGTACTTATCTTGTTTGTGACCTTCATACTCTGCTGTTTCTGTTTAGTTAGGCCGCCTCAGTCCGATATGTTATTACCATATTCGATAGAAAGCACGTCGTTTATTTGTAATACTAAAACAATTCAAACATTGTTTTCGACCTTCTTAAAATATACCATCGAAATACAAAATCCAGAGAATATGATAGTGATAGAGCAGACGCAACAGATACACAAGCACAATAAGATCTATCAAGGTACAAAACATGCATTCCACAGGTAACGATGATTATTAAACAAAAACTACTTTGTTACATGCATTACATTGTGCACTGTTTAAGTGTTTACCATGTTAATGTAAACAAACGGTTCGTTTTATTGGGAAATCTGACAGGTGCGCGGGTGGACATCCGTCATCGCCATGATTTATTATCTGTCATCCGTATCTCTAAATCTGAAGTGCGAAGTGGTGTTTCTATGAGTTTGGTGTTGCACAGTAATTAGGTACCTTGGTTTCGTAAAATTGCTGTTACCAAAATTTACAGACAATCTTTGCAAATTCTCAACGTCAAGCCTCTTATTTTTTTCAAACTAAATATATGATATACCTAGTGTTCAAACACAAAGTGACGCATATTATAAAATCATAATTTAAATGCATTATTCAGACATATAGACAGAGTGATGGTATAATCCGCCTATATCAGGTATATCACAAAGGAGAAAACGTTTGTTGTCTCGTAGAATGTATGAAAGTTGGATTAATATTGTGCTTGGAATTAGCATGAAACAGATAGTTGGACTCGACATTTGTAAAGGTTGATACTGTATTCAAGGAAAAGTCGGTTCATTAGCTCTTCAGATGTTATGTAACATGTACTGTCTTATAAATGTTACCGACTCAAACCACAGTTGAGAAACGTTGTTAAAGAAATAAAAACAAGCCTGCGTTTAATAAACGCTTACATATATGCCCTGGTGGTAGGTATCCTTGTCCATTATAATTAGCTTTGTCAATCAAGGATCATAATAGTCTACTGTTGAAATGTTGGATATAGTTACATGGCGTTGTAATTGTAAGGTGTTGATGGGGACAGTTTGAATACAATGCCTTGTCGGACTTGAAACATTTGTGAGTTTCACAAGCTTAAAACTTTCGGTTAACATTTTCAATGGGACAAAGGAACGGTCGAACGGAGGAACGGACAAGACAATCACATAATGGCTACCGCGTCAATATATGCCAGTACACACCAAATAAAAACTGGTAAATTTCATTGGGAGCCGTACATAACAGAAAACATGTTGGAAATGTCGTTAACCACAGACGAGAACACTTTGGAGGAAAGTCCTAGGATGAACATCAATTAACTCTGAATGAAACATTCTATTTTTAAATATCTATTCCGGCAACTGATCGAACTTTAACATGCACACTCTCCTAACAAAATCAAATTGAAATCAAACATCATGTAGTCACGAAACCCAAAGGAATCAATATAGTTTTGGTGTTAATTAATTGAATCAGTTGTTAATTAGTAAATACACTTTGCCAGGACGTATTAATTTGATTGTGTTAGGTTTTTGCATTTGTTTGGTCGGGTTATTGTTGTTAACAAATTTTCAGTCTTATACGGCTGTTAATTGCCTAAACTAATTATTAATAGTCCCCCACCAGCATTAACTGGCTCTTTTACAAACAATTAACAACTCCATTACCTTCATGTGGGCGTTTACAATATCACGGATGGAAAAAACTGGCTTAATTCTGGAGATATAATTATGACCTTCCGGGGTGTCAGTCTACGTCTCTACCAAATGAGTAATTATGATACTATAAATATTATAAAAGCATGTAATCGGTTTCCGTTTTGCTTCATATTCTTTGCAATATGTAGCCATGAATTATGAAAACCTGTTATTTGCATTCAAACACTGGTATTAGGCATTTACTGTATTATTATATCAATATATAGAGGATATTACATGAGTGTCTTTCCATATTGAATTTATTAAAGGAGTTGAATAAAATAATAAAATGCGAGGCTGTGCCGAGCATTTTATCGATTTTTTTCATCGAGTTTAATAAATTCAATGTGGAAAGTCACAAATGTAATGTTCTTTTTATCACATGTTAGCCTTTTCCGGCCGAAACATAAAAAAGCTACTTATTTTTCACTATAATAAACGCGCAACTTTGACGACGTTGCATATCCTTTGAATGACGTCGCGTGATAGCTTTATAACACTAGTGTATTATCAAAAATAAATAATGGCTTTATTACGCTACCACAACGTCAAATATGTGATAAATGAAGTTATGTTAGTCGAATAGCATGTTGAAATGGGTCTTCATTGACAAACCATTTGGTGGAATAGTTTTGTCCATGTCAGGTTCATTTACGTGTTTACATGATTATGTTTAAATGAACAATTAGTCTTTATTAGCAAAACTTCAGACAGTTCATAATCGATTTCCGGTATGCAAGAAAGTAATGAAGAATAGTGGTTATGTGAAAGTAAACTATGACATGAGCTATTGTAGACTCTAGCACCACTTCCAATGGCGATGGAATTAAAGAACTATCGATAGAAAGCAAGTGGTGGAGATATATTACGATCTACGAAGATTACTAATTCATATTAATGTCAAATCGTTATTCTTAAACTTTTTAGGACTTTTGACAACTGAAACTAGGACTTTCAGCTTTTGCACAGCTGAGGTTTGACCTTACGGTATTTTGACAGCTGAAGAGGTTTTGTTGTATTTTCTCGTTGAGTCATGTGTTAGGCGATGTCATGTGATTGTGGCTGTGTTATTTCTTCTGTTTTTTTTGTGCTCGGCTGTTTCAGTTGAGTGCTGCCTTCCCTGTCCGATTTTTTATTATCTTTTTGCAAAATGTCTAGTAGACTTATTTTCGTAGATACGTACTTTGATTTTAAACATTAGCAGCTATCACTTCAGGATAGGTGATGTTATATTTGAGGCGGCCAAACATTTATTGTCTTGAGCCTGAAAATTTAAGGAATCTTTGCCTTTTGTGTTTTTCACATTGCATAATTTGCATGCACAACGCCTTCAGTTCTTAAAATACAAATGGGAAGTGACATGTCTTTAATATAATACGTGTTCTGTACAACAAATACGCTGAAATATGTGCTATACTACTCAAAAGTTGACAAGGGTCATCAAATCTTCCGTGCAGGTATTTTTCAAATGCAATATGACGGACGAATGGGATTTTCGCAAAGTGCAATGTCTCATATGAAATATTGTAAACGAATAAAGATGGCTTCCGAATAAACAATGTAGTAATAAGCACAGTCTCTATCTAATGTCAGAGCTGCATTAAAGCATTTGTGTTAGCAGAATGAGGTCCAAAATTTAGAAATTCTTGACTTTTATAACATTCTAATTAAAACGAGACAAAAATGTAAATAAGATAGTCTTGCTACATGAGCCACAACCGACTGGCTTATCGATTACATGGAAAATGGCGACATTTTATCAATGTATGCCATATGTTTTTTCTCAATTTCGCCGTAGATTAGATGAGTAGATCATACTAGATGGACATTTCTTGATACTTATTAAAACCCCTTTCACAATTGTCGTGCGACGGACGTGCGACGGGTCTACGATGTAAATTTGAGGACTATCGTGCGTCCGTCGCACGACGGACTTAAGAATTATCCGCATTGTGTGACCGTCGTGCGATGGAAAACGTAAGCGTGGACCCTCGTCGTAGAGTTTTGGACATGTTCAATATTTTCTACGACGGGTGACTGTCGTAAGTCCGTCGTGCGATGCCCTACGTCGTCGCACGACGGACGTGCGATGGACGCACGATGGACGCAAGATTTGTTTGTGATTATAAGGTCAAATTAGGCTCTAAGAATCACACCACTATCGTGCGACGGACGTGCGACGGACGTGCGATGGACGTGCGATGGTCGCACGACCGTCTTGTGTATCTTCACTATCCTACGACAGCCGTGAGTCAATCGCACGACCGTCGTACGACGCTCGTAAACGCATATGTCCTTTTAAAAAAAATCATACCCTATAGTGCAATTATAAGATAAAATCATATTCTTAGAGAAAAATGTGTACTTTGAAAACAATAAAACCTCTCGCGAAACACATAGGGAAACATAACATTACAGAGGTTGTTGCTCTGGAGAGGTAAATGAGTATACATATTAAATTGTTTCTTCTCGAACAACATGTTTATGTTGCCTAAGAGAGGTTGTTGCGCAGTGGAGGGCTGCTCTCGAGAGGTTACATTGTTCATACATATGACAAATGCATTCAGCTACAAACTAAGATCTCAAAGTTGCCTGAATGTTCTCATACATGCATATCACCAACATTCTTCAATCAATTAGCAGGTTATAAAAATATCAACAAAGTATGTTTTTATTCCATAATTAGTTACATTAAATGATTACTTAGTAACCCTATACCAGTATATCTAAAGACTCTAAACACGTTTTATTAATTCATAAATATTTCCAACATTTTATGCACAAAAAAGCCATGATTTGAATTAGGAATCAACTGTTCTCTCTTTTATAACATGTGGACATCCAAAATATCTCGAAACAAACAACCAGCTGACTACAAAATGCATTCTTATTATATAATGATTATGCATACACGTAGTTCAGTTTAATACTAGTAATTAGCAAGTTCCTATTTGCAAAAAATATTATTATTCGAAAATTAAGAGTTTGGTTCGACGTTTTGATTAATCATATCCAGCTGATGAAACTTATTTTTTAAACCAGCTAATAGTTCGACAATGCTATTATCGTACGACGGTCGTACGTTGATCGTACGACGGACGTACGTTGATCGTACGACGAACGTACGTCGATCGTACGACGGACGTGCGACAACTGTTCATCGTAAGGCAGTCGTGCGTCAATTGTTATGTCTTGCGACCATCGCACGACCGTCGTACGTCCGTCGTGCGACGGACGCACGATAGTTCCCTATTATGCATCCTAGAGCCGTTGCACGTCCGTCGCGCGACAATTGTGACCGCTCCACAAAATTATCATTTCCAGACGCAAGTCGGTACATTTCCTACGGCAATTGTGAAAGGGATTTAAAGAAAAAGACTTCATCCTATGTCATGTCAAAATTAAGGACGTGTAAGGAAGCTTACTTAGTCTGATTAAAGTACATGTTTCATGATTGGTATACTTGAGACGATATCAAAATCAGTGGTCATGATGAACAGACTATATGTATAGCATTGTCTCATCTTGTAGGTAATAATGATAAGAACTAAGAAAATATGAGGTGTCGTTTTGCCTAACTATTCAAAAAGTCAAAAAACACAATTTTGTTATATTTGCATTGTCCTCTCACGAACGTCTGGCTGTAGTTAATTGATCAGAGATTAATTACATGTAGTCTCTATACTGGACATATGTTGCCATGGGAATTTCTTACAACAACTTTAAGCTGTCTATATCGGACACTAGGGAGAATGGATAAATAGATCGCTTTCACTGGACGAATTCTCTTGAGTACCTGCGGTTTTCAATAGAATAGTTTCCGTTATACATTTTCCGTTATATTAGTCTATATATAATTAAGTGAAATTATCTAAGCCAAACCAAACTCTCCGAGTTTATTTAATGTCAATGTCGCAAAATGTCAATATACATAAATGTTTTTGTCGATTTATACTTAGTTGGATATTATACATCAGGAGACATCCATGTTAGCAGACGATGAAACATTTGGAACATCGGAGGCGTGGTTACCTTCTGCATGATTATATGTATCGTGTGTCTATAAATTTTTAATGCGTTTTCTCGAAAATTAATCATAAAATGCGCAGCTGGTGATCCAAGTATTCGTCTGCCAATATCTCCAAAGTTCATAGTATGACGTATGTCTTATTGCAGTGCTCGTATTATAATGTCAAGGTGTTGTTATGGTGTTTGCAGGGATTGTTGACCTACTGTCTACTGTTGTTATGGTGTTTGCAGGGATTGTTGACCTACTGTCTACTGTTGTTATGGTGTTTGCAGGGATTGTTGACCTACTGTCTACTGTTGTTATGGTGTTTGCAGGGATTGTTGACCTACTGCCTACTGTTGTTATGGTGTTTGCAGGGATTGTTGACCTACTGTCTACTGTTGTTATGGTGTTTGCAGGGATTGTTGACCCACTGTCTACTGTTGTTATGGTGTTTGCAGGGATTGTTGACCCACTGTCTATTGTTGTTATGGTGTTTGCAGGGATTGTTGACCCACTGTCTACTGTTGTTATGGTGTTTGCAGGGATTGTTGACCCACTGTCTACTGTTGTTATGGTGTTTGCAGGGATTGTTGACCCACTGCCTACTGTTGTTATGGTGTTTGCAGGGATTGTTGACCTACTGTCTACTGTTGTAATGTTGTTACTAGTGTTCCAGTGGCTGCTTTAATATAATATAAATGATAATAGTGGTTTACTGGTACACTTCTGTTGTCCTGTAATGTCTGTTCTTGATTGAGTAATAACTGATAATTATTTTGTAATGTTACATAAATGTAGCGGTTTTTAAAACATTTACTGTTATGATAGTGCCTAATGTTGTCATGTTGTTACTGGTGTTACAATGGCTGCTTTCATTTACGATAAATAATAATAGTGGTAAAGTGGTGTTATTACAATATTCCTGGCTTTTCTGATCTTGATAGAACGAATAACTAACATGTTGTAATGTTACATAATTCTAGCGGTATTAAAACATTTACTGTAATATGAATTAACGTACACTGAATCCACGACGAAATCAAATCGTCAAAATCATACGACCTCTATAATACGGATTAACCACCATGGTAGCATGTTGTATAGACCGCTGCCGGAAGTCAGGCCCCGGTTTCAATCCCGGGCCGCATCAAAAGGACGTAATAAAATTGTTCCATGTACACGATGACCGGTGTTTTGTTAGACGCTCAGCATAAACGTAAAATATGGGTAATGTCCCCTGTAGAATGAGATGTTATGCGCAATTAAAATAGGTTGTAAGCACTTGATTCAGAATCAATCTAATTTAAATTGTACGGGTTTTCGATGTCCCCTTTTTCGATACATTGGTACGATTAAACGGCCCCGCCAAAACATTTATACAAAAATCTACGAATTTGTATGTCCTTGTAATAAGTCGTTACTTACTTTACACAAATGTTAATGTGAAACAAATAGCTTGGACGTCTAACCATTCATCAAACTAAATAACTGAGACTGCTCGCCAATCTAATCCCTCTTATATTTAGCTCAATATTGACCTAGAAGCAACGTCTGCTAACATGAAGTATGTCTGTCAACCACAATGGGCTTTTAACCCGATTTGTCCAAATATGTGTGAACAAAATCAAGCTTTAGGACACTAATTGAGAAAACGGATCTTCCCTATTGCAACAAATGTATCTTTTTACTAAATGTACGGCGAAAAAAGGGCACATTGATATCAGCTAATTTATTTTCCGAGAAAAAAAGACACTCTGATTGTGTCGTGTTTATTAGCCAGTCAGATCCGATTATCATACACGCCTTTTTTGTGAATAATGAGACACCTGCTTCAGGCCAGGTTAGACTATATTCCATCTACGTGTAAGCCAGCTTAATAGTCATGTACATATAATGACCTATTTTTAGTCTATTACATATATTGACCGAGTTTTAGTCATGTTCATAATAACCGATTTTAAGTCATGTATATATAATAACCGATGTTTTAGTCATGTTCATAATAACCGATTTTAAGTCATGTATATATAATAACCGAGTTTTAGTCATGTTCATAATAACCGATTTTAAGTCATGTATATATAATAACCGACTTTTAGTCATGTTCATAATAACCGATTTTAAGTCATGTACATACTAACCATTTTTGCATGATGGCTGGTATCATCACAGGTTTAGATACCATTTGATTGACTCCATTGCCCCTAAATATTCGTAAAAAGATGCATAAGGATCATTGGGATTCTGAGCTGGACTGTCAACGGATTTACCCCAATCACAATGGAAGACGATTGACCATTGCACACTGCAACTAAAGCAAATCGAATCCGTACATTTACGCAAACTACCACCTGAGCGAACCGGATTAGTTCAGATATCCTACTTCTACTCCTAAACCTAACGATTTCGTTTTCTTATACAAACAATGGCCACTACTGATACAACAGTCCGATGTAACCATAGACAGTCAGCACGTACACTATTTGGACCTGAAATACTCACTCAGCCAATCGGGTTTTACCACTGTACTTATTTATACAAGGCGGCGAAGCAATTGCCGATTATAAAAGTAGTGTAAATTATAAATGGTTGATTTGACATCAGTCGTTTACAAGTACATGTAACGATGAATGGAACCGCAAGTCTAAATAATTGCTTCACTCCTTGTAAATGGGCATATCAATACTTCAACTGATATCTAAGACACAACACACGTAGAAAATAAATCCCAATTATGCGTCAAGTGTTCAACATCAACAATTAATCAATTTAATCAATACAACTTTGGTAGAAGAGAAAGAGATACGAGATCACGTCATATGATTGAATTATTTACTCAGTTTTAATTTACTTTCTATGTCCATGTTTTTTTGAAAAGTGAGCGCAATAATGACGGAATAGACCTGGTCTAAGGGGAGAGCCGTAACTAAGTATTGGAACTTGTGGCGCGACCCTTTTACCCATGTGTTTTTGTTTAATATAAATTGTATATTAATTTAATAATATCATTTGGGTAGTTAAATCATCAAAAAGGTCCCCCAGCTTAAATGGTATTGTGAGTAAAATGTTTTTTTTTATATTCATATATAGACGGAAGGAAAATGTTGGCCAAATAAGTTTAACTGGAAATGCTAAATCTTCTGTCGAAATTTCTTTGATTTGTTTGCACAAATTTTGAAAGGGGTCTTTTAGGTTATATGTTAATGTGCACATACATAATAATTATGTTTTGTCACAATCAGCATGACTGAATCGACGATGTGTCACGACATGGGCTCAAATTAATACGTTTTGTTCCGTTAATAACATGCTGCATAATTTGATATCGGGTACGTGAAAATTATGATAAAATTGTTCTGTTCAAATATAGAGCTACACCTATAATAATTATGTGATGAGAATTATGAGAACATCACGGAGGCGATAATATCAGCTAGTGTTTACATTATATATCACTGGCTTATAATTAGACATACCTTATAAGACATATGTGTATTTGAAATTTGCATCTTAAGTCGCTTCTTATAAGCCTATTTTCATGAAAATCGGAAGTGGCCATGTTGACAAAACTGAAGTTTAAAAAGCTTTTTATTCCATAAGTAAAGAGTAGTTTTCAGACAATTTTGTCTTGTTTTCTCATAATATCGATTTTAGTTAGTACTTAAGACCTTCTCATTCTAAGCAGCGATACATAGATTAATATCCCCCATTACATATTTCAAACATATCTTTATTTGAATAATTTCAAATATTTGGATTTCGCAAATGTACCAAGGAGAATATCTTAATATTCAAGCGTGATCAACTTTATGTAATGCGTTTTGTAATGGCAAGCAATACATTAGAAACTTGAAACATCTGACTAACACCATGACGTCATAATAATATACATATGCAGTGTGCCGGACACTAAAAAGACCATAAATATGATCCTTTTGGGCGTTGAAAACAACTAGATTGCGTATCCGGTAACTTCCTGTCTAGACTATAACACATTATTATAACGTTTATTGTTTTTTGTTAATGGGGAAATGTAAACAAGGAAATAATAATAATATTTACGTACCAAAGAAATCATTCATTATGCTAACTGGCATGACGATGATGCAGACATGTAGATCCGTGACAGCTAAAGAAAACAGGAAGTAGTTAGTCACGGTCTGTAGACGCTTCTCCATAGAAACAGCCATGCACACAAGGACATTTCCGGTTATACCAAACACAATTATCGGCATTAAGAACAAAACGCCCCAATTATATTCACCCGTCTCATTCGCACCTATGAAACTCGAATTAGAATGTTTGTCAAACGTCATATTATTCAAATCAAATGTGACGTCATCAAAAGGTGTCAGTTTGTTTATCATATTCGTTGATGATGTTATTGTCAACTCCGACATGGGTGTCAGTAAAACTGAATGTAATGTCTTTCAAACAAATAATTTATTTAAATAATCACTTAGAAAATATATAATCTTGTGCATATTTGCCCAAACGTACATAACCTGATTCAAATAAAGTGAAAACTGTCCTGTTTAAAACTTCATAACGTTAAAATCCATCTCATATTTTTGAAGAAGCTATCCGTGTATTTCCACCAATATTCTGCAACACTGTAACATTCCGCTGCGTAATCCTGCTTTATTTTAAATCATCATAAATTTACACATAATGGTACTGCTGTCGATGCTGTTTGTTTCCAGGAAAATATCACAGAACTTATCCATTTGAAAACAAGTAAACAACACGTGTAATTAATCTAATCCACAAAAAAATCGTATAAGACAAACTATATGCATCATTAGAAAAACTATGATTTACTTTACTTTAGAACAAATGTTGCAATACACTGACTTCCGTTTATCAGGATATATCCCATCAGTATCTTTCGAACGATTTTACTGAAATAAATAGACTGCTCATCAAGTGATCAAAGAGAATTCGTTATTGTCAATCCGAGTTACCTGGACGCTCAATAGAAATTGTTACAAGTCCGATACATAGTCAGCACATCAGTATCAATTAACGCTCTTAACGTGTACGTGAGAAAGCTGAATTAGAGTATCGTTCACTGCGAGTATCGGTATTTCAATATATATTTCCCGCTGGTTTCTTGTACAGTACCACAGCATGTCACCGCCATACATTACCTACTTTTTAAAGGAGCGGACCAAATGTTACCACGTATACTACTAGTATATCTAACACAACATTTGTTTCTAAGCAACTTTCTAACGACAACAACAGCCTCACGACGAGGTATATAGTATATAGGATTGGTTTGGAATGTATTGGGTGTGCTCCTTGATTAGAACTACGTGTGACAACATGAATGGTGTATACATGGAATTGCTTCCAGAGCAATTGTAATTGCAAGTCGAACCAGATTTTTCCTCTGAAATGACATGAACTATGGACATAATTTCCGCGAACATTTGGTTATTCGGGCGACAGGACTGCGGTACATAACTAGCTGTGCGGGTGACAGAACGGGAGTTAACAAATGGCTGTGCGGGTGCAAGAACGGGAGTAAACAACTGGTTGTTTGGGCGATAAGACGACAGTAAACAACTGGTTGTGTGAGCGACAGAGTTGCATTTTTGCGGGTGACAGAACGTGAGTAAACAACTGTTAGTGCGGGTGACAGAACCGGAGTAAACAACTGTTTGTGCGGTTGGTAGAACGAAAAAAAACAACTGGCTGTGAGGGTGGTAGGACGAAAGTAAACAACTGGCTGTGAGGGTGGTAGGACGTACGGAAACAACTGGCTGTATGGGTGGTAGGACGTACGGAAACAACTGGCTGTGCGGGTGGTAGGACGAAAGAAAACAACTGGCTGTGCGGGTGGTAGAAGAAATAAAACAACTGGCTGTGAGGGTGGTAGAACGAAAGTAAACAACTGGCTGTGAGGGTGGTAGGACGAAAAAAAAACTGGCTGTGAGGGTGGTAGGGCGTACGGAAACAACTGGCTGTATGGGTTGTAGGATGTACGGAAACAACTGGCTGTGCCGGTGGTAGGACGAAAGAAAACAACTGGCTGTGCGGGTGGTAGGCCGAAAGAAAACAACTGGCTGTGCGGGTGGTAGGACGAGAGAAAACAACTGGCTGTGCGGATGGTAGGACGAAAGAAAACAACTGGCTGTTCGGGTGGTAGGACGAAAGAAAACAACTGGCTTTGCGGATGGTAGGACGGGAGTAAAAACTTGTTGTCCGAGCAGCAGGACGGGAGTGCACCAATGTTGACTTTCATAGCACATTTTTATCTCCATACTGAGTGTTTTAATTTGAATTATAATGTTATCATTCATTTTAGTCGATTGTGAAACAAGTTCTGATTTCTGTCAGAGCGTTACATCGGTGTTCAGTTCCGTCAGAGCCACAATTGTCTGACGGAACGGAGAAGCGGTGTATCAGGATTACTACTATGCCTTCGATTTGACCTACAGGAGAGACACACGTTTGATGAACGAGAAGAACGTATGTTCAAGATTATTTACTGCAGATACTTGCATTATACACTATATCATGAAACATTGACCCCTGATTTATATAGGCAAGTCAGTTGTTTCTTTCAATAACATGTCAGAGCTCTGATGTTGATTGACAACCCAGGAATAATGAATCTACTGACCGCTGTTAACTTCTCATAGATTCATAAAAAACCGAGAACAACACCTGCGCAAAAACATTGCAGCTAAGTTATGTATTGTTCTTATAATAAGACAATCATATTAAAATAATTATGGCTTTCCCATGCCCATTCATGAAAAAGCCACGAAGCCCGAGCTAGGTTATCGCTAAGTAAGAATTGCAAGAACATTCTTTGTCCACAGTCCGTTATTATTTTGGAGAATAAATGAGAGTATTTCAGTCATATGATGACTACAAAGTTACATTTTCCTGGCATCAGATTACCCAGATAAACCATGCGTCAGACGTGTTCGCTCTCCATGTTTAGAAGAAATAAAGTTATACTAGTATATAAACTAACACAACACGGTAAGTTATCGAGTTACTAACTTGTTTGGAACATAAACAAAGTAGAGAATATCGAAATATCGATCGTAAGGAGTAGCCAAATTATTATGTTTTTATGACGTGCAGTCCTGCGTCATCCGATGACAATGTGGTTTATTTATGAGGTGGTGTTGTTGTATATACTTTTATTTATCCTCGCCACCAGGTGATCCATACGGGCGAGGCCCCCAGAAGAGGTAAGCAAGTTTAGTTTTTGGGGAAGTGCATGATACAGAAGATACACCAGTTCCAGAAGCATCCCTGATACTTTTGTAAAGCATCAGCCACAGTACTACGGTTTTTAAAGTCTCGTCCGAAAGACTGTTCGTAAAGTTAGTGTTAGTGTTTTGGTGGGAAACACTGGACAACATGTCTGTTTTATCGGACAGGAGGGATCGAACCCACAAGTACGCTGCTTGTGTGAACCATCTAACATGTTTTGTCTAGGAAAGTGATGGTCATCATTTTAAAAGGGGAAAGTGGATTGTATTCTAGCATACCCTCTTTGCGATGGCTAGACTAAGGAATGATGTGTCAATAGAGATAGATATAAGTTGTAGAACTTGCAGAATTAAATTAGTATGATTATGATTTGTGAATGTTGTCTACGTTGTCTAGTGTCTAACAGCATTTTTATCAAGCAGGTTATTTGGTTCTCCGACGATTGAGTGGTATACTGACCAATCCATTGTTTGTAGATGTTGGTCTAAGCAATGATGTCATGCTAAAAGTACTTGTCCAGGAGCACGTGACGTATTCAGTATGCTGTGGTAAATTATGAGACAGTAAACTATGGGATTATGTTGTGAGATATGGCATTTGGTGCAGTTTAATTGTTTATTTCATTAAGAGATTGAATCTATTTTTAACTGTTGTAGACATTATGAAGATTGTCAAGTTTATAACTATGTACATATAAGTTTACTCGTAAAATAAAGTATGTATTATCATTATCTTTGTTACTATCAATATTATAATAAGTATTATTGTCACTGTCTTTCGTCTACTAGTATTTGATGGAGTGTTGACCCAATTTTACAGTGATCATTATGACGTATGATGGATATAACTGTCGTAGGAAGATGTGCATGTGACGTAATGTATTGCAAGACAATTGCTAGATTTGTCATCTTGAGCATAGAAGAAGTACCCACCCCGGATAAATCAATCGTCTCAAACAAGAATGATAGATGAGGGCTTGTTGTCAAGTCTGTGAGCTTAGTGTAGATTGCACAATCAGACCATGGTTGCTATAAACAGCACGAACAAACAGACATGAAATTAAGAAAAAATATTCGGATCATTTCGGTCAATGCTTCAAACTGTGTGATTTAAAATATTTTTTGATCACGTTAATCAAATTTTCCTTCGCAATATCTTCAACATTGCATTGATTTAATTTAGTGAAAATTATCCAAAGTGTTTATAAACGTATAACGGGTCAAACACAATACGTGTATATACCCGAACATTGGTACAATTATATAATTGTAAAAATGTATGCGGAATATTCGAATTTTATCGTTGAACATATATTTCCGTCTCATGTTTTTTTTATTGTTTTACGCTACACGAGATAATAACAGGTTCAAAGAAAAGTTCGTATAGCGATTTATTTCATTCATTATCAATGAAAACAGCTGAAATTGCTAACGTCTGCGTGCACTGAATGGGTGGATAAAAGCACTTTTATAAGACGAACATTGCATGAACGGTAGTAATTGGTGATTTTATCTGCCTCATTACGTTAAAATAAACCTTTGACGAGCTCTTATCATGTGTTATCAAATGTATTTTTGTAAAGGTAGAACATTATTAGCAAGATTATAATCACCCAATATATTAAACACCATAAATCGTTCAGTGCGCGTAAACGTTATGTGCACAACTGGAATGCATACACGTGTCAGTATTTTTAAGTATCCCTGATTCTCGTATTGTCGTGCTTTCTCGTTTTTCCGGCAAGCATCAGAACTTCGTTTCTGAGTTATGATTTTGATTTTTTTTGATAGTTTTAACATATTTTATGTTTTCCACAAAAAATACACCAGATTTTGGCAAAAAACGAAAATTTTCGAAAAAAAAAAATGGCGAACATTTCAAAAAAGGGAAACAACCCGTATTATATATTGTGAGGCATGGCCTCAGATGTTTAGAACATCATTTTATGGCATCAGATGATAAGAACAGGCCTCTATTTAGTCTATTTAGCTCCCAATGTTGTTGTGCTATTTTTAGTAACAATGACTTACATGTACATTTTTAGAGTTTGGAAAGCGCTATTGTCTTCATTATGCTATGTCATGCCATAATATTATAGATATACTTAGATATTTATTAGATTTAACTATTTACCTTAACAATCAGATGCTAGATCGCTGCTGTATCACAATATTTGACTTTATGTTCATAGCATTCTGGAAAATGTGACATTTGTCCGCCATGTTTGTTTTTGGTAGTTGCAACTTCCGGTTAGTATTTAATCTCTAACCTTCAAAGTCAGATCATATTTTATTTAAAGCTAGATTGTAATAAGTTGGTATTTTCTAGGCATTAGTATGTTTAATTGTTTTATGTATTTTTGGTAATGTTATCTTAGTAATGTTCAGTCTGTTTACCGGCTCTATTGCAAGTTTTATTCTCTAAGCAAATTCGTTCTGCATCTCATTAGCAGCGCGTGTATTTCTACACATTGCCACTGTCCCCAGAGCAGGCCAGACGTGTTTTTGGAGCTCTCTATTTTTTGTTAGGATTTGTTAAGTAAGTTTTCATTCAACTTTTATTCTGAATTGCTACGATTGGATTATTATTGTAGACTTTATTGAGGTCATTATCTGTAATGTTATTTGACATTTGGCGGTCGTGTAACTTGGGCCTGCTTTAAGCAATCTGTCGTCTGTCTGACTCTGGCTTCGAACTATCGTTATTTTAGTCTTAGTAATTATTTAGTATTTGGTCTGATATCCTCTCTTGTCTTTTTGTTAAGCCCTTTTACCTAATAAATTCACGTTAAGCCGAAAGGAACCTTGTCTGTACTCTTTGAATTTGATTATTATCTTGGCAATTGTCACGGTCTCGCACAGTTGTTAGCCGCTATCTGGTCTCTTGTAGCCAGTTTAGCCACTCTCAAGCTGTGATACACGCTACCAGTGTTTTTAACCAGTTTTCGACCAGGCTATCGGTCCGAGTTGTTGTTAGACCTACGTCTATACTCTTGAGCATATCATATATTGATTGCTGTTGTAGCACCACAGGTGTTTGTGCACATACATATTTTGCACACAGGTACTTGAGTGCCTTTCAGTACATCTGCACAGTCTCAGTGCACGCACATACAGTACACACACACGCACGGGCGTTACAATATATTCTTGCTCAAACTTTTTTTTGAATGGTTTTCAACGACAGCTGAGAATTTACACGTGTGGTTGAAGGACAATACACAAATTAGGCCCAATAAAAAGTTTGTAAGAGTACCAGTCGAGGCACAATACGAAAATGACGATTATACGAGAAAGTGCTCTTGAACTCAGATTATAGAAGTCACGTGATGTGATGCTAAAAATAGACCATACAAGTTATTTTTATCGTGTTTTTGCTGACTGCATGTTTTGCTTAAGTGGTTAAGTAATATTTTCCTCTAATTAAAAAATTCAAAAATTTTTTAAAATGCTTTTAAAATCGTTTTTGTGCTTAGATGCCCGAAAATAGGGAACAACACGATAAAACTACCCACAATCCGGTAGATTGCCCGTGTATCATCAAGTTTAACAAGTTAACGTAATACACACCATGAACATGAACATTGTTTGCATTCAAACAAAATTCGAATATTTGGTTTTGTTGTGGTTTAATATATATTTTGAGACTTGAAACTGTGTACTAGTATGCCTATATGAAATTCCGTGACGTCAATATGACGTCATTAAATCCGATGGACTTGTATGCGACGACTTCTGCTTAGGATATTGTGGTCTTATCTTGATGGTTGAAAGTAACTGTGCATAACCTTTTCTTTTACTTTATTTCTTTTAACTTTAACTGCAAATATATGTCCGTGCATCATATATCCCTTCTCCAAAAAGCGAGCAAAACCCGGGTTAAACGCGGGTTAAAACCGTGTTAAACCCTGCGGTATTGGCACCGTGCTAAAAGTGCGTCTTTTAGCTTACCGACTGGGTTTTTTCTGAGCAAAACCCGGGCAAAACACGCATTAAACACAGTTTTAACTCGCTTTAACTCACTTAAGTTGGCTTTATGTGGGTTTTAAAACCCACTTATTTTTAGAAAGTGGGTTTATAGTGTGTTTTTTCAATAAGTTGGTTTTAAGTGTGTTTTTTCTGTGCTGAAAAACTCGCTTATGTGGGTTTTAAAACCCGCTTTTAGCTCACTTATTTCTAGAAAGTGGGTTTATAGTGTGTTTTTTCAATAAGTAGGTTTTAAGTGTGTTTTTTCTGGGCTGAAAAACTCGCTTATATAAATGTGGGTTTTAAAACTCACTTTTAGCTCACTTATTTCAAGTAAGTGTGTTTTTTTCTCAATAAGTTGGTTTTAAGTGAGTTTTTTATGCGTCAAAAAACTCGCTTTAACACACTTCTACTAGATGGGAAGTTGGTTTCTAAGTGAGCTAAAAGTGAGTTAAAAGCGAGTTTTAGCTATGAAAAAACACGCTTTAAACACGGTTTTAACCCGCATTTAACTCGCTTAAAACTCACGTTTAGCTTACTAAGAAACCAACTTTCCACCCGCATTTAGCCAGCTTTAGCTCGGTTTAAACACGCTTTTAACTCACTTTTATTCAATTTAAACTAGAGCTGTCGCCATTCCGCAGACTAATATACCCCCACAGGCAAAGGGCCATAATTATGCCAAAATTCATGGCAGCGCAAATTCCTTTCTTCATGCACATCTATATGTTGAGGTTGTTCATCTGTGAAAGTTTGAGCGAAGTCCTGCCAAAACTGATTAGAGGAGTTGCGTCCACAAGATTGTGTCTACGGACAGACCGACAGAGAAAGTGAATCCAGTACACCCCCCTTACAACTCGTTGTGCGGGGGTATAATTAAATGGAATACCTTTTCAAAGCAATGTGAGGAGTCCAGGTTTAAATGCTGTTTTAGTTGTGTAAACTCACTTTGATCAATTAAAATGAAATGACATACCTTTTCAAATTTAATAAAGAATACAACAATAAATATCAATTAATAAAATATTTACTTGAAAAAATAAAGATGTTCTTACTGATATACAACAATACAATCAAAACACAAAACAATGTTTTACATATAAACAACATGAAAGACCTGGTGAACAATAGATACATACAGAAAGACATTGCATTAATAAAAAGATATAGCATAAATAGATAAATATAATAACTTTTTTGACATAAATAAGCAAATTAAATTTATTGTTATAAACCTCAAAGCTTGCTACATTTTGACTAAACTACAGAACAAACTGTCCAGAGCAACTCCCGTTGGTAAACACAAAGTTTGGTTGTTGTACAGAGGTTGTGTCTGGTGAGGTATAATATATAGTAAAATGTTACTATTTAACAAAATGATTACCGGGCATGTCGTTTTAAGCAGGTTGTTTCTGAATGGAAAACCGCTCTGGAGAGGTTGCAATAGATAACATTGTTAGACGGACATTAAAATCAACAAGAGATGTTTGTAAAACATGTATGCCCCCATGGCAGCCTAATAGTCAGAAATGGCAAAGGTCACTGTGACCTTGACCTTTGACCTACTGACCTCAAAATGTTGATGATCAACCTCCATATAAAGTTTGAATATCCTAGGGCAAAGTGTCCTTGAGTTATTGAACAGAAACTATTTGAATAGTCAGAAATGGTTAAGGTCAAAATCAATAGGGGTCATCTACTATTGATGACCAACCATCATATAAAGTTTGAAGATCCTAGGGCAAAGTGTTCTCGAGTTATTGAATGGAAGCCATTTTGTCTACCGACAGACCGACCGACATGTGCCAAGCAATATATACCCACTCATCGAAGATGGGGAGCATAATGAGAGTTCCCTTCATGACAGTTAGTTATAAAGTATGTGCATGATAAAAATAAATTGCAAACAACTTTATAATCAAACATATATAGAGCTGATATAATGTAATCAGGAAAAACATAAAATGTATAGATAAAATAAAAGTAAGTAGACATTTTTGGCCCCTAATTTAATTAAGAAATAATGAAAATGTACCTGTGTTTTATCGTAGAATAAAGCACAGTTACAAGTTCGGATAAGTAGTAGAAAAATCATGAGTGCGTAGCACGAGTGATTTAATGTATGCATTCAAACAAGTGTCTGTGCTTTATTATAGATAAAACACAGACCTGTACATATTCATTATTTCGATTCTAATAAAGCCAATATTCTGCATTTGACAATAGATCAATGCATTATCCGCTGCATTATTTTCTTCCTCGGAAGGCTTATTTGCAGTTTGAAGTTATTCAGCCATACCTGTGTTTTATTGGCAGTTCATGTGCACCGTGATTTCCTCTATGTGTATATTGCTGAATCCGCTGGTTGTATTAGAATAGATAAAAAGCCTTAAGTAAGAGATAATATTCTACTACACGTGTTTTAATTGATGTACCACAGGGGCGACACTTATTATAACCACTGCACTTGTGACTCTCCTGTTGGTAACATGTGGTTCCTTCTATAACATTCTGGTCCAGAAAAAAGGACGAAAGCAGGTCTTTACCGAAACATGATCCTAAGTCGTCTTAGCTATCCCCGCATCTTCTCCTTGACTTGACATCGGGCGATGTCAAACTTGTCAGGAATAACATCTGCAATAATATAATACACATACCGGTATTTTAGTTTTGAAATAACCAGTACAAAACCGGATTTAATCATGTAACGGTATACCGTAACTTAATCATGATTGAACTTTATCAAGTAGAGATCAAATTTGTGTGGTAGGCCTATATTGCTAAGAAAACCATGCATTTTTTCTAGCTCGCTTCGCTCCACAATAACTTTCTCAATATCATCAAGCAGAGAATGACTTTGTGCGACATGCTGCTCAGAAAATCAACACATTTTACCTCGCTCCCACAATAATTTTATCAGTGAATATCATTATGCCAAGTAGACAACAAGATTGTGCGATATGCTGCTCAGATAGAAATGCAATCTTTATCACTGTGACAAATATAGTTAAGTAACCAGGCCAAAACAACATCAGAAATAACATATTTAAGCCAGCGACGTTATGTTTTGGCATCTAAAATCTTGAGATGTCACACTATTTTGTTATCACACACGAAAAACATTGTTCCATAATTTGCTGTCACATAAAATAACGTGGATATAATTATAAGAGCAAAAAACAAACAGAAATAACACCCTTAAAATTGGGTTAAAATGGATTTGTGATAAAACCTTCATCATAATAATTGACACACACACCAGACCAAATTAGCCAATTCCTGGCCCCTTAAAGGGTCGTTTCTATGTAAGCCATCATGGGATACACCCAGTTCAAGAAACTTGAATACAACTTGTGTGCAAGTTCAGTTAAAATCACATTATTAATAAACTGCAAATTACCAATGATGGATGTTCTTTCTGCAGCAGGGATTCTTCGTTCAACTTTAGTATCTATAGCAGGTCCTGTCTATAGGATTGTCTATAGGATTCACATTTCATGGAGCAGACCACAAGTTGCCAGACGTAAACAGCATCCCCAATAATGTCATCATACATGGCTTTTTTAGTCTCACCTGATGCTGTTATCTATTAAAGCTTGAATGATGTGCTGCAAGAATAAGAGGAAATGATTAGACATGTACAAGCATATGTCATAACAAAAGCTGTCACTGTAATGGACATATGCTCTGAAGTGTGATGTTGATAGTACTGTAAACACAAATACTTTAAAGTAACCAAAATGTCTAAGTTACAAAAGGGCCGTAACTCCTTACAAAATAATCCGATAGTTCTATGACATGATGTGAAGGTGTTCTGATTGACCTGGAAGTTACCTCAGGGGGTGGCAGTATATAACAGAAAGCGCGAACGGGTAAATTTATTTTGCAGACTTCTGTATTTACTAAAGATATTAAGAATAATTAATATGTTTAACATGAAAAAATAAAATGTGTCAGTGATTTTTTGGGCTATTTTTAAGGCCGAATACAGGCACTTTCCTCCAGGAAAATAACCTCCATTTTTCCCAAAAAGAATGCATACATTCCCCATCTGGTTCCCGCTGGTATAAAAGCAACTTATTGGTATGGTTGTTTTTAAGTCAAGACAAAAGATTTTTAAATTTAGTTAAAGTCTTTGCTACATATAAGTTGAGTATAATCAGAAGAAAAAGCAAACATGAACAGTTAATACTCAAAACAATATTTTTTAATAATTCCCAATTTTTCGACGCTAAATTTTCCCAACTTTAAAGGCACAGCCAGTTAAATTTTTTTCAAGAATAAAAGCTCCGCGAGTCGCATGTGTCGCCTGACGACATGCACATTTGTAAATGTAAAATTTTCAGGTTAAATTCCAGAAGGTTTTACATTGCTCTAATCTTTCGAGCATTAAATGAAGCTATGAGTGTAAGAAATTAAAATTGTACACTGTGTACATGGTTGAGATAAAACTTAGTATGAATTTAAATTTTGAGAACAAACTTTTTTTAACACCCTGTATATACAATGATTTTACAAATTACATGTATGCTAAATGAAGTCAGAACCCACCTATACTGAGCCACAAGCACCCTCCTGTAAGGGTCACTCTATCAACATTCTCCGCATATATCTCCAATGCATCCTTGCATGACTTCTTAACTGAAAAAGATGGTACAGCTTGTCATATTCCTAATTGATTCTAAACAATCGTCATTAAATTTTGGAAATATTGAGTCCGACCTGTTGCCAGTCAGGTCTGTTGGTTCAACAGATTTTCAGGAGCTCCCACTGCCTAACCAAACCGCTCAATAGCACTGCTTGGAAACAGCTTGCTTCATAACAGCGAACAAAATGGAAAATACATATATATGCTACTGGCTAGCGTTTGCAGATATCGGACTGTTGCACAGCAAAGCGCTATTGAGCGTTACCGATGCAGTGAACTATATTAAAATGAATTTATAAGAAACTTAAAGAAAGCAATGGTCTGGAGCAGTTGGATATATTTGATATGCAATACAAAAATCTTCGTAATTCCTCTATTGCTTAAAAAACACAAAGATAAAAATGTTTCGGTGAACTTTCTCGCACACTGACCCAGAAAAACTAATCGTGTAAAACTAGTTTTGCAACTTTCCCGTATATTTCAGGTATCTTTCGTCAATAACAAATTAATCTTTACGATGACTATACTGACAATTCTGCATCGGCACTCTAGTCTTCAAAATATGCGAGAAAGTTTACAATTGTCAACTAATTTTCCGCCGCGCACATAATCTTTCGACAAATTGAACGGTGGTTCCCACCCCAGTACATAAGAATTACATCGCGCGTTGAACATTGGACCCAAACGAGGTATTCCATAAGGTTTATTTAAATATCTCGTTCCAACGTTCAACGCCATACTTTCGTATTGATCGGACCACAGGCCCTCTATGCGATTTTATTGCCGGAAAAAATATTACTCTTATTTAACCTCAAGGTAAATTTGTCCACCCAGAATTCTCCGAGGGTAGGGAATACAATCGTGCCCATAAATCCATAATTTATTCACCGATCTTATCAATCTTGGTGTCAATCATTAGAGGAATGATTTCTGTCAAAACATATGTGAACACATTAGAAGGTCATATCTGACCACAAACTGTCACAAATTGTGACAAAACGGCTCTAAGAAAACATCTGATTGCATGATTCTCAGATTGATCAACTATCAACGATTAAAACACAGTCAAATCGTAATGATGGAACAAATTCCTTTAGTAGTTCATTCTAGTACATCAAATAGAATAACTCGGTACCCTTAAAGTCTCGATAAATTGATTAAACGTAACAAATCAAACTTTTTTTCTTCACGATACGTTTTCAATCGTACGTAAACATCCATGACCGGCCAACGCGCATAGAATTATCTAAGAGATCGTCTCATTAGTCAGCGACAGACACACCTCCGTCGGTGCTCGTTGCTGGCCAATGAAAGGACGTCTTACAAAACTTCTTGAGCATGCGCATTGCACTCATGGCCGTTGAAAGCGAAACTACAGCAAAGAACGTGAAGAAAAAGGTTCGTTTTATTAGGTTTACACTATTTATCAAGACTTTAAGGGTACAACGTTATTCTATTTGATGTACTGGAAAGAACTACTAAAGGAATTTGTTCAATCATTACGATATCGTCAATAGTTGAACAATCTGAGAATTTCTGCAATCAGATGTTTTCGGAATGGCCTTTTGACAAGTTTTATGACCGTTTGCGGTCGGATATTACTAGCTGTGTGTAAACATATGTTATGACAGCGATTTTTCCTTAAAGAGAAATCATTCCTCTAACGATTGACACCAAGATTGATATTAAAGATCGGTGAATAAATGATGGATTTATGGGCACGATTGTATTCCCTACCCTCGGAGAATTCCGGCCGGACAAATTTACCTTGAGGTTAAATAAGAGTAATATTTTTCCGGCAATAAAATCGCATAGAGGGCCTGTGGATCGGACGGGAAACCATTGTCGAAAGATTATGTGCATGGCGCATTTTGAGTTGAAAATTACCAATTTAATTGCAAAATATGGAGGCAGGGGCGTGTATCTATCATCGTCGTGTAGAGTAATGTGTGCTTGACCGAAGGACACCAAATATAGGCAGGACAGTTGCACAGTCAGTTAAACACGACGCGATTATACTCAAGGAAGGTTTGCGAGAAATTTCAGTCAAACATTTTTATCTTTGTGTTATTTAAGCTAGAGAGGCATTTACGAATATTTTTTATATGTCCCAGATACGTTTAATAATGTTTGTGTGGGGGGGGGGCAGACCCAGAATTGTATGTGGTCTAAAAAATAAAATTTAAATTATTATCACTATTAGTGAATGTTCAAACCCAATGTATGGACAACAAAATCACAGAAGTCAGTATTTTATACAAGCCTGTGATTGCTCAGAGTATAAAACTTTGATAAAGTCTGGAAAACATTACTACCCCACCCACTTGAAAAAATAATTACTTCGGAGTAGGCCACATTGTAGTGAAACCATCTCGACGTGTTAAAGTACACTTGCTGGACTGTCAGAAATAAAAATGCAGCACACTTAGAAACAGTTTGGCTGTCTGGTCACACTGAAAGTCTGAATCTGAACCATTTTGTTTCGAAGATTTGAGACAAAAACTTTGAAAATAGAATCAGTCTGAAGGAGAAAGAATCACAGGCCTGTTTATAGTTGGAGGGTGCCAAAATATGTGTAGTTCTTAATTTGTGATAAAACAATACTTAAATACCACAACAAATTGATTATTACCTGATAAAACATTGAATTTCGATTTGTTCGATTCAAATGTTCCGCCGGAAACGATAACAAAGCAAGTGCGAGATGCTAAAACCCGTAATTCCGGACCGTGTATCGCTACTTCGGTTCCAGCATCATAGATAAAAATCTCCGATCGGTATTCGCGAATGCTTATGAAAAATTAATAGTTATTCTGTTTTCCCCTAGGTTAATTAATGTGAGTGATTTATATATTGTATACAAATTCTAGTTTCGGTATTTAGTGTAGGTTAGTCAGTGTAGGCTATTACAATACTTCTTTTAATTCTCAGGCCAAGTAAGTTTTTATCAAATACATTCTATATCATTCATAATGAATAAGGAGACGCCAACACATATTGAAAATGTAGCACACTGCATAAATCATAATATAAACCGCGAAGTCGAAAAAAATAACGTGCGAGAATAAACCAGAATAAATAGGCCTACTTCGTGACTTTAAATGTCAATTTGTGAACACTTAGCTACCAAATAATACTGTAAGATTTTTATAGCTACCAAGTAACAAAACTATATTGTGTAGATATCAAACTCAATCATAAAAAAGCGTGTCTTTAAATCTTTAATCGAAGATATATTTACATAGACATTTATTACATGTACATTTTTGTATATACATGTATATGTGTCAGCTCATATTTAGCGCTTAAAAATAATGCTACCGAACTAAAATTACGTCAACTATGTAGCCTAAGTGCATGACAAAAATTGACGAGAAGTCATATCGTGTATTGTAAAAAAAATATTTCCAGATTATTTTCAACGTAGCTTTCATTGATTACAATCAATTTACTCGATCAATTTAAGTCAAAGCATTGTGTACAGGACCACTCGCTGTTTTCTGTATTGTCGCAAGTGACCAACAAGCTATATCATATGGATACAAACATGTCACGTGGTCAATTTTTTAATCTAGCTACCACCCTTATCTATATTTTAATTGGACAGTTGATTAAGCCTGGACCGATTATTGTGTAATTATCTTAATGTTTTATCTATAGCCCCACGTGACATACAGTTCGGAATGTGTAAATCACTGTTCAAAGATGCCGTGTTTTATAGCCATATGCAAATTAAACAGACCGCACGCTGGGAAATTGTCTGGATTTTCTGCAACACGTGATCAATTATATCATAATGTATATATTACACATGCCACGTTGTCAAAAAAATATAATCTACCACCCATATCTATTTTACCTGGACCGCTTACTGTGTAATATATCAGTGTTTTATTTATACATGTAGTACCGCGTGAAATACAGTTGTGACTGTAACATAGGCAGATAAGAAAGTCTATGTAATACATTCGGATTCAGTCCAATCAGTTTAAACTGAGTGAAACATTATAAATGCGTTTGCAGGACTTTGCATTTATATGAATAAGCTAAACTGAAGCTTATTGATAAGCTTTTCACCCCTCGGTAATCATATACGTATAGTTCGATATGTTGCATTCAGCATTACCAATATAATTTATATTAATTTTAATGTTATTATGGGTTGTTGTATATTTACATGATGCTGTCAAATACACTACACAGTGAATTTGGCGACCGGGTTCGAATCCGGGTGGAGGCACACATATGCCAGCCATATTTCAACTGGCAAATAAAGGCTATGCGCGCGGCGGCATTAAAAAAATAAGGTCCGATGTTTTTAGCACAGGATATTTAATTTACATGAAGGACTTTAAATAACATGTCCTTTGTGAAAATTAAAAAACATATTACCATGCATAAACACCAATTGAAATACCAAATGAGAATATACGTGATAGATCATGCGTTACATTCGAACTATGAGACATATGAGTAGATCTAAGATCTTGTGTTCAGTGAATGTCAACATTTAAAAAAAACAAAAGACCAACTTCCTTCAGAAGTGGGTTTTAAGTGAGTCTTTTTAATGCGAAGCTCAACTAACGAAAAATTATCAAAAATGTAAAAGACCAACTTAAAACCCACTTTAACCCACTTCTGAGAATACCATTATTCAAAAGACGCACTTTAGCCAACTTATTTTCGTTAAAGACCCACTTTAACCAACTTCATTTATGAAAAGACCAACAAAAACACACTTCCTGTACTAAAAGACGCACTTAAACCAACTTATTTGATAAAAAGACCCACTTTAGCCAACAAAAAACACACTTATTGTCAAAAAACCCAAGAAAAACTCGCTTTTAGCATACTTTTGTCAAAAAACGCAGGAAAAACCCACTAATAAGTTGGTTTTAAGTGAGTTTTTGGTAAAAGTGTGTTTTCTTCGGGAAGGGAGTCTATTCTTCAACCTTCCTATTTTTAATTTTCTTTCTCCTTCTTGGTCACCGTTAAAGAAATGTCAATTTATGACAGTTTAACTTATAGATGTTGATGTAGGACATACAACATTTCTCTCAAAAAATATTCAGATTTCACCGAAACAAGGTGAAATGTTTGCCGATAAGATTGTCATCTCATGTGCGAATGAATGGTATGTATTTTTGCTATACTTTATTGACATATTTATTGTTATTTGTAAATGGCCAAAGCAACGCTCTTTGCCGATTATGCCAATAAACTTTGAACTTGAACTTGATTGACGTAAGAAAATAGTATGTAGGCCTTATTTATGGTGCGTATCATAATATCGAAATATTGCATAAAAACATGCAAACTCGACATTGTACAGGCACAGGTAACTACATCATTGAGAAGATAACAATATCAATGCCTAGTTATCAAACATTTATCTACATTCCGCTCTAGCAAAGAAGATTTTCAAAATTACATGGTTTGTTTTGGTAGCAGCATTAAGATTAATTCGAATACTGTTTTTAAAGTCATGTTTCTAAAATTACCTTGACACCTTGTATATTACCTTAAATGATTGTGAATACGACCCCATATGTTTATACTGTAGTGCATGTAGGTGTGTTGTCCACGAACATCGCGAATGTTGGAAATAAGTTTTATTTTTAGTGACAATATACATCCTTTCTCCACTATTTCGTATATACGAGGGTCGTTCATTTAATACCCGGACGATCGATATAGCTGGAAACTAATGGACTGATATTACTGAAAACTTACAATGTCAAATGTTTATGGAAGTTAAATTCAATTTCACTATACGTGAATAGATTAAATTCAAATGTTCGCGATTTCCTGGGACAACCCACATTAATTGGTGGGTACAATAAGCCATTCTACACGTATATTACATGTATAAAACGATGTATAATTCGTATTTGCAATTATCATTAATATAGTACATATATTATACATAATATTACCTTATTTGATGACTGACATCTATCTAGAGATATATAAACTAATAATTAGAATTATTATCTAATGTTGGTAAATGATTGTGTTTCTGTAAATGAAGATTATTAATGATCTAAACTCACCGGAATATGGAATTGATAGCAACCTTTTATAACCTTCTTAACAGGGGTAGAGTTAAACTTAGTGAAGAATATTGGGTATTCTACCATATTCATTAGCCTACATTAAGAAATTGTGAATACATGGCCGTAACGTTGCATCAACCTGCTCCACATAATATAATTTATGAGCCTTGGTGGAATACTCACAGCGGTCGAGCTACGTACAATAATGTTAACATTACGGATAATTCCAATTACTCCATTAATATGTAAATGAAACGTCCGACTTTTGGTTGCCCTGAAGCGCGTGCTATATTAGACATTTCTCTGACACGAAACGAAAGCATCGACGTAATGTTTGCCATAGTTCGTCATAAAATATTCAACCAAAATCTACACCCACTCACGTGATGTGACTTTAGGGGCATTTAATTGGTCACTTTAGTCACATTATGTCCTGTGATCTTGTATGATAATATCACCGTATTACCGTATATCATAAATCATATTATCGGTGTGGAAATACTACGTGAAATGTGACCTTATTTTTGGCTAATAATATAACAATAGACCGTGCATGTTAATCAGGGTAATCTCCTATCGTAGGTGATTCAACGTGCAACATTCTGATCACATTATAACATCAAACAGCATGATGCAGGGCAGGTCACGTGGTCATTGACGTCATAACATCTGCGCATTCTAATCGCATTAAGATATAATACCATAACTGTGTGTTAATCCGAACATCACACATCAATGGACTGCTGTAATTACGTAAATAAGTAAAATAAATCAAACAGCTGAATTCTTGGCCAGGTTACCTTTGTTTTATAGCCTTTTTCGACCTTATATTGTCTGGGCGGAAGTCCAGTATACTAACCAATGCAACAATGCAACATTTATTTCGTCAAGGTTACATAACCATTGTACGTGTGGTGATCGCAACAATTCTACGAAAGAAATTAATAACAGAAAGGATTTCTTTGAACTGCGAATGTGGCCATAATAAGAGTGATTTAACTGATGTCATATCCATAGATTTATAAGGTATTATGAATAGCATGCAGATGTGCATACCATCTAACTGATGTCATATCCATAGATTTGAAAGGTGTTATGCATACCATCAAGGTGCTGATACTTACAAGTTATTGCTATAGTGACACTTATTCTTATATAATGCATTGTTTTAACCAATAACAATTTATACAATTATGACTGCAGACTGTCTTTAGATAGAAGTAAATACATGTATACATGTGCATTTAAAACTTAGTAATTTCAATGTATAGAAACATAAAGCAAGTACCTGTAAGGTTGTGACTCCTGTCCATAAAATTTCTAAACATTCCTCTCAATTGTACCGTTATATTAATGTAACCACGAACCAATACATGCAATATTGTGTTATTTCAGTGTAAGATAATCCGTTTATGGGCATGCTTTTTGTGCATACTGAACTGGCAAATAGGGTAAAGACCTTCGAAGTAATTATGACCCTAGGACGAGTTCATTTGCTAAGGTTAAAACGATCTTTACCGTTATTTTTTCTGATATATTATGGATATATTTATTTAAAATCACGTTAACTTTCAAGTTGACAGCGTGGCCTAGTGGTTAAGATAATACATACGCAGAACATTGGCATACTTTTTATGGGATGTGGGTTCGAGTCCGCTACTAAACTCTGTTTCAATAATTGTATTATCATAATACATGAGTTTTTTTTATAGATTTTATTACTTAATGAATAATAAAATTATGTTTTAGGTTTAAATAAAAAAATACTTTGTTTCGTTTATTTTATGATTTCAGTCCGCCCTGGATATTGTATTAACAAACTATTTTCATCATTGGTTTCGCTGGAATAACCACTAAGAATATTCTGTAGAAACGTCAAAATTAATAAGCGTTTACTCAGGTAATATAAGGAGCACAGTTTGGGGGACCGTTAATCGATATTTCTGTTCAACAGTCTTGACGTGGGAATGTTTCAAGGATTAAAATACAAAGGAAATATATATACTTTGAAAGTATATATAAAAAAGACATGCACACGCATGTTTTATTCAGCAAAAATAAAAAACAAATATTTAAAATGGGTGCGATTCGAGCCCAAGCTATAAAATCTATTTAGATCCATAAGCAGTAGCTTAGCCACCTGCGTCATGGAGGACGATGTAAGCTATTCTTTCAAATAATTGTTTCTATTCCGAACACACCCGTTTTACCTGCCGTGGACTACTACATTATTAAAAGTACAGTTACACCCGAACGATTGTGGTTTATCTATACCAACAAGTGGGCGGATAAACTATGAGCTGGTTATAGTTCACATATTAGAAATATAATAGGCAGACCAAAGACATTCGGATTATTGATCTGCAGCCCGAATTAAAACTGTTGGCCTCCTTTTAGACACATTTATTATGTTGGTAGTCTACTGATTTGAACACTACCTATAGGAGAGATCATGTTTGTACACACTTGAACTATAGAAAGTTGTGTTTTGCAGATTTTCTAACGAAAATAAATGATGACATAGAATTCTTTTCAGCTATTTTAAACCACTTGCATAAGATTGACTCGATTTAATAAAGACAATTAATGGTTCGCAGGGCGTAGAACTTGATTCTTTCAACCAAGCGCGTGTCTATCGCGTGTTGGAGATTTAATTGGTTCGATTTGTAACATCTCTGTTTTTTTGTTTTTCTTGACTATTGCCCTTTTTACAACTAGTTTAATCATTTAAGGGGGTCGGTTCAATACTGTTTAATTATCTGTTCTGTGACATTTAGTGTCTCTGTCTCTATTATCAACATATCGGATGTTCCTATATGTTACGCCAACCATTGTATCGTAAGTTTACTAAATAATGTAACAAATACATAATGCTCAGTGGGACAAGGTTTAGAGCTATGTTGGTTTTTAATTTATTAAGAATCAGTGCTTGCTTGATTAATTATGCGGCTTGTTTGTATTTACTAAATCACCTAAGTTCATATAAATGCCTTCTTCAACAACTAAACACTACTTTCAACGTTAACGCTTTGCAAACAAAAAGCTTCACGCATATTGTAACATCAGTGACCCCTTATTAGAACTACTTAAGAAAACCGGCGCCAGCAACAAATCATTTTAAATCAATCAGAGAAGGCTCTGGACCCATGATTATAAAGCTTCTTCTTTCTCAACTCAAATCGCGCCCAAATGTCAAATTTTCAAACATTATGATGTCACATAATTAATTGAAACGTTTATACGCCAAGGGTAGCCTTAAAGAACGCAGAGTAACATTGTCTGTGAAAGTTGTGGACTTTCTAGGATCTAATCAAGCAGATAATATAAACTGATAACAGAAAATCGGACAGGGAAGGCAGCATTCAACTTTCATACTCAAGTTGATTAGAGCATAAACGATTATAATAATCACAGTATATAAACCAAATCATTGTATGACTTATTGGAATACTATACAATTCAAACTTGTATGACTTATTGTGAGCAAAAGCATATGTGATTTGCGACCATTGTATGACTTATTGGGATAATATACAATTCATCTTGTATAACTTATTGTGAGTATAAACATCTATGATTTCCAATCATTGTATGACTAATTTGAGGACTGTACAATTCAATGTGTATGTCTTATTACCTGATAATTACCACAAAGACAATAAGTTAAAGCGTTGTTCATGTGATAAAGGTAGAACTAACAATAATGGTACTATGTTGTTAGATTTGTGTAAACAAACATGTATGCGAATATTGAATGGACGTTTTGATAATGACAAAGATGGTAAATATACATACGTAGGTTCTAGGGGTTCAAGCGTAGTAGATTATGTAATCTCTACACAAAACTTATTTCAGTATATTGATATCTCTGTACACAGTCCTAATATTTTATCGGACCATTGTCTAGTTGATTTTTCTTTTGTATTTATCACTAAGTGTGAGGCGACTTCAGTAAATGATCATACTCATTTAAACGGACCGGGTTTTAAATATAAATGGGATAATGATAGTAAGGATAGTTTTATTGAGGTTCAATTACAGATAAATTGATTAATTTAAACAATCAGGTGGATACATCTCAAACAGATAGTGACATAAATGTTTGCATATCACAACTTTCCAGTATTTTAGATGAGGTAGTTTCGCCTATATTTAAGCATAAATGCAACGCTCAAACAAATAATAGTAATACTCGGACAAACAATAATAACTGGTTCAACAGTGAATGTTCAGATAAAAGACGTCTGTTTTATAGAAAATTAAATTTATTTAGACGTAATGGATCGGACGAAAATCGTACCGAAATGGTTAAAACCAGATCGGATTATAAAACGTGTTTACGTAAGTCGAGGTTGAATTATGATCATTCCCAAACAAAGAAACTGACGGACGCTAGATTTAAAAATGCGAAATTATACTGGAAAATGTTAAAAGAATGTGCAGGGATCAGCCAGTCAAATATTCCATTGTCAGTTTTTGAGCAATATTTTAAAAGCGTTAATAATCCGGGTGATCCGTTTTTCGTAGCTGATGATGACATTTTACACTTTATTGATAGATACGAGAACAATGAATTTCAAATTATGTTTCATGAATTAGATTTGTCATTTACTGAAGCGGAAATTTTCAAAGCAATGGGACAGTTAAACTCTAATAAAAGCGCGGGACCAGATCTTCATATCAATGAATTCTTTATACATGGGAAAAATGTATTAGCTCCATATTTGATGCGTCTTTTTAACAAAATATTTGATATCGGATACTTTCCTGAGAGCTGGTCGGAGGGATATATAATACCGTTACATAAGAAGGGAAGCATTAATGATCAAAACAATTATCGTGGTATAACACTTTTAAGTACTTTGGGAAAGCTTTTTACACGTATATTAAATAACAGATTAACGGACTGGGCAGAAAATTATTCGGTTTACATAGAGGCACAGGCGGGATTCAGAACTAAAATGGGAACTGTCGATAATATATTTGTATTACATGGGTTACTAACTCATATGATTAATAAAGGGAAACAATTATATTGTGCTTTCATCGATTTTTCCAAAGCGTTTGATTATATAGTAAGAGATAACTTATGGTCTAAATTAATTAAGTTGAGAATCCGTGGGAAACTTTTAAATATCATGAAATCTATGTATTGTTCGGTCAAATCTAGAGTAAAATACTGTAACCAATTGAGCAATTCATTCACGTGTACTCTCGGCGTAAGACAAGGTGAATGCCTGTCACCATTTTTATTTGCGATGTTTCTGAATGACATCGAAAGTGTTTTATCTGAGAAAGGCCCAAGCGGAATTGATGTTGAGTCTTTCAAAATATTTCTTATACTTTATGCTGATGATATGGTTATCTTCGCAAATGACGCGGCTGAGTTACAAACTAGTTTAGATGTATTAGATGATTACTGTAAACGTTGGAAGTTAATTGTTAACACAAAGAAAACGAAAATAATGATATTTCGAAAAGGAGGGCGACTTCCCAATAACCTAAACTTTATTTTTGATGGTAATCAAGTTGAAGTAGTAAGCAAGTTTAACTACCTAGGTATAGTGTTTTCGACTGGTGGTTCTTTTACTGATACACAGAATACCTTATCCGGACAAGCATTAAAAGCTGTTTTTAAAATGAAAAAAAATTATATAAATTTACTGATATTTCAGTAGGGCATAAACTAGATCTATTTGATAAACTAATTTCTCCAATTTTAAATTACGCAAGTGAAGTTTGGGGATTTATACAAGGTAATGCGATCGAACGCGTGCATCTACAGTTCTGCAAACACATTTTAGGGATTAAGCGTACGACGCAAAATGATTTTGTGTACGGTGAACTAGGGCGTCTAAATTATCAATGGATAAGGTATTTTCAAATAATAAAATACTGGGTAAAATTACTTTATACAGATAACAATAAATATAATAAAAAAATATATACTATGTTAAAATCTGACAGTGACATATATCCAAATAGAAAGAATTGGTGTACTCTTTTAAAAAACTTACTTAGTACGTTAGGCTTTTATGACGTGTGGTTATTTCAAGATGTAGGCCAACCTAAGTTATTTCTATTTTCTGCGAAGGAACGACTAAGAGATCAATTTATACAAGGGTGGAATGGGAGAATTCAAGAATCAAGTCGCTCATCATTATATAAACATTTAGCATCATTTAAATTTCAACCATATTTAAACATATGTACTATTGCAAAATTTCGCTCGAATCTGACTCGATTACGTGTAGCCTCACTTCGATTATATATTGAAAGTGGTAGATGGACAAGACCTAATCCTACACCTATATCTGATAGAAAATGTTTAATTTGTGATTTATTTATTGAAGGCGGACAAAGAGTGACCAATGTGTACAGCTACAAAGCTCCAAATATACTAACAAACTAGATGACTGATTAAGATAAATTTAATGTTAAGTTTGGCAATGTTTGGCCACGGCTTACAAATTCGGGCTGCCGACAATACAAAGGGCTAGTCCTAACAACAACAACAACATCAATAAATCAAGATGTTCACAATGAACAGATAGAATTAGTATTTGAGCCAACTCTGGGTAACAGGTGTTGGGCTCACCTTATTTTATTTATATATATAATAAATGGATTAAGCTGTCTGCAATCAAGTGTTACAAACAACTAATACAAAATGTGCATTTAAAACATGTTATCACAATTAATGTCAAAATGGGTTTGAGACCCCACAAAAACGTGACAAAAGTTAGATAGTCAATACTATTAACAATCTGGGTTTTAGACCCCACACAATATTTATAATGCATAGTCCGTGACGAAGGATTCTACAACGAAGATCTACAACGGTCATACAAGTACCTGAAATATATCAATAAACCAGCAAAGTATATTTTTTCAATAGCAACAAAGAAAATGATATTTCAATAAAACATGTATGTGTGAAATTCGCCATAATGAACACATGTACTCTATCAGTTAATAAGGGTGCGGAGGGTGGGTATTAAAGAAATGAAAGACCAGTCTCTCATTTTTATTTTAAGAAAGGAAAGCGGTGCGCATGTAACTTACGCAATGTGAAAATCACTAAAGGTTAAAACCCTTAAATGTTTAGGTTCAAGACAATAAATGTTTGGCCGCCTCAAAATAAAATCACCTATCCTGAAGTGATAGCTGCCATTATTTATTGAAGGCGGACAAAGAGTGACCAATGTGTACAGCTACAAAGCTCCAAATATACTAACAAACTAGATGACTGATTAAGATAAATTTAATGTTAAGTTTGGCAATGTTTGGCCACGGCTTACAAATTCGGGCTGCCGACAATACAAAGGGCTAGCCCTTACAACAACATCAACAACATCAAGATGTTCACAATGAACAGATAGAATTAGTATTTGAGCCAACTCTGGGTAACAGGTGTTGGGCTCACCTTATTTTATTTATATATATAATAAATGGATTAAGCTGTCTGCCATATGGACCCTACACAACGGTCCAGGTACGCCATGGACCGGTGTGCAGGGACCACCGCCACGAATGGTGGGGCCAGCGAAATCCGCCGTGCAACAAAGCCAAACATTGCCGAGTGCCGTGAGCAAAAATATCAACGGCTTATTTCTATACAATAGTTCAATTCAATTCAATTCAATCCAATCCAATTCAGTTCAACTTAACTCAATTCCATTTAATTCAACTCAGTTCAATACACTCAAATCCAATCAATTCCATTCAATCCAACTCAACTCAATTCAGTTCAACTTAACTCAATTCCATTCAATTCAACTCATTTCAATAAACTCAAATCCAATCAATTCAATTCAACTCAATCAAATTCATTAGCATATAATCAGTCATCATTGTACTTAAACATGGGTAGCCGAGAGCAAAACAACAACGGCTTGATTATTAAATAATTAATGCATTCTATATAGCAACAGTCCAGTTTGTAATTCGTTTGACTTTCTATGGCTTAGTAGCTGTACACTATACCACCCTCAAGGTTGCACCAAAAATTCATTGCTGCTTAATGCAAAACAGCAGCCGTTTAAATGCTGTAAAATATAGTCATATTCATAGTTTACTTGATATTTGCTTGGCAAAGTAAATTCACAAACAAGTGGTTTTACAATACCACAAGACAGGACCGTGTACAAAACTTAACCACTTGCATCTTGTATTTGTTCTGATAAATCGTTACATGTATGCCATTACTGCGAAACAACCTTTTGTCAAGAGAGCGCAGATCAACATATAAATAATATGGGCCCCAACGGGTCAACAAATTTTCGTACCAGCACATGATAATAAGTTAAAAAAAAAAACTAAAAAAAAAAAAAAAAAACTACTTCCCCTCGCTACTAATGACACACTGGATAGCCAATTACCTTAAAGGGAGATAATATCAGCACAATGATATCCATACAATATCCAAGCTTTTGCCAGTATGGAAGACCTTTTTGGTAGCCACTTAATTAACAGGACACAGCAACCTTAATCTTTGCAAGCCTACAGCAAATGCAACTGACAAAGGATGGTTATGAAAGCATAGTAGATGTTACATTACAGCACAAGTTGGAAGTTCTAAAAAAACTAACCCTTGTAGATATACCACAAAACTGTGTACTAAACTAATCCAATTGATCTACTGTATCAAATTGTAAAGGCAAGCCTTAAATTGAATCTACCAGCAAACCATGAACTAATAACCAGAAATAGATGCCAACTTGTCACTTCTTATAAATTAGTCAATGGAGTTGTACAACCAACTCATAATGGACTGTGGAACCATTTTCAAGGTCCTAAATGATGGAACTTGCAAGCAATATGATAGTAGGAGCAATAGTAACAGAACATGGTTCATACAAAATTCTCACACCAAAAGGTAGAATATGCATTTTCAAGGTGTTTTTCCAAACATTCACCATGGTTAAAAAGTACGAAAATGTAATAATTCACTGCCACTTTATACTCTATTTCTAGTCATACCCGAACGAGCTCAATTATCAAATAACAGTGACATTCACACTCATATATTTTAATATGTAATTTAATTATTTTACACAGATAATAAATGTGCCATCTAACAACACCAATAAGCTTTTTAGGATATTTAAGGCTGTTGGCCTGAATTCAAGAATGTTCAGTTAAATTCAAGTACCATTTTGGCATTTTTTCAAGGTGGCACTAAATTCAAGTACTTTTCAATGTTGAAACCACATTCAAGGCCTGTATGAACCTTGCAGAAAAGCACTCTTAACAGTTTATAATATTAATATAACATATAATTATGTACTGTTCATATGTACAGGTGGTTTAACTAACAACATGAATTTAAAGAAGATATTTTATCGAGACAACAATAAACGAAGAATAACAAAATGTCTCATGACATGTGGTAACAAGCCATTACTTGGCAACTGCTATAAACTAACAAATTGTTCTAGATGCATAATTTGGTAAAATGTAAGGGACATAGATAATGAAGTAAATACATATAACTCCGTTATGACTACTGGATTGCACGAGTCTATACCATTCATCTATTGATCCTGGCAATTATCACATAACCCTAAACTAACAAATGTCTCCTACCTGGATCATTTACTACCTCAAGTGGCAAATGTCCCTACCAGATTAATATCACCTTACTCACCACTTTTGCTTAGCATGTGCATAATAATAGCTTAATGAACATCACATGGGCTTTAGACCGGATACATTCCCTATTCTAATAACCTAACTATTTACAAGTTGAAGATAATGTGTAATCACACCAATGCCAAAATAAAAATTGTATCAGTAACTTAGTGAGTAACTCCTTTTCACTCAGCAATAGGAAAACTGGTTTGCCTCTCATACCCTTGTGGTGATAGCTATGTCAGGAAAAAAGGTGCTGAGTCGCAAGAACTTGTTTTACACTCAACCTAAAATTACTAGTATTACACCCCCATACCACAAACAGTTTTATGTACACACTACCCTGATACACGGGGGACTAAAGCATGCATTTATAACTAGAAGTTACACTAAATAATCTAAATCTTTAACAAACCCTCTTTTTATAAAATTTACCACTACAATATCCATAGCTAGGCAACTTAAAATAGGTTGAAAGATTGCAACTTGACCCATTACCACAGTCAGGCAAAGCACATTAATTAATTTCAAATTCCAGTATGTGAACTTTGCTTGAACTAACTATATTTGTGATGAAGTTGCTGTATATTATAATCACTGCCTAATATTAAGCACTGAAAATACACCTGTCCCATACCAACATGAGTATGTGTGATTTCACCACAAAAACATCTTCAATTGATTTAATAAAAACAATCTTTAATTTGGTTCAAACCCAGTGCTGGTAATTATACTGACTACAAACAAGCATGTCCACAAAAGTTTCTCTATACAAACTCTGATTGTACATTCTGAGTAAAACTTACATTTAATGTACTTATGTAACACTCCTATCACAATTCCTTATTAAAAATTAAATATACCACCTGGTTAACGATACTGTTAATTCTACCCGATTGTCTCCTGACTGACTCAAGATACCCACACTTCTAACATAAAAGCCATCAAACAGTCCACACAATTCCTGCTGACTTATACATGATACATCACACAAACCATTTCCTTTGCGTTGTGATTAGTACACATTCATGACATTCCTACAAAAAAGATTAGTAGTTGATATTCACAGTACTCGACTTATAAAGACTGAATTACAGTTTCTACCATTAACACATTCGGTAACACTGCCGAAATTGTTGATATATCCAATCAGACAAGACCCCTGGTAACTATATGTGCAAGCTTAACAGTAACTAAATGGTTAGAAACTGATTTACTTAATGCAATGAAATTTATATCAAAATTGATGTCATTAATTTTTGGAATTACCATCATAAACATCACAATATAAATTAAACAACTTGAATGGAGGAAAATTTGTCAGTTAAATATCCCTGCTGTTTATGCACGATTCATAAAATGTCGCAACAGCCCTTCAATGCGGTACGTGCATATTTTTATCAAATTTATCAATCTTAAATTAAGGTGACAAGTTTTCAATATAAAATTGAATAGTTATTTTCTAAATCCAAAAACCATGTTACAAGGATGCATTCCACTAACTCAAAATCACACTTATACTTTTGTTCCGCAAGTGGAACCATTCGGTAATTGGCAAACTGGCTCTATGTATGTCATTTAACTAGCCATACTTTTGTTCCGCAAGTGGAACCATTCGGTAATTGGCAGTCTGGCTCTATGTATGTCATTTAACTAGCCATATGATTCCATATATTAATATAACCTAAGCATCACTTATACACATGCAAATGTGTAGATACAGCCCGAGTTAACGTGCACAAGCCAAGGGCTCAATTTCAGTCAACAATTCAGGATAGACAATATAATTATATACAAACTAAATCCAATGGGAAAAAGAAATAAAAATTATACGCCTTATCCTTCAATTTAATAGATTCTATCCTCCATGATGATCATTGATGCCATATCTCTGCATTCGGTGTTTCCATCACAATCCACAATAAAGCCTCCGTTCAATCAGTATGCACCAATCTAAAGTCTTGGCCAAATTGTGAAAGAAGAAAAATATAAATATAGCCATAAAAGTATAATTATCTAACAATAATGAATACATATTTAATAAGTTATTTCTCTTCATGCATAATAAAACTTTACACACATTAGCCTGATAAGGTGGGCTGCATGAAGGTAATGATATGATTATATCTCTAACACAGCCCCGTTGATATATCGCCAACTTTTCCAAAAGTTCACTGGTGGCAATGCTCGGATAAGAACACTCTGTCTGAATAACTCGCACCTACACCTGGCTACAGGCACTACATCCACCAGACGCTCTTCGATTGTTCATGGCAGAACTTATTCAATATAAATAAATCCCCAAGTAGGCTACGCCTTAGTTCATATTATCCAAAACACCATTCACTTGATTTGAATCAGTATAGCCTTCGAAGGCCTAAATGCGTTTACCTTAAAGTTCAAGCTTGGACGGTCTGTTAATACCAAGTCGGAATCAAATAGCACAAGGGCCTACTCTGGTCAGCAATCTGCAGTGATGTTTAATATCTGCCACCAGGTTAACCAATAACCATACATAATTTATCATGGGGAACAACTCTGTACATCAAGCTACGAGTGACGTCATAAATCAGAAAATGACGTCATCCCATATCAATGCAATTTCAGGGGCGTATTTGGTGGTTGTGTTTGGGGTCCTCAACATTGTAAAAATGTGCGACTTTATGTCATTTTGGCCAAATTTATCATTTTACTTTCCGTATAAATTAATGTACGCACGCGTGTACGTCCGCATCGCTGGCTACGCCACTGAATTATGTAATAAAATGACAATTCAGCGTGTCATATTCTTTAGAATGTTCAGATCTACCGTACTAAACAATAGCTATCTGCATATAAACACAACTACATGTCAATCATGATAATCTAAACAGACAGACAAAAACCTTGACCATGAATGATGCAATCGAATTCGTCTGTTCCATCTCGATTGTTGAAATCATCTAAAATCAGATATAAAATAATACCATCCAGACCTCAACCTGACACATCAGTTGTCACCAAACCTTCATCTAGCAGCATCCACAATTAATACCACAATTTACAGTAACAAGCAGGATATAGATCACATTAAAGAAATGAAAGACCAGTCTCTCATTTTTATTTTAAGAAAGGAAAGCGGTGCGCATGTAACTTACGCAATGTGAAAATCACTAAAGGTTAAAACCCTTACATGTTTAGGTTCAAGACAATAAATGTTTGGCCGCCTCAAAAAAAAATCACCTATCCTGAAGTGATAGCTGCCAATATTAGAAGATGAATACCATTTTGTGCTTGAGTGCAGTTTATACAGTGATATTAGAAAACAATACATCTCCTACTATTATAGACATAGACCAAATGTACAGAAATTTATAGAACTCTTATCGAATGAAACAGAAAAGATAGTCAGAAAATTAAGCATTTATATATATAAAGCATTTTTAATACGCAATAATAATAACTACATATAAGGTATTTTTTTCAAATTTGTATAATGATGTTATGAACCTAAATTTGTACATATTGTGCTGTAACATGTGTATTTGTACGTATGTACATGTGTATTAGTGCGCATGGGTGAGTGTCTGTGAGTGTGTGTGTGTTGTACTTGCATGTGTTTTGCGTGTGTGTGTGTTTGGTGTGTGTGATGTGTGTACGTGTGTGTACACTTTAATATTTGTATTGTATATATGTTATGTATGTCCACATGGGTCTGTGACCTTCTGGAAAGTCAAATAAATTATCATATCATATTAACCGGAAGTTCACACGTTTATACACTGTGATAATGGGACCAGTTGATTAGGCCATGTACGTATTCAGAATCATGACTACCCGAGGTTGCTCTTCGATGAACACCACCTGGAAAATGATTAATTAGTAGACCAAGACAACTTAAGGACACGTCAGGGACCATTACAACATTATGTTTCTCCTATGGTGGCTCATTTATGTCATGTCGTATTTTCGCGTTTTCGCCACAACAAAGCGAAAATGTAACAAATGCGATTTTTTCTCATTGTTGCATTTTCGCGTTGTCGCATTTTTGCTTTGTCGCCACAACAAAGCGAAAATGCGAAAAAACTGTGTCGTATCTCTGCATTGTACATTTTCGCTTTAGTGTGGCGACAAGGCAAAAATGCGAAAATGTAACAATGCGAAAATTTTCGCCACGAAAAAGCAAAGATACGACAGATGTAAGGCGAAAACACAACACATTTTTGGTGTCGTATCGTCGCCCTTCATCTGTCTTATTTTCGCCACAACAATGCGAAAATACACCAATGCAAAGATACGAAAAAGTCGATTCGCATTTTCGCTTTGTTGTGGCAAAAAAGCGAAAAAACGACATGGCACCAATCAGCCACCATACTCTTCAGAGGCGAAGAGGAACAAATACGTAACAGTAAATACGTAAAATTAAATACGTAAAAGGAAATTCAAGTACCTACACTATGAGAAACGTCATCGAATAGATCACAATTAACATGGAACCTTAATCGCATCTATCAAAATATTATTTGAGTTCGGTGTAGCATATTCAGCACATATCGAAACAAATAATCGAACGACGCGTTAAGCGTGAACAAGAAAAGGGAGTGAAAATAGTCTAAGGCAAATAATGTGCCAATATCACAGCGTATACACGACTGTACGTTTAATCGGGATGTTGTGATTGGATTGAATCACAACATCCCGATTAATGTCCATTCGTTTATACGCTGTGAATATGTTATTGACGAACTTTAACTTCTTTAACTTATGATTTATACAGAGTTAATATTAAGGATGATCAATCTAGTAGTTGCGGAAATCCATGTGAATACATTAGCCATTTTTTTAATGTTGTTTATATGATGAACAAAGGGTTGCAAAGATTTACCCTTATGAGAAATTTATCAATGTACGATTTATCGCTTGACTTACTGTTAAGAGGACATGAATCACTATCTCTTGAGGAAAACATATACATATTCCAAAATGTGTATCGCTATTTGAAGAGATCGAATCGCTTCTAAATGTACATACATAAGTACATACATACCCTTGTCCACACCCACTTTAATTTCGATACCAATATCAATTGTAATTTTATAGTTATACATTTGTTTGATTTATGACATTGTCTTGATATTTATTTTCTTGCAGTTGCCATGGCTGTAAATATTCTGGGAGAGTGCATCAATAATGTTGTAATAACTTGTGCCCAATCCCTTTGTGTATAATAAATGCAATAAAATAATTTAGGATTAAACTGAAATTATTGACGAACATCGACTTTCTCAAGAAATGACGCCTCACATGATCGTAAAGACCAATATAGTGCATGCTTCGGGGAACTTCAGTTTTATTGTAGGTACGTAAACAAGATAGACTGGTGAGGAAGGTGAGGACAAATTACGACATTAAACTATTTCGGTTGTTTTGTTAGTTTGGCGACCCGGGTTCAAATACGGGTGGATGCACTCATATGCCTGTCATATTTCAGCAGAAAGCAGAAGAGCAAATAAAGGCTATGCTCGACAAAAGACTATGCTCGTTAGAGCACTCGTTTGGAGCGCTGGATATTGATGTTTAACCCAGAGGTCGCGTAATGCTAGAGACGAATATAAACCAGTTCTTTCCTAACTTTAAAACATGGATATAGGTCTTTTCTCCATAAACTAAACTCGTCCCTCTAGAAAGTGTAACTTGATTATAAATTTATCATCTTATCTACTGTTTATTAAGGGTTGTAGTGCTACAACGGTGATCCACTCATGCAAGGTTACACTGTACTGTATTATTAAACATCGAACGAGCAAGTAAACTATTACTAATTCTGTAACTCTAACACCTTACCACAGGGTTGTGCATGGGAATTAAATATTACGCATCAATTTTTTTTTCTATTAAAGTAATTTATAATCTCGTATTGACGTACTTGTACAATACAATTAAATATAAGATAAAAACATATGCATGCTGTTGCAATAACTATAATTTCTCATTATGTTTAATTACATGGTATAGATAGTACAAACAATTTGAAGACATTGTGATTGATAAAAACTACATATTCTAGTTTGTCGAAATTTTCACTTAGTGTACGACTGCTGCATAGTCATGTGATGTGAATCTTGTAATTTAATTGGGTGCTTGAAATGTAGCACCGTAGAAATTATTTTAAGTGTTTTCAACGACTTAGGGGTCTCTACCTATAAATATTTGTTCGAAAAGAAAATAATTAAACGCTAAAGAACAACACAACTTGAAGTTGCATTTTGGTACTTAAACTTTCTAGGTGAGGTTATACATTTCTTAACATTATGTATTATTCATTTTTTTGATTTTCAAAATCTGTATGTTATCAACCCCTTTGAAAAAGTATGTAGTCACGATGAATGTATGGTTAATTTTTTCCGATATTATCATGTTTTGATCGAACGGTTTTAAAATCAATTTTTTTAACTTGCCAAAAATGACACTTGTAAATCAAACAACGATTAATTTGACATTCGATGTGACAATCATTAAAATGCTAAAAAGTGATCTTATATATTGGCACGGTATTTGACATTCATTTATCTCATGTATTGTTGTGTATATATGGATGCGACTGAAATAATTTATTAAGCACATTCTATTTATCTTGCCATTAGAAAAAAAAGTAGACTGATAGCTGAAGGGGATTAATTACAAAACTGATACAGCTTTAAAAAGCTCCCCGTGACATTAATCCAGTCAATATCCTGAAAATATTCCATCCAGTACTGATTACATTTTTAATCGCAGAGAACCAATACCTGCGATATTTCAAAATGTTACGTTCGATGCGTCTTATCCGAGTCCGCCATACCCCGTAATATTTATACTACTGTACCACTATAACTAATAGTTTACCAACCAAGCAACTATTTAAACACACATCTTCCATGAGAAACAATTGTCATTCAGAACTATACTAGAGTTAGGTTCCTTACTTCTCGGTATACATCTTCGTTGGTGTTCGAGATACTGTAAGTGCATATTATATTCTTTCGATTGGGAATAAATCACCCACTTAGTTAACTACCAAACGGTGAATGTTTATACATTATCATAGTGTAATCAATTGTAACTGCCACGAGTATAACACAAGTGTGAACATTACGATGTTGCACAGCAGTGTGATTGATAAATGCAAGATAAATTTATTGCTGAGTTTATATGTTTTGAGTTTTTGGTTCCATCAGGCAATGCGACCACCTAGTGACACTATCCAGACACTGGGCCAACCATTCCTGCCTATACTCTTACGTGTACTTCGAAGCCAGTGTACTAGTTATAACACGGTATACTTATATATCCCGATACATCGCTTCTTCGTTCCGTCAGACACGATAGTAATCGCAATACAACGCTTCTCCGTTCCGTCAGACACGGTAGTTATAATCCCGATACACCACTTCTCCGTTCCGTTAGACACGGTGGTAATCCTGATACACCACTTCTCAGTTCCGACAGACACGGTAGTAATCCCGATACACCACTTCTCAGTTCCGTCAGACACGGTAGTAATCCCGATACACCACTTCTCAGTTCCGTCAGACACGGTAGTAATCCCGATACACCACTTCTCAGTTCCGTCAGACACGGTAGTAATCCCGATACACCACTTCTCAGTTCCGTCAGACACGGTAGTAATCCCGATACACCACTTCTCAGTTCCGTCAGACACGGTAGTAATCCCGATACACCACTTCTCAGTTCCGTCAGACACGGTAGTAATCCCGATACACCACTTCTCAGTTCCGTCAGACACGGTAGTAATCCCGATACACCACTTCTCAGTTCCGTCAGACACGGTAGTAATCCCGATACACCACTTCTCAGTTCCGTCAGAGATTTGTTATGTTTTCAGATGGCTCTAACAGAACAGATAATCACTTCAGTTGTTCGAATTAATGCAGACTATTTTATATGACCAGTTTACACCCGCGAAGGAAGTTACGCAATATTACTGGCTTGGCGGTTTACTATTGCAAAGGTGGCGCGTAGGAAGAAAAGTAGTTTCATCAACTAAACTATGAGCGATTGTAGAAACGTGTGTATACATTTAGTTGCTCTATCGAACAACTAAAAACGATATAACGATCTGACAGAATTGATACACGACATCTGAGTTCTGTTGGAGCGTTACATCAGTTTTCAGTTTAGTCAGAGCCATATTAGAGATTTTCAGCTGACTTCGAACGTCGAGGAGTGCACATAGGATTAAAAGTAGGGGTCGACTCAAATAGAACATTAAATTTTACTAGCTGCATAGGCGGATCATGAAATAACATGGTTGTCGTTAATTAGTTTTAATAAATCCTATTTGTTTTGCATAATTATGCAATTCAGTCACTTTGAAATCACATGAAATCGATATAATGCGTGTCTATGTTTGCAAACGTCTAGGGATAATAAGAAAATGTATTTGTCAGGTCTACATACGAATTAAAATATAGAATACCCATACACTATTATGTAGACTTGTTTAACCTATTTAGGGCCTTGACCCCTACCCTATTTTCTGCATTAATAATCGTTCTTTAAAGATATAGGTTTTGGCCTTAAATTTGAACGCAATTCCACATGGACTTGCAATGCTATTGGTGGTATATAACAAGACGATACCACCTTTAAAGCATTTTCTACAAGGAGAATCGGTTGCAGAAACTTGCACAATACCTTAATCACTTGATATCACTTATTTTTGGATGCATGTGTATCCATTGTAATTAGATATCCGAATATTAGGGCGTTTATCACGTAAAGCCTGAATCTGCCATTTCAAAATAGCATCCGATGCCTTATATCGTTGTTCGGTGAAAATTGAATTGACAAATAGGTGATTTGTGCTGGTGTTCTTTGCAGGTGGAACGAATTTGATTTGACTCATTAGAGCTGGTTACTATTTAGTTTCTTTAGTTGCCAGAGTTCTCCTTGAACTTTGTAAGTTTAAATTAGTTTGATAAAACCCCTACAAAACATCGCCTCTCGCTCCCCGTAGTCAGCGTCAGCTAAAAATCTCTATTAAAACAGTGCAGTTCTCTGATGGAACTTAGAAGCAATGCATCGGGATTACTACCGGATATGGTGTAGTACCGTTTAAATGACCATGGTATTTAGTGTTTGAGATCACACCGACAACCCCCTTTTTGAGTCAGACGCCATAATCACGTGACGATCTGCGACCTTTAGATACAAAGACTATTAACATGAACTCGAATGTGTTTCTCTTCTGCAGTAGTTTATCGAATTATCAAATTAATATTTTACTTACCGTATGTCGTCATGGATTAATTTAGCTGATAACTTTACATTATAATTAAATATTTACGTATTTGTTTTATTGCCGTTCTTAATGACCTTGATTGCCTTTTACATATTACCGACGGTACATCTTACACTAATTTGTTATACACATTTTTACATGGGAGGTGTCTCAGCAGAACTTGGGTATGCGATGAGTAATAGAAACTTATATTAGTACGAGCATACTTCATACATTTATTGTAAAATGTTCTCTCTGACACCACGACGGGTGCAACAATAGAAAACCTGAAGCATATTTCCGATTTGATACACACGTAGGAGAAGATTATTCAAAATACAATCCGACAAGACGACGTAACTGCCTAGGGTTTTTAAGAATATTAGCAAACAATAATAAACTTAAGGGTGGAAAAACATTTCCAGGTCGAGTGTTTCGGTACAATTCAGAAAAAAACCAAGACTGCCTATAACATTGCACCACTCTATATTTACAACAATTAAATTGTTTCGGCGGCTACAATTAATTTTCTCAGGTTAAACAACTCAACAATAATGGAAAAACGTTCCAAGTAATTATGTTACGCACACAACATGTCCTGTTCAATTTTAATTGTTGTCAAGTGCTTGTGAAGAAATCAAGTTACCACTCCTGAGAGAAAATGCATTTTTACTATGTCCGTGTATCTGATGTGTACACGATGCCTAGACATCTTGGACGCCGGGTAATAAGTAGCAATGCATATGCCAAAAACAGACATAAATTACTCCGACCGCAACCCGTTAACCTACCGATGTTCGGTCGTTCTCTGGTCGAGTACGCCCTCCGCGGATTGCATGTTCGACCCATGTATTACTCAGATAACACTTAACCCAATAGGAAGGTTGCGAACCAAGCGTGTTCGAATGCCTGAACGTGTAGTTAAAACGGATGGTTGCAATTTATTTGCGTAACCAATATACATGGAGATAAAAGTGTCTCGTACATGCGCACACATGTGTACAATATTTAAATTCCTCTGTAACACACGATCGTTACTGGTAGAAACTTTACACACGCCGACATGCTCAAAAGTATTATTCCCGCTGTCATATAGGTTACACACTTTGTGTCTCAACCTCTAATATCGTGATTCAGAAGCGACGTCGCTATCCGTACTGTTGCCTTAATAAACGATTCTAAAATTCAAATCCATTCTATACGTATTTTTAAGATATGATTATGATAAACAAGCAACGTATTCATCACGTACATATTTTTTACAAATAGCAGCGTACACTTCAGTACATAAATGATGTTATACGAGCAGCATTGATTCCTTAATCTATGATGATTATTTTATCTCGATTCCAGGAATCCAGATTTTAAATTTTTCTAAGTCTGTTATTAAGCAGAATATGTTTATTTTTATAACTCTTCACTCAGATTTGCACACACGTTTGTAAAATAATCGTATTTTTTATCAACAAATTGTTTATTTTACTTTTAATCAAAACATGTAGCATTAAATTACTTGCATGTGTTCAGTAATGTATTTGTTTATTTTAGTCGCTTATCTGTAGGATGCTGCGCCTGTTTTAAACTGATTTTGAATTATAAATAAACAAAAGCTTTTATCAAGTTTAAAAATATTCGGATTTAGGTATGTTTAGCAGAAAGCTCGAAGATTCCACGATATTTTCCCGAGGCTCACAGTCGACTGCAGGAAACCTACTCCGGGTAAACACAACTGTTAACGTTCTTTATAAACGCTTACCGCAACATACCAAATACGAAATAGAAATATTACCAAGGCTATGGAACTTCTTTTCTGGTCCTATTAGGAAACATTGTGGGTGGAAATGTTTATACAACTAGTTCATTCCACTGGCGACGTCACATCGTCCAACAATCCTTCGAATAGATCCGTCTTTGCTCTAAACTCACTGGATGAACTCTGGAACCATACGAACTTGTTCACCTTGTTGCAAATGGATTGTCATCATTTCATTGGACAGGATACTTTCATTGATAAGTAAGACTGTGGGTGAGGAGTATGCCATTTCATAGGCATCATTAAGTTAATATATATTATCTTATGTTGACGCACTAATTGCATAGTTCTACTCTCTTAGCTACGGAAATGCGTTAAGTACGACGCATACCGTAAATACATTTGTATTAAGATAACGTTAGAGATTTCTTAGTATACAATCTGGTCATTCAGCTTAGAAATGTCTATGGAAATATATAAACGTTGTCCTAATTCCAATGTACGAGAATGTCTTGCTAAAGGGCCAATCAGCCTTTTAGGCATTAGGTGCGTAAATTCGCGCGGGGAAAATTAACTTTTTCACCGAACAAATGACGTTTTATTTCCAATGTTCGTGATGTATTGATATCATTTATGAAATGTTGACATAACTGATTGTCTGTAGGAATGCACATTGGTGTTAATCTAGCTATGGTATTGAACAACAAAGTGCGATAAACGTGTGGTGAACGCATTTCCGTAAAAACAATACCAATATGCGTTACGAATGCACACGCCTATTGTACTTTGGTGTTTAACTTACATTGTATATCGTAATAGCTATTTGTACAACATCTACATCTTTAACATTACATTGGATTAGTTAATGTTACAATACCATAACGATCACGTATACACGAGTTTCATTAAACAGCGTATACTAATGTTATCTGACTTTGTGTTCACAATGGTGGAATCTAAAACGTATTACATACTCATCAAATGCCATTAATAACAAATATTCTATTATTGTAAATAATGTTATCTGTTTTGTTGCTGCTGTTAGTGTTGTTTTTCTGATAAATGGCAATGGAGTTAATTAGTTAATACTATGATTTCAAAATGTCAAAACTATAAATGGCTCAGAATGAAATTAAACTGACCTTCGTGAACATAAGTACTGTAATGTCAATATTGCATAAATGCGGGAGAAACAAGACCTTCCTTTATGTACTATCCATGATTGCGATTATATGTTTTGTAATAAGCTTTTTTTATTAGCCATGCGTGGTATATAGAAAGTATCACAACAAGATCAGAGCGGTCCTACATCATCCAATCTATCAATTACTAAATGACAATCTATAATTGTCACTATTTATAAAATTTAGATATACAGACACTGGATTCAGTTCCAAATGTCAATGAAATATGCATATTTATTTTTGTTTACGCCTGTCATTTGTAGCCCTCGCCCTCACCGTCTAACCAATATAGTCAGACATTAACATTCAACATTGATGAACACGTTCTGTGTGCTGTAATGCCGTGGACCTTCTAGTGTTATGTCACTGAGCGAGTCCAAACTTATTATCCCAGTTCCTGGAGTCATTGACAGGACTAAAGTAACTGGTCAATACGTTGGTTTCCATCCTCTTAAGTCTTTCGGGTAGTTTGCTGTCAGTGATATTCAACTTTTGCATAAATCGGTTGTGACCATTTCTTAGCCGGACTATACATGTACACAATATAGTAACCTACTCAGCTCTGGTGATTGTAATCTTTTTATGAGTTCGGTTTGAACAAGGCATTGCCAAGTTGGGGCTGCTGTGCTTTTCTTATTGGTCTTCATATCGAGTCGTTGTTTTGTGTTTGCTATTGTTTAGTGTCAGCTTTGGTCATCAAAACTGCATTTGAATTGCCAGGGATGTATAGTCCAGAGAATTTGACACGACTCTTGAACTTCTATTAGCATAATTTAACAGCAGACGTACTGTCTGTATTTATAATCGCGGTTGTATGTTTTCATAAGCGGAAAGTTTCACGAAGACGCTCGAGGTGTAATACCAACACAAATCTAAAGAACCGATATTGCACGATTTGCTCGCGGAAATTTATATATTCAACGCAAGAACCTTATAATATATTGATGCGTAAAGGTCAGGATCATGTCAAATTATCTGTACTATAGCGTCTGTTAGGTATCTAGTATTTTTACTTGATCAGAATCAGTGATAGTATTATTGATAACGATGCGATTATAAATATATAATACTAAAACATGAACAAATAATGTTGAGTCAAACAATCTGTAAACCATTTATCAATCCGTTAATGACTTGTTTATTCCAAATTCTTTGCCTAAAAAACCTGCAGCAAGCATTTTAATGATCCGTTCATTCTTTTATACATACTGCAAACTATCTTTGAAAATAATTTGATGTGTTTCTTGTGTTATTAGTTAAATTGCACAAATAGTCTCCCGCTGCTATAAATACCGCATGTTAATGATAACAAATGAATTCAACATAATTAATGGCTCAAATTGTTATGATATTCACGTTTCATGTACAAATTCTAGCATTCTAATTACTGAAACCAATTAAATCATCAGAAACACTTCAATATCTGCTGAATGTTAAGATAGTACATGAGTTTTTTCGTTTGTTACGTTCACTGTCCTTATGTTACATTGAGATAATCACTTGGTAGGCTCGTACTTAGACGGTAATCTTAATATGTCGCCTGGAGCTTGTCGGCTGGGAATGTAGATTACACGTTGTATATTTGGTCATTCAGTTTGAACCCATGCTTGATATAAATGACCAGTGCTTAATAATACTTGACGAAATGATTTGAAGGCCTGGGCCAAACAACATAGCGGCTGAGCTTCACGCTACTACAGTTGTCATTGTTGTGCCCCAAACTTATTTATAAGTGTGGGGGCATACATCATTGGTGATGTCCGTCTGTTCGTCCGTAATGCAAATCTTGTGTGTTTAACTCATCATAAACTGCTGGATAGAATTTCTTAAAAGTTTACAGATGAGCCTCCTCAATGTATAGATGACCGTAAATTGTTGAATTTTTGCTGCGTCAAATTGAACCTGTGTTACTTTTACTATTAACTCTATAGTGAAAAGTCTTGTGTTGAACTTCTCACAAAATCTAGAGTAGACGTTCTTTAAACTTACATATTAACAGTCTCAATGTATAAATGAACATGAAGGATGGACTATTTATTGCGTCATGTTTCTAGAATTATGGACCTTTGTTACTTTTAGTATTTACTCTATAGTGACAACTCTTGTGTGTTGAATTCCTCACAAACTCTTGAGTGGAATTTGTTCAAACTTTGGCAGATTAACAATTCCAATGCATAGATGACCGTAAAGGATGGTATTTTCGTTGCATCTATTTTACTAGAATTATGGCCCTTTGTTACTTTTAATATAATCCCTATAACGAAAAATATTGTGTGTTGAACTCCTCAAGAACTGTTCTTCAAACGTTCACAGATTAACAATAATTTTATTTCAATGATGTATAGATGACCGTAAAGGATTGAATTTTGCTGTATCAATTTTGAAAAGAAGTGTGGCCCTTTGTTCTTTTTACGTTATACTCCATGATGAAAAATGTTGTGTGTTGAACTTCTTCAAACCTTCACAGTTTAACAAAAAGATAATATTAAGTTAGACAGGGAAGGCAGCACACAACTTAACCAGTCGAGCATAAAAAACATACAAGGCACAAAGCCCAACTAAAGCAGCCGATCACAGAAAACATAATAAAAAAACATACAAGGCACAATGCCCAACTGAACCAGCCGAGCACAGAAAACATAAAAAAACATACGAGGCACAATGCCCAACTGAGCAAGTAAATGGTCCGCCCAAGACCAAACTATCGAAAACCTCAATATATAGATGACACTAAAGGATGGATTTGTTTGCTGTCTTTTTTACCAAAATGCAGCATTTTTGATTTTCTTAATATAATTATAGCCGACAAGGCTAGAGAAATTGAATAATGATGTTACCTCAACTTTCTATCCCCCCCCCCTCCTTCTCTATGTGCTATTCTGGGGACACCCGAGTCACATAGACACATTTTCTAGTTTTGAAAAAATAAGTGTATAAATCAACCTTGGGTACAAATCAACCTAATTTTTTTACACTCAATATACAATTCCAATAGGATCCATAGCTAACAATCATATTGTACTATTAATAGTGTTATATTACATTTGCTTTGTATAATAAATACGTCCAAAGGTCACATACTATGTGACGTCATAGCGCAGCTAAAACCTCGTCGCCATTCACGGTTTTTATACTCAATTATCTCGTTGAATTACGATATGGCTGACAACTTGTCATGATAAATCAGAGAAAGTGTAAGTAATTGGTAAAACTTATCCCATTATTAAACACAAACGACAACAAAAAATCTCTATCAAGTATGATATTAATTTCTAATCTAATCGAATAAAATCTTACGTAGCAAATGGAAGATGTCTGTGGCTTACGTTTTTCTTGTAATTAGATGGTTATACTCGAACGGAATTATTCTCGAACGAAACAAACTCCGCAATAACTACTAAAGTCATGGGGTTTATGGCTCATACACTCCGATTCAGTCTGATTCAATAAACATTAAAACATATACTTTCTCTTGATTAAGTGTTTAGGTCATTGTTATCGAATTATCAGAACGTAGATCAGAACATTTGTCTCTGTCGGGAATAGTACTTTATATCCGTTATCTATATATTTATATCTTTACTAGATCATTAATTGTTCCTGAGATGCTATCATGTTAGACCTCACATTCCAAGACGAGCTTTGATAATACTGTGAATCATTTAAAACTTTGGATAGTTTATTTCCGAACCGAACTGTATTCATGACTGTAAATCGTGTGTATTCTACGGAATGCGTCAACCTTGTCTAAATGAGTAAAAGCTGGTTCAATCTATGACAGAAGCGTAATTTTTGGTGCATAAGTTGTATGCAGTGTTTTTAAAAGATTGTTTGGTCTCCCGTAAAGTTATTCAAATGTTCTTAATTTGATTTAGGAAACCATACGAACCGTTTCGCTTAATACTGGTTGACCAGTCATGAAAACTCGTCAGCTGATTATAATATATGCACTTCCCTGGTACACGATTTAAATAAATGTACAGACTCCACAGCAATACGATTCACATTTTGGTTGCAACAATATATTGAATAATACATTGTACATGTATATTAGTATATAAGGAGCAGCATTGAATACATGTAGTGTATGCTGTGACAAATCGTACGCACGACTAGAGAGAAAAAAAACCATAAATAGTGTTGGTCTTATTATTGTTTTTAAGTTTAAAAACGGGTTGACATTTTCTTGGTATGGTGAGTAACGGTTGCTAGTACATTATTGAACGATGCATTGAATTGATACACGAACTAGCACGGCACCTGCATTTTATGTTTTTCTTGATAAATTAAACATATTATATAAAGCTGGCATGTCATCAAGTTGATGGATAACGTCAAGAATAAGCGTGGTTAATACCAATTCTAAATCTCGTTTTACAAATAATGTAATGAACTTTTGAAATTATATTCGCCTTCAATCCTTCCCTTTCTTTATTTTTAATTTTACATTAAAATTTTCTGAACTCGTTTATGGTTCTTTTATAGAATGTCGCATGTGATGTTGGTATTTATGTCTCATGAGTGATGTGAAATGTCCAAGTACATGTACGTCATCTTTGCCTAGCATCTTCCCCAATAGTGTGCACGTCATAGTCAGTATTTCTGCACTGTCACGTGATGAGTATGGGGTCTTCGATTTGAAAAAAAAACCTATAGCCTAATGACGTCTGTCGGATTGTATTTAACGTTTTTTCAAACACCATGTCGTTTCACTGCATCTATAAGAGGTTAGTTGTAACTATTTTTAATACACAGCCATGACTGGTTAAAGCAGCCACGTCTACAGCCGGAAGACAGTATTTTATCCTTAGAGCGCCAGTAGCGTAGGTTTATATTTCAGTACATTGTATAATGGGTTTGCAAACAAAAAGACAAAAACAAAATCAGACAAAAAAAGCAGCATTCAACAGAAACGGTCGAGCACGAAATGACACACAAAAATGAAAGTTCACCGACACCATGGTCCCTCCACAATGCCTAACACAAAACTTAACAAGAAAATAAACAGTGAATTACATTACAATCTATAATTAAAATTAGTCAAAATTTAAACAATCAATGTTTAGTCACTATACCTGGCACATCACAACTCTCAATGGTTGAAATAGCTCCATACCTGATAGATATTGATGCAACATTGTCTAATACGTCCTAACAATACAATGTATGTACCGATTCCAAATGAATACCATATAAATGACTCTGGGTTTAAGTGTTCAACATGGACAAAACTTGTATGAAAGCCTGTTTGTTAACTCATTGTGCATTTTGTCAATGAAAGCGCAACAAGTTAGAAGCACAATATACTAAGTGTCTATGCTATATTTTCATTGTCATGGATTTGTTTTAGTAATTGATGAGCAAAAACAAAGATCCGGAATGCTAAATTAATGGTGTTTCATAGGCAGACAAATATATGTTTTCAAACCAGCCATGTTGGAGAGTTATAAAATCCTGAGAGCTTAAATTTATAAGCCATTGACGCAATACATTTCACATTTCGGATATCGGTTAATGATGTCTGCATTTAGTGTATATATGCGTGACGACACGATAAGATGTCTCGCAGCTGATTAACTATTGTCAAAAAATATTATGCACCAACCGCGCTTAGACAAATAAAAACAAACTTATTAACACACGATACACGAATCAAGAACACTTGAGGGAAAACAACTGTTTAAGGAGACAAAACATTTTAAAATGTATGAGCTGCTATTTTTGTATTCAAATACATTACATAACTTCTAGTACGAAACGACCTCGACGAAGACATTTTTTTAGTTCGTCTACCCTGATAAATCATTAGAGAAGAACAATATAGTGTTCACTTGATGATGTATGATAAAAAAAATCAAATTACCAGAATGGAATGACGAACCGAATGTCAATTGTCAAAAAACATTTACCTTGAATTTTGCCAATGCCACAAATCGTGCAAAGGTCACAGGCCGAAACATAAAGTGGCGAATGTTTATTGAGTTTTTTTCAGCCTGCTATCAGATCAAATGTACTGTAGGAAAATCCATTAAATTCCTATTAACAAGACGGAATGCGTCACCTGATCGAGATATTGTCAGACGCCGATTTGTTTATTGATTGGAATTGATTTCAAGATTTGATGAATGAGTGTGACAGTATAGTGACAAAATTAGAAAATAATGATACATTCTGAGCAGAAATAATACAGCCGGGATTTGATTGGAATCAGAATGTGGACTTGATGTGTTGCTTTAAGCGCGACACGTGCACAATCGTCTGTTGTTCATTAATTATTTAAGTTTCTTATTTATATCTGTGACACGGCTTATGTCTTTAATCTGAAAAGGGACTGGTATTCATAAAGCATCGTAGTGGAAAACTTCAATTCTAGTATTGTTACATAATATTTATCTTGAATTTCTTGTTTAACCCATACTCGTAAATGAAGATATATTTTTCATTTGTGCAAATACAGCACCTCACCGCAATACAAACAACTATATGTATATTACAACTATAACATACATCACCTCATTACAGGATAATGATCATAAGGATAATTACAGTGCACGCTCAGTTATTAGACATATTCCAGGGTACCTGAGCTTTTCCATTGTTTAATGTTGTTACAGTATATACACGTACGTAATAGTTTCTATACAAATCACGTGACCAATCATGTGACCTCGGGCATCGACCAAACACTACAACTATTCAGAAAGGCCAAACCAAACAAACACGCTGTACAGGTACCCTACCTACCCTTTATCCCACAAACTAAAATAGGTACATGTATTGTAATTTTGTGGAAACGTCCATTTTCCTGGATATAACATAAAAAGAATAATTTCAAGAAAATCAAATACTTTCGTACCTTCCGTAATCGAGTTACCAGAACCACAACATTTATTTATTTTGGCCTAATCAGTGAATAATTCATTTAAAATTATCGTTTAAAGCTATTGGAGGTTCAACAGTATTTTTGTAATGTATATGTCACTTCCCATGTTCTAATGTGCACGTCATCAATTCTACATTCATGCGTTGGAGAGATACTTGACTATGAAGTCAAGAAATAAATCAAAATAGATTGTGCTCATAAATATATTGTTTACCTGGCTGACTGCTGCCACCATATCAAGCCCTGTGACAGTTCTTGGAGTACTAGATGAAAGAAATATTTAAAACAATCGAAAGTGTGTGTTACAAATTGCAGTTTCATAATTTATGGATCGATTCTTGCTTTTGTGATTCCGTTAGTCTAACTGTGAGACTATTGTATAAACAAGCAACCTTGTACGACCCAAACGAAAACGTGGCGTCGATTTGCCTATAAGTATTGGTTTTGTTCTAATGAGTAGTTTGAAAATTTACGTCTACATGTGGATATTTGGGCTGACGGATAGACTGAATGCTTGACGTATATTGGGCTATACACATCATAGTCATCAGATTAATGACATCTGCTTCAGCATTTATTGTCGCACCTATTTCGTGAGTTAATGTAGCTATGGTCAGTCATGAAACATTGTATTGAGACATTGTTAATTTGAATTTGCTTAAAGTAAGTATCAGCATATCTATGGTCGTTGTTTGACATTCTTGTTGTTTAGACTTTCTACGTTTCTTGTTTCATAATTTCACTTTCTCTTTCAGATTTCTGATGATGTCTTCAATATGACAGGTAAATGCCAACCACATATCTAACAATAAAACAGCGGTTATTAAGTAATCGTAATACGAATACACATAAATGTAATAGATAAAAACTTTGATATTTAAAACATCAGTAGGGATTCCTTAATAAACGTTGATCGAAGAGAATAAGAGTACGTTCACATTGTACGTCATTGTACATCATCAATATACTAAATCAATACTCACAATGCTAGTTTTCTTATAATGAGTGAAAATGAAAAAAGATTATATTAAGTCAGACAGGGAATGCAGCACTCAACTTAACCAGCCGAGCACAGAAAACATTAACAACACACAAAGCACAATGCCCAACTGAACCAAGCGAGCACAGGAAACATAAAACACTTAAAGACACAGTACCCAACTAAACAAGTGCAGATCCGCACAAGTCCAAGCTGTCGAAAAGTATAATAAATTATACCTAGCTGAATGACCCAGTTTCCACAGCAAAAGGAATACAGTGCCTAGTTTTAGCTGTCAGAAATCTTAAAACGAAGAAGTGCCCAACACACTACCGACCAAGAAAATTAAACATCCCTTGTCCCACTGTTTAAAAGCTGAATAGAAAAGATTCAGCAAACAAAAAGGCAGAATGCCTACGCTGAATGACTTAGTTTCAACAGTAAAACTGCTGAACTACATAGTATTAGCAGCCTTTAATCTCAAAAGTTAAGTAACAGTATTAAAACGTTGAAAGGCCCGATTTCAGCAACAAAACATCTGAAAGCTATAGCCGATTGACCTAGTTTCAATTTATTAAGTAAACTGTCGTAATTGAACAAATCGAGATATGACGTAATGAACAAGTTATTAAGAATTGCAAGCAATACAGAAGTCCCCCACCGGTTAAAGCTATTTTCAAAAACCGGTAAGGGACTTACAACTACATTAAATGACCTCAGGGGACAGAAAACTACATCCATAACTCCAAAGGTTGTGTTCGATTCGGTGCAGCTGTGAAATGTATATATTTTATTGACCAATGGAATTCGTGTAAAAACAGCATAAGTATAATAAATAACTGAATATTAATTTAGATGATCACAGTACCACTTGATGAAAAACCACCTACGAACGAAGACCACTAGTAAAAAACCATTTTGCAAAGACCACTAAGTTTGTCATATAGCATACCACTATATTTTAACTGTTAAGAGATACCACCTGTCAGCATGAATGTTCTTTAGAGAGTCGTGACTGTATTTGATTGTATGAAAGATTTTCAGTTTTCATTCTATCTTGATTCATTCATTCAACTTGAAGGTGGATATTGTTGGTACACAGCCAAGCTTGTTTTCATGTTTTACAATTCTTTAGGAAAAACAAGTTGTTTCTATTTGTTTACAAAAGGAAACAATTAAAATAACGAATGATCATGTTTTCATGGTCGTCCTTCGGAAATGAAATATCTATTTTCATCGATAGAATCGTTTGAGGGAATAGAAAACAAGCCAAAAAAACTGAAATACTATTTAACGTTAAATCTGATTAACGAGAAGTTTTTGTATTATGAATCTTGGTTAAAATGTCGTGGATCTACAATGGTAATTAGTTCTACTCAATTCGTTTTTCAACGCATCTTCTTATCAAGACAGCTATTTGTTATATATTCAAATTAAATCGGAATTATTATACTGTTACAGAATATTTATTTTTCATTTACATGTTTGTATCAAACAGTTAAATACAAAGGGGGGGGGGGGGAGGGTGAGCGTTAAGAAACAAAAATAAGGTATAATTACTATAAAGACGGCTTCCGGAATCTTAGTTTTGTTCTAGACCGTAAAAAAAAGTTCTTCGTATAGTAACGATAGGTTGATCGCACATTCTGGTTGTGGTTCGTATAGACAAAACAACTTCGATTTGACAACGAATTCGACATACTCAAAATCAACAGTATATTGAATCGGAACCTTCGACAAAATTTGATTTATAAAAGAAATCAAGTTTGTTGGACATAACAATAATCGACAGTATATTAAATTTGAGTCGCACTACAAAACTGTATACATACACGTATATATAGATAACACTTCCAGTGCCTTTATACATGCTACTAACAAATATTTGAGATAAGCCATCCATTAGCCGAGTTAAATCTCACCACAAACGTGACATGAACTGTGAAAGGTTGTTTCGTGTACTTTTTCCAGCGAAATCATTCGATAACAATTTTTTTTAAAGTTGTTAAACTACGTGCGGAAGATTGAATCGTTTCACTAAACACCCTTGTTACCCTGATAAAACAACATGATTGGATATTCCCAACATGATTGAAAAATGGCCGACATGAAAAATGTGATAAGTGCATTGTTTTTGCAATATTTTCCATATAAACTATCCAGATTGTTTATTTCAATATTACATAATCAACATATGAAGAAAATGTACTATTTGCACTGAACAATTTGCATATAGGTAATATTTTTCACTATGTAAAGCCTTAAAGAATGTGTGGATTTTGCATTTGAGAATGAGTTTTGTACTTAAAAACGTTGTAAAACTCATTTATTGGACTCTATGTAATGAATATCATTTGGGAAGTATCGGCAGTTGTATAAACTATGATTTGGACGTTTCAATTTTTTAAAATCTTAGATAAATTAACGCTCACCAACAATAATTCAAACATGTGTAGTATTTTTTGGATACTGACCGACGTGATTGTTAAATTTATTAGGATACTGGCCAACATGATTGTGGATAAAAACCAACATTACAAATTGAAATCTTGCCAATGGGATTCTCAAGGTACAAATAATTGTACATTTAAGAAGTGTGCTCATGAATTGTGGTAGCAGGTTTATGAGCATACCCGATGTAAGGCATTTCACACCCAGTCTATAGCACTTGCTTTTAGGACATTTAATAATCAAAGCACTAAGAGTGCTGATGGGAGGCGATCTGGTTGCTGCTACTAAAGCTTAAACGACTTTACACGTTTAATGTTCGTTTTCTTACTGCCGATCTTGTCTTGAATGTCAAAATAGGCATATGTGACTATATAGGGATCTAGGGTATCTAAATAATTGTAAAAAGGGGCATATTGATGTATATGTAATACGTGTATTGAATGCGTATATCAAAAGTGGCTTTAAAATAATACTGCGCGCGCCTATTTATCAGATTCTACAGTACCGTCTTGTAATCACTTCCATCACAGCGTTAGACATCTCTAGAAAGCGGCTAGTATAGCCACACCATATGATTGCATAACATAACGATATACGATTAATTGATAAAACCATCACGTGACCCTGGTCTGAAGTTTCTAAAAATAGCAATACGGCTGGGACATTTGATGAACACTTCATTTTCATATTACGAAACAAGTTCGATATCTCCCTGCTGACTGATTATCTGCAAAAATATCGATTCAATGAACAGTTTCACAATAATTATTGGGAATGTTGACAGTTTCTGGAACTACTTGAATGCGGATTCACATAGCAGCCTAAAGGCGGTCCAGGTTGCATTAAGAAATGGTAGTATAGAGAGGCTTACGCCTACCAAAAATGGGTACAAATGTTCACCACATCAAGACGATGTGTCATGCACAAAACCCAGGTCCCTGCTTAAAGGTCAAGGCCACACTTAGAGGTCAAAGGTTAAAAAGCTCAAATAGGCATGTGATTCGTGTGCGCTCTGTAATTTTGTCATCTCCTATTGGATATTTTATAATATTTGGTACAAATGTTCACCACATCAAGGTGGTTGCCATGTGCAAGACCCAGGTCCCTAACTTAAAGGGCAAGGTCACACTTAGAGATCAAAAGTTAAAATTCTCAAATAAGCATGTGATTCATGTCCGCTCTGTAACTATGTCATTTCTTATTGGATATTTATAACACTTGGTACAAATGTTCACCACATCGAGACGGCGTGTTATGCGCAAGACCTAGGTCCCTTGCTTAAAGGTAAAGGTCACACTAAGAGATCGAAGGTAAAAAGGCTCAAATAGGCATGTGATTCATGTCAGCTCTGTTACTAAGTCATTTCTTATTTCATATTAATATTACTTGCCACAAATGTTCACATCATCAAGACGAGGTGTCATGCGCAATACCCAGGTCCCTAACTCAAAGGTCAAGGTCACACTTAGAGATCAAAAGTTAAAATTCTCAAATAGGCATGTGATTCATGTCAGATCTGTAACTATGTCATTTCTTATTTTACATTTATATTACTTGCCACAAATGTTCACATCATCAAGACAAGGTGACATGCGCAAAACCCAGGTCCCTAACGCAAAGGTCAAGGTCATACTTAGAGATTAAAAGTTAAAAGGCACAAGTATACGCTTCTGGTCTGCTTTGTTTTCTTTGTTATTTCGTTCTGGATTTTAAAATTACTTGGTTACATTCACATTTACACCCTGACTCAAATGTAAAGGTCACACTTACAGACCCAGCTCTTGTCTGCTGTTCAATGTCACATTTAAGCAATTACAAACTTGTTTCAAGTTATTCCATTTGCATAGCTTTATACTTAGATGTCTGATGACAGCTTTTAGCGGGGGCATCCGTGTCCTGTGGACATATTTCTAGTTAAATACTTTTTTCCGCTATATGTTGGTAAAATTCATAATAAGTCAAGACAGGTAAATTTAACACATGTATCTAAATGTGCAAAATTCACCGGGAATAGGAACAGTGAATTATGGGGACCACTGGCTAAACGCTGTGAGCATGTCCTGAATGGTGCCAAATTGTATTTCTAATTTAAAAAAGGGGACATTATTTCATCATATACTTAGTACATCTAGAAACGCAACGGTTTTATCCCCATTTTTTTCTTACTTGCATTATACATGTATATTTGAATTTTGTGTAGTAATATTGTATAATCTTGTAGAAACTTGGCCATCATCCAACTTTTATCGATCGTGTTACGTAAATCCCGTGCACCGATATAATCACAAAAAGCCTGATTTCCACGTGCTCCAATTACGCATGATAAATCTTGGTATAAATTGAATCGAACTTTTTGTAAAGTTTGCTAATAAAAAGAAAATCACAAAAGAAATGGCATATGTTCAGGAATAAAAATGCCATAATTGTCCGAATATGAGCAAAATCAGGCCATCCGGATGCTTATGGCAGAGATGTTTAACAGGAGTTTGCACGACGGTTAAATTGTCATACACCGAACATTTCTCATCTAGAGACACGCTACCAACACACTGGCACCATTTGCGACAGCCTAAGTTCAGGTCATGCATGCGTAACAAGCCTCCCACAGGATGAATAAGGCTCACAACTGCTGCCGACAGTGTTCAACAACTTGTTGCTCATCATGAATAAGTAATCAATCAATATTTGATCAATACTTTACATATTGACATAAAACAACGATTCCGAAAAAATAGCTAATTTATTCGCCCGCACTATATTTATGTTCCGTTATTTTTCGGCCGCACTATACACCAAAACACTGCTCTGCACCTAAATGTAGCTCTATGTGATAAAATGTTACAGATGTATTGGAAATAGAATAAAACTGCATCAAGTAAAATTAATGAAGTTTGATTGTCCATCATCAGATTGAACAAATATTGACAGTAGGACCCAGTGTTGCGTTTCTAGATGTACTCAGTATATATTTGATAGAGTTGCCTATTCATGTGGAGGTCATGGCGTCATGATGGTGATAAAGTATGCAAAGTATCAAAGATATATGTCTTAGAGGTTAAAATTGTGTACATAAACTGTAAACTTTTGTATTTCTAAGTACATTAGTCCAAATGGGGCATAACATTCAACAACATGCTTGATAGAGTGCAGATGTTGTGGTCAAGACGGTTGACGAGTATGCAAAGTATCACAGCAATATGGACATGCACTTAGATATAATAGGTTAATACATTGAACGTAAACTTACAAATTTGCACGAAGTTGAAAAAAGGGACATATTTTCCGATAAATACTTCATAGAGTTATCTACTCCTACGTACGTGTTGGGGTCATCCCATTATTCTTCCAATAGTGAAGCTACATATTAAATTCGCACTGCAGTGCATCAATGAAAATTCAATGTTGGTCAGTATCCACTTTAAAAGATAAATCATGTTGATCTTTATCCTCAATCATGTTGGTTTTTATCCATTTTTCACACATGGGTTATTTTAAATAGTTATCACGTACAAACGGCAAATGTAAATAACTTACTCTAAACTAAGTCTGATAGTGAAATGAATGAGCTGTATAAACAAAAGATCTTAACCCAAAATAAACAACAATATATATGTTTTATAGACTGTCAAATAAATCCAACACAGATTTTTTAACTTTTTATCGTATTGTGTATCACATTCACAAACATACGGATAAATAGTTTTAGTTACATGGAAGGAATGTACAAGTTTATCTTCATACAGCATTAGAAGGTGGTTAAACCCGTAGATTTTGAAGAATTGGCCGAAAATGCGATGAATATGTAAACATACATCCGCCATTTTTCAATCATGTTGGGAATATCCAATCATGTTGTTTTATCAGGGTAACAAGGGTGCTAAAGGATGGTAATAAATCACAGGCGGCGCAGTGAGCCAGTGTCTATCTTATGGAGCTTTCGTAACGTTAACTGTTTGTGCTTGATTGTGTACAGTCCGTTTATAATTAGGTCTGTCACTTGTATACAAACGATGTTATATCAAAAGAAAAGCAAACAAGAGATTTTTGTAAAACACGTATGCCCCCATGGCAGCCCAATAGTCAGAAATGGTGAAGGTCGCAGTGACGTTGACCTTTAACCTACTGACCTCAAAATCAATAGGGGTCATCTACTGTTGCTGACCAACCTCCATGTAAAGTTTAAAGATCCTAGGTCAAAGCGTTCTTGAGTTATTGAACGGAAACCAATTTATACGACCGACAGACAGACAGACCGACAGACATGTGCAAAGCAATATACCCCCTCATCAAAGATGGGGGGCATAATTACCCCCTATAACGAGGACAAGTTAAAAGTGCAGTCACGGCTCAATACTCGTTTTCGATCTATATACACACTTTTTATCTTGTTCACGCCGATCAATAAAATTGTTTTCACTATTGACGAATTGTGAACAAAAAGCTACGCGCATGTCGTAAAATAATTGACCCCTTATAAGAAATATTTAAGAAAACCGTTGACTAAAGCATCCCTGCTGAATTCAAACAGTGAAGTCTTAGAACGGTTGTTAAGTATTCAGATTGACCCAATCAAGACACCAAAATTTTACATTGGAAATGAAAACATGGTCGACCAGAGAGTAATTGGCGGAGACCTTCACGAAAGTATTGGAATTATTTGTAGAGGCAAATGGGGGTTAGCCACGCACAATTCTAGAGACGAATCGAATCCCTTACTGAAGGCCCCGTCCCACACCCAATGTCAACTTCCGAATACTGTCGAATAGGACTTTTGCTACATTCGTTATAATTAGTATGTGTATGCTGTCTATCGTATGGTGGTAAGCATAAGCGTTTTGTTTTGTCAGAATCGTGAGACATCACAAAATTATTCTATTCGCCATGCTTCGTGAAATAGATTCGTTATATGTGACAGTCCTCTTAGTGGTTGAGAAACAGGATAACTGGTTCTCTCTCATACACTCGCTGCAATGGATACCATGTTGATCGTCGTTGAGAGGTTGTTTCTCTACAAACGTTAACTTATTAAATTTTGTAAATCACAAATCTAATAAATATTAACAATCCGGTATTGAAAATACGTGTAAAGTATAATAAATCATAAGATATAAATATATACATGCACATGCTGATGTAATATTAATAATGTCTCAATTATATTTTTATTACAAGATATTGGAAATAAGAACAATTTCAAAACAGGTAAAAACGATTTACATTTCTGCCTTCTCATTAGGCAAAATCTTCTCCAATTCTACAACTGTGGCGTTGTCACGTAATTTGAAGTTGCTGAAAATGTGGCACTGTAGAATTCATCTTTTCAGTTTTTCCAACGACTAAGGGTTGCATTGTGATTAAGACTACTGTTTCAGTAGTTATATTGCACATCGCCATTTAAACTACGACATACTCAACACACCGTTCTTATGTTGTAATAAAATGATATTAGAATTGTTGCACGTTTGGAACTACGTTTCTCACTCTCAGCATAAATATACGCATGAAATACTGTAAATGCATTTTATATTATTTCAATTGGAGATAAAACACCCCATTAATTGAATACCACACCGAGATTGTTTATAAAATCTCTTTGAGTAATCAATTGTGTCTGCCACGAGCGAAACCGCAGTGTGAAAATATTGGTGGCACACAGTAGAGGATTGATAGGTGACAGATAATTTATTTCTGAATTTATATTTGATTTCCGTTTTTAGTTCCATCCGAGTATACGACCACCCACTCACACTATCCTGACACTGGGGCAACTAACCCTGCAACCATAGTTTTACCATCTAAAAACCAATCGATGATAAGTGTTCTCTTCACATCCCTATGCCTGCAACTACCCTTATACACCGAATGCCAAGTAATGGAATCAAGTTATCGCACCCGCAACCCCTGTTCCCAAGACGGCGCCACAATCGCTTGACAACTTAACGTGTTTTCTATTTAGCATCGGTTTGGCCAATTAACTATTTTCTAAATGGCATTTTACCAAATGTCTTTAAATATGGATTATTTGATATGATAACTTAACATTATAATCAAATATTTCCGTACTGGATTTGTCGCCATACTGATAGATTTTAAAGGCTTTTTACGCATTACCGACAGCATTTATAATATAGCGTATAATTATGGTGTGTGACAGTAGAACTTGGGACAAGGGCTTATTAATTTGGTTGGCCGAGTGTTGGGCATTTCTTCGTTATAGGATTTCTGACAGCTAAAACTAGGCATTATAGTCGTTTTGCTGTGGAAACTGGGTCTTTCAGCTTGTAATAATTTACTGTACTTTTGGATAGCTTGGACTTTGGCGAATCTTTGCTTGTTTAGTTGGGTATTGTGCCTTGTATGTGTTTTATTACTTGGAGGATTCCCCCAAGTATTGTTATATACCAACTTCAGAAATCACTACGATTTTACCAATGTAATTTCTCCACGACCAATTCATCCGAGCAAAAAACGAGTTCCAGCTAATCTAAACCAAAATCATAATTTTCAATCATATTTAAGAACATTTGTCCCTAGCAATTGAATTATTTTTTATTTCTTTGTATTGCGAGAAATTTTGGAATGTTTCTTCTGTGATTTAATGTTTTTGTGTGAATAAATTCCTACGCGCTGTAAAATGACTAATGGTTTTTGAGGGTTGATAAAAATGTCGCTGTTACAGTACCTGGTTATGCAGACGAAATTTACACTGTTTGGTTTCATAACGTTCATATTACAGTTTAGCAACAAACTCCTGCTATAATGTATTTATTTTCACTATTTACAATATTTTGCATTGATAGATTGTATTGGTCGACGTTTCATCCATTACATCTACCTCAGATCTTCGGATTAATACTTTGCGTCTATCTTAAGAACAACCCTTTTCCAAGCGGTGTTGTTTACACATTTCGCGCTGAGATTCGAGACCATAGTGTTTCGCCCCCTTTATGAATCGTTCGCGCTATTCGCACCCTATTCGGTTCGTTTGTAGCTAGAGTTGTGGAATTTTGACTAAGTGCAGTTTAAGTTGTTATTATTATTTTTTACGACTATTCATTCCCTATCCAATTACTTATATTATTTTTGTTTACTACCGTCGTACATTATTTATGCATATTCATGAAATAACCATTTACTGTTATTCTTAGTCTTTTTAATACTTTTTCTCAGCTAAAACTACGTATTTCAGCCCCCTTTATAGTAGAATCTAGTTCATTGAGTTTTAACTTGTCGGATTGCCTAAATGGGTTCGTTAGATGAAATTTGAATGAGTCAGCTGTCATCGATATTTCTGAAACGTTTTCACAATATTTACACTTATTAATCCAATACCATTTAAGGTAATTTTTAATAGATTACCAAGATTTGCGTTATCCCCCAAGTAACGGTACGTCAGTACTTTGATGTTTCCTGTGCTCGGTTGGTTCAGTTGGGCATTGTGCTTTGTGTGTTTTTAATGTTTTCTGTGCTCGGCTGGTTAAGTTGAGTGCTGCCTTCCCTGTCTGACTTAATATAATATTTTTGAGTATGATATGAGTAATATAAACTTATATTAGTAGGAGTATACTTCATACATTGAGCGTAAAAGTTTACCTTAGTGTAAAATTGTATCTTGCACACCACAAAGTGTGCACCAACAGAAACCCTGAAGATTCTTGTTTAAATTGATACACACCTAGGAGGACATTATAATGAATACAATCCGACAAGACGCCGTAGTTGCCTTAGTTTTGTAAATGAATATTAGCTAACTATTATTAACTTAAAGGAGGAAATACATTTTTCCAGGTCTTGTTTTAGTACAATTCAGAGAAAACTCCAAGGTTGTCTATAACTTTCAGTGCCTATAACATTACACCACTCTATATTTACAATAATTAAACTGTGTCGGGCGACTACAATTAATTTTCCCGGGTTAAACAAATCTACAAAATTGGAAAATGTACCAAGTAATTATGTTACACACACAACATGTCCTTTTCAATTTAATCAATAAATAGTCAAGCGCTCGGGAAGAAATGAAGTTACAATTCCTAACAGAAACATTTTTTCAGCAGCATTCTTTAGGTGCGAAGGTACTTATATGATATAAAGACATGGACATGTCTAATGTTGAGAGGTGATACATGTATGGCTTCTAACTGTCAGTTTCTAGCATTATACAACATTGTCACATTGTTTATTTGTTCGTTTATGTAAATGATTTATGTATATTCATTTGTCTGCATGCTCATATTGCCTTATCAAATTCAAACAGCATCCGAACCGCATTTGTGCAATTGTTTCACACAATACAATACCATTCGTACTATGTACATAAAGTTTGATATGCTTGTTTGTAATTGTTTGTATATGATTCATAAAACAAAGCCTTTAATCTGGTGAGTACACTCCAAACACCCTGCATATATATAGTTCAAATTTTGCGGTGCTATTTTTACACTTTGAATCAATGTCTTCCTGTATTATTATTGAGGGGCAAGTACTTGAGAGATGACAAATATTCACTAAGTCACAGTGACGTGTTGTATGGAAGCCCTGGAGGGCACTTTTGACTTAGGTGTTGTGACTTGTAACTTATGACTTGTGACTTGTGACTTAGAACTTGTGACTAATGACTTGAGACTTACGACTTGTGACTTACATTTTATAAATAAATCTGCGCGCACTTCTTTGGACAGCGTGGATGGTAAAATCGGAATTACCTGATAATAGTCTATAGTGAGTCAGGTAAGTCGGTATTAGTTTTGTTTGATTGAAATCATCATTGTTGAAGGCCCCGACCCGTTATTCTGAATTGTAAACACAATTAACTAGAATACCCTTCATGTAATAGCATAATTTCCCCTGGCATAGCTGTGTCTTATACGAGTATATGTGCATACATAATTATTATGATTTGCTTCCTTTTCGTTATCATTTGTGCGTCTCATTCGCGATGGATAGTTCGGATCATACATGGTATAATGAATTAGACTTTAAGTTTTGTTGATGTACATGTATTAATAATTATATGTTCATCTACATTTTTCCAGGTGAAGAAAATGGAATGTCCGTGTTGTGTGTGTGTGTTCGGTGCGTTTGGTTCGACAAATGATGTGGCGATGCAAACCTAATTACCTGTATGTCTTAAAACCCAGCAAAGCAACCGGCTCAAATGTAAACTTGGCAATTGTGTGACACTATGGGCTAGAATAGATTTTGAATGTGATTGTGTTACATGTATGTACCATAATTGTGAAGTAGAACATATAAGGTTTTGCGGACAATTCCAAGTTGTGGATATCAATACATTAACATTTATGGCGCCTACGAACTAAGCTTTTCAAGATGGCTTTATATTATTCGCATAAGTTTAATTTTATGGATGTAATGTCAGTCAGACATGTTTAGAAATAATACGCCATTTTGTCATGTTTTGAAATACATGTGACCTAAACAATCTGATATTGATTTATGTGGAATTTATTTTGAATAAACTTTGAAACGTTGTAATGCAACAGACTCAAAGTTGTCATTTTCAAATGTGTTTTTGTCTACCGTTCATCTTTTACAACATAATACTGCATTTCAGTTAACTTTGTATACAATATAAAGCAAAGACCAAAAACACTGTCAATTACATGATTAAATATCATTCCAAGATTTTGGCTTTAATGGATACTGATAACAAACGAAGGATAACAAACTCATATTAAATTACAACATTTATAATAACACTTATAATGATACATTTTGCTGTCTATAATTTTATCAAAGGTAGTGTGTATGTCACATTTTACACATCATAAGTCTCAAGTCACAAGTCATAAGTCACAAGTCACAAGTCACAAGTCACAAGTTACAAGTCACAAGTCACAAGTTACAAGTCAGAAGTCATAAGTCACAAATCAAAATCTTAATTGAAATGCAGAAATAAAACAGACGTTATAACCATGCTTTACTTTACGATTAAATGAAGCATTAGACATGCATGTCAAAATTAATAGAGCAACATACACATGAAATTATACTCAAGTGGCTCAGCATAACAATACCGACTAACAACATGCCATAATTAGTTATACAAATATTTTAAATCATGGAATATGCTGTAAATTGGTGAACTTCTGAATTAAACACACGCCTTTTCAACATCCCAAAATCAATTGGAGTACATGTATATCATCAAGGTTATGGTGTTGTACTATATCATGGTACAGGGTCTTAGAGATCCTATATCATAAACATTGATATTTTGTGCCAGTCAGTCCAGATCGGTTTGTATTTCTCTCTCGACTATATCAACCATAACTTCTATTTGAGTATATGAAGGTTCATAACGAGACAATACTATTGTGCTCAACTTGTGTGGGTTTATTGAAAGTATATGCATTTCTGTCCATTACAGTAAGAGTTGTTCACAGCCTTTCATGCAATATTCCACAAGAGATATTTTCAGGATTCCACGACAGATATTTCATTTATCTCCACCTGCAAAAACAAACAAACATTTTAATTACACTGGTCATTCTATTCACTCCTCTTAACCTAAATATTCGTCACGATTGTGACGCTAAAATTATAATCTAAAGTTGGAAATATATTATAGCAACGTCAACGCTAACTTTGTTTGCAATAACATATCGATAAAGAAGAATTTTAAACCTAACTCTTATGTAGTAGAATGAGTGTAATTCCGTGAACAATTGTTATTTAATCAAACAACTAAAACTGACTTACCTGTCTTGCTATATATATTAAAATCCGATTCACGTATCATCCGTTTTTATCCACGTTATTGTTGGGCGTAAGGGAAAAATAAAGCATGCAAATATATTTATAGTTTGTTTGGTCACAACTTCTAAGTCACAAGTCACAAGTTATAAGTCACAAGTCAAAAGTGCACCCTGGGGCCTACGCAAGTCACAAGTCATAAGTCATTAGTCATAAGTCAAAAGTGCCCTCCAGGGCTTCCATAGTGTTGTATAATTGTATCATTGTATTGCTAAACCTAGTCAATGACTGGAGGCATCCTGTATTAATATCCAAATTAGTTTCCTGTTTGTATCATTGCCATTTGTTTCTTGTACCCTTTGGACAGATGTCTATTATTAGCTAACTTGATAAAAGAACGTCCTGAATCTCCTACTATAACACCCACTATTCCTAAGACATCTATAAGTAGAATAATTAATATATCAATTATTAATTGAACGTTATCAACTCCATTGTAATACAATAATGTTTTCGTGCTTACTTTGACCTCCGTCCGTCTAGGAAGACGATGGGTTGCGTTGTTTATGGGTGCTGTGTCTCCTGAGGTGACTGTGAAGGCCTATTCGTGACCGACACTCTCTTTGACAGTCGATGCAGACGAATACTTAGTATGTGCTCTATGATGTGGCCTTTCCCCTGCTCTCTTTACCTCTTGATCTTGTCTTCTGTCATTGTTAGACATTCTCATTTCTTCCTTGACGTCGCGTTTCCAATTTGTCCTATCTACGGCCAGATCCTCCCATTCCTCAGTGTTGATGTGAGTGCTCTGCAGATCACGCTTGCACGCGCTTTTGTACCACAGGCAGGGACGACCTTGTTAGTGGGATCCTTGTTCTACTTGACCGTATAAGAGATATTTTGGAATCCTACCCTTTCCCATACGGATCACATGACCCAGCCAAAGTAGATGGTGGATGAGTGTGCTCTCTTTAGAACCTCAGAGTTTGTGACCTTGTCCTTCAATAAACCATTCAGGATTATTCTGAGTCAGATCATGTGAAAAACACTTAGCCTCGTTTCCTGCTTAGCGTATGTTGTATGTATGATAATAAAGGTCAATAACGTGATTTTGAGTTCTTGCTGTCCGTACTTTCGTCTTAATTCAAGATTTAAAAACTTTTTAAAAATTATCCCTTGTTTTCGAGATTTGATAATGCGGTATACGTTGTCCTCATTCGAATGTACGAGAATGTCTTCCTAAAAGTTTTAGTGTGTTTGTGCATAGTACGATATACGTCTTGCTTGGAATTGAAAACATCCAAAACTGCTTGGTAAGTAACTGGTTCTCAGAGGCAGTTTCGATATAAATGTTTTCAGGATCAATGTGCATGATGTGTGTTATAAAGTCAATTATTTGGTTATATGTGGACTTGTCGATTTTATCATACTAACCGTAGATCATACGGGTTTACATCGTGACTATGTTTCTATGTCTAAACGTTAACAGTAATAGTACGTATTAATGAGCGCTTGGTGATAATATCCATGTCTTTGTGTTAGGAGTTTATGTCACCTGCTTATGTGTTGTGAATTACTAAATGATAAAGAGGTGTTAACATTATGTTGAATTGTAGTTCTGTCTAAAGTTTATTTGCTTCGTGTACAAAACTTGTTGGTTTTAAGCGAGTTATTTTTTGGGGAGTTACGCGCAAGTTTGTTTTACATTAGATGGTTTGGGGGGATCGGATATTGCTTGTCTAAAACGAGGTTGTCATTTTGGCGTTCTGTCATTCTTGTGCCCACGTCACAACGACGTGAGGAAGTCCGTTAGCACACATAAGCCACCATAGATTGTGTTGATTCTACACCATACTCATGACATGGTTTGTTTGTCTGAGATCTAGTACTGTTTCTTGTTCAGCCTCAGTGATAGTATTGTAAATAAAGATTCGACTATTAATAGATTTATATGATACCAAAACCGTAACAAGTAACGTTGATACAATCTACAAAACATTAATCAATACGTTAATGACTTGTTCGTTCCAAATTCTTCGCCTACAAAACCTGCAAGTATGTTTACGAACAGCGCATATGTTCGTGCATACTGCAAATTTTCTATGAAGATGATTTTATGAGATTTTAAAATTCAAATTGCACAAATAATCTCCCGCTGCTATAAATACAACATGTTAGCGATTACAAATTATTTTAAACATAATTTAGGGCTCAACTTGTTCAAACTGTTGCGTCTAGTATGTAAATTCTTAAATATAGTTACTGAAATAAACGATAGTTTCAGCAACATTTCAATGTGAGCTGAATTGTAAAGACAATAGATGGAGCTCTTTGTTTGTTACGTTCATTGACCTAACCACAATATCATTTCGTGATATGGTCGTACCCAGTTCCAGAGGCGTCCTTATTGTATGCTCAAAATTACTAGGATTTAATTGTTGAATGTTAAATATTTTTTTTTCTGCTGGAGCACATACCGTTATCATGGGTTACAAATTCTTCTATTTATCATATGCCGAGCATAGCCTTTATTTGCCAGTCAGCTTCATGCTGAAATATGGCAGGCATATGTGTGTGCCCCACCCGGTATTGAACCCGGATCGCCAGATTAGACGGCACGCGCGCTACCCATTGAGCTACGGAGGCCACGTATGCAACGTATTCTGATATAAACAAGGTTCTTCAAATATGTATTGAATAGTTGTAGAAATGAACTTGCACAATTTCGAAGCTGTGCTATTATATTGGACGAAATAAAGCAATAATTATACGCTATTCTGTGACAACCACGTATAAATTATATATAAATAAATCTTTAACAAGGTAATGCGCAGTGCTCAGAACGTGATTCAGTTTTTGCCAAATAAATAGCCAGTGTGTTGCTTTCCAGTGTATATTTGGTCACTCAATTTTAACCAATGTACACTGGCGTTTGACATTTCTGTGATAAAGTAACTCTTAAATAAAACTATTGTACAAATCAACCTAATTAGTTAACATCTCAAACAAGATTCATCACCTGTTTTCTATAATATATACGTTCAAAGATCACAGAGTACGTGACGTCATTGCGCAGCTTATAATGTTCGCCATTCACAGTTTTTATATACACTTATCTCGTTGAATTACGATAGGACTGACAACTTGTCATGATAAATCAGAGAAATTGTAAGTCATTGGTAAAACTTACTTCATTATCAAGTACAAACAACAACGAAAAAATTCTCTATCAAGTATGATAATAATTTCTAACCTAATCAATTGAAAATCTTATAGAGCAAATTGAAGACGTCTGTGCCTTACGTTTTCTTGTAATTATGTGGTTATTCTCAAACGGAATTATTCTCGAACAAAACAAACTCACAATAACTACCATAGTCTTGGGTTTATGGCTCATACACTCCGATTTTAGTCTGATTAAATAAAACCTACCAGTATATACTTTCTCTTGATTAAGCGTTTATGTCATTGTTGTCGAATTATCAGAAAGTAAATCAGAACATTTGTCTCTGTGGGGACTAGAACTTTATACCAGTTATCTAGATATTTATATCTTTACTAGATCATTAATTGTTCCTGAGATGCTATCATGTTAGACCTCACATTTCCAGACGAACTCTGAATTATATAAAACTTTGAATAGTTTATTTCCGAACTGTTTACACGTATACCTGTATAGTTGTATATATGGTGTTTATTTTATACGTAACGCGTCAACTGTTTTGTGCTAAAACGTTGATAACCTATTTGGTCTTCTTTCTGATAGCACACTTTTCGGTCTAGTGTTTTGGTATAAGTATTTTATGCAGTACTTTTTGTAAAGATTGTTTGGTCTCCCAATAATATATACAACATGTACTATTATTTGGGAGACCATACGAACCTTTTTGGTTTATATTGGTTGGAACTACGAATGTACTTGTATGATACACGATTGAAAAAGGTATGCAGATTCCGCAGCACTACAATTGACAATTTGGTTGCAACAATATATTAAATTGTATTGTAAATATTTGTATTAGTACTCATAGACTGTAAAGTCTTTCGTATTGGAAAATATACAATATGTATGTATTAAATAAAACATTGTACATGTATATTAGTAAACAAGTAGCTACATTGAATGTATGTAGTGTATGCTGTGACAAGTCGTCCGCACGACTAGAGATAAATACATGTACAAATCGTTTCTGTCTTGTTATTGCCTGCAGGTTCGCTGATAGTTATCACATTTTGTAGTTACATCATCAATATATCTACTCGAATATGGACGCTCTCTATTTCATTTATTTCCGTACCGAAATTAATGTCTAAACTTGTTACTGGTTCAATCTTTTTGGAATAATTCAGGACCGTCAACTGTTATACATACTTTTAAATGGCCTATAATCATATCAACTTAAGTTGGTCGACATTCAACTTCACAAAATAAATCAAGTCACTCTATATCATTGTATTGGTCACTTGTATGGCTATAAGAGTTTTTCTATTTATTTCCTGTCCAACTTATATAACTGTGAAGTCTATTCAGTCACATTATCCTAACATTTTTAAATGCTACTATTTTTTGGAGTCGTTAAGCCTCTCATTACTACCATTGTCCATTTCTTAATGCAAACTGAACCGCCTTTAGGCTGCTATGTGAATCCGCATTGAAGTAGTTCCAGAAACGGTCAACATTCACAATACTGCTACATATGTTTCTCCAAATTTTTAAACTGATTTAATTCAATCAGCATCACATTTGTTTATTCTAAGATCAACAATTACAGTATTGTGAAAATGTTCGTTAAATCGATATTTTTGCAGATATTCATTTCGCCGGGTCGATATCGAACTTGTTACGTAATATGAATGTCCCGGCTGTATAACTATTTTTTAGAAACTTCAGACCAGGGTCACGTGATGGTTTTATCAAAGAATCGTATAGGAGAAACTTCAGACCAGGGTCACGTGATGGTTTTATCAATGAATCGTATAATATCGTCTGCAAAGTACTGTTATACAATCGTATGGTGTGACTATATTAGCCGCTTTCTATAGATGTCTCACGCTGTGAGGGGAGTGATTACAAGACGGTACTGTAGAATCTGATAAATAGGCGCGTAGTATTATTTTAAAGCCACTTTTGATATACGCATTCAATACACGTATTACATATAAATTAATATGCCCCGTTTTACAATTATTTAGTTTCCAAACATGCCTATATATTCACATATGCCTATTTTGACATTCAAGACAAGATCGCCAGTAAGAAAACGAACATTAAACGTGTAAAGTCGGTTTAAGCTTTAGTAGCAGCAACCAGATCGCCTCCCATCAGCACTCTCAGTGCTTTGATTTATCATAGTAGTTCCAGTCGATTGTTTATCATATTCAATGTATTATCGGGTCAATCTTCATATGAAAAGAAAAATAGTGGGGTAAATGGTTCTGTAATGCCGAGTCATTGTGTCATGTTCATTTCATGTTATTGAGTGTAGAATACATTGCACGAGAATTCGAGCCTATTAACACGGTGTATTAATACTCAATGAATTACCACGCAATAAAACACAATGTTAAAATCTTGACACTATCCATTATTCCGCGCCTTAGTAAAGAGGGGCGGAATTAGGTAATTGGCATGTTATTATCCGGAAACAACAAAACGCCATTGCAAGTCGGTTTGGATGTAGCCATACAACAATTTATAGGCTGGTGACACGATACCAACAAACAGGCGACGTCCAGGACTATCCTCGACCTGGCCGACATAGAGTTAAGACACCTAGAAAGGATGGCAATATTCGGGTCTTGCACCTTACCAATCGCTTTAAGACGTCGATCTTCACACCCAGGACAACCATTGGCCTCCATAGGTGAGTCACATTACAAAAATATCGAATTATTAATACTCATTGAATTTTTCAAGTAACGATACAAATTTCTTTTATTTCTTTGTAATATGATGCGTTTCTTTTTAGACACAGTATACATCCTAACACCGTCAGAAGTCGGTTTAGAGCAGCTAATCTCAAGTCATTACGACACCGACAGGCCAGGTTACGATGGACAAGAGTTCACCTTAGATTTACCATAAGACAGTGGGGAAGTGTATTGTTCAAGGACGAATCCAGAAATACCCCAGTCGTGCAGCTGGTCACAAAAGTGTATGAAGACGTGGGAAGAAGCATATCGCCTAGGCGTGCACATTAGGGTTCGATAGATGTGGCGGTGGTGGGGCTAACTTCTGGGCTCGCATATCCCAGCTTCAGAAGACTCCGTTAGTGATATTCAATGGAAATGTTATTGTCAATGCTTATATCAATAATGTTATACATCCCGTTGTAGTGTCATTTTGCCGACAGCATTTGCCAAGAGGACAAGGCATTCCCCAACAACACGATGGAGCAAGACGACATACTGCCGTGGTTACACATTATTATATTGCTCAGAACAATATTAAAGTACACGAATGGCAGTCTCTAGCACCTGATATGTTCCCAGTAGAACATGTGTGGGATGATTTAAAACGTAGGGTATATGCCAGGATAAATCCACCACAGAATGTTGCTCAACGGCGAGATTTAGTGGAAGAATGGGCAAACATTCCCTAACAATCAATTGCATCAAAAGTGCTATCTATGCGAAAAAAGTGCCTAGCAATAGTGGCTGCTCGTGGTGGCCACATCAGATATTTAATTTGCGATTTTGTATTCCTGACTGGGCTACTTTAAACGGTAATTGGGAACAAAGTATTCAAATGAGCTTGATGAAATTGGTTGATGAAAAGTAGCATACACATCCTGAATTGTGTTGTTGTTGTCACATTTTGTAATCGTCCTAATGTTTGTCAAACCCAGTGTGGGTTTTTAAATGTACTAAGTGTATAATACGTTACCATGTATTTATACGTTTGTTGTTGTCGCCATGCAGTAATCGTGTTCTTATAAATTAAATGTTTTCTCCGTAACGCGAGACATATGTCTCTCTTTAAAAAATATTTCGCTAATTAGGTAGCATTATATACTCCCCCTAGAGAAAACACATATACTACCATTGATATTTGCAACAAATTAAAGAGATGGCGGATGTTCACACCGTATGGTGTCATTAAATGAGTAATGTGTCCTTATCCTTTAGCGCATGCAATTTGTTCAGATCATAAAAATATAGTGCGCATCGACAGAAGGTAATGCATGATATTTTGACGACGGTGATGGAAATAAGATATTCTCAAACAGATGTTCGTCTATAAATAATCGAAAAAAAAATGATGAACGTCGGTTTTAGCACAAATGGGATAAATTTCGTATGGATAAAGATGAGCATTATCTATATTCTGTAGGCAATTATCTGGGTATGTTATATCCCTTCTGATTGTTTTTTTCTTTTAGAATCAATGTGTATGTATGTTTAATCTATCGAGTTTTCGCCGTAAACTTAATAATTTAACTTGTTCACGTTACGGATGTCGCTATATTACTATTAATAAATATAGTAAAATACAAATACTACTTTATATAATATTGAAACTACATTTACCTCTTTCGTTTTTTCAACAGCTGAAACTTTCAGCGGTTTAGTTTCATTTTTCTCATTCAGTTGTGTGTTGAGCATTGTGCATGTATTATTGTCAGAAACAAGTTTCCTCCTGCGTTGACTGTTTTCTTGATATGATGAGTTGCTTGTACACTATTTAACGATGTATTGCAATGATAGACGAACTAGCATGGCACCTGCATTTCTTTGTTTTGTGTGCTGCTTTAAAAATGATGTAAATCGGGTTTCTCTTCCCAAATACCAACCAGTTGATGGATAGCGTCAGGAATAAGCGTGGATAGTATTAGTTCTAAATCTTGCGTTACAATCAATCTTATGAACTTTTGATATTATATACGCCTTCAATCCTTCCCTTTCTTTATTTCTACTTTAATTTACACTTCTTAACCCTTTTATGGTTCTAATATAGAATGTCGTATGTTATGTTTGTATTTATATCTCATGAGTGGTGTGAAATGTCCAAATACAACATCTTTGCCCAGCATCTTCCCCAATTATAGTGTACACGTCAAAGTCAGTAATTCTGCACTGTCACGTGATGAGTATAGGGCTTGGATTTGAAAAAAAACATATTCTAATGACGTTTGTCGGATTTATTTAACAATTCTTCAGACACCATGTCGTATCACTGCATGTAATACGAGACGTAATTAATTTTAAAACGCAGCTAAGACGGGTTAAAGCAGCCACGTCTACAGCCGAAAGACAGTATTTTAAATGTAGAGCGCCGGTAGCGTAGGTTTATATTCAGTGCATTGCAAACAAAAAGACAAAAGAAAATCGGACGGAAAAGGCAGCATTCAACTTCCTAAAAAACGATATATGAACCGATTCCAATAAATAACTTTTAAATGATACTGGGTTCAAGTGTTCAGCATGGACAAAACTTGCACGGAAACTTGCTTGTGACAAATTGTAAGCGAGGTTTTGGACAAGAAGTCATTATGCATTTTTGTAGGAAAACGCAAAAAGTTAGAAGCATTGTATACTCTTAGATTCTGTACATTTTTTTATTGTCATGAATTACGATTTGTTTTAGTAATTAATGAAAGGAAACAAAGACCCGGCATGCTAATTTAACGGGTTTTCATAGGCAGACAAATCTATGTCTTTAAGCCAGCAATTTTTACGAGTCATACCATTCCGAGGGGGCCAACATAAATAAGCCTTTGTCGCCAAACGTTTGACATATCAAATATCATTTTAAGATGTCTGCATGTATTGTATATGCGTGACAACACGACAAGATGTTTCGCAGGCGATTTATCCATTGTCAAAAAACATTATGCTCCAACGGCGCATAGATAAAGATAAGGCAAACTAATTAAGCAGGCGAGACACGAATCAGCAAGTACATTTCCTTCATTCAAGGACAGTTGAGGACTAACGACAGTTTTCGGAGAAAAACCATTAATCTCTTATTTTTGTATTCCATGCACATTACATAACTTGTACGAAACGACTCCGACGAAGGCATTTTTAATTTTGTCAACCCTGATAAACCATTAAACTTTATGATGTATGATATAAAATTAAACTATCAGAGTTGAATGTCGAACCGAATGTCAATTGTCAAATAACATTGACATTGAATTTCCCAATGCCAAAACTCGTGCAAATGTCACAGGCCGAAACAGAAAGAGGCTATCGTGTACCTTACTGTATCTCTAGGTCAAACAAAGAAGTAAAAAATAAAAGAAATAAAAATGTCTCTAGGTCGACCAATACGTCGCATCGGAGGAGGTATTTTACTAGAAAAATGTTTCTTGAACTTTTTCAGCCTGCTTTTAGATCAAATGTACTATAGAAAAATCCATTAAAGTCCTATTAACAAGACGGAATGCGTCACCTGATTGAGATATTGTCAGATGCTGATTTGTTTATTGATTGGAATTGATTTCAAGAACTGATGAATGAGTGTTACAGTATAGTGACAAAATTAGAAAATAATGATACATTCTGAGCAGAAATAATACAACAGGGCTTTGATTGGAATCAGTTTATGTTGATATTGAATCAGAATGTGGACTTTACGTGCACCATCGTCTGTTTGTTCATTAATTATTTAAGTTGCTTATTTATATCTGTGACACGGCTTATGCCTTTAAGCTGAAAAGGGGCTGGTATGCACAAAGCATCGTAGGGGAAAACTTCAATTCTAGTATTGTTACATAATATTTATCTTGAATTTCTTGTTTAACCCATACACGTAAATGAAAATATATTTTTCATTTGTGCAAATACAGCACCTCACCGCAATACAAACAACTATATGTATAAAACAACTATAACATCCATCACCTCATTACAGGATAATGGGCATAAGGATAATTACAGTGAAAGCTCAGTTATCGAACAAATTCCAGGGTATGTGACCTTTTTCATTTATCAATTTTGTTATATACACGTACGTAACATGCAAACATGTGATTTAGAGAATCGACCAAACACTACTACTATCAGAAAGGCCAAAACCAACAAAGGTGCTGTTCATGTAACCCTACCTAACCTTTAGCCCATATAATAAAATAGGTATTGCAATTTTGTGGAAATCGTCGATTTACAAGTAAATAAAATAAATAACATAAATGAAATAATTTCAAGTACATATTGTCCAACCTACCTTCTGTGTTTTTGGTTAACAAGTTACCGGAACCGCAACATTTATTTATTTTGGCCTAATCAGTGAATAATTCATTTATTATTCTCGTTTCAGGCTACTGGAGGTTCAACAGTATTTTGTGTAATGTATACATCACTTCCGATGTTCTAACGTGCATGTCCTCAATTCTTCATTGATGCAGTATATCGTTGGAGAGATACTTGGCAATTCGTAACCCTTTGAAGTCAAGAAATAAATCAAAATCGATTGTGCTTATAAAGATATTGTTTATTTGGCTGACTGCTGCCACAATATCACGCCATTGTCAGTTCTTTTGTTAGAATATTAGTCTGGCTGCCGACTAGATATTATATTTTATTAATCAATTATCATAACTCTTTTTTCAATTATAATTAGATTTGATTATGGGCTTTGCAATCTGTGGGTACAAAGGGAAATAATTTCATGAAAAAGGAGTAGGCGTATGAGGTATATCATCGTTAGTTTTATATATAGATTGGGAGATATCATGGTCAGTTCTATTTATAGATCGGTGATATCATTGCCAGTTCTATTTATAGATTGGGTGATACCATAGTCAGTTTTTTTATGGATTGACTGATATAAAGTTCAGTTCTATTATAAATTGGGTGTTACAATGTATAATGGTCATCATATGATTTTAAAGATTGGGTGTTATCATGTTCCGTTTTATTTATAAATGGTATTACATATCGTTGCGCTCTGAAGTCCCTCGAAATTATCGCGAATGTGTTATATAGCGGAATGGAAGCGAAGTGTACATTTATCATAGGGTCAGACTTATCTAAAGGGCCAACGGTAATCACTTTACTGTTGGCTGACAATCAGTCGTATAAAAACGGGTCCTTAATGAGTGCCTTAACCACGTTGATCATGAAATAGATGTGGCTGGTAGTACTCGGATGTTACACGGACAATCACATCAACAACATAATTCTTAACATTCAATGATGAATACAAATATTATACATGTACGTGTGGTATCCATAAAACTGAAACGGCATTTAAATGTCTATATACATATGCTTTGTACTTTTTCACTATTCTTATTTTGATTTTTATCGTAACATTTTTCAAAATAAATCGCCCATACTGTAATGGTTATTGCTGTACTTCTGTGTACATCCAAATCTATTCAATGATTGTTAGTTCAGGTTCAACGCTGTTTCTTAACATACGTATATTTCCGTTACAAACGACTGGCGATTCACCAATTTAAATCCTGTTTTCCTGGACTGTATTATAACCCCTTTCACAAGGATACGGTCACATCTCAATATACGGAGGATAATTTATCCAGTACCAACTTTTTTTCGACCAGGAACCAGCAACTACACATGTAGAGGAACGTCAACATTGTTGTCAAGTTGCCATGGAAGTGTATAACCTACCAGGACATAATTTGAACCCGGATCGCCAGGTTACAAATTCAGCACACTAACCACTGAACCGCCACCCAAGTAAGTTCAATGAACCATATACAGAAAACCATGGATTGCTTGACTGTACAATACATTCTAAAGACCACACAATACTTATTTAAAACAAGGATTTCCAACAGAAATGCAATTCCAAAGGGTAATAACTCTTGTATCCGATTAGAACGTGGTGTCAATTTGCGCAAATATAGGGTTTATTCTAATGAGTAGTTTGATTTTGTTTTTAAATTTAACCAATGGTTTAATAGATATTGCGCGTAAAACGTTTGTCTACATGTGGGCAAATGGGCTGACTGATAGTACGTCTGGTGCTATACACAACCTAGTCATCCGACTAATGACATCAGTTTCAGCATTTATTGTGTCGCACCTATTTCGTGAGTTACTGTAGTTATGTCCAGTCATGAAACACTATATTGAGACATTGTAAATTTGAATTTGTTTTAAATATGTATCAGCAGATTTATGGTCGTTTGACATTCTTGTTGTCTTGGACTTTCTACGTTTCCTGTTTCATAATTTCATTTTCCCTATCTGATTTCTGATGATTTCTACAAGATAAAAGGTAAATACACATTACATATTTTAAAATAAAAGACCGGTTATCAGGTTATCGGATTACAAATAAATGTAATAGATAAAATACTTTGATATTTAAAACATCAGAAGGGATTCCTTAATAAATGTTGATCGAAGACGATAAGAGAACGTTCACATTGTACATAATAAATATACTAAATCAATACTCACAGCGCTAGTATTCTTATATTAAATGAAAATGATGTTTTGTCTACTCGGTGCAGCTGTTTACTGTGAAATCTATATACATTGTATTTTATTGACCAATACAATGATTGTAAATGAAATCAAGTTTAACTTCTATCAGACAATTTTGAGTTATATTTAAAAGGAGAAAGATCACGTGTCACCAAAGAGAGACAAAATTTTGCACTTCCAATGTATGGACTTAACATACAAGTTAGATTTATTTGACTGCTTAGCCATAATTTATAGTTTTTAACACGAACTATTCATTCATGGCAGATTACATTAAGGTCACCGATTTTATCAGTATATTTAAATTGTTAACAGAGACAACTTGTCAACATGGATGGTCTTTACTGAGATGAGTGATTATATTTGATTGTATGCCATGATTTACCGTTTTTGTCCGGTCTCGATATTTTAATTCAAAGCGGATAATGTTGGTACACAGCCAAGCTTGTTTTCATGTTTTACAATTCTTTAGGAAAAACTAGTTGTTTCTATTTGTTTACAATAGGAAATAATTGAAATAACTCAGACGATTCTTGGCGTCACGACTTATCATGTTTTCATGGCCGTCCTTCGAAAGTCGTGAGTAAAATTCAATTTAATATCTATTTCCATCGATGAAATCTTTCGAGGGAATAGAAAACGAGCCACCAAGTGAAGTACAATTTTACGTTACATCCGATTAACGAGAAGTTTTTGTATAATGAATCTTATTTTAAACGTCGTGGATCTACAATTGTAATTTGTCATACTCGTATCATTTTTCAATTAATTCGTCGCATCTTTTGAAGAGAGCTTTTGGTTATATATTCAAATAAAATATAGAATGTTTATTTTTCATTCACATGTGTGTATCAAACAGTTGAATATAAGGGGAGGACGGGGTGAGTGCTAAGAAAACAAAAAAGGCAAAACATACTATTAAGACGGCTTCCGAAATCTCATGTTGTTCTAGTCCGTGAAAAGTAGTTCGTCGTATAGTCACGAAAGTTCGATATAAAAGTCGACCACACGTCCAGGTTGTAATTCGTATATACGAAGAAACTTTGATTTGACAACGAAAGAATCAACGTGTTCGACATACTCAAAATCAACAGTTTATTAAATCGAACGAAAATTCGATTTATCAAGAAAAATGGACTTAAATTTGTTTGACATAACAATAATCGACAGTATGTTAGATTAGAGTCGCACTACAAGGCTGTAAACAAACACATATATATAGATAACGCCCCCAATGCCTTCTATAACTGTGTACGCTGTTTATTGTTCTTGTTCGTATGGATGCGTCTGTGATCGTTTAGTTTTCTTCGGTCAGAATTCGTAAGACATAACAAAATTACTCTATTTGTCAGGCTTCGTTAGAAAGATTCGTTATGTGTGACGAGACCTGTCGTGGTCGGGCATGAAATCAGGATTATGCGTTCTATTCTCTCATACAATCACTACAATGGATACCATGTTGGTCGTTGCTGAGAGGTTGTTGCTCTAGCAATGGTAACACAATTGTAAATCAAACATATGCCATATTGATATTTTTGGGTTGCTATTATTCAACGGTGGGCGGCCTCTGTAAAGGTATTAAGTGTATACTTAAACATCGGTCGGGCAACTGAACTACATATTCCTATTTCTATAACACTAACACTTTCTTATATATCGGTCGGGCAACTGAACTAGATATTCCTATTTCTGTAACACTAAAACTTTCTTAAACATCGGACGTGCAAGTGAACTACATATACCTATTTCTGTAACACTAACGCTTTCTTAAACATCGGACGTGCAAGTGAACAACATATTCCTATTTCTGTAACACTAACACTTTCTTAAACATCGGACGAGCAACTGAACTACATATTCCTATTTCTGTATCTCTAACACTTTCTTAATCATCGGACATGCAAGTGAACTACATATTCCTATTTCTGTAACTCTAACACTGTCTTAAAAATCGGACGTGCAAGTGAACTACAAATTCATATTTCTGTTACTCTAACACTTTACCAGGAGGTTCTGTATTGATATCAAGCTGAACGTAAAATGTTAATACATCACAATTCTACATAGTAGGTGAAATAGAAATTGAAAGTACGTGTGAAGTACAGTTGATTACAAGATAGAAATGTATGCATGTTGGTGTAATTGCAAATATTTGCTTAATTATATTTTGATTACACGGTATTGGACATAAGAACAATTTCAAAATATTGATAAAAACGACACACACTTTTGCATTCTCATTTGACACAATCTTCTCCCTATTCTATAACTGTGGCGTTGTCATGTAATGCTAATCTTCCACTATCATTGGGTGCTTGAAAAGTGATATTGTGGCAATTATCTTTAAAATGCTTTCATTGACTTAGGAATTTGTGGAATTGTGATTTACTCTAGTTGTCTTTCACATCACCATTTAAACATTCTACATACTTAACACGTCGCTCTTATGTTGAGATAAAGTAATATTAGAAAAGGAGGCATGTTCTGATCTATGGTTCTCCCTGTATACACTTACACTATTGTTCGAGATACTGTAAGTGCCTGTTATATTATTCCATTTTGGGGAAAACACCCAATTAATTGAATACCACTCCAAGATTGTTTATAAATCTATAAAGTAATCGTGTATCTGCCACGAGCGAGTCCGCAGTGTAAAAATAACGGTGGCACACAGCGGAAGATTCAAAGATGAAATATAATTTATTTCTCAGTTTATATTTGATTTCAGTTTTAGTTCCACCCGAGTATACTAACCTAACACCGGGGCAACTAACCCTGCATCCATAGTACTACCATCTAATAACCCAACGGCGATTGGTGTTCGTTTCACACACCTATGCCTGCAACTTCCCTTATACACCGAATGTCAAGTAATGGAATTTCGCGGTATGCGACGTGTGCAACAGTAGAAAACATGAAGCTTGCTTTAAAATTGATACACACGTAGGAGAACATTACACTGAATACAATCGACATGATGCCGTAGGTGCGTAAGGTTTAAAATGAGTATAAGAAAACTATTATAAACGTTAGGGATGAACACATGTTTCCAAGTTTAATAGAATGCAGAGAAAACCCCAAGGCTGTCTATAACTGTCAGTGCCTATACCATTACACATCTCTACATTACAACAATTACACTGTTTCGGGCGACTACAATTCATTTTCCCGGGTTAAACAAATCAATAAAATGGAAAAATGTTCCTAGTAATTATGTTACACACACAACATGTCCTTTTCAATTTTAAGTGTTGACAATCGTTCGAGAAGAAATCAGGTTACCACTCCTAAGATATACTGTTGTCTTTACAGCAACCCACATTGTTAAGTGCAAGGTACTTACGTGTTATAAAGACCTGTAAGTGCCAAATTGTTGATATGTTTTATGTCTTCTCACAGTTTCCTATAATTATACAACTTTGTCACATTGTATCTTTGATGTAAGTGCATCCTGTCATAATAAAACACAAAATAGTTTCCTAGTTGTATCATTGTCATTATTTTCGGACATTTACCCTAAGGACAAATGTTTATTATTGGCTTCTAGTAACTTGATAATAGAACGTTTGGAACCACCTTCTATCACACCCAAAATACGCAGCACTACGCAATGTCCCCAGGAATAATAATTAATACAAAAATGATTAATCGAACGTTATTCACCTCATGTATGTGTACGTGGGACGTTCAAAAATAAACAGGACTGAGGCCCTCACGGCTACAGTTTTCAATATTATACAAATATTATTACATAATATGGAATCGGAATTCAATGGCGAAAATTTGATATCTGATTTATCGAGTTATACTATCACGACCTCTCATAATTCTCCATTTTGAAACCATGGTAACACGCACCCGGCGCAGTCCAACAATTACCATTCATGGCGACTACGTAATGGGGTGTATCTTTAATACTATCATATCGTTTGTTTTCAAACTTCGCCGACAAATTACATATTACTTGCTGGACGATGTCTGCAAAAATGACGACATTTGGACGTTAGGTACTAAATAAACAGAAGTTGAACTCCAAGTGTGACAAATTCGTGACGCAAAAGTGACGTCACCAGAACGTAAGGAAAAACGGACAAACAAGTTCTGTAAACTGCAAGATGATTACGTCCTCTGAATCGTATGAAATTATCGTAACTACATTTTGGAAACAGTTCTTCAAGTCGTTTATCAGTTTTAGAATGGCACAAATGCTTTAGTGTTAATTGTTTAGCTTTGAAAGACAGGGAAGTAATAGGAAATCATAAGAACGTTTGTGACGTCACTTACCGAGACTTTTTCAAAATACCAACGTTTCATGGTACGGATTTTTGCCTAGATATGTGATGTAAGATCTTGAAATATACATGCGAATCTCACCAACGCATTACTTGTGTGGCTCAGTGTGGTACTGGAATGTATTCATCACCCTTATCACTATTAACTTCGTATTTCATAGCCCTATGCGAAGCACTGACGCCGTGTAAACTAGCATGACGTCATTTTGTGCGCCGGGTCAACGTTAGTGACCTTGTTTAGTCACATGTAACTCTCGGACCGCGTATTTGTTTTAGTTCATATCGTTACGGTATGTAGAAGAAGGATTCCGATTTCTGATGGTATATAATTTGATTAATTTCGTTCAGCCATGCGGGTTTTGTGACAATAGTCCTGTTTATTTTTGAACGTCCCACGTATTAATGATATTATATTCTTTTGATAATTGAGTTTATATAACGTGATTTTGGCACGGTGCCACTTCCTGTTTTCCGTACTTTCGCCTTAATTCACGATTTAAAAATTCCAATTCAATTATCCCCGTGTTTTAGAGATTTGATTATGCGATAGCCGTAAACCATCCATCATGTGCATGTTTTTACAAATGCAGTGTACAATAAATTACATAAATGATGTCATAATAACTGCATTCATTCCTTAATCAATGGTGATTATTTAATCTCGATTCCACGAATCCAGATATTTCTTTTTTGCTAAGCCTTTCATTAAGCAGAATATATTTTGCTATTCTAACTCATCACTCATTATGTTTTTCTCGATTCTACACACAAGTTTAAAGCAAATAATCGAATATTGCTCTCTACACATTGTTTAATTTACTTTTAATTAAAACATAAACAATTAAAATACTTACATCATTTCAGATATGCGTTAATTATAATTATGTTTTATCTATATGCTACTGTACGTGTTTAAAACTGATTTTAAAATCTAAATACTGGTAAACAGTTGGTTTTAACAACTTTAAACGGTTTCGGATTTTGGTATGTTTAGCTAGGAGGTTCCACGAAAATGTATTTTAAAACAGCAGGCTAGACAGAGTAAAGAGACTCATCAGTATCCAATTGAATAACCTTTGGTGGCGGCATAAAAAATTACGAAATGTAAATAGTACCACAGGTATGGAACTTCATTTCTGACCCGATTAGCTCAAAGTGTGTTCAGTTGGGCATTGTGCCTTGTATGTTTTTTATGTTCTCTGTGCTCGGCTGGTTAAGTTGAGTGTTGCCTTCCATGGCTGACTTAATACTATCTTTTTACATGCACTTTATAATTTTTGTTTAAGGTAAACCATCGGTTGAATGTAACCAAAACCTATACAGTTTGGGTAATGGGTACATGAGTGCATGCTTCCCATATTGATTAACATAAATCATATTCTTTTGTAGTTACACATGTAATATCTGTCAGAACCTTTGAGATAAACCACGGGAATAACTTGATCGCTTGTATCTTTCATTTTGTTAGCACCAGATGTGGGATTTCATTTTGGAAGGGGGAATGCCTTGCCATCCTTCCAGTATAATAAAGCATATTATATGTATAAAGCGATTTGGAATGGATCGACTGATATGCTATATTATGTATAGAATTTCAAATTCCTGTGGATAAACATTTGACACAGAAATGTGACGACGTCACACCGTCCATCCAACTACCAAAATTCACACATGTATACCAAAACTCGATGAAAACAAATACGAACCGGTGGCAAATTTATTTCCACCACTTTATTGGACCGAAGACTTTCATTGATTAAGTAGAGCCATCGGTGAGGAATTTGGCACATTCATGACTTCTTAATTCTTTTTCATAGGCATCATTAAGTTATATATTATCTTATGTTGACGTACACATTACATAACTCTACTCTCTTAGCTACGGAAATGCGTTACGTACATTGTAAGAAAATCGTAAGATTACGAACACGTGAGAGCTTTCTTAGAATACTCATATTTCAATCTGGTGATACATCTAGGAAATGTCTCTGGAAGTATTTAAACGTTGTCCTCATTAGAATGTACGAGACTGTCTTTCTAAATGTTTCAGCATTGTAGATATAAAACGCGTAAAAGCTATTTTTACAAAAAGAAATATTTGGTTACACTTTTAATTTATGAATTTATATCATTTATGAAATGGTGATGTGACTGCACTTAACTGAAGTTATGTACATTAGTAACCAATGACATGAGTGGACCTGTATATTGAGGCTGGTTATAGAAACTTCGCAGCCACCCGATCTTGCGAACGCAAACGGTTCAACTCAGCTCACAGAGTTCGTTTGGCTTGCTGGATCTCCAATCGATATGATAGTCCCGATCAACGACAATTTTACACCCTGCATAAGTGCATCATGTTCAGCTCTGCATGATACGATTTACGTCTTGCCGGGAACTGGAACACATCCAAAACTGCTCTTTACCGGCCAGTGACTGGTTTTCCGAGGCGAGAAACAGTTTCAATGCAAATGTCTTCAAGATCAATGTGTATGATGTGAGTTATAAGTCAGTAAGTTGATCATATGCGGACTTGTCGATTTTATCCTACTAACCGTAGATTATAAGGTCATTACATTGTGACTTGGTTCCTTTGTCTAAAAGTTTATAGTAATGGATCCAGTCAATGAGCGCTTGTTGATTATATCCATGTCTTTTTGTTGGATGTTTGATGTGACCTGCTAATGTGTTGTGAATGACTAAACGATCAAGAGACAAGAGGTGTTAATGTGATGTTGAATAGTAGTTCTTCCTTTAGTTTATCGGCTTCTTGTACAACGCTTGTTGGTTTTAAGCGAGTTTCTGTTGGTATGGGAGGACTGGATATTGCTTGTCTAAAACGAGGTTGTGATATTGGCGTTCTGTCATTCTTGTGTCACAACGACGTAAGGAAGTTCGTTAGCACAAATTAGCCACCATAGATTGAGTTGATTCTACACCATACTCATGCCAGGGTCTGCTTGTCTGATATCTAGTACTGTTACTTGTTCAGCATAAGTGATAGTATTGTAAGACAATATGTAAACCATTAACCAATCGTTTGTTTCAAATTCTTCGCCTACAAAACCTGCAAGTATGTTAACGAACTGCGTATAATTTCGTCTACTGCGAATTTTCTATGAAGATGATTTTATGTGATGTTAAAATTTAAATTTCACAAAACTATCCCGCTGCTATAAATACCACATGTTAATGATAACAAATGAGTGTTCAAACTTTTGCGTCTAGTGTGTATGTTCTTACATTCTAGTTACTGAAATAAACGATAGTTTCAGCAACATTTCAATGTGCGCTGAATTGTTAAGCCAATACGTGAAGCTCTTCATTTGTTACGTTCACTGACCTAACCTTCATGTCATTTTTGAAATGGTCGTACCCAGTTCCAGAAGCATTTTTATTTGTATGCTCAAAATTACTAGGAAGTATGGAGAATGCACCTGGAAATTGTTTAAACTGTATAATGTTCATAGGAACAGTAGGCGTCCACTTATTACAACATTTTATCAACATGTGTAAACACAACTACGTTTCTGACCATTTTGTTGCCGTAGTTTTACAGATATGCCCCTAATTTAAATTTTGATAGATGTAATAGCATATACATTGGTTTTCCCAGAAAAGCGTATAATCACGTTATAGCATGAGAACCATCAAGTGCTATATGTCAAAATTATAATAAACCTAGGAAATTTTAATTACATATCATCTAAAAACCTATAAATTGAGTACATTTCACGAACGCCGGGTGAAGCTGGGCGTTCCACAGAACGTCAACATTCGTAAAGCTGGGTTCACACTATGAACGTTTGTACCAGCGTTGATCAGCGTTTCAAAAGTCAGAAAAATGAGCCCAAACGTCGGTGAAATTACGCTCGTGAGGAGGAATAATTTGGTTCACACTGCGAACGTTGTGTATCTAACGCACGCTAACGTTTTGGGAACGTTTCTCAGCGCCCAACTGCGTTTGACAGCGGATACAAGCGCTTAACAACGTTTGCCTGCGTTGTAGCTTTTTTATCGGCGTAGGTGAACTTTTACCAACGTAGGTTAGCATATGTGTAGCGGTCTCTAACTTAGTCCGACTTAGACGAACGAGGTGCCAAACGCCAGAGTCCTTTGGACAAAGTTTACCTAAGTTACTGAAACGTTATTGAAAGTTCGTCTGCGCTAACCACTTGCGTTGCTACCCGTTGGTCTACGTTGGACAAACGTTCTTTTGCGCTGGGGAAAGTTGGCTTACGCCAGCCCTTGCGTTACTACCGCGTTCATTGCGCTGGATACCCGTTGGCCTCCGCTAGATAAACGTTCGACTAAATTCGTTAAGCTGGGTTCACACTATGAACGTTTGTACCAGCGTTGATTAGCGTTTCAAAAGTCAGAAAAATGAACCCAAACGTCGGTGAAATTACGCTCGTGAGGAGGAATTATTTGGTTCACACTGCGAACGTTGTGTATCTAACGCACGCTAACGTTTTGGGAACGTTTCTCAGCGCTCAACTGCGTTTGACAGCGGTTGCAAGCGCTTAACAACATTTGCCTGCGTTGTAGCTTTTTTATCGGCGTAGGTGAACTTTTGCCAACGTAGGTTAGCGTATGTGTAGCGGTCTCTAACTTAGCCCGACTTAGACGAACGAGGTGCCAAACGCCAGAATCCGTTGAACAAAGTTTACCTAAGTTACTGAAACGTTATTGAACGTTCGTCTGCGCTAACTACTTGCGTTGCTACCCGTTGGCCTACGTTGGACAACGTTCTTTTGCGCTGGGGAAAGTTGGCTTACGCCAGCCCTTGCGTTACTACCGCGTTCATTGCGCTGGATACCCGTTGGCCTCCGCTAGATAAACGTTTGACTAAATTCATTACCACCACCTGCGTTTCAGCAGACGTTTGCCAACGGAGTTTAACTTAATCAAACTTTGATCAACTTAATTCAGCGTTCATGAACATTTATAAACGGAGCACAACTTACATCAGCGTTTATTTCCAAACGTCGGCAAAGTGTTTGCATGTTAAACATTTTCAACGAATACAACGTTCTTCAGCGTTTACCAACGATCGTCAACTTTTCAAAACGATTAGTAACGTTTACTAGCGGAGCTGAACGTTTGCCCAAACGTCGGCCCAAACGCTAGAGCATGAACCCAGCTTTATCACCACCAGCGTTTCAGCAGATGTTTGCCAACGGAGTTTAACTTAAGCAAACTTTGATCAACTTAATTCAGCGTTCAGGAACGTTTATAAACGGAGCACAACTTACATCAGCGTTTATTTCCAAACATCGGCAAAGTTTTTGCATGTTAAAATTTTTCAACGAATACAACGTTCTTCAGCGTTTACCAACGATCGTCAACTTTCCAAAACGTTAAGTAACTTTTACTAGCGGAGCTGAACGTTTGCCCAAACGTCGGTAAACGTCGGTCCAAACGCTAGAGTGTGAACCCAGCTTAAACAAGGTAATGCGCAGTGCTCAGTACGTGATTCAGTTTTTGTCAAATATATAGCCAGCGTTGCAAACTGGTGTATAAATCAACTTAATAATTTAACAACTCAATCAAGATGCATAAGTTAACCATCATCAAAACACATTCGTTTTGTATAATAAAGACGTCCAAAGATCACTCAGTACGTGGCGTCATTGTGCAGCTAAAACATCGACGCAATTCACGATTTGTATACACAATTATCTCGTTGAATTACGATATGGTTGACAACTTGTCATGATAAAGCAGATAAATTGTTAGTCAACTTACCCCATGATCTAGTACAAACAACAACGAAAAGATCCCTATCAAGTATGATATTAATTACTAACCTAATAGGTGAGATCACCGTATTCATATGCAAAATGCCCAGGGGCAATCTCTTGGATGAATGAACAATAAAATATATAGTGCGCCCAGGATAATGTGAAAGGCGGGCAAATTTGGTATAGTCCCAAAAGGTGGAGTACAATTATGTGCACCAATTATCAGTGATGTTTTGAGTATATGACTGACCTTATCTGCTTAATAAGTGGTTTGAAAAACCAATTTTGCCACAGTTGACCAAACTGACAATTCATGTTTGTAAATATCACATTATCCTGGGCGGACTATAGCTGGTGGTTTGAATGCCTCTGTATACAAACATGATCTCTCCTATTAATTGAAATTGAAGACGTCCTTGGCTTACGTTAGTTTTGTTATTAGATGGTTAAGACTTAAAACGGAATTAATTTAGAACAAAACAAACTCCACATTACTACCAAAGTATTGGGTTTATGGCTCAAACACTCCGATTTTATTCTGATTAAATAAAACCTACCAGCATATACATTCTCTTGATTAAGGGTTTGTGTCATTATTATCGAATTATCAGAAAGTGAACCAGAGCATTTGTGTATGTCGGGACTAGAACTTTATATCAATTATCTAGATATTTATATCTTTACTAGATCATTAATTGTTCCTGAGATGCTATGTGTTAGACCTCACATTTCAATTACTGTGAATAGTTTAAAACTGTTTTCACGTATATAATTTTTGGTCGTGTTTATTTTACGGATTGCGTCAACGTCGTCTAAATGAAATAAATCAAAAGCTAGTGTATACTATATTTTGTTTAATTTTTAAAAATTACCATGTCGGTCTAACCTGTCTTTTTATGAGGTCATTGATGCACATTGTCTTTGGATCAGTTTTATGCAGTGTTTTGTAAACTTTGTGTGGTCTCCCATAAAGGTATTCGAAATGTTCTTATTATTATTTGGGAGAACATACGAGCATTTTCGCTTAGTACTGGTTGATAAGTCAGAACAACTTGTAAAGTTATACGTATGACTAGATAGAAATAAATGTACAAGTCGTTTTGGTCTTGTTATTGCCTGTAGGTTCGATGATGGTTATCACATTTTGTAGTTTCATCATCAATGTAGGTATCGACTCGTATATGAATTTACTCTATTTCATTGATGCCATTTATTTCCTGACCGAAGTAAACGTCGCAACTTGTTACTGGCACAAGCATTTGGAATAATTTAGGCGCGACATCTATTTATCAACTGTTTAGTTAGTTGATATAATCATGTCAACTTAAGCTTGTCGACATTCAACTTGAGTATATAACCGGTTGATATTATATATGATTTTAGTATTTCACCTTTAGTGGTGTTTGACTTGTGGTCAGTTGTGGTTTTTAACCTAAGGAGGTATGTATTAACGCCCTTGTTTGTGTAATGAAGAACTAGTTTGAATGTGTTGTGTTCCCTTGTGTTAATCCCTAAATTGGTGTCACATGACTGATATTCATTGTTAGTCCAAGTTAGCTTCTTGTGGGAGAAGGTTGTTTTGAAGTTGGTTGTACTATGAATTATAGTGGAATATAGGTTTGATCTTATTCTTCATTATATTATATTCTTATGTCTGATATTCTTGTATATTCATAGAGACATGTATCTTAAATGAGCTTTACTTTAATTCTAACTATTAATACTAAGAAATGTGTAAATGGGTGTGTTGGCCCTTGGAATTCAAGATGGCTGTCATGTTGTTTTAAGGTAATCCATCCATCATTGGCAAAATTTAGATTCCCAACTAACTTTTTCATTAAGGGTATCACATGGCTTGTCTAAATATAATTTTTTAAAAACTTTTACCACGCCGTTTTGGAGAAATTCCATTTTAACTATGGTAACCATCCATATCAAAATAGAGCAAATTTCAGAAAAGGTCCTAACAGTATTTTTCTATTTTTTGTGTCAATAAAATCAATAAATTGTGCAAAGTTTTATGTTTTTACACAGCCAATGGAATGTGTTTGTAAATGATATGTAACAGAAATTTGTAAATTACTTCATATTTTTTTCTTTCAGTAGATTTATCAAAATATTTAAATTTCCCTTTCAAAGAATGGTATAAAAGCATCTTATAAAATGATTTGCATGCTACAATAGTAACATACAAATTTTAAGTAATCAATATTGTATAAGAAAATAACAAAATAAAAAAAGTTTACCACAGATTTATTTCAGAAAATGTACTTTTCTTTGCATACTCTTATTTCTGTACTCGCTGGAGAATGAGTTCTCATTTACTAAAAACACAGAAACTTTTTCATTATTGACTGAAAACATGTCATGTGTGTATTCATTTTGTTAGTTAGATCATTTGCTACAAGTTGATGTATGTTCTGACATAAAATTCAGAAATTATTTTTTAGTCCCCTATCGGTTTTCAACCAGAGGGGACATAGGTTTACCCTTCGTCTGTTCCTCAAAAGTCAGGATCCTGACATAGCTCAAACAGTTTTCAAACTAGATTTATGAAACTTGGTATGTGGATAGGGGGCAATAAGGGAATTATGCACGTCCAAAAATATTTTGAATCTAACTAAAATTGTGGTTGCTATGGAGACAAAAATAATGAAAAAATGTAAAAATCTGGATCCTGCCATAACAGTTTCTAAGTTAGGATTACAAAACTTGGTATGTGGGTAGGTGCCAATAAGGAGATTATGCACATCTCAATATGTTTTGATTATAACAAAAAGTGCGGTTGCTATGGAAACGGAAATAGAAAAAAATCTATAAAATCTGGAATCCTGGCATAACTAAAACAGTTTCCAAGCTAGACCTATGAAACTTGGTATACAGAAAGGAGTTTAAAAGGAGATTGTGTAAACTTGAATATTTGTATTATTCTGATTGAAACTGTGGTTGCTATGGATACAGAAATAGTTAAATTCCTTCCCTTTGGCTGGACCATTGTATAACCCCAAAAATAAGAAAACGCATTAAAACATCCATTGACTTATAGCTAATGATCTAACTAAGAAAATGAATATACACACGTCATGTTTTCATTCAAAAGCAAATATGTTTTAGACATTAGTGAACTGACAGCCATCCATTTGTCACAATCAACACAGCATTAGCCACATGCCCTAAAAGACAACTTAGCTTTATCGATTATTTAACACAGTGGCCTAGTTTTTAACCCCAGATGACCCTGAGTTGATCATCGTGACCAAAGTCACAAAGTTTCATAAAGATTAGACTAAAATTGTGGCCTCTAGTGACTACTCAATGTGTACATGTATGCATGATTGGATCTATAGTGACCTAGTTTTTTTTTATCCCAGATGACCCAATGTAGAACTTGACATAGACTTTGTTTAGGGATCATTGTCATCAAGTTTCATGAAGATTAAACCAAACTGGGGACCTTTAGAGACTGCACAAGGTTTATGTATGATTTGACATAATGATATTGACCTATGTTTTGACCACTTATGACCCAATATAGAACTTGAGCCAGATTTTGTTGAGATGATCAGTCATAAAAATTGGACCAAAATAGTGAACTCCTGTGACTTCACAAGATTCATGTATGATTTGACCAAGTAACACCTTTTTAACCCCAAATGACCCAATATAAAATAAATATTTGTTGCGATGGTCGTTGTGTCTATGTTTCATAAAGATTATAGTAAAATTGTGATTTTTACTGCCTATGCAAGCAAAAAGGGTGGGAATGACGGACATCGAGTGATTACAAAAGCTCACCTTGTGACTATATGACAGGTGTGCTAAACTCAATATACCCAAGCATACTTTACAAGTATAATCATACCCTTATAAAGTTTATATGTCCTGTCTCATACTTATAAATGTTCAAGTTGTATATCTATGAAGTAATGGGTGAAAATTAACTCATACACTCTGTATCCCAAGTTCTTAATTGACACTCAAATATTATTTATACAATAGAATGCACTTTATGACACAGGAAAACTGTCACATGGAATCAAAGAAAAGGAACTTTGTCTGCCAATCCAAATTTAGACGGTATGGACACTGACACTAATCTTGAACAATACAACCATTTCTGAGTGCAAGTATAAAAGTAGCATTAGTGACTGCCGGCAACGACTGGAACAACTGCGCGATATATTCCTCTATTAATATGTAAATATTTAACAATCTTTCAGAAAAAAGTTCCATGGTCCGATCTGGGTTATATGCAAAATCTTGTTCCCGTGCTGCATTCCGGGTAATATGCTATGTCTGATTCCACTGTTGCAATCTGTGTAGTATTCAGCAACAGTATTTCACAACCTGCAAATAATATTATAACATTATAATTACATGTATATACTAATATGATCCTGGTGGTCCTGCACAAAACATTTTCTTTGTTAAAAAAATGAAAGTTCAGAAATTGTCAAATTATATCAAATCTAAACTAAAACCAAAGGTGCTATTTTCAAAAGCTGAATCTATACCCAGTATTAAACATATAGAGTGTAGAATTCAAATTAAGTGACTGCTACATGACTGATAGGTCTGTTTCTTGTTCACCTTTACTTGAAAATCAATATATCAATGTATCAATGTATCAACGATATATCGGAATCGTCAATGACAGCTCCAATAAAGACAGATATTATAAGAACAGATCTATGACTGAACTGCAATATAATTTGAATTTATTTGGAATATTGTCATGGTAACTACAACAAAAAACAATTTTAGCAACCAAACTGAATTATGTATACAATTATAAGACAGAAAGTTCAAATCGTTGAATTAGGGATAGGTGCTTAATTATAACCTAAATTTTGCATTAGGAACAATGTATTTGCAAAACATGGATGCGCATTACTTCTGCTTATGCAACAAACTGTAACAATACAATCATGCATTACCTCACAGTTACACTACACTTTTACACTTTCTCAATTCTGCACACATTTCTTCAGCATCTCTAGTTTTGAAGTCAACTGTTTCAAGTGAAACGTACCATTCTCGATTCCCTGCAAATATAAATAATAATTATTATCACCTTGTTGTTCATTATGTTGACACTAAGTGACTTGGCAGATTTATAGTGTCATGTCGCATACTTAGTGCAGAAATGCTTAAGGTAAACTACTTTTATAAGAATCTGTAGCAGTTCAAATATATTTCAGATATATTTGTTTTGTTTTCTATCAAATAGACAGATGTTGCAACAAGTATTATGTGAACTCAGGGCTTTTTTTCACTATATACAAGGGGCCTTCATCAGCCCCTTTCACAATTTCCTATAGGCCCCTTTCACAATTTATAAAGGCCCCTTCACAACTTCACCACAAAGCATCAAACAAACCAAACATAGATAAAAAGTCATATATTCCTGTACTGGACTTGATATGAAGTATTATATCATAACATGCATGTTTGGGACAAGTGGACAAAAATTGAGAGCTAACATCTGAAAAAATTATTTCACAATTTGATGATTTATCGCGCTTAGTTTATATCAATTTGAAAAGTTTCTGCGTCAACTTTTTCACAATTTTGAGGATTTTCGTGCTAAATTTTCACAAAACAAAAGGGCCTGGGCCTCTACAAAATTCAGCCAAAAAAAGGCCTTGACCTTGAACCCGGCTTTCCCGGTTACAAGTCGAGTACACTAAACAATAGACTTGCGGCTACTACAAGGCTATTTCGGTACATGTAGTCCAGTTCTTTCACAAATATGTACATGTAGATACATGGGCTATTCCTTGTAGGCCTACATCTTTTACAAAAAAACAAGCGAGACTTCCACTGAGCTTTTTAAACTAAATTATCCATTTGATCTCGTTAAAATAACACCATGCTTACACGAAGATCACAAAAATAACCATTCAAAATCAGAATAGTTCTGAATTGAAAATGACCAAGTACAGTCGAGCTGACAATAACAAGATGTAAAATGGAGCCTATAACGCTCATCTGATACAAGAATATTTGATCAAGAACACAATGTTTTAGCAAGTTTTACCTCAATAGTGTTGAGAAGCATCGTGATGAACATCAACATAGGCTGGTTTGCATTATTGAGTCTCTTCTCGACGAAATGGTGCAACAGAAATATTTTTTCTACTTTCGTTTTCTCAACAGCTCAATGTTTGTTTCCGAGATTTCCATCGTTCTCAACCGAAAATTCATAAGAATAACGGTATTCGTCCTCACAACGGTGTTTACCAATGTAATTTAGACTGATAATAGTCCTCAACCCTTCCGAATAACACAGTTTTGGTGACAAAATCGACCTCACGTCGAGAATAAGTCTGCTCGCCATGTCATTTCGGCGCTTGATTTCGCGAGCGTTTCTATGACTTCGAATATCAAAGGGAAGGAACTCGTCACTATTTTTTTTATTTTAAATTTATTTTTTTAAAGATCGTCAAATATAATTACCAAGACATAATTTATTAAGCAGATTTATTGATATGAATACCGAAAAATAAAAATATTAATGTTTACGGATGTTTATAAAATTTTCCGGACGGTACCGAAGTTTCCCGTAATAACACGAAATTACGTCGAAATGACGTCGGCTAATGATGGATGGTTTACGTTAAGGTAATAGAATGGTGATTGGTAAAGTAACTCCTTCTATATGCTAACAATGTTCTGTAACCATTTGCAGTAACCCATCACAGTGAGTGTGTGACGTCGAGTGATATGAAGTGAACGACATTATTATTGTGAGTTGTTGAAGACCCGATCCATAATCGGTATGTAACTATGTGTGTGACATGGATGTTATAATTGTACCTTTGTTGTTTGTCATTGTTTGTCTTGTTTGTATATCATGTATGTTCTTAACTGATTCCTTGATAAATGTATACTATGATGTTAAAGACCGATGATCACAGGAGTCTTAGCTTAACATATCATAAAGCAAAGTAATTATACAGATGTTATAGTTAACTTGTTAGGTAGCATTATGCTTAATTCTCTTAATTGTTTGTTTCAGGGCTTATGAAATCTCTTCATCAATAGACAAGGTTGTACATAGAGTAATAGAGTAGAAACCCAGTATCAGTATTTGTCTTGTCTATCCTCCCCCCACCCGTACCCTTGGCAGTTCCTTGACAACATTTACAAGACAGAAAAGTGCCAGAGGATATAATTGGCACCCAATGATTTTATCAAGGGGGGAAGGAAAACACAAACTTGCGGATAAATATGAACATAAACTCTACACAGTAACTGCAGTGCCGAGACAAGGTATACATGTGTACCTGTATTTGTAGTAAAAGAGTCGAAGAAGATCAGAACACTCCGGATAGCGACACAGGAGACGGTGGAAGAAGACAGAAGAGGTAAGTACATGTACAGAAGGTAGCGACGTCACAGATTATAGTTCGGTAGAGGAAGAAGGGGAATCATTTGTCAAACCGACAAAAGACCACGGATGACAATTCTACAACAGTTAAATTGAGCAATACAGGACATGTCAGAGAGTTGGAACCAGGAGCTGTTACAAGTGAAGAAAATCTAGTGTCTGCCCAGGACCACACAGTATCTGATTAAGAAGATCAAGTGTCTGTCCAAGACAACACCATTAGAGAAGGGACATGGGCAGAAACTGGCAGAAGGAAAAGACAATTGCCTACGGTACCAAGACGATCGGACAGACGAAAGAAACCACCGGACCGATATCAGGACTATCACATGTATAGTCTTGTACAAAGTAAATCCATAGATAATCGAATGCTGGCGTTAAATGCTCTGTGGAAAGCAAGCATTTTTCACAGCATGGACAATTACATAAATCAAGTCACTTTGTGTCATTGTGTTAGTTACTTTTATGCCAATAATAGTTCTTCTATTGTTTTACTGTCCAACTAATGTAACTGTGAGTCTATCCAATCACAGTACCCTGACATGAATTGTTCTCCCACTTACATATATGATACGTTACCATGTATTAATACGCTTATTGTTGGCACCATGCAGTAATCGTGTTCTAATAAAATAAATGATTTTTTCTTCGTAACAAGAGACATGTCTCTCTTTAAAGAATATTTCGCTAATTAGGTAGTATTATATACTTCCCATAGAGAAAACACGTATACTATCATTGATTTCTGCAACGAATTAAAGAGATGGCGGATGTTCACACCGTATGGTTCCCTTAATTGTCTAATTTGTCCTTATCCGTTCGCGCATGCATTTCGTTCAGATAATAAAAATAAAGGGCGTTTCGACATGATGTAGTCAAAGTGATTTTGATGACCATGATGAAAATTTGATATTCTCAAACAGATCTTAGTCTGTAAATAATAGAAAATGTCAATGAGTAAGATTAATTTACGATCTGTTTTGGCACAAACTGGATTTATTTCGTATATATTACTATGGGTTTCATCTATAAAATGAAGGTCATTATCTGTTTTTTATATAACTCATCCGAATGTTTGGTTATTTTTCTAGATCTCTTCAATGCGATGCTTGCTACATCTACCGAATTTTCGCCGCTGTCAATAAATAAACAATTTAACTTTGTATTATGTATGACACAATCTTTCTTTTGGTAAACATAGCAACATAATCATACTATAATGTTAAAACTACTTTGTCGGATTTTGACAGCTGAAACTATTCTTTAAGGTTTTTTATCAGTTGAAATATTTGCTTTCGATTTTTTGACAGTTGATACTTCCACTTGCAGCGGTTTTGTTTCAGTTGTGTGTTGGGCGTCGTGCCGTGTAAAGAAGGTATGTGTTAAGTCTGTTATTGCACTCGGCTGTTTCAGTTGTTTGATGCCTCCCAGTCCTAATTGTCATTAAAATTAAATATTTCCATTATCTTTTTACATTATCAATCTTATGTTTGTATACAATGTCAGCATTATCGTCAGCTGCCAGTTTCTTCCTCTTTTTACTGTTTGATATTTTCTTGGTATGATGAGTATCGGTTGCTATTTCACTATTTAACGATGTATTGAAATGATATACGATCTAGCATGGTACCTGCATTTCTTTGCTTTGTTTGACGCTTTTAAAAATGGTATCATTATGGCTTCTCGTACCAACACGTTGATGGTTGAAGCCAGGAATAAGCGTGGTTAATATCAATTCTAAATCTTGTTTCACAAACAATCTAATGAGCTTTAAATTTTTATACGCCTTCAATCCTTCCCTTTCTTTATTTCTACTTTAATTTACATTCCTTAACCCTTTTATCGTTTTTGTGTGGCGTAAACGCCACACAATGTTATTACCACTTTTCAGCTTACGACCAATTTAACGCATTAGGCCTCGGCAAATAAATAGTTCTATGATTTGAACAATATTACAAGCATGCAACACAGGTTACACGTATCATTCGACCTGATTTGTTTACATTACCAACATTTACTTATATTAAGACCAACAATTATATCAGACTTTTATTTTTAGAGGATATTTATAGCAAATCATTCCGCAACGGACTATATTTTTACTACCAAAGAATGTTCTCACTGGTGGCGGGAATCTAAAATAGTTCCCACGGCTTTCAATCGTATACTGTAACGTATGTTAATCACCCCGCCGCTGCACATTGCAGACGATGACCTTATTATGTTGTATACAAACATTGATGCTATATATAGCTGGCGGGGGGAACTGAAATAGTTCTACGTACATATCGATCGGCCGATTAACAATGTTACCGCGGTAAGCGTTAAACGCACTAGTCAATTTCTACCCTGCTTTATAAAAGACCTCATAATTTTCGTATCTATTATCCGATTTTGAATATTTAAAGCTTGTAATGAAGCAGAGGTATATGTCTCTCTTTTAGACAACATTCAACACGATACCCTAATTATTAAATCCACGGCGACGAGTAAGAATCCGTTCCGCGTAAAAGTAAGTTTAAAATATCCCGTTTTATACCAAATAAAAATTCAGTCAACGGTCGAAAATCATCAATTATTAATTTAATATTCGATCGATTTTGTTCATTAAAGCTTGTTTTAAAAGTTAATACTTTAAGGTTTTATAAAATGCAAAACTTGATTTTAAAGCATTAATCGGTCGATCGATATGTGTGAGCGAAACCATGTTTACCTCTTTTACATACGTTAATATAGAGTGTCATATACATTTAATTAACATGCGTGGTCATACGGAGAATAAACAGTCACTTATCTTGACACTGGTCGAATTCTCCAAGTCGTTAAAAATGGTATTTGTAAATATGCCTTCATTGTTGCTCAGCATAGTTACTTAAGTAAGTTCCAGGTAACTGCTGGTTCTCTTGCTGTCTTTAGCAGCACAAATGTTTGAGTAAGGGTGGGCTTATCAGAACTGTGACATAAAATTATGATACAACCTGGATTCGATATTGGATTTAATGGCATCAGTACGCCACACATCAGTACTTTCAGTGCTTTGATTATATAGAATGTCGCACGTGATGTTGATTTTTATATCTCAGGAGTGGAGTAAAATGGCAAAGTACGTCATCTTTACCCAGCATCTTCCCCAATAGTGTGCACGTCATACTCAGTAATTCTGCACTGTCACGTGATGAGTAATGGGGCTTGGATTTGAATAAACCTATTGCCTAATGACGTCTATCGGATTGTATTTAACTTTCCTTAAAATATCATGTCGTGTCACTGCATGTAGTACGAGGTGTAATTAATTTCAAAACGCAGATAAGAGACAGTATTTTAACTTTACAGCGCCTGAAGCGTAGGTTTATGTTAAGAAAAAAAACGACACAAAAAATACATTATATTCCCATTCATATTATTTAATGCTAGACACCATGCAGAGAATGAATTATAACACGATCCGCGGATTAATCCATATACACATAGAGCAAACCAGGACATGTATTATTACCGCAATAAAACATGGTATCAAATTGGCTGTTACTATTTACGCCCCGTATCACGTGACATATTTATGAATGAATGAACGTAAACTTTATAGTAAAAACTACAACAGGTCGCGAGTTGCACGAGTATCATATTTGTTTAAGAAATAAAAATCTGTTCGCGTATTTTGTCGGTGAATAAAACACGAGCACTCGTTCGGATGCGGAAAATTAAAAAAATATGGTCGGAAGGTAGGAAAAATATTTTAGCTTGAGTGTTCGAAGAATAAAGTCGAGCTGTTGTTGTGATGGGATCGTCAGCATCTGTGTGTGCGTTGGTTAAATTTATTGGCGGGTCATTTTCTCAAAGACTATTAAAGGTGTTTACTTGAAACTCAACGTAGTTATTCAACATCACATTGGGAGTCCATACTGACAAGACTGGTAACCTTGTGACCTATATTTATGGAGTTATTTGCCCTAGTTTTGACTTAGAACATAGAAAAAGTGGCACATTTCACACATAAACTGCATTTTCTCAAACACTATCAAGCTTTCAACTTGAAGGTCAATACACTTACACTACACATAATACAATCAAGCACAATAAAGTCGAGCGTCCAGCACTCGTAGACGGAGCTGTTGTTATTGATTTTATTCCCTGAAACAATCTGCAGTGACTTCCTGCAATATGCAAAATAAATGCTAAGGGTAGAGGCAAAAAGCTAGTGTCAATCTGGTTACTAGAACAATACTTTCAATTCTATTTAGCCTTATATATAATTAAAAATCAGTATAGTTAACTTTTGTAAATATGTAAAGTATGAAATAAAATATCTTATTATAAATAAAGGCCTAATGATTTTGTAAATACAGTAAATCCTCAGTAATAAGACCACCATTATTTCACCAATAAAATGGTATTTTTACTTATTTGGTCTTGAAACTGTGATTGAATTAAAAAAGAAACTGAAATTGTAATAGTGGTGTTGTTAGTTAGAAGGTCTATCTTATCGAGGTGTTCTGTGAGCATTGGTTTACTGCATTAGGCATAGGACTTAAAATCTTTGTTTATTATTCTTTTATTGTATTTACTTATAAAAAGCAAGAGGTAGGTTCTGTGAAAGTAGGCACCCAGACAATAAGTACAGGGGACATACTGTCAACCAAGTAATACACATCATAGTAATATGGAAGATGAACAACTCATTGTAAAATTAAAAATGCTTGTTATTTGATATTTAATTAGGATTGTCACATTCTTCCCAACTTGACTAAATTACCGGCAATGTCTTAAGAACTGGGTAAATCAATTGAAATTCAAAGCACTGAAAGTACTCATGTGTGGCGTACTGATGCCATTAAATCCAATATCGAATCCAGGTTGTATCATAATTTTATGTCACAGTTCTGATAAGCCCACCCTTACTCAAACATTTGTGCTGCTAAAGACACCAAGAGAACCAGCAGTTACCTGGAACTTACTTAAGTAACTATGCTGAGCATCAATGAAGGGATATTTACAAATACCATTTTTAACGACTTGGAGAATTCGACCAGTGTCAAGATAAGTGACTGTTTATTCTCCGTATGACCACGCATGTTAATTAAATGTATATGACACTCTATATTAACGTATATAAAAGAGGGTAAACATGGTGTCGCTCACACATATCGATCGGCCGATTAATTCTTTAAAAACAAGTTTTACATTTTATAAAACCTTAAAGTATAAGCTTTTAACACAAGCTTTACTGAACAAAATCGATCGAATATAAAATTAATAATTGATGATTTTCGACCGTTGATTGAATTTTTATTTGGTATAAAACGGGATATTTTAAACTTCCTTTTACGCGGAACGGATTTTTACTCGTCGGCGTGGATTTAAAATTAGGGCATCGTGTTGAATGTTGTCTAAAAGAGAGACATATATCTCTGCTTCATTACAAGCTTTAAATATTCAAAATCGGATAATAGATACGAAAATTATGAGGTCTTATATAAAGCAGGGTAGAAATTGACTAGTGCGTTTAACGCTTACCGCGGTAACATTGTTAATCGGCCGATCGATATGTACGTAGAACTATTTCAGTTCCCCCCACCAGCTATATATAGCATCAATGTTTGTATACAACATATTTAGGTCATCGTCTGCAATGTGCAGCGGCGGAGTGATTTACATACGTTGCAGTATACGATTGAAAACCGTGGGAACTATTTTAGATTCCCGCCACCAGTGAGAACATTCTTTGGTAGTAAAAATATAGTCCGTTGCGGAATGATTTGCTATAAATATCCTCTAAAAATAAAAGTCTGATATAATTGTTGGTCTTAATATAAGTAAATGGTGGTAATGTAAACAAATCGGGTCCAATGATACGTGTAACCTGTGTTGCATGCTTGTAATATTGTTCAAATCATAGAACTATTTATTTGCCGAGGCCTAATGCGTTAAATTGGTCGTAAGCTGAAAAGTGACAATATCATTGTGTGGCGTTACGCCACACAAAAACGGATATAAGATTATTGGCTTTTGCTACGTTGGTAAAACTTAGCGAGTCAGTAATGCGAAAAAAGTTTACAAGTTTGAAAAAGGAAGTTGCACCCTTGCGTGGAACAAAAAACAGGAACTACTCTGTAAATGATATTCAAATACTGATAATGTGGGGCCAAAATTATACACTGGTATTAACAAATATTAGAATCTGAAAAATGGAAACTGACAACTGAAGGAGCTGACACAAACACTTTGAATAAAAGAGTTCGAATCGTGTGAACTAAAAATGTGTCCATATGACTCGGGTGCCCCTCTTATAGCACATTTCATTTTAAATGGGGAAGGGAGTGAAATAGCGGACTGAGGTAACATCATTATTCAGTTTCTAATCATTGTGCACTGTGATTCTATTAAAAAAGATCAAAGATCTATCATATAATAAACAAGGAAAACAATTTGTGCATCTCAACGTACATTACGTATCACCAAAATTTGACCAAATACAAATTATCTTTAGTGAACACCCAGAAATAGATATTTTAGGACTATGTGAAAAAAATTAATAAACAATTCTCAGAAGACGAGTTTCAGCTTAATAATTATCAGTTTTTTAGAAAAGACATGAAAGAAAACAAAAGATGATGGATTATTTATATAATTTATGTGAAAAAAGTATCCATTGCTGTCGTAGAGACGATCTGGAATGTGACAATACAGAAATAATATGGTTAGAATACACCCTCATGAACAGAAATCCAATATTCTCGGATATGTGTACAGACCACCATCGTCGTTGAAACCATGGACTTTGGAGTATGAACAAAAACGTTAAAAAATATAATTTGAAAACAAAGAAACCATAATAATTGGTGATTTTAACATTAACTTATTTGACAAAATTAAGAGACTCGTATAAATCATAAAATAAGAAATACGAAGATCTCATTCTTCGCAGAAACAATAACCATAAAAATATCCCACAAAATTGTGAAAAAATTTAACATGCCTATCTGGAGAACCTTCGGAAGTGCAAACTAATTTCAAAAATGATGACCTGGGCAATCCTATTTTGGATCCTTAACAAACAGCAGACACATTTAATGACTTCTATATACACGTGTTTTAAGATTTTCTCACCCAAAGTACAAATGAAATTCAAGTTACAATTCACATACTGAGAATACGGAATCAAACTTTGAAATACCTTTGTTAAATGAAAACTATGTAGAAAAACAGCTCATGAACCTTGACCCATCAAAATCCGCACGCTTAGATGGTTTAAGTCCTAAATTTCTGAAAATATCAGCAAACATAATTTCCAAACCAGTCACTCAGATACTAAATCTTAGTATTACAAAACAAACATTTCCTAATGAATTCAAAATGGCTAAAGTGACGCCAATTCATAATAGAGGTTCTAAAAATAACTACATACCAACCTCAGTATTACCTATCCTGTCTAAAGTTATTGAACGTCATGTATCTGACTACGTAAAAATATATCTTGAAGAAAATAACTTACTACACATAAACCAGTCTGGTTTCAGAGTGAAACAATTTTAACATTTATTGTTGATAGGTTGATACATGCCATTAACGAAATTAAATATGTTGGAACTGTATATTTAGATTTATCAAAAGCCTTTGACCTAGTAAACCATTCAACCCTCTTAGACAAATTAAAATCATATAACTTCAGCCCATCAACACTCCAATGGTGTAAATCATACCTAACAAACAGATATCAAAAGGTATGGGTGTCTGGGAAGCTCTCAGAAGCGGGTCATATTACTTCTGGCGTATCTGTCCTTGGACCTATATTTTCTATCATGTACATCAATGATATGCCAATTGAACTGAGGTAAATATTTACTGACATGTTTGCGGATGACACCACTCAAACAACTGTTGGTGAATCGTATGAAGAAGTTCAAACCAACCTACAGGAAAACAGTTTTTTCATGGTGTCAAGTCAACTCATGGCTCTAAATTCTAGAAAAACATAGGCAATGAAAATCAGTGCAACAAATAAACCAACTATAAACCAAACATTTCTCTACATCTTGGACAAGAACAAATGGACTCGTCCGACACAGAACGCCTTTTAAGAGTTCAAGTTGATAGAAATCTTAACTGAAAAAAATAAATTGATGCAGTCATTAAAAAATGTAATTCTAAACTTTATCTATTGAAAATAATAAAACCTTATATCAACATACCAGTCAGTAAAATGTTCTACCAGAATGAGGCTGCCAGACGCATTCTAGATAAATATACTCCGTCAGAAGAATTACCTGCTACTTTGAACTGGATGACTTTTCCTGACAAGAGTAAAATATAAACAAGAGATGTTTGTAAAACACATATGCCCCTATGGCAGCCAAATAGTCAGAAATGGTAAAGTTCACAGTGCCCTTAACCTTTGACCTACTGACCTCAAAATCAATAGGGGTCATCAAAGCGTTCATGAGTTATTGAACGGAAACCATTTAGTCTACCGACCGACCTACCGACCGACCTACCGACCGACCGACCGACCTACATGTGCAAAGCAATATACCTCCTCATCAAAGATGGGGGGGCATAAAAAGAGTCATGATTATATATGAATCATTAAAAGAACAAATTCGCCATCTCAGATCCTCTGAGTGTCAGCAGAATATCTTTGTTAAAATCAAGGTTAGAATTCTGTAAATATTCTCTCGACTACTCTGGGCCAATGATTTGGAATTCTTTACCATTAGATGTTCGAAATGCACATACTTTGAATGCCTACAAATGTAAGTATATGCCTTATTGGAAAACACTGCTGAATTGATGTGTTTTGCTTTACAAAAGAATATCTGTAATTGTTAATCTTGTCCTTGATATTTTTTGCACATTGTATATATTTCTAACAGGATCCGCGGATTAATCCATATGCACATGGAGCAAACCAGGGCATGTATTATTACCGCAATAAAACATGGTATCAAATTGGCTGTTACTATTTACGCCCCCGTACTACGTGACATATTTATTAATGAATAAACGTAAACTTTATAGTAAAAACTTCAACGGGTCGCGAGTTGCACGAGTATACAGTGTTACAGCTATGATGCATCTATTTTTAGAAACTCAAATTAAGATTCATAGAAACTTCTAATAATCAATTTATTTATATTTTTCATTTCATGATATAGATAAACTATACTCGTGATTTAATTTTTCAGCATCCGACCTCTTGTCCATGTTTTATTCACCGACAAAACACGCGAACAGATTTTTATTTCTTAAATAGTATTTTGCTATCATGTATTGTGTTGCTATGTACGTATATCTGTAAATGTTGATTATTTCAAGAGGCTCATAGGGAAGATTGGGCAATTACCTTACTGTGTTGCCTCTATACATACAGTCTTTATTATTATTATATAGTAACAGTAATAAAGGAGAAATGCCACCCATAAAACTGTGAGGAGTTCAACACACAAAGATTTGTCACTATGGAGCATATAGTAAAAGTAACTAAGGGACATAATTCTGATAAAAATTAACACAAAGAAAATTCCATCCTTTACGGTCATCTATACATTAAGATTGTTAGTCTGTGAAAGTAGGAAGAAATTCCACTCAGCCGTTTGTGAGGAGTTCAACACAATATTTTTCACTACGGGCTATATCACTGTGGGGAACCCACGTGACCAGATGCTAATGTTCGGAGCCAATTTTGTAAACAAACCGCCTCGATTCAGGTAACATTTTTGCTTGTAACTTTCTTAATAATTGATCGATCTGGATGAAATATAGACGAGCGCCGTCTCCTTTCAAAAGCAAATCATCGACGCTCTTATCTGGGGGACAACATTGTGTACTTTTTGTTATTTGGGCAACGGCGCATTTCGTAAACTGCAATATGCTATGCTACGGTTCGGAGCAATTCACTAAAACATGTCCTTAACAAATTACAGCTTCATTAAAAGTTACAATTTAATAGCGATAATGTTGGTCGCAAAATTTAAGATCGACAAGCAAAATATTTCTGATAAATATGAGCAACAGACAAAATGAGACGACATAAACAAAAATGCTACAGTTCGGAGCTAAAATGAAAATGCTACAGTCCGGAGCTATTTTCAGAAAATGCTACGGTTCGGAGCTATTTTCAGAAAATGCTGCGGCTCAGAGCTAAGTCTATGTGCTATAATTATGCCTTTTTGAATATCAACACTATTAAGATCATCGACCAAGTATGAACATTCAATTTTTTAACAGTTTCGCGGAACACAAAAATAATAACACACACATGTCGATGCCGGACACCCCTTATAAAATGTATTCGTGTAGGCATCTTCCGCACCATTTTGTCATGTGGTGACAAATTTAGAGGCACAAAAACAACGCGTTTCTTGGAGTTTGAACTATACTCAGTACATCTAGAAACGCACCATTTTTATCCTCGATATTTTTTTCTTTTATTGTAAATTCCGTTTTCCAGAGGCGTCTAATCATTTGTAAGGTTGTTATAGTGCGCCTAGGATAAGGAAAGGTGATGAAATGTGGTACATTCCACAAAAGGTGGATTTTACAGATGTGTACGATTTATCACTGATGTTTTAGTGCAATATTGACCTTATCTGTTTACTTTAGTAATTTGTAAAACTAATTGTGCAACAGTTGACCAAACCGATTTATATTTGTAAATATCACATTATCCTGGGCGCACTATAATGGAAAGAAAATCACAACAGACTAGTCACGTTTTTCGGAATAAAAATGCCATGATTGTCCAAACATGTGCATATTCACACCTTTGGGACGTTTGTACAAAGAAGCACGGTGACCTATCTTTTTTTCTTAATATTCTAATAGAGTACACTTTCATTAACATCATTTGGAAAAAATAAAAACATTCTTGGACCAGATTTTTTATTGGCCTCTAGAGTACTATTTTGCGTCATTTTCATGCCGTATTCTTTGAAAAGGGAGACACTTCTGGTTAAATAGCAAAAAAAGAAATACGGTGACCTATGTTTTTTTCTTAATATTCTGATGGATCACACTTTAATCAACATCATTTGCAAAAATAAAAAAAAAAATTGGACCAGATATTTTTTACTTAGTCAATAATGTATCTTTTTTTAATTTTCGAGCTTTAATTTCGGGCAAATTTTGAAAATTCGTTTGTTGTCAAAAATGTGTGAATGTTATTAAAGATTCAAAATGTGCATAGGTATATTTAAGTAGTATGTATGTTTTTGTACATCTGAACTAAAAACTATCTAATAAAAAATTGTGATTTTTATTAAGAAATAAAAAATATTTGAAAATTCATGATTTTTGTCATTTTTATAGAAAAGTGATGTTGCAAAATCTCATTTTCTGAAAAAACGAGTTCGGTGACCCCTGTTTTGCTTTAGCTTATTGTTTTCAGAATAAGATTTCCCATACAATTAAGTGAGTTAAAAAAATCTTGGAAGAAAAAACTATAGACAATGTCCTTAATTGTCATGGTTTGGCAACGTTGCGTCTTGAGTCACGCTACTAGCACACTGACACCTTTCGCGACCGTCCCTGTTCAGGTCACCCACGTTTAAAAACTGCCCGACAGGACCAGTAACCCCGCGTGAACATCTTCCGAAACAGGTTCACAACTGCTTCAGACATGTTGGTCGTCATGGGAAAGTAATCAATCCACCATTAATCGATATTTTACATATTCACTTAGAACGACCATTCTGAAAAATGAGGAATTTTTTGGCTTGAAGTTAAAGTTGTTAGTAGACTCTTGCATTTCTAGATGCACTCAGTATATTTTGTGTGGAGCATACATGTATGTAACATGATTCACAAACTTTAACGTGTGAAACTATTGGTCACACACAAAATGTTTAAAACGAACAGTGCTAGTTGTCTTGGTAAAATATTTATTTTAGTATTTTAAATATAATTATAATCAATTCAATATACATGTAATGTTTCTGAAAATATTTAACCTTTACATCATGGTGTATATGCATATCGGACCCCTCTGTGCTGGCACTGGGCACTTTTGTGCAAAACGATGGTTTAACAGTCGACTCTGAATCAGAGATGTTAGAAAACGTTTTGTCCGAAGCATAGTTTTTTGCTTACAGCTGTATTGATCACGAGTTGACGCAGGGTTTTGGTGTTCTATTAATTTGTTTCATTGGCTGACACAAGTTCAAACTAAGAATGAATGTAGGCCGTGCTACTTTCTAGAACGAACATCGGGTCGTGTTTACGAAGCTTGGAGATGTGTCGTTGTGTGTACATGGTTCTGTTAAAATGTGTTCGGCTGTCATGTTATATTCCTTCTCATTCATTCCCATACCTTGATATAACAGCATTTTATACTCTATATAGCATGTGACACTTGTCAGACTGCATAGAGCCCTGCTTCTTTTCCTACATATGGTATACTTTGAAACTTTGCTCCGAACCGTAGCATTTTATGAAAATAGCTCCGGACTGTAGCATTTTCATTTCAGCTCCGAACTGTAGCATTTTTGTTTATGTCGTCTCATTTTGTCTGTTGCTCATATTTATCAGAAATATTTTGCTTGTCAGTCTTAAATTTAGCGACCCACATTATCGCTATTAAATTGTAACTTTTAATGAAGCTGTAATTTATTAAGGACATGCTTAAGTGAATTGCTCCGAACCGTAGCATAGCATATTGCAGTTTACGAAATGCGCCGTTGCCCAAATAACAAAAAGTACACAATTTTGTCACCCAGATAAGAGCGTCGATGATTTGCTTTTGAAAGGAGACGGCGCTCGTCTATATTTCATCCATATCGATCAATTATTAAGAAAGTTACAAGCAAAAATGTTACCTGAATCGAGGCGGTTTGTTTACAAAATTGGCTCCGAACATTAGCATCTGGTCACGTGGGTTCCCCACAGTGTATATAGTAAAAATAACAAAAGGTCATAATTCTAGTAAAACTTGACGCAGCGAAAATTCCATCCTTTACGGTCACCTACATGTATACATTCAGATTGTTCATCTGTGAACGTTCGAAGAAAATACACTCAACAGTGTATGAACGTTGGGGCACAAAAACGCGCCCTACCCACTGGTTGCATGGTTTTTTTACGAATCAAGACAAAGATGTCTCGTAAGAGGGAACTTAATAAATTATTTCTGTAAACGATTTTTAAATCTTGCAAGTGGTTGTTTGTTTTATGATTTTTTGTTTAATGTGTAGCCATGGCAACCAGAGTTATTTATGAATTTCAATTATTTTAGCTTTTGTTAGAATGAACCATCCAAGGAACATTCCTGTGAAGTTTGCTTAATTTGGACAAGTGGTTTAGGAGGAGAAAGCGTTTGAATGAATTGTTGAGGCAATGATGCGGGGGCGTACGTACGGTAGTATGGACATAGGACGACCACAAAAGACGCTTTTGAAAAATTCCCTTACACTATGTGCCCTTAATTTGGTAATACAAAAATGGGAGTTACTCAAGACTTCTCATTATACATGTTTCATTTACATGGCTGCACGTTTTCCACGTGAAAAACCAATACTACGAGACAGTTACATGCTCTGGCTGCTCACGTGAATCAGTGCACGAGTTTATCGTGCACAGGTCGTGGATACGTTCAAAATGACAAAATTGTATATATAGAGGATATTTGTTTGTTTTGATTGAATATAGTTTATATCTCATCGTGTAGTGATAAAATTCAATATTTTCAAGAGCGCGTAGCGCGAGTGAAAATATTAAAATTTTATCACTACAAGATGAGATATTAACCATATTCAATCAAAACAAACAAATATTCTATTTATTTAATGCTTTTATGGTGTCAAAACTGGTATTATTTATGCCAAATTACCACTGTGGTTAGGCTACGTATGAATATGTTATTCCATTCATATTTTTCACTTCAAAATCCGCCATCTTGGATTATGGTGAATAGGTGAAAACGACTTTTTTTAGAATTGTGCATTAAATCATACACCAACTTGTAGGAAATGTTCTAACTAAGAATAAAAACCCCCACATGACATGTTTCCGTTCAGTAATAAAAAAGTTACAGACATTTTAGTGTTGAGATTTTGGTAAATTAAAGTAGTCCCTGTGAGGGGGCGGAGCTTATATCAGTCACATTGTAGGTGATAACCAGTGACTGATATAGGTTTTATTTCACTGATAGAACTCCATATCTCATCAGTTAGCATTAAATAAAGTCTAGTCATTCTAGCTTTTAACCTAGACAAAATTGCAAAATAATGTCTTTGCACATATTCGTGAAGAGTATTGTCCCATATAGTCAAAGAAAAAAATCCCCATTGATAGACCTCGCCGTTTTCTTGCTTTGATGAAGAAAATGTTTAGGAAAAAGCGTGTTTTACTCTCAGCACAATGGCGATCCATACTTGTATTTATGACGACAGGAAATGTTACATAATAACAAAATTATATTATAAAAACTTTTGGAGAAAATATGCCCATATTCATTTCAAAAAAAGCGGAAGACAGATAAACATTGGAATTGTTCATATATAAACAAATTAAAAACATTTTAAAGACGTATTAACACAAGGTCAAGTGAGATTACTTTTTCAACTATAGGACGCCGTGTGTCCAACAAATTGCAAATTATACTTGGATCTACTTTTTGCGCTATTTTTGATGTACATGAACAGGTACCCTCTTATATTTTCAAAGTCCTTTGACAAGTTGCTTTGATACTTTGCATACGTGTTCACCATCATGACCCCAACCCTTACACGGGAGTAGGTAACTCTATCAAGCATTTTGTTGAAAGTATGCCCCCCTTTTCAACTTAGTGTAAATGTTAAAGTTTAGGTACAATTTTTTAAACCTCTAATATCTTCAAGGTGCATTGAGATATTTATTTGATAATTTGTCTTCTTGCTCACCATTATTACCCCAACCCATACACATGGGTAAGTAACTATATCAGGCATTTTGTCGAAATTATGCCTCCTTTATGACATAGAAATGCAAATAATTAAAGTTTTGGTACAATTTTTAACCTCAAATATTTTCAAAGTGGAGTTACATATTGCTTTAGTACTTTGTCTACTTGTTCACCATCATGTACCCTAACCCATACACAGAGTTAGGTAACTCTATCAAGTATTTTGTTGAAATTATGCCCCCTTTTTGGACTTAGAAATGCAAATATTAAAGTTTAGGTAAAAGTTTTGTAACCTGTAATATATTCAAAGTACATTGACATACTGCTTTGATACTTTATATACTTGTTCACCATCATGCTTCCATGACCTACACACGAGTAGGTAGCTATGTCAAGCATTTTGGTCAAGTTACCTGTCATTTTAGACTTAGAAGACGCAACCTCTACACAGAAGATCGTAATGTTGCATCTATGAAGAGTTTTGTTTTGAATATATAATGATTATACTACCCTAACATGAAACTGAGAATACAGGTGCGCTGTTCGTGAATAGCTCTTGTTTATACTTTTGAAACGCTAAACAACGCTGGTGCTAACGATAATAGTGTGAACCCACGTCTTTGAACTGAAATGTTTTCCAGGCTTGACAGTTAAATTAAAAAGCCTCAAATGATACATTATTTTAAAAACTGCTGTCTTTACAGCAACCGTGGTTGTTGGTGGTAGATGCGACCCTGTTCTTGATAAATTAGGCATTTCGCGCACCGTGTCTATGGCATGCATGTTTTGGTTGAACGCAGACCTGCATTAAATGTGCGTCCCGACAAACGCAATATACTGAAAATTGCTATACATCCAAATGAATCTACAGATACAGTCAGTTTTGTACATAAACATTGCTGGTAAATTGCTTTTACTGTCGATTTCAGAACATAGAACAGTTCTGTACCGGTCTTTAAATATTGTTGCGGGGTTACCAAGGAAGCCAACTATAGCCAAACCCCCTGTAGACTAGTATCATTTAACCACGTTGTTTTTATAGCTCATACGTGGACTTTGCTTTGTCAATATGCTTACCTAATCTTATTATGCTATTAATAAAACGTCAGACACATTCAATCCACTTTGGTGTTTATATATTACTGGTATATTTATTATGACATAAATGAACTCCATTGCGAGAGGACCCCAGACTTATGATTGCACTTCATAAGTGCCAATGCATCACAAACATAAATCATATTACATAACCTTGATTGAAATGAATTGAAATCAAAATCAGTCGTTTGTCTGGAAATCACCTACGAGACGATGTATTAAACAAATCGAATAAAAAGCTAAAAAGTGAAATAGAAGTTTGTGCTACCATATCAGCAAAACATGTAGTGATATTCAAACAATAAAATGGTGTGCATTATTCCTACATTATTCTCTGTAAATAATCCAGGTCTCATAAACCTTATTTTCGATTTATGCAAGAAAATGTGATGTTTTCATCATTTTCGTGTCCATAGCAGGCCTGCATAATAAAATCATGCAGTTGTCTGAGATTCCAGCAAATATTGTGTGCGATTTTGGGACATTCAATATTTTGCGCTTAACTGGCGAAGTTCGCCTAATTCAAGTCGCTTAATTAGTGCAAAGACACTTGTGATCTGGACCACGACCCCATCATACGGTCGGTCAGTATAACAAATGGTTTTCGTTCAATAACTCAAGCACGCTTTGTCCTAGGATCTTTAAACTGTACACGGAGGTTGGTCAACAACAGTAAAGGACCCCTAATGCTTTTGAGGTCGGTAGGTCAAGGTCAATGTGACATTTACCATTTCTGACTATATAATCACTATTTGGCTGGTTTCAACAGATTATGGCCCCTTATTGACTTAGTTAGTAATAATGGACAAGGCGTAGACTGTGGCTTAAGCGTTTATTGAATGCAGTCTTGTTTTCTTCCTGTTATATTCATGTACAGGACATTTTGTTCAACCTGTTGGCGGTGTCAGTAAGTGTTTATTCCGTACTTCTAGTAAACTAGGGAAGTTAACAGAATGACCATTGAGAGTTAACATCTAGTGAAACGTCTTGTATAAATAATTCAGTATAAATATCTCAACGACAGTTGCTATCATATTCCTGTTCAGGAAATTTTGTATCAAATGTTGATGTTGTCAGTAAGTTGGGTGGTGATCCAGGAAAATTAACAAAATGACTCTTACAATTTAAAGCCCAGTTTAAACCCGTATCGGTAAAATAAATCAGTAAATTCCTATGACAGAAAATTGTGTACTACATCTCGATGTTGTCGATCAATACTAAAAGTGTAGATGTACATTTAAAGTTTAGGCCAGAGTTTTTTTAATTTTTAGTTACTCGGACATTTTTTAACAAACAGTTCACAGGAGGAGGGAAAAAATAAAAATAAAAACTCCCAAATTGTAGCTACCATGTTGATAATGGTGGAATGTAGTCAATGACATTCCAATATTGAAAGCAACAATGTAAGTTCTAACAGCAGACAAATACAGTGCCAAGTATCAGTATCATTGATAAAGAATTTAAAAAATTATTCACATTTTTATCCAAAAATAAATTTCTGTCAGTTATTTTTTCAAAGACACCTGTGACACAGTCACTGTGGTGAATGAGAACACAATTAAACAAGTACTATACCAAGGTAGCATTAATGAAATACACAATAAAACAAGGTGTATAGTATCATAATACATGTACCATCAAAACATATGACACAATAAATTATATGCAATTTAAGATTTCCAATTTTTATTCTTTTTGAAAATGACAAAAAATAGGGCAGGAGGGTCCGAGTAACGAAAAATAAAAGAACTCTGGCCTATGTACCCTTTGAAGAAAATGGAATATATAGCTGTGTCAATGTCGTTCTGTCAGTTGGTCTGTGGGTGATAACTCAAGAATGGTTTGGCCATGCAGATTCTTCAAATTTTATATGGAGGTTGATCATCAACAGTAGATGACCCTGTTGATTTTGAGGTCAGTAGGTCAAGGACGACTATTTGGCTGTCCTGGGGGCATAAATGTTTTACAAACATCTCTTGTATAAACATACTTATACATGGAAAATGAAAGCGTCCAAGCGAGCCAGATCGAGAACATTAAATCTGAATCAAATTAACAGTAATTGGCAGTATTTATTGTGTATACATGTATGGTATATACAAAAGTTCAGTTTCGTGAAATTGCCTGTAAATTTAACTGAATCGCCTGTAAGCATGTACTGGAACCAAATTGCCTGTAAGTACAGGCTCTATGTCCGAGAAATGACAGGCCTGCCATAGCAACCAGGATTGTTGTCATAATATAAATATAAACTGTTATTCACTATCTCATGACAAGCCCCTTATAGCCCCCTCTCCACATACTAAGTTTAATAACGACAACATAAAATTTATTTTACTTAATATCATATAATAAAGATTTCTTCACTGACGGTCATGACTGACCGACGCACTTACAGACCAACGGATGGACAGACATATGTAGGTCAATTTAAGGTCCTGGTGCATTTTTATCAGTTGAGGACTTATTAAATACTCTCATTTAAATATGTTTACCCAAATAAAGACATTTATTCATGGTTTATGATACAAAAACAATTATCATATTTTCTTAAAATTGGGTGGGGTAAATCTCCCTCTTCATTTTCACATTATTTGCTTAAAATATTGAAATACATGGTTTATTGAAAATAGTTTGCTTGTAAATTAATTTTATCAACAAGATGGTTTGATATTTTAACCTGCGTATGTGTATAAAATACTTATAAAACTTAACACCCAAATTTTCATGGAATAAACTTTTGAAGAGTATAGTGACCTTCTTCAAATCGCATTTTAAGGTACTTCCGCAACTTTCTGGAGAGGGGATTTTCACCTGGTAATAGTTTAGAAATTATAAAACTTTAAAATACACAAAACAAAACTTTTGCAATTTTGTCTAGGTTAAGGCCATTTTTGGGCGTGAATGACCGGCCTAACAGTGGAGATCAACTATACATACGCTGCATTCATATGCGAATTGCCCACCCGCAGTTAGTTGGGTGAATGAACAATAAAACTTGCCATTCACCAATAGCTAGCTGGTGGGCAAATGCAAATATGAACACCTATGTATACAAACATAAGCTGTCCTATTGTAAAACTATGACTTGTACGACATTTACTATGATACCTGTTTTATCTGATCGACCCGTCCAATTAATATTCACCGTCAAAATAATATTGAGTTATAAGAAGAAGAAGTTTATTTCGAATTCCAAAGGCCACATGGCCCACGAGAACATCAATATACAATACACAATTTATACAATAACACAACAAAATGACATTATTTAGCAAATGCAAAAGAGTGAGTGCATGTACACGCAAAAAGATGTGACAATAGAGTGATAATAAACAAGAGAGAAAGGTGGAGTGGTTAGAGAGTGGGATGGCATATTACGGAAGTAATGTGGGTATTGAAAAGACGAAAAAACGAAATATGTATAGCAAACGTTAGAAAGAACAAGTCTGAATGTAATCCAATAAGGATGTCCTGTTTAAAAAATTCTGGGATGACCAGTTGTTCTATGATTTGTCCTTCAGCTTCAATTTCTCGGTAAAGGATACCTCTCTTCAGTTTGAAATGTTTGAAATTTTTTCTCATCATGACATCTTCTTTTGAACAAGTTGGTGGGGTGGTAATAGAGAGGTTGCGAAAGGCAACGTGTAACGTGTACGTGAATACTATTTTTGGGCATTTCGTCATCCAGTTATGTGTAGTTTCTACATGTAACGGACGTGTGACAGACGAAAATATATTGTGTACTACGTCACACAGGTATGCATCTGCACGGAAACCCCAAGATATTATCGCCGGTAGTCTCAGTGAGTTAATACAAATACTCATTATCGATTCACGAAAAAATCATGTTACAACTGCCATGTGATGTTACACGCAGACGTTATGTTTCGCAAGCCAATTTTAATTGCAACGTGTACGTATACATGTACGGGTAGCTACACGTACACGTAGTCGTACACGTTCGAATCGCAACCTCTCTATTATCAATTACTGCTCTCCTCCACTTCTCAATCGTCCTGTTTTCCCTCTGTTTCTGTCTAATGTCTCTCATCTCTAATTGAGCCATTGGTTGACCAGGGCTTTCGGTAGCTTCCACAATGTCCACTTGCTGGCAAGGCATGGTTTCAATTAAAGGTATTGATGTAGTGCAGCTACAAATCATCTTGACGGTACAGTCAGTAATTTCAATCCGTTCTTGTTGATCATGAGGATACCTTCTCATCCCATCAGCGTCTGCATTTCGTAATCCGGGTCTATAATATATGTCGAAATTGTATTGTCCAATTGCAGATGCCCACCGCTGTCCTGTTGCATCAAGTTTTGCTGTAGTGAAGACATATGTTAATCGATTGTTGTCCGTCAGAACTGTGAATTGTATTCCGGTCAAATAATCAGAAAACTTTTCCGTCACTGCCCATTTCAGAGCAAGAAATTCCAATTTGTGAGCTGGATAATTTTGTTCTTGGTATCTCCCTGATATAAAATAGAGCACCCAGTCCTTGTGTGCTTGCATCTGTATGCAGCTCAAATGGTTTGTCGAAATTTGGGTAGCCTAATATAGGTGGTAATGTTAATAATTCTTTTAAATGTTCGAATACTTGTTGTTGTTCTTCCCCCAGTTCCATTCTTGTTTATGTTTCCTGTTCCCTTTCTTTTCTGTAGATGGCGGAAGTAATTCAAATAGTCGTACTTTGCTGAAGTATTTCACAAATATTCTGTAATCTCCAGCAAATGCCAAAACTGATCTAAGATTATCTGGGTTGCTAGGTGTTGGACAATCCTTGATTCTCGCGATCTTATCAGGGTCTGTCTCCATCCCTTCTGCACTTACAACATGTCCAAGAAAAGGTACTCTAGTTCTGAAGAATTTACATTTTTCTGGTGCCAATTTAAGTTGATATTCCCTAACTTTGGTGAATATTTTGTCGATGTTGTCTCAATGTTCCTACTCCAATGTCTTACAAAAAATAATCAAATCATCAATGTAAACAACACATATCTTCATATTAAGGTCTCCTAAACATTCTTCTACAACTCTCTGATATGTGGCTGGACTGTTGGATAAGCCAAATGGCATCTTATTGAATTCCCAGAATCCTAACGCACCTACTGTGAAACTGGTCCTCTCTTTGTGTTTGTCTTCTACTTCTGTTTGATAGTATCCTGCCTTTATGTCAATTGATGTAAAATATTGTGCTCCATCTAAACAGTCACAATTTCCCCTATCCTGGGAAGTGCGTAAGCGTCTTTTACAGTTTTGCTGTTGAGAGTTCTGTAATCCACGCACCTACGAAGTTTACAACTTTTCTTCCGGACTAACACTACAGTTGAAGAATATGGGGATTTGGATGGTCTAATAACCCGCTGGCACGCAACTGTTCAAGATGCTCTCTGACCTCTTCGATCATACTGGGTGGGATCCTTCTGTGTCTGTGTTTGAATGGTATTTCGTCTAATAAATCTATCCTGTGTTTTACTGCATTACAATGTCCAATGTCTGTGTCACTAGTTGAGAAAATATCCTTGTGTTTAAATAGTAAATCTTGTAGTTGTTTCTTCTGTTTTAAATTCAGTATTTGTTTTCATCTACTTTAAGCTGTTGGACTATTTCTTCTTGTTTCTTCTCAATCGACTCTGCTTCTTCCTTTTCAAATACTTCTTCTGCAATGGAAACTGGCTGTAATTTACCTATGACTGCTCTAGGTTCGATAATTATGGTGTTGGTGGTAACATTTGATAATGTGACATCAAATCTGTTCCTTCTATCCTGTCTGAAGTTGACTATCCCTGGAGTGATGTCTATGTATTTATGTAATCCAGAGTCTTCTGTCTCTTGTATCAATGCAATAGTATTAGGATGTTTCATTTCTTTGTCTGAATAGGTTGGAATTCCTATGGTCTCATTGGGTTTCAGTATGATCCTATGTGTTTTTGCGCTACGTATAATAGCAATCCTATTCTTGTTTTTCTTCATTGCTTTTTCATGGATCACTATGCTGCGGAATCCCAAGTACCATGGTACTTTGAGTTTCGCTTTCTGTAGAAACTGTTCTCCAAATGCTCCTTGCATCCTACAATTAAGCTGTTGAGTATGTTGGTTCCTAAAATAATTGGAGTAACTGTAGAGTATTTCTTCCACTGTCTTGACCCCATCCACGATTTCCTCTACCTCTGTTCAGTCTTCGTCCCCCATAATACCCTCTATGACTTTCAGTTGTTTCATTCTTTGCATATCCAAATTCGTCAATCCTGTCATTAAGCTTCCTAAGCAGTTCTGTTAGTTCCGATAATCCCTTTTTCTCCGAGTATTGTGGCACAACTAGTTTACATGGTTTGCTCACTCTTTCTGTTGAATCTTCATTCAAGCTTGCTTTGAGTTTCCTCAGCTCTACTTTGAACAAATCATAGTCGGATATAGTATCGCATTGGTGCACTGCCATCTGCTTAAGTTCTCTTGTCAGTCCTTGGTATAATACGTGTTTCAAGATGTCTTCATCTGCTATCTAATGTCCTTAACAATTCGGGAAGGGTAGCTTCAGCACCTAATCGTCTAACTATAAATATACCAAATTTATATAGCGCCCTTTTCATGCGAACGCACGTTCAAATGCACTTTACCCATGTTGCAACCACAAGGGCGCAGGTGCATCCTCTACCAGTGCAGATACAGTATGATCTGACCAGAGGGACAGACTGAGAGAAAGCCCCTGAAGGGAGAGAGAGCCATTAGATACAGGCATGCCCGGCGCTGCAGAGGTGCGCCTAACTCTTATTTCGAATAGATAGCCTGGTTCTTTAATGTGCCCGGTGTATAGCACCGATACACAGCTTCCTGGCACTTCCAGATACTTTGCAGACCACACGGCCAGATATAGCGGGAAATATTATAAATAACTATGTCACCTGCCTGTCCTCTCACAGCTCTTCTGATGCCTAGTAGCATCTGTTGCTCTGTAAATGTATGCGCTTTTCTCACAGCTGATATTTCAAACTTAAATGTCTCAAAGGACACATCTGTCTTAGTTCCTTCACCCGAAAAGATAGAAAACTTTGGGTATTGCCATGAATGACTCTTAAATGTATCTTCCTTATACATGTTGTTAAATTCCTCCTTAGAATCAGGTGAATAATTAATATGTTCCATCGTAGAAGCATTTCCTGTGATATGATGTTTCATGAAGTTTTCTGTCTCTTCTTTTGGTATTTGGTGAAACAGTTGTAATAACATTAGATCTTCTTTCGTGATTTGAATCTTTGGTTCCTCACTCTTGCCTCCACTGGCCTGGTCCATCTTCCACCACTCATCTCCTGCTCATCCATACTTTTCTTCATCTCATCCTTTTTATCCATGCTTATCTCAATATATGGTACCTTCTCCAATACCAATGTGTTCACCCAATGTCAAAGTCAATCAACAATTCAACACCAAATAGTATTAAACACTCAGCTGTATTAATGTTGTATTATTCACATCACTGTAAGTTCACTGAATGTCAATCATCCACTTACTGTATATTACAATTCTCTGACATTGATTTAAAGGATTTGATATTGCGGTGTGTAAGATATAAAGGGACTTCATATTTGGAGTTGATATGACTCCATTAGAAATTAATAATATTTAATGATATTACTTAGCGCCTTGATGTGCCTTGGTTAAATAAAAGCCTAATGACTTATTAGTAGACAGTTCTGGGAAATTATAAATAGTTCTTGGAAATTGAAATTCTTTTCGATTATAATTTAGTTTACTGAATATTATTTCATTAATTGATTGATGATAATTTAAATCTACATTAACCTTGAAATAATTTGAGAAATAATCATGTAACAGGGTGAATTTGTGCATTAAGTTCTGACTTAATAAGAAAGGTAACTCTGTGGTAACTTTGTGAAAATATAATGGATTACCTCCCTTGGGCCATTGGTATTTTGGTGTATTCAGTCAAGCATGCTCATACTTTTAATCTCTTAATTGGTCAGATGACTTCTTTGTGCAAATAGTTTTCAGTGGACACCAAGATTTTGGATTGACAAGATGTGCTGTTGAGAGCACATACCTTTGTATGATTTATAAAGGATTGATGGGGGAATAGGTTGGTTGTGTATTTATGGTTTCTTACTTTATAATGCTTTAGAACACTGAGTTATGATTACTTTATTTAGACTTTGTAATTTCAAGACAGGTACATCTTTGTACCTGCATTCATATTCAAGATGGCAGTACAGTAATAGTTACCTACTTAATTATCCCTAATGCTAATGATCTGAAACACTAGACCCTATCTGTTCACCATGTTTATTAATCTTGCAGTAACCATCACTGAGAGAGAGACTGGGATGAGGTGAGAGAGTCAACAATTGCTCTAGGAGTCTGATCCACAACTGGTATGTGTATAAATGTTTTGTAATGTGTATGTAATGTATCTGTAATGTATCTGTAATGTATTATGTAATGTAATTGTTTTACCAGTAATGGAATATTTATGTTGGCCACCAGATCTAACCAGCCCGCCTGAATAGAAGAGTCATGACCTTATTATACAGAGATGTATGTATTAATGTATGTATTGAAGGAATGTATATTATTGTCATTGCATTGTATTTATCTTTGTTCATTATGAATTTCAGGGCTTGATCTTTAACCAGAGTATATTGGTTGAACTGGAAGGTCAGTGTTGACTTGTTTATTCGTGGGTCTTGAACCTAAACATATATATAGTGGTACCACCATAGTCATTATGAACTGGTACACCACACTATTACACATACGGAAAAACAAGCTTTTTAAACTTCAACATGACCAGTTCCGATTTTCATGAATATATGCTCATAAAAAGCGCCTTGAGATGCAGATTTCAAATATGAATGAGTCTTATAAGGTCGTAAGTAGTATACTTATGACCTTCTAATTCTAAGTCAGCGATGTGGGCCACAGAAAACCTCCTTTATTCGATTTACTACTAGTTCGACTTTTTTTTTAGTCGCACTGGTCAACATCTTTTCAGTCGAATGGCCCCGACGCAGTCACCTTATCGTGAAACTGTGCGAACCAGCAGTTACATGAAAATAACTATAAGGGATATATGAGGGGGGGGAGAAATCGAGACATCTAGCACTCGAAACTAGGCTATCGAGGCAGATAGGCAATTTGTAACAGTACAAGTAAAATTCTGCTGACAGCTGATTTTATTTTACTATTTATCACTAATCAATTCAGGATTTGTTAGAACCATGTTACATTGAAAACACACGACACCTTGGCATCCCTGGGACACATGTCTTCAGGCGGATCGACCATACGACATCTAGGCCTCGAACACACGACATCCAGGCCTACCTTGAACACATACCTTCAGGGGGCTCGACCATACGACATTTAGGCCTCTAACACACGACATCTAGGCCTCGAAAACACGACATCCGACTCTTGAACATGCAGCATATGGTTCTCAAACACAAGACTATGGTGTTGTTATACGGTGCTTAAATGCAAAACATTTGCATCTCTAATTCACTTACAACCACCATCCTGTAATGATATTATTTTTCGTGACAACGGTTCGATACATTATATATATTTTTTATAATAATTTATCTAAAGTTGATTGTGAAAGAAGTTATTTCAACTTATATTAATCACTGTCGACAACTCATTCCTGAAGTTATCCATCTCCACGTGGGTATGAGAGAAGAGAAGCAAGTTTTACTTTTATGCTGAGCGTCTAGCAAGGGAATTATTGGTACCATTTTTATTTCGTCTTTGGTGTGACGAGGCCTCGGATCGAACCCGAGACATCGCACACCGACATGCTAGCGCCGACAACTAGGTGTGTTACATCCATTATGAAACTGTCTATTAGCTTTACGAGAACGTATAATAATATTATAACCATTGAATATCAATAAGTTTAAAAATGAAATGTTGTTATTTGAACGTAGTGAATTAGACGAATACTGAGTTGATGTATTTGTTTAAAAAAATCCACAAATGGCGGAGCCTGATGGCACGAGATTGTAATAGAGCAAACATTTACTGAGACTGTTACATACGTGATACATCACTGGGTCGTAAGTACAAAATCAATACTTTGAGAAAACAAGACAAAATGGTCTGAAAACTACTCTTTACTTATGGAAAAAACAAGCTTTTTCAACTTCAGTTTGGTCAACATGACCACTTCGGATTTTCATGAAAATACGCTCATAAGAATTGCATTGAGATGCAGATTTGAAATATGCATGAGTCTTATAAGGTCTTCTTATTCTAAGTAAGCGACATGTAAAGAAATACCTAATGACGTGATGAAATGAAGTTGATATGTTATAATGAAATACAACGTCTGCTTGTAGGCAATGTCACAGGATTATACCGGACTTATGTTCTGCTGTTTCTGTGTTGTTTTCGTTGAAGTCGTATTATGAGAGAGATATGTTTACTTTATTTCAATTATTACCTATATTATTATGTTGGGTTTGATTCGATATATGTTTGATACTTTAAAGGGAGATGATTAGGCTCATGAGTTGCCTCCTAAATATACTACGAGTATGCATAGACAGGCTGATGTTTGGTCTAGGGGAGACAATCGAACATTTCGCACATTATAACATCACGTAAAGGTTACGTCCCCTTAAATTTAAAGCACCACTTGTGCCAACAATATTGTTAGAATGTTGGGACTGGTTAAAACAACAAATCTGAGTGGACGATGGATAATCCCAAATGTTCACGGTAGCCATGTGCAATGTAGCAATGCCACGTGACATCGACATCACTAAAGGTTACAAATCCTAAACGAATTATGTCAACACAGGAACAAGTATTCTATTTCTGTACCAATTTCTAAGAAACATCCGCAATTCTACGTGAAATTGTAAGCTTTCAAGGAAATGTAGGATCCCTATCAGGAGCTGGGCCGTTTTTTCTAGCATCCTGTAAAACCTTGGAACGAAAAACGGCTTAAAACCGTCCACTATGGGTGCTGGGAAAAACGGCCTAACTGCTGAAAAATACCACAAATGTTTGTTTCTTCGATTGCGTCCATTTTGTTAGTCGGAAGGATAAAATCCGAACACTGCCGATTTATTATTTCTATTCGTAACGTCGATTTTGATTGGATTATCGGAGAGCGATATTAGAAAACCCCTGTGACGCATTTTTGGGCATTGCCTTATTTGGAAATGAACGAAATGGATTTGTTTGGTTGATTTTTCGTTCGTTGTGCTAGGATTTGGCCCTATTGAACCAGAGTATGTTTCGGACGAAGAATACTCTGGTGAACGAGAATGCGATCCAAGTGAGAAGCTACGGAATATGGCTTCTTCTACGAATAAAACGTGCAGCGACAGTCAAATTCTCAATATGTCTTTGCGACTTGGTCGATTGTGTAGCAATACCACGTAACTCTAGACTACAAATCCAAGACGAAATTTGCTTCGCTGTAAAAAAACCCGTAAGTAGTTTATTTCTTCATCAAGTTCTATTAAACATACGCCAGTCTAAGGAAAAAATTACATGTATCTGCTTTCCATGAAATACAGGACCTTTTACCACAGCTTGGCAGCTTTTTCCATGTTAAACATACGGAGTATCGGGCTACAATTTCATCAAGTCGCCTTTTTTCAAGGTTTCACAGGGTGCTAGGCAAAATGGCCCAACTGCTGATAGGGATCCTACATTCCGTTGAAAGAGTACATCTGGCGTATGTTTCATAGAAATTGGTATGGAAACAAAATACGGCTATTTTTGTTGTTCAATGTTGACAAATTTCGTCTTGGATTTGTAGCCTTTAGTTTTGAAAAAGTCACGTGGTTTTGCTACACTGTACATATCGGACCGCTTTTTGTGTACATTTGGAGGCACGTATAATGTAAAATGAGAACATGGAACATCTCTGTGCGGGCAGTAGAGTCGGTTTCTGGCAAAAATTGAATGAAGTTGGCACGGTAATGGTTAATCGAACATTGATATTGAATATCGAGCTAGCTCGGTAGTCGATATTCGAGTAAAGTTGAATAAATTCCAATATCGATTATCGATATTCACCTGCTACTCGAATATCGATTGCCGACCTTGCTGGATATTCAATCAGCTCGATGATCAATGGAGGCCTTCTGTGTCAACTTTAGGTAAGGAACCACTAAATACATAACCTCAAAGAGTCCTGAAAGAATTGACTGGACATTGTGATATGCATTAAATATTCTGCTTGAAATCATGAAGTTGGGTTTATAGATTCTGTGCACATGTATTTGGTGAAGTGAAACTGTTTAATCTTGAACATTTTGACATTTAGACCTAAATATGAAAGTGAAAGTAGAGTAGGGGTTAACCAGTCTGGGATCAATCCGGGCGATAGCGAAACTATGTTCTCTATCTTTGTTGAGCAAACTATTTCTTAGAAGATACATGAGCCCCTTTTTTATTGTATTATTTTGAAGCTTAAATATACTTGTTTAAGATGATATATGTGTAACAGGTGGCCATAGACTAAATTGTGTTGAAATTTGAGGCCCGTCATTGTCAGTTTACATTGAACTAAAGAACAAATCAATTAATCTTTAGTCAAGTATCGAATACCGAGCTAGCTCGATATTTACATGCTGCTCGAATATCGATTACCGACCTGGGGCCAATATCTCGAAACTATCGTTAGTTAAGCATTAACGAACGCCCTAACGAATGTCGAAAGGTTGGTTAACGAGAGACTTGCGCGGGTATCTCGAAAGCTCTCTTTCGACGTTCGTTCGTTACTCCTTCGTTAGTTAACGATTGAGCTGTGTATTGTTTTATTGCGTATGAGAGAAGGTGATACATGAATGGAAATATAACCTTGTTATGTATTAAACACTTCTAAGTTTGAATTTTTTAAACATGGCTTTTACGAACAGAGGATAACATGTATATTTCCGTATTGAATATAGAAGGTGTTTACCTAGCTGTACACTATTGACTACTCATGTGAATTTTGTCGAAATATGTCCGGCATTTTTGACATGCGGAATGCGGGCGTAAGTTCTTTCGCGAGTTTCTTTTGTTTGGTCGTACATCATAAGCGTCTTTTGCTCCCAGTAAGTAACGGAACAAATTAATTCTAAAACATCCTATCGTTCTGCATCCCGAAACCGAGTCTGGGGACGGAAAGATAAATGGTCAGAGGGATGCTGATGCCAGTACAATCATGGAAAATATAATAGCAAATGATTATTAGATTCTAGTTTTCACCTCATCGTTACCACAGTGTAAACACGAGCCAAAATTCGGTTATCGCAATAAGGAGTACACGTTGAATTGTATAGTCTTGCAATAAGTCATACAGTGATAGGAAATCACCGGATGTTTCAATCACAATAAGTCATACAAGTTGAATTGTATAGTATCCCAATAAGTCTTACAATGATTTGGTTTATACGCGGTGGTTACTATTCAATCATATGGCGGTGACTCAACCACATAGTTAGCTATAAATTGTACACTATGCACGAAATTATAGTGAAAATCAAAACGACTACTTCGTAGCAAACATGACTTTCCCAGTTATTCCTTATACGTATAGACGTTTGCGTCCAGTAAACAACAATTTAAATCTATAACATCCTATTGTTCCGCATCCCAAGGACGTCTAAGGACGGAAAGCCAGATGTTCACGATGGTGGTGCCAACACATGGGAGACAAAATAACAATGATTATGGTTTTCACCTAATCTTTACTATTCAATTATACTGGGATATACTCAGTCCCATATTTAGCTATAAATTGTACAACATGCACACATGATTGTGGAAATCAAACTGACGACTGCTTCATAGTAAACGTATATATCTCTTCTCAGGTATTCCTTATAAAAGCTGCATGTGTTGTCCCTGACCAACGAACAACTGTATTTTTAAATTTGTCACTATTATAGAACAGCATTTTATGACATGGAATCACATTCTACAAATGTTCCGGCGTTTGTCAGTCAAAACAACTACTAGTATTGGTACATACTGGCGTGTTCCGTCAACGACACCAATTATGCAGTGAATGCATATCGCACATGTATATTGCTCGTACTATATTCTTGGTAAGATGGTTGTTCAAGGCATCACAGTTCTACTGATAACAATTTCTTTAACGATAAGAGACAATTTTTTTTTATACTAATATACACGTATATTTAGGTCGATTTCTTACAACTTATATCAATCACTTTCGACTTCTCATTTCTGATGGTATCCTTCGTCAGGAATGTATGAGAGACAGAAACCAGCTTTTACTTTCAAACTAAGTGTATTTAAAACAAATTGTATTTCGTCTTTTGTTTTATGACTCGGCAACAAATCAAACCTGCGACATCCCACTCTCCAGGTACTACTATCAATTATATATTCACGTTCATGCGCGCTCGAAACACACGCTCTATCACTAGGCTATCGATGCTTAAGCATAGTTTAATGTTGTCTGTAGAACAATACTAGTTATCACCACCATTATTACCATCATCAAATGTTTTAAGTAGATTGGCTTTTGTCTAGCAATTATAAATGTTTAAATCTTTGTAACTTCCTCATAAACATAATAATTCTTACAAAGATATAAAAAGAAAGACAAAGTTTCATTTCAACTAATTAAGGTTTTCTGATATTATTGTGACCACCACTTCTGTGCGGTTTTTTTAAGTAAAGTGATGGGTAGTGGGTTTCCTATACCTTTCGTTATAAAATGATGGAAACGAGAGCTTAACGCAACCCCCATGCAGTCGTTTAAAAGTGGCAAATTAACGATTATTCGTTAATAACGATTGTTTCGAGATAGTCGTCAAAACCCTAACGATAGGCTAACGATAGTCGTTATGCTAACGAGAGCTTCGATACTTATCCCTGGCTCGATATTCAATTTAGGCTTGTTATTCACCTTAACTCGATCATAGATTACCGTGCTAGCTCGATATTCACTAGCTAATCGATATTCGACCTAGCTCGATAATCAAACGAGGATTGGTGCTTTAATTTTCCAGAATATTAATTACCGAGAAGGCTCGGTATTCAATATCGACGTTCGATTAACCATTACCGTTCCAACTTCACTCAACTGAAAGTTTCAGCTGTCAGAAAGTTGAAAGTCCAAATCCAAACTTCACCAGTTTATCAAACTGAACACAATCCACAAAGACACACACACTCATCTTGTCATGTTACTAAGCTACTGTTGGTTTATTTCACTGGAACAAGTCATAAACACACTAAAATCAATAACCTTATATTGTCGGTTCAAAAGAAAAGGGGGGCTTATGTTTTATAAAATAAAATAGCTACCTTCAATCAATAGTATAATACTTGAAAACCAGTTTAGACATCGTCTCGTTAGTCAAGTAGATAAGCATGCTGCCGCTATTATACCAATAATTTTGTTGAGATTTTGTTCAATTTCAATACTGGTTCGACACCCATCCAAGTTACATGAATTGAAAGTGTTTATCCTTACAAATACCTTATTTGTTATCTGACAAATATTTTATTTTTTATTTGTTACTTTAATACAAAATGTAATAAAATACACGAAGTAAGGTATGTAGATAATGTTAGTGTTATGTTTTCATTCTTTAACTATCAAGTCGTATCTTTTCAATTATTTTATTTTTATTTGCATTACAGTATCACACAATTGTAAATATATTCACTACAATATGAACATTTTACCATTCAATAAAGCAACACCATAATATAAGACTTTATAACATGGATACAAGAATTTAAAAAGTTGATCATAGTGGGGATCGAACTTACAACTCAAACTAAAACAGAAACATGTTGGAAGTGCGTTTTTCCACTACACTACAACGCCTTTGATATATGGATGAGTTTCATTTGATATCGAACCCATTTAAAGTTTACCTAACTGTCGAGTTTATGTTTATACCGTTTCTCATTTGACTTGGAATAATTGACTTTTGCTAATTTAGATAAGGTCGATAGTGAAACAAGTTTTTCCTACTTATATTAATCACTCTCGACATCTCATTCCTGATGTTATCTATTGTCACGAGGGTATGATAGAAGAGAAGTAAGTTTCCCTTTCATGCTTGGAATTTCTGGTACCATTTTTATTTCATCATCGGCATTACGCGGCCTGGGATCGAAACAGGGACCTTCTGCACTCACTCGAAGCGAGAGGCTCTACCACTAGTCTATCGAGGAGGCGGTTGTTAATTAACATGTTGCTGTTTAATAAATAATTAGTGTCCGCATCACAGGTAACTGTATTATTAACATAGATTTTTAAAAAAAAATTCTTATAAAATTTATGATATCTTAGAAAGGTGCATTAATTTGTAGTAAAGTGGTCAGATTTTCATGGTATCATAAACAAGAACTGGCTTTCAATATCTTCATTAAGTACATTCAAAGACACCATCATAAGAACTACCGCCATGCAAAATATCATCGAAATTGATTAACTAGTGAAAAAGTTATTCCATGAAATGTATACCACAGTGTCCAGTCAGTCACTGGGGTGCATTCAATAAAAAAACAATGCTATTCTAAACACGAAAAAAGAAAGTGATTTCACGCCCTATTGGTTTATTTTCTTATTTGTGGACGGATTTTTTAAGTATTGGTATCAAATTAAAGACGAAGCTCTCTTATTTTCTGATTATGTTAATACATGTACATGTATATTAAAAATAATACCAGTATTAATGAAATGTTTATTAAAACCCAACTGCACCTCAGTGAATGTGTGGTCAAATTCCTGTGTTAATAAACCTTTTTAAGATATTCTTAGTTTTATAAAAAAAAATGTGTTTACTCTTTATAAAGGATACAGTTCCCTGTGGTCCGAATTAGCGATATTACCATCTTTTAAATATAACCAACATTTTGAGTCAATGAAAACGCCAATTTTTTGGCGGTTAAATGAATTTTTTTTAAATCATTAAAATTTTGCTCTCACTGCCAGATGTGACGTCATGTGTTTGCGCGAGTTTCTATCGGCTGATCAAAATGTAGGATGTAATATTCTAGCCCAGTTAGAAAATATTAAGTAAATTTTTAATGAGTAACAACTTTTGCATACATACCGTGATCTTCCATGTGAGAATAAATAACGGAACAATGTTCTCCAACACGTATGATCACAAATGTGTGACGTCTCCAGGTTTTTGGTGCGAAAACGTAACGTCGTCGACTTAAATTCGTTATTTCTGACGTTGTTTGGACTCGGTAACTATGGTGATGTGATAAAATGAATCCGCCACTCGTTGTCTTTGGGATCAACATTTCTTAAACTCGTCTCGAAAACAAAGGGCCGGTTTATAACCAGCTTTTTGTAGACTCGTTTAAGAAATGTTGATCTCCAAAGGCAACTCATGACTGATCCTTTATGGGACATTTTGTCCCTATTATAACATGCTATAAGTGGATAGGTTTTAATTAATACACAGTAATGCACTAAACTGTAACTGTTTGGTCTTTGATTGAGACTAAATTACCGCACAAACGCGTTTATTTCTATCATAGTCTATTTAATGTACAATTCGTCTGCTCATGTAAACTTCCTACTATAATATAGACCTGTAAAAAATACGACAGTTGAATGCGAATTCTACGATTTCTATGAAGAAAGACAACCCCCTTTGTAATTTTATAAAAAAATACCAGAGTGGTTTCCCTTGAAATTCGACGCGTAAAACGTCGATATGAAATATAAATAGTATCCATGTGTCATTTGCTCGCTAGGTGGCGCCGGTTTTTTCCAGCCTCGTTTTGATTTCACCATAGTTTTCCGAAACTCGGCGTCTGCTAACGTTTGAATACGGCTCTCGGCAAGTTACATCGTACGGATATTTTAAAATAAAAAGATCAAAAATAAAACTCATTATGGACGGAGCTACTGACATCACACGTAAGTTGAAACTGTTCTTATTACATTTCTTCCACTTTTATTAACCATCCTGGATTATTTAAAATTTTAATATTCTATAGAATTGAGCAGGCTGGGTGACATCAGATGTGTGAGTCATGCGCTGCCTCTGGCTAGCAATCATCAAGGCTGAAAGTCTGCACAGTTCGTCGTCTGCTGAAAATATGAAATCAATTATCAAGATTTTAGGTTACGCAATATGCCCGGCTCATGTTTCATTGCTGTTTCTCCTTTCTTTGTTCAAATGTTATAACCAAGTTCTACACGATGGAACCGCGCGTCGCAGATTTTATCAACACTTTTAGTGAACATCTGGCGTCATTACACATTGTCACAATATGTCTCGTACATAATATGTTTAATTATTTCATATTAGATCCATGTACAGTTCGTACATTATATTCGCAATTTGTTACAAGTGATGCTGGCTTGTTGGAAACAAAGATTGTGACCAGTTATCACGTGTTTATAAAGCACTTATGTTAAGTAAGTGTCCCTCATTATTGCTTAAGTGCGTATAAGTGTCCTTGTGCAATTTTCCTGGTTTTGAACAACTTATGATTTATATATCTGTACATCGATTCAACAAATTCTTCCTGTTTATTGTTCTAACGTCTTTGTTCTTCTGTCTCGTCTGCGATATCCCCATAGACACAAACTTATGAACTAAGTAACTCGTTTTAAGACAGACGTAGTGTTTTTAGAAGTGATACATGTTGTATAAAATGATCCATTATATTATAAATACATGTAACATCGAGTCACCATAATTGTCATCATTACACTATCATCATACTATTATCATAATCATAGCTATCATTCTTGTAGATCTACACTTACCACGGAGTCGCCCTCATCATCACCACTAATCATTATCGACGTTACCATTTTAGTTATCATCGTCATAATTTTCATCATAATCTCGTTATTATCATTCATTATCATCGTCATCATTTTCATCATAATCTCGTTCTTATCATTCATTATCATCGTCATCACTTTTATCATAATCTTGTTATTATCATTCATTATCATCGTCATCATTTTCATCATACTCTCGTCATCATTTTCATCATAATCTCGTTCTTATCATTCATTAGCATCGTCATCATTTTCATCATAATCTTGTTATTATCATTAATTATCATCGTCATCATTTTCATCATACTCTCGTCATCATTTTCATCATAATCTTGTTATTATCATTCATTATCATCGTCATCATTTTCATCATCATCATGATAAGCGTGGTCGTCATCTACACCTTCATCAATATCATTACAGTTATCATCACCATCATCAGCCGCATCATTATTAACATTACTAGCATTATAAGACTTATGTCACGGTCTTAACCTGAACAGTATGGGTGAGGGAGTGTGTAGGCAGCCGGCTAGCTCAGTCGGTAGAGCATTCCCTGTAAGCGAAAGGTCCCAAGTTATGCTACACTAATGATCACAATTAATTAATTAGCATGTTATTATTAGTCATAATTGTTTATATTATAATTCAGTTCATTGCAATTATGATAGCATCATCATCACCGACATTGTGCGACTTTTCATAATCATTCATGGAATAATTAGCATATTGTTATCATAAGTTATCATTGTTTATGTTATAATTAAGTTTATAATATTTCAATGTCCGATACTATCTTTTTTTGGACAAGACCAACCCCATCTGTGTAACTGTAACCAGAGGAGCTATATACTGGGCTTAGGGTACTAGGATAATATGAAACATTCAACAATAATCGTCATGGGAAAATTATTACTGGTATGCTCGTAGGGAGATTGTAGCCCCCTTTAGGGTGTAATCTATTATGCACATTTACGCATACACGCGCATAACTTAGTGTCAGACCATATGACAGCAAGACGAATATACTATTTGAGTTTTCTCGGAATCTGAGTTAATTGTTTATCATGTTTGAACACAGCGAATTTACGATTTCAGAATCGTGAGGTGTTAAGCACAAAGTATGGTCATAATGTGTATGTTCTTTTCAACTATACTGATAGTAAATTCAATTATATTTTAAAAAAACATCCTGGTTTGAATAGACCTTGAATGGTGAATGTTGCGTCAGTAATGCGGCGTCTCAATTTCGCCCGAGGACATCCAAATTTTGACATGTCGATTAAAATGAGCGAAGAGGAGGTAAGGGTAGGCGGCTGTATACATTGTGCGGGAGGTTTAAAACACAAAAATTGTTTGACGTTTTTCAAAATTTTATTGGTTCATTAATAATTAGCTAACCCACTCGGTATGCTCACAGAACGGTTTCAGTTTAAAGTCAACAACCGGACATACCGTATATGACTGGAAACACTAACCTACGTAAATCCAGATGATAGCAAAACATCGTGAACGCTCTCTCGCTGAACTTGTGCATTGGTTGGTTATTCTAGTTGATGGTCGTATAGCAATGATCACAATTATGACATATATATGCACGCCCATCTTGTAATCGACTAAATGGTGTCAATTATGTTCGATGTATAGAAATAGTATTCGTGTTACGTTTGGGTGGTTGGATACCAAGTCACTGACCGTAAACAACAAATTAATGGTCGGAAAACTAAACCCAACGCAACGCCATTGACGTTAGACGTAACATGACTTTATATTGATCGTTAGATGGCGCTGGACCAAATTTTTGTATCCAACCTAATACATGTATATGTACCATATGTTTGATGCGTCAGAACAAATCTGATAGTTTTAAAATTGTGAACATTATGGGAGTGTAACTATTGGCATTATGAACTCTCTGATGTTTATGTTTCCTATCAGCTGGCTTGTGTAGCATGTAGATAAATAAACATCACTTAGTATAACCGACAGTTCGAGTGAAGACTGAATGTAACACTTGCCACGCCCACAATTTCACGCTGTTGAGGTAGCACGTGTTACTGAAAACTCCACGTGGATCATCGAAACCTACATCAGTATCTCTGGATTTGCGAGAGCCGAATATTGCCTCATGGATAATATTTCACGTCGTACTGGTATGATATAATGTTAGTACACAGTACACACTAGTCACATTTCTAAGCTTTAGAAGCGAAGTCGTAAAAATTGGGGTTAAATCGTAAATTTTTGGAATGAAATCGTAAACTCTTGAAGTAAAATCGTAAATCGTCGTTGCATTAACAATCATGGTCATCCTCGCCGTTATTATAACTTTTTTATTGTATTCTTATTTGGAATTCCTTGGCCTTATCATGAATCAAACATAGGCTGTTTTACCGAGGGTTTCCAAATATAACTTATCTGATTGGTCAGATTCCGGTAAATATGCACTCTATTTCGTCTGATAAGTTATTTTCATACAATGTGAGTAGGTTCGCGTGGAAGTCCGAGGGTCTGGACATTCCGTTTATACTTAATATCAGTTAATTAGACTAAAATTAAGGCATTAGTGTTAACATTTAACCCACATGGCGTTTACACACGCGAGACATGAACGATGTTTGACGGCGTGGGAACCGCATATCAAAACCTCAAGGTCGTCTTATACATTTCGTATTTTAAATATTTGTTGTTAGCTGCCTGAAAAATAGCAAATATATAAATGTACTCTTGTTGGGTACTCTTTGAAGACAGGCACTGAGCTATTAGATAAACCCGAACCCTGTGTCAGCCCATCTATGGATCAGTACAACCCTAACATTCCCCAAACCATTGGCCTCAAAATCCATACATTGTGCGTTTAATTACGCCACTAAACGGTTCCTGAAATAGGTTGCACTCTTTGAATTGCAATGATCAGACATAATAATGATCAGTAACAACGGATTGAAATTGAAAATAACATCTTTAAAAAAAGTCAGTGTAGTATCTTAAATATGTAGGTAACTGTTGCTTAGAAGGTATAACCAACTTATATAGGGGCCGCGGTCCCTGTTTAAAAATGTTAAGTATTCAAAATGTTTAATTGTTTCTGCTTTAATTATACTACAAAAGTGTTAATCAATATCGAACAAGTCAATTGCGTTGCGCCATTTGGTACCTCAATTATGAATAATATTATTCGGTCCAGTAGACAAATGTAAGCCGAACTAGGCGAGGACAATTAGTATTTGGGCGATATTAACAATAAATATGTCATTATGCGGACATTATAATGGTCAACACTACTGTCACAGCTAACCACAAAAGTCATTTCTCGGTGATGTTAGCACGAATACAAACAACGACAAATATACCAAGTGGATTGTACGAACTAACGCACCTACTCATTTGTAAGCGTACAAGTATCTGTGTGCGGTTGTCCCGAAACGCCCTCGTGTTTATGCGTCAGTCCAGACTATTTTAAAACGTCAAGTATATGTCGGTATTTTAATTGTGATGGGTCCAATTGTAGTAACAACGATCGTGAGTACTTACTGAATCGAGATGAATCACACACATGTTTAGCTCCTAATATTTACGACTATCATCGTAACATTTACGATTTCATTCCTAATACTAACGGTCTCCATCCTTGCATTTACTCTTTCACTCATTACATTTAGGATTTGACTCCAAATATTTACGACTTCAAGCTTAAAATTAAAAATTTGAATAACCCCTAAAAGATGAACGATTAACACTAACGATTTCACTCAACATATTTACGATCCTGTGTAATCGTACAAAGTGAAAGCATAAATTACAGGATTAAATGCGATAATGCGTGATGTGTGCTTCTGGAATTCACCAACATTATTGCAATATAATTCTTGCCGGTTTATATCATACTGAAAATACTTCATGAAATATGTAGGAAAAATGCGTATCGTTATTACAAGTTAAATCAGCAGGGACTCGGTCTTACAGGCACTAATCCTGTAATTAATTCAGGTTTTATCTTTTTTAAAAACAAGTGAAAACATGTTCTCTACACGTGTTGTGATATTGGTTCCATGGAAAGTCAGAATTAGAGGCAGTTGTGTGGCAAGTATTTCCAAACCAAAAGCATGGTAGTTATGGCCATAGATGGTTTGATTTCCTGGAACCAATTTCAGCAGAATAATGACCATTGTTTGAGATCCGGCCTTTCATGGTTTTCCACATTTTTGTTTGTTTTACGGCAATTTCAGTTTAGAACTTCTTTATTCATAACCGACCCAAACTAAACAGTTAACCGTTCACAACTACCATCTTCCAAGCAATAACTCTTTCATGAGCAATAGCTCTTTCATAAGCAATAACTCTTTCTTCATAAGCAAGCAATAACTCTCTTCATATTTCATGAGCAATAACTCTTTCATAAGCAATACCTCTTTCATGAGCAATAACTCTTCAAATTACGCAGGCAGTATCAATTACACTTCATTTCGTCAATAACCACAATCATGTTACACTAAAGGTGTTACACTGCGCATGTATAACAATATCCTTTGACATGCCGTGGTACTTAGGGGATAATAAAACAATCAAACAGGCTTATGGGTCTTACATAAGAAAGCAAAAAGTTGAAACGAACATTATCATGGTTTTAATGTAAAACTAAGAATATTAAGATGGTTGGTGACTAATAACGAGTGAGTGTTTTGATTTTATGTTCAACTTAAAACATATTCAAGTCATAATTACACGAAGGGGAGGGGGGGATAAATAAATGCTGATTTAAAGTGGTTTTGGCATTAGTAGGTACTGTATATATAAATGCATATGACAATGTGCATGTATATGCTATGATGTTTCTACATTTGAGGTAACGGATATTACTTTCAGTATATATCCTAAATAAAATTTACAGAAACAAGAGCTTCCATGAACAGCCATTCTTGGGTAGTATAATCATTGTGCATTCAAAACAAAATGCTACCAGGATCTCTCACCTGCCCAACTTTCTATCCAAAGCAATATTCTTGATAGAGTTACCTTCTCATGTGTAAGGGATTGGGGTCATGGTGGTGAACAAGTATGCAACGTATCAAAGCAACATGTCCATGGACATTGGAAATAGAAAAGTTTAAACAACTTGTACCTAAACTTTAACATAAACATTACGCCGACGCAATAGCTCCCATTATTCTTCGAATAGTGGAGCTAAAAATGAAGAAATATACCAGACTGATCTCATTATTGAGTAGGTCTCAATGTTGAGGTTCAATAAAAAGAAAAACAGTGAAAATCGACCTGCTACTTATGCTCTTAGTATGCAAAGTTGTCGTAATATTGAGACAGTTTTTAAGTGAACTTTACTAGTTACAATACTGAGTTTTTCTGCTTGTATAACTTTACACGTGTGACCCTGTTAAACCCCATTTAAAATCTTAAAACATTGTAATACCGTTCAACCGAGAATATTACATATTTCCCAGACGACTAATGATTCGTTAATAGTTTAGTGTATAGCTTCGGGCTAGGTTTTTATCTAATTATTTACTATAAATCAATTTGTCACTACAGCAACATTGCAATATATGCGTCTATATGTCACTATATAACCATAGGTCAGTGTAACGTCTATATGGAAACGACAGGTGTCATTTTATTAAGTATGTTTATTCGGTCTCTAATCAGACGATAACTATTCTCCCGCCTTCTACTGTACAACGTGACTCTACACATTATAACGTCAACGTAAGTGAATCGTAGTTCAAGGCTAACGTAAAATGATGAAAAAGCTCCAGTACGCATGCGTATTATTGTAGATAATGATAGAATAACGTAAAGATCCGACCCAAAATTGTTATTAACGGTGATGTTCAAGGCTAACGTAAAAGTGATAATAAAAAAGTAAACACCCGGTCCAACACGCATGCGTATAAACGACAGTATTAACTTTTGTGGAAAAATCCGAACACGCGAGTGTGGGTTTGAAAACAACTACAATGTACATGGTTATATTCCTCGTAACTAAGGGCGGTAATCCTCTCCTTACACCTTCCGTCAGCGTCCTGACATGAAGGTCAAATCTAAATAATAACGATAAACTAAACTAAACGCTTACATGGGCATGCGTCAACTTATGTAACTGACAAAAACTATACATTTATTAGTTTCTTGGTGACAAAGGGAGCTAACCCCACTATTTAGAAGCTATGTATTACCATTACCACGTTCTCTGTCGATGCTATTCCATGACGCTCGTAAGGAATGTTGAGATCCTTATCTTCGTTGAAAATGTATACCTTATCCCCATAACAACCCCATGTTAACATTAATCTTATTTTGTACCTTTATGACTTCAACAAAGACGATGCCAGTTTGTGATAATATCTGCATTTTCAAGACAAAAAAACTGCAATTGCTATCAAAACGTAATATCGAACATCACATGAAAGCGTCTATGTGACGCAGAGGATGAGTCAGCATGTGATCACACTTTCATCATGATTATTCAGACGCACTCAAAACATGAATACTCATTCACTGACTCAAGCTATCGATTTTTCCATCAACTGATAGAAATTGATTCTATACGGACTCGAGCCAAAATGCCAAGCAGTTTTTGATAAGCAAGACTAATAAATATGGCAAATACATAAACATACCCCCGCTCTATTTTTCTCTTTAAAAATATTCCTAAATAGTTAATCATAGAATATTGTATCTCTGTTTCAAGGGAATATAAAACAGTAATAGTACATGTATAATGGTCTGGTTATAGCTTCATCACTCGGAGATTTATCATACATTGTATATTAAGATACACTGATGTATTATATCTTTTATATGTAAGGGTTCGTGGTATTATAACTATTTTTGGTGACAATATTATAATTTAATATTACAGGGAACTGTCATAAATATTTAAGGATGTCATGCCGTCGTTTTATCGAATATGTCTCTACATACATATGCTATGGCGCACGGTCAAAACTGGTATTTAGATAGTATGACACTTACTCAATCGGAGAGGTGTTTACTAAATAATTATATTTGTAGTTTTGGCCCTAACCGTACACCATGGTATACATACTTGATCAGTCACAATGCACAAGTATATAATTACGAGGTTTGTTTAGAAATTTTACAATATACGACCGATTATAAAATACGATTGCAATTTAAGTCATGGATTAATTGGGAGCACTGGCAACTGCGTCATTGAAAAAAAACCACTCACAAAAAACGTCATTTTTATATTTTATTTTAATTCAATGATACAATTACTGTACAATTAACTTTAAAATACAAGTGTATCTCCATAGGGACTTAAGTATATTTTACTTCAGTACTAGTTAATGTATGCTCTAGTTTGTCATCGTGCATCTGTATATATAGTTTCTACGATTCTCAGTATTTACGCCGTGACTTCAAGTATTTACGATTGTACAAAATGCAATACTAAAACTATATAAAATGACCGAATGTTATTTTACAAGATGAGATAATGGTCACTCCTTACGTATCAAAATTTCTTTTTAAGTTTATATCTATAATTTCGGTAATCATTACACCCCCCCCCCCCCCCCCCCCCCTCATCCGCCGACAGGTGTGTTGGTTCAAGCTCACGACGATAATAAAATACATGTATTTCAACACCTATCGTGATAAAAACACACTCATATATCTCAGTTCAGAAGCTTTATGCTGTCTATAACTCAACAACACCTTGTAAAAATAAACTCATTTTAGGGTGCGTACTTGCAATCTCGGGTCATTTACTCGAAAGAATATCAGGAGAAATTGAAATAACAAGCGTCTATATACTTGACATTGATAAACGACATAGACAAAATCATACAACCAGCTCTGAATATTTCTCATCCGACTTTTTCTAAGGAGATTCAGAGACAGTGTACACAGAAAAAGGTGGAAACCCATAAACTATGACTGTGTGTCTGGTACTCATTTTACATGTAGACTCCAACTAAGACGATTCCATTCAGATTCTAAAATGCGACCAGCCATAACGCCTTATTATGAGATTTATGTCAAATATGGCCAATCGTAATGCTGTATTTTATAATAGTTTCAGCTTTGACCAATGACAATGCTGCATTGTAAAACTTTCTCAGATCTGACCAATGGCAATGCTACACTGTAAGACTTTCTCAGATCTTACCAATGGTTATACTGCATTGTAAGACTTTCTCAGATCTGACCAATGGTTATATTACATTGTAATACTTTCTCAGATCTGACCAATGACAATGATACATTGTAATACTTTCTCAGATCTGACAAATGCAATGCTGCATTGTAAGAATTTCTCAGATCTGACCAATGACAATGCTGCATTGTAAGACTGTCTCAGATCTGACCAGTGATAATGCTGTTTTCTTAGACTGGTTTTAGCAGTGACTGATGGCAGTGTAATATTCTGTAACAAACAGCAATAAGATCAAAATAAACATCCCTCATTGCTTGCGTACAAAAGTTACTATTATTTAATTTCCTATTTATGATTAAGAAATATTTTTGCCTTGGTCTCAGTCTGTATACTTACCTAACATTATTGATATATACATAAACCTATAAAATACAACACAATAAAAGTGTGACAGTAACATCAACTTTCAAACGTTTGTATACATTGTATGGTTACTTAAAATCAGTTATACATATCATCAATATAGTATAGTCCGAACATTAATAGGTGAAAGGGGGGTTCCAGAAGTAGGTGGACTTTTTATTAGGTGCGAGGGGTGTTCCAGAAGTAGGTTGACTTTTGTTATAAATCAGTCAATAAATCAAATTACAATCGCTTAAAAGAAATCAACCTGTTTACAAGCGAGAGGTTCCAGGTTCGAGCCCAAGGACTGACTGCTCTTCTCACCATATGGAAAAAAACATAATAATATAGATATTTTGACAATTATATGGGACATTAATGGTACTTATGGTGATAAAGAAGTAACCGGTAGATGCTAGAAGGATGAAAAGGTAGGGTAATGGTAATAGTGAATGGTGACGTAATTAAAGTACGCAGTTAATTAAAGTAAAGGAGCAGTTATGATAATTATTTAAATCTTTTTAATGGAATACACATGTAGTTCATTCACTGATAGAAAGCCGGTCGTTTTTATACCGGTATACTTTAATTATGCTTTTCGTGAAAAAAAAAATTAACTATGGAAACTGAAGAGTTAATTACGCACTGTGAATAAAGCTCGTAAATTCCGGTCATCATGACATTTATTGCATGTTTGTGGTTTTCAACCAAAGTGAAGTTCTAGAAGTTCTGTTACAAAGCCGTAGTGTGTAGAACCAGGAACCAGGGTATGTATGCGTCATATGATTGATTAAGGGGTCATATTTGTGGTTGAGTTAGAAATAACTACGGACAGATGTTCATGAACATTACTCCACTGATTCTTATTAAATCAATGTTTGTCTTCATTAGAATGCTTTGAGTAGTGATACATGCCCTGATTGGGATAGTCTGGTACTGTCTTAGCAATTGTATTCATGTATTTACTATTTCGTGTTTTAAACTTGCCTTATCGTAACATATATTATAGTAATGTTATATTAAAACTTCGGTCGCAGAATTGCAATATAAGGAACATAACATAATATAGAAAGTAACGATGAAAGCGTTGATCACAAACATGAAATATGATGAAATATTTGCACATTTCCGGGTCTAACACCCCCTGTATTTCAGCCCCCATCTTTTACTCTTCCTGCGTTTCACCCATCTTCATAAATATACTTCCTTCTCGCCCTCCCCTTATGTATGAATGTAAATGTTTGTATCCATGTCTCATAAGTCACGTAAGACGAGAAATACATGCATTATACAAGGATCAAACACTTCACATCTGGCGAGGTCAAGTTCACGCTAAACCTTCAAGTGGATCGTAGAATGCAACCAGATCTCACACATGAATTAGCCTGCACTTCAACCAAATCTATGGAACGCCGAATGTGCAATAAACTTGAATTTGTAAAGTAGACATCAATGTTATATCAAACTGTATAAAAAATAAATATCTATTTATCTATCAAACTGTATGATACAACCGATTATTGTTGACCATCCTTCTGTGAATGAGTTATACTTTTAATGAAATATTTGGCATCGTACATTTGTATTAATTCTTTCGACTTTCACAACTGAATGAAGTAACATTAGGACAATTGATAAAGTTAACTAATGTAACACGAGTTTATCACTACTAACAAGAGTACGCGCAAATAAAGGAAATCAAACATGTTCTAAAATACCAACGACCCTCTTGCGTGTAGTATGCACACAGGGTATATGTCACGCGAGAATTGGATGTCAGATGAGTGTCTACTGAAGAAATTCGAAGAAAGGAAAGCCAGTTGAGCCAAAGTGTTGACCGAACAAGTATGATTTCTTCGTGTGACTCCCATAGACACTTGACATGTATCTGATTCTCAGGTGACATAGATGACACCATGTGATACAATGTCATATTCACTTATGACACCTGAAAATTAACTTTCAATATTTTACGTTTACAAAGTCGCACTTTGAAGTAAGGAGACTCTATTTTCAACAGTTCATCTCCTGAAACCACAGAATAATATGTGTCAGAATTTTAGACAAAATCTGTTATCTCAATTTTGAGTTTTGTTTTAACAATTTTTAAGTTATGTCTAAGATGAGAAGTAAATGGTTAAAAGGAAATAATATAATGTATGCATTTGAGGTATTTGAGGTGAAGCTTAGGACAATGAAGAGATTATTTGAGGTTAGCTTTAACACAGAATAAGAAGCCTTGGTGGTGCTTGATCAAGTTTGAATTAAAGGTTATTTGTAATAAAATTGCGTTCACATCGGATTATTAAGGAGCTCCATAATATCTGCAGTCCTTCTACGATACTGGAAAGCTCTGTATATTTTAATTTATATGTAAATCATTCCAGATATCGTTAGTAAAATCCTTTATTACTAGTAGGCCTACTAGATGTGCAACTAAATTACCCAGTAAAATCCGGAGACATTTTTACATTAACCGTATTTCTGCCAGGCAGGAGAGATTGGCATTTTTAAAACTGGGTGAATTTTTCGAGTGTACGGTATTTCATATGAATGGTTTATGATATAAAGCATCCAATGGGTGATTACATGTGTACATGTATTGGTGTACTTTTAAGCATGCCAGATGCGCGCTCTCTAGGGAGGGAATTACTCGACTAGACTACAAACTATGAGTTTATCTCCAGGAATTTTTCACACTGATAAATATATAGACTTCTTAAAATTCCACTCACAGAACTTGCTTATACACACACACGCGGGTGGGGAACTTACGAGCACCATTCGGCAATCCTTGTACATGTACGTCATCATTTTAAGCCCCTCTCAATATCATTATTCAGTTCAGGGGCGAAACTCTGCTGGTCGATGTTTTCAACTTGGCCTTAATTTCAACGCCGATCTAATAATAATATTATATAACCGTATAGTTTATTAGATATAGTATTTTTAGCAAACCTGGTGTGGTTTTCTTGGAATAATTATAAAAACTTTGCAGCTACAATAATGCCAGACATATAGGCGCACGTCAACCCGTGATGTCCGTACCACTCAACAACTGACCATATCGTATCAGGTAGCTATTGGGAATCGAACCGTCAACCCTCCTTCCAAGGTGGATGATTTCCATCACTCGGCCATGTGTTATAACTAATTTTGTAATACCAATCAAAGAGCTGTAAGCAGACCACTTGTTTATACCAAATGTAAAAAACAACAATAAACAACCATCAACCTCTTAAAAAGCGTTTGATCAATTAAATAATTATTTTCAAGACTTATGTTGTCTCTAATTGCATTTTAAATCATATTTCAATATTTATATATTTCTTCTTGTTACTAAATTTTATACTCAAAACTTGGCACAATAATAATGCCAGTTGATAAATTTAGCGAAGAAACTGACATGATTTCGCACGGTATCTAACCTACAACCGGATACGCACGTGTTTCACATTTACCACAGGAATTCAGGGAACGCTGACTCTGGTATTGCTTTACAGTATGCCTCGTATTGTTCATGATATACATGCGTGTTTTGTGTATATATAACGTTTCTAAGTTTAAAAACCTTGTGGTTTTTCATGAATGCATACATACATTCAGTCATTTTTGAGAGGTTTTAAAACTCGTAAGATCGTTCCATCATAACGAGAGAGTGCCGATGTTAAACGACGAGTATCTTTACATAGTGAAGTTGTTTTTTTTCATCTATTGTAAGATGCACAACGAAGGAGCCATCTGCTACTTATAATGGATACTACATGTACTTATCAGTAATTAAAGTTATGATATTAACAATAATAATGTTTAATAATATTACTTAGATGATAAAAAAATATAGGATTGAGTATGAGACAATATATAGGTCGCACAACTCTTATCCAATTGGATTCATGCCGTCCCCGTTGCGTGCAGTTAATTAAGGTATCCGAATTCGGAGCGAAAGGTCGAATGTTAGAATCACGGTAGGCGTCCGTTTTGATATGGCCGCCTGCCAGTAAAACATCGGTTACCTTGTCCCTAACTGCCTAGTACCCTAGGACAATCTTGGGTAAATTAGTCCAGAAAGTTGCTGTCTCATAAGCCACATTGGCTGTCCCTTTTCAAAAAAAGTATGACACTTGGTGACAAAATATTATCTTATTGATCAATGATAAATTAATATAACGCATTTCTACTGTTGTTATGGTACGCTTTTTGATTGAATAGAGTCTTCGACTACTTTAAATACAATGGGCTTATTGTAAGGTCCGGGGGTTCTTGTGTAATAGCATTTTTTTGTTTTCTGTGCCAAACTATCATTCAACATAAAACACGACAAGTGTCAAACTTTTTGACACACATATTTTGATATATAAAAATAACGTACTCCTAGTTTTTATTGTGAAATATAAACAAATAGTATAAATGCCTCACATACCATACCGTCGTATTTATGCACCATTTATTTCTACGTTATATATATTTATTGTATGATTACTATAGTAACACTGACCCAATTTTATCGTACTATTTAGTATTTACCACAATAAAACAAGTACAGTTGTTATTTGCATAGCTCGTTCCTTGATATAGTGTTACACCCAACCCACCAAATAACCCGACCGAGTTATTTCATACAGTGAAACCTCATCTTTAACACCTGTTTGAACTTAATAAAATCCTGCTTTCTTCCTATAGCAAGACCACATCCTAACGAAGACAAAGTTTCTTTACATGTTTATCATATGTGTTTTACGGGGTTTTTGATGTCGTGTTTCAAACGATTTTCATTTTGACATTATACTGCGACCAATTGATTAAACTAATGTTTAACAAAATTATCGACCGGTACAAACTAGTTTTTTCCACAAGCAACTTATAACTGACAACTTCTCCACATGTGGCGGCCCTAGCCTGTCCTGAGACGGGAACGCACACCCTGTCACACCACCGACTAGCCGTGAACCTATCACACCACCGACTAGCCGTGTACCTATCACACCACCGACTAGCCGTGTACCTATCACACCACCGACTAGCCGTGAACCTATCACACCACCGACTAGCCGTGTACCTATCACACCACCGACTAGCCGTGAACCTATCACACCACCGACTAGCCGTGTACCTATCACACCACCGACTAGCCGTGTACCTATCACACCACCGACTAGCCGTGTACCTATCACACCACCGACTAGCCGTGAACCTATCACACCACCGACTAGCCGTGAACCTATCACACCACCGACTAGCCGTGTACCTATCACACCACCGACTAGCCGTGTACCTATCACACCACCGACTAGCCGTGTACCTATCACACCACCGACTAGCCGTGTACCTATCACACCACCGACTAGCCGTGTACCTATCACACCACCGACTAGCCGTGTACCTATCACACCACCGACTAGCCGTGTACCTATCACACCACCGACTAGCCGTGTACCTATCACACCACCGACTAGCCGTGAACCTATCACACCACCGACTAGCCGTGTACCTATCACACCACCGACTAGCCGTGAACCTATCACACCACCGACTAGCCGTGTACCTATCACACCACCGACTGGCCGTGTACCTATCACACCACCGACTGGCCGTGTACCTATCACACCACCGACTGGCCGTGAACCTATCACACCACCGACTAGCCGTGTACCTATCACACCACCGACTAGCCGTGTACCTATCACACCACCGACTAGCCGTGTACCTATCACACCACCGACTAGCCGTGTACCTATCACACCACCGACTAGCCGTGTACCTATCACACCACCGACTAGCCGTGTACCTATCACACCACCGACTAGCCGTGAAGACAATATTTTTACATCACACTGAGATCGTATTGTTGAGGTTATACTGTAAATGTTTTACATAAATTACTATGTGAAATATATCCCTTGTCAGCGCAATATAATACGTTTTATTGAGCTATGAAATATATGTTTTGGGTTAGTACATAATAAGTTATATTATAACTGTACAGCCGACCCGTGAACATACATGTACACAAGGTAGTGGAAGGGGTTGAGAATACAGGTACTCATATTTCGTACGTAAATACAACCATGTCAAGTAATGTACGTAATGTATCGTAACCTCAACAAAACCGAAGAAAATAATATACTAGAATCTTTTGTTCCGACATTCCGTTACCGACATACAATTTCTTTTAACTCATCCAGTCAGATTGATCTGATCTAGTCGTATAGTCGCCTCAAGTTTTCTAATTGGTCCGATCTAGTCGTATAGTTGCCTCAAGTTTTCTTATTGGTCCGATCTAGTCGTATAGTTGCCTCAAGTTTTCTTATTGGTCCGATCTAGTCGTATAGTTGCCTCAAGTTTTCTTATTGGTCCGATCTAGTCGTATAGTTGCCTCACGTTTTCTTATTGGTCCGATCTAGTCGTATAGTTGCCTCAAGTTTTCTTATTGGTCCGATCTAGTCGTATAGTTGCCTCAAGTTTTCTTATTGGTCCGATCTAGTCGTATAGTTGCCTCAAGTTTTCTTATTGGTCCGATCTAGTCGTATAGTTGCCTCACGTTTTCTTATTGGTCCGATCTAGTCGTATAGTTGCCTCAAGTGTTCTTATTGGTCCGATCTAGTTGTATAGTTGCCTCAAGCTTTCTAATTGGTCCGATCTAGTTGTATAGTTGCCTCAAGCTTTCTAATTGGTCCGATCTAGTTGTATAGTTGCCTCAAGTTTTCTTATTGGTCCGATCTAGTCGTATAGTTGCCTCAAGTTTTCTTATTGGTCCGATCTAGTCGTATAGTTGCCTCAAGTTTTCTAATTGGTCCGATCTAGTCGTATAGTTGCCTCAAGTTTTCTTATTGGTCCGATCTAGTCGTATAGTTGCCTCACGTTTTCTTATTGGTCCGATCTAGTCGTATAGTTGCCTCAAGTTTTCTAATTGATCCGATCTAGTCGTATAGTTGCCTCAAGTTTTCTAATTGGTCCGATCTAGTCATATAGTTGCCTCAAGTTTTCTTATTGGTCCGATCTAGTCGTATAGTTGCCTCAAGTTTTCTAATTGGTCCGATCTAGTTGTATAGTTGCCTCAAGCTTTCTAATTGGTCCGATCTAGTTGTATAGTTGCCTCAAGCTTTCTAATTGGTCCGATCTAGTCGTATAGTTGCCTCAAGTTTTCTAATTGGTCCGATCTAGTCATATAGTTGCCTCAAGTTTTTTTATTGGTCCGATCTAGTCGTATAGTTGCCTCAAGTTTTTTTATTGGTCCGATCTAGTCGTATAGTTGCCTCAAGTTTTCTTATTGGTCCGATCTAGTCGTATAGTTGCCTCAAGTTCTCTGGTTGGTCCGACCTAGTCGTATAGTTGCCTCAAGTTTTCTTATTGGTCCGATCTAGTCGTATAGTTGCCTCAAGTTATCTAATTGGTCCGATCTAGTCGTATAGTTACCTCAAGTTCTCTAATTGATCCGATCTAGTCGTATAGTTGCCTCAAGTTTTCTTATTGGTCCGATCTAGTCGTATAGTTGCCTCAAGTTTTCTTATTGGTCAGATCTAGTCGTATAGTTGCCTCAAGTTTTCTAATTGATCCGATCTAGTCGTATAGTTGCCTCAAGTTTTTTATTGGTCCGATCTAGTCGTATAGTTGCCTCAAGATTTCTAATTGGTCCGATCTAGTCGTATAGTTGCCTCAAGATTTCTAATTGGTCCGATCTAGTCGTATAGTTGCCTCAAGTTTTCTAATTGGTCCGATCTAGTCGTATAGTTGCCTCAAGTTCTCTGATTGGTCCGATCTAGTCGTATAGTTGCCTTAAGCTTTCTAATTGGTCCGATCTAGTCGTATAGTTGTCTCAAGTTTTCCCAATTCAGCTCTGTTCTTTGCTTTTGTTTCCCCACCAGTCAGGTAAGTTCCACCTTTCTTAGTTCCGACTCTACTATCATCCGCCATAGTTAATCTTTAGGTTCAAATCGAAGGACTATTTGAAGTTATTTAATCATGAAATTCTGAGGACATACGTTTCATTCCTATAGCTAACGTATCACTCTAAGATTTGTTCGGCAAAGATGTAGAAACAAATAAAATCTTAAATTTTAAAAATGTATATAATCTAAGTAAATGTAATTACTAATCTATATAGCTGTCCACGTATGGAAGAATAGTAAATGCACCTGTGGTAGGAATCGAACCCGTATTGTACGGTGCCAGCACCAACCTTAACGACACGAAACAAGACATGAAGCACTTGTGTGAATATGTTTGGCCTTACCAACATGATTATGATCAGATCATTAATATGCCAAAACCTTCACATTTTTTGCCTAACAGGACCAATTACTTTGATTTTTTGTTGCACTGCCGGACTTTTATGTATTTGCGTTGTTCTTGCAAAAACACAATAAAAGTTGTTTACTATCATCGGAGCTTGTAAAAATGTTTGAGCTCAGAGCAAAGGGGAGGCGTAGTTTTTCACATATGTACGAAGGCATTTATAGGTCAATGGCGGGTCGTAAATCATAACTTACGATAACATTATAAGGGTTACATATAAGTATGTATGTATGTTACGGAAAGCAGCAGCTGTCTTACAAGCATGTGGTAACTGCTACTTCCCCCTGTAGTTGTTACACAATCAACGTTTAATTTAAACTTATATGTAGTTTAACGTTAAAAGTACTTTGAGTTGTTCGTGTTATGAGTCGTTGTTCAAGCCTAGTCGTAGAGCGTCCGCTTTGAGTGCGGGTGTTCCGAGGTTTTGTTTTGTGACTGCGTCATATCAATGGTATCAGTAAAGTCATAGCTTGACGCTCTGAATTGGAAAGGGGATTATCGTGCATTTTACTATCTATGTGATATATTCCATCATGAATGAGGTGTCGGGAGTGATAAATATACGTTGTGCAAATGTTTCATAATCGACCTGATATAAGTTAGAACTGTACGCTGTGAATAGTCTCATGGTAATGTCTGGTGACTCGTCCAGTTATCATGGTGCAAGCTGATATAAGTTAGAACTGTACGCTATGAATAGTCTCATGGTAATGTCTGGTGACTCGTCCAGTTATCATGGTGCAAGCTGTCCTAGCATTTTTGTTTTGGCAAACTGGCAATATGGCATATAATTCAAATAAGGGTTATTGGTCCACAATATACTTGTTTTTGTCCCCGAATCCCATTGCATCATAAATTACATTGTTTAGTAGATATCTATCTAGAATAATAGCACAGTTATTCCAAGAATGTTTGGCGGAATGCGGCGCAGCGAGAGTTTAACTGTATGATTTCCAGTGCAATTGGTTGCCCATTTAGAGTTACTGCCAAAGTTCTCATATGATTTATTTTCGTAAAATATCATTTTTATGTACCAGTGAAACTTTATGTACGTACGTTTGCATTGAGATTGTTAAAGCTGTGGTAGATCTATGCATGCGTACCGTATTTACATGAATGACTTACTGGCGCCTATTTATGTACGAAAAACCCTACAAAAAATGGAAAACATGTTAATAACAATGGACACATACTGATTAAAATATTAAAAGCTAGGCAAGTTAGAAAATATTTAGTTCATACCAGCTGGCCAGTATAAGTTTAGAGAATTTCCCAATGAGCATAGTTAGATATAGTTTTATCTTTCCAAATTATTAGGATAATAGCAGGACAATTTCCTGTCATTTTGTGTCAAAATTGTTGTTCGTAAAATACACCAAACTCGAGTAATATCTCTAGATAATGACAATAGTAAAATCATATCAAATTTTATGAACGATATTCACGGAGGCGATCCGACACTAGCGTTCATATAATTTAATGATAACTTAATGAGAAAATATACAATGTATGTGAATTCATTTCGGTTCGTCGTTTGCTTTAAAGTCTCACACATCTGCGTTGCATCTCTTAGGACGCTGATATAGTTGTTACATGTTTTGCATTTTTTTTCGATTTTTTGTTGTTGTCTATTTAGTTAACGAGTTTTCAAGATGGCGCGTGCCCACAATTGACTACGGTAGTAACAAAGTTTTTCAGCCCGCATTTTATGCTAGGTTCCAAGTTTACATTTGAAAAATAAATAAATAAATACCCACAGCAGCGTCGTCCTTGGTGTACAATACAATGAAATGTTTAATATTTGTACTGAACTATAAATGAATAAACGACTTTCTGGTTTAACTTAAGTGAAACTTACTACGATTACATTGTCTGAATTTGTTCCTTAACGCATCCGTGCGACACATCGTGCACAGATATTGCATGTCGTAAATATGATTTTACAATGAAATATATTTTCGACATACAAAGTGTATGTTATGCACGATTTATCGAATTATTCAAGCTACTAGATCGTATATATTCAATGTGCCTGGAATTGATCAAGGCTTGTTCTGGACAAATTTTATGCACGAATTGTCTGATTTCCCGCAGCTCACGAATATTCCGCGCATTTTAAACAAATCGATATGTTAAACAAGATTATTTAGCATTCTGGAACGAGACATTTTCTTTATTTGACTAATACACTATGTTTATTAAGTATTGCGTTCATTGTGAGGTTTCTTGTTCCCAATATGCGGTCCCCGACTTTCCCGACTATTAAACGATATGTTTATATAACAGTATAGCGTTGATTGTGAGGTTTCCCCTTTCAAATATGCGGTCCCAGATGATACACTCAATTTTCGACTAAATGCTATGTTTATTAAGTAGTGCGATATAGTTCCTTGCTTCAAATATGCGGCCCTGAAAGTAACACACAAATCGTTTATTGCAACATATTTGGTTAATAATATATGGTCCTCAAACGACATTTTGATGTATATACAGTATATCATATTTCCAAATTTTCTGTTTAATGTCGATTGTGTTCAATGAGGCAGACATCAACCTATATGATAAATTGAGGTTGTATAACATATAACACTGATAGTTTGTGTTATGATAAATTATGTATTAAAACAAGACACTGCTTATAATAATCTCATTTTTACTGGTGCAAAAAGTGACATGTACTTAAAACAAAAAGGTCCGTGGAATAAGTTAGGCTGTTGCTGCTGATACTTGTTTCTGTACAAGTCCTAATAAAATGACCTAATCCTCCATTTTAATCCTAGAAACTCGCTTATGCGACGTGTGTTATAAACCGCAGTCGCCTCGTATGCGGGGATTAACGGTATATAAAATACTTATGTGCGTAAAGTTAGCAGCCAGTTACCAGTTGCCAGGAGCTGATTCAAAGTTTTGAATCGCGAATTGGCAAATGGCAGCTAACTTCACAAGCCAGCTGCCAATTCGATTTTTGCTATCAAATTAAAAAAAATTAAAAACGAATTGGCAACTGGCAGTCACCAGCAAATTCTAAAAAATCTCAAAAATCGAATTGGCAACTGGCGGTCAGCAGCCGATTCAAAAAATTCTGAAAGATCGAATTGGCAATTTACAATGGCAGCCAGCAGCCGATTCAAGATTTTTTCTCAAAAAATGAATTGGCAACTGGCAATTTCATGCACATAAAATACTTAGTTATCAGATCTTTGAACTGTTTACTCCTTGGATACATACTTTAATACACCGACCTTACCTAAATGCAGACCTTTATGCTGCAACAACGTTAACTAGATTTCCATGCAGTGCAGGTGCGTAAGATGTATCAACCATCAAGTATATTCCAATAACTTACTCCTAGCCAGTATGAAGAGAGTGGATACATCATATTATCATAATGATATTAGTATGGCAATTGAGCAATGTGTTAAAGTAATTTGGACTTCCTCTTGACAGTGCACATACGCCATCGACAAAGTACCCGGATGTCCATCTAGTGGCTTGTATTAGTATCAAAGATTACGGAGGTGATTCCAATTTAATGTTAAAATGATTGTACCGGGAGTCAGCCAGACTCTCTATGTGGTTCATACTACGTAACAACAAGTTGCCATCTGGTACCAGTCCTGTCTGTATTGTTCTTTGTATATAAACCAACGTCTGGAATATTTATGCTACAATAACTATGTTTAATATTGTTTAGATTTAACCGATTCAACCAAATGTTATAATAATATGAGTAGATCAAGAACCTTTGTACAGTAGCTGAACTATTTGAAACAGTTAGCGGACATGTCTATAGCTGTATTGATCAAGACATATTCTAACATCAATCTAATAAAAAATCATCTTGAAGACGTCAAAGTAAATCATGCAACAAATCATCAGATCTGTAATTTAATTAAAGCTTCACCTGCTTAATCCTAGCATTTGAATTGGTTCGGTGAAAAAGACACTATTGGTCAATTCTGTGCCGTGTCCTGTAATTTAGCGACAATGGGATACATATTCATCAGGAAATTATTTCTTATTTACAGAAAAATAAGACTTTTTTTCATACGCAATGAAAATGGCTTAATACCCAGACATATTTAGAAAACATGACTATTCGTGGCCTTGATGATATTACATACAGCTGATGTTGGTCACAACCATCATCGGAGTACCGAAGAGACACAAATTAGATCTAAAAATAAAATTGCCTGTGAACCAATGAAAAACTCGATAACTTGTCTAAGTTGAAAAATTTATTTCATCAGCTAGTTTAATCACCATCGAATCGTTTTGATACAAAACCCCACCTCATAATTCACGAAGCTTTGAGTTAAAGCTTTATTTATTCCCGTCTCAGTAAGCTGCTTATGAATTTATTCAGAAATTAAAAAACGTCACTGATATCAGTAAAGTTCTCTTAATCGATACTTTTCCGGGGTATTGATTCAGGATTTCACACACGTATCACGTGGTGTATTTATCTTGCTTTCGCAAATGTTTTCCTCATGAAACGCAGTACATATTATGTTCGCATTGCCTGACAAAGTCACATCTTCTTATCATCGATACCGCAACAGTCGCCATGTTTTATTATACTAATAACTTGGAATGTCTAAAAGTACGACTGGCTAGACGTAGTGTAAATTGTCCAAGTATAGACACAGGGTTTTTCTTGCTGTCGTTTATCTCATATCTGGCTCGCTTGAAAACAACATTTGTGATCGTCCATATGGTCATCTTTATTGACCAGTAGAGTAGGTGTGGTCAATTGATATTGCTCAACCAAGATGGTCCCACGTAGTGGTCAGTTCTAGACGGACCTACCGAACTGCGTTAACTGTTGTGTTTAATCGCTTTGGTCAATGTTTAAGTCAATAGTTGTGGTCAGTAAGTGTTGCCAATACTTGTAGTCAATAGTTGAGGTCAAAATCTGTTTCCAATAGTTGTGGTCAAAAGTATGGATCAGCCCAAATGTCCGGCGGATTGGTCAATCATATTGGTCGTCTGTAGTGGCCAAGCTTTGGTGCCAATAGTAGTGGCTGAGAGAGGAGTAAATAAAAGTAACTATGTTATGAAGAGTTTTCGGATTTACTTTTTGACATGTTGAGTTTCAGTTTTCATGATTTTAATGAGACAGTGGTTAAATGCCAACCATCAACGGTCGCCTGTTATCGATTCTATCACTTAAACACGTTTTGTCTGTATTACATTAAGTAATAAATGTGTATTTTACGACCAATCAGCCACACCTTTGTGTGACGCCATGCTCATCGCGTTCTGTGACATGAATCACGCTTTACAAGTTCGAGAGATAATCTTTAGGAAAGACATTAACTTTTGTTCGGTCATCGATTTCCCTAGAATCTCGCAGAATCTCGTACATTTCAGGAACATTTGGTTTGTGGCGAGATTTATTCATGCTTTACTTTGATAAGAGTTCTTATCTTGCGTTCCTCAATATTTACATAGCAGACAATAATTGATGGTGCATTTACAAGCGTATGTATGGTTGTGTCTGTCAAAATTTAGATGAGCAGCCTCGCTTTCATAAGAACGCTGCAATCAGACATGTTCGGCTAACATTGCTATAGATTTGTTAACCACTTAATCACCGTATTTGTTACTACGTGGCATCAGACTGTACGTTAGATTTAGAGGAAACATTTTACTTGTGCTAACATATTAGTGTCTCATTTGTCTGGCCTTTGTACATTTCTTGTTGAGCCCTTACAATTATCGCAGTCCGATGGGCCTCGATTTCAATTAAGCGCTAAGTTCGGACGGGTTCTGCTAACTACATACGACATCGTTTACTACTACAACAATCATTAGGTTAATGATGCTCTTGAAAATGTTGATAAAGTCTTGGAGTATTGTAGTAATGTCACTTGGTGATATTCATAGTCAAACATGTAGTTCGAAGTTATTTAAACAAAGCGATCCGAACATGCCGAGCCGAGCATAGCTTTTATTTGCCAGTCAGCTTTCTGCTGAAATATGGCATGCATATATGAGTGCCTCCACCCGGATTTGAACTCGGGTCGCTGGATTAGATAACAAGCGCGCTAACCACTGGGCTACGGAGCGAATGCGGTGTAAAATGACATTCTATCATATCGGATTTCATCATGGTGCTTTAGTGGTTTAGGTTTTACAAGACATAACTTGCGTTTTAGTTATACATGTATATAGAGTAACATATCTATGTTTCTCGAAGTTTACCGATTTTTTACGGAACTAAATCCGGATAACATCGGAGCTTATCGGAGAATCAACGTAATCATAGAGTTGATATTGAGTTGAAATGATATCTGACTCCGCGAAAACCCGTCTTATTATTAGACAGCATATCTCACAAAACTATCAATATGTTATTTGCATAATGTATTTCACCAGAAATCCCCCCTTTCCCTTTTCGTCTGTTTCCAGTCGTTGGAATAATCAATACCGTACTTTAATATTTTCTGGGAGAGTCTTTTGTCCCTGGTTACGTAGCAGTTATAATTTCTGAGTGGATTTGGTCGTAAAATTATGAAAAAGACCGAATGGTATCGGACGAATAAAAGCCCCCATACGAGCGGATTTATTGAGCGTACATTGTAGAGGCACAGAGGGGTACTTTATTACCATATACAATGTATATTCTGAACAACTGTTCGCATGTTAGACATATACTATAAAAAAAAAATTCCCACAATAGCGTATTGATACATGAACGGTGCTTGGTTTTATCACGAAATATACAAATGTATTTATTTCTAAAGGAACAACACCATTAATCTTTGCCCCATACAATTGAGTTTAGATTCCAGTCTCGAATCATAATCCTCTGATTGGTTACTTTCGGTCCCGACTTTAAGTTGAACAACGTTCGTTTATCATTAATCCATTGATATACGGGTTTTAGCATACTCTCGGTACCGATGTATGGGTTTTAGCATACTCTCGGTACCGATGTATGGGCTTTAGCATACTCTCGGTACCGATGTATGGGTTTTAGCATACTCTCGGTACCGATGTATGGGCTTTAGCATAGGCTAGTTGGTGCCGATGTACGGGTGTTAGAAAAGGCTAGTCGTTGCCGATGTACGGGTTTTAGCGTAGGCTAGTCGTTGCCGATGTACGGGTTTTAGCATAAGCTAGTCGTTGCCGATGTACGGGTTTTAGCGTAGGCTAGTTGTTGCCGATGTACGGGTTTTAGCGTAGGCTAGTCGTTGCCGATGTACGGGTTTTAGCATAGGCTAGTTGGTGCCGATTAATATCATATGTTTTGTTGCGTTGTTTGCAGAATATTGATAACATGTACAACAAATTGTTATGGTATGTTAAACTTTCGATTGCGGTTAATGATAATGGTTGGGTTAGATTTATTTATCCCTCGTATCACGTCACATGATACGGCATTTGTGCTCTGTATTATATGTTTCGACTCTGTCGAGTCCGATTTATTGGCGCTATTATTTCTGTTTAATATGATGTCAAGAGTGGTTTTGCTTTGTAATTGATTTTGTTATCATAGTTCGATTGTTAAGTCCGTATAATCAACGAAAAAACTTCCTTGTGTATTATGTTTCTCCTTTCTATTTGATTTATAAAATAATGAAGCAATAAAACAATAGGTTTGAAGTTGACATCGATAATTCATTATTATTAAACACCTTTCGCACCGTTGAGTTGCGAATAGATAAAATTAAGTACGGTAAATGCATGTACGTCCACGAAACGTCGATAAAGACATGAGACATTGCTCTCTCATTGCAAATCAGACTCCTTTATCACATTTAACACATTAAAAAAGAAACGTCACAGAGCTTACATAAATATACACTTCATTGACTTATAAGTTTGTTACATTTTTAAACACATTTTCCCATGGACGCATCGGTCATAAAACTACTGTTGTATAATTAATGTTCGGCTGTATTCTAAGGTCAGTAACAATGAGACATCGGCTAGACTCTGACTAATCGAGAATCAATAATCTAGTCTGCATCACTGTACGGTGACGAAGCGCTTTTGTTGTACTGAGAACTATTGCTTGTTAGTAACTAACAGATAAGTGATACATCGACATGGGATTCTACAAGCGTATAGTATGTACACAAACACCAGTTTCATCTCATCACCCGATCAGCTGTCGGCACTATTCACTAATCAGTATTTGTTTTAAATAAATTAATATGTTTGAGAGCTTTTTCCTGGAATTACTTTGGGGTTATAGTTTGACCACAGTTTTTCAGATATATGAAACCTGTTCAATCACACCATTAAGTGTGCAGGTTTACTCTTAGCACCAAGCAAGGAATATATACAAAACCGTTCTGTTTATAAAATAATCGTATGACGCGAATCCTGATCACCTCGGCCTTAATGATTTTGCATACACCGGGGTAAACGGAAATGATTGAGCTTTCACTTCTGGGTAGACCAACTTGGTCTAATGATCTAAAATATTATTTTTGTTAAGTGAGCTCATGTTTAAGACTATGATTTATTCAAATTGCACGACGAAACCAAAACTATAATTATTTGTTTGGCTTGGTGACTGGCCGGTGTCAACATAGGTGTGTGACGCACGTGTCCTGATGACCCTTAGCCTATTTAAACCCTTTTGTTTTTGAAATTTCAATATTTCATAATAACCACTTTAATGTATATTTCCAAGAAATACATTTTTCTTATCCGCATGTGTTAACAATACCTGAAATGAATGTTCATTTTTTGTGTTTACGGAATGTGCATGCTTACTCGTTCACATCACTTGGTGACGTCATAATACCGTTTGCAAAGTGCTAACGGTCGATTTCTGTTTTATCTTCTGATAAGATGTAAAAACTAAATGTAGTCAAGTTTCTTACTGAGCATCATTCAGTTAAGAGTATTTTAAGTTTCTATTGTCTCTGAAACTTGGAAAATCGATGCTGTTAGTATGTGCACACATTTTGATATTCATTTCCCGTCGTTTGTCCTTAATGCTATTTACATATCCTATTTTCTCTGGTTCCCTAAGAAATTCATCCCGTATTTTACCATGCCAATTTGGATTAGTTCGAAGGCTTCTGAATGAGGCGTTCCGAATTAGTGTACGGTTAAGACAACAAATAATGTAAATCAGGAACGCTGAATCACCGAGTACATTGGTACTTATTTATAGTCACATGACCTTACTGGTATGCTTGGTGTTAGTTATTAGCCAATAATAACTCGCACGTAATTAATAACTTCTCTTCGTGTGACAATGACGTCACAGAAGAATATCGGGTGCCCAGCCCGGTAATTTACCGGACGGTCAGTCCACACAGGGTAAGCAAAATTGTAATTGAACAAAAGTTGAGAAAACTATCATTGCTGCCCTCTACATAAAAATGTATTGTCTAAAACACATGTTCAGTGATGTTAGGATCTTTATAGTGCTTTAGTGATGGTAAATAGCACATTTTGTGATAGGTATATTGGTGGATTGGGAAAACGACTCTTTAATGTATTTCTTAATTGGTCATTACACCCTCTCACTATTCATATGCATTTTCTACATGGGCAAAGGCATTGTACGTATGTGATTGCTTTTGTGAATGCATTTGAACTCTAAATAGGCCTTTCATGGACTTGGTAACAAACATTTTTTTGTGTGTGAAATAATTGATTAAAATGTAAATATTTCATGGCCGAAAAAGCTGAATATTAGTTAACAATGTGGGTTGATTCTGTGGTTGTGGGCGATGTTTGTGTAAGATGGATTTTTATAATCAAATCCACGAAGATCTATACACTACCCAGATTGATACATGCCGAGAACTCTTGATTCTCCTTCTTGATAAATTTAACAGATCTATATATTTTGACTTGGAAATTGTTTATGTCTGTTAAATATCTATCATTTCAATTGAAATGTAAACAACATAACTCCGAATGCTCAAAGTAGATATAAACAGTTTTTGTATGCTCGAACATTTGAAGTTAAGAAATGTCAAACAAGATAATGAAAACGGGTGTTATTATTAAACGATGTTAACAAAACAATTGTATGATACTTAAAACTAGAAACCATTATACTCACATTCGGGACCATCCACAATTCATAAAGAATACGAGGGTTGTCCCGGAATTACGCAAATACACGAAAAGCTAAAACTGTAGCTAGTCTAAGGGTATAAGCGAAACGTAACCGATTTAAATGCAGAGTGATGTGTACCACGTGTGCATGACAAAGTGTAGATATTTCTCCACATTTTTCATGCATATCTTTGAATACTTTATGTATATTTTATGTCTACGGCCGTAATGACGAACCTAACTGCAACATTCTGATACATGTAATATAAATTATAATGTGTTTCTGATGTGCATATTCATAAAGAACACGTGTAACGGTTTAAAAAAACGGAATGCATCTATGTTGCAGCAGATGTCAACTGACATGCATTCTGGTGTCTGTGGGAGGGGGGTTGTGTGCATCTTTAGACTCATTAATCCGACAGTTAGAACATTTCAACTCGGAGCATTTTCTTATACACTATCGACTATATAGTCATAAAAACTGTGTTGTTTTAGATAAATCGTAGCAACAATTAGGACTAAATAGTAAATCTTAAAATCTTTATACAGTAAAACAGACCTGGTATTTTTCAGGCTTTTGTCTGATTTCAGGTTTTGAATCCTGAAATTTTCATTCTTTGTTTATGTTGAAAAGTTGGGTTTCAGGCTTTAAAGAGGGGTTTTAAGGCTTGAGAATGATAACTGATTAACAGGCCTGAAAGACAACTTTCGCCTTTTAGTAGATATTTAATTCAAGCAACATTGTTCTCCCCTTCTTCATAAAAAGTTTATGATTTACTATTCATGAATATCGACATTGGTTGTCAGAAAGGACACGGTATATGTTTGTATAAAACGTACTGGTATAGATCGCGAAAATATATGTCGAATTATATATGTTTTACGTATCATAGACACGTCGACTGACTCGTGCTGAAGTTCGATAGTCCAGCACTGTATTTGATTTTATCCCTATCAATTACGACTATTGGCTCCGTAGATTATCTGGCAGATCTGAGAACAACTTAAAAAATCCATAACAAGGAGACATTATGTTTCATTACGTTTAAATATTAATTGACTAACCGCAGCATTCAGTTACATGACCGTTTTATAACAAAACGGCGTAAAACATAAGCGTCGCCATAGTGCTATATGCTCACTGTATAATTACTATTCTTTGTGTCGGGGATTCAAGAAGCAGCCTTGATGGCGTTACGTTGCTATGGTAACCACGGCGTGTGCGTCTAATATTGGTTTTAACATGCAATAATTTTAGATGCATGATGGTAGTTGAAAATCAATATGTATTACATTGCACGAAAGCTCTGGTAATTGGATCGGATCGATACAATATAAGATTAAGGCGCTAGCTGGCTCGCTGGGCATCTATACTAGGTTTGGCGAGGAAGATGTGTACGTACAAGGCGCTAAGTAGCTCATTAAACTCACGAATCAAGGGAAATTATTGAATTGCAAAAACATGTTATAATTAGAAATACGTGCGTACATGTATAATTAATAATGCACAATAATTGGTTATGTTAAGTTAGCTGACCTCGGTAAATCAACGCGGCAGCCAGAATATCTAGCATTGTCTACGAAACACAAGCACTCAATACGTAAACAGCCCTAGATAAAAGACATTTGGTGAAATGTAATTACATTTAAAATTTATAGTTATACTACTTTGTTATATTACGTTTTTCATAAAAATGATCAAAGGGGTGTTTATTATACATTGTTACATAATTAACATGGTTTTATGCATGGAATCAAACAAGCGGTACATGAATTAGCAAGGTTGTTAGAATGATTGAATACCGGTATATGGAGTCATACTGGTATTTATAGCCTTCTTCTCGATAGCCTATTGGTAGAGCGTCCGATTCGAGTACGGGGGTCCCTGGTTCGATCCCAGGCCGCGTCATACCAAAACCAAAATAAAAATGATACCAGTGATGTTCATACTTGACGCTCAGCATGCAATAGAAGCTGCATTCTCTTCTCTTATACCCTTGTGGCAATGGATAACATTAGAAATGGGGTGATTACTATAAGTTAGAAAACTTGTTCGCTGAAAGTAAACCTAGATGGTGATCCTTGCAGTCGCCCCAAGCACCAGACAGTGCACCGGGAGAATGGAGTGAATGTGCGAGTTTACCAGAGGAACTACTAGTGCCATGTAAGTGTTCGTCCTTAATAACCATTACGCGACCAAACACAGCGAACCACTATAGCTAGTATATACTTGAGTATTTACTGGAGACAAACGGAAATTGCCGACCTTTTACGATTGAGCGTACCCCTGACCTTAGGAAGTCCATTGAGACTAAACCGTACTTTCGTATGTATGGCACAAAAACTGATATAGAAACCATGTTCTGAGAAATGTGTTGAATCCAATAATCTGGTTTAGTATGATTGACAACAAAAACACGGAAATTTATAAATTTGTGAACAAGTACACGGAAGCAGGAATTCCCACACGCAAAAAATGATGCGAAAGATTAACAAATAGCATAAACGTTCACGAACGAACTAGTCCCTAATTAAAATTAGGCTAATTAACACAGACTATGAACGTGGTAAGTGTCTACCTATACTGAGCTCTACCAACCTTCCTAAATGCCAATCATACCGACTGAATTTATTGCAGTTAAAATGGTTTTAATTAGAACAACAAGTCAAAAACCACAGCTGCACAATAAATGACTTCTTAAAATACAAGCGAACGCAAGGGGAACTTTAATTATCAACTTTGTGTTTTTAGGTCTGAAAACGCTCACAGAAATTGGGGTTAAATTGAATACGGCGCATTTGGTTTTTTATGTGTCGGAAAGTGTGTGAACGTGCACTTAGACACCCGCTTGTGATAACATCTTGTGATTCTCTGTGGAATTACAGTAATGTCCTGATAAGCACTTTTTACTAACAGAATTATTTATTAAATATATCAAATAAGGCGACGGCGATGATCACGTGCTGGTTGAGGTTACTGCGTACAGGATAAATATAGCCTTGTTTCGTGACGTGCAAAATAATAACTTAAGATGTTTTTATATGCAATAATATTACGATAATTATAATTATGTGACGTAAAAGAATAGTGGTTAATTAAATGGCAGCATTGATTATTTATTTGTCTCTCGTTTTTGTTCATCATCGTAAAGTATGACAGAAACAACAGTACAGTACTTCCCAAGACAAAACTAAAAATAGATAGGTCTGAAATCGATTGGTATTCGATTATTTGAAATTCGAATGCCGAGTTATAAATCGAATATTTTATCAGAGGGATGGAGGGGGGTTAAAAACCGAAAATTGATATTTGATAGATTTGTCTGATCATTTGAATCGATTTAAATCTTCTTTTCTGAATATCGTTATTTTCGATTTTTTACTACAATGCAACATTCCTCCGGAACTAGTACTTGAATTTTACTCGGGTTTTGCAGTACTTAGCTCAACATTTTGTTTTGCACGTTGTACAACAAATAATAAACAGCGATGATAACAAAGCACATCTGATTGCAGCGTTCTTCGAAAGCAGGTTAAAAGTATTCACTTGAACTTGAAATTGATAACAAACGTTGCGGTATTCGTGCAGTAACTGGTGCCATTGTATCGTAACACCAAATTAACCGAACCATTCCGATTACAGCGTTCATTGAACACAAACTAATCCTGTCTATGTTTGACAGACGAACCAAACGACTTAGGTTTAAATTGAAGCCGTAGTCGGCGTTCCATATTGTTTATGAATTTTATAAATGATGTACAAATTATTGACAGAAATCAACAGACACATGCGTGTGGTTATAGACATGATTGTCTGCCACACACAGTCATGCACGGTACGAATATACAAACACACGAACTACCAGTACAACACAATTACAATTATACAATTCAACATCGTAAATAATTATTGTTGTGCAACTCGGTACACTTATAAGTATAAAGTGCTGGCGTCCTACTTAAGATACACATGCGAGCGTGCATTACATAACACTCCAAATATTAGTAACGCATTTGCTAGGTTCTAACAATACAGTGACCTGTGCATGGTTATACTTTTTCTCATAGAATCTACACTAGTACTTAAGTTATGTGTGTTTTCTTTCTATGTCGGTCTACAAGTTTGTCAGGTCACCTAGAATAGAACCACAATGGAAATGGCAGGTCAACTCTGTTTTGTACAGATAGTCCAAAAAGAAAGTATGCAGTTTCAGTGTCTATTTAACAAACCTCTTTATTCTGCTACCGAAACTGCATACTTTCTTTTTGGACACCCTGTATTATCCTTATTGTGTGTTTGACATGCTTTCTCTTCCTTTCTTGAATCATCACTTTGTCTTTTTATCTTTGCAATCTTGCGCACATTGTCTACATATCTTTTCTGTATTTGTATAAGTATTTTTACATGGTTTACATGTCATATTACTTTGCACTTATACTAGATAAATATTATTATAGTAAATTAATAGTATCATTAACGTTATGCTCAATGTAATCTGACATGATCAGTCCTTAGGGCCGAAATTTTTCGAACGTTTTCCAGGGATAATTTAACAGTGCTGAGAAAAAAGGAAACAAGTTTTCTATTACGATCAATTAGAAATGGAGTTTTAAATCGAAAATATTTATTAAGTTGGTGTGTCCTGACATGTTCACATTTACTTTGTCTGAACTATGGATTCCGTTTATGGACGATGTAATATGTTATATTTGACTTTCGATTGAATCTGTTCTTTTATACATTGTAATTCCATCAAAGTAGATAATATAAATGCTATATTAATCATAATGATATAAAGACTTGATTTACGAGGAAAGTTATTTGACTGTGTAAAATTGCACACTTGAATAAGAACATTAATTACGCAAAGTAAATAGGTATCTGTGTAAAAAAATAGATTTCTTCGTATGGATCGAAACAAGTTTATACCAATGAAGTGTATGTCATTTTAGAACTTAAATGATAATTAAAATTGTATTTAGAGAAAGAAGAACACAGTAAGTTATAAACATAGTCCTACACTTATGTAAAATGCGGCCTACAAAATCAAAACGCGTCTTACATTAATAGATCATTGCCCAGTTGAAGATTACTGCGTCTTTGGTCTGCTGTGATCTTTTTTGCGGCTCGGTATGATCACCCATCCCTATATTATTATGATTAAGTTAATACCGCAATCAATGTAACGTATCAATAGTTTCTGTGTCACAATGACATATGTACTATCATATAAAACTGACAGAAATCATCATAAAATACAAGCTTGCCATGTTGTGCAATTTATCGCGTATTTTCATTGCTATAGGGACTGGAAGTTATAATGTTTAGTTTCTAAGACCATCAGATAGTTTTCATTACGTATTCTGTGCCAAAAACTGGCGTCACAACTAGATCATTTGGTCTGATTCTGAAAAAAATAATTGGTAATGGTAGACATTTTATCAGTGATTATACATTGTTAAACTTGTTATTGAGCAGTGCTGTGAATACTAGATACTTAAGTTCACTGGTGATTTTGCGAAATTAATATATGACATAGCATCCATGGGTACACATGACCTTTGGTCATTTTTTCAACAATAAGTGGCATATACTTATCAATAAGTGGTCTTATCCTGAACGTCTTACAGTAAATTGTTTTGATTTATAAATACGACGATAAGAGCCATCTACTTGTCTTTGATTATCAAATAAAAAACTGTGTTTGTTTAATGCGTAAATGAATAGAAATATGTTCCTGGTGAACGCCTATTATTTGCCTGGTTCCTCTGTCCTCGATACGCCAAGTTTGAGGACAGAAACAAGTCAATATGAATAAAGTGTGACAAAATATTTCTTCTGGTACCCGGCCTAGTACATGAAAACCTCCTTTTGAACGGGACTCGTGACCATGCATCACATTATTACATACGGAATCCAGAAGTATTTTGTTACTCATCGTTGTTTATCAAGTCTCACACATATATATTTGATATGGATACTTGTTTATCAGATTATAAAATAAGAACCATGTCTATATTATACAGTAAAACTCGTTATAACGAATTCCAGGGAAACAGGCTCTTAAGTTCGTAATAAGCATTTTTCGCTGTAATGATGTTACGAAATTTGATCACATGAGTATAGTACGTTTGTCTCTAAGGTTTTGAAAGTGTTGATCGGGTCGGAAATTGAATTCGCTGTAAGCAGAGATTCGGTATAACCGAGTTCGTGACAGCCGGGTTTACTGTACATGCATCTGATCGACCACTTCTTTCACCAAATGCGCACTTTCGGCGCATATGTACTTTGAAATGTCGATTGTAGCTCTTAATTGAAACAAACTGTATACTTTGAACACTACACTTGTGACGTTTGTTAGCAATGGTTAGTCAGGGGGTAGAGGCGGAAATGTGGATCCTGTGATGTAGGCGGAATCCCCACAGGTCTAAAGTCTGATTGGCTAGAATTTCTATAGGACGTGAACAAAATATTGTTTATGATAGAAACATATAAATATGTAACAATTTAGGCTTAAATGGTGTCCGTGAACATTTGACAATGATGACGACTTTCATCCACACGTGGAGAAGTTAATGATTCCTAGTGGAACGTTAAGTATTACTGTTTAGAATACAGTCCAGGAAAACTGGTTTGATGAATCACCGTATATAACAGAAAGAATGGCGAGAAACGCCTGTACATCCGAATACACATAGATGATATGGGCGTTTTAATGCAGGGGACGTTGTAAGGAGGTGGTCGTTGATATAATACCAAATGTTTAGCTGATGGAGAACAAGATCACGTGCCATTAGAAACAAAATAATGAAAATCAATTATATGATTGCCAATCTGTATAGATTTCTGTATGTAAAATCATCGCACGTTGTTTATTTATCAAAACAACTTCTGGACTGCTCTGTAACACGTGCTTAAAACAAAATCGATCTCGCCGTCCTTACATCATTGTCTGACTCGTGTTAACAACGGGGTTTGAATAAACCAAGCACATTCTCTCATAATGTGAAGTGCAGTTTACTTTCACAATCCGCGGAATGAAATTGATCGGGGCTCCATTAGGAAAGCTATGAAAGGAGGAAGATTTCCAGACAAATTAAAAGATATTTCTCGGCGTACTTTAGGTTCTCTCGATTCTGTAATTAAGGCGGGCTGTACACGGGATACTCGTGTATGTCTCAGACGGTCGCTGTAATATGAAATCGTAGCCTCATGGCCATATTAAGTGGGCATATTTAGTGTAAAGATTGGTAGGGTGTGGCGAGTTTGTAACCAACAGTCACTGTAAGTTCTTACGTACGTTGATAGTTTATACTATTGTTTAGGTCGATTGTGGAGCAAGTATTTCCAACTTATATAAATCACCCTCGACACCTCATTCCTGATGTTATCCATCGCCACGAGGGTATGAGAGATGAAAATCCAGTTTCCCTTTTATGCTGATCGTCTAGCAAGGGAAATACTGGTACCAATGTTGTTTCGTCCTTTGTATGACGCGGTCAGGGATTAAACCCGGGACCTCCCGTACGTTGATGATTTGATTGGTCGAGTTACCGGTATTCTCGAAGTAAACATTAGAAAAAATAGGTTCCTTCCGTGTTTTTACATCCAAACAATAATTATATTATTAACCTATCCCAGGGGTGAACATGGGATGCATTGTTCAGCTATGGGAACGTAAACTATATTGTATAATTACGAGGATCCAGGTTGCTATATTGGTGTAAGGCTAATAGTACTGAGTTCATGGTCCTATGTTGATATTTAGATTGTTTCAGGGAACTAGGCCCTTTTAAGTTCGTAACAATCATTTTTCGCATTATTGATCTAACGAAATTCCATCTCATAGCATACCGGTAGTATGACGTTAGTCTGAGGTTTTGAAAGAATTCGGTATATCCAGAGTTCGTAACAAGCAGGGTTTACTGTACATGCATCCGATCGACCACTTCTTTCACCCAACTCATCTCAAAAAGTCACCTATTTATTTGAATATTTAATGAAGTCACTACCTACGTTCCATATTGTACTTATAAATTTCATGAATGTTTGACAGGTGTGTAGGTATACGCCAGGATATATCGAACACTTGTTCTAATGAGGAAGTACATCAAATCGGCATCCTGACGCGCATGAACGGAATTCCATCAGTTACAAGTCAATAATGAATATACTGTAAAACCATCATTTTTCGCGGGAGTTGAATTTTCATTGATTTCGTTGAATAACTAGACCACAAAATGTAATCCCCACGATTAACCGTCCTCTCAAATTCAGACACGTGTTTTCCTTTTCATGTTCTATAATTCACGAATTTATTGTCCCAAGAAAATGCATTTTTATCTAAACCCTCGCAATTTAATACCAACGAATATTTGTGATTATACAGTACGGAAATTTAATTATTGTTTTAACTTCCTGTAAAACAGGTGTATTGTGAAACATAATTAAAACTATATTGAGATTTTTGTTCATTCAGAATAATTAACAATGAACTTGAACAATAACGACTACAAATATATAAGGCAAACATTATTAACCTATATATCATCACCTGTTTTGGTTTATAATCATAAAAATAATTAAAGTTGTCTCTTTTTCCCAACATTAGTATCAGCATTATCATTTCGACCTTCATTACCATCAATGTCGACGTCTTCGTCATACTATTGTATTGTCATGATCAACATAGTCTTTGTCATCATAATCATCATCAGCGTTATGATTTGTCATCATTATTATCACCGACATCGTTATCAATGTTATTAATCACGTCGTCTTTGTCAAAATCAGTATTATCAACATATTCTTTGTCATCTTAACAATTATCAACATTATCTTTGTTATCATAATCACTATCAACATCATCTTTGTTATCATAATCATTATCAACTTCATCTGTGTTATCATAATCATTTTCAACATCATCTTTGCTATCATAATCATTATCAACATCATCTTTCTTATCATAATCACTATCAACATCATCTTTCTTATCATAATCATTATCAACATCATCGTTGGTATCATAATCATTATCAACATAATCTTTGTTATCATAATCACTATCAACATCATCTTTGTTATCATAATCACTATCAACATCATCGTTGCTATCATAATCACTATCAACATCATTTTTGTTATGATAATCACTATCAACATCATCATCGTCGTCATTATCATTAATCAATATTTTCATTGTCGTCGTCGTTGTCGTCGCGGCATTCATTTTGTGCTAAAAACATTAGGACTGGTGTATGTCAATAAGTGTATCTCAAACAACCTAACTCTTGTTGTTGCTGTTAGAGATTGTCGTTGTTGTTGTCTGGTTTTCCCCACAATTAAATATTATGATTATATATATTTCCAGGTGTATTGGTTACTGGCGCCGGTGGATTTATCGCTACACATATAATCCGGCAGCTGCAAGAAGAGGGGTACCAGGTTAGAGGAACACTACGGTCCCTAGAAGATAAAGATAAAGTTGAAAAATTACAGAACTTGTGTCCCGAAGCTGAATATAAACTTGAGTTAGTTGAAGCTGATCTCACAAAAACAGAGTCATGGGAACCGTAAGTTAAACATTCAAATTTTGTAATGCCATTGTCTGAATATTGCCCCGGAAATGACGGTTACTTGGCAAACGCCAATATTAAACTTTGCTTGTTTTGCATGTACTTGCACATTATATATTGTATTTAAAACCACTTCAATCATAAAACCATTTTAAAACTAATACCACAATTACCATGTCCATTTCACAGTGTTGCTCTTCAATATTAAGATCAATATAAGCAATATGGCCGTTTAGTATGTCCATTGGTCACAAGGCTTGGCTCATTATTGAAGTTTTACAGTACAATGTGTAAGTATGTAGAAAAACAATAAACAGTTTACATAAAGTATGACACACAGTATCGTGCATATTTTGCACATTTTATGCAAATACTTAAACTAACGCTTACCATGCAACATTGTTCCCCATACCTACCAATAATATGTGTGTAGTGTGGAACCTCTCTAACAGTATGTACACATTCCATATTGTCTTGATGTTCTAAAGGGAACAACTTATTATGCTATACTCTTTTCCATAAACTACATGTATACCTATTTTCAAGTATCGGTCATTCATGTTTGTACGTAAATCAGGGCATTAAACATATAGAAAATGTACACTATTAAGTTGATATAATACATGCACCTTATCTAGTTGGCATCCAGTCTACTTTTGTAGAGCGTTGCCCATTTGGACCAGTAACTTTTGTTACTTTTGTTAAATTGTTATTCTATTGAAGCGGCCTGGATAATAATGAATTGAAACTTCGTTATGACGAGCAGCCGTCCTATGTCGTCCTATTTTGAATACCCGGCCTATGTCGAGCACCCGGCCTATGTCGAACACCCGGCCTATGTCGAGCACCCGGCCTATGTCGAACACCCGACCTATGTCGAGCATCCGGCCTATGTCGAGCTCCCGGCATATGTCGAGCACCCGGCCTATGTCGAACACCGGCCTATGTCGAGCACCCGGCCTATGTCGAGCACCCGACCTATGTCGAGCACCCGGCCTATGTCGAGCATCCGGCCTATGTCGAGCACCCGGCCTATGTCGAGCACCCGACCTATGTCGAGTACCCGGCCTATGTCGAGCACCCGGCCTATGTCGAGCACCCGGCCTATGTCGAGCATCCGGCCTATGTCGAGCACCCGGCCTATGTCGAGCACACGGCCTATGTCGAACAAACTTTTAAGTAAAGACGATTTGTCCTATACGTTGTACATGAACACTTGTTGCGTTGTCAAGAAGTCTCGGATTATGAGTATCTGTGTATATACAATGTCCAACTAACGAATGTTCGTTTAACTACAGAGCTGTAAAGGACATGACGTATGTGATCCACGTAGCCAGTCCATACCCAGCCCAACAACCTAAAGATGAGAGTGAACTTATTACACCCGCAGTGGAAGGCACACAAGCCATTCTGAAAGCATGTGTACAAGCTAAGTCAGTGAAGAAAGTTGTTATGACGAGTTCATCGGTTGCCGTCTGCTGTAAGTATAGTCACGCACTGGTCACGTGAGACACGTTATTTCGCGTTATGCCTCGTTCCCAACGAGTTCCGCGTTAGTTTTGCTTATGAATAATATCCTAGATTTACAATGGTTGCCAGAACCACTTTAACAGCGTTTGCTTGTCGCAGCCTGTATCGGTTCGAATTTGCATGTTTATATTGCTGGAAAAATGCGGCAATATTCGGATATAATTACGCCAATACTAGTATCTATGTCCGTACCCTATTAGTGTGTTGTCCTTGAATCACGTCGTCTTTCAACTACAATTAGGCATCTGCAAACCGGGTTGTTTTAAAATATGAGATTATTATTATCATCTAGGTTGAGCACCTTTATAACGATTTCTTGTTCTAGTAACTGCAATGTTTCTCGCCGTAGTTATAATAGCTTCTAATCATGTTATTTCATAGCAGAAATATCGACTGTTTTCTCTAGAAATGCCACAAATAAGATTCTAATTCTGTATAATAAAACTTCTGATGACGTAATCTCTGTCGTCGAGGAATTAACTGCACCGCTCTCCGTGCAGTAGCAGTTTATAGACAAATGGTGTTAATTTCATACAAATCAATACGACTGAGATATTTCGTGCTAACCTGCTAGCTAACAACAACATTGCGTTAGTTGAAATGTCCGTCGCTTCGTTACATATTGCACGTTTTTCATGGCACTACTTTCTATTGCAATGTGATACTTAGATAAGAACCATTTTGTACGGGGACACAACTAGCTAACTCACCATTTCGGCTGTCATTGTACATTTGCCCTGTACTCATCCCAGTCAGGACTTTCATGTACAGCACAACCTCTGTAGAGCAACACCCTTTGGAAGCTGCAAATGTGGACCAATGTACATAGGTTGTTGCTCTACAGAGGTCGAATTTATAGTTTAGGGAAGGTGGTGTTGTAGAGGTTGTTGTCCAACAAGGGGCTACCCTGGACAGATTGTACTGTAATGTATCGAACATTCCTTTTTATATGCTCGTCTGCCTGTCTGGTGTCTAACACTACTAAAGGTTAGCAGACCGGAAGTAATGTGTTCAGAAAGTAGGGGTCCGATAAGCCAATTTGAATGATCCTTCAAAAAGAGGTGGTTCATTTGTTGCATTAAACACATTAGATTCTAATGTGATATTAGACATGGAATTGTTATAACAATACGGCATTGTGTTATTATAAGATTATACTCCCAAATACGACAATGTGTAAAAACATATACTCCCTAATACGGTACTGTGTAATATGTTCCCAGTCTAGGAATTTATTGACAAAGCCTCGTGTCTGATATACTTATAGATGGTACAGCCGAGCCAACTAAGACATACACTGAGGAAGATTGGATGGAAGCAGAGAAACTAGATGGGTATGGCAAGAGTAAAGTTATGGCTGAGAAAGCCGCGTGGGATTACGTCAAGGAATTACCAGGTTCGATTTAGTTTACTCATACAATTTCAGACGCAGATTCTGCTGATTTTCTGCGCGTTATTTTGCGCACATTAGCTCTCCACTGTGCTCATTTTAACACGGTCTGGCTGTGACCAATAAATATACGTGATAGTGAAAAACATGCACTGCCAAATATGTCTCTTTAGAAAAACAGTTTTCGCGACCAACAATGCGTTCTGTTCACTGAAAGGTAGAAGTACAAGGTTGCGTATTGTAAATTCGTTCTAAGGATGTAGCTTCTATATAATACCACAGAATGCATTGTATAAATGAACCCTGCTGAAAAACAATTTGTCAATTTCGTCTCGTACCAAATCAACAATAAAGAAAACTAAAAAACAACAACATTGTCTGTGCTGGAACAGTCACTTAAATTATCAGAAACTATTAATTATGTTTAAATACATAAAATAACAATTTCCAAAGTACATGTCGAATGAACGTTTCGAAGTCTAGCCGGAAGTGCACATTAACATTCTCATAATTATATAGTAACCATAGAAACCACGGAGTACCACGTGCATGTATGAGACACATGGCTAAAGGCCAATCATAAATCTAGCATATGTGCCGTGGGAATTCATTCACCATATACAATACAAAATATTGGGCAATATGATATCACACAAACGACCCTGGGTCGATATGCTGGAATATCTTTTCTAGAATTTTATGGAAATATTCTCGAATTTACATATTATCTTCGATCTGGTAAAGCACATAAAGTACAAGCCTCCTCTAAGTCTGACAATAGATTCTGCGTCTAATTTCTAGGTCTGTTTTGTTTTCAATATTATTACAGAACTTCATCAGTCGACTTGTCTTTTCTATAGTAAGTGACTGTATATATTGTGTAACGGCGCCTTTATCTTAGTTGAAATTTCAATTAGTCTTTTAAATATTTGATGTAACCCGAGTACAAGAGTTGTGTTTCCATGGTATATCTATATATGGGATGTAACAAAAAGGAGTTGTGTCTCGAGGAAAGCCATAATGCAGCCAAATCCTTTTGTAACATCCTATACAAACAACTGTGATTTCGAGACACAACCCGTGTATGCTAGCAGTTTTACCGGAATGACATTTGAGTTATTTTTGTCAAGGCAATAAAATACAAGTACATGTATATATGTTGAATTTCGTCATACACCAGCAGTACTAGTAGTACAACCTTTATAGTATCTAAATTATAAAACTGTAAATATTGTACCTGCGTTTATTTAGGTCTATGTATAAACGACAGGGTGGATTCTTATTGCGGAACGGCTTGTAACATATGAACAGCCAATATGTCAACAGCCTGCTGTGCAATATTAAATTACTCCAAAACAACCGACTAACAACATCAATCTAAGAAACCTCAAAATCAGAGAAAAGTTCAGCAAGCGTTGCCTGGTAACGTATTCATATAAGCTCAATGAAACACCAATATATGTAAAACTATGTTTCCTATGGCCTCAGACAGCTTAGTGACAAAATGCTGAATCAACGATAACTCAAGTAGTACAAGTTTTAGGTCTATGCATTATTTAGCGACATAATGTATAGACTAGGCATGCCCTGAAGAAGTCAACCAGCACACAATATATTAGCAGTACTCACGCCAGTAATGTTAAAAAACAATCCAAAACAAATACATTAATGTAACGGACCAAGAAAAGCTAGATAAAAGCGTGTGAGATTTCTCCATGATTTCCAAGACTTTCTCGATTCATCGTATTTGAAATTTCCAACCCGCATTAGTCTGTACACAGACAATGTGTTTTAGATGTTCTGTAGAAAAAGGCTCAGTTACCTTCTCAAATTCATGAATAAATAAAAAATGAATAAATTGAGCTGTCGAGATAATTATCTGTAGACTTATATATAGTGTGTATTTTGAAAACATTAAATAATATACCGTACATACCCGCTTGTTAGTCGACCTCGATCATTAGACGCACCCCGGACATAGTCCGAAAATTTGTTAATTTTCATAGACCTCCATATTTGCCAGGCCGCTTTATATGCAGTATATACAATACGTTTTGCATCATGATATTATGTGATTATTTTTATCTAAAACTAAAATATAATGACGGCAAAGGGAGATAATAACTACGAGCGTGGAACACGGTATGGTGCCGGGATGTATAGGTTATATACACGCCCGTCAACAAGGCTAGTGAGAACTTGCACGAGCAGAGTGTGTGTTATTCTATATATGTTTAGTGGTATAACTTGCAATGTTTCGTGTTATTTTAATTTTTAATTTCATCGGACCTTCAGCAGATGGATAATTATTACTTTAAAGGTGTTTACCCTGCCGCTTTGCTGCACTCTGAAGCTATTTTAATGACTCTGGATTGTCATGCAATCCAATAAATCAAAACTTACAGACTTGTTGGCATACAATTAGACTATGCAAACATCAATAATTCATATATCAATCCTTAGCTTGCAGAATGATGGAAGTTGGTGCTTACGTATCGATGTCGTTTATCGCGTGATGCGTGAAAGTCCCTGGTAATCCTACATGATAAAATCCGAACATTATCAATATCATTCTGGACAATGAAAAACCCATCGACCCGTGACTTCCACTCTGTGGAATTGAATGAGTAACTTCGACTGACGCAATACGACGAGATTATGTATTATTTGAATTATTGATAATTTGCTTCAAAGACAAAAATACCAAGATCATAGACTAGTGCATAGTTGTCATACATGCATTTGGAACATGCTTATGACTCTCGTATATTATCGCGAATAGTACGAGAATACAAGTGGTCGAGAAGTACAAAGTAACACAGCAGTATGCTTTGTCCTAATTTGACTCTAGTTATAGTTTGCAAATACTTAAACAGGAAATATTAGCATGCGTTTTTGTCTGGCTAATGGTATGTTCACACCTTCCTTCTCTGCTGTGATCCTGTTTTATCCCTTCCAACCTGCCTTCAACATGGATAAGCTTGATTGCCTCATTCAATATGTCTGCTTACTTTAAGATGGACGATCTCATGCCAATGTTAAGGCATCTTGTATGGTGTTTGATATGTCTGCTTCAATCAGGAGATGGGACCAATACACACAATAGCAATTCGAAAATGGAATAAAACTCAACAGAAACAGTAGAGCACGAAAGTCACAGAAAAAGAACTACAAAAAAGACGAATCTCAGACCAAACACTGCAAGTCACAATGATAAACGTTTAAACGGCCAAGAAAATAAAAGAAACTTATTAGCTACAAAAACTCGGCTCAGTCAGTCAAACATAACCAGAATAAGACTCATTAGACAGCAACGCATCACAAGGACGACCACATATCAGAATGTCGACCCAAACCAGCACAGTGTGTGCCGTGCGCGAGGACATGGCTGATGAATGCTTACTTCGCTGGTATATCACACGATTCAGAACGAAAAATGCCATGTATATAATATATGTATAAAATGTCTGGTTGCGTTGTTAAACTCTGGTTAATCTAGATAGCTATAACTAACCACAGTAATTATCCGGCATAATGTCTAAATATGACATATTCTTGTTTATAGTGAGAGTTGTTGTATCGACCCAACACGTCTCGGGAATGGTTGGTGAATTCTTACAAAATATTACTCCTAAATCATATATTCCAGTTATACAGTCTGGCTGGAAAACGTCCAAAACTATCGTTTGCTGGTTCCTAATTATTTATTCAAAGCCAATCGCCGCTATCACTTCCCCTACGGACGATTAGGACATAGAACATTCATTAGCTAGCAATTGGTGCATCATATTCTTTCTGAACTCTTTACACATTCGAGAACTTGAAACACATTGGTCGCTTTATCTCTTAAAAATCATTGAGTCATCATCTTAGATCTTAATGGGATAATATATTTTCCATACCAAATGAAACAAACAAATACATGACCCATAATTCGGCGAATCATCTAACATAGAAAGCTAAGCTCATACTTTAGAGGATGCTTATATCAGGCTCTGTGTTTGAGAAAATATAATTACGTTAATAAACTCTGCATTTTGTTTTGTTATACTTACTATGAGTCTGGTCTTTGCATAGATATGCAGCAATTTGCTTTAAGATTCAAGTCAAATTTGGTAATTACGTTCTTTTAATAAACTCTGCATTTTGTTTTGTTACACTTACTATGAGTCTGGTCTTTGCATAGATATGCAGCAATTTGCTTTAAGATTTAAGTCAAATTTGGATTTTTCAGAGGTTAGCGACAGTGCCTGCAAAGTTGACCTCAATTTTTGAGCAGTCACTAGCAGCCAACCGTATATTCTGTTAAAGGAACGAGTATATTGGTTTGATTGAAGTCAGTAGCTCATAATATATGAGAATTAATGATTTCGATAACATAATTATGAATTGTGAATTACAGATGTCACACCGGCCTTGATAGATTGATAAAAGTTGTTAACAATTGTTTCTCCACAAATTTATAATAAAATAAAGAAGTATAATTTTATCGTTTCAGATGAAGATAAGATTGAGTTAGCTGTAGTTAATCCTGGATATGTAATGGGTCCAGTACTTAACGGTGCACAGTGCACTAGTATGGATGTAAGTAAAGCCTCGTTTCATGATCTTCTCGATATAAAGACCACCACAATTTTCTATAGCAATGACAGGCCCTTCCCTAGGTACAGAAGACGCTGGGGTACCACAGCTCCTTAAAGCCAGAACCAGCTTCCACCAGCATCTTAAATCCTAGCATGGCGTGTTTAAAGCACTATAGGTGTTTATATATTTGGTCGGTATTGTGTAATTTGAGTAATGATGGATTGTTTTGTATGAAAATGTGCTTAGATTAGCCTTTAATTTATGAATAACCATGTAGTTTAAACTTTTAAACGACACAATGCCTCACACAAAACCGACGGAGAAAATGTCTCCCGGCTGTCAAAATGCTGAAAGACCTAGTTTCAGCTACAAAACTCTGAATGGCCCAGTTTCGATTTTAAAACAGACCGATAGACCTAATTTAAAAAGTCCTACAAGTTTAAGAACAATGTGAACGATTATTTGTGAGGATCTTGGATCATTTTATAACTCTAAAAACACAAAAATCAAATTGTTCATTTATAAGAACAATTAAAATATCAACCAGTAATAAGGCGGCTTTCTTGAAGAACTGATCTCCATATTTTATATGTTGGAACATTTTTTCATGGAGAAGTATATAAATCATTTTCACAAAACTCACCATCGTATTCGTGTTATTTTTTTCAGATTGTAAAACGTCTTTTGGAAAGGAATATGATGTTCGTTCCGAAACTCAACTTTTCAATTATTGACGTAAGAGACGTAGCAAATGCGCATGTGAAAGCTATGACGACACAAGAAGCTTCCGGTATGTGTTCAATTATTCTTCTCAGTTTAAAACAATTAGTTGCTGTAACTTTGAGCTGTACACATACAAAGGTTTTAACGACTCAGGTTTTGTTGCATTATCGATTTCATCGGCAGAGTGTTAGAATGTTGCAGGAATATAGTTGTTCGGTGGAATTGCTGAGTATACAATGCAACCATGTCTAGAGCAACAGCATCGCTTTCACAGCAGCATCGCTTTCACAAAAGCCTCGCTTTCATAACAGCCTCGCTTTCATAACAGTGTCTCGTCCGCAACCGTTCCAATTACAATTAGGTCACCTCGTCCATGGCTATTAATCTTACGTCGGATTTACGCCGTTGGCCTTTAACGTTTCAGTAGAGTTATGACCCTGGTTTGAGAACGTGGTATTCGTAAAACTACATTGCAAGATAATGCTATCGATTATGCGTTTCCCGAATGCTATATAGATGCTACAGTGAATGCAACTGGTAATATTAACTAAGGCATGGCCTATAAAGGGGATTTATACACCAGGGGTTGTTTACCAGGGGTGGTATTCAATATTGATCTTATCTAATTGGAGAATAAGGGTAGCCAATCATTTTTTGCCTCGACGTCGAAATCCCGATTGAAATTAATAAGCTAGTAGGACATAGGGAACAGGTTCCTCGTGGTCTAGGGGAAGTTTCGGGAAAGTCATGAGTCAGTGCGTGATATCGGAAGGAATTGTGATGAATCAGGTGGTATCGGAAGAAATCGGGAGAACGTCGTCGATGTGGAATTCCTTTGTGGGACTTAGGCTTAAAACAGCCTCATACGATATCACTGCATATATAACGTTTACTTGCAATATAGGAAATTTATGCACATTAGCTTTGCCGTGAAAGTGTCGTTAGGTTATCTCACAATATGTTTTCTTATATAATAATATGGTCTCAATCATTATATTACAATATTGTACATTTCTTTCAGGAAAGCGTCATATTTTAGTGAACGAAAATATGTGGCTGAAGGAAATTGCTGTTCTTTTGTCGAATGAATTCAAAAGTCAGGGTATGTATTTACTGTTTGTATATGACCACTACTAGTATTAATTCAGCTTTTGAATAGATTTTTAATTCGGTGTAACGAAATACTAAATATTGACAAACACAATGCTCTTACCCTGTGTTCATCTTCGGCAGCACGTTCGTGTATCTTCGGCAGCACGTTCGTGTATCTTCGCAATCGTACAGTAAACGTCTTATTAACGTAATAACACATCCACCAGATGGTTCGACGGTGAAGCACGAAAGTTATAACACGGAGTATCAATTAAATTGTGTTTGTCAATATGAGTGTGTTATTTATTGTTTACAACATACGTATTATGTATTTACAGTCAAACATGTGTTGTCTCTAACCTGAGATAACTGGCCGCCATATCTACATAACGAGATGAATCAATTTCTTCAGATTAAATGCTTCTACTCCTAGTAGTATATCAAATTGCCACTTGATTTAGGCTTTAACGTCGTATAATAAAGTTTAGCAGTAGTTGCTAAATTTATCAACACAACAGTTGTTTTGTGAAAGTTACGTCTTGTGGACAGGGTATTACGTTGGTGTACAGTGTACACAAAGGCAAACAACACGTATGGTAACGCCATGTGTACTTCAATAATATACATGTACCGTTCACATGTCAGCAGATTTAACATCATTTGAAAAAATTAACTCAATTGATTATGTAATTTGCCTGATTTATAAAAGGCCGATTCTACATGTAGTATATGGCGAGCAATCTATGAGCGTGAAATGGTGCCCAACATATAAACAACACAACAATAACAACAACAGACACTGAAATATAACATATAACGATACAGAATAGCATAGAATAAACGTACATATGTTTTAAAATTGGATTAATACGAATGTGTTTGTTTTCAGGCTATAACGTTCCTACAACTAACTGTCCTAATGCCATGTTGAATGTACTCGGTGTGTTCAACAAATCTATCAAGGTCATAATACCACAGTGTAACAAGGTCGTTAAATTTGACAACGCCAGGGTAAGTGCTGCAGCATTTATATTATATCTTATCAATACGCACCCAAGGGACCGTGCGATCGAGGGACTATACTTGGTCTAAAAATCCACTCTTCGGCTCGTTATGTACGAGAGAAATCGAGGTCGGTCGAAAATACTGTTGATTTTTTCATCAGGCTCGTCTTGCAGGACAAGTTATTATACTCCAATCTAAGTTAAGTACAGTGGATACACCATGGTGATTGTAACGCATATAATGTTCTGATGCTGTTATTATGCAGTCTGGAGTTGGCACAAAAATCGGCGATAATGAATCCCAAATCTCATAATTACACTTAAATGGATCCAAACCGGTAGTCAGAACTCGTTTGACATTTTCATATAATCTCTACACGCTATTTTCCACCAATGATATTATGAGCTGTGATATTTTAGAATGTACCAGGGGTCAATAACTTATTTATTTTGTTTTTCGGAATGTTGGATTTGTTGGTTGATTATTGGCGTCCTGTAGTCGCAATATCTTCACATGTACTTTCACTTATTTATAAAAGGTGTATGTTAGTCCTAGTATAACTCTCGGGTTGGCGGAGTTGGTATAACACTAAACTATTATGCAGATTTAAATATAAATACTTGTCAGTTCCGTATGCTTGTATTATGTTCGTGTGTGATATACACTATGTGTATGTCCTTTCCATGTTTAGACGTTTGTGAGTGTTTGTTTTAGAGGAAAATGATTATATTAAGTCGGACAGGGAAGGCAGCACTCAACTGAACAAGCCGATCACAGACAACATAAACACATACGCGACCCAATGCCCAACACACCACCGAACGAGAAAATAATACGCACAAGTCCATGCTGTAAAAAAGCTGAATTAACTAGTTGTAGCAATTAAAAAGCTGAATGCCCAAGCTGAATGACCAAGTTTCAACAGTAAAATGGCTGAAATGTCGGTACCTAGTTTTAGCTGTCTGAAGTCCTAAAAGTTAATACTGTCCCCCCAACACCCGTCCGTCGAATATGACGTCAATTTGTCGTTTACCGTGTGATACATTGTTGTATTGTTTGTTTACAGATGAAGGACGTTCTTGAAGTGACACCACGTGATCTGAAGGAAACAATTGTTGATATGGCATATAGCCTCATCGATGCGGGTCTTGTCAAGAAAGCTAAGAAATTCAAGGTAAATATATTCAGTATTGTGTGATCAGCCTGCAGTGGATATTTCCACTGGCAATAGTGAGAACATTGGGTCAAAGCGATGGCCTTGTATATTTGTTTTCATTGACAACATGAGAGAATATAACAGTTGTTTTCCGAGGGTCCACCGGGTACACTGATTATGCCAATGGTTACCAAAGATATCTGAAAGTCTGTTGACAACAACCTGGTACTTAAGCATAATGTCGCATTGTTATTGAAAAATAGATTTTATCAGTAGTGTGTTCTTTCAATGAGGTTGAAAAACTTGGAATGTTCTTCTTTTGTGACACTAACCACGGTACTTTAGTTATGTTGTTCACCTTGGGAAGTGTTCTCAGCTGCTTGCATAATGGATATTGAAGCCTTGTTAACGCAACTGACCACCGTAGAAGAAATAACTATCGTACTAACAGTCACTGAGGTTAAACTCAGTGAAGATTGTATACATTATTAACCTTCTTATTAAGCTTTGTATTCACGTATAACAAATCTCAATGTGTTGTATGAGGAACATTTAGTTCAGTCATCTGCCAAAGTTCGTATCGGGTTAAAAAGACCAAGGAACTTTTAAAATATTTCCACGAAAATAAATGCTTTTCCAAAACAATAACTGATAACGAATTTAAGAATGCACATTACCCCGAATGTCTGGTTATTTTTGTACCATGTTTTGGTCATTGTTTTATTGACTTTGTTAATGATTTTAGGGACCAGGTGGCGCTGCACAAGAAGGCGAGGCGAAAGAAGAAGAGGGCAAAGAGGAAGAGGCCGGAGAGAAAAAAGAAGGCGAGGGCGACGAGGAAAAACCTAAGGAAAATGGCGACATTAAAGATGCTGATAAAATAGACGAAGATCTTAAGAAAGAAGACAAAGAAGAGGATAAACCGGAAGAAAAAGATAACAAAGAAACAGAAGAAGCTAAGAAGGAGGAAGAGGTAAAAACAGAGGAACCAGCTAAGACTGAAGAAACGACAGAGGAAAAGAAAGAGGAACCAGCGGAAGAGAAGAAAGAAGGAGAATAAACTATTTTTTGCAAGACATTTAGGACAATGAAACTTTGTTATTTATTGAAAATGTATCTTGGAGAATATTAGTATATTAATGACAGTGTATGCCTATATCAAAAAATCGAAATTATCAAGAAATTCGTGAACGCATAAAACAGCGAGTCCTTTTGGGAAAGAACTTTCGACAAACTTAAGGACTTAAGTGCCAATGGAAGTTTAGGTGAAAGCAAGTGATATTTGTCATCAATGGACAGCTTAAGTATATCTTGTATTAATGTTCGACTTGATTTGTTTCCATTTTGGGACTATGTTTTAGAGATTATGAAATATGTCTTTTTCTTGTATTATTTGATGTCATCTATGTTTGTAACCGTTACGTTTTGCACGCATTCAATGCATTTTTGGAAATCTGTGTTTAACCTTCATGTTCATGTTTTATTATATTGACGGTATAATGGAACAGTTAAGGACTAAAAGAAAAAAATGCTTACTATTTTGCCAAACAAATTAATTTAAAATACTTAGAATTTCTTTTTAAAAAGTGGAAAAAGTTCCATGAAGTTTTCTGTACAAGTTATGATTCTTCAATAATATATTTGTATCATGGTTTTTTTCAATCGGTCGTACAAATACATGTTTTCTTGTAATGAAGCATCATATGTGTATGTCATCACCATGTCATTTACCAGTAACGATATGTACTCCATTGTCATCATAATCGCCATTATCATTATCATCATTATCGTCACTTAATTCGGTCAGTAAATTTCCACGCGTCTATGGTTAATAATCTGCCACACGTCTCAGCGTGCGTTGATTGGTTGATGGCCTGTCACTATTTAACGTGCGTCGATTGGCTGATGACCTGTCACTATTCGTGCGTTGATTGGTACATGTTAAGGACCCGCTCTTCGCGCACAGATCGTTGATAACGTCGCGACATATTCATCGTGCGTTGATTCGTTCATGATACAGGACCCATTTATCGTGCGTTGTTTGGTTACTAACCTATCACTATTCATTTATCATAATACAATAGCAATTGTTGTGCATAATTGTGTGAAATTTCTGCTTTTTTCGCAATCTTAAAGGTCGCATTCGTCATTAGAAAAGTTCGTACTAAATGTGTTTCGTACCGGAAGTGTTGCCTTTCTCATAAGCTTTCATAGAGACCTATATCTAATAGACTGCTTACACTTACAAAGAAAATCCGACATCCAAGAACAGTCAATCTACTTAGGAAGGTTTCGTTCTAGGTGTTGATAAACTATTGCTTTTTATTATTTATAGAGCAATAATAGTGAATCATATCCATTAAATCTAGGTCTCTGGTCCCAAGCCTTTCCTTGATCAAGTTCAACAAGTGTTTTTCGCTTGTGTAACAAGCTATGTATTGTAATGAAGTATGTTTGTTTTATATCATATGTATAAACAAAGACGATATGACCAATCTAATATTCCATTTATGGTATGAGAAAACCGGAAGTGAGCTGCGCATGTCACTGGTCTGGTGTTTACTTTTAACCTTTTTACAAGTGTATCCGTTTTCCACTGATGACGAAATATCCACGGATCATATCACGTGATTAGTATATTTCTATCATGCTAACATATGTGGAGAAATTGACAAAATGTTTAAGAGCAATTATCATATATTTGACAGCGCGTGCTCATGATGCTATATTTCACAAATTCCCATTTTAGATTAATCTCAACACCGAGAGAATGCAGAACAGGAGATGTCTTTATGCAAAACAATTACGTGTACACCGATACACTATAATTTATATTGAGATACTTTTGTTCTAGCTTCACAATATATTTGCCATTGTGAATGAGATTGGTCTTAAATGTCGAATTTTGTGGAGAGCGTTTATATCACCAAGGGAACGGACGCCATTTTGTCTTTTGACAACTTTTGTGCCGTGTGACGTCAGAAGCTAATGACCACATATTTCCGTGTATCTTTTATGATTTTTACATAATTGTACAGTTCTATTCTATATTTTGTAAATATTTACCTAAAATACAATTTGCTATTTGTTTATAGCTATATGATTCTATATATTGTATATGTTTTTAATGAACATTTTTATTTTACATTTTTTCGCCTTTTACGCGACTATTTTCTACATTTTACGTAACTGTGTGGATTATTGCTTTTTAATGTCAACTTATCTTTTATGTGGCGGTCGTCGTTCTAAAATATTCTGTTTTATATAATGGTGCATTTTTGTCTTTTTTAAGAAAAAAAGCTTGGGTACTCTAAACATGTGTGTTCCTAAATTTGTCGGAATAATCACTCTGTCGCTTAGATGTATAAAATTGTCCTATTGATTACGTGTTAGATTTAGACCAGTAATTTTGGAGTAAATGCAACTTATATTATGGATGTTCTTTTTAAAGAGGTACTTATCGGAATTGAACACTAATTTTATGAGAAAAATATTCTATAATAACAAAATTAAACATATTTGTTTCAAATACAGGGAAATCGTTGGTTTTTGTCTTGATGATTATCAAAATAGGTTAATTACAAGCGTATGGGTGCATCTTTTACAGTAATTTGTTAAAATTTTGAACACGAAAGCACCGTCACTGTTTTTCTGATTTCCATTCTTGCATGCAAACATTTGACTAAGTATTTTGGCCGGCTCGGGGGATTCGTGTAATAATAAATTGTTTGTATCAATCGAAGCGCTTCGGACTAACATCGTATCGTACAAATTCATTTGATAATATACGATGTAGACCGAGGAATTTCGAACGATTTTATGTAAAGGGCCGTCATTGGTAATTACTACATGTTTTAAGGTCAACTTGCTGCAGAATATGGCGTATGACTAAGTTTTGATTGTGTAAGCGTGCGAATGATTATTTGTGTGTGTGCGTGTGTGAAAATGTTGCTTTTTTAGAGAATGTGTTCAATGAATCGACCGATCTATATTTCAACATCCATTAGCATTTAGCTATGACCAATTTCATGTGAACGATATTTTCAAGAGGGGCATTACAACCCGGCTGTCTAAGAACAAAAATACAATAAAAAGAGATTTATTGATTTTCATATTACTAGGACATGTTTTATTGATATAATCAAAAATATTCTTAACACGATAAACGTCTGCTTGCTTATTTCAATGATCAAACAGTTAAATGTAATTTCTAACCCGTACTTGTATTAATACAATGTTTTAAGTTAGGAAATGCCAATGTGTTTGATATTTGTATATGAGAATGAACATTATTTTAAAAGCCATTGACGTGTTTTGTGGTAAAGAGTTAAATGTATACAAGTCGTTATTTAAAGCCTTCTTGCGCTTTGTCGTTCGCATTCTGACATGTCGGCTACAAGTTGTTGCGTATTATTTATTCGCGATGACTCATAGTGCGCTTTTGCAAAAGGGGTATACTATTAAGCATATAATTTATAGGGACCATATAAAGTAAATGTACCTTGTGTCCTTGAGTGTCTTAATTTTGTGCTACTGTGGTAGATGAAATTGATATTTTTGAATTTTTACATGTGGTACATTGTATTACTCGTATCAGGCCAGTAAACTCGTTTAAATCATGCAGCTTTTTTAAAGAAAAATCCCTGCGCATTTTGTTGTGAAACTACAAGTTTGGATTAATTTGTGGTTTGCAGCACATTTGCGCATGCGTAGATACGTACCATCTCTGGCAATACGTTTTGTGCGACTTTTGCGCATCTTTGACTATCCGCACATGCACATTGTTGTCCGTGCTCTTCGTCGTTTCCGGAAGTTGTTGGTACTTAAAAAATGTGCATGGCTAAAACGAAGTTCTTATGATTTTGTACATCGCTTGTAGAAGTATTTTGCGCGTATAGCGCCTTCAGTGGTCTGTAAACGTGTTGTCGCGTACATTGTCAAGCATAATTTATGCCCCCCATTTTGAGTCCCTGTTAGTCGTGTTTACTATCGGCGTTTCATGATCGACGTTTATGTATATATACCTTAATCAAGCTGATACTATTTCTGTAAACTATGCCATATCGCCTGTTAATGTTTACAAAAATTGTCCATCGTTTTATAAATGTGGTAAAGTTATACTACTTTAGCATTAAATTTTGCTTATATCTGTTATCATATAGACAATCTCTCACTCTTCAATTCGAGTCACCGGCGCATCAGCAAATTCTTACATTGGTTATTTTATACGTTTTAATTGATTTGTACATGTATTAAAATCATGGTAACAAGTTTTGATTATTAGCCAATCAGAGCGTGTTGCTTACATTGTGAGTAGTCTATGAGTTATTTATAGAACAACATTGCCTTTAATTACATGAAACTTGGAGTCAAGTGTCTTACCGTAATATCTACATGTATGTTACATGTTTAAGTCTTTGATCGACTTATAGCTGCGACAATATAAGTAATTACTCATCCGACTAATAGCTGAGAAAAACGAGTAACTACTCGTTCGATGTATAACTGCAAACAACGAGTAACTACTCGTTCGATTTATAGTTGAAAAGTTCGATCGACGACTCGTTCGACTACTCGAAACTCGCTAAACTTATACTTGCAAAATACGAGTAACTACTCGCCTGCTTGCAAGACGGGTCGTCCATATTGTCTACCCGTAACGCGTCGACACTACCAAACGTACTGAAAAGTATAATTCCATATTTGGTACAAAGACAATTTAAACATATTATGCTATATTAAGTCATCTAAGCATTCACATCTAGCATTTTCATTAAAGGATCAGAGAAAAAAGTTGTGTATAATTATTACTGCAATAAAAAGAGTGAGGCGTTCGCTCGTATGTTTGAGTAAGTTTGATTTATAAAAACATATTATTATATACACTGAAATACATTTTTCGCAATATCTCGTAATGCTGTGAACATTTTAAAGGGACACGCCCGGATTGTAGTTATACATGTATCCTCGTCAATTATCATTGTACCCAGCAATATTTTGTGTAATTAAATGTAAAATGCTACCAGAATGTACATGTCGCTTTATACTGCTTTCAATTGTTATAAATAAAGTTGCATACACCTATAGTTGTGTTACGAGTTTATATATTTTATCTACCCGTGAATATAAGTTTGCCTCGGTAATGGTTCAGTTAAGTGCGCTTGATTTGTAACCCGGCGATCTGGATTTGGTTCCCGGTCGTCCAAGGTCAAATCCTTCTATAAAAATGACAACAATGTCGATCTTCCCCCACATGTGAATAAGTTGTTGGTTCCTTTTGTGGAAGTATAAGTTAATATTGGCTGGGCACTGACACAGTCCAGGAAAACTTGTTAGGTGGATCGCCCGTCGTGTTAATATACAGTAACTGACAACGGCGTTAGTCCCAATTCTAATTATTTTGAGACATCCCACTGACATTTTAATCTCATTGGTACATGTACTGTTTTATCAAAGCGCTTACGATAATCTAAATTTCTTATAATGCCTTTACAACTACAAATAGGGGACGGATATTGTTTGTAGGAGATCATTAACTGAATCATTGTTAATAAAGCATATCACTTTACCACAATTTGTAGTAGTTAAAGCATTATGAAGAATTCAAATTTGAACGTAAGTGTAAGTTTTTCCGTAAGTGCTTTGATAAACCATATCCTGGTGTCAGTACCCAGTTGTCTTATCCTGACACATCTAGGAAACACTCTGACTTTTTAATGGAAGCCTACACAGGAATGTACGATTACTATATAGTGTACGAGTGTACCAGCTTTATTTTACTTCTTTGTTATGTAGCGAACTTAACTAAACTACGGATCTAACACGCTGGGCTGCCAAACTCTGTCCACAATATTCGAGAGTTGTTCAGATTTGCAGACACGTCTAAATGGGTGTGCAGAAGAAGTACCAATATCAACAAACGCTAAAGCCTATGTTCCACTGAGGAATTCCACAGCGGCGATGTTCTCCCAATTTCTTCCAATACCACCCGAGTCTTCACAATTCTTTCCGATATCACAAACTGTCTCATGACTTCACCGAAGCAACCCCTAGACCACGATGAGCCTGTTCCCGATATCATAAAAGCTCACTTATTTCAATCGGAAGTACATCGCCGAGACAAAAAATGCTCAGTGGGACTCAGGCTTAACAATAACAGTAATCTCCACGTAAAATACCAGTATATGTAAGAGACGATAAAAAGTTATATGAAACAGGAGACAACATTTACACATGCACTGAGCTCTCAGATTTCCAATACAGTACAGTCTGCAAAGATAAATTATCGTAAGTTGAATTATAAAGAAAACGTTGCAATGACTAATAAAAGAACGACAACTCCGTTATGTCTGATGTACACCTCTCAGCGAGTTATTCCCCATAGAATATACATAAGATTGTCTCCCTTTCTATTTTACTACTTACCTCCCTTTGTTTATTTCATGTTGATATATCCGTCTTTACCGGACATTACGGGAATACACGATGTTTTACGATTGGTGTTTTTTTAAATAAAGGCAGGAAAGTCGAAGAAAAGTAAAAAGAGGGAGACAATCTTCAATGGCACCGTCGTATCACCGGAATCAGATATAATTTTTGTTATTTATTCTTTATTACCAAGCTGTAAATAATGAGTAATCAAATCGATACTTTCATGCATTCCTTCATTCAAAGGATGATACATTGTTTCGGCAAATATAATTTATAACACATAACGTCTACATAATCAATCCGTGGCAGACATGTTAATTACCAGGATCCGATACTAATTGATAACTCATTGTCATAATATTCCATAACAAAGTAAATAATAACCAACATAATTTATTCCCGTTAAAATCAAGGACGGAAAATTAGGTAAACGCCTGAAATAAAATAGCATTCTTGCATTCCAAAACATTTCTCGTTATCTGTAATTGGCCATCTTCCGGTCCCGTATTTCTGCGATATAAATCATGCAAAATAGAGCGTGCTTAATTCTGACATTAAGTTAATTCTGGAAAAATGTCTGACGTAAATTTCGCACCCAAATGCTCAAAATTATGATAACTTGCAATTTCTAGGAAATTGAAGCGTATTATTTTTATTAAGGATTAAATCATTCGTGCATTTTTCAGCATTTTATAACTAATAAAGCTGTATTGGACGCGATCATCGTTACTGTTTATCCTTGTGCTGATAAACCTGACGATGGTGGATAAGATAAAATATGCGTGCGCATGCGCAGCACATACTGCATGAAATATCCCCCGATGCATCAAGTATCTTGCCAATATGATTTTTTATTTCTTCACATTCACTTAAAGTCACCTTTTTCTAAACTAAAAATTGATAATACCATAGGGCAGATGTCATTTAACGGTAACAGTTTACGCCGACCTGACGGAAATCCGACAATTTGTTGTGATCAATTTGGCAGCATGACAGGCAGGTACTGTTTGTGAACAGTTGTAGCTTCTAGCAGGTAAAATACGTGTGGAGTTAGTTCTGATAAACACATACGTAAACATACCTACACATACACACTTATTTACAATATGTCGGAGGAGCTGTAGCTCATAATATGAATAGTTTCGTTTCGAGTAATGGAGTAAAATAATTGTGTAATATTATTAGTTGTGTTTTGTGGAATCAGTGAAATTTGGAATATTTTGCATCCTTAAACAAAGGAACTGTAACGCAGTCAGGTACGTGGCTTTACAATATATTATGTGTTCATACAAAATGGTGGAGGGTTGAATAACTTCTCTATTTACGCCGTATGCAGCATGACATGTGGTTTTTCTTAGGACGATTTATTATGAGAACAATCTCATGGGATCTCAATAGCAACAATGTTATATTACCCGAACAGAATTTTTTACAATTATATCTCGTTTTAGGCTACATGCAGATCACAATTACAAGACTATACATTGGGGAAAATACATGTACAAGTATTTGATACATTCGGACATAGAATGAATAAAAAGCTCTTACATTTATACAACTATTTTTTTTAAAAGCTGATTTTACTTGTTAACCGGCATTTTATTTAAGAAATTAATATTATGCTATTGTTATTGTCAAATATTTTAAGATAAGTTCATATCACAAACTATGATTAGTATTTATAAAATGTTTAAAATTGTTTGAATGAGGTTAAATTTAAAAACGTACATGTAGTAAGACGTACGTGCACGAATGTTACAATAGTATTTTCCGTGCAAGCGAGCAAATGAGGTATAATCGTTATGACAGAAATTGGCAAGGTTGACCAATGGCACCGCCTTGCACGACGCACATGCTGATGACTTCTGTAACATGTCATATCCTAAAAATAGCATCTACAGTAATAAGGAAAATGCTAGTTCTCAGTAACAAATAATAAAATGCGATGGCAATATACAGAATGTACGAACATCAATGAAATACGCGACATTAACATATAAACGAGGATTGCTATCACAACCGCGTATAAACCAAATATATGTATGAATTAATGGGATCCTATACAATTCAACCTGTATGCTTTATTGTGATCACTGTACGACTTATTGCAAGACTTATACAATTCGATGTGTACTCCTTAATGCGATAACCGAAAGTTGACTCGTTTATACACTAAAATATCCGTCTTTTCCGATCACAGTACGACTTATTCAAGACTTATACAATTCGACGTGTACTCCTTAATGCGATAACCGAAAGTTGACTCGTTTATACACTAAAATATCCGTCTTTTCCGATCACCGTACGACTTATTCAAGAACTACTAGAAGTATATAATTCGACGTGTACTCCTTATTGCGATAACCAGAAGTTAACTCGTTTATACACTGTGATCACTATGCATTTGAACTTGTACTAGTATATATTATACTCAGAACTTTCTTTTGTTTTCCCGAATGTTCGATTTACCTAGTATCATGGTTACTATAAGAATGAGTGTATGAGTCATGATATAAACAACAATGATACAGCGTTCCTGTGTTCTAGTTCGGCAAAATAACAAAGACTTGGATGTTTACCTGACCACTAGAAGACTAGAGATATTTATCTTATAATCGTTTCGGCGCAATCTTGATATCCACCTCAAACTATCTTAAACTCAAGGGTTTTTTTTAATTAGAATTAACAAATTTCTGTCTAAATGTATCAAGTTCGGATAACGTTTTTTCGGATACGAAGACATTTGCTTGAGTAAAACAATGTTATATATGTCACTAGTGAACACGTGTCGTTGTTTAGTGGATGGAACTTTATTGTAACGGTGATAATAATACAATATCGTTCACGTGGACACAATGTATACAGGGGTGATATTCACAAAGTATATTAAGGGAAAACTTAAATATTTTGACTTAAGTAAAAAATTTGAGCTGTACATATTTGCCAAAAAAACGAAGAATAACACATGTTTGCTTTGTGATTAATGTTGCTTTACATAACGTGTGTCCGTTTTCTTATACTTTTTTTTTCGTTATACTTGTAAACGGCAAATGTAATTGGACAATATTTTACATTGGTAACCCTGAAGCGTCATCTTCTCATGTTATGGTTCAGTGATCGTTACTTAACTAGGTGGCATGGCCTAAATAAGCGACGATCTAATTAGTATGTTATCGGTAAGGAACTTACACATATTGTGATATAATTCTCTTTTAGACACAGAGAGCTGACTACGTTCTATCTATAGTGACGTCATGGATCTTGACATGTACCATGCTGTTGAAAAAGACGACCCACGAGCGTTACGTCGATGTCTTAATTCCGGTGGTGACGTCAATGCCTTCTATCAAGATCTGTCACTTATTTCAGCCAAATCGATTCTACATATGTGTTGTGAAAAGGGAAGGATTAAATGTGTTAAGGTCAGTGCATGTGTTTTACGTATATTTTGCATTTAAACTGGACAAAAAAGACCACCTTATTTAGCAGACCTTAAAACGGATTCACACATATTTAAGTTATATCCCTTTATACATCTAAGTCTCTAGGCGTGATATAGAAAGGGAGCGAATTCATGGAATTACCATGTGTATACAATAGAAGACATACCAAAGGGGGGAGAACTTCACAGTCAGTGGTTCCGTCGTTTCTGGATAGAACACATACAACAGTGCAAGTCACGTCGAACGTCACGCAGTATAGCAATTCACTAGTACTGGCATTTCACATCAGGTCTGACGCCATAACATTCATATGCACTGTGACACTAGAGTTTACAATCATGCATGGCGTCCGATTATATTACACAATCCTTGGCGTTTAAAAGCAATACAGTAGCGCACAGACAATCCAAAGCCACACAGAAACGACGACAGCGCCTAGCCGTCCACGCAAGAGTCAGACATAGAACGAACCATCCACATCCCCAAAAATGGATATTTCAAGCAAGCAAGCATGACGTTTGGGGGGGGGGTATTTCACTAGCATTGGCATGTAAAACTCAACATGGCGTCAAATGATATTTCACTAGCCTTGGCGTTCATAAACCACATGACGTCAGATCACATTTACTAGCCTTGGTGTGTAAAACTCAACATGATGTCAAATGATATTTCACTAGCCTTGGCGTTCATAAACCACATGACGTCAGATCACATTTACTAGCCTTGGTGTGTAAAACTCAACATGGCGTCAAATGATATTTCACTAGCCTTGGCGTTCATAAACCACATGACGTCAGATCACATTTACTAGCCTTGGTGTGTAAAACTCAACATGGCGTCAAATGATATTTCACTAGCCTTGGCGTTCATAAACCACATGACGTCAGATCACATTTACTAGCCTTGGTGACATGGCGTCAAATGATATTTCACTAGCCTTGGCGTTCATAAACCACATGACGTCAGATCACATTTACTAGCCTTGGTGTGTAAAACTCAACATGGCGTCAAATGATATTTCACTAGCATTGGCGTTCATAAACCACATGACGTCAGATCACATTTACTAGCCTTGGTGTGTAAAACTCAACATGGTGTCAAATGATATTTCACTAGCCTTGGCGTTCATAAACCACATGACGTCAGATCACATTTACTAGCCTTGGTGTGTAAAACTCAACATGGCGTCAAATGATATTTCACTAGCCTTGGCGTTCATAAACCACATGACGTCAGATCGCATTTACTAGCCTTGGTGTGTAAAACTCAACATGGCGTCAAATGATATTTCACTAGCCTTGGCGTTCATAAACCACATGACGTCAGATCACATTTACTAGCCTTGGTGTGTAAAACTCAACATGGCGTCAAATGATATTTCACTAGCCTTGGCGTTCATAAACCACATGACGTCAGATCACATTTACTAGCATTGGTGTGTAAAACTCAACATGGTGTCAAATGATATTTCACTAGCCTTGGCGTTCATAAACCACATGAGGACAGATCACATTTACTAGCCTTGGTGTGTAAAACTCAACATGGCGTCAAATGATATTTCACTAGCCTTGGCGTTCATAAACCACATGAGGACAGATCACATTTACTAACCTTGGTGTGTAAAACTCAACATGGCGTCAAATGATATTTCACTAGCTTGGCGTTCATAAACCACATGACGTTAGATCACATTTACTAGCCTTGGTGTGTAAAACTTCACATGGTGTCAAATGATATTTCACTAGCCTTGCCGTTTATAATCAGGCATCACGTCAGCTCATATTTCACTAGCCTTGGTGTGTAAAACTCAACTTGGTGTCAAATGATATTTCACTAGCCTTGCCGTTTATAATCAGGCATCACGTCAGCTCATATTTCACTAGCCTTGGTGTGTAAAACTCAACATGGTGTCAAATGATATTTCACTAGCCTTGCCGTTTATAATCAGACATGACGTCAGATCATAATTCACCAGCCCTGGCGTTTAGAATCAAACTTGACGTCGGATCATACTTCACTTGCTTTGGCGTGTAAAACTCAACCGGATGTCAAATGATATTTCACGAGCCTTTGTGTTTATAATCAGGTATTACGTCAGATAATATTTTACTAGCATTGGCGTTTTTAATCAGGTGTGACGTTGCTAGTGTAACATATATTACAGGTGCTTTTAGATAAAGGAGCAGACTTGGGTATAAGGGACACGTGGTATCAGACCCCACTTATGTATTGTATGAGGACGCAGTGGTGGGAAATAGCGGAACTTCTGCTAGATCATGACCCGGAAGTTATTGACAGAGGTGATAAATATGGCAAGTGTGCCATGCACATCGCTGTAGAAGTTGCTTCAATAGAATGTATTCAGGTGAGTTACATAGTCTGTTCGTGCGTATGTCTGCTGCGTGAACATATTAGTACGCGTGTTACTTAGCTTGATTGGAATACTAGTATGTCACGTGTCAATATCAGTACTTTAACGTAATCAACTATCTGATGAAAACGAACTAATTATCATATAAATGTATAGCTATATTGCTTGCTTTTGGGCGAACATTTGTTTGACTCATGTACGTTTGTATAAGGGTAGGTATGTGTGTATGTTAGCCTGTCCACCATTGCTAAAGATTTGTGTAAACTAGGGATATCAACTCGCACATAATTTATATGGATCTGTATTAGACTCTCCATGGTCCATAATTTAAAATGGCTTTCAATTGCATCAAAAGTTGCATTCGTCTTGAGGTCAGAAACTGTATACATCAATAAAAATCCAAAAAACATATGTATGTATACGCACTCATTCTTAGTTGTGAATTCATACTGTTTATTGGTCAATCGTTTTAAAGTTCTCATTTGACGACAACCTCAACATTTCGATATTTTGAGAAAACAGGATAAAATGTCTGAAAACTGCTCTTTACTAATGGGATAGCAAGCTTTTCCAACTTTAGTTTGGTCAACATGGTGATATTTTCATGGAAATAGGGTCATAAGAAGCGCCTTTTGATGGAGATTACAAATATGTATCAGTCTTATAATGTCGTAAGTAGCGCTTAAGACCTTCTAATTCTAAACCAGCGATTTGTTTAAAACCATTATCAAATAATTATCTATACATGGACTACATACATATACTAGGGTGTCTGTTCTAAATACTGAATTTCATCTGAGCTTTGTACGCAGTGGCCATGGTTAATTTCTCAAACTTAGTATTTCTTTTAATGCTCGAAATATTTAAACAATGTTAGAACCATCTGAAATTTAACCTTGAAATATAACATTCTCCTGACATCAGAAAAATAAACTATTGTAATTTAAACATTGAGAACGAACACCCTGTACATGTAATATCTTCCCATGTACTAGAGAAGGGGAATATTTACTTGGTTCTTAGCAAACACAGTTATTATAGACTGGTTCCTTTTTGAATACTGTAACTGTCATTATTCCGTCTCTACTATTATTTTCAGGTTTTATTACGTCACGGTGCTGACGTCAATACTCGAAATAACAAAGGTGTGACGCCATTGGCGAACGTCTGCGGCGATAAAACGGTACCAGCTGACATCATGGTAGAAATTGTACGACTCCTTGTAGATGCTGGGGCAGATCCGAATATCAAAGACTTCTTGGAAAGTCGAACAGCACTGCAAGTAAGTTCATTTAAATTAAATAATATGTAAGCCAATGTTCTGAAAGCGTCGATAGTCTGGCTCATTGTAAAGCATTTCTTAGAATATAACCTACATTTTGAGCCTATGAAAACGCCGAATTTTGGCGGTTAAATGAAAATTTAATCATAAAATTTTTCTTTTAACTGACTTGACATCATGCGTTGGCGCTAATTTCTATCGGCCAATCAGAATGCAGAATGTTATATTCTAAGCCAGTTGCCCTCGCTACGCTCGCTCCACCCCTTTTAATCATTAAAATTTAATTAATATGTTCTAACTATAACATAACCTACATCTGGGGCCAATTAAAACGGTGGTGGTTAAGTGAAAATGTAAGCATTATAATTTGCTCTTAACAGACATGGCGTCATGTTTTGACGCGAATTTCTATTAGCCAATTAAAATGTAGGATGTTATATTCTAAGCCTCGCTCGCTCCGCCCCTTTAAATCCTTATAAATGCACTTAATATGTTCTAACTAATTACATAAGTGACAATATAAGGCGCACAAAATACTAACGATTTCTAAAAATAATTTTATGAGAAATCCCGAATTTTGGCAAGGTTGAATATAGTTTTTACAATGTTACTACTGGCAACTTGATGTAGTCAATTATGTTTTTGAAAAAAAATGGAATGTATTCAATCTTGATGTGAATATGTGTCTGTAAAACTTAAATACAGATAGTTTAACGGCTTAAAGTATAAATAAATCTTTACAAAACAATGCTTTTTAGACTGTGAGATTGTCTATTCAGCACGTCTTCCAAGAAACCTTGATTATCTTAAAAAGTCTCGCAGTAAAGATCGTTACTATATTTACCTTTGTAATTACAAAAACATGACACTATGGCATATCAGTCGTGCCAAAGCCAAACGACTGGGTAATATTTATCTGAACGGTTTTTGGTCCACACAGTCCTCTTGCAACGTCCTTTGTCAATGTTTCAATATCTCATAATCGTCACAATGTCACGAATTTACGATTTATCACGTTTGACCCGTTGTCTTTATAATCTTAAACGTACGATTTTAAAGTTGTTATTCTAAGAATTTATCTTACACAAATCATGTGCATATGGAATTTCGTAAATTATAATCGTTAATATTGTTGTTATATAGGTCACCGTGCTCTGCAGTGTTCCTGTAAGTAGCAACATAATATGCTACCACGAGATGGCGCTGTCAGGGCTCCGAACATGCACCCAATTTCTTGTTTATCCAAAATGTCCCGCAATTGAGATTCCTTAGTTAAAACTAGTTTGCAAGAGAATGCATTTTATATTAAGAATTTGGCATCACCACGATCCGAGAGTTTTTGAAATCAGTCTAGGTTAGTGTTGCTATGCAGACTTGTTGGCATCGATTTAAAACAAAACAAAGAAACGATAAACTCGATCCAAAACCTTGTAAAACAAATTCTAAGTATTTCGATATGTTTGCATGTTCACCGGTTGTCAGATTATTTTACTGATTAATTTTGTGTGTTGGAAGACGCATCAAAGTCTTTGAAATTTAGAAACCTGCCAATTGTCGTAAATTAGGCCGTTAAGCAATCACACCATATTGCTTGAACATCAGTAAAACGAACAGGCTTGTATGCCAATGACGTTTGAGAAACTTCGGTGGAAGTAGGTATTGCAATTTTGCATTTGAAATATTGCGTTTCTGAAAGTCGCCGGCCGAACATCCGGTTTGGATTGCAGTTAAATGTTCCATTACATAACAGACTACGCGCACTTAGCTACTCTCAACCATTATGTTATTGCCGTGTATCACAAACTTCCTTGTGATCTTAGTCGATAAAGAGCATCACTTTCTTTATTTTAATTTTATTCGAACACCATGTATATTTGTAACCTATATTCCGTTGCTTAAAAAACTCGAATGACAAGCATAGCTTGCTGAGCTTCTAATATATACTTGTATAATGTAATATAACTCGACAACTGGAACAAGAGATCGGACGAACAAACAAACGAGGGACGGACCAACCGAACGAACGATATGTCAAACGATCGCACACGTACTAATACGAACAAAGGCATATATGCGCAGGCACGCATGCACTCATGCACACACACACACACGCACAAACAAACAAACAAACAAACAAAATAAAATTACAAACCAACCAACAAACAAACCACACATGGTTATCGAACGTGTTGATGATCCACGCCTACTTTAATATATTCCAGATGGCAATGCTTACAGGGAACGTACAAGTGGTCGAGTATTTGATAGCTGCGGGTGCAGATCCTAACGTGTTGGACTCCGGAGGACGATGTCCTGTCACAAACATACTCTGGTATCACAGACATCTAGATGAGAAAGGAGAACTAAAAGATGAAATCATGCTTATAATCATCATGCTTATACAGGTACGTATGGTGTCCCATCTGTGACATTCTAAGGGATAAGAATAGTATGTGTATGATGTCCCGGCTGTGCCATCCTTTGTAATAAGAATAGTATGTGTATGTTGTCCCAGGCATGACATATTTTGTTATAAGAATAGTATGTGTATAGTGTCCCGGCTGTGACATCCTTTGTGATAAGAATAGTATGTGTATGGTGCCCCGGCTGTGACATCCTTTGTGATAAGAATAGCATGTGTATGGTGTCCTAGCTGTGACATCCTTTGTGATAAGAAAAGCATGTGTATGGTGTCCCAGGTGTGACATCCTTTGTTATAAGAATAGTATGTGTATGGTGTCCCGGCTGTGACATCCTTTGTTATAAGAATAGTATGTGTATGGTGTCCCGGCTGTGACATCCTTTGTGATAAGAATAGCATGTGTATGGTGTCCCAGGTGTGACATCCTTTGTGATAAGAATAGTATGTGTATGGTGTCCCGGCTGTGACATCCTTTGTGATAAGAATAGCATGTGTATGATGTACCAGGTGTGACATCCTTTGTGATAAGAATAGTATGTGTATGGTGTCCCTATGTGACATCCTTTGTGATAAGAATAGTATGTGTACGTTGTCCCAGGCATGATATATTTTGTTATAAGAATAGTATGTGTATGTTGTCCCAGGCATGACATCTTTTGTGATAAGAATAGTATGTGTATGCTGTCCCAGGTGTGAAATCCATAGTGATAAGAATAGTATGTGTATGCTGTCCCAGGTATGACATCTTTGTGACCAGGCATGACATCCTTTGTGATAAGAATAGCATATTCATTTAAGAGGCTCACATGGAAGACTTGACATGCCCAACTGTGTTGCCTATATATTAAGACTTAATTACATGTATTGTTCTTATAATTGTTATTTATTTATTATTATTATTACTATTATCATTATTATTATGACAACTGTAGATATATTTACTCCATTTATTTTAATCAGCTTGCGCCAAAAGTTGCTTGATTTCCATCGTAATAGCATAAATGTTACCGACTAAAATGTTGAAGCTTGGTACGCGGATATTTATTTTCTGACCCTATCTCGCACATAGCAAAATATTTTATCCGAATTGTGTACAATGTGTATGGTCTTAATAGAGGCGCTAACCTCAATGTGTATGTTTTTTAGGCAGGCGCAAACCTCAATATGTGTCGTAAAGAGCACAGCAATGCCTTGTTGATGGCGACCATGTGTCAGCTGCCATCATTGGTAGAATATCTCCTCTATAACGGGGCACACCAAGACGCAGAATGTAAGTTAGATTTATCATCATTGGTAAAAGGTATTGTTTCAGTTTTTGTGAATTTCAAAGTTTTGTTTAAATAAGTGCAAGTCAAATAGTTCCTGCGAGCATATGATTTGACAGAGAATTGACAGGATCCTCGACCTTCTATCTGCATAATTCAACAGCTGATGTGTATAGAATTAAGCATGAAAATCTCAAAATTGTGAGAATACGATAAGCGCGATAGGCCGGTAGCTTTCAAATTGGGAAAACTATATGCACGATAATTTGACATACGAAATTTATCAACAAATTGTTAAATAATTTCATGTATAACAAACCAATTTTCAAGACACTTAATTGCATATTATGACTCCCTTGTTCCATATACTATTTATATGCTTATAAATAAAACCTCGTATCAGTTCATTAAAAGGTATTATCATAAGACATGTTTTCAGTGTTCAACAATATCAAAGATCATAAACCAATTCCGATAATCCCATGACAATTGACTGGGAAGCGATGTGCTTATGCAGCTGCAGTCACCTGCTGTTTAGATCCATGGTCTCAATATTGCCTAGCGCTCACTGAAGGTTAGAAACCACCAAATAAATTTGCTCTTTAGTTCAATGTAAAGTTACAATAGTAGGCCTAAAATTTTTGCATCTTTTAGTCTATGGCCAGCAGGAAGACATATATCATTTTAAAGAAGTACCTTTAAGCTTCAAAATAATACAATAAAAAAGGGGGGTCATGTATCTTCTAAGAAAAATTTTGGCCATCAAACATGGTCTACCTATTTTTACACATGTCCGGACTGATTCAATCCGGGTTTTACCCTATCCTACTTTCACTTTGGTATCAATGTAAAAATACCAAGATATTCCAGATTTTCCTGTTTCACTACATAACATACATATTTACAATGCATTTAAACTCAATTTCATCACTCCAGTTCACTCTTGTCAAGAAATATCCCCATTTACTGGCAAGCCAAAGTTTTTTTAAGGACTACTTGAGTGTATCACCATTTGGTCCGCGTAGGCATTTGGTGGTTCTTTACCTTAAGACAACCTTTTTTTGCCTTTTTAAGTGTTTTTTGCACTTTTTTCAATACTACTATGTATATGCAGCACAAAACAACCAATTCCAGACCAATTGGGCATGAATTCTGAAAAAAATTACTAATACGCCTATGCGCCTTTAATGAGAAATTTGGTCAGCGCCTGCCAGATGTCATGAATAGTGACTTTAAATATAGTTGTATTTGTGTACAAATGTTGCACTGAACACTAATTTTGCTTTAGATGATTAAAAATGTGCTTATTCTTCATATATAATCACAAAAACCCATGTCTGATATTAAAATAAGGTCAATATTGACATGAAAATGTCAGTTTTAGAAAAAAAAATTAGACTTTTTTTGAAATTTTCATGATAAAAATCTAAATTTTCACTTTTTTAGACCAGTTACACAGAAAAAAGTGGTTAAAAACCAATCAGGAATGCATTTCCATACATTTAAATGCAAAAAAGTGAAAACATGCATTTAATGGAATATTGCTCTTCTTTAGGTTAGAAACCACCAAATAAATTTGCTCTTTAGTTCAATGTAAAGTTACAATAGTAGGCCTAAAATTTTTGCATCTTTTAGTCTATGGCCAGCAGGAAGACATATATCATTTTAAAGAAGTACCTTTAAGCTTCAAAATAATACAATAAAAAAGGGGGGTCATGTATCTTCTAAGAAAAATTTTGGCCATCAAACATGGTCTACCTATTTTTACACATGTCCGGACTGATTCAATCCGGGTTTTACCCTATCCTACTTTCACTTTGGTATCAATGTAAAAATACCAAGATATTCCAGATTTTCCTGTTTCACTACATAACATACATATTTACAATGCATTTAAACTCAATTTCATCACTCCAGTTCACTCTTGTCAAGAAATATCCCCATTTACTGGCAAGCCAAAGTTTTTTTAAGGACTACTTGAGTGTATCACCATTTGGTCCGCGTAGGCATTTGGTGGTTCTTTACCTTAAGACAACCTTTTTTTGCCTTTTTAAGTGTTTTTTGCACTTTTTTCAATACTACTATGTATATGCAGCACAAAACAACCAATTCCAGACCAATTGGGCATGAATTCTGAAAAAAATTACTAATACGCCTATGCGCCTTTAATGAGAAATTTGGTCAGCGCCTGCCAGATGTCATGAATAGTGACTTTAAATATAGTTGTATTTGTGTACAAATGTTGCACTGAACACTAATTTTGCTTTAGATGATTAAAAATGTGCTTATTCTTCATATATAATCACAAAAACCCATGTCTGATATTAAAATAAGGTCAATATTGACATGAAAATGTCAGTTTTAGAAAAAAAAATTAGACTTTTTTTGAAATTTTCATGATAAAAATCTAAATTTTCACTTTTTTAGACCAGTTACACAGAAAAAAGTGGTTAAAAACCAATCAGGAATGCATTTCCATACATTTAAATGCAAAAAAGTGAAAACATGCATTTAATGGAATATTGCTCTTCTTTAGGTTAGAAACCACCAAATAAATTTGCTCTTTAGTTCAATGTAAAGTTACAATAGTAGGCCTAAAATTTTTGCATCTTTTAGTCTATGGCCAGCAGGAAGACATATATCATTTTAAAGAAGTACCTTTAAGCTTCAAAATAATACAATAAAAAAGGGGGGTCATGTATCTTCTAAGAAAAATTTTGGCCATCAAACATGGTCTACCTATTTTTACACATGTCCGGACTGATTCAATCCGGGTTTTACCCTATCCTACTTTCACTTTGGTATCAATGTAAAAATACCAAGATATTCCAGATTTTCCTGTTTCACTACATAACATACATATTTACAATGCATTTAAACTCAATTTCATCACTCCAGTTCACTCTTGTCAAGAAATATCCCCATTTACTGGCAAGCCAAAGTTTTTTTAAGGACTACTTGAGTGTATCACCATTTGGTCCGCGTAGGCATTTGGTGGTTCTTTACCTTAAGACAACCTTTTTTTGCCTTTTTAAGTGTTTTTTGCACTTTTTTCAATACTACTATGTATATGCAGCACAAAACAACCAATTCCAGACCAATTGGGCATGAATTCTGAAAAAAATTACTAATACGCCTATGCGCCTTTAATGAGAAATTTGGTCAGCGCCTGCCAGATGTCATGAATAGTGACTTTAAATATAGTTGTATTTGTGTACAAATGTTGCACTGAACACTAATTTTGCTTTAGATGATTAAAAATGTGCTTATTCTTCATATATAATCACAAAAACCCATGTCTGATATTAAAATAAGGTCAATATTGACATGAAAATGTCAGTTTTAGAAAAAAAAATTAGACTTTTTTTGAAATTTTCATGATAAAAATCTAAATTTTCACTTTTTTAGACCAGTTACACAGAAAAAAGTGGTTAAAAACCAATCAGGAATGCATTTCCATACATTTAAATGCAAAAAAGTGAAAACATGCATTTAATGGAATATTGCTCTTCTTTAGGTTAGAAACCACCAAATAAATTTGCTCTTTAGTTCAATGTAAAGTTACAATAGTAGGCCTAAAATTTTTGCATCTTTTAGTCTATGGCCAGCAGGAAGACATATATCATTTTAAAGAAGTACCTTTAAGCTTCAAAATAATACAATAAAAAAGGGGGGTCATGTATCTTCTAAGAAAAATTTTGGCCATCAAACATGGTCTACCTATTTTTACACATGTCCGGACTGATTCAATCCGGGTTTTACCCTATCCTACTTTCACTTTGGTATCAATGTAAAAATACCAAGATATTCCAGATTTTCCTGTTTCACTACATAACATACATATTTACAATGCATTTAAACTCAATTTCATCACTCCAGTTCACTCTTGTCAAGAAATATCCCCATTTACTGGCAAGCCAAAGTTTTTTTAAGGACTACTTGAGTGTATCACCATTTGGTCCGCGTAGGCATTTGGTGGTTCTTTACCTTAAGACAACCTTTTTTTGCCTTTTTAAGTGTTTTTTGCACTTTTTTCAATACTACTATGTATATGCAGCACAAAACAACCAATTCCAGACCAATTGGGCATGAATTCTGAAAAAAATTACTAATACGCCTATGCGCCTTTAATGAGAAATTTGGTCAGCGCCTGCCAGATGTCATGAATAGTGACTTTAAATATAGTTGTATTTGTGTACAAATGTTGCACTGAACACTAATTTTGCTTTAGATGATTAAAAATGTGCTTATTCTTCATATATAATCACAAAAACCCATGTCTGATATTAAAATAAGGTCAATATTGACATGAAAATGTCAGTTTTAGAAAAAAAAATTAGACTTTTTTTGAAATTTTCATGATAAAAATCTAAATTTTCACTTTTTTAGACCAGTTACACAGAAAAAAGTGGTTAAAAACCAATCAGGAATGCATTTCCATACATTTAAATGCAAAAAAGTGAAAACATGCATTTAATGGAATATTGCTCTTCTTTAGGTTAGAAACCACCAAATAAATTTGCTCTTTAGTTCAATGTAAAGTTACAATAGTAGGCCTAAAATTTTTGCATCTTTTAGTCTATGGCCAGCAGGAAGACATATATCATTTTAAAGAAGTACCTTTAAGCTTCAAAATAATACAATAAAAAAGGGGGGTCATGTATCTTCTAAGAAAAATTTTGGCCATCAAACATGGTCTACCTATTTTTACACATGTCCGGACTGATTCAATCCGGGTTTTACCCTATCCTACTTTCACTTTGGTATCAATGTAAAAATACCAAGATATTCCAGATTTTCCTGTTTCACTACATAACATACATATTTACAATGCATTTAAACTCAATTTCATCACTCCAGTTCACTCTTGTCAAGAAATATCCCCATTTACTGGCAAGCCAAAGTTTTTTTAAGGACTACTTGAGTGTATCACCATTTGGTCCGCGTAGGCATTTGGTGGTTCTTTACCTTAAGACAACCTTTTTTTGCCTTTTTAAGTGTTTTTTGCACTTTTTTCAATACTACTATGTATATGCAGCACAAAACAACCAATTCCAGACCAATTGGGCATGAATTCTGAAAAAAATTACTAATACGCCTATGCGCCTTTAATGAGAAATTTGGTCAGCGCCTGCCAGATGTCATGAATAGTGACTTTAAATATAGTTGTATTTGTGTACAAATGTTGCACTGAACACTAATTTTGCTTTAGATGATTAAAAATGTGCTTATTCTTCATATATAATCACAAAAACCCATGTCTGATATTAAAATAAGGTCAATATTGACATGAAAATGTCAGTTTTAGAAAAAAAAATTAGACTTTTTTTGAAATTTTCATGATAAAAATCTAAATTTTCACTTTTTTAGACCAGTTACACAGAAAAAAGTGGTTAAAAACCAATCAGGAATGCATTTCCATACATTTAAATGCAAAAAAGTGAAAACATGCATTTAATGGAATATTGCTCTTCTTTAGGTTAGAAACCACCAAATAAATTTGCTCTTTAGTTCAATGTAAAGTTACAATAGTAGGCCTAAAATTTTTGCATCTTTTAGTCTATGGCCAGCAGGAAGACATATATCATTTTAAAGAAGTACCTTTAAGCTTCAAAATAATACAATAAAAAAGGGGGGTCATGTATCTTCTAAGAAAAATTTTGGCCATCAAACATGGTCTACCTATTTTTACACATGTCCGGACTGATTCAATCCGGGTTTTACCCTATCCTACTTTCACTTTGGTATCAATGTAAAAATACCAAGATATTCCAGATTTTCCTGTTTCACTACATAACATACATATTTACAATGCATTTAAACTCAATTTCATCACTCCAGTTCACTCTTGTCAAGAAATATCCCCATTTACTGGCAAGCCAAAGTTTTTTTAAGGACTACTTGAGTGTATCACCATTTGGTCCGCGTAGGCATTTGGTGGTTCTTTACCTTAAGACAACCTTTTTTTGCCTTTTTAAGTGTTTTTTGCACTTTTTTCAATACTACTATGTATATGCAGCACAAAACAACCAATTCCAGACCAATTGGGCATGAATTCTGAAAAAAATTACTAATACGCCTATGCGCCTTTAATGAGAAATTTGGTCAGCGCCTGCCAGATGTCATGAATAGTGACTTTAAATATAGTTGTATTTGTGTACAAATGTTGCACTGAACACTAATTTTGCTTTAGATGATTAAAAATGTGCTTATTCTTCATATATAATCACAAAAACCCATGTCTGATATTAAAATAAGGTCAATATTGACATGAAAATGTCAGTTTTAGAAAAAAAAATTAGACTTTTTTTGAAATTTTCATGATAAAAATCTAAATTTTCACTTTTTTAGACCAGTTACACAGAAAAAAGTGGTTAAAAACCAATCAGGAATGCATTTCCATACATTTAAATGCAAAAAAGTGAAAACATGCATTTAATGGAATATTGCTCTTCTTTAGGTTAGAAACCACCAAATAAATTTGCTCTTTAGTTCAATGTAAAGTTACAATAGTAGGCCTAAAATTTTTGCATCTTTTAGTCTATGGCCAGCAGGAAGACATATATCATTTTAAAGAAGTACCTTTAAGCTTCAAAATAATACAATAAAAAAGGGGGGTCATGTATCTTCTAAGAAAAATTTTGGCCATCAAACATGGTCTACCTATTTTTACACATGTCCGGACTGATTCAATCCGGGTTTTACCCTATCCTACTTTCACTTTGGTATCAATGTAAAAATACCAAGATATTCCAGATTTTCCTGTTTCATTACATAACATACATATTTACAATGCATTTAAACTCAATTTCATCACTCCAGTTCACTCTTGTCAAGAAATATCCCCATTTACTGGCAAGCCAAAGTTTTTTTAAGGACTACTTGAGTGTATCACCATTTGGTCCGCGTAGGCATTTGGTGGTTCTTTACCTTAAGACAACCTTTTTTTGCCTTTTTAAGTGTTTTTTGCACTTTTTTCAATACTACTATGTATATGCAGCACAAAACAACCAATTCCAGACCAATTGGGCATGAATTCTGAAAAAAATTACTAATACGCCTATGCGCCTTTAATGAGAAATTTGGTCAGCGCCTGCCAGATGTCATGAATAGTGACTTTAAATATAGTTGTATTTGTGTACAAATGTTGCACTGAACACTAATTTTGCTTTAGATGATTAAAAATGTGCTTATTCTTCATATATAATCACAAAAACCCATGTCTGATATTAAAATAAGGTCAATATTGACATGAAAATGTCAGTTTTAGAAAAAAAAATTAGACTTTTTTTGAAATTTTCATGATAAAAATCTAAATTTTCACTTTTTTAGACCAGTTACACAGAAAAAAGTGGTTAAAAACCAATCAGGAATGCATTTCCATACATTTAAATGCAAAAAAGTGAAAACATGCATTTAATGGAATATTGCTCTTCTTTAGGTTAGAAACCACCAAATAAATTTGCTCTTTAGTTCAATGTAAAGTTACAATAGTAGGCCTAAAATTTTTGCATCTTTTAGTCTATGGCCAGCAGGAAGACATATATCATTTTAAAGAAGTACCTTTAAGCTTCAAAATAATACAATAAAAAAGGGGGGTCATGTATCTTCTAAGAAAAATTTTGGCCATCAAACATGGTCTACCTATTTTTACACATGTCCGGACTGATTCAATCCGGGTTTTACCCTATCCTACTTTCACTTTGGTATCAATGTAAAAATACCAAGATATTCCAGATTTTCCTGTTTCACTACATAACATACATATTTACAATGCATTTAAACTCAATTTCATCACTCCAGTTCACTCTTGTCAAGAAATATCCCCATTTACTGGCAAGCCAAAGTTTTTTTAAGGACTACTTGAGTGTATCACCATTTGGTCCGCGTAGGCATTTGGTGGTTCTTTACCTTAAGACAACCTTTTTTTGCCTTTTTAAGTGTTTTTTGCACTTTTTTCAATACTACTATGTATATGCAGCACAAAACAACCAATTCCAGACCAATTGGGCATGAATTCTGAAAAAAATTACTAATACGCCTATGCGCCTTTAATGAGAAATTTGGTCAGCGCCTGCCAGATGTCATGAATAGTGACTTTAAATATAGTTGTATTTGTGTACAAATGTTGCACTGAACACTAATTTTGCTTTAGATGATTAAAAATGTGCTTATTCTTCATATATAATCACAAAAACCCATGTCTGATATTAAAATAAGGTCAATATTGACATGAAAATGTCAGTTTTAGAAAAAAAAATTAGACTTTTTTTGAAATTTTCATGATAAAAATCTAAATTTTCACTTTTTTAGACCAGTTACACAGAAAAAAGTGGTTAAAAACCAATCAGGAATGCATTTCCATACATTTAAATGCAAAAAAGTGAAAACATGCATTTAATGGAATATTGCTCTTCTTTAGGTTAGAAACCACCAAATAAATTTGCTCTTTAGTTCAATGTAAAGTTACAATAGTAGGCCTAAAATTTTTGCATCTTTTAGTCTATGGCCAGCAGGAAGACATATATCATTTTAAAGAAGTACCTTTAAGCTTCAAAATAATACAATAAAAAAGGGGGGTCATGTATCTTCTAAGAAAAATTTTGGCCATCAAACATGGTCTACCTATTTTTACACATGTCCGGACTGATTCAATCCGGGTTTTACCCTATCCTACTTTCACTTTGGTATCAATGTAAAAATACCAAGATATTCCAGATTTTCCTGTTTCACTACATAACATACATATATACAATGCATTTAAACTCAATTTCATCACTCCAGTTCACTCTTGTCAAGAAATATCCCCATTTACTGGCAAGCCAAAGTTTTTTTAAGGACTACTTGAGTGTATCACCATTTGGTCCGCGTAGGCATTTGGTGGTTCTTTACCTTAAGACAACCTTTTTTTGCCTTTTTAAGTGTTTTTTGCACTTTTTTCAATACTACTATGTATATGCAGCACAAAACAACCAATTCCAGACCAATTGGGCATGAATTCTGAAAAAAATTACTAATACGCCTATGCGCCTTTAATGAGAAATTTGGTCAGCGCCTGCCAGATGTCATGAATAGTGACTTTAAATATAGTTGTATTTGTGTACAAATGTTGCACTGAACACTAATTTTGCTTTAGATGATTAAAAATGTGCTTATTCTTCATATATAATCACAAAAACCCATGTCTGATATTAAAATAAGGTCAATATTGACATGAAAATGTCAGTTTTAGAAAAAAAAATTAGACTTTTTTTGAAATTTTCATGATAAAAATCTAAATTTTCACTTTTTTAGACCAGTTACACAGAAAAAAGTGGTTAAAAACCAATCAGGAATGCATTTCCATACATTTAAATGCAAAAAAGTGAAAACATGCATTTAATGGAATATTGCTCTTCTTTAGACAACCTTTTTTTGCCTTTTTAAGTGTTTTTTGCACTTTTTTCAATACTACTATGTATATGCAGCACAAAACAACCAATTCCAGACCAATTGGGCATGAATTCTGAAAAAAATTACTAATACGCCTATGCGCCTTTAATGAGAAATTTGGTCAGCGCCTGCCAGATGTCATGAATAGTGACTTTAAATATAGTTGTATTTGTGTACAAATGTTGCACTGAACACTAATTTTGCTTTAGATGATTAAAAATGTGCTTATTCTTCATATATAATCACAAAAACCCATGTCTGATATTAAAATAAGGTCAATATTGACATGAAAATGTCAGTTTTAGAAAAAAAAATTAGACTTTTTTGAAATTTTCATGATAAAAATCTAAATTTTCACTTTTTTAGACCAGTTACACAGAAAAAAGTGGTTAAAAACCAATCAGGAATGCATTTCCATACATTTAAATGCAAAAAAGTGAAAACATGCATTTAATGGAATATTGCTCTTCTTTAGGTTAGAAACCACCAAATAAATTTGCTCTTTAGTTCAATGTAAAGTTACAATAGTAGGCCTAAAATTTTTGCATCTTTTAGTCTATGGCCAGCAGGAAGACATATATCATTTTAAAGAAGTACCTTTAAGCTTCAAAATAATACAATAAAAAAGGGGGGTCATGTATCTTCTAAGAAAAATTTTGGCCATCAAACATGGTCTACCTATTTTTACACATGTCCGGACTGATTCAATCCGGGTTTTACCCTATCCTACTTTCACTTTGGTATCAATGTAAAAATACCAAGATATTCCAGATTTTCCTGTTTCACTACATAACATACATATTTACAATGCATTTAAACTCAATTTCATCACTCCAGTTCACTCTTGTCAAGAAATATCCCCATTTACTGGCAAGCCAAAGTTTTTTTAAGGACTACTTGAGTGTATCACCATTTGGTCCGCGTAGGCATTTGGTGGTTCTTTACCTTAAGACAACCTTTTTTTGCCTTTTTAAGTGTTTTTTGCACTTTTTTCAATACTACTATGTATATGCAGCACAAAACAACCAATTCCAGACCAATTGGGCATGAATTCTGAAAAAAATTACTAATACGCCTATGCGCCTTTAATGAGAAATTTGGTCAGCGCCTGCCAGATGTCATGAATAGTGACTTTAAATATAGTTGTATTTGTGTACAAATGTTGCACTGAACACTAATTTTGCTTTAGATGATTAAAAATGTGCTTATTCTTCATATATAATCACAAAAACCCATGTCTGATATTAAAATAAGGTCAATATTGACATGAAAATGTCAGTTTTAGAAAAAAAAATTAGACTTTTTTTGAAATTTTCATGATAAAAATCTAAATTTTCACTTTTTTAGACCAGTTACACAGAAAAAAGTGGTTAAAAACCAATCAGGAATGCATTTCCATACATTTAAATGCAAAAAAGTGAAAACATGCATTTAATGGAATATTGCTCTTCTTTAGGTTAGAAACCACCAAATAAATTTGCTCTTTAGTTCAATGTAAAGTTACGATAGTAGGCCTAAAATTTTTGCATCTTTTAGTCTATGGCCAGCAGGAACACATATATCATTTTAGGCCTAAAATTTTTGCATCTTTTAGTCTATGGCCAGCAGGAAGACATATATCATTTTAAAGAAGTACCTTTAAGCTTCAAAATAATACAATAAAAAAGGGGGGTCATGTATCTTCTAAGAAAAATTTTGGCCATCAAACATGGTCTACCTATTTTTACACATGTCCGGACTGATTCAATCCGGGTTTTACCCTATCCTACTTTCACTTTGGTATCAATGTAAAAATACCAAGATATTCCAGATTTTCCTGTTTCACTACATAACATACATATATACAATGCATTTAAACTCAATTTCATCACTCCAGTTCACTCTTGTCAAGAAATATCCCCATTTACTGGCAAGCCAAAGTTTTTTTAAGGACTACTTGAGTGTATCACCATTTGGTCCGCGTAGGCATTTGGTGGTTCTTTACCTTAAGACAACCTTTTTTTGCCTTTTTAAGTGTTTTTTGCACTTTTTTCAATACTACTATGTATATGCAGCACAAAACAACCAATTCCAGACCAATTGGGCATGAATTCTGAAAAAAATTACTAATACGCCTATGCGCCTTTAATGAGAAATTTGGTCAGCGCCTGCCAGATGTCATGAATAGTGACTTTAAATATAGTTGTATTTGTGTACAAATGTTGCACTGAACACTAATTTTGCTTTAGATGATTAAAAATGTGCTTATTCTTCATATATAATCACAAAAACCCATGTCTGATATTAAAATAAGGTCAATATTGACATGAAAATGTCAGTTTTAGAAAAAAAAATTAGACTTTTTTTGAAATTTTCATGATAAAAATCTAAATTTTCACTTTTTTAGACCAGTTACACAGAAAAAAGTGGTTAAAAACCAATCAGGAATGCATTTCCATACATTTAAATGCAAAAAAGTGAAAACATGCATTTAATGGAATATTGCTCTTCTTTAGACAACCTTTTTTTGCCTTTTTAAGTGTTTTTTGCACTTTTTTCAATACTACTATGTATATGCAGCACAAAACAACCAATTCCAGACCAATTGGGCATGAATTCTGAAAAAAATTACTAATACGCCTATGCGCCTTTAATGAGAAATTTGGTCAGCGCCTGCCAGATGTCATGAATAGTGACTTTAAATATAGTTGTATTTGTGTACAAATGTTGCACTGAACACTAATTTTGCTTTAGATGATTAAAAATGTGCTTATTCTTCATATATAATCACAAAAACCCATGTCTGATATTAAAATAAGGTCAATATTGACATGAAAATGTCAGTTTTAGAAAAAAAAATTAGACTTTTTTTGAAATTTTCATGATAAAAATCTAAATTTTCACTTTTTTAGACCAGTTACACAGAAAAAAGTGGTTAAAAACCAATCAGGAATGCATTTCCATACATTTAAATGCAAAAAAGTGAAAACATGCATTTAATGGAATATTGCTCTTCTTTAGGTTAGAAACCACCAAATAAATTTGCTCTTTAGTTCAATGTAAAGTTACAATAGTAGGCCTAAAATTTTTGCATCTTTTAGTCTATGGCCAGCAGGAAGACATATATCATTTTAAAGAAGTACCTTTAAGCTTCAAAATAATACAATAAAAAAGGGGGGTCATGTATCTTCTAAGAAAAATTTTGGCCATCAAACATGGTCTACCTATTTTTACACATGTCCGGACTGATTCAATCCGGGTTTTACCCTATCCTACTTTCACTTTGGTATCAATGTAAAAATACCAAGATATTCCAGATTTTCCTGTTTCACTACATAACATACATATTTACAATGCATTTAAACTCAATTTCATCACTCCAGTTCACTCTTGTCAAGAAATATCCCCATTTACTGGCAAGCCAAAGTTTTTTTAAGGACTACTTGAGTGTATCACCATTTGGTCCGCGTAGGCATTTGGTGGTTCTTTACCTGAAATTTCGGACAGTTCTGATTTCTTTAGTAAATAAACTATTGCAATGCGACAAAGACCGATGCTATCCGCATGGCATAATGGAATTAGTCGGGTTCACGACATTCTTACAAAATGCATCTTTTTGGGATTTATTTTTTGAAATCGTAAACCATCGAGAACAGGTCACGTGCCCCTCCATGGACTTTTAACTTTATGCTATCCAATATACCTGCTCGCTCAAGGCTCGCAGGTAATAATCCCTTATAGTGGTGAAGGGTTAGCACAAATATGTATAGCCCATTATAGTAGTGATTGGTTAGCGCAAATAGATATTCCCCTTATAGCGGTTAATGGTTGGCGCATAATATAGGTTTGCCCCCCTTACAGCGAATTGTTAGCGCATTATATAGGTATTTCCCCTAGAGTGGTAATCTGTTCACGCATAATATTTGTTTTATAGCGGTATAGGTATGACCCCTTCTAACATTGAATTGAAAGTGCAAATACGTATTACCCATTTATGGTGGTGATTGGTTAGCGTAAATAGGTATGCCTCCTCATAATGGTGAGTGGTTAGCGCAAATAGGTATTTCCTTTATAGCGGTAAATAGTTAGCGTAAATAGGTATGCCTCCTCATAATTGTGAGTGGTTAGCGCAAATAGGTATGCCCTTTATAGTGGTAAATGGTTAGCGCAAATAGTTATGCCCTTCATAGCGGTAAATGGTCAGCGCAAATAGGTATTCCCCCTTATAGTTGTGAAAGGTAAGCACAAATGGGTATAGTAGAGAGTGCGACTGCCTGGCGTCAAGCTATAGTTTCTATACATTCTCTTTTTAGTGGCTTATTTACAGAATGGTATAACATTATAACAGTGAAGCGTCTTGTTGTTCGTAAGAGGACATGCAAATCTTATTCTTTTAACAATTACTTTATATATTGTATTTGATTATTAATGAATGTATTTACAGCTTTCGTCAAACAGTTAGTGTGTTGTATTGTATAACGTTGTACTAGTTACACATATGCTCAATATTTCATTGGAAATACGCCACAATCACTTGATAGCTTCAATACATTGGCCTAAATTCAAAGTCTATATCACCGCCCACATAGCAAACTTGGATACGCATCGTACTTAAAGACTATATGTAAAGGTTTAACAGCGTGGATTCCAGCAATGTTATATGCCTAGATCTATTCAGAGAGTCTGATATCGTCTAATTCGATGCTGGTTAAGAAATCCACTTTCAGAGTTGGAGGTCGAGGGTTTAGATTCCGTAGGGTTCTAATATCAGGCCGTTTGGTGACTCGCAGCTAGAATGATTGTTAGCATGTGCCCACTTGCCTAGAACAGCCGGGCTTTAACTGATATGATTTGGTTAGTAAATGGCTAAAGAATATTGGTAGCTACGAGTCTCGGTAGCCTAGTGGTAGAGCCCCTGGCCTGAGAGTAAGAGGTGCGGTGCTCAATACCAGGTCGTGACATACCCCGCGAAGTCGATAAATATTAAAATAAATACTCATATTGCATTTCACAATCTTTCTTTTCAGTTTATTGTGGGGTAACACCTTTACAGATGGCTGTACGTAAGCGAGATTTGAGAACGATGAAAGTGCTTTTAAATTGGAACAGTAACTTATATAGAAAAGGGCGAGTGATTCGAGGAGAGTTGGACTATTTTGCGGATGCATTTCATTTGTCAATAGACATAGGATCGTTCGATGCCGCCATATTGTTAGTGGAAATGGGCGGGTATGATTTAACACGTGTAAGTTATCTCACAGACTGGTCGAAGAAACCACCAACTCAATTAATACAAAACCCGGCTATGTTAGATTACTTCCGACAAGGAGCCATGCTGGTTCCAAGCCTTTTCAGAATAGCCGTATTTGCAATCAGAAAGGAATTCAAATGTCTCCAAAGTATTCGCGACGTTGCTACAGAATTGCCTCTTCCGAAACTTTTAATTCGGGCTGTTCAGTTAGACGATACTTAAGGAGGCATGCTGGAGTACCAGGTCAATTTGCCAATGTATATTTTTATAATGTGATATATATTGTTATGTCCGTTTTTATACAAATAAAATGATACTGTTTAAATGGACTTTGTTCGATCTTACATTCCAATGCTGTGGCTGAGAAAATCTCTAAAATGCATTATCCACTTGATTTTGGTTTCGACAGAAAATGTCCTCTTGAGCTGTTTAAGCACAATTCAATTACAAAAATGAACAGTAATTGTTGACTCAAATTGGAAGTAATTCTTGTACATATGATTATGTCTCCAGTAGCAATCAGTAAACGTATTTTTGTCAAATTTGCCCGGCCGACAAACACCGACAACTTAAATCTTAAATCAAGAAACACAGTCAGACGTGAAACAAAGACATATTTTACACCATTTACCAAATCCTGAAGTTTCGAAAATGTATGCACTAATAAGAAATGTCAGAACCTTGGGATGGCTTGTACTCATATCTGTACATGCCCCATACACAATTCTGACCAATATTTTATGAAAAATGCAAGTTTTCATAATGTCACGAACTTTACAAAATCATCTTAATTATTATATTGCCGGCACCTGGACATCTTATTTCTATTCATTAATAACAAGCAAATAGGGAACTATCCATGGAAGGTTTTCGCTTTCAGAAAAGGTATGTAGTTCACTCGTTAGATGCTCTGAAAATCACATGCCGAGCTATCCGACCCCTAGTTTCGCATTCAAGCTACCATAATTTACATACAGTTCAGACGTCATTTTTCTCGCACATTTCAATTATTGCAAAAGCATAACCAATTCTTTCCATATCTTAGAGTCTAGCTGAATAATTGTTTAAGACACACACAAGCATTTTATTTTGAATACTGACTTCTTATTTATAATGTTTCAATACTCCCATTAAACTGAATTACTAAACACGGGTAAATAGTCTTGTTGACTTAACATCAGTCAAAGAGAGTTCCTTCCCTTGACGTTAATGGTTGTCAAGATTGTATCCTTGTATAAAAAGAAATGTAACTGTTGAACTGCGGACATCTCTCTTCGTTTTCAAGTAGAACTTGCTCTAAAAAATTAAACCGGTCGATACAGAGTGCCTTCGAACGTTCCTTTTAAAAATACTAGGGAGTTACACTTCGTAGTTCTCTCCCTTACATGACCAAGGGTATCTTATAGTCACAATTAGTTAAACACCTCAATTTTATAGGGAACTAACGTTTGTATTATAGACTTATCTCCCTTTATTTATTGACAGAATAAAAGACATAGCATGACAGGATTTTCTCTGTTGAACTTAAAGTAACATATCATTATTGAAGAAACTACATTTCTTTCTTTTAGTTCTGTAAAAAGAAAACCCATTCTGATCACCTGCAATAGACTTATTTACCGGAGATAAACGGAAATGGCCGAGCTTTCACGATTGAGAGAAAACCATGTACATGTAATTTAGAGAACTGGCTAATACATTACTGCAAACAAAAGTTTATTTCACCTTTTCACTAAATTATATGGTGATCATGGTGTATACAGTCAAGTAATCCTTAACCCTTCTTAAGATACAACAAACATTATACATATATGGTAACTAATACAGCTGTAGTACATTTCACTTAATGTGATACAGTGTTTTTGCAGTGTTTAGGAAATAGTGACAGGGTCTATAAGGAGGGGGAAATTGCGCCGTAACCACTAAAATAGGGGATACAATACTAGTATTTGAGAAAAGTTTTTTCATAAAAGTGACACACTTAAGGAGAAATGATCGAAATACATAAGGTATCTACATTGTCATACATGTACGTCAAGGAAGGCTTTAGATAGTTGGAAAATACATCCAGAAAACAGTTTTCCTTTTTGGACACAGGAATGGAGCCGAATATCGGCCAAATAACGTCCTGTGATATTAGACTCCAAGCATTTAAAAGCAAGGACAGTAATTATTAATCAATTCTCTAGTACTTTGATTTTTTAATGCTGGTTCCGCATTGTTACTAGACATTGGAATGAACTTATTCTATATAATACAAATACTACATACGAATACAGATCAAATTATGACACATAATGTATTCAAGATAATATCGTGTTTAGCTGTCCGCTATTAATTACACACGACGCATGATTTATAGCGCGCCCACGTCAAGCCAGGTTTACACTCGTATTCATCTCACATCATGTAACTTTGTGAACGTCACACTTGGACAAGGTACTCGTATAGTCAACTTACATTTATTGTTATCTACTATAAATAGTAAGGCCATCGGCTCTTAAAACCCGCATTGCACACTGCATACAGGTGGATGTTAATGTAGTTATAGGACAAAAGGGTCCTGTGATGATTGATCTACGATGACCGTGAACAAAAAGTATAACTTTCAGCAAATTGTTCATCAAATGATTGTGCATCATTATACACTTATCAATGTTTTCAGGGGGGGGGGGGGGGGAGGATTCACGGTGAATAAGACATAAAGACCTTCCCGATGTACGGAAATTTGATAAACCCTGTCGTCACATGTAGCGGGAATTAGACTTGATCTGTATTTTATGGAATTAGACAGGACTATTTGCACATGGGAGGGAAAATTGACAACCAACTTCCAAAAATGTCTAATTTCCCTATATAATCCCCCCCCGCCATCTTGGGGAAAACATTGACAAATGAATCATGTATTCGCTTTGTCCAGACGACTGGTGTATATAACAAGAGGGGCCCGCTCACCTGTCGTAGTAGTGCATGCAAGTCCTGTGATTTGACCTAGTGACCTCGCACTTGACCTAGATTTTGTTGAGATGATCATTGTGACCAAGTTTCATAAATATTAGGGTAAAATGGTGACCTCTTGTGACTATACAAAGATTTCCTATTATTTGATCTTGTGACCTAGTTTTTGACCCCAGATGACCCAATGTCGAACTTGGCCTATATTGCGCTAAAATAATCATTGTTTCAAAGATACAAAACGATTAAGCTCTAGTGACTATACAAGGTTTTTCTATTATTTGACCTTGTGATCTAGTTTTTCACCCCGAATGACCCAATATCGAACTTGACATAGATTTTGTTGAGATTATCATTGTGACCAAGTTTCATTAAGCTTAGACCAAAATTGTGACATCTAGTGACTACACAAGGTTTTTCTACAATTTGACCTAGTGACCTAGTTTTTGACCCCAGATAATCTAATATAATATAATAATCATTGTGTCAAAGTTACAAAAAGATTAAGCCAACATTGTGACCTCTAGTGACTATACAAGGGTTTTTTATGATTTGACCTTGTGACCTAGTTTTTTACCTCAGAAGACCCAATATTGAACTTGACCTAGATGTTGTTGAGATGATCATTGTGACCAAGTATCATGAATACTAGGCCAAAATTGTGACCTCTACAGAGGACACAAGGTTATTCTCAGATGACCCAATATCGAGCTTGACCTAGATTTTGTTGAGATGATCATTGTGACCAAATTTCATAAAGATTATGCCAAAATTGTGACCTCTACAGAGGACACAAGGTTTTTCTCAGATGACCCAATATCGAACTTGACCTAGATTTTGTTGAGATGATCATTGTGACCAAGTTTCATAAAGATTAGGCCAAAATGGTGACCTCTAGAGAGGACACAACCCAATTGTTGACGGACGGACGGACGACGGACGAAGAGTGATCACAAAAGCTCACTCTGTCATTTGTGACAGGTGAGCTAAAATAGGACACAAAAGACGAGTGGTGTAAACGTGGCTTAACGTAACGCGATGAATATGGTGACCTTACAAAACCGTACAGTGTGCCGTGGATTGTTACTTACGTATGTATGCTTTCTTTTTCTATCAAACTAATTAACAAACTACAATACTTATTATACTAATTATAATAATATTTATTTATTGTTAATTAATGGTTTTAAAACAAAATGTTATTTATGAACGATTTGTTATTTTTGTTTTAGTTTTCAAATATTTTGAATATTGTAAAACGGTTTGCTGCCCTTAAACTTTAGGATGTATAGTTCTGGTGTAGTAGTAAATGAGAGATTATGTTTTGGGTTATTTGTATAGACCGGAAGTGGAGACATTCTGTGGTTTTTCAAAAGAAAATACCGTATGATGAAAATAACGAATGCATTGAGACAAAAACTAAATGTATCTAAATTGACGATATTCAGTACGAACACAGATAGGGGAAGTTGCGAAACAGACGATACAACGTGTACGACCACGTATCTATTATTTTTAGCATTTCGTCATCGATTTGTGTATAGTTTCCACATCAAAGTACTGAAGTACTGTTACTGGGGGAAATAGCAATTCTGTGTATTAAAGGGTTTCACATTTAATGGTACTAAATTTCAAAACAAATGTTAATATTGTGACAAGGTTTCTGAGACGCGATAGCAGCTGATCTTCAAATCACACCTCAAAGGACCCATCACAATACTAGAACTCATGAAGGCAATACACCTGCTGTAGTTCTAAGCAATATGTTACAATGTGTGTTCGATTCCAACGTGTTTCATCGTGTTTTTCGTTTTTCACTGACATAGCTTCATAAGATGCTCGTTAAATGAATTATCAAACATCGAATGTACCTGCGGACATCAAGACGTACCAGTCCTAATAGCGTTATATTTTTGCAGGTCCGACTCGCGTAATAAATAGAATAAAAAACATTTGATTAAACGTTTCTGTGCAAATTATTTTGATGGTAGTAAACCAAAAGAATGCAAGAAATTGGATAGGGCATCAATTGCTAGCGTCTAAAAACTACACAAAGTCATAATTCCACAACTCTTCACCTACATAATTATGTAAATTATAAACCATCCGGATAGGATACGATTCGCAAAAACGAAAAAGATAGGGGTCGAAACACAAAAGATGGTCGGGATTTTCGACGGGAAATTGTATACACAGCAGCACACGGACAAGGGTTGGCCTAACGACAGACGCAAACTATTCAAGTTAGCTGATAATCTATGGCAATTCAATGGACCAAACGTCGATCAATACTATTAACACGGGCGCAAGAAAATAGAAAAAAAAACTAGAAACTAAAAACTGCGTTCATAGAGTCCTTATTCCATAATTATACCTGGGTACGAACTGGATATGGTACGAATAGCGCTAACGAATAAGATGGGGACGAAACATAAATAACTCGTATGGTCTCAACTTTCGGCGGGAAAATTTATGTAACAGCGATGGGAAAAGGGTTGTTCTAATGGTAGATCCAAACTATTTAGCTGAAGATCTCTGGTAAGTTAAAGGACGAAACGTGGATTAATACTATCAACAAATGCAAAATATTGTAAATAGTAAAGAACAAGCACACGTTAGATTAGGAGTTTCTAGCTAAACTGTAATATGAATGTTAAAACCACGAATTATGTTAAGTTCGTCTGCTCAACGGGTTACTTTTAACAGTGACATTTTTATCGCCCCTCAAAAAGCATTAGTCATTTTACAGCGCGTAGGAATGTATTCGCACAAATACATTTTCTCATCCAAATAAGCTTTCAAAACGTTCACACAATACAAACAAATAAAAACATATTAAATTGTTGAAAACAAATGTTCTCATAAATGGTCGAAAATTACGATATTGGTTGAGATTTGCAGGGACTTCTTTCTTGCTCGGATGAATTGGTCGTGGAGAAATTACATCGTTAAAATCGTAGTGATTTCAGGATTGTATGTATAAAATAGTGGAGCGTCTGACAAACGAAATCAAATGGTGTATTATGTAATTCAGGTATGCGTATGCACGGACAACTCCAAGATTGTAAAACTCCACTCATGTATGCATTGAAACGTGTTTTGACAGCTGACAACTTGTCACGTGACGTACATCGGTTTAGTTCGAGTTTCTCGTTCAGTTGTATGCTGGGTATTATCACGTGTCATTGTTGTCTGTGTTACTTCTGTTTTCTGTCCTCCGAGGTTTCGGCTGAGTGCTGCCTTCCCTGTCCGATTTTTATATTATATTTTTTAAGTTGATAGAAATATTCATATGGACTCATGAAGACATCACGTGTCAACTGCCACATGATTTTATACGTTTGGCAAATAAATCTAAATCGCACTTGTTTGTTTACATGTGCGTAAGCTACACGTACAATCACGCATGTACGTTCGTTTCGCAGCATCCATTTGATTACTGAACTTACGGACCAGCTCGAAATTAGCACTGTTATTATGGCCGAACCATTGGTGTTCACATACTTGTTGAATGACACAGAGAACTGTCAACTGACTATGTCCAATGTGTACATCTGCATGTGAATTATCATTAATAATACATCAGAATATTAACGATGAGGTTTTGTATATGAACAATCTCTGCATAGCAACCACCTTTTGAGACATGCTAATGGTAGCTGTTGTCGAGAGGTTATTGTTAGTAGAGATGGTACAGTAGTGACAAATCCAGTTCAATATACTATACCAACAACCTCACTTGTATATTGGTATCAATATATTCCTGTTGCCTGTGGTTACTATTCATTTAACCTATCTTTATGACAGCTACCTCTCGAAGGATGGTCGTTCCAGAGAGGTTGTATTAAATGTAATTTGAAAATACTATTGAAGGGAGGTATTTTGTCAAGGGAAATGGCGGACTCTCTATAGATATAACAATGTTCATTTTGTAGCACCGGTTGTCAGCAGAGACCGGATTTTATACGCATCCTTAAAGGACAAAAACACAGTTTGTAGAATATAATAAAACAGACAAGTCTACCATACACGCACTGTCAAGCCACCTCACGATTTGAACATCACTGAATATGAATTTACAGTTAACATTTACATGAAAATAAAAACTTGTTATTGTCCATATCTCGAGGTAATATTATGATTCTGCAATTTCTAGATTTTTTAAAAGTGGACAATAATCAATATCGCACATTTAGTATCCTTTTTTCCCTTTATTTATGAGTATTTATTATACTTCATATACTTATGCATGTATATTCATGTGTATTATGTACTTTTATTTATATATTTTAGGTTTTGAGTATGGTTTGTGCTGGCATAAGCATGCACCTTTTGCACGTGATTCTGTGCGCGTGTATTTTCGGCGCATGCGTGCAAAGCGCCAACGGAAGACGGATAATATCCCGCATCAGAGCCAAAGATTTTGTTATCCCACTGCACCATCAGAAAAACGCCGTCCATATGAAAACAGGACAGACGTACGTGTCTCAAGGTAAGCGGAGTTTTAAACACAACCATATGAGATAAAGTTCGTATTAAACCGTTTCACCATCAATCAGAAAAAATAAAAACATCACTGACTATGACAAGTTGTCCATTGGTAAGAGCTACTTGATTACTGCTGATGTTTAGGGTTCGATCCCGCCTCCAGCCGAATTAAAACAGAAACGCTTTTCAGTGTATCCAACATAACTAAAATTACTAACAGTCTTTCGGACGAGACTATAAAACCGAGGTCACGTGTATGATGCTTTACATCGGCACGCAAAAGAACCAGGGATGCTTGGACAACTGTATCATGCACCATCCCTCAAAAACTTAAGTGACTAACCTCTTCTGGGGGCGAGGATAAATAAAAGAATATAAATCGAAAATCTTCACTGCAATGTTGAATTCTTGAAAACACATCACAAGGGCATACGGATAATTTGTTTTCAATACACGAAAATATACGAAAATGTTTAGCCATGAAGACGGAATGTACGAGATTTAGTAAAACATAACAATAATATAATTTTGTTATTTTTTATATAAATAAATTGGGTGTAATGGAAGAATAACGTTAGTAAAGTTTACAAAAGATCCAAGCGGATAATATTTTAACAAAAAATATCCGGAAATGGTGAACTATAAATGAAATAGCAATAATAACACTTGACTTAAGCATAAGCATAATTATGTAATATTTAAATACAATATCGCCGGCCTCGTCCATATAGCAATGTTTAAACAGTAAATAATAACTAGGACACTTGTGTGACAAAATCTCGTTTACGGAACAGTTAATGTCTTAATTAATTTGACACGGCGTGAATACAAATAATATATGTTATAATAGTATATCACAATACAGTACTGTACTTCTGTTTGAGATGTGTTGGCATATTCCGGTCTCATTCGAATCACCTCGGTCTTTATGTATTGCAACAGTATAGTATAATAATAATTATTTACCGGAGACAAACGGAAATGGCCGAGCTTTAACAAATAATTCCGGCCTTAGTACAACATTAAACTTGTATTTATCAGCACCTCCTGAACACGAATATAGATGTTCATGGTTGAGAGGAAATATGAGCACATTTTGTCTGTAAGTGGTTCATTGGCAACATTGTAGGACCATCTTGCCCCTTAGGTTTTTTCATAATTCTTTTTCTTCGAAGTTTAAACATATTTCGGGCGAATATAATATGTCCCTGCATACAAGACACTGTACATAACATCTTATCTGCCGTGTACAACTTACGATAAAGACAGTGTTATCGACTTTGAATGATTATATCTAAATTTATTAATTAAACAACGGTTTGGAATAGTACATTTCCAAGTATCCTGACCAAGAGCCTAACGACGTTCATATAATTGAATGACTATTCGGAAGATGTTGTTCATACGTATTTCGGTTTATATCGGGTATCCGGATAGAAGATAGTCGAATTAATGTGCGTGAAGTTAGCAGCCAGTTGCCAGTTGCCAGTAGCCGATTCAAAGTTTTGAATCGGGAATTTGCAAATGGCAGCTAACTTCACAACCTAGCTGACAATTCGAATTTTTTTATCGAATCGGCAACTGCGAACAGGCAGCCAGCAGCCAATTCAAATTTTAATATAGGATCGATTTGGCAACTGCGAACTGGAAGCCAGCTGCCAATTCGATGTTGGCAACTGGCAACTGGCAGCTAGCAGCCGATTCAAATTTTTCCCAAAAAATATTTTAACTCAGCAAAATCGAATTGGCAACTGGCAACTGGCAGCCAGCAGCCGATTCAAATTTTTCTCAAAAAAATATTTTAACTCAGATAAATCGAATTGGCAACTGGCAACTGGCAACTGGCAACTGGCAACTGGCAACTGGCAACAGGCTGCTAACTTCACGCACATGTCGAATTAACGTATTTATTTCGGTTGATACCGGGTATCCGGATAGGAGATTGTCTATATAACGTATTCATTTCGATTGATACCGGGTATCTGCCGGGATAACAGATTGTCGAATTAACGTATTTATTTCAGTTTATACTGGGTATCCGGATAGAAGATAGTCGAATTAACGTATTTGTTTCGGTTTATACCGAGTATCCGGATAGAAGATAGACGAATTAACGTATTTATTTCGGTTTATACGGGTATCCGGATAGAAGATAGTCGAATTAACGTATTTATTTCGGTTTATACGGGTATCCGGATAGAAGATAGTCGAATTAACGTATTTATTTCGGTTTATACGGGTATCCGGATAGAAGATAGTCGAATTAACGTTTTTGTTTCGGTTTATACGGGTATCCGGATAGAAGATAGTCGAATTAACGTATTTATTTCGGTTTATACGGGTATCCGGATAGAAGATAGTCGAATTAACGTATTTATTTCGGTTTATATAATGTATTCCGTGTTATGAACATGGTCAGGTGTAGTTTACTTATTAGAAAATATTTTTTTATTTTTTGACAGGTGCCAGTCCTATATGTGGTGACCAATGTCCTCCTCGGTGGATGGGATATATACAGGATCTACCTGGTCTCAATTCTAACACCACGGACCCAGTATGTCATTTTGCTGATGTGTTCACACCATGTAGCGAAACAAATAACCAGTGTCAATCTTCAACAGGAGTGTCATTCACTTGCTGTCCTATTTCTTGTATGAAGCGGGTCAGTTGTTTCACATCGGACTACATCTGTCTTCCTAAAACTCTCCAACGTACGTATATTGTCAACATCTCTGTTAGTAGCCACCTGTTATAAACGTCCAATCATCTCCAACGTACCTATAGTGTCAACATCTCTGTTAGTAGCCACCTGTTATAAACGTCCAATCATCTCCAACGTACGTATATTGTCAACATCTCTGTTAGTAGTCACCTGTTATAAACGTCCAATCATCTCCAACGTACCTATAGTGTCAACATCTCTGTTAGTAGCCACCTGTTATAAACGTCCAATCATCTCCAACGTACGTATATTGTCAACATCTCTGTTAGTAGTCACCTGTTATAAACGTCCAATCATCTCCAACGTACCTATAGTATCAACATCTCTGTTAGTAGCCACCTGTTATAAACGTCCAATCATCTCCAACGTACGTATATTGTCAACATCTCTGTTAGTAGCCACCTGTTATAAACGTCCAATCATCCCCAACGTACGTATATTTTCAACATCTCTGTTAGTAGCCACCTGTATAAAGCGTAAAAAATCTCCAACGTACGTATGTTGTCAACATCTCTGTTAGTAGCCACCTGTATAAAGCGTAAAAAATCTCCAACGTACGTATATTGTCAACATCTCTGTTAGCAGCCACCTGTATAAAGCGTAAAAAATCTCCAACGTACGTATGTTGTCAACATATTTGTTAGCAGCCACCTGTTATAAGCGTCCAATAATCTAGTATATTGTAAAGCTCAACATTTTGAAGAGAAACTGTCAGGTAATTGTCGTCCCTCAGACGTGTGCGACTTAACATTTGCCTATGCAACGATAAGTATACGCATTAGCTGTCAACAATATTAAATGTTTTCATTATAGTTTGCTCTTTTGAAAGGCAACATTTTATTCAATTACCATTCAAATTAAAGCACAAATGTACCGGTCTTAAATACATTTTTTCTGCCGTGTGTATTCAGACATAATCAGTACGCCGCTGCTATAAACTGCATTGCGACATATTTCGATATTGGTTTTATCTTGTCCCAGCACAGGCATTAATAATGTATAGAAAGGGAAGATAACTTTGAAACGAACATCGTTTATATAATTTGACATATAGTTGTCTCCCTTATTGGTTGTCGATATTTTACTTCTCTTCTTTGCACAACGTTATAGAATTGTCCATTTTATGACAGCTTAACGTACCAATATATAGATCTTAATGTAAATTACACCTGTTTATAACAAAGTCACCATTTTTTCATAGATTTTCTGTCAGTATAAAAAACTGCACACTGCAATAAATCTGATTATAGTTAGTACAATCCGTATAAGCAAAACATTACAGTGACCAGCAAAACAGTCCATTTTCTGCGCAATGCTCGGGTGTATAGAATCCAGGCGCTTGAAAATACGCTGAGTCACGAGGTAGTGTCGATACAGGATAGATTCCTCTATGTTTCCTTTTTCTTTAAAGTGAAAATAATGATCGAAAATGGACAGTATTATTATATATTAAACTCTTACCTGCCTTTTCCTTGCAGCGTGGATTGCAAGAATGCATACCAGTAACTTTTGGTGAAAGTGACGTCATGGTTTTGGCACGAGAAGAAACCACGTGGTATGACGTAGATACATCCGGATTTGTTTGTTTTTCGTTAATGATTTATGCAGATGCACAATATGGCTGTCAAGCTATGTGGTTAAATGAATAATTACAAAACAAACACGTGTATACCTACTTGTTTACGTCTTGTCAAAGCAAATTAGATATTAATTTCGTAGAAAATAGTTTTTTTGTTTATATACATGTATTTGTAATAGCATAGTAATAAACGATGGCTGAAGACACGCTCTTGTTATTGTAATGTTTCCGGCTTGGTTGCGGTCATGATTAATAATAATAAAGACTTTATTTTACGAGGAAACTCATTTGACAATTAAATTAAATGGCAATCTTCCATGAGATCCTCAACAATAAACAGTTGAACAAGAACACTAGTTTACATGCACAGTTTTGTGCTGTGTGTTAGCTGTCAAAATAAACATGACTACGAGGTCGTTGCAGACTATGTACGGCTTGCCGGAGACAACTCTAGCATTATCATTAAATAAACATGGATAGTATAAACACCGCCCGGTCGACTGGCCGCTCGTTATCAGTGTACATTGAAAAAGTATAATTATGCATTAAAAGTGATAATGCAAAACATTTAATAAAACTGGACACCGAAAATGCATTAAATTTTATTTTTATTTGTCAACAAAGGCTAGTGTTATCATCGGCGAGTTATTTTATATTATGTTTTAATGCTCACTATATTATTCTTGACATGACATATCAAGTTATAAGCGTTGCGGCTTGAATTGTGCGCCCGCGATAATGAGTAAGGCGGGGAAATTTGGTATGATTCACAAAAGTGAATTAATCAGATGTGCTTGATTTATCAGTGATGTTTTAAGTAAAAACTGACCATATCCGTTTATCTTAAGTAGTAATTTGTTAAACCAATATTGCAACAGTTGCACCAAACGGATTCGTGTTTGTAAGCATCACATTATCCTGGGCGCACTATATCGTGTAGAATTATGTTTGTTTTGGCAAGTAAAAAATTTACACTAGATGTACGTCATTCAGTCATTCACCGTAGTCATTTGCCTTATTTGGAAATTATTAACAACCAATTTCTGGGGGTTTCATTAGTTTTGTCCCTTGATTTGGCACTTGGACCTCGGCAATTTCGAAAGTGCCCTTTGCCCTTCGGGACATTTTTGCCATAAACTGTACAGAAATATCAAAATGACCCTTAAAGTTCAGCCCTTTGTAAATCTGCATAGGTCACAATTAACTGACGACCTTTCTACATGCGGAATATCAATCATAACTTCTCAAGTCTTTCCGTCCCAGGTCGGATGTATCAAACGGAATGACCCAGACAGATATCGTCCGTGATGGTTAACTAGATACAATCACGCCTATAAGAAAATAGATCCTAGAGTTACCAGCACTTACGACGTTTAACAGAACTTTAAGATAGTGCCAGATAAGTGAAACACATGTCCATATCCAAGATGTCTGATCGGTGTAGTGCATACTATCAATCATCGTGTTTACAAAACCCACGTTGAAATAATACTCGTATTATAATAATGTGCTGTGTCAGTAATGTCCGAGGTGTCCCAATTGGCGGAATATATGACCGTAGCCAATGACAGGGGAAACACCTAACGGTCCAACTCATTCAAACACTAGGCCTATTTGAAAAATTAAGTAATTAAGTAAATTTGAAAAATACCGAAACATGATCATTCGTATTCGTATACAATACATGTGACATTGTGCATCGATATTTACACAAAGGTAAGCTATCTGACAGCCCCCCCCCCCCCCGTCTAATGCACCGTATATACTGACATTTCAGTCTATCACTTAAAGCAGAACTGAAACTCAGAATGTTCGGACCAGAAATAACACTCCTAGTCCCACAGTGAATAAACGAATCAACTTCCGGTTATCGCAATAAGCTGTACAGTGATGTCGGGTAATTCTACACACCTTAGAGGCATTCGTCTTCCATATTTGAGACTATTTTAATCGTAGAATGACAAGTGGTGCTTTTTGAATAAAACAACATTTATTTTCAAATGTAAACAATGCAAAAGGTCATACGTATGCTAAACTAGGTCAAATGTCGTCATTAAACTGCTTTAAAGCTGCTGCTTTAGATAACGTAATTTTTGTCGGCTCATTCTGCGTATTTATCTGTTTAAAATATTTGACTGACGTCATATTTAACACAGTAAAGAAAGAATAAATCAGCAAAAAAGATGTTCGCCATCCATTAGAAAAGTGCATTTATCCAAGTTATGCGTCACGTGATATGTCTAATTACTGAAAATCGCCGTTGGTACACATTTTGGTCAAATGTTCATAGAAATACTAATCCGATGCCGTTTTTGTGATCGTAAGACTTTTCATAAGTAACAAACATGCACAAAAGCACTCGAGGCCTATAGAAAAAGATCCCTGTAATATGCAAACTAAGGTGCGCAGAATTACCCGATGCGCAGAATTAGCCGAAACGACTGTACACGTTGAATTGTATAGTCTCCTAATAAGTCATACAGTGATTAGGTTTATACGTTTTAAGTTGTATCATTGATAAAGAGTTATCAAACAAAATTTTTTATATAAAATTCATATTATCTTAGAAAGGTTTATACATAGGAAATTGACCACACAGTCACTGAGGTGCACATTCTTTTTAATAAACATTTCATTAAACATGGTGTTATTTTAGATATTATTACACAATCAGAAACTAGAGAGCTTCGTCTTTTATTAATTTTGATATCGATATTTAAAAAATCCGCCAATAAATAAGAAAATAAACCCACAGGGCCTGAAATCACTTTATTATTTCTTGTTTAGAATAGCATTGTCGTTTCTATTGAAATGCACCTCCGATTGACTGGACATCATGGTATACATTTCATGGTATACATTTACCTAGTCGATCAATTCCGATGGGATTTTGCCTGGATGTAGTTTTAACGATATTGTCAATAAAGTTACTTTATGAAGATATCGAAAGCCAATCTGACCACATTAGTACAAATGCACCTTTCTAAGATAAAATAAATTTTATGAAATATTTTTTTTATCAATAATACAGTTACCTGTGAGTCCAATGTGTGTCCCGAAACATAGCATCATTGATTCAAAGTCGAAACCTAGTTTACTAACAGTTAATGATGTATTTTAGTGCATTATATTTCGAATAAATTGTACATTATTCGTCATTTAATGATACATTGTATCCTATTATCGTTGTAATGTATTATATTATTATCTAGTCACAGTAAAGTAAAAACAAACGAATGTATCGATGTCCCATTAAAATAATCAATCAATCGATTGATCCATCGATCGATATATTATAAATCAATCTTAATGATTTATTTTATGCTATTATCGATCGTTCTTTAACGGAAAAAATACAACCCCTTTGGCTGTTAGTAAAAATGTGCTATTTTTGTTAAGTTGCCATGTGACTGTGACATTTCTCCGAAAGCATAAGTCTCAAGTCACGGATTATCATTGGGATTTATGACGACATACTCATGACCACCATAAACAACACAAACAAAAACAAACAGCACTAGGTTCGACTTTAAAAACACTATTAATGGTTTATTATCACCTAGTAAGTGGTTGACCAATATAATACAATCAATTGTAAAGTTGGGATTTTATTTAAACGTTGAGTATTTTATGTGCGTGAAGTTAGCAGCCAGTTGCCAGTTGCCAGTAGCCGATTCAAAGTTTTGAATCGGGAATTGGCAAATGGCAGCTAACTTCACAACCTAGCTGACAATTCGATTTTTTCTATCGAATCGGCAACTGCGAACTGGCAGCCAGCAGCAATTTCAAAATTAAATATAGGATCGAATTGGCAACTGCGAACTGGAAGCCAGCTGCCAATTCGATGTTCCTAGTGGACACGAATTGGCAACTGGCAACTGGCAGCTAGCAGCCGATTTAAATTTTTCTCAAAAAATATTTTAACTCAGAAAAATCGAATTGGCAACTGGCAACTGGCAGCCAGCAGTCGATTCAAATTGTTCTCATAAAATTCGAATTGGCAACTGTCAACTGGCAGTCAGCAGCCGATTCAAAATTTTCTCAAAAAATATTTTAACGCAGAAAAACGAATTGGCAACTGGCGACTGGCAGCCAGCAGCCGATTCAAATTTTTCTCAAACAAATATTTTAACTCAGAAAAATCGAATTGGCAACTGGCAACTGGCAGCCAGCAGCCGATTCAAATTTTCTAAAAAAAATATTTTAACTCAGAAAAATCGAATTGGCAACTGGCAACTGGCAGTCAGCAGCCGATTCAAATTTTCTCAAAAAAATATTTTAACTCAGAAAAATCGAATTGGCAACTGGCAACTGGCAGTCAGCAGCCGATTCAAATTTTCTCAAAAAAATATTTTAACTCAGAAAAATCGAATTGGCAACTGGCAACTGGCAGCCAGCAGCCGATTCAAATTTTTCTCAAAAAATATTTTAACTCAGAAAAATCGAATTGGCAACTGGCAACTGGCAGCCAGCAGCCGATTCAAATTTTTCTCAAAAAATATTTTAACTCAGAAAAATCGAATTGGCACCTGGCAACTGGCAGCCAGCAGCCGATTCAAATTGTTCTCAAAAAAATTCGAATTGGCAATTGGCAACTGGCAGCCAGCAGCCGATTCAAATTTTTCTCAAAAAAATATTTTAACTCAGAAAAATCGAATTGGCAACTGGCAATTGGCAGCCAGCAGCCGATTCAATTTTTTCTCAAAAAATATTTTTTTGAGAAAAATCGAATTGGCAACTGGCAACTGGCATCCAGCAGCGGATTCAAATTTTCTCAAAAAAATATTTTTACTCATAAAAATCGAATTGGCAACTGGCAACTGGCAGCTAGCACCCGATTCAAATTTTTCTCAAAAAATCGAATTGACAACTGGCAACTGGCAGCCAGCAGCCGATTCAAAAAAAATTTCTCAAAAAAATCGAATTGGCAACTGGCAACCAGCAGCCGATTCAAATTTTTCTCAACAAATCGAATTGGCAACTGGCAACTGGCCATCGTTTCAAATTTTTCTAAAAGATCGAATTGACAATTGCGAACCGGCAGCCAGCAGCCGATTGATTTTTTCCGTAGGATCGAATTGGCACCTGCGAACCGGCAGCTAGCTGCCAATTCGAATTTCATGATAACTTGCTGACAGTAATCCGTTGGTTGACGGTATGATATGTTACGACATTCTTCTTCATCGCACGATATAGGTTGGACCTACTGTAAAAAAGGTTAATATATTATAGCGTCACCATTGAAAGGGCCAGCCAATTTGACTGATAAGACACCTATATTTCGTGCGCACATTACCTCCCGATCTCCTTCTCGTATTGCCGGGCGCCTGGTAGAAATGGGCCTACGGTAACCATTCTTTAACTATCTGGCGGCTCAATTAATCGACCGCATTAATTCAAACCCAGCTTTCGTCGGGATTCGAACCTTCGATCTCTAACCACTTACATAGGTAACAACCAACTTATTTATGTGTGTTTATTAAAATATTCATGTTGTACGGATTAAACCCTTGACTTCTTTGCATTTTTGCGCACAATTATATTTGTTCTAAAACCGGTAAAACCTATGTTTTGCAAGAAGCGCTCGTGCGAAATTGAAAATTGGAACGTTTGTATTGACAAATCGCAAGTTATATATAACCCTGTTAAAACTCATCAAATAAAAGCATGCAAAGTAAGTTAACACATGTAATATTTGCATGAAAGCAGTCGATCGGAAGGCAAAACTATGCGCATGCACAATCTTAGGAATCGGTTCCGGTCAGCCACAACCACAGCTAGGATGATGATACGAGTACAATGTCGAGTAAATTGACAAATTATTTGAAAAATATAACTCTGTTTTCTTAATATCGTATTTTAATTTTGATTCATTTTTTGTTTCACTCTTCATTGCAGACGATAACGATACATTTCACAGTCGTTTCATGTTTAGCCGATAAATGTCGCAAGTTATACATATCTTTACCAACAGTATCACAAACAACGAATAAACGCATATTTTTATTTGTACGTGGCACTAGTTGCCTGTGTAGCAGTTGAGTCAGTTTCAGGCAAAACTGTGCGCCTGTCCCTAAGCGAATTCATAAACGTACATGTCTGGGCGGTCGGGTCCGCGCACATGCACCTCTACCGTGGAACGTTGTTGTACCTCACCGGACCCTCATTCAAGAGTAGAACATGATCCCACAAAAACGCATGACAACCGTCATAGCATCAATGAACCGTCTTGTGCATTCGTGTTAAGGGCTCAACACCAGGCATTAAATGTGACAAATGTGTGAACTAAGAAATTTATTATATCATGTGTATAGGTTGTTCGGTTTTATTTTGTTTACTTATTCCTTGCCAAGAACAGAACAAGAATACTAGCAGAACTTTGATTTGTTTCCACCACAAACGGATAATGCATATGCTTTCCGTTTTTTGGACTTTTTTATTGATTTGTATTATGTCTTTGCCACTGCGTTTTATCACGATATTAATACGGTAGAGCCACGGACCTTCCCCGGTATTGCCCCGGTTATCCCCGGATTTTGATATCGCTTCCGGTACCTCCTGGTTGTATTAAGCCGGTTCATCACGGTCTATCACGGATCGTCCCGGTTGATCCCAGATGTCACAGTCACGGTGCTGCTGCGGTTGTCTACCCGGATAGACACGGTCCCCTAGGATTACAAACAGGGACTCGCCGGGGATGCCAAAACCAGGACTGTGAGAATGGGACTTAAACGGTCCATCACGGTTTATCACGGTTTATCACCCCGGTTGATCCCGGATGTTCACGACCACGCAAGGCTTGTCGCCCCGGTAAGAAACGGTATCCCTGAATTTGCCAAACTGGGACGAGAAGAACGGGATTTAAAGTGACTTTCGAACTTATCTGGAATTTTCGTAATGTCGTAGTAATTTTCAAGGTACCGAAATTTTCGAGAGTCGACTGTACTTGTATGTATAGCTGTACATATTGGCTATACGTACCACCTTTATATCCGACGGCTTATGTTGGTTGCTCAATACCAATTATACTTGTTCTTTAGTATTAGCCACAAATGTTATAGTCTCATGGTGGCCACTACGACACTTAAAAAATTAGTACATGTATAAAACATTTGAGCTTCAAAATAATCAAATACAAAAATATGTCATGCATGTTCTAAGAAAGATCTGACGATCATAAATGGATAACATAAAAATGACTAAATGTCATGCTTTTTGGCATTCACAACTGTTGGATATTTTAAGCGAATGTGGTGTGAAGTACATACAAGGGAACATTTGATCAATACAGTTAACGCCGTTACGGCTTCTTAACGCTTACGACGGTCCACAATTTCCCGCAGTATTTTGTTCTTAAAATAGTTATGTTTTTCCAATGTCATTCTTGGTATTTTATTGCAGTTGCCAATTCGATTTTTCTGATTAAATTTTTTTTTTACAAAAATTTGAATCGGCTGCTCGCTACCAGTTGCCATTTGCCAATTCGATTTTTCAGAGTAAAATCATTTTTGAGAAAATTTGAATCGGCTGCTGGCTGCCAGTTGCCAGTTGCCAATTCGATTTTTTAAGAAAAAAAATTGAATCGGCTGCTGGCTGCCAGTTGCCAGTTGCCAATTCGATTTTTCTGAGTTAAAATATTTTTTGAGAAAATTTGAATCGGCTGCTGGCTGCCAGTTGCCAGTTGCCAATTCGATTTTTCTCAAAAAAATATTTTTTTGAGAAAAATTTGAATCGGCTGCTGGCTGCCAGTTGCCAGTTGCCAATTCGATTTTTCTGAGTTAAAATATTTGTTTGAGAAAAATTTGAATCGGCTGCTGGCTGCCAGTTGCCAGTTGCCAATTCGATTTTTCTGAGTTAAAATATTTGTTTGAGAAAAATTTGAATCGGCTGCTGGCTGCCAGTTGCCAGTTGCCAATTCGTTTTTTCTGTGTTTAAATATTTTTTGAGAAAATTTTGAATCGGCTGCTGGCTGCCAGTTGCCAGTTGCCAATTCGATTTTTCTGAGTTAAAATATTTGTTTGAGAAAAATTTGAATCGGCTGCTGGCTGCCAGTCGCCAGTTGCCAATTCGTTTTTACTGCGTTTAAATATTTTTTGAGAAAATTTTGAATCGGCTGCTGGCTGCCAGTTGCCAGTTGCTATTCGAATTTTCTGAGAACAATTTGAATCGGCTGCTGGCTGCCAGTTGCCAGTTGCCAATTCGATTTTTCTGAGTTAAATTATTTTTTAAGAAAAATATTTGAATCGGCTGCTGGCTGCCAGTTGCCAGTTGCCAATTCGATTTTTCAGAGTTAAAATATTTTTTTGAGAAAATTTGAATCGGCTGCTGGCTGCCAGTTGCCAATTCAATTTTTCTGAGTTAAAATATTTTTTGAGAAAAATTTGAATCGGCTGCTGGCTGCCAGTCGCCAGTTGCCAATTCGTTTTTTCTGCGTTAAAATATGTTTTGAGAAAATTTTGAATCGGCTGCTGACTGCCAGTTGACAGTTGCCAATTCGAATTTTCTGAGAACAATTTGAATCGGTTGCTGGCTGCCAGTTGCCAGTTGCCAATTCGATTTTTCTGAGTTAAAATATTTTTTGAGAACAATTTGAATCGGCTGCTAGCTGCCAATTGCCAGTTGCCAATTTGTGTCCACTAGGAACATCGAATTGGCAGCTGGCTTCCAGTTCGCAGTTGCCAATTCGATCCTATATTTAAGTTTGAAATGGCTGCTGGCTGCCAGTTCGCAGTTGCCGATTCGATAGAAAAATTCGAATTGTCAGCTAGGTTGTGAAGTTAGCTGCCATTGGCCAATTCCCGATTCAAAACTTTGAATCGGCTACTGGCAACTGGCAACTGGCTGCTAACTTCACGCACATGAGTATTTTAGCATTACATTGTATTTATATTATTTTCATTAACTTGAAGAGTTTCGAATACAACAGTTCATCAGTAAAAAGTAAAAACAACTCATTAAAGTTACCCCTCTGCTATCACGCATGTTAATTAAATGCGTGCTGCTATACAATTAAATAAACAACTCTCCACCAACCACATGAACACGTTCGGGCATTTCAAAACACCACTATCAAGTTATTTTTAACCAAATATGTTGTAATGTGCATCTTACATAAATCATGATATTTTAGCAAAACGACTAGGTTGAACTTCCGACTTCTTGATCAGTGTAGCAAAACGACGTGACTTTTGGCAACAGTTCCAAGACGTGCTGGCAAAACTGCTAAGCTGCTGAAAGAGATCTTATATTTCATGGAAATCAAATAATTTTCCCTTAGCATGGCGTATATTTCATAGAAATCGATGAAAAAATAGAAAACTTATGGCTATTTTTGTTTTCTAAGTGAAACAAATTTCAACTTGGACCTGTAGCCAAAAGTCACCCGGTATCACTACACTGTTGAAACTAAAACATAGGCTATATCATTGACTAACGAGTGCAACTTCCGGTTATCACAACCAGTCGTACACATTAAATAAAAAATAATAATATACCAGATTTATATAGCGCCCTTTTCATGCGAACGCACGTTCAAAGGCACTTTACCCATGTTGCAGCCACAAGGGCGCAGGTACATCCTCTGCCAGTGCAGATACAGCATGATCTGACCAGAGAGACAGACTGAGAGAAAGTCCCTGAAGGGAGAGAGAGACATTAGATACAGGCATGTCCGGCGCTGCAGAGGTGCGTCTAGCTCTTATTTCGAATAGACAGCCTGGTTCTTTAATGTGCCCGGTGTATAGCACCGATACACAGCTTCCTGGCACTTCCAGATACTTTGCAGACCACACGGCGATATATAGCGGGAAATATTATAAATATTTCAGAAATGTCAAGTTCCGATGCCAGGGATTGAACCCACGACCTCTGGATTAACAGCCCAGTGCGTTACCATTGAGCTAAATCCGCTTATAACTGAATAGTCTTCCAATAAGGCATACAGTAACTGGAAGGTACAGGTGCTTTATCTCGCATTAAGTCATACAAGCTGGTTTATAAAGGGTCGCAAGAGATGATACAAATACTATGTATACATAGGTTTATACGATGTGTACGCCAGCAAGTCATAGTTTAGGTTAGTGCTATTTGGCTGTAATCTACAGCGATATTGACAAAAAGTCGTAATCTGCAGCACAACTCGTCATTTTGAAGGTTTCCAAGGACGTCTTCAGGTAAGTGTTTATCAATATCGACATGAATTTGATCGTTGTGGGCTACTCCCATTGATATGAATCTGTATAGGGGCCTGCAGGGGCTGTCCAGGGTAGTCGCTGTATATTACTACCGCTGTATGGTCAGTTATCATTCTGTATAGGGGCTGCCTAGGATTGTCGCGGTAGATAAATACCACTGTATGGTATGTTGAAGATATATATATATATATCACTTTAGATGAGGTCGTTCTGGAGGGTTTCCATTTCCACATGAAAACGTCTTAAACAAAGTTTTATTCTAACGATTCAAGTTATTTGTGATGTAATAATTTGTTAATTACCAATGCAAATTTATTAAAACGGCAAAGAGTATATCATGGCCTGCTTATACCAAAACAGGTTTACACATTTGTCGAGTAGTTGTTAACAGTGTCTTGCATATAGTTAACACTACGCGCCTCGGGCAAAGATTGAGACATCAAACATAGGGTATTGACATAAAATATGACAATAAGACAATGTCTTTCTGTTTATATACACCAAAGAGCATCCATCACAGTTTTTAAACCGAATTATGTGGTTTTCATGCATAGAGGCCCATAACGGGACATGGTCTAGCATATTTGTATGACCTGTCGAATACTTTGATGTATCGGAAAGTTTGCGACGACGGTGGAACTTTTACAGTGAGGTCGTTACAAGGGTGTGTTTTATAGAGAAGGATATGCTGTTCCATAAATAAGCAACATACCAATAGCAACAATAGTTTGCACGTAACTATATTAACTTTGTTTTAATTACTCGTATCCATCAATCCAATGTGGCGGCCATCGGTATCAAACCCGCAGAAATAAGTTCACTTTGTATCCCAAGCTTTTGCTATAGAAATAAATTACGCAGACGTTTAATGAAACATTGGATTTATTAAAAACGCAGACTTTAAAATCCATAGATGTCCATACAAATACGGCATGCCGTATCACTTTAAATTGCTATGAGTGTTTTGCACGTAAAGACGGGCCTCACTTCTCAGCCAGACAAGCTAAGCTAATATGTCAACAGAGAATATATTATCTTTGCTTTTATTGTCAGAGTTTGTGATTGTAATTAACGGACAACATCGCTTAATGATCAAATCGTATTATAATACATAGGCCCTGGCATTTAAATCATGGATCAAGTTATTAAGCTTATAATTTTCGGCATTTTGTTGATTTCGTGTGTGTTCGTCCGTCCATGTGCATCACAATTGTCACGACTGTCACAAAGGGGACAGCGAGGACCAAGGGGACTAATGGGAGCAGGTATGTGATTTCATGTTATTATATAATGACATTTCAATATGCAATTATTTTGACTTCAAACAAACGTTCTGTTCATTATTAAAGAACCCATGACACACAAAATGTGTATGCACCCCAAATACGTCAAAAACGTTATCTGTTAAAATGAGATGATCTAGTCAGCACGTCATTGTCCCGAGTTACACTGTTCAATGGGCGTTGAACGTGTCACGTGATAATGATAATGATGTTCCGCAACATTCCGAATCCATATATGGAGTAGTGGTCAACTGCTTACAGAAGAGAAAATAATTATACAGGTATGCACTCCATTAAATGCGGGAGGCTAGTTAAGTCAACGTTCTACATATCGCTGGCTTATAAGATCTTTTCAGCAGTATTACCAATTTTTCCATTACCCTGTGAAACCTACACGTTCCATGGTTTCACAGGGTAATGGACAAAACGGTACAGCTGCAGAAAAAGATTTTATATTTCATGGAAAGCAAATAATGTTCCCCTTAGCGTGGCGTATATTTCATAGAAATCGATGAAGAAATAAAATACTTATGGCTACATTTGTGTTCCAATGTTTACAAATGTCTACTTGGAACTGTAGCCAAAAACAGCGTAGTATTGCTACACTGTTAAAGGTCCAGTTAAAACTAGCTGCTGTATGCATATTTAGTGTGAATTGATGTTATTGGCGACGGCGTCAGTCTGGGGTATAGTTTTAATCTGATCATGGAACATAGGAGCTTGATTTCAATTCCAACATTGTATTGTCATATTGTTTGGATTTGTTTTGCAGTTGGAAGAATTCAGCAACAGCGATGTAACATGTGTCCGCCACCATGGATTCCAATGCTAGAACAATTCAGAAGTTATCTCGTTGTAAGTACAATATAACATGTGTAGCATATAACCTATACATAGCACTGATCTCTTGTGCCGCAACCTCTCAATAGCACTAATCGCATAAACAACAACCTCTCTATAGCACTAATCTCAAGAACAGCATCCTCTCCATAGCACTGATCACAAGAACAGCAACCTCTCCATAGCACTGGTCCCTTGAACAGCAACCTCTCAATAGCACTGATCTCTTGTACAGCAACCTCTCCATAGCATTGGTCCCTTGGAAAGCAACCTCTCAATAGCACTGATATTTTGTACAGCAACCTCTCCATAGCACTGGTCCCTTGAACAGCAACCTCTCCATAGCACTGGTCCCTTGAACAGCAACCTCTCCATAGCACTGGTCTCTTGAACAGCAACCTCTCCATAGCACCGATCTCATGTACAGCAACCTCTACATAGCACTGGTCCCTTGAACAGCAACCTCTCCATAGCACTGGTCTCTTGAACAGCAACCTCTCCATAGCACCGATCTCATGTACAGCAACCTCTACAAAGCACTGGTCCCTTGAACAGCAACCTCTCCATAGCACTGGTCCCTTGAACAGCAACCTCTCCATAGCACTGGTCCCTTGAACAGCAACCTCTCCATAGCACTGGTCCCTTCAACAGCAACCTCTCCACAGCACTGGTCCCTTCAACAGCAACCTCTCCATAGCACTGGTCCCTTGAACAGCAACCTCTCCATAGCACTGGTCCCTTGAACAGCAACCTCTCAATAGCACTGGTCCCTTGAACAGCAACCTCTCCATAGCACTGGTCCCTTGAACAGCAACCTCTCCATAGCACTGATCTCATGTACAGCAACCTCTACATAGCACTGGTCCCTTGAACAGCAACCTCTCAATAGCACTGGTCCCTTGAACAGCAACCTCTCCATAGCACTGGTCCCTTGAACATCAACCTCTCAATAGCACTTGTCCCTTGAACTGCACCCTCTCCATAGCACTGGTCCCTTGAACATCAACCTCTCAATAGCACTTGTCCCTTGAACTGCACCCTCTCCATAGCACTGATCTCATAAACAGCAATTTCTCCTCAGCACTGATCTCAAGAGCAACAACCTCTCCATAGCCGTCTTATTCCTAAGCAACATATTCCCAAAGAGTTTTACTTTCATTTTTCCAGAGTAGCTCACTCATAAGCGAAATCCATTCTAGAGAGGCCCTCTGTTAAAGATAATGTTCACTACTTGGCTTTCTCCTTGGTGCAACCCTCCCCAGTGCCCCCCTCCCCCTTTAGCAAAGAAACTTGATATTAGTGTTCTAGAATACAACATTATCCCCGTTGATTGCGTGATCCTTTCAGACGAACCAGGTTGTGAATCACCTTCTGCGCCTTACGATTATCGTAAATGGATCTCATTAGTGCATGCTTTGGTTCCATGTATAGTACAGATAATTTGATACGATCCTCGACCGTATAGGCATAATTTAACACCTGATATATCGTTTGTATTTATACACCGATTGCATGTTTTCATAAGCGTGGCGTTTCACGAAGGCGTGTAATACAACACAAATCTAAAGAACCGATATTGCACTACCGTACCTGTTTGTGGAAATTTATATATTCAACGCAAGATTCACGCTTTAAGGACAGGATCACGTCAAATTTTCCGTGCTACCATATTTTCACAACCTAGTCCACATGCTCCAGTGTTCACAACTTTTCATTAATCTTTTGATATAATTGGGCCCATTGTTTTTATATGAGAAGGAATTATATACTTATTGTCTTTGGTCATTGTATTGTCCTCAGAATTTGACAGGACTCTCGACCTTCTATCAGCATAATTAAACAGCTGATATACTGTCTTGATTTATAGTCTCGGTTTTATCTTTTCGTAAGCGGGATGTATCACGAAGACGCTGTGTGTCTAATACCAACACAAATCTAAAGGACCGATACTGCACGATTTGCTTGCGGAAATTTTATACTCAACGCAAGAACCTTGTAATATATTCATGCATAAAGATCAGGATCACGTCAAATTATCCGTGCTATACTCACGAATGATCAATATTTATGCTGGACATTTTAAGAAATGGATTTGAAATTATTACATTCCTAAGACGGCCGATCTAACGAATTCCTTTAGAATGAAGTGTTTAATGAATATTTATAAAGCGACGTTTACCTAGTGGAGTATTATGTAGGACGGTACCAAAACTGGATACATTATAAATGCTATGATGTTAATTGCGTTTGTTTTATTATTTCGTAGCCTCGAGTGATGAACCGAGTTTGTCCAATAGCATTACGTAGTGGATTTATTGCTCCATGTGGAAATCCGGGGGGTAGGTGTGGTACTAATGCAGGACGAGTCCCTACAAGGTTCTGCTGTTGTCCAGCTGAGCGCGTATCCAAAGTTGCTGAATGTGTTCAAGGTTCCCGAAATGTGTGTGTCCCTGAAGATTTTAGACGTAAGTTATATACATGTGAAATTAATTGACTGTTATAATAGGTAGTTTAAGTTGAAATATTATTGAACTTGTTCTTCTTAGCTATTACTTTCGTGGGAAATACACGTATATGTCACGAACACACGGAATTACACATTTTCTTAGTTACAAAGTTATTATTACTTCCTCTTACACGTAATGTTACGACTGCCATCGAATGAGTTTTAATTGGATTTGAAAATATATAGCGCGTAGATATAAATACACATGTATATTACGTTGAAGTTCAAACAGCTACATAAATCTAGTCAATCTAAGCGCATCTAAATTACCTGCTATTGTTAAGGCGACTTATAAGCCCATTGGGCCGAGTGCCTCTTTACTTGTATAGTGTTAATGTGTTTGTTTGTAAATATGTATGCACAATTCACTATAATAAGCAATTTACTTATTTCGTTAATATGAACAGAATATTTTACTTTGAACATATCTGAGCATAACTGCCCATGTTCCCTGTTCAATGACTGCCAATTCCACTCCCCAATATCCGGTGTATGGTACAACACAGTGAAATAGAGGATATGGAATGGCCGCTTATAAATAAAGTATCGACTTAAGCCTAGGTACTTACTGAGCATGTTTGCCTAGTATAGGCGATGTACTCCCGATGTTCATTCATGAGTTATCAGGACATCGGAAACAGGTACATCGTGTTCTGGGGAAGGTTAGTGTGAGTTATGATACAATTGTAATATAGGAAGTAATCGTCATGAATCGGGTTGAATCTTGATATATCGGGAGAACATCGCCGATGAGGAATTCCTCAGTCGGACCTAGGCTTTATGGAACGAGATGAACAAAAACGATACAAAGCGAACCTTTGTGAGTTGGCTTCATTGTATAAACAGAGAACGTCAGAACACGTCATTTGAACCGTGAATAGTTACTGTACATTATGACTTTTTATTGCAAAAGGTGTTAAAACCGGTATATTTATAATCAATCAATCAATAGTTTGATATTCAATTTATTTAAGGTATACATATATTACTAGTAAACTGTGCTCTTATTATTACAGCATGGCAAAACGAACTGCAAGGCGTTATAATGAGTTCAGTTATGGGTATGTTTGTTTTACGTATACTAAGGGGTTTTTTTGGGGGGGGGGTTCAACTGCCCGTCGTAGTGCAGTTTTAAACTTGCCTAATTGGCCAATGACTTCCGGCTTGAAGGGAAGAGACAGAAAGTGTGTGTGATACAAGTAATCCGGGCGTGCTGCCCTAGCTCTTTTCCAATAGACTTCTTGGTTATTTAACTTGTCCGGTGTATACCACCGATACATGCGAGACTACCACTGGGTTTCTTGAATGTGAAGCACTGAAAAGCGTTTCTGAAATTTCCAGTGTCCTGGACGATATTCGAACCAGGTACCTCCGGATTGATAGTCGAATATTAAAGTTACGAGGTTTACGTAATGCCGTTCTAATATAAGAAATGGGTTCGTCGCCCTTTAAATACTCAGCTCAAATTGAGAATTTTCTAATATAAGTTTTTTAAAAATTTACTGCAATAAATTCAGCACAATGTTTCATCTTGTGACACTAATTTTGAGTCCGATCTCGCATTGAAATGATTCAGACAAAATATAACGGACAATATTTAATCTAAGAGTTAGAGATGTTCCGGGAGTTCTAGGCATAGTCTCGGCTGTCATACATCTTCTGCCATGTGTCAACCGCCATATGTTGGGTACCATTTTCGTCCACTCGGGGGTCGGATTACCGAGCTGTACAAGTTAATTCGGGACATTCACTGTTGGCATACTTTCCACATTTTGAGAATGTTTTTGTCAGTTGCCGTCGGCATATCAAGCTCAAGCTAGAACTGATCGTAAACTGCTTTAAAGTCACCTGGCTACAGTCTATTGTTGAATTAAGGTTTCAACCCCGTTCACGATAATGGTGCAAGCCTGCATTATTGTTATGTGTATACATGATGGTACAAACAATATCATCAAAATCACTTGTTATGGTTCTCATTTTTCCAGTTGTTTAGTCTTTTGTGTGTGCGTGTGGACCAACGTACGAGCAATTTAGGTTTGGTACGAATCTATCTTAGGTCGATTGTGAAACAAGTTCTTACTATTTTTATATTAATCATATAATATCAAACCCCTAATATCCCTAATGGTATCTGTTGCTACGAACATAATTATGGGAGAGAGAAGCCAGCCTTGCTCTTTATGCTTTGCGTATAGCAAGTGAATTACTGGTACCATTTTCATTTCGTCTTTGGTATGACGCGGTGGCCTGGGAACGAACCGATACATCGCGCATACGAAGCGGTTGCTCTGCCACTGAGTTATTAAGGCGATATCAAGATTAGTATTATAAATCAACGCGTCATATCAAACATGTTTATATTTTCAGGTTGAATGCTGTCAGTATAGGGCTTGATGTTATAGAAAGGTGTATATTTGTGTGCTGTATCAGTACGTGATAAATCCATATCTTACACATCTAAATACAAGTTGTTACAACGTGCAGTTAATGATATATTATTGTCAATAAATTTGTTGTGAGTTTGTATCGTCCTGTTGTCATTACTTAAGCCTATGTCCCGCTGAGCATTTTTGCCTCGGCGATGTTATCCCGGTGGAAATTAATGAGCTATCAGGACACCGGGAACAGGTTCCGCGTGGTCTAGATAGTGGAAGTCATGAGACAGTTTGTGATATCGGAAGGAATTGTGGTGAATCATGTGGTATCGGAAGAAATCGGGAGAACATCGCCGATGTGGAATTCCTTAGTGGGACCTAGGCTTAAGTTACTAACATATCTGGAGGTAAATTATGAATTTTATGAACAAGTAAAAAAGATGTGTAGTTCAGTGAATATATTATCGGTTCTCCTAGTTCTCCTCTGTATAGTGCAATCGGTATGACCCAATTATAGCACGAATAATTTGACCTGATCCTCATCTTAGCATAATTTAACAGCTGATATAATTATTGTCTATATTTTCGTATATTCTCGGTTGTATGTTTTCATAAGCGGGAAGTATCATGAAGCCGCTAGGGTGTAATAAAAACATAAATATCAAGGGTCAATTTTGCATGATTTGCATATAATATATTCAACGCAAGAATATGGGTCATATACTATTGCCGGCTAGCCTCCATGTAAATTTCGAAGATCCTAGGGCAAAGTGTTCTTGGGTCATTGAACAGGAACCATTTGGTCTACCTACCTACCGACCGACCAACAGTACGACCGACATGTGCAAAGCAATATAGAAACCCCCTTATCACAGATTGGGGTATAATTCTCCGCACTACACATGATTGGTTAATAGTGTAACATCCAGTGATAAGTTTTCGCTGCCCGAGGTATGACTCTTGTTAAGTGAGGTGTGGGTTGCCAATAGATGTTATCTGGTGATAATAAAAATGTATTAACTCATCATGAGGCGGAGATGTAAGGTTCTCATTTCGGAATCGGGAGGTCCCGTCTCCGATCCCCGTCTGTGCAAGACCCTTAAAGTTTATATTGTCATGGACTGTCAAATCATCGGTTTATCGGATACGATTGTCCCTTTGCTGTTTGATACTGCTTAGGTCTTAAACTCGACTTATATTCGCACTAAGATTGACGACATGATTGTATAAGCGGGTGTATCACCAAGACGTTCGATGTGGAATACAAATGGGCCGTTCTCCAGGAAAACCGGACTTAGTGACATTATACAGCAATAATGTGTTTTTATTTTCCTTTTATTTTTGCCTTAGTTAACTTGTTAAAATAATTCGAATTCAGCCTTGTTTTCTTAAGCATCCTTATTTTGTGTCATTTTATTTTGTTTTACTGTTCATTAGATTTTTATACTGTGATTTACATGTCATGTAATATGACCCTTGATTGGTTAAATAAAATATTCTTATTCTAAGATCAAGAAAAGTGTCTAACATGAGAAAAAAATAATGTCCTTTGATTTAAGTTTAAGTACTTGGACAATATAGTACTACCTCTTTGGTTTTATTTTTCTCATAAATTATGTTAAAAAAAAATTTCTGTCGTTGCTATGGTGACCTACTTCTGAAAAGTACCCATATTGAGAAAAACAAGGGGTTAGTGGTTAAAAACAGTAGCTACTTTATTCTATTAGCAATCACTAACAATATTGACATGTTTTATTAAAATAAGAATATAATTCTAAAATGTGACACAATATGAAAAGGTTACGTCAAAATGTATCAAATACTGGATTAGTGAAATGCTTGTTAGCGTTACGTCAAAAAAAGTTTAAATGACGTTTGTGACGTCACTCAAAAAATAGACGGGAGTGGTTTGTTTTAAAAGTCTGTAACTTTGTAAATGTATGTAACAATTTGTTCAAATTTTCAAAAACTGTTCATAAGAGTCTGGTCTTTCTAACGATGTATTATAATGATTTTCGTAATTTTGTCACTAAGCCCGATTTTCCTGGAGAACGGCTCAAATACTTATCTTAAGGACCATTATTGCTCAATTTGCTCGCGGACGTTAATATGTTCAACACAATAACCTTGTTGCAAATTCATGCATTAAGGTTGGGAGCAGGTCAATATTCCCGTACTATAGCCCAAACTAATAAAGTTTACATTTTATCGTTTCTATGGACACCTATGCGCAGCTACACAATCATGTTGACGTATATACATAGGAGAGCGTGTCGTTCAGATACTCTCAGAGTTCTATGTGCGATAAGTCGAGTGCAAGCAATATTTCATCATTTCAAGAACCAAAACTTAATGCTGACTTTGATAGCATCTGAATTAAAGTAATACTACTCAAATGTTGATAAGGGTTAACAAATCAAAACGGACTACATGTATAATATTCGCATGAACCGATGACACAACGTTCTGGAATAGAATGACTGACGGAGTTAGACCGTACGGACGGACAAGGGCAAATTGTATATTCCACATATTACTTTTGCGGGGACATAAAATAATCGCGTGATGCTCAATTTTATGGATGAGTTCACTCGATAAACATTCACGAAAATCGTCTCAACGAATAAATACGATGTAAAGTCTATGTAGAAGTAAACAGTATAAAATAAAACACGAAACATTTCCAATTCAAAATATATTTTATTATCACATTGTATGGAAAATTACAAAACAACATATAAAAATATTTTACAATTTGCACTTTCTGACATTAGATGAAGCTTTTTTATTATCACAGTGAGCTTCAATTTATAAACTTCGTATCTAGCTAAAGATAATTTCATTACAAGCTTAAAGTTTGAGATATGAGTGTCTGGCTAACAGAACGTATGACATGCAGCTTTTTTGTTGGTAACCGGTTAAGTTATCTTAATCAAAATTGATGATTACGTTAATTATTATTTCCGATGCTATGGATGCAGTTTTAATACTAAAATATCTGTAAAAAAGCTGTTTGAAAAAAATCATTACAGGGTAATATTACAGGCATATGTTCAACATAATTAGACACATACATGTCCAATGTGAGGAGGCCATAAGTGAAAAGTCATATGCATAACACAAATCGTATTTTTTTTCAAATTTATGCAAATGGAAAAAACATGTAACATTCTGCTTGTTAAAATCAAAGATATAAAAACAACAGAGGGATTTGTGATTATTAAGTGCTCATATTAATAAAAGTTCCATATTTTACAATTTAAGAGCGACACAGTACAGGTAACTGTTCCATATACAAAATACGCGGTGTCTTCTCTAATAACGCAGATATAAGTGTAATTAATATGTAAACTGGATTGGTGCGATAAGAAGGCAAAGGCACATGGGCTATGCAATCCAAACAGTATTACAGCTGCTTCATAGTACATAGTCCATAATATGGCACAATAAGTTAACAATTGAATATACAAAACACTTGAACATTTAACAATGGTCCCCTTCTAAAGTTACACATTCATAACATTTCGATATAAGAATGGAAACATTCTTTCAAGATTTATATAGATTTATATAGACAATCGAACATTTCATGAAAACTAAGTTTTCAAAAAGGCATTTTATCTGTGTTAAAACTTGGTTGCAAAAAATACAAAATCCAAAAGTTCAAATCTTCACATGCTGATATGCATTTCTTTAAGATGTAATAACTATATCTGAAAAAATAATTTGAAGATATTTGTAACCCAAAGACCGCAACATTTGCCAATCCAATCCCAAGATTCTTCGTTCGGTTAGCAAATATTTTGTCTTGGCATAAACACGTCCAATATAATATGTTATAATACTTATGTTACTATATAAAGTAACAAATTTGCATTGAAAAAAATGTATTGTGCGCTCTTTTAAAGTATTATCAGCTTTTGGCCCGCCTCGCGCAGGGCTATTATCAGTGATAATAGCCCTTGGAATACGTACACGCGCAACGTTACGTCATTTGCGTCTCAAAAGTGACCAGCGCCGAGCGTAACGTAGGCCTTCTTGAATCACTTGCAAACCAGATTGATAGATTTGGACATGCTGGATAGCACATTTCCAAAGTTTACCAATCCTTGATCAGATGGATCTAAATCTACGCTTATTTTCTAAAATTTAGACATTAAATCTGTGTTTACTAGATCTAGACAGATCTACGCGAATAGATCCAAGTTTGACAATTTTTAAAACGACGATGGGTTTGTCGATCAATTACGGAACATGTTATGTCTTGTAAATGTTTTCTTAAATGAGTAGTTTTATTGAAAACAACAACATAAATATTATACAGAATAATACTTATGTTACTATTTATAGTAACGAATTTGCATTGAAAAAAATGTATTATGCGCCCTTTTAAATTATTATCAGCTTTTGGCCCGCCTCGCGCAGGGCTATTATCACTGATAATCGCCCTTGGAAGACGTACACGCGCAACGTTACGTCATTTGCATATCAAAAGTGACCGGCGCCGAGCGTAACGTAGGCCTTCTTGAATCACTTGCAAACCAAATTGATAGATTTGGACATGCAGGATAGCACATTTCAAAATTGTATAAATCCTTGACCAAATGGATCTAGATCTACACCTATTGTCTAAAATCTAGACATTAAATCCGTGTTTACTAGGTCTAGACGAGATACACTGAGATTCACACAAGTGTGAAAAACAACTTTTTTCAGAATTTTACATAAAAACATACACCAAAATGTAGCAAATTTTATAACCAAAAAAATGAATACCCATATGATATGTTTCCGTTTTATAACAACAAAGTTACGGAGAATTTAAGTGATAGATCTACGCGAATAGATCCAAGTTAGACAATTTCTATAACGACGATGGGTTTGTCTATCTAGTTCGGAACATGTTTTGTCTTGTAAGTGTTTTCTTAAATGAGTAGTTTTATTGAAAACACAACAACATAAATATTATACAGAACAATGAATGGCTGAGCAGTGCCACTGAGTGATAATCGCCCCGGTAGATTATAATTGCCCTCGGGCTAGCGCCCTCTGGCAATTATCAACTTACCGGGGCGATTATCACTCACTGGCACTGCTCAGCCATGTATTATTCTATAAACAATGAATGGCTGAGCAGTGCCATTGAGTGATAATCGCCCCGGTAGATTATAATTGCCCTCGGGCTAGCGCCCTCTGGCAATTATCAACCTACCGGGGCGATTATCACTCAATGGCACTGCTCAGCCATGTATTATTCTATAAATAACATACCTTTATTTTGGCATAATACATAGCATATACATATATAGCCAGAACAAATATAATAGTACATGTAATGAAAAGAATGCAAATTAATAATAACATATTTATATAAACAGTATATAGTCCTTAAGACTTTTACTATTATGACAAAATACCGACCAGGAGTTACTTCACGGTTTTTCATTCCAACTGCATACATGGTGTCCTATAATATGGGTTGCTATTAGAACGGAATGACATGGGAATACTGTTATAATTTATTTTATATTGAATCATTTTGAATGATAGCATTCAATTGATATATGATGATGTCATATGAGATCAAGGATTTTCTCATGACATTCAGTTCTTATAGTAACACATATTATGGGGCCTCTTGATTACATTTACATCGAAGTTCGTTCTGTTAACCAAATACCTAAACAGTGATCTCCAATTTTTACGACAGGGAAGATCATTGCAAAGAAGTTTGCCTATTCATGTAATCAAAATCGTAGCTAAATTCCACACAATGATGTGCCATGGACCATTACTAGTATAATATAAATTAAACTATATACTACCAGGTATAACAGACATATGTGTGTATACATATAATATATATGTAACGTCGCCCAGCAACAAAACAAAAATATAACAAGTTTACATGAATCGTATAACATATGTTTAATCAATTGTTATCTTCATCTGGAAATTTTTATACGTTTACCTTCATGTCATTTATTAACACACTCATATACATTTGTAATTTAATTACACACTCAGATATTTTAATTAGACACTCATATAATAGACATTTAATTCCTTACATTTGTGATTTATTTTCAGACGTACATGAAGATATATAGACGTAGTACTTTATTTTACGCTCTCACGCACGCAAATACTCGCCCCCCCCCCACACACTGACACATGCAATTTAGTTACAGTTTTAATGCTTTTACACCCATATAAAATGTACTTTAATATAAGCACACTTGCATAGGTATATATTAATTGCAAAACGTCAAAAAAGACAATTTGTAATTATATTGCTATAGTACATGTACAAACAATTTATTTAAAATTTTACAAATGTTGTCACTTAATTCAAACATTGATATACTACATGACAATGGCAATAAAACAGTTATGAAGGTAACTTAAACAATGAACTTGTATACTTACAATATTTGATAAAATGGTGGAAATATTTACAAGGAAAGGTGATGCCAACAATAAGATGTGAAAGTAACAATAAAGCAATTAACGTCTACATACAGGAATTGATACCTAGCCATGAATAAGCGGAATGACAACAAGGACAACAAAATACACAATAAATACAGTAAACAAACGAACAGTTTTCTTGTTCTTGTTTTATTCAATATCAGAATTATGTGAGCATTGAACTTGGTATGGTAATAGCAATAGCACAGACATGAAAGTCCACATAGCTGACCATAACGAATCAGACAACACAATGTATAATGAATTATGTAACAATCTGACCGTTTTACTTAAGATAGGGTAGGTACATGTATGTACATGGTATGGTAATGACAATAATAAAACACACGAAAGTCACACAACAGCAATAAACTTTTTCACATGCAACCATTGGTAAGGGAACCTTGGAGAAACAAAATTACAAATAAAACAGATCATATAACGTAAAGGTTTCACTACGTAATGCACACATTATACACGCACAACCTAGTTATAAAAGTAACAAAAATAACTAAAAAGGTTATAAGAATCCATCATGAGCTTCTATGTAGGATAAGAATATCCACAGGAACTTGCATAATTTAAAAAAAATGAAAAAAAAAATGAAAAAAATCAATACTGAGAGCATGGATTAAAATATAGACAGGATTGCAATGCGATTGTATCCCAAGAACTATTCTCATACACATATTTTCTCTATACCAACTTGACAGTTAAAACATATGGTCTAGGCAATTAAAGGGGTTAATAACTATACAGAATACATCCGCACCTCAACCGATCGGTACCGATAATCCTCTAATATCGGCTTTTAAAGCCAATATTTATGGAGATTTGAAATGGCGTCGACTCCATTGAGCGAAAATAGCGAACCTAACAGTTTACTTCTATTCAATATCAGAAGTTCATATGCATTGTACATGGCATGGTAATGACAATAGCACAGATATAAAAGTCCACATACCTGACAATGACGAAACGGACAACAAAATGTATAATGCATTCTTTAAAAATCTGAAGTTTTACTTAAGAAACATTAAGTATATACATGGTATGGTAATGACAATGATAACAGATACGACGGTCAATGAAAAACAATACATCTTTTCACATCCAACTATTGACAAATTGATATACGTGCATGTAATACTCCAGAATGACAATAGATTTATAAAGTAACAAAAAATGTCTTTTGACCTTTCCCCCTTGTGATTCAAAGTTCAAAAGTTTTGTCGACAGCAGGAAATTACGATGTAGACTATCACCAATTAAATACCGTGATAACAGTGAGTACCTGTGCTTTCACGGGTAAATGAATGATTTAAAACAATGCAATTGGGATAGGTATATTAATTAGACTATAACCTATCACATACAATCTTACAAAATGTACTTGTGCCAAAGTATTTTACACGTCATACTAACATAACACAGATGACGGCTGACATATTACGGGGTCCTTGCATGTATTTTGTTACGGAACGAACAGCTTATGTTTTATAGTTTAAAACATGCATTACGTTTGCTGTCAGCTTCGTGTACTTATTACCAGTACAATATGCATTTATAATTATTTCGTAGTTTCAAGCTGTTATATAACTAGTATTCCATGTAATCAACAATAGCACGTTTTATACTATCAACTAGTATTCTATCATGTTTAGGCTCATTATGTGACAGAGAAGCAACACTTTACCATTCAGTCGATGTCAGAAAAATAATAATGAAAAAGTGTACTATTTGTTAACAGTGGCCATCGATGATACAATATTGCCTAGTGAAATTAATGTAGAATCCCATAAACGTGTGTTGCCAACAAACAAGCACATACTTTAATGCTCTGATTTAAACATGTATGTCGCTATTTATCCCATATGAACGAGGCCCACAGAAGATGTAAGTCCTATAGTTAATGATACAGAAGATGGGCCATATCCAGAGGCATTCCTGGTTCTTTAACTTGTAACGCATCATATAGGTCTAGTCCGAAAGACTGGAAGTGGATTTACGTTAGGTAAACACACTGAAAAGCATTCATGTTTAAATCCAACTGAAGGCGGAAACGAATTTATAACCTTTGGACCAGCAGTCAGTAGATCTAACCACTAGACCACTTGTCTAGCTTATGCTCTGTACTCTATGATCTCCTTTGCATGTTCATTTACATGTTTTAAGCCTGTGATCAAAGTCTACAACTTATATTACTCACCTGCTCCTCACAAACAGGGACGGTAAGAATGGGATACACTCCTATAACTGAAGCAGATGAAGCTACATACCTTGGAGTCATCTTTGACAAGCGGCAAACGTGTAAGCCACACCTCATTAAAGAAGAAGGAAAGGCTAAAATGAAACGTGCAATGATGCGACAGTTAGCTGGAACAATGTGGGGCAAATGAGCATATACACAAGCCAGTTTACCAAGGTACTGTGAGATCCAAGCCAGAGAATAGATCCCAAACTTGGTCAACAACAGCCAAAACCAACCGCCAGGCTCTGGATAAAGTCCAGAATCAAGCTCTGAGCAACCAAGTACACACCAATTGCCTTTATAGAGAGGATTACAGACGTGCATCCACTACACCAAAGAAAGGATACCAAAACCTTGCTTCGTACAGATGTCTTCCATTTCACTCCATGTGAGCCAGAGTGAGTGGATACACCAGTAATACGATCAAGCTTTGTACACGAAGGCAAGAAGCTCGACCAGGCCTATGCATCAGATCTGGCAATCCCCACTACACCACTAGGTAAAGAAGATCCAGTTCAGAATGACCTGTCAAACGTGGCTGTGAGATTCAGTGTTTTTCACATACAGCCTGGCGAACATGACGATAAGTGTATTAGAAAGAGCCACGCCCTTGCCATGATCCATCAAGAATATCTATCGGCGAAATGGACTCACGTTTACACTGATGGCTCTCACTAGAGCAGTCAGTCCTGACATCGTCATTCTACACCCATCAGGAAAAGGAGAGACACACCACATTGCAACAGGAACATACTGTAGTAATTACAGAGCAGAAAATGAAGCACTCGTTAAGGCAATGTGAATGATTGTACACTGGACTGATGTCTGTCTTAGAAACTCTGACCAACAACAAGGTTCCTCAGCTAGCAAAAGCCTTGCAAAGAATCAGCACCCACATAAGTTGGACCCTCCATTGAATCCCATAACACTGTGGAGTGGCAGGCAACGAAGAAGCTGACTTACTGGCCAAGCAAGGTGCTAAGTCAGAGCAACCACCTGTGCGAGCAAGTTTCAAGGACAAGGTTACCATCCTCAAGGCCCAGACAAGAGGCAGATTTTGGGCACAACCGACTGAATGCACACATGCAAACCTCACGACAATGAGCGAGATGCGAAGTGGCCTCAAGACACAACCTTCCACCAGAAGCTTTATGGTGATGTTGTTGACCTGAGACGGACCACATCCTTCATCGCAGATACTGGCATGGTCGTGTAGAGCGAACGCCAGTAAGTAAGTATTACTAACCTCATTTCTGATTCTATACACGATCACAAACAGAAGAGAAACAAGTTTAATTATATCATGAACATCAATCAATGGAAACACTTGTTCACAGCACCAACTTCGAAGAGGACTCGAACCTCAAGCTCGTGACGTTACCGTTCAATTAAAGGGCTATCGAGACGATTACATCAATGCGTTCTGGTGACCGGTCGTATGAATAAGGCAATGTTCATTATTTGAATAGAAAACGATCACACATTTCCAATAATGATTACGATTCGGTTGAATAAAACACATCACAGATCGGGTGGTTAAGCCTGCTATGAGGAGGTACCATTGGCTCACAACCACAACATTGCGTCCGCCAACTTATGTCGCTTTGTAATTCAGTTTGACAATGCCATTCGAGGGTATTCTATAAATAATGACAATATGTCTAACTTTTATTAAAGCATGACATTGGCATTACATTTATAGAATGACTCTTGCAACTAATTACGTGGCGCAAATATGCTTATGCATATGGGTACATGTATTTTCTGAAGTAAACTGTCCAGTAGATTGTATGTTACAATGCTGGCTAGATGCATAAACAGTGTGATCACTGACCTAGGTAGATTTTACCTCTGTTTTCTTCAGACAGTTGCAACAAGTAACTTCCGTGTCACAGCTCCTCGTCTCTATATTGTTCCCGCATTCAGGGGTAGCACATTCGGTACGACCCACTAGCTTTACATTGAAAGCCTCCAGTCCTCGCTTCATGTTAAACTGTACAACAAATTGCACACGTTTCCCACCATAACTTCGCCCTTTTGTTTTCCATTTCTCGGGTGTGTAGTATACCCGCACCGATTCTTTGTTTGTGTTTCCAACAAACAGATCAATGTAACCAGAGGAATCTCTGTTATTTGGATGTAAAATAGTACCTACACGAATTTCCAGCGCATCTTCTGGAACGTCTTCTTTTGATGCATTCCATTTATTTCCTTCTATAAGCCGCTGCTTAAACGCCCCTGAGATCCCTAGCCATTCGCGTCGGCAATGACCATTGTGTGACGTGCGTGATGTGTACTTGACATCATTCATTAAGCGCAGTGCTTGTTTTAAAAGAACCGCATTTCCAGGATACGCAGCTGTGCCAAATCCTAGAAGACATGACGTTACGAAATGATAGAATTGGGCAACAGTCTGTTTGGCTTTATTTACTCTGCAATTTTGTGTTAAACGATACCAATGCAGCACTTGGCCGTAAACACTTTCAACTGTCGCTTGTTCCGAGTAAAAAGGGTGCCTGATTGCTCTAATCCATTCTTTGTAGTCGAAGTCTACACTTGTGTCGTTGTCAGGTGATGATAGAAAATTTGCCTCGCAAAGTGTAACGATGCGGGTAATTACCACTTCGTCTCGTAAGTTTTTGAGATATTTCGAAGATCCTTTGTCAAAATATTTATGTTTTAGTTTGACTATTTCATTTCTGCGAGCTGTTGGGTTATTCTGTGGCGAACTCGGAACGCGAAGGTTTGTGCCGTCTGAGCACATTACTATCTTGTACATTTCTCGCAGTCGTAGGACCTTTTCGTTCATTTGACATTCAGATGTATCGTACAATTCATCAAATAATGCTATGACGGTTCTGTCACACTCGTCAATGAATTGAGCGACGTCTTCATTTATCTCTGTTAGAGAAAATTCGGGTGAAGGTTTATTCTCGTTAACGAAACAGCAATATGCTAGCCTAACATGAATTTCGCCCGTATAACCAATGTTGCATTCATCATATCCATGGGAGGTAATTTCCCTGCAGTTTTCAAATAGTTCACAGGCTTTCAATGCATGTTTATGTAACTCCACTGCCCTAGCTTTGAACTGGGTTTCATTAGAGTGTATCATTGGTTTGGAATGTGCAAATATTCCTGTGTGTTTGAAAACCTTTTTTGACATCATTGTCCCATACATATGACAAATATTACGAATTTCACTTCGTTTTGTATACGGCATCTCGTTCCAATTCCCTCGCAGGTCCGTACATTTTTCATAAGCTATAGCAAAATGTTTCTCTGCTTCGTTTTCATTTTCCGGGCGACAAATCATAAAGAATCGCCCGAGATGTGCGCGAAATTGAGGAATAGTCGGAAAACCATCGGCTAAAGCCTGTAATATATCTAACCTCTCTTTGTAAGGTGGGTCCGGACCAGCATCTTCGAGAATATGTGAAAACTTCGGCTTACATATTCCTTCCTTGCGTCTTTCCGTTGTTTCGTCGTCAGGGAGTTCTTTTGTGTCCCTTTTGATGAATGTGTTTATCATCATTCTGGTTATGACGTCAGATACGTTGCCATTATTTCTATTAACAGCATCAGAAATAAATTGAATAGAAAAGTCACCTAATAGTCTTTGAGCTTCGTTACAGAGGTAAGGTGACAATGGTCGGCTTACAATCGGTTTCATTCTTAACAGGACCTGTTGTAAAATATCCATCGCAACGTAGAAATGAGATATGCGAACAAACATCCTCCTGTTCGCCGTGTCCCCAGGAACAATAAGTTCGTGCATTTGCTGTGGCAAATCGTCAACTTTCAATATTGGTTTGTCACCAGCGTCAGTAAGCATATCAGTGAGAAAATGACAAGGTACGGGTGAATGACCGTAGAAATAAACCAATGCAATATATGCTAGTGCTTTTTGCCAGTTCTCGATTTCAGAGCATTCTGGTTTGAGTTTCAAATGATTGAGTACGTAGGAGTGTATTCCTTTATACTCAAAACTGTGTGCAGCCAATCCAAACTCAAATATTGTCATTGGTGTATCGTTTTCAACATCGCATATCAGTCGCTGCACGTTTTGAAGCCGCTTTGCATCAATATCGCTATTCCTACATTTTAACTCCAGCATACGTGCTTCCAACTTAGACAATTGTCCTGTCAAGTAAAAGTCATTCATCGATGCAGTTTTGTGATCACTAGATGTCGTTCGTCTTAAATACAACACAATGAGACAAAGGCCTTCATTTTTGGCGCGATTTGTTAACGTTTTAACCCTTATTTCGTCATCCCCATCTATAAGAGCAACGATGGGAGAGTTGGTCATGTCGCTCAGGAATGCTAGTTTTTCGATCAGGTCCGTTATGTGCCTATCAGACTCTGGAATAATTTCTACACATGGGGTATCTTCTTTAAGTTCCCAAAGCAATTTTCGACCAAGGGTTGTGCCACCAGCACCCGGTTCATGTACAATTGTTACCTGTCCGGGCTCGCGTCGTGTTATATACATATTTTTTAAACACCTTTTAATGTTTGGCATTTCATCCCGTTCAATGTCAGCATGTCCAGCACCACCAGCATATAACCAATCCCATGTCAACGTTCCTCCTTTACGAAAGTCGTCTTCCAGCTTCGCAAGTTCTTCACCTGAATACTTCAAACGCTTTGCGTTATACAAATACAATACATGCAAATCCTCTCTTAACCATTGAACCTTGTCATCGTTTATTGGAATTGGTCCTCCTTTCATTGGTAGACTGCAGCAATGATCCTTGTCTTCCAATGACTTAAGTGCGGACGAACAACCGATACACATGTCCAATATTCCCAGTTCTAGAACTAAAACTTCGACGTTGTCGTTGAGATCTTCTAATTTACGTTCAGAGAGCTTGGATTTTACCTCACCATTATAAAGAATAAGGACCGAGGATTTCAAAACAGTGCAAATTCTGCTTAGGACGGAATGCATGTATTGCACTGACTCGTCGCTACTTGGCCAAATGACAATGAATGTAAAGCAAGTATATGCCGATTCGAATTGTTTCAACATCTTTAATTTATGTTCAACGTACTCGTAAGACATTTTTTTCCATTTATCGAAATCGTCAGGCAATAATGAATCAGGCCTGTCTGCACAACCTCTAAAAAAGGTCCAATTTGTTTTTGCTTCGGAGAAAGTGTCAGTTAACAAATCCTGAATACTAATTACATGCAAAGACCGCAACTTTGAAATTATAGGTTCAAGACGGGACAACAAACCCTTAGATCTACTATGTGGATCAAAATCGAAAACAGCAGTCCAGTTAATATGTGCCAACGCACCAATACCGTTAGGAACAAGTTGTTCACCATTTACCAAAACAAAATGACCTCTTTCAAAATTATTAACTTTTTCTAAAAACAATCCAATATTAGATCTGTTCGATTGTTCAGTGTAAGATTGTTTCTCGTGCACTAGCGGTGTGGAGGCGTGTTGTGACCTTTCGGTTTTACCTTTGTTGTCGATATTGATACGACTTGTTCCAACCAAAGCCTCTTTATATGTCTTCTTGTGGTTGTCAGTTGTGTTCTGCGCATCAGCTACGTACAAAATCAATGTACAGTTAAAAGATAAATTTATAAAGCATTTGTTTGAAAAACATACTTTGAGTTTAGTTACTGTCTAATGTCCGCCTGAGTGTAAAGGTGGGCGTAACTATTCCAGAGCGTTCAACATTTCTTAAATTTCATGATGGGTACCTTTGCTGTCTCACCAACATGCAAAATCCTTACCTTTTCAAAAGAGACTAAGAACATAATGTCAACTGGAGTTGGAATTCGGTTTCTCTTAAGACAACAAATCGTTCGCAGATCTATTATTAGCTGTACCATCCTGCATAAAATGCATTTTATCGCGTCACTGGAGGGATGCAAAAACGCTGATAACGTCAAATGACATTACTGGATTGTCGGATCTAATATGGAACGTGAAAATGCTGAATGTCACTCAAGTGTCAGTTATACGTAACTATCATGATGTCGGCTTTTTATATGCAAATAAAATGTATATTATATAAACGACAATAAACATACCATTATCTGTTGAGGAATCTGCTCGCCCCTTTGCTTGAATAACATTGTTATTACCAATTTGGATACTAGTATTGTCACCTATTATATTTAAAACCATGGGCACCCCGGTTACTGAAACAAACAATGACACGGTTATATTAGGCACATTATGTAGGTATACTAACACATTCTGGGCTCTACAGGTCACTTAAGTGATCTGTGATCTTCGAATATAAAACGAACATGTATAATACCGAGCCCAAGTGACTTCAGAACAGTAATTGCATATGTTACACGATCAGTGATACTTAATGGAATACACAATAGAGTTGTCGCTATTCGGCAGACGTATATACCCCGCGTGACAAAAAGCATTTATCATGTTGTCTATGAATGTTGTAATGAAATCCTGCAAAACCTGTATGACGAGTGGCATCCACAATCATGTTTGAAAATACATTATATAATGACTAAAAGAACACATGGACATAAGTTTGACCAAATTTATCGCGATGCAAATTCTCCATCATGCATATCTACATGTTGTGGTAGATCATCTTCGGTTAAATTGACAAAGGAGTTGCGTCCAAAAGTACTTGTCATTATATATTATTTAGTGAACAAAAGAACAAAGGGTCATGACTCTAGTAAAAACCATCGCAGCACAAAGTCTGTCTTTCTGTACGACATGTTGATGTTCAAACTTTTCACAGTGTTAAATGTTACGCATTGCTACTTTACTACAGGGAAGCCGGAAGGGAGTAACTGCGTAGTAGTTAGGTTGATGTTCAACAGTGAAAAGTTAAAGGAAGAGTTGCGTGAATGCGTCGATCTATGGACTAAGGAACAATTCGTAATATGTATACCAAAACAGTACTAATGATATGTTACCTCCCTGTTCAGGACTTTTGACATTGGAAAAGCTGCAAGCTCCATTTTCAACTTCTCCCTGTGGTTCATTTGGCGAATCTGCGAATGGAAATACGAAAGATGCCGAGCAAAGAACGCTAGCATAACGAGTCAGAACCGTGAAGAAGCTAATAGGGACCTAACGATCGATCTGAGGCTTACTCAGAAGAGACAAAACTACTATTTCAGAAGTGAATGTATTTATGAAAACAGATGCTACGAGTTAAAATCACAGTAGTCACCGTTAAACTGCTGCCAAATATTTAAGCATGATTATGAGAACTGGTGACTATTAATATAAGTGTGCAATTTGCTTACACACGAAACAACGATTCCGATCAAAATCATTACCGAGAGACAATAATACAATCTACCGATAGAGCAGAAAACAGGGAAAATTAAATATTATATCAAAATGGTTCTTTCTCCAAACACAAGATAGAGCAGCTGGTAAATATAAAACATTTGATCCAAACAGGAATAATTATGTAGATAAAATTAATTATTATTAACACATTCTATAACTTCATTGATATATAAATAAAATTCTACCCTCAATGCTTATTTTCACATATAATAGTGTCCTTATAATTATGTTAAAAGGTAAACAAAGATACAAAAATGTATAGCTTAACGAAACTGTCAACTCTATTTTCTAAATTACATGTAGGGAGAACAGAAATAAAATGTAAAACCTCTTTTTGTCGCCTTTTTCGTATTTCGCTTCTTCGGCATCGTCTTCTTTTCATTGACGGCGATATGTTTATCGGAAAATAGGAATGCAGTTGTACAAAGTTTTGTCAGCCGTTCGTCGATTTAACAGATGTTCCACTATGGTAGGGTAACACTTGTTCAGATTATTGTATCTGCTGAAAATAATATAGTTATTGTTGTACTCAGAACGTTCCTTTCGACGTACTTATTTATGTGTCCTCTAAACATTCTGATGTGCCAGGACAATCAATAATTTATTATAGCACACTTTATGTATGAACCCTTCATAGTGCGTTGTAATTTATTAATGACGCCTACATTGTACCTTATGAATGAATCCTTCGATATATATAGTTATTTATGAATGAATCATACGATGTATATAGTTATTTATGTATGAATCATACGATGTATACAGTTATTTATGAATGAATCCTACGATGCATATAGTTATTTATGAATGAATCCTACGATGTATCTAGTCATTTATTAATGAATCCTACGATGTATCTAGTGATTTATAAATGAATCCTTCCTTGTATATATGAATCCTACTTTTAATCTAGTAATTTGTGAATGAATCCTACATTGTATCTAGTTATTTATGAATGAATCCTAGATTGTATCTAGTAATTAATGAATGTAGCCTACATTGTGCCTAGTAATTTATGAAGTAAGCCTACATTGTACCTGGTAATTAATGGGGGTAATTTACAAATGAATTCTACATAGTAATATATGTCCTGGTGTTGACGGAATCAGCTGCTTACAACGCGCAGATCCGCCGTGCAGCCACACACACACGCCAACTCGCACATTTCAAACATAGGAGACAAGACGACTTCGTTGTGCAGTCGATCTGGCGTGTATGAAAATGTTTATTGTGGCTTTTTGAAGTAATTCTTGCGCCCAAATTGTACATAGATATTCCGTAATTTCCGTATAAATCGCTTCCCTTCTAAAATACAACCGCTAACCTAATGCTTAACCACTATTCGTTAGATTTCAAAATCGATGATTATTTTTAGTTTTAAAAGTTTGGAATTTCCATTCTTAAAATAGACGAAATGGTTTTCCATATCTATTTTCTAAAAATCGTTATCAATATGCCCTGATTTATGGTGAGTCACTCTGTTATATGATATGGTATAAGATATACGTATTCGTGGGACGTTAAAAATAAACAGGGCTATTGTCACAAAGCCAGCATGGTTAAACAAAATAAATCAAATTATAAACCGTCAGAAATCAGAATCCTTTTTATACATACTATAAAATAATGAACTAAAACAAATGACCCGCTGATCCGGTGCACAAAATGACGTCACGCTATTTTACACGGCGTTGGTGCTTCTTAAAGGGCTATGAAATATGATGTTTATAGTGATATATGGTTATAAATACATTCCTGTACCACACTGAATCACTCAAGCGGATTTAGCTCAGTGGTAACGCACTGGGCTGTTAATCCAGAGGTCGTGCGTTCAATCCCTGGCATCGGAACTTGACATTTCTGAAATATTTATAATATTTCCCGCTATATCTGGCCGTGTGGTCTGCAAAGTATCTGGAAGTGCCAGGAAGCTGTGTATCGGTGCTATACACCGGGCACATTAAAAATCAGGCTGTCTATTCGAAATCCTCTGCAGCGCCGGACATGCCTGTATCTAATGTTTCTCTCTCCCTTCAGGGGCTTTCTCTCAGTCTGTCCCTCTGGTCAGATCATGCTGTATCTGCACTGGTAGAGGATGCACCTGTGCCCTTGTGGTTGCAACATGGGTAAAGTGCCTTTGAACGAGCGTTCGCATGAAAAGGGCGCTATATAAATCTGGTATATTTAAGTTTCCGGATCTTACATCGAAATGAAAATGTCTCAGTAACTGACGTCACAAACGTTACATGGTTTTCTAGTATTACTTCACTGTCTTTCAAAGCTGAACAGTTATCACTACAGCAATTGTGCCATTCTAAAACTGATAAACGACACGCAAAACTTTTTTCCTAATGTAGTTACGATAATGTCATACGATTCAGAGGACATAATCATCTTGCTGTTGACAGAACTTGGTGTTTGTCCGTATTTCATTGTGTTCTGGTGACGTTACTTTTGCGTCACGACGTTGTTATTTTTGGAGTTCAACTTCAGTTTATTTCAGAACCTAACGTCCAAATGTCATCATTTTTGCGGACATCGTCCAACATGTAACATGGAATGTTACGGCAAAGTTTGAAAACTAACGATATGATAGTATTAAAGATACTCCCTGTTGCGTAGTCGCCATCAATGGTAATTGGTGGGCTGCGCCGGTTGCGTGTTACCATGGTTTCAAAATGGATTATTATGAGCGGATGTGATTATGTAACTTAATAAATCAGTTATCGTATTTTTGCAATTGAATGTTATGTAATAATATTCGTATAATATTTAAAACTGCACTCGTAAGAGCCCTAGTCCTATTCATTTTTGAACGTCCCTCGTATACCAGCATGTTCAAATAAAGGTAGTGTATCCATGACCCTCATATACTCGAAAAGAATAATGGGAGACAAAGATGCACTACTAACACCTATGATGTCAGAACGGTGGGTTTCACGTATACATACTTATGAGGTGGTAATAATTTATAGATTGATTTATGGATGAATTCTACATTGTACCTAGTACTTATGGATGATACCTACATTGTACCTTGTAATTTATTGATGAATTCTACATTGAACCTAGTAATTTATGGATGAATTCTACATTGTGCCTACTTATTCATGGGTGAATATAAAAATTACATGGACTTGATAATACACGATTTGTTTGTAAATCTTCCATTTTACCACGGTTTTTCGGACAATACACAAGAAAATTATCTGTAAATACTTAATTTATACTAAACTAATTAATGTCGATTGTGAAACAAGTTTCTTCAAATTATATTAACCACTCTCCTCGAAACCTCATTCCTGATGGTGTCCATCGTCACGAGAGTATGATAAAGATAAGCCAGATTTTGTTTCAAAAATGAATTACTGGTGCTTTTTTGTAAGTTCGTCCTTTAATGGTATGACTTGAACAGGGCTGGAACCCAGGACCTATCTCACTCGATGGGGATTGTATGGAGCATTTTCTATGACCCATATGCACCTAGTGTATGATTAACAGAACCACAATACTACCTGCAATGTATCCCTGGTGGAGTACCAGCAGGGGCTTAGCCAGCAGTACGGACGTACGTGGTAACATTAATTTGAAAAGCTAAACTATAAATATGGCCAAAATGGAATTAAATTCCAAGATTTCCACAATCATGAGGGCCCCCAACCATAACCACCCCAACCATAACACCAACACCAATGATTGCGTGCGTGCGTGCGTAAAATCAATTTAACCCTGACTACGCCCCAGACCAGGATCGTATTGGGGTCCTTAGAGGGTCTTTCAGATGACAGATTCCTGCGCTCAGACCCCTCAGATGCTTTCCTAGTCTGCTCAAATGACTTCGAGTCTTTTTGAAGATAGTATTAAGGTTTCAATTCGATACAATGTATAGCTGTATTGGATATATACTAAAACTGCAAAGTCGCCATTTTGAAAAAACTCGGAAATTCCAGAACATTTAATAATTATTTCAATTTAGTGATCAAAACAAATGTTACTTTATTTGTTACTATAAATAGAATACAGGAAAAGTTCTGCAACTAGTAAATAATGTGCTTACCTTTTTTAATAGTCATTAGTCATTTTATAGTAATAAATAATTGAAATGGTATCAGAATATTCCAGTTTTCTTTTCTCGACAGAATGTCGGAATTCCCCTTTTGCATTTTCAGAAAATGGCCCAATGCTCTACATTTTGCGACCGGGTCTTCAGTAGTTTCGTATGATTATGTACGAATAAATATGTTAAAATATCGACAATATTGACTAATTACTGTTATTGTTTAATATAATGATTAGTTGAAATATTTTAAGTAATATTTTTTAAAGCCCAGTAAAGTATAATGATTATGTACGTAGCTCATGTATACTATGTTTAATACTAAACGTCAAGGGAGGTAACTGCGTAGGTTTTTGTGTAATACAGACATGTGACGAAGATTGAGTTGTGTCCCTTCCAACAACACAGCAATGTAAATATTTCAGCAGTATAATTGTATATTACATGTATCGAATATTCAATCAGTGTGAACATACCATGTGGTATGTGACGTAGATTTTGGTTAAGAACGCAATGATAATTGTATATGTCAACAAAAACTATGATGTACTCATTCTCGACTTGAGCGTCTAGGATTTCTTGTTAAATTCGGTCAAAGAATAAACTATTTAAGGTTGTTTTTAACTTTTTGTTGACAAATTTCTACTTGCGTTCTTAGCAAAAAATAACGTCACATACCATGTGATATATCCACACTGCCTATCCCCAAAAAACCTCATGGCGATAATGTCCTCTGTAGCGACAAAGGAGAGCACTGTTGGAGTTTGATGCTCCCGTCACTGATGCTTTGATGTCCACTTGGGCCACATGATCAAGTACACGACTGACGGTAGAAGAAGATCACGCGTAGGTGTCTATGTTTGGGTATTGGAGGCCAAGAAGGGTTTGAACATTACCTGACTCCATGTGTCGACATTCAGACGCGAGTTCAGGGTGTTCAGTTACTACATTTGTATATAAATACACTCAGTGCTCAAATCTCAAGTAGGCAAATTCACAATACTAGTATTTTAAGAGTAAGAACACGTGATAATATTAAATAAATTGGTACTAAACAGAACGAGGTATTGTATTGGTGCTGTATGTCCTGGTACATTTAGTGCAATGGTAAGACATGCTTTTAATTGATCAGTTTCAACACTTGCACCTGAACCTCATGAATAATATACTTTACCAAAGGAAATGTACCAATTTTTTTTTATTTACTGCCCCCTCTTAACATTTTCGTACATTTACTGGGTAGTCCCCAGGATGCAGACATCGAAATTGATTATAACAAAAATAAACACCATGAAACAAACGTTATACTAAAATGCAGTAAACTTGATACGGATCATGCAGTGCAGATTTAAATAAACCTTTCAATGTCATAAAACTAATTTAATTGATATAAGTGTTCAATGCCATGAAATCTGTTGCTACATTTTATGACAGACGATCTCTGCAGGTAGTTGTCACTTCTCAGCCACCCTGCATGGCAATACACGTACGATACACGCATTAACATCATCAGTTCATTGTTTATAAATTGTCTGTTTTATTAAGTCGAATTTTAGTTTAAAATGTTGACATTATTTTCAAACAAAAATCCGATTTACTACACAATATTATAATTATGTAATCTTCGTTTTTCACTACAATTTTAATGTAGTGAGTACAATTGAAACGCTCAAGTTAAATTAGAAATGTTTAAAACTTTTATTTGGATACACACCTCACTTAACCAATGTCACTTTAAAAGATTATAAATAAGGTTGTTTTAAGGGCAGCAATGTTTACATTTACACAGGATTTATTATCAGCTATGACCCCCTTAAACACATGAAATCTATATCCACCTTAAACATCAAGAATGGCTACATTTTTTCTGTAAAACTAAAATGTTTGAGTTTTACAAACATGTAAACACTCTTGAACAGGAAATGGATGGTTTGAAAATTTAAATTTGAATACTGAACGCTTACTAGATTACGATTGAATAATACGTAAGGCACGGATAAAATCATGACTGGTCGTGTATAGCTTGTTCACTATACAATATGAAATGTGCATGCGATAGTTTGTCATCTTTTTAATTCTAGAGTTGTTTATATTCATGGAAAACGTGTACGGATTTAACATTTATTTGGATTATAACCAAACAGAGTGAGGTACAGTTTTGATTTATCTTTATATTAGCTGATGAGTTATCATTCTTATTTGCATTTTTTGGAGGGAAGTTTAAGCATGGTTTGATGTATCTCTACAGTGTACTGTAAAATCACATTTTCGTGGATATTAATTTTCGGGGATTTTTGGAAAACTGAATGCATTTTTGTTGGGTCGTAAATAGAGACTGATTATCAACAACAAAATCAACGAAAATTTTACTCCCTCGAAAAGCATATTTTTGCTACGGAATAGCTTGTACATGTATATCAATGGTTACTACCTAACTATGGTGTTGCCTTTAATTTTTCTGTTAAATTTTTGTAAAGGATATTTAGCAAGGTTTTGTGAATCTACGGTTTACTTTGCTTCTAAATGACACGTGCAAGTATACGTATGGTCACTACTTATAAAGGTATAACTATGGTATACAGGGTTGCATTACGGCCATCGTTTGTTAATTACCATAATGCAAGCTGTACATAATGCTAATTATAATTGTTTGTATCTACTATTTAAAGTTATCATTAATGTATGGCACACGTCTCGTATTATGTCATATATTGCGACTTGACAACACCTGGCAGCTGACTTAGAAATCACAACAAAATATCATCGTTTCCTGTTCTTAGCATAATTTATGGTGTCGTGTTATAGTCACCATTTTGGGATTATTTTATAAATCATGATATACGTTTCCCCTGACCTGACCAAGATCAGGCCCTGAATGCACGTTAAACAAGTTCAAAAAGCTCTAGTAAAGTTGATCAAAACTTCTTACTACGACTTTCTAATTACACTAAAACTTCACCTCAAAACCTCAGGTATTTTTTATAAACTTCATGTTATCTTAGATATTGTTTTAACTCTTTATCAATGATACAGGTACCTGTGCTCAAAACCACCTCAAAATTAAGACCAAATGGGTACTAATTAGGCCAACTAAATCGTATGACCAGTTAGCAAGGGTTGATGGTCTTATGTTTGAGGGTTTGCTGTATTTTTGTCATATCAGTTATAAAATTGCTACTTTGTTATCGAGGTATAATCTCGGTAGAGATTATCATGACCGTAGAGATAGGCATTATTAGTCTGTTGTAACTTGTCAAATACTAAGGAAAGAATTGTCTAATGTGCTCAGTATGCAGAAAAGTATTTTACTGCTAGAATATTTGTCGTGTTAAGAAGTGCAAATGACTATTATAGCAGCATGGCATGCGCTACATGACATATTGCTGTTCATTGTGTTACGCCGTTGCCGTTGTTTTGCAGTGCTTTTGTTTCTGAACAAATGTTACAATCTTATGTGATGCAAAGTTCAGGACTGTTCCGTTGTAGGGTTTTACAATAGATGTTAAATTAATTAAATCTCAGATATGTGAAGGAGTTTAATTGGTTAATGTGAATATATCTAGTTTAGATGTTCAAGTATCGTGATTTAGCATTAATTTTCAATATGGTGTCACATCTACTTCCGGTTCCCCATAATTCCATACACTTACGTCGACCTCTACGTTTGTTTGATTGACAGGAAATAGTTTTGAAACGATAAAAAACTTTCCTTTATCATTGATATAGCTGAACTCAATCGACATTTAATAGCCGAAAGTACATTTAATGATACCAAGTAACATTAAAATGAAGAAAAGATGCTTTCTGTTTCAAAGTTAATCGTCAGCAAGATTATTCTTCATTATGTTATTACAATATCTACTGATTTTATGTAATGTTTGATATTGATTTATAGGTTATAAAATGCTTTTGTAATGCGTACGTATATTTAGCTTAAGGCAGCTTCTTGGCCGACTGAAGTTGCATTATCTGACTGTTGTGTTCCAACGTGGAGGCCGACCAAGTTGGTGTATTTTCAGTTAGCAAAATCTTCGTAATATCCAAAACTGCATTGATAATCAATGAAAACACTGTGTTTTAGATTGTTTTCCGATGGGGGGGGGATCATTAGAGCGGTTGTCTCTGTTCTGACTTTTCAATGTTCCATCACCGATCGAAATTTTTTTGAATTATTAAAGACACAATTCACGTTCAGGCACCTGTTTGTAAAAACATGTCCAGTCTTACTTTTGTCAATATTGAGTATTTCTATGCATTGGCTTCTATATAATGGGCATCATATCAACCGTACAGTGCTTAATGGGTGTCACATCATGCATGCTGTGTGTAATTGGCGTCACATCATGCATGCTGTGTGTAATGGGTGTCACATCATGCTTGCTGTGTGTAATGGGCGTCACATCATGCATGCTGTGTGTAATGGGTGTCACACCATGCGTGATGTGTGTAATGGGTGTCACATGGTGTATACTGTGTGTAATGGGCGTCACACCATGCGTGCTGTGTGTAATGGGCGTCACATCATGCGTACTGTGCGTAATGGGCGTCACATCGTGCATGTTGTGTGTAATGGGCGTAACTCATGCTAGTTGTGTGTAATGGGTGTCACATGGTGTATACTGTGTGTAATGGGCGTCACATCATGCGTGATGTGCGTAATGGGCGTCACATCATGCGTGCTGTGTGTAATGGGCGTCACACCATGCGTGATGTGTGTAATGAACGTCACATCATGCATAATGTGCGTAATGGGCGTCACATCATGCATACTGTACGTAATGGGCGTCACATCATGCGTACTGTGTGTAATGGGCGTCACATCATGTGTGCCGTGCGTAATGGGGGTCACATCATGCGTACTGTGCGTAATGGGCGTCACATCATGAGTACTGTGCGTAATAGGCGTCACAACATGCGTGCTGTGTGTAGTGGGTGTCACATGGTGTATACTGTGCGTAATGGTTGTCACATCATGCGTGCTGTGCGTAATGGGGGTCACATCATGCGTACTTTGCGTAATAGGCGTCACATCATGCGTATTGTGCGTAATGGGCGTCACACCATGCGTGCTGTGCGTAATGGGTGTCATATGGTGTATACTGTGTGTATTGGACGTCACATAATGCGTACTTAGCGTAATTGGTGTCACATCACGCGTACTGTGCGTAATGGGCGTCACATGGTGTATACTGTGACTAATGGGCGTCACACCATGCGTACTTTGCGTAATGGGCATCACATGTTATGTACAGTGCCTATAAGACCTTACATCTTTTTGGATTTTTATTGGTACAAGAACATTATTTGTTGTACATTTGATACGAATCGGTGGAACTGTGTCTGCAAATATTGTTTAACATTGGGAAAGGAAGTTTTCTGCAATCGATCTAGATGCGCGGATGGCATATCGCGGTTACCATTTGAGCAAATTTAGGATAATATGAAGTGGTGCCAATTTTAGGCCGAGCTAGACTGAATATAGATGTTTTGTGAAACACGTAAATCAATATATAACAGACTGCATGAATATGAACAAAACTACTAAATGTGAAGATAATGCTGCGTCTTTTATTCATGATAAGATTTACGTCGGGAGGGAAGTTTGTTATGTTCATAAATATACATTGAGATATTCTGAATGTTTATTGTTGACTGGGTAAATGTTTGTATGACTTCCGTTCTTATGTGGACAATTGGTAATCAGACTAGAAACGCTGCCGGAAGTATATATTAATGATAAAAGTGATACATAGTTCTAACATTGGAGCATCTCGTGTCTTTTATGGACCCTAAAAGACTTATTGTAGATCTGCCAGGAATGTGCTTTCACTGTTCGTTTTATTGGACAATACTGTTTTCAGAATGTAGGTTTCAACAACAAACTAGGTAATTATTATATTTGATCTTGTTACTTGGTTTTTACTTGGTATGTGTACAGTATGTTTGGAACAGGTTGAGATGAACCTGTCTGGTTAGCCAAGGCATTAACCCACACTTGGTGAACAGGGAGGACCTGGGTACGAGTATGGTTCAAGTCTCGCTGAAGGTAGTAGGTTCTAGTGTTTGTTAAGGTAGTAGTCTCGGGTAAGGTAGTATGTTCGAGTCTCCGTTAAGTTTGTAGCTCTAGTCTCGGTCAAGGATGAGGTTTGGGTAAAGACGTAGTTTCTAATTTCAAGCGCGATAATTATGATTGCAACCAAAACATGGGCTCTATCGTTGAACTGTGCGACGTATAATGTGTATGTCAGTAACGTGCAGAAACACGAGTCAGTATTGGTTAGTACAGGTGCTGCTGTGTGGCCTCAAAGTTTGTCGCAATCACCAGCTTGCCCGGGCCTAAGGTTATCTGCCGTCAAGATTTGGAAACCCGTTTTCTGATTTGTTGATCATTTTCGGAACGTCGGGAACGGAGCCTTATACACAAATATGCAATGATGACAATTATATTTTCAGAGAAGTCAACAGTCAAACTTGAAAAATTGATCAATCATTAGAATACCGTTAATATGTAATATATACGTTTATCACATACAGTCTGACATTCAGCAAAGAGTAAAACACCACTATTTCAATACTCTTTAATTTTTTTGGAGCATGTTTTCTATTTTTATCTACATACAGGGTGGTGTTTACGTAAATTTCTTGTCGCATACTTTATTAACAGTTGTTGTATTTAAATATGTACATGTCTACATTTTTTTATATTACATTATGTATATGTCAAAGTAAGAATTATGAGTAGTTTTTTTGTGTCATCCTTTACACGTTATGTTGATTGATATTGCATTATTATTGCATACATGCTTATTTATTGTTTTAAAGTATGTTATGATATATTTTGTCATGTAGATTATACATCGTATGTAGAAATAAATCTAAACGTACAGTTTGCTTGTTCTGTGGCAAATCTACTAATGGTACATATCGTACTAATCTATATTTGGCATTTCAAACATTCATTTGATAAGAATTAGTGAGAATTTGGTGTATTACTACTTTAATCTCTTCCGATTTGTCACTTGTTCGCCAAACTGTAGATTAGAAAATAAATGAGTACCGGACCGGACCGGTCTGATACGGCAGTTAGCGCATACCAAGTTTTAAGATATCTCGCAATGGTAAATAAAATTTCGAAACCTTGGTATTTGCTTAATTTCAAAGGTAAAATTTACAAAAAATGTTTCACATTTCTGTGTCTCTGCTTAAAATAAGATAAACGTTAATACAGCACATTTATAAGGCGGAAAACTAACACCTAATGCACGTAAATCTCTTTAAGAAGGGGCGTAACTTATTACAGTCCGAATTACTTTTTGTAATGGAAAAATTCCATTCATTTAGCATAAATACACAGCATAATTTATATATGCGGGTTAACCTACATGTATTTGATCATTTATTATTTTCTGACGAAAATAAAAAGTCATAATTTTGGCACTAAGTTGGGTATTCGAAAAACAAGAAAAAAACTGTCTGAAACTACTCTTTACTTATGGAAAACAAGCTTTTTCAACTTCATTTTGGTCAACATTTTCATGAAAATAAGCCCACAAGAAGCACCTTGATGTGCAGATTTCAAAATATGTATGAGTCTTATAAAGTCGCAAGTAGTACTTACGTCCTTCAAATTCTAAGCAAGCGATATGATTATCCCTATGCTTTTATTCACCGAAAATCACAGTTGTTGTTTAGTGTAATACTTCATTCTGTAATACTATTACCCCAAATTGTTATGGTACACGCCCTTTAAATAACAATATAATAACATAATAACGATTTGAAAACCAACCACCTGCGTACAACAGTCAATATTATCAAATATCAATCAGCCATTTTATGTTGCACGAAACTGTATTAGACAGGCACTTAACTTGTATACTTGTATCACTTATGTGTAACCTAATAATGTACATTATACAATTGAACTTTGAGAATGCTATGTCAATGTATAAAAATAATAAAACAATGTTCCCAACAAAACGGTCTATAGAATGTAAATTGAAAAATAAACATGAATTATGTATCTTATTTCATTTGACGAGTCCTTTTTATAAGATAACGAGTTTATATAGGTTTCAGTTTTGCCGGTCCCATTAGAACAAAGTTTATGGGATACAAATTTAAAATTTAAGAGGAAATCATTATTTGTTATCTGTCTGTTAACATGGCTTTGTTGCTGTTGTTGTTTGTTATGTTAAATATTCTTTGGTGATTCCATGTTATAACGCTACCAGACAAAGTATCCTGTAATATCAATGGAACCGATCGATAGCTTTGAGAGCTTTGTTATGGGGTTGTTCAATAATTAACTTAATATCATAATGTTTACTGTTTTAATTATTTGAGGGATGTTATGACAGTAGTTTACGATTAAAGTGCACAAATAATTACGGGTAATATGGATTATTAGAACATAAAAATGACACTCATAGCAGATCTGCTTCAAATATATTACCTATGTTGAAATGCATCGATAGCCAAGTGGTAGAGCGTCCGCTTCGAGTGCCGGATGGTCTCCGGTTCTATCCCTGGCCGCGTCATACCAAAGACGAAATAAAAATGGTACCAGAAATTCCCTTGCTAGACGCTCAGCAAAAAAGGGAAACTGGCTTCTCTTCTCTCATACCCTCGTGGCGATGGATAACATCAGGAATGAGATGTTGAGAGTGATTAATATATTAAGTTGGAAAAACTTGTTTCACAATCGACCTTAAATAAATAGTTCTTCCAAATGCGTTATTACAGGGTAAAATGTTTAACAGTGGGTCCAAATAGTTTTAACTCTTGTTTCCAATTTTGATCATCATTAGTTTTACAAAATCTTTTCGGTCGGTAAAATCTGGTGGTTTTGATGGGCAATATGACCCCAGATAACCATAGATTATCACCTGAGTAAGGACTGTTTAACATCTAATAACTTGAGAAAATCCATAGTTTAACAGGTATGGTAATTTATGTGATACCAATTAAGTCCTACAAATTGTGAGTTATCACTTATACAGTAAGCGTTTGGCTTATTATTTCCTAAGGTCAACAGTTTAATTTTAGAACCATAGTGCTCCCGGTGATATGCGAAACCGGAGCGAAATATTGTGTTAACATGTAAATGACTGATGAATTTCTGAAAACGTCAAATCTTACTAAACTTTGTATTAAATAAATGCTGCCTGAAAGATGCATACTTCAATACGGTGGGTTTTATGGGGGTATACGTATTGTTGTGGATATGTATCTTTATGGTTGTAGTGTGAGGTCATCGCTCGTACAATTTACCATGGAAGGGGACAAGTCAATATTTATGCCCAAACACCAAATCCTGTATGTGTTTTAAAACGTGTCTTATGTTACCTTAGGATGAACCAGAGACTTAGATAGTGACAGTGAGAAGGGAGAATCTCCTCGGACCACCTCGGACTGCCTCTGTTCAATTCACCCTCTGGCTACAGCACTGGTCAGAACAACCAGTTCCGAGTCCATATTTTGTTTTAAATCGTTATTATAAAACAATGTATCGTTTATGTTCGAAATTCACTAATTGAATGATACAGTCTAATAAATGCAATTTTGTGCAATCCAAAATGGAAATGCACGGTTAGAGAAGTTGGTTGAGCACTAGACTGATCATAGACAACTATTACTACTTTGCATGACCTGAAACAAAAATCTCAGCATAGATTAACAATTTGCTAAGAACAGAGTCTGAGTCTTGAGACACTTACTAAAAGTATTCAATATACCTGACTGGTATCTAGCAAAGAAATATTTCTGTTTATACATTATGTACATAAAGATCAACTTGTTCAATTTATGTCGCTAGGTTAATTATTTGTAGCAAGCTGGTAATTTAAGGTTGTTTTTTTTGATATTTTATAGTCTAGACTGAAAATCGAAACGTAACATTTTAGGTAATTTGTTGTGGTCCACAAAATGATGTTGGAACTACGTTGTACACTATCGTTGTTGTTAATTTATCTTTATCAAAACTAATTAAAGGATCATTCTCACGCAGCGGAAGATAGTGGAAACAAAGATTTGTTTTTGTTTAGTACAAACATCTTTGTTACATAATCATGAAATCTGATAGACATTCTATTGATTCTGGAGCTGATTATGTAGTAATTTCAAAGATCAATAGAGGTATAAAACCACTAAATTTCTTCTCATGAGGATAGGCTACACATGTAAATTGCATTCGTCTTAGTTCGATGAATGATGGTTTCTTCTTCCGCACATCAGCATCCGTTAACTGCAGTGAAACACGCTGTTCATGAATAAATCGTAACCATTATAGTACAGAGAATTTGATACGACTCTCGACCTTCTATTTTGTATAATTTAACAGCTGAAATAGTGTCTATTATTATATTCCCGGTTGTATGTTTTCATGTGTTACCAACACAGGTCTAAAGGACCTATATTGCACCATTTGCTCGCGGAAATTTATAAATTCAACGCAAGAACCTTGTAATATATTCATGCATAAAGGTCAGGACCAGGTCAAATTCTCCGTACTATACAATCACTCGGCAACATACAGCTTTTACTACATGTGTTTCCTTGTTTAAACACTTCGAAAAGTTCTTTTCATACATGTTACCAGAACATGTTTGTACTTTGCATTGAGAAATGTTGTGCATTTGATCTTTTTGTATATAATTATACGGCTTTCTATCGTCTGAAGTATGATGTACATGTCGCTTGCTTAGAATGGGAAGATCATAAGTGCGACTTACGACCTTATAAGACTCATGCATATTTGAAATATGCATATTAGAAATATGCATCGCAAGGCGCTTCTTATGATCCTATTTTCATGAAAATTGGAACTGGTTATGTTAACCAAACTCAAGTTTTAAAAGCCTGTGTTTCCATAAGTAAAGAGTAGTTTTCAGACAGTTTTTTCTTGTTTTCTCAAAATATCGATTTTGTACTTACGACCTTCTTATTCTAAGCCAGCGAGGTGTTAATGATTTTAAACGCCGATAAATTGATAAAGTCGAAAATAATAGAAATCAAATAAACACCAAAGTGTTTATATGACTAGTCAGATCATACAACAGAGCAAATACAACAGCTGTACCATATGTATGACTACTGTATGACTTATATGGTCAGAATCAACGAACCTAGATAAGAACAGCTCCGTGAAGAGAATGATGACCTGAAGAGAATGGCTTCCTTTATCGCTATGACCGGAGTGGTAGTGAAAGAAGAGACGTTCGGAGAAGAACTGGATAACTGGATAATTGGATAAACTGAATTGAGATTTAGATTGACGTTTTATCACGAGCATCATGTTTCTTGTCTAGATAAAGCATATGTCTATACCTGCGGTATAATTAATAGTGTTCAAACGGGCGTAATCTCCTACAGAATGCAACACGCAGGTGTGGTCATGTTCCGTCTCGAGAGATATCTAGTCTTACGGGTCATGGAAATGCTAGAAATCTGTTCAACAACTTTCAAATAATACCAACTGATATCGTTTGCGCACCTGTAGCGTACTAAAACCTAAAATGTGCGGAATGGCCCTTTTAGAGTTCCGTAGTTTGCAGCCCAAATGCATAAATTTGGATATCTCAATCATGGATACACATTTATCGCAGATAGACTAAAGGATATCAGGTAATTGGGGTTGTTTATGGGTATTTTGGTCGGTTGGTCCCATTAAAGCAGTTCGTGCACACCGCAGTTTCCTTCATGTGTATATAGTTGAAACAGATGGTTGTGTTAGATTTATGATTAAAACTCAAATATCTCATTGTATAAATAACAATATTTTAAACTTTAAGTCAGATGACGTATAACAAAGTTCAGACACCATTTGATAGACAATTAAACGCGACAGAAAATCGAACAAACATTGTTTCTTAGCTTCTGTAAAAGACGCCAGCTTCTGTCAGTATATGGTAATATATTGACCAGTTTTACCTTATTTGGTAACGAAGAATCAATATCGCATTCAGCAACTACCAGGGTTTGTCTGAGTGATTGTTAAAACTAAAATTCCCTGGAATCTTGTGCACTAAATAAACAGTTTCTACGATTATTCATTTCCTCAACAAATGCAATAAACAGAATTCTTATTCCATTGGTTATTAAGTGCCAGTGTTTTATCCATGGACAATTGCAGAAATGTTCACTGCCCTGTTTAGGTGGTTGGTTGTTAGTATTATTGGCTACAGGCTTTTTCTGACAGGTTAATTTATTCTAAATACGCTAAAACGTCATTTAAACACAGCCTGGAAATGATGATTACGTCTTATATCTATAGAAACAAGTTTGGAATATATGTCCACTTTTTTGTTCTTTACTCACCCTCAATGATAATATCAAAGTAATAGATCATTGAAAAGGATCATTTTCAAGAGGGCCTAATGGTGTATATCATTGAAGAGCATAGGCCATTGAAAAAATCCCTCCTTCCGGCTCTGTTTCCTGCTGTTTGTGAAATTGAATTCCATGTATTACCATTCTCTTTTATTTCTGCATCAACATTTCTTCGCCAAATGTTACGTGGGCGTCCCATTTTCCTTCTACCTTGAGGGTTCCATTTTAGGGCCTGTTTTGTGATGTTTGTGTTTGGCTTTCGTAGCGTGTGCCCTATCCATCGTCATTTACTGATGTTTTACTGTACAGAAATGGTTTAGTCATTGTAAGGGGTTTGAATGTTTGGTACTTCTATGTTGATATATCTTTCTCATAAGGAGATAAAGTCATACTCATCAAGATAACCCTGGACAAACACTTGGCTTTTAGTCTTTCAAAAGGCACGCGAACAGTTCGGAGTTAGAGGAACTACAGTTTACATGAAGTAGATTGTTGACGAATTCGGTTGAGATACGAATGCGAACGTGGATTGAACCGGTCTTACTTTTAATAAACCAATGCACACTAAACCATCATAATTTGGAATATTCAGCGGCGGGGATTGTACCCTGTAACTAGTGTCGTTTACAAGGAAAATCTCTTTCTGTTCTTCGTTTATCTTCTTTAAGTGAAATGCTGACACCTCCTGGCGTATCCGTATTATACTTGTGCATGTTGAAACTAAAAATATTTACAAAAAAATGAATTACCGGTGTATTACCGGTTCAATAATGTGCTTGTGGTATGGTGGCAATTCGCCCCAATCTTACACTGGGTGGATCCGTCCCTGTATCCTAATACGATGCTGACGGACGTAAAATAATAATGGATAGTGTATTCAGTGAGCTAGTCAACTGAATCTGTGTGCATCATCTGCCGCGGGTTACATACAAATACAAATGTAGAATATATTACAAACTAGCTAACAACGTAGTGTGCTGCGTGTAAATTGTTTTATCATGAAAATCACTCGAGATAGTAGTTTGATGGATATACTATTATTAATCAAAAATGTAAATGAAAGTGTGTGATATAATAAAGGGATAAATTAACAAACAGGTTTGATAACAAATATATCATAATATTTTCATTTAGTTTTATGTATTGTATCTATGCCCGTTGTTGTTTTCTATAGATTATATCACATTGTTATTGTTTTTGTTTCAGCCACAATTCGCTGGCTTCTTAGAATAGAATGTCATAAATCAATATTTTGAGAAAACAAGAAAAAACGCTCTTAAAACTATTCTTTACTTATGGAAAAACAAGCTTTTTAAACTTCAGTTTGGTCAACAAGACCACTTCCGATTTTCATGAAAATAGGCTCATAAGAAGCGCCTCGAGATGCAGATTTCAAATATGCATGAGTCGTATAAGGTCGTAAGTAGTACTTACGAATTACTAATTCTTAGCCAGCGAATTGTGCATACGTAAAATTAATATAAGATTGAATTTTGAAGTTGGTTTTATTATATTTGTTTCGTTTAAGTAAACGATGTATAATCAATATAGAACGTTCCAAACCAGTACGCATGAAAAGACTTCACAATAATTGCCATGATTGTTTGTTCTGTACTGAAGCAATACGATGTTTTATTCTGCACACTATCGATAACCGAGTAATGTTGGAATTGGATAAAATGCTGATCAATCAAAATGTACATGTCTAGTCATCGCTCCATTATAGTACTACCAACCGAGAAACTCATACGCAATAAGGGTTAACTTCATATTGCAATTTTATTTTCTATGGCTAGTAATTTGGACCTGGTCAGCCAAGCTCCGACGATACAGACAGGCGATCTAGGGGGAGTATGTTCAATTCTGGACTGTTTGGTGATGAGTATTTTTAGGGTTAGTGTTTTTAAATTCTTGACTGAGGGGAATTCGAATTATTGACTGAGGGGTGTAGAGTTTGAATTATTGACTAATGGTGTAGAGCTTGAATTCTTGACTGAGGATGTAGAGTTTTTGAATTCTTGACTGAGGGGTGTAGAGTTTGAATTCTTGACTGAGGGGTGTTGAGTTTGATTTCTTGCCATGTTTGGTGAAACCGAACTAGCGACTAAGCGAATCGTGAATTGTAGTGCGAGGTCGTGATGTAGAATTCTTGATTTAGCGGTTGGTGCGTTCGTAGTATTAACTGAGACGTTGTGTGTTCGATTCTCGAATAAATGGAGGTGGGGCAAATTTCCGATATGGGTGTGATAAGTTCGAAAACTGATCGAGACGAAGGCTAACGATATCGGTGTAGCAGTACCAAGTGACTTTTGGCTACAGTTCCAAGACGAAAATATTTCCAGCTCCCCCTGTATTTTCCACGGTTTTACAGGGTCCTGGACAAATCGGCACAGCTGCTGAAAAAGATCTTATAGTTCATGGAAAGCTAATAAGTTTACCATTAGCGTGGTGTATATTTCATAGAAATCGATGCAGAAATAAAATACTTATGGCTATTTTAGTTTTCCAATGTTGACCAATTTTGTCTTGGAACTGTAGCCAAACGTCACGTAGTATTGCTACACTGGATATTGCTTATATATGGAAATACCTGATAGTGACGGTTGTACTAGTGAAGTCTGTAATTATACAGTCATCATTATCTATTATTAGATTGGCTTAACCGTTGCCAACAGAATTTAGGTTGGTAGATTGATAATTATTTGTGATTATTAATACTACTCATACCACTTACTATTTTGAGTGATGGGGGGGGGCATTTTGTGAACAGAACAGCATAGATGGTTAGGGTTACCGTTACTAGAGACACATTACGTCCTGAAATGTCCGCTGATGAATGAACATACTTATAACTGATTGTCTGATAAAATATGGAAGTTAAAATTACAATCGTCATAGTTAAAGTGACACAAAACTAACAAAAGTTGTTTCCATATAATTGCTTTTACAACGTCATTAAATTACAATTTCAATTATAATCTCTTCCGGGTTAGGAAAATCAACATCAAACTTTCTTAGAATTCTATTCAGACGATGCGTATTGATGTGATGTGTATTTTGTTACAAGCATACATGCATACTTCGTATAGTCGATAGAAAATTCCAAGTTTTGGAAATCGACTACGTACATAATGCGTACAATGGATCAAGCTCAGATTTGAAAAATCGAACAACTGTATATACATGTAAGTATTTATCTGTAGATCTACTGATTTATGTTTGATGGAAGTATTAGTTAAGTATTAGTTCCATTTCAAGTAATAAAGTATTTTTATGAACAAATATGGTAAACACCTATAAATACCATAATAAATACCTACCGAGGGATTATCCAAAACCAGAACAAGCTGTCTACAGACAGAGGTGGGACCAAGGGGTTGTTACTTGGACATTCAATAAGTCTATATTGCTGTCTCCCAGGAAAGGGTAAATCTCGAGAAATTGACACCCAGGAAAGGGCCACTTCTGAGAGAGTGTCCCGAGGAAAAGGGGCAGCTCTGGGGAAATTGTCAGCCGGGAAAGGGCCACTCCCGAGTGTCCATAGGAAAGAGGCAGCTCTGGAGAAATCGTCATCCGAGAAAGGGCCACTCCTGAGATTGTCCCCAGAAAAGGGGCCGCTCTGGAGAAATTGTCATCCGAGAAAGAGCCACTCCTGAGAGTGTCCCAAGAAAAGTGACAGCTCTGGAGAAATTGCCACCCAGAAAAAGGGCCATTCCTTTGATGGTGTCCACAGGGATTACGACAGCTCTGGAAAGCTCTGGCACCTAGAAAATGTCCGCTCTGGAGAAAGCATCACACAGGATAGGAAACAGATCTATATAGGTTGTTTCACATGAAGGGTCCTCCAGGAGAGGCTCAGGAAAGAGCCGTTCAAAGAAGGTTGCAATCCAAGAAAATGGACTGTTATGGAGAGGTTGCATTATATACCATTGTTCCTGTACTACACCCCAATGATGTTTATACTTGATGTGTGGTAGCTTATATACACTGAATGTTATGAAGAGGTTGCATGATATACCATGGTTCCTGTACTACACCCCACTGATGTCTATACTTAATGTGTGGTAGCTTATAGACACTGAATGTTATGGAGAGGCTGCACGGTATAGCATGGTTCCTGTACTACACCCCACTGATCTCTATACTTAATGTGTGGTAGCTTATAGACACTGGTTGTTATGGAGAGGTTGCACGGTATAGCATGGTTCCTGTACTACACCCCACTGATGTCTATACCTAATGTGTGGTAGCTTATAGACACTGGTTGTTATGGAGAGGCTGCACGGTATAGCATGGTTCCTGTACTACACCCCACTGATCTCTATACCTAATGTGTGGTAGCTTATATACACTGGTTGTTATGGAGAGGTTGCACGGTATAGCATCATAGGCGGATCCAAGGGGGGGGCGGACCCGGCGTACGCCCCCCCTAAAATCGCCGGAGCCTAGGTAATTTAATCATAGATTGGATGTAAGAACAATATTGATATGCATTTTTTTTCGCTCGCTTCGCACGCGTCAATAACACAATAATAAATTAATGGATTTTTAAGTGAACTTAATGCTCTATGCAAAAAACAAAATATGGGACTGATTGGTAGCATAATGCCAAACATCGGCTACAGAATTGCCGAGATTCTTGCACATTAAAAATGTCAGTAATACAGTTGACTTGATTTTCTTATAAACCTGTGATTTTCATTAAAAAATAAGATATCTCAAAATGCAGCTGACGAATTCCGTGGTTATATTTAAAAAGTCACGAGGCAGAAAGCCACTGGTCTCCCTAGTCGCTGGATCCCAAGTATTTCACATTTCCTCTTAAACAAAACTGAAGCCCTGGAGTTCGCAGAGTATGCTGCTCAGATAGACATTGCATTTTTTCTTCGTGACGAATTTACAGAAGCTATATATATATATATCAGTGAATATTATCCAGTCGATAATCGTTAGTCCTGGCTATGCTGCTCATATAAACAACGAATTTTTTTGCTCGCTGTAGAACTACGTAAATTCAATGAAAGCCGCCAAGTTTTGATTTACCAATGAGTTCGTTGGGTATGCTGCTCAGATAAACACTGATTTTTTTCTAATTCTTACAATAACTACATCAGTGAATATAACCAAGTAATAAGGATGTGGTGTTTGTTGCTGAAATAGATAATTGCATTTTTTCTTGCTCGCTGCGCTCGCACAACCACTATCAGTTAATGTTGTCATGTAGGGAATGAGTATGAGGGATATGCTGCTCAAATAATTAATTCATATATTCTTGCTCGCCTTGCTCTCACATTAACTTTATCAATGAATATTTTAAGATAAAGAACGAAATTGTGTGGAATGTCTATACTTAATGTGTGGTAGCTTATAGACACTGGTTGTTATGGAGAGGTTGCACGGTATAGCATGGTTCATGTAATACACCCCACTGATGTCTATACCTAATGTGTGGTAGCTTATTTACACTGATTGTTATCTTCAATACAAACTATGTAAATGTTTGGTCGCTCAATTTAACTTGAACGAAAAGTCATAAACATTGAAATTGATGAAACTTTTCTATTAATCTTATTTTTAATTTTAGAATAATATACTCCACCCTAAATCATTTATAAAACGATGAAATATAACTAGTGAAAATAATAAAAACGATATAATGAAGATTTAGTGTTTGTAAATTTGAAAATTAACACAATCATTCACCATGCTGTTTTTTGTTGAAACATCGCCAGACAATAAAAAGTTTGAAATATTTTCATATTTTTTAATTATACATTTGTATACATTTTCGCTGAATTAATAACGCTATGTTGTACATAGTTTTATAGACCAGCGATATAAAATACTGAATACAATAATCATTACTTTCATACGTATACGTTAGTTAAAAAATCTTTTGTTAATTAATGTTTTTGTTGTTTTTAGTTTCTCTCTTGCTGAACTATCACCAACTAATATTGATGCTGATATTAATGTTGTTGTTGTTGCTCTACGGATTCTGAAGCTATTGGTTTGTTGTTCATTGTTGTTGTTTTAGCGTTGTCTATTTAACTTTTAAAAGTTTATCATGTAGTTGCTGCTGTTGCTGTTTTTCATATCATTGTTGACGTAATTAATTAACAACTTGCAATTCGTGAGATAGAAATCGTGTATTCTCGTGTCTCTAGGTAAAAATCATCTTTTCATGTGGCTTTTCAGATTGAAAGAAAGAAATAGTTATTTTGTGAGATCAATATTCAGTGTAATCGTGAGGTTAAAACGGTTTGTTCGTGAGATTGAATTCGTTCATTCCAGAGGTTTGAAACCGTTAATTTGTTCTGTTTGAAACCGTTGATTCGTGAGGTTGAAATCGTTTATTTGTTCAGTTGAAATCGTTAAATTGTGTGGTTGAAATAGCGTACTTGTTGGTTTGAAATCTTAAATTCGGAAGCTTGAAATCGTGTGCAATGTATTCTCGAGGTTGAAATCGTACATTCGTGAAGTTGAAGCTATTGCCACCACCGATATTTGGTATAAAGTCAATACAGATATCATGTTACATGTTTACATGAAAACCTTGTTCAACTAAAATAGAATCGTACGTATTTCTCATTAATTCGTGTATTTAAATGTAGATTTATTGTAATGGATAGTATTCAATTGTAACTGCACACAAATTGATCGTACATTCAGAAAGTCCCTGTGAAAGTTGGAAATTTACTGGTCTGTTTGCATCCGTTTATTGTGTATACATCCACGCGTGGGAAGGTGTACTATTGCATGAATACGTTTATATATTGTAAAAGAAAGATAATCAACAATTTATGTAAGAAAATTCACCACGAAAGCTTTAAAAATCAGTGTTTTACTGCTTGATCTAATTTCACGTGTACTGTTTCTTTTATGTTGTATACAAATGTTGTTGATTTTTTTCAGTTCATATTTTATTTTCAATTGCTCTTCATTGTTTTCAATTTAACTTCATTTTATCGTTTGACATTGTGAATTGTGTTACCTAAATGGTAAATTGCCTCATTAAGTTATTATGCATACGTTCTTTTGGTAGATTTTATGTACATGTATTATTTATTCGGGTCGTAGATTCTATTTTGCGTGTATAAAGAGGAATTTAGCACTATCCTCCATAAATGAAATAAACTAGCATTAGGATAAGGGGGGGAGCAAGAAACAGGATAATTCTTGCCCTGTATATTCCATTTTGTTCCTACATGAATAAGTTATAGGATATAGTAATAATCAGTCAATTAATGCAAGAAACCTACTGCATTTGTGCAGCATGTTTATGTTTTCGTCAGGATATACCCTAATATGTGCAATAGTGGAATTCTTCTAATTCAACAAGACCACCATATAGCAACGTCACCTTACCGTCAATACCATTTCGGTTAAATATACGAGTTATTAGCACATTTCACAGTCTACAATAGGAACACATAATGTCTGTTTCAAGTGACTAAAGTCTGTCTGTACAGAGATCGGTTATTTCCGTTTTCTCCGGTAAATGAACGCAGGAGGCCGAGGTGATCAGGATATATTGAGATACTGCGGTTGAAGCCCCTCACTGATACTGAGAATGTTGCTTCGTAAGCACGGTGTTTATTGCGCAGCTTTCACCAAATGGCAGCTGTACAGTTTGTGCTGAAACTGTAAATTTATTTAAAGACAAGTAATTAACACATGCACAAACATAAAGTTAAAAGAAATATATACGCGAACTATAGGAATAGTTGTTTGTTTATTTAAAAGCAAATTTAGAAATGCGTGTATTTATTTTGCTACATCATGCTCTACCGGTAAACCAACAACGGGTGTTCTAATTTAGTTGCAACTGCTAAAATGGAAGTCTAGCTTTAATAAAAATACTCGTTTATGCGTGGTCGGCGTATTTGTATTATTGATAGGTTGTAATTTTATATCAGCTATCAGTTGCAGATGTTACAAAAGCCCTAAAATATATTTTGTTATTTGAGCATTTTGTGAAAAAGATTGTTTAGATAAGCTTAGAGTTTATAAATTGTTCAACAATTAAAATCTAATTTGTAAATTGTATCACATGATCACAATTTTCACGCATGCGCAGATCCGTGTGTTGATATGGTTACGCAAGTATGATTCTATTTATAGTAAAAGATCGGGTATGAGTAATCGTTCATCTTAATGACGACGACTATGAATGATCAGTAAACGATATATACGTTAACAACGATACCAGATGTTACGATTTGTGATTAGTCGTATTTTAATAACTGATTAATCGTAATTTTCATTACTTGAATTGATATATCAACTGTACACCAACTTATTGTTGTTAATTATGGTGCACAACGAAATAAAATACAATTGATAATTTTACCTCTCTAGCGCAACAACCTCTGTACGCCAACACATTTGTATTTTCCCAAAGGGCATAAAATCACAATACAGATTGTACCAAACACGTTGTAAGAAGCAATTGTTGGATGTTGTTGAGAAGTTACCCGTGAAGAAATGTTTGGTTGGTACATTTAGTACATATTGCACGCTTAGAATGAGAACACCATTAGTACAACATCGATATTTTGAGAAAACAACAAAAAAGTGTCTGAAAAACTACTCTTTAATTATGGATAAACAAGCTTTTTCAGCTTCAGTTTGGTCAACATTAACTGTTCCGATTTTCATGAAATTAGGCTCATAAGAAGCGCCTGGTGGTGCAGATTTCTTATACGGTCGCACTTACGACCTTCTCATTCTAAGCCAGCGGTATATCTACGTGAGAAATGAAACTGTCTGTCTAACGAATATGTAATGTATACGTGTCACGTGACCATATTGTTACATTATTCATTGTTTATATACGGAATACGAGCATTATACTTATGAGAGTTTGTACCTTACTTAGTGTAATTACCCGTAATATACACCTAATTACATTCATTGTGAATAATACATATACACTGTACAATAACTTCAATTGTATACAATTCATAATTATTTCATACATGTACTTTTCCCGCGCTATTTTCGCTTTAGTATGTTTGATGCACACAATGTCATGCTAGCTAGTTGTGTTTTTCGAGCAATGTCGTTGATTTACATCGTACAGCATGCATTATTATTTCATGCACGTACATTTTCTCGCGCTATTTTCTCTACTAGAGTGTAGCTAGTCACCCAGCGTTCTACAAAAAATATACGCTCTACTCTGAATACAGTGACACCAGCGTTATTGAGTCATTCAAAACATACATCAAATCTTATTTCTGAAACAAGGTCACTGTCTAATCCAAGTTTCTTATAAAAAAAAAGTTGAATTGGAATGAAAATATATAGTTACTTAAGAAGTAAGATCCGCCTCGACAGCCTAGTGGTATAGCCACCACTTCAAGTGCGAGAGGTCACCGGCTCGATCCCAGGCTTTGACATAACGAAGTCATTAGAATGGTACTGCTATATCTCCCTTACTTGGCGCCCTGCGTATAGGTAGTTCCAGGTAACTGCTGGTAGTCCGGTGTCAGGATAGTGAGACTGGAAAGTCTACATGTAACTGCTGGTAGTCCCGGTGTCAGGATAGTATGACTGGAAAGTCTACATGTAACTGCTGGTAGTCCCGGTGTCAGGATAGTGAGACTGGAAAGTCTACATGTAACTGCTGGTAGTCCCGGTGTCAGGATAGTATGACTGGAAAGTCTACATGTAACTGCTGGTAGTCCCGGTGTCAGGATAGTGTGACTGGAAAGTCTACATGTAACTGCTGGTAGTCCCGGTGTCAGGATAGTGTGACTGGAAAGTCTACATGTAACTGCTGGTAGTACCGGTGTCAAGATAGTGTGACTGGAAAGTCTACATGTAACTGCTGGTAGTACCGGTGTCAAGATAGTGTGACTGGAAAGTCTACATGTAACTGCTGGTAGTACCGGTGTCAAGATAGTGTGACTGGAAAGTCTACATGTAACTGCTGGTTGTCCCGGTGTCAAGATAGTGTGACTGGAAAGTCTACATGTAACTGTTGGTTGTCCCGGTGTCAAGATAGTGAGACTGGAAAGTCTACATGTAACTGCTGGTTGTCCCGGTGTCAAGATAGTGTGACTGGAAAGTCTACATGTAACTGTTGGTTGTCCCGGTGTCAGGATAGTGTGATTGGGAAGTCTACATGTAACTGCTGGTAGTCCCGATGTCAGGATAGTGTGACTGGAAAGTCTACATGTAACTGTTGGTTGTCAGTTAGACTGGAAAGTCTACATGTAACTGAAATATTGTAAACCAGCACATGGATTTAAAACAAAATTACAAACTGAGATTTCTAGTGATCACTGTTACATGAATCACTGTACATACTTAAGAATTAACAAGTATAATTATCCTTCAAGTGCTGTACTCACTAAGAAACGCGTTTACGAGCAAAATATTAATACAAATGTGGGGCAAACATTACTGAAGTGTTTTATGTTTTGTTCGATGACGATGCATGATTACAAAAGAGTGCAAAAACTGAAATGAGTGTTGAGTCAGCCACTCAGTTTGTTTTGCCCACATTGAAGTTCTGTTTCCTGCTTACATAATTAAGGTATAGCATACTTCTCCCGGCGAGATCTTCCATATGAAAATAATTGATATAACTTATGTGATTTATAATATCGGATACGCTGGATCGGAAACGAAAAAGTCGAGTTCCAATGAACAAGTCATAAATATTAGTACTTTAGTTACTTATCTACTGAGCAACCCAATTCCTCTCTTGAGCGAAAACCTCTCTCAAACGATCCTTATTAATTTTGTCTGTAGGAAGAATACACTGTCAGTTTCACCACTCTAGTTCAACAATCACTTTCTAAACAATCTTTGGATGACTCTGCCTTATTTTCTTTGTTTGTTTGTCGTGGCTTAGTAGTCAAAACATCAGCTTTGGAAGCTGAAGGTCGAATGTTCAAATTCCGTTCTGGTACGGTTGGTTGTTGAACCAGACGCCGGCTAGTTAAATCAAATTGACATGCCTTTAAACAGGGGTGATACTATTATCAATAAAAATGTGTCTATGTATTAGTTTATACTAACTTTTATTAGGTACATTGTGAAACAGGTTCCCACAACTTATTCTTCACGCTCGAATCATCATTTCTAATGGTATCCATCGTCTTTAGGGTATGAGAGAAGAGAAGCCAGTTTCCCATTTTAGATATTGATACCATTTTACTTTGACCCGATGCAGCAGCGAGTCCTGGACCTCCCACAATGAAAGCGGCGCTCCACCACTAGGCATTCGAAGCGGTTTATATGTGACTACATCTATTGTGGTTGCTGAAGTTTCAGCAAAGGTTTCACTTATGTTTTTGTTATCTTCGTTCTGGTTGACAAAATTTGAAAGGTTTACGTAATTTTCTAATTGCCTATGATAGAACAGACGTCTAGCAATTTCAAAGTCAATTTAAATGCACATATTTTAATGTGTTAAATTGCTCGCACATTCTTATCATAGCTTTGTGACAAGTTCACGCACGAAGGTTAAGTAGAGCCATGATACGAAACGCATCGCAAACATCTTATAAAACATCCGTACAAAGTCTCACATACACATCATTTATCACATGAGTCGATTTCGTGTTTCATTTTTTTCCATATTTTGTTTTTGCTATTCGGTGCTTTTTATCGCACGTCGTTGTAATGTTAGCACCAAGTTGAGTTTCGTATTGCTTGTGTGCAAGGCCCCGCGACTTGTAGTGATATCTAGTTCATTTTCTCGTTCGGGCGTGTGTTGGGCATTGTGCCTTTTAATTGTGGTATTTGGTGTTTTTTATGTTTTCTGTGTTGAGTGTTGTTTTCCCTGTCCGATGTTCTATTATCTGTTTGTAGTGATATATCAATGCATCACTGGGAGATTAGAGCTTGCTATTGCACGACCATGTCAATATTACAAATCTGGCCTTAATAACTAACTTTATATCAGAGTAACGTTTACTGACTCTAAGAAGTATCATACACCTCACTAGCCTAGGAGTAGAGTGTCCGCTTCGAATGCGAGAGGTATCCAGGTTCGAACCCAGACCACGACATATTAAAGTCGTCAAAATGGTGCGAATATACGTCCATTGCTTGACACACAACATCATTGGTCCTAAATATTGTCTGGTTCGCCCGGTGTCAGGATGATGTGATTGGATAGTCTCCATATGACTAGACTACTGTAGACCAGTTGAATTTATAACACGATTTAACAAAAACAACGTTTTACTCGTAGCAATTGATATTACTTTTTTCGTAATGTTAATATTCCCGTAGGCAAAGTGGGAATATCCATGGTACCACGTGACTGAACGTGTTTTTACTGTCAAAGGGTGATAGTAAATTGTTAACAGTATTTTCTTGAAAAAAGTTCGGAGTAATACAATTAATAACACATAACTTTGTGGGTGACTGTTATCGACAAAGCTAAATGTGTTATTTATATACTATCAGAAATGAGGTCTGAATAGTCACAGAGCTGGTTTCACAATCGATCTAAAATAAATTTAGTTTAGAATAAAACAATATTTATTTCGTCGCTAGAGAGTCGTAAAGGAATGTGTGTTTATGAAATAAAAACGCTGATGCGACATTATTGCTCCCATGGGTGACTTTAGTTGTGATATCAACAGAGACCCTAAAAAGTAGCAGACTAAGGCCAGAGTTCTGACATTTTTTGTCACTCAGACCCTCATGTCCATTTTTAAGTCATTTTCAAAAGAAAATGCATAATGTTTTGATGGTAATGTACCGGCCTTGTTTAACTATTTCATTATTTTGTTAATGATAAGCTGGCATTATAAGTGCTTCAGTGCAGTGTACTAAGTAGATCAATTTGATGTTTTTTTTGAAGAATTACGCTGTAGTTGATTGCTTTAAAACGGCTTGTCATTGACCAGTCCACCACTAACAGCGTGGTTGCTATATTTTTGGAGTTTTTTTTTCATTCCTCCTGTGGACATTTCACTCACCGAAGTTAGAAAAACATAACTTTAAAAAAACAAACTCTGGCCTAAGTATTTGTCTATTGGCTAGTCTGGCAATTAAAATAATCATACTATATGTTCCGCTGATTGCCTGCATCAATATATAGACTTATCTTGGTAACAAATCAATGATGTGCTGGGCTTAAACGTTCAGATCCATAATAATCAAAATAGGCAAATGGTGGAACATTGGCTAAGTGGTTAGGAAATAAAATGAAAAAATACAGACTTCTGTAAACATTTTGCCTGTTTTCCACTGAAATTGGACTGTACAAATAATACTTATTTCAAATGATCGCTATTTTTTGGGACAATCCTCGTATATAAACATTACTATGAGTAATCAATTTCAAATTATGCTTGAACGTGCTATGGACTATCTAACCCTGTGCATGAGGCGGATAAATCGTGTTCCTGGAAAGTACAAAGAATACACGAGGTCATATTTAATGAGTTTTATACGCTAAATGCTTACCATTCTTAAGCCTAGATCTCACTTAGTATTTTTGCGTCGGTGATGTACTCCCGATTTAAATAAATGAGTTATCAGGACATCGGGAACAGGTTACTCGTGGTCTAGGGGAAACTTCAGGGAAGTCATGAGACAGTGTCAGTATGGTGATATCGAAAGGAATTGTGATGAATCGGGTGGTATCGGAAGAAATCGGGAGAACATCGCAGATGTGGAATTCCTGAGTGGGACCTAGGCTTTATAAACAGACAAAATAATATTGTGGTTCTAATAAGTCTACCTTCCCTATATTTTTCCACTTGCCGTATACATTGTTTTGGCATATTTTGCTTGAAGTCACCGCGAAGTGCATAAAATAATTTTAAAAAAAAATGTTTTTCCTACCTACCTACCCTATTTTTTCAATATGTGACCAGAATAGCAATATTGTCATGTTGTTGTGGCCTGATTTCAAACCGAAATACATCAAGTATTCGTCTGTTTCAATCAGCTTTTAGAAAATATAATTTACGATTTTACTAACCTGAATAAACTACTAGTATTTCATTTTTATGTGTATTAACATATAGACAGAAATAAGGGACAGTGTTTGCTATGGCAACAAGCAAGTCCTATTCCATAAGTATGTCCGTCATAGCTTAGTCTGGCTACACGACTAGATAAATTTTTGACAATCAATGATCTTAACTTTATTTTCAATTTTAGCTAGATTTATTGGGGCTTGATATATTTGTTTGAGGGTGCAAAGGGAAATAATTTCATGAAAAAAACAGTAGGCTGATGAGTTGTCTCATTCAATTAACATAGGGTCTGTATGGACAGACTAGTCATAGATCTACATTTCAAAACAGTGTTGCATGATCGTAGATTATCAATGAGGTATATTTATTACTTCCTTCTTATTTTATATTTCACAAACATGATTGTGACGTTACGTGGACAGGTGCCAGTCGAGCGGGGTTATAACTTTTTTTATTTTATTTATTCTTTCTCTTTTCAGATTGTGATAATCCCGTTATCATGACGTGAACACAGACGAGATTACAAATCCTGCCAATTTAAACAACATAAACGAAAGTGATGGAAAAATAAGTAGACTGTAGTCTTTGGTCTACTTGTTGCCTAAATGATTGTTTCTCGTAAACTTTGGCTCCGATCTTTTATCCCCACATGATCATGAATAGTTTTGTTACGGAAATCGCCAATCATGGATTAATTAGTTCGCGGAGATTACCGAAGTTATTGGCTGTGATTATATATGATTTATGTGTTTATGGCTGGAATTAGCCTGATGTTTATCGACAAGAAAACATTTTATGCGATGATGATTAATCTGGAACGTGTGATTTGTGTTCATATTACGGAAACAGCCGGAGTTTAACGATGATTAACGGAATATATTAGTTGTCGCGGGATCCTCAAATTAAGGAAGTTTAAGGAGTATACAACCAAAATAAGATACAAGTAATCATCTTTACAACAATTCAAGATAGTTTAACCAGTTAATTCCCGGAACTCATCGGATATCCTCTGAAGCTTTCCTTGAAACGACGGCTGTATAAACATCACTGAAATGACCGGACATACACGAATAGAATACGGAGACTTTCACACTGTATTATGAGTAGAAGCATCTATCTCACGAGTGTATTGGTTTGCTGAATCTTCAAAACAAGCATATTTCTTATTCAGTAACAAACACAACTTCATTAAATATAGATAACTCAGCAAGTTCCGTGCTGGCTCATTATGAAAACCTACACGAACATCTACAGTATACTCGGCTTAATGAAAAATAAATAAACATCAATGTATTTTCTCAGAATGTTTTACAAATGTAAAACAAGCAAGTGTGAATACCGAACATTGCATTGATGTAGATACTGCCAATGTAATCTGTGATTAACTCTGACTTCACACAACTATCAATCACAGTTGGACAATGTACATGAAAGCCAGCTGTGATGGTTTATGCTCGTCATAACTCATCTATTGGAACTTACCCATAGAATCGAGGTCTGTATGATTTCTTTAACTCTTATACATGTATAATATGATTTACTTATTTTAAAATATTTTATTGCCATATTATAAAATTATATCATACAATATTAATTCATAATTATAATCACTTGGAGGCACTTATAGCTGTGCAGTTTTCAATTTCTAATAAAAATTTGTAAACGTTATTTCACCTTGTGTTTGTTTCGACTACATGAGTGTTTAAGAAGAAATTCATATGAGTTGTTAAAAACGACGAAACCGTCTACCTGTGACAGACACAGGATGTGCAGAGTAAAAAGCTTGACATTATACCTGATTGGGGTGGAATAGTTGCCGGAGGTACACCAGTCCTGTGAAATATTGAATAAAAACGTAAATTTAACACATTTTGTAAAAATGAAGAGATAACACGCTCACTAATTGTAAGTTTAGAATCGTTTTATATAGTTTACCAATCTATTTTTTAGACAACGGGTCATTGAATAACTGGGTCTTTAACATCGCTGATATGATAAGATATCAAACATTTGTTTGATGGAACTTCTCGTTAAACTTTCTAAGTAGAATCTACCTCCAGCGAGCTGTACGCGTGGAGGAAATTAGACAACTTACATACAACTTTGATTTTTATTCGTTTTCCACAAACATACATTTTTCTGTAAATTGGTTTCAATTTTCTTGCTGATTAAGACGAAATCACGCGGTGTGTGTATAAGAACATATTGTTCGTGATAATTACTTCATACAGGTAATTGATGAAAGAAAGACTTGTCGGAATGCGGGCCTTGAGGAAGAGTTTGCTTAGAACTCGTCAAAGTTATGGCAACCTTGTTTTACTTGTAGTGCAGACCAAAGCATCAATAATTGAATTATATTATATCAGAACAGTATTCGAATATGTTAAATCTCAACGTTTATAACGTTGGTTCAGGTCAAGGACCATATTCCTCTTTCTGGGGGCCGTGTGTTTGAATAATTTAATTGAGTAGAAACTCAACAAAGTGATAAATCAATCCTTGAAGATCTCGGTGATCTCGTAGCTGGAACTATCTCTTTTTAGACATTTAATTTAGGTGGAATGACATTAGCTAATTCAAAACTGATACTAAGCACGTAGACACCTCATGCATGATGGTTTCCGCCATGCTGAGCGCCAAACTAGAAAAACATGTAAAAGTTTTATTTCGTCTGTAATAATTATGACAAAAGGCCACGAAAAGTGAGCCCCGCTCTCCCTCACAATGAGACGTGCAGCAAAAGCATACGCTATGTATTGTCATTTTAACATACTAGAACAAAATCATCTTTTACAAATTTCCGATTCAGACCAAATTAATATTCTAGCTATGTGCGAGGATATAACTCAGATGCACTGTATAATAGTTTTTATCACGAGTCGTTAAAATTATCATATACTATCTCCTGTAAGAAGTAGAAAGTGATTGCCCTTAAGTTACCGTTAAAAACCCAAACGAGATATCGGCAGGTAGGCTATATAGTTGAAGTATGGCTCACTGACTTGAACGGCTTCATAAATCTTCGGTCTGATAACTGATAACAACAACATATTTCTTTCTGCTGTTACCCACTATCCATTGAGGTTTCTGCTGCAAATATTAAATGATAGTGGCAATGATATTAAACTCACAATGGTGAAGGTGGTGCTAATGACGATAGTGCTGGTGATGATGGCGATAACGATGATGATGACAACGACGACGACGACGATGGTGTTGCTAATGATGATGATTTTAATGACGATAATAATGGTGAAGTTGGTGGTGATGATGATGCAGTTTATGATAATAATGGTGATGTTGGTGGTGATGATGATGCAGTTTATGATAATAATGGTGATGTTGGTGTGTTGTGATGATGATTGTAGTGGTACGATGGTTTATATATCGTAGTGAATCATCTGCGTTTCATCTTTTACGGCCGTTTATATTATTACGTCGGACATTGTGACGAACTGCAACGTATTCTGTAGTTTGCTGGCATCTCCTCACATCTTGGTCTGGGAGTGTCTATGGGCCAAACGTTCTGCCATGCTTCCTCGAGATTGGGCAATTTTTCAATATTTGGAATAGAGTTCACTCCTCTGGCCTGCACTGACATCCAATGGTCCTGCTGAGAGCCGAGTACACTGATATTGAGTCTGTTAGAAAAACGACAATTTGCCTCGTTCCTTTTTGGAGAGGGCTTGCATCAGGGCTCTGTAATTGGAGCATCTCTAGCCTACTGGGAGATACAGTGAAATAGTGGAGCTGTGTGGAGCTGTATGGAGCTGTGTGGAGATGTGTGGAGTTGTGTGGAAATTTGATGAAGACCCCACTCCCTGCATTTCGAAATGCCTTTTCTGTTGATGCATCAGTGAACGTTTGTATTCAGGAGTAAGCTGGGTATCGTTCATGGATCCATGCTAGTGTAAGAGATTTCTGAAGAGCCGAATTTTGTTTTCCTTTTATTTCGTGTATTCCCAGTCTGATTTTTGGAGTATTAGTATTTCTGTAACAGGAGTTGTTGTATTCTCTTTTTGTAAATCCTTGACATTGTGGTAGTGACTTTGTCGTTTCTGTCTGTTCTTGGCTCTGCTTTGGAGCTTTGTGTGCAGTAGGTGGGGCGGTAATCGTTTAACCTTCTCTGCTTGTAAAGGGGCTTTGTGGTTATGAAACATGTTTGTCGCGATATTTATGGTGTTGATGATGAGGTGATGAACGGTGATACATAGTTTGATAATAATGGTGATTGTGGGGCGATGATGATGATGATGATAATGTTGATTTTGGTGAATATAGTACCGCTAAGGAGTAAGGATGTTGCTGACAATGATGGCGAAGGTTGCTATGAAGATGTTATTATTAATGATATTGCTATCTACTGATGATGACGATAACGATAGGGATTGCTATTAGTGTTGTCTAATTATTTATGTTTAATGGTGTGACGAAATGACAGATGTAATGATAGTGATAATTATGGTAATGGTAAAGATGAAGTTGTTAAAGTACAAATACAAACATAAATGTAAAGTACACAAAGTACATTATAGTTTTCTACGTATACACGATAATGGAACAGGATCCGTTCGGAAGTTTAATGTTTATGGTTTGGTAGATAATACTAATAGTGATGATGATGCTTAATGTGATGTTGATGATACCGATATTGATATCCCGCAATCATGACATTGTAAAGTCGTGTAATCGTGAAATATAAAAATGAAATCTCAAATTCAGGATTTCGTTATTCCATTCTCATATTTCCGCGAGGGCCCCAGAAGAAGTCAGACATGTTAGTTTTGGAGGGATAGTGCATGATACAGAAGTTACCTCAGTTCCCGAAGCATCCCTGGTTCTTTTACGTGCCTCGCATTTCTGTTTGTTTTAATCCGACTGGAGGCGAAATCGAATCCACAACCTTCGGATCAGCAGTCAGTAGCTCTCATCTCTGGACCACGTGTTCATCTAAAGTTGTACTACTACATGTAGATGATTATTTCACATGTAAGCTAATTATTTGACCTTTGTCCACAGCCAACAGCTAAACGGGCAATGGTTAATTTTGTGTGATGTGTCTGAAGTATATGCATTATAACGGGCACTAAATACATTAATTACATTGCTCAATGAAGTAAGAGATGGACATGACCTTTCTGTGATACCAAGATTGTCTATGTATAATTGTATATACCTAGAAATTAAGCTTGAAATCCAACAATCACTTAATTGATAAAATGCGTTATTTTGGCAATTAAGATTCCCTAGGTTTACCATCTCTTTCACCTAGCCATCCATGATGGTCTATTCATAGACTAAATTCAAACATTATAAGGATATGTGCCGATGCCACATATCAATGCAAATTATAATGTTGTACTAGACTGGTGGTCGAGAGGTTACAGACTGGGTTATATGTTGCGGATTCGATCATGAACAGTGAGTCGCCAAAGTCCACAATCGACACTGGTATAACACCCTTGTAGAAGAACAGCGTATGAGGGTATTCACATGACTGATATATATAAGTAGACGAACAGCGTATGAGGGTATTCACATGACTGATATATATAAGTAGACGAACAGCGTATGAGGGTATTCACATGACTGATATATATAAGTAGACGAACAGCGTATGAGGGTATTCACATGACTGATATATATAAGTAGACGAACAGCGTATGAGGGTATTCACATGACTGATATATATAAGTAGACGAACAGCGCATGAGGGTATTCACATGACTGATATATATAAGTAGACGAACAGCGTATGAGGGTCTTCGCATGACTGATATATATAAGTAGACAAACAGCGTATGAAGGTATTCACATGACTGATATATATAAGGGTATAGGGACTCTGGTATTCCGGCAAAATCGTCCGCGTGGCTTTGAAGTTGAACAATCGAGAAATCGATAAGTTGAAAACTAATAAACGTTTAGATCAGGACAGATTGGTGTTGGTATGTGAGCAGCGGTCAAGTGGCAGTAGTCTGGCTCGGGTTGTTTTTAAATATTATGTAATGGCGTCATACTGGTATTCTTCAGACATACTGTGTACATAGACAGAATGATAAACTGGTTAATAGAAATGTTTATCTACTTGTTCAAGAAATAATCGACGATTTTAAAGAACTGATCGAAATAAATATGTGGTTTCATGGATAGCTACAAAGGCAAGTGCATGCTGGCTTAATTCATCATATCAAAGACTCCGTTATGCTATATAAGAAGGTTGAAAACATAATATAATGTAACATGTTAACACCCCTATTAAGCAGTTTTCTTAGATCAATGAAACATTTCTTTCGACCGTAAACGTTTAATTAAAGTTATTTTTACGCTGAAGATTGTGTTTATTTCTAGTATTTGTCGTAAAACATGGTAATTAGTTTAGTTACTCTGCTTTTTATCATGACAAGAGTGTCTAGGAACTTTACTTCTAACAAGGAAAAATACTAAGATTGTATTGATATCAACACTAGAGAATTACAAGAAAGACGAGGTGTCGATGTGTTCATCAATTAATCTAATTGCAGTTTAAGGATGGTGGGTTGTCATTAACTAGAGATCATGGGTTATATGTAATTATTGTAATTTGTGTTAATTAAAATACCTAGGGTGTTATAAACCTTCCTGCTGCAGTAATTTAGTTAACATTTATTTTATTTACTAAGTACGGAAATCCAGGCAGTCTCAAGAATAATTGTATATACACCGAACACAGACAGGTAATCATGAACCAGGATGATCAAATAAATAGGTTTTTCATCACTTTTTCACCTCGTCAAATTCTGGTAAATAGCTTAAATAACCGAACAGTAGGTCTGGCGGCAAACAGAACATCTGTTGCTAGATGTTGTATTTTGATTTGGATTACAGTAACTAATGTTCAAAACAAGCCGATGTGTCTGCCATAGCTCCGAGCACAATCAGCCATGATTTCCCTAGTCGTGCGCCGAATCAATTTATTCACCACACATCCCTATCACTTTTACCTGGAAAGATTTTAAATTTGATTTTCCCAGCAGGCGGCGAAAATGAAAGTAGATATTGTGCATCTTGCATGCATCTTATACGCATGTATATTTTAGGTGGGCCCGGTGATGAAAAGTGCGTAGAAATCAGGAAATATTTTGTACAAATTGTTAGCACTTTCGGATATTACAGCAATTCGGATCAGGAGTAATAGTTCGATTTAACTGCCGTGCGCTTGTCGATACAATAATAGCATTAGATAAGCATCTTGATAAATATGTCGGAGTAATTGAGTAGCATGAAATCTCTGGATATAATCAGCAATAGCTTCATCCAGTGAATGCACGAGCTTCCCCGACCAATTATTCTGTAAGATAGGGATAGTTAGTGAACCGAGGATGTTACCGACTTACTTGGATTTAACAACAAAATGAATCCGTGCTGTGATTTAACTTATATAATTATGCAATTGTTATCAATTTGAGGAAGGTGTGGTGATGCTGTTCATATAGTTTTAGTATTTGTGGTTCCTGAATGTTCACAATTCTAAGTGTACCAGGTGTGTCAGATGTAGATTACGACACTCATCCTACCTTAAAGAAAGCGACAATTACAGTAGGGGCCATTTTAGGCAATATGGTAGGACTTTTAAAACGTTGAGAAGTTTGAATTTCAATAGTGATAACCGATAACTTAAGGAAATAAATCGTTCATCAATAGATTCTGTGCTTGGTCTTTTTAAGTCATAAAAAGTTTCATGGACTTTTAGCGAAAGATTTACCGATGGCTCGTGATGATCAGATAATTTGATTGGAATTAGCGGATAAAATTGTCTTCTATACATAATCCCCGTACAGCTAAGGTGACAATATGTTGAAATCCTTATCATAAGATACGTGTGCACATCTGGAGGTTTGGATAGTATTTTGTATAGTAAATACTTGAAACATGTTATTATTTTTGTCATATAAAGCGAACACATTAATTGTGTTTGTTTATCCAATGACCATTCCATACAAATGTTAAATGTCTGAAATTAGACATGATAATATAGAGATTGTTGGTTTGATTTAAGTTGATTCATGGATTGTTTCCTGGAATTATGACTAATATAAAGGAATAGTTAAAAAAAGTAAGTATAATGTGGAATTTATTTGATATTAGGATGGAGTTATATGTTGTTGTTATATGAAGGTAATGTATATAATGCTGATATAAAATACAATACAGTAATAACGCGGGGCCAATTTTTCGAGAATATTTTATGTTAGCCAGAAGTTACGCCAATTTCTACTTTCACTTATGGCGTAACATCAAACTGAGTCATTGTGTATGTCGACGTTTTAGAAGTCATAGTGTCATCATAGTACCGTCACTTAAAACAAAAACTTCCAGATGTAAATTTGTCTCATTAAACAACACTCTCAGACACTGGCACTCGACCAGAGAAACACTTCTATAAATTGCCGTGGACTAAAATGTATATTTATTAATATAAGAAATAGGCCACGGCCATTTATAAAAGTGTGTGTCTGGTCGAGTGCCAGTTCTAGCAGAATGCTTATCTTGAGTTAAAAGTTCAGTTTTTTGCTTGTTGGGGGTCATTCCTCACAACACCATACCGATCATTAACTGTTTCTGAACGATATCGTACATAGTCTGTGAGCGGCGTACCTGGCTCTGGATAGATGGTCATCGGTTCGAATCTCCTTATTGGGACAATAGCATTACGTACGAGTACTCTGAATAAGATACTGCAGACATTTTGAGAAACCGCCATCGAGATTGATTAACGTGTGATGCGCGCACTAAGCCAAGGCTTTAGTCATGGTCGTACTGGTATATATGTTTCATGAATCAAACTATGACCAGAGCTTTTGGCAGGAAAACCATTGCACACAGTCACAATGAATCGATTCTCTTCTTCATAGTGAATATTCTTCGTACATCACAATCGTTCATGTCGCTGATCTTCCCAACTAACAATCTACCTTGTGTTATCAATATTGATACAAGGAAGGGAGTGAATTAGGATACAGACGGGAAGGAGTAAAGTAATAACTATCTAAGTTTCAAGCGTCTTTTAATTGCAATTTAGGATGAATCATTGTGGTTAAATCTACATACTGAGTTGATGTCTACGTCTTAATTCGATGCTGATAAGTCCAAACAATGCAATATTCGTTTTCATTTAATACAGCTTAATATATTACAGAAACAAGACGTTACATTTCGTTTCGAAATTTCACAACTTTGACCTTAATCTAGGATACATTTGCCTTAAAATCTTACATGAAACACACGGGAAACACAGACAGTGGATATACGATCGACGGTGCCATCTCGTTTGCATACTACTCATTCGTGGCCAGAGATAACCCATTTGTCAATGCTAATGATGATATAATTATCATAGCGTAAGATTTAATTGTTACGTCACGATTACCAAACCACCGTATAAAACATGACGGCACTATCGGTATGTCGTATAAATGATACTATTAAATTGTGTTTCTCGTATTTTATCTTCGAGCACACGACGACACTACTAGACTAGTAGCTTCTTTGCGAGTATGCTACAAGTAATAAATAAATGTCATAGTTATTTTATATAAGGTAGTAAACTAGATATGTGCATCAGTGTGTTTAGCTAAGGATACAATTATCCTGGGTAAGATATTTTAAAATGGGGGTGGTAGTGTCTCCAGACATACGGAGACCACAAGGGTGCGACAAACCGATTTAAATTGGTTAACTTTAAATAGAACTGACATAGATGGCTAGTTTGTCTCTCAGCATACTCTTAGGGTACTTAAGAACAGGGGAACCTGGTGGCACTTGGTCGTGACGACTCAACTTTGGCAATGATACTTTAACCCTCTCAACGTCAACTTGTTTACGCCAAATCAGGCTTAGCACAGTCGACGTTATTTGGCATTTCGATGTCGGCAGCGAAAGGGTTAAACTAAACCAAACTCAAGCAGCTAAATACATACTATATATTTTTCTCCACTCTATTGACAACAAAAACCGACAAAAGAAATTCGCACCATACAAATGTTCTAGAGTTACAACGAGTTTTAAAGTTCACCTCTTGGATTGCCCCGATGGCACAGTGAGTCTAATCACAGAAACTTGTGCTGGGTCATGAGTTTGAGACCAAGCCGAGAACAAACTCAATTTTATAGTATTTGGGTTGTGGTAAAGAAACGGTTATGTAAAATGCTGTTAATAAATTTACAAAGTTGCTGTTTGTGCATATGCTTGAGTACAAAGTGCTAATGTGGTATAACTCAAATAATCAGGTCAGCCATTCGTTGACATACCATTGTGTACATAAACATTGCACTTTATCTTTTAAATGTCTCATTTTACTAAATATTATATACATTAGTATGTGGCTTAGTGAATAAGGTATTGGTTTTCATTGTCTTTTTCTCCAATAAAAAAATGTTTAAAAATACAATGTAAGGATATTACATTGTGTGTGTACAAGTGACATACCTGAATAAACGGACAGTAGGAGTCGTGTGTTGGAACACTAATGTTGGTGCTATATCAATCAAAATACATTAAGCCTATGTCCCACTGAGCATTTTTTTGCATCGGCGATGTTCTCCCGATTGAAATTAATGAGCTATCAGGACATCGGGAACAGGTTCCTCGTGGTCTCGGAGAAGCTTCGGGGAAGTCATGAGACAGTTTGTGATATCGGAAGGAATTGTGATGTATCGGGTGGTATCGGAAGTAATCGGGAAAACATCGCCGATGTGGAATTCCTCAGTGGGACCTAGGCTTTATAAAAAAATCCGCTGCAGCATGTCTGCACTGTATAAGCCTTCAATACTTGTACACGGTATTAAACAAGGTTATCTGAATGCAGTTATACCTATATGACCATGATAGCTATCAGACAAACATCACGCGTGCATGGAATCTATCAATTAGATAGGATTTAGTGCCAACTGATTATAATTGTATGATAGTATTGTGTATGTATGTGTTGTATACGTTGATCTATTACATACAATATAATGTAGGTATAGCTACTATCAATGATAGTCAATGGTATAATTTATATCCCATACACTTGATCTACTGTGCTGAGAGTCATTAATATATTAAAGCAACTGGGTCGTGAAATAATTCGACAATTCAGCATTTAGGTCATCGTGAAATAGCAGAAGAAATCTTATACTGACCAATTAATTTAATTTTCACTTTTCCGTATTATTGTTTTTAACAACATAAAATGAATTGAAATGCTTTCAAATGAGTTCGTAAAAAGTTTCGTAAAGTTTGAGGAAGAAGAAGTTTATTTCGTATCAATACATATAGCAAATACACATTACGATTAGGTCAGAGATGACCCATGAGCATAATTTGTTATTTTAAACCCTCAAATAAACTATCATATACGGTTCAATGGCAATGTGTATGAATCACGGAAGAGTTTAACAACGATATCAATTTGATAAATGTTTTCAATGAAATGCAAAATTGAAATGAGGTAGAATGTCATTTTAAATGAAATGTGCAATGTTGTTACATGTATTTTGAAATACGAGAATATGAGTAGCATTTATGTGTACGTCAGCCTTTATTACTATACTTTGTTTTCATCAAGCAACTTTCTTCTACGTGTGTGATACAAAAACACGCGACGTCTGCAATTACAATAAAACCAAGTGTAGGAATATGAAGCAATATTATTATATATATTATGACATATCATACTGTGTATTGAATGAACATCACGTTTCTCATATCCGCAAAATTGTTCATTTTTGTAATTCTTGAGTATATTCCCGTACCAGGTATAATTTGTTCGACCAAGATTCATTTTCACAAAAAGTAAAAGAATTTGCAAATTGCAGCATTACACAATATCAAAATACTGCGATAAAATCTTAAAGTTTTTGTGTAATTAGGTATTTTGTTTCCACCATTTTCCTTTTTTGTTTTCGGTACTTTGTTTCAAATATTAAGTACTACACTTTACTTCTAATAATTCAACCACATTAACGATTCGAATATTTGAGTGAAAATATTTTTAACAACAATTAACTATCGAAAATTGGCAGGTACTTCAAGCCCGAAAATTCAATTCCAAGCACTTAATCTGCCTTGAATCGAATGATATACGTCATACTGAAGATTCGACTATATTTAACAATCAAAAATTAAATCTTATGTTTTACTATCTGGGTGAAATCGTAAAATATTCGCCATACTGTACACTCATTATTTCTCGTGGGAGTTGAATTTTCGTTGATTTCGTTGTTGAACTTGGCCAAGAAATCTTATCCCCACGATTAATCGACCTCTCAAAGCCAGGCATGCGTTTACCCTTTCATGTTCTGTATTCCACGAATTTACGACCCCAAGAAAATGCATTTTATCAAAATCCACAAAATTTAATACCCACGAAAATATGTGATTTAACAGTATTAAGATATGACTGCAATTCACAGTGCGCGCCTCTAGAGATCAACACGTATTTTTATTTTCATTTTTTATTACATGCACTATGATGAAATAGATATTGAATAGAGGTATAGTGGGTGTATCGATGTCTGCTTCTTGTATACAAACAAGGTAGGGGAATCTAATATCAAAACAAGACTTTTTATTGTTTTAGACATTTCAATGGAATAAAACGGCAGGGAAAATCAATACCTAATGCACCAAGCCATATACTCATATATATATTCAAGATATGTTAAATTTATAAATTAATGAGAGACATTGTATGTTTATAAACACACTGTTATGTAAACAGGTGACTGACCTAATTAATCGAGTTATATATTGCTTCCAAGGCAGATACAGTGTTGGTATGAGAGATGGGGCCAAATTGTTTCCGATAATAGAAGATGCTTGAACACTACTATATGGACACTTCGTATCATGTTCGAAACAGATCACCATGTCTTGCATTAAGTATTTTTAGGAATGATCTGTCCTTAAAACTAGACACGTCCCTCAAATTTTCATAACTATTCAATGGCATTTGCACTCACAAGTCTGTGGATGGGAGGGTACATTTTGGTAGGGAACCATGAGCAATGTACGACTGACTAGAAATTGTATATGATGTTTCTTTAATCAAAGGAGTGAAATACGCCTTACAGGTCATACTTTCCGGTACATCCAATCAGAAGTTTGATATTAAAGACCGGGTACGGGGTTCACAAACTTACAAAACTTATGTACCGATATTTGTAGAAAAATGTGATCATAAGATAATGATAAAATTGAATTAAACCTTTGACGTTGAACGTTTAGCGCACCAAATAAAAGTGAATCTCCCTATGCCTGTGCCCCTTTTATACTCGTGCCAAGTCACATTTTGTGCCATATTATTACTCCTATTTCTAAGTGCCATTGGTGATTGAAACTTCAGTTCTTATTTAAAATGTATGATTTACTTAGTGCGATCGTTTATATAAAATGAAAGGTTTCATCTCATACATTGTTCATATCTACTCTACTATGAGACATGTGCTTTAATAACTAATTTGTCAAAACAAAACATCACGAGAGTATTAAAATACATTTCAATATGGTGAATGAATATATCAGTGTGGTGTATTTTATATGTACTTTACAAAGTAGCGGTATAGTTCATGATAGTTTGTTTACATTGGATTAAAGGGATTCAGACGTATTTAAACAGTGTGGTAAAACATATTGCTTCTATGTTGCGTCTTACAACTTGTGTACTCTATACTGTTGCTAATGTTTTCAGTGAAACGTTAATAAAAACACCTCTCATCCGTTCGTTCGTCCGTATGTTCGTCTTTCACTAATGAATATCATCTTACATTAATAGTTTTATCTTTCGCGGATGTATGTGTCATTGGATATACCACCTCTGGACAAATGTCAGTACACCGGAAGTTATGCTATACTGTCCAGTTAGTTTACTTATAGAGTGATGCAGTGGTCGAGTCCATTATCACAGTGTAAAACCAATTATAAAGGCTTATCCAGACATCTATAAGTTCAATGCTAAACTAAAATACTTAACATGTTAAGAAAATGGTTGTCATATTGTGTTTACACTTAAAATGAAACGTGACTCTTACATTATCCTAACTGGACAGAACTTATCTGCCTGATTGTTTTTTATTTGCATAACAAGTAAATTGCCCCCCCCAATAGACAAATATATTTGTTTTCTTATTTGTACATCTTATGAACCGTATGAATTACTATTTATTTTTATATTTTCAGATTCGCTCGACTGAGGTTTAGTAAACGATGCAAATGAATCCCGATGAGGTTGAACTTATGAAGACGTAATGCTAAGCTGAATGTTGCCAACATGTCGGCTAAAATACGGGCGTCGTCAGCCCGGATAACTTCCGATAAGGCGTGTACAAGGCTAAACGAGAGAAACGCCTTAAAATCTCAAATGAAAGTGCCGACCTATAGTGTCACCAAGGCAACGACACGCGCCATATTGAATGTGAGAATTACGCCTGAGAATGAAACTCAAAACGAGGCTGTTTCTAAAAATATAATGATGGTTAAGAAAGATGGAAATTTAAAAAGCAGAAAGAAGGGCAGTGCGCTCAATTCCCCAAAAAGTACAAAACGCACAAACAGAGTTTGTGACAAATCTTTAATGGATATTAAAACTATTGATCCAGATCGCGAAAATGACGATGGATTTATGATCAGCAATGAAATTCTAACTGTCGCGAAGAATGAAACAGACTCAAAGTATGTGGAAGAAAATGAATGTGTGTTGGACGAGTCAAATAATACGTTGGATACCAGGAATGAGGCCGGGTTGCATAATGACGACATAAACAAAGAAACCATATGTCTATGCAATATAGCAAACAATATACAAGCATCGTGTGGTCCAGAAAATATGTGTAATTGTAAATATGAAAGTAATGTCTCAGATTTAGGTAATAATGATATATTAGGATGTAACAAAAACACAATTGACGATTCGGACATAACCAGCGATCACACATTACCACGACAAGTACAACACTCCAATCAAATACAACAAAGATTTCCTCTTCGATCTAAGTTGAAAAAGTCTACATACAAGATAACTAATATCTCTAACACTAAAAAACACTCAAACATTCCGAAGACGAAAGAAGTTACACAAATCAATGATAATGTGTCAGAATCACATATAGGAAAGGTATCGACAGCCAAACCTCAAGCTGCCAGGGGCGGCAAACAGTGTCAATCTAAATTACCGAGTTCGAAATCGAAACTTACACCTCCATCATCTAAGACTGTGAAAAGTAACAACAAAGACTTGGATTCAGATAAAACAGTATCAGTACAAAATGTTAGTTTCACAACATTAAGATCGGATTCCCCACATGGAAGTGATGCTATTTATTATGAGGAACAGTCGGAAAGAACTGATCCAAAATTAGATTCTGTGATTCATAAAACATGTAGTAATACGGATATACGTATGTGTAAGAATTTCCCGGACACCCGTTCCATTCCTGATGAACCTGCCAATGGCTATTTATCAGAAACAGATATAAATACAAACAATACTTCAACAGAACCGTCAGATATATCATTTACATCGGTAGATACATCATCGTTAACGAAGGCGACAACAACGGATGAAAGTGCTGTCATTTCTGATAAAACAAAATGCATAAAACAAACAGGTGTAGATACAGAGACCGGTTGTGTAAAACGTACGCAGTCCTGGCAAGAATCGAGAGTACGTACAAACTTAAGTAAAAAGTCTACAATTCAAACACAATTACGTACGACGTCTAAACACAGCGCAAGCTGTAAAACTGATAAAATAGGAGTAATGAACAATAATAAGACTACTTTGAAATCTCGCCAGCGGTCAGTGACTCATGAAGATGATGAAAAGTCTGATGTTAATCAAGAAAGAAACAAGAAATCCATATCATTAGTGTCACAATCCAACAATAAGTCCAGATTCGCTTCTGATAGTATACATAATGAGCGCAATACAAAACAAACTGAAGTCAAATCTGCGGTAGTTAATACAAGTAAAATTTCAACTCGACCGTTGACAAATGCTACTGGAAAATCTCGCTCAACTTCGGATAGGTTTGTTAAGTCACAACCATTGACTCAAAATAGATTTACAAACACTAACTTAGTAAGAGCAAACAAAGCTGTGACAGTACCAAAGTTAACAGATCTGAACATGTCGTCTTCTAGTACTTCTAGTAGAGATTCTAAGTCAAGTTCAAAATCGAGGTCAACTTCAAGATCAAGGTCGTCAACACCTAGCTCAAATGTCGGCATAGCAACACGTTGTGTTAATATAGGCGACAGTTCTCTCAGAAACAAATCCTCGTTGGTAAGGAAATCTTCCAGCAGAGATTCGTCGTCACGGTCAAGGTCATCAACACCGAGTGTGACATCATCGGTGTCAGATGACAACAGACAAGAACCCTCTAAAAATAAAAGAGTTAAACAGAACACAGTGACAAAGAAGCCGGATTCGAAACTAAAAATACCATTACGAAAAGTTCCTTCTGGTAATACTAATGACAATAATACTAATAGTGACATTTCCGTGAAATCAAAGTTCAATCGTGACGTTAAAAAGCATATAAGTACAGAAAAAAGAGAAATTCCAACTCCGTCGTCTGCAAGGAAATTAACAAATAATAATGTTGATAAAAAGTCTGAGATGACGCATGATAAATCTGTATCTAGATGTTCAAGTTCCCGAAATTCAAATAGTCGATCGCGTTCAGCAACACCGGAAGAGGCAGCCGCGCATGCGCAAATTAAGAGTAGCTGCGAAGTAACATTGCAAAAGACGAATATACAAAAGAAATCTGATATAAATACAAAGCTATGGAAAATCGTTAAACCAGCATCAGTCGTCGCTTTAAAACAAAACGGACCACTAAAGCATAATGTTGACAATACATCTCGTGAATCCACATCTAGATCGAGATCATCAACGCCAAGCTCAGCGGCGTCCGCCGACGGTACGAAAGGCAACAACTCACCTGCAACAAATAAAACACGTCGAAAAACGAATAATAGCTATCAGTCTGACAAGGCATGCATTTCCCGCCAAAATGAAAACATAAAACAGCAGGGAAGTATTCCGAATAAAAGGATGATAAAAGCACCATCCGGAATTCCTGCGATAACTAATACGCATTCTGCAGATATCAAGGATAACGAAGCCAAAAATTCTACAAACGTCTCAAATTCTAGCATAAGAAACGGTACAAGAACGACAACTCCTACAAACTGTGCATTAAAACAAAGTAAGAGTAAGTTCCCTTTAACTGTATCAACACCTAAAAGCGTTCCAAAGCTTCAAAAACGGACTCCGAGTCAGAAAAGTCAAAATGTGCAGTCACAAATCACTCAACGTTTATCACCCGTAGAAACCGATAAGCTGACAACGAGACCGGCAAACTTATCTATGCAATCTAGCACGTCAATAAAACACGCCAAAATAACTATGTCTACGGAAAATAAAAGTTCTAAAAGCGAACATACAACGTTAAAAAGGCGTACGAATGCACGCCTCGAGAATTCGAAGTCGGACCAGAAAAGAAATAAAGCATTTGTTTCCGGCAATAAATCCGGACTAATAACCTCATTATCGCTCATTAAAAAAGACAACGTTAGTTCGTGTTTAGTTAATAAATCAGACAAACAAAGTTCATTGCCGAAACGAGAAAGAAAATCAGAAATTGAGCGTAATAACTTGTCTCTTGTTAGTGCGTTAAAACCTAATGGCACCAATTCTAAGCTGGATAATATGAACTATTCAATACAGGGTGGAGACCAAGGAATTTTGTCAGATTCGGAACTAACGCTTTCTGCAGGAAGAAAAAATAACGATATTGTTGAAAACGCAAGTTTAAGAAACTATGATAAAAAAATGCAAAACACACATACGGATATGCAAGTTGGCAGTGTTTGTGTTGAAACAGATATTATGGATCAAAATTATGGTGAAAATGCTAATAAAAATGAATTAAAATTTAAATATCAGCATGGTGCAAATTTGATATCTCAGGAGAAATTTGATGCAAGTGATTACCAGATGGAATCAGCAGACATTCATCATATGAATTCCAGCAAAAATAAGAGTGCTGTTGTTGTTGACCCTAGCTTTGAGGTGAACATTAATTGCTTATCGAGTGAGCAGTTAAATGGAAATAACAGTTATCGTGAAGAAACATGGTTAGAAATGAACCATGAAGAAAGTATCAGCTTGAAACACTGTGGTTCTATCGATGAAAAATTACAGGATTTATGCCAAGAAAATATGTCAAAATTTCAGTCAGAAATTGAAAGTTTGTGTGTGAAAAATAGTGCATCCTGTAGGAATAGCAATGATAAAGATATTGATGATTCAATTACTAAGTTCAAATCAACGGGGGATATGTGTACTTCTGAAGATATCTTTTGCACTGAGAATGTGTGCGTTGAAATTATTTGTGATAAGCATCAGTGTTCGACGATTGACGATCAAGATGGCGGAACTATAATTTTAATGCGAAGTAATCAATTAAATTCAACTGATGAACAGGAGGTAAATAATTACGCTACTGATTTAAAAGATAAATATTCACTTTTATCGGAGAATTCAACATCCGTGCCTTCTCATGCTTGTAAGTGCCAAGATGATAAGAAAAGTGAAAATTCAACTTTTGAAATAGACATGTATGATATAAACAGTTCGCAGCAAATGCCAATCATTGATGTAAATTCTCGCAATCGCACAGACTCCTATGATTTCTCGTACGATAAGGCCTCCAACATAGTTGCAGCAACACCGTCAGGTGCTTTTAGCCTGAATACAAATAAAAGACAAGATAAAAAGATTATATTTGATTCAAGTTGTGTTTTATGTAATGCTTCCAGTCCGTGTATTCATATGGATGTAACACAACCGAAGGATGTTGCCTCCGTTTGTGTAACTGCTAGTCAAAGTTGTGAACTGAACGTCGATGAACAACGTGTGAATGACAGTGTCAATGAATTAAATCTGGATAATATATTTACAGACGAAATTATGGATCAAACACATTTAATGGATACAGAAGACAGGACAATTGTGCCCAGTTCGGATTCTGGAAATAATACGGAGTGTAATGGTGCTGTCATAAATCTAGGATTGATAAAGAATGAGGGTTTATCGGACGCATCTCACCTTAACGCCGAACAAAGGTGTGATATTGTCGCTGATAACTCGGAAGTATTAGACATTAATGAGGATGATGATGCCCTAGATGAACAACAATTGGTACATGACGACTTTAACACAAAAATGCCACAAAATTGTGAGAATTATTCCCCAAGTATTACATCAAATATTGAACCTGGGATATCAGATTGGCAAGAAACATTTTTATGTGATAACAAATCTCCAGAAAATAATACAGACGTAGAATTACAGGTGCCAAACAATAGTGAAATAAACAAAGAAACTTCCTGTAATAAGTCAGTGTGTACTTCTATGTGTATATGTTCTAATGGGAATAAACGTCGTGTTTCAAACTCGAATATTGATAAAAGTGACATGGATATCATCTCCGGTGGTCTTGTACATGGCGATAGTGGTGACTTTGGGGACTCTGAGAGTGACAATACGAACAAAACCGTGGATAAATATGTAATGGATGTGTCAGAGGTGCAATACACGGGCGTGGCTGAGTGTTTAGAGCATACACAAAAAATATGTGAACTCGAAACCCAAACGGAAGGCATGGCTTATAAAAATGACTCTGATTTAGTGACAAGCTCCCAAGTTTTAGATATGCCTGCTAAAATGGACACACATATAACACAAGAACACTATTCACATCCACCAGATTGTGATTCGCTGGTTCAACATGAAGCTAAACAAGACAGTGATGAATGGACTTTACACACGCATTGTTCTCACGAAGAGAAGGTTAAACTAATTAGTGGCGGATATGACAGGCCGTTTCATGGATCATCTAGCCGCGTGTTTAGTATGCAAAATACAGGTAAAAACGGACAGTCGAGTGAAATAAATATTTCCGATGCGTCTATTCATGATTTATCGTTTGCAAAATGTGAAAACGAGCCAGAATCCGGCGACGGTGAATATTTAATTGATACTTTCTGTCAGTCGGAAACCATCATGACTGTACGTGACAATGGTACCAGTGAACACATGACCACTACACAGCCAGTTGAACAACATAAACGTAGTGATAGCCAAAATATAGATTTAATGGATAATGAACAAACAACGAGCGAAAGTACACATAGCGATTATCAGGACGTGGAAACAATGTCACAATATAACTTCGAAGAGGCAATATCAACAGATAATACAGTCGATAACTCGTGGGGTACTATTCACGAAAACAGCACTACGTTAATTCCAAATCTTGATATGCAATGTGAACACAATGACCGGGACCACCCTACCTTGGAAAGTTCTCAAAACATACTGCCACCTCAAAATATACAGATTTCAAGAAGCAATGATGTTTTTACTGACAATTTGTCAAATAATAAGGTGCCTGATATTATTGGAATATTGCCCAGTAATTTACTCCCGTCGGATGAATCAACTAGATTTCAACCAGATGTTTCCTCGTTAGCTGATTCTAACAATATCGACAAAACGACAGATGTTCGTGAAATTCGAGAAAATCTTCCCAAATGTTTTGATAACACGATTAATCCAGGTGATATGTTTGCACAACAAGTAATTAATTATGACATTACAGATACTGCATGTGCAACATGCATCCAGAATAAAACAATTGATACCTGGGCGGAAGTAGAAGGTTCTGAAAATAAAAGTTTCCAAAATGCCATTCTTCCTATTGAAATGAACATAAATGATTTATCTACAGTGAGCGATTCAAACACACCAGAAAACTTGACCACGTCAACACAAAAGGATTGTCTACAAGAAGTCACCAATGCGAGTCATGTATGCCCGTCGAATGCTATAGCAGTATGCACTAGTGATAAATCTAATTGTGATGATAGGTACCACGGACAAAATACTAATTATGAATTCCAAACTGCCAATGACGGTAGCTTTGAATTCCAAACAGTTATCGAAAACATCTCTGAGTGTCAATCAATCAGTGAGAAAAGCATGCAATTCCCGACAGTCTGCGACATTACATCTGATTTCAAAACGGTCATTGAATGTACCTCTCCTGTTGAAACTCTACATTGCTCTGGGCATATTTCAGACAATTTAGTGCAGGATTCAGCGGGGGAATTATGTGTGTCTGCTGTGCCTGAGATGATACACCAGAGCTCCATGTTATCAGAACAATCTGCCTTATCAGACTCAGGTAAATATTCATTGAATTTCAAGGATGTTTAAATTTTACCAAAATGTCAGATCAGAATTTTATAAACTTGCCTGCTATCTTCAATGCAGACATCCTAAATTTCTCAAGCAGTTTGGCTGTAAATGATAATCCTTGTTTATTATGTTATTATAAAATGATAAATATTTAGACAAAAACGATAGCTCATGTCTTAATGCTTGCTCTGTGTCGGGCAATCACATATATTTTAAGAATACATTATTTTGCAATTCAGACTTATCAGAAATTATACATTTCGTTTGAAGGTGAGGGTAGAGTATGAGTATTAAAAATCCTCAATAATCTGTCTGCACATGCCTCCCGTCGTGTGATTTAATAAAACAGCGATAAATGCTCTAGAAATGCTAAATTATCCCCCAAAAAATCTCGCAGGGCATAAATTACTTATCTTTGCCCTTTGATGATTGTGGATATGATGATTATTTTGAGACACAGTCACGTGAGTAAAATCAGTAGCACGTGACTCGGCACGCGCCTCTCCGAACTTACTTCGGAACATTCCGGACAATTGACCGGCTGCGAAACTTATGAGATAAACAATCAGTACTCGTATCAAGATGTTATGAATGATAAATCGTTGGGCTTATCAGAAGTTAAATTAATACACAGAGAAGTAGCTCTAATCTCATGTTTTTAGAAAATTCTAGCGAACCTTCTGATCTCATGTCGAGATAGGAGCATAAAAAGTCTGCGAGCCATAAGAAAACATATTCGCGCAATGGTGAACTTGATATCAGTATCGTAAGAACACAGGCAGAAAATAGTTCCAGAAATTTGGCAGTAGATCGTGACAAGAATATCAATTTTGAAATTAAATTAAATAGTTTACAGTGTAGTTCACATACATGTGATGATGATTCGGTTCTAAGAAATGCAGACGCGAATACAATTTCATACTTATCAGATAAAACAGGACAATGGTTCATTCACAATGTTTTGGATGGTTTATTGACTGAAAAGGTTTATTTTCGTTTCAGACAGTAGCAATGTCCAAGACATAAATTGTTCTGCGAGCCAGGTAAAGGATTTATCAAGTGGACACACGGTGACTGTGGATGTTTCGAGTTTAAGCAGCATACAAGAACACCAGACCGAATTAGTCGACTGTGAATTTCAAAACAATACCAGTGCAATTTTATTGCAGAGTTTAATTGACCCAGACACCTGCCTAATTGAAGACCAAATCTACATTTCGGAAAACAGTGAAGGGGATATATGTGCACCGTCTACATTTCAAAATAAATTGGTTAATGAGCAATTTGATAATTCGACATCTGTATTTGATGGAAACACTTGTACGGGAATAGATTCCAGTTCAAGTAATGAGTCTGTATGTACAGTGAAAACACCGCATGAAACGGAGTGCTTACAACAGGAATTTATTAAACAAAATGAAAAAGGAACGTATTCGGATCTTAATTTAGTGGATCGATATCATGACTATGTAGGTAACGAATTTTCATTAGTTAACAATAATTTTAATGTTACATACTCAAACAATGAGGAGGAATTAAATACTTCGCCAAGAAATGACCGCAGAACAAATATAGTGACAAGTAAGCAAGATGATACCAATGAATCTGAATTGAATTTAAATCAATTGTGTGCAACAACTATAGAATATGATGTGAGCGACATTTGTGACACTTTTGTTGATGCGGAGGATAGCAATAACAATGAGCAGGAGCCTGAAACCAACGACATAGATACTAAGCAAAATAGATTAAGTCTTGTAAGTGTAAATACATGTACATCAACTGATAGTTTTGTTGATGCTGTTGAAAGTTTAGATGATGAATATTTAACAACGTGTGGATTTCGACATTCAAGAGAAATACAAAATGAAGAAACTTTGTCACAAACTCCATCTGATACTTACGACGCTTCGTCAGATATCTCTGACTCAATTGACGATTTATCAGGATGGGAAGAATTTTCGGAAAACATAGAAGACATTGGTGATATAAACAGTAGTGAAATGGAAATTGATCCCCATAAAATGTCCAGTCCCGGTAACAGATTATCTAAACGACCGTCTGAATTGCAGCACTGTAACTCTGTTACTCGTATAAGGTCAGTTTTGCAAGATAAATACTATCAAAATAACACACCTTCAAAACGTGAAACAATTACTGGTACTGTGAATGAAGCGACAAAAATCAGATATGGAGATAAAACTGTTGAAACAGACCGAGCAGATATCAGTGGTTCTATATTTAAAACAGGAAATGTGTGTGTGTCTGGTGAGGTTACAAGCCAGTGTGTCAAAGTTGAAGCAGGAAATGATTTATGTGCTAAATCGTCGAACGGTAATGACAATGGATTTAATAGGTGTTTTGATTCACAATCTCGGCATTTACAGATATCAGGGGATTCAACATTCACCAGTCAACAACAGCTAGAACATTTAAAGGAGCCATCTTGCAATAGCACCAACGGACATTTGCAAAGTAGTGATAGTTCCGTTGGTTCAAGAATAGAGACGGCGTTGATAAAACGTACCCAAAGACGTCGTCGGCGCCATGGCGACCAACAGTATAAATCGACAAACCAGGTGAACTCAATTGATGTTAATGACGATGTAAATGTCATTAAAAATAATGTTAACGCGAATTTGAATTCCAAGGACGGTGTTAACAGTGGGTGTACTGAAAATGTAACATGCACGCATTCCAGAAATTCTGAAATATCACACGATGCTACTGATAACATAACCTTTAATAATAAAACCACGTCTGGAAATGAATCACTATTATCTCAAAACAACACAGGCATAGTATTAAATATAATGAAAATAAATACCAATCTAAATGATGATAAGCACGAACATGGTTTTAGTGAAAATGCTAGCTTACGTGAGAAGCGTAATGTCCTTTCAAGCAAGGTCGACGCCAACGTCTCATCAGTAAGTTTCACTATAACGACAGAAACCGTTGATGAATCTCAAATTGTAGAGGAGCCTGTCTATCACACCAGTTGTGAGTTGCCCAATGTTCTTAATCAAACTGTGAGTAATACAACTGAAATTAGGGATATTAATGACGATGTCGCTGAATCAAAAGCTAATTCTAAAAAGGAAGTTACTGATGAACTCAAGTTGGTATCATCGAGCTCTAATGGCACCGGTGAATTAGATGATATTGAGTTCATTGATGCTGATGCTGATTCTGAATCATCTTCAAAGGAATCTAGTGACGTTTCGTCTCCGGAGACTTCCGATTTATCGATTGATCAACAATCGATTCCGAGCGTTTGTGTAACAATTTCTCTATGTAGCAACGTTGAAGACAGTGAGAATGAAGACGATTGTCAAAGCGAAGGTAATGTAGAAGCTGACTGTACAAGTATCGAGTTTGGAGAAGTAATTACAAATTTAGACTTGAAAGTAGAAAGTGTTAATAATGTTCAGGAAAGTCATGATGAAAGTAGTAAGACATCTATTTTTGCTGATGACATTTCTTATAAAGTTGAAGTCAGTATGGAACCTTCAAATGAATATGATAAACATCATGACTGTCATGAAACCTGTGAATATGTTACCGATTCATCTGCTGGTGAGAGCAGTACTGGGGTTCAAGTGGCAGATAAGACACATCCTAAAATGGTTGAAAACATTGTATTTGCTTCTGAGACAACTGATGATGACTTAAGCAGCCTTTCGCCAGACAGCAACAACAGTAACACTGAAATAGTTGAAGAATCAAATATATCCGTGAAACATGCGCTAGAAATTGAGCGATTGAAATTAGCCGACACTAATGATGTACGAAGCAGGAAAGCATTATTTGACAGTAAGCGATCCGGTAGGCGTGCTACTATTGAAACCTCGTCTATTGATCTTGATGTTGAATCTGGCAAACTCGATAATGAGGAACAAAAACCAAAAGTAGCGAAAAAGGTTCAAAAGAGTAAGAGTTTTCGATACGAAAGGAAAGTTTTGTCACCGAATAACAACGATGATAAAACTGCTGAAGCAGAGAGGGCAGTTTCACCCGTAAATCAAAAGGTGTCAGATATTTGTAAATCGTTTATGACTAAGACTAGAACTTCGATCCAAAGGACAAGAGATAAGTCGACTTCAAAATCGCCAGCACCTCAACGGAAACTTATGAAATGGGTAAATGCTCACGGCAAATGGCTACGTATACCTGTCGATGATATGAATGAAAGTCTAGGATCAGACGTTTCAAGTCCAGATTATGACGTTTCGGAAAGCAAGTCAGAATCAAGCGATAATACACCTGCACCACAATTAAGTAAGCAAGTTGAAGATTCCCATAAACGAAATGATACTCAATGTCTGAAAGGACAACCACCACCAGTTCCAATAAAAGGTGTTGAAAACAGAACGTATTCCGATGGTAAAGAGTTTGTTAACTCACCCGTTATAAGTTCTAAATGCACAGACACACAACTTGAAAGCATATCACAAACGTCAATGCCATCAAAGGAAATTTCTAATACACCTACTATTGAACATAGTTACAAGGACCTCGGTTCACTTATTTCTGATGGTGCAAATGACATTACTGAAACCAAACTTGAAACTGATAACGGTATGAGTGTTCCGATAGGCTCTTCAATCATCGTTAAACCGGATAATGATTATGTAGTTTCAAATAGTAAGTGTTCAGTAAATAACAAAACATGCAATGAAATCAACACTGATACTAATTCTCCAGACGGTTCTGGTGACAGGCGTACGCAACATAACGATTTAGATAAAATTGAAGACGTGAATGAAAATGCTTCCATGAATAATGACAAAGTCAATGTCAGTCATGATGAATCAGAATGTTTAAATCTCATTGAGTCGGACGAAACATGCTCTAATGACGTTAAAGTTATTGGGTCTGCATTAGAACACACTACTTCTGATCAAGACACGCATTTTAAGAGACAGGAACTTTTGTTTGGATTGTTAGACAGCTATAACAGGCGGAAGCCTAGGAGGATATCGCAGGATGAAATAAGCCGACGTTGTGCATCTCCTATCGGCATGAGAACGGGTTATACTGTGAACATGGACGACGATGAAAAAGCTGACAAGGAAAACGCGACAACTGAAAAGGCAATAAGCATACCTAAGATAAAGGCTATTAAAATTCAAGAAGAAGTCTTTGAATGCAAAAGTGAGTACATCAAAGATAACAACTTGAAACTGAATGATGAAATGAGAAGTTTCAGTGCACAGAAAACGAAATTACCATTGCGAAAGTCTAAGACGTTTTCGGGTATGGACGATTTTGAAAGGAAATACGAACCTCAAATATATGACAGTTTTAGAAAGCATGAATCAAATGTAAAAACCGAGCACTCGCTTTCATCCGTGAACAATAAGCAAGTTGATAGGCATGCTAGCAATACAAATACTGAAATGGCAATGACTACAATGGGGGACAAACGTGCAAGAGCTGGACTTAAATTACAGATAGACAAAGCAAAGAATCGTTCGAGTAATTCTGCAGGCGAAAATTCACCGAATCGTTTAACTCCTAATCAAGCAAACGCTCGTAGTCATGGCGACAGATCTCCAAATCGCCTAGCTGTGAACCAGCCGATGGTGAGGGTGAGGTCACCTGATAAAGGACCAAGAATACCAAGACCAAAGGTAGGACCTTCGTTCTTTAGTAGACATAGAAATATCATATAACCGTAGTAGAAATATGTTCAAATGCCTTGGTCGACTTGCAGTTCTACTTCAATTTATTTAAGTGGTATCTAGAATTACAGGTTTATAAACTATACTTTATGCACGTGTATGTCTAAATATCGAAACTGCCATGATGAAATTGCATTTTGTTATATACGTATTCATTTGCTTAAATGTAATTTACAATTTACATATTTCTGTAAATAGGTTAGTTTCACATTGCCATGTGATTTGTGAATATTCTGAATATATACATGTAGTATTTATAGGTTGTAGGTTATGAATAATAGGTTTTCATCGTTGTCGTATCAGTTGACAGCTGGAAATGGTATCTTTAATTGATGTATACATGTAATACTAGTATAGTTCAACGTATCCAGAGCAAAATCCGATAGGAAATGCCAGGATTGATGGCTGGCGGACCATAATTATGTTATTGCTCTAGAGAGGTTGAGTGGGTAGTTTGCTGAAATAATGATTTGGTACCAGTTTTGGACGAGAGTTAACGAGATACTGCTGCTCACAACAGGACCGCGTATCTGAAGAGATTGTTTGCTATTTGTATAAGGAAACCTCGTACTATTAGTAATGTTGATTATTTTACTTGTCACAAAGACTAGGCTTGGGCGTTAAGAATTGAATCTTGAACAAAACGCCGACTGAATAATCAATTTAAAGGGAACAACAAAGGCTCAATTGATCAATGGCTTGGGTTTTTTTCAATGTTTTAACTGTTGGACGATAGCACTTCATTTCTGACTTGACGAGGCTTAGAATAATAGAGCTAAAGGTGAATGAGGGAATTTCAGTTAGGCCAGATGCGGATTAATTAACATTGCAATGTTAAATAGTATTTCCATAATGCTACCCAACTACTATTCTATAGTCGCTGTACATAAAATGGTATATACAAGATAAGGGAACAACTTCAGTAACTCCGACATAAGACATATACATTGGTATTAATATTAAGGTTCTTCATATTGTGCAAAGGTCTTATGTTTCTTTTGATGATAGATTCACTTTCTCGAATGTAATTTGTTTCAATAAATTCTTGTAGTGTTCTGACGAGTAGTTCGTGTTAGAATCACTTCATTATGGGCGAAATGTAACAGTAATGTTTTTGTTGAATCTATGTTTTTCTTAGATGTCTTATCTTGAATTATGTCGGAAATATCTGTGAAGCAATGTAACTAATCCATTAGCAACGTACTTGGGATGAATAATTTCTATACATGTCAATCTAAATAGCTTCGTCTTGGTCTTTACTTTCAAGGTGGTACCACCTCCACAGCACGTAAGCAATTACGGATAACCTAAAGCTTAAGTGGCTCAAATGAAGATCTTACTTTTTCTAGTTTTATGCCAAATGTTAAGAAACTATTTTTGAGACCAAACCATGAATGCCGCTTTACCATTGGTCAGTTACATGACAAAGCTCACATGCAATCATTCAGATGTTGTGTTTATAGACCGATCACCTTGCCTAATTTTCAATCCCATGAGTTGTGCTTTGTACTTCTTTGTAAAATTCTACTGCTTTCGTTAATATAATTTCTTTCATAATCTGCCGTGTTGCAAACTCCTGACACAAATGACCACTGAACAGTGCATTTCCTGAAGTTTGCAATACGGCAGATTGTGATAGAAATTATATTAACGAAAGCAGTAGAATTACAAAGAAGTACAAAGCACATTTTTATCTATTAGCGCTATTGAATGGATCAAATGTGCAAATAAGCATAACTGACCTGTTCCCATATTGGCTTTATTTTGTCAAAAATCGTTGGCAGGTTTAAATTTACTTTGTATCTTGTGATCCATGCATTAGAATACCGACCGTGACTTTAGTAAGGGGTGTGTTCAGTTTAAATAGAATGCAACAAATGTATATTGTATACAGAAACCAATATTGATATGAAGTTCTCGAACATTAATTAAGTTCTCTCAGAATGAAACTATTGTTTACTAAACACATTGCCTCGTATCGACTGTTTACAGGAGAGTAATTGAAAATAGTTTTGCTTTAGTGATATACCTGTCTGAACTTTGTCTGCAGGTGAATTCCTATGGCAATTAGCACCAGTTCAAACTGACTAGTTGGTAAAGCGCCTGCCTATTAAGCTGGAAGATGTTGGTTGGATCCCGGACCGCTTCTTACTATTTAAACCATTAATCAGTATTTGCATAGCTTTCATGACTGGAGTTAGTTGTATAAGGGTAGTTATAGGAATGGTAAACCCAGGGTTCATATTACCAAATTATTGTTGGCTGGACTTGAACCATAATGGTAATACAATGTAGTAAATTTGGTTATTCAATAACACACAACGTGCTTATAATTGTATTCTGTAACAAAATAATAATATATTACAATTCACTATGTAGTTTTATTCGCAGGAAGAACGTGTCAATATATCTTGCCAAATGTTAAACGTTTATTTGAACCAATCATATCGGTTATCTGTGGAACACATTTCATTCGACGCTCGCATTGAATAACAACTCTATATATACACGTCATTGCTCCGGGGGCCTCTATTAAAAACTGAAATCAGGAAAAAAATCTTACGGTACCATCAGATAAGAGTAAAACATTCGTGTATTTTAATGTTCGACCTATATTTTTGAATGATATGCTCGTGTTTTCCTCTGCTATATCTCTTAAAAAATCATGAATCCAAGATACCAGCATAATTAACCATCTGGTAGATTCGTTTAAGAAATGATAATTTTCATGAAAACTGCATGTACGATAAGTTAACTTGTACATTTTGGGTAATTATATCAAAATGTTTGCGATAGTTGGAGATTCGCACTGCTTGATATTGCATTCATTCGTACGTCGGTATGTGCTCCGTGCCGCCTGCTGTATAAATACTTGTTAACCCACAGGTGCGTGGCACTACGTCGGTATGTGCTCCTTGCCGCCTGCTGTATGGAAACTAGTTAACCCACAGGTGATTGGCACTATGTCGGTATGTGCTCCGTGCCGCCTGCTGTATGGAAACTAGTTAACCCACAGGTGATTGGCACTATGTCGGTATGTGCTCCGTGCCGCCTGCTGTATGGAAACTAGTTAACCCACAGGTGATTGGCACTACGTCGGTATGTGTTCCGCGACATCTGCTGTATGAAAACTAGTTAACCCACAAGTACTTGGCTCTACGACGGTATGTGCTCTGTGCCGCCTGCTGTATGAAAACTGGTAAATCCACAGGTACTTGGAACTACGTCGGTATGTGTTCCGCACCATCTGCTGTATGAAAACTAGTTAACCCACAGGTACTTGGCACTACGTCGGTATGTGTTCCGCACCATCTGCTGTATGAAAACTGGTAAACCCACAGATGCTTGGCACTATGTCAGTATTTGCTCCGTGCCGCCTGCTGTATGGCAACTTGTTAACCCACGGGACATACCATAGAACTATCATGACAAAGGTTAGATTCGTCCGAGGACATACCATGCAACAATCATGACAAAGGTTAGCATCGTCCGTGGACATACCATACAACTATCATGACAAAGGTAAGCATCGTCCGAGGACATACCATACAACTATCATGACAAAGGTAAGCATCGTCCGAGGACATACCATACAACTATCATGACAAAGGTAAGCATCGTCCGTGGACATACCATACAACTATCATGACAAAGGTAAGCATCGTCCGTGGACATACCATACAACTATCATGACAAAGGTAAGCATCGTCCGTGGACATACCATACAACTATCATGACAAAGGTAAGCATCGTCCGTGGACATACCATGCAACAATCATGACAGAGGTTAGCATCGTCCGTGGACATACCATGCAACAATCATGACAAAGGTTAGCATCGTCCGTGGACATACCATGCAACAATCATGACAAAGGTTAGCATCGTCCGTGGACATACCATACAACTATCATGACAAAGGTAAGCATCGTCCGAGGACATACCATACAACTATCATGACAAAGGTAAGCATCGTCCGTGGACATACCATACAACTATCATGACAAAGGTAAGCATCGTCCGAGGACATACCATACAACTATCATGACAAAGGTAAGCATCGTCCGAGGACATACCATACAACTATCATGACAAAGGTAAGCATCGTCCGTGGACATACCATACAACTATCATGACAAAGGTAAGCATCGTCCGAGGACATACCATACAACTATCATGACAAAGGTAAGCATCGTCCGAGGACATACCATACAACTATCATGACAAAGGTAAGCATCGTCCGTGGACATACCATGCAACAATCATGACAGAGGTTAGCATCGTCCGTGGACATACCATGCAACAATCATGACAAAGGTTAACATCGTCCGTGGACATACCATGCAACAATCATGACAAAGGTTAGCATCGTCCGTGGACATACCATGCAACAATCATGACAAAGGTTAGCATCGTCCATGGACATACCATGCAACACTCATGACAAATGTTAGCATCGTCCGTGGACATACCATGCAACACTCATGACAAATGTTAACATCGTCCGTGGACATACCATGCAACACTCATGACAAATGTTAACATCGTCCGTGGACATACCATGCAACAATCATGACAAAGGTTAACATTGTCCGTGGACATACCATGCAACAATCATGACAAAGGTTAACATCGTCCGTGGACATACCATGCAACAATCATGACAAAGGTTAACATCGTCCGTGGACATACCATGCAACAATCATGACAAAGGTTAACATCGTCCGTGGACATACCATGCAACAATCATGACAAAGGTTAACTTCGGCCGTGGACATACCATGCAACAATCATGACAAAGGTTAACTTCGGCCGTGGACTTACAATGCAACAATCATGACAAAGGTTAACATCGTCCGTGGACATACCATGCAACAATCATGACAAAGGTTAACTTCGGCCGTGGACTTGCCATAGAAGATACACGAATACTCGTATATAACAACAGCGTCTTGTAATATGGCATGTGAATAAGAGCACCTTACTTGTTCGGTTATACAGTACATGAAATCGCAGCTAACTTGAAATTACACGCCTACTGCAAAGTTTCTGACAAACTTTAATTAAATCGGGTCGTGGTGAATGAGTACTTCTTGAACGAATTGTTGAAAAACTGATGAGAATTAGCTCACGTTCTTGAAAAGGTACGCGTGAGCAACTTTGAAAGTGCCTGTAGAGTTTTCGTACGGACATAATTCAAATACTTCCAAGATTAATATTTTGTCAGATAAGCATTCCTGGTTTCATAAAACCAAGGGTACACATACTTGTGGTTTTAAGTCTACGAATTTATAGATTTTGTGAAACTGATAATAGAGATTGAAATGAGATTCATAAAATATCTCAGACTTTTAATTACATGTGTTGTTTGGCTCCGGCTGCATAGTACATTTTGTATTTTCATTTTCTACCGACTCTCGTATTTGATAAATTGCGATGAACACAAATCATAGGTTCGTGCTAATGACGTCAACAGTATTTTCAATGGGAAGAGCCATTAGTAAGTTTTGGAACTTCTGGCTAAAGTCATTTCAAATTATTATTTACAATAAAATATGTTTAAATTAACAGTGTCCTCAACGTTTCGTGAGAATTTTCGCATTAAGGAATTTGATCTATAAAGCTCTTGTATGAACAGCAAGGTATCCACTACATCGCGTATAAACTGTGGGTTAGTTATCGTCTGTATACACTTTGTATAGGTGCCAGTGAAGGGACCCAGCAGTGCCTATGATTACGTATTTGGTAAGACGCTACCAAGAATAAAATTCACCATCTCAATTCTCTAGTGTAGTACTCAACACGGTAACCCATCGATTGATTCAACCTATTGATTCATCTTGCTTCTAATAAAACAGAAGCAAGTTAAAGCAAGATTCAGACATGCGTCAGTTAAGCCGACTGAACATTCACCCCTCCCCCAACAAACACACACGCACGCCCTCCCCGACCATCGAGTCGCAGGTCGGCTGCTATACTCGGTGCAGTCACAGGACATTGGCGTTTTACCCTCTCATGTACACATTTGTATACATGTATGTGAGTACTGTTGTGTATCTAATCTCGGACATCACAAAGAGCCACGTGTAGATTCATCAATGAACGAAATACGTTATGTCTATAAATTTGGTTCATGAAATTGTCAAAACAAGAATAAAAATTCCTTTGAATGATAAAAGCAAAGGGGAGTAACTGCTGTCAGATATTTACGAGCGTAGAAGATTATTATTGTACGCTTACTGTTTTGTGGTACATTTTGCTTACATAAGCGGCAATGTTCTGTTACCAAGGCGTCAATTCAATTATCGCCCATGATTCGAAACAAAAAGATATGACGCTAAAAAATATGAATTTGAGATACAATGAAATAAATCATTTAAAAAGGTTACATCATTGTGAATAGTTGGGAACGAAAACTTTTGATGTCTGAATTACTCAATTTCCCACGATAAGATCATTTATAGGATGATGTTTAAAAATATACTTTGAATAAAACGTTTTCTAGATTTTGAAGACAATGTATATGCATGTGTGTCTCTAAAATAAGAGACGCTGTCCACATTATTACGAACTTTTGTATACAATTCCTTCAAAATAAGTCTCTAATCTGAGTTGAGTCTCATTGTTCAATCATAGACGAGGCTATGAAATGAAATCTTGACATTGGACAATCGTAGACGAGGCTCGAAAGGCAGTCTTGTCATTGGTCAATCTTAGACGAGGCTATAAAATGCAATCTTATCCTAGGGCAATTGTAGACGAGACTAGAAAGACAGTCTTGCCATTGATCAATTGTAGACGAGGCTCAAAATGCAGTCTTGTCATTGGTCAATTGTAGACGAGGCTCAAAATTCAGACTGGTCATTGGTTAATTATAGACGAGGCTCAAAACACAGTATTGTCATTGGTCAATAGTAGAAGAGGCTCCAAATTGCGTGGGTTTCGAAATTGAACACCTAGCTCTGAATTCGCAAATATCTAGTTCTTATACTATTACGAACACATCAAGGTGGCCTGAGTACATGTATTGATGTGGATTGTTAACCGGGTTTGGAAATCGTTGAACCAAAAAACGTGTTATCCCCCATGGTGAATTACTAATATTATGATCTGTTAATTCTAAATGTTTCAGTGTATGCTTATAAACATATCACGATACTTAAATTTTCCCGTTTATCACACAGATAATGTGTATTTGAGCAATGCATGTTCTTAACTCGTTTTTTACGTACATCCCGATTGAATATTCCCAAGAAATATTACTTTGAATCCCTAGTGATGAGAACATTGACCTGACTCGTTCAAACCAGCATCTCTTGTCCTGAAATATGATAAAGATATTGATACCATGAAGCCTCTAGGGGAGCACCAGTTCATGGTAATCATCTAGTGACTGTGCAGGCGTTTCTCATTGCATTAGCACATTTAGACACTTCTCTACTTGTGTTCTTGGAGGATTGATGTGTATATGAGTCAATCATGAAACATCGGCTATTTCCTTTTTCACTGGTCTATTTCAATACATAAAGGCCGATGTGGTCTGAATGGTATTTGAGTTATGCATATTGACCGATGAAAAAAGAGTATACTGATGAGTTGTCTCCTTTAATACCGTATATAGACAGACTACTGGACAATGTTCATTAATAGCTTGGCCCTGACACACGAACAGTAAGAACTTGACAAGTTCCAGGACAATTATCATTCGATTAGAACCCGGGCAGAAATAATAAGTATTTTCCCAGATCATTTGTTTGAGTGACTGATTAGTGTATGTACTGTGAAAGGAGAGGCATGTAAAGTTGATATTATCATTGTAGTGAGCTGCCAATCGTCTATACAGATTATGTATCGATTACTTGTTAGCTAGCCCTCACAGTTTTAAGTAGTGTCGTTCGATTTGCCACCAAGTTCGTTCTACCGATGGCGTAATTGTGCAACAAGTATCAGACGATATAAGATACGGCTAAAGATTTTGAGCTCTTGATGAAATTCGACATTTTTGCTCGCTTCAGTTTGTTTTTTGTTTGAATTACGCGTATGAATGATCCAATCTGTCATATCAGAACACACTTTAATACATGTATTTAATATAGCATCAATTCATTCTGGAAAGTAGGCGTGGTGCCAAGTTATCGAACTCACAGCCTTCGCATTAAATTGTCATCCGTGTACTTCTATGGCTAATCGCTACGATCTCATACTTCTTTCTATTATTAACAATCTTACAATCAAGCTTGTTGACAACAAAGATGGACCGAGTCTCGTGTCGATAGATCTCTTAGTATATTTTTGTCACCTACCTTATCAGTCTGTATTACTTAAATCACAAACCCTTTAAGGGCTGGGATTTCAATTCGGTAGACGGTAACTATGACGTCAGTTTATATCCTAACTTCAAAATTTCCGCTCGAAAACATATACAAAATGTATTTTATAACAAAATCATTTGGAAATAAATGTAAGAAATTGATTCGGTAAATTACGTGTAGGACCATTCAAGATATTGCTGTCTAATGGGACTTTCTCTACCTCGAGTTTCTTTTAAGATGAAACTAGAACTAGTGTTTTCCTCCAAGCTACAAAAACATGTGGAAAACTGAGCCTAATATTTTCGTGATCAATAATGGTGCAAATAATCTTGGATTTTTATGAATACATGTAATAACAGTTATTATCACACGACCTAGATCGAAGCTGAGTCATTGCCACGAATTTCGGATTTGCATAAATTGATACTGAGTAAACTGACATTTTTTTGCCCTATGGATTAATGGGAGAAATTTTCTTCAAATCGATGCTGATTTTTCTGGCTCCTAATGGTTGCAATTTTGAACAAGTGAGACTAACCAATTTCTGATATTTCGTCTATGAATATCTGTCCCGCCGTAAAAAGAGAGGAGACGAATCGATTTTCATTTATTGGTTGAGCATATAAGAGTGGAATTGTTCTAGTTGACGTTGTTATGTCAGTAGTTATATTGTGAATGTGTGTTGTGAAGTGAAAATCATAAAATCTAATATACTAGTTATTATATGTATTACAGATATGTGAAAAAATTATATGTGTGTGCGTGTTTTATTGGAGGAATAGTGTATGGGAAAGTTACATAATATACTGACACTGTGTATAAAAAACTATATAATAATATATTAATATTATGAATTATAGATATGTGAATATAAAGTAAATGTGAATATTTTTTGAGGATTTATTAAAGATTTGCAATTTCTGCTAAAATATTGAAAATATAGATACTGCTGACTCACATTGTGTTCACATGGATTCTACCTATTGATGCCGTGGACTCGTTATCATTGCATCTACCTAACCCAGTAGCTGTTGTTACTTCTGTTTATCGTGTATGATTCTTATAGGAAGCAACATGTAAAAATGTGCGTTTCTGTAGTATATGGTACTCGTATAGTTTCTGATACTCATATATTTCATGGTACTCATATACTTTCTGGGACTCAAATATTGTCTGGTACTTATACATTTTCTGGTACTCATATACTTTCTAGGACTCAAATATTTTCTGGTACGCGTATATTTGCTGGTACTCGTATATTGTCTGGGACTCAAATACTTTCTGGAACTCAAATATTGTCTGGTACTCGTATATTTTCTGATACTCATACATTTCATGGTACTCATATACTTTCTGGGACTCAAATATTTTCTGGTACTCATATATTTTCTGGGACTCATACATTTCCTGTTACTCATGTATTTTATCTGATACTCATTCATTTTCTGATACACATACATTTTCTGGCACTCATATATTTTTTACTCATATATTTCATCTGGTACTCAACTATTTTCTGGTACTCATATATTATATAAAACATGTAAGAAGTCTTACTAGGATATGTGTATATTATCATTATTATTTCACATGTGGTGGCAATTCAACTAAATCATGTGAGTTTTTCTAAGCACTTTAACGTATTTCTTAAGCTAAATACGATTGTATTGAAGAATTAAGAACTATGTGTCATGTTCAAATACATTTTAAAGGTTTGCTTGCCATCCCACAATTATCAATTTCGTTGGGCAGGTGGATCTATTCTCCTACCAAAGGTATGGGTGGCATCGTCGGCGTACTTCAAACAAAATACTAAATTACCCGGCTCTGATGGTGGTAATGAACAATTATAAGCTGTGCACATGCATTCAAATGTAAAACAAAACACTCCATATTGTTGTGAACTAACAGAGCACAACTGTCATGTACATTTTCGCATGAATTGAATAATCTATAAAACATGTGAAACTATGCATCTGAGTCGTGCTCTGTTTATTCTCAACAATGTGGAGTTTTCTTTTTTGTTAAACTGCAGTTTGTCAAACATTTTGTCATCAGGCTTTGACGATTATCTGGGTATGTTCCGACATAATCTACTAAGTATGTTTTGGCACTGGTCATGCGATTAAGTTCTGTGTGAGAGAACTTCTACGTGTTAGTACTCTCCGGGAATTGTTCAGTCAGTGCACGCACGTCAGTGTACTGTTCACTGGAGTTAATTTGAGGTCAATTTATAGAAACATTACATTTTTTGTAGAATGAAACGAAACACATTGGTACGTGTTTATTATGACACACGACAGCTTGATTTCTTGACACGATTAGTTTTAGAAACGACGTGTTAAGTTAGTAAAGAGCGCAACTAATTTCGATGTACTATGCCTAAGTCGAGTCACATGTCATTGCTGGACAAACCCGCTGTGTCGGGTGTCGCGAGATTGTGCAGCTTTCTTAGGTCCGCACGTGACTTTGTTTCCAAAGATTCGCTGTATAATATTGATTTATGTAATTAATTGACTGGCTTAACTGCCGGTTACAAATTTGTACTGATTAATGTTCTGTCTCACTGGCGATGTCTTGTGAAATTAAGAATCGAACCGTCGCTGCACTAAATAGTTGATTAAACCTTACGTACGCAGTAGGTTGATATGTCTTTTCCCTTATTATTACGGAAAATACTTGCTTTTCAGCTGTTTGCACGTCTAGTTATTTGTATAGACTTGTATATCAGAGTATGTTCAAATGAGCATATAGTTTCAATTTTAGTGTACTGCTCCTTAGAAAGATGGTTTTCAGGTCAAACTGTACCAAATACATTCAGTTCGTAAATTATGTTTACCTGAAATTCTGAATTATAACATCGATATCAAATCTACAGAATCTGGCATGCTGTCAGAAAAGTGTGATTCATTCATGTTTTAAAACTATATTCCAATGCCATTTATCTATCTTCTATAAAGTCAAGTAATTATATTAAAACCAGCTGGGGTTCGAAACATTTCGGGTACGAACTATTCGTTATCGAATAATCTCTAAACCAAAATGTTAAAGAACAGCAAATATTGTTGACTCACCTGTTTGAAAGGATAGCCGTAGTTAGCATATGTTTTCTAACACTATGTAATTATGACGTTTGTGGTCTAAGAAATGTGTTAGATTGGCTGATTATCCATAATAAAGATATCTCCATCGGTGTAGAGGATTCTGGACAACAGTCAAAGCGATTCTAGTCATTCGCGTGATTGCCTTTGTATACAAGTAATTGTATAGGAACTCATTTGTAACGATGTTCGTATTGGGTCGATTTTGGGTTTGATTTTGTTTGCATGTTTTATAACGTTAAGCGCCGATTTTCAACATTTGTTAGATGTCATGTAGAGCGATTAGTTAACTGAGACTTCCGAGACTTATGAATGTAAAATGTTTGGTTTGCTCCGGACGATGTTTTAACAGTTCCAATTTTAATTTTAAGAAATGGAAAGTTGTAGAGTATGTTATATAAGCCAATTATTCTGAGGAAATTTCGTAAGTTTAGATTCCATGAATCCGAAACACTCGTCAATTTTTTTTTCTAATTTTAAGTCCAAGCCTGAGTTTCAGAGTTAAAAAGATGGTGAATAAGGCACCTGAAATATACATGTCGGAGTCTGTGTTGTTCCTCAGGGTATATGTTTTATGACAATAATCTCCAACTAAGTCGCCTGGCATTTGACGTGTTCAATAGAACTATGTAAATTGTTACATTCTAGCTGTAGAGAAGTCCAGGGAAATGTGGGCAGCTCGTTATTATCTTCCCTTGACGCATACTTATCCATTATAGTATTATAAACGTTTGTGTGGAAATAGAAAGTTGTTCTATACTTGCAGACAGCTAATTGTTCTGCTCCGCCTTCAAATGAAGAGTCATCTATACCGAAACACTCTTTTAGCCTTTCATTGAAGAGTACCACTTGTTGGTACCACCAAATTAAGCCAGTCTGTGTGTTTGATATCGATCTATGGTGGGTATAAAGCACACCAAACAGCCACGTGATTGAGTGGAATGGGGCGAAATTGATATTTACTGTTGATATGAATGCGTTTGCTCGAGCGCACGATTTCAGAAAGCAAGAGGGACGATTGACGATGGAGGTTTTATTAATTATCAGATTTTATATCGAACGATTTCATAAATCCTTCACAAAAGTTTGCACATGTCAGTTTTTGTAGTAATTAAACGTTTGATGCGAGTATTGCTTTAATATGATAAATTGCTCAGTACGTGTACTTTGAGCATTTAAAGTCGTAAACAAGCACGCCTTGGATTTTTCAAAACTTATGACTGATCAAATGAACCTTATATATTTTAGATCTGAATCATGAATGGATAAAACTAGATTCATTCAATAACAAACCACGTAATGTGGCTGCTGCTTATATGGTGCAAATAAACACCATTCTGCTGAGCCAAATATAAAGTATATTGCAGTTTATTATTAGTTTTATCGTACTAGATTTTACATGTCTAGTATAATCTATATGTACAAGGGATGTCCGGAAAAGTTTGAGACTTGGTTCATATAAATCAAACCACTGAGGGGATACATTCGAAAATTTACTGACTTATAGGGAACATTAAGGTGCCAAATATTCAGATAGCGAGTCATATTTTAATTGTGAAAACACATCGATTTTGAAATGCTCCGTGAGGCGCTATATATCGGTTGTCTAGGCAACCCATATATTGCAATAGATGATCTAAAACAATTTAATGTTTTAATAGAAGACTCATAGATAGTTTATCTTCACAGCTGTATACTATATATTGAATTATATGTGATATTTTTTTAGATATAGACACAGTCTCAATACTTTCCGGACAACCCTCGTATATACAAAAAGAAACGTACCGAGGAACCCATCGCAGTTTTGGCAAAGAACTAAATTGACACAGATGTTTTTCTCGACCGTAATATCGTAAAGTATCTCGCCGGGAGAGTGGTGTTTAAAGTTCATTGCTCATAATCAAAACGGTCAGTTGGCACACTATTCCTTATTGGACGTTAGAAAGTCATTTATTGGTACATAAATGATCTTTGCACCTCTGCGGTAGGCCATTGGTTTTAGTAATAACATATAACTTGGGGTTTTCTAGGACCTTAATCGATAATTGTGCATTGTACCATGTGTAGCCAAAATATACCAACAATATAAAGAAATAATTATCCTTCAGTCAGCATCCTAGGGACCAAAATATGACATTTTGGAATTTTCGGGTTTAAAAGGGTCAATCAAAAAGTGGAATGAACCGTCCGTGTAAACTCACAATTTTAGTGATGGTCTTCAGAGCTTAACAACCGGTGGGCATGCAGACATGAACATTGCATCAGACAAAATAATATATAATGTATAAATAAAACACAACCCTTTTCCCTTGTGGTACAAAAACACAAAATGTAAGTGAGAAATGCAGCTTTGTCTCGTGAAGTTACTTGGGCGAATTGATGGCTTATTATATTGGTGGTGTTCGGTAAGAGTTCCTATATATATATATACATTGTATATATATATATCGTGATTTGTGAGCTGAAATAATGACTTTGATGTCGTCGTAATATCATCCAGGTCCAGATTTCAGAATTCAATTTCTTATCTCACGAATGTACGAGGGGTGATCAATATATTCGTGGACTTTTTATCTAGCAATTTTGTTTTATCAGCAAGGCTCAAAAGCAAATTAGCATTATTCAGAGTAGGATATCTCCGACCGAATGCACCTATAACATAGTTTTATTCATGTAACGGTTGCGTGACGCTGGTGACGTTTGAGCAGCACAGTGCTCCTTTCTGGACTTATATCCGACCCAGTGTATACGATTACAGAAATAAGTCATAAATAGCCAACTCTGGAATGTAAGGCAGAATAGAAATTGTCTCGATGCGTTATTTGACTTAAAACTCTGAAAAAAGCGGTTGGCTTAACACGGTAGCATCATCCCGGTGAAAAAGGAATCACGACCTAACAAGCTTAGGGCGCAATTTCTAAAGAACTCCTTTCAAATGGAATGAAATATTTATTGTTTTGTACTCTATACTGATCGTAGAGTTCGCCAGTAACATATCGTTCAGAAATATGCCTCAAATTTCTCAGAAATTAAGGAGGAGTATACCTAACTCTGTCTTAATTATTCCGTTTATTCTTATTTTACCATGGCGTCAATTTGACAGATTCCCTACAATCACATAAACAACGAAAGCATGTGTATATCACTGATTTAGAGTGCAAAGCATCCCAATACAAGTTGATCAAGTCATCTTCGAGCTATCGCAAGGATTTCCAAAGTTAGGCGTTAATCTTAATGAAATGCCGTTGCACTGTGATTTTTTATTTTCCGTCACGCTCAACGGCGCGCGCTGCACATTGGTCACAATAAGTGACGTCATCAAGAATATTGTGACGTCACAATATAATTAATTAATTAAAACGCTAGCTAATTGATAGATCTATATTGCCTGGTAATTTCATTGTTCCAGAATCAATATTTAAAAAGTTAGAAGGAAAGTCTTCGAATATATTGATCACCCCTCGTACTTTGTCATCATACAATTCCCCTGAAACTGAATACGTGGAACCTGCACGCTATAAAAATTGATACTGCCATTGTGGACTTTTGGAACTTTCACCGAAGCACGTGTGTTGGACATACTTAGTATATGTTTCTACATTGATAAGTTTGATAATGCACTTAAACAGAATATATCATGTAATTGACTATGGCCATATTTAACAACCTACACCCAGTTGCATTTTAGTTGTTCTAGGATTGTTTTCTTGATATATGACCTTTTTTCCGACCATACGTAGATCTATATTTCTAAACGGTGTTTTAATTTAAAACCGGGCAAACTGGGCCTTAAATCTGTGTAGACTTGAATAGTATCATGGTACATGTACATTGAAACTTTACTAGCTTTCAAATATTACGAACAATGGACGTAACAAGAGACCTATAGTAGGGATACCATTCGAAATAAATGTCCAAAAAAGCAGCACATGTATGAAATACGTAATGGCACCTTGCTGAATGAACATATTTATTTTCAAACTTCTTAAATTCTTCTGTCTCCAAAATATGCTGAGTGTGATAAACCCCGTACGTTTTCATCATAGGGTAATATTTAAAAACTTGTGTCTAAATCAGAACATAACTTTTTTAAAAAAATCGTATAAATTTATATCCACAAGTAGGCGGAATGTTGTGTTTTTTATTGATAAAACAAAGATACATTCATTAAAGATTCAGCTGGTTCAACTGTATATTATTCCGCGGATAAAAATAGTTCGTACCTTGAACTATTTTCAGATAACCATGTGCACCTATATACGTATTGCCTGTCTGCCACAAGGATACCATTCAACTTGTTTAATAAAAATTCCATTGATAACAAATTTAAAATAAACAGATTCTTCGTAGGTAGTATTATGATAGGTTCAGCATAAAAACAAGGAAGCAAGGTGCTTGGGATCGCGATAAAGTTGGAAGATTAAACGCTGCTACAATAAGTGTGTTTTGTGTAGAAACAAACTAATCTTTCTTAAGTGTATATCTTAGCAGTTCAGTGTAATTTGAGAAAACCGGTCATTGCGAAAATTCGGACTTTTAGAAAACGGAACAAATGTTTTGATCCTAAAATTTATCGATCATTTTTAAGTCTGAGAAGACAATTTCGTATCAATATTAGCAATATTAGGACATTTAAAGCACTTTTAGACAGACAACTGTGCCAACAGCTATTACTTGTATAACAACTTCAAAAACAGCAGACGACTATCAAAAATAACATACCGGGTGGCTTAGTGTTTAGAGGGTCCTCATTGTGGAAGGGAGGATGTGGGTGCAAGCCAAGACCGTACTATAGCAATGTCGTTACTGGCATAGCTCACTTTCTATGTGTTCAGCGTTTATGGACTTGGTGGTGTCCGCTCCACTGAAAAATTGTCGTATGGGCTTTAAAACAAAAAAGCCATTATTAAAACACATTGAGTTAATTTCGATGATCATACAAAAAACTGAAACTTGCATCTCTGAATGAATTGAGTTTTCATTTTTTTATTGATACATGTTTTCTTCATGTTTACTTTTGAATTATTCATGAATCAATCAATGCTTTCTGTATGCATAATTCATGGTATTTAGTAGTATACTATTCATGACGTTTTGATATTTGCATAAATTCGTACGTGAATGGATGGATGTGAACATTCAGTGAGTCGATTAAGGTGCTAATGATATTTCTGTAATTTATTAGACGTATATTATTAATACTATATATTCTTGCTTGATTATTTGACATACTGCCGTACTGTCTGTCACATTAATTGCCTTGTCACAAGTATATAATTATCTATGTCATTAACTTATGATTAGAATACATGTACAGATGTATGAGGCTCCAGACAACATTGTACATAAATAATTTTACACATATTGTAATTATGTAAATTTGTTACGATACGTGTGGTTTTTCAGACACCAGAAATGTTTTGTAATGTAGATATAGTATGTATGTCCTATATTAATACTTGTAATATGACTGTCATATACTAACTGAGTCTGCTTTTGTACATTTGTATTAAAAAAAGACAGATATAGGAAGTATGCCCATTGTTTGTCTCATTTGTATGTACATGTTGCAGTTTGACTGACATTGTGGACATATAATTTGGCGCAATAGTAGTAAAGTGGCAGTTTTTCAAAGAGTTCGAGATCAGCATTTGTTAACCACGATGTTGACTGAAAACTGCATATAGTGTACGTCTGTGGGCTGTTCATTTAGACATTAAAATATATCAAAACTGGATTTATATCCACACACTATACAAAATGCCCACGGAGGCAATTAATATTTACACTTCACCAAAATAGGCATGCAAACACGAGGACACTAGGCTGTTTGCGAAACTACTACATGTGTATATACGTAAATAAAAATAACTTCACATTTATGCTAGCTCTGGGCCACAGACTGTCCTGCGTACTTGAATAATTGTCGTCGTCAAATAATGAATCCACGGGTAAAGAGTTCGTGCCTATTCGTAAGAAATGTGTGCATCTGTACTTGAAAAGATCGATCAGGATAGGCCAGTGCTTCCCATTAAACATACGCATATCATTTGATACCGTATACGCATTTCGGCGTTTCTCTGTGATCAATGAGTGGCGAGGAAAGGCCGTTCGGGTGTGTGGCATTTTCGGTAATAACTTATCTTTATAATATCACAATAAAAGATAGTACCAAGTATACGAGGGTTAAAATCGAGTCAAACGTTTGGTTGGTTCCACGAACCGCTGCAGATAAAAATTCTCCGCTCTATTTGTTTGGTCGGATTTTCAAGAATGAAATTCACATGGTTAATAAGTATCAAGCCTCGTCGTATACATCGAGGCCATATATACAGCGCAATATGTTCAGGTCAATTCACACCGAGTTATTGTCCTTGGTTTTTAGCAAATCTAGCATTCTGTCAGGGCATCGTTATGCAACTTCACTGTATTTTGCTTACATGCAGTGCCATAGACGGTATTTGATAATACAAACAACCTGTTATCGAGAAGTAAATTTTCTACCCAATATTTTCATATATTTGTCCAGGTGTGGGATGTTTCTCATCATGGTGTACATGTTGATATATTTAAATTAAACGACTGTTGGGGTCGCTGACATGTTAATGGCTGATGTTGTATATTGCCTCACCCCTGGGTTAACATATACCCAAGCAATATAGTGAACATTTATACTATTCTTATGATTTAGTATAATATTATTTATGGGAATGGTATACATTTAACTGCGAAAACCTTCAGAATGGATTGGTCTAGTATGCAGTAGACGAGCAAGCTGTGTTGATGACAAATGCTGTTTCCCACGCAACTAACGGACAATGTCGTTTCAATCATTATGGGGATATTTTTTATTGGGCATTGCCTTCGGCACTAGTTTTTAAATACTACTGTTCTTCATGATAAAATAGAAGTATAATCGGTATAAATGATGATCTATTGGTCATTTACATTGATTACAAGTTTGCAACTCAAAACCAAAATTACGTTGTCATGTCTGGGTTGCTTAGCAACTATGTGCACTTTATTGCCTGTCTGCATGCAACAGTTGATCAATTTGCTTAATCTCATTTGTGTCAATAAAATAAACTAAATTATCCAAACTTGATTATAAAATATTCAATAAAGATCTTATCGATCAAGCAGAAATGTATTAGATGTTGAATGTCGAGAGTTCACGGTGCACGGAGTCTGTGATTAGTGTAATGATGCTCAAGACTAGATGGATATATAACCTGTGCCATTAACTTGTCCTCGCGTCTCTTATTCACGAAGAGAAATTAACAATAAATGCTTACTGCTGACTAGATCAATTTATTTTGGACAAACCAAGCACATTGGCTATGTAATCAAGTTACATCCACAAGTTAAGACAAACCATACATAGTAAAACTCGCAGTGCCTTTGAGTAAACCTTGAATATACCTACATTGCTCTTGTGATTCTTTTATTCAGTATCTAAGAATTTTGCATGTGCAGTCAAAGTCTGTCTGCAATAACCATCAATTTTGCCTCCTATCAGACCATTTACAATGAGATGTAACTTGTTAAGAGAGACCAAAATTTATGTCAACAATAACTACCTTTTGCAGGACCCATGGGTGGTCTATAAAACAGGTTTGGCAGTAGTCTGTTTTCAGACTATCACATTTCTTCATGATTATTATGTCAATTCCTCGCTTCCGTAGGTCTTTTTATCTTTTTAAAACATGGTTATAGGATCGTGTTGCTAAATATCACCCATGTATTATCATACTTACAAATCACATAGTATGTATCATAATACGGGTTATAAATTATATGTTCAGTGAATAGTTTTTCACGACAATGTTAACTACTGAATTTGTTTATTTAAAAAAGTGTGTATGTAATATAGAACCTTTATCATCTATCAAAAACTTGGGTCGTCACACTCTATGCGGAATGTATAATTATCATAGTTTTGTTGTTTTCTAGCCACTATGTTAAAGGAATATTGCCGTCCTCTCGATATGATATATAGAATATGTATTACATTTAGAACTTTATGTTCCCACTATCAATACGTAACTTTAAATATGAAGCGGAAATTAACCCAGAAATTAGAATTTGGGGCTTGATATTTATTTCATTTAGAACTATAGTTTCCCTCTATCAAAACGTTACATTGAATGTGAAGAGAAAGTTAACCCAGAAATTAAATTGTAGGACCAAATGGTATAAACATGTGCGTACTATTTGTGAAACATTACATTTTCACCGCGTATAAACCAAATCGCTGTACGCGACTTATTGGGATACTATACAACTTATTGTAATTGAAATATCCGGTGATTTCCTTTCACTGTACGACTTATTGCAAGACTATACAAATCAACGTGTACTCCTAATTGCGATAACCGGAAGTTGACTCGTTTATACACTGTGATTTAGTCTGAAGCAAAAATTAAACCAAAACTAATATATAAATATAATTATATAGTTGGACCATACAGGTGGTATAAAAATGTGCGTAAATGTAGCAAGCTATCGATGTCATTATGATACGCGTTATACACCTTTAAAAATAAGATTATGTGAAACGAAGCTCAGCTTAATTCTCGCGTGTAACATTTATTACGTTTTTTTGTATACTTGCATAGCGAACAGATGAAGAGTGTTTTAAAGATAAAAAGTGCCTTTATCGAAGTGATGAGTGCATGTTCAGTGTGGATTGTTATTTTCTAAAAAATATTGATATCAAATAGTGAATTAATTAACATTATGTGATTTCAAGTATTGTGTTTAAAAACGACAGTGCTACTACAAGGCTACAGCATCAGGAGTTCAATGTACACGAGAAAAAACGTGTGTGACTTTATTGTTAAAAAGGTGCTGTAAATATTTGTTGAACGATGCTTCATCAAGCAATACTACTAGTAAGTGAATTAGGTAAACGAATGAAAAGGCTATCCAATAAGAGAACTTGGTGTGTTTGATAGATGGACGAAATATATTGAGTACAAATAATATAATAATAAATTAGATAATTTATCATTATGGCCTCGGTCAATATATTTCGCTATTTCGCATCATGATGTCATCGGCGTATGTTAACATATGAACCACGTCCTGTTTTATTGCAAAACTGTTTGCTCAGCATATATTTGCAGCCATTCGATAAGGTCGAATAAAATAGATGTATTTTACATTAACAGTTGTCTGAAACATGCATAACCTCAAATTATTTCCGTTATCGTGGCACTATTGATAAAAAATTCATAAATATTATCCTCCAACATTGATAAATAAATATGCCAAAATGGATTTTGATTATTTCTTCTCGTTTCCTGTTAAAATGAGTTTATCGGTACCAAAATATGTTAAAATTTCCCAAAATGATTGGTTAAATTTGTTGAGCTTCATTACATTAGAAACTACCAAATGCGCCCAATACTTCAAGTCGTAGTATTATAGATAAAAAGATAGATCCTAAGCCCCGGTCCTGTTTATGGCATGTCTGTATGGTATTGATAAACGTGTAACATAGGCCTAAATGATCGAACTCTTGTCATTCCGAAGTCTCGCGGATCAGTGTGATCCCTATGTGTGTATTAGTGTATGATATTACATGGTACATGGTGGTAAAGTAGCATGCAGGAGCCTTCATTTCATACTTGGATAATTGTGTGAATAATTAAATACACGTACAACTTAATGTGTCACTGTGGAACCTTGTTTTTTGCTTATGTTTCTATACATACAAGTGGATATAAAATGAAGAAAACTAGTGGATGGATTTGTTATTGGTAAAACTTGCCGTGTGTATCTTTGTCAAATTATTATTTGTGGTTCCCTTCTTACTTATCGATATAGTATGTGTGTGTAAATGAAGAGTCGGGGAACAAACTATGTCAAATTTGTGAAAAATGCATTTCAGTAAAAAGTGTACGGAACACATCGGACTATTATTTGAAATGTTTTTGGACTTTTCGCAATAAAATTTTGCAATCGTGGAAATGACATCACAATTGACAGTCATTACTCTGGTCATATAATAGTGATACAGGTTTACATAAAACAAAAGTGCAGTTTTCCAAGAAAGTGTATGCCACTGAATAATTGTTCATAAGAGTCATTCTGACAATGTGTATGCAGTTTTCTCTTCGTACGCTTTAATTCAGTCTGAAAAAATATAATTATGCATAAAAGTATTATCCATATAGCCGTTCATGTTAAGTAAAGATATTGAGCTATGCAAACATATCGACAGATGTGCCGATAATACATCACCTCATTGATCAAACTTCTCTGCACATTTTGTAGTTTATGTCTTTATGTCATACTTTATGTCTATACCACAACCTCAAACAACCGGTTTTTTGCAGTAGATGTGTTCACAAATATTTGACACTTAAGATAATGTTTATCAATACAAGTGTCTTGATGCAATAAAAGTGATAAAGTGATCCTTTATAAAATCTTGTCGAACATGCTTGATTAAAATGCGCGATAATCCGTCGTGTAACTATCACTTCCTTGTGAACGGTGCGATATTTGGATTCATGTTTAAAGCAGTCTTGTGAACACGAACATCGTTTTGGTGCATACAATCATTACTAGTATGTATGTTAAGGCGTGCTGCTAAAGCCTTTTAGGAGCGGACCATTGATCCATTGGTAACATCCTCGATTTGTAAACCAGTCCCAGTAGAATCGATTCAGCCAAGTAGGAACATCACAGCCTAACAGTCTTTCGGACAAGACTTTAAGACCGATTTCCCAGGTATGACGTATTCAGAGATATGACGCCACGTAAAAGAACCAGACTAGGGATGCTTCTGGAATCAGGGTATAGTCAGTTACACGTATAAATAAAAGCAACAATTTAAAACCAAAATAGTTTGAGAAAGAGGAATATAATGTATCGTTCATAATGCGTGACTACGCTGTATTTAAAACATGGCGAATTGTTTCTGTAAGGGAATGGACACCAGATATTTTATCAACCATTTATCTGCGAATAATCTGAATCAGCGTCTCGTATTATAAGGATATTCCATATTAGGGATATTCACGTATTGGTCGCCTTGTCAACACTGAGTGAGATGTATCGACCAATTATGCATCCGGACTTCTTGGTCAATACGTTTGGCCACATTAGCTAACAGCAAGGACAAGGGTAATCTGAATAGTCAGTCGCAGTTAAAACCAGACATGCAGGTTAAACGTGTAATGTTAATCATAGAAGTATGCCTATATTTTAATTGGAATTGAGTCGGTGCACTCTCTTAACTGAAGATAGGTAATTATTGTAAGCACTCCGTGTATATCTCACGATTAGCTCGGGCTGGAGGTGTTTTCCTTTTTGTTGTTTGGAACTCAATGATCATATAACTTCATCTTATGGATTTATCACACACTTTTAACACATTGTTGATGAGTTCTAGTGATTTTCTACGGTGGCATTTATTTACCTCTAATGTGTGAGATCGCATTTTTATGGCGAACAAAGTATATCTATCGCTGAAGAGCTCATAACGAACATAGATGAGTAGATGCAAAAGCACGTGTTTTTGTTTTAACTGTTATATACATACCAACATAATTGCATGTGAATATGAGTATTAGGATAAGATGCGTTTGTTATGTATGACTGTTATCCTCAATCATCAGTTTTCGCGAGTTGTGTTCATATTTTGGAAATGTATTATTAACACTTGTTATACAATGGGTTTATTATAGTGAATCGGTTCAATTCTGTTTTCGTGTCGATATGATGACAAGTTGTCGACATTTACTTGTCATATTTTTGTCGTCTGAGCTTCATTGAAGTGAAAATGCACATCGCGAAAACTGATAACTTTGCTTAAATAATTGTAAACATATATTTCTACTTACAACCTGCATGGATCGACAGTTTTAAAACAAACTTTAGTTTTTGCCATTTTTCTTTCTCATCTTACAATTAAATTCGTTAGCAAATATTCACTGACACGTACGAATCAATTATGACAAACTGCAGTTGAACTTTTCTGACGAAAATTCTGTTAGCGGAGTAATACAATAGTTTATCATACGACAGCTGTTCATCTATTTGCAGGATATATTGAATTATGGATCTTTAAATTGCGATTTAAGTTTGTTTCCGGATTAAGTTGGATGTTATGAATTTCTAGAAATATCAATACTAGGATTAAGTTTGAGCAGAATCTAGATGATCAATTATAAGCAATCGTTTGTGCCAGTAGCAGTATATATGTTTAGTTCGTAGACTTAAACATGTTTTGAAATTTATTTATATAAGTTAAAATGTATGTCCCTACAGCATAGTTGAAAAAAAGGATTTAACATTAACAAACCTCGGTGAAATGGTGTTTAAATACTGTTTAAAATAATGAGATACTACCAAATGACATTTGATAATAAGGAAGTTTATTACCACAGGGTGTATCTTCGATGTACATGTGTCTCTTTAAAATCATAAGGAAATAATACACGTGTTTGTGAAAATGGCTTGAAAGTTGTATATACATGTATATATATATAATAAGACGGACATAACTGGAGGCTAGACTTTAACGTATGCCTTAGAACAGAATAGAATTACTATGTTATTATCAGGCCTCGAGTGACTAATTTGTTCAGGCTAGCCATACTTTTTCATGAATGACAGGACGTATGGAATTCATTGTTTTGTCGATTATATTATTCATAAGGAAAAAATTGATCTTGGTATGTAAAAGTGGAACATAGTTCTCCCTGACTTCGGAAATACAAAGTGCTTGCTATGAAGAACATAATTATGAATTATGTGAGGGTGCATTTACTTTATTCATGCAAAGGATGTAATTTTGGCGGACCGTGAAATTTATTGAACTTCAGTGCTGATTATTTTTGTAATTGGTGTTCATACAAAGCATGAATTAACATCATCGTGTGACAAACAATGATTTGAATAATAACATACACAGATGCAAAACGACTAGGATGAAAATTAACATGCATGCACGTCTTTATTGATTATTGAATTTTAAATCGATACATGCAGTGAGAATGTGTGTTATAACGTACAGACACGTGTCCGTGAATCGTGGAAATGTGTGTTAACACTATTTCGTGTATAGTGATATAAAATGTGATGAATTCTGATTTATTCTAATGTGTGATTGGATGTTATGGTGATATAATAGAATGATATGATTGTGGGTGCGTGGACCCTTATTAAACTGCTTGGAATGGGGCTGGTCATCTTTGTGGTCCTCAAACTTGGCAAGGTAAGTCTTTGTCAGTTTATACCGTTGTCATGGTAGTTCTAATTTTTTAGCAAAATCAGCATAAATTTGAACAATTCATTGACAGATGCTTAAATATTAAATATCCAATATTTCATACCAAACTGGTCAAAGGTGTTCGAAGTCATTTGTCACCCCCTCCCCACAATAGACATACACAATTTCATAAATTTATAGTTATACATGTATGTAAAATGTATATTTGTATTTTTTGAAGATCTCTATAAACTAGTTTTATGTGCTGTACATACACAATTTTAATGAACATTTATATATACAATACAATTAAATAAGTTCTATAATGAGTTGGATTAATTCAAACAGTACATACAGCATTATATCAGCTCTGGTGGAGCCTTTAAACCGACTTCGTATACATGTATGAAGTACATAGCTAGCAGAGACTAAAGAGCAATAACAATACAGGAATCCAGGTACAAACATAAATATTCTATATAACACATACATACTTTGTACTTTCATTTTATGAGTGCCGAGTAGTTATTGTACACATTTCATGTTTTGTACCTAAGACGCTGGACTAAAGGAGCCATTGATGATTTGAGCATGATCTGAAAGTTCTTACACGTGTGGAGGGGTTTTTTTGATTTGCCAAACCATGTATACATGAATAATGGCACATATTAAGATGATATCTAGGGTTGGCGCAACACTATCGCTGTTAGATTATTGTAAATGAGCTGTAACAATATGTTTTCGGCACGCCTTTGATCTGCCAGTGAATGTATATAGCATGTATACAAGAATTATTGCACCGCAGCCATGTTTTAAAGTGCAGAGCACATCCGGTTCTCTCCGTCCGTAGAGTGTTTCGGATTGTCCATCTCCGTGCAGGCATTTGAGGATTGGTACCGGACCATAAACATCAGTAAACACAAAAGGGAAGTAACTGCTACGACGTAGCTGACGTCGAGCTTGAGCCTTAGACCATTCCATTCCTTATGACGTCACTACATTTTCGTCTATTAAAACCACTACCATACTGTCAAAATATTTGTATAAAAAGCAGGGCTTATTCAGTTAGTTCAATAAAATTTATCGAAAGGCGTCAACGATCAAATTTCTAAAAACAGTTTATCAACCATAAAGGAGAACCATAAAATTGGCTATTAATTACTTACCAATTACCGATACATGACCTTAATAGTAATTACAATATTTAATACTCCGGATCAAAATTAACTCAGACTATCAATTTGTTGTGAAGCTGGGCTCTTACTTTACATTCATACTGGCCTGTAAGTATGTCGTAAAACTTCTGCTTTCATGTACACATAAATAAAATATTAAGCATGGGTGACTTAAGTTTATTTTACCTTTAACCTTTGACTCGCCTCTGTTTGTAACATCGTTTATGAACTGACAAATGTCTCAAGTTATGATTTTTTCTGACAATGAAAAATATGGGCAACGAACTCATCTTTATGTGAGGTTAATCTAATGTACATACCAACTTGTTGGACAGGATTTCGTACGTAGGCGTAACGTTCATTATATACTTGTATGCTCAAAGATAAATTTGATTGAGTTCTTGAAACATCTGTATACCCGGTGCACTTTATATATTTATTCCCGCTTCAACCCATGGTGCAGTGCTGATGCAGCCCCCTTGCACGGCGTCTTATTCTAGTACTTCGTATATTGGTGTTGTATTGTAAATGTATAGAGATGCACTTGTTTCATGGATGAAACATGCGCCCTGTTATAATTTAATACAATGTAGTTCCTTTAAATGCAACGACCCATTTATAGAAGATTATTTATTACATGTATACTCATTTGAAACGCCTGTTCACAATATCCAGCCTAAATACCTTTAATTTTAATGAAAACTTGACGATTTTGAATTATCTTTTGTTGGAACTAGTACCGTAGTGCACATATTATTCAGTACAACATAAATTATAAAGAAGCTATTGATACTAAGTATATGTGGCCAGTGTGTTGATGATGGTCAATACAATACTACATTCGCATCGGCAAAGGAATGTTTTTATGGTCATAAATGTTTAATCTAATGGTATTAATGTACAATGAGAACAGTTGTTTTAAGTAAGTACGTCAAATGTCATCCGTGTAAGTTTACTTGTCAAGATGTTTATAAAAATGTTGACATTCAAGATTTTTAGGCGACACCAGCGTTAAGATAATACATTTCAACCATTTTTACGAGAAAGAAACACATATAAGCCTACGTTATATGAAGCGAATGGATTTGCTTATGTTTGGTTGAACCAAGGGGTTGGTGATGAAAAGGCTTTTTTATGCACATTTAAACAACGACTACATGATAATTACTTACAAATCTGGAATAGCGATATTGAAGATTCATCGAGAGCTAGAACTTATAAATTATTTAGTACCTTTAGATTACAACCTTATTTGGATGTTATAAATATAGAAAAATTTCGCATTGCATTAAGTAGACTAAGAACATCATCTCATAGATTAGAAATCGAAGCTGGAAGGTGGCACAAACCAGTAAAAACAACATATAATGAACGTAAATGTAGGTTATGCAATGTCCTTGAAGATGAGTTTCATTTTTTGTTTGAATGTCCATTATATAATGAAATTAGAAAACTACATATAAAGAAATATTATTGGAAGCGTGCAAATATTATTAAATTTATAGATTTGATAAATTCTGGAAATAAAACTGTCATTAGAAATCTTGCTATGTATACTTACAAATCCTTTGAATTGAGAAACAAAACATTTTATACAAATTAATACACTCTTATGCAACTTCCACCACAAGTGTAACGATTTTGTGTGGAATCAGTATACAACTGTACTACAAACATTCTAATAGGTATTGTATTGTACTTACTATAACTTTGGAAGTTTATTTTGTTTCGTGTTTTCATACACAATTTTATTCACTATTAACGTTGTAATTGTACGTGTTTCAATTTATAATGTATTTTCAATAATGTTGACTTGAGTCAGTGACTATACATAATTATGTACATGTATTATTACTGGTGCCATTGACCATTGTATGTTTAAATTTGTATTGTAAATATTTGTAATGCTCATAGACTGTAAAGTCTCATGTATTGGAAATAAACTATATATGTGTAACCATATTCGGCACATTTACCAACATAATAAATTATTTCGATTCTGGTTGAACGGTGCATGCAAATGAATGGGACTTTGTATTTTTATCACATGAAAATGTAGAAATTGACTGTTCAATTAAGCAAATAGTATTATACCCAATGAATTAATAACTCTGATGTAGAGGCATATTTATAAATGGTGAATCGGTCGATACAATATCACATTGGATGCTGGTGTCAAGGGGTTTTCTTGTTCTGTTTTATTTCTGTTCTGTTAATGAAATCAGTCGACTTTTGCTGTTACTTTGTTATGAGGGCATCAATGACAACTCTTATCTTGGAATAAAATCGCACGTTCGTCTCAATGAATGTGAAAAAATCTTGTTTCGTGTGATTACTTCGTCAACTCAATTTATATAATATGATTATAAAAAAAACAAAGCGCAATCATTTTTGATTACAAAAAGTCATAGTGATAATGGAATATGACGTTATTCTGGCACAGCACAAATTTCTGCGTTAAAAGATTGAATTCATTTAAAGTTTCATTTTATAGGGTGTGTTGGCGATGCCAATATTGCCTCTACCATCATAAATGCAATTTTATGCCAATTAATTACTGTAGTTTGCAATCTTGGCATAATGGGTGCAGAGACAATTGATGCATTCAAACTTAAAATTATGGTTCTGGATGATTTTTCTTCATTCATCTGTCCCATTGGTCTGGGCATGTGGAGTAGTTAGTCTTATGCTGGCTTTGTGCTTGACATCAGATTATCAAAATAAAATAATGACATTACGTTAAATATTGCCAGTAGACCTAACAATCGGGGTAGTAAGAACTCATGTGTAAAAAACAAGAATATGAAATACTAGTAGACAGGGCATGTTAATATATTAGACAGTTCCTTATCAGAAGGATGCAACTTCGAGGAGAGGCACTTACTTTCTTTTGTTTTATTGATAATTTAAGAAATTGAGTTCGACTGTCACTGTTCAACTTTAAATAAGAATATAATAAGGTTTGTAGTCCACATCCAGCTGAGTATTTATTTCCCAAACGCCAAAATATCAACCATGTTTAGCTGGAGAAATGACAGATGCTATTCATTTCTTGTTTTTATGACAGAATTGATATATTCATTACCCGACCTTGTTACTGTGCCTACTTGATCATTCCGGTACGTCGTTATATTTTCATTCGTTCTTCTGGCCAACATATCTGCAGAAATGGACAGAGCATGTAATATATCTTGTATATTACATCGTTTCTGACAGATATAAACAAGAAATATAGATTTTCCCAGCAATTTCCAGCTATTGCAGTTTCTGCGAATCGTCTGACGTGTTTACATTTCGCGCTAAGGGGTGTAACTCTAAACCATATTCCGGTTCGTTTGCAGACGATACTTCCGTAATATGTTTGGACATGTCTCTGTCCATTGAAAGGGTCAAAATCATCTGCAACAGTTTCATTACATTTTGACAGCATGCTTTGTATATAATGCTCAGAAAACTATGTTTGGTATAGATCGTTGCAAAAAAGCAGCGTATATATATATCAGTTAGGACATAAATGTCAATGTCAACATACACACGTGTATTATAAGTCACAATATTCATTGACAAAACATTGTGTACGTGTCAACTTCTTGTAAATGTACTTCTAAAAGCAATATGGAGTAACTGCTATGAGACACAAAATGTACATTTCTTTATTTACCTCCTTTGAATCTTGAGATATATCAATATATTCATGCACATAGAAATAAAGGAATGTACACATCATTGCCACTGGTGAACATAGATTCAACTTTGTGTATACAGTAAAACAGAGTTATAGTAATTATAAATATCAATGTCTACGTATGTAGAGAACAATGCCAACATGCGCCATGGCACTTTTATCAAAATTAATAAACAAGCATTTATCATTTAGATTTTGGGTACTGTTTTATCAAAGCACTTACAAAAATCTTAAAGTTACGATCAAATTTAATGTCTTTATAATTCATTATGATGGATATAGTTCGTAGGAGTTCATTTACTGAATCATTATTAGTATATTCAGGTATTGCAGCTCCATTAACCACACTTTATAATTGTTAACAAATTATAAAGAATTTAAATTTGATGGTACGTTTATGATTTCCGTAAGTGCTTTGATAAAACAGTACCTTGGTGTTTAATACTGAATGGTTTTCGATTACCAGAAACTCCTTTTATTTTCGCATTGTTGGAAAATGCAATTATCCAAATTCCTCGGCAAATTGCAGCAACCGCAAGTGTCATACATATACGACTACATTTTGTACTGACTGGCAGCTTTTATCTATTTTGATATTATTAGGTATCATTAATACTTAGAGGTCATTATTGGTCAGTCCAATAAAAGTATTATCCATTATAATCTAACACTACTTGAGATTGACATTTCCATAAAACTGTCACAACTTTCACTGTGTACATGATAGTACGTTGGCAAATATGAGTCCTAATTTTACTGATAAGCTGAGTAATATGCAAACAGGAAGATTATGGATCTGTTATATGAGGGTTAATCTATTTCGAGTTATCATTTCTAAATTTGTTTGCTTATAAATTTTGTACCTTAAAAATTTGTAGCAAGTTGATGCGAATCAATTACTAACAGGACTTTGTATATCTTGACGGTATGGTTGAGGTTTTACGTGTCCCGCACTTACGGACACTGGTTCTTATACCCACCTTCGAGAATACAATGAGTTACGTCCCCTAGCAAAAAATACGACACTAAGTTGTCAATTATTAATTTCGTCTTTTACGCGTACATTTGTTAATTAGTTCTTGCAATGTATGTTGCTTCATAAACTCTGGAAGAAAATTGTCTCTAGAAGAAACACAGATGTACACTTTTGAGGCTAACATATTTCGTCTTTGCCACGATTTGGCACGAATAATGAATCCGAATTTGGTATGAATGCTAGACTAACTTGCTGTCTCCAAGTCACGGTCCAGCTCCGGATATGAGTGGTGCTGTACGCGTCGATTTGGTTTGACTATTAGTAATATGACTACCAGACAATGGCACAGTTTGGATTGGGTACAATGTTGCATTACTTTGTTCACATTATGCCACACCACATGTCTGAACAATTTGCATCCTTAGACCTGATTACCATTTAATAATAATCAGAACAATAGCATTGGATGAATAATTACATCCTATGCTTTTGCTTCATCTTATATATTAGGCTGTTTGGTAAGGTTTGATGATTAATTAAATTTAATTGAATCTTGTTCCTGACCCCCAGTCCTTTAAAATTTGCATCGATAGTGGAGTCTGAACATATAGATACTGTCATACTGTACGGCACCATGGTTCAGATATAAAAGCTAAAAGCTTCTATTGTTTAGATCTGATCAACATTTTTTAGAAGGAAGCAGTAAATTTAAAAAGGCTTAGTTAATAGCTAGGCTTGGGCAATAATCATGTTTTATTACAAAGTTACAGGTAAAAAGCTATGCAAATTTATGTCCATTTTCAGCTAAATATACTGTGAATAATATTATCAGAATGAGGTTATGCTCCAAATTAGGATTTCTAACTCAACACCTGTTATAATGTACTCAAGCTAATTATATACAAATATTTAACATCTCTACTGTATGCAAGAAGTGTTTGTTGTTTATCTGATGCAACAAGGCCTTCTCCAATATGGAGATTAACTTGTCTTACTTGCGATAAGCTATATCTAGGTTTGTTATATTCAACCGACACTGACTTTAAGCCTTGTTGATTTTTCATTTAATTAAGTTAACACAAGCTGGTAGCTACTGTAGAGAGTGTGTCCATCTGTCACGCTGACCGGTTATTGTTAAATTAAGTGTATGTCCAAACATACTGATGTATAAATATCATCCAGCCAGGGGGCTAAAGTCACAACATATTATTACACTGCTGTTGTGTTAAATGATTGATAGTTGGTGATAATAGTATCACCTTCAGATAAGAAAATGATAGGCAACATCCTGAAGATGTGTGTTTATGCTGGGGTTTCTCTATCTACTTGAAATAAAAAAGAAAAGAAAAAAAACATTCAGAAGCTGTTAAATGTATACATGAAGGTTTTCGGTGATAAGATTGATAAAAAGCCACTGAAAATATTATATAGATAATTTCATCAAATGATACACGCCTGTCATTATATTGATTTTTTTGTACAACAAGAGCTTGTTTCCAAGATTGAGGATGTGTGCCCTGCCATTTTATTTGATAGAAAAATTTGGTATTTTGAGAACATTAGGTAGCTGATCTTGTAGAGGTTACAACTTACAAGTCTTTATGTTTTAAGACAACTGCACGATTTTAAAAGATTTATTTCCTTTGGAATATATCTTGTAACATATCCTACTGTGCTGTGTGATATATACTTATAATCTATCATCATAAAGAAAGAAGTTAAGACAACTATTTATTAAATTACATGTACTTACGTTATTCTTAAGCATCTTAAATTTACGATAAATGAAATTATGGGACTTGTGCATTACAGTTTGATTTGGAAGAAAATTTATTTGTGGTTTAATTTATTTTTATTCGGATTTCTTACATTTTATTACATTCGTCCAGTTCCAGTTCATATTCTGAAGCTAAAAATCTTAAAAGCTTGAATTTATTTAAATCCAAATAATTTTTAGTATTAAATTGCTTGTATAATTTAAGTATAAAGCTCATTGCAAGGTATAACTATTGATATATCAAGGGAGGTTGGGCCCCTTATAATTTTATTGTTGAATTACATAATGTATGGATTACAGATTATCTTGTCCAAAATTTGTTGTATTTATTTATCTATTACAGAATATTGTGCAAACATACAGAAAATAAATCCCCTTGTATCTATAACCCAGTTTGTCTAACACCCAAATTATCTGATCATAGAAACTGATGGTTATGTGATTATTAAGTCATTATAGTAGATTTAAGATATTATCTTGTACTCTTATCACTTGAATCTTGGCAGAATTTGATCAGAAATATTTTGTTATATTCAGGGCGGATCCAGACTGTGACAGACGGGCGACAGCTTTGTAGATGTTGTTAAATAAATTATATGTCAAGAAGAAATACTTAAACAATAAAGTATAGTCACTCTAGGTAAAATATTAACAGGAAAACAGCAGTGTTACAACCAAGATTCATAGAAACTGGTCTCCTTTTTGAGTTGGTCAGTCTATAGAGAATGAATGAATAGCAAAACTGACATTATTATGAACAGGTTTGAAAATTGACTATAGGTGTATGTTTATGGTATACATGTTTATGTACTTTAATCATAGAGTTTGTACAGTGAATCCCCCGGTTTAGCTACCTGAGTTGAACATTTACCTTATAGTGTTTCCTAATTTTAATGTGGTCATATTTTTAAGTGAGGGTTTTATTGTGCATGTGTATACAAAATCTAAATACATCACTTTAGCTCCACTTTGAATACAACAGGTTGCTAGTTTGATCAAGTCGTTTTATTTTGGAAACAAAATAAACTGCTTTCTTCTGAACAAGCTTGTTAAAATCCATCACAAAACACAAATGTAACATACTAAACAAGTTTTCAGCCCACAGTTAAAAGTTAATCATTTAAATTAAACACAGTTTGACTTAACTACATATTCATGATATATACGGTAAACTCAAGTTGTTTAAATTCACTGATTTGTAAAAGAATATTTAAATTTATAAGACATTGAATGAGTTGTTATCAGACAGCTATAAATTAGTTAGATGTAGGTTTTCTGTATAAATTTTAAAATAGCCAATTTACCTAAGAAAGACGAAAGAAATCTGAAATGTTTCGCCGGCTCATTATTATCTCGTGTTATTTGAACATAAAGTACCATTAAATAGTTCAGTAGTTGTTAATGATCATGTTTTAATTGTCAAATGTCTTTTTGAAGTCTGATAAAATCAGCCAAAACATTGTTCAGTTGCTAAGTTGTGTATACATACAATGTGTGTCGACATTTTGTGTTTTCAGGTATGAGTCATTATAAATGAAACAACTGTTTTAAGGTTGTGTCCCCTTTGTGTCTCAGTCCCCTGTCACTAATCAATAAAGCCGTCAAGGTAGATACTGTAAAGTGGGGACTTTTAGTTAATTTGTCTTTCCCGAAGTTTTTTATCAACATTTTAATACATTTACAAGATTTTCTCCAAGTGAAAATTGGTGAAATATTAATTCTTATCATGATTCATATCAGTTTAAATGATAGTATGCAGTAATTGATGCATAATGGTTAACACTGATAATTTTAATGGTTGCCAATAAATGGACACTTTACGTTACCTAGCGACAGGTAAACCTCTGCCCTCAGGTGTATGATAATAGAGGGAAATTCAAATGTAACAAACCACACACAGCATGTTTGTGTAAAAACTGACCGTCTAAGCTTGTGTTACCTTCGTTAATTTGAATCTGGTGGTTAAGAGTGGATTTAAAAGTTTAAATTAAAAAGTAACTCAATATGTGTTTGTGGCATTATCGCAAACCCATGATGGATGTTTAATCACCTGATACACCGTGTAATTGGTTTTAATGATTTGACTTAAATCAGAGTTTTTTACTCGTTTTAATTTACTTACATGTATTTAGTAGTGTTTAGTATGGGAAAGTGGAAGTGTTTAGCAGTCACTGAGTATATCGTGTTTTCAATTTCAAACAAGCAGCGATTATTGACTTAGATCTTGATGTACTTATACACCTCGTGTGACTAAACATTTTATACGGCTTCTGATCTATAGAATAAAGTACACTTGTGATCCTCAATATGAATGAATGGATTTTTGATGTTAATTTCATACATGTGGACAAATTTAGTTGCATTGTGTAAATTTTAATTTAAGAGAGTTTGTGGATTACTTTTTAATTGCCACATTTAATTACTAGCAGAGTCATTCTACACATGATCAGTAATTAAATAATAAGATAATAAGTGTTAATTTATTGAAAAAAAATGATGACAAAACAAAAATATGTCTTATGACCTATTTCCTGATGAGTGTTCTACGTTTTAATCACATGACCGGGGAGTTTGAAATTATGCATACTGTGCATTCATAGACACTGCTGTAGGAAACGAATATCATTTTTTTTAATCTCTAGATTTTGTTTCTTCTTGGAACACATTTTGAAATGAATGACAGCAGGTCTTATTGCAGTGGATTACATCAACGTCTGCTGCTTAGAGAATGGAATTGCTAGCTATGTCTAAATGTTGCATGTGGTCTGTTGTTGCAGACGCAGAATTCAGCTTCTATAGTATCAAATGTCAGGCATCTGTTTACAGAAATGGGTTAAACTTATTGACTTGGTGATAGACATTGTTGGATTATAACATAAATCATGTTGCCACCAGACTTTGAGACCGCTCAATTGGTAAGCCTTTGTTTTCTTGTTTTGTTTTTTGCCAACAGAACTTTCATTTTGTCAGATAGATATTATCTGAATATACTGTTGGGCTGAACTTGGGTTAGTAGTACAGTTGAAGTTCATTGCCTCTGACAGTTACGCCTCAAACACCCTAGAGACCTCAAACAGGTTCTTCAGTCCCGACAAAATTAGAAGGTACAAATGTAGCTGATGTCACAAAAAGGTAGATGACTCAAAGTTCTGCTGTATATTGCTTCTTTCTTGCTTTCAAAATGTGCTATTGTCAATACTATTGGGTTGAATGTTTTCTTAAGGGTCAAGGCCACTAACTTAGTATTCTTTAAGTTATGTGTACACATTTGTCTTAGACTTAGTCAGTGTAGTACCGGGTACTTATTATAATTGTCTGTTTTAAATTGTCAGTTACTTTAACAGGGCCCCTCCTGCTATTTTCTGTGGCCATTTTAATTTGCAAAAGGGGAAGGTGGCGGGCAGGTATAGTGATTGTTGGCCATGGCTATAACGTTTTGTACCTGTTACGTACCAAGTATGTAACAGGTATGGAACGTGCGTCGCATGATTCTTCTTTGAACGCAGGGCAGTAGTCTTGACTATTAATCTGATTCTAGTAATGTACAATTTGCTCACAGAAATTGATCAGGGTCACCACCAGTTACTATATCTGCATGGAATATAATAACTTAGGACCAATGCATGTTTGTTATAATAATCTACCCATAGTGAAGCCCTTACCATTCACACAATGTGATTTAGAATGAATTACTCAGCTAATTTTATTAACATGAGTGCTTTGCTGTTTCTGTTGAGTGCTGTCTTCCCTGTCTGATATATTATTACCTTTTGAACATTGTGTGTGTTATGTTTAACACATACTCCAGGACCTTGACACTTTGCGGTAGACCCGGAATCCTTCAAATCCTCACTGTGTACTGATATAGATATACGTCTGTGTTAAGTCCTTGTATAGAAATTTCTATTTGTTAAGACATTTGTCTACAACTTGCAAGTTTTGTTTGTTTGTTTTTGTAGATAAGATTCGTATAATACTTGATCTATAGGCACAGTATTGCTATAATGTGATTATATATGGTATATTATTGAACGTATTTCATGGGTAACCGGGTAGTCACATATTAACATATAAACAGTGGATTTTGTATTCTCTGCGGTTGGTTAGTTACTTTATGTATGTTTTATTCTATTATACATGTGTTTAAGTATATTTAAAGTTCACTTTGGTAACGCATTATGTAGAGAGCACTGGTTTGTGAACTTCATATTAAATTCATATTAGTAGTTTGCACCTTAAGTGGGATTCAAATCTTTGTACTGAACAGCGCCGTTGGTTTTTTCTGAGCTTATAATAATTCCCTGGCTATTCTGGCCCAACTCTCTGAAGCATCTCAAATAAAACTCTCACCTCAAAAAAAAGTTTGGAATTTTTGCTACTGAATAAACCACGCACGTTAATTAAATGTATATGACACTCTATATTAACGTATGTAAAATATTAATTTCATTTTCGATCGATTTTTTTCATTAAAGCTTGTTTTAAAAGCTTATACTGTAAGGTTTTATAAAATGTAAAACCTATTTTTAAAGCATTTGCGAGTTGTCGACCGCCAACGAAATAAAACAGAATGGACCTATTCATAATAATGTGTGATGTAAACTACGCCGACCATTGGTCATCTTTTGTGGCGATTTTTTCAAAAGCTAGCATCATGGTTCGTTAATTAATGCAACCAATACCTCACAATATGCATTTAATAGCAGGTTATATTGTAAATAATCGCCATTTTATAATTAATATTCGGCAATAGGTCCGCAAGTTCAATACAGCTACCGAAAAAAATATTCCCGCATCGTGACAAAAATCACTATTTCGGATTCTTACTTGTCGCCGTGGATTTAATAATTCGGGTATCGTGATGAATGTTGTATTAAAAGACAGACATAAATCTCTGCTTCATTACAAGCTTTAAATATTTAAAATCGGATAATAGATACGAAAATTATGAGGTCTTACATAAAGCAGGATAGAATTTGACTAGTGCGTTTTACGCTTACCGCGGTAACATTGTTATTCGGCCGATCGATATGTGTAAGCGGCAGCATATTTACGTTAATATAGAGTGTCATATACATTTAATAAACATGCGTGAATAAACTCAGCCCAATTTTTGTCGTCTTGTGCTGTTTCTGACCTCAACCTGAGTTTCGCATGAAAAATCTCAATGATATTGAATATCTGTCCATATATGAGCTGTGTTTAATGGCTCCGATAGATATTTTTCAAGAGACTCTGGAGCTTTGTTGCAAGATCTCATTCTGCAATATTACGGAAATTTGAAAAAGTAGTTCTTCTTTTTACTAGGGTTGCATGTCCATCCCTATCCAGGCTAGTATGTTTGGTGAGTGGCTAGTTCTTGTTATATTTAAAGTAAACTTACATCAACTCAAGCTCAAGTTTATTTAACAATTGAGTGACTGCCTCGTTTCCTTTCCGACATTAATACTTTTTTCAGTCAAATTTATAATTTATTTGATCAATAATCTGTTTTGAAGGGTTTTTATTTTCAAGATGTTTTATGTGATATGATCTGTATTGTACTGTCGTCAACACATCAGGGTGATAGTTTTTATGGGATCAAATTTGCATTTTGTATCCTATAAATAAATTTAAAGATTTTTTCTCATAGGTTTATCCTATGTTGGTGACTTTTGCATAGTTTGTGTAGGGGTGGTAAACAATTTTGATCTTAAAAATATTAAGGATAAGGACAACCAATCAGATCACACAATATTAAACTCTTGATCAGTAACAGGCAATATGATTGGCTATCCTTATTCTAAGATCAATATTGCCAATACCAACCGAGGTTGGAGGTTTCCTTCTAATTTGATATTTTGGACTTATGGATAGCTTTAAATGTTTTGCAACGTGGCTTCTTGAATCAGTATATTTTGAAAGAAATGTCTACTGTTGATGTCGATGTGAAGGTCACTAAAATTCCTGTTTTTACATGAAGTAAATTTTTTTGCCATATGATATATATTGGTGTCTTATACTACAATTTTGACTTGATTGATTGTCAATTCCGCATTTTATTGAAGTTCTCCCTTGCCTTCATATTTCATTGTAATTGGAGTTACCTCCCTTAATCATTGACAAATAACTCTGTCATCTCTGGTAAATGTGAAATTCAACAATGCTGAGACGACAATCAATAAAGTCAAAATTTTGTATATGATATCAATATATGATAATGTAATATATTAATAATAATTTTTGAATAAGTATTGAAAAAACTTAGTACATGTACAACTTGAATATATAACATGTTTTTTGTACTCTATATTTGTTATCGGTGAATCATTTGTCTTCGGGATTGGGCAATTCTCTGGGCTTGACACCCCAGACACAACAATAATGTTTTCATGGGACTTGGGCAGTTAATTTTCTCGTAAGGTTATGTGTTGGGTATTGTGCCTTGTAAGTGTTTATGTTTTCTGTGCTCGGCTGGTTAAGTTGATTGCTGCCTTCCCTGTCCAATTTTATATTATCTTTTCACATGAAAATTATGGTTTTCATCCATAAGAGTGCTGCTTTAAGATGTAGCCACATCTCTAAAATATATCTCAAAATGAACAAACTAAGTGACTCATTGTATGCCCATAAAGCCAGTTAAGTTTGTGCATTCGATCATGCTTCATTGACAGTGCATTTTAAATTCATAAAGCCAAGGATTTCTTTTAGACATGTAGGGAACAAATCAATTGTAGGCCAAGGGTATTAAGTGAGTCAATAGAATCAGCAAGGAAGTAGGATCAATAGGAAAAGGAGCAGTGTTTTGTCAATGAAGGGAAGCAGTTTTTTTTTTCTCAATGAAATAAAAGCTTTACAACCAAGTTTTGTGTGTGAATGAGGACACAGTATGGGAGCAGTCATTGATAATGTTTTGTGTACTTGTATGGCTTTTAAGGGATTGTCTTGGAAATTAGGTTACTAGATGAGGGAGTTTTTTCTCACAACTTAGCATAATGGTCCTTGAAAATGTCTAGACGCCTTAGCCTGCTTGTAGTATCATGTCTAAATTAATTGGCAGAAATTATTAATGGATTTGTTAGCTCATATTGCAAAATGAAGTTTCAAATTGAATGCTTTTGTCCTCTCACTGGGTCATACCATTCTGTAGTCATCTGTCAACAGAATATTTGTCCAACTCCTCTCACACATGGTTTCAGTATAGATCTTCAAATCTAGAAAAACTTCCAATTCCAGACATTTCTCTTGACGGAGAGTAGTGAGGCTCATATTTATGTTCACCATAACCATGCATATTCATCATTTTTTGTGCTTCACCGGTTTAAGATCACAATGATTTGGGGGTCGCGGGGTTGCAATGATTTGGGGGTTGGTATTATGTTGAAAGGTAACAGTTAGGAGTAGCTTTCAACTACACTAATAAAGCATGCGGCCATACTGTAAACCATTGGTCTTAAAACTTGAGCTTCTGATTAGTTGTAAGTAGGATAGCCTTAAAATTGACCAATGGCAGGACTGTATTCTGAGGCAAGTAATGAAAGCAGCCTTATATAATCAGTGAACAAAGTTTAAACTTAAGTCTTACTATTGCATTTGATCACCCTATGTTAACTTATATTTGGCTTGTATCATTAAAATGTTATAAAAAAGCAATAATAATGTGCCATTTATAGGTTATGAACGATTGTCGGTCCACAAGTCAAGTGTTTTGTAACTGATATTCAATAAATAAATCACTGTTCGCTTTTAACAGCTAGCTCATAAAGTTGGTTGTCGTTGTTTGTACAAGGACCAGTATTACACATGTTATATATGTAGATTTCTATGTAATACAGGTAAACTTTGATCTCTTTGTCTTCAGTCGCTGTTGATGTTAACAAGTGGTTTTCTTGTTTGATGCGACCTGACAGTTACATGTAACATTTTTTCAGTAGTTTTCCTTGAATTTATGCTTGTCAACAAGCGTTTCTCCTGGTCCACATGTGAATGGCTTGGATCAATTGTCAACTCCCCCAAATGTGGATGGCACGGATCAATTGTCACCCACATGTGGATGGCACGGATCAGTTGTCAACTCCCCCCATGTGGATGGCACGGATCAATTGTCAACTCCCCCCATGTGGATGGCACGGATCAATTGTCAACTCCCCCCCCCATGTGGATGGCACGGATCAATTGTCAACTTTTCCACATGTGGATAGCAAACAAATAATTTGCTTGCTTAGAATTAGAAGGTCATAAGTACTTCTTACAATGTTATAAAACTCATGCATATTTGAAATTCACATCCCAAGGCACTTCTTATGAGCATATTTTCATGAAAGTCAGAAGAGCATGGTCATGTTGACCAAACTGAAGTTTAAAAAGCTTGTTTTTCCATAAGTAAAGAGTAGTCTTCAGACAGTTTTTTCTTGTTTTCTCAAAATATTGAATTTGTACTTACAACCTTCTAATTCTAAGCCAGCGAATTACCCAGTCCAGTTTTCAGATAATCTTGATTCCATACATCATCAACTCTCAGCTTGCAATTGGTACAGAAAAGCCAAAACACTGTGGGTACCACATGCTTGCACTTATAGATCATATATTTACCATATTTACCTGCCATTTGTATGAATGATGACTCAGTAAGCTATATTCGATACATACAGTTTTGATTTGTTATCACATGTTTGATGTGTAAGTGGTCTTATCTCTAGGGTTTGATGATCTTGTTTCTGTCGAATCGATTATGCTAGATTTTAAAGGAATGTTCTTTTTATTATCACAAGGTTCAATTTATTAAATACAAGATAACTTTACAGTTAAGTATCTTTTATGATCAAGAGCACTTGTGCCAGAAGATGTGTATTTCATTAACAAACATTTTATTGTAAGTATTTTGATGCATATCAAATTGTTTTATTATGGTGGCTGATTTATGCCATGTTGTATTTTCTCTTTTTCGCCACAACAAAGTGAAAATGTAACAATGCGAAAAAGTCAACTTTGTCCTATCTTCGCATTGTTGCATTTTTGCATTGTTGTGATGAAAAAGCGAAAAATTCAACAGATGAAGGGCGTCAAATTTCGACATGGCATAAATCAGCCACCATATTTTAATGACTTTGCAGAACTTGATGTGAATTAGAATATTTAATACAGATGCATTTTAAAAGTCTGAATGGTTCTTTGTACAAAACAGACACCTGATCTTTTGGTAGATTGAATGAGTCTGCAGCATTCTGCCAGAAAATGTGTTTATTGATTAAAGGGAGGTAATTCAAAAATAGCATCATGAGAAAACTAGGTTTTTTGTTGGATATGATTGATAATGAAGCGGCAAATGATAGTTACCATTAGCAAAAAAAGTGTAAAACAGAACAAAGGCCCATTCTTATAACTAATTACAAAAAATTGTTGGAGCAAAATGAATGTTGAAAAGCTGACACTTTCTTGTGTAAATCTTATATTTTTGGTTGGTTTGTTTATTTATAGATTGTTTTTTCGACTTGTTGTTAAACACTTGATTGTTTGAGGAATTCAGGATATATTGAAATATGGCATTTATTGTTAATTGTCGTTTTACTAATGTAGCTATAATAACTCGAGTATTTAATTACCAGTCTTACCCCTAGGGCCAATTATTTCCAACCTTAATGCCAAGCTGAGCAAAGCCTTAACTTGGCATTCAGTTATCTGCTGAAATATGGCAGGCATATGAGGGCTACCACCAAGATTTGAACCCGGGGTCGCCAGATTAGACAACAAGTGCCCTAACCACTGAGCTACTGAGGCACACAGTCCTTTATACAGTCTCTAGTCTAATCAGACTGAAAGTCCTCTGGGTAGCCATTCAGCTAGACCCTAAATTCCTCTCTGCAGCAAACATGGATAATGGATAAATAACATTATCATAAATAGCATTATCAATCGTTTACTACATTGACCCCCCAATTTATTTTCCTTCAATATTCTGATTAGATATGAAGTTATTATGATTGTGTATCATCTATAATTATGCTGATTATTTAAACTTGAAAACCCATAAAACATCTACATTGAAATCCTGTGAATACATGGAAATATGTGCATTAAGCTAGAATATATTAGTCAAAAGTACAAAAATATCTTCATGGAGTAAAGTCATGGCCAGGGTCAAGTGGTTAGTGTTCTATATTTGTAACCTGGCGACCCTGGTTTGATTTCCAGTCGTTTAAGGTCATACCCTTCCATGAAAATTTGACAACAATGTAACTTTTCCTCATCACATGGAAAAGTTGCTGGTACCTTGCACAAGGGTATGTAAGTACTGGTTAGGATACAGTCCAGGAAAACTGATTGGGTGAATCTGCTGCCATATATAACTGAAAAATGTTGAGAAACAGATTCAAACCTGAATAAACACTCACGGAGTACAGGGTTAAATTAATGTCGATATGTTGAGATTTTTTTCTAGGCTTTTAAAGATAACACCCTCTTCCATTGCAATTCCCATGGAATATTTCTCTCTATTTAATGAAGTTTCTGTCCTGTTAATGAGACTCTGTTTATTTTCATTGCCAGAAGAAATATTGTTTAAAGGGAGGTAAAAATGATAGTGAGTCTGATTTAGTTTCTACCTCTGGCATGCTGGAGTTTCTCCCCTTGTCATTTCAAGTGATTTGGCTTCAAAGAAGCTTTATTTAAAAATGTCAGATTTTTATAGAAATGTACTTTTATTGCATATTTGTGAGGGCAAATGCTCAAAATTGGCAGAATATTAATTGATGATTTTATCTCCATAATTAAACTATTTTATCCAAACATTTAATCAGTATGAGTCAACCCTTACATAATATGTAAACTTGCAAATATTTATTTTTATGTTTTCAGATAGATTCAGACTCTTGTATTTTTTTTAAACTTTGCAGAAATTTGTTGGAACTTTTTGCTTATGCTGCATTCTGTTGTGCAAGGGGCTTAATTTAGTTCAGAGTGTTTTGTTGTTGATAAATTACAGCATACTGTTTTGTTCTTCATTGAGGAGAACTTATAATCTCTATATAGGAGAGCAATTAACAAAAAGAAAATTTTGATTTCATTCTTCCAAAGTAGAAAGTCCTGTTTTCATTCTTCCAAAGTTGGACTTCTGGTAGTATTAAAGAGTAGCAGAGACTAGGAGCAGGAGCGTAAATGAATGCAGACAAATTGGTTTACAGTATGTTCAAAAAGGTTTAATAATTCAGGAGTTTGTCTTGTTTTGTTTACAAAAAGGCTAAACACATTCTAATTATCATCATGTATGATATATGGAGTAAAAATGTTATAAAAATAATGATCATATTGTGTATATTAATTAATTATGTATTAATATACACTATATTGTATTGTTTGTTTGGTCTAAAACTTCTTACTGGGGTATAATACACTTCTGTTGTTATCAATCATTATGTATAATTAGCTTATCTTTATTGCCCCTGGTTTCTAGGGGTTCAAGGTCAGTTCCTACCCTTCAACCTTGTGTATGTGTGTAGCTGCATACTGCCTTCAGACTGGATGCTTATCTATAGCCAGCTGTCCCTGCTAATCAGCCCAGTCTGGCTGGGTGGTTAATGCTGTGAAATTACTGCAAACAGTGCAATTTTTCACAGATACACATCTTTTACAACCAAAGTTTTATGCCTTGTGTATTGTGGCTTTCTTTTATTTCACTTCCCTGGTTATTATTTGTTAAATTTGTATTAAAATAAAGTAGAAATTATCGCTTCTCCTACAAGACATATGTTTCTGTGTTTGTGTGGAAATGAAGGCCTGACAAGTATGATTGGTTGTACGGTAGGATAACTCATTTTGTGTCATTATGTGTAATCATATCTGAAGCTTTGTATTACACTGCACTGGTTCCCTTCATCTTGTCTGCTGTTGAAGTTTGTTGCCGTATGTATACGCATTCAACCCTTTGATAATCCGACCTGATATTTTTTTCTGACAATAATTGGTGCATTTTGGATTATATTTGGTTCCCAATATGCATTTTGGACTTTTGTGAGATACAGTGCTAGTTCCATGCATACTAGTGTATTTTCACTGATAATTAAATTTGGGTACCAGCAACATTGGACTTTCTAGGGATAATGTTTCTTTCCTGAATCCTGGCATAGATCTGTATTTTCAACTGGATACCAGCATTTACAGTGGGAGCTAGAAAAGTGTTTTCTAAATTGCAGGGATCATTTAACTTAGAACTGACAGCTGGGGAAATATAGGGATTAAATTTCAGTTCTTATTGCAACAATTAACAACTCCAATGTTTTGGTGCCCGGCTTGTTAATGCTCAGTTCCAATAAAGCCAGGATCCAGTCAGGGATTTAATGGAAGCAACTTGAATCCTCAATTTGTGATATGCTAGGAACCAGTCTGGCAGCAACATTTATCCTGTCATTGTGGATTATATTTTGTGACAGTATGTGAACAATAATTTTCTAGTGTATATGGCAAGGGAGGTAATTAATGGTGACCTGATGTGTAGAATCTTTGTGCTCTTGAAAATTACTCATATGAAGTAGAGTCATCTGTGTTCATGAAATATCAAGGAATAATTTATAGATTGTACAAGCAAGGGAGATAATTCCAAATGACTTGATGTAGATTATTTAAATATTGTGCTGTTGATTGATCAACTTATACTTTGTTTGTTCAGTTTCTAAATGTGTGTATGCGCAAGGGAGCTAACTCTTGTGGAGACGTACCTTTGAGAATTTCATGATTCTTGTGTTCATTTAGAGAATTCTTATGTACCAGGCCGAAGTGGAATATTCTCATGTAAACATAGTGGCACATGGCCTAGTAAACAATCAAAGAACTGCATGAGTGGTTCATTAGTTATCTACTGATTATCTTACTGTAAATGACTGTGTGTACAACTTATATAGGCTTTTGTTTGTTTTTGTTTACTGAGTAATTCCTTCCCTGTGAAAATACTGATAAACAGATTCTGGGTGAAAACAAACAGTTTGTGATAGATGGTGGAGGTGATAGATGGTCGACTTGTTTGTGATAGAAGGTCGACTTGTTCTGCTGATGTGAATTTTCTGGACTTATTTTGGGAGAGTTAAAAAAGCCTCTTGTATGCGTGTTCTGCAGTAAGTATATGGATTGAGTTGTCTTATTTTCTAGGCAAAAATATAAAAAAATGTTCTGTTAAAGTTAATCTGACCTTACTTATACTGTAGTGTTTACTGGCTGGGCTGCAATTAACAATGATTTCTGAAGAGTTAATAACATTCATTTTAACGGGTATTTGATAAATATAATTGTTAAAATTATTCTATTTTGGAGATGGAATTTTAAAACATGATTATATATTATCATTTTTGACTACTGACCTTAAGACGCTTTTCATCTCAAATCCTGAACTGCACATATATTTACTTTATTTGGCCCCAGTACAGGTATTTGGACAATAAGGACAGCTTGTTAACATGTTGACTGGTCACTGTAATTCAAGGAGCCATCTCTAATGATTATAGGACTACATTCTGTCGGACATAATTTATTTTCGTCCTCTGAACAGGCAATCAACTAATGCTTCTGTCATGCGCTTGTAGTAACCTGTTGGTCATGTTGTTTAAAGGAAGTTAATACATGTATAGCAAAAGTCTGCATGAATCTCCTTTTGAAGTATTGTATTTCTTGAATAATATTTCTTTGTGTTGGTTCAGCAGTCTGGTTTTGCTCAACATGGCTTACCGGCTTAGCTGTACAAGTTTTCCACGTGTATAAATGCCAAGAGCCCATCAAGTTTGCCATGCAATAATTTAACCCTTTGCTCCTGCAAAGATACATCTAATCATTATCCCTATCCAATCTTCAAGTCCATCTTCAATTAGTTTCCAATAATGAGTATTGAGGGGAGACAATCCATTAACAGGAATGGACTTATCAAGTGATATCATCAAGGGAGATCATTCTTGATATTTGTCTCAAAAAGCTGCACATAAAATGTGTACTTAGCTTGCTCATCTCTTATAAGACTAGTTAGGGTGTATGGAGTTAAGGGTTTAAAATATTAATTAATCAGACATTTCTGTCTGTGTGATTGTACCATTATACGAGGGGTGTTATGAATGTACCATTATACGAGGGATGTTATGATTGTACCATTATACGAGGGGTGTTATGAATGTACCATTATACGAGGGGTGTTATGATTGTACCATTATACGAGGGGTGTTATGATTGTACCATTATACGAGGGATGTTATGATTGTACCATTATACGAGGGGTGTTATGATTGTACCATTATACGAGGGGTGTTATGAATGTACCATTATACGAGGGGTGTTATGATTGTACCATTATACGAGGGGTGTTATGATTGTACCATTATACGAGGGATGTTATGATTGTACCATTATACAAGGGATGTTATGATTGTACCATTATACGAGGGGTGTTATGAATGTACCATTATACGAGGGGTGTTATGATTGTACCATTATACGAGGGGTGTTATGAATGTACCATTATACGAGGGATGTTATGATTGTACCATTATACGAGGGATGTTATGATTGTACCATTATATGAGGGGTGTTATGATTGTACCATTATACGAGGGGTGTTATGATTGTACCATTATACGAGGGGTGTTATGATTGTACCATTATACGAGGGGTGTTATGATTGTACCATTATACGAGGGGTGTTATGATTGTACCATTATACGAGGGGTGTTATGAATGTACCATTATACGAGGGGTGTTATGATTGTACCATTATACGAGGGGTGTTATGATTGTACCATTATACGAGGGGTGTTATGAATGTACCATTATACGAGGGGTGTTATGAATGTACCATTATACGAGGGGTGTTATGAATGTACCATTATACGAGGGGTGTTATGATTGTACCATTATACGAGGGATGTTATGATTGTACCATTATACGAGGGGTGTTATGATTGTACCATTATACGAGGGGTGTTATGATTGTACCATTATACGAGGGGTGTTATGAATGTACCATTATACGAGGGGTGTTATGAATGTACCATTATACGAGGGGTGTTATGAATGTACCATTATACGAGGGGTGTTATGAATGTACCATTATACGAGGGGTGTTATGAATGTACCGTTATACGAGGGGTGTTATGATTGTACCATTATACGAGGGGTGTTATGATTGTACCATTATACGAGGGGTGTTATGAATGTTTGAAGAGAAGTGCCATGATGTTTTATTTCTTTTAATTTTTTATCGTCCAGTTGGAGTATTATGAAATGCATTTGCGTATATGCAATTATAGATGAAATGTGTAGCTACAATTGGAGAAAATGCATTAAAGTATCAAGAAATAACAATATTACGGCACTTGCCCGGAAATATTTTGAACACACCTCATATAAGTACCTCAGTAGTCCCTCTCTACTTTGGGCTATTTCCTATTTTCTTCTAGAAGTAATTAAGCTGGTGCCCTGGTATAATAATCAAAAGCATCGGTCAGTGTAGGCTTGACTTAATAAAAGGTGATGTAACACATAACATAATTATGTGCTATAAATGTAAGCTGGCGTTGACATAGTATCATTAATATGATATTGTTATATGTTGGTGTCGTGAACTTTCTATTGCGCACGTTTGTTTATTAAATCATGATTTGTTTTCTTATTGTTTTTCGGTGCTAAATAAGACAATCCTGATGACATTGTTGATGATTGTATGTGATTATCAGTACGCTACCATACGTAAGTCAGATATACAGCTGTTGATTCGATAACACAAGTGTTTTATACTTATTCTACTTACTACAAGAAGTGGGGGGGATTTCGTTATGACGTGCTTGACTCCACCGCGTTCTAGTACTAGTATTTAGCAATTTAGTGCATTGCTCACTCATAATTAAGGCTATTGCACTTTAATTGATAGATAATTGTCTGTTTGTTGCTCATACTGGGTGATTTGGTGTATTTTATTGACTGCAGTTTTCCATTGTCATCCAGGATGCTCAGCGAAAAACATCCTCTTTGAATTGTATTTTTCAGAAAAAAAACAATTATCTTAAAAAATTCGGGCTGCTGTGAAAAAATATTATAGGGGCAAGATAGCAATTGGCATAAAAGGCATGAATCAATTATTTTATTGTTGCCTTAAGTCAGTTGAAATAGTTTTTCCTCTTTGTTTATAACTATGTGTGTTTTTTACTTCTGAAGCATGTAAATGTATCACTCGTACAGGATAATACACGGGGTTTGATTAGATAATAAAACAGTCTCTGTTTGAAGCGTGAGGTTGTTTGAAGCTGCAATTTGGAATTCTAATTTAAAGTTATTTCACAGAGCTGTTTGGATCGAAAGAATGAATTTTGTGGATTTTTGTTAGAAAGCGTCCAAGATCATTTTGTATTTGACATTAATAGTTGTGTCAAAATGTTTTTGGGAAAATCTTCAAAATGGACATCAAGTGATTTTATTCTTTCAGTCAAAATTTTGACTTTAAACTTAATACAATGCTGATTTAAAATGTTAAGGATCTTTGTAACATATTCTGTGACAGATTTGTCTTATTTAAAATAATGTAAAAATCTATAAAAAAAACTATATGCATTTTAAGTATTTGTTAAATATTTTCTAGGAACACCTATAATAAACAGGATATAGTAGTTATTATTTAGCATTATACTTAACTATCTGTATAACGTGTACCGGTAATGTCTTTTTGTGACATTTTGTGTCTTAAAATTGTTGAAATCGAAGATTCAATATTTGACAGTTGATGTACCCTTGTTCTTAATTTTCTGCTAAAATGTTTGTGTTTTCTTGAAATATTGGCTGGAATTGGAAGACAAGTTTGTGTGAATTGTTTACTGGAATAACATCTGAGTTCAAACTGGAGATTTGTGTGGCGGACATGAAGGTAGGGTAAACATTGTTTCCATATGTGTACTCCAAACATCATATGTCACATCTAGCACAAATTGAAGCCATCAGGAGTCTTTGACGTTTGAGATTTAATCAAAATAATGTATGATCATTATCTTGGGGTTTTTATACAGTTTTATACAGTTAAGGCATCAAAAGGCATCTTTATACAGTATAGGCATCAAAAGACGTTGTCTGTATACAATATAGGCATCAAAAGACGTCTTTATACAGTATAGGCATCAAAAGACGTCTTTCTACAGTATTATAGGCATCAAAAGACGTCTTAAATATACAGTATAGGCATCAAAAGACGTCTTTCTACAGTATTATAGGCATCAAAAGACGTCTTAAATATACAGTATAGGCATCAAAAGGCTTCTTTATGCAGAATAAACACTATACGGCGTCTATATACATTTAAGGGTTAAGTGTGGCTGATGAACTGTTAATATATTTGTATGGCCTCACAGTTTGTATTTTTTATCAGATTATTTTAAAACAAACAAAGCATTAATAAGTCAGTCAAGTTATCGGACAATCTATAATTCAATTTTCTTTGTTTCTGTTTTCATACATAAAAGAACACGCCCAGTGTATGGTAAATAACCAAACAGTGATACAACATGTGTGTCAGTTAATGTGTCTATGAAATGTATTATAATGTGGGTCAAAATAATTTAAAGTATTACAACTGTTGTAAATTGATAGAATTATTTGCCATTATGTTCTTATTCAATTCCTAAGTTAAAAATTTAGGGATTATGCTTAGAGCAGAATAAAGGAACACCGTTTCTTAGCATGTCCATTTTCAAGCAGCCTTTTAACTTTAATAAACATGAATTAGTGCATTTTAACCAAATCGCAGAGTTCTGTATAGACCCCCAAAATCCATTGAGTTGCAGTTAACTTGGAAGTGACTCGATCAGGCCACTTATTTTGTTAGCTTCTGAGTTTTAAGTGACCCTGTGCACTTATTTGCCTCATATGCTACCCACATTCTACCCACATTGAATTTGACGAATGCTTGGTTATTAAGAAATTACCCACAATTACTTGATCATGTTGATTGACCAAGTTTTAAATTGGTTATTCATGCATATTTTTCAGTACTTTTGGCACAAAATAATGTATTAGGGAATGTTGACACCGATCTTCATTGACACCCGCGTCCTTTCCGCTCTGTGTGAGATATCGGTCTACACCAATCATTGTTTACTATTTATTTCAAATTAGGCCAAAAGTAGTATAAGTTTGTGTTTTGGTCCCAATGTAAACTAAAACTTGTTTGTGTGACCTGTTCAAAATACATTTTTCAAAATGGGTCTGTTAGAATGCGCCCTGGATAATGAGAAAGGCAGAAAATTTGGTATATTGCACAAAGTTGGAATAATCTGATGTGCACGATTCATCCGTGATGTTTAAATTACAATACTGACCTTACTTCAATTGTTTACTTTAGTAATTTGCAAAAACCAATTTTGCAACAGTTGACCAAACCAATTCATGTTTGTAAATATCACATTATCCTGGGTGCACTATTATAACTCGATCCAATCAAATTAAAGAAATTGAAATATTTTGGTATGTTCAGGATATTTTCGAAACAGTTTGATGTAGTTCGGAAACAGGTTAAAACAAATGATTATTTGACAATGCCTGAGGCATTTTTTGCAAGTATTAAAACACATTTATGAATGGGTCCTTTCAAGTATTTCTTTGAGTGGGTTTATTTTGTTTATTAGTTTTGAAGTTACATTATATGCTGCTTGGTTGCTGTTATGTAGGTTTGAAGGTCACATATTTTACAGAAATGAATAGGAGTTAAAAAGGACTTTGTGCGTTTTTTATCCACTAACAAGATTACTAATTGAGGATACACAGAATAATTAAGATCATTCAGGAATTTAAATTAGTTGGATATATTTAAGATTATTGTAAGTTTATTTTTTTGTCTTTTTCTGTCATTCTTTTATCTTCATCTTGAAAGAATTTCAGGGTCAGAAAAACTTTGCATCTTTTTTATGTGCCTCTTTTCTGCGGCCAATTTCCCTCTTTTCCGGCCAATTTCCCTCTTTTCCGTCTAGCGGAAAATTAATGTTCACATTTTGGATGTATAAATTTTATATACAGTCATGACAATAATTATGGTAGCTGTTGGTGGTCACTCTTGTCCTCAGACAATATGCTTAACTGTGGGTATAACATGAACATGAAAGTCAGTATGAAACCAATCATTGTATGAGAGATATGTAGCTAAAAATGTCGTCAGTTCATGAATGTGTTTGTTTCATGTACAATTTTGTGTAAAATTTCTCGTAAAACTGATGGTTTTATGTTGTTAGTTAATGGTGATACTGATTACTGTAACTTTGTTGAATATGTTGTTATTTGCCATAGCTAGTGACATTTCAAATGTATAATATTAACATATCACCTTCATTTTGACCCCTTAATAATAGGATAAAGAGAATTAATTTATGCTGGAGGGGGGGTGCAAAATATGAAGACTTCATAACAGTTGAAAGGCTTTTGGTGAGCCCCCTGTCTGTTGGAAACATTTCTAAATTATATTTAATTCTTTATATGGGATTTTTTTTTGATACAATTTTTGTCAAAGGGAGGTAATAAATGAATAATAAAACTCCATCAAAATCTCACAGAAATTTCAGTGTTGTCTTGTTCATTGTTATTTAAAAGTTTGTCTCTCTTATTTCTTGGACTGACATTTCATTACATTTTCTCTGAAGAATGACGTAAAAATTATCAAATTTTAGTCATTTTGGTGGGACTCTAGATTGAATGATTTCAGTGCCAGTTTCTATGGCAAGTTTGTTGTTGTGGCCACAGGCATATGATATTGAACTGATTTTGCTAATAAAAAACTTGAATTTCTACAAAATAAATAATGTTTAATGAATAAGTTATTTAGCAAAATTGTCATCATTTAATTTCAATGTTCACAAAAAATTAAACTCAAGCTGTAAAATATAATATTTTGTGGTATTGGGTGATGAAAATGACACCAGCTAGGCTCTAACAGCTCAGATTACAATATAACACTCCACTTCATTTAGACCACAGTGGTATATCAGAAAACTGTGGAGAAAAAACATACTGCTAAAGTGTGCCGTTCATCAATTTTGTCCTAATATCTTAATGTTAATGTTATATGTCAACTGTCATAGTTGATGCATGTATGTTAGTGGTGCGTTGTCTATATGTAGTCATAGCGGTCATACCATAGTTATGTGAGACTGACCAATGTACGATTGATGTCATTATTCTGGATGTAGTAATTTGTACTTGAGATTTATTAGTCTAGATCTATCAGTTTTGTTGATAATTATATATTTTTATGATTCAATATGGAGTGTTAATTAAATATGAAGATCCCTCTAAGATAATAGGTAAGAATTTGAAAAATTTGTTTGTTTTAAAAAATACCGATATTTAGTTAATAGAAAACAAATTATACCATATATGATGTTTAATTTAAAACAAATACAATGATTTAGTCAATTTCTATATAGAGCTATATATTGCCAATTTGACTACCGGGTATCATAGTTCAATCAATAATATTGTTTATTTGTATTTTCATGATAAGAATCATATCTTGATAAGAATTTAATAGTATTTTTCACTTGGTGTTTTTGTTTTGTCAAAATTTACCGGAAGTCTCTGAGACAGTGACATGTAACATTCTCTCGCTTTCTAATGGAAAACACAAAGTTGAGACCACAAAATATTGAAAGTAAAATTTTTTCACTTCAAAGGTTCACAAAATCAGCTTTATGATTTCGCGATCTGTAATGGTGAATTCAAGGAATTTTGATGTCACTACTGGGCTTTCATATATTTTTTCACTGAACTTATAATTTTAACCTAGAACGTATGTATCGTGGACCAGAATGAAAATAGGTTTGCCAATTATGTCATCCACAGAAAATAAAGTTATTATTATTACCTGCGGGCCATGATAAAATGATCTACTTAGTAGATTATATTTCTGTAAGTGATCAGTGCATAAGTTAATAAGCCTAGGTTGCACTGAGGAATTCCACATCGGCAACATTCTCGCGATTTTTTTCCAATACCCACCTGATTCATCACAGTTTCTTCTGATATCACTAACTGTCTCATAACTTCCCCGAAGCTTGCCCTAGATCACAAGGAACCTGTTTCCAATGTCCTGATAGATCATTAATTTCAATCGGGAGTACATCGCGGAGACAAAAAATGCTCAGTGGGACCTAGGCTTTACACAGTGAAATAGATTAAAGTTACATATGTCTTGAAACACCTGGAATTGGTGGGAATGTTTCCCTGTAAATTCTTAGCACATCTAGGAGGAGTTTAATATAGTAACAACACATTGATTTGTTTCTACACATCCAGAGTATGTTTTATTATCCACAACTTGAAAGATTTATCCCAGGTCATTGAAATATAAACAAATAACTAGAAGCTTAAAGTATGTACTATATTTATGCTATGTAAACTATCTTAATTATACATGTATACTGTTATCATCAGTTAAACCCAGGTTTCAAGATTTTACTGATGCTGTGTGTAAAAAACAAGTCACATAAAACTTGCCATTTAGATGATTGAAATTTATAGATGGCGAAAATCACTGTATGTCTTATTGGAAGACTATACAATTCAATGTTTATGACTGATTGCGAGCAAAAGCACCTATAACTTTGTTTACTGTCTGACTTATTGGGAGACTATGCAATTCAACTTGTATGACTGACAGCGAGCAAAAGCATCTGTAGCTTTTAGTCACTGTATGACTTATTGGGAGACTTATGCAATTCAACTTGTATGACTGATAGCGAGCAAAAGCATTAAAAATTTTGTAGTTTCGAGTCGCTGTATGACTTATTGGGAGACTTATATAGTGCATTTCAAGATATATAACTTATTTCAATAAACGGACGTTGACTTGTTTATATGCTATGAAATATATGCAGTTAAATTAGATCTAAGTTGATATAAAAAATTGTAAATCTAGTTTATTGAATTGTTCACATGAAGCTCCTATAATATAGCGCAGGCAAATTGCTCTGAAGTAGTTCTCCTAAGTAGTGTGGGTGTTGAGGGATGAGGAAGAAATGTGCATGCTCAAATGTTATTCATTCTTGTTGCACTATAATAGCTATTGTTGTTGAGACGGAACTGCTGTTGTAACAGTTGAGTATTACCAGGGTAACAGGGTGATTTTGATTTCAGCCAAAAACTTTGGTTGGTTGATGCACAGAATTGAAATATGCATGTTGATGTTAATGATGTTATTAAAAGCCGTGATTGTATGAAGGATTAAACAGAATGTATATATCTATTATTTCAGTTGTTGTCGGAGATTGTAGAAGTTGAGGAAAACAAGGATGATATCTCTGTGTCATGTGACCGGCAACAACACCAACAGCGCCATCTGAAGGACCGAAATAAACCTGAAGTACAGAGAGCTGTCAAGGGAAGTAATAAGCGGCGAAGTCTCAGCTTGCCTACTGGTAATTTTCATTTCTAGATTGTATTCTGACTTTAATTTTCATTGAATCTTCTCATTTTTACCTGGTAAGTCCAATACACAGCTGTGACTATAAATATGTGTGTGAATAATGTATATAATTTGAATATTTGAGCAAAAGTCATATTTAGATACTTGGGTTGTTTGTCGCCATTGGGTAACAAGTTGGGAAACGAATTTTCAAAGAGTACTAACTTGGTTTGCTTCAGTAATTAAATGAACATTTTGGCAGATTAAGTTCCTCAAAAAACTTGCCATGTGGTATGGAGGTTGGTCTTCAAACAAGACTTTGTGGTTGTCCTTCATATGTTTCAAGATCAGTAGGTCGAAGGTCAAGGTTGCTGTGACTTCGGAATGTGAAATAGCTTCTGAACAAAAATTTAAGACCTAGGACCCTGGAACTTTATTGATATATTGGTTGGCTTGTCTTCCTGATGAACTCTATTCATTTTGACCTTAAATATAAACGACTATTACTGGCTGCTGAGGTGGGGGTATATCAATGAATCATTGTGTTTTATACAAATATCTTGTATTTTTAACTATCAATATGAAGCCATATTCCAGACAAGTCATCTGTTTTATATATTCAGTATAATGTACTACATGTACATATATTGGTACCAGTTGTTGTATGTTGTTGTTAGCCAGGTTATCTTAGATATCACACCTGATAGTACCTACATAAACTGTCACATCTTCTCTACCTATACCTCACATGATACCCGTTATTACCCCAGATTCTGCTCCGATAAAACCATGCACTCTTTCATCTTAGAAATTTTATTGTATTCTTTGTGATGTTTTTTTATTCGCTATCACCATAAGGCCTTTGTAAATTAATTGCTCTTTTATCAGTCAGTCATTCCTTAAATTAAAAGGGGTAAGGGGTGAGGATGATTTTTTTAGAACTTCATGTATTGTATTATCTCTACTTAGAAAGGGGGGTAATTCTATATTAATGTTCCAAAGTCTAACAGTTACTGCCCTTGAGTTATTTTTAGCACATTTATTTTGGCACTGAATTTGTTTCACAGTTTCCAACATGGTTTTGACTTCACAATAGGCTACTATTGCAACATATTTTTTACTTCATATTGCTATGCGTATTGCTGACGTAAGCTGACGTAAGTTAATGTTTTTATATTCTGGCAGGATTTGTCTCATAGTTTGGCATAATGTCTTACTATGATAATTAAGACACATTGTTTACTATCATAGTTGTGATTGTGTATAGTGGTTCAGTATATAGACTGCTGCAGCCATTCAGATAGAAACCTGATTAATTATGGTTGGATTCTTGCCTGACAAGTAGTGCTATGTGTCATGCAACCTTGATTCATGTAGGTCCTCCCCATGTCTGAGAGTTTAAGGCATTTGTCTATAGAGCCAAAGGACGCATGGAGTTGCGAGCCCAAATAGGAGTCCATTCTGATATGGTGGGCAGCTAACAAACATTAAGTCTTTATCTTATATTATATGTTATATAGCTTATTTATTAGCCAAGTAAATAGAATTTCTAATTGCCTCAACCCATATATGATATATGGGTGAAATATACCTTGAAGCTCATTTTCTATGATCAATCAGAACAGTTGATTAAGTGAAGAAATGATATGTTAGTTATTGGCCGAGTTTATTAGTAATATCATTGACATTGATCATCTTCATGATTGTAATCTGAGAAGCTTTCTGATTGGTTGATTTACTATAATTATTATGATTGTAATCTAAGAAGGTCTCTGATTGGTTAGTTTAGCCCAAGGGACAATAGATAACCTTCTATGACATGATTTGACTTTTATTGACAAGGTCGCGACCTTATATCTTATCTGACCATCTATATATTTATTTTTCATTGTTATTGACTGTAAAGAAATAGAATTGCTTGTTTTGTACCAGTTTCTCCTAATGAACCATACCGGGTATTGGTGTGAAATATTAATTAAATCCTCGTTAAGAAAATTAATTACATGTAGTTTAAAAGTTCATTCAGAATTACTCACTTTCTAACCCAGGGTTTATGTTTAGTAATTAACTCATTGCATGAACTTTTGATATTTTATTGAATAAGTCAAAATAAATCTTTTTTCAGTTAAGTGTCGGGGTAAAAGAACAATACTCCACCCCTGCTTGACCCCCACCTACTTATATGTGCAGTACAACCTCTCAAGAGTGACTCTCTGTAGAGCACCAACCTCTCCATAGCAACATCTTCAAAATTTCCCTATTTAGATGCTTAGATACTATTAATTTAACTTCTGTAGAGCATTAACCTCTGTACAACAGCCAATATTTGCAGCTCCCAAATGGTATTGCTCTGCAGAGGTTGTACTGTAGTTGCATGTGTTAAGACCCGTAAGCAAGAAGTGAAGATCCTTATAGTTCCCATGCACTCATTGTGTATTTACGAAATTCAATTATAACTTGTGATTTGATTTAAATCCTAAAATTTCTGTGGTTATTAACTGTTTGTAGATGTAATTCTCCATCATATAACAACATTATGTTGTTTAATAAATCAACGATAACAAATATTTCGTTTAGTTTTAGGTAGTTCATAAAAAAATATGAAAGTAAACTTTATCTTTTGTTCTCTAACTGGTAGGATTGCTGATTGTAGCAGAATTAAAATACTTGGCCACATATTGTCATTTTATCTAGTATGATGAAGTTATGATATTTAAGAGATGTAAGATGAGCTCGGGGAATTCAGCGGATGTTTTAGTTCTCATAGCATGAGATCTGTATGTCGGATAGTCACAGCCTGATGGTTCCGTGTCATCTTATAGTCTATGTGTACATTTTGTATTTGTCCGCCCTGTAATTATTCTGTAGCTATGAATATCACTATCAATTTAGCTGACAGACCAAGGGTTAAAAATACTTGTTAACTTCTGCTTTCATGCCTAGTCATTCCCCATAGCTACAGATAAGGTTTTAATCCATTGGGTATTTTACCCCCCCCCCACCCCGAGTTTCAATTTTGATTTGGTTTTGACAAATTTTAATTGGGTATTTAATAAAATTCAAAGGGTAAATAAGCTTTTATGTACTATTTTTCACTATAACATCCTTTTCAAATTGTCTTTGTTTTTTCTTACTCCCTCTTCTCAAAATCTATTGGGTTTTTAAGAAAATTAATTGGATAATTACCCCAAAACGCTGCTTATCTGTAGCTCTGCAGTCAATAATCCAATATCTAACTGAAAATCAACATCTACTCAGTAGTGTCCTCGATAGTGGTAGATCTCAGTGTCTGCTTGGGGTGCGAGAGGTCTTGAGTTAGATCCCTGCAGGCCACAACATTCTAAAGTGGTTTAAGGTAGTGCTGGTATATCTTCCCTATAAATGTTCAGCATATAGTTAGTTCAAGACGACTGCCTCAGTGTGTCTGTTACAATTTGTTTCACATCATGTCGGGGGGGGGGGTCAAACTATTCCTTGGGAGTCAGTCAAATTATTCCCTGGAAGTCAGATTATTCCCTTGGCGGTCTAATTGTTCTGCACCTTACCATTTACTATAATATAGGTCACTTTAAACTCATTTGGTCCGAAAACCCAATCTTCTATTCTGTTGTGTTTGGCCTTATGTTAAGCAATTATTATGTGCATACCTGCATAAATTGGGGTTAGAATCTGTCAGGCTCTATGTACATACCCTGTGATATATAGGGTCGGACTGTACTACTGTACTGTATTATTATATCCGTCGGTACATGGGAATACTTTCTAGTATGGATAATATGAATAATAATCATTATTTGTGCTGTGTGCTATATATAAGCAGTACTGTGTGACAAAATGACAAATAAAACCTTACATTTTGAATAAAAAACAATGGGCTTTATTACTACTACAATCAAAGTTAACAGTAAAAGGATTTTATGACAATTAATTTATGTGTTAATATACCCAAAAAAATATGTTGTATGGATTAACAGTTTATAACAGGCAAGTTTTATTAAAATTTTATTTCTGTAAATAAATTGTTGATTTAATGTAAAGTGTCTCTTCTGACTGCTACTGGTGGTTGGTTACAAGTTCGAACCAAGTCTGTGATATTATTAGAATTGTTTTACATGTTAAGAATCATTAGATATTGCTGGCACTACTTTATAGTTTCTGAGATCTGAAATTTTCGAATTTCATATTAGCCTGCTATAAAGAGTGTTAAGATATACTTATTATTAACAGAACAAGGTTCATATGTAATGATGTACATAACATGCAGGTATGACATGTACATTAAGCAAGCTATATTCACTCGTTTTTCATAGAATTACACATTAATGCAGTAACTAGGAAACATGAATTATGTTAATGATGTGTTATAATGTATTCTGTCACTGGGGTAACGACAAACTACATAAATTATGTCCATCCTGTAACACTAGCATATTTACTGTATGGTCTAAATTATTTCTTTCATGCATATTATTGTATTAATTACCCCACACCCATTTCCAAATTAGTTGGGATATTACATGCATCTATCTGCAAGAATAATGATTAGTAATTAATAGAAAGAACACACATCTGAGCTTTGAGTGTGGGAGGCCGGGGTTTCCCTCTGTTAGGCCATATCTCTAACAGAGATATAAAAATAATTAGATTTTTTGTCTAGAAACATTTGATATGTAGATCTATCCAAGGGGTAAAGTTCTATAAAAACATATATAAGAATATTTGGTGACCAACAGACTCGCCCAGATTATAATTAGATTGAAGTTTGGATTTTAGGGGTCAGGATTAGTGAGGTTCCGCTGAATAAACATTCTGACCTATCATCTTCACAGGTAACTGTTGATTAATAAAAGAGTAAACAAATTTTTTTTTTAAATTTATAATATCTTAGATAAAATAAAATGTATGAAAGAATTTTTTTTACTCTTAACCAATTATACAGTTAATACCTGTGATCATCTCATGATCTGAGTGCATCCTTTCAAAATCCTGTCAACAACAACATTATAAGTGTTGCTATATATTGCTAGACTTTGCTTCAGTGTTATATACATGTATTTTTCCCTAGAATTTTTTTCTGCATTTTAGTCTGAAAAATTCAAATTTATGGGAGTTAGAGTCTCACTGAAACTGATGTTTTTTGTTTTTTTTTGAGGTTTTGGTATATTTTATTTTGTATAACTCACTGATGTTTATTGCATTATGTTCCTGCATTTTGTTCACTTTAAGTACTGCTGCAATGTCAGGGTTTGTAAAGTTCTTAAAAATCAAACGAGGTAACTGCTTTGTCTTCATCAAGTATAGCTTATGGAACGTGCAATTCCCAGCTAGCACTGAAACTATTTGAGCTCTTTATTTGAAGGTAAAAAATGTTATGTAGCAGTTACGGCTAATGATTGCATTTGTTTGCTTTGCTTTCCATTTTTTTTTGCAGGAATGCAGATTTGATCTTGAGTAATATGTCCCATGTTTTTTTTAGTTCCAAGTGTTTGCTACATGATTGTAATGTGGGTCGACATGCAACTGTGAGAAGCAAATGGGAGTTCTAGCATCCACCCTTATAAATGTCTTTTACAGATTTCCTGTTGAAAGGATCTGATATTTTCATGGCTAATTTCCCTTCATTCACATTTTTCTTTTTCTCTTTTCAGGGACTCTAGCTTTTGGTGAAGCTAGGGTGGTTTTCAAGAATGGGCATTTCACCATCGAGACAATGGATGGGCTACAAATTGATTCATCGAGACCAGCGTTGTATCAGACTAATGTCCGAATGTCTGAGAGTCAAGGACAGATAGATGATAACTGGAGTATGCCAGATACTAGCAGTAGAGATGAGTTTGCTAACTCCCGAGTGAAGAGTAACTCAAGGGAAATAACTGTGAGTGATCAAGATAGACGACCAATGAGAAGACAGTATGGTAAAGCTGTTTTACAGAGCTATGATTCTAGTGAGGATGTTTTTTATAGTGAAAGTGAAATACTAGAAAGTGTACATGGTTATAGAACAGGGTTAGAGGTCGGTGAGTCTCGTATATTCAGTATGGGACGTACAAGTGACGATGTGTTTAATGAGTCTTGTTCTAGTCGTACATCCGACATGTCGGTGGATAGTTACGTGTCTGACAGAACTGACATCAGTATGAATAGTGACACTGTGTGTGATTCCAAGAAGTTAAGTAGCTCTAGTCTCCCTGAACAGAAGGATGAGGAAGTGAAACGTGTCATGCAACGTGCCAAACGGACGTCTAGTTTTCGTGCCGCCCAGGAGGCGGGTGCTTCAAGATTGTCCGGCATTCATGAGGATCAAGTGCACGAATCCGGTCGCTCACGGTCTGTATCTGTTGACGAAAGTCAGAACTCTGATTTGAATAAATTGCCAAAAACCCAAACCTCCCAAAACCAGAAGCCAACATTCTTGAAAAAAGTCATGGCTAAACGAAATTCATTCAATGAAAATTTAAATATATCCACCTTTGCAAAGCAAAGTGAATCAGCCAAAGAGTTCTTTAGTAAGAAAATGACACTGAAAGGGCTGTTCAAAAAGAACAAGTCTGAGTCCTCTGTGGGGTCATCTAGTCTGTTAAGAATGGAACATCCCTCGAGTCCACCACTAGCTACATTTCAAGATGACGATATTGCTAGTGTTGATACCCCACCCAGTTCTCCCTACCATGGCAATCGGGAATTTCGCGGCAGACGTCATACGTCTGCTGATATTTACCGCAAGTCTTTCCAGCCCGATTCGAGTGAAACTGACTCAAATTGCCCGACCCCTACCATAGAGAGGAGTGGTTTATCTCATCTGTCAGTGTCCACGCCATCTACACCATCTCATAAATCAGGTTCATGTACGAATCTCACCACTTCTCAAACGTGTTCCCATGACGACGTAACAAGCATTGCTTCAGTCAGTAGTATATCAAGTAGCGTACATTCACCTCCATCGGAACAACCTAATAAACCAAAAACTCCTAAACCCATTGGAGCCTCTCCGAGGAGAAATCCAAGTTTTGGTTCCCAGCTGTCAAGGACTGGTTCCCAATCTTCTCAAAGAAATGTCATGAACTCAGTTACCTCCCTTGATGGAGAAAACTATGAACCTTTTACTGACGATGCGTTACAGGACCCAAGATGTGAATGTGGCAATAGAGATACATGCCCAAAACATCGGACTTCTAATAGTGCTATAACAAGGGGCTCGTCTGACTCCTTAAATACTTTGTGTCGATTCTGTAAACAAATGGATTATTATTACAAAACTGATAATTTGGAACAAAAACATTTACAAAGTAAAGAAAAACTTACTGAAGATAGTGCTGGATATAAGAAAGATTCTCCGGCCCGAACTAACCTGGAACGACTTGGTATCATAGCACAACAAGCTGATGTCGCCTCAAGTAACAGTAACGACAGCGGCATTCAACGTGATGCTAGTGTTCACTCCAGCAATGAATCAATTAAGGTAAGATTTATTATTGTCTCTGAAAATGTTAATAATTTGTTCATTTTGCCCTCGGCACATATTAGTCTGTCTATGCAGACCCTATGTTTATTTAAAGGGGACAACTTGTCAGTCTACTCTTTTCACAAATTATTTCCCTTTCACCCTCAAATATAGGTAGATAATCAAGCCTAAAATAGTCATGAAGTCTAGGCCTGGGTTTAAGTTCTTTGCCATGTTGCCCCCTGAGTTACTAACCTAGCTATGTGCTGATAGTATTAATTGATAATTATGGTATAATGTACCTTGATGTTTGGTCTGGGTAGCAAACTCTGTATTCTTAGTTTCCAGTCATTGCTATGATATTAGAGTTAGTTCCCTTGTTAAGCAATGCAAGCACCTATATAATTCTATTCATTATTAGTCAATGGCATTATAACTTCTTTTGAACATCTGTAAACATCATGTGTGAGCACTGGATTAACATATTATGTGACATTTAGGCCAACCAAATAATTTTATTTGCTTCAAATTTCTTCACTCCAATAAATGTTTAAATTATATATGTTAGATTTAAGTTTCCCCATATAACACATATAAGCGATTAACATGCTATTATACTTCTAGAAATACACACAATCCATCATTTTTTGGCAAACTGTTATCAATTAGAGGTGTTTATTTTTAACTCTTTGTCTTTAAGACTGACACAATCTAGCTAAAATAGCAAAGACGCTTAAGTCCATTACAAGATCAATAAATACTCGTCATAAGTTTAACATTAGCAATTGCAAGCCAAATGTTTTTAATCCATGGCCTTGTATTCAATTTGTTTTTGAATGATAAATGTCTAATATTTAAATCGATGTACAAGATTTGGATGATAGGAAGTCAGGAATTCACGTAAATAGACTGAGAAAGTGTGGTACAGTCGACACTCGTTATGTCGACATTTTTGGGACCGTCAAAATTATGTCGACATATCCGAATGTCGACACAACAGGAGCCAACAATTCTGACAAATTTCCTTACCCGTCAAAATTCATGATAACAAAGTCGTCGAGCCTTTCTGTCGGTGCCGTTGTTACATCAGTTTGAGCATGATGTAATACATATATGAGACTAAAATGCATATGGTGAAAGATCAAATCTATCACACTTACAGTTATCACCTAATAGTTGACCAAGTGTTATCGTGAGGGTGAGTTAATACCCTTGTTTTGAAACAAGTACAGTAAGGGATCAGCACTGCAAGTATGGCTTTTAGCCCTTACCGGTTTCGCTTACGCAACATTTTAATTGTAAACAAACGATTCAATCAACATGCCAGACATCTGAAAGCAACAATGGCATTTCTTATCTTTGTTAACAATGTATAGTATATTCATTTAACTGTCGGAAAAAACAACTAGCATGTTGAAATTATTGTTGTTGAAGGCATACAAAAAGGTATTTTTTCACCTTCCCAGAACCACTAGTTCAGCAGATTTTTAAATTCCATACGCTGAAATAGGTAACAATTTGATTACAAACTTAGATTTAACATCTTTCAATTACATTTGCAAACTGTGAACACATTAATTTTTAACAAACAATGGTTTGAAACAGAAGTATTTTCTCGGTCAATTAACAACTTTTCTATTTCAATAGCGTTGACCTGATGTCGACACAAACAATGACAATAAGGTGCGAAAATATCATTTGGGCCAGAAAAATCATGTCGATATAAGCGGAGTGTCCACACAGGCATGTCGACTAAACCATCATATTTAAGATAGAATTTAGAGCAACCAAAATCGGGGATTTGAAAGTATGTCGGCATAACCGAAGTGTCGATACATTCGATGTCGACACAACGAGTTTCAACTGTATAAGTTTGTTTCTATTGAAATGTTCATATACTACATGTACTAAATGGAAACTTAGTAATAATGTCAGTGTGGCTTAAACTGTTGTCTAAGGTAATGTATACTATTAGTATTACAGTTAAACTATTTTGCAAAGTTTGCCATCAAGGTAATATTGTTTAATCTCATTAATCTGATTAATTCTGTGAATTTTATGAAAATACTTCAGATCATTTAATCACATAATCTGACATGTTAATTTTTATTTCAGATCGTTTAATAAATAATAATAAACTTTCTTTACCAATATGGGGGCTATAATATAGCGAAGCTATTATAGAAAAAGTGAAGCTTTTAGAAAATAGAACATGAAATGCGAAGCTTTCAACCAAGAAAGCTTCGTTAAAGCTGCGCTTTTCATAGAGCTGTTCTTTTATTTGGCACGGGTTAAATGCAGTTAGACAGTTGCCTTTTCTTTCGTACGAAAAATTTTTAAATTGAAAAAAGTCCTTGGTTCCATCACAGGCTGTACGTGTCAATATTGTAACCAAGGACGAAATAAAAATATAAAGTAATTCAGCATAAAAGGGAAGGCAGGCGTCTCCTTTCATACCTTTGTGCCTATGGATACCATCATTAATCAGGTGTCTGAGTAATCAATAAAAGTTGTAAAATCTTGTTTTTCAATAAACATAAGATAAATTAGTATGAACTATTACAAGCAGCATAAATTTGCACAACACAAAATAATGACAAATAAGAAGTCAATTATATTAATATTTTTTTTATAATATAATAATAATAATATATTATTGGTCATTATCGACTAATAAGAAAACATTCATGGACATTATATTTGACCATATAAGGTAATTGTTAGTCAATTGTTGACCTTACAGTATTGTCAAAGGTGTACGTGTCGTATGATACACTTGCAATGAAGTGAACGTAACATAATAAAATCAGTAAATATGACAGCTTTAATAAACATTAAAATTAACCACCTTGATTCATGTAATTATCTATGAAATAAAATTAGAGATCAATTTCACTGATCAGTGTGCAATACCAATATACATGCATATACATATAACTGTATAGATAATTACATAGAGTTTACATATTTGTTGACAAATTTGGCTGGAGGCACAAACGTGTGGCGAAAAAATCATCGTATCGATTTGAGGAAATGGACACTACTTCCTGCATGTTGACATGAGGCCTTGTTTACTGGCGTACGTAAGACAGTCTTATTTTTGCTCATATAGTGAACACTTTGTTTGATTGGATAAGGTTGTGTGCAAATGTTTTGAAGCTAATTTCAAAAATTGGTTAGAAAAAGTGTGTGTAATTAATTAATTAAATAATCAAATGCAAATAAGTGAAAAAGTTGGAATAATTAAATTGTAGACTCCAAAACTTTGCCTAAGTGTGAATCCTTGAATGTCATTTGTCAGAAAGGACACGCTCCCGCAGTGTTGATAAAAATTCGAAAGTGGCCCTTTGAAATCAGCCGGTCACATTGTTCTGGTGGTTGAATATTTGGTTTGTTAGTATGTTGTTCAACATGGAATCGAACCTTCTTATGTTTACTGGATTAATGCTGTGCATTGCTGGCCTCATATTTATTGCTGAATACTATATTCATAAAAAAAATGATTCAAGACCAACGGCTATGAATATCATTTGTCGGAAATCGAAGCTCTCGAGTACAGTCTAGCTGTTATTCAAGTCTGCTGTCAATCCAGAACAGAGCAGAACAGAGCAGCACAGCTATTAGTAGAAATAATTACTCGGACCTAAAGCGGAGTGTGTGGCATATATTATAGGAAATTAGAAGTGACCCTGTGAGTGAACAGGACAAAGTATTCCATATTTGAAAATCTTGGACAACTTGACAGCAGTATTGTGTATTGGTGATTTACGATTGGCTGATGGATGACTGATGGATTATCACAGAGTCTCAAACTTTGATAAAATGTTGTATTTTAGGTCATTAATCAAAGTGCTTGATTTAAACTTCCATAACACAACAATACAAGCTACTTTAATAATGTTGATCAGTGCTCTTGTATACTGCACATTCTGTACATTGCGATGATTTAATGAAACTATTCCAAAGCAACAATCAGATTTATTAGGAATGAATGAAGAACAATTCTGTTAATTGTAACTTAAATTCCGTGTGGGAAGTTTCATTGAAAATATCAACAACTTTTGTTGTGAATGGGAACCTATATGTGATAAGGAATAAATGATAATTAAGCAATATATCTAAGAAATAAATAGTACTCAGTGGAGATTACAAAACCAAGATGGAGATGCCGCAGCCAGTGAAAGATGTCCGAATCAGAAAATTCGAAATAATGATAATATTGACGGTAGGGGTGGTGTTGGTCTCATACTTGCAATGGTATCTGAGCCAAACTGAATGTGTTTGGGTGAAAACATGCTGATTTATTGAAAGAGCAACTGTTGACATACGACTGAGTCCATGTTATACCTGTTTCAAATTTTGAAGAATGACATACTACAAAGAGGCTCAAAGCTTGAAAACAAATCTCTTAATCATATAGTGAAACAATACCGAAAATATACTGAAAATAAGATAAGGACTGTCTTGATGGAATTAAACTGATGCTAAGCTTTATGATGTATCAAATTCTTATGTTGTAGGACCTAAAAAAAATTTTTCAAAGTCATAAAAATTCAAAGAACAAAACAGGATAGTTATATTAGCTGATATATCAAAAACATATAAATCAAAGTAAAGAACATAATGTTATGACGAAAAATTATGGCTTCAGTGCAAGTACATTAGTAGATGTATCATTTTATGGTGTTGATACATCTATTATAGTATCCAAATATCAAGTGTCAAAAAGGATCATAAAATTTGATTGAATAAGGGGCCATTTACTGGTCATGTAATAAGTACATTCTGGACACTGACCAAGATAGACTGGATCCTTTCAGTGAACATTAATAACGTCCTCGGTGGTTGAATTATTATAATCTTGCTAGGTAAGATGGACATGTTTGATGTATAGGCTTGTCGTCTGTGTACGATGGTGAATCAGACAGATTCACTGAATTTCTCATCTTAATTGATTTAAGCATTAATCAAAAAGTGCAAAATATCTTGACATGAGTGATATATGTTTTTCGGATAGTTTGAATATTCGGTAATGACCTGTAATTTTGTCTGAATGTCGAGCGCATTAGATGAGCGTGTTTATTGGTGCATTTAATTTGGTCATTTTCGTGGATGTCACATTTAGTTGAGACTGTGTGTACATATTAAATAACTCTGATTGCTAAGAATTTTAGATTTTGCGGTATTTCGTCTAAAACTGTGATGAACTTCAGAAATAGAACTAGCTCCCTTCTGTGCAAAAGGGGGATTTAGAATTTGTGGATTAACTTAAATAAAAAGGATAAATGTTTTGTGATTAGGAATTAATATATTTTTATGCTTTATTATGAAATATAGCGATTGCCTGCAAAAATGTATACCAGTGGGTGGAAAATGATATCAGTTGGTTGCCCTAGTTATATGGACATCATTTTGTTTTTAAACATAAGTTTTAAACAATTTAATTGAAAATTCTGAAATACTACTGGGTATTTGAGATGGCAAGCAATGGATTTTGGGGATGTTGTTTTGTTCGACAGAAGGGCGAGTTGGACAAGGGAGATGAGATTCTTAACTCTTCCCAGTACAACCTTGTCTCGTACGTCGCTTGTATGGACGACTACGATCCATGTTCTGAAAATGTCTATGATAACCATACATCCATGTTTAGGACAGTTGCCCCTGACAACAAGCCCGATTGTGAACTATTGAGCCATCTAAGTGCTGTACCAAGACGCAGCATTCAAAATCATTACGCAGAATCAGGAATTGGAAAGTTACCGCAGCAAAATCATAATCGTCCAGAAAAAAGAAGAAAAAGTTCTAAGAGTGGGAAGAGAAGAGCTTGCAGTTTACGTAGGATTATTTTTGGTATTTCATCATCTGATATAATTCATTTTGATCACAATAAAGAATCAAACCAAGACCTTGGTGTAGATAATGCACTGCAAGGTTTTGATGGTCCTTGTTCAGATGTATCTAGTGAAACTGGTGTTAGTAATGGTTATATACTTGAAACCAACTATGACGATGATAATATCTATGAGTTAACAGAATTACCAATACCAGAATTAGAAGAAAGTACAAGGTTATGTAGCCTGTGCAAGCATATAAAGATGCCTAGTCGGTCTGGTACATACACGGTAAATGAAGCCAAAAAGGATGATGGGAAAAATGAGGATGGGTACGATATTGTCGTGGCACGGAAAGAGTCGAAGGACCATCAAATGTGCCTTTGTTTTGGCAGTAAGAGATCTAAATCAAAGCAAAATAATGATATATCCTCCAGTAATGTTATGCCTATAAACAAAAACGCTGATCATGTTGGTGATAGCTCTATCGAAGCTGTGAATGTTGGTGATAGCTCTATCCAGGCCATGAATGTTGGTGAAAGCTCATTCGAGGCCATGAATGATGGCGATAGCTCAATCGAGGCCATGAATAAGGGTGATAGCTCAACCGAGGCCATGAATGTTGGTGATTTAATCGAGGCCATGATTGTTCCTGACAATATAAGTAAAGACAGACAGCTAAGAAGTGTTAGTCATCATTACTCAGAAATCGATATCAATGAACTGGTGGAAGAGCCAGATAAAGTGAGTATTGATGTTATGAATGAAGTTTCCATGTACTATTATGAACAATGTGATGAAGAGACTCAAGTAGTTGACACAGTAATTGCTGGTGGCTCCGATGTTGAAACAAATTTAGTTGAAATTTCCAATAATTTTGACGAAGTCGATAGTTTTTCAAAGGAAACTAATGATAAAACATTTAAAAGTGAAATAAAAAATGACACATTTGGTCTTATTGATGTTAAATTCATAGACGATGACGATGATGAAAGTGTTTTTGAAGAGAGTGGACTTGAACAAATGTTTGGGGAGGTTACTCACAGTGAAGATAGTGAGTGCTATGACAACATCGATGACAATACTGAAGTAATTGAAGAAATAAACTGCCAGTCAATAAATGTGCATAATACAACACCTACTAAGGTGAATGACAATGGCAATCAAAATCCAGGTCTAGATGATACTGAGAAATCCGACAGTTCTCCTGTGGCTAGAAAAAGAAGTTCCAGTCTGTATAGTGCCAGGAAACGATACACAACAAGTCCATTCTGGAGAAGAAATATCGCTAAGCGAAGTCAGAGTTGGAGTAATGGTCTTGTCAAATTAGATTTAAAACTATGTGACTCTAAAACTATGGATGATGCTGCTGATTATGACACTGATGTAGAAGAAGATCCATTCGAGAATTCTGAACCTGAATCGCCGAGCAACTATAGAAGTGAAGTACCTTGGAGACTGGTTAAAAAATATGAACACAGAAAACAGGCAAAACTGAACAATGAGACCTTGAACCAGTCTAACAAGGATGTAGATATGAGCAGTAACTTCTCATTCGGACCATCTGATAGTGGAATAGATATTTATGAACCAGTGGAACATGACTTTGACACTATGGATGCTGTTAGTGAATTAAGCAGTTTCGAACTTGAAGATACTGAAATACTGAATTTTGATGAGTTTTATGACTTCCTAGATGACTGGGATAGTCGTGTATCTATGATACATGGTGAACAGGTAATTTGTAATTAATTAATTAATGCATTAATTAAGTGATTCATGACTTGATTGACCTGATTTATATATTTGTTCCCTACAGAACTACATTTTTTGTGTCAATGCATCATTTTAATGTTTTTAATTACATAAAGTATCAGCATCTTCAAAGTTTTGATCGATTATAAAACTTGTGATTACTAGTTTATTTAAATAGTGTATTTCTTGAGGAATTGCTCACACATATATTTCAAATACCATACTATGGTTGTTGATGATCGATCCGTCATTAGATGGTTTATTACTTACATAAATAAATAACCAATGGGAAATTAAAGGGCACTAAATACTAAATGTATGCTATATATTTATATTTCTATATTGTATTGAAAGGCAAAAAATAAATAAATAAAATTTATCGCTAAGTTCTACCAGTACATGTACTAGGATGGTAAAGTTTGTATAATGATTGCCAATATCTGTCATGTATTATAAGTTGTTATGATATAAATTATATTTACTTCAAATAAAAACAAAATTAATGCCAAGGGCTTAGTCACAACAGTGCTCACACATCAAACTTTATGTGGCCCTTTTTCTGTCCCCTAAGGGCTTTAGAAGAAACTATCAATAATATGAGTTTGACTTAGTCAGATAATAATATAATTAAATAAAGTTTTAAAAAAATATATAAGTTTCAAACAGGGTCAGACTTATATGATCTTTACTTGTGAAGTTTAATGAGAGGTGGGTGACTTACTGTAGCAAGGGGGACTCCTTAATAACTTTGTTTAGAATCCCGGGCAGCCCTACAATTCAAATTTGTTACATGCTTTATTATATAGAGATTTGATACTCCAGATTATATTGAAGAATTGTCTAGAAACATGGCCGAAATTTTTACGTTTGGTTCCAGGCTCAAACATACTAGGTTATATAATACCTCAGACAATTTGTAATATTTGAAATCTTGTTTTCAGGGGGTACCAGATGGTCATGTCCGATTACGTAGAAACAAATCATTGTCTCCACATCCCGATCGACCTAAATCTGAAATCGCCGTACGTTGGGCTGATGGTAATTCTGGTGACTATGACCTCGTTGAATCGCCCGTCAAACTACGGCATCGAGAATCTTCTAGAGATCGACCACGGCCTAAATCTGATCTAGGTAAGTGACATCATCACACTATGTACAATGTATGCAGTATATTATTCGGGGTATTACACTTAGTATGTGGTATGTGGTAGTTCTAATTGTTTATCTCTATTTTAGTGCTGAGGTGGTATTCAATATTGATCTTGCTTGACTTAATGATAAGGACAACCAATCAGATCACACCATATTAAACTCCCGGTCAGTAACAGGCGATATGATTGGCTATTCTTATCCTCCAATTAAATTAGATCAATATTGAATACCACACTAGGAAATATTGCAATAGATTTTTGCCTACCACTTAATGTATAGAACATGTTAACTTTGAGCATAGCAAACAAAGATTCATTGAGCATTCCTCTAAGATTGGTAGTTTAACTCCCGATACACTGCTTCTTCGTCCCATCAGAGAATAGTACTGGAAGAGCGATGTATTGGGATTACTACTGTCCATAGATGACAAAAAACACATTGTCTGATTCTTTATTACTGTATAATTTTGTAATAAGGCTTTTGTGAAGCAGCATCGACTATTTATTATCTGAACTTAGATGAAGTTCTTAAGATATCACAGGACTTTATATAGATGAGAGTCTGCAGTTTTTCAGAAAGTCCAGGAACAACAAACAGACTCTTGTTGACTATAGATTTTAATGAGCATCAAATTTATGCCTGATCATCATATTTAAATAATTATAACTGACATATTAAGGGTTTTATAGTCAACTGTTATAACTGTTAGGTTAGTTTTGCATTGAAAACTTAATATCTTAACCCTGATGTAATAAATTGTGTAATCTTGACTTTTAATATATCTGATCAATTCTCATTATTGGTGTTTGATATCAAGATTTTAAGATATATGTACTGTAAACCAAGAAATTATTTGGCGCGATTTAATTTGGCGGAGTTTGTGAGGGGTAGAATTTCGCGAAATAAAGTCGCCGCGAAAGTGCTAAAAACTTTTAATATGGACATTGCAGGAAACTTAAAAACGCGAAAATTTGTAGTTGCGAATATGCCGACGATCAGCAAAACTAGAAAGTTTGTAGTAGCAAAAGTAAATTGGTTTACAGTATTTAACAACACAGACTATTGCTGCTATTATATTCCTTCATCCTTAGAGTAAATTGACCAACAAATTTCCAGAGGAAGGTTCATGTACTTGAGAATCCATCATTTATTCCTTGTATGCCTGGTTTCTTGAAAATATTTGTTACTAATATAAATCAGCATTCTGGTTCTGTCAGTTAATTGACAAATGCCATTGGTAATCTTTGACCTGTTTGCAAAATGTCAGGCTGTTTAAAGATTAAGCTGGAATAAAAAAACAATGAGGCTAAATTTAGATTAATATATTTGATCTATAGATAATCGTTTTAATCTCGTGTCAAAGTACCGGTAATTAACTTTATAATTAGTGGTAGATGAGCTAATGTGATAATTAATGTGATTTTTCAAAGTTGTTTTTTTTTGTCATTGAAAGATCATGATTTAGTTGGCCAAAGTGTACTTCTTTATAGGGACAACAAGTCTGGACTTAAATTGTCTCTCATAATTGTTTTCATATTGAAACTTAGATATAATACATGCAGTAGTTACCTTCCTGGATAATTCTTGTTATATTATTCATTTCCTGTGTTATAAAAATACTGTAAACCAATTTACTTTCGTCTATACTAACTTTCGCATTTTGCTGATTATTTTTAGTGGGCATATTCGTGACTACAAACTTTTGCGTTTTTAAGTTTTCTGCAATGTCCATATTAATGTTTTAACAATTTCGCGTGTTTAGTTTTGTGAAATTCTTCCACTCGCAAACTCCACGAAACTAAATAATGCGAAATAGTTTCTTAGTTTACAGTACATATATGATATGATCATAAATCAATTGTATGTAATTTTTTTGATGTGACTTGAAATATTTAAACATGAAGATAAACATTCCATTATGAAGTGTATTCTTGTGTCTTAATTCTTTGTAATAATTCTAGAAAATTATGGATTAGTTTATCGTAAGGACAGCTCTAGGATTAAAAGCGATTTGACGTAACACATAAAACAATATCCATGTTACTGTAAATTTTAGCTACAACAACAACAATTTTAAGTTTTGTGATTTTAAAAAAGTGTTGTACACGATTCATAATGTGGCGAAATTCACGCAGTACGGAGTGTTTGAGTATATTAGACACTGATTTCCGGTGGAAAGATTATTTTGACTTTGTATGGACGCAACCTCCCGATTCTAAAATTTTACACCTTTGGATAATAAGTAAGTGACTAATTCAATTAAAATCATGCTGTTTTCACCAAAAAAGATTTTTATTAAATAATACCCAATATTTTCCTTAAATTACATGTCACAATGCCCAACGCAGTTCTCTAACTGAACAAAAAAATGAACTTAACCGCTGAAAAGTCCATGAAAAATAATAAACAGATTGACTTTCTTACGTACCCATACTGAGCACACAGGGGAAAAACTCGACATTATATGAAAATTTTAACTCAACTTCAAGTGGTTTTTAATAAGGCAAAGCAATAGTATAAATGTGTTTCTATTGTCCAGTTATACATGTATTACCATTTATAATTAACTATAGTGTATATTAAAAGACTGTGAGTTTTTAATGAATTATCTAACTTTGCTATGCTCTTGACATAATTGGTATGAGGAAGAATAATTGTACATGTACTTTGTGTTATGTGAGGTCCTTTGTTTTCATTTTCTAAAAACAAAGATTAAGCAATTTTACATCATCAACCATTTTAATTGTTTGTACCAATCACAGAGTAAAGTCCATTTAATCAGGTCAGTCACTTGTATACAAACATTGCAATATCATAACATTGCATTTTTATTGTTTTAAACATTTTGATTGGAGAAAAGGGCAGTGAAAACCAATACCTTATTCACTGTTTTAGCTACATACAAATACACAAAAGTCATAGTGTCTATTGAAATTGCAATGTTTATATACACAATGTTATGTAAACAAGTGACTGACCTGATTAATCGATTTATACATCATGTTATATTAGTAAATTTAATAGTGGGTGTTAACAAATTGGTGTCATATGAGGTAATAAACCAATCAAAGTGTTTCGGCCATGGTTGCTTTTAATTTTCTGCAAAGTTATGGTCCTTGTTTGGAAGACTTTTCAGAGTTATTGTCCTTACTTGAAAAACTTCAGAATTTTGGACCTTGTTTGAAAAACTCCTTAAAGTCCTTATTTGAATTTTTTTTCTGACTTTAGTCTCTACAGAGTTATTCACAGTCCTTGTTTGAAAAATTATTTTCCTTGTCTGAAAACATTTTAAGAATTACTGTCCTTAGGTCCCACTGTGGAATCCCACATCGGCGATGTTCTCCCGATTTCTTCCAATAACACCCGTTTCATCACAATTCCTTCCGATATCACAAACTGTCCAATACTACTAGTTAGTATGGCTTATTGTGAGCACAAGCACCGGTAACCTCCAGCCATTGTATGACTTATTCTGAGCCTATACATTGTGTATGATTTCTTGCGATCACCGGAAGCTGACTTATTTATACACTTTGACACATTTCAATACTACACTGGAAGAATGCAATGACTGCAATACTGCACTGGAAAAGACTGTTTGATTTTGAAAATGCAGACCCTTCCGTGAGGAAGTCAAACCTCGAAAATCACCAGCCCTAAACTAGGGGCGTAGATTGGTAAGAGACTTCCCTGAAGCTTCCCCTAGACCACCAGGAACCTGTTCCCGATGTCCTGAATGCTCATTAATTTCAATCGGGAGTACATTGCCGAAGCAAAAAATGCTCATCAGGACCTGGGCTTTACTGTCCTATCTGTCAGATTTCATTTGGAATTTCTACACTGGGTTGCTAGAGTTTATTTAAATTTTCACTTATATTTGATATTTCTTACATCCTGTTTGTTTACAGAGGATAATATACATCTTTTTGACGAACTATTTGAAGACGTTTTGGAAGATTTTGTTATAGGTACAAAATAGGATTGCCAGTACAGTACTGTTGACTGTTATGACATTTTGGCATAAATATTCAATTTTGACGAACTATTTAATGTCATTAATTTCTTACATGCAATGTTTTTGCAATTTAATGTAAATCAGATAATTTTCACCATTTTGTGGAAGTCAGCATTTTCTGTAGTTTAAATTAATCTGGAAGTATAATGAAAATTTTGGAAGGTTCATTAAAATTGAGTTATCTGCACACAAAAATGTCACAACGGTCAAATATAATGCCAGTACTAATTGAGTATATATTGTTGTATATAAAGCTGTTGTTATTTATTCACCTTTACATTATTTTATTATTCACACAATTTTAGTTTTCAAACTTTGGGTTTGTTATTATTTCTTTTTCTGTACATTTTTTTGATATTTCTTCTTTGTGTTTGCTCGAAGTCACTGTAGTGAATGTTCTATCTTATTGAAGTTATAAGTTGATTATTTCAACCTGTCGCAGGTACTTTAACATTGAATATTAATTTGACGGCCCTATGAGATAGATTATGTATTGTCGTTAAATGTATAATGGTAAATTTGGTACAAGATAAATATAATACAGACACATACCCGTATGTGAAATGGGCTGTTCTCATTACTGACCTTCAACCAGATGAACTGTGACAGGTCTGAAAAATCTGACTATACTTATATTATGTTGATGATATTCACTGTAGTGAATGTGCTACTGTTCAGTGTTGTTACTGATATTCACTGTAGTGAATGTGCTACTATTACTGTAGTTAATGATGTATAGTCCAGTTAGGATATTGTGACAGTGACGTTGCAGTTTATGTGTACTCAAAAAATCACAGCCATTGTCTAAACAGGTAGAGCCAAGATTAGTATGTTAGTTTAGCATTGAAATTACAGTTGTTTATACAGTACAAGCCTTTATAATTGGTTTTACACCGCTATAGTGGACTCGACCGCTGCCTCACTGGATTTTTATCCTGACTGGACTATATATACTAAGTGAATGAGTTGTTGTTATTGTAGAATAGTGAACAATGATTTGACTTGATGACTTTGTTTATTGTTTGACAAACCCACCTGCAGGGACTGTTTGTTGGCAAGTCTGGGCGCACTATAATGTACCACCTTTTCAATAGTAAAATGCTTTTGCTATTTATTATTTTACTGTATTCATTTATTTTATAGACATCTATGATATTAATGATACATGTATATAACTTAATTATTGTGTCTTTGGTGATATGGTTATGGTCATGTTATAGAAATGCATTATTCATGTACATATAATCTTGTTAACCTCATATTGGCGTATGATACCACTAATTTGGAGAGCTTTAAATTTCTAAATGGGAGATACAATGAAACATTCTAGTTTATACGGTACAAGGTCAATTAAAAATGTTGGTGATTATAAAAAATGTTGTAAACCAATTCTCTTAAAAGCGAAAAATAGGTCAGCTGCAACAACGACGGGTCAACTGCAACAATGACAGGTCAACTGCAACCATGACGGGTCAACTGCAACAGTATTAAGGTCAACTGCGACACCATACGTTCTCAAATTTAAAAAGACAAGAGTGTTAAACAAAACACAAAGACAGAATTTTGACTGATCAAATTACAGTCAACCTGTATATGTATTTCTTTATGACTGTTTTTAGTTACTAAAGTTCTATTTAAGGTGTGTTCAAAGACAATTGGGGTTTTAGACAAAATATTAACCTTGAGCACAAAACCCTTATCAGTATTATCAGTTTGTCTATGTTGATAGTATGATTGTACACAACCAAAAAGGTACATTATAGTTGTTGGAATATTCGGGTGTCAAATAAACATTATATAATTTATGATTTATAAGTATTTAAATTCTATTGTTTTTTGTGTTACTTTTTGAATTTTAATATCAAGTCAAAAGTGAGTGAGCTAAGATATATATATATTAGGTTTGATTGTTAAATTTTGCTTAGTGAAGAGAACATTCTTCTTAACCTTGTTAAATTGTTCATAAATTCCATCTATCAGCTGGGTAACTAAGATATTACGCACTTGTCAGGAAGTTTTGTTTTTGAAAATTGTATGTTGAAGAACATGTTGCTAAATTTAGGAAATCTGGGGGATTTTGATTACCTTAAAAATTAAACATGACAATCAAATTCCACAAAATCCAGTGAAACAAGGAAGAAAAATAGGCTGAATGATGTATATATATATATTATGTCCACTTCGTGATATACAATAATACATAAGGTCTATTCAATGAGGAAGTGAAAATTGATTAAGCGATGAGTCTACGAAGTGTCACTATAGAAAACAAATAGAATGTACATTATGGATAGATGTGTATGTGTAATTACCTTGTGATTAAAGAAAATTATCATTTCATATTTGGCCAATATGTGATTACCAAATTGAATTATGAATAATGTTATACATAACATTGGATATTTGGACTTGGGTAATTGATTTACTTGTATAATTTGTAGTAAATTATCTTTTGTTGAAAATAGATGCACATAAATAACTTTCATAATCTGATCGTACAAAAGTTTATAACTTCGTTTCTCAACACAAGTTTTGGTAGATGAAGTTTAGTATGACGTTGTGTATGGGTTCATTTTCTTCTTATTGTACTCGCAATAAAAATTACACTGTATCAAATATTGTATACAGGAAACAACACATCAAAACAACTGGAAAATTGTTTACTTATTTTATCTACCAGTTTCCGTTTTATATAGACCTTCATCAGGATATATTAGTAATATAATAGTTGTAATACCAAGTATATGCCTGCTTTTTAGCTCACCTGAGCACAAAGTGCTCAAGGTGAGCTTTTGTGATCACCCTTTTGTCCGTCGTCCACCGTGCGCTGTCCACAGTGCGCCGTCAACAATTTGACTGTTAACACTCTAGAGGTCATAATTTTCACTTAATCTTAATGAAACTTGGTCACAATGTATGTCTCTATGAACTCTAGGTCAAGTTCGTAATTGGGTCATCTGGACTCAAAAACTAGGTCACCAGGTCACATTGAAGAAAAACCTTGTTAACACTCTAGATGTCACATTTTTTACATAATCTTAATGAAACTTGATCACAATGTATGTCTCTATGAAATCTAGGTCAAGTTCATAATTGGGTCATTTGGGGTCAAAAACTAAGTCACATCACAGAAAAACCTTGTTAACACTCTAGACGTCACATTTTTGACATTATTAAATCCTAATGAAACTTGGGTCACCAGGTAACATTGAAGAAAAACCTTGTTTATACTCCCCCCCCTAGAGGTCATATTTTCACCTCATCTATATTAAGCCTGACACTAAGTGTTTCACTGTAAAATCTTAATCAAATATTAAGGTCATATCATAACAAATACTGATTCTGCCTAAACTGCTAGTCATCAGGTGAGTGCTTTAGGGCCAATGGCCCTCTTGTTCTTAATATGGTAATTGTTCATTATTTTATCAAATCATTAATTGTTATTTTATTGTCAGGTTTGACTTCTTACAAGGTTGACAACTTGGTCAATTGCAATTTTACCATGCAGGACAGTTTTATACGGTCAAGGGCATTTCAAATGCTGATTATACCAATAAAATTGTAACTGCAATTTCAACGTTGTTTAATGAATATTAGCATACATGTACATAGAGATTTTAACGTACCATATAAACAATGAATATGCTTAAGTATGACATAATTATAAAAAAAATTTAAACTAATTTATGTTACATGTACATGTATTTTAAATATACTATGTATTATGTATTTGCATAGTGTATCAATATTATAATTTGCTTACCAATAAAAATGTAAAGGTATTATATTGATATCTGAGTACTGATCGAGTGATTATAAAGCAATTAAAATTTCTGATAATAATGAAAAACAAACATGAGTATGGAATATTTAGTATTTAAGTATAGTAAATATAAGTTCTTCTCATAGCATGAAAATTATATTAGTACTCATACTAATAAGTTAGTATTAATGTTAGTATTAATAATTCATCAGTATTAATATCATTGAGATTTAACTATTAATATTAGCCACTTGTATAAGAGCTTGATTGAATCATTTAAAAAATACATTAAAACATGATTGTGTATAATTATCAAACATTTTATTGTATTATATGTATATTTGTTTATATTCTGAGCATAGCCTCTATTTGCCAGTCAGCTTTCTGCTGAAATATAGCAGGCATGTATATGTGTGCTTCCACCCAGTTTTCAATCTGGGTCATGCTAACCATTGAGCTACGGAGGCCATAGAAATGATAATAAAAAATAAATATCTAAAGGATTGATTCAAATAATGTGTTGTTAATGTTGCTACTATATAACCATAATTGATAGAGTGTACTAATATAATATTTCAAGTCGGAAAAGTTACAGTGTCCCATATAAGAGTTTATATTGTAGCTACATGATTTAGATTTGTTTGATTACAGTTCTTTGTGCAGCATCTTTGAATGAATGTGTCAGTAAGATTATACATTATACAATTATATATCTCTATTTTTCAGAAGGCAGTTCATTTTTATCAGACAGAATGAAGGCATTTGGTAGTGAAATCAACCTGCAGCCGTACTGTTCATTGAGAAATCTGTATGAGATGAGGCGACGAGATATTGATAAACAGAAAAATAGACGGGTAGGTAACTTTGTTTGTGTTGTGCAGTATATCTTCAACAGCATTGCTTCCAATAAATCGCTTGCTTAGAATGAGAAGTTTGTAAGTGCTACTCAATACCTTACAAGACTCATACCTATTTGAAATCTGCATCACAACAAAGGCACTTCTTAAGAGCCTATTATCAGAAGTGGTCATGTTGACCAAATCGAAGTTTAAAAAGCTTGTTTTTCCATAAGTAAAGAGTAGTTTTACGACCGTTTTTTTTTGTTTTCTTAAAATATCAATTTTGTACTTACAACCTTCTCATTCTAAGCCAGTGATATACAGTGGTACAGTGGTGCAGCGGATAATGCCCCTATTAACTATAAATAGAGAGGTCCTTGGCTTGATTCTCGGCCGGGACACTTTGTCATTTTTGAAATGCTTCTCCGTGTTTCCTATATGATATTGAGAAATTATACCATGATTGGCTTTTACAAAACTATTTTTGCTGATTCTAAGCTGAGAAAGGTCACTTGTATTAAAACAAATTTTATAGGATTATTGATCACCTTTTGTAAAAGCTTAATGAAAAGCTGATTTCGTACTTGGTATAACTAGGCAATGGCCCCTAGTATAGGTTTGAATCCCACCAATGTATTTCTATTACTTTAATGTTTTACCAAACATTTAAAAAAATATTAACATCTTTGAAACTAAATTAATGAGCTATTTAAAATGTTTTTTTCTTTCGAACATATTTTATAGAATCGTCTCTTCTATTTATAGATGTCCACACCTCATCCAATCAAAACGCGGCTGCAGACAACACGCCCTCACAAGTTACAGAAACAGCCTCCATTGGTCAGATCTTCCAGTATGCCAGAAAGTCTGGAGAAAATTCATAAACGTAGAAAAATGCATCATTTACTCGGTGAGTTTTTGTCACAGATTTTAATCTAGGGATTAACCATAGACGTGGTCCAGTGATTAGTGTGCTGGTTTTGTAACCAGGGGATCCCAGTTGGATTCCTTGTCACGGTAGGTCATTGTAACCCTTCCATAAAAATTTTACAACAATGTTGCTTTTCATCCACATGTGTAGAAATGAAAGGTGAGTCAGTAATGGTTAGGATACAGTCCAAGTTTCTGTTTTATTAAAGCACTTACGGAAAATCGTAATTTTACAATCAAATTTAAATTCTTCTTTATTGGTTGTGCAATTATAAAGTATGGTAAATGGAGCTGCAATACTACTGCGCACCGGAAATAAGTCATAAAAATGTCTTGAATTGTGATCAAACACCAGCGGTGTCATTGTCAGTAATTTAAGGAATTTCCTTTTCGTCAGGAAATCTCCTTTTTCGTTAGGGCTCTCCTGTCTCCTTAAAGGAAGTATAACTATTCCTTTGGAGTCAGTTTCTCTTGGCACTCATGGTATGTGACGCTGCTCTTGAAACACCCATTTTTGGGGGTATTTAAGGGAGGGTTTTTCTTTGTGTCATTTGTATTATGTTTACATGTATATACACTTTCTCTGTATATATTGTTGCACATTTATATTTATATGAAATAGAAGTATTATTATGTTTTAATTACAAGTTGTCCACTGAAAATTCATATTTTATCCTTAACTTTAATATATATATATATACACATATATATATATATGTATATTTATGTATATGTGTGTATGTGTGTATGTGTGTATGTGTATATGTGTATATATGTATGTATGTGCATGTGTGTATGTGTATCAGGGCCGTATCCAGGAATTGTTTTCTGGGGGGCCAAGAGGGGTGGGTGCGGGAGGGGATACCCCTGCCGGTCAAGATTTTTTTTTAATCTTGTTATTGTAACGGTGCATTTTCCTGATATTCCAGGCATCATAAAGCATGGAAAAAGATACACACTCAGTATCATAATTATAAAAGCTGAACTCTCTGTTTGGACTACTTATGTATGATCTACCAAGGTCTCTTTGTATGGACTCAATATCTTGACCACTGGAGGTTCATTTTCAGCACGCATGTTAACATGCGTGTTTTCAGTTAATTGAATTATTTTTTTATGTTTGAATAAAAAAGGTGCAATTTCGTGCACTTTCAGCTTTAAAATCAGACCAAAAAATAATTAAAGTTGTGCTACTAAATAGTGTACCCTCCCAGGGAATATATTCTTTCGAGTTTTGACTAAAATTGATGCAATTTCGTGCACTTTTAGCTTTAAAACCAGACTTAAAAATACATGTAACTAACATAGTGCTACTGTTAGTGTTCCCTCTCCAAGCAAAGATTTTTTTCAGTTTTTGCTTAAAAATGATGAAATATCCTGCACTTTTAGTTTTGAAATCAGACATTAAAATAATTAAAGCAGTGCTACTAAAGAGATCTACTAATTTTTAAAAACTTAATAATCTGATCATTCATGTTTTACCATTTTAACATTAATTATTAAGAAATCCAAATTTATACGAACATGAATTTTTTTAATATAATGTGATTTCCTGCACTATATATATAAATTATGAACTTTTATATTCGGTTATAAAATTGGACTACTACATTTGATTTATGAATCAAATTTCAATGAAATGGATGCATATTTAAAAATATTTCAAGAATGTGACCATTACTTTCCACTCAAACATTTTTAAAAATACTATACAAATGTATATAGGAATCCTAATTAATCACCCCATCAAACAATTAAATAATATACCTATTTTTCTCACTGTAATGATTACGTGTAAGTTAGTAACTTACATTTTAACTATCAATTCTTCAAGTCAAACTTTAATTTTTAATCATCATGCTCTAATTTAACGGGATTAAATGGTGATAACCATTGTCATTGACATCATTATGTAATATCTGACTGACCTTCTTTAATCAACCTAAACACACTTAATTTCTTATCAGTTGCAAAAATCACACCTTCACCATCAGGTGGTCCTGTTGAGTGCTTGATTAGTCTGGGGGCTATCACGCATTTAATTAACATGCGAAGGGCTATACAATATATACACAGGATGTCATCTAGAATGTCCAATATACAGGTCCAGTATGATAGATGCGGAAAGATTTAGTCAACCCAAGAAATAGATCAGTGGTGTATTAAATCAATAGTTGTAGGGACCGAAATGATATACAAAAACGTAGCTAGCCAGTCAGCTGGGGGGGGGGGGGGCCAAGGCCCCCTGGCCCCCTACCTGAATACGTGCCTGTGTATGTATGTGTAATAATAATGTATATATATATATATGTATATGTGTGTATGTGTGTATATATGTATGTATGTGCATGTGTGTATGTATGTGTAATAATAATGTATATATATATATATACACTTATTGTTGTGTTTGCATGCATATATCTATGTCAACTTGTTTTAACTATGTCTTAAATGTGATTGTACAGCACTTCTGAACGTGTAATTACATGATAAAAGTGCTATATAAATATGGTATAATAATAATAATAAAAAAAATGGTTCAGTTACTGAACTCCTACAAACCATACCTGTCACCAATTTGCAGTTGTTGAAGAATTATAAATAATTTAAAATTGATCGTATCTTTAGGATCCTGTAAGTGCTTTGGTAAAACAGTACCCAGGAAACTGGCTAGGTAAATCATCAGCATACCTTAGTGAACCAGTCGGAATTAGAGTATCGAAAACAAGTCATAATCGGTCCTAGAGGATAAAACCTCCACCCAAGCAACATGAATCCTGGATAATTATTGTTTGCATACATGCCATGTTTCGCAGACTCCTTTACATGAGATTGGTGATGAAAATGCAGGAGATTTCATTAAAATGAGGGAGATTTTCCTAGCTCAAACTTTAAAATTAAATTAATGATTGTTTGTTTGCAGTTTTCACTTCTTTTACTTCTATGACAATACCATGCTTGCTTCACAGGGCATTAAGCAATTTAAACTAACATTTGTTATCATTTTCATAATGTTTACAAAACATTTAAGGTTCCAGTATGTCCAAGAAATGTGTGAGATTTGATCAATTTGCTTCCGATCATGCATGAGTAGAGTCACAAATGCATGTATGGATCTGAAATTGTAAAAGCAGTTAAAACAATAAACATATTAATGCCCCCTTGCTTACATCTTGGCAATGTTCCTGGACTGGTTTGTCTAGTGTCAGGATAATTTATTTAAATTTTGTCCCAAGTTAATGCATAACTGTGATCTAAAGTCCACTATAACTGATAATGCTTTATAGCTGGTCAACAAGACCTTATAAGCACTGCTTATCAAAGGTGTAAACTAACAATAGGGATCTAAGCCTTTTTTATTTTTTTGCTTCAATAGTCCCATTGACTCTTAATCTCATCTTAACAATTAAACTTCAGATTGATCACAGCAGTGCAAAGTGGATAATGATTTTAATCCTTACTGTTCATTGCGATTCCTTTGTGTTTTTATGCTGCAGCTTTGTGTCACACTATGACTGTTTGGGTTCCATTGTTGGCTGTGCTTTATGGATTAGTAAAAATATTGTTTTATCTCACCTGTTTAAGAAATGCTTTGGATTAATTTAATACAAAGACTGTAATAAACATACAAATAAAGACAAATTTAAACTTGCAGGTTTTGGTAATTGTAGGCCTATGGTCGGGTTAAAAATTACAAAACGTAGGCGATGATTCACCTGTGTTGCATTTTCCCACCGGTCGTTATAATACTTTGTAATGATTGCGACTGAGTCATTATAATTATCTGGATTAAATTAGACTAATATGTGCAATGATTTGAAAGAAAATTTGAATTTTGCTAAGATTAACAAATTATTTGTTTATTAAAACATTTGGAAATTATATACAATGTTCACAAGGCTGGCATTATTCTGTGTACAGGTAAATAAATTAATCACAATTAGTTAAAGTTTAATCAAATTAATTAGGGATTCTTGTTGAATGAGTTAATTTGCTTTTTAGCAAAACCATATTCTAAATTTATCAATTATATTATTCATTAATTATTACCCAGTAAATATTGGTGAAATATTCTAGGATCATAAATTGGATTTCTATAATTATAAATTACTTCTTTAATTTCGATAGAACCATTGAAATCTATTAAGTAATGACTTTTAATTTCGATTTATAATACATTACTCACAATTCAATTTTTAATAAATCAGCTCAATATTGAGTGATGTCTTTTAATCAGAGTAATTAATTAGATAGTGTTAGAGTGTTAATTGAAGTGTCACTCAGTAATTAAAAATGTTTGTTAAACAAATTAACTAATAATGTGAGGACAGATGTGTCAGAAACAAGTAGTGGATGACAAGATTAGTGTTTGTTATACATGTATATAACATGAGGAGGAATTTCATTTCATTAGTACATAATTATACATATAGGAATAATAATAATATATATGCTTGGTGTGCTACTGTGTGATCCAATATTGAAATTATGATCATTTTTGGAAGATTGATTTTTCAAACAAAAAGCTTAATGAATAAACTTTTTGACTACCCAGGTATTTATTTATTTATTTATTTATTTATTTATTTATTTATTTATTTATTTATTTATTTTATTTATTTATTTATTTATTTATTTATTTATTTATTTATTTATTTATTTATTTATTTATTTATTTATTTATTTATTTATTTATTTATTTATTTATTTATTTATTTATTTATTTATTTATTTATTTATTTATTTATTTATTTATTTATTTATTTATTTATTTATTTATTTATTTATTTATTTATTTATTTATTTATACTACAACAACACCAACAACATACTGAAATATCTGTTAGGAATTTATTTATAACAATACACTGATTCAGTAATTTGGTATAAAAATGTTATTAATATAGGGTTGGCTAAGAACTGACTACCTGGGAAACTCTAGGTGGGCAAACATGGTTTGGTTTTATGGTACTCTCTGTTCTGTCATGGAATATTGAAAAATGGGTAATATTCTTCTAACCCAGGTTGTTCCTTCTAGAAATGTCCCTTTGCTATTTACAAAGATAAGTTTAAAATCTGTCACAAGCCTGAAATTCATTATAAATTATGTGCTTGTAGGAATATTGTTAAATGCAATCGATTATATTCCTTTATTTCAGATTTTCATCTAGACAGTTTGTCACGTCATATGGACATAGACGATTGTATGTCCGACGGTTCTGATCTATCATTTGATCAAGCAAGTCTACAAGAACGAAGTGTTAGCATACAGTCATCAAACAGTCAGCTGACATCCATGGATGAGGTAAATATATTATCCATTTAATGAAATGTTACTTGGCAGTCATTGGTACAAAATAATGTCTTGATGAGGTGCTATATTGCTTTGCACATGCCTGTTGGTGGAAAGACCAGAATGGTTTCAGATCAATAACTCAAGAACAGTAAAACTGTTGGGCCTAGGATTGGGAGGTGGTTATCATCAGTAAATAACCCCAGGTCCTTACTGATTTTAAGGTCAATGGTCTAGGTTTACTATTTTACCTGCCATGAGGGCATGCATGTTTTACAACATCTCTTGTTTAGATAGCATTATGTTAAACTCACACATTGCTTAGTAGATAAACTGTAAGTATACCATTCTTTACACTAGTGCCCTATTGACTTACATTCATGGTGAAGTTTGTGCGGATGTTTTAAAAACCAACCTATCTTCTTCATATTACATCTCCACATATATCATTATGGTTGCAACTTTTGTATGAACTTAAGTAGGTAAAGTAATAAGCTTTCCTGTGTACATAATTAGACTTTTAAGGAATTCCAATCTGTGGTTTATCTTAATACTTGACCATTACTCACTTCACTTTGTATGAATGACACACAAGTGGGTACTTCAATTTATAGATGTGATGCATCTACAGTTTAGAATTCAATACTTACAGACTTCTACTGATTTGCATTTAAGAAAAATACTTCTAATGTTAAACCATTTATTCCAATTTAAGAATATGACTTCTAATGTTAAGCCCTTTATTTCAATTTAAGACTATGACTTCTAATGTTAAGCCCTTTATTCCAATTTAAGAATATGACTTCTAATGTTTAGCCCTTTATTCTAATTTTAGAATATGACTTCTAATATTAAGCCCTTTATTCCAATTTAAGAAAATGACTTTTAATGTTAAGCCCTTTATTCCATGCACTCTACACTAATCTGATAAGAGATGAGCTAAAAAAGTGTAACAATCACATGTGCAGCTTTTAAGGGCAAATGTGAAGAATGATCTTCCTTGATTTGGTGCCCTGTTAAGTCAATTTGAATAATTGGATTGTCTTCCCTTCCATAAACTTTTGATTGGAAATAATTAGTGCTGGACAAGTGAAAGGTACATGTGAGAGAAATTGGGGGAAATGTTTAAATGAAGTTAGTTCGGAATCAGCTGACATGTTAATTTTTCGTCTGTACACAGATTGGTTTAAAAGCATTAAAGTGCAAAAACTTGTATGTCATGACACATTTTGGAAATTCCAAACTTTGACTAAGATCTATAAAAAATAAATCAGCAGAAACCATTAAAATCAAATTAACTGTACATGTTAACATGAGCAATCGAGCAGGTTATCTCACTTCTTTAGTAAATATATTAGAAAATAGTTTGGTGTCAGGGTCAATTCTAATTTTGTAAGTAATATTATAGGATACATGTTTGATAATAAATGAACAAAGTACAATAAAATTAGATATGATATGATTGCATTTGATTACTTAGGAATTTACTACTTCATGAATGGAATTTATTCCTTAAGTGGTCTTTAATTGTTTTAACAAGTCAGTAATCTCAAATAAAGGGCCTGTATAAATAAAGGGCCACTTAAAATATAAAATAAATATAGACCACTAACGGTTCTGATGTGGTGTATGTTAATTTTGGAGTTATCCTGAGGTTTCATGACATGATGCTGTCGGGTTTCATGTCATGATGCTGTTGTTAAGTGGCTGTTAAAGATCCCCTTCACTTGAATGTGTATTGTTAGAAACAATCAAACATATTATTCATCTGTACAAGTGGACACTGTAATGAAATTGTGGTTTTATCTTTATTTCTGTTATAGGTTAGTGTTACTTTAACATTTTGTCATGGTTTCTAGCATTATAAAATTTATACCACAAGTGCCTGTACTATTTTAGTTCGAACTTTAGAACAATGGTATACATTAATTCGAACTACTAATTTAGTATCATAATTATGCATCATTATGTATTGACAATGGTTTGACCATATTTGGAGACCATTGAAGTACTATTCGGCTGCTGTATTGGTATATATTATACGTAACACTATTATCAATTTATCACATTCATATATTACCTTGTCAATAATGACACTGAAGAATTTCTATTTGAAGGTAAGTAAAGTTTCCTATTGAAGAGTTAAAATTGAAGTTAAATTTAGTTCAAAATTAGGAGTTTCAAATTGGACCACAACTGAAAACCTGTTGAACTGGAAATAAGAAAGTAGTCAGGGGAGGCAACTCATTAATGTCTTCAATTGTTTTTGGTACAAATTTATGTCGGCCTAACACTGAGATCAAGGTACGTCTGTCATATTAAAAAGACATATTCTGGTAGACTCTCATACTAGCAGGCTTGATGAGAGATTCTGGTAGACTCTCATACTAGCAGGCTTGATGAGAGATTCTGGTAGACTCTCATACTAGCAGGCTTGATGAGAGATTCTGGTAGACTCTCATACTAGCAGGCTTGCTGTTCAACAAATGTATTTCATTGGTGTACTATAAAGCAACAAATAACTTTAATATAGATTTATATTGGTGTTTATTGTATTTTGATATTAGTATAGATTTATATTGGTGTTTATTGTATGGTGATATTAGTATAGATTTATATTGGTGTTTATTGTATGGTGATATTAGTATAGATTTATATTGGTGTTTATTGTATGGTGATATTTCCAGGATGAAGACAATCTAACATACGCTGAAGCTTTATGGGATCACATCACATTAGATCCGGAAGAGATTGGTTTCTGTGCTCAAGATGTTATACAAGTGCTTGATATGGATGACAAAGATTGGTGGTACGGTGTTATAGACGACAGAGAGGGTTGGTTCCCAGCTAACTTTGTGAGAGTAAGTTTATGATATCGGTTCTAATTAAGATAAACCAAAACTGAGACTGTAATACATGTGCTGTAAAATCATTTAGTTTCAAGGATTTCATGATGGCAAGTTCAAATTTAACACAAATTATCAGAAATCAGTCAAAAATCAAATGGATATAATAATTGTTTTATTATATGTTGACATACATGTACATGTATGAACAATGTCTTATACCTGACTGTTCTTAAACGCAAGTATGGAAGCCACTGTAAACTTGACATACATATTGTAATGCCTATCAAAATATCAGAGATATACTTTCTTTTAAGGCATGTGAGGTAAATGTCAATTACTTTAATCTTAGTGACCACGATATTAAAGTTAATATTTGTACTGTCTAATGTGAATATGATCAAAATAAGTGCCAAAACCTGTTTTATGATTTTAAAAACTAGAAATGACTTTTTATACAAATGATAATGTGTTTTTAAAGTTTTTTTTAATACCTATATAATGTTTTAAATGTTAACTGTAATTAACTGTAATACTTCATGTATGCTTTAAGAAATCTATGTAATCAGTCCATAGTTACTAGACTAATAATTCAAAGTTTTGTTAAGATATTTGTGTAGATATACTTTTATGTTTCTTACTCATGCTTAATACAATTTTAAACTTTGGACTTTTTTAGATAGTTTTCAATTTTTGTTGTAAAATAGTTGTTTTTTATGAGTATATGAATATGTTACTAGTCTCTTATAATTCTAGTCAGAATGACCACATCTTTTATTTGTTTGTATATAATGATGATTGTATAATTGTAAATGTGGATGAGACAAAAATAAACAATAATATATACATATTGGTATAATTATTCATTGGGGATTTAATTTCTTGGTTGAGGTTTAATTAAATTTAATCCCCAACAAATATTAATGGATTTACAGTAATTTTTTACTTATTCGTAATTTCAGTTACGAGTCAACCAAGACGAAATTGAAGATGACCTAGACCTAGATATAACAATACAGAACACATTAATGTCTAGTCCTAAACTTCGTCGTATTAGTATGCTCAACAAGGATCAAGCAAGAAGTAACGTAGTGAATGAGATTATCAACGCTGAACGAGAATACGTCAAACATCTTAAGGATGTTGTTGAGGTGAGTTTGGGTAACAATCTCATTACATTACATAGGTTGAGATTAATCTCACCAGCCTGATGTAAGTTTTGAATAATGAGATAAAACACAGTGAGTTTGGGTAACATTCTCATAGCATTACATAGGTTGAGATTAATCTCATTAGCCTGATGTAGGTTCTGAATTATGAGATAAAATACAGACATTATCACATTTGAGTTCAATCTCAGATGTTAAGCATTAATCTCTGAAGATTGATGTCAATCTTTCATGCTTGACATCATTCTCAGAAGCTTTAAGTCTATCTCAGCATATTGAGGATTATACTATTTACGCCAATCTCTGATATTGAAGTTATAGATTTCCTTATAATCTAGCTAAAGCATTGAGATCACTAAAGTTGTAATATATAATTTTATTTTGAAATATGGACCTGCATAATATACTACAAGATATGTCTACACAGATTAAGCACTGCACAGCTTGAAGTATACTGTATAAACTTGCTATCGGTGAAAGTTAGAAAACCTGAAATCCTCAAAAATTGACAATTCATATAGGGAATATTAAGAAAACTGAGCTGTATTGTACGCTCAAATATGCATAAAAAATAATGATTCATATTTTCTATATCCAGGGTTACATTCAGCACGCTAGGAAAAGAACGGAAATGTTTCCTGAGGAGAGAATTCGGCTCATATTCGGCAATATTGAAACCATCTACAGTTTTGCTCAAAAGTTCTTGTCACAGTTAGAAATGTGTATTATTGTTCGTCCTCATCTTAGCGAGATTGGTCAATGTTTTCTTGATAATGTAAGTATACTGAAATATGATTGGTCAATAATTGTCTTGGTATAAATGCTGCAATGTGATTGGTCGATGCTTTATTAATAATGTAAGTAACCTGTCTGCATCCTTAAGTAGCAATTCTTTGCAAAATTTGAAGAAATTATTGCATATATCTTGTTGTGGAATGTCCCTGAACCAGGGGCCCATTTCATAGACATATCTTAGCTAAGATTCGAACTTTTTATAATATTTGGAGCAATCTAAGACAGCAAGTACAATCAAGCAAACTTATGTGAACTAGTATTTAAAAAAAAAAAAATGTTTAATAAATTGTATAATTTCACTTAATAAGCTCTGAATAATATTAGGAAAGTCCCATCTTAGCTAAGTTACGTCTATGAAACGAGTCCCAGACACCTTTGGGAATAGTAAAAAAACTGGTTTACAGAAGTTCTGAAGACTAAGAGGTTCAGGTTCGCAGAGCTTTACATGCAATAAAATGGAAGAATTGAAGAAGGTTGGACTGCCAAAAATGTTCGGTTTTGGGAGTATTGCAGTAATAAAAAATTTAGGGGGTTAAGTTATAAGAGGTTCCATTGTATAGATTTGGCTACAATAACATTGATATGATATATTCTGATTGTTACTCTGTTACAGGATCATGGTTTTGAAATCTACTCAGACTACTGCAATAATCATCCGTCTGCTTGTGAGGAACTTGATGACCTGTGTAAAAATTCCAAATATAAACATTTCTTCGAGGTAAGGACTAGCTTAACTTAAACTCTATTTCCTTATCTGACATGACAATGAAAACTGTACTTAGAAACTCTGCTATGTAAAGTAAAAGACTCTCATTTTTACATTACTTCATCATATTTTACAATGTGTATAATTTTTATTTAAGATTTTGTAGCTCAACCAAGTGCTATGTTTAATCATGATGAAATTTATTAGCGATGTGTTATAAAAAAGTTATTTTATATACAAATACATAATGAAAATTTCCAGAATCTATTATCTGGTAGTATAATAATACGGATGCATTCGTTTCAATTCAGTGTAGAAAAAAATGCTTATAAAAATGAATTTTGTGAATTTTAAGTCTAAGTCTGATTTCCCACTTGGTTGCCATGAATTGTCTCCAATTGATTCTAACTAACTGTATCATATTTTTTCACAGGCTTGTCGATTATTACAAGAATTGGTTGAAATCCCTCTCGAAGGGTTTTTGTTAACTCCAGTACAGAAGATCTGCAAATATCCACTCCAGTTAGCGGAACTATTGAAGTATACTCCGCCAGATCATGCAGACTATGTGTGGGTACGTGACGCGCTAGCTGCCATGAGGAAGATCGCTACATTGATCAATGAAAGGAAGCGTAAAATGGAGAGCATTGAGAAGATTGCTGTATGGCAACACTCTGTCGTAGATTGGGAGGTCAGTGGCTCATATATATATACATATACATACTGTTTTATCAAAGCACTAACATAATCTTTAAAGGGAGGTTCCTAGACACTCAGCATAAAAGGGAAACAACTTCTCTTCTCTTATACCCTCGTGCCAATGGATAACACCAGTAATGATGTGTCGAGAGTGATTCATATAAGTTGAAAAAACTTGTTCCACTTTTGACCTAAAATAAATTAGTATAAATTAAACCTTAAAATTACTCACAAACTTAAGTTACTTTTAATTCTTTATAGCTACAAATTTTAACGAGTGAATGGATGTTCAATATTGACAAAGTTTTAGGTTATAAACTCCTACAAACCATTTCTGTACCTAATATTTTATGTAACATTCCGTAAGCGCTTTGATACAACATTACTAAGGGTTACTACATGTCTAGATTCAACAGTTCTGAAAAGCATAATTGTCATATGAATGAAATATCTTGATGTTGAACTGTTAGGACAGAATTTAGCCTTGTCTTGGTACAGGCAGAGTTACTTCCCTTGATTTGGTAAAGTTTGGCCATGCAGAGTTACTTCCCTTGGTCTGGTAAAGTATCAGGCCATGCCGAATTGTCAATAGTTCAAGGCTTTGCTGGATGCTATTTAGCCTCAAAACTTCAGAAAGTTTGCACTTGTCTTGCAATTTAATTGACAAACTTTTATTTTCACATTCTTCTTTAGCGTTCAAAGTCATTGGAGAATTATGCTTTTGTATCATCTTTGCGAAGAGCTCCCTACACATTGTCATCTTATAAATAAAATATTATGTTTCTCTATTTCCAGGGTCCCGATTTATTAGAGAGAAGCTCAGAGTTGATATTTTCTGGAGAATTAAATAAAATCAACTCAGCTGGCTGGTCACAAGAACGCTTTTTCTTCTTGTTTGATCATCAACTAGTTTATTGTAAGAAGGAACTGCTCAAACGTCATGTGTTCAGTTATAAAGGGAGAATAGATCTAGATCACTGTGATATTATAGATATACCAGATGGCAAAGGTAGGTCACAAATACTGTAACCTCATTATTTTTCGAGGGAGTTGAATTTTTGTTGATTTTGTTGTGAAACTTGACCACGAAATCTAATGCCCATGATTTGTTTTGACCACCCAAATATAGAATATGAGTTTACCCTCATATGTTTCGTAATCCACAAATTTACGACCCCACAAAAAATTATTTTTATCAACATCCAAGAAAATTAATACCCAAGTAATAATGTGATTTAACAGTACATTGGTACACTTACCTTGTGAATATAATGATGTAGAATCAAAGCACTTAAAGCTCACTCATATCAAATTAATCGACTTTCTGAAGGTGTATATTCTAAATATAGCTTACTGATATATATTCTTGTGCAATTCTTGAGTTGAAACTGGGTGATTAAGGTGAAATGATTTGCTCAAAATTGCTATACAGAATTGGAAAATAAAAGCCTCTCTTATTTTTACATTCTGAAAAAGGTCCCTTCCAAGGCAAATCTACTTTAATGACCCTCTGAAAATTGGGCATTAAGGACTGCAATGGTTTACAAAACCAAAAAAGTGTGTTGTTTTTACCATCTAAGTCAAAGGAACATGTTTTTAAATGAATATAAATTTTCAGATAAATATTCTAAAGTGACTATAAAAACTTTAAAAATGTGCGTAATTTTACCATTTATATAATTTTTCAGATACACAGTACAATGTGACTGTGAAACATGGTTGGAAGTTGCATGAACTTCACAAAGACAAGTGGTATCTCGTATATGCTAAAACCGAGGCTGTCAAACAACATTGGCTCAAAGCCATCAAAAATGAACGCAAGCGGGTGCTAGAGGACCAAGAAAATGGTAAGAAGATATAAAAAATCTAAATCATAGTTGCTATCATAATAGATTTGTGTGATGTTGGTTTTATAGACTGTTGCCTTACCAAAACGCTACCGAGTGCTCGATAACGCTATTCTAGGAAATGGCTTGCTTCAAAAAAGCTGAAATTCATATGCAACCATCGAGCGCTTGTGGATAGCAGAATGTTGCACAGCAAAGCGCTATATTGAGCACTACCAAAGCTGTCTCTTGTACAACAAAGTGCTCGGTAGTAGCAGTAGCAGAGACTTAAAGTGCTGAGAAACAGTTTGTAATCTAGGCATGCACTGCTCACTGGTAGCCTGTGATTGCATAGACATTGTAAAGCACTTCATAGCGTTTTGGTTAAACATCGGGCTCCTGTTGTTCATGGTCTTATATCAATAACATACTGTAAATCGTGAATTTTAGTTACAGACTTTTTTCCTGATTTATGAATTCATGGACAAAGGTTCCAATAATTATAAGTCTTCATGCTATGTTATGAAAAATAGTCACTTGGGTTACCAGGAACTCTATTCACAAATAAAAGCAAATATTAAAACACTACAAAAAAGTACCCTACTTACAGTAATACTTTTTCCGAGAATGTTTGAAAAAGTTTGTACCTGTTTCTGTCAAGTTGTTGCCATTGTTTTATTTTGATTTTTTTTAACAATCGAGCGTAGCCATTATTTGCCAGTCTGCTGAAAAGTGGGGGCATATGTGAGCCTCCACCCACATTTGAATCCGGTGGTCGCCAGATTAGACTACAAGCGCGTTAACCACTGAGCTACGGAGGCCACCTTTGAGAAACTTGTTATGATAGGAATTACATTATCTCTTGTTTTAATTGTATTGCATTCACATATTTCAGATTTCTGTGTACCTGATCATTGGAAACAGACTGTGTTAAACAAAGTTAGGTCCCAGTCTAATATAAAAGGTAACGTAAAACTTGTTTCATAATCATAAAACTTGTTTCACAATCAACCAAATAACCCATGTAAAAATAAATTTCATAAAATTCTTATACTATTTCAAATTTACCAGAACAGTATAAATCTGTAGAGCAAATACCTTTCGGGAGCTGCAAATATTAGTTGAGAGGTTGTTGCTTTACAGAGGTTGAAATTATAGTAAATGTCAGCTTAGGGAAATGTTGAAGGTGTTGTTACAGAAAGGGTGTTGCTCTAAAGAGTCCGCTCTGGAGAGGTTGTTCAGTATTTTATTTTCCCTTTTGTTGTTGCAGATAAGCAATCAGCCGGACGGCACTCTCAGGGTCAGCTTATGTTACAGAAAGATCTATATAAGGATTTCACATACTCTACGTTACCACGACTACGATCAACACAAAAACATGACACCAAGAAGAAAGGGTGGTTTAAGTTCGGGACGGGCAAAAAATCTAAACGATGAACAATTAAAATTTAGTGCAAATGTTTGATACTGCTGCCATTTTTTTATTGCAATGCATCATGGGAACATTTCTTGTGCAAACTTCAAAGTTATGTGATAAATGAATCAGTTTGAGGTCATGTGATCATAATGCACTTTGACCTTCTGCATAACAGGATGTCATGTGACCTAAATGTGCTGATAAATAATCATGTGATATTGTAGTATTGCATTATGGGAAAAATCAACCACATCACCGGATATGGGTAAAACTTGTGATTTCATTGCATTATGGGAAGTAATGTGATTAGTGCATTGTGGGTAAACCAATCACATGACATAAGAGATTTGAGAATAATGGGTAAAAATTGTGATTTCATTGCATTATGGGAGAAATGTGATATCAGTGTTGCATTATGGGAATGTCTGCTTTTTCCAGAGCATTGTATTACTCATACTGCTGTTCAAAATGAAATAGAAGATGGTCTAATAATAATGTGATACAAAGTGTGATGTTAAATTGAAGGAGATTTGAAATCTTCAAATATCAAAACTTGTGCTGACAGGGGAGAGAACTCTGAAGTTTTGGCAGGGGAGAGAACTCTGAAGTATGTCTAAACTTGTGCTGACAGGGGAGAGAACTCTGAAGTATCTCCATACTTCTGCTGACAGGGGAGAGAACTCTGAAGTATCTCCATACTTCTGCTGACAGGGGAGAGACTTTGAGGTGGCTTTCTCACTCAGAGATGATATACTGTATAAGAGTCATGTGTTTGTATACATGTATTTTGGAGTTACTTATATTAATGTGTTGCCAATCTATTAGTGCTATGCAGGTGTAGCCAGGATATTTAAATTAGACTGGTTAATGTTAACATTTGCAATATTATTGTACATTGTAAAACCATACATGTATTTGCTGATATATTGCCTATTGACGAGGGCTCTTGTAACTCGGGCCTTACTTGGACATAGAGACCCTTAACACTAGTATGAAGCTCTATTGAGGGCATATTTTTGGAACATAATGGTTCTCAAAGTTTTTGTATAAAAAAGAGATTTATTTCAAAGTCTTAATAATTATGTTTGGAAATCCTTTAACGATCTTATGCATACTTGTATATTAAATATAGGCTAAGGTATTCATATATAATTTTCATTCTTTTATGATACAAGAAAATGCATTTTTGACTTTTCATTTTATTGAATACATGTTCTGAAAATTTCTAAATTGTTCTTATAAATATTTTCTCACTAATTTTATGCATTATTTGGTGACTATAAAAGTATAGTTTTCTCTTGTTGTCAGCTATAAATGCATATAGGGATGTCACTATGGCAACACATCCATAGTTGTAGATTATATATTACTCTTGTTCTGGGCATGTGCAATATAATGTTCTATGCACAACTTAATACATGTACTGTAGAATTACTTGTGTACTAAACACTGTGTAGGGGTTGGTGCAAAACTTATGTAGCTGCCTATTGTCTGCATGTATGTTTCTGTAGTTTTTAAACGACCCTCTTAATGTCAGGTCTTGATCATATTATATAAATCGATTAATCCGGTCGGTCACTTCTTTACAAAACATTGTGTATATAAACATTGCAATTTCTCTTATCATTAGTGAACAAGGTTTGGTTTTCACTGCCTTTTTCTCCGATTGGAATGTTTTAAACAATACAAATACAATGTTATGATATTACAATGTTTGTATACAAGTGACATACCTGATTAAACAGACTCTACATGTTTGATTTATTAGGTAAACTGATGTTATATCCAAGGAAATGACACACAAAGACCAAGGTCATTCTTAGACTTGACATGTATTGACTCATTTACGAATATATCTGTATGCGATCATATTTTCAATATTTAGACCACCTCAATGGGTCCCATTTGTAATCTTATTTTTGACTATTTTCTGTGTAAAACCATATAAAATTGATCAATACATTTTGGTCAAATTTTCCTCTACCTTTTCAATGTCAAATTTATCTCATGGTCAAACTTTGCATAGTTTTTTATTCAAAATTTTAAATGATTTTCAACATCAAAAACTGAAAGACTCATGTGGTCAAATGTTCATTTTGTCACTTTCTTTTGTGTCATATTTTGGTTTCTGTCTTCAGTGAAGATAGGTACACTATACACACTGCCATTGTTGTATTTTGCTTACTGTATGTATATTTTGTAATAATTTATTTGAAACAGTTCAACTGAGAATGCATGCTGTGGATTAATGCATAAAGTCTTGCTGTACTTCAGTTGTCATAGGTTATTTGTTGCATTGAATATGCATAGCATATATGGTGCTTATATTTAAAACTTGGCTTGTATTTACAAATTTATTTCATCTAATTAAAGAATTTAAATCTAGGTATGTCATGGCTACACATATGTTATTTGTCTACAGTGTCAATGTTATATATATATTTTGCTCCATATGTATGTCTGTTCATGCCCCTATTGCATGTTCATCATCACATATTCTCCCAATAATATCTGTAACATGGGTGCAAGTCTTTAGGTATATATACCTGATTTCAGGTTTTTAAGTATGCCAAAGTGTGACAAAAATTTGAGAAAATTGAAATTGAGAAAAGTTCAGGATTTTAAGGTTTTTCAGAATGTCTTACTTGCACCAATGCAGTTAGCAGGGGAGGCAACTCTATTACTGAATTGGCTGAAAGAGACATTTTATCAAGGGCGATCACTATTGATATTGTTCAGAAAAAGCTGCAAATGAGCCATGCACACCACCTTACTCTTCTCTTATCAGAATACAATGGGGGTTTATGGAGTAAAGATTTAAATAAAGTCCTACCTCCCGTATATCATTTAATATGGAGACTTAAGTCAGTTAATCACGCTGATCATGGGTTAGCAATTATGCTAATGTTTACTAAGGAATTATGCTTATATGCTAATCAAGGAAAACATTGAAAGTAGTCAAGGATTACTTAAAATGTTGTGTGTATTAAATTCTCAATGAAATTGAGATTTCAAGTCAATATTTTTAAATTTAGATATTTTTTAAATGCTCATAAATATCAGCCATGTTTTATTAGTAAATATGTGACATTAACTAAACTATTATTGCCTTTTAATTATATTATATTATATTTGTATATTTTTATTATTTTGTGTTAAAAAGTCCAATATGATGATTTAATGTCCACGACTTGGCCTTGTTTGTCTATTGCGTGTCTTGCGGCTAGTTTCTTTCTGCTATATGTGGTAACTTTTTGGTACATATTAATATGTTTTTGGTACATATATGATACTGTTTGGTATATTTATCATGTATTACTATATTGTGTGACCATTATTAACTGACGACTGTTATGTGAGATGATAAAAACAGCAAATTTATAAAAAAAATAAAAATTATTTATAATGATGAATCAGTGTTTTTTTTCATTTATGCAGAATATGGCTGCATTCCCATTGGTTTAAGAAAACTGAAAAGGGCTTGCAAGGAATGCAGCCTTGCCATTGGCCAGTGTTGTGGCATTGTTTATATTCCAGCCTAGCCATTGGCCAGTGTTGTGGCATTGTTTATATTCCAGCCTTGCCATTGGCCAGTGTTGTGGCATTGTTTATATTCCAGCCTTGCCATTGGCCAGTGTTGTGGCATTGTTTATATTCCAGCCTAGCCATTGGCCAGTGTTGTGGCATTGTTTATATTCCAGCCTAGCCATTGGCCAGTGTTGTGGCTTTGTTTATATTCCAGCCTTGCCAATGGCGGGTGTTGTGGCATTGTTTATATTCCAGCCTTGCCATTGGCCAGTGTTGTGGCATTGTTTATATTCCAGCCTTGCCATTGGCCAGTGTTGTGGCATTGTTTATATTCCAGCCTTGCCATTGGCCAGTGTTGTGGCATTGTTTATATTCCAGCCTTGCCATTGGCCAGTGTTGTGGCATTGTTTATATTCCAGCCTTGCCATTGGCGGGTGTTGTGGCATTGTTTATATTCCAGCCTTGCCATTGGCGGGTGTTGTGGCATTGTTTATATTCCAGCCTTGCCAATGGCCAGTGTTGTGGCATTGTTTATATTCCAGCCTTGCCATTGGCCAGTGTTGTGGTATTGTTTATATTCCAGCCTTGCCATTGGCCAGTGTTGTGGCATTGATTATATTCCAGCCTTGCCATTGGCCAGTTTTCAGACATTGCTTAAATTGCAGAGATGTCATTATGCAGCTCGGAACAGCTGTGGCCAGTATTATGACATTGCTTACAAACCAATAATGACAAATCGGACAGGTAAGGCAACCACTCTACAGAAGAAGCCTAGCATGAAAGGCTTAAAAAGGAACAAATAAAAAAGAAACAGCACAGAACCAAGCATACATCACAATTCCCAACAAAACTGAACGAGAACATGAAACTAAATCGCTGCTGGAATTTCAGGTGTCAAAAAGGTCATAAAAATGTTTATGAAACACGTTAAATGGTATAACACATGCAGCTTCATAAACAATTTTTACTGAGCAAGAAAAAGCAACTAAATCGCTGCAAGTCCTAATTTCAGGTATCGAAAAGGTCATACAAATGTTTATGAAACACGTTAAATGTAAATGGTATAAAACATGCAGCTTCATAAACAATTTTTACTGAGCAAGAAAAAGCAACTAAATCGCTGCAAGTCCTAATTTCAGGTATCAAAAAGGTCATACAAATGTTTATGAAACACGTTAAATGTAAATGGTATAAAACATGCAGCTTCAGTAACAATTTTTACTGAGCAAGAAAAAGCAACTAAATCGCAGCAAGTCCTAATTTCACGTGTCAAAAGTCATAAAAATGTTTATGAAACACGTTAAATGGTATAAAACATGCAGCTTCATAAATAATTTTTACTGAGCAAGAAAAACAACAGCAGGGTAATGTTTTATCACAGCACTTTCGAAAATATTAAAATTACGCTCAGATTTAAATTCGTTTTAACTCCTTAATAGCTACAAACTGTGGCAAAGAGTCGTTCAGTATTAATAACTATTCAGTCAATGAGCCTCTTCAAACAATATTTGTCCCAATGTGTAGGTTTTAAAGAATAATTAAGAATTTAAATTTGAACGTAAATTTACGATTTTCGTAAGTGCTTTGATAAAACAGAACCCAGTTGTATAAATGAATGTAGATGGTTGTCAACAAACAGAAAATAGGTAAACGAATAAAGAAAATAGACGAAAGGGCACAAGAGAAAGACCAAATGTAACTAAAAAAGCTACAAGTCCTAATTTCAGGTGTCAAGTCTTAAAAAAGTATAAGAGTCACTATAAATAGTATAACTTGCCATTGGCCAATTTTCAGGCATTGCTCAAAAAGCAGATATGTCATTTCGCTGGCTTAGAATTGGAAGGTCTTAAGTACAAAATCGATATTTTGAGAAAACAAGAAAAAGTGTCTGAAAACTACTCTTTACTCGTGGAAAAACAAGCTTTTTCAACTTCAGTTTGGTCAACATGATCAGTTCCGATTTTCATGAAATTAGGTTCATAAGAAGCACCTTGTGATGCAGATTGCAAATATGCACGAGTCTTATAAGGTTGTAACTAGTACTTACGACCTTATAATTCTAAGCCATCGATTTGTATTGCTTGAGCGTGAAATAACACAACTAAAACTGTATCTCTACATTAATCCTCCGGTCACGAAATACGGAATCATGATAAGGGATAGACAGGTTAACCTAAACAGTCATGTATATAATTTAGGTATTAGAAACATGAAACCTTGTTGTCACTGGATAGTCAAAACTCGAACATCAAGGTTTTCTGTGGCGTTTTCCGGGAGAGACAAAAAAAACTATTTTTTATGCCCTCCACACAACGAGTTGTAAAGGGGATACTGGATTCAACTGCTCTGTCCATCAGTCCGTAGATGCATGATTGTGAACGCAACTCCTCCTATAGTTTTTGCTGGATGTCTTTCAAACTTTTACACATTACCAACCATAACTTGCAGATGTACAGGGAGGAACGAATTAGCCATGCGATGATTCGATCTTGCAAGAATAATGACCATTTGTACTTGTAACCACTGTATACTATATAGTGCGCATTCTTGTGTACGCAACTCTTTCTACAGTTTTTGCAGGATTTCCTTCAAACTTTCGGACACGAACAACCTGATGTGCACGAAGGAATGTATTTGCCCTTATATAGTGTTTGCCAGAATTATGGCCCTTTGTTCTATTATTCACTACTATTATCTATTATATCTCGTCATAACGTGAACGCCAGACTAGCAAACTGTGATGTTTTCAAATACTCACAATCGCATGCTACGCATTTACGATGTCACTCTATCAATATCCCCGGATTGTAACCACATTACTAGATCTCTGAGTGCTATATCAATATCCCAAGATTGTATCCACATTACTAGATCTCTGAGTGCTATATCAATATCCCCGGATTGTATCCACATTACTAGATCTCTGAGTGCTGTATCAATATCCCCGGATTGTATCCACATTACTAGATATTTGAGTGCTATATCAATATCCCCGGATTGTATCCACATTACTAGATCTCTGAGTGCTATATCAATATCCCCGGATTGTATCCACATTACTAGATCTCTGAGTGCTATATCAATATCCCAAGATTGTATCCACATTACTAGATCTCTGAGTGCTATATCAATATCCCCGGATTGTATCCACATTACTAGATCTCTGAGTGCTATATCAATATCCCCGGATTGTATCCACATTACTAGATCTCTGAGTGCTATATCAATATTCCCGTATTGTATCCACATAACTAGATCTCTGAGTGCTATATCAACATCCCCGGATTGTATCCACATTACTAGATCTCTGAGTGCTATATCAATATCCCCGTATTGTATCCACATTACTAGATCTCTGAGTGCTATATCAATATCCCCGGATTGTATCCACATTACTAGATCTCTGAGTGCTATATCAATATCCCCGTAATGTATCCACATAACTAGATCTCTGAGTGCTATCAACATCCCCGGATTGTATCCACATTACTAGATCTCTGAGTGCTATATCAATATACCCGTATTGTATCCACATTACTAGATCTCTGAGTGCTATATCAATATCCCCGTAATGTATCCACATAACTAGATCTCTGAGTGCTATCAACATCCCCGGATTGTATCCACATTACTGGATCTTTGAGTGCTATATCAATATCCCCGTATTGTATCCACATTACTAGATCTCTGAGTGCTATATCAATATCCCCGGATTGTATCCACATTACTAGATCTCTGAGTGCTATATCAATATCCCCGTATTGTAACCACATTACTAGATCTCTGAGTGCTATATCAATATCCCCGTATTGTAACCACATTACTAGATCTCTGAGTGCTATATCAATATCCCCGTAATGTATCCAAATAACTAGATCTCTGAGTGATATCAACATCCCCGGATTGTATCCACATTACTAGATCTCTGAGTGCTATATCAATATCCCCGTATTGTATCCACATTACTAGATCGTTGAGTGCTATATCAATATCCCCGGATTGTATCCACATTACTAGATCTCTGAGTGCTATATCAATATCCCCGTATTGTATCCACATTACTAGATCGTTGAGTGCTATATCAATATCCCCGGATTGTAACCACATTACTAGATCTCTGAGTGCTATATCAATATCCCCGTATTGTATCCACATAACTAGATCTTTGAGTGCTATATCAATATCCCAAGATTGTATCCACATTACTAGATCTCTGAGTGCTATATCAATATCCCCGTAATGTATCCACATAACTAGATCTCTGAGTGCTATCAACATCCCCGGATTGTATCCACATTACTGGATCTTTGAGTGCTATATCAATATCCCCGTAATGTATCCATATTCCATATAACTAGATCTCTGAGTGCTATATCAATATCCCCGGATTGTAACCACATTACTAGATCTCTGAGTGCTATATCAATATCCCCGTATTGTATCCACATAACTAGATCTTTGAGTGCTATATCAATATCCCAAGATTGTAACCACATTACTAGATCTCTGAGTGCTATATCAATATCCACGTATTGTATCCACATAACTAGATCTTTGAGTGCTATATCAATATCCCAAGATTGTAACCACATTACTAGATCTCTGAGTGCTATATCAATATCCCAAGATTGTAACCACATTACTAGATCTCTGAGTGCTATATCAATATCCCCGTATTGTATCCACATTACTATATATTTGAGTGCTATATCAATATCCCCGGATTGTAACCACATTACTAGATCTCTGAGTGCTATATCGATATCCCCGTATTGTAACCATCCGTGTAAGAATTCGTGCATAAAGGAAATAATTTGTTATGCGATGATTTTTGCCAGAATTATGGCCCTTTGTACTTTTATGCACTATGTAATATATATAGTGAACAGTTCTTGTGAACGTAACTCCTCCTATAGTTTTGGCAGGATTTCCTTCAAACTTAAACATGGGCGCAGGAGCAGGGGGGGGGGGCGGGGCAAGAGGGGCCCCAATAATTCAGACCATATTCCCATGTTATATATTTTTCTGCCTGAAATAGTCTTGTGATTAGTTATTTGCCTTTTATTCTTGGTTAAAAAGTACAAAATGGGAATTTTCGTGCTCGTTTCGCACGCAAAATGATTTTAATATATGAACATATTTTATCACGTAGCTGTTGAAATAGCTATGCATTAGAGAAAGAATGGTAAGATTAAGTTTGCACCAGCTCCTATTTTGCTTTTAGACTTTTTCATTTCTATGCTATATTATAAGCCCTTACTAAACCCCTTAACTCTCATAATTTGGGAATTTTTGCACAAATAAGTAACAAAATAGGGACTTAATTTTGCTTGATATTGTTCCAAAACATGTCTTGTTTAGTACCACATACATGAAGTTATCCCAGAACGCACAGAATGCAATGTTTTTTAAACATAACCCGGGGGAGCATGCCCCCCAGACCACCCTACTTACTAGTATATGATGATGTTAGAATTTCACCAGGTATTTGGACAAGCAAACAACTTAGTTTATATACCTAACCTTAGTGATTATAAACACAAACATTCATCATAGGCTATTAACATTAAATGTGATCCATCCAAAATGTCCCCCCCCCCCCCCCCCAATGTTAAAGACGCTCCTACGCCCATGTTTAACAGATTAACAACCTCAACATGTAGATACCAAATAATCAATTTTGGGGGAATACTTCATGCGATGCACGAACCCCGATGTAACAAGAATTCAAGAAGAGAACATAATTAAAAAGTACCAAATTCGCACCTTAACACAAGGTACCGCACTTGGTACCATGTACAAATATTGGTCACCCAAACCATTCCCGTATTAAGAAAAAATGCTATAACTATGTTGACTTCTGAACGACACCATAAGGTACTACACTATGATAAGTAGGTGAGGAAACATGTCGACATTTTGACCAACTAACGTATAAAGTAGGTCGACGAGACCGTTTTGTCTCGGTCACGGAGTGTGTGTACTCTATACCTTACCTAATGACATCGTCTTATCTTCTACAGACGTGACCTATTACATGACATTGTCGAGTGTAATAAATGACGAACGGACGGTTGAACTACAAAATGTAGTTTAATTTTGGTCGTACATATACACATTTTCGAAGGTACAATTCAGCCGCTTGATTTCAAAAGTATAATTTCTTAGAAATGAAACGAACCCGTAAATATTACACATTTAAGCCTAGGTCCCACTGAGGATATTCCATGTCGGCGATGTTCTCCCGATTTTATGAATTTGTCTAAAATATCTAAAACTCCAATTGACCATACGTAAAACTATTTTGCACCTACGCGTCAATTTCTCGTACATTTTACGTGTTTTGATTTTCCATGGTTCAGTGAACCGCTGTATTTAATTTTAAAGAAAAAAAAAATTATTTATCCAATTTTGTGTTATTCAATAGCATGTATACACAAAATTCCATGCTGAAATATTAATAAATGAAAACGTAATACGGTAAAAACACGTGCAAGTCAACTGTACGCTTTACAGACATCCAGGAATATATCACATATTCCATTCCAACTCGTTATGCCCCTGATGTGACTAGATTTGCGTCTCACAAACAGAACAACCTTTATAGCATCTAGCATACACTCTCACACCGTTAAGTAACACAGGGGGGTTAAACAAAACATTCAAAATGGTAAAATACCGGACACTTGTTGTTTCATTGCAATTAGCAAAACGTACCTCATTGGATTTAGTTGTGAATACACACGTATTAAATAAAGGCGACTCTTTGCTGTACATAACACAATCGTTAAAGAGAAAATGATATCTTGTGGTTGCATGTACTCCCTACACTCCTAGCAATGCCTCTGGCACAAGCGTGTTCTGAAACTTGTGCTATTGGTCAACTTTTGGCGGCTTTAAAAAGACTCCCCGTAGTTCACTTCATTGTAGTTATCATTCATAATTATCTCTCTTTATGGTTAATTATTCACGAAATTCAAAGTTGAGTGTGTCATTCATTGCGGGATGAAGATATCGGCTTGCCTGTAATTTGCATTTTTTGGGTATATATCGTGGATTGACCAGTTTCAGTGACCCTAAAGTCTAATCCCTTCATACTGGTTTAATATATTGAAAATAAATTCATGCTTAGTCCTAACTTTAACTTTACGTCATTATGCTTTGATCTATACCAAAATTCCTTCAGAGAATTTTAGATAAACACAGGAAGCTGCCATTTAATGGCATCGATTGAATTATGTTACTGGAAATGAATGGGACCTGTTTCAGTGACCTTTGACATTATCCAAAAATACAGTGTGTAAATAAAAATTCCAAAACAAAATTTAATATGCAACTGAAGTTGAAACTATTACCTATCAAATAAATGAATTTATAATATTTCTTCATCTTTCTTGGCTATGCCTGAAGAAGTTGATAAAGGTGGGCAGTATAAAACATGGCGCCACACCAGATTTTAGTGCAAAGTTAGGAGAAAAAGTGGTCCCTCCCTTACTTTTTTATTTCTGGTTGCACGTTAATGATTTTGATACCATATTAAAGCTAACATTATGAAGTTTTAGGAAATGTAAATGCTAAGGTTATATTTTAATGGCGCCATGTTTTTTTTCTCGCCAAAAGACGCCAATAGTTCTTGGATGACTATAAAGAATATCAAGCAACACTGTAAGAAGGGTACTAACTTTTGGGCGCACCTTGACCATGAAAAAATAGGCAGGACTTGTTTAGATCACATGACTTTGCTCAACAGAGGACAAAAAATGACTGACCCCGGGGAAAATATAATTTTTTGCATTTGGGATCATTTAAGGGCACTTACAAGGATAGATATAAAAAGTAATAAGAAAAAGTTCAAAAATACCATAGGATAATAAAAACCAGGGGCAATTATTTTTTAGAATCCTTTTTTTTTTTAGTTTTGATAACCGCATGGACAGCTGTTTGTTTACAGTTGAGTTTGCATAAATTTTTGAGATCATAGAACTCTTCAAAACAGAGTATAGCACAAGGAAAAACAGGTCACCGAAACAGGTCAGTCACTGAAACAGGGCAATTGACGATACATGGTTCTTTCTATGTCTGACTCTCGCGTGGTTGGCTAGGTGCTGCAGCCGTTTCTGCGTTGGTTCGAATTTGCGGGACGAGGCTTCATATTTTGAGACACTATGAAAAGTGAATGTTAAACCTAGATCGTAAAGGATGTCGTTAAAACGGTATGAAATATACACATTTTGAGGTTTTTGAAATAGTAAAACTACTATACTATCTCGTTGTGCACTGATATTTATGCATAATAGATCAAGGCTTCTTTAGCATTGAACCTAAGACGAATACAGACTTTATGCCAGACAGTTGATTTACATATTTATCTACATGAACGCGCAATGTACAATCGAGATAAGCATGCAATATAAGAACTGTCGTCCGGTAATTGTGAATTGGATGTCCGAGGCTATACATGTATACATTGTATAAAACATGAGCACTTATAGTTTGCCCTATTTTTTGTCCATTCAAAAGCCAGGGATTTTCATATTTTTTGGACCTCTAGTCCATTCATTTTTTGCAATGGACATAGTACTATCTATTATTTAAAGTGGTTCATTTAGTAAATCTGTTAAGTTGGGCAATATAGCTGTTTCCAAATATGGAAAACTACAAAGGTCAGCAAAAAGAGGGCGGGTAAACTATAAGCCGGTTATAGATCACATATTAGAATTATAAACACATTAAGTACTGCGATCGCTTAGTTCCTTTGCACTAATTTGTTTATAGTTCTAATATATGATCTATAATCCATACATATTTGTCGAAAGTTTGACGTAATACCATTGTAACTGAGTTGATGAAACACAATGTTTCTGATATTCATCAAATCCGAAGTCCATGCCTGTACCTAGGAGTACAGTTCTATCAGACACCAATTTCATCAAGTATCACTGTAGGGCGAGTTCAGATGGAAACTTTAGGATAGAGTATGCTATTACATGAATGTTGTTTACTCCCACCAATGCATATCTCTAAAATTTATAAACCAATCAAAAGCTTGGCTCTGGTAATGTCTAAAACAGCTTTTGCCTCTCTCATGTTGTGTACTGTACATAAACAGGGAACCAGTAAACCCTGCCAGGAGGTGGTGTTAGTGGAGTTCGACGTTTTAGTGGTGAAGGCTCAACAAAGTGTATAAAACCAAATGCGTTCGAATGCAATCCGAGTATATACCCAACTCGTGTTCCAAGTGAACTCGTCCTACTGTAGCAAACTATTCACACTGTTCACGTTGCGCGTTGTAGCGCCAATGGAGGTCATTCTGTAGCAAACTATTCACACTGTTCACGTTGCGCGTTGTAGCGCCAATGGAGGTCATTCTGTAGCATACTATTCACACTGTTCACGTTGCGCGTTGTAGCGCCAATGGAGGTCATTCTGTAGCAAACTATTCACACTGTTCACGTTGCGCGTTGTAGCGCCAATGGAGGTCATTCTGTAGCAAACTATTCACACTGTTCACGTTGCGCGTTGTAGCGCCAATGGAGGTCATTCTGTAGCAAACTATTCACACTGTTCACGTTGCGCGTTGTAGCGCCAATGGAGGTCATTCTGTAGCAAACTATTCACACTGTTCACGTTGCGCGTTGTAGCGCCAATGGAGGTCATTCTGGAGCAAACTATTCACACTGTTCACGTTGCGCGTTGTAGCGCCAATGGAGGTCATTCTGTAGCAAACTATTCACACTGTTCACGTTGCGCGTTGTAGCGCCAATGGAGGTCATTCTGTAGCAAACTATTCACACTTTTCACGTTGCGTGTTTAAGCGCCAATGGAGGTCATTCTGTAGAAGTTTCCCAATGTAGATGAAGGTGGCACAAGCTTGTTAAAAATTGACATTCGTTGTCTAATGGAAAATCACATTCGAATTCCATAATCCCTAAAATAGCTGTGAGTCCTGCCGAGAAAACAAAACATAAGTAAACAAATCTTTTAAAATAGTGAGTTTGCATCACAAATAAAGTCAAGTACATGCGAGGGCTGTTCGGGATACATGATGTCTGAAATTATACATGTTTCTGATCACACACTTCGCAAGAGGTCCGGTTCTGTGTAGAAACAAATCAAAGAACTAGTGAATACTGTCATAAACATTATTTATCAAATGCCAGTAACCCTCATGTTTGTTTTGAAGAACTAGTGCATATTATATAGTGGACTAATCGTCAGTAACAGTCACGCACTTAATTTGTCTAACGTTACGCGTACATTGAACTGCTATTCCTGACACAGATACCATATGACATACGGCACAACCTCCCCAGAGCGACCCTCTGTAAAGCAAATCTCAACAACAACACCTTCAAAATTTCCTTTAGGTAATATTTATTCTAAATTTCACGTCTGTAGAGCAACAACCTCAACATATCGGCCAATATTTGCAGATCCCAAAGGGTGTTGCTCTACAGAGGTTGTACTGTACATGTTTTACGAACATCTCTTGTTGTAATTGCTTTGACGGCTGCCTTTATCTATGTTGGTGTTGTTACTAGAGGAAGGGTTCAATGGCGTACATCCATTCGATCCATAATGATTTAATCTTATGACATTTATAACTATTGTAATAAAGTATTAAGTTGTTATATCTTCGGGAGTAATGCTGAAATGCTAAAATGACGTAGATTTAACGTAGGTTTACACATTAGAAGGTTTCCGTATTCGTTACCAAGTTTCTCGATAATGCATGCATGGTACAAAGTTGTCCCCTAGTACATTTCAATGTCTAAGACAATGTACTTAAAGCACCTTATGGCATCGGTGTATTTGTTTACTAAGATTGTGGTTGTATGATAGTTGTAACCACAAAATATAATGAGAGGGCTATTCAGTACGTCACGTACATATGTTGACACTTTGCAGTTAAGTAATACGATAGACGAATGTTCCTAATTTTAGAATATAGCGAATCACGAAGTTCCCGGATGACCCGCAATGTGGCGCCCGCAACATATGCGACGTTTGTCGGATAGCATATAAAATCAGACACATAAATTATTTCTCAGCATTACTGTACTAGTGAGTGTCGTTAACAAAACGTGTAAAGGCGATCTATTGTTCCAATTGTGGACTTTACTTTTATCTGAATTAGCAATTTTTCCTTATCATTTTGAGACATATAAATCGAGTTATATGTTCACTTAAAACTGGGTACTACGTTAGTATATCGCTCCGATTCGCTAGTGGTGTAAACTTACTGCATGAAGACCGAATCATTTTAAAGCACCGTGTCTTATCTTTCAAAAACCTCTGGGAGTCAAACAGCTGACACCAAGCATTGTATTGTCACGTCTTAGTTTAATTTCTCTTGCAGCAGTTTAGAAATTGCCCTCGTCTCGGAAGGTCGCACTTAAGACATTTGCTGCCGTATGCTCCGGGAACATCGTGTGACTGCAGCTTAGTTTTTATTTTAAAGGAACAATCTTAATCGATCAAATTATTCAAGGATATTTTCATTTGTTACCGAATAGACATGTTAGCAACGACTTTGTGTGTGTTGGCGATTGTCGCCGGAATCAATAGCGGTAAGCATTTTTGTACTTTTTTCATAGCCATCTTATTCCTTAGGTTGACACTCATTTAAATAGATTTTGTGACATTTCATTCTCATAGTTATTATGTTCATAGGGCAATATTTGTTATAAATATGCTAATTTATGATAATTTGTTGAAAATGGACACATTTAAATATATGCTTCACCTGTAGAAAACATGATCTAACCTTTGATGATACGTCATTTGATTCGTTCTCAGTCATGATCATTGTTATTTGCGAATCGACTTAAAGACCGCCACAATAATAAAACCAACGAAGTATTAAGAACATATTTTAGAGTCGATTTTTAAGCAAACCCGTAAGTAGACCGGTTTCCAAGAACTTCGGAGGTTGTTTCACTAGTACGATTTTCTTTCTATGCTATTATACGAGTTGGGTGTCTAAAATGGTAAATTCTATATAAGAAACAATCCTGAAAGAAATACGTGATTTTACACCACGTGACAACTTTGAACGAGCCTTTTTGGCCATAAGAGAGTAAAATTTCCACATAATTTTATGTCACCAATTGGCCAACGGAATATATGAGTACATGTTGTATTTTATAAGACTTATTTAGATTATTACAAAAAATGTACTTCTGTTTTTATTTGTATTTATTTGTGATATTCGTGTTTCCGTGGTTACAGAATGCGTGGACTGGTTACCTAAGTGCAATCAACTTGACGATGTTTACTGCAGCGCCCCCTATGATGTTCTGGCAAGTCAAGTCTGTGCTAAACGATGCGGCCTTTGCGATGGTATGTCTGCATCTTTACATTTAATAAGATTCCCAACGTAACTTCAACATAACACTTCCAATAAAATATACAAAGGTGACGTCACGTTCGTTATTTACTCATGGATGTTTAATGTATATGGAAACCAGCAAACCCTCCCATCGAGACTAAAAATACCCAGATATGTTTCAAACGAGTGATTCTTCTTTTAAGGGGTCTGCCTCACATAATGGTGTTTTGCAAAAATAAAATAAAATTGTCAAATATTTGCGTAATTTTGGTATACATGTAGTTGCCTGTATATCCCATAAACAACCCCACTGACATCTAAAATAACTTGAGACACTTCAGCATTTTGTAGTTATTTAGTATTTTTACATGAAAAATTATATAGGGTATTAGGGTATTAATACCCTATAGAATTAACACTATTATTACTTTAATTGACTGAAATTTGTTCGCATTTGACGAAAACGAATCGAAAAACGAACCAAATACCTCACTGATGTTTACGCTGTAGTTTGTTGATGTTACAGTTCGATCACGTGTGAATTACATAATTCACAAAGCATGTTGGAAGGAAATTAAGCTGGGTTTTTTTCAAGAAAAGAATACTCAGTGGGCGATATCGAGAGTGGTTAAAATTGCTTATTTGCACCAAATCTTTTATAAAACAGCCGTCAGTGGCTTTCTATTACATCAATACTTGGTTAGGTTGGAAAATCACGATGTACAAAAATTTAAGCCCAATCTGTGAGGCAGCACCTTTAAGCACATGCATAAAGTAAACAGAAAGGCGTTTCCTTGTCACTAGAAGTTTACACTTGAAAAGCAAGCAACAAATGGAATTCCAATAAGTTAATTACCAAATCTCGAGGGCCGCTTTCAGAAGTTCAGCCGTTCAGCCATCCTTCGTCAATTTAACTTGGTCATTCGGCTACCCATGAAAACCAGCGTTCGAGTATAATATTTAGTATGCATTTAAATTTTGAGAGAAAACTTTTTAACACCCTGTACATACACCGTCCGATTCTATTTTTCAGACAACAACAGTTTTAACAAACGTTCCCATGGACATCAGCCTGATTGGATAGATCATTGTTGGGATCACAACGCTAATCATGTCCAAGATCCATTCTGTAGTCTTCTAACAACAACAAGTAAGCCATATTTTCTAATCTGCTTTCGTTTCAGATCTGCACCCGGTTTATCTAATGTTTGTGAACTGCTTCCGGTCTCCCTTGCGTTTCAGATCCACATCCGGTTTACCTAGCGTTTGTAATGTGCTTCCTGTCTAAGTTGCCTTTTAGATCTGCATCAGCTTTATATAATATTTGTAAGATACTTCAGCTTTGAGTTGCGTTTCAAGTTTGCTTGCAGTTTATCTAGCTTTCTATTGAATTCTTCTTTCGGTCCGATGTCGCATAATTATGCATTTTCAAACCTAACGCATTTTATAAGACATGTAGTCATTAGCGTACTTCTAGATACATGCCTTTGATGTTGAAATAATTATGCTTTCGCTTTGATCTCTTATTTGCACACGTCCTCTCTGCTTTAACTAAGGGAATTCTTTCTTGTAACCATTCTGTGCTTTGCTTATGTTCACTATTTATATTTCTCCTTCACAGCCACACCGAAGCCTACAACTCGTAAGTATTGCATTGAACCTTGACACTATAGACATCGTGACCCTTGTCGCAAAAGAAGAAAAAGTTCTGATACGGTGTTCTTAAAATAGACGTGTCTCTACGATAAGAACGGTCAAAATGACATGATTATACTACTCAATGCTGTTGATTTATTCCTAACCATTTTTTAGCTACCTATCTGCAAGCTTAGAACGCTTTGAGGCCGCATTTATAGCTCACAACTTTTTTGTCCAACCAATGATTTTCTAGTATATTTAATATTTGTGACAAGCATATTTCATCGATGACCTGTGTACGTATGAGTCTATACATCGCTAAATTAAAATGAGAAGGTCGACCTTATAAGACGCATGCATATATATAAAATGTGCATCAAGAGGCGCTTCATATGAGAACATTTTCATGAATATCGGTTTGGTCATGTTGACCAAACTGAAGTTTAAAGGCTTGTTTTTCGATGAATAAAGAGTAGTTTTCAGATATTTTATTCTTTTTTTTCTCAAAATATTAATTTGGTACTAAAGACCTTCTCATTCTAAGCCAGCGACATTTACCTACCAATGTACCAATATAACTTTGCCTTGGACTCAAATAGAGAAAGTGGAACAGATATGATTATTGATATCTCTAAATGATTGATAAGATATTAAGTATTGTTCTAAGTCGTAGAGATATGAATCTATATAGTTTGACATCCAATGAACGTCCTAATCCAACTTAATGCTACTGTCACAAAGCTCGTACGATATCCGTACGAATTTATCAACTCGTACGAGTTCACAATTTTTGTAATCCAAACTGTTTTTGTATGTTCGTAGCGTCTGGTCACGGCTCGTTCGGACCACCGATAACGATCTATAGAGATGCACTCGAAAGATATCCGTACGATGCTCGTACGAGTCTTCGGTGTCCGTACAGGCTCCGTACGGACGCAGGGCGAGTTTGTCAAAATCAACTCGTATGGAGCTCGTAAAGAGCACGTGGGGCAAATGTGACCTTGGAGTTCACTGCTATTTTGGCTATGAGTCCCCTGTATATGTTAATTGTGATATAATAATATTTGTAAAGCTAATTGAATTATGATATCGATCAATGAAAATATACTTCATGTACATAATTAAACTTGAATATCTTTTACTTATAAGAGATAACTAAAAGATACATTTTGGTAATTTAAATCCGATATTTTAAATAGGCAGTCAAAAACTTAATATTCTGTTTGAAAGTTCCAAAAAAGAATTGAAATTGTGAGAATAATATAATGACTTGATCTAGATTCAGACAGATGTTTCAGAAACTAGCTCTGGCGAAACATACATTGTCACTGCTGCTGATACATTGTATTTATTTTATTATTTTAGCAACAACAACGACCACAACAACACCTGCCCCGACTACAACAACAACAGGTATGTATCCAAGTGTTGCCATAGTAACCAATATATAACGTACATTTGTAAATTCAAATATAATTTGATGCGAAAAGCAGTGGCTAAAACTTTTTAAAGTATTAGCGTAGTAAGCACTATTCCCGATCATTTGGTCTTCCTAATGCCAAGGGAAGTAATCGTTGTGAGATTAAGGCGTATTTAGAGGCACGATGCGTTTGTACTAGCTTACGTATTCTTGCAATAAAATCCAGAATTTCAATGATACCATTGACTAAGTTTGCAGGCATTTGAAAGCGTCAGTAAATTGTTAACAATAATGTTTGATTTAAAATGTCTTAAACCATGTCACTAAACCTAACATCTCAGAAAGAGCAATCTCGAAACGTTTTTTATCATCCATAGTGATACATCTAAACTGTAAATTCATTACGCTTACTAGGTGTATAGGGTTAAACAGTTGTTTTTCTTCCATTGTCCTTGTGTATATATATAATTTATATATAAACCATAGGACATTAGAAAGTTGTATAACTTATTGTAGCTGCTTAGTTCAATAATTATGTTCATTAATTGTATTCATTAACTGTATTCATTAACTGTATTCATTAACTGTATTCATTAATTGTATTCATTAATTGTACATTTCTGTATTTTCAGAGCCAACCACCACTACCACAGGTAAGTTAAAATCATTTTGTTTTGTTACTTAAACATGTCTATTTTAGACATTTCGCGTACATCACCAAATTACATAAAATCGACTTAAAAGACCCATATCAAGGGAGATCATTCTTGATATTTGTCCCGATATGTTGATATTCAAATGTAATGGTTAAGTTGCATTGGGTATCAAAAAGTATGTGCTCTTGACAATAATACTGTAGAAGATGTTGCATTCATGGGTCGAAATTTCTTGTAAAAATAATAATACAAATGAATAATATAATAATAATGATAATAACCAGTGTACATGTTTATTGAATGGTGGCATTCATCCACTATACACAACTATTCTTCTCATCTTTACATTACATGCATTGCTCTCCATCCGCACGAAAGGAATGCCTTAAATTGCTAATACAATTTACAATGTACAGTATGTCACAATATTCATGCTGTTTATGTTTTCTTTATACATTATTAATTTTGATTTTCTCATATTTCAGAACCAACCACAACTACAGGTAAGTTTATTAGAACGCTACAGGAGCCCTATACAAAACGCTAAATAGGGAGCCATATACGGTGTTATCATCATGATGACAGCCGACCAATCTTAATAAAATCCTACCCACAAACGTTTACTAATTACATGTATGTTCACGCTATAGTTCCTATATTGTTCATTCCCAGAACTGGCATGGGCTTTTTTGTTCCTAGCACCGTAGAGGAGCATTCTACTATACTCTGATTTCCCAACTTAAAATACGGATTACCCACGCTTGTTATTACAGTTAAAAGCAGGCTTTGCATGGCATGTTTGTTTGCAACTATAGCTTAATGTAACACCTCAAAGTCTACTAAATAGCATGCACTATACTCTGGTTTACTCTAAATACTAACACCGGTGCTTGTTATAAAAGTTGTATGCTATGTTCACACGATTAACGTTGAAAGCAGCCTTCGCATGACATATTTCTTTGAAAAATGGCTTGGTGTTCTAAGTTTTTGTATCATACATCTATAACCTAGTTTGATCGTGTGATATCCCATGCTTGCTTATAAGGTATATTCTTACGTTTCCTCTATGTTGCTTATTTACAGAGCCAACAACCACTACTACAACTGGTATGTAATCGCACATTGTGCTTCTTTATTTGATATGTATACTAGTAAGACATTGGGTGTGTGTGGTGTTATCATTCTTATAAGTCTTAAAACTGCCTAGAAGGCACCTGTGATAGTATCAAATTCGAAAAATTCCTACAGGATCATGCCTCTGGCCTCCTGGAATAGGGTACCTACACATTCATTGTTGACAAAGCTATGACCCTGACTATGATTGATAATATGCATAAAATACCATGTATTAAGTTCGGCTTAACATGCACAAAGTTTGCATCAATTTTGGCTATTATGTTTGTTGAGTAAAACTATGTGGCTATGAATTTAAAATAGCCAGTGTGAGCACATAATTTATAGTGTAGACTTAGTTTTTCGTATAGTGGGAAAGCGAATGCTACATATAGCTCTATGTTTCTGTTCAACTGATTGCATCAATATTACATTATGCAGTATTGATACTATTGATAACTCATGACGTTGTGAAGGTATTTCTACATAGATGGTATTCTTGAAGATGACTTATTAAAGACTGGAGTTTGTTTTGTATTAACCAATTTATATGCAAGGAATAGGCATATAAGGTCTACCCAGATGATATTTTCCTTTCAAAATTACTAGATCACAAACGCATGCACTGTTAATTAGTAACACATTAACCCACACAACGTCTAGTGCTTAAATACTGGATTTGAGTATTTAAACGGCAAACTATGTTGTTCTTCCCTCTCTTTTGCATGAATTTCTATCCCAGCCAAACCATTTGCAAAACTGCTTAAGAGCATGCATGTCAACCGAGCTATATTTCACATGAGCTTGTATGACGTCATATTGCACATCAGCATGGATGACGTCATATTACTTCACGCCAATCAGGTTTCTTGTTACATTTGATTGCATGTTTCATGTTCCTTTCCTTCAGAGCCTCCAACAACCACCACTGGTACGTAGACCTTCAGCATGGCAATATATCATACATAATATATTATATAAAATTAACTAGAATCTAGTTCACTTTGTTTTCACTAAGTTTAATTAAATACATATTGTTTCTCTAAACATACTCTATCCAATTTTTTATTTTCTCTAGAAAAGCAAGAGAAAATGGTTCATTTATTTAAAATAACTATAAAGTTGCCGCCCTATGGCGTTATATCGTTATAGCATTCAAATTTCCGCTCTTTGATGTATAAAAAACTAGTTGACATTGCTTCATTATGAAGTATTTGTTCCACACTTCGACGTGACATCATTATAAAATCGAAAGTCCACCCTATTAGTGTTACATAATTATAAAATTCAAATTTCCACGTTGTGATAGCATGTGTTTTTATAAAATCCAAATAGCTCTTTTAAATTATACTATATATTGAGCACTGTGCATGACAATGGCTTTGCTTTAACCAATGGGTGTATGGTATTCTTATTTTCTTGCATGTTTATTTCTTCAGAACCCCCCACCACTACAACCACTGGTATGTACCACATAGCTCCGATCTCCCGAAACATCTCAATCTGAACTAAATCTCATCTCAAATGAGCTAAATCCCATCTCAAATATTGCTATGTATCTTTTGGATGATATATGTGGGAGACTGGACTCAAAGCAGAAAACCTTATTTTTAGTTCATTACAGTAAACTTAAAGAGCTCGAACTTCAAATGTATCTCAACTGATTTGAAATGACTCTGATTTGAGCAAAATCTCAATTTAAGATGCATATGAGATTTCTATTTGATATGCTTCGGGAGATCAGGGCCTGATTTGAATGAGAAGTGCATTGACAACGCCCATTGAAGCATTTTCTTGTACACATACATGCGTGTATAGATAAATTATGATTTAAGTAGGCACACATAAGAATATGTACATGTATTAAAGAAGTTAGAAACCTATTTGTAAGGCACTAACAAATCCCCGCTTCTTTTCGCCATTGTGCCATAAATATTTTTTGACTGATTTACATAACACACCTAATAGAAAGGACAGGGTAGGCAGCATTCAACCGAAACAGCAGAATACGATGTCCTGTTGATGTTCCTGCTTTGTTAGACGATTACGAACGTGCCGGGAACACCATGTGTACTCTTTTACAGAGTGACATTAGCTTTCTACAAGTTCAGTTTAAATTCATCGAATTAAACATAATATATAGGATGTCTACGAAATAAAAGTTTCACGTTTAAACGATACGTCCTGGTCATGATGTACATAACCAACTTGTACTTTTTTGTCACATACCCCAAAAGCAGCAGTTTGCACGACGGTAAATTGCTAATTCATATACTTTTTCTTTTGGTATTCTAACTTTGTATATAGTAAGATAAATATGCAATGCTTTTTATTTCAACAGAGCCCACTACTACCACAACAAGTAAGTACCTTGTGCTGATGTGTGAGCTTTTGTTTGCATGGATTTCTTGTTTGCAGTTTTTGGTAACTGTGGCCTAAACTAGCATGAACACTTTGTGTGTTTTTTTGTTTCTTCGTACTTGTAAAATATCAAGAAAGGGAAAGCTGAAACAGACACATTGCACATGTTAAGAAATAACAATACTCCTATAAATAGTTACCGAATAGTTGCTTATATGAAAAAAACCTGTGATATTTTGTGATTATACGAATCACGAAGTGTACCTTATTTCGGATACGTCAACAGACGGATAAATCCTAGTTTGTAAGTCTTGTCCATCCAGTAATGCGTAACATTTCGGACTTTGTGATGAACTCAATCCTTTGGCTATTTTACACTTAACACTTGAAATCGTACATATTTGATTGTGTCTGTTTTGTACATTTCCTTCTCTACAAAACTACGTCGTCATATCATCGAACATTTCCTTTGCATGAACAATGTCTTCTACATGTTGTAGCACATTATGTCAAATGCATGTACATGTATACCTTTGTGTTTTAAATTGTAACCGGTTAATTATTTTAAAACCCTTTTGCAGCTCATTGTGTACATGTATGATTTAGAGGAGTCATCATTTGGGCACTGCTAACGAACTATTTTTAGACACTTGTTAACCTGGTTGTTCTATTAGCGAATTTGGCGACAAAGCGCTGGCTTAGATTGAGAAGGTCATAAGTAGCAGTAAGACTCATACGTATATTTGAAATCTGCATCAAAAAGGCACGTCTTATGAGCCTATTTTCATGACAATCGGGACCTGTGTAACGTAATGATATTTATACGACTCAATACAGCTGAAGTTGAAACTGTTTAATTCAGTGTTTTACGTACAGGTAGTTAATTAGCAACAGGTTAACTGATTTCATAGAAAATTTGACCATTTTTAAAAAGCAACTGGTTAAAGGAAATACATGGTTTATAGTGGTGTAGATTATAACTACAGTTTACTGAGGTTATGACCTTCTAATTATAAGCCAGCGATATGTTTACGTTTGACGTGTTTCCAGTGGTATTCAAGAAATGTTCATGAAACTTAGCACGCATATTTATTTGCGTGTTAAGTTTAGAAATCGTTTTATTGGAAACCTGTTTTGAAGAATGTCTACGTTTTGTAACTTGTCATAGTATACAACGTTTTACAAAAAATCCCGTGTGATATTGTAGAAGAACAACAATTCAAAAACGTTTAACGACTACACATAGGTGTAAATAGATTTTGTTAAAAGTATTTTACGTTGTTAGATCCGAATTAGTTTTGGTAATGATCTGTATTCATCTTTGGGGGAATTCTGCATATTATCATGTGAAATAGCCCTCGTATAATCATATCCCTATTCTTCTTTTGTATTGTTCACTCAATTGCATGCATGTTATCCTTCCTTTACTGCATGTACACTAGTGAACATGTCTTTAATTTGTCTTTCTATGGACAGCATTACATGCTTTGCTGGTGATTTCTGCTTTAAGCGGAATTCGTCTGTCAAATTTCCTTTTTAAATTGACTGATGAATACCGAATAGTGCAGTATTATAAAGTCACACTTGTAAGTACGCGCACGTAAATAAATCAAATATTATCACTTCTGTCGCTGATTCCTATTAACAAGGCCACCTTTACTTTTAATTATTGTGGATAGTCAATATAAGTTCGGGCAAATATATGAGTTTAGTTCGGACTAATCGAAAATTTGAATAAATGTATTGTTTCTTTGATAAATTAATATTAAATTACTTGACATAACCATTAATAGTTGAATACCTTGTTAACCACCCTTTTCGAAATGACTTGTGCTGAGCGCAACTCGTATAAAAAACTCTGTATATAAAAGGGTAGCAAATGCTTCGGGAAGTTTGGTCCCAAACATGTTATCCGTTCCATTCTTGAAGAGTGTGACTTTTGTATTACAACCATGTATAACTTTGGCATCTGCATGCTGCCTTTTCTCACTTTTAACACTGCATATTTTGACAGTACCTACAACAACAACTGAACCGCCAACAACAACAACAAGTAAGTCACGTGACATTATGTATCTTATGGCGTCACATATACATTCTGGAAGAATTATTTTATTAGTATTTGAATTTTATTTAATAATGATACATATTTGTAATTTAAATTGCCGAAAATGTATAAATGAAGTTTGCCTTCATCCTTTCAAACCACATCTAGTTATTTTAAGTTTAAGGATGTGTTACATGTAGGCAATATATTTGTATTTCGAATATCAAAATGTATTCAATATGAGCAAAACCGAGATAATAGTAACTCTATCTGAACTCATTCACGTATTTTTTTCATTTCTAGCACCACCACCACCAACAACTACTGAAAGTAAGTTCCTTAGTTTTTATCCGGTAGTTTAATCCGAACGTATGCTTATCCGAAATTAATAATACATGTATATAAAGCTGGGTTAATTATTGGTTCCTTGTAAACTTCTCACTCATACTTCCATTTAATGTTCTGATAACACAGTATTTTCTTTGCAATACCATCATTTTATTAGGAATGTATGTCCGAAATTGACTGCAACTTATTATTTTGAAAGTGCCACTTGATTTAATATCAAAATAAAAAAGGAAACAATCCAACAAACACATTACGTACGTTAATGAGATACACACGAGTCATTTCTGAAAGTACACATGTTTTATCTCACTTATGACATTTATCCGAAATCGTACTTATCCGAAACAAATATGATCCCATTATCTCATACGATCTGACATATAATTTTATACTTATTGCTCAGGATATTGCCATTACGAAGTGTTTAATGAAACTGATATCACCAATACCGACTTCGGAACCGATATTCAACTCATCCAAAACGCCAACATCACATTGAACGAAACAGTCCACCTGAATGGAAACATTGACTTCTGTCAGAGCATGTGTGCTCAATCCTTCCTTAACGACGGACTCGAGTGCTGGGCCTTCACATACAATCACAACTCGGACGAAAAGTAGGTCATAGATAAATTTTATTATTACCCTATGACTAAAGCATTATAAATTATAGTGCAAAACGAACTTACGTAAAACCAAATACATTTACCATTTTTGGATGTTTCTATAGGAGCAAGAAAACTTGACATGTGTCGTTTGTTTGAATGTTTTTTTTAAATTTTACAAATCAATGACTTCGGTGTTTTGATTGTTCTTATCTATTAATACCTTCAGTACTTCAATTATTCTTACAAATCAAATACTTTAGTATTTTGATTATTCGTACAAATCAATACCTTTTGTACTTCGCATGTTCTTAAACATCAATGACTTCAGTGTTTGATTATTCTTACAAAGTATAACGTTCAGTCCTTTGAATATTCTTACACATCGATGACGTCAGTGCTTTGATAATTCTTATAAACCAATTACTTAAAAGCTTTGATTATTCTAACAAATTATTACCTCCAGTGCTTTGATTATTTTTACACCTCACGTAATTAAACAAACCGATGTCTTCAGTACTTTGATTTTTATTACAGCCCGCCCTGTTTGTTGTACTACTATAATCGACCATTGACGATTCTCGGTACTGACATTTTTGGAGAAAATGTAACAGAGACCCAATTGTTTTTGAAGAGATGTTCAGATGGTAAGTAACTCAACCTAGCTACGAGGAATGTCCCAAAACTTACAGTAATCCCAGTGCGCATTGATTAATAATTTATACATGTATATTATATATTCAAAGTTGTTTTATCAGTTAGTACAAAATATGTACTTAACTTTATGTATGTGACGCATTTAATGCATACTAATTATTGATGTTATACAACCAAGGAACACAGAGAATTACATGTATGTGATGCATTTAATGCATACTGACTGTTGATGTTATGTCACCAAAGAACACATAGAATTACATGTATGTGACGCCTTTAATGCATACTGAATGTTGATGTTATACAACAAAGGAACAAATAGGATTACATGTATGTGACGCTTTTAATGCATACTGAATGTTGATGTTATACAACAAAGGAACACATAGGATTACATGTATGTGACGCCTTTAATGCATACTGAATGTTGATGTTATGCAACCAATGAACACATGGAATTACATGTATATGACGCCTTTAATGCATATAGACTGTTGATGTTATGCAACCAATGAACACATAGGGTTACATGTATATGACGCCTATAATGCATATAGACTGTTGATGTTATGCAACAAAGGAAAACATAGGATTACTTGTATGTGACGCAATTAATGCATACTAACTGTTGATGTTATGCAACTAATGAACACATAGGATTACTTGAATGTGACACCTTTAATGCATACTAACTGTTGATGTTATGCAACCAATGGACACATAGGATTACTTGTATGTGACGCCATTAATGCATACTAACTGTTGATGTTATGCAACCAAGAAACGCATAGGATTACTTGAATGTGATGCCTTTAATGCATATGTGTATGTAATTACAATTCCACGAATGATTTGTATGTGATATATTTATTGGTATAAAGATACATGCAATTAGAATACAAATATGGGCATGTGATGTCAGAAAAGAACACACGACGCTTTAAATCATCGAAAGCCATAGTTCGCCTTCTGTAAGTTCGCTATATAATCTATAAGAAGGTTCATTTTTAGGCATTTCGACAGTTCGTGAGTTCGCAAGTTGGACTGTTTGCAACTCGAACTGTCCAAGTTAATAAATGACGAAGTGGCGAACTGTCCAATTGTCGCAGTTTCGAACTGGCGAACTGACTAAAATCAACTTTCCTATAGATTATAGAGTGATCTTGCAAAATGTGAAAGTCGGCTTTCCATATTAAATAAAGGTACATCCCCTCGTATTACTGTACAATTCAGTAGCATGTTGAAACAACATCTGCATGTACACTAAGTTGGTCAAGCATGAATCACCCTGTACATACATGCATATAATACATGTATTGGTTTTAGATCCTTTAACAACACCTCGACCCACAACCGTAGCTCCAACCACCGAGATGCCTACCACAGAGGATCCAGGAAACACTATTGTCAGACCTGATGTCACACTACCAACAGAGGCCACGGAGGCACCAACAACTGACAGCCCAACAGTAATGACTGACAGCCCGACAGTAATGACTGACAGCCCAACAGTAATGACTGACGGAACAACTGGTGGTCCACCTCCAATGAAGACAACAACCATAGCTGGTTAGTTTACAATGTTTATTCATATATAAATACATTTATCATTTAATCTGAGCCGCATGTGTTATTACACATGTACGAGGGGTGATCAACAAATACACGGAAAAGTGTTGACATTTCTTTATTTGCCATTGTAAGTCGTTAAGACTTTCTAAACATGAAGATAATTGATTCACCGCTGTTCATCAATATTAACCAAAGTCAGAATGAACGCGGTTTCCTGTGACAACGTCACTCGACGTCATGCGGCCAAAATTGTTCATATTTTTCAACGTTGCACGCAGCAAACGATGACGTATCATGCGTGCGTTTGTAATATTATAATGGTATAAAGGGTGGGTTATGAATATGCAATGATAAAACATGTGCGACGTACGTAGTCTTCAAGACAGTTATGTGAATGTCACTTGGTACATAAGTACATAACAAGTCACGTGGTTCGCATGGTTAGTGCGCATGGTTAGTGCACATGGTTAGTGCACATGGTAAGTGCGCATGGTTAGTGGGCATGGTTAGTGCGCATGTCACATGCTTGCTACAATTGTCATAACAGGTCCTGATATTCAAAATGAATCCTTATAATGAGGCCCTTTAATACCCCGATCACACGAGCGTCGGAATGAGCCGGAATGCCGTAGGAATTGCTATTCGAGGTACATTCTTGTACGTTCGAAATGTATTCCGTCTGCATTCCGAGTGCATTCCGTATGTTCGGGCCAATTTGAATGTTGTCAAATGCTTCAAACCTATTTCGTTAGAAATAAAATACATATTAAACTATAAAAAATAAACTATGCTCTAAACCTCTGTGTATTTATTCGAATGGTACAGGTCACACGGCGTCGGAATGTCGTAAGAATGAAATACCGAGATGTAATCCTGCATGATCGAAGTACATTCTTAACATTCCGTCTGGATTCTGTGTTGATTCGTAGAGCATTCGATATTTTCCGGCCCATTCCTGCGGCCACTTCGAATGTTTTGCGCATGTTCAAAACTTTCGAGATGCATTCGAAATTATGAAATATCGAACAGTATTTGAAGTGTATTCTGACTACTTTCCTATTACATTTTAAATATTCTTACGACATTCTAACAACATTCGGAGTGTTTAAATAAAACCAAATACATGTATAATCATATATAGAATCATATATAGGTGTAATGATGTTATAGACACAATGCATGGTTGACCGTAATATTTTATTGTCTTTTGTAATATGCTCTTCGTAAACATAGGGCAACATGAATTATTTCCCTTATAATTATGTTGAATATGCACACTCATAATACGCACACGCAGTCACATGTTTACACACAAACGTGAGAATTACATCATAAACATTCGAGCTCCATTCATTTTCCATTCTAGCACGTGGTTGCGATGGCCTAGAGGTAACTAAACGACAAGTCCCTTGTCTATTTTTTCTTTCATTTTTTAACCAGTTTTTTTTTAATCATAATCATATCATAATGACATTAAATTGCTGTGTATGTAGCTAGTGTGAAGACCCCGCTTGGGATTGAAAGTGGGGCTGGTGGGGTCAAGGTCACCGTTACTAAAAATAGAAAAACAGTTTCGGCTCCATAACTAAGTTAGGAATGAGATATAATAATGAAACTTTGTGTGTACGTAGCTTGTGTGAAGACCCCGCTTGGAATTGAATGTGGGGCTGGTGGGGTCAAGGTCATCGTAACTAAAAATAGAAAAAAGGTTTCGGCTCAATAAATTAAGTTAGGAATGATATATCATAATGAAACTTGCTGTGTACGTAGCTTGTGTGAAGACCCCGCTTGGAATTGAAAGTAGGGCTGGTGGGGTCAAGGTCATCGTAACTTAAAATAGAAAAACAGTTTCGGCTCAATAACTTAAGTTAGGAATGCGATATCATAATGAAACTTGCTGTGTATGTAGCTTGTGTGAAGACCCCGCTTGGGATTGAAAGTAGGGCTGGTGGTGTCAAGGTCACCGTTACTAAAAATAGAAAAATGGTTTCTGCTCAATAACTTAAGTTAGGAATTAGATAGCATAATAAAACTTGCTGTGTACGTAGCTTATGTGAAGACACCGGTTGTGATTGAAAGTTAGGCTGATGGGGGTAATGGTCAAGGTCACCGTTACTAAAAAAATAGAAAAACGGTTTCAGCTCAATAACTTAAGTTAGGAATGAGATATCATAATGAAACTTGCTGTGTACGTAGCTTGTGTAAAGACCCCCGCTTAGGATTGAAAGTGGGGCCGATGGGGTCAAGGTCACCATTACTACAGTTATTTTATACTCAATAGGTTAGGAATGTGGTATTTTAATGAAGGTTGCTGTATAGGTAGCTTTTGTAAAGATGCAGCTTGGGATTAAAAGTGGGGGCAATGTCACTGTTACTAAAATAGGAATAACAGTTGCAGCTCAATCACTTCCACAGCCAGTACCTACCAGTTAGAACTTCATGAAACTTTAAACTAATATCAACAAAGAGACTGGGAAGATTGTTTTTGATTGGTTAATTCACTTAATAGAGTTATTGTCCCTGATTTAATGAAAAATGTCCTTCCGCAGCCATTTCCCAGTAACTACCTGGTTGAATATCATGAAACTTGAAACTCACTCACTCACTCACTCATTCGGATGAAATTACCTTTTTGTTCAAATGAAACCATGATGAAATAAAGTATATATTGTTTTGTATATAGCATTGTTTTATATTGTTTGTATTGTCTTGTATTCTATTGTACATGTTCAAATTTATATGGTGTTGTATGCATGTTAAAATTAACACTATCCATAGTCATTACTATTCATTTATACCCTAACTATTTCACAGCACCTGTTTAACAGCACCGTTTCAAATTCTGCACATTCATCTAACCTTTGAAAACCTGGTCTTCTTCGCCATACGGCGTTCTTGTTTCCTACATGTAGTGGCCTAAAGGTCCTGGGTTCAACCCCGCCTGGACCACTGCTTAATTTCTCTGAGCAAGAATAACCCGTATGTTACACTCGACCAAGGTGTGAATTGGTACCTGTGAGGGTTGTGTCTGAACATGTTCGATTGTCCTGGGCGCCGCAGATCGATGCATATCCACCAGGACAGAAATAGTCTCCCAAAGCATTCCAAATATTCCTGATTCATTCCAACTACATTCGAGAAGCGTTCGGGCGCTGTAAACTCAGTGAACATACAAACCTCATTCAAGATGGATTCGAAGTGTTGTCGGGTTGTTTTCGATGTGTATGTGAAGCGTATTTTAAGTATTCGAGCGGCATTTTGACTACGCTGTAAAAAAATTGGTGAATTCGAACTATCATTCGGAATGGTTTTCGAATTTACATTTTATCTTCATTCTGACTCATTCGGGCTCATTCCGGCTGATTCGAGATTCGTGTGATTGGGGTATAATACTAGTATGTCAACATATTGAGTTGTTGTACTGTAGTGAATGCTTTCATTAACCATGATTTATTTGTGTTTGATTACAGGACCTCAACAACCATCCCCAGGTGGTATCATCTATGTTAGTGCAACCAGCTATAAACTGATCGGTGGAAAATCACCAGTTCCAAGTAAGAACATATCTAAATTTAGCGTACAACTGAATATGCCTGGAGTAAAATATCATTTATTTGGTTGTTAAGAACGAAACCAGCGACATTATTCCAGATGCCAAAGGGGGTAATCTAACTTTGGAGTATGGCGGCCATCTTGGAAAATTCTCAAATGTGTCAAAGTGCAATACAACATATTCTGAGAGAGGACATCCTCCTGAACATTTTGGTACCAAAACATTATGTGCATACTGCAAAGTTAGGTTCATCGTATATAGAATATATGACTGGCTGGCATCTGGACTATAGTAAGGACTATACTGGCATCTGGACTATAGTAAAGACTATACTGGCATCTGGACTATAGTAAGGACTATACTGGCATCTGGACTATAGTAAGGACTATACTGGCATCTGGACTATAGTAAGGACTATACTGGCATCTGGACTATAGTAAGGAATATACTGGCATCTGGACTACATTCGTTGTCGAGCTTTATACGAGTACATATATATACTATTACTTCTATATGTGTAAAATGTTATAGTTGGTATTATAATGTCATCTGCATCAACACCGATCAAAGTACCTAAAAGTAAAATAAATACATTGGAAACATTCTATTCACCCATTGATGAAATATCGCCATTGAAGAATAACATGTAAGGGATACTATCAAGAATGAGGGATCAAAAGTGATGAATAATCATAAGTAACTGTTGTAGAATGTTTTTCTTAAGACGGCAAAACGGTTTAAAACAGTTACAGTTTTGTTTCAATTCAATTTGTGTGGAAATGCCCCTTCTTATCTTCAAACGATGATTCTAACACAACCTGTGGTTTCACCTATATATACATAGAGTAAACCGAGACGTCCGTGGTTTGCCGGTCACTTGTTCGAATGCGTACATTAAATCACTCGTGCTTCGCACTCGTTATTTTTAAAATTACTACGCATCCGAACTCGTGGCTGTGCTTTTATTCTACGATAAAAGACAGGTACATGTTCATTATTTCTTAAACAAATTCATTTCTCTGCAGATACATGCTACTTTTTGAACCAAACATTTTCCCAGGGAGAGCACTGGAAGGATACTTGTAGATACGACTGTGAATGTTTTGACACAATGACCAATACAGAATTATGTTCCGACGTGTGAGTATTCGTGTGAAACATTGTTAGAAACGTTAAAGGCTCTATTGGAAGAGTATAACTTATTGCCTTTAAAGTGTTCTGTACAAACAGCATGGTGAAATATGTATGATGTATATCAATAAAATATGCTTAATTAAAGTAACTAACTAAGATAATACCATATCAAATCAATGTTTTCCAAATACTATGCACGTATGTTCGTTATCGCATACCTATTTATTTTGTTGTTTTGTTCAGATGTCCCCATTACACCAGTATACCCAATGACTGTACCATTGTCACAGAAGATGGTGAGTGTTGTCCATCAGTAGTCTGTGGAAACAATACCAGCGGTGTAAACAACACAGTTGACGTCACCGGAAGCGGATCCGGAAGTACGTATAATCTTATTTGTGATTGGTTATCGTAACAACGTGTTAACCAATCAAAATCAATATTACGATAATTAACGATTCAGTTGACCAACTCTGTTTCTGGCACCTTTGACCACATGAATTCGTCGAATGAGCTAACTGGATCGCGTGTGTCTTTTATTTTGTTAGCACTAGCTATTGGATGCCATTTTGGACGGGGGTAATGCGTTACACTCCTTGTCATTATATGTACGTATGGAGCGATATTGAACGGATCGACTGACATGATATTTTTTGGCTAGAATTTCAAATTACTGTGCTTTGATTAGAGCTCTTTGAGTGATGAGACAGTTGAATTAGGAATTAACTTCCCGACAACTATTGTTGCAGATGATTGTGGTGATACGCTGGAACAGTGTGACTATTATGAGGACAATGCTTGTGTTGGATTGTATGAACCTTGGGCAAGAGCTCACTGTGCTCTCAGATGTGGATATTGTGGTATGTTCTATATCTGACATAACTTTCTAAATTATGATTGGTTGTTCAGTATGTTGATATTTTATTATAATGTACTTGGCCATTGTATTCATTATGTCAGTTAATAACCTCCAGTGTTGGGGGACCCGGTTGTCATTCTGCACGTCATGTTTACTATGTTGTGGACCATATTGTATTAAACTTGGTCAAGAACCAAGTATGTTACCCAGTATTCACTATACATAAAGTGGATATTATTATTAATATTATTAGTACAGTCTTGTTAGGATATGGTGACAGCGACGTAGTCGTTTATGTGTACACAAAAGATTATTACCATTGTCTGAACAATAGTGCGAATATAGAATGTTAGTATAGCATTGAGGTTATAGCTGTCTGTACAAGCCTTTATAATTGGTTTTACACGGTAACAGTGGACTGCACCGCTGCGTTACTGTATTCTTATACTAACTGGATTATATGTATCTTATAGAATAAAATGGAGGCAGATCTTACAGAAACAAAGGGAGGTAAATCGTAAGGGAGAGACAAATCACTCTGTCAAAAAATGTCCTACATTTATGACTTCTTACGGGAAGTTTCTATTGTTTGCAGCAAGAAAGTTCTGACGGGTGACCAAACCTTACTTGCTCCGATAGGTGATAGTTTAACATCAGAAATGAATATATAGTACAGGTGTGCAGTTTTTTTTTAAGGAAAATCGAGTACATGTATCAGGAGTGCTCTCCCTTGATAAGGTGACCATCCATTCCAGTAAAATCCATCTTAATGTCCATGCTAATGTTTACACTATTATAAGTATGTGTCTTACTTTCTACATTTCAGATTATAAAGCCCCATGTGTAGACCGATTAACGTACTGTTCATTGTACGAGTTGGATACGGCTTGTCAGGACTACTCGGGATGGGCCAGACATAACTGCAAACGCTCATGCAATATGTGCACATAAAACATTACATTGACATATTTACCTGTATATATTCGGAGCACCTTTGCCAATACCTCATATTAAATGTTTGGTACTTAGTATTGTCTGAGAAGTTCCGAATTGTTTATAACGAGTGAAAGTGTAAAACATGTGTATGTATGTGTGTCTAAGGGGAAGCAACTGTGAGTATCCAATAGTAATGAAAACATTCGAATTAACTAAATGTTTACTTGTAGTTATTAAAGTATCATTTTCGATAGATCATCGTTTTGAGTCACATGGTCTACGCTGGTATGTATCACTTGTTCAATATGTGATATTTTATTCAAGTAACGCATGTGTGGTTTTACCTTGTATTTAAGATAACACAGTTGCTTCCCTTTGTTACATTTACTCCATTGGTGTACTTATGATGCACACTGATTTTAAGTTAAATTTAGTTTCATTATATTGAAAACAGTAACTGTGTAATACAAATGTATCACAAAATGTTTACAGTGATGATGTCAACACAATACCGTGATTCGATTACGAAAATGAGAGTGAAATTAGAAACATTTAGGTCAAAAAAGTTCAAATGTCAAAGGATGGCTGAACTGCTGAAAGCAGCCCTCGAAAATTGGTAACTGTTTTTAACATAAAAACGCTAAGAAAATGAAAAACACGTGATGTTCCATATTTTTACCATACTTATTGAATGAAACTCTACAAATGAATGAAATTTTCCCAAGTGGCCGGCAAAATAGTTTTTTTTAAATGATACTGTGGAGTATATGTAATGAATAAGAACAGCGTATGGCACCCCGGGTACTTCATTGCATTCATCATCATCTGTAATGTACGTTGTGTGAACATGATTCTGTCGATGAACTGTATTCTTGTTATGTTCGTTTAGGAGTATAAATAAAAAATTGTTACATGGGAGTCTGTGTTGTTGTGTTTTGACATCTCTCATACCCTTGTGGTGACGGCTGCCCTACGTTCAACGAAGGATCACTTGACGCACGTTTCGTACCAGGTACATATTAACAGGTACGAAACAGGTACGAAACGTGCGTCATGTAATTCTTCGTTGAACGCAGGGCATATGAGGTATCGAGAGTGTATATCGGACAGAGAAGACAACATACAACAGAAACAGCAGAGCACGAAATCCACAGCTTAGAACACCCGGATTACTAGTACGACGACAAACACTTACAAGAAATTATATAACCCTACACTCCTTGTCTCACTATCGACCAACGCACACATGATTATACTGCGGAGATAGCTCAGTGGTAACGCACAGGGACTGTCAATCCAGGGGTCGTGGGTTCAAGCCCCTGATGTGATAACTAGACTTGTCGGAAATATTTATAATAGTCCCCGCTGTACCTGAACGTGTGTACTGCAAAGTATCTGGGTACAGGTGCCAGGATGGACATCGCTTAGCGCCATCCATACAGCCGAGACATTCATATAACGTAGGTTTTCCGGTGATCTTCGTAACACCACCTTCCATGCTTTGTAGGCGTGGCTTGTGATACAGGAGTGTCCGTTGTAGATTGAAATAGTTGTGACGTGTCGGGACGGCATTAATAGAGTGTAGGAGTATTGTACGTTGTGTATAGAGTTGCTATAGACATGTTAGGGCGGCATCCTTAGAATGTAGACCCTGTGTGTTTTATGTTGTATATAGTGTTGTAATAAACATGTAAGGGCGACATCCATAGAATGTAGGTGTGCTGTACGTTGTATACAGAGTTGTTATAGACATGCTAGGTGTATAAGCATCCGTTATAAATATATTCACTTAGAGACAGACAAAGCTGGCAGGTCGTCAACGAACACTGGAAGTGAAGTCGAAAATCTTTGATAGCACCAGGGGCGACATGTTGCTTGGTATTACGGTAAATTCTGAAAACAACTTTGAACTGTAGCCTGAAATGCAAATTAAAAGAAAATGTCAGATTATTGCCATACATTGTTACAATATGTCTTTATTTTGTTGCGAAATAACCTCCGGTGTTCCCGGTAGGTGTACACATGACTCTTCAATCACGCATGAAGTAGACGATAATGCAAGGAACACGAAAAGGCTTGACACTGTAGTCCGCTCTAACAAAAAACTATTCCAAGGTTTCACATGGCTTTTGATAAAACGGTCAAACTACGGATATAAATACTATATATCGCGAAAACCTTATAGTTTTCTCTCAACCTGGTTTATATTTCATAGAAATCTGAGAGGAAATAAAATACGGCTATTTTTCTTTTCGAAGTTTTGTTTACAAATTTCTTCTTGGGACTGTAGTACTTCGTCACGTGGTATTGTTACACTGTCATCCGTATCAAGATTTTAATAGAGTTTATAATTTAACACACAGATTAACTTGTGTGATGCACGATTTTCTGGCATTCACTGTTGTTGGAATAAAGTAGAACTAATTTTGTCTGTGAGAATTCTCACAAATCCACAATAATATAATAACACGATATAGTGCTTGTAAAATCCAAACATCCGGGGCGAGACAGGACGGGGCGCTTCTGGGCGAGGCGCTTCGGGGCAGGGCAGGACAGGGCTCGAGTGGTACTGAGTGGGAGTTTAGGATAACATTCGACATTCATCGATTTTGTAGATTTTAAGTTAATTTCTGAAGAAAACAAGAAATATCACTGAATGTGATGAATACCCCTCCCCCCCCCAGAAACTGCTTGACACAGTCAGATATGCAAAACTAGACTTGGTACTGATCGGTTATGCAGCTTTATTGAATTCCCACCACAGGTTGCTGAGAAATAGTGCAGACAATATTTATAAGTGTAAAAAATCAGAAGGCCATAACTACCTTAAAAATGGATCCGTCCAAAGTGTGCTGACGATATGCACAACTAGAATTGGTAGCGATCATTCATGCAAAGTTTCATTGAAATCCGACCAATGGTTAAAGAGAAATAACACAGACAAAATTTAAAAGTGTAAAAAAACAAAGGACCATAACTACCTTAAAATTGATCCGACTAACGAGCGTCGAGAATATGCACAACTAGACTTGGTACTGATCAGTCATGCAAAGTTTCGTTGAAATCCGACCAATGGTTGCAGAGAAATAGCGCGGACAAAATTATACGGACCAACCGACCAACCAACCAACCAACCAACCAACTAACAAAATGAGGAACTACAAAAGACGTTGTGGATTATGAAGATAATTATTTATATTCCGTATTATATTTAAATCTGGTAGTTCATTTACACATTTCAAACTTAAATATCACTTTTGTAAGAGTTTTGTCTCGAATGTAAGGCGACTTAATGCTGTAAATATTTAAACATTGGTGACTGATTAGGATCGCGTTAATATTGTACAATCATGCATTTTTATTTGTTTTAAATTTCGTAAATTTTCGTAAAATCATGAGTCATTTCGCGGGATCGTTAACTCTTGTTTAAAAACATCCAACAGGGAACCAATTATGTCGTATATTGCATGCCGGAGTTTGATCGCGGGGATTTGCTTTTGTGGTCGAGTACATATACGGAAGCAATGACAAATAACCGCCCACGAAAAAATATATACAAGTATCTAACTATACTACTCAAACTTTGCTTAGGGCCAAGCAACCAATTTTTATGTATGTCTTATGTTAACTGAACAAACCCGATTCAGCAAATGTTGTGCAATTATGAAATATATCATCTTATCTGCCACTAAATGTCGAAAATATCATGTCTTCGTTTGAATAGCATTGTCAAAATGACGTCGTTTTCGAGGTAACTGATAGGCCCTATTTGCATGGCCCAAAGTGAAAAGCCTAACATGGAAATTTTTGTCCCATTTTTATTCGCATATCGAGTTAGACCCAAAATGCCACGAAATGGACCGCATTCTGTTATTACGGAAGCTTGGATGCAGCACGAACATTGTAATGGGGTTGGGCTTATCAGCACTTAAGACATAATATTTCGAAGTAATCTTTATTTGATTGCAATATTGCAGATGCGGCATTATGTTTCGGAAAATTGTACCAATCAATCTCATTCTTGGCTCTTATCAAATTTTGAGTAGTATATCTGTTAGTTTTCGGTTCTTAAAATCAATGTACCATTTAATAGACGAACCTTTCTCTACACAGAAAATAGATTTAAATGGCTTTGTCTGTTTTACTACTCAATAATCCCGATTATGAACTCAGGGTCAAATATAGTTCTCTTGGCCTTTAGTTCAACGATGACCCATACAAGTGCACGCACTTATCTTTGCTGAAGCGACTACTACAAGTATAAAATACAGTAGTGTGAAACAAGGAATCTGGTTGCGACATCGTAGCTCTTCGCGAGTAGACTCATTGGTCAAGTGTTCTCCAATATTCCCGGTGTACATATCGCACCGACACACCCGAGATAGCCTCTAGGTTTATAACCATTTCATCTCTAGTTAGTGTGCAGTGAAATTACCGACATGCGTTTCTGTTTACAGTACCCGGTCGAGATTCGTACTGGGGACCTTCAAGTTGGTAGTACAGAGCGTTAATCACTCGAGCCCCGTGTAACCTCAAAAGCATTTTAGATACGGCCAAATACAGTTAACAAACCCACTGGTCAGGTCGGGAGACACATCCCACCTTCGTCCGCACAATAACCCAGTCCACCACTGTGTTTACGGTAACTTACATTATTCATACATGTACAATTACTTGAATATGCACAGTGCATAAACTTTAATTCTGACAAAATAAATAATCGTTGAATAACATTTGTTATCAACCGCAAACAAAAAACAGTAATATGAAGTTTAATTACTAGTAATTGTATTACATGTATACATATATATACTTTTAGTTCTAAGTTCTAAGTTCAGATACGATCGAAAATGTATGGAAGCCCTGGGGGCACTTTTGACTTATAACTTGTGGAGGCCCCAGAGGGCACTTGTGACTTATAACTTGTGACTTAGGAGTTGTGACCAAACAAACAATAAATATATGTGTATACTTTATCATTCTTGACGTCCAACAATAACGTGGATAATCAAAGCACTGAAAGTACACATGTGTGGCGTACTGATGTGTGGCGTACTGATGCCACTAAATCCAATATCGAATCCAGGTTTTATCATAATTTTATGTCACAGTTCTGATAAGCCCACCCTTACTCAAACATTTGTGCTGCTAAAGACACCAAGAGAACCAGCAGTTACCTGGAACTTACTTAAGTAACTATGCTGAGCATCAATGAAGGGATATTTACAAATACCATTTTTAACGACTTGGAGAATTCGACCAGTGCCAAGATAAGTGACTATTTATTCTCCGTATGACCACGCATGTTAATTAAATGTATATATGACACTCTATATAAACGTATGTAAAAGGGGTAAACATGGCGTCGCTCACACATATCGATCGGCCGATTAATGCTTTAAAAACAAGTTTTACATTTTATAGAACCTTAAAGTTTTAGCTTTTAAAACAAGCTTTAATGAACAAAATCGATCGAATATTAAATTTAATAATTGATGATTTTCGACCGTTGATTGAATTTTTATTTGGTATAAAACGGGATATTTTAAACTTACTTTTACGCGGAACGGATTCTTACTCGTCGCCGTGGATTTAACAATTAGGGTATCGTGTTGAATGTTGTCCAAAAGAGAGACATATATCTCTGCTTCATTACAAGCTTTAAATATTCAAAATCGGATAATAGATACGAAAATTATGAGGTCTTATATAAAGCAGGGTAGAAATTGACTAGTGCGTTTAACGCTTACCGCGGTAACATTGTTAATCGGCCGATCGATATGTACGTAGAACTATTTCAGTTCCCCCCACCAGCTATATATAGCTTCAATGTTTGCATACAACATAATTAGGTCATCGTCTGCAATGTGCAGCGGCGGAGTGATTTACATACGTTACAGTATACGATTGAAAACCGTGGGAACTATTTTAGATTCCCGCCACCAGTGAGAACATTCTTTGGTAGTAAAAATATAGTCCGTTGCGGAATGATTTGCTATAAATATCCTCTAAAAATAAAAGTCTGATATAATTGATGGTCTTAATATAGTAAGTAAATGTTGGTAATGTAAACAAATCAGGTCCAATGATACGTGTAACCTGTGTTGCATGCTTGTAATATTGTTCAAATCATAGAACTATTTATTTGCCGAGGCCTAATGCGTTAAATTGGTCGTAAGCTAAAAAGTGGTAATATCATTGTACGCCACACAAAAACGGATGATACGTGAATCGGGTTTTTATATTTAGCAAGACAGGTAAGTCAGTTTAAGTTGCATTATTAAAATAAAAACGAATTTACTATCATTCTTCTACATAAGAGTTAGGTTTAAAATTCTTCTTTATCGATATGTTATTGCGTACAAAGTTAGTGTTGACGTTGCTATAATATACTTCCCACGTTTAGATAGATTATTGTAGTTGTATAATTTTAGCGTCACTATCGTGACGAATCTTTTGGTTAAGAGAGGTGAATCGAATGGCCAGTGTAATTAAAATGTTTGTTTGTTTTTGCAGGTGGAGATAAAATGAAAATCTGCTTTTATTGTCATGGAATCCTCAAAATATCTCTTGTTGAATATTGCATAAAATCTGTGAAGAACACCACTACTGCAGTGGACAGAAATGCATATACTTACAATAAACCCGCTCAAGTTGAGCATAAATACCATTGTCTCGTTATGAACCTATATATACTCAAATGGATGTTATGGTTGATATAGTCGACAGAGAAATACAAACCGATCTGGACTGAGTGGCACAAAAAAGGAAAGTTTATGATATAGGATCCCTAAGACCCTGTACCATGCTAGAGTACAACTTTGATGATATACATGTACTCCAATTGATTTTGAGATGTTGGAAAGGCATGTGTTTAATTCCAAACAGTGTGACATGTTGTTAGTCGGTTTTGTTATGGTGAGCCACTTTAGTATAAGTTCATGTATATGTTGCTCTAATAATTTTGACATGTTGGTCTAATGCTTCATTTATTCGTATAGTAACCCACTAATATGGTTATAACGTCAAGTGTATTTCTGCATTTCAATTAAGATTTCGATTTGTGACTTGTGACTTATGACTTGTGACTTGTGCCTTGTAACTTGTGACTAGTGACTTGTAACTTGTGACTTGTAACTTGTGACTTGTGACTTATAACTTGAGACTTGCAACTTGTGACTTATGACGTGTAAAATGTGAAATACACACTATCTTTTTTATAGATGTTTGACTATGAAATCAAACCTATACGGACTAATATAAAGCTATCTAGAAAAGCTTAGTTCATAGGCGCCATTAATAACAATGAATTGATATCCACAACTTGGAATTTGTTTGCAAAACTTTAAAATGTTCTACTTCACTATTATGGTACAACACAATCACATACCAAATCTTTTCTAGCCCATAGTGTCACACAATTGCCAAATTTACATTTGAGCCGGGTGTTTTGCTGGATATAAAGACAATGCAGGTAAAAAGGTATGCACCGCGACATCATTTGTGGAACCAAACGCACCGAACATACACACACAGCACGGACATTCCAGTTTCTTCACCTGGAAAAATGTAGAAGAATATAATTATTATTACTTTAACAAAACTTAAAATCTATATGTATAGTCCGAACTATCTGTCTCAAATGAGACGCACAAATGATAGCGAAAAGGAAGCAAACCATTATACTATGTATGGACATGTACACGTATAATACCATGTGGCATTATGCTATTACATGAACGGTATTCTAGTTAATGGTGTTAACAATTCAGAACAACGGTTCGATGCTAAACTAATACCGACTTACCTGACTCACTATAGACTATTATCAGGTAATTCCGATTCAGACAGCATCCTTCACCATCGATGATGCCCAAGGAAGTGCGCGCAGATTTATTTGTAGAATGTAAGTCACAAGTCATAAGTCACAAGTCACAAAACCTAAGTCAATAGTGCCCTCCAGGGCTTCCATAAAAATGCTTGTTTACCTAATGAGCGCAATTGTTGATATTTCGGCGAGATCTAAAACTATGTTTAGAATCATTCATAATGGTAGAGGGTTGATTTTCGTCGACTTCGTGGTGCACCAGACCCCAAATAATCGTCACCTCCGGAGGAAGTAACACGTGTGGGTATCCTTTCAATAATTATGTTGTTGATACTTAGGCATTCCACTGAGAAAGACGCAGGGTCGTGACAATTTTCCCTGTAGTCCGGCAGATAAACGGCAATATTAGGGTAACAGTGCAATGTCTTCTATACAAAATGTTGTTGCATTTTCTTGTTCTTTGGACAATACCATAACAGAATACTGTCAGATTGGCCGATGATCTCCGGTTTTGAGGTTAGAGACAGTTACAAGTGAGATAATAGGGATCCGTGTGCGCTACCCTAGCTCCTTTCAAATTGATTCATTAACGTATCGGAAGTACAGCACCGATACAAATTAAGCAATAGTAGCTGCCTATGGCGTGTTCGGATCACCAAACAAGTGCATCTACATGTATAGCTGAGTGGGAAGCACTGAAAAGCGTTTCAGAAATGACCAAGTACCCCGACAGGGAGTTCTCGATCCGTAGTCATGAGCGTTCTTTACCTAGGCACCCCTATATTATATTTTAAAATCGACTGATTTACAGAATAGCGATTTTACAAAAGACCAAATGCAAAATATACTCACGATAAATGACTTTATACAGTATCAGAAACATTTGGCATTGAGTTTCACTATGATTAGGTCAACATTTTGACCTCTAGTGACTACACAATGTTTTTCTATTATTTGACCTTGTGACCTCGGATGACCCAATATCGAACTTTACCTAGATTTTTTGACGTGATCATTGAGACAAACTTTTATTAAGATTAGGTCAAAATTATGACCTCTGGTGACTACACACGAATTTTCTATGATTTGTTCTTGTGACCTAGGTTTTGACCCCGAATTGCCAAATATAGAACTGGACCTACATTTTGTTGAGATTATCATTGTGACCAAGTTTCATAATTATTATCTAGCGACTACACAAGCACATTGTTATCGGACGACGGACAAAGAGTGACCACAACTAGAACTATCACTTGAGTGATGAATCATACCCCCGCAACACTGCTTGACACAGGAATATTATTTAAATTTATAGTACTTTTATCTTTTAAATCCAGTAAGAAGCACGACATGCATAACTATATATCGTTTTGCTGTGGAAACTGGGTCATTCAGCTAGTAATAATGCTTTATACTTTTGACAGCTTGGACTTTGGCGAATCTTTGCTTGTTTAGTTGGGCATTGTGCCTTGTGTGTGTTTTATGTTCCTGTGCTCGGTTGGTTCAGTTGGGCATTGTGCTTTGTGTGTTTTTGGTGTTTTCTGTGCTCGGCGTGTTAAGTTGAGTGCTGCCTTCCCTGTCTGACTTAATATAATCTTTATGCATAACTTTATAACATTTGACCTCTATGTGACATTGCCTTTATGGTAGGGACGTAGGTCTTCCGCAATTAATGTGAAAAAAAACTACAAATCAAAAAAAGAAAAAGAATATAATTTTTTAAAATGTGAAGAAAAAAAATGTGAAAAAAATATAAATAAAAAAAAATAGAAAAACTTGATTAATGTGGTAAACATTTGTACCAAGCACTTTTAAATCCAGTAAGAAACGACAAATTTACAGAGCGGACACGACTTGTATATTTTCTGTGCCTTTTTGTTCTCGCGTGTCCCGCGGTTTCTGTTGGGGTCGGTGCTACTTCCGGTAGTTTCGTATTTTGTTTAATTATTATAATATGGGTTTGTATCTGGATTTAAACGCCAATTCCGTTTATAATCGAGTTTTTCATTTTTAAATAATCGATAATATGCCATAATTTCTCAGTATTTAATTTTTTGACCGGGGCCAAAAGGAGCTAGGAGTTAACTATTTATTCGTATTTGCCGGTTGTCCTCTTACTATTTCGTCCCAGCGGTTCGCATCCTACCGGGTTCGTTCATGAGTCTATGTACAGCTGTGGAGTTATGGATGTAGTGTTCTGTCCCCTGAGGTCATTTATTGTAGTTTTAAGTCCCCTACCGGTTTTTGACCGGAGGGGACTATTGGTTTGTTGATATGGCAACATACATATTGACAATGGCTTTACACCGGTGGGGGACTTCTGTATTGCTTGCAATTCAGTACGTCATATCTCGATTTGTTCAATTACGTCATTTTACTTAATGAAACTGGGTCACTCGTTTTAAGGTTTTCAGATTTTTTGTTGCTGAAATCGGGCCTTTCAACGTTTTAAGGTAAATTGGGTAGCTGAAATTGAACCCATCAGTGTATAACCATATCAGAAAATAATGTATTTTTTCAAGTCGCCATCAGGTTTTTTAATAAAAACCATTATGCTAAATTGAAAGTATACGTATGTGTAAAGGATATTCATATCAAGAAATGAAAAATATTTTATGAAAGATGTTTTATTTACAATTGAAAATTGTCATTTTTTGTGTCAAAATGCTGTAAAATGTACTTACTCAAATTTAATATAAATCACATTGTTGTGTTTTCCAATCTTTTATCCAGGTGCTCGACTATTTCCCTAATAAATTATATTAATGATATCCACACATTGTATAAAATCGTTTGACCACTTTATTACTAGAATTGACAAATTTCATTTACACACAGCTGATTATTTTGAAGTGTAAAGTGTGTGAATCTGTTGATTCAGCTAACAAAGGGTACAAAAGGATGACCGTTGAAAATCAATGGGTTTGGCAATGAATTGTTTTGATTGCAACTAATCCCATGAATAGAAAGTTTCTACACAAATTCCTTCAACAAATGTTAAATACAAAACAGAATTTTAAGTTATACATGGTTTAATATTCAGTGATTTATGGAAAAAATATAATTGATATACTTTTATTCTATAGTCGATCACCTGGATAATAGATTGGAGAACACAACAATGTGATTTATACTGAAATTGAGTGAGTACATTTTACAGCATTTTGACACAAAAATTGACCATATTCAATTGGAAATAAAACACCTTTTATAAAATATTTTTTCATTTTTTGATGTGAATATCCTTTACATATATGTATACTTTCAATGTAGCATAATGGTTTTTATTAAAAAACCTGATGCCGACTTGATATTTCCTGATATGGTTATACACTGATGGGTTCAATTTCAGCTACCCAAGTTACCTTAATACTGTTACTTAACTTTTAGACTGTAGGCTGCCTAAACTATGTAGTTCAGCAGTTTTACTGTTGTTACTAGGTCATTCAGCGTGGGCTTTCTGCCTTTTGTTTGCTGAATCTTTTTTATTCAGTTTTTAGGGATTCTAGAATCGCGATGCCGAAGGCATCGCGATTTAGAATCGCCAGACGGCATTGTACGTGTTGCGAGTTTTTAGCCCATCCAAAATTTGGTCACCCCTGTCAGAGTGAAATTTGTGTGTACAGGAAGTGGTTTTTTCGGGGTACTCTGAAGACGTGAATGGAATTGGCAAACTCATTTAAAAAATATTATTGTTGTTAATAAATTATCTTTTATTTTTTAATGATGTTTAAAAATGTTCCTTGAGATAACCGAAGGCCCTAGCTTACAAAAGGGGAGGTAAGAATGCTAGCGCGCGAGATAAAGGCGGTCGGTTAGGATTTTAGACTGTCCCTCGCAAACGGAAGTCTGCCATCCTCGCTTCGGTCAAGTAAGTACAGCCTACAATCGTTAAAATAACTGCTTATACGATTAAAGTACTTGTTTCAAACAAGGAAAACTGTCTTCTATACACATAATTAGCGTAGGTAAACAAAGGAATCAACTTTCGATGCTAATTTGCATCACAAAGTTTGATAAACGAAGCGTATCCAAATTTGTTCGTACCCAAATTGTCAACAACAAACAATCAACCCAACCATTTATTGTGAATTAATTATCAACAATCATTCTGTGTTAGATGACCATGTTAATTGATCTTATAATGTAGGACAACTGTCTACTGCTGGTTTGTCAATACAGATCTCCGTGAAAACATATGAGAATTGACCAAAACAATGTAACTTTTCATGAGTGCTTTTATGATCATTTATAAGAAAGTTTTTTGGGAAAAAAGCTCAAAATATAAGTTAACAAAGAACATGAATTCCTCGGTGCTTTTTGTCTGTGGATAGTATGAACATAACAAGACCGAAGAAGTGACAGTTGTCCCAAGACCCTTCAAGTTCAATGAACCCTCAGATCCAGTTAAGGCCTGTGTTGGTTGACCCGTGTTTAACAAAGTTTCTGTCGTGTTGATCAGTATTCATCTGTCGCTCTGCTGTGACTGTCCATTACAGTATGTAGCTGCCATGTGACCTCCGGTGTGATGCAATCATAAGAGCTGTCATTGACCTAAGCGGTATCAACAATATTTTTAACCAGTCGATTATCGATTCACATTTTAGAATATTCCCCATATCGACATTACTGGTTAAAACCTGTTGTCTGGGATTACGGAATTAATTCAGCGACAATGTGCGAGATATTCCGAATGTACGTCAGGGGGGGAAACTGATATAGCGTACAGAGCAACTAGGTACAAAAATCGCGATTATTTTAGCCAAAAGATAAGAATTTGAATAAAGTCTTACTTGAACACATTGACAACATTATTTTACGACTTCGCTGACAATTTTTTGCCACAATAATATGTTTAACTTGAAAAATGAGTATATTTTCCCACCATCGGTATCGAGCTTCGAAAGCGACAGTGTAGAATAAAATGCAATATTTCAAATATTGAACATTTTTTCAGATAATTCTTGCTAAAGTTTAAAAATTAAGATGTTTAATGATAATGTGCAACAATTGTTTTATATGTTTTTCATGTTTAAACGTTGAAAAAAGAAAAAATATACACTCCCGCTATACCGCTTATTGCTTGCTAACACCCTGACCGTGAAATTCCGGTTCCGGAAAATTGGGTTTTACTGAGTAATGTCGATATCGAGAACCGATACCTGAGTAAATGAATGGAACCACCGAAAATCCTCCTTTTCCTGCACAAAACAGTCCGTCTGTTAAATGTAAGTTCACAAATTGTAAAAATGTGTCAAGTCTAAACTCTAAAGAAACGTGCTATCTCAAAGCTGAATATATACCCAACATGTACGGTGTAGAATGGCTAAAAAGGGATCATTGACTGAAAAGCCTGTTTCTTGTTCGTCTATATGTGTAACTGTATAACGATGTATCGCCGATGCTTGTCTTCCTCTATATTGGAATCATCGATATGCCTTGGGTCGTATCAATGACAGCTCTAGTCGTCATTCAAGAAAACGCTAAAACACACTGTTCTTAAAACCATATTCTGGCTGATTATCATTTTGATTCCTTAGGGGTCTCCTAAAAGGTAGTTCAGTTATAACTGCAGATAGGGTTTGTCACTGACCATATCAACATTATAGGATAAAACCCGTTTTCCGGTATAACAGAATTAATTTAACAGTAATGTGCGTGAAATTCTGAATCTAATATTTTTTGACAGGGGGGTGGCTGCATTAAGCCAATAGAGCAACTAGGTACAATAATCGCGATTATTTTTGCCAAAAGGAAGATTATGTGAAAACTATATAGTTACATTGTGACTCACTGAACTTATGTAATGCTTAACTTTTACTCCGGCACTTGGGGTAATGTGCGTGTGGACTGGCCATACGGCTTGCAAAGACGCATCGCCATCAACAGCCATTTCTCTGTAACTTGCATGTAGAGTTTCATGGAACTTAATCAAAATGAATATGAACAACTATACAGTACTTTGATGATGCCTGTCAGGTGTTTTTCCTTTGACAGTCATTTACCTTGATTTATTAAATATTTCTGTCTGTCCTTCCGACTGCAGCCATTTTTCTACTAACTGCTACATTTTTAAGCAACTTAAATAAAAAAGTCATGATGCCCGTCAAGTTTGTTTAAGTTGGTCAATTTTCCTTAAGAGTTATTACCCTTGATTTATAGTATAATGCACTATGACCGTCCATTCGCATTCCTTTCTTTGTAACTAGCTTGTAGAATTTCATGAAACATAAAATGAATATGAGCACCCAATTACTGTGATGATGACTGTCAAGTTTCATTATTGGTCAAATTTCCTTAGAGTTATTGCCCTTGATTTGTTGAAAAATTTCATCTGCCAGTCCATTTGCATTCAGTTCTTTGTAATTAGCTGGTAGAATTTCATGTAACTTAAAATGAATATGAACACACATTCTGTGTGTCAATTTTCTTGAGTTGTTGCCCTTGATTTATTGAAGAATTACCTCCGCCCGTCCTTTCTTAGTCATTTCTTTGGAACTAGCCGGTAAAATTACATGAAACTTAAAACGAATATGAATGCTCACACTAAGATGATGCCAGTCAAGTTTTGTTATTGGACAATTTTCTTAAGAGTTATTGCCCTTGATTTAATGAAGAATTCACCCCGCCCGTCCATTCACATTCATTTCTTTGTAAATAGCTGGTAGGATTTCATGAAACTTAAAATGACCAGGAACGCTCATACTGTGATGATGTCCGTCAAGTTTTTAGCTCACCCGAGCACTCGTGAACATGTTTTACCTAATCTATATGAAACTTGGTCACAATGTTTGTCGCTTTGCAAACTAGGCAAAGTGCGTAACTGGGTCATCTGGGGTCAAGAACTAGGTCACAAGGTCACATCAAAGAAAAAACCTTGTTAGCACTCTAGAGGTCACATGTTTTACCTAATCTATATAAAACTTGGACACAATGTTTGTCGCTATGAAATCTAAGTCAAGTGCGTAACTGGGTCATCTTGGGTAAAAAACTAGGTCACATCAATTTTAAACCTTGTTTACTTCTCTAGAGGTCACATTTTTGATGTTATATTAATGACACTTGGCCACAATGTGTAGCTTTATGAAATCTAGGTCTAGTTCGTAACTGGGTCATCTGGGGTCTAAAACTAGGTCACCAGGTTACTGATTCTGCCTAAACTGCTGGTCATATGGTGAGCACTTTAGAGCCAATGGTCCTCTTGTTGTATTAGTCAATTTTCCTTGAGTTTTTGCCCTCGAGTTATTAAAATTCTATCTGAATTTCATGAAATGTAAAATAAATACAAAATGTATGAACAACCATACTGTGAAGATGCCCCTCACTAATAACTGTAATGAGTTATTTTGATCTATTATCAATGGATGATTGAATCCCCTTTAGGCAATGCCTTAGTTCATATTAACAATGAGACTAGGGGCGTTTAATTTTCTTGGTCGGTAGTGTGTTGGGCACTTCTTCGTTTTAAGATTTCTTACAGCTAAAGCGGGGCATTATAGTCCTTTTGCTGTGGAAACTGGGTCATTCAGCTTGTTAGTAGGTCATCCCACTATACGGGCCTTTCAACGTTTTAATACTGTTATTTAACTTTGAGACTAAAGGCTGCTATAACTATGTAGTTCAGCAGTTTTACTGTTGTTACTAGGTCATTCAGCGTAGGCATTCTGCCTTTTGGTTGCTGTATCTTTTCTACTGGGTCATTCAGCTAGTTATAATTTATTATACTTTTCGACAGCTTGGACTTGGGCGGATCTGCGCTTGTTTAGTTGGGCATTGTGCTTTGTGTGTTTTTAATGTTTTCTGTGCTCGGCTGGTTAAGTTGAGTGCTGCCTTCCCTGTCTGACTTAATATACTCTTTTTGCATGACTGTATAACCTTTGACCTCTATGTGTGACCTTGACCTTTGAGCTAGGGACCTGGGAATTGCGCATTACACACCGTCTTTATATGGTGAACATTTGTACTAAGTATCATAAATGTTCAATAAGAAATGACAAAAGTACAGAACGGACAAAAATCACATTTCTATCATTGATACTTTTAAACTTTGATCTATAAGTGTGACCTTGGCCCTTAAGCTAGGGACCTGGGTCTTGCGCATGACACATTGTCTTTATGTGGTAGACATTTGTACTAAGTATCATAAATATCCAATAAGAAATGACAAAGTTACAGAGCGGACACGATTTTGTGCCTTTTAACATTTGACCTACAAGTGTGACTCTGGGTCTTGCGCATGGCACACCGTCTTGATGAAAGGAACATGTGTACCAAGCCATTTTAAAATCCAGCAAGAAACGACAAAGTTACAGAGCGAACACGATTTTGCTAACAGACCAACGTACCGACCGACCGACATAGTGAATCCAGTATACCCCCTTCAAACTTTGTTTGCGGGTGTATAAAAAGTGACAGGTGAGCTAAAAGAGAGTTGTGCCTCTTTGGCACTGCACTGTAACTTAATGAGATTTGTTTAACTATGAAGTTTCAAATTGATATATCAAATATTGTATGAGTTATGGCATTGCCATGAATGAAGTAGATCTATAAACAAGGACCAAAGGGAATACATGTATATCCAAAAATATGCATTAAAGTGTTATAGTTCTTGGGCACTGCACATCCTATAAATAAGATATACTCACCTATGAAGTTACAAAATGATATCTCTAATACTGCATGAGTTAAGGCCCGGACAAGAATTAACTAAAACAAGGCAGTCCAAAAGACGGCTATAATTCCTCGCCGCATTAATGAACAGTGACATTGCCCAATAAATTACACATTTGCTATGAGTTCATGCAATTTGGCCCAGGTGTTAAACAATTAAGGAGCGGATGGGAAATGTAAGGTTTTGTCCTTTTAACTGTGACCTTGTCCTTGAACCGGTATGGTTGGAATTGTGGGTTCTGTATGTCATCATTATTAGTTGCACATTTGGTATCAGTTTCATGCTCTGCGACCCAGGCGTTAAAAAGTTATAGAGTGGACACGAAATGTAAGATTTAAACCTTTGACCTTGACCTGCTACCTTGACCCCGCATGGTTGAAATGTTGGTTCTGCATGTCGGCTTTATTAGTTATAATACATTTTGTACGAGTTTCATGCAATTCGGCCCAGGCATTAAAAAGTAAAAAAGCGGACATAAAATGTAAGGTTCAAACCTTTGACCTTGAGTTGTACCTTGACCTTGCACCCGCATGATTGAAATGTGGGTTCTGCACGTAGTCTTTATTAGTTACACATTTGGTATGAGTTTGCAATTTGGCCCTGGCATTAAAAATGTATGGAACGGACACATATGTAAGATTCAAACCTTTGACCTTAAATTGTGACCATGACCTTCAATCGGCATGGTTGGGATATGGGTTCTGCATGTCGTCTTTATAAGTTACACATTTGGTATGAGTTTCAAGCAATTCGGCCCAGGCATTTAAAAGTTATAGAACGGACATGAAATGTAAGGTTCAAACCTTTGACTTTGAATTGTGACCTTGAACCTGCATGGTTGGAATGTGGGTTTGCACGTCGTCTATATTATTTACACATTTGGTATGAGTTTCATGCAATTCGGCCCTGGCATTCAAAATGGAACGGACATGAATGTAAGATTCAAACCTTTGACCTTCAATTGTGACCACGACCTTCAATCGGCATGGTTGGGATATGGGTTCTGCACGTCGTCTTTATAAGTTACACATTTGATATGAGTTTCATGCAATTCGACTCGGGCATTAAAAAGTTATAGACAGCCACGAAATGTAATATTCAAACATTTGACCTTGAATTGTGACCTTGAACCTGCATCGTTGGAATGTTGGTTCTGCACGTCGTCTTTATTAGTTACACATTTGGGACGAGTTTCGTGCAATTCGGCCAATGCATTAAAAAGTTAGAGAGGGGACACGATTTTGTTACGGACGGAGACCATTCCTATAATCAATCCCTCCCACTTCGTGGTGGGGGATTAAAAATTACTAAGGGGAGGGAATGACTGCAAAAATATGCAATAAGGAGTTATGGTTCTTGTGCACTGCACTTCCACTCAATGAGATCTATTCTCCTATAAAGTTTCAAATTCACACCTCTTAATACTGTATGAGTTATAGCCCGGACAAGAATTAAGTATGAAAAATAAAAAGGGAAATATCTCCAAAAATATGCAATGAAGAGTTATAGTACTTGTGAACTGCACTTCCCCTCAATGAGATATATTCACCTGTGAAGTTTTAAATTGATATCTCTAATACTGAATGAGTTATTTCCCGGGCAATAATAAGATATGAAAACTTACAAAGGGGAATTATTCCAAAAATAGGCAATCAAGAGTTATGGTCCTTGAGCACTCATTTCACCTTAATGAGATATATTAACCTATGAAGTTTCAAGTTGATATCTCTTATACTGGATGAGTTATGGCCCGGATAAGAATTAAGTACAGAAAATTACAAAGGGAAATAACTCCAAAATTATGCAATGAAGAGTTATGGTTCTTAAGCACTGCACATCCCCTCAATCAGATATATTCACCTATGAAGTTTCAAATCAATATGTGTTATAGTTTTTAAGTTATCATCCGGGCAAAAATATATCAAATACAATTTGCGGGGCCCTAACAAGAATTCAGCTATAGTTCGCCGGAGATAACACTAGCCTTTGTTTACAAATAAAAACGAATATTATAGTTCGATTTCGAGCATTGAGCCGTGACTGCACTTTTAAAGTTTTAACCACTAATTGATATAGGTTGGTATAGGTTTGACCAGTACGATAAGTAATACAATTAAGGCCAAATATTTCAAGTCTCTGGTTGGTCGTGACGGTAAAGCGCTTGATACATTGGAAACTAACTTTTGACCGATCAGGGCGAGTTCGAATCCCACCAAAATTAGTTTTTCATTTTTATTATATTTTTTAAATGCACACAACTTGTAAAATCCGTGTAATACTAGTATATGTGACAAACTATTTTTGTTACATGTATTTTGTAGAACGTAATGAAGGCTAATCAACCGAATATAGGATGTCAGTAAGCTTGAAATACACCAACAAACGAAATGAGTGAAAATGATAAATATATTGAATCGCCACCTTTCAATGGATGAATTAAAAAAATAAACAAAATATTTAACTTATAATCTCTTCAAATAACACAAAACAACGAATTAAAAAAAATGAGCGAATCAGGTAATCGAACCACCGACTTCAGGGTTAGAAATTCTGAACGTTGCCGACTGCACTAAACTGTAATCGGATTATAAACAGATATCTGTAAGAATCATATCATTAAAAAATGCGCCCGAGCGTAATAAATGATAGTCTACCCGCCAAAATGGACTAGTCGGATAGGTCATGGCTCAGAGTTCAAAATTGAACTATATATATAGTTCGATTTCGAGCATTGAGCCGTGACTGCACTTTTAATGTTTTAACCACTAATCGATATAGGTTGGTATATGTTTGAACAGTACGATAAGTAATACAATTAGGGCCAAATATTTCAAGTGTCTGGTTGGTCGTGACGGTAAAGCGCTTGATACTTCGTAAAATAACTTTTGTGCGATCAGGTCGAGTTCGAATCCCACCAAAATAGTTTTTCATTTTTATTATATTTTTTAATGCACACAACTTGTAAAATCCGTGTAATACTAGTATACGTGACAAACCACATTTGTTACATGTATATTGTAGAACGTTTTGAAGGCTAATCAACTGAATATAGGCTGTCAGTATGCTCGAAATACACCAACGATCGAAATGAGTGAAAATGATAAATATGTTGAATCGACACCAGGTCCTTTCAATGGATAAATTAAAAATATAAACAAAATCTTTAACTTACAATCTATTCACATAACATAATACAACGAATTAAAAAAATGAGCGAATCAGGGAATCGAACCACCGACTTCTGGGTGAGAAATTCTGAACCTTGACGACTGCACTAAACTGTAATCTGGTTATAACTAGATGTCTGTAAGAATCATATCATTAAAAAATGCGCTCCGAGCGTAATAAATGATAGTCTACCCGCCAAAATGGACTAGTCGGATAGGTCATGGCTCAGAGTTCAAAATTGAACTATACCTGTCATACCTTTTAGATATTCATGTTTGTTCAATCTTGTGCATATCGAGGGGTAATTGCGAAAACGGTCTAAGTGACATTTTTTCACAAAGTCACTTTTTTGCATTAATCAATTTAAAACACTAATACACATCTTCTGTGAAAAAATTGTTTCCATAAAATATCAAATTTAGAATATATTGCAAAAATATTCAAAAGGTCTAAGTGAAATGGCAAATATTTTCAATGCGAAAACGGTCCAAGTGCAGTGCTGCACTTGGACCGTTTTCGCAATTATTTTATAGATTTTTAAACTCAGTTAATATGGTCTAAGTAAAAAAATATTATTTTTTCTGTCCTAAAATAGTGTTTTATTGATAACAATTGTATAAATAGCAAATTAAAGTATTTTTGCACCATTTGTAATCAAGTAAACAAAATATTTTTCACTTAGACCGTTTTCGCAATTATTTTATAGATTTTTAAACTCAGTTAATATGGTCTAAGTGACATTATTTTTATAAATATTATTTTTCTGTTCTAAAATAGTGTTTTATTGATAATGCTTTTTTGAGAATTTTGCATCAAATCATACACCAACTTGTAGGAAATGGTCTAACTAAGAATAAAAACCCCCACATGACATGTTTCCGTTCAGTAATAAAAAAGTTACAGACATTTTAGTGTTGAGATTTTGGTAAATTAAAGTAGTCCCTGTGAGGGGCGGAGCTTATATCAGTCACATTGTAGGTGATAACCAGTGACTGATATAGGTTTTATTTCACTGATAGAACTCCATATCTCATCAGTTAGCATTAAATAAATAAAGTATTTTTGCACTATTTGCAATCAAATAAACAAAATATTTTTTCACTTAGACCGTTTTCGCAATTATTTTATAGATTTTTAAACTCAGTTAATATGGTCTAAGTGACATTATTTTTATAAATATTATTTTTTCTGTCCTTAAATAGTTTTTCAATTAATGCAATAAAACTTCCCAGATAATGAGAGACAGAAGATTTTTCATTCTTACTGGAAATTAGATGTATGAATAAGCAGCGTCAGTTTTTGCTGAAATTTTCTCAAGTAAACATCTGAAAGCTTGTGGCAGTTCATGTTCCAATGGTAAATATTCTTTCACTTTCCTCCAACCACATTTAGACTCAAAATTCTTAAAAGTGTGTGTGCACATGTTTCTTTCTCAACATACTCTTGATATCCCATTCTAATGTAGATGTGGTACATAAAATGTATATTTGCCTGGAGTAGTAGCTCCAGATGGTAGAGGTCAAAGTCCTCCGGAAGTGGGAGCAATGTTGTTTCTGAGAACTTACTGAGTCTCTACTGTTCGAACCACATAAATTCCTTTCCTGCAGTAGATTCACACTATTGCAGGAAGGACAGTGTCAAACAATACTTAGACCCTTCCTTAAATCTCAAGGCTATGAACAGACTGTACCAACAGTATTGTGATAGCTGTGCAGGTAAAAATTCATATATATAGAAAGTTTTCAACACAGAGTTCAATTTTAGTTTCCATAGACCTATCAAAGATCAATGTGATCTTTGTATGTCATACAAATTGGCCTCTGAGGAAGAAAGAATTAAGTTGGATAACAAATATTAAAGTCATATAAGAAACATATAAGAGCCCGCCAAAATAAAGAAAAAGATAAAGTTTTTGCAAAAGAAAATCTTGATATTGTTACTGTGGCATACTTTGATTTGGAAAAGGTGTTAATAACCCCAAAAGGTTTTGCCTTTTCTATTTATTATAAGAGGAGACCTAACACATATAACATATAAATTTACCATTTACAATCTTGGAAATAGCCAAGCTGACTCATTCGTGTTTGAACCAAGTTTGAACTTATGCTTACATTCCAACTGATCATGGTTGCAGGTTGGGTAAAATATTGTATCCACAATTAAACATTGTCAACCATGGTCACATGTGTATGCAACCACAGGTAAACAAGGTTGTCTACATATGTGACCATGGTTACCATAGTTGACTGTGAATAAAATATTTTACAATACTCTCAACCATTGTCAACCACAGTCAACCATGGTTTGGTAGTTATTATCTCCCGTTAACAAACATCATTTATATTAAACAAAACAATGTGAAGCCTAATTATACCATTATTGTAATACAATTGAATATATTAATAAAATTAAATTGACACAATAAAACAAGTACAATGTTCAAAAGAAATAAGGTTTTCCTTTAAATCATAAAGCCATCCATCGTAATTTCCATAAATTGAAATGATTCTTCAGTAATTTCCTCTAAAACAAAAATCCTTTAATTGTTTCCAATAAACATTCAGGTTTGTTGTATAATTATTTTAGACACAGGATTAACACAAAGGCTTTTCTGAGTAAAAATCTTTTTAAATCACATCTTCTAAACCACTTAACACACATTGAACAAACAATACAAAAATGCTACCTGGATTGATCTATCATTGTGAAATGGCACCTTGATTGAAGAGGTAAACCATGGATAACCATGTATGAAGCATGGTTAACCATAGTTGAACCATGCTTACATTCCAACTGATCATGGTTGGGTAAAATATTGTATCCATGGTTAACCATGTTTGGTAGTTATTATCTCCCTTTAACAGACATCATATTTATTTTATTTTAAAATCATAAAGTCATAGTCATTTCCTTTAACTTAAATGATTCTGCAGTGATTTGAATGAATCTAACTCTTTATTTCTTCTGTTCTAGATCTTCCCTGCTTTCACAACTGAAGTTGTTAAGTTGTTGCACCCTTTACAATGTGAATGAAAACATATATGAGTTATATACAGGCAGATTTAAATATACTTTGAAACTCCATTACCAGCAAATAAAAAATTACTTACAGGATAATGCATGACTCAGTGTAGGACAAGGTCTAGATAATCAGCCCGCAGGAAGCATAATCACCCGAGGAGCTTTAGATTATGCGAACCGAGGGCCGATTATCAAACCCCCGCCCGTCACACCTTGTATTGTCGTTTAAAAAACATATTTAAATACCTCCCATTCAAGGAATTACTTTCCCAAACTACATAGAATATGTTTTGTTTCTATGTCTGTGTCTGAACTTGCTTTAGAAACTTGTCATTCATTCTTAAACTTGAATTCAAATTAATATGGTGACGTCAATTGCCCGCAATTTTACGTGGCATTATTTTGTTCTGCGGGCCATTATCAGTAATCGGCCGTCACATGGGGTCAGTTACTTTATAATGGCCCGATCATGGGGAACAATCCTCATGTGAGGGTAATTTTGTAACTTTATAATGGCCTGGAAAAATCCTTAAGTTTTGCATATTTCGCGGAATAAGTCAAATTCATAATACCACATAGTTCTATACTTAAGTTACTTGATTATTTTCTTGTAAGATCAATAACTTAGGCGCAACAGTTAAATGAGAGAGGATGGTCATCAATTGCCCCTTTTGAATCTGAGGTTACTCTGGTCATTAAGGTCAAGATTGAAATGACCCATAAAAGACAAGTTATTTTAAATAATGTAATACACAGACAATTTAAAGCCATACAGAAACAGTGGCAGCACATAGTCACCTAGAGGCACGAGGCTGCCATGGGGGTGATATACAGTCTACACTTGTCATGTCGACATTTTTGAGACCATCAAAAATATGTCGACATATCCGAAGGTGGACACAACAGGAGCCAACCATTCTGACAAATTTCCTTGCCCGTCAAAATTCATGATAACAAAGTCCTTGAGCCTCTCTGTCGGTGCCGTTGTTACATCAGTTTGAAAATGAACTAATACATAATTATATGCAATTGAAATGGTGAAAGATCAAGCCTATCACGCTTACTGTTATCACCAAAACATTTGATCAAGTGAGGGTCGAGTTTTCAGCCTCGTTTTGAACCGAGTACAGTATGGGATCAGCACCGCAAATATGTCTTTCAGCCCTTACCGGTTTCGCTTACGCAATGTTTTAATTGTAAACAAAAGATTCAATCAACATGCCAGACATCTGAAAGCAACGCTGACACTCCATGTATTTGTTTACAATTTAAAGTATATTCATTTAACTGTCGGAAAAATAAATTGCGACAGCATTCAAAAAGGTATTTTTAATCACCGTCCCAGAACCACTCTAGTTCAGCAGGTTTTTAATGCCCCCCTATCGATAGATGGGGGGCATATAGTGATTCACCTGTCCATCCGTCCGTCCGTCCGTCCTGGTTAACCCAAATTGACCGTTTCTTCTAGCATTAATATGGCTTGCTACAAAGCTTTCATACTTGCATGGATGTTGTGTATGAACACTCTCCACACGCCAGTATCACCTAACCCCATTTTGACCTTCACCTTGACCTAATTTTGGACTTAGACTTATTTATGGACAAGGCTTCCACAGGGGGCATAAGCGTTTATTGAACGCAGTCTTGTTTATTTCATATGCTGTATTAGGTTACAATTTGTTTACTAACTTCAACTTAACATCATTCAATAACATTTGCAAACTGTGAAAACATTAATTGCTAAAAAACAATGGTTAGAAACAAAAGTAGTTTCACGGTCAAGTAACAACCTTTCAATTTCAATAGAGTCGACACAAAAATCGTCTCGACATAAGCAGAATGTCGACACAGGCATGTCGGCTAAACCGTCATATTTAAGATAGAATATAGAGCAACCCAAATCAGGGATTTGAAAGTATGTCCACATAACCAAAGTGTCGATACAGCCGATGTCAACAAAACGAGTTTCAACTGTATATAATTCTGTTTTACAACCATCTCATTATATGGGCGTAATTTGTTGTGGTCATTACCCAAAAAGGGCCAAGGATTGCTGCACTATAAGTGTGAGTGAGTACTCCATATGGCTTTGTATGGCTTCAATAAGTGATGAGGGTACACAATAGGGCCTGGGATGGCTGAAATCTGTTATTTTTAGTACTCAATAGGGCCTGGGATGGCTGAAATCAGAGATGATCGGTACTCAATAGGGCTTGGGATGGCCGAAATCAGTGATGGTGGGTACACAATATGGCTTGGCATGGCTGGAATCAGTGATGGTTGGTACACAATAAAGCTTTCGATGGCTGAAATCTATGATTGTTAGTACACAAGGGTACTCATAGGGCCTGAGATGGCTATAATCTGTGATGGTGGGTACACAATAGGGCCTGGGATGGCTGAAATCTGTGATTGTTAGTTCACAATAGGGCCTGGGATGGCTGAAATCTGTGATTGTTAGTTCACAATAGGGCCTGGGAAGGCTGAAATCAGTGATGATGGGTACCCAATACGGCTTGAGACGGCTGAAATCAGTGATGGTTGGTACACAATATCGCTTGGGATGGCTGAAATCTGTGATTGTTAGTACACAATAGGGCCTGGGATGGCTGAAATCTGTGATGATGGGCACTCAATAGGGCCTGGGATGGCTGAAATCAGTGATTGTGAGTTCACAGTAGGTCCTGAGATGGCTGAAATCTGTATTTATGGGTACACAATAGGGCCTGGGGGAGCGGAATCTGTGATGATGGGTACACAATACAGGGCCTGGGATGGCTGAAATATGTGATGATTGGTACAAAATAGGGCCTGGGAGAGCTGAAATCAGTGATTATGGGTGCTCAATAGGGCCTGGGATGGCTGAAATTTGTGATGATTGGTATTCAATATAGCCTGGGATCACTGAAATATGTAATGGTGTAATGGCTGAAATCTGTGATGATGGGTACACAATAGGGCCTGGGATGACAGAAATACTGTAAATCCGGTATTATTCGTTGTAGTTTAATTTTCGCTATTCGTACTCATTACGAATACATGTACATCATTCTGCGTAAATATACTTCCATAACATAAGACATAATTATATGGACAATGTCAAAAGTAAATATAAACCACATGAACATGACGTTTTGGGTCGTAAATATTTTTTCGTATCCTTGTAGTGTATTTGTATAACGTACGTGTATCCGTATAAGAGACAATTATCTTCACAAACATGAAACTGTTACGTTTGTTTAGAAAACAATAAAGATTAATAGACATGTAACAATAATATACGACGCCCTACTAACTAATAACCGTGAAAACACGATTAACTGACGCAATGTGTGAAATGCATTTGACTAACTACAGTATTATGGAACTTATGATAGATCTAGTAATTAGAAATAATCAATGTTTGGTTTATTACATGCTTAAAGTATTTAGTTACTAGAATGTGTTAACTTTTTGTGGATTTTCTCGCGTATTTAATATTTGTGTTCCTCGATCGCGAATTCATCAATTCGCGAATGGAGTTCAAAACCGAAAACAGCGAAATAAAGCTCACGCGAATATAAAGTGATTTACAGTATGTGATGGTGTGTACACAACAGGGCCTGGGATGGCTGAAATCTGTGATGATGGGTACACGATAGGCATGGGATGGCTGAAATCAGTGATAGTTAGTACACAACAGGGCCTGGGATGGCTGAAATCAGTGATGATGGGTACACAATAGGCCTGGGATGGCTGAAATCAGTGATAGTTAGTACACAATAGGGCCTGGGATGGCTGAAATCTCTGATGATTGGTATATACTGAATAGGGCCTGGGATGGCTGAAATCTGCGATTATGGGCACACAATAGGCCTGGGATGGCTGAAATCAGTGATAGTTAGTACATAATAGGGCCTTGGATGGCTGAAATCTGTGATGATGGGTACACATTTATATTATGGGGCCTGGGATGGCTCAAATCTGTGATTGTTAGTACACAATAGGGCCTGGGACGTCTGAAGTCAGAGATGATTGGTATATACTCAATAGGGCCTGGGATGGCTGAAATCTGTGATAATGGGCACACAATAGGGCCTGGGATGGCTGAAATCAGTGATGATGGGTACACAATAGGGCTTGGAATATCTGAAACCTGTGATGGTGTGTACCTTGAATAGGGCCTGGGATGGCTGAAATCTGTAATGGTGGGTACACAATAAGGCCTGGAATGGCTGAAATCTGTGATCATGGGTATACACAATAGGGCCTGGGATGGCTGAAATATGTGATGGTGGGTACACAATAGGGCCTGGAATGGCTTCTTTAAGCATAGTTTACTCCACAATGGGGCAAGTCATTACTATTCCTAACACCCAATAAGTCCTTTTTAAATATTCCCTGCTAACATGACCGTTCTTATCACTGATGAGTGCCAAATGGCACCTGCAATGACGAATCCAAAGTAGGGTCTGTTCCCAACACATGTGAGTTACCCTGCACTGATGAGTCTTGGATTGTCTGTGCGCTATAGTATTTCCATAGAGCCTACATTAATAGCTCCAACGCTGATGGGTGCCAGAATGCCTATGATGACTGTTCCCTGCACTTATGAGTCCCCTCAGTTTGTAGGATCACAATTTCCAACAGATTTCAGTCCCCCATATACCTAGGATGACTGTACCACATAGGGCATATGATGATAGGGTGACTGCTCCATGCACTAATAAGTCCTACATAGGACATTATGAAGGAGAGTTCCCACAAGACCTAGGATGGTTGTTCCCAACTCTGATGAGTCCCTCATATGACATAGGATGGCTGTAGCCAACACTGAAGAGTCCTTCATAGACCCTATTATGATTGCTTCCAACAGTGATAAATCCCCCAGAGGACCTAGATGGCTGCTGCCAACACTGATAAGTCCCCCAGAGGACCCTGGATGACTGCTTTCAACACATATAAATCCCCTAGAGGACCTTGGATGACTGCTTCCAACACTGATGAGTCCCCAGAGGACATTGGATGACTGCTTCCAACACTGATGAGTCCCACATAGGGCAAAACACAACTGCTTCAAACACTGGTGATTTCCAGAGGGCATTGGATGATTTCTCCCAGCACTGATGAATCCCCTATAAGGCCATCTTTGATTGTCCCCAACACTAGTGAGTCCACATATGGCCTTGGATGACTGGTCCCCTTAGGGCGTAAGATGAGTGCTCCCAACACTGATAGCTCCCCCATATATGGCCTAGGTTGACATTTCCTTACACTGGTTGGTCCCCAAAGGGCCTAGGATGCCAGCTCCTAACACTTGTGGGACCCCCTTAGGGCATAGGATGATTGCTCCCAATACTTGTGAGTCCACCTTAGGGCTTAGGATGACTGCTCCCAACACTTGAGAGCCCATTAGAGCCTAGGATGATAGCTCCCACCACTGGTGGGTCCCCATATGGCTTTAACAGGCTGTTGCCAACACTGGTGAGTTACATAGGTCCTATAATGACTGTTCTTAACATTGGTGAGTCCCCAATGAAACTACAATGACTGTTTCCAACACTGGTGAGCCCACCAATAACGTCTATGATGACTATTTTCAACACTGGGCCTAGGTTGAATGATGCTAGTCATAACGAGTCCCCATAGGGCCTGCCGGTATAATGACAGTACCCTACGGTACTTGTGAGTGCTCCTTAGCGCTAAATAGGATGACATCTCCCAACACTGGAGAGCCCCTCAGAGCTTCCAACACTGGTGGGTCCCCATATGGCTGTTCCCAATGAAACTACAATGACTGTTTCCAACACTGGTGAGCCCCCTATAAAGTCTATGATGACTATTTTCAACACTGGGCCTACATGTAGGTTGACCGATGCTAGCAATAATGATTCCCCATAGGGCCTATTATGACTGTACCCTACAGAAGTGAGTCCCCATAGTACCTCGGATGGCAAATTAAATGTAAGATCGGCCTGCTGCTAATGTAAGATATGCCTGTTGCTAATGTAAGATAGCTCTAAATTACGTCGAAGAAAAATAATCCATCTTGAGACAGTTGATGTAGGATAAGGATATCCTCGGCAAGCCTCGTCCCTGGTTAAAATCCGACACCTCGGGTGAGATATCCTTATCCTACATAGAAGCTCATCATGGATTCTTATATTCCAACCCTAGTGTGTCTTCCGTAGGACCTACGATAACCGTTCCCTCCACTGATAATTTCTCCGTAAGGCCAGTTCATCAGACATGGTTCAACATTGGAGAGTCTCCAATTACCGGTATACCTAGGATGATTGTTCCCAACACTAGTGGGTCTACCATAGCGCCTAGGATGACAATTCCCCACACTGGTGAGTCCCCCATACTACATAAGATAACTGTTCCCTACAGTCCTACACTATTGAGTTCCCTATAGTACATAGGATGACAGTGTCCTACACTGGATGGTCCCCCTAGGGACTAGGATGACAGTTCCCTACACTAGTGGGTCCCCTATAGTGCCTAGGATGTCAGTTTTCTACACTGTAGAGTTTCCAACATGGACTAGGATGTAGCAGGTCTCGGGTGTCTGCTGTGTTTGTCCAAGCCCCGTGCACAATTTAATAGTCACATGAATTTCCTTGCGTAAAGTCATTGACATTTTGGCGGAATGTAAATTTATTAAATCGGTATTTATAGCTAGTTGAACTACTGAAAATGTATTGGCTGTAGGTAATAAGTTAATACTTGTTATGATATAAGAAATAACTATTTAAACGCAATTATAATTAAATGAGAATGATGGTCTATAAATATATTGAATGACCCTCATACCAAAAAATCAGTCCAGTTAAAATTCCCCCCATTTAAGTTTTCCCCCTCCCTAGTCAGGATTTTTCCCCCTACAATTATATTTTTGTGATGTTGGAAAAAACTAACTAGTCAATTTTTTAGGGAAGAAACTGACTAGTCAGTCCCCCCCCCTATAATTAAATATTTTGCGATAGAGAAATATTTTTTTTAATTAGCTACTTTATCTGAGGGGAAGAAATTGACCAGTCATTTCTTTCCCCCTACCCAAATAATTTATTACATCTGAGGGGGGAAGAAATTTACCAGTCAATTCTTTCCCCCTACCCTACTTGTTAATGACTCATCTCATTCTGAGGGGGGGGGGGAATTAACTAGTCAATTCTTTCTCCCACCCAAATAGTTTATGACTCATCTGAGGGGGGGGGAGAAATTGTCTAGTCAATCATTTCCCCCATTTAACTTGTTTAGGACTCATCTGAGGGGAGGAGAATTTGACAAACAATTATTTTCCCCTTCCAACTTTGTTTTCAAAAACAAGACGGGGGGGGGGGGAAACTGACTAGTAAATTTCTTGCCCGGCCAATAAATCATGATTAACTAGGGGTAAAAGAACGGACAAGCAACATTATTTAACCAGTTACCTCATATAAGCCACAAACAAAACTGAAAAGAATGGGCAAGTCAATTTTTATCCCTTCCAATCACTCAAAAACAAGTAGTGGGAAAAGAACTGACAAGCACCAGTTATTTAACCTAGTATTAGTCATTAACAAAATGGGGAAAGAATGAACAAGTTAATTTTTCTCCGTTCCAACCTGGTGAGTCAAAAACAAGTCGAGGGGGGGAGAATTGACTTGTCAATTTTTTCCCCCATCCAATAAATTATAACATAGGGGTGAAAGAATGGACAAGCACCAATTATTTAACCTCCTATTAGCCCTAAACAAAACAGGGGGAAGAATGAAAAATGGACAAGTCGGTTTTCTCCCTTCCAATCAGTCAAAAACAAGTCGGGTGGGGGGGAAGACCTGACTAGTCAATTTATACCCCCTCTGGTAAATAAATTCTTCTCAACCAGAGGGAACAATTTCATGGGGGGATGTCTGAGGGGGGTAAAAAGACTGAGGGCTGCTACACCGGCTCATTTCTACTCTCCTGATATATTAATTGCGAAAACGGTCTAAGTGCGTTTTACTTGTGTACATGTTTTCCTCCATTTTTTTCTACAATTATCAACATTGACAATAAGAATGAGTTATTTTGATTATATAAGCAGTGCTTTTTTTAATTTAAAAAATCACTTTGACCATTTTTGCATTACCTGGACCTTTTTCACATTTTACAGATATTGACAACCATTAATTGCGAAAACGGACCAAGTGCATTATTCGGTTTTAAATCTTCTTTTTCTACTTTTTCTGCTCATATTAAACATTGATAATAAAACATGAGTTATTCAATTGTATAACCTATGTTTTTCAAACGCCTATTTTTACTTAGACCTTTTTCACATTTAACAGATCTTGACAATCATTAATTGCGAAAACGGTCTAAGTGCATTTTTTCACAAAAAAAGGCTTTTTCTTTGTTTTCCCCCTACATTTTCCACTTTGACAATAAAACATGACTTATTTTGATTATGTAACTTGTGTTTTTCAAACAAATTTTTTACTTGGACTGTTTTCGCATTTAACAGGTCTTGACAAATATTAATTGCGAAAACAGTCTAAGTGCATTTTTCCATATAAAATCCTTAATCGTCATTTTTTGGAAAATATTCAACACTGTATATAAGTAGTGAGTTATTCTTATTATACACTATAAAGATTAACATCAAAAATCATGTTTTAGTAAAATAAGACAGTTTTTTCCTTCTCCTGAACAATTTACAAAATGTCACTTAGACCGTTTTCGCAATTACCCCTCGATATACACTTTTAAGGATATACTCTTTAAATCTACAGTGATAACTGGCGGCCAGTCGATCATGCAGTCTTTATAATTTGCTTTGTTTGTTTATTCAAAGACCTAAATATACATGTATATTTTAGGTCTTTGGTTTATTGATGAGGCTAGAGGTATTCCCGGCTAACTATACATATATTTCCCATCCCTACTATAAAATATGTACATATAGCTCTGAACGGCATACTGAAAGCTGTCCTTGAACCGGGAAGATGAACATGACGGGGCATAGATACAAAACACTATACTATTTCTATACTCCATGAAAAACACGAACATCACGACACGGAGACCTGCACGGGTTTCATGAACTGTTTCGTTTCCAATAATGTGGGTCGCTCGAATTGCTGCAGTGTACACGAGGTCGTCCACAAGACATGTGTTGAATTTACTGCACTGATCCAGTTGCTCACAAACCAACGTGCCGAAGTCGATATAGTTCTATCAAGGTAAGTTGTTTTCTATGATTTTTATGCCCCCCATCTGTGAAGAGGGAGTATATTGCTTTGCACCTGTTGGTCTCCGTCGTATGAATTGGTTTCCGTTCAATAACTCGAGAACGCTTTGCCCCAGGGAGCAATACAATCGCCCTTTGAGTAACTTGAGTACGTAGCGACCGGATATCAAACCTGCGACCTTACATTTTGGTGTTGGACACCGTCTGCTTATCCGGAGGATCGCTTAGATTGGCGAATGACGACGGGTTGGCTTTCATAATTCGTTTTCGTTAAATAACTTCATTCAGGAATGAGACATCGTTATATGACTTGCTGTGTATTAAGATTGTGTGAAAATATTATACATTTTTAATATAACGAGGTCCTTATCGGTTTTCAACCGAAGGGGACTATATGTTTGCCGTCCGAACGTCCTTGAAAATCTGGATCCTGACATAACTCAAGCAGTTTCCAAGCTATGTTTATGACACTTGATATATGGATAGGGGGCAATAAGGGGATTATGCACAACTGAAATATTGTGATTCTGACAAAAAATGTGGTTGCTATGGCGACATAAATAGTGAAACTGTACCCTAATCTGGATCCTACCATAACTCAAACAGTTTCCAAGCTTGGTTTATGAAACCTAATATGTGGGTATGTGCCAATATGGAGATTATGCACAATTAAAATATTTTGATTCTGACAATAATTGAGGTTGCTATATATGGATACGGAAATACTTCAAAATGGGGGATTCTGTCATTACTCAGTTTACTAGCTAAGGTATGCCACTTGGTATATAGAAAGATTGTGTACACTTGAATAGTTTTATTCTGACAAACTGTTTGGTTGCTATGGATACATAAATAGTTATATTACTACCCTTTAACCTGGTCTTTGTATAAACCAAAGATTATCAATGCTATGTTGACAATTTATGGTATTTGCATAGAGATCAGTGTTGGGAGGACATCTATTAACTAACGCTTACTTTGACCGAAATTGTGTTTGCCATGGCAACAGAAGCATTGACAATAGGTTAAAGGTCATGACTTCAAACCGGTAGGGACTTCTGTATTTCTTGCAATTCTTAGTGACTGACTTTAGTCTGTACAGCTCTGAGCTGTGGAGTTATTGATGTAGTTTTCTGTTGCTGGTTTTTAGCTCACCTGTCACAAAGTGACAGAGTGAGCTTTTGTGATCACTCTTCGTCCGTCCGTCGTCCGTCCATCCGTCCGTCAACAATTGGCTTGTGTAGACACTAGAGGTCACAATTTTAGCCATATCTTTATGAAACTTGGTCACAATGATCATCTCAACAAAATCTTGGCCAAGTTCGATATTCGGTCATCTGGTGTTAAAAACTAGGTCACTAGGTCAAATTATAGAAAAACCTTGTGTAGTCACTAGAGGTCACAATTTTAACTTAATATTTATGAAACTTGGTCACAATAATCATCCTAACAAAATCTAGGTCAAGTTCGATATTGGGTCATCTGGGGTCAAAAACTAGGTCACAAGGTCAAATCATAGAAAAACCTTGTGTAGTCACTAGAGGTCACAATTTTGGTCTAATCTTTACAAAATTCGGTCACAATGATCATCTCAATAAAATCTAGGTCAAGTTCCATATAGGGTCATCTGGGGTCAAAAACTAGGTCACAAGGTCAAATCATAGAAAAACATTGTGTAGTCACTAGAGGTCACAGTTTTGACCTGACCTTTACGAAACTTGGTCACAATGATCAAAACAACAAAATCTAGGTCAAGTTTGATATTGGGTCATCTGGGGTAAAAAGTAGGTCATTAGGTCAATCATAGAAAAACCTTGTGTAGTCACTAGAGGTCACAATATTGGCCTAATCTGTATAAAACTTGGTCACAATGATCATCTCAACAAAATCTAGGTCAATTTCGAGGTGAGCGACCTAGGGCCCTTTGGGCCCTCTTGTTATATCACCTGAGCAGTGCTCAGTGTGAGCTATTGTGATCGTTCTCTGTCCGTCGTCTGCCGTCGTCTACAGTTTTTTCAAACATTTTCTCCTCATTAACTACTTGGCCAATTTTAATGAAACTTTACTATAATGATGCTAGAATGGTCCTCTTTCAGATTCCTTATTTTTATTTAATATGATTTGATAAAAAACATGGCCGCCAGGGCCGGGGCTCGTCTTTTCAATCATGAAGAACTTTGAAAATCTTCTTCTTAGAAACAACTGCTGGTTCGATTTCAATGTAATTTCACAGATATGTTTCTTGGGTAGCCCTCTACAAAATTCCTAATTTTAACGTTGATTACTTAAAAACATGGCTGTTTTCACTAAAGGTCATAAACCACTAAATGCATACGCGGACCAAAATCAGATACACTCAAATAGTCCTTACAGAAACTTCTGTTTGCCTGTAAATGGTGATATGCCTTGACTAAATGGAGCTAGAATCATCTTATTGAGTTTTAAGGTATTGTATACATGTAGTTGAATGAGTGAATGTGTTTCATCTTGAATATTTTGAGATTTTGGCATATTTGACAAAGCTAAAGTAGACTACCTAAAACCCACATTGGATCAGTCTGCGCGTCAGTAAAAATTTGTTGACCGCCTTTGACGAACAAAATATTTCTTATATCAAACATGACCCCCTGTTTTTGTGCCCCCCCCCCCCCACTTATAGCATTGGTGCTGTCCGTCCGTACGTAACATAAATCTTGTGTGTTGAACTCCTCATGAACTACTGAGTGGAATTTCTTCAAACTTTCACAGATGAACAACCTCAATGTATAGATGACCGTAAAGGATGGTATTTTCGCTGCGTAAATTTTGACCAGAGTAATGGCCCTTTGTTACTTTTACTATATTCCCTATAGTGAAAAATCTTGTGTGACAAACAACCTCAATGTATAGGTGACCGTAAAGGTTGGAATTTTTGTTTTGTTGATTTTTACCAGAATTATGGCCTGTTGTAACTTTTAATTTAATTATGATGGCCTTTGATTTTTTTAATAGAATTATAGGCTAAAGAATTTAAATAATTGTGTTACCTCAAACTGCAATTCCCCTCTCCTTCCCCACTTGAAAGGATATGTGCTATAATGGGGGCATCCGTGTCATATGGACACAATTCTAGTTTTGGTCTTATTTTGTAGCTGAAACATACTGCTTTTTAATGATATAGGTCTGTCAACTGGCCATAGACTTTAACATGGTGCAATCTGGGGCTGACAATTGTCACTTTACACTGAGATAAAGAACAATTTTATTTAGTGGTTTGTGACCTGTATTTTCAGTGTACGGCTGTATAGAAAACTTCAAAAATCTTTGTCTCAGAATTGTATATAATTATGCCCCCATCTTTGATGAGGGGGGGGGTTATTGCTTTGCACCTGTCTGTCGGTCTGTCTGACGGTTGGTCGTATAAATTGGTTTCCGTTCAATAACTCAAGAACGATTTGCCCTAGGATCTTCATACTTTACATGGAGGTTGGTCATTAACAGTAGATGACCCCTATTGATGTCGGAGTCAGTAGGTCAAAGGTCACTGTGACCTTTTCCATTTCTGACTATTGGGCTGCTATGTGGGGGGGGGGCATACGTGTTTTACGAACATCTCTTGTTTTATTTCGTCATACACTCCACTAGTTCTCAAATGAGATGTGCGCGCATAATCACTGGTGTACGGAAGCACAGAGTTGCCATGATCAATGTTGTTGTTGTCGGGATGTTTCTACCCTCAATTAAGTCGTTCCCACAAGATAAAAAATAGTTTCTTCCCTCAGTTATCTTGTTCCCACAAGATAAATATATTTTCTGCCCTCAATTAATTGTCCCACAACTACCATTTAGGTTTTTCACAATTATGAACACCTACCATATAGGTTTTTTCTACGGACACCTAGTACCCTACCATTTCAGTTTTTCACATGGACACCTAGTCCCCTACTATTTAGGTTTTTCACATGGACACCTAGTCCCTACCATTCAGGTTACTCACATGAACACCTACCTTTAGGTTTTTCCAACAGAAACACAGTTCCTTACCATTTAGGGTTTTCCTGCGGACATCTAGTCCCCTACCATTTAGGTTTTTCACATGGACACCTTGTCCCCTACCAGTTAGGTTTTTCACATGGACACCTACCATTTAGGTGAAAAAAATAGATAAAAAATACTTTCTACAAATGTACCCTCAATTATCTTGTTCCCACAAGATAAAATCTACCGTCAATTATCTTTCTCCCACAACTTAACAAGAAATATCTTTGAAAAATATAAACCGCGTTAAGATAGCAAATACAATATTTATTTTAAGTCGGATACATGTACATCAAAGAAACATTATTTTTGTATAGCTATTTTCCGACATCTTTAACAAAGCATAAAATTAACAGACATAATTATAAATACATATAAGCAGTGGTTAAGATATTTAAGGTAGAAAAAAAATATATAACTGTTTATACATTAAAATTATTTAAAATAGAAACACATTGAGCAGAGAATAAGAAGGAACCATGCATTTAAATTAAAAACCATTATACTTTTTAAATAAACATATTAAATTTAAATTCAGAGGAAGCAAGCATCACGCAATTACCTGTACATAGACATGTACAGAGCTATAGCAATGCAGTCTAGTAATAAGCATACATTTAAGAATTAAAGCATACATGCAAGCAAAAACAAACGCATACAACCAGTGTCAGTCAGATGGATGACAGTTATCCTGAAAAGTTATTAAAGCGAAATAAATGGCTAGCAATTAAGCAGTGTTTTAGCACATGATTAAATCAGCACAATGTAAAGTCGAACATAATTGTAATGTTACATAATGCATTTATACAAGTAATTGAAGTAGGCATAAGAACATGCAGACACACATCTTTACTGAGTTCCAAAAGTTTTGCAATTTTTTTTCAATGACAAAATTTCAAAAAAATGTTAAAGGTTGATAAACAATAAAAGCATTAATGTTTAAAATAACTTATTATCAATCAAATAACATAACGCTCAACAATTCCATCAAATAGTAATTTCATGAAATACATAAACTTGACACACACTCTCTAGTCAAAAGTACAGAATCTTTAGTACGGGTATGACCTCCGTTGGCCGCTATAGAACTAAGACATCGTGATCTCATTTACCGTATTACTGTTTGAATATCACGTTTTGTAATAAGAGCACACTCATGTACAAGTGTCGCTTTCAGTTGGGCTATAGTTTTGGGTTGAACCGGAAGACGTCGAATCCTCTGACCAAACATGTCCCACACATGCTCAATTAGTGCAAGGTCAGGTGACATGGCTGGCTATGGGAGGGTATTAATGCCATTTGTCTGCAAGAACTGTTGTGTGATGCGAGCAGTGTAGACGAGCTGTCTTGGGGCGACAGGTCAGTATGGGCCAAATATACGGCCTCCTCACTCGCAAATGGTATCGACGTAAACGCCTCTCAACTGTCTGCTTGGTTATTGTCTGAACGATTCGGACACATGTTGTCCTAGCTGTTTCAGCTGCAGTCAGGAAACGATTTCGAAGATGACGCATCCGTCTGAAACAATAAGAAATGCATGTCATTTAGCTATGTGTATGACTTACAATGATAAGAATAAAGCCCGACTTAGGTAACGAAGTTTTGTAAATGTTAAGCGGGTTTCCTCCCCTTGACCATAAAAAAATCGGGGTGCCAAAGAACACGAGGCCCCTTATAGGGTTTATTGATGAAGTAAGCTTTGTATAAAAATACAATTTCTTTAAACCTAGAAATTGTAAATTACTAAAACCACTTAGGTTACAATTGCTGGTACCATACCTCCATATTTCAGACGAATCATCATTTGGAAATAAATAAGAATATTGTTAGTACCTGTCGCGTGCAGGGGTTGTAACTCTCGGTCGGCCGCTACGGGCTTGGTCCAAAACACTTTACGTCTGTTGAAATGTGTTACGAAGCATTCGTATGGTCGTCACGTGACTTATCAAGGCAGCAGCTACCCGATTTAACGGCGTCACAGCAACTAACATGCCAACCGCTATATTCCGTTGGTCTAAGGTCAGCCTGAACATCATGCCAACAACAAATTCTAAGCAAAACTGACGAAATAAAATGTTTTTCCTATTCTTTAGCATGCTTGCAACACATTTAGATCAAAAACATCGAGAAAAGTAAAAAAAATGGTCTGTTTTACTCTGTGTGTTCAATCAAGCGTAACAGTGGTCATTGTCTGTGCAGAAGTTATAGCAACGGCTGTTTCACCGTTATGTGTATTTAAGGATGGGTTATATGTCACATTTTGAAAATATACAGAATTTAACAAAGATGCAAAACTTTTGGAACTCAGTATATGATTATGCAATGTAGACGTGAGCACATTTAATCAACATGTAACTAATAAATAAACAATTGTATAGTGCGTTCAAAGTCAAACGAGAATCGTGATAAACATAAACTCGCCCGACAGGTAAACTTTAAATGGGTCCGATATCAAATTGTTTTCAAAGCGCATCACATACATCTAAGGTGCTGTAGTGTAGTAGATACGCACACTTCCTACAACTATCAATTTTATTCTGAGTTGTAGGCTTTAACCCCAAAATTCCATTGTTTTTTTTTTTAATTTTGTATCCATGTTATAAAGTCTCATATTATACTACTGCTTTAATGAATCGATACTTTTTATGTTGTTGTGAATATAGTATATAATTGTTTGATTATTATACTGTAGATAAAAATAAAATAATTCAAAAGCTACAATTGATAGATAAAAATTGAAACACACAAACAAATATGCAAATATTAGTGACAAATACATTATAAGGCACTTAAAATGATAATTTTTCAGCGTTAGCTGTCTAGCTTGATATTTAACCTCGTTTTAACCACTTCGAAAACCAATGAAATGCTTGGACATAAATTAGGAGTTAAGAGATACAGATTCGCTGATATGTGGGAATATGCTATACTCATCACAAAAGATACCGCAAACAAATTACATTTTGTTAAACATGTCAATTCTGCGCAGTTTAAGGTAGTAGAGAGATTAGCTACATTGGTTACGCGTTCGTCTGCTTGACTCGTGCTATGAGCAGAGGGCCTCGGGTTCAAAACTCAGATGAGTCATATTTTTTTCTGAGTTTCTTTTTTCCCATTTTCGTTTTGTCTATAATTTCTACGTTTATTTAAGGTTAGTCCCGTCTACATGTTTTTTTCAGACATAATACATGCTAAATATTAAAATCTGAGTTAAGTTTGGAATCATTATCGCTAAAATTGCCTGATATAACCACCCATAGAATATAGACAACTATACATACCTATATTATTATTCTTTTAACAATATGCACGTATAAATATAAATTCTAGTTTTATTTGTGTTTTTCAATTTCAACGATATTAAATAGCGTCCGCATCTTCATTGAAAATAAGTACACTTGTCTGCTATACTAACGCTGTTTATCTTTTTTAAAGATATTTCTTGTTTTATATAACTTGGATGGGTGTCGAACCTGAGTGGTTAAATTGAACAAAATCTCAATAAAATAAGTGGTATAATAGAGACATGCTTATCCACTCTACTAACGAGACGATGTAAAAACTAGTTTTCAAGAGTTGTACTATTGATTTAAGGTATCTCTTTTATTATATAAAACATAAGCCCCCCCCCCCCCCCTATTCATTTTGAATGGGATAGTTCCCTCATTAATATTACTTATTAAACCGACAGTAAAGCTTCATATAGTGACATATAAATAAACATCAGAACATAAAGTGGACTGGAAATTACACTAAATAACATGCTTGGTTTACACACATGTATAGTTATATTGCATGTACTATCACAAATTAAAAAAAATATATATATATAAACATAGCATAGCAGCGTAATAGCAAAATGACAAAGCCACTTCACATCATACAAGTATACCACAACCGATATTGTTTTAAAAGTACATTATTTGCTCATATGACAGTATGAACAACTACAGCTCTCTCCGCTCCATGTACTGACCAGACTCCGGAATCAGTTATAGTCAGATTGGTCCCTAAACTGTTTTGGGAGATTATTCCAAAGCCTGGCTGTACTGTATCTAAAAGAACCGAGACCATATAACTTGAGGTTTTTACCTTTTATGAATAACAGCAGTGTTTGTATACCTGAAGGAATAGGAAGATTCCTTTATTTTGATTAAATCATGTTAATAGGCAGGTGTTTCTTTATTATCCCCCGCAGAAAGAGAAGGGATATAGTAATAGTATGTGTCCGTTCTTCCGTCCGTCCCATATCTTGTCCCTAGGATAACTCTAAAACTATTTGAGGTATTGACTTGAAACTTGGTAGGTAAATAGACAGCAACTAGGAGAAGTGCAGTGACCAAGAACCATAACTTTATATGGCCCAGTTTTGAAATTATCTCCCTTTGTTTAAATTTGAAATAATTTTGACATATTCCTGAGGTAGTGGGTTCAAACTCCACTGGGTGCATAACCTTTTTTTTTAAGTGTTTATGTAATATTTTGTATCTAAATCATGTAATTATACTGTTATAATAAAAATTATGGTGGAAAATATTTTGTTTACATTATAGGAATTTATACATCGTTAAAGCATGAAATATGATGGGTTGGGGTCATACAAAATGTTATATATCTTGATAATTTCAAGGTGAACCTGTATTTTATAAGGTCTAAGTATGTGCATAACAGTATAAAGAAAATGTTTAGGTAATTGATAGTGATATATGCCCATTGATTGTTTTATTTAGGAATTTAGACATTATATATTTTATAGAATGAAAAAAACTCGAAATTTTACAACTATGTTGGTAATATATATGAACATAAATATCTTCAAATAGCATCTTCTGCTTGTTACTGATTTTGTTTTTATTAATATAACTATTAGGCACATGGGAAATCAATTCCTTTTTAAAAATTAAATTAAATTTGATGATTTTATAGACATTTTTGTCAGTATAGTCCTCACATTTTTTCGACAAATTGCAATTATGGGGGTGATCAACCAAAACATTTTCCCTTCTATTTAACTCCATTATCCGTTTCATTAATTAACTTGTTATTTATTTTCCCTAACATCTCTTTCCTTCTTTTTATATCTAGTCCTGTTTCTATTAAACACCCATTAGTGTCAATCATATAAGGTGGGAGATGGCCATGTGATCATGGCTCTTGTTTAATATTTTGAATACTGCCAGAGCTATAGATCTCAGCCATCTTACTTTTAATGAAGGTAATTTTGATTTGTGTAGTAGTTCACAGTCAGAGGAAAAGTGATCATAATAAATAAAACGAAGTGTACATTCTTGTATTTTTTCCATCTTTTTGGTATTTACTTCACCACAGAAGTGCCATGTCAAAGGGCAATAATTAAATTGGACATAATAAATGAATAATAAATATTAAGTTTTCCTAATTTGCGCCTAATAAATATTAGGTTTTCCTAATTAGGGCCCCGCAAATTTTTTTTTGCTAACCCTACAGTAAACACCCTGTTCGTTCGTCTGTCTGTTCGTCCGTCCACATTTTTCATGTTTTTAGCTCACCTGTCACAAAGTGACAGAGTGAGCTTTTGTGATCACTCTTCGTCCGTCGTCCGTCCGTCCGTCCGTCAACAATTGGCTTGTGTAGACACTAGAGGTCACAATTTTGACTTAATCTTTATGAAACTTGGTCACAATGATCATCTCAACAAAATCTAGGCCAAGTTCGATATTGGGTCATCCGGGGTCAAAAACTAGGTCACTAGGTCAAATCATAGAAAAACCTTGTGTAGTCACTAGAGGTCACAATTTTGACTTAATCTTTATGAAACTTGGTCACAATGATCATCTCAACAAAATCTAGGTCAAGTTCGATATTGGGTCATCTGGGGTCAAAAACTAGGTCACTAGGTCAAATCATAGAAAAACCTTGTGTAGTCACTAGAGGTCACAATTTTGACTTAATCTTTATGAAACTTGGTGACAATGATCATCTCGACAAAATCTAGGTCAAGTTCGATATTGGGTCATCCGGGGTTAAAAACTAGGTCACAAGGTCAAATCATAGAAAAACCTTGTGTAGTCACTAGAGGTCATAATTTTGACTGAATCTATATGGAACTTTGTCACAATGATCATCTTGACAAAATCTAGGTCAAGTTCGATGTTGGGTCATAAGGGGTTAAAAACTAGGTCACAAGGTCAAATCATAGAAAAACCTTGTGTAGTCACTAGAGGTCACAATTTTAGTCTAATCTTTATGAAACTTGGTCACAATGATCATCTCAACAAAATCTAGGCCAAGTTAGATATGGGGTCATCTGGGGTCAAAAACTAGGTCAAATCATAGAAAAACCTTGTGTAGTCACTAGAGGTCACAATTTTGACTCAATCTTTATGAAACTTGGTCACAATGGTCATCTCAACAAAATCTAGGTCAAGTTCGATATTGGGTCATCTGGGGTAAAAAACTAGGTCACAACGTCAAATAATAGAAAAACTTTGTGTAGTCACTAGAGGTCACAATATTGGCCTAATCTGTATGAAACTTGGTCACAATGATCATCTTAACAATATTTAGGTCAAGTTTGATATTGGGTCATCTTGGGTCAAAAACTAGGTCACATGGTTAAATCATAGAAAAACATTGTGTAGTCACTAGAGGTCACAATGTCGACCTTATCTTTATGAAACTTGGTCACAATGATCATCTCAACAAAATCTAGGCCAAGTTTGATATTGGTTTATCTGGGGTCAAAAACTAGGTCATTAAGTCAAATCATATAAAAACCTTGTGTAGTCACTAGAGGTCAAAATATTGGCCTTATCTGTATGAAACTTGGTCACAATGATCATCTCTACAAAATCTAGGTCAAGTTCGACAGGTGAGCGACCTAGGGCCCTTTGGGCCCTCTTGTTTCTAAATAACTTTTTGTCGGAGTATCTTCAAACTGGGTGACATTGGTACAATATCTAGGACAGGTTTAATTATAGGCCAAATCAGCCTAGACCCTCTGAGGTTATGGTCCTTTAATTAAGAAAATGTTGGACAATGTTTGTTTTTTTCATTCACCATGCACCGAGACGGGTGTATTTTGTGACATTTTGGCTCTTGTTGTAATCTTTAAATTTACAGATTATGAAAATCGAAGTTATATATTTTTAGATGCATTGTTTTCAAGTCAATATTTTGGAAAATGACTTGTTACTTGAATATTTAATGAATTACTTTCAATATTATACCAAATAAAACAGAAATAGTGTAAATTCTGTCAATCAAACACTTTACTTGAACTGAAATAGTATTGATATAATTATGACCAACTGAGAACCTGGAATTCGCCAAGGAAGACCATGAAAAGTTAGGAAAAAGTTGGGAATTTCATTGATAGAAAATTGTGGGAACCCTGATAACTCTATATGGACCAGTTTTGAAATTACTTCCCTTTTATTATACCCCCACTACTAAAGTAGGGGGGAGGGGGCTATATTGGAGTCACTTTGTTGGTCAGTCGGCCTGTCAGTTTTGTCATCCCAGGGGCGTATCTAGAGGAGGTGCAACTTGGGGGGGGGGGGCTGATGGCACAATTAACTTTAAAATCAGACCAAATATGATTATTTAAGTATTGCTAGTTACTAGATCTAGATGATCATTTAAAAAATTAAATAATCTGATCATATTTTAATGTTCTAATATTAATTATTAAGAAATCTTAATTTATACAAACATGATTTTTTAACACCCCTCCCTGCAAAGATTTGTTCAATGTTTGAACAAAAATGGTGCAATTTCCTGCACTTTCAACTTTAAACTTAGACCTAGATTTAATAAAGAAGTACTTCTAATTAGATCTAGATGAACATTTAAAAATGTTAATATGTTTCATTTGTTAATTTTTACAATTAATTAAATAAGAAATCAAAATCTATACATGAATAAAGAAAAAAGATAATTATGATCATCCAGGGTAAAAAACTAGGTCACACAGTCTAATCATAGAAAAACCTTGCATAGTCATTTGAGGGCACAATTTTAACCTGATATTTCTGAAACTCAGTCATAATGATTATCTCAAAAAAATCTAGGTCAAGTTCGATATTGGGTCATCTTTGTCAAAAACTAGTTGACAATTTGTAATCTTAGAAAAACCTTCTGCAGTCTCTAGAGGTCTCAATGTTGGCGTTATCTTTACGAAAGTTGGTCACAATGATCATCTCAACAAAGTCTAGGTGAAGTTCGATATTGGTTCATCTTGGGTAAAAAACTAAGTCATAAGATTAAATCATAGACAAAAGTGGCTTAAACTTCAATATGCCATTGGGTCTATGTGATGTAAATTACAAGGCTGCTTTAGAAGACAATATGAAAACCTTATACATGCAATAGAAACTACAGTTAAGGGGTCTGCATGAACTACTAGGACAGGTGAGTGACCTATGGCCCTTTTGGCCCTCTTGTTTATGGACAATGCTTCCATGGGGGAATAAGCATTTATTGAAAGCAGTCTTGTTTGTGATATATGCTGGGGTTACTGCTTTGTTAATGTAACCTGTTGTATACTAGCCTTACATACATGTACACACTTGTTCTATTTTAGATAAATTCCGTGTTCATGAAGCACTTATAGTGCGTGATACAGGGACAAATTGCGGGTACATGCATTGTGGTTCATGGATGGATTGGAGACTTACAGAAAATGATCAAATGACCATTGTAAACAGGTGAGAGTGAATGTTTTCTTTGCATGCAACCACTTTTGCTTACATGTTCCAAATTCACGTTCCATGCTTGTTGTAGGTTACTAAGGTAGTACAATGCGGTTCTTATAATAAAATTCTACCATTCTTGAACAATGCTTAATACCTGATACATATAATGTGGAGTTCTCAGTTATCCTTGAAAATGCATCAAATATCTTGATTTATATTTTGTTTGTTTATTTAAACACAAATCTTCTTTTATAATATTATTTCAGCATCTACTATGTTGTAAAGATAAGAAAGTCATGCTCATTATAGTATAGGTTTAATGATGGCCATTTGGCAATCAAATTCACCCTTAGTATTTGATTTCGATTCGAATAATTATATTGTTTCGAGAAACACACCATTTATTTTTATGCCCCCCCCCCCCCCTATCTTTGATTATGCCCCCCCATCTTTGATGAGGGGTATATTGCTTTGCACATGTCTGTCAGTCGGTCGGTCGTATAAAATGGGTTTCCGTTCAATAACTCAAGAGCGCTTTGACCTAGGATCTTCAAACTTTACATGGAGGTTGGTCAGCAACAGTAGATGACCCCTATTGATTTTGAGGTCATTAGGGCAAAGGTCAAGGTCACTGTGACCTTTTCAATTTCTGACTATTTAAATGGTTTCCGTTCAATTACTCTAGTACACTTTGACCAAGGATCTTCAAACTTTACATGGCGGTTGGACAGCAACAGTAGATGACCCCTATTGATTTTGAGGTCAAAGGTCAAGGTCACTACGACCTTCACCACTTCTGACTATTGGGCTGCCATGGGGGCATACGTGTTTTACAAACATCTCTTGTTGTACTGTTGTTTGCATGCACAATAATGGTATATTTATGCCCCCCATCTTTGATGAAGGGGTATATTGCTTTGCACATGTCGGTCGGTCGGTCCGAAATACCTCAAGAACACTTTGACCTAGGATCTTCAAACTTTACATGGAAGTTGGTCATCAACAGTAGATGACCCCTATTGATTTTGAGGTCAGTAGGTCAAAGGTCAAGGTCACAGTGACCTTTACCATTTTTGACTATTAGGCTCTCATGGGGGCATATGTGTTTTACAAACATCTCTTGTTATTATTTGGTTTTCTTTCGAATAATATTTTCATATTTTGGTATTGAGATGTGCTTTGGAAGTGAATTTTATCATTGCAGCAGTTGATATACTCAAATGATAGTTCAATTATATTTTGCTATAATCCAATCTACTGGTGCTGTTGTTGTGCAGTCATTAATCAAATCATTTTTATGCCTTTGTTTTCATGCCTCGTCTGTAAGAAATCTTTGATTTACCTGTAATTTTCACACCTCCATTCTGCATTGTTGATCAATTAAGTGTGTGCATGAATTTTTTGCTGTGTTTATGCTGTCAGGAAAATACCTGATGTTTGCCTTGCTTCTGTAGTTTATAAGACTGCTTGCATTGCGTTTGTTGTTTATAAGCTTCTTTTGTCTTGCTTCAGTTGTTTAGTAGTTATGAAAATATGCATATGCTTTATGATTAACTATAATAATGTCCGTGGCACCCTCGGCTGAAAAATACCTTTTTTGCTTTGCTTAGCTTGTGTAGTTAGATATGATGTCCGTGGATTCCTCGTCTGAAAAATACCTTTTTTCTTTGCTTAGCTTGGGCAATTAGATATAATGTACGTGGCACTCTTGTCTGAAAAGTACTTGCTTTTTTGCTGTGTCAAAGGCCAGCTGTCAGGAAAATACCTGATTATTGCGTTGCTTCTGTAGTTTATAAGCCTGCTTGCATTGCATTAGTTGCTTATACGCTTGTTTTGCCTAGCTTTTGTTGTTTAATTGTTAGGTAGTTATGAAAATATGCATATGCTATATGATTAACTGAAAGGATGGTCGTGGCACCCCAGTCTGAAAAAATATCTTTTTGCATTGCTTTGCTTGTGTTGTTAGATATGATGTCCGTGGTACCCTCATCTGAAAAATACCTTTGTTGCTTTGCTTAGCTTGTGCAGTTAGATATGATGTCCATGGTACCCTTGTCTGAAAAATACCTTTGTTGCTTTGCTTAGCTTGTGCAGTTAGATATGATGTCCGTGGTACCCTCGTCTGAAAAATACGTTTGTTGCTTTGCTTAGCTTGTGCAGTTAGATATGATGTCCATGGTACCCTCGTCTGAAAAATACGTTTGATGCTTTGCTTAGCTTGTGCAGTTAGATATGATGTCCGTGGTACCCTCGTCTGAAAAATACGTTTGTTGCTTTGCTTAGCTTGTGCAGTTAGATATGATGTCCGGGGCTCCCTCGTCTAAAAAAAATATCTTTTTTGCATTGCTTTGGGCCGAACTTAAAATATTCTTTGTTTCCCCATCCCGACCCTAGCAGATTTAGAATGAGTAGGTAGGTAGGGTAAATATTTTTTTTAATTGTTTCAGTATGATAGTTATTGGTTAAAGCATTTAAGTAATGAAATTTAGAATTAACTCAAAGGTGAAAAACAACAATCCTAAATTTAATTGTAAGAAAGAAGACAGTAAACAAAAAAATAAAATTTTCACTTCCAATTTTTAATAAAAAAAATATTATTTTAATTTGGGCAATAAAATATTTTGGGTAGGGCCCTTTTTAATCGGGTAGGTAGGGGATTGGGAAACATTGTTTTGCCTAGCTTTTATTGTTAGGTAGTTATGTAAATATGCATATGCTATATGATTAACTGAAAGGATTTCCGTGGCACCCTCGTCTTAAAAACATCTTTTTTGCATTGCTTTGCTTGTGTTGTTAGATATGATGTCCGTGGTACCCTCGTCTAAAAAATCTTTGATTCTTTGCTTAGCTTGTGCAGTTAGATATGATGTCCGTGGCTCCATCGTCTGAAAAATACTTGCTTTTTTGCTGTGTCAATGCTATCAGGAAAATACCTGATTTTTGCCTTGCTTCTGTAGTTTATAAACCTGCTTGCATTGCATTAGTTGTTTAAACGCTTGTTTTGCCTCGCTTTTGTTGTCATGTAGTTATGAAAATATGCATATGCTATATGATTAACTGAAAGGATGTCCGTGGTACCCTCGTCTGAAAGATACCTTTGTTGCTTTGCTTAGCTTGTGCAGTTAGATATGATGTCCGTGGCTCCCTCGTCTGAAAAATACGTTTGTTGCTTTGCTTAGCTTGTGCAGTTAGATATGATGTCCGTGGTACCCTCGTCTGAAAAATACGTGTGTTGCTTTGATTAGCTTGTGCAGTTAGATATGATGTTTGTGGCTCCCTCGTCTAAAAAAAAATATCTTATTTGCATTGCTTTGCTTGTTTCGTTAGATATGATGTACATGGTACCCTCCTCTGAAAAATACCTTTGTTGCTTTGCCTAGCTTGTGCAGTTAGATATGATGTCTGTGGCTCCCGCGTTTGAAAAATACTTGCTTTTTGCTGTGTCAATGCTATCAGGAAAATACCTGATTTTTGCCTTGCTTCTGTATTTTATAAGCCTGCTTGCATTGCATTAGTTGTTTATACGCTTGTTTTGCCTAGCTTTTGTTGTTAGGTAGTTATATAAATATGCATATGCTATATGATCAACTGAAAGGATGTCCGTGGTACCCTCGTCTGAAAAATACCTGTTGCTTTGCTTAGCTTGTGCAGTTAGATATGATGTCCGTGGCTCCCTTGTCTGAAAAATACTTTTGTTGCTTTGCCTAGCTTGTGCAGTTAGATATGATGTCCGTGGTACCCTTGTCTGAAAAATGCGTTTGTTGCTTTGCCTCGCTTGTGCAGTTAGATATGATGTCCGTGGTACCCTCGTCTGAAAAATACGTTTGTTGCTTTGCTTAGCTTGTGCAGTTAGATATGATGTCCGTGGCTCCCTCGTCTGAAAAATACTTTTGTTGCTTTGCTTAGCTTGTGCAGTTAGATATGATGTCCGTGGTACCCTCGTCTGCAAAATGCGTTTGTGGCTTTGCTAAGCTTGAGCAGTTAGATATGATGTCCGTGGTACCCTCGTCTGAAAAATACCTGTGTTGCTTTGCTTAGCTTGTGCAGTTAGATATGATGTCCGTGGCTCCCTCGTCTAAAAAAAATATCTTTTTTGCATTGCTTCTGTAGTTTATAAGCCTGCTTGCATTGCATTAGTTGTTTATACGCTTGTTTTGCCTCGCTTTTTTGTTATGTAGTTATGAAAATATGCATATGCTATATGATTAACTGAAAGGATGTCCGTGGTACCCTCGTCTGAAAAATACGTTTGTTGCTCTGCTTAGCTTGTGCAGTTAGATATGATGTCCGTGGCTCCCTCGTCTGAAAAATACGTTTGTTGCTTTGCTTATCTTGTGCAGTTAGATAATTATGATGCCCGTGGTACCATCGTCTGAAAAATACCTTTGTTGCTTTGCTTAGCTTGTGCAGTTAGATATGATGTCTGTGGTACCCTCGTCTGAAAAATACGTTTGTTGCTTTGCTTAGCTTGTGCAGTTAGATATGATGTCCGTGGCTCCCTTGTCTGAAAAATACTTTTGTGGCTTTGCTTAGCTTGTGCAGTTAGATATGATGTCCGTGGTACCCTCGTCTGAAAAATGCGTTTGTTGCTTTGCTTAGCTTGTGCAGTTAGATATGATGTCCGTGGCTCCCTTGTCTGAAAAAATATCTTTTTTGCATTGCTTTGCTTGTTTTGTTAGATATGATGTACATGGTACCCTCGTCTGAAAAATACCTTTGTTGCTTTGCCTAGCTTGTGCAGTTAGATATGATGTCTGTGGCTCCCTCGTCTGAAAAATACTTGCTTTTTGCTGTGTCAATGCTTTGCTGTGTCAATGCTATCAGGAAAATACCTGATTTTTGCCTTGCTTCTGTATTTTATAAGCCTGCTTGCATTGCATTAGTTGTTTATACGCTTGTTTTGCCTAGCTTTTGTTGTTAGGTAGTTATGTAAATATGCATATGCTATATGATTAACTGAAAGGATGTCCGTGGCACCCTCGTCTGAAAAACATCTTTTTTGCATTGCTTTGCTTGTGTTGTTAGATATGATGTCCGTAGTACCCTCGTCTGGAAAACACGTTTGTTGCTTTGCTTAGGTTGTGCAGTTAGATATGATGTCCGTGGCTCCCTCGTCTGAAAAATATCTTTTTTGCATTGCTTTGCTTGTTTTGTTAGATATGATGTACATGGTACCCTCCTGAAAAATACCTTTGTTGCTTTGCCTAGCTTGTGCAGTTAGATATGATGTCTGTGGCTCCCTCGTCTGAAAAATACTTGCTTTTTGCCGTGTCAATGCTATCAGGAAAATACCTGATTTTTGCCTTGCTTCTGTATTTTATAAGCCTGCTTGCATTGCATTAGTTGTTTATACGCTTGTTTTGCCTCGCTTTTGTTGTTATGTAGTTATGAAAATATGCATATGCTATATGATTAACTGAGAAGATGTCCGTGGCACCCTCGTCTGAAAAATACGTTTGTTGCTTTGCTTAGCTTGTGCAGTTAGATATGATGTCCGTGGCTCCCTCGTCTGAAAAATACGTTTGTTGCTTTGCCTATCTTGTGCAGTTAGATATGATGTCCGTGGTACCCTCGTCTGAAAAATGCCTTTGTTGCTTTGCTTAGCTTGTGCAGTTAGATATGTTGTCTGTGGTACCCTCGTCTGAAAAATACATTTGTTGCTTTGCTTAGCTTGTGCAGTTAGATATGATGTCCGTCCGTGGCTCTCTTGTCTGAAAAATACTTTTGTTGCTTTGCTTAGCTTGTGCAGTTAGATATGATGTCCGTGGTACCCTCGTCTGAAAAATGCGTTTGTTGCTTTGCTTAGCTTGTGCAGTTAGATATGATGTCCGTGGTACCCTCGTCTGAAAAATACGTGTGTTGCTTTGCTTAGCTTGTGCAGTTAGATATGATGTCCTTGGCTCCCTCGTCTAAAAAAAAATATCTTTTTTGCATTGCTTTGCTTGTTTTGTTAGATATGATGTACATGGTACCCTCGTCTGAAAAATACCTTTGTTGCTTTGCCTAGCTTGTGCAGTTAGTTATGATGTCTGTGGCTCCCTCGTCTGAAAAATACTTGCTTTTTGCTGTGTCAATGCTATTAGGAAAATACCTGATTTTTGCCTTGCTTCTGTATTTTATAAGCCTGCTTGCATTGCATTAGTTGTTTATACGCTTGTTTTGCCTAGCTTTTGTTGTTAGGTAGTTATGTAAATATGCATATGCTATATGATTAACTGAAAGGATGTCCGTGGTACCCTCGTCTCAAAAATACGTTTGTTGCTTTGCTTAGCTTGTGCAGTTTGATATGATGTCCGTGGCTCCCTCGTCTAAAAAAATATCTTTTTTGCATTGCTTTGCTTGTTTTGTTAGATATGATGTACATGGTACCCTCCTCTGAAAAATACCTTTGTTGCTTTGCCTAGCTTGTGCAGTTAGATATGATGTATGTGGCTCCCTCGTCTGAAAAATACTTGCTTTTTGCTGTGTCAATGCTATCAGAATAATACCTGATTTTTGCCTTGCTTCTGTATTTTATAAGCCTCCTTGCATTGCATTAGTTGTTTATACGCTTGATTTGCCTCGCTTTTGTTGTTATGTAGTTATGAAAATATGCATATGCTATATGATTAACTGAAAGGATGTCCGTGGTACCCTCGTCTGAAAAATACTTTTGTTGCTTTGCTTAGCTTGTGCAGTTAGATATGATGTCCGTGGTACCCTCGTCTGAAAAATGAGTTTGTTGCTTTGCTTAGCTTGTGCAGTTAGATATGATGTCCGTGGTACCCTCGTCTGAAAAATACGTGTGTTGCTTTGCTTAGCTTGTGCAGTTAGATATGATGTTCGTGGCTCCCTCGTCTAAAAAAAATATCTTTTTTGCTTTGCTTGTTTTGTTAGATATGATGTACGTGGTACCCTCCTCTGAAAAATACCTTTGTTGCTTTGCCTAGCTTGTGCAGTTAGATATGATGTCTGTGGCTCCCTCGTCTGAAAAATACTTCCTTTTTGCTGTGTCAATGCTTTCAGGAAAATACCTGATTTTTCCTTGCTTCTGTATTTTATAAGCCTGCATTGCATTGCATTAGTTGTTTATACGCTTGTTTTGCCTAGCTTTTGTTGTTAGGTAGTTTTGTAAATATGCATATGCTTCATGATTAACTGAAAGGATGTCCGTGGTACCCTCGTCTCAAAAATACGTTTGTTGCTTTGCTTAGCTTGTGCAGTTAGATATGATGTCCGTGGCTCCCTCGTCTAAAAAAATATCTTTTTTGCATTGCTTTGCTTGTTTTGATAGATATGATGTACATGGTACCCTTGTCTGAAAAATACCTTTGTTGCTTTGCCTAGCTTGTGCAGTTAGATATGATGTCTGTGGCTCCCTCGTCTGAAAAATACTTGCTTTTTGCTGTGTCAATGCTATTAGGAAAATACCTGATTTTTGCCTTGCTTCTGTATTTTATCAGCCTGCTTGCATTGCATTAGTTGTTTATACGCTTGTTTTGCCTAGCTTTTGTTGTTAGGTAGTTATGTAAATATGCATATGCTATATGATTAACTGAAAGGATGTCCGTGGTACCCTCGTCTCAAAAATACGTTTGTTGCTTTGCTTAGCTTGTGCAGTTTGATATGATGTCCGTGGCTCCCTCGTCTAAAAAGATATCTTTTTTGCATTGCTTTGCTTGTTTTGTTAGATATGATGTACATGGTACCCTCCTCTGAAAAATACCTTTGTTGCTTTGCCTAGCTTGTGCAGTTAGATATGATGTATGTGGCTCCCTCGTCTGAAAAATACTTGCTTTTTGCTGTGTCAATGCTATCAGGAAAATACCTGATTTTTGCCTTGCTTCTGTATTTTATAAGCCTCCTTGCATTGCATTAGTTGTTTATACGCTTGATTTGCCTAGCTTTTGTTGTTAGGTAGTTATGTAAATATGCATATGCTATATGATTAACTGAAAGGATGTCCGTGGCACCCTCGTCTGAAAGGTAGTTATGTAAATATGCATATGCTATATGATTAACTGAAAGGATGTCCGTGGCACCCTCGTCTGAAAAACATCTTTTTTGCATTGCTTTGCTTGTGTTGTTAGATATGATGTCCGTGGTACCCTCGTTTAAAAAAAACCTTTGATTCTTTGCTTAGCTTGTGCAGTTAGATATGATGTCCGTGGCTCCCTCGTCTGAAAAATACTTGCTTTTTTGCTGTGTCAATGCTATCAGGAAAATTCCTGATTTTTGCCTTGCTTCTGTAGTTTATAAGCCTGCTTGCATTGCATTAGTTGTTTATACGCTTGTTTTGCCTCGCTTTTGTTGTTATGTAGTAATGAAAATATGCATATGCTATATGATTAACTGAAAGGATGTCCGTGGTACCCTCGTCTGAAAAATACATTTGTTGCTTTGCTTATCTTGTGCAGTTAGATATAATGTCCGTGGTACCCTCGTCTGAAAAATGCCTTTGTTGCTTTGCTTAGCTTGTGCAGTTAGATATGATGTCTGTGGTACCCTCGTCTGAAAAATACGTTTGTTGCTTTGCTTAGCTTGTGCAGTTAGATATGATGTCCGTGGTACCCCCGTCTGAAAAATACTTGTGTTGCTTTGCTTAGCTTGTGCAGTTAGATATGATGTCCGTGGCTCCCTCGTCTAAAAAAAAAATCTTTTTTAAAATACTTTGCTTGTTTTGTTTGATATGATGTACATGGTACCCTCCTCTGAAAAATACATTTGTTGCTTTGCCTAGCTTGTGCAGTTACATATGATGTCTGTGGCTCCCTCGTCTGAAAAATACTTGCTTTTTGCTGTGTCAATGCTATCAGGAAAATACCTGATGTATGCCTTGCTTCTGTATTTTATAAGCCTCCTTGCATTGCATTAGTTGTTTATACGCTTGATTTGCCTAGCTTTTGCTGTTAGGTAGTTATGTAAATATGCATATGCTATATGATTAACTGAAAGGATGTCCGTGGCACCCTCGTCTGAAAAACATCTTTTTTGCATTGCTTTGCTTGTGTTGTTAGATATGATACCCGTGGTACCCTCGTCTAAAAAAAACCTTTGATTCTTTGCTTAGCTTGTGCAGTTAGATATGATGTCCGTGGCTCCCTCGTCTGAAAAATACTTGCTTTTTTGCTGTGTCAATGCTATCAGGAAAATACCTGATTTTTGCCTTGCTTCTGTAGTTTATAAGCCTACTTGCATTGGATTAGTTGTTTATACGCTTGTTTTGCCTCGCTTTTGTTGTTATGTAGTTATGAAAATATGCATATGCTATATGATTAACTGAAAGGATGTCCGTGGTACCCTCGTCTGAAAAATACCTTTGTTGCTTCGCTTAGCTTGTGCAGTTAGATATGATGTTCGTGGCTCCCTCGTCTGAAAAATACGTTTGTTGCTTTGCTTAGCTTGTGCAGTTAGATATGATGTCCGTGGTACCCTCGTCTGAAAAATACCTTTGTTGCTTTGCTTAGCTTGTGCAGTTAGATATGATGTCCGTGGTACCCTCGTCTGAAAAATACGTTTGTTGCTTTGCTTAGCTTGTGCAGTTAGATATGATGTCCGTGGCTCCCTCGTCTGAAAAATATCTTTTTTGCATTGCTTTGCTTGTTTTGTTAGATATGATGTACATGGTACCCTCGTCTGAAAAATACCTTTGTTGCTTTGCCAAACTTGTGCAGTTAGATATGATGTTTGTGACTCCCTCGTCTGAAAAATACTTGCTTTTTTGCTGTGTCAATGCTATCAGGAAAATACCTGATTTTTGACTAGCTTCTGTAGTTTATAAGCCTGCTTGCATTGCATTAGTTGTTTATACGCTTGTTTGGCCTCGCTTTTGTTTTTATGTAGTTATGAAAATATGCATATACTATATGATGAACTGAAAGGATGTCCGTGGTACCCTTGTCTGAAAAATACGTTTGTTGCTTTGTTTAGCTTGTGCAGTTAGATATGATGTCCGTGGCTCCCTCGTCTGAAAAATACGTTTGTTGCTTTGCTTAGCTTGTGCAGTTAGATATGATGTCCGTGGCTCCCTCGTCTGAAAAATATCTTTTTTGCATTGCTTTGCTTGTTTTGTTAGATATGATGTACATGGTACCCTCCTCTGAAAAATACCTTTGTTGCTTTGCCTAGCTTGTGCAGTTAGATATGATGTCTGTGGCTCCCTCATCTGAAAAATACTTGCTTTTTGCTGTGTCAATGCTATCAGGAAAATACCTGATTTTTGCCTTGCTTCTGTATGTTATAAGCCTGCTTGCATTGCATTAGTTGTTTATATGCTTGTCTTGCCTAGCTTTTGTTGTTAGGTAGTTATGTAAATATGCATATGCTATATGATAAACTGAAAGGATGTCCGTGGCATACTCGTCTGAAAAACATCTTTTTTGCATTGCTTTGCTTGTGTTGTTAGATATGATGTCCGTGGTACCCTCGTCTAAAAAAACCTTTGATTCTTTGCTAAGCTTGTGCAGTTAGATATGATGTCCGTGGCTCCCTCGTCTGAAAAATACTTGCTTTTTTGCTGTGTCAATGCTATCAGGAAAATACCTGATTTTTGCCTTGCTTTTGTAGTTTATAAGCCTGTTTGCATTGGATTAGTTGTTTATACGCTTGTTTTGCCTCGCTTTTGTTGTTATGTAGTTATGAAAATATGCATATGCTATATGATTAACTGAAAGGATGTCCGTGGTACCCTCATCTGAAAAATTCCTTTGTTGCTTCGCTTAGCTTGTGCAGTTAGATATGATGTTCGTGGCTCCCTCGTCTGAAAAATACGTTTGTTGCTTTGCTTAGCTTGTGCAGTTAGATATGATGTCCGTGGTACCCTCGTCTGAAAAATACCTTTGTTGCTTTGCTTAGCTTGTGCAGTTAGATATGATGTCCGTGGTACCCTCGTCTGAAAAATACGTTTGTTGCTTTGCTTAGCTTGTGCAGTTAGATATGATGTCCGTGGCTCCCTCGTCTGAAAAATATCTTTTTTGCATTGCTTTGCTTGTTTTGTTAGATATGATGTACATGGTACCCTCGTCTGAAAAATACCTTTGTTGCTTTGCCAAGCTTGTGCAGTTAGATATGATGTTTGTGATTCCCTCGTCTGAAAAATACTTGCTTTTTTGCTGTGTCAATGCTATCAGGAAAATACCTGATTTTTGACTAGCTTCTGTAGTTTATAAGCCTGCTTGCATTGCATTAGTTGTTTATACGCTTGTTTGGCCTCGCTTTTGTTTTTATGTAGTTATGAAAATATGCATATACTATATGATTAACTGAAAGGATGTCCGTGGTACCCTCGTCTGAAAAATACGTTTGTTGCTTTGTTTAGCTTGTGCAGTTAGATATGATGTCCGTGGCTCCCTCGTCTGAAAAATACGTTTGTTGCTTTGCTTAGCTTGTGCAGTTAGATATGATGTCCGTGGCTCCCTCGTCTGAAAAATATCTTTTTTGCATTGCTTTGCTTGTTTTGTTAGATATGATGTACATGGTACCCTCCTCTGAAAAATACCTTTGTTGCTTTGCCTAGCTTGTGCAGTTAGATATGATGTCTGTGGCTCCCTCGTCTGAAAAATACTTGCTTTTTGCTGTGTCAATGCTATCAGGAAAATACCTGATCTTTGCCTTGCTTCTGTATTTTATAAGCCTGCTTGCATTGCATTAGTTGTTTATACGCTTGTCTTGCCTAGCTTTTGTTGTTAGGTAGTTATGTAAATATGCATATGCTATATGATTAACTGAAAGGATGTCCGTGGCACCCTCGTCTGAAAAACATCTTTTTTGCATTGCTTTGCTTGTGTTGTTAGATATGATGTCCGTGGTACCCTCGTCTAAAACAAACCTTTGATTCTTTGCTTAGCTTGTGCAGTTAGATATGATGTCCGTGGTACCCTCGTCTGAAAAATACGTTTGTTGCTTTGCTTAGCTTGTGCAGTTAGATATGATGTCCGTGGCTCCCTCGTCTGAAAAATATCTTTTTTGCATTGCTTTGCTTGTTTTGTTAGATATGATGTACATGGTACCCTCGTCTGAAAAATACCTTTGTTGCTTTGCCAAGCTTGTGCAGTTAGATATGATGTTTGTGACTCCCTCGTCTGAAAAATACTTGCTTTTTTGCTGTGTCAATGCTATCAGGAAAATACCTGATTTTTGACTAGCTTCTGTAGTTTATAAGCCTGCTTGCATTGCATTAGTTGTTTATACGCTTGTTTGGCCTCGCTTTTGTTTTTAGCTCACCTGTCACAAAGTGACAGAGTGAGCTTTTGTGATCACTCTTCGTCCGTCGTCCGTCGTCCGTCCGTCGTCCGTCCGTCGTCCGTCCGTCCGTCAACAATTGGCTTGTGTAGACACTAGAGGTCACAATTTTGACTTAATCTTTATGAAACTTGGTCACAATGATCATCTCAACAAAATCTAGGCCAAGTTTGATATTGGGTCATCCGGGGTCAAAAACTAGGTCACTAGGTCAAATCATAGAAAAACCTTGTGTAGTCACTAGAGGTCACAATTTTGACTTAATCTTTATGAAACTTGGTCACAATGATCATCTCAACAAAATCTAGGTCAAGTTCGATATTGGGTCATCTGGGGTCAAAAACTAGGTCACTAGGTCAAATCATAGAAAAACCTTGTGTAGTCACTAGAGGTCACAATTTTGACTTAATCTTTATGAAACTTGGTCACAATGATCATCTTGACAAAATCTAGGTCAAGTTCGATATTGGGTCATCCGGGGTTAAAAACTAGGTCACAAGGTCAAATCATAGAAAAACCTTGTGTAGTCACTAGAGGTCATAATTTTGACTGAATCTTTATGGAACTTTGTCACAATGATCATCTTGACAAAATCTAGGTCAAGTTCGATATTGGGTCATAAGGGGTTTAAAACTAGGTCACAAGGTCAAATCATAGAAAAACCTTGTGTAGTCACTAGAGGTCACAATTTTGGTCTAATCTTTATGAAACTTGGTCACAATGATCATCTCAACAAAATCTAGGCCAAGTTAGATATGGGGTCATCTGGGGTCAAAAACTAGGTCAAATCATAGAAAAACCTTGTGTAGTCACTAGAGGTCACAATTTTGAGTCAATCTTTATGAAACTTGGTCACAATGGTCATCTCAACAAAATCTAGGTCAAGTTCGATATTGGGTCATCTGGGGTCAAAAACTAGGTCACAACGTCAAATAATAGAAAAACTTTGTGTAGTCACTAGAGGTCACAATATTGGCCTAATCTGTATGAAACTTGGTCACAATGATCATCTTAACAATATCTAGGTCAAGTTTGATATTGGGTCATCTTGGGTCAAAAACTAGGTCACATGGTTAAATCATAGAAAAACATTGTGTAGTCACTAGAGGTCACAATGTCGACCTCATCTTTATGAAACTTGGTCACAATGATCATCTCAACAAAATCTAGGCCAAGTTTGATATTGGTTTATCTTAGGTCATTAAGTCAAATCATATAAAAACCTTGTGTAGTCACTAGAGGTCAAAATATTGGCCTTATCTGTATGAAACTTGGTCACAATGATCATCTCTACAAAATCTAGGTCAAGTTCGGCAGGTGAGCGACCTAGGGCCCTTTGGGCCCTCTTGTTATGTAGTTATGAAAATATGCATATACTATATGATTAACTGAAAGGATGTCCGTGGTACCCTCGTCTGAAAAATACGTTTGTTGCTTTGTTTAGCTTGTGCAGTTAGATATGATGTCCGTGGCTCCCTCGTCTGAAAAATGCGTTTGTTGCTTTGCTTAGCTTGTGCAGTTAGATATGATGTCCGTGGCTCCCTCGTCTGAAAAATATCTTTTTTGCATTGCTTTGCTTGTTTTGTTAGATATGATGTACATGGTACCCTCCTGAAAAATACCTTTGTTGCTTTGCCTAGCTTGTGCAGTTAGATATGATGTCTGTGGCTCCCTCGTCTGAAAAATACTTGCTTTTTGCTGTGTCAATGCTATCAGGAATATCCTGATTTTTGACTAGCTTCTGTAGTTTATAAGCCTGCTTGCATTGCATTAGTTGTTTATACGCTTGTTTGGCCTCGCTTTTGTTTTTATGTAGTTATGAAAATATGCATATACTATATGATTAACTGAAAGGATGTCCGTGGTACCCTCGTCTGAAAAATACGTTTGTTGCTTTGTTTAGCTTGTGCAGTTAGATATGATGTCCGTGGCTCCCTCGTCTGAAAAATAAGTTTGTTGCTTTGCTTACCCGGCTGTACAATTTCCTAGGTGTCCGAGGAAAATGAATGAAAAATACTTGGACGTCCAAGCTTTTTCCGCATTTGTCCTCGGAAAACGTTGGAAATCTTGGACATTGATCGAATTGTCCAAGCTGCCAAAACAATTTCCGTGGACATTTCCATGGACAACTAAAATTTTCCTCGGAATAGCTTGAACATTATCTCGGAAAGTGAAACTTAGTCTATTTTATGCTCGGAAAATACGTACAATCCAGAACTTAGACAATTTTCAGCTTGGACATCACTCGGAAATCTCAACTTAGTTAATTTTTAGCTTGGACATTGGACCTCTTGGACTAATAGTTATTGTACATGTCTTATATACACACAAATAGCCTCCTGCGGTCACCACCTGGGTGATAAGAAGCTGAGATAAGGGCCTGTTTACAATCTCCCAGTCTGATTTATTGCTAGTTTGAATTTCCCCCAAAATTTTTCCTCTCTTCTGATTGGCTAGTTTGAACTTGTCTGGGGTTAATTGTCTCAAGATCTCACAAAAATGTGCAATGTTTTCAACAGTTTATGGGATATTGCTAGTTTGAGTATTTTGGGAAGTGTTTTGAACCAATCAATCCTCTAATACTTAAATGAAGGATACTTCTGCATCTGACTTATATACTGCAGTACAAGGATTATTAAATGTGGAATTATTTATTCAAAACAACAACTGTAACAGAGCTCTGTGAAGTTTGATGAATCATTGTAATGGTAAGTAATTTAGTATTAAACAACAGCTTTTTAAGTAATGTACACAATGTTTTATTTAAATTGCTATGAATTTGAGCTTAATTAACATCATGATAGTGTTAATGTCAAAGTATAATTTAATTACATTACCTAGACTCTCAGGAAATGTTAAGGATGAGCTATCACGAATTGTAATCTCAACCCTGAATCTTTATATATAGTCTTGATACCAATTGTTATAACTACTATTTATAGGTCACAACCTCCTGCTGTGTGAGTTACATAACAGCATGATTGTGTGTGCATGAAACTGGGCACAAGGTTAGATGGGTAAGAAGAACGTGAACACATCAAAGATAAAGGCTTATAATGAACCAGGTACAAATTTAACTCATTCATATAAATAACAATATACAACTTTAAACAATTTGCCATCTAAATTGTCAATGAGTCATTTAAAATGATATCAGAAGCTGTAGTGAATATATAACAAATGGAAGCATTGCACTCTAACCAAGGGTTTTATATCTAATGTCACATGTATATGATATAAATTGCTGATAATCACAAATTATTAAGATGAAGCAGTATATATTGTTCTATGGCAATGTTATAGACACTGCTAAGAACATCTTGTTGAGGAACTGTATATGGCATTGCATCAATAGTGCAATACTGTAATTTAAAAATATTTATACATTTAAAGATAAATATGATAGGGAAATTATACATTTTGTATTCATAATTTTAGCATACTTTTTATGCCCCCGTATCGATAGATCAGGAGGCATATAGTGATTCACCTGTCCGTTCGTCCGTCCGTCCGTTCGTCCGTCCTGGTTAACCCAAATTGACCGTTTCTTCTAGCATTAATATGGCTGGCTACAAAGCTTTCATACTTGCATGGATGTTGTATATGAACTCTCTCCACACGCCTGACCCCATTTTGACCTTCACCTTGACCTAATTTTGGACTTAGACTTATTTATGAACAAGGCTTCCACAGGGGGCATAAGCGTTTATTGAACGCAGTCTTGTTCTTTTTAATATTACTATTACTATTTATAATTTACAGGTTGATAGCTTTGATGAACAAGCTGGACCCAGTATTACAAAATTGTGATTGAAGATATCGACTGTCAACTAGGCTTATGACGATAATTTGTTGCAATTTATGATAAATGCAGCTAAAGCACATTGTGATGCTGTAGGAAATGAACACATCGGGCTGATCATATGATAGTGATTTGTGTTATGTCAAAATTTGTTATCTTAGTTAATTACATTCATTAAATATTTTAAGTATTTTATTAATTTTGTTCTAGTACTTTTTAAGCACACTAAAGGTTTGTACAGGTGTCTTCATAGGACAGGTGTCCAAGGAATATTCCTCGGACGTCCAAGGTTTATTCCTCGGACGTCCAAGGTTTTTACCTTGGACATGTCCAAGGTTTATTCCTCGAACGTCCAAGGTTTTTACCTCAGACGTCCGAGGTTTTTTCCTTGGACAGGAAATTTTTGGTAATTGAGAGAACCTTGGACAATTCCTAGGAAAATACCTTGGACGTCCAAGCTTTCCGAGGATGTCCGATGAAAATATCTCGGACATCCAATATTCCGAGAAAAATACCTTGGACTTCCAAGATTGCTTGGAAATACCTTGAATGTCCAAGCTTTCCAAGGAAAAAACCTCGGTCCCAATACTCCGAGGTTTCCTAGGAAAGTATCTCAGACATTCAAGCTTCCATGTAAAAACCTCGGACGTCCAAGCATCCTAGGAAAATACCTTGGACGTCCAAGCTTTCCAAGAAAAAAACCTCGGTCCCAATACTCCGTGGTTTCCAAGGTTTCCGAGTAAATGTCCGAGCTTTGACCTAGGAATATTATGCCCCTACCATTTTTTTTATTTTCACTTGGTTGCAGAACAGCTCGGAAAGTTCATCACCAATACTCCGTGGTTTTTTTCTCGGACAATTGGTGATATTTTCCGAGGAAACCTAGGAAATTGTACAGCCGGGTAGCTTGTGCAGTTAGATATGATGTCCGTGGCTCCCTCGTCTGAAAAATATCTTTTTTGCATTGCTTTGCTTGTTTTGTTAGATATGATGTACATGGTACCCTCCTCTGAAAAATACCTTGGTTGCTTTGCCTAGCTTGTGCAGTTAGATATGATGTCTGTGGCTCCCTCGTCTGAAAAATACTTGCTTTTTGCTGTGTCAATGCTATCAGGAAAATACCTGATTTTTGCCTTGCTTCTGTATTTTATAAGCCTGCTTGCATTGCATTAGTTGTTTATACGCTTGTCTTGCCTAGCTTTTGTTGTTAGGTAGTTATGTAAATATGCATATGCTATATGATTAACTGAAAGGATGTCCGTGGCACCCTCGTCTGAAAAACATCTTTTTAGCTCACCTGTCACAAAGTGACAGAGTGAGCTTTTGTGATCACTCTTCGTCCGTCGTCCGTCGTCCGTCCGTCCGTCAACAATTGGCTTGTGTAGACACTAGAGGTCACAATTTTAGCCTAATCTTTATGAAACTTGGTCACAATGATCATCTCAACAAAATCTAGGCCAAGTTCGATATTGGGTCATCCGGGGTCAAAAACTAGGTCACTAGGTCAAATCATAGAAAAACCTTGTGTAGTCACTAGAGGTCACAATTTTGACTTAATCTTTATGAAACTTGGTCACAATGATCATCTCAATAAAATCTAGGTCAAGTTCGATATTGGGTCATCTGGGGTCAAAAACTAGGTCACTAGGTCAAATCATAGAAAAACCTTGTGTAGTCACTAGAGGTCACAATTTTGACTTAATCTTTATGAAACTTGGTCACAATGATCATCTCAACAAAATCTAGGTCAAGTTCGATATTGGGTCATCTGGGGTCAAAAACTAGGTCACTAGGTCAAATCATAGAAAAACCTTGTGTAGTCACTAGAGGTCACAATTTTGACTTAATCTTTATGAAACTTGGTCACAATGATTATCTCGACAAAATCTAGGTCAAGTTCGATATTGGGTCATCCGGGGTCAAAAACTAGGTCACATGGTCAAATCATAGAAAAACCTTGTGTAGTCACTAGAGGTCATAATTTTGACTTAATCTTTATGAAACTTGGTCACAATGATCATCTCGACAAAATCTAGGTCACGTTCGATATTGGGTCATCCGGGGTCAAAAACTAGGTCACAAGGTCAAATCATAGAAAAACCTTGTGTAGTCACTAGAGGTCACAATGTCGACCTTATCTTTATGAAACTTGGTCACAATGATCATCTCAACAAAATCTAGGCCAAGTTTGATATTGGTTTATCTGGGGTCAAAAACTAGGTCATTAATTCCAATCATATAAAAACCTTGTGTAGTCACTAGGGGTCACAATATTGGCCTTATCTGTATGAAACTTGGTCACAATGATCATCTCTACAAAATCTAGGTCAAGTTCGACAGGTGAGCGACCTAGGGCCCTTTGGGCCCTCTTGTTTGCATTGCTTTGCTTGTGTTGTTAGATATGATGTTCGTGGCTCCCTCGTCTAAAAAAATATCTTTTTTGCATTGCTTTGCTTGTTTTGTGTTTTGTTAGATATGATGTACATGGTACCCTCCTCTGAAAAATACCTTTGTTGCTTTGCCTAGCTTGTGCAGTTTGATATGATGTCTGTGGCTCCCTCGTCTGAAAAATACTTGCTTTTTGCTGTGTCAATGCTATCAGGAAAATACCTGATTTTTGCCTTGCTTCTGTAGTTTATAAGCCTGCTTGCATTGCATTAGTTGTTTATACGCTTGTTTTGCCTCGCTTTTGTTGTTATGTAGTTATGAAAATATGCATATGCTATATGATTAACTGAAAGGATGTCCGTGGTACCCTCGTCTGAAAAATACCTTTGTTGCTTTGCTTAGCTTGTGCAGTTAGATATGATGTCCGTGGCTCCCTCATCTGAAAGATACGTTTGTTGCTTTGCTTATCTTGTGCAGTTAGATATGATGTCCGTGGTACCCTCGTCTGAAAAATGCCTTTGTTGCTTTGCTTAGCTTGTGCAGTTAGATATGATGTCTGTGGTACCCTCGTCTGAAAAATACGTTTGTTGCTTTGCTTAGCTTGTGCAGTTAGATATGATGTCCGTGGCTCCCTTGTCTGAAATATACTTTTGTTGCTTTGCTTAGCTTGTGCAGTTAGATATGATGTCCGTGGTACCCTCGTCTGAAAAATGCGTTTGTTGCTTTGCTAAGCTTGTGCAGTTAGATATGATGTCCGTGGTTCCCTCGTCTGAAAAATACGTGTGTTGCTTTGCTTAGCTTGTGCAGTTAGATATGATGTTCGTGGCTCCCTCGTCTAAAAAAATATCTTTTTTGCATTGCTTTGCTTGTTTTGTGTTTTGTTAGATATGATGTACATGGTACCCTCCTCTGAAAAATACCTTTGTTGCTTTGCCTAGCTTGTGCAGTTTGATATGATGTCTGTGGCTCCCTCGTCTGAAAAATACTTGCTTTTTGCTGTGTCAATGCTATCAGGAAAATACCTGATTTTTGCCTTGCTTCTGTAGTGTATAAGCCTGCTTGCATTGGATTAGTTGTTTATACGCTTGTTTTGCCTCGCTTTTGTTGTTATGTAGTTATGAAAATATGCATATGCTATATGATTAACTGAAAGGATGTCCGTGGTACCCTCATCTGAAAAATACCTTTGTTGCTTCGCTTAGCTTGTGCAGTTAGATATGATGTTCGTGGCTCCCTCGTCTGAAAAATACGTTTGTTGCTTTGCTTAGCTTGTGCAGTTAGATATGATGTCCGTGGTACCCTCGTCTGAAAAATACCTTTGTTGCTTTGCTTAGCTTGTGCAGTTAGATATGATGTCCGTGGTACCCTCGTCTGAAAAATACGTTTCTTGCTTTGCTTAGCTTGTGCAGTTAGATATGATGTCCGTGGCTCCCTCGTCTGAAAAATATCTTTTTTGCATTGCTTTGCTTGTTTTGTTAGATATGATGTACATGGTACCCTCGTCTGAAAAATACATTTGTTGCTTTGCCAAGCTTGTGCAGTTAGATATGATGTTTGTGACTCCCTCGTCTGAAAAATACTTGCTTTTTTGCTGTGTCAATGCTATCAGGAAAATACCTGGTTTTTGACTAGCTTCTGTAGTTTATAAGCCTGCTTGCATTGCATTAGTTGTTTATACGCTTGTTTGGCCTCGCTTTTGTTTTTATGTAGTTATGAAAATATGCATATACTATATGATTAACTGAAAGGATGTCCGTGGTACCCTCGTCTGAAAAATACGTTTGTTGCTTTGTTTAGCTTGTGCAGTTAGATATGATGTCCGTGGCTCCCTCGTCTGAAAAATACGTTTGTTGCTTTGCTTAGCTTGTGCAGTTAGATATGATGTCCGTGGCTCCCTCGTCTGAAAAATATCTTTTTTGCATTGCTTTGCTTGTTTTGTTAGATATGATGTACATGGTACCCTCCTCTGAAAAATACCTTTGTTGCTTGCCTAGCTTGTGCAGTTAGATATGATGTCTGTGGCTCCCTCGTCTGAAAAATACTTGCTTTTTGCTGTGTGAATGCTATCAGGAAAATACCTGATTTTTGCCTTGCTTCTGTATTTTATAAGCCTGCTTGCATTGCATTAGTTGTTTATATGCTTGTCTTGCCTAGCTTTTGTTGTTAGGTAGTTATGTAAATATGCATATGCTATATGATTAACTGAAAGGATGTCCGTGGCACCCTCGTCTGAAAAACATCTTTTTTGCATTGCTTTGCTTGTGTTGTTAGATATGATGTCCGTGGTACCCTCGTCTAAAACAAACCTTTGATTCTTTGCCTAGCTTGTGCAGTTAGATATGATGTCCGTGGCTCCCTCGTCTGAAAAATACTTGCTTTTTTGCTGTGTCAATGCTATCAGGAAAATACCTGATTTTTGCCTTGCTTCTGTAGTTTATAAGCCTGCTTGCATTGCATTAGTTGTTTATACGCTTGTTTTGCCTCGCTTTTGTTGTTACGTAGTTATGAAAATATGCATATGCTATATGATTAACTGAAAGGATGTCCGTGGTACCCTCGTCTGAAAAATACCTTTGTTGCTTTGCTTAGCTTGTGCAGTTAGATATGATGTCCGTGGCTCCCTCGTCTGAAAAATACGTTTGTTGCTTTGCTTATCTTGTGCAGTTAGATATGATGTCCGTGGTACCCTCGTCTGAAAAATGCCTTTGTTGCTTTGCTTAGCTTGTGCAGTTAGATATGATGTCTGTGGTACCCTCGTCTGAAAAATACGTTTGTTGCTTTGCTTAGCTTTTGCAGTTAGATATGATGTCCGTGGTACCCTTGTCTGAAAAATACTTTTGTTGCTTTGCTTAGCTTGTGCAGTTAGATATGATGTCCGTGGTACCCTCGTCTGAAAAATGCGTTTGTTGCTTTGCTTAGCTTGTGCAGTTAGATATGATGTCTGTGGTACCCTCGTCTGAAAAATACGTGTGTTGCTTTGCTTAGCTTGTGCAGTTAGATATGATGTTCGTGGCTCCCTCGTCTAAAAAAATATCTTTTTTGCATTGCTTTGCTTGTTTTGTTAGATATGATGTACATGATACCCTCCTCTGAAAAATACCTTTGTTGCTTTGCCTAGCTTGTGCAGTTTGATATGATGTCTGTGGCTTCCTCGTCTGAAAAATACTTGCTTGTTGCTGTGTCAATGCTATCAGGAAAATACCTGATTTTTGCCTTGCTTCTGTATTTTATAAGCCTGCTTGCATTGCATTAGTTGTTTATACGCTTGATTTGCCTAGCTTTTGTTGTTAGGTAGTTATGTAAATATGCATATGCTATATGATTAACTGAAAGGATGTCCGTGGCACCCTCGTCTGAAAAACATCTTTTTTGCATTGCTTTGCTTGTGTTGTTAGATATGATGTCCGTGGTACCCTCGTCTAAAACAAACCTTTGATTCTTTGCTTAGCTTGTGCAGTTAGATATGATGTCCGTGGCTCCCTCGTCTGAAAAATACTTGCTTTTTTGCTGTGTCAATGCTATCAGGAAAATACCTGATTTTTGCCTTGCTTCTGTAGTTTATAAGCCTGCTTGCATTGCATTAGTTGTTTATACGATTGATTGCCTCGCTTTTGTTGTTACGTAGTTATGAAAATATGCATATGCTATATGATTAACTGAAAGGATGTCCGTGGTACCCTCGTCTGAAAAATACCTTTGTTGCTTTGCTTAGCTTGTGCAGTTAGATATGATGTCCGTGGCTCCCTCGTCTGAAAAATACGTTTGTTGCTTTGCTTATCTTGTGCAGTTAGATATGATGTCCGTGGTACCCTCGTCTGAAAAATGCCTTTGTTGCTTTGCTTAGCTTGTGCAGTTAGATATGATGTCTGTGGTACCCTCGTCTGAAAAATACGTTTGTTGCTTTGTTTAGCTTGTGCAGTTTGATATGATGTCTGTGGCTTCCTCGTCTGAAAAATACTTGCTTGTTGCTGTGTCAATGCTATCAGGAAAATACCTGATTTTTGCCTTGCTTCTGTATTTTATAAGCCTGCTTGCATTGCATTAGTTGTTTATACGCTTGATTTGCCTAGCTTTTGTTGTTAGGTAGTTATGTAAATATGCATATGCTATATGATTAACTGAAAGGATGTCCGTGGTACCCTCGTCTGAAAAATACGTTTGTTGCTTTGCTTAGCTGGTGCAGTTAGATATGATGTCCGTGGCTCCCTCGTCTGAAAAATACGTTTGTTGCTTTGCTTATCTTGTGCAGTTAGATATGATGTCCGTGGTACCCTCGTCTGAAAAATGCCTTTGTTGCTTTGCTAAGCTTGTGCAGTTAGATATGATGTCCGTGGCTCCCTCCTCTAAAAAAAATATCTTTTTTGCATTGCTTTGCTTGTGCAGTTAGATATGATGTACATGGTACCCTCCTCTGAAAAATACCTTTGTTGCTTTGCCTAGCTTGTGCAGTTAGATATGATGTTCGTGGCTCCCTCGTCTGAAAATTACGTTTGTTGCTTTGCTTAGCTTGTGCAGTTAGATATGATGTCCGTGGTACCCTCGTCTGAAAAATACCTTTGTTGCTTTGCTTAGCTTGTGCAGTTAGATATGATGTCCGTGGTACCCTCGTCTGAAGAATACGTTTGTTGCTTTGCTTAGCTTGTGCAGTTAGATATGATGTCCGTGGCTCCCTCGTCTGAAAAATATCTTTTTTGCATTGCTTTGCTTGTTTTGTTAGATATGATGTACATGGTACCCTCCTCTGAAAAATACCTTTGTTGCTTTGCCAAGCTTGTGCAGTTAGATATGATGTTTGTGACTCCCTCGTCTGAAAAATACTTGCTTTTTTGCTGTGTCAATGCTATCAGGAAAATACCTGATTTTTGACTAGCTTCTGTAGTTTATAAGCCTGCTTGCATTGCATTAGTTGTTTATACGCTTGTTTTGCCTCGCTTTTGTTTTTATGTGGTTATGAAAATATGCATATACTATATGATTAAATGAAAGGATGTCCGTGGTACCCTCGTCTGAAAAATACGTTTGTTGCTTTGTTTAGCTTGTGCAGTTAGATATGATGTCCGTGGCTCCCTCGTCTGAAAAATACGTTTGTTGCTTTGCTTAGCTTGTGCAGTTAGATATGATGTCCGTGGCTCCCTCGTCTGAAAAATATCTTTTTTGCATTGCTTTGCTTGTTTTGTTAGATATGATGTACATGGTACCCTCCTCTGAAAAATACCTTTGTTGCTTTGCCTAGCTTGTGCAGTTAGATATGATGTCTGTGGCTCCCTCGTCTGAAAAATACTTGCTTTTTGCTGTGTCAATGCTATCAGGAAAATACCTGATTTTTGCCTTGCTTCTGTATTTTATAAGCCTGCTTGCATTGCATTAGTTGTTTATATGCTTGTCTTGCCTAGCTTTTGTTGTTAGGTAGTTATGTAAATATGCATATGCTATATGATTAACTGAAAGGATGTCCGTGGCACCCTCGTCTGAAAAACATCTTTTTTGCATTGCTTTGCTTGTGTTGTTAGATATGATGTCCGTGGTACCCTCGTCTAAAACAAACCTTTGATTCTTTGCTTAGCTTGTGCAGTTAGATATGATGTCCGTGGCTCCCTCGTCTGAAAAATACTTGCTTTTTTGCTGTGTCAATGCTATCAGGAAAATACCTGATTTTTGCCTTGCTTCTGTAGTTTATAAGCCTGCTTGCATTGCATTAGTTGTTTATACGATTGATTGCCTCGCTTTTGTTGTTACGTAGTTATGAAAATATGCATATGCTATATGATTAACTGAAAGGATGTCCGTGGTACCCTCGTCTGAAAAATACCTTTGTTGCTTTGCTTAGCTTGTGCAGTTAGATATGATGTCCGTGGCTCCCTCGTCTGAAAAATACGTTTGTTGCTTTGCTTATCTTGTGCAGTTAGATATGATGTCCGTGGTACCCTCGTCTGAAAAATGCCTTTGTTGCTTTGCTTAGCTTGTGCAGTTAGATATGATGTCTGTGGTACCCTCGTCTGAAAAATACGTTTGTTGCTTTGTTTAGCTTGTGCAGTTTGATATGATGTCTGTGGCTTCCTCGTCTGAAAAATACTTGCTTGTTGCTGTGTCAATGCTATCAGGAAAATACCTGATTTTTGCCTTGCTTCTGTATTTTATAAGCCTGCTTGCATTGCATTAGTTGTTTATACGCTTGATTTGCCTAGCTTTTGTTGTTAGGTAGTTATGTAAATATGCATATGCTATATGATTAACTGAAAGGATGTCCGTGGTACCCTCGTCTGAAAAATACGTTTGTTGCTTTGCTTAGCTGGTGCAGTTAGATATGATGTCCGTGGCTCCCTCGTCTGAAAAATACGTTTGTTGCTTTGCTTATCTTGTGCAGTTAGATATGATGTCCGTGGTACCCTCGTCTGAAAAATGCCTTTGTTGCTTTGCTAAGCTTGTGCAGTTAGATATGATGTCCGTGGCTCCCTCCTCTAAAAAAAATATCTTTTTTGCATTGCTTTGCTTGTGCAGTTAGATATGATGTACATGGTACCCTCCTCTGAAAAATACCTTTGTTGCTTTGCCTAGCTTGTGCAGTTAGATATGATGTTCGTGGCTCCCTCGTCTGAAAATTACGTTTGTTGCTTTGCTTAGCTTGTGCAGTTAGATATGATGTCCGTGGTACCCTCGTCTGAAAAATACCTTTGTTGCTTTGCTTAGCTTGTGCAGTTAGATATGATGTCCGTGGTACCCTCGTCTGAAGAATACGTTTGTTGCTTTGCTTAGCTTGTGCAGTTAGATATGATGTCCGTGGCTCCCTCGTCTGAAAAATATCTTTTTTGCATTGCTTTGCTTGTTTTGTTAGATATGATGTACATGGTACCCTCCTCTGAAAAATACCTTTGTTGCTTTGCCAAGCTTGTGCAGTTAGATATGATGTTTGTGACTCCCTCGTCTGAAAAATACTTGCTTTTTTGCTGTGTCAATGCTATCAGGAAAATACCTGATTTTTGACTAGCTTCTGTAGTTTATAAGCCTGCTTGCATTGCATTAGTTGTTTATACGCTTGTTTTGCCTCGCTTTTGTTTTTATGTGGTTATGAAAATATGCATATACTATATGATTAAATGAAAGGATGTCCGTGGTACCCTCGTCTGAAAAATACGTTTGTTGCTTTGTTTAGCTTGTGCAGTTAGATATGATGTCCGTGGCTCCCTCGTCTGAAAAATACGTTTGTTGCTTTGCTTAGCTTGTGCAGTTAGATATGATGTCCGTGGCTCCCTCGTCTGAAAAATATCTTTTTTGCATTGCTTTGCTTGTTTTGTTAGATATGATGTACATGGTACCCTCCTCTGAAAAATACCTTTGTTGCTTTGCCTAGCTTGTGCAGTTAGATATGATGTCTGTGGCTCCCTCGTCTGAAAAATACTTGCTTTTTGCTGTGTCAATGCTATCAGGAAAATACCTGATTTTTGCCTTGCTTCTGTATTTTATAAGCCTGCTTGCATTGCATTAGTTGTTTATATGCTTGTCTTGCCTAGCTTTTGTTGTTAGGTAGTTATGTAAATATGCATATGCTATATGATTAACTGAAAGGATGTCCGTGGCACCCTCGTCTGAAAAACATCTTTTTTGCATTGCTTTGCTTGTGTTGTTAGATATGATGTCCGTGGTACCCTCGTCTAAAACAAACCTTTGATTCTTTGCTTAGCTTGTGCAGTTAGATATGATGTCCGTGGCTCCCTCGTCTGAAAAATACTTGCTTTTTTGCTGTGTCAATGCTATCAGGAAAATACCTGATTTTTGCCTTGCTTCTGTAGTTTATAAGCCTGCTTGCATTGCATTAGTTGTTTATACGCTTGTTTTGCCTCGCTTTTGTTGTTATGTAGTTATGAAAATATGCATATGCTATATGATTAACTGAAAGGATGTCCGTGGTACCCTCGTCTGAAAAATACCTTTGTTGCTTTGCTTAGCTTGTGCAGTTAGATATGATGTCCGTGGCTCCCTCGTCTGAAAGATACGTTTGTTGCTTTGCTTATCTTGTGCAGTTAGATATGATGTCCGTGGTACCCTCGTCTGAAAAATGCCTTTGTTGCTTTGCTTAGCTTGTGCAGTTAGATATGATGTCTGTGGTACCCTCGTCTGAAAAATACGTTTGTTGCTTTGCTTAGCTTGTGCAGTTAGATATGATGTCCGTGGCTCCCTTGTCTGAAATATACTTTTGTTGCTTTGCTTAGCTTGTGCAGTTAGATATGATGTCCGTGGTACCCTCGTCTGAAAAATGCGTTTGTTGCTTTGCTTAGCTTGTGCAGTTAGATATGATGTCCGTGGTTCCCTCGTCTGAAAAATACGTGTGTTGCTTTGCTTAGCTTGTGCAGTTAGATATGATGTTCGTGGCTCCCTCGTCTAAAAAAATATCTTTTTTGCATTGCTTTGCTTGTTTTGTGTTTTGTTAGATATGATGTACATGGTACCCTCCTCTGAAAAATACCTTTGTTGCTTTGCCTAGCTTGTGCAGTTTGATATGATGTCTGTGGCTCCCTCGTCTGAAAAATACTTGCTTTTTGCTGTGTCAATGCTATCAGGAAAATACCTGATTTTGGCCTTGCTTCTGGGCTGTTTTCAAAAAAATGGCTAGTTAAGGTTTTTCCTCAATTAAATATATTCTAAACTAATTATTCTTATATCTTTTACCCTTGAACATATCATTTGATGTCATAAAATAGTCTGTGAAGTTTAAAAGAAATAGCATAACAGAAAAAAAAGTTATGATAAAAAAACATGTCAAAAATGTCAGGAGGGAAACAAAAAAACGTGACAGTTTTCAACAATCACATAATTCAGGACATTCCTGTGAAATATATTGATGAGTTTCAAAGTTACAATTGTTTTTAAGAATAAATTAAATATATCGCCTTTAAGATGGTGTATAATTTTAAGTATTATTGTCATGTCAAGACGTAAAAAATAAGCGATTACTTAAGTGGATGCTTAGAAAAAAATCACTAAAATATTTATGAAAAAAATGTGTATTGCGATACAGCTTCAATAACATTTGAATGATTAACATTCTTTGTTGTTCAGAGTGAACAGAAATATGTCATAATAAAATAGGTAAAATATGTTTTTTATGTTATTAATGTAACTATTGGTTTTCTTCATAGAAAGCAGCTGGCCTGAATCCGTCAGGAGTGAAACATTTGGAATATAGGGAGTAATAGTAATGCCAAAAACTGTACACATGTACATTTTATATGCTTTTCCGGGAAGTCTGAGTCTGAGAGTGATCACAAAAAACAATTACGAGTAAAGGTGATGTTTGTGTATTGAGCACATGGACATCATGTGATTGTCAGGAGTGAAACATAGTTTCTTGATTTTATGCATATTCTTTGTTTAGCCTTCTGAAATGCTTTACAGATGTTTTGTACTGTATTTTAAAGTTATAACAAAGTGTAAATGATAATTGTTTGATCTGGTGCAAATAAGGTAAGTTAAATTGGACAGAAGTCTTTAAATTTTGTCCATTTCATATTTAAAATTTAGACATTTAAATAAAAAATGCATTTTATTTTTCGAACTGCTTCACAATGACCAACAAGTATTTTTTTGCTATGCTATACTATGTGATAGCCATTTTAAAATTGAAATTTATATAAAAGATACCAAGTTGTGCTTCTACCATAACTGTTTACATGTACAAATACGTGTTACACTCCTGACCAAAAATGGTAAGAAGTATTATTCATTCATCGTACACAGAACTAATACCAAAACAAGCATGGACATGCTAGTTGTGAGCCTTCCAGCAATTTAAAGGTCATTAAGACATATGAAAAGGGCCAATATAGATAAGATAATTGTAACTGCTAGCACATCATGAGAACGAGCTAGAAAATACTGTGAACATTTAATTAAATGTCAGTGCTAAGCTTGAAAAGGAGAAAATAAGAGAGAAAAAATAAACTTATGTTAGAAGGAATAGATACAACAGGACAGACTGTCAGATCCTGCCCTTGACAAAACAAATGAAAGAAAAAGCTTCTACACTTACACTTAACTGATTTTAAAACGCAACAGTGGGTGTTTGATATTAGTTAAGGTGCTTCAATTTTATGGAAAAGTTGCATGTGATAAAATCAAAACATTAGGTCAAATATGTGCAAAAACCATAATAATGATTGTAATCAAGGTTTAGATAGTCACAAAACCAAACCACGAAAATTATTTATTGACAATATCAAATTCGCAAAAGTAATAATGTAATCAGGCTATGCAAATCAGGCGTCTCTGCCACATTTACAGAAAATATGGGGTTGTACAATGTTGTTCCACACATCTATTTATAAGGTAAACATGTAACACTCAACGCTCTGAAGTTTCTGCTTGATGATGCACATCTTGATGACCATCTGCGTCGGCCTTTAAATTCAACTTCATGAGAACAAATTCGATGCCCTCCACAGTCGCAACATGAGCTGTCAGTAATTTTTAACGATCATGGTTACGCTGTATTGTGTCCTATGGCTATGATCATACCTTTCCAAGATCTATGGCATCTTAAACCCGTAACCGGACATTGTTAATTGAATATGTAAGGGTAAATATTAATAGGAAATAAGTGATTTCCAATTTGGGTCAAGTAAACATTAAACACAATGTTATGCAAAATAACTAAATTGTACGCATTATTGCTATTAAACTGTACGTATAGCACCAAAATTTGTTGACCGGAAGTGATGTCTTAAAAAAACATTCACATGGTGCTATCATGTTTACGTGCTTCTATTGTCAGCTTACTGGACGCTGACAATCGTAGAGGTAACAGCTTCTTGAAAATACTGTGCAAGCCTGAATATCATTGCCAGACGACAGTTAAACTTTTTTGTCATGGCTAAACGTCACATATCTGCTTTAAAAAGCATGCCAATAGCGTCAGGATGTTCTGTAACATAAAAGCTTGGCATCGTATACAACGCACTTCTAAACTTAATTGACGTTGTTTTTGGTCGGGGTATCGTTGTCCAACAATGTGAAGGTTAAATCATCACGCCCAGTGGTTTTGTTCTAGCAGCATTAGTAAATTATGAAAATGATGCCAATATGAAGTAATGGGTTAAATTGATATATCTTTTTGCGGAAAAGCATACCAGGCATACGACTTTGGTCCCACTGATTAATTTAACCCTACAAATTTCAAATAATAATTTATACACACAATACCAGCACCTTAAATCGTTTTTAAATCAGTTAAGTGTAGCAAAGGTAAATAAAAAATACAGTAGATTTAGAAATTATTTGATACTTCCAACATTGTAGCTATTCAGCAACATTTGACCAATGATATATGCATGCATGTAGTTTTATCTGTATTTCTTAATAAACCTGTTTACATGTTTTGAAGATCGATGGAGATGTAGAGCCGAGGTTATAATAATAATGATATTAATTATAAAGACTTTATTTAAATAGGCAACACAGTTGGGTATATACCCATTCTTCCTTGTGAGCCTCATAATGTATTTACACCCGGGGATGTACACCTAACCCAAGACTGATGACATATCATGGCAGTCTCCATTATTAAATTACCAATGCCCACATAAATGCCTGGTCAGGGATTGAAACTGATGTTTAATGAAAAGGAACTTGAAATTTCTGAAAACCAGCTTAAAACTTAAGTTATATTGTTTGGTCAGGAGTGCAACACTTTTGACAAACGTGTTAAACAGCTATTTAAGGTTCATGATTCCAGTAGGATCAATTTAAAATGTGTTAATGTTTAACTGTTTTAGTGTTCAATTGTTAATTGAGACATTTTACATGTATTAATGTTAGCTTCAGGTTTTGAGCCAAAGTTGCATGTAGACGCCCGTATGGTTTCCAATTAATTTCTAAAAAAATATCCAAATTGGATCTATGTTATTGCCATATTTGTTTTAAAATTTTCATTGTGTATCAGTTGCTTTGTATTGATAGTTCAGGAGATTGTAACTTGTAAGTGAAAGCTAGTTTATAAGTGACAGCTACATATGTCAGGAGTGTAACAAATTTTTATCAAAATTGTATTGTTTTAATGTTGATATTTTTGCGCTAAAATCATAATGCCTTTTATAATTTTTGTTCAGTTTTACTAGTTAGTGTTACAACTTCATGCACAACCCTGTTTTACAAAAATAGTTTGAGCATTTAATCTGAAAATAAAACTTTTATTGTATGGATATTAATTTTATCTGGAAAAAAAGCAAAAAAATATGAATTTGTGTGTTATTTTTTAATGTCGGAGTGATTCAACAGTTTAATTCTGTATAATGATATAACAATCAGTAAATATAAACTTTATAAGTGTAAAGAACCATTTAACTAAGAAAATAATAGACTTTGGATGTGTCAATGTATTTTTGTATTTTTTGCCCGTTCACTTGAATTAAAACTTGATAAAAAAAATAGTATTTGTTATTAGCTTTATACCCTACCAATTTTGTTAACTTCAATGGTTGGTCTTAAAATTCAGGCTAGCTTTTTTGTATTTTATGAAGGTTTAAATTTTGAGACCTTTTCAACTTTTCTAGCCATTTTTTTGAAAATAGCCCTTCTGTATTTTATAAGCCTCCTTGCATTGCATTAGTTGTTTACACGCTTGATTTGCCTAGCTTTTGTTGTTAGGTAGTTATGTAAATATGCATATGCTATATGATTAACTGTAAGGATGTCCGTGGCACCCTCGTTTGAAAAACATCTTTTTTGCATTGCTTTGCTTGTGTTGTTAGATATGATGTCCGTGGTACCCTCGTCTAAAACAAACCTTTGATTCTTCGCTTAGCTTGTGCAGTTAGATATGATGTCCGTGGTACCCTCGTCTGAAAAATGCCTTTGTTGCTTTGCTTAGCTTGTGCAGTTAGATATGATGTCTGTGGTACCCTCGTCTGAAAAATACGTTTGTTGCTTTGCTTAGCTTCTGCAGTCAGATATGATGTCCGTGGCTCCCTCGTCTGAAAAATACTTGCTTTTTGCTGTGTCAATGCTATCAGGAAAATACCTGATTTTTGCCTTGCTTCTGTAGTTTATAAGCCTGCTTGCATTGCATTAGTTGTTTATACGCTTGTTTTGCCTCGCTTTTGTTGTTATGTAGTTATGAAAATATGCATATGCTATATGATTAACTGAAAGGATTTCCGTGGTACCCTCGTCTGAAAAATACGTTTGTTGCTTTGCTTAACTTGTGCAGTTAGATATGATGTCCGTGGCTCCCTTGTCTGAAAAATACGTTTGTTGCTTTGCTTATCTTGTGCAGTTAGATATGATGTCCGTGGTACCCTCGTCTGAAAAATACGTTTGTTGCTTTGCTTAGCTTGTGCAGTTAGATATGATGTCCGTGGCTCCCTTGTCTGAAAAATACTTTTGTTGCTTTGCTTAGCTTGTGCAGTTAGATATGATGTCCGTGGTACCCTCGTCAGAAAAATATCTTTGTTGCTTTGCTTAGCCTGTGCAGTTAGATATGATGTCCGTGGCTCCCTAGTCTGAAAAATTCTTGCCTTTTTTTCTGTGTCAATGCTATCAGGAAAATACCTGATTTTTGCCTTGCTTCTGTAGTTTATAAGCCTGCTTGCATTGCATTAGTTGTTTATACGCTTGTTTTGCCTAGCTTTTGTTGTTTGGTAGTTATGTAAATATGCATATGCTATATGATTAACTGAAAGGATGTCCGTGGCACCCTCGTCTCAAAAACATCTTTTTTGCATTGCTTTGCTTGTGTTGTTAGATATGATGTCCGTGGTACCCTCGTCTAAAAAAAACCTTTGATTCTTTGCTGAGCTTCTGCAGTTAGATATGATGTCCGTGGCTCCCTCGTCTGAAAAATACTTGCTTTTTGCTGTGTCAATGCTATCAGGAAAATACCTGATTTTTGCCTTGCTTCTGTATTTTATAAGCATGCTTGCATTGAATTAGTTGTTTATACGCTTGATTTGCCTAGCTTTTGTTGTTAGGTAGTTATGTAAATATGCATATGCTATATGATTAACTGAAAGGATGTCCGTGGTACCCTCGTCTGAAAAATACTTGCTTTTTGCTTTGCTTAGCTTGTGCAGTTAGATATGATGTCCGTGGCTCCCGCGTCTGAAAAATACGTTTGTTGCTTTGCTTATCTTGTGCAGTTAGATATGATGTCCGTGGTACCCTCGTCTGAAAAATGCCTTTGTTGCTTTGCTAAGCTTGTGCAGTTAGATATGATGTCCGTGGCTCCCTCCTCTAAAAAAAATATCTTTTTTGCATTGCTTTGCTTGTTTTGTTAGATATGATGTACATGGTACCCTCCTCTGAAAAATACCTTTGTTGCTTTGCCTAGCTTGTGCAGTTAGATATGATGTTCGTGGCTCCCTCGTCTGAAAATTACGTTTGTTGCTTTGCTTAGCTTGTGCAGTTAGATATGATGTCCGTGGTACCCTCGTCTGAAAAATACCTTTGTTGCTTTGCTTAGCTTGTGCAGTTAGATATGATGTCCGTGGTACCCTCGTCTGAAGAATACGTTTGTTGCTTTGCTTAGCTTGTGCAGTTAGATATGATGTCCGTGGCTCCCTCGTCTGAAAAATATCTTTTTTGCATTGCTTTGCTTGTTTTGTTAGATATGATGTACATGGTACCCTCCTCTGAAAAATACCTTTGTTGCTTTGCCAAGCTTGTGCAGTTAGATATGATGTTTGTGACTCCCTCGTCTGAAAAATACTTGCTTTTTTGCTGTGTCAATGCTATCAGGAAAATACCTGATTTTTGACTAGCTTCTGTAGTTTATAAGCCTGCTTGCATTGCATTAGTTGTTTATATGCTTGTCTTGCCTAGCTTTTGTTGTTAGGTAGTTATGTAAATATGCATATGCTATATGATTAACTGAAAGGATGTCCGTGGCACCCTCGTCTGAAAAACATCTTTTTTGCATTGCTTTGCTTGTGTTGTTAGATATGATGTCCGTGGTACCCTCGTCTAAAACAAACCTTTGATTCTTTGCTTAGCTTGTGCAGTTAGATATGATGTCCGTGGCTCCCTTGTCTGAAAAATACGTTTGTTGCTTTGCTTATCTTGTGCAGTTAGATATGATGTCCGTGGTACCCTCGTCTGAAAAATACGTTTGTTGCTTTGCTTAGCTTGTGCAGTTAGATATGATGTCCGTGGCTCCCTTGTCTGAAAAATACTTTTGTTGCTTTGCTTAGCTTGTGCAGTTAGATATGATGTCCGTGGTACCCTCGTCAGAAAAATATCTTTGTTGCTTTGCTTAGCCTGTGCAGTTAGATATGATGTCCGTGGCTCCCTAGTCTGAAAAATTCTTGCCTTTTTTTCTGTGTCAATGCTATCAGGAAAATACCTGTTTTTTGCCTTGCTTCTGTAGTTTATAAGCCTGCTTGCATTGCATTAGTTGTTTATACGCTTGTTTTGCCTAGCTTTTGTTGTTTGGTAGTTATGTAAATATGCATATGCTATATGATTAACTGAAAGGATGTCCGTGGCACCCTCGTCTCAAAAACATCTTTTTTGCATTGCTTTGCTTGTGTTGTTAGATATGATGTCCGTGGTACCCTCGTCTAAAAAAAACCTTTGATTCTTTGCTGAGCTTCTGCAGTTAGATATGATGTCCGTGGCTCCCTCGTCTGAAAAATACTTGCTTTTTGCTGTGTCAATGCTATCAGGAAAATACCTGATTTTTGCCTTGCTTCTGTATTTTATAAGCATGCTTGCATTGAATTAGTTGTTTATACGCTTGATTTGCCTAGCTTTTGTTGTTAGGTAGTTATGTAAATATGCATATGCTATATGATTAACTGAAAGGATGTCCGTGGTACCCTCGTCTGAAAAATACTTGCTTTTTGCTTTGCTTAGCTTGTGCAGTTAGATATGATGTCCGTGGCTCCCTCGTCTGAAAAATACGTTTGTTGCTTTGCTTATCTTGTGCAGTTAGATATGATGTCCGTGGTACCCTCGTCTGAAAAATGCCTTTGTTGCTTTGCTAAGCTTGTGCAGTTCGATATGATGTCCGTGGCTCCCTCCTCTAAAAAAAATATCTTTTTTGCATTGCTTTGCTTGTTTTGTTAGATATGATGTACATGGTACCCTCCTCTGAAAAATACCTTTGTTGCTTTGCCTAGCTTGTGCAGTTAGATATGATGTTCGTGGCTCCCTCGTCTGAAAATTACGTTTGTTGCTTTGCTTAGCTTGTGCAGTTAGATATGATGTCCGTGGTACCCTCGTCTGAAAAATACCTTTGTTGCTTTGCTTAGCTTGTGCAGTTAGATATGATGTCCGTGGTACCCTCGTCTGAAGAATACGTTTGTTGCTTTGCTTAGCTTGTGCAGTTAGATATGATGTCCGTGGCTCCCTCGTCTGAAAAATATCTTTTTTGCATTGCTTTGCTTGTTTTGTTAGATATGATGTACATGGTACCCTCCTCTGAAAAATACCTTTGTTGCTTTGCCAAGCTTGTGCAGTTAGATATGATGTTTGTGACTCCCTCGTCTGAAAAATACTTGCTTTTTTGCTGTGTCAATGCTATCAGGAAAATACCTGATTTTTGACTAGCTTCTGTAGTTTATAAGCCTGCTTGCATTGCATTAGTTGTTTATATGCTTGTCTTGCCTAGCTTTTGTTGTTAGGTAGTTATGTAAATATGCATATGCTATATGATTAACTGAAAGGATGTCCGTGGCACCCTCGTCTGAAAAACATCTTTTTTGCATTGCTTTGCTTGTGTTGTTAGATATGATGTCCGTGGTACCCTCGTCTAAAACAAACCTTTGATTCTTTGCTTAGCTTGTGCAGTTAGATATGATGTCCGTGGCTCCCTCGTCTGAAAAATACTTGCTTTTTTGCTGTGTCAATGCTATCAGGAAAATACCTGATTTTTGCCTTGCTTCTGTAGTTTATAAGCCTGCTTGCATTGCATTAGTTGTTTATACGCTTGTTTTGCCTCGCTTTTGTTGTTATGTAGTTATGAAAATATGCATATGCTATATGATTAACTGAAAGGATGTCCGTGGTACCCTCGTCTGAAAAATACCTTTGTTGCTTTGCTTAGCTTGTGCAGTTCGATATGATGTCCGTGGCTCCCTCGTCTGAAAGATACGTTTGTTGCTGTGCTTATCTTGTGCAGTTAGATATGATGTCCGTGGTACCCTCGTCTGAAAAATGCCTTTGTTGCTTTGCTTAGCTTGTGCAGTTAGATATGTCTGTGGTACCCTCGTCTGAAAAATACGTTTGTTGCTTTGCTTAGCTTGTGCAGTTAGATATGATGTCCGTGGCTCCCTTGTCTGAAATATACTTTTGTTGCTTTGCTTAGCTTGTGCAGTTAGATATGATGTCCGTGGTACCCTCGTCTGAAAAATACGTTTGTTGCTTTGCTTAGCTTGTGCAGTTAGATATGATGTCCGTGGCTCCCTCGTCTGAAAAATACGTTTGTTGCTTTGCTTATCTTGTGCAGTTAGATATGATGTCCGTGGTACCCTCGTCTGAAAAATGCCTTTGTTGCTTTGCTAAGCTTGTGCAGTTAGATATGATGTCCGTGGCTCCCTCCTCTAAAAAAAATATCTTTTTTGCATTGCTTTGCTTGTGCAGTTAGATATGATGTACATGGTACCCTCCTCTGAAAAATACCTTTGTTGCTTTGCCTAGCTTGTGCAGTTAGATATGATGTTCGTGGCTCCCTCGTCTGAAAATTACGTTTGTTGCTTTGCTTAGCTTGTGCAGTTAGATATGATGTCCGTGGTACCCTCGTCTGAAAAATACCTTTGTTGCTTTGCTTAGCTTGTGCAGTTAGATATGATGTCCGTGGTACCCTCGTCTGAAGAATACGTTTGTTGCTTTGCTTAGCTTGTGCAGTTAGATATGATGTCCGTGGCTCCCTCGTCTGAAAAATATCTTTTTTGCTTTGCTTTGCTTGTTTTGTTAGATATGATGTACATGGTACCCTCCTCTGAAAAATACCTTTGTTGCTTTGCCAAGCTTGTGCAGTTAGATATGATGTTTGTGACTCCCTCGTCTGAAAAATACTTGCTTTTTTGCTGTGTCAATGCTATCAGGAAAATACCTGATTTTTGACTAGCTTCTGTAGTTTATAAGCCTGCTTGCATTGCATTAGTTGTTTATACGCTTGTTTTGCCTCGCTTTTGTTTTTATGTGGTTATGAAAATATGCATATACTATATGATTAAATGAAAGGATGTCCGTGGTACCCTCGTCTGAAAAATACGTTTGTTGCTTTGTTTAGCTTGTGCAGTTAGATATGATGTCCGTGGCTCCCTCGTCTGAAAAATACGTTTGTTGCTTTGCTTAGCTTGTGCAGTTAGATATGATGTCCGTGGCTCCCTCGTCTGAAAAATATCTTTTTTGCATTGCTTTGCTTGTTTTGTTAGATATGATGTACATGGTACCCTCCTCTGAAAAATACCTTTGTTGCTTTGCCTAGCTTGTGCAGTTAGATATGATGTCTGTGGCTCCCTCGTCTGAAAAATACTTGCTTTTTGCTGTGTCAATGCTATCAGGAAAATACCTGATTTTTGCCTTGCTTCTGTATTTTATAAGCCTGCTTGCATTGCATTAGTTGTTTATATGCTTGTCTTGCCTAGCTTTTGTTGTTAGGTAGTTATGTAAATATGCATATGCTATATGATTAACTGAAAGGATGTCCGTGGCACCCTCGTCTGAAAAACATCTTTTTTGCATTGCTTTGCTTGTGTTGTTAGATATGATGTCCGTGGTACCCTCGTCTAAAACAAACCTTTGATTCTTTGCTTAGCTTGTGCAGTTAGATATGATGTCCGTGGCTCCCTCGTCTGAAAAATACTTGCTTTTTTGCTGTGTCAATGCTATCAGGAAAATACCTGATTTTTGCCTTGCTTCTGTAGTTTATAAGCCTGCTTGCATTGCATTAGTTGTTTATACGCTTGTTTTGCCTCGCTTTTGTTGTTATGTAGTTATGAAAATATGCATATGCTATATGATTAACTGAAAGGATGTCCGTGGTACCCTCGTCTGAAAAATACCTTTGTTGCTTTGCTTAGCTTGTGCAGTTAGATATGATGTCCGTGGCTCCCTCGTCTGAAAGATACGTTTGTTGCTTTGCTTATCTTGTGCAGTTAGATATGATGTCCGTGGTACCCTCGTCTGAAAAATGCCTTTGTTGCTTTGCTTAGCTTGTGCAGTTAGATATGATGTCTGTGGTACCCTCGTCTGAAAAATACGTTTGTTGCTTTGCTTAGCTTGTGCAGTTAGATATGATGTCCGTGGCTCCCTTGTCTGAAATATACTTTTGTTGCTTTGCTTAGCTTGTGCAGTTAGATATGATGTCCGTGGTACCCTCGTCTGAAAAATGCGTTTGTTGCTTTGCTTAGCTTGTGCAGTTAGATATGATGTCCGTGGTTCCCTCGTCTGAAAAATACGTGTGTTGCTTTGCTTAGCTTGTGCAGTTAGATATGATGTTCGTGGCTCCCTCGTCTAAAAAAATATCTTTTTTGCATTGCTTTGCTTGTTTTGTGTTTTGTTAGATATGATGTACATGGTACCCTCCTCTGAAAAATACCTTTGTTGCTTTGCCTAGCTTGTGCAGTTTGATATGATGTCTGTGGCTCCCTCGTCTGAAAAATACTTGCTTTTTGCTGTGTCAATGCTATCAGGAAAATACCTGATTTTTGCCTTGCTTCTGTATTTTATAAGCCTCCTTGCATTGCATTAGTTGTTTATACGCTTGATTTGCCTAGCTTTTGTTGTTAGGTAGTTATGTAAATATGCATATGCTATATGATTAACTGTAAGGATGTCCGTGGCACCCTCGTTTGAAAAACATCTTTTTTGCATTGCTTTGCTTGTGTTGTTAGATATGATGTCCGTGGTACCCTCGTCTAAAACAAACCTTTGATTCTTCGCTTAGCTTGTGCAGTTAGATATGATGTCCGTGGCTCCCTCGTCTGAAAAATACGTTTGTTGCTTTGCTTATCTTGTGCAGTTAGATATGATGTCCGTGGTACCCTCGTCTGAAAAATGCCTTTGTTGCTTTGCTTAGCTTGTGCAGTTAGATATGATGTCTGTGGTACCCTCGTCTGAAAAATACGTTTGTTGCTTTGCTTAGCTTCTGCAGTCAGATATGATGTCCGTGGCTCCCTCGTCTGAAAAATACTTGCTTTTTGCTGTGTCAATGCTATCAGGAAAATACCTGATTTTTGCCTTGCTTCTGTAGTTTATAAGCCTGCTTGCATTGCATTAGTTGTTTATACGCTTGTTTTGCCTCGCTTTTGTTGTTATGTAGTTATGAAAATATGCATATGCTATATGATTAACTGAAAGGATTTCCGTGGTACCCTCGTCTGAAAAATACGTTTGTTGCTTTGCTTAGCTTGTGCAGTTAGATATGATGTCCGTGGCTCCCTTGTCTGAAAAATACGTTTGTTGCTTTGCTTATCTTGTGCAGTTAGATATGATGTCCGTGGTACCCTCGTCTGAAAAATACGTTTGTTGCTTTGCTTAGCTTGTGCAGTTAGATATGATGTCCGTGGCTCCCTTGTCTGAAAAATACTTTTGTTGCTTTGCTTAGCTTGTGCAGTTAGATATGATGTCCGTGGTACCCTCGTCAGAAAAATATCTTTGTTGCTTTGCTTAGCCTGTGCAGTTAGATATGATGTCCGTGGCTCCCTAGTCTGAAAAATTCTTGCCTTTTTTTCTGTGTCAATGCTATCAGGAAAATACCTGATTTTTGCCTTGCTTCTGTAGTTTATAAGCCTGCTTGCATTGCATTAGTTGTTTATACGCTTGTTTTGCCTAGCTTTTGTTGTTTGGTAGTTATGTAAATATGCATATGCTATATGATTAACTGAAAGGATGTCCGTGGCACCCTCGTCTCAAAAACATCTTTTTTGCATTGCTTTGCTTGTGTTGTTAGATATGATGTCCGTGGTACCCTCGTCTAAAAAAAACCTTTGATTCTTTGCTGAGCTTCTGCAGTTAGATATGATGTCCGTGGCTCCCTCGTCTGAAAAATACTTGCTTTTTGCTGTGTCAATGCTATCAGGAAAATACCTGATTTTTGCCTTGCTTTTGTATTTTATAAGCCTGCTTGCATTGAATTAGTTGTTTATACGCTTGATTTGCCTAGCTTTTGTTGTTAGGTAGTTATGTAAATATGCATATGCTATATGATTAACTGAAAGGATGTCCGTGGTACCCTCGTCTGAAAAATACTTGCTTTTTGCTTTGCTTAGCTTGTGCAGTTAGATATGATGTCCGTGGCTCCCTCGTCTGAAAAATACGTTTGTTGCTTTGCTTATCTTGTGCAGTTAGATATGATGTCCGTGGTACCCTCGTCTGAAAAATGCCTTTGTTGCTTTGCTAAGCTTGTGCAGTTAGATATGATGTCCGTGGCTCCCTCCTCTAAAAAAAATATCTTTTTTGCATTGCTTTGCTTGTTTTGTTAGATATGATGTACATGGTACCCTCCTCTGAAAAATACCTTTGTTGCTTTGCCTAGCTTGTGCAGTTAGATATGATGTTCGTGGCTCCCTCGTCTGAAAATTACGTTTGTTGCTTTGCTTAGCTTGTGCAGTTAGATATGATGTCCGTGGTACCCTCGTCTGAAAAATACCTTTGTTGCTTTGCTTAGCTTGTGCAGTTAGATATGATGTCCGTGGTACCCTCGTCTGAAGAATACGTTTGTTGCTTTGCTTAGCTTGTGCAGTTAGATATGATGTCCGTGGCTCCCTCGTCTGAAAAATATCTTTTTTGCATTGCTTTGCTTGTTTTGTTAGATATGATGTACATGGTACCCTCCTCTGAAAAATACCTTTGTTGCTTTGCCAAGCTTGTGCAGTTAGATATGATGTTTGTGACTCCCTCGTCTGAAAAATACTTGCTTTTTTGCTGTGTCAATGCTATCAGGAAAATACCTGATTTTTGACTAGCTTCTGTAGTTTATAAGCCTGCTTGCATTGCATTAGTTGTTTATATGCTTGTCTTGCCTAGCTTTTGTTGTTAGGTAGTTATGTAAATATGCATATGCTATATGATTAACTGAAAGGATGTCCGTGGCACCCTCGTCTGAAAAACATCTTTTTTGCATTGCTTTGCTTGTGTTGTTAGATATGATGTCCGTGGTACCCTCGTCTAAAACAAACCTTTGATTCTTTGCTTAGCTTGTGCAGTTAGATATGATGTCCGTGGCTCCCTCGTCTGAAAAATACTTGCTTTTTTGCTGTGTCAATGCTATCAGGAAAATACCTGATTTTTGCCTTGCTTCTGTAGTTTATAAGCCTGCTTGCATTGCATTAGTTGTTTATACGCTTGTTTTGCCTCGCTTTTGTTGTTATGTAGTTATGAAAATATGCATATGCTATATGATTAACTGAAAGGATGTCCGTGGTACCCTCGTCTGAAAAATACCTTTGTTGCTTTGCTTAGCTTGTGCAGTTAGATATGATGTCCGTGGCTCCCTCGTCTGAAAGATACGTTTGTTGCTTTGCTTATCTTGTGCAGTTAGATATGATGTCCGTGGTACCCTCGTCTGAAAAATGCCTTTGTTGCTTTGCTTAGCTTGTGCAGTTAGATATGTCTGTGGTACCCTCGTCTGAAAAATACGTTTGTTGCTTTGCTTAGCTTGTGCAGTTAGATATGATGTCCGTGGCTCCCTTGTCTGAAATATACTTTTGTTGCTTTGCTTAGCTTGTGCAGTTAGATATGATGTCCGTGGTACCCTCGTCTGAAAAATGCGTTTGTTGCTTTGCTTAGCTTGTGCAGTTAGATATGATGTCCGTGGTTCCCTCGTCTGAAAAATACGTGTGTTGCTTTGCTTAGCTTGTGCAGTTAGATATGATGTTCGTGGCTCCCTCGTCTAAAAAAATATCTTTTTATGCCCCCGTATCGATAGATCGGGAGGCATATAGTGATGCACCTGTCCGTCCGTCCGTCCGTTCGTCCGTCCGTCCGTCCGTCCGTCCTGGTTAACCCAAATTGACCGTTTCTTCTAGCATCATTATGGCTTGCTGCAAAGCTTCCAAACTTGCATGGATGTTGTATATGAACACTCTCCACACACCTGTATCACCTGACCCTTTTTGACCTTCACCTTGACCTAATTTTGGACTTAGACTTATTTATGGACAAGGCTTCCACAGGGGGCATAAGCGTTTATTGAACGCAGTCTTGTTTGCATTGCTTTGCTTGTTTTGTGTTTTGTTAGATATGATGTACATGGTACCCTCCTCTGAAAAATACCTTTGTTGCTTTGCCTAGCTTGTGCAGTTTGATATGATGTCTGTGGCTCCCTCGTCTGAAAAATACTTGCTTTTTTGCTGTGTCAATGCTATCAGGAAAATACCTGATTTTTGCCTTGCTTCTGTATTTTATAAGCCTCCTTGCATTGCATTAGTTGTTTATACGCTTGATTTGCCTAGCTTTTGTTGGTAGGTAGTTATGTAAATATGCATATGCTATATGATTAACTGAAAGGATGTCCGTGGCACCCTCGTTTGAAAAACATCTTTTTTGCATTGCTTTGCTTGTGTTGTTAGATATGATGTCCGTGGTACCCTCGTCTAAAACAAACCTTTGATTCTTTGCTTAGCTTGTGCAGTTAGATATGATGTCCGTGGCTCCCTCGTCTGAAAAATACGTTTGTTGCTTTGCTTATCTTGTGCAGTTAGATATGATGTCCGTGGTACCCTCGTCTGAAAAATGCCTTTGTTGCTTTGCTTAGCTTGTGCAGTTAGATATGATGTCTGTGGTACCCTCGTCTGAAAAATACGTTTGTTGCTTTGCTTAGCTTCTGCAGTCAGATATGATGTCCGTGGCTCCCTCGTCTGAAAAATACTTGCTTTTTGCTGTGTCAATGCTATCAGGAAAATACCTGATTTTTGCCTTGCTTCTGTAGTTTATAAGCCTGCTTGCATTGCATTAGTTGTTTATACGCTTGTTTTGCCTCGCTTTTGTTGTTATGTAGTTATGAAAATATGCATATGCTATATGATTAACTGAAAGGATTTCCGTGGTACCCTCGTCTGAAAAATACGTTTGTTGCTTTGCTTAGCTTCACTCTTGTTACCCTGATAAAACAACATGATTGGATATTCCCAACATGATTGAAAAATGGCCGACATGAACAATGTGATTAGTGCATTGTTTTTGTAATATTTTCCATATAAACTATCCAGATTGTTTATTTCAATATTACATAATCAACATATGAAGAAAATGTACTATTTGCACTAAACAATTTGCACATAGGTAATATTTTTCACTATGTAAAGCCTTAAAGAATGTGTGGATTTTGCATTTGAGAATGAGTTTTGTACTTAAAAACGTTGTAAAACTCATTTATTTGACTCTATGTAATGAATATCATTTGGGAAGTATTGGCAGTTGTATAAACTATGATTTGGACGTTTCAATTTTTTAAAATCTTAGATAAATTAACGCTCACCAACAATAATTCAAACATGTATAGTATTTTTTGGATACTGACCGACGTGATTGTTAAATTTATTAGGATACTGGCCAACATGATTGTGGATAAAAGCCAACATTACCAATTTAAATCTTGCCAATGGGATTCTCAAGGTACAAATAATTGTACATTAAAGAAGTGTGCTCATGAATTGTGGTAGCAGGTTTATGAGCATACCCGATGTAAAGGATTTCACACCTAGTCTAAAGCACATGCTTTTAGGACATTTAATAATCAAAGCGCTGTTGGGAGGCGATCTGGTTGCTGCTACTAAAGCTTAAACGACTTTACACGTTTAATGTTCGTTTTCTTACTGCCGATCTTGTCTTGAATGTCTAAATAGGCATATGTGACTATATAGGCATGTTGGGTATCTATATAATTGTAAAAAGGGGCATGTTGATGTATATGTCATACGTGTATTGAATGCGTATATCAAAAGTGGCTTTAAAATAATACTACGCGCCTATTTATCAGATTCTACAGCACCGTCTTGTAATCACTTCCATCACAGCGTTAGACATCTCTAGAAAGCGGCTAGTATAGCCATACCATATGGTTGCATAACATGACGATATACGATTCATTGATAAAACCATCACGTGGCCCTGGTCTGAAGTTTCTAAAAATAGCTATACGGCTGGGACATTTGATGAACACGTCATTTTCATATTCTCCCCGGCTGAGTGATTATCTGCAAAAATATCGATTCAACGAACAGTTTCACAATAATTGTTGATCGTAGAATAAACAATTGTTGCTGATTGAATTAAATAAGTTTAAACATTTTAAGACACATATGTTGCATTATTGGGAAGGTTGACAGTTTCTGGAACTACTTGAATGCGGATTCACATAGCAGCCTAAAGGCGGTCCAGGTTGCATTAAGAAATGGGCAATGGAAGTATAGAGAGGCTTACGCCTACCAAAAATGGTACAAATGTTCACCACATCAAGACGATGTGCCATGCACAAAACCCAGGTCCCTAGCTTAAAGGTCAAGGTCACACTTAGAGGTCAAAGGTTAAAAGGCTCAAATAGGCATGTGATTCGTGTCCGCTCTGTAATTTTGTCATCTCCTATTGGATATTTATAATATTTGGTACAAATGTTCACCACATCAAGGTGATGTGCCATGTGCAAGACCCAGGTCCCTTACTTAAAGGGCAAGGTCACACTTAGAGATCAAAAGTTAAAATTCTCAAATAGGCATGTGATTCATGTCCGCTCTGTAACTATGTCATTTCGTATTGGATATTTATAACACTTGGTACAAATGTTCACCACATCGACACGGCGTGTTATGCGCAAGACCTAGGTCCCTTGCTCAAAGGTAAAGGTCACACTTAGAGATCGAAGGTAAAAAGGCTCAAATAGGCATGTGATTCATGTCAGCTCTGTAATTATGTCATTTCTTATTTTATACATTTTTGTATTAATATTACTTGCCACAAATGTTCACATCACCAAGACGAGGTGTCATGCGCAAGACCCAGGTCCCTAACTCAAAGGTCAAGGTCACACTTAGAGATCGAAACTTAAAATTCTCAAATAGGCATATGATTCATGTCAGATCTGTAACTATGTCATTTCTTATTGTCGAGCCCGCTTGCGGTGAGCGAGACTTAGTCGCCACTTTTGGTGTATGTGCGTCTGTGCGTGCGTCCATGCGTCCGTCCGATTTTGTCCGGACCATAACTTTGTCATGCTTTGACTAATGTTGCTTATATTTGGCATGAATGTTCACCTCCTTGAGGAGGAGTGTCATGCCCAACCCCCAGGTTCCTATCTCAAAAGTCAAGGTCACAGTTGGAGGTCAAAGGTCAAATTGAAGCTTGTCCGGACCATAACTTTGTCATGCTTTGACCAATGTTGCTTATATTTGGCATGAATGTTCACCTCCTTGAGGAGGAGTGTCATGCCAAACCCCCAGGTTCCTATCTCAAAGGTCAAGGTCACATTTGGAGGTCAAATTGAAGCTTGTCCGGACCATAACTTTGTCATACATTGACCAATCTTTCTTATATTTGGCATGAATGTTAACCTCCATGAGGCGGAGTGTCATGCCCAACCCCCAGATTCCTATCTCAAAGGTCAAGGTCACAGTTGGAGGTCAAAGGTCAAATTGAAGCTTGTCCGGACCATACCTTTGTGATACATTGACCAATCTTTCTTATATTTGGCATGAATGTTAACCTCCATGAGGCGGAGTGTCATGCCCAACCCCCAGGTTCCTATCTCAAAGGTCAAGGTCACAGTTGATGGTCAAAGGTCAAATTGAAGGCTAATTTAAGTTGTAGCCATTTTTCAACGTGCGCCGAGGCTCGACATAATTTGCCCGAGGGCACGAATTTCTAGTTTTATATTTATATTACTTGCCACAAATGTTCACATCATCAAGACGAGGTGACATGCGCAAAACCCAGGTCCCTAACGCAAAGGTCAAGGTCATACTTAGAGATTTAAAGTTAAAAGGCACAAGTATACGCTTCTGGTCTGCTTTGTTTTTTTGTTATTCCGTTCTGGATTTTAAAATTACTTGGTTACATTCGCATTTACACCCTGTAAAGGTCACACTTATGCACCTATCAATGTTTTCCCCCAGGAGGGGGGCGGCGGGCTGACCCAGGGGTATTTGACATTTTTACTGCTTCAAAGTCTTAATTCCCGCCCTAGAGCAAGGGCAATTTGTCAAAATCCCCTCACTGGGAGATGCTTTACATACCCCCCGGGATCAAAATTTCGGCCAGTGTCAAAATTTCCCTGGACTCGGCACCATTCTGTCTGTCAAATTCCAACCTATCGGGAACAGCCTTCTGTCAAAAGTCCCGTGTATGCCCGCCGCTCCCCCCCTCGGGGAAAACATTGATAGGTGCATTACAGACCCAGCTCTTGTCTGCTGTTAAATGTCACATTTAAGCAATTACAAACTTGTTTCAAGTTATTCCATTTGCATAGTTTTATACTTAGGTGTCTGATGACAGCTTTTAGCGGGGGCATCCGTGTCCTGTGGACATATTTCTAGTTAAATACTTTTTTCTGCTTTATGTTGGTAAAATTCATAATAAGTCAAGACAGGTAAATTTAACACATGTATCTAAATGTGCAAAATTCACCGGGAATAGGAACAGTGAATTATGGGGACCAGGCTAAACGCTGTGAGCATGTCTTGAATGGTGCCAAATTGCATTTCTAATTTAAAAAAGGGGACACAATTTCAACATATATTTGATAGAGTTGCCTATTCATGTGGAGGTCATGGCGTCATGATGGTGAGCAAAGTATCAAAGAGGTTAAAATTGTGTACATAAACTGTAAACTTTTGTATTTCTAAGTACTTACTTACTGCCCGTTATGTCCTCTGGCATGTAGGGCAGCAACTAAGTACATCAGTCCAAATGGGGCATAGCATTCAACAACATGCTTAATAGAGTGCAGATGTTGTGGTCAAGACGGTTGACAAGTATGCAAAGTATCACAGCAATATGAACATGCACTTAGATATTATAGGTTAATACCTTGAACGTAAACTTACAAATTTGCACTAAGGTGAAAAAGGGACATATTTTCCGATAAATACTTCATAGAGTTATCTACTCCTACGTACGTGTTGGGGTCATCCCATTATTCTTCCAATAGTGAAGCTATATATTAAATTCGCACTGCAGTGCATCAATGAAAATTCAATGTTGGTCAGTATCCACTTTAAAAGATAAATCATGTTGATCTTTATCCTCGATCATGTTGGTTTTTATCCATTTTTCACACATGGGTTACTTTAAATAGTTATCACGTAGAAACGGCAATTGTAAATAACTTACTCTAAACTAAGTCTGATAGTGAAATGAATGAGCTATATAAACAAAAGATCTTAACCCAAAATAAACAACAATATATATATTTATAGACTGTCAAATAAATCCAACACAGATTTTTCTAACTTTTTAACGTATTGTGTATCACATTCACAAAAATACGGATAAATAGTTTTAGTTTCATGGAAGGAATGTACAAGTTTATCTTCATACAGCATCAGAAGGTGGTTAAACCCGTAGATTTTGAAGAATTGGTCGAAAATGCGATGAAAATGTAAACATACATCCGCCATTTTTCAATCATGTTGGGTATATCCAATCATGTTGTTTTATCAGGGTAACAAGGGTGAGCTTGTGCAGTTAGATATGATGTCCGTGGCTCCCTTGTCTGAAAAATACGTTTGTTGCTTTGCTTATCTTGTGCAGTTAGATATGATGTCCGTGGTACCCTCGTCTGAAAAATACGTTTGTTGCTTTGCTTAGCTTGTGCAGTTAGATATGATGTCCGTGGCTCCCTTGTCTGAAAAATACTTTTGTTGCTTTGCTTAGCTTGTGCAGTTAGATATGATGTCCGTGGTACCCTCGTCAGAAAAATATCTTTGTTGCTTTGCTTAGCCTGTGCAGTTAGATATGATGTCCGTGGCTCCCTAGTCTGAAAAATTCTTGCCTTTTTTTCTGTGTCAATGCTATCAGGAAAATACCTGATTTTTGCCTTGCTTCTGTAGTTTATAAGCCTGCTTGCATTGCATTAGTTGTTTATACGCTTGTTTTGCCTAGCTTTTGTTGTTTGGTAGTTATGTAAATATGCATATGCTATATGATTAACTCAAAGGATGTCCGTGGCACCCTCGTCTCAAAAACATCTTTTTTGCATTGCTTTGCTTGTGTTGTTAGATATGATGTCCGTGGTACCCTCGTCTAAAAAAAACCTTTGATTCTTTGCTGAGCTTCTGCAGTTAGATATGATGTCCGTGGCTCCCTCGTCTGAAAAATACTTGCTTTTTGCTGTGTCAATGCTATCAGGAAAATACCTGATTTTTGCCTTGCTTCTGTATTTTATAAGCCTGCTTGCATTGAATTAGTTGTTTATACGCTTGATTTGCCTAGCTTTTGTTGTTAGGTAGTTATGTAAATATGCATATGCTATATGATTAACTGAAAGGATGTCCGTGGTACCCTCGTCTGAAAAATACTTGCTTTTTGCTTTGCTTAGCTTGTGCAGTTAGATATGATGTCCGTGGCTCCCTCGTCTGAAAAATACTTGCTTTTTGCTGTGTCAATGCTATCAGGAAAATACCTGATTTTTGCCTTGCTTCTGTATTTTATAAGCCTCCTTGCATTGCATTAGTTGTTTATACGCTTGATTTGCCTAGCTTTTGTTGGTAGGTAGTTATGTAAATATGCATATGCTATATGATTAACTGAAAGGATGTCCGTGGCACCCTCGTTTGAAAAACATCTTTTTTGCATTGCTTTGCTTGTGTTGTTAGATATGATGTCCGTGGTACCCTCGTCTAAAACAAACCTTTGATTCTTTGCTTAGCTTGTGCAGTTAGATATGATGTCCGTGGCTCCCTCGTCTGAAAAATACGTTTGTTGCTTTGCTTATCTTGTGCAGTTAGATATGATGTCCGTGGTACCCTCGTCTGAAAAATGCCTTTGTTGCTTTGCTTAGCTTGTGCAGTTAGATATGATGTCTGTGGTACCCTCGTCTGAAAAATACGTTTGTTGCTTTGCTTAGCTTCTGCAGTCAGATATGATGTCCGTGGCTCCCTCGTCTGAAAAATACTTGCTTTTTGCTGTGTCAATGCTATCAGGAAAATACCTGATTTTTGCCTTGCTTCTGTAGTTTATAAGCCTGCTTGCATTGCATTAGTTGTTTATACGCTTGTTTTGCCTCGCTTTTGTTGTTATGTAGTTATGAAAATATGCATATGCTATATGATTAACTGAAAGGATTTCCGTGGTACCCTCGTCTGAAAAATACGTTTGTTGCTTTGCTTAGCTTGTGCAGTTAGATATGATGTCCGTGGCTCCCTTGTCTGAAAAATACGTTTGTTGCTTTGCTTATCTTGTGCAGTTAGATATGATGTCCGTGGTACCCTCGTCTGAAAAATACGTTTGTTGCTTTGCTTAGCTTGTGCAGTTAGATATGATGTCCGTGGCTCCCTTGTCTGAAAAATACTTTTGTTGCTTTGCTTAGCTTGTGCAGTTAGATATGATGTCCGTGGTACCCTCGTCAGAAAAATATCTTTGTTGCTTTGCTTAGCCTGTGCAGTTAGATATGATGTCCGTGGCTCCCTAGTCTGAAAAATTCTTGCCTTTTTTTCTGTGTCAATGCTATCAGGAAAATACCTGATTTTTGCCTTGCTTCTGTAGTTTATAAGCCTGCTTGCATTGCATTAGTTGTTTATACGCTTGTTTTGCCTAGCTTTTGTTGTTTGGTAGTTATGTAAATATGCATATGCTATATGATTAACTGAAAGGATGTCCGTGGCACCCTCGTCTCAAAAACATCTTTTTTGCATTGCTTTGCTTGTGTTGTTAGATATGATGTCCGTGGTACCCTCGTCTAAAAAAAACCTTTGATTCTTTGCTGAGCTTCTGCAGTTAGATATGATGTCCGTGGCTCCCTCGTCTGAAAAATACTTGCTTTTTGCTGTGTCAATGCTATCAGGAAAATACCTGATTTTTGCCTTGCTTCTGTATTTTATAAGCCTGCTTGCATTGAATTAGTTGTTTATACGCTTGATTTGCCTAGCTTTTGTTGTTAGGTAGTTATGTAAATATGCATATGCTATATGATTAACTGAAAGGATGTCCGTGGTACCCTCGTCTGAAAAATACTTGCTTTTTGCTTTGCTTAGCTTGTGCAGTTAGATATGATGTCCGTGGCTCCCTCGTCTGAAAAATACGTTTGTTGCTTTGCTTATCTTGTGCAGTTAGATATGATGTCCGTGGTACCCTCGTCTGAAAAATGCCTTTGTTGCTTTGCTAAGCTTGTGCAGTTAGATATGATGTCCGTGGCTCCCTCCTCTAAAAAAATATCTTTTTTGCATTGCTTTGCTTGTTTTGTTAGATATGATGTACATGGTACCCTCCTCTGAAAAATACCTTTGTTGCTTTGCCTAGCTTGTGCAGTTAGATATGATGTTCGTGGCTCCCTCGTCTGAAAATTACGTTTGTTGCTTTGCTTAGCTTGTGCAGTTAGATATGATGTCCGTGGTACCCTCGTCTGAAAAATACCTTTGTTGCTTTGCTTAGCTTGTGCAGTTAGATATGATGTCCGTGGTACCCTCGTCTGAAGAATACGTTTGTTGCTTTGCTTAGCTTGTGCAGTTAGATATGATGTCCGTGGCTCCCTCGTCTGAAAAATACGTTTGTTGCTTTGCTTATCTTGTGCAGTTAGATATGATGTCCGTGGTACCCTCGTCTGAAAAATGCCTTTGTTGCTTTGCTTAGCTTGTGCAGTTAGATATGATGTCTGTGGTACCCTCGTCTGAAAAATACGTTTGTTGCTTTGCTTAGCTTCTGCAGTTAGATATGATGTCCGTGGCTCCCTCGTCTGAAAAATACTTGCTTTTTGCTGTGTCAATGCTATCAGGAAAATACCTGATTTTTGCCTTGCTTCTGTAGTTTATAAGCCTGCTTGCATTGCATTAGTTGTTTATACGCTTGTTTTGCCTCGCTTTTGTTGTTATGTAGTTATGAAAATATGCATATGCTATATGATTAACTGAAAGGATTTCCGTGGTACCCTCGTCTGAAAAATACGTTTGTTGCTTTGCTTAGCTTGTGCAGTTAGATATGATGTCCGTGGCTCCCTTGTCTGAAAAATACGTTTGTTGCTTTGCTTATCTTGTACAGTTAGATATGATGTCCGTGGTACCCTCGTCTGAAAAATACGTTTGTTGCTTTGCTTAGCTTGTGCAGTTAGATATGATGTCCGTGGCTCCCTTGTCTGAAAAATACTTTTGTTGCTTTGCTTAGCTTGGGCAGTTAGATATGATGTCCGTGGTACCCTCGTCAGAAAAATATCTTTGTTGCTTTGCTTAGCCTGTGCAGTTAGATATGATGTCCGTGGCTCCCTAGTCTGAAAAATTCTTGCCTTTTTTTCTGTGTCAATGCTATCAGGAAAATACCTGATTTTTGCCTTGCTTCTGTAGTTTATAAGCCTGCTTGCATTGCATTAGTAGTTTTTACGCTTCTTTTGCCTAGTTTTTGTTGTTTTGTAGTTATAAAAATATGCATATGCTATTATGGTTACCTGAAGGGATGTCTGTGGTACCCTCGTCTGAAAAATACCTTTAGTGCACTGCTAAGCTTGTGCAGTAAGAAATGATGTCCGTGGCTCCCTCGTCTGAAAAAGTCTTGCCTTTTTTCTGTGTCAATGCTATCAGGAAAATACCTGATTTTTGCCTTGCTTCTGTAGTTTATAAGCCTGCTTGCACTGCAATAGTTGTTTATACGCTTGTTTTGCCTAGCTTTTGTTGTTAGGTAGTTATCTAAATATGCATATGCTATATGATTAACTGAATGGATGTCCGTGGCACCCTCGTCTGAAAAATAACTTTTTGCATTACTTTGCTTGTGTTGTTAGATATGATGTCCGTGGTTCCCTCGTCTGAAAAATACCTTTGTTGTTTTGCGTAGCTTGTGCAGTTAGATATGATATCCGTGGCTCCTTCGTCTGAAAAATATATTTTTTCCATTGCCTTGCTTGTGTTCTTAGATATGATAACCATGGTACCCTCGTCTGAGAAGTACGACTGATCATGTTTTGGTCGTCAAACATGTTCTCATAACATGATCTCTCATCATGACTGAAAGAAAGTCAAACATGTTTCAACATGTTCAGTCATGATATCATGATCAGGATTTCGCCAGGGATACCACCATTTCCAGCCAAATAAAAGTTTTTAAAGGGCAACTTGAGTGTATCTGATTTTGGATGTAATGATTTTAATCCCGGTTGTGTATACCGGAATTTAGTGATTTTAGGATTATTGTTTCAAGGAACATGTTTATATAATATGCCTGCTTCATTACATATTGACGTTATTGCTTCTGTGATATTTCATTTTATTTAATACAGAGAAGCAGGTTTATGTACAAAATGTAAGTTATGAAAATAAAATTTATGAAAATTCCATGCCGTACGTCTCATTAATTCATAAGTCTAAAAGATTCCTTCTTTTGACCGCATTCCAAAGGAATATTACACGTAAATTCTATTATATAGGAATTGATAAAACTATTTCTTTCCAACATGCTAATTAAAGGCCTCTATGAGATATACCACATTCATTGGAGGACATAGTACTGTCACTCATCGACTTCATTAATACACAGACACAAATTAAAGGTCTAGACAACACCCTCTCCCGCTGTGCAAATGTCGGTCGGTCTGTCAGTTGGCCAAATTGTTTCCGTTCAATAACGCCCAAGGATCTTCAAACATTATATGGAGGTTTATATGGAAGTTGGTCATCAACAGAAGATGACCCTATTGCTTTTGAGGTCAGCAAAGGTCACTGTGGACTTGACCATTTCTGACTATTCGAATGGTTTTCGTTCAATAACTCAAGAACACAGCTTACCATAGGATCTCCCAACTTAACCTGGACGTTGGTCATCAAACCTGATTGTGAGGTCAGAATACCAAAGGTCAAGGTCAGAATGACTGTCACCTAAACCAATTCTGACTTACTTTCTGCCACGGGAGCGTATACGTGTTTTACAAACACATCGTGTTTGTATTAATTCTATATCCAGGGGTGATATTGAATATTGATCTTATTTATTTTGAGAATAAGGATAGCCAATCATATCGCCTGTTACTGACCAAGAGTTAAATATGGTGTGATCTGATTGGTTGTCCTTATCCTTAAATCAAGTAAGATCAATATTGAATACCACCCCAGGTCCATACACTCATCACCCAAACATTTGTTGGATGTATTTGATATAAGTCATATAAATACAAATCTACGTAACTCCTCTATGTACAGCTTTAATAACACTTGTGGTATTTAAGCTTGAGAGGCATTTACGTAGATTTTTTATTTGTTCAAAATAAGTTGAATAATGTTTGTGTGATTAGTGTATAGGTCTTGGTATACCATATTGATGATAAAAATATATATCCAGGTGTGTAGCTGAGGGAAGCGGGTTCAGACCCCAAGTATCTGCGCCTTAATATACACAATGTACTAAAAACATATACACAATGTACTAAAAACGTTGGAATCCATAAACGTTTCGAATTTGAAAAATGGCCTTAAGTAATATAAAAAGCTCCGCGAGTCGCATGTGTCGCCTGACGACATGCACGTTTGTCATGGAAAACTATCCACTATTGGGCTACATATCGACTCACAAGAGTTCTCTAGTCATCTGAACTAAAAACAACAAACTGATGCTCTGGACAAAATAATGTCACAGCAAGAAACATGCATACCTATCTTGGAGTCATTAATACTTATGGTGACAAAGTTATGCCACGGACAAGAAATGCTTATAAAATCAATCAAAGGGAAATAATTCAAAAATGGCACAAGATATTGTTACGATTCTTGTGTACTGCACTTGGACTTTTGGTAAGAAACATGCATACCAAATTTCAAGTCATTCAACCTCTTTGTGACAAAGTTATGCTCCGGTCAAGAAATGCTCTAATAAAATCAAAGGGAAATAATTCAAAAACTATGACAGGAAGAGTTATGGTTCTTGCGCACTGCACTTCGGCTTATTGTAAGAAACATGCATACCAAATCTTGAGTCATTTGAACTTACGGTCACAAAGTTATGCTCCGGACAAGCAATTTGTGACGCCGCAGCCGCAGCCGCCGCCAAAGTAACACCTATATGTCGCCTTTTCAGGCGACACAAAAACTAGACATTATATACATACCATCATTTATGTATTATAATAAAAAAGCAACACTTCAAAGCTGAAAGCAGCAACAGACTGCGAATATGTAGGTGCTTTGAACCCCCACATGGGGACATGGGGTTGGTCATCAACAATAGTTGACCCCTATTTTTAGCTCGTAGAAAAAAGTCGAGCTATTATCGTGACGGGATCGCCCGAATGTGCGTTGGTTAAGTTTATTGTCAAGTCATTTTCTCAATTACTCAGACTATCAAAGGTATCAACTTAAAACTGAACATAGTTATTCACCATCACAAGGGGAGTCAATACTGACTAGAATAACTCTGTGACTAATATTTATGGAGTTATCTGCCCTTGTTTGGACTTGGTACATAGAAATAATGGCAAATTTTACACATAAACCGAATTTTCTCAAACACTTTTTTTCAACATGAAAGTCAGTACACTTGTAGAATGTGATGTCCTACATCTACTGACAAGAGGAAACAACTCTATACAGCATTTGAGCTCACCTGTCACAAAGTGACAGAGTGATTTTTTGTGATCACTCTTCGTCCGTCCGTCAACAATTTGCTTGTGTAGACACTAGATGTCTCAATTTTGGCCTTGGTCACAATGATTATATCAACAACATCTTGGTCAAGTTTGATATTGGGTCATCTGGGGTCAAAAACTAGGCCACAAGGTCAAATCATAGAAAAACCTTGTGTAGTCACTAGAGGTCACAATTTTGACTTAATCTTTATTAAACATGGTCACAATGATAATCTCAACAAAATCTTGGTCAAGGCCGATATTTGGTTATCTGGGGTCAAAAACTAGGTCACAAGATTAAATCATAGAAAAACCTTGTATAGTCACCAGAAGTCACAAGTGTGGCCTAATCCTTTATGAAACTTAGTCACAATGATCCTCTCAACAAATTCTGGGTCAAGTTCGATATTAGGTCATCCGGGGTAAAACTATGCCACAATGTCAACTCATAGAAAAACCTTGTATAGTCAGTAGAGGTCTTAATTTTAGCCTAATCTTTATGGTCAGGGCACAGGAACCTGCTATTTTAAAATATATGGCCCTCACACTATCCAGGAACCGTTACTGACAAGCATCCGTATAGAAAATAGACAGGATGAAACCGATCGTACCCCACCCACCCACCGCTTATACAAGGAACTAGTTTGCAACAAGGTGACAACTAGAAACTCCGGCTCAGGCAGTCACCGGATATACAAATCAAACATAATTTATGCAATGCTTACCATTCACATATTACAACATTTACTCTCGCTATTACAGATATTGATCTTTGAAATTCAGAAATTTTGTTTTATATCTGCAATGTTGTTCTTTCATTTCTAAATAGTAATATTTGGACGATCAGCTATTTTTAATAATAAGTTTTAATATGAAATGCACAACACTGTCTATAAATAGCATGTTACATTCAGCGTTCGGTACGGGCGTTTCGGAATTTATCTCGTCGCCACACAATGAACGCACGGAGGATTTATTTATGGCGTACCATTTGGGTCAAAAGTCTATACATGCATACGGTAAGCTATGATATATACGTGCACGTATAAAATTATACGTGCACGTATAAAAATATACGTGCACGTATAAAATTGTACGTGCACGTATAATGTGCACGTACAATTTTGTACGTGCACGTACAACTTCGCTAAATTATCCCTAAGCACATAAAAGTATACGTGCACGTATAAAATTGTACGTGCACTATAATTTATACGTGCACGTACATTATCGCTGACCCAAACGCTTATTTATGATCAACCAATCACAGCCGATCTTACATAGGATTCAATGACATTTTTTAAATTTATAAAGATAGTGTACTAGATTTAAGTTGATCTATTTCACACCATTTACAACCGTATCTTAATCGAGTGTTAGTTAAGATACTATTGATTTTATAAGCCCCGGGCAATATACAGGCTCCTTAGAACTGATCATAATAAATCGAATTAACATATTTTACGAGGCTATGTTTGCATACGCGTCATAAATTTTGGCACATGGGGATGCGTTGTAAACCGCTTGCTGTGATGAGGGACCACCGTGTTACTGTAATATACAGGAAGGACAGGCATGTGTCACATGTCACCACTTTCATAAAATTGTACTTTTAATAAGAAACAGTACATCGGTCTATTCAAAGGTCTTTGGTCTATTTATATACTCGTATAATCATAATTAGTTAACTGGGTGTTACTAGTATATGGGTCTTATTATAAGGTTCATGTATAGATCTACATGTATATTTCATTCAGGAACCATATATATTGAAGTTAGTGTATAGATAGGATAAGAAAGAGTTTCCATATTATTTAATTGACTTTAATTGGAATTAATTTTATTAACCAGCATTATTATATAATACATTATATCGCACAGTAAGTTTTCTTTATTTTATTTACGCAAATAATTAAAACAGTTAATCTAACAACACTGAACAGCATGTATTACTTATCATTTAACACATAAATTCTCTCTATCTTAATAATTCTAAATTGAATTTAAATTTGCGCAACAGTTAGTTCAACAAACGCGCTTAATAATAAAGTAATTAAAAGATAAAAACATATGGTGTTGATGCTTAAAATACCGCGATAAAACAGGCTTTTTCATTGGTCAGCATAGATTAATTATACGTGCACGTATAAATATATACGTGCACGTATAATTTATACCCGAAAATATACATGCACGTACAATTATATACGTGCACGTATATATCTATACGTGCACGTACATTATTATACGTGTACGTACAATTTCGCTTATATATACGTGCACGTATAAATTTGTACGTGTACGTATATTTTTATACGTGCACGTATAAAAATATACGTGCACGTACATAGAGTAAACTCGCCTAATGCCGACACCCCCCTATTACCGACACCTTTGCCTAATTCCAATGTAATTACCTATTAATACTGCAACACTCAAAGTAAACGATGCACATAGTCAGGACGTCATATATTATGTCAACAACAACTATTTTGATGATCGTTTGCGCAAGTTATTGTTGACTGAAATATTTTCAGCAAAATTTAGCAAGTGAAGTATGAAACACGATTTTTTTCTCAATCTTATACATCCTCAAAACTCGTGGTTCTATTCAGTTTAAAATCATTTTCGTGTAACCATGGCTTAATGCAGTATTTTTTCTGTCTTTCAGGTGCATATCACCTTGTTTTTGAGAATATCTCGCGATGCGAATAATACGCGATATAAACACTATCTCGCGATGCGAATAATACGCGATATAAACACTTAATAATAGTTCCCTAATACCGACACCACCCAATTAAATATAAATTAATACACCAAAATTAAAGTTGTCTTATTTTTAAAGCGCTATATTTGTTTTTAATTTATATCTTAATAGTGTCATAAATATAGGGATGATCTATGCGTACAATTTGATAGCTCAATGGTTAGCGCGCTTGTCGTCTAATCTGGCGACCCGGGTTCATATCCGGGTGGGGGCACACATATATGCCTGCCATATTTCAGCAAAAGCTGACTGGCAAATAAAGGCTATGCTCGGCATTAAGAACAACGAAATGTATTACCTCTAATTTATACGTCTTTTTCATTGATAAAGGTCAGTAGAAACACCACAAAACACATGTCCTTATATAGCGAGTGTGTAATTGAGTTCAGAGCGATGGTGCTACTTCTAAATACATACATTTCGTGTTTTTAGCTCACCTGTCACAAAGTGACAGAGTGAGCTTTTGTGATCACACTTCGTCCGTCCGTCCGTCCGTCAACAATTGGGTTGTGTCCTCTCTAGAGGTCACAATTTTGGCCTAACCTTTATGAAACTTGGTCACAATGATTATCTCAACAAAATCTAGGTCAAGTTCGATATTGGGTCATCTGAGGTCAAAAACTAGCTCACTAGGTCAAATTATAGAAAAACCTTGTGTAGTCACCAGAGGTTACAATTTCAACTTAATCTTTATGAAACTTTGTCACAATGATCATGTCAACAAAATCTAGGTCAAGTTCGATTTTGGGTCATCTGGGGTCAAAAACAAAGTCACAATGTCAATTACAAAAATCACAACGTCAATTGATATTTTCCGGAGGGTCGTGGGTTCAAACCCCACTGGAGCCATACTTTTTTTTTTAAGTGTTTAGGTATTGTTTTGTCTTTATAACATCTATTTGTACAGTTAGATATGGAGGAAAATATTTTGTTTAAATTATAGGTCAAATCATAGAAAAACCTTGTGTAGTCACCAGAGGTTACAATTTCAACTTAATCTTTATGGAACTTTGTCATAATGATCATGTCAACAAAATCTAGGTCAAGTTCGATTTTGGGTCATCTGGGGTCACACTGTCAATTGACATTTTCTACTCTTCAATTGCCTCGCCCGAAACTACATCGTGTCTAGGTTCTGCATTGTATATAAAACGCGTGTGTGTTAAAAGAATGACTTGTATTATATATTAATACTCTCGCACTATCAGTTTATCATACTGATTGTAACAAATTAATAATGACCAGTGTGTAGAACCATGAAATATTTAAACCTCAGACCGTGTGTGTACTCATTTAAACCTTTCAACATGTAGTCTTCATGGTCACTAAACTCTCTGCTGTAACTCTCTCTGTATACATACAAGTAAACTTTCATCAACCAATGAAAATGTGTATCAGGGTTTACATCAGTTTTGTAAAGGTCAATTATCAAAATATTCTGTTATTTTAAGCAGGGTGTGAATTGTAATGGTTAAGAGGAAATCAAAGCGCTGTAGGGAGCGTAGACATTTTCCTGAGGGTCGTGGGTTCAAACCCCACTGGAACCATAATTTTTATTTTTTAAGTATTTAGGTATTGTTTTGTCTTCATGGCATGTATTTGTACAGTTATATGGAGGAAAATATTTTTCCCAAAATATTTTGTTTAAATTATAGGTCAAATCATAGAAAAACCTTGTGTAGTCACCAGAGGTTACAATTTCAACTTAATCTTTATGAAACTTTTTCACAATGATCATGTCAACAAAATCTAGGCCAAATTCGATTTTGGGTCATCTGGGGTCAAAAACAAGGTCACATGGTCAAATCATTAAAAAATTTGCAATAGAGGCTGAATTTCCTTAAATTTTATTCAGAAAATGTGTAGGGTCACCATAGGGGTGTGCATGCACTAGTACGACAGGTGAGCGACCTAGGGCCCTTTGGGCCCTCTTGTTGATGTTAAAATTGATTATTTAACTGTATTTGCTAGTTTCTCCTGCAGGAATATGAATAATTTTCAAAATGTTTGAGGGTGTCGATAATTGGGGATCGGTGTCGATATTCGGAAACATGTTTTTCTACAGTAATTTCACTGCTGTTTGTAAACTGTCAAACAATTGGTCTATATATTGCAATTAGGAACATCATGTTAAGAATTTCGACCAATGAAAACTTGTTTTATAAAAATCTCAAGATTATAAATTGTTATTAAGAAGAGCTTACGGTTTAACTTGTTTTCATGCTTAAGGTGTCGATAATCGGTGAAATTACTCTATTATAGTTTACCGTAAGCATGAACAGACTTTTGACCCAAATGGTACGCCATATACGTGTCTGTTGAAATATGTGTATTAGCGAGTATATACGTTATAATATACTACTCAAAATTTGATAAGGGCAAAGAAAGTTTCCATTTGAATATTTTGCAAATTGAATAAGATTGACTGGTAGAATTTTCAAAAACATAATGCTACGTCTGCAACATCGTAAACCAATAAAGATTACTTCAAACTTTAATGTCTTAGTGCTGATAAGCCCAACCCCATTAAAATGTTAGTGCTGCATTCAAGCATGTGTAGTAACGGAATGCGGTCATTTTCTTTGCATTTTGGGTTTTACACGTTATGGTAATAAAAACGGGATAAAACGTTGAATGTTAATCTAGCCACAATAGGGCTTATAAGTTACCTGGAAAACGACGTCTTTATGGCAATGCGTATCAAATGCAAGACATCAAGCTTCGAACTTTAGAAGCAGATAAGATGGTATTTTATTATTTGTACAACGTTTTCTTCATCGGTTTTGTACATATAAAAAAAGAGTATATTAAGTCAGACAGGGAAGGCAGCACTCAACTTAACCAGCCGAGCACAGAAAACATTAAAAACACACAAAGCACAATGCCCAACTAAACAAGCGCAGATCCGCCCAAGTCCAAGCTGTCGAAAAGTATAATAAATTATAACTAGCTGAATGACCCAGTAGAAAAGATACAGCAACCAAAAAGGCGGAATGCCTACGCTGAATGACCTAGTAACAACAGTAAAACTGCTGAACTACATAGTTATAGCAGCCTTTAGTCTCAAAAGTAAAATAACAGTATTAAAACGTTGAAAGGCCCGTATAGTCGGATGACCTACTAACTAGCTGAATGACCCAGTTTCCACAGCAAAAGGACTATATTGCCCCGCTTTAGCTGTAAGAAATCTTAAAACGAAGAAGTGCCCAACACACTACCGACCAAGAAAATTAAACGCCCCTAGTCTCATTGTTTAAAAACTGAATAGAAAAGATTCAGCAAACAAAAGGCAGAAAGCCCACGCTGAATGACCTAGTAACAACAGTAAAACTGCTGAACTACATAGTTTTAGCAGCCTACAGTCTAAAAGTTAAGTAACAGTATGGCCCGATTTCAGCAACAAAAAATCTGAAAACCTTAAAACGAGTGACCCAGTTTCATTAAGTTAAATGACGTAATTGAACAAGTCGAGATATGACGTACTGAATTGCAAGCAATACAGAAGTCCCCTACCGGTTTAAAGCTATTGTCAGTATGTCTGTTGCCATATCAACCACAATTTCCGTCAGAACCAAAACTGACGGACAGATGGCAAACCAATAGTCCCCTCCGGTCAAAAACCGGTAGGGGACTTAAAACTACATTAAATGACCTCAGGGGACAGAACACTACATCCATACCTCCACAGCTGTACATAGACTCATGAACGAACCCGGTCGGATGCGAATCGCGGGGACGAAATAGTAAGAGGACAACCGGCAAATACGAATAAATAGTTCAAGGTGAGACTGACATCAAAATCAATTTCTTGGCCCTCAGCAAAGTTTGAGTAGTATATGTGAATGGGACGCAATAAGTTTGATTTGCATACCCGGTAACTGTCTGAGCCGGAGTTTTTTTCTTGTTACCTTGTTGCAAAAACGTTCCTTGTATAAGCGGTGGGTTGGGTACGATCGGTTTTATTCCTGTCTATTTTCTATACCACTGTGGGGAACCCACGTGACCAGATGCTAATTTGTCAACAAACCGCCAAGATTCAGGTAATATTTTTGCTTGTAACATTCTTAATAATTGACCGATCTGGATGAAATATAGACGAGCGCCGCCTCCTTTCAAAAGCAATTCATCGACACTCTTACCTAAGTGACAATATTGTGTTATTTGGGCAACGACACATTTCGTAAACAGCAATATGCTATGCTACGGTTCGAAGCAATTCACTTAAACATGCCATAAATATATTACAGCTTCATTTTAAGTTACAATTAAATAGCGATTATTTGGGTCGCAAAATAAAAGACGGACAAGCAAAATGTTTCTGATAAATATGAGCAACAGGCAAAATGAGACGACATAAACAAAAATGCTACAGTTCGGAGCTGAAATGAAAATGCTACGATCCGGAGCTATTTGAAAAAAATGCTGCGGTTCGGAGCTAAGTTTCAAATATACCATATATAAAAAGAAGCAGGGCTCTATTCAGTCCGATAAATGACACATGATATATAGCGTATAATATTCTGTTATATCATGGTATGGGAATAAATGAGAAGGAATGTAACATGACAGTCGAAATAATTTTAACAGAACAATGTACATACAACAAAACATTTCCAAGCTTCGTAAACACGACCCGATGTTCATCCGAGCACAGGAATTTATCTACCATTCTAACACGATACGCGGATTAATCCATATAAACATAGTGCAAACAAGAGCATGTATTATTACCCCCATAAAACATATCTCTCAAATTGGCTGTTACTATTTACGGCCCGCATGACGTGACATATTTATGAATGAATGAACGTAAACTTTATAGTAAAAACTTTTACGAGTCGCGATGGCAAGGTAATTTGCACGAGAATCCAGTGTTACAGCTATGACGCATCTATTTTTAGAAAATCCAATATACTCTCGAAACTAAGTTTCATTAAAACTTCTGATTATCAATTCATTTATATTTTTCATTTCATGAAAAAGATACCCTATACTCGTGTTATTAAAATTGTTTCAATGTAACAGTGTTTAAAATGTGTTATTTCCTTCAGAAAATTACGTAGGTCGTTTTCATTAACGAGGGAGGTAATTGTACCAGCTAATAAGCCACTCAATTTCAGCGTGGAATTATGTTCAATGTCAAATGGGTGAAAATGGAATGCGCGCAGTTAAATAGTGCGGGATATTATCGTATTTAGATACGAAATAAAAAATTTCCGCATCCGAACTCCTGCCCGTGTTTTATTCACCGACAATATACGCGAACAGATTTTCATTTCTTAAATAAAATATTGTACAAATCGGTCCATGTCAAATCACTCAACATATATTTATATAATGGAAGGAACGCAACGCCTTTCTCCCCCCGAAAAACTCAAATGTAGCAATCCAATCGACAATCAAAATATGTTCCTGAATTTACACACAATAGCGTCAAAAGTAATATAAAGGAGTAATATCAATGGGGATAACGTATAGAACGGAAGTGATACCCCTGACGGTTTTTCGACTGTAAATTTCGTCGCTTCGGTAACGGTAAATCTTGATTTTTCTTTGTTTTGTAAGACACTTTCAATGAAATCAACCAGCCCATCGTACCCGGCCCTGTCGATACCTGCAGACCCAAGCTCATTTTCCCTCCAAATACCTATGATTAAGGCGAACACTCGATTCCAATGCGGTTTTGGTTACTGCACCCCTGACGACCCGTCTACATTTTTTCCAATTTCTGCCGATTTGCATGGTGCGTTGCTGTTATATGGGGCCAACTTTGTTGTTTACCTTATTCTTGGTATGCATTTTGCAAAATTAGTTCGATGCAGCCAGGTTATGAGGCAGAATAAACGAAAGAACCACTATGATACCCCTGACGGTTGCTGTCGCTAACTGATACCCCTGACGCCTCAAAATACTATTATGCTGTAATACCAGACGGTTGGCTATGTACATATTAACCACTAACAAATCAAGATTCTAATCAATACAGTTATTGCGTAAATACATTAAGTACTTGATAAACAATTCCAATAGACAAAAACAGTTGCATACATAGATTTGGAATCGTACAGCAAGTCAAGTTGTGTGAGCTATAACAATTCATATTACCAACTATTATAAAGGAGTCCGTATTAATTTATTTATAAATCTTAAATTTCGTCTTTATACATGCATTGTATTTTCCCGACATACGTACTCACAAGATGTCACAATATTCCCCAAAACTTTCACGGAGCTTCCTCGAGACACAGGGGACCTACGTTGGGACACATGGGAACCTAGACGCCTTCCAAGATCTTAAACCCATCGGGAGTACATCCCCGAGGAAGAAACACAGTCGCATAACGTTGCGAATACATAGAGAGTTTTTGCAATGCGTCCCGATATCCCTTGATTGATCACGATGCCTCATGATGTCTCAAGACCTCCCCGATACTTTCCCTAGACACAAGGAACCTGATTCCGAGATAGGGACATACTGGCCGTTTCATAAAGAATCTTATGTCTAATATCGGTCCTAAATAATGCTTAAGTCAGAGGTCTACACTTATGACCGTTTCATAAAGAATCTTAAGTGCGATATCGGTCCTAAATAGTGCGTAACTTTAAGACCGATCGGAGGCAGTCTTATGTGCGATATCGATCTTAACTCCAACAAAATGGCCGTCATTTCTTCGCCCGATTCAAATGCATTTTAATTGTACCATTGACAAAAGAGTATTTTTTTATAAAGTTTATAATATCTAAGATATATATGAAAATAAAATTGTATTCTTTATCAATGATACACTTACCTGTGATGCTTAAATAACATGTCACGGTGTAACAGTATATTCATAGAGCCGTTACCATTTTCAAAGTGTATATGTGGAATCACAGGTAACAGTACAGAAATTGATAATTGATATTTCAGTAACACCCTTGTTACCCTGATAAAACAACATGATTGGATATTCCCAACATGATTGAAAAATGGCCGACATGAACAATGTGATTAGTGCATTGTTTTTGCAATATTTTCCATATAAACTATCCAGATTGTTTATTTCAATATTACATAATCAACATATGAAGAAAATGTACTATTTGCACTAAACAATTTGCACATAGGTAATATTTTTCACTATGTAAAGCCTTAAAGAATGTGTGGATTTTGCATTTGAGAATGAGTTTTATACTTAAAAACGTTGTAAAACTCATTTATTTGACTCTATGTAATGAATATCATTTGGGAAGTATTGGCAGTTGTATAAACTATGATTTGGACGTTTCAATTTTTTAAAATCTTAGATAAATTAACGCTCACCAACAATAATTCAAACATGTATAGTATTTTTTGGATACTGACCGACGTGATTGTTAAATTTATTAGGATACTGGCCAACATGATTGTGGATAAAAGCCAACATTACCAATTTAAATCTTGCCAATGGGATTCTCAAGGTACAAATAATTGTACATTAAAGAAGTGTGCTCATGAATTGTGGTAGCAGGTTTATGAGCATACACGATGTAAGGGATTTCACACCTAGTCTAAAGCACATGCTTTTAGGACATTTAATAATCAAAGCACTAAGAGTGCTGTTGGGAGGCGATCTGGTTGCTGCTACTAAAGCTTAAACGACTTTACACGTTTAATGTTCGTTTTCTTACTGCCGATCTTGTCTTGAATGTCTAAATAGGCATATGTGACTATATAGGCATGTTGGGTATCTATATAATTGTAAAAAGGGGCATATTGATGTATATGTCATACGTCAATTGAATGCGTATATCAAAAGTGGCTTTAAAATAATACTACGCGCCTATTTATCAGATTCTACAGTACCGTCTTGTAATCACTTCCAACACAGCGTTAGACATCTCTAGAAAGCGGCTAGTATAGCCACACCATATGGTTGCATAACATGTCGATATACGATTCATTGATAAAACCATCACGTGGCCCTGGTCTGAAGTTTCTAAAAATAGCTATACGGCTGGGACATTTGATGAACACGTCATTTTCATATTCTCCCCGGCTGAGTGATTATCTGCAAAAATATCGATTCAACGAACAGTTTCACAATAATTGTTGATCGTAGAATAAACAATTGTTGCTGATTGAATTAAATAAGTTTAAACATTTTAAGACACATATGTTGCAGTATTGGGAATATTGACAGTTTCTGGAACTACTTGAATGCGGATTCACATAGCAGCCTAAAGGCGGTCCAGGTTGCATTAAGAAATGGGCAATGGAAGTATAGAGAGGCTTACGCCTACCAAAAATGGGTACAAATGTTCACCACATCAAGACGATGTGCCATGCACAAAACCCAGGTCCCTAGCTTAAAGGTCAAGGTCACACTTAGAGGTCAAAGGTTAAAAGGCTCAAATAGGCATGTGATTCGTGTCCGCTCTGTAATTTTGTCATCTCCTATTGGATATTTATAATATTTGGTACAAATGTTCACCACATCAAGGTGATGTGCCATGTGCAAGACCCAGGTCCCTTACTTAAAGGGCAAGGTCACACTTAGAGATCAAAAGTTAAAATTCTCAAATAGGCATGTGATTCATGTCAGATCTGTAACTATGTCACTTCGTATTGGATATTTATAACACTTGGTACAAATGTTCATCACATCGAAACGGCGTGTTATGCGCAAGACCTAGGTCCCTTGCTCAAAGGTAAAGGTCACACTTAGAGATCGAAGGTAAAAAGGCTCAAATAGGCATGTGATTCATGTCTGTAACTACAGTAGAACCTGTACGAACGACACCTCTATTAAGCGACTGCTCTATTAAACGACCACTTAAGATCCCGCCCGTGAATTTTCACTATATAAAGTGATTCTATTAAGCGACTTTTCAGTTATCCGACCAGCGACCGCCTTAAACCAGTCCCGAGAGTTAAAATTTAATCCAATTAACGACCACATACACTTAATCTCGTCGATCATTCACACCTATGAAAACAGTTTAACAAACCCGTTAAATGGTCGTATGTAAAGATAATTGTTGTAGATTAGTAGTTATCAACTAAAAAGGTGGTAAAATAAACTAATAGTGAGGGATATAAAGCAAATAAAACAAGAATCATGGTTAATTAACATTACATGGGTGGACAAGTGGTCCAGTGGGAAGAGCTACTGACTGCTGATCCAAAGGTTGAAGGTTCGATCCTGCATTTCTCTGCTTTTCCGTGTTTCCCACCTAACATAACCAAACTACCAGACATGCTTCTGGAATTGGGGCATCTTCTGTACTACGCAATATCCCCAAAAACTAAAGTGACTAACCTCTTCTTGGGACCTTGCCCATTTGGATTTCCGGTGGCGAGTATAAATAAAAGCATATAAATCGTAAAAAATAACATTACACATGTTCACCATCGTAATAAAAAGACCATATCAGTGCATATAACATTGCAACTGTACTGTATTATATAGAAGCAGTACTGAATAAAGATATGGAAACTCGGCATTGCACTTAAACTAATAATTTCGGTCTGATCTATTAAGAGACCACTTACTTAAGCGACCGTTTTATCCCGGTACCATGGGTGGTCGCCCAATGCAGGTTCTACTGTATGTCATTTCTTATTTTATACATTTTTGTATTAATATTACTTGCCACAAATGTTCACATCACCAAGAAGAGGTGTCATGCGCAGGACCCAGGTCCCTAACTCAAAGGTCAAGGTCACACTTAGAGATCAAAACTTAAAATTCTCAAATAGGCATATGATTCATGTCAGATCTGTAACTATGTCATTTCTTATTGTCGAGCCCGCTTGCGGTGAGCGAGACTTAGTCGCCACTTTTGGTGTATGTGCGTCCGTGCGTGCGTCCATGCGTCCGTCCGATTTTGTCCGGACCATAACTTTGTCATGCTTGGACTAATGTTGCTTATATTTGGCATGAATGTTCACCTCCTTGAGGAGGAGTGTCATGCCCAACCCCCAGGTTCCTATCTCAAAGGTCAAGGTCACAGTTGGAGGTCAAATTGAAGCTTGTCCGGACCATAACTTTGTCATGCTTTGACAAATGTTGCTTATATTTGGCATGAATGTTCACCTCCTTGAGGAGGAGTGTCATGCCAAACCCCCCAGGTTCCTATCTCAAAGGTCAAGGTCACATTTGGAGGTCAAATTGAAGCTTGTCCGGACCATACCTTTGTCATACATTGACCAATCTTTCTTATATTTGGCATGAATGTTAACCTCCATGAGGGGGAGTGTCATGCCCAACACCCAGATTCCTATCTCAAAGGTCAAGGTCACAGTTGGAGGTCAAAGGTCAAATTGAAGCTTGTCCGGACCATACCTTTGTGATACATTGACCAATCTTTCTTATATTTGGCATGAATGTTAACCTCCATGAGGCGGAGTGTCATGCCCAACCCCCAGGTTCCTATCTCAAAGGTCAAGGTCACAGTTGATGGTCAAAGGTCAAATTGAAGGCTAATTTAAGTTGTAGCCATTTTTCAATGTGCGCCGAGGCTCTACATAATTTGCCCGAGGGCACGAATTTCTAGTTTTATATTTATATTACTTGCCACAAATGTTCACATCATCAAGACGAGGTGACATGCGCAAAACCCAGGTCCCTAACGCAAAGGTCAAGGTCATACTTAGAGATTTAAAGTTAAAAGGCACAAGTATACGCTTCTGGTCTGCTTTGTTTTTTTGTTATTTCGTTCTGGATTTTAAAATTACTTGGTTACATTCGCATTTACACCCTGTAAAGGTCACACTTATGCACCTATCAATGTTTTCCCCCAGGAGGGGTCGGCGGGCTGACCCAGGGGAATTTGACATTTTTACTGCTTCAAAGTCTTAATTCCCGCCCTAGAGCAAGGGCAATTTGTCAAAATCCCCTCACTGGGAGATGCTTTACATACCCCCCGGGATCAAAATTTCGGCCAGTGTCAAAATCTCCCTGGACTCGGCACCATTCTGTCTGTCAAATTCCCACCTATCGGGAACAGCCTTCTGTCAAAAGTCCCGTGTATGCCCTCCGCTCCCCCCTTGGGGAAAACATTGATAGGTGCATTACAGACCCAGCTCTTGTCTGCTGTTAAATGTCACATTTAAGCAATTACAAACTTGTTTCAAGTTATTCCATTTGCATAGCTTTATACTTAGGTGTCTGATGACAGCTTTTAGCGGGGGCATCCGTGTCCTGTGGACATATTTCTAGTTAAATACTTTTTTCTGCTTTATGTTGGTAAAATTCATAATAAGTCAAGACAGGTTAATTTAACACATGTATCTAAATGTGCAAAATTCACCGGGAATAGGAACAGTGACTTATGGGGACCAGGCTAAACGCTGTGAGCATGTCTTGAATGGTGCCAAATTGCATTTCTAATTTAAAAAAGGGGACACAATTTCAACATATATTTGATAGAGTTGCCTATTCATGTGGAGGTCATGGCGTCATGATGGTGAGCAAAGTATCAAAGAGGTTAAAATTGTGTACATAAACTGTAAACTTTTGTATTTCTAAGTACTTACTTACTGCCCGTTATGTCCTCTGGCATGTAGGGCAGCAACTAAGTACATCAGTCCAAATGGGGCATAGCATTCAACAACATGCTTGATAGAGTGCAGATGTTGTGGTCAAGACGGTTGACAAGTATGCATAGTATCAGAGCAATATGAACATGCACTTAGATATTATAGGTTAATACCTTGAACGTAAACTTACAAATTTGCACTAAGGTGAAAAAAGGGACATATTTTCCGATAAATATATCATAGAGTTATCTACTCCTACGTACGTGTTGGGGTCATCCCATTATTCTTCCAATAGTGAAGCTATATATTAAATTCGCACTGCAGTGCATCAATGAAAATTCAATGTTGGTCAGTATCCACTTTAAAAGATAAACCATGTTGATCTTTATCCTCAATCATGTTGGTTTTTATCCATTTTTCACACATGGGTTACTTTAAATAGTTATCACGTAGAAACGGCAATTGTAAATAACTTACTCTAAACTAAGTCTGATAGTGAAATGAATGAGCTATATAAACAAAAGATCTTAACCCAAAATAAACAACAATATATATGTTTTATAGACTGTCAAATAAATCCAACACAGATTTTTCTAACTTTTTAACGTATTGTGTATCACATTCACAAAAATACGGATAAATAGTTTTAGTTTCATGGAAGGAATGTACAAGTTTATCTTCATACAGCATCAGAAGGTGGTTAAACCCGTAGATTTTGAAGAATTGGTCGAAAATGCGATGAAAATGTACATACATCCGCCATTTTTCAATCATGTTGGGTATATCCATTCATGTTGTTTTATCAGGATAACAAGGGTGAGTAATATGAATCAATTTCTGTAAAACATGAGTTGTATCATTTATCATTGATACATTTACTTGGATGGAATATCTGACACAACCATTACATACTAGCTTTTCTCATGAAACATGATTGGTTATTAAATAGACAGCAACATTATTATTTAAATCATTCATGAAACTTCACACAGAGGATTGGCTTTGAACCCTAGTCCAGTCAAATTAGCATTAAAGGTAAAACAAATTGCAACAGAAACTATTTTGTGTTTTACAGACAGGTAACCATATGCTGATCAACAGAAAAAAAGTCCTCAAAAAAAATATGAGGGGAAAGGTGTAAAGTCCAAGATGGCCGCCGTGAATTTCATAACTACCAAAAATTAATGTGGTACTTTCATATATAAATATAATGATATATATTTGGTTGGAAAATGTTCATTAAGTTATGTCCATCAAATTGGCTTACAACAGTGACCACTTTAAGGCCAAGGTCAAGGTCACCTCAAGGTCAAAATACGAAAAAAGCTTAAAAATTGGCATTTTTTCTTTATTTTCCTTATCATTACATGCATTTTCACCTTTCCTATGGTTATAAAGTTGATAAAAGAGTTGTTTAGTATGTTTCTCTTCACTATAAGTTATATGTTTAATTTAGATCGCAACAGTTCTGTGAAAACAGACATTTTTAATCAAGTAACATGATATCCAAGATTTTTTAAATGGATTATACAATATCATTAATAATTGTTATTATCATCAGTTGTGACAGTTGGTATTACCAATGCGTTAGATAAATGTTTGTAAGAATATACTAAATTTTGTAAGTTACCCCAAACTGATATCAAATAATTACCAACTCAAGGTCAAGGTCCATTTTGGTTTGAAGGTCAAACTTCTAAACACATTCAATTTTGTTGGAACTATAAGTGTTCTTATAATATAACGTTATGTTGGACTCGTATTTGTTGGAAATACTCACCCAATGACATATGGGGACTAAGCAGTTTGAGAAAGCCATGTTAGAGCTTATGGGGACTCTCAAATTGTTAGGTACCATCATCATAGGCCCTAAGGAGGATTTATTATTGTTGGGAACTGCCTTCCTAGACCCTATGGAGGACTCATCAGTGTTGGGAACTGCCATCATAGACCCTATGGAGGACTCATCAGTGTTGGGAACTGTCATCATAGGCACTATGGAGGACTTATCATTGTTGGGAACTGCCTTCCTAGACCCTATGGAGGACTCAACAGTGTTGGGAACTGTCATCATAGACCCTATGGAGGACTCATCATTGTTGGGAACTGCCATCCTAGACCCTATGGAGGACTCATCATTGTTGGGAACTGCCATCCTAGACCCTATGGAGGACTCATCATTGCTGGGAACTGCCATCCTAGACCCTATGGAGGACTCATCTGTGTTGAGAACTGTCACCATAGACCCTATGGAGGACTCATCATTGTTGGGAACTGTTTTCCTATGCCCTATGGGGGAATCTTCAGTGTAGGGAACAGACGTTCTACGTCATATTAAAGACACAATAGTGTTGGGACCTACCATCCTAGGTACTATGGGGGACTCACCACTGTAGGGAACCGTCATCATAGGCCCTTTGCGGACTCATCAAACTAGCATCAGTCACCGTAGGCCCTAAGAGGAATCCCCAGTGTCTGGAGCTTTCATCTTAAGCCCTAAGAGGAACCCACCAGTGTTGTGTGCTGTCATCCGAGGCCCTAAGGGGGATCCACCAGTGTTGTGAGCCGTCATCCTAGGCCCTAAGGGGGACCCACCAGTGTTTGTGAGCTGTCATCCTAGGGCCTAAGGGGGACCCATTAGTGTTGTGAGCTGTCATCCTAGGCCCTAAGGGGGACCCACCAGTGTTTGTGAGCTGTCATCCTAGGCCCTAAGGGGGACCCACTAGTGTTGTGAGCTGTCATCCTAGGCCCTAAAGGGGACCCACCAATGTTGTGAGTTGTCATCCTAGGCCCTAAGGGGACCCACCAATGTTGTGAGCTATCATCCTAGGCCCTAAGGGGGGCCCACCAGTGTTATGAGCTGTCATCCTAGGCCCCAAGGGGGACCCACCAGTGTTGGGAGCTGTCATCCTAGGCCCTATGGGGGACCCACCAGTGTTGTGAGCTGTCATCCTAGGCCCTAAGGGGGACACACCAGTGTTGTGAGCTGTCACCTAAGGGGGACCCGCCAATGTTGTGAGCTGTCATCCTAGGCCCTAAGGGGGACCCACATAATTATGTTGTGAGCTGTCATCCTAGGCCCTAAGGGGGACCCACCAGTGTGGTGATCTATCATCCTATGCCCTAAGGGGGGCACCAATGTTGTGGGCTGTCATCCTAGGCCCTATTGAAGACTCACTAGTGTTGGAAAATGTCACACTAGTCCCTGTCGGGGACCCTTCGGTGTAGGGAGCTGTCATCCAAGGCCAGCTGTAGATTCACTAGTGTTTGGGCCATCAATGAAGGCCATATAGGGGACTCGTCAGTGCTGGGAGAAACCATACAATGCCCTCTTAAGGACTCACCAGTGTTTATAGCAGTTGTCTAAGGCCCAATGGGAGACTAATCAGTGTTTGAAGCAGTCATATTAGGGTATATTAAGGACTCATCAGTGTTGTAAGCAGCCATCCAAGGCCCTCTGGGGGGGGGGTTATACGTCATGGAGAGAATCAATTAAAGCATATTAGGATCTATGAAGGACTCATCAGTGTTGGCGGCAGTCATATTAGGGTCTATGAAGGACTCATCAGTGAAAGCTACCGCCATCCTATGCCGTAGGGGAGACTCAACAGAGTTGGGAGCAATCATCCTAGGCCTTATGGGGGACAGTCATCCTTAATATTATGGGGGACTCGACAATGTTGGAAAATGTCATTCTAGGTACTGCAGGGACTCGCCAGTGCAGGGAACAGTCATCCTAGGCCATATGTGACACAGTCATCCTAGGTTTTATGGGACTCGGCAATGTCGGGAACAGTCATCCAAGGTATTATAGGGGACCCACCAGTGCAGGGAACAGTCATCTCAGGCACTCGGGGACCAACTAGCGTTGGAGCTATTAATGTAGGCCCTATGGAAATAGTGACGCACACAGATAATCCAAGACTCGTCAGTGTAGGGTTTAGTCAATGGGCGACTAGCGTGTATTGTGAATAGTTATCATAGACCCTACTTGGGACTTGCCAGTGTTTGAAACAGTCATTGTAAGTGCCCTAGGTACACACTAGTGTTGGGAACAGTCATATTAAAGGAATCATAAGGAATAGTAACGACACGCCCTATTGTGGAATCAACACTGCTTAGAGCTGTCATCCAATGCACAATGGATCATTCAGAACTGTTGCTTACAACCATCCGGACTCGCCTGTATGGGAACAGCCATGAAAATGCTCCATGGGGTTTTATCAGTGTTGTTTGGCCCTATGTGATACTCACATATGTACGAAACAGTCATCATAGGCCCTATGGGGAATAGCCATCCTAGGTACTAGGAGTTACTTACTTATGTCCTAAGCATGCATACAAACACATACATAATTTATATATCCTAAATATAATTATACTCTAAGCAATGCTGCAAGAAAATTATTTTACCCATAGAAAATAGGCTTTAAAATAAGAATACTGTGTGTGGAAATATCGTTGTCTGGTTATTGCATATTTGACCTCGACCTTGACCCTTAATTAGTTAGTGTTGCAGGAACCAGGTACACTATAATTATCATGAATACTACATATACCAACATATAAAAACAATGGTATACATGTATATTTTATGTACAGCTAACAATAAGTCTGTCACATTACGACATCACCTTATCTCAAGGAAAAAAGTAAAAAAAAGCAGATGCCCCGTAAGGATAGTACTTATATAGAATTAATTTGATTAAATAATGTTGTTTTCATTTCTCAAAATTTAACATACATGTAGTTAAGTTAGAAGTATGATTGCTTTTAAGAACATAAACTTACAACAGCTGCAAGTAAAGTGTATGTACAGCATATTTATATTACCAAAAAATGTGAGGAAGTTACAAATGTTCAGGTAGTGTTTTGTAGTTTGACCTTCAAATGACAATGACCTTGACCTTGAAGTAGCCTAAGTTTTATTTCAATTTGAAGTACCTTATTAAATTAATTATATTTATACAAACATTTAGTTATACCATTGATAATTCGAATGTCGTAACTGATGATAAAAATTATCATGATCAAAGCACAAAGTTAAAAATGTCCTCCCGGACATCACATACTGGATTTTAAAAAACTTTCAATATTCTGAATTAAAAATATTACTTATAATAATGAAATATACACTTGCCAACGGTTTTCTCACCTTAATAGCAACATAAAATATGAAATATATCTTATATCAAGGAAAGTGGAGAAGAAAAATCATTTTTTCATGTTTTTTTTTGTATTTTGACCTTGAAATGACCTTGGCCTTAAATTGGTCACTGTTGCCACCAAATTTGATGCACACTTCTTCATGAACACTTTCCCCATGCAAATATTTGTTCTTAATCAATATATGACACTACCTCATTAGAAATTTGATTTTTAGTGCTTCAGCGATTTATGGCGGCCATCTTAGACGCCATCTTGGATTTTACCCCTTTCCCCTCGTCAAATTTTTGAGGACTTTTTTTCTGAAGTCTGCCAAGGTTCAAACTTGCCATTGGTAGTGAATTTGTTTCTGTTGCAATTTGTTTTGGGTTCGGCCCATTTTAGGTCTATTTTGACTGGACTACCCACTGAATTTTTTTTTTAATCTGAGCTTTGAACACAAATTTCAACATATTTCTCAGCACTTAGCCTCATTTTACATAGATCTACAATTGCTTTATTAATACCTTTTATTACCCTAAACCCAGGTCCCTATGCAAGCAGTCTGTGAAATTAGCACTTGTGTGGAAGACTTGGACAAGTAATTACTGATTGGTGCAAGTAACTTCTGCAGGAAATATGTATAGACCTACAGGAATAAGGAAAAGTATTTAACTTTTGCTGATTCTGAGATAAAGTTTCAAATCCTAAATTCCCAGACTGTGCAAGACTGTCTGTATATATGTATATATGACACAAGCACCAATAATGTTTTGGCCCCCTCCCCATGTAACGTTAGACCCCAATAGCATAGTTAAGATGTGAGTGTTCTACCCAAGCAGATCTACAACATATGGCAACTATTAAACCTGAACTATACAACCCTACTATATAATGATATTATGTTGTTTTAATAACTATCACATCAAAACAATTGTTCTCAACACAATAATCACATACTTGCAGATATGATCAATCTAGTAGAATACCTGCTTTTGTGTGATATATTTTGTTGAGAATGTGTTGGGTGTTGTTTTTGTTTTTTTTGGGGGGGGGGCATTTTCCGAACGCATGTTAAGGCATCTATGATGAACTAATTACAGGGCTTGTGGGCTCATATTGTGTGTAACATGTTTATCTTGTGTCTGAATAAAATCTTTTGAAAAACTTACCTTGGATAAAATATTGCATTAAAATATGGATATTCGAAATAATTAATTAAGTCAGGCTTATGTCATTTTGTTCAGTTTGTGTGTTTATATTTAAACTAAAACTTACATATCTAGAATGCATACATGGTGACTTTAATCATCGCCTAATTGCGTTGTAACGTGCGCCATACCGCGCAGTTTTTTTAACCAAAACAGGCCTGGCACTGTCGCCGTTATTTGGCATTTCGACGTCGGCAGCGAAAGGGTTAAAACACACAAAGCACAATGCCCAACTGAACCAACCGAGCACATGAAACATAAAACACATAAACAAGCGCAGATCTGCCCAAGTCCAAGCTATCGAAAATTATAATAAATTATAACTAGCTGAATGACCCAGTTTCCACAGCAAAAGGACTACAATGCCTAGTTTTCTTGGTTATAAAGTGTTGCATGAAAAACTGACAATGTATTGTTTACAAACTACATCCACACAGAAAATGATGACGTGAATTATGATGTCATTGATTGATGACGTATACATAGGGAAAGTTGAATTTCACACGGTCAATATACATGATCAGTGGCGTAGCTGGGTCGAATTCAAGTGAACAGAAAATAAAAGCTAATAATCTCATTCTGGATTCGAAGTCGCCTATTTAAAACAAAACTAAGATTATGACTGAGTAAATGTATGTAATAGAAAGAGATTTCAGTGAGGTAACGGAAGTAGGCCGACACTGGAGCTTAGATGGAGATATCTCGGGTAGATCTAGATCTACAGTAAAGCTATCAAAGCGAACACAATGTACCTGGAGCAAATTTGATTGTACTCATAATACTAGGGGGTCTGGGGGCATGACCCCCAGAAAAAATGTTTGGCAAGGAAACGATTTCCTGGCATTTGAGAGTATCAGGACTGTATTTTTACACAATGCTTTAAGACACAAAATAACTAAAAACCGACTTTTAAACATGTTATTTTTATGCCCCCGTATCGATAGATCGGGGGGCATATAGTGATTCACCTGTCCGTCCGTCCGTTCGTCCGTCCTTGTTAACCCAAATTGACCGTTTCTTCTAGCATTAATATGGCTTGCTACAAAGCTTTCATACTTGCATGGATGTTGTGTATGAACACTCTCCACACACCAGTATCCCCTAACCCCAATTTGACCTTCACCTTGACCTAATTTTGGACTTAGACTTATTTATGGACAAGGCTTCCACAGGGGGCATAAGCGTTTCGTATTTGACACGTACATGTAACATATCATAACATCAGCAACATAGTAAACCAAATGAGGAATTTCACATATCATATATAACATTTTCATATCCATTTTGACATTTGTTTCTGTATCAAACTTGGGTTCGCGTGTGTAGCTATAAAGGATAGTCCTTTTATTAAGCACCAAATAAGTGTTTGATTTAAGGTTTATACAAAACCCAAACACTCTTTCATGTCAGTATGCCCAAAAATGGCCAGCGGAATCCAACAAATTCCATTATTTCACAATATTGAGACATCATGCTATGTTTATCTGGAAATTAATAAGTTTGTGTTGCATATGCATTGCTGTATTGATATAACCTAAAATATTACTAGCACTATCAAAAAAGGGTTGTCTTAAGGTTATTAACTACTAAATGCATAGGCGAACCAAAATCGGATACACTTCAAATAGTCCTTACCAAAACTTCTGGTTTGACTGGAAATGGTGATATGCCTTGACAAATGGAGCTATAGAATCATCTTATTAGGTTAAAAAGGATTGTATACATGTAGATGAAGTAGTGAATCTGTTGAATACTTAGAGATTAGGGCATATTAGTCAAAGCCAAATTAGATTAGGGTAAAACCAATATCGAATCAGTCCATACGTCTGTAAACAATTGTCTACCGCCTTTGACGAACACAATTGTTCTTATATTAAACATGACCCCCTGCTTTTTTTGGTTTTATTTTGTAGTTGAAACATACTTCTTTTCAATGACGTATGATTGTCAACTGGCCATAGACTTTAACATGATACAATCTTGGGCTGACTATTGTGACTTTACATTGTGCTAAAGATCAGTTATAATTATTTTATTTAGTAGATCTAGTTAGTGACCTCAATCTTCGAAGGGGAACGAAACTTATAATATTGCATTTTTTGACAGGCGGCTATTAATCACATAATAAAAAGGCTTAAAAATGCTGCCTCACGTATTAGTGCATTGCAAAAATAAAATAACATTGTCAAATATTGACGTTATAGTTACCTGCCATAAACAACCATACTGACATTTAAAATAACTTGAGAAACATCGGCATTTTGTAGTTATTTAGCATTGTTAGATCCAAAAGTCTATAGGGTATTAATACACTATAGAATTAACACTACTATCACTTAATTTGCCTAAAATTCATTTGCATTCGAAAACGAAGAAAACGTCGCTGATGTTTACGCTGGAGTTTGTTGAACATACAGTTTGATCATGTTTGAATTACATAATTCACAAGCTTTTTGGAAGGCAACTCAGTGCTATTTTCAGAAGGAAAATTACCAAGTGCGCGATATCAAGAGTGGTTTAAATTGCTTGTTTGCCATAAATCTTTCATAAAGCAACCGTCGATGGCTTTCTATTAAATAAAATTGATAAGGTAGGAAAATTAGGTCATACAAAGTATTTAGCCCGATCTGTGAGGCAGCACCTTTAAGCTCGGAATATAAATGCTAGACGCCTGTTTTGTTTGTTTGTTTGTTTGCAAACACGTCTACAAAACGCTCAGCACTTATTTCCCTTTTCCGGTAAATATGCATGAGGCCGAGACCAGACATCCTTTCTGTATCCATAGTACTCCGCAAATACGTTTTGACCCTACGCATTACGGAGAACGACCTTTCTGCCGATGCCGTTGATACGGGAATAACCATTAATAAAGTTAAACAGTGCCGAATATTTGGATAGCAAGTGCAATCGATTCTTCTAGAGAAGAAGGGACAACGGTACGTTCAGGAGCCAACACACGACCTGTCCACCACATGCGCCAACGTTCACATTCACGGACGAAGACAAGCACGGAACGCCTCGTACACTTCATCAGTGCTTTCACGAGAAAGCCCGTCATTCTGAACCTGGAAAGAACAATGTTGCTTAAATCGTATTTTTAAATCTTGTATAGACACTTCTATTCGTATGTTATATTATACAAAAAGATAAAATTATAACATTTATTTTATTCATTCCCACAATACAGCATGTTTCGCATGCAAGTACACGTTCACTCAAAATTATGACATGGTTAATAGTAGTGTAATGCGGCATTTTCAGGCCATTTTTGTGTGTAAGTTTTTGAGGACATTTTGTAAATATATTTAGTGTTTTGTATTCTTTAAATTGATATTTTGTACAAATTAGAAAGAGAAAGAAAACAGGAAATGAACAGAAATGTATGAAACAAAGAAGGATAGAAACAGATTAACTATCACGCTGACAACATCTGATAATTCTACTTGAAATATTTTTATCACCTTTTACAGACTTTACAATTATGCAAATTTCACTTCTGCATGCTTAACGATTAGATTATCAGGGTACTAAGTTGTATCTGGCAATTTAATTAGAGAATTATATGTAATACAGATACGACTGATGACACGTTTATTGTATATTCCGAATTAACAAAACGATTAAGTACAGATCTTACGTCACATATGAACGCGGTCTGTTTAGGTAAAGCAGATGTCCGAAAGTTTACGCCCATATTTATGATTGGTTGATGGAAACTTGCATAAACTGTATGAAATGATTTGATTGGCTAAAACAGAAGACACACACACTGTAGTGGACGTTCTGTAGAGATTTTGGAGGTATTCGAACTTGGTTTTCCAAGCTGAACGTATCCATGGTTTTCCATTAGAATTCAATTACGCAGTTAAAATTATATTTGTTTGGATTTTACCAACACTGACTATATCTTGTTCTTATATTATTGTTGATTGTGGACTTGTGAGAATTCTCACGCGCAAAATACAAAGTTTGGAAATCCGAACAGTCGTTAGTTCTACTTTATTCCAACAACAGTAAATGCCGGAAAACCGTGCATAACATATGGTGGACAGAAACCGGGTAGCGATATATTTAGTCTGGACTTTCACAGCTTAGCGAGTGTTATTCACTAGAGAATAATTTCCCATACAGAAGAAGCGTTTATATTAAACAGAAATATGGTTGGACAAAATTTACAGTGTAATAGGTGTGGACATAATCATTTTGGACAGTGTCACGCATGGAATGCAAAATGCAATCGTTGTAACAGAATTGGGCATTTTGCTCGTATGTGCACCGTGAGAACAGAAAAATCGGTGAGAACAAAACAACGGGACCAAGAGCGCATGACAAATTTCATCAGACGAAAGACCGCGGAGTCGCTTCCATTCCACAACATCGACAATGATGAACTCCCCACGTGTCTTGACAAACACCAAGCAATGAAAGACAACTACAAAGAACGTATGCACTATATAGCTAATTTACACTCAAATGCACAGACGCAAAATACCAAACTTGAATTGAAGGTCGGTGAGCTAAAACAACAAGTACATAATGAACAACGTCGTCGCCAAGCAATAGAACAAGACAAGAACAGAATTGACTATGATAGTTCAAAACTCAAATCACAGTTAGAATCATACTCAGACCGGATTGGTGATTTGGAATGTAAGAATGCACGTTTGGTCGAAGAAAACAACGTTTTGGTGTCCAACATGCGACAAAATAAGATAGAATTTGCTCAATTAAATAAGCAAATAATGGAGATGACCGCAAAGTCAAAACGTGATGATGAATTCATCGATGAATACAATAAATTTTGTGAAAAATTATCTAATTTTTCACTTCAACTACGAAAACAATACCAATCCGCAAAAATAGAACTGATTAACACTGTAAACCAGATGTACAAGGGTAACAATGACAGGCCGCCGAGACCATGCCGGGAATTTAATTGCAGAAAATGCGGCAGTGATGTTTATCACCGTTTCCAAAACTGTTTTGCGAAAAACAACAAATGTGAGATATGTGGAAAAACTAATCATTTTGCAGCCGTCTGTGATGATAATGTGACATCTTTCGAGGCAGGCTCTTTCATTGACTGTGTAAACAGACAATCATTTTATCAGAAACATTTTGGATAATTATGTAAATTGTGTGTATTGAATGGTAAATATTAATTTCAAATAATTTAAAGTACCCATCAATAATTTAGTCAATTTTAGAATGTACATGAATGATGAAATGTTACCTACAAATTGATAAATGAACATTTTGTGCAACAGAATACTGAACGATTTTCATGTGACATTATTTTGCGAAGTTATATTGTGATATTTATATTAAACAAATTATAGAAAGGACAGTATAGAGATCTACCATACATTTGACTTATGAACTCATATGTACAATTCTTCATATTTGAAAATATGAATACTGGTTGTTTTACACAAGTGTCCATTGGAGACAAGTAAATAGGATGAATACTGAACTCTGTTTGTAAAAAGTTGTATGTTGTATATATGATATTGAAATCTTACTTTTGTATGTATACATTTTGCAGTTGTTGCTTTAAAGAGATTATTGTTATACAGAGGTTGATGTATAAAACATTTAATTTGTTGTTTGCTGCATATATGGCAGATTGAAACATAGTTTTCAGCTTATTGAGGATATTTTTATTATAGAACAGTAGAATTGACATAAAATACTTGCAGAAAATAGACATATAAGGTAATAAATTCCATTAGAGAATATTACTTAAGTATTTAAGCGTATTTATGCAACTTCATAGGAATGAAGTTAATTAGGAGGGGGAGTAAGTGTAATGCGGCATTTTCAGGCCATTTCTGTGTGTAAGTTTTTGAGGACATTTTGTAAATATATTTAGTGTTTTGTATTCTTTAAATTGATATTTTGTACAAATTAGAAAGAGAAAGAAAACAGGAAATGAACAGAAATGTATGAAACAAAGAAGGATAGAAACAGATTAACTATCACGCTGACAACATCTGATAATTCTACTTGAAATATTTTTATCACCTTTTACAGACTTTACAATTATGCAAATTTCACTTCTGCAGGCTTAACGATTAGATTATCAGGGTACTAAGTTGTATCTGGCAATTTAATTAGAGAATTATATGTAATACAGATACGACTGATGACACGTTTATTGTATATTCCGAATTAACAAAACGATTAAGTACAGATCTTACGTCACATATGAACGCGGTCTGTTTAGGTAAAGCAGATGTCCGAAAGTTTACGCCCATATTTATGATTGGTTGATGGAAACTTGCATAAACTGTATGAAATGATTTGATTGGCTAAAACAGAAGACACACACACTGTAGTGGACGTTCTGTAGAGATTTTGGAGGTATTCGAACTTGGTTTTCCAAGCTGAACGTATCAATGGTTTTCCATTAGAATTCAAATACGCAGTTAAAATTATATTTGTTTGGATTTTACCAACACTGACTATATCTTGTTCTTATATTATTGTTGATTGTGGACTTGTGAGAATTCTCACGCGCAAAATACAAAGTTTGGAAATCCGAACAGTCGTTAGTTCTACTTTATTCCAACAACAGTAAATGCCGGAAAACCGTGCATAACAGTATACCGGAATGATAGAGCAAAAATACATTGATAAATACAGTAAGATTGAAGTATTTACATTCAACAGAATAAGTCTGGCTCACGACATTCTTACAAACGCTTCCTTTTTTATTTTCTTTGAAATCGTAACCCACTGAGAACATGTAACGAGCCCCTCCAAGACTATTCACTTCAGGCGTTCAAAGCTTTAGATCGCAGGTAATAATATGTATATTCATTATGCGCAACAATCTTCCCTATATGAAGTGATATAACTATGTCTCAGGGATAAAGTCAGTGTATAAACTAATATTCGCATTTTCAAATTTTACATGAAATATTTTACTTTACCTTTAACGGAATTAGCATTTGAGTGCGTAAGCGTCCATGTCCCTGCATCAGACGTGTGTCTAGCTCTGCCAACAAGTGGTCAAGAAATGGAAAATAAAGGTTTCTTTTCCAGAACTGGGAAATGTCACCTGGGGCATTGGGTCGGTTCTGTTGGCGACCACGCTGTCTAGGTGCAGACGGTACCACGTCAACGTCTGCGGCGATATCCGTCGCCTTTTAAAACAGGATGTCCCAAACATCATCATCGTTCCTCTCCGCCTGAAGTTAAAATTTCATAAGATAGATGATGACCTTAAAATTGTCAAATGTGGTACTGACTATACAAACTCTAGTGTTTAAAGTACTAAAGCATACATAACCACAGTTTAATTTTTAACTAGCAATCGTTAAACTACGTCAGCGCTACCGTATGTTTTTGCGATTATAATAAACATGCAGTGTATTAAAATAACTAATTATATTTATTAAGATGTGGCGAACATTTACATTATTACATTTAACATTCTTGCTGCACAATAGCGAAAACACACGAACTTGCTGGCGAAGATTATTGAGTGTCAATTAAATTGTTTTTGTCAATAAAATCAACGTCTATTGTAATCTATACCCTGGTACATTTGTATTTGTGTATAAAAATTACTATAATGTTATGGGTTTTATAAGGCACCCTTGAACTGGCACTTTTAGTTTTGCTTATTGTACTGCAAGAACCTGAGGCATGGAATATTTATGAGAGCCAGTTAAATGTTGTCATACTATAATTAGTCCATGTGACAGACCGAATTTCATTACCAAAAAGGTGAACGGATCCAACAATGATTTTCGGTTAGCTTGATATCTCAGAAGTCTGAAAACGGTTGATGGACTTGCGGGTCACTTTGCCAAATGCCCTTTTGGCGGCCATCTTTAAAGATGGCCGCCATTATTTTAAGCAATCATAAGCTTTGGGAAAACTTGAATTATTCCTCACTCAATAGAGCTATCGGCTTGCAATATGTCTTAAAATGTTCGTATTTCAATCCAACATATGTTGACATAATACATAATAATATTATGACAAAGGAATTAGTTCGAATTTATTGATATTCTAAGAAAACTTTGATATTTTTCACTTTTGTCATTATTTTTTCTCTTGCAGTCCTGATTGGGATTTGTATTTAGCCAGTTTTTGTTTGCTACATTCAGAGAATAATTCTAGGCATCCATAATATACATTACATTGATAGATTTTAACTTCGAAGTCCAAAATTGGTCAGGAATATATGACAACTAATGCCTAAATTAAATAGATATTTTAGGGCATATGAATAGACCGTTTCCAACAATCCCAGGAAAAACGATTTTTTATTCCATGGCTTCTTTGTTGATACGATGCGTATATATATGCCTAGGTGTCCAGTACTGTGTCACAAGGGTGTTAGTGTGGTACCTGACCCCTAGCTGGATGGTTTGGCGGCTCGGGTCCGGTCAGTTGAATGAGTTCATATGACATTATTTTTAAAAAAATGGTTATTAACAGGAAAACTTGAATAACTATTCAGCGAAACGGAAAATAAACATAAACATGACTCAAAATGATTGGAAAATAATTTGATATAAGTTAATACATTCATATTTTTGTTTATAAAGTTCCGAATATTACATTAAAAGTACATTATTTTAACGTTGTTTTCATATTCTTCTTTAATAATAGTAAAGCATGTAAGAATTCATACCTCCCACTGTTAAATTATATTCGTTTCGCGCATTCACTAAGAAATGAAAATGTGAAAGCAGGAACGTATTCGAAGGGAAACAATAAGGGATATAGGGGATACAAAATAAACAAAATTATTTATTGAATCAGTTGATCTTTGTCTAGTGTCTAGCTTACTACTTTTCTGACTCAGGTGGACCTTAGTAACCTTTAAATACCCGTTTTTAATAGAATTTGTAAAACTATACACACACTTTTAAAGGCTCCACAACCCTACCACAACCAAGGTTGTAATTGGTGACACGATGGTGGCTGAGAAGTTAGTGCTCTTGACTTCCAATCCGGAGGTCCCTGGTTCGAAATTTCATTGACCAGTGTTCAGTATTTCCCATCCAACTACAGATGAACTGGTTGTTAACCGTGTGATATTCTCACGAGTATCGGTGCTATACGCTGGGCACGTTGAAGAACCGAAAATGAATCTGTTCGGAAAGAGCTAGGGTATCCCATCCAGATTCCTTGTATCACACCACAGTCACTTCTACTTGCTGTCTCTTCAGCAAAGCACATGACCCCATATGGAATATTAAGAAGTTATCCTTTACTGAAAGGTTTAAATAGTTACAACTACAAATACAACTACAAGTTGTCAACCACGGGGATATTTATCCTGCGAGTTGTAAATGTTTTCAGCATCACCGACTATCTCTGCCATGCCTGCAGGCAATACCTTTAGATGTGTGCATCCACAATTACATATGGGTATACTTTTCTTGTTGGGTTGGGTCATGCGATATTGCTCCGTGATGTACATCCCAAAGATGAGCACACTTAGTCCTGAACTCATGGATTACTAGTATGTGTCGGCTACAGTCATTCCAGTTTTGTACATATTACGGATGGACAGCGCCATTCCTGACCATATGGGTTATTAATGCATACCGGTACGACATATGGGTACAGTGATTTGTAACCATACGATATACATATTACAGATAGGTTCATTCGTTCCTGACCGTATTGGGTACATACTACACACGAAAACAGATATTCTTGACCACATATGATACTTAGTACACGTACTAACCATATGAGTACTAAAACATGCTACATGAAGGAACAACCATTTCTGACCATATGAAGTACATTCTACTGATAGGTACAATTGTTCCTGGCCATATGGAGTCCGTAGTAGATGAGTACAGCCATTCCTATCCATGTGTGGTACAGACTACATAATGGTACATTAATTCCTGGCCATATGGAGTCCACAGTACCGATGGGGACAGTCATTCCCAACCATGTGTGGTACAGCCTACACATGGGTACATAGATTCCTGGTCATGTGGGGCACATATTATTTATAGGTATATCAATTCCTTATATGGAATCCGTAGAACAGATGGGTATTGGGTATACAACTATTCCTGACCATAACTATGTCATACATATTACATATGAGTACAGCCATTACTGACAATACTTGATACATACCAATACATACATACATCCTTTCGTCACTATGCAGTTGGGCACGGGCATTCCTGACCATATGGTGTACATCATACAGAGGGGTAGAATGAGAACAGCCATTCCTGACCATATGTGGTACATTCTGCTAATGGTAATCATTCCTGGTCATATGGGTTACATAACATGTTACTAATAAAGATAGGAACTTCCATTTATAATGTCTATATGAGGTTCATTCTACTGATGGACACATTCATTCCTGGGCTGGTATTCACAAAGCATCTTAGTTGAAAACTTAAATATTTTGACTTAAGTTAAAAATTAGTATTGCATATATCGTGCACAAATTGAAGATTAACCCATGTTTTCTTAGTGATTATAGTAGCTCTTTACATAATGACTTAAACCTATACAAAACATCAATACTCTTGATTGTCATTTTAGGCTGACATACTTTAGAAATTTTCGTGTTTTTAAGAAAAATCTAAGTTTTCTACTAAGATGCTTTGTGAATACCAGCCCTGATCTTATTGGGGGTACTATGGTCACAGTCATTTCTGATTTAATACTAGTAGGTGAATATGCATGGTCATTCCTTACCATATTGGGCTTGTTATTTTATCGGTATAGTCATTCCTGGTCCTTAAAGTACACCATATTTCTAAGTAAACCATCCTTAACCCCATGGGGAATATTCCACCGATTAAATCCATCCATTTTCTTAATATATAGAAGAACCTTCCTTCGGAAATGATTCTGTCCATTCCAGTCCCAATAAGGTATAATTATGCTACTGCCTGTACATCATTTTCTCTCTCTATGGGAGTAAAGTCCACCACATAGTACATACACTTTGGTTCCTATGGGGTACATTCTGCAGTCAAGTTCAGCTATTACATGTACTGATAAGGGATAACGACCAATGACAGGAACAACACTTCCTCCTCTCCTAATGGCTATCCCCATTACTTTGTCTGTGCTTGTGTCATGGGCTATCCATATTCAACAGGCGAAGCTATACCTACAAGATCCTATGATGCGTCTTACTTCACGGTTTGCTGCTATTCCTGTCTCAATGAGGTACATGTAGATAAGTAATTCCCCGCCAGATTGGTTCCCTACAACCATTGGGTGCAACTACCACTGGTAACAGTTACCGAATAACATTAGGCATAGCAACTGCTAGTCCTACTGCTTTCCTACAATCAAGGGGTACGACTAACGCCGGTCATCATTGTCATGAATACCTACAAAAACAGTGTACATCTACTCCTAGCCCTGCAATCAAGGGGTATGACTCTTAATATAAACACTGGCCATGAATGTAGGAACAAATGACTTGCATCTTCGATACTTAAATTATATTGTATGTAAAAAGCACCCAGTTAAAGTCAATTTTCAGACATTCGACCATTCGACCGACTGTACATTTACTCATTGAGTCTCACGTCAGTTGTTACACTCGCTCGGCGGTGTTGGCTGCTGTCAGGCTTTTGACCCCCTCAGGTATCCATTTATACATTTGGGTAAGTGGGGAAGGTGGATTATTCGTGCTCAGAGAAATTAAGCAGTGGTCCACGTGAGGATTGAACCGGGGACCTCTCGATCCCGAATCATGCACCCTACATCTAGGCTCCCCACATAAATCGTTATAATTCACGCAGCAGTTTTTAATCTTTTAAGTTAAACATGACTGTCAGTGATGGTAATCATATAGACCAAGAAGGTAAGTCTGATGATGCCAGATACAGAACCCTTCGCTTGAGATAATAATATATTTCATTATGACTTCTTTAAAACGTCACCAAAACGTACTTTTCAGAAGACAACATATAACTTAAGAACCCAAAATTAAGCATACATTCGTGTTGAATAAGAATGCAATTCGCTAATGATTCACTATTTAGGAAAGAAAGAATAAAAAATTAAGTTTTATTTAATGCTAACTGATGAGATATGGAGTTCTATCAGTGAAATAAAACCTATATCAGTCACTGGTTATCACCTACAATGTGACTGATATAAGCTCCGCCCCATCACAGGGACTACTTTATTTTACCAAAATCTCAACACTAAAATGTCTGTAACTTTTTTATTACTGAACGGAAACATGTCATGTGGGGGTTTTTATTCTTAGTTAGACCATTTCCTACAAGTTGGTGTATGATTTAATGCAAAATTCTCAAAAAAGTCGTTTTCACCTATTCACCATAATCCAAGATGGCGGATTTGTACGCGCTCTTGAAAATATTGAATTTTATCACTACACGATGAGATATAAACCATATTCAATCAAATGAAACAAATATCCTCTATATACTGAAACACTCGGCCCATGGCGTGTATGATACTGTACTAATAGCCGGACCCTCGCCTGCAAGACTTCTAGCTGGGGCCGGTATCATACCCACATCCTATTAGGCAAAGGATTCGATTTCAGATACCTACACATGTATAGATATGTGCATATGAACAAGCAAAGCAACTTTGAAATAATAAACCAAAATTAATGGTTGTTCCTGAGATTATTGGAAAAGATATATGCATGAGTCTTAAAAATATCCATTTAATTAGAAATCAGTTGTCATATATTCCTGACCAATTTTTGACTTCAAAGTGAAAATCTATCAATGTAATGTATAGTATGGATGCCTAGAATTACCCTCTAAATATAACAAACAAAAAATGGCTAAATACAAATCCCAATCGGAGTTGCAAGAGAAAAAATAATGAAAAAAGTGAAAAATATCAAAGTTTTCTTAGAATACCATTAATTTCGAAGTAATCACTTTATTATAATATTATGATTTATATATCAGCAGATGTGGGGTTGAAATACGAACATTTTAAGACATATTGCAAGCCGATAGCCTTATTGAGTGAGGAATAATTAAAGTTTTCCCAAAGCTTATGATTGCTTAAAATAATGGCGGCCATCTTTAAAGATGGCCGCCAAAAGGGCATTTGGCAAAGTGACCCGCAAGTCCATCAACCGTTTTCAGACTGCTGAGATATCAAGCTAACCGAAAATCATTGTTGGATCTGTTCACCTCTTTGGTAATGAACCTTCAATTTTCAAGGCCTGGGACATGGACTAAATATATTACCTGAAGCAGAGCCATTATGACACGTGCCTCGTTAGCTGCGTGTAGAAGGTCACACTGCTTCGCCTGCAACATATTAGAAAGTGGAACGAGTGCTGACAGGGGGTGTTCGGTCGCTACCAGGCTTACTAGTATAATGAATTAGAAGCTCAAGACTGACAGTTAATATACGGCAGCTTTTGTATCCCAACCAGCTGTAAGCGTGTCTAAGGATGTAACCACGGTCCTACAAGGTACAAAATAAATGTGTGATGTACTTAGTATGACAAGACATAAAAATGTGAATGTAAACCATACAGTGTAACTGTAAATATGCATCTTCTTCATCTGGCCAACAAACTTTTGTTAAACACAACCTTCAAGTTTTGAATGATACATAATTATATTGATTTTTGTCGACAGGTGCTTCAATCATGCATGCGTATATAATGTTACCAAGTACATGTATATAGTTTTTCATTTCTGTTTAAGTGACTAATGATCAAGAAATGGGCATAACATGCCATTAAATGTGACATTTACCTGTATGCTGCTAAAAACGTGTGCAATGCATCCGCATGTGCCGACCATCGTGTCCCACACAGGGACCACAGTCGCGTTCTCTCTTCCATGGCTTCTCTGCTGACATCGTCTGATGCAAGTGTCTCTTGGAACTGGAGCAAGCGCTTTGCTGAGTAGTTGAAGGCAAAGGCCACCTGTTGCACTGTCGACATGAGGTTCCTGGCATAAACGTCTTTACACGCGTGAATCACAGCCAGGTTAAGACAATGAGCCTTACAGTGTGTATACAGTGCTTCCGGTATAGTGGCTCGGATCCTTGCCTGCACTCCACAGTACTCCCGACATATTGCTCGCACCGTCATAGCCCTGACCACGCATCTGTTCGGTTCTGATTCCTAGAAAGGAACATAATTATAAGTCGTAGCAAATTTGAGTAAATGTACTTCATAAATAATATTTAATGGGTATTTTGCTTTTAAAACAGTGTATCTTTTTATTTCCCTTTAGGCTTCAAAAACACAACGTAATCGAGATGGTTGCTACAACTATTTCGAATAAACATGTACATGCCGCTACCCATGCATACACAATATTGATTCTGTAAATTAATATGTTAAGTCTCCATACGACTGAAAAACATAAGTTGGTGAAGTTTGACTTTTAAAAGACAACTATAGACATACAGAAAATAAATACACTAGCGGAAAGGCTCACCCGGTAGTCTTCCGTTCTAAGGCTTAAGAGAATATAAGAGAAGAACCATTACGACTTTGTCTGATGAAAGTTATTAACCGTAATGTCGATGTCAAACAATAGCTCATTTACATTCCACGACTAGCGTTTCGCATATAACAGACACACATGTTTATCATTTTAATGCTATATATGAACGTATTAAAGCTTACAACGTTGAGCACCATTTTATGATACCTCTAAACACTATATGTTTAGCAATTATATTCTTTATTTAATTATATTATATATATAAAAGTTTCATATTCTGTTTCAAATAAGTTATCAATACGGATTATATTACAAGTTTGTGACTTAAGGTCAAAATTAAAAAATAACGACAAAACAACGATGACATAAATACGATACCTAATGTAATCAGGTTTTCCATGAATGCATTCGCCAATGCCTCGCCTGTGGTGGATTCACATTCAGAGAATCCGAGGAACTCCTCGCATACCTTATTACTGACGGGATCTACAAATCGTACGCACATGGCCATTTGCTCCATGGTGGCGGCGTCCGTTGCTTCATCTGCAATGAATCCAAATACTCCAGCCGCGTTGCATCTCGTAACTATATCACTGGTTATAAACTGGGCACAGATAGCAATTAGCTCATTTTGAATCTTAGGTGATGTAAATCGTGTTCTCGGATCACCGTTGACTAAATGGTCTTTCAGCAATTCATTATGCTCAGCCGGAAAATGCAACAAAGCATTGAAGTTACTCGAGGATTCATCGTGACCCCTCAAAGCAATGTTCTGCTGACCACAAAGAATAATTGTCTTCACGATTGATGTCAAGATCTTGCGGTTTTTTTCAACCAGGGAATTAAATTGCGACACAAGCGTGCATTCAATGTCTTTTGAACGACCTTTCATCACGGCCAGGTAATTCTTTGTGGCAATCAGTTGATCAATAAGACATTTGTCCTTAAGGTGCCTGTCTACAATCTTTGAGTAGTTGCACCAATCTTTCAGCGGCTCTACTACGGGCGAGCTGGCTGCCAAACACAAAGCATGGTCCGCAAAAGATTCCATTCGTGCTCGGTGAAAACTTCAACCAAGTATGGGTACCAAACCAGCTGCCTTGGGCATTCCGCAGTTTTCCTCCGCTGTATCTGTGTTAAAAAAGAGACATAAATAAAATTATTATATTAAAACTCGATCTAATGCCAGTAATTATAATAACGAAAACATTCGTTTTCACTTTTAAAACTTGCTTGTCGTTTTCGATAGGTCTACGCAATGTAAAAAAATAAAACCCAGATGTAGTACAGACTTAAATCAACCCAATATACGTAAACTTGCGTGAAGTCTGTGATTCTATGTAAAAAACTAATAGCTAGTGCAGGACCTCTGTTATCCAAAGCTCTCGGCACGGATGGAAAAGAGACAATCATATCTACTTGTGATTACCCCCAATTAAAATGTTAAATAATTATTTACAATGTAGACCTAAAGTTAAATTTTTGACGACAACAAATCCATAATCCTACCAATAATATGAACTAAGGCACAGCCTATCTTAGCGAATAATATCTTAAATATTAAAGAATAGCTCAAATGTACAGTCATTAGAAAATTTGTGATATTTTTTGGTACGAAGTAACGAAGGACGAAGTCGATACGAACCTGTTTTCGTTTTGAAGTTCACTGTATAACTACGCTGATTATGTGTATAATAATACGACTTTCTTTGTTTAAAACAAGTACTTTCATGGCGTAATGAGTTGATCAATAACTGATTATATGCAGGCTGTCACGTTATGTGTTTCCTCTTTGTTTTCCCAGCGTTCCAAGATGGCGGTCTATTAAAGTGCTATACGAAGCAACATAGTATTTATCTCCCTTATTTATAACGTGTTCTAGATAGGCCTTCTAGAGTTTTTGGAATATTTTTAAACATCATTTAAATATAAAAGAAAATTTATGAGCTACAGAATAACGCATTTAGGTAACTTTTGTTATTCTATTGGCGGCCATTTTTCAGTATCATTCTGTGACTCCGAGACTGTAACACAAATTTGCAGATCCATTAGTGAATTCAAACACTGATCGAACCACGTGACACGTTGACTTATTGCGAAATTTATTCGCTATCAATAAGATCAAACAATATGCAGTGAAACGTATTATAGTTGCTCAGTGTAGTATTAAAATGTACGAATTACGCTTTCCCCTACTGTATTCTGACTCGTTATTGTTTTTAATTTAATCGAACTATGTTTTATGTTATAGATCTACTTTAATCAATGCCAAGCTCATAATTATACTATTATATATATATATATAAATTTAGGACAGTGCAATGTTTTGATACATTGCTATAATTATATATACAGCATGTAGGCCTACCTTGTTGGGAAAGGAAAGAGATGTGCCTCTTTTTTTCATCATCCAGCAGCTGAACCTCGTCGCTAAAAACGTCCGGATACGGCGGACCATACTCTAATGATGATGACGATGCTATTTTCAAAAATGCCGCTTCATAAACAACTTCGGAAACTTCGGCGTTTTTCGTTAAAACGAAAGAGCATGACGTCACACGACAAAGTATAGTAAGGGTATAAGAAAGCGTGTACAGTTAGAATAGAGCTATTATTATATATGGATCTACCTGAGATGTGATGGATCTTTAAAATAATTAATTGATATTTTAAAGTGAATTTGTTTGTGCACATATTGCATTTGCATGCCCCTCACCCCCCCCCCCCCCTTAGCCTCTGATTTTTATTAGTGATTTTTTGTCCAGATTCGAATTGTACGCACGGGCGTACAGGAGTACGACTAGTTACGCCCCTGCACATTATTGTCATTTCAGCTGTACATAATTGATTTACTTTTTTCTATCAGCTATATTTTATTGATATCTAGATCTAAATTTATCACGTCGACAGTCACACACCCTGTGTAGATACTCCTATGCAGGTTGTATGGCCTTCTTCCTTTGCTGTCTTTAACTTAGGTACTAATCGTTTACGTTTATTAACGACTTCTGGGGGCATTGTTCGCTAAGGTAGTAATTGCGATCATCATTTCCTCACTATTTCACGGTCTTTAAAATAGGTAAACTGCACAATGATCTTTCTATCTGCCGGGTTAGGTGCGTTGTCGTCATAGAGGCCCATTCTGTGGGCTCGCTCAATTTTCAATGTATCCACATAGCTTTGTGCAAGCTTTAATTGTTCTACAAGGAAAGCTCTTGCTTTGGTCTCAGACTCCGTGTGCGATTCTTTAGTTGTTTCCTTGATTTCGCATATGATCAAATTATTTCGCATACTCTGCGACTGGAGATACGTTTATAACTGTGTCCTTTAACTTAGCATTCTTGTTTGTTAAATGGTCGAATTTGGACTCGGGTTGAGCCTCCGACATTTCGACATCACACCTGACATTGATATTTAGAATTTTCTCTTGTTTTCGACAATATCATGTATTTGTTTCCAGCTTGTGTAACATATTTATTTTCAGTTTGAGTGATGTATCTTCATACATCTGCATTCATCATCGGTATATATATCGAATATCGATCTCAGATCTGGCTCTGAATTTAAATCTGGCTCGGCATTCGCCGTCGGAAAAATCGAATGTCGATGTCAGACATGCACACGTACACATAATTAATTAAATAACGCTGTATTTTCTCCTATGCGACTAAGCATATATATTTCACTCAAAGTTGTTTGTGTCACTACTTCTTGCACCGATGCAGTTCCGCTTAATGTTTAAACCTGTTTTCAAATTTGATCCTTGTAAAAAAGTTGTTGAATGCAAAATGGTAAAATCGCATTTCCTCCGAAAATGAGGTACGTGTTTGTCCTTGCAACATACAAACAATGCACAAATACAGACATAATATTAAATATCTCGTATGTTCAATGGTGATTAATATATACTGTTTACCTACCGATGATATGAAAATTTTATCTCAAGCTTTGTAGGCTACAGATGACCTTGAAAATAATTAAGTGTATATTTTGGGAAAATACATATCCAGCATTTTCGTCCCAAAATTCTTGATAGAAAAGGTATTTAGTTAGTTTAAAACAAGTAAAAACAGAACAACAAAACTATTATCAACCAAAACACACACAGCCACCTTCAAAGAAAGTAACAGGCTAATAAAATTATCTGTCCAACGTGTACCTATTTGGAGCATGCATGTATGTTTCTTTTTGCACTGTGTAATTATGACTGTATACTATCTAGTTCTTTGTTTTAAAAATGTATGATACCTTCCAGAGCAACACCATGTGGTAGTCTGGATTACCTCCCCCTTACAGTACTCTTACTATATCGAGAAAGATACTTAAAAACTTTTTTTTGCATTTTGATTCATTAAGATAACTATTTGAAATATTAAAATAATCTCAAAATCAAATGTTTTGTCAAAATAGCAGGTTTTCCTGGAGACTGGCTATGTAATTGGAATAATATTGCAGTTAAAAGTATATCTATGTTGCATTAAATTGCGTGACAAAAATAGCTTAATACATCAGGTGTATTTGCTAAAAAGCTGGATTTGTTAAATTCTGTAAAGTTGTATCACATTATATTGTGTCATAGAGAGATATCTCAGCTGCAACTTTAATGTTATCACAAAATGGATTCTATATTTCTTATTGTAACTTGTCCATATCGGCATAGTATTCCTTTAAACACACTAGGGACTTTTATAGTCGGTAACCTGGGTTCTTCAGAGTTCTTTCCCCTGGCCGAAGTCTGTTTTTGACAAAATACCAACAACTCCAACTTCAAATTTATTGGCGAATCGGCATTTACACAATACGTTTGGCCATTAACAAAACATATATACAGTACAGATGGCCACATATATTCATTAGACTAAACACATTGCATGCATAATAACAAAACATATACATGTACAGTCAAATCAAACATACACATGTATGAGTAATGATAAATTATTTCTTTCCTAGTGAGACACGGGTACCGTGCCTAGCATAGCCTTTATTTGCCAGTTTCTGCTGAAATATGACAGGCATATGAGTGCCTCCACCCGTATATGAACCCGGGTCTCCAGATTAGACGACAAGCGCACTAACCATTGAGCTACGAAGGTATCGATGGGTGCGGGACCCTCGTGGACGCCCATTGTTTAGTGCAGATTGTTTTAAGTATTATTTTATTTAGTTCTTTGTTGGTTTTTATTGTTTGTCATTACAAATGTCATAAACCCTTTAATTAGGGTCATGACTCGAAAACAAACTTAAACATGACACGTTATTTTACCCAACAGTTTTTTTTATATTGCGCAATATTCGCCTGGGTAATGTTTTATCAAAGCACTTACGATAATATTAATGTTACGCTCAAATTAAAACATTAAGTAATACATTAGCAGTTGCAAATTATGGTTAGGGGTTCTTTGATAATAATGATGTTTCAGTAAATGCATTCCTTGAAACCACATAAGTCACTACTTTGTTTCGAAGAATTTTAATTAGTGCGTTACTTTACTATTTCCGTAAGTATTTTGATGACAGTACCCTTGTTCTTGTACACTTATCTATAAAGTCATGTGATAAAGTCACGTGCTGATATGTTTTGATTGATCGCGTGACTAACACCAGCTGTTACATTTATTATAGTACAGGAATATTGCGTGCATGTATTTATCCGGTAATACGTTGACAAAATGAAAACGTCGATATGCCACAATTGTGACATTGATTCGATAATACACACTCTGCTGTTTTATCTAGAAAAAACGTAATGTTTTCTTTTCCGTTCGTTAACTTGCGCTTAATTCGGATATGTACTAAACAATGTCTACTATTTGTTTAACCGCATTTTGCGAAACTTGCTATTGCTAATTAATCGAAGGCTATATCCTAAAGATACTCAGCACAATCTGTTTGACAAAGGATCGTTTTACTTATTCGGAGCTATCGGATATTATTATTATGTCCAAATACCACGTTCAGTCAGAACGGATTGTCAAACTCAACGTAGGTGGTACTTTCTACACTTCAACGAAAGCGACACTAACAAAGGTAAGTGAAACATGTAACCAAGTTTGTCATTTATTGAAGGATTTGTTGAATGTTTGCTGATTCGAGAGAACACGTGGATGACAATGTGACAGATGTTATAAGACGTCCGTTCTTTAAGCCTAGGCCCCATTGAGGAATTCCACATCGGCGATGTTCTCCCGATTTCTTCCGATACCACCCGATTCAGCACAATTCATTTCGATATCACAAACTGCCTCATGAATTCCTCCGAAACTTCCCCTAGACCACGAGGAACATGTTCCCGGTGTCCCGAATGCTCATTAATTTCAATCGGGAGTACATCGCCCCGGCAAAAGTGTTTTAGAGTTTACGATGGGTAATCAAACCGTATATCCGAGGAAATGAACTGAAAAATGTTATGTGGTGGTTAATACGTGCATTAGGAGAATTCGTACGGAAAGTATTCAAATCCAATGAAACATAAATCGTTTAGAAAAGTTCTACCGATCGATGATACGCGGTTGCTGGACGTCATTTGAGAAATAATGAATATGTACCTGTTTTATCGTAGAATAAGACACGGTCACGAGGTCGGGTGCGTACTAATTAAATCACGAGTGAGTAATCCACGCGCACCTTCGTTTCCTCTTTGTTTAAGTAGGTAAAGCTGCTGGTTGTGTAAGAATAGTGCGTTTTTAACGTAAATCTGAGTTAATATGTAAGGCTGAATAACTTCAAACCGCAGATAAGCTTCGGAGGCAGAAAATAGTGCTGTGGTTACTATGTCTTGGTACGTTGTCAAGTGAGGAATATTGGCAATGTTAGAATCGAAATATGTATATGTACTCGTATCTGTATTTTATCTGTAATACAGCACAGTCACTTGTTCAGATGCGTACATTAAAGCACGATTTAATTATTACGTATCCGAACTCGTGAATGTGCTTTATTCTACGATAAAACACAGGTACATATGCATTCATTTTTAAATAAAGAAGCACACGTTCCAGTTACGTATATCATGTACGCTTATTCAACAGACATACACTTATCATCATCATGGTGTTGGTGACTGTGTTTTATCGGTAATTTTAGCACAGCTTGGTTTCCTCTGTGGGTATTTACCTGAACCGTCTGATTGTGTTAGAATAATGCATGTAATACATCTTACATTTCAGGTACATGGGAGTTACCTGTGGAGAATAATTACTGGAGACGCAGCAAGTTTCAGAGATGAGAAAGGAAGTTTCTTTATAGATCGAGATGGTCCCGTCTTTAGGTAAACATATAAAGTGGCAACGACATCACCGGTGACACAATGTACACACTCAGTCGGAATATTCAATAATTCCGTCTTCTATCTATTGTATGTAATTATACCCCCTGATACGAAGTATATTGGAGCTTTATTACAGTCATGTTTTAGTTCGGTCTGTTGGTCCGTGTGTCCGTTGGTTGGTCCGTCCAATTTATCCGGACTATTTCTCTACAACCATTGGTCGGGTTTCAACAAAAGTTTCCATGACTTATCAATACCAAGTCTAGTTGTGCATATTTTATTGTCGTCGCAATTTTAAGGGACGTATTGCCCTTTATATTGTTATACTGTTCGCACTGTTGCTTGGTAACCCTTTTCTTGGTTATCAGTACCAAGCCTAGTTGTGCATATTGTCGACAATAGGGTCAGAAAGGTTTTGCTAGTGATTGGCTTTAAAAGAAACTTTGTAGGATTTATCAGTACCAAACATAGACTTAGTGGTGTAATAATCATAATTTCCACCTCTGATGCTTGTGTAACTGTGTCAAGCGGTAATTAGGTATACTCATCACATGAAATGATGTTTCTTGTGTATGACAAGTACTACGATGCGTTGGCTAAATCTTGTATCCTGTCCAACAGAACAAACATATTTTAAATGTATTTGATCATATGGACTATCTTTAACATCCGAAACAAGAACTATTGTAATGAAATGCTACTAAAGATATCCACGCCGCATTATTTCGTAACAAACCTAGTACAACACGGTAGCAGTATTTGTTTACAAAACGTCCAGTTTTTTTTAATTTATTGATGATACAAGTAATCTTTATTCGACGCATACGAATGCTTAGATGTACTTATTTTATGTTACGATATATTTATCAATGTTATGCCTATATGCAAGATAATTTTTCTTTTTGTTTAAGGACAAAATCATCAAAATGGACAAAGTATATCTTTAATTGCAAGTACATGTATTAGATTATGAGACATAGATCTAGTTCAAACTATATAGTCCTACAGTATTTCACAGACATTGTAAAATCCTGAAGTATTTTACAGGCATATCCTGAATTACCTACGAAGTGACAGATTAACCGTTCCGTTCGGATTTCGGGAATTAGACCTCCTGAAAGTAGAAGCCGACTATTACGGACTTCCGGCTCTTGTTACGGAAGTGGAAATGACGATAGCCTCGCGCAAGCGCAGTAAACGCCGCAGACCAAGAAAGAAAACCAGTCAGAGCACGACAGAGATTAATCGTATCCAGGAAAGGAATGGCGATCTCTACATATCAGACGAGGATTCTGATTGGTTCTATAATTAGTAACACTGTCTTCCATTGGCTGAACGTAAATCGTCCTTGGCGGCTTATATAACTGAGATTCTAATTGGTTCTCTGAATATATAACGCTTACACCAAGTGGCTGATCATGTACGACATTTATGACAGATAAAACAAAGCTTCCCATTGGTTCTTTGTTAGGCTATATTAATCATTTCATTGGATAACAGTGGTCACCATTGGTGATGGGGGTAATAAATGATACTATTATAGAATGCGACACTACTGAAGGTATGCGTTCTGCACATATTAATTTTGTCTTGATTACAATTTCGATTTCGTTGACAAAATATAAATGTACTCTTTTTTATGAAGATAGTATCGACAGAGGTGTATCGACACTGCTTCACTGTACACGATGTATAATGAAATCACCGAACACTTATACTTAAAATATGGATAATACCAACAAGTTAAATTTTCGAAATTATTTTTCAAGATTTCTAACCTTGTTTGACTTCTTTGATAACCGACCGTGGGTCGTTTCAGACTTTCTATTAATCATGGTTTCAAACCGAAAATATACTCAACTAGTGTGTAATGTTACAAAGTACAAACTTGTCAAAAGAGAAAATTACAAGTACAATGTACGTGTGTATGTGTACAGTTTGTTTGAGTTGTTTAATACTTATTTTTCACATAAAATACACTAAAAGTACTCATTCATGCTGGCAAAATGTTCTGTCAGTTCGGAAGATTAAGGCTTGTAAGTACATTTGTACCGTGAAGGCATAAAAATTATATTGTTTTCTGGAATACGTTTTAATATCCCTGAACTAAACTGTTGTTTATACACCGGACATTCATGTTGTTATACTGAACCAAAATAGATAGCTACCTGTTTAATATAATTAATTATGTAGTGGCAACATTGCGGGGTGAGTGCCCAGGTTTGCATGAAAAATGGGGAATATGGATGGCTCGATCTATGTCTGACTCTTGCGCTGGTGGCTAGACGCTGACGCCGTGTCTGTGTGGCGTTGGGTTGTTTGTATTCGTAGGTAGTATAAGGTCGTAACGATTGCATCGGTCTTGCATGTTTTAATTAAGCTTTTTATTATAACATTATTGATTTAGCTGTGACATCTGGATAAATACATTCAATGGATACTCGCATGCACGTAACATATGATGCAATAATAGATACGTAGAAGATTCTAACGGGAAATAAAAACGTGTCCGACGATAACCGTGTCTTTCAGGCGCAGCTTGAAATGCCGAAATATGGGTAACGTTGTTATTAGGTGGTAACCGCGATTTTATAAATGATAACCGAAATATACGTAAATTCATTTACCGCAAACATCATCAGTATAGTTTTTATAAGGCACGTACATTTACTGATAGCTATGTCGATTGACAATGCGTACACCTTTTAATGAATGGACCTTATCCATTATGGCCGTTACGTTGTTATGAAACTAAACAAATCACATTGTTTTATCAAACGGACTCTTAGTGAAGTAAAGGGAAACAACCACGATATCAAAATTTGCCTTACAACATGTATATAAGTGGAGGTAAATATGTAAAAATGGCCGGATAAATTCGGGATGAGGTGGTTAACACACCCCCTCCCCAATATCTGGCGGGGCATAAGAATGTAACGTTTATCTGAGTTGTAACTCCTGTAACTATTATCCCATATGTTGTCCATTTACCTCAAGTATTGAGAAATGTATTTTACTTCTGCGTATATTTATGTTAGACATAATGTTTAAAACTGGTCACTTTAAATTTGTGACATCCCATTATCTAACATCACTTAAAGCCTATGTCCCACTGATGAATTCTACATCGGCAATGTTTGTTCCGATCATGTGACCACCCGATTCATCACAATTCCTTAAAGTTCGATATCACAAACTGTCCCATGACTTCCCCCGACGTTTCCCCTAGACCACGAGGACTCTGTTCCCGATGTCCTGATAGATCATTAATTTCCATTGGGAGACTCCGAGTACATCACCGATGCAAAACATGCTCAGTGGGCCCTAGGCTTTATGAATACACGATGCGACGACTTAAATTAATACATGTACACATGTTGTTGTATGGACTATATTAGAACAAATGCTGTATGTCAAATGCATGACCAAGATAAAACATTTTGACAATAATTCTGTATGTGAAATGTCGATTTAAATCATTATCAAAACGGAAGTACGTAGTAAACTTTACAAAGTTGTATAACTAATAAAATAATAATTTTGTACTATATATACATGTTTAATTATCATATTTTTTTTATTATATTATACATAATAAATGTACACGTTTAACTAATAAATATATTCAGTCTATGTATGTTAATGTGTGTCTGTACAGTACATGAATATAATACAACAATTTCACAAACATACATGTTACAATACATCGTATTATAATACTATTAAAGTTATGGTGGATTACACAGTTCTTGTTTTTTCGATTTCAATTAAATAACATACAGCCATAAACTATTTTAAATGATTGACACCACCAGGAATTACACGTGCTACAGACAAGTATTAAACAAGAAAGCAACCAGTAACGACCGGTTTAACAAGTCGGGTTCACGAAATTCTTACACACTACTTCCTTTTTTTATCTTTTTTTAAACATATTGAGAACAGGTCACGTGCCCCTGCAAAGACGATTCACTTACCGCGTTCAGAGGACCTGCGGACTCAAGGACCGTAGGTAATAATCTGAAAGGGTAACATGATTGACTATTTGTGTTGCCTGAGCGGCCTCGTGGAGGTCAAGGTCACGGTATACCTTTCTCTAGATAGCAATAATCAGACTATAAAGGGTGTAGATTTCTAATCGTTGCTAATTTCTGCCTTGACTTCAAAGTTAAGTTTTTAATGAACCACTTATTTCAGTTAGGAGTTGTCACGCCGATTGGTTCATTTTGCTTAGCACATGATCTCATATTTGAATGACGTCACAGTTACTATAGAACACTTCAATCACCGGTAAACATTTGAATAAATCAAAGAACAATTATAGGAATACTCTAACCTAAATCTATACACACAAATCTTCCATAGATCTAGTTATGTTCACACAAAGCTGTATCACATATTTTGTGATGCATTGCTGTTATTTTCGGTACGACATGAAAGACATTAACTGTTTCGTCCTTTAATGAATTGGTATAACCAACCTCTAATGGATTGTCGTATTTTTATTAGTCTAACAAACTCCAATGGATTCAATGGATTGTCATGTTTTTCATAAGGCACTCAAACCTCCATAGGATTGTTCTTTTTCCACCAGTTTCACAAACCTCTTGCTTTACTGACTATGACATATAACACTACAGTAACAACCATCATGGCACCTAGAGCTATCCCGACACCCACTGCGACCGCTGTATTAGGATCCGGCATCGGTGTTGAACGCAGACATGACTGAACACCTACAAAATACATGAGTAAAACTTCACAACATGTTGAAATCACGCGAGACTGAATACAACAAAATACCAATGGCCCAAGGGAGGTAATCCAATTATCTTTTCACAAAGTTACTCTAGAGTTACCTTTCTTATTAAGTCAGAACTTAAAGCACTGCCTCACATATTGGTGAATTGCAATAATAAAAAATAAATGTCAAATATTCGCGTTATTTTTGTAGAGTTGCCTGTATATCCCATTAAAAGCACCCTGACTTCTAAAATAACTAGAGAAACTTTGGAATTTTATAGTTATTTAGTATTTTACATAAAAAAGTCTATACTACCCTATAGGATCAACACTACTATTACTTAAATTGCCTATAATTTGTTCGCATTTGATGAAAACGAATCGAGAAACGAACCATATACTAGGGCTGCGTACCGGTTTCCGATATAAATCGAATACCGGTATTTTGGGTTCGATCGATACATCGTATCGAACGTGTCCGTATCGGTAAAAATCGATCAACAAAAATACACATGTAAATTAATAAAATACCCATTTTTATTCAAGTGTTTTCGTCGTCTATATGTTTCGTCTCAAAATTGACAGGTCGTTGTTGTAGCTTAAGTTCGAGTGAATCTAATTTTTAAACAAGAATCTGCTATGTTCACTACTCGTGCAATTTAAAACATGTAAAAAGATAGATTGTTTATCACATCTCAGGCCTGACTTGATTGTGTTAAATACATGTTGTAAGTCTGCAAGTGTTATGAGTGTTGTATACAATGCATACATATGACGTTTTATATTCTTGATGTAGCTATGTAATCTTTTTGTACAAATATAATTATGTTTAAATTGAATAAAAAAAAAAGTCTGCAAGTGCATATTTAATGTATTTAAGTGTTTTATTGCCAAAAGAATATATCATATGATATATCGAATATCGATCATTTTGTATCGATACATGTACAAATATCGTATCGGTCATTCTAACTGATACGCAGCCCTACCAAATACCTCACTGATGTTTATGCTGCAGTTTGTTGATGTTACAGGTCGATCACGTGTGAATTACATATTTCACAAAGCATGTTGGAAGGAAACTTAGCGGGGGTTTTTTTCAAGAAAAAAATACCCAGTGGGCGATATCGAGAGTGGTTGAAATTGCTTATGTGCATCGAATCTTTCATTAAGCAACCGTCAGTTGCTTTTTATTACATCAATACATGGTTAGGTTGGAAAATCACGATTAAACATTTTAGCACAATCTGTGAGGCAGCACCTTTAATGCGCAAATACAACATTAGCACAAACGGTCCATTATTAACTTATTAAGGCCGTTTCGCTATTTGGGCAACCTTTTTTACTGGACTGTTTAGTGCAACTTTACATTATATATTATCGTTATATGCATCGTATTTGATAGTTTGTTGACATAAACTGATTTAGAACCTGAAAACCTAAAACTATAGGTTCAAAACCACTAAATTTTGTTCTTTAACTCAATGTAAAATTACAAATTATTCAATAAAAAATATCAATTTTTGTCCATGGGGACCTCTGAAAATCCAACAATCAATAGAAATAGCTTATAGCCTCCACAAAATGAAAAAAATACGGGTTTGCGTATCATAAAAGAAAAATTTGGTTCGTCAAACGCGGTGAACATTTTTCTCACACGTGCGGACTGATTCCAAGTCCGTTACCCCCAACCCTGCATTTACTCTCATAATATTATTTAAGCCAGAATGTAATTTTTTTAATAAAACAGTTTCACTACAACACATACAGGTGTACAAATATTTAAACCCAATTCCATGATTCTAATGCAGATGTGTCAAGATATACCACCATTTCCAGCCAAATCAGTTTTTACAGGACTACTTGGTGGTTAGTTACATGTATGAGACTGTAGTGGAACACTCGACCAAAGCTGATAGAGTTACAATAAAATGTACTATAATAGCATTCGCTTGTTTTTTAGTGTTGTAATAGTATATATAAATACACCAGCCAGTGTAGCTCTGTGTGTGATATATTAAATGCATGAGACGGGATTATCTGAAGAGTGGCGTCTTTTATGCACTGGTCAACACTTTAATATAATCGGTCACTTCACACATTACCAAAACTCCAGTCACTTAAGTATCTAATATATATTCTGACGGTTGTAAATGTATAAGCTATGTGTATACGTATTACCCATTGCTTGCGCCATACCGCATCTCACTCGACCTAGCGGACCCCAACGGATCAACACACTACAGTGATCTTCCGTATGTATCATTGATAAAAATATGACGTACATGTAATATGTAATCCACAATAAATAATGACGTTATCATTATTATTATCATTATTATAAAAAAAACTTTTACAAAAATTGATACATATATAATCAAAAGATGTATAGTCTTTACAAAACGATGCATTATGTTTTTATATTATTATTTTTCAATCATAGAGTTATCTGTGATCAACTCGTGAAGAAATTAAAAACAATATCCTGTGCTTCAAAATAATCAGACTTTAATCCGAACTACTCTTTTCGCATCATCTAGTAAATTAAGTTACATAATTTTACTTACTTATAGAAGAAAACGATGTGAAATTAGTTTTTCCAAACGCCCTATACTGTAAGTCAAATAGATGAAGGGACACGCCGTCTTTGAGTGATAGAATTGTCTCCCCTGTACACTGATATGATCCGCCGTGTGGAGCTGCATCTGTAGCGTTCGGTAAAATTGTCGTCTGCATCTTTGGTGTACCAGCTGGAAATACGTCACAGGTAAGTTATTAACTTTCAGTGGGTTTTTTTTGGGGGGGACTAAGCCCCTCAAACTGGTAGCATTGCCTATTTTTTATTACCAAGTTAGCGCCTATATATAGGAGAGATATCATGTTTGTATACAAAGGGATTAGTACCACCAGCTAGCTATTGGTGAACGGCAGGTTTTTATTGTTCACTAATTCGATATACTTTATAAATACGTCAACTACCCTTGAAGACACTGAATGATTTATATAACAAAATACAGTGTTAATTTTAACTAAATGTAATTCACACTGATTCATTTCTTTTGATAACAAAGTGTGTGTTACTGTTTGGCAGCAAAACAAGATTAAAAAATAAATAAAATAAAAGTTACTGATTTCTAGTAGCCGTAAAAATTAACAATATATTACATCTGTTCGAATGTACACGTTTCGTTCTTGCCTGATGAAGTCTGCGCAATATGCTTGTAATATATTCATTCATAAAGGTCGAGGACCAAGTTAATTTGTTTGGATTATAATTGGTTAGAGATTGGTCCGTGTACATACCGTTGTTAGCTGATGTGATGGGAAAGTTGGTTCCATTCACGACGTAGGTTAGTCCAATAGACTTCAATGAGTATGTTTTGGCTGATGTATTGCTGAACGTAAATGATACACCCCAAGCATTGTCAAAGCGGATATTCAACGTGTTAACGTCACCACTACAGGTTCCCTGCACGAGTGTTGGATTCTGTAAATTCGCCTTAAAAGTCTGGTTCTAAAAATTAAACAAGAAAAACATTCATGTAAACATCAAAGGATGCCTGTTAGAAAATAAACGATAAACAGATCACAATTTTATATCGAAATATTAAAGGTAGATAACACAAGTATAACATTCTTGTTTATTTTAAATGATTTCTGAGCTGTGTGAAGTTGGCTCAACATACGACATACGACATACAACATTCAAAAAATCGAATGTCGTCCAGCTCGACATACGACATTGGACGACATTCAAAAAATCGAATGTCGTCCAGCTCGACATACGACATTGGACAACATTGGACGACATTCAAAAAACATCAAAAATCGAATGTCGTCCAGCTCGACATTGGACGACATTCAAAAAATCATCAAAAATCGAATGTCATCCAGCTCGACATTGGACGACATTCAAAAAATCGTCAAAAATCGAATGTCGTCCAGCTCGACATTGGACGACATTGGACGACATTCAAAAAATCGTCAAAAATCGAATGTCGTCCAGCTCGACATTGGACGACATTGAACGACATTCAAAAAATCGTCAAAAATCGAATGTCGTCCAGCTCGACATTGGACGACATTGGACGACATTAAAAAAATCATCAAAAATCGAATGTCGTCCAGCTCGACATTGGACGACATTGGACGACATTCAAAAAATCGTCAAAAATCGAATGTCGTCCAGCTCGACATTGGACGACATTAAAAAAATCATCAAAAATCGAATGTCGTCCAGCTCGACATTGGACGACATTGGACGACATTAAAAAAACATCAAAAATCGAATGTCGTCCAGCTCGACATTGGACGACATTGGACGACATTAAAAAAATCATCAAAAATCGAATGTCGTCAATTACTGACAACTTTTTGAATGTCGTCCATTGTCGTCCAATGTCGAGCTGGACGACATTCAAAAAGTTGTCAGTAATTGAATGCCTTGCAGCTCGAAGACGTTAAAACATAGTTGAGATGATGTTAGTAGTCAGTAATTTGGAAAATATCGTCTCTGGTGTACACTAGAATGTCGCGAAAACTAATTACATTACTCACCTTTACTAGCAATATCCTGTGTACAGTATACCGCAGTGATGATTACATTTTAAATATTGTTACGACATTTTGACCCCATCAAAAACAATAATTAAAACCAGTGTATGTAGTTATTTATACCCGCGCGAAATCCCGGTCACAGCGGTCCCATGATTGTGTGTACCGTATTATGGAAACATATGCGTGCACATTCTCCGCTGTCGGCGGATTCGAAATGCATGATTGTTATATTCGAATTTTATTTGAATTGTATTCGAATTATCTTAGAAGTATTTCTAACGACATTTAGACAAGCTCTAATAATTTTGGTCATTTCGAATCATCATTCGGAATGTGTTTAAAATTTTTAGTTTTTATTAATTCCGACTCATTCGGACCCATTCCGGCTGATTCGAGATTCGTATGATTGGGGTATCAATTACGTCTATCGCAAGCCCGATACCTGTAAAAACTACATACACATGGGTAACGAACTAGTATGTGTTTATCCACGTCCCTATTGTTTCGCTTACCAATCATGATGTAATAGTGTATGTTGAACGCATAGCTAGACTGATTCTGACCTTATAGCGGACAATAAAGTATCAACAAATACAAACTTTACATGACTGACTCCTTACATCAGCAAGTGACAATATTCGTTCATTCTACAATGATTGAACAAAAAGTGCAACACTTTAAATCCAAACATGCACACATAAACAAGGTAAAGTCGCGGAAATTGATTACGTTTAGATAGGCCGTTCTGATATGGGTAAAATATGCTAGATCTAAATGTAAGTAAGATTATTAGCATAATATAACAGAGAAATGTGCTTTGTCAGTTCAGACGTACAAAGTTAACATAGAATTACAGAAATAATGATCGTATATCAAATGCACGCCTTAATGTTATTATACCATTGTGTACATTATGTAACATGAGATAAAAAATAACTCTACCTAAAGCTAGGTAGCTAGTTCGGCCTCGGTTAATGTTCATCTTGTCGGTCTCAAGCAAATCTAAGTGTGCATACAAAATTGTACATGTTACTAACACATGTACGAATACATACATTGTAACTGTGAAGGGGAATCGAGCAAAATGGCAACACTTTCTTAACATGAACATTCTATTTTTATACTTTTTAGGGATATACACAGACATTTTTGCTTTTAAGCACACACAGAATAATAAAAAAACAGACACATGTTTACACAAAATACATCGTGCATAATTACTGATAAATCAAATATACAAACACAAAGATACAATAATATTATGATTATGTAGACTAAGGCCCATATTCACATGTCGGTCCTCCACTCCAACTCGACTTACACTAACCTAAGGTAGCCTCAAGTGTAGCTGGAGTGACGGTCGAGTTAGTGAAGGTCGAGTGGAGATTTGGTATTCACATGGGTAACTCGACCTCGACTTTCCTGAGTGGGTGACCGTTATAATATTCGGTAGGATATTACACTGTACAAACAATCTGTGCTTTATTATTGAATTGGTTGGTTGGGTTTCGATGCATTTATATAATATACATGTATACAAATGTACTAACAAAGTCAAACTATAATTTTGATGGTTTTATGCTACATTCTTTATATTTCTTTGAACTCGCTCACATAAAACCTTCATTTGAATAATCACAAATAGAGAGTATGATTATTGTAAAGATAATAGAGATCAGTTAACATAAAACTTCGATGTAATTAACGTTAAATGAACGTATATATTTTCAAAGATATTCCAAGGAAACATTTATGCAAGACAATGCGAACGAGTTTTAAATGAATAAAGGATGCTCATATCGAAGAAGACACCTTACCAAATGCCTCATATCACGTCAATATAAATTCCACCGACCGTCAAGCAGGTAATATCATGTTAATAATTTAGAAGTCAGAGGAGATGAATTCAGTTTACTTTTATAAGCAGCTTCACTGTCAGATGATTTCGTAAACTAATTACTACACATACATCGTCCAGACCGTTCCGGAGAAGCCCGACAACTAGAAAGCCATAATTCCTAGAATTTCATTTAATGAGCGACATGTATAAAACACAATAAATATTATAGCTTATGCATGAACTTCTTGGTTTTAGGTTGATTATGAAACAAGTTGATACAACCTTGACCTAATATTAACCATTCTCGACACCTCATGCCCGATTTCATTCATCGTCACAATGATATTGACATGTTGATATACATAAGAGAAGCCAGCTTTCGCTTATTATGCTAGACATTTTGCAAGGGAAATTCTAATACCATTTCGTTTTTAGCAAGTAGTGACCCCGGATCGAACATGGGGCTTCCCGCACTCGAAGCGGACGCTCTAACAGCAGGCTATCGAGGCCGCACGTTGACTCATGAATGATTGCAAATAAGAAAAAAATAATGCATATCATCGGTATGAGTTGCAAGTTTGTAAATTGTGTAAGTGTGTAAATTGCATAGTTACGCTCCATATATAAATAGCATGCATTTATTTAACATCGCGGTAAGATGACTAAATTTTAATTCCAGATACTAATACACTTATTACAGTACCACACGATCATATGAATTTGTTGTCTAATTTAATTTGAAAATACAATAACTTTATTAGTTCAACATTCGTGCGCTTAATCAGTATGCACGTAACCACCTTTGAGTGTAGCTGGGGGAACTTTTCAAAGAATTTAACGCTATCCATGCTTTCTAAGGAATTGTTCCTCTTCGGGACAATTCTAAAAGGTAAAATCATCTCCTCAAATTCTTCTACCTCGAGTGGATTGTCCATTTTAGTTAGTGACTATTTTTGGTATTCACTTACATTCCATTGAGTTTGGTTGGAGTCAAGCTCAAGTCGACGTTTCGCTCCCTCGAAAATTCCTCACTCAGTCAAGTCAACTCCAGCTACACTAACCGTTGTGAATACCAATTTCTAGTTAGGTCGAGTTCACACTCAAACGCACGGACGAAACGATAATTAAATATGGATTAACTCAGTGAGTGAGAGTGGAGGAGAGGATGTGAATATGGCCCTTAGACTCCGAAGCAATGGTTGACGCTTAACTATTACCGTTATGTGTGAAATAATATACAAGTACAAAACACAACACTTATTCATTCTCCTTTATGAATATTGAATACTTGAATTAACTAAACCAACAAAAGGCACAAAAGTCTCTGACCAAACCCATTAGGATATAGCACAGTTAACGACTAATTGTGAACAATTCTTGATTACATTCATCTAGTTCTTGACACTACGTTGGCCAAATAGTCATTGAGGAAAGCATACTCAAGAATAGTGACAATAGGAACACAATTGTATACTAAAATATATTTCAATTTCAGAGAACATATTTCCTGAAAACTAAATGGTTATAGCTGGTGGCAACTATAAACCACGTTCTTATGGTTTAATACATTAGCCCAATTTGAGTCTGTAATCGGGACCTTGTCGGATGAAATCAGAACGTTGCTTTGTCCGTGACCATCCGATGTAGGATTGATAACCAACGGACATTGCGTACGATCGTCAACTGATACCCGTCATGTCCGTCAGGCATCCTTTCCATAGGATTTAATGTCAACCAGCAGCTGTTGCCCGGTGTGTACACGATGACTACACGCCAGATATACGGAAACCTTCGGGATAAACTGATCGTCTTTCATCCTTTCCACAGATCTTCTATTCCCGTTGCTAGGCAACTACGCACCTTAGTATACCCTAAACTGCTCGGTAACGGTCTAATCAACCTTATGTGAATCAGCATGTCGAATTCCACGGTAATTCTGTCTCGTTTTCGACAGAAAATATCGTATACATGTACAGGTATCATCTATCGCTATAAGTTTGATTAGAAAGTTTTATCCGTCTACATTAAAGCGCGAAAGCAAGCTAGCAGCGAGTTTGGAGCGACGTTCCGTCTGTTCTGACGTCAAAAGATAGGATACCCAAGGAGCGGAAATCTGGTGCATTTTCATCCTGTTCTGCAAATTCAAACAAATAGGGACACAACTACTGACACTTCCCTGGGCTATCTCTTCGCATGCAAATTTTCTGTCTGATTTCAAATGATTTCTTATGAAATGAGTCGATTGCACCGATATACCGATCAGCGCGCTAGTATTATTTAACTGTAATACAGCCGTTCGTATGAATATTTGACAGTCTCAACATTTTAGAGTATGAAAGAGGACATTTGACACAAAGATCCGATAAGATAATAAGAAATCTTTAGAGCTTCTGTTGCGTGAGCACTCCATTTGTATGTTAACTACGTTAGTCTTGCGACGTTACCTCTAAGTTGACGTCGATTAAACGCACTCGCTGATGACGTTAAAAGTCCTTAAATTATTACATCAAAGGGAATTCTCCTACCTAAGTATTATGCAAAGTTTCATGAAATTATATTTACTGGTTTTAGAGATAATTGATATGTTGCATTATATATTGAATGACCCTCGTATATGTCTATATAAAGGTCGAGTTAATTTGTTCGGACTATGACTGTGGTTCACTGGGTGCAAAACGCGATAAAAGATTGCTTGATAAAATAAAAGTTTTCAAGTACGATTGATGTGTCACATTAGCTCGAATATCAATTACCAACATGGCTCGATATTCGACTTAGCTCGAAAGTAATGTTATTTAGGCTGGATGTGTTAACTTTACTCGAATATCGATTAAAACGCGCTTAACATCATAAATACCGAGCCGCAAGTGCTGAGTTGGAAATCAAATTAGTAGTTTGATTATTTTCATATGTTTCACATAATATGTCCATGTAGTTTATCTGTTTAACAGCATTCGATTTCTGTTGATTTTTTTAATGAGCTGGTTGCAAAATACAAATAATATACTGGACGACATTCGATTTTAGACGATTTTTTGAATGTCGTCCAATGTCGAGCTGGACGACATTCGATTTTTGATGTCTTTTTGAATGTCGTCCAATGTCGTCCAATGTCGAGCTGGACGACATTCGATTTTTTATGATTTTTTTAATGTCGTCCAATGTCGTCCAATGTCGAGCTGGACGACATTTGATTTTAGATGATTTTTTGAATGTCGTCCAATGTCGTCCAATGTCGAGCTGGACGACATTTGATTTTAGACGAGTTTTTGAATGTCGTCCAATGTCGTCCAATGTCGAGCTGGACGACATTCGATTTTTGATAATTTTTTGAATGTCGTCCAATGTCGTCCAATGTCGAGCTGGACGACATTCGATTTTTGATGATTTTTTGAATGTCGTCCAATGTCGTCCAATGTCGATCTGGACGACATTCGATTTTCGATGATTTTTTGAATGTCGTCCAATGTCGTCCAATGTCGAGCTGGACGACATTCGATGATTTTTTGAATGTCGTCCAATGTCGTCCAATGTCGAGCTGGACGACATTCGATGATTTTTTGAATGTTGTCCAATGTCGTCCAATGTCGAGCTGGACGACATTCGATATTTTGAATGTCGTATGTCGTATGTTGAGCCAACTTCACACAGCTTGATTTCTGGGAATTTGAAAACTTAATGCTATCAATACGACATATTTCAAAGATGTAATGCTATAAATACGGCAGTTTTCAAAGACATTAGCCTAACAAGATTGCATATTTCAAATATTTGCTAACAAGGGTGCAGTTTTTAAACACTTTTGGCTAACAAGACGACAGATTTCAAAGCTACTCGAGGGGAGATATATTATGTGGTGTCTATCCTGTTAAACGATCACAAAAGCGCACTGCCGAAATTGTTTTGATTCACGAGATTAAAAGGTCTCAAGGATAGCTTGTCGATCTAATTACAAATACATGTATATACATATCGTTTATTTTTTAGTGTTTTATCTATGCATTTGACTATCATGCATATATATATATTATGTGGAAATACATGTATACACTAATAGTATACAATAACAACAGCCTGATGTAAGTCGTAAACCACTTGTTTAAACCAAGGTTTTAACTGCTGTTGAGTGGAAAAATCATGCGGGGAGAGCCGTAACTAAGTTTGGAACTTGTGGCTCGACCCGTTTACCCATGTATTGAAAATGTATTTATAGAAATATTTGTATGAAATTGTTTGTGTATTTTGTTTGGGCAATAAAATATGTTTAAACTAGAAAAATCATGCACAACAATTTGGTGAACTCGGTGGGGGAAGCAGTGAAAGAATAATAATACAGATATCTAGGTTAGAAATCGTTTTTGTACTTTAAACTATGGACTAATCGGATTAAGACGTATACTTTAAATAAGTAAAAATTTCAGCGTTTATGTTTCATGTATTTATGTGGTACAAGAATGTTACCATAGAATCCTGAGAGTAAGGAATATGTAGCTGGAGTCCACTTCTGAACACAACACAAGTTACCCCTTGTTGGGTCACTGTATAATTATTGGTGGTCGGAGTAAGAATATCAGCATTACTTTCAACTATAGATCCGACTGAAAAAGTTATAAGATGCAATGTTTGTTAAAACATATATAAAGAATCATTGAACTTCTCCAGTGCGACTTTGGCGTCAGTAAACAAATCTTATAGTATTCAAAACAGTATTCATTTTCAGGTACCAAGTTTAACTCTATGAAAACACAACCGTCTAAATGGGCGAATCTCCGTGTGGTGTTGCCTTATAGAGGTTTCAGACTAGGCCTGTATTACAAACATTCATATGCCTTACGTTTGATACAGACGTGAACTTGCATCATAGTTATGTTAAATCTGAAACGATATTAGTTTCCGATTTGCGTCTAACTCTCGTGGCACTACACAACTTGTGTTGGGAGCCCGTCTTTGCTTTTGGTGCTCTAGTTTAAAGCCCAGTTTGCTGATTATTTGCTTTGCGCGCAGCCTTCAAACCTGTCAAACACGCGAGTATCGTTTGATTCTAGTGTCAACTCACTAAAACTTCTACATATGTACGATAAAATAGGTTCATTATACGACATACCTAGATGATCGAAATACAGCGTTTTTCCTAATTAACTGTTTCTGACAACGAAATAACAAATTTTGCAAAATAATATAAACAAATGAGATAAGGTATGAGATCACATACTAGTACATTCGTATTTGGATACTATCATTTTAGAGGTATTTAACCGTTTAAGTGTGTTAAGCCGTCTGAATTTAGTGGCATCTAACCTTTCGAGATAAGAATTCGACCACGTTGGGAATTTATTTAATTACAATGATGAAATCATTGCTCATACGATACCACGTGGAAACAAACTAAATAGCAAAGCTTAGTACGCTCATTATGCTCCTAATTGAAATATACATGCCATTGCATGGTAAATTTGTATCTTTTTTCAACAAATTAAACAAAAACATATAAAATTACAATGTAATAATTTACAATAAGTATCTTGAAACAAGGCTTACAACATGAACGATTTTACTTCTTGGAACAATGGTCTGCATTGAAGATAATGAAAATTGTATCAGTAAAGTTGTAATGCTACTTACGTGAACACAATGAAATGAGAATGAAAAGTTTCATTTTTATTATTTAAATTATTTGTCCGTTTGTTATTATCTTAAGTTAAATTCCATATAATTATGCACTATTGTAACATCGTATGACTAATTAAATGTGATATAAAACATTATTATCCAAACACTCTTTGGTGGACAATTTTTTCTGTAGATATTTTAATGAAACCATATGACCAGCCACTCAAGGTCGTACAATCATATACAAATATATACATGAAGCGGAGGTTTCACTGATACGATGTGATTACGATTAAATGGTGTGCCCCAATGTTTGTAAAGCGATAACAAACTGTAAAGTACGGGGAATTTGACATGATCCTCACCTTTACGCATGAATATATTACGCAAGAACCTTGTTATATATTCATGCATAAAGGTCAGGATCAGGTCTAATTATCCGTGCCATACCCGCTTATAAAACATACACTCGGAATGATAAATTTAGGCAATATATCAGCTGTTAAAGTATGGTAATAGAAGGTCGAGGAACATACCAAATTCTCCGTACTATACTTTGTACAGAATACGGTAAGAGTTATTGCGATACATTAGAGATATAAAACGGCACACACTGGGTCATTTTAAACTGACAGGAAAGTCATTTTAATTCGGAACACTTCGTCTTGTAAACAACGTCGGGAGTCAGAGTGGTCCAGTGGCTAGTGCACTAGATTTTTACTCGGATTCGATTCCCGGTCGTGGCCATGAAAAATCGACAACAATGTCGATTTCCTTCCACAATTATTTCGATAATTTCTTGGTTACTTGTGGAAGGGTAAGTTAGTTAAGAAATAAAAATCTGTTCGCGTTTATTGTCGGTGAATAAAACACGGGCAGGAGTTCGGATGCGGAAAAATTAAATCACGAGTGCGTAGCACGAGTGATTTAATTTTCTGCACCCGAACGAGTGTCCGTGTTTTATTCACCGACAATATACAAGAACAGAGTTTTTATTTCGATTCTAAATACGATAATATCCCGCACTATTTAACTGCGCGCATTCCATTTTCACCCATTTGACATTGAACATAATTCCACGCTGAAATTGAGTGGCTTATTAGCTGGTACAATTACCTCTCTCGTTAATGAAAACGACCTTCGTAATTTTCTGAAGGAAATACCACATTTTAAACATTGAAACAATTTTAATAACACGAGTATATGGTATCTATTTCATAAAATGAAAAATATAAATGAATTGATTATCAGAAGCTTTAATAAAACTTGGTTTCTAGAGTATATTGGAGTTTCTAAAAATAGATGCGTCATAGCTGTAACACTGGATTCTCGTGCAACTCGCCTTGTCATCGTGACTCATAGAAAATTTACTATAAAGTTTACTTTCATTCATTCATAAATATGTCACGTGATACTGGGCGTAAATAGAAACAGCCAATTTGATAGGTATGTTTTATGGGGGTAATAAAACATTGTTAGGTCCGCTCTATATTTAAACGATTAATCCGCAGATCGTGTTAGAATATTGGTTAGGATACAGTCTAGGAAAATCTGCTGCCGTATATAACTGGACATTTGTGGAGAAAATGCACTTTGTAATGACAGTTGTATAATATCATGCTAGAGACTGTCCTGTTGCCCTGCCTGTCCTAGTGTATGGTGTGGAATCATGGTATAATATCTTGCTAGAGACTGTCCTGTTGTCCTGCCTGTCCTAGTGTATGGTGTGGAATCATGGTATAATATCTTGCTAGAGACTGTCCTGTTGTCCTGCCTGTCCTAGTGTATGGTGTGGAATCATGGTATAATATCATGCTAGAGACTGTCCTGTTGTCCTGCCTGTCCTAGTGTATGGTGTGGAATCATGGTATAATATCTTGCTAGAGACTGTCCAGTTGTCCTGCCTGTCCTAGTGTATGGTGTGGAATCATGGTATAATATCTTGCTAGAGACTGTCCTGTTGTCCTGCCTGTCCTAGTGTATGGTGTGGAATCAAGGTATAATATCTTGCTAGAGACTGTCCTGTTGTCCTGCCTGTCCTAGTGTATAGTGTGGAATCATGGTATAATATCTAGCTAGAGACTGTCCTGTTGCCCTGCCTGTCCTAGTGTATGGTGTGGAATCATGGTATAATATCTAGCTAGAGACTGTCCTGTTGTCCTGCCTGTCCTAGTGTATGGTGTGGAATCATGGTATAATATCTAGCTAGAGACTGTCCTGTTGTCCTGCCTGTCCTAGTGTATAGTGTGGAATCATGGTATAATATCTTGCTAGAGACTGTCCTGTTGTCCTGCCTGTCCTAGTGTATGGTGTGGAATCATGGTATAATATCTAGCTAGAGACTGTCCTGTTGTCCTGCCTGTCCTAGTGTATGGTGTGGAATCATGGTATAATATCTTGCTAGAGACTGTCCTGTTGCCCTGCCTGTCCTAGTGTATGGTGTGGAATCATGGTATAATATCTAGCTAGAGACTGTCCTGTTGCCCTGCCTGTCCTAGTGTATGGTGTGGAATCATGGTATAATATCTTGCTAGAGACTGTCCAGTTGTCCTGCCTGTCCTAGTGTATGGTGTGGAATCATGGTATAATATCTTGCTAGAGACTGTCCTGTTGTCCTGCCTGTCCTAGTGTATGGTGTGGAATCATGGTATAATATCTAGCTAGAGACTGTCCTGTTGCCCTGCCTGTCCTAGTGTATGGTGTGGAATCATGGAAGGTAACAAATGTTATAAACATCAACCTAGATCTCTTCCAGACACGATGCTTAAGAATAATATCTTCTGGCCTAATACCATCTCCAACCAAGACCATAACCGGAGAACCAACACCATACGACCTCCAAAGAAATACGGAGATGTTGCTAGTAGATGGACCCCAGCATAGAGAATCAAAGGAGATCTGGAGACGATCAACAGCCCGCGAAATGTCAAAGAAAGGATGGACGTGGGGCCATTTTTTTGCTATTTTTAGTGTCGAATACATCTAATATATTCTGATTCGAAGGACAATGTTTTTTTATAGTGTAAGTAACAATAATAATAATAATGACTTTATTTTACGAGGTTAACACATTTGCATATAAACACAATCTTCCATGAGGAAAATGTCGATGAGCACGAATAGCTTGCGCAACGTCAGACACTTTCCCCCAGCAAAATAACCCATTGTCCCCACAAAGAATGCATTACCCCCCCCCCCCCCCCCCCCTGGTTCCTGTTGGTATAAAAGCAACTTATTGGTATAGCTGATTTTTAAGCCAAAACAATAGATTTTTAAATTTGTTAAAGCTACGTATCAGTTAAGTATTATATAATCAGTAGAAAAGGAAATATATGAACAAATAATACTCAAACCAATCTTTTTTAATAATTCCTAATTTTGCGATCTGTCGCGCTAAATTTTCCCAACTTTATCAGCAAAGGCAGATTTTGTTGTAATAACCGCTCACAAATAATCGATTTGAAATTACGAAGAATAATGTAAACAGGTAGGTAACATTAATGCTATATACATGTATATTTGCGATATATTACATAATTATAATGTGACTCGTTAGAAGCCGGCAATATAGATTTATAGGCATATGCATTTCCATTGTTGAACCAGTTACTTTAATATACCACCGCGTCCTAACAGAATTCATTCGGCGAAATAAGACGCGGCAGTGATGCCTTGGAAGCCGTTCGCCATGGTGACGACACAGGAGGACGTCAATGAGGACACCAGATGGGACCCAAAGAAAGCCGACGGCGTTTGCTTTTAACATATTCAAAGTATTAAATTTAAGGGCTAGTCACTCCAAACTATATAATTCTCAAAATGTTCTACCACGTCCGTAAAAACGCCAGGCAAGAATATGACACTTTGACCGGAAAGTGCATATGTGTAATGCCATCTCATGTACATTTTTTTTTGTAGTTTATAAACATTTCTAAATACATTGTGTGCCCAGTCTTTATCTTGTCTGCAGTCTGTTTGAACCCGACAGTAACTTGTTCTAATCGGTTCTTTTTTTCTAAACAAAAACATTGTTTATAAGTCTATGGCATGGGTCAATGTTATATGTACAGTAAAGTTGACTTAGACTACCCCATTGTACCCAGTCACATAATCCTAACGTCGGGGTAGTCTGGTTCCCGACGTTCTCTATAGTGTAAGGGACAGGTAATCCAGACTACACATCGGGGGTACTGTTTTATCAAAGCACTTACGGAAACCTTAAACTAACGTTCAACTTTAAATTCTTATAAATACTTTAAAGCCTATTATAGCATAAAAACGGTGATTTTGCCCATACGTTAACGGGACGAAAACCATGCGTAAACATAAAGATTCAGCGAGAACGCGCTGTTAACGTCCAGTTTTAGGTATGCTCATTTCAGGGCCTCACCGACGAAAATAAACGATTTTACAGCGTCTTATGAACTGCAATTCCCATTTTATTTGTAACTACTAATTAATTTCCTATAAGATCAAATTAATAAGTTTAAACAAACCCGCATTATCCATGTTTTCTTGGTATTTGCCGATCCCGGAATTCGACGCTCATAACAAAAACGTTTATTTTCGCGACGTTACGTTTGTTTACGCGACGTCGCCACAAAATTTCCCGCCAAAATGTAATTATTTCCAAATAAAAAAGCACTAACGGGCTTGGGCACCAACCGTCCATCGGGACTCTGCAGATGTTATAGCACGAAAAAGCATGCGTTAACCCTACACACATTGGGGAATTATATGGTTTGTAGGAGTTCATTAACTTAATATCAATTAATATCGAACAACCTATAACCAACGTGAATTTGTAGCTGTTAAAGAGTTATAAAGACTTTTTAAAATTGAATATAAGCTTAATACTTCCGTAAGTGCTTTGATAAAACAGTACCAAGGAGAACCAACAATACGTTACCTTGACTAAATTTTCTGAGGCTAAAGCAAGGGAGAAATACATATAATAATATCTTTATTTAGAGATGGTAATAGTTTAGTGTATTGCCAAAACAAAATACACAAACAATTTCATACAAATATTTCTATAAATACATATGCAACAGACAAATACACATACGTCTTAGTTTAGATATGAACTTCTATAAAACAAACAACAACAAAACATGTTATTTTGACAATCACTCAAAGTGCACATATACTATAGTACATGTATTTAACAATTTAAATATTCAATATCGTTGTTTCAAAGATAGATACTTTCAGTCATACATATCCTTTCCGCTACCACGATTTTTTGGGGGGTTATGAGAAATTCATATGGTCCCTATACCCCGTCCCTGAGACACTATTGACTTACAGCACTGATAAAAACTCGATACATTTAGTCCATGGGCCAGTGGGGTAAACCCTCCCCCCCTAGGGAATTTCGGACACTATATTTTTCTGAAAGCGTATGACCAGTAGAGTATTTTTCCAAAGTCTGCACTTTGGCCGTTGGGGCGTTAAGATTTTTTGGGGTAAAACGTTAAAAATATGAACGAAAGTGTTAATTTCTGGAATTGGTTTAATACTATCACATTTAGTAAGTTATTTTGTAATTTAACACTTTCATGGGTTGATATTAATTCATAGTTTAAGTCTGCAAAATTTTAGTCCCGTGTTATTATGCAAATGGGATATTTTTGGGGTAAAACATTAAAAAATACATGAAAAAGTGCAAATTTTGAGAATCGGTACACTTTAATGGCAGAATACAGTGTCATTGATCTTTTTTTTTGGTAATTATGAAAGGCTTTGACCTACCAATACTTTTCCCAAAGTCTGCACTTCAGACATTGGGGCGTTCAGCAGGAAAAGCAAAAATAAGATTATCTCCCCTGCTTTTAAATGGTGTACAAATTGTAACAATGTATTCACTTAACTGATAATGCTATAACACATTGTGCCTTACTGTATTTTAATTGCAATTGTGAATACCAATAAAGGCATATTCCAAAAATGTATTTTAACATTTAAATGCACAAAAGGTGGGTCTATTATGGAAAATGGCCATCAAAATGGCCGCCAAAATGACTAAAGTATTGAAAACAGCCGTTCTACTTATTTACAAGTACTCACAATATGATTTTGAAATCTATTTCCATTTTTCACTTTGTTTGCAATGTATGTTATAGTTGGCATCAGTAACATTTGTATGGATTGTGTTAAATTATACTTACATGTATTTTACAAGAGTGGGTGGGGTAAATATACATTCATTTTTTTTCAAATGTTATTGTACAGCTATTCCTTGTGACACAATGGCTGTGCATCATGGTTGTGTCAGGAATGGCTGTTCTGGGTGGTTGTGAGTATCCAAGAGGACCAGGAATCTCTCGACCTTTTAGTTGCCAGTACACATAGTGCAATAAATGAGATACCACATGATAGTGCACATCCTATAAGACCATGGATGTGTTTATCCAGTAGTACTGTCTGCTCATGGTGTGTGTCAGTACCCTAAAGCACCATAAATACCTGTACCTAGTGGTATTGGGTACCCTCTAATTGATGCACCTAGTGGTTATGAGTACCAAATACAACCATGTATGCATGAACACGGTGGTTGTGGGTACCCATTAGGACTAGGATGGATGTACCTAATGGTTATGAGTACCTAATACGACTAGGAGTTTATGTGCAAGGTGGTCGTGAATACATACATGGACTAGGACTCATTTACCCAGTGTTTATGATTGCCTAACAAGACCAGGAATGTTCTACTTAGGCACTAAGTCGTCAATAGGACGAGGAATGGGTGCTCCTAATGGTTGTCTGTACCCAACAAGACCAGTAATGTATGTACATAGCAGGATCCGGAATAGTGGCTATGCATACCAAATGATACCATGAATGTATGTACATGTACTAGTAAATGATGGTAGTGGGTACCCAATAGGACCTATAATGGTTGTGTATTGTAGCTGCAAGTACTTTATCACACTTCTTATGCATGTACATGGTGGTTATGGGTACCCACTTAGTCTAGGAATGTATGTATCCAGTGTTTATGAGTACCTAATAAAGTCAGGACTGTCTGTACATCGTGGTAATCATGACCCAATCAGACAAAAAATGACCACTCCTTGTGGTTGTTAGTACATAATCCGTCTGCAATCGTCTGTACATTGTGGTTTGGAGTATCCAATAGGACAAGGAATGCATGGGACATGATAGTTGTGGGTACCCACTAGGACTTGAAATGTATGTACCTAGTCGATATGAGTATCTAATTAGACCATGCTTCATGTACATGGGGTTAGTGATTACCCAATTTGATGAAAAAAATGGTCACAGCTGAGGGTTAGGCATGCTCACTGCTGAATTTTAAAGACCAGGAATGTCTCTACATGGTGTCAATAGGACAAGGAATGGGTGATCCCAATAGTTGTCTGTACTCAATAAGACCAATAATGTATGTAACTAGTGATTGCGAGATGTCTTAACATGATGATGTTCAGTATCTATCCTAAACAGGAATGTCTGTTAATCATGGTTATTGGCACCCTATACGACCAGGAATGTATGTATATGCATGGTAGTCAGTACCCACAGGGACCAATAATGGCTGAGTATAGTGGCTGTGAGGACTCGATTATACCACTTATGCATGAACATAGTGGTTTTGAGTACCGACTAGGACTATGAATGTATGCATCTAGTGGTTATGTATCCCTGATAGGGCCAGGACTGCCTGTAGATAGTGGTAGCAGTGACCAAATAGAACAACATATGACTGCACCTAGTGGTTGTTAGTGCCCAACCCAGTCACAAATGTCTGTACATTGTGGTTTTGTGTATTCAATAGGACCAGGCATGCATGTACATGGTAGTTGGGGTACCCACTATGACTAGGAATGTATGTATGAGTAATAAATAAGAACATCACAGTCTGTACACGGGGTAGTGATTACCCAATATGACAACAAATGGTCGCACCTAGTAGTTGGTAGTTCCCAATCGGACAACTGATTTTGTACATGAAGGTTTCGAGTAGTACATATGTTATGAGTGGTCAATAAGGCCAAGCATGTAGCCACATGGCGCGCCTGAGTTGTCAATTGATGATCGGCCGTATCCAACGAGAATGTCTGAACCTAATGGTTATGAGTATTCTTTACGACCAGCAATATATGTACATGGTGGAAATGAGTACCCAATTGCACCTATAATGCCTGTACATGGTGGTTTAGAGTACCAAATAGGACCAGGAATGTCTGTATATGGATATGTAAGTCACCACTATGACTGGACATGTATGTACTTCAATAAGCAGTTACGAGTACCCAATTAGAACATGGTAAGTGTGACTACCCATTGAGACGAGGAATGAATGTACCTACCAGTGGTTATGGGTCCCCAGCCTGACCAGCAATATCTGTATAAGTATGGTGGTTTTGAATATCAAATAGAACTAGGAATGGTATTGGCTATGCTATCAAATTAGACTAGGACTGTCTGTGCATGGTGGTAGTTAATACCCGATAGGACAACTGATGTCTGTATAGGGTTGTTTAGTGCTAAATAGAACCAACATTGCATGTAATGGTTATTCGTATGTACCAATTAGGACTAGGTATGGATGTACTTAGTGGATTAATAATAATTTACCCAACAGTACCAGAACTGCCTATATATGGTTAGAATGTAATTTTGAATACCCATTAGGACTAGGAATGTCCGTACCCGATGGTCGTAAGTTACAACTAGGACACCAATTCCCAAAAATCACACTTTCCATTTATTATTTTTGTAATTTTCCCCCAAAGTATCTCATCTGGCAATATATATTTGAAATCTTAAACTGCATGTTACTACAAATTTATCACATTAATATTATTTAGTTACAAAAAAATTATCATAGGAATGGTTTTATTGTAATCTACAGATTCCTAATATTCACACTTTTCGGTTTATTTTTTTTGATGTTTTACCCCAAAAATATCACACTTTGCGTAATAACATCGCTTTAATTTTTTGCAGTATGAAACTGCACTATAATATCTTTCAATTAGAGTATTTTTTATAAAAAATATAAATAAATGCCAATGCAGTCCACAGATTCCAAAAATTCGCACTTTTCTCTTATAATTTTTAGCGTTTTACCCCAAAAAAAGCCATTTTGCACAATAGCAGCACTCTGATTTTTTTAGTCTAGATAGGACAGGTTAATATCTACCTGTTACAGAGATTTATTTTAAAATAACATTATAAATAAGATTGTAGTTAACCGATTCCAAAAATTTGTACTTTTCGTTTATATTTTTTGACGTTTTACCCCAAAAAATCTTAACGCCCCAATGGCCAAAGTGCAGACTTCAGGAAAATACTCCAGGGACCATATGCTTTCAGAAAAATATAGTGACCAAAATTCCCTAGGGGGGGGGAGGGTCTTCTATTGGTGGCTCATGGACTAATTCGGATGCTACACACCCACCTCAAACCGAAAGTAGAAAAATTGTCAATATTTCGACTAAAGGTCACCGGAAATGACGATGTGACGGTGACCCTTGCGCGAAAAACTTCTTTTTTTTTTAGCTTGACAGGCCTACTTTTTGGCCCCTTTAGGGCATAGGTCCCGACCCCTTTGTCTAGCCTTATATTCCTGCTATAGAAAAATAAAAACTTTTTGGCGCTAAATGTTAATGCAGTACCACAGGGAATCGTACCGCAATGGCGGGTAGGACCAGTAATTTCAGTTTTGTAAAATCTACGTTCAAATCCCCCTTTAAAGGGGTCTAGCGGGACCAAAAACCTGTGCACGACCCTGTAGTCTGGGATGCCTGTGTACCCATGACAGCAAAATCCCCAAATTTGGGCATTTAGGTCGAAAACTACGGAAGGCCGAAATGGCCATCCCGGCGAGTCTGCATTAGTACGCTATGGTAGCGGAAAGGATATATGGTATTAATATTTTTGCTTGCGTAATAACAAATATTTCACTGATTTTTTAACGAATTAAGTGATGTAAGCAGACGAATGTTTGTTGGGGTTATATTCCACATATATGCAAACCAGTAACATTTAAAGAAAACGCAATCGAATACAGTATTTAACTAGTTTGGTCACGTGATATTACAGCACAGTGATGTAGATTAAGTAGAACATTGTACTATCATCACAATACGATCCTTGCATTAGAAGAGACAGATAATTATATCATTATATGTATTTAACTTGGATATAACGACCAACTCAATAAAAACCAGTCAATACTGTAAACCAAGAAAATATTTCGCGCGATTTAATTTCGCGGAGTTCGCGAGTGGTAGAATTTCGCAAAATTAAGTCGCCGCAAAAGTGTTAATCATTAATATGGACATTTCGAAAACTTAAAAACGCAATAATATGTAGTTCCGAATATTCATATATCAGCAATAACGCGAAAGTTAGTATTCGCGAAAGTAAATTGGTTTACAGTACATGTATATACAAACGTTAGTTCATTAAATTAAATCGACATGTCCATAAACAACATACGACATGAACGTGTACAAACACAACTGTTGCACTGGTGGTTTCACGGAAACCAAATAATCAATCTGAATCGGATTAAATAATCTTCACCGATTCTTCACGTGAGGAAGATCGAGTGTACATGTCAGACAGACTGCATACAATCGTATACTGAAACGTATATACGTAAACAAATTTATTCACATAGCATAATATTATGTCACGCTGTACTCGTATAATATTATTATAGCCAACATAGGCAAACAGAACAGTTTAAATCACAAGAAAGGATACTTGAATTCAAGGGCGGTTATATTACATATTCCTATATCTGTAACCGATCAAGTTTAACTGGTTATCTACCTTCCCTCTTTAACCCCCTCTCCGTCCGTCCGTCCGTCCGTCCGTCCCCCCTCTCTCCCCCTCTCCCTCCCCCTCTCTCTCCCTCTCTCTCCCATCTCTTTCTCCCTCTCCCCTCTCTCTCTCTCTCTCTCTCTCTCTCTCTCTCTCTCTCTCTCTCTCTCTACCACTCTGTCTCCCTTTTCCCCTCCCTCTCTCTCCCTTTCTCTCTCCTCTTCCTCTCTAACCAACTTTCTCCCCTCTCTCTCCTATTTCTCGCTAGCTCACATTCGCCCCTCCCTCTCACCTCCCCTCTCTCCGCCCTCCTCCCTCTAGCTCCCTCCCCCTCTCCCCCTCTCAGCCATTCCTCTCCGTCTGATTAACTTCCTCATTACGTACATTATATCCTACCACATGACTATATAAACCCATGTGTGTCGTCCTTATATAGTGTAGCGAGGCTCCAACTGGCAACTTATTTAAAAAGTTTATATATACTTACTATTGTACGGCGTATTCAGTGTCAGTGGACGGTAGATGATCACCTTGTATGTACCATGGCTTATTACCCACTGTGAGGTATAGTGAGAAGGACTTTCAATAGTAATTCTACTTGCTAGTGTACGAGCGACAAGATGTACGATAGACTTTTGTGAGGAGAAGGAATCGTAAAACTGATCGTAAATATAGTTATGTAAATTAAGCAGCTACTAGATATTTGTCTAACTATCTTAATGGAAATCTTGAAGAAACCAACACTGCTAATATGTATACATTTACTTAAACTTAAGATTATGTGATTTAGTGTTGATTGGAATATAAAAATCGTAAATTCATTAATTGGATAGTTTTCAGGAATGCGACGAATCGTAAATACGTCGTAACTGTATATAACGATGTACACGCGTACTATCATCACCACGATTCCAGTCGTAAAATCAATCGTACACAAAAGTATAGTGAAACAGAAACAGGAATAATACTTGCCATACGGAGGACAACTACATGTATAACATGTGACCAAAAACAGCTAGTATATTATTCTCCAGGTAATACACTTCCTTGTTCGTTTGTTTAGCCTTTGGCTTCAGTATTTTACAGTACATAAGGCCGAGGCGGTCAGAGTGCGATTATCAGGTTGATCTAACCAGTTGCTTTACAAGAAATGACGACTAGCACAAACTTGCTGTTCCCCAGGTACATCGGTTACTGGGAACTGTAGTGGACATTACTGTAACCAATAAAGAGAATCTAAAACAAATCACCCGGACTACAGTCCAGCCCTGTATAACAACTACGTTTTCCGGACGGGATAATCATAAAAAAAATTATATGTGGCACTCGTATCTTTTGGAAATAAGATTTCCTTTAATCCGCCTTTTAGCAGTATAATTGCAAGTAGGCGTAGATTTATTTATACATGAATATGCTTGATATATTCTAACGTGTCTATTTCATTTTCATCACGGTATGTAAGTTCTCTAACAAATACAAAATGTATAAACGTGTACATGTATATGATCTTAACCACACACCATATTTACCTACATACATAGTATATCTTGTTTATACCAAACTGTTTCAATTAAAAGGCCTAAGACAGGCGAAAACTAGCGAGGTGTTTATCGGTACATGCATTAACAAAATGTAATACATTATCAGAAGATTTTTAAGTCTAAAAATAGAAACCCCTCAATACCCCTCCTGTCTGGACGTTGTGTCCGGTCCGAATTAGAGAAGACCCAGTGTATAACATATACGGAGTAAAGCAGTCATGCATCATCGACTTTTTGCATGACTGCGTTAATGTTCCATTCACATACATTGCACAATCATTCATTCTTCATCCCATACACACCATGGTACTGTTTTATCAAAGCACTTACAGAAATCGTAAACTTATGATCAAATCTAAATTCTCTATCATTTGTTTACAATTATAAAGTGTGGTAAATGGAGGTGAAATACTAATAATGATTCAGTTAATGAACTCCTGCAAACCACATTCGTCTACAATTTGCAGTTGTTAAAGAAATATAAATAATTTAAATTTGAGCGTAACTTTAGGATTTCCCTAAGTGCTTTGATAAAACAGTGCCCAGATAACTTTACTCTCCAATGTAAATTTAACAGTTTTTCGTTATTTGTCAGCATGATTTCAAACCGGATACTTATGAAGAATTTGATTTTTTTTAAACAAAGTAATATTTTTATGTATACAACCATGCATGCCTCGACTAAAATAAGTCACGAAATCTACATCAAACAGTCGTTAAAATACTGATTGTGCTATATTATTTAGGGTGTTTTTTAAAACGACGTTTTTCTTTAATTCAGTCATTTGTGTCAACATAATTAAGGACAAGATTCGTATATATATTGATTCCAAATTACTAGTGCATAATCGTGATTTCTATCACATACTCATGATTACTGGTGCATAATCGTGACTTCTTTCAAATACTCATTTTGACGCACAATGGCTTTTTAAAACATTAAAATATGGTGCAAGAATTACAATGTACCGGGAACTGTTTATCTTCAGTCTGATACTCGGCACGTACGTCCAAACAGAAAACAAGAACGCCACGATTGCCCTATGAGTGCCAAGATCGCCTTATGGCTCATGGTATTGTACCAACGGGTAAAAGATCTAGTTTAGATTACCTCCCCTGTCACTACGTTACTAAAATGCCATAATATGACAGGGAACCAGACTAGTGAACATTGGGAATTTCAAGACATATATCATTTCTGAACAAACTTGCCGGAAATCCTTATAAAATCTTATTCTGACTATTCAATGACTGTATTTAAACGAGTAAACATGTTGATCAAAACAACATTTCAGATCAGTTAGTCATAATGAAATAAATTACAACATGGCGAGACATTTGACCAGTATATACAGTGACAACATTTATATCCGCGGGTAATAAATTACGTGGAGTTTGGTAAAATGACGATGTTCGTGGATTTAAAACTTTGGATGAGAACCTCCTGTGTTTGTATTTTGAATCCGCCTGAATAGCGTAGTGGTAGAGCGTCTGCTTCAAGTGCGAGAGATTTCTAGTTCGATCCCATACCGCGATATAGCAGTCATTATAAAACGTTTAAAAGGTAATGGTATAAATCAACTGTATGACGCTCAGTACAGTTAGTTCCAGGTAAATGCAAGTTTGCCCTGTTGTCTGCATAATGTGGCTGGGTAGTCTGCATAATGTGACTGAAATACTGTTGACCAGCGGGGCCTTAAACAATAGTTTAAAAATGTATTTCGGAGGTGAATTAACCTTAGGGATTTAAATTCGTGGTGGAGTTTTACCACGATATAAAAAGAAAGATATTAACCACATGAAAATCCATCGTTTTACAGTATACACTTATTTCATGTCTGTTTGGTTAACAGTCAAAACTATTGTCCGAGGTATCGGGGAAGACTTTTGAACTGTTGCTCGAGGCCGATACCGAGGGACAATAGTTTTGACTGTTAACCCAAAACAGACATGAAATAACTGTTTTATTACCTAATACTCTATATAACTACAGTAAAGTTCTACTTATACAACAAACAAAAAGGATATTTCTAAGACATTTTGTCATACTAATAGCGGATATTTTTTGTTATAAATTCAAGACTGTCATTATCCCCATGATTTTATTATCAAACAAATAAAATCGGCATGTAATGAAGCAAAAAGGGACAAAACATTGTTCAAGAGTTATATTAAAAATACGCTATAAATCTAGCAGGGTGTTTTTGCAGGAATTTATATTGCGCATCGTAGTGCGCAGGTAACAGTTCGTCCAGGGGTGTAACAGTCAAAACTGTTGCCCTCCTGGCAATGAACTGTTTCATACCTGAATCTAAAAATAAACATTAAGACATGAAACAGTCAAAAATAACGAATTACTCGTTATATAGAGTGCTAGGTAATAATATTTGATAATGCACACCGTTGCATTGGTTTTGACATGTGATGTTGAGTTTTAAACATGACCAGATGTCTTTGTGGTTTTCTTGTCTGGTGATTATGCAATAATTCATACTACTTGACAGATGAACAAACATGCTACCAAGTAGTAAACAACCAAATTGAATTACATAGCATGTAGTTTATAAATACTAAACTGTTTAAGGTTGATTGTGAAACAAGCTTTTCCAATTTATATAAATTACTCTCGACACCTCATTTCTGATGTTATCCATCGTCACGAGGGTATGAGAGAAGAGATTCCAGTTTCCTCTTTTATGCTAAGCTTCAAGCAAAGGAATTGCTTGTACCATTTTTATTTCGTCATTGGTATTGAAACCATGTAAATATGTATAGTCGTTTCCATTTTGTCACGTGTCAACATTATGTATGAATTGTATAAATTGTTTTGCTGATGCTGCCCGATACGGGACTCGTGCGCTTATATGTAAATAAACTTTGAAACTTTGAGAACTAGTGTAGTCGACCCGATGATGAAGCAAAATTGATAATTAGATGTCTATTAACATTAATACGAACACCAATAAAATAAACAAATTGAAGAAGAAACGAATAAAAACAAAAATACAATGTGCGAAATTAAAGAAATGTGTTCTTTCTATCGCTGTAAATGCCATTATAAAATCCCGAAATTGTGTGTCATTACAAGGCTGCCATTGTCCCAATGTAACATACACTAGTTAACTATATTACACAGTTGAAACGAAGTAAAATATAAAAAAATGAAACTATGAAAAATCTGTCAGGTTTACTGTATAAAAGGTCCATAGAAAATCAAAGTGAGCTTGTATTATAGTACAAATGTATGTTCAATTGTCAGAGTCAATAAAAATATGACAGTGAGGCCGAAGTATAGTAGAACCCATAGTATGATTGAAATGTGTTATCTTTATATATTTGTTGTCATTGTTGTTGTACATATTATGTAAATGCGTTTATGTATTAAGAGGCTCATAGGGAAGATTGGGCAGATGTCTAACTATGTTGCCTCTATAAATTAAGTCTTTATTATTATTATTATTATTATTATTATTATTATTATTATTATTATTATTATTATTATTATAGTAATTAACATTGCAGCACACCAAAATAAAAACCTCATTACGTCAGTTCTTGCATTATTACGTGTGTAGGTTTGCAATTACTGCAGTTGTTATTGTAATGATGATCACGCTTATCAGTCTGTACGTATTAAGGTAGCAAATAAGTCTCATAGCAGTAGAAAAATGTAGGCCATAATAAGATTATTTATCAATGTCACAGTTGCTGATATACCGATAATACGGTACAAGTATTTAATACTACACTCAACCACTTTTTTAATTGGTCACTTTTAAAACCCGAAATACCTTTAACTGTAATCATATTATTTGATGGCGAAAATGCTAATGCAAACTCTTTCGCATGAATGACCACGCATACTTTAAATTTGGCACGTGATTTTGATTGTTAATTATTTGAGTGTTAGGACTATTGCGTAACACGTTTGTTTGCAACATATCGTCAAAAATTATGATCACAACGTATTTGGGGTTTGTGAAGTGACCAATTACAAAAGTGGTTGGGTGTAGTATACATTTGTACTGCAAAATCATGAATACGCGTGGAATTCATTTTCATTGAATGTTTGTATTCAATTACAGATTGGAATGTTTGAGTGACGCACACAACATTAACGCGGACAATTTGAGTACTACACCCAGTAACAGTCGGGGATATATTGCGAGAGTATTGAGTATTGCACTCGATCAAAGTTGATGCTGAGTGACCCATCTGCTGGTGTTAATTTGATGAGCGTATTACTGTACTGTGATACATACGAGTATTTGTCTTTGTTCTAGGACAAGAAGCAGATAGTTACCTTACACTGTCTACTCTGATCGGAGTACAGGTACATGTCTACTATCATCATACATGAATACTAATAGACAGACACACGACGGAAACATCTCAACAATATTAACCATTCTATAAGGTATAAAATGTAAAAATATCTGTAATCATCGTGAACTTGTTGAAACGTTGTTAGTGCGCATTGATCAGTGGATTGTGGGAAATTCTTGAAAATCGTGGAAATACCAAAATTGAATGTAGGTTCTCAGTATTTCCGTGGAAATCATGCCTATTGACATCCAAGAAACAAGCAGTGTATTTCTACACTATATGATAGTTGGAATAATCCTGGCAACGTCCGTGACGAATGGGCTACCGGCTTGTGACAGGTAGGAATTATTTTCTAGGTTTTTTAAATGCTGAGCATAGCCTTTATTTGCCAGTCAGCTTTCTGCTGAAAAATGGCAGGCATATGAGCGCCCCCTCCCCCCGTAGGTGAACCCGGGCCTCACAGTAGACGACAAGCGATCTATCCACCGAACTAATCCTGTCACGTCGCTTTATGAATTTCAATTTCCTAATATGCATTCAGCAGTGATTAAATATGAGTTATTTCGATAAGCGAGCTTTATTTATTCATCGTCACTTCAACAATAAGACCATCCCGAGAAATGCTCTATTTGTTGGTTGGTCTTGGTATTGAGGTTGAATGAAGACCGAAACAATTTAAAATATCATTGAAGCAGTCATATTGATATGAAGTTGGTCTCATTATTGAGGTGGTCTATACGTAGTGTTTCAGTATGCAGTAAATAGATTGAACATATAATAAAATAGAATCATGTTCGGTTGTTAATCGTGAAAGCTAGGTCGTTTTCGTTTGTCTCCAATGCATAAAGGCCGAGGTGATCAGAATGCTCGGTTGTCTTTAAGTGAGGGTTTACGGTACGCATTGAAGTGTTCTTAACTTCTTACGTTAAATCATGATTGGTTAATACAGGATGTATATTACATCATGATGTATTGCAGGTCATTAAGTAGGAACAAATAGTAACATTAATTAATACAGTTACCAGTTCTGGTGCAAACGCCTAGTGGGAAAGCGTCCGATTCGAGAGCGAGAGGTATTGGGTTCGATCCCGGTCCAAGACATCCCCCAAGTCGTTAAAATGATCTCTTTCTTGTCACTCTGCAAACTTAGTTCTAGGTAACTGTTGATTATGACTATCAGTCTCCATATCGCTGGCTTAAACTTAGAAGGTTGTAAGTACAAAATCAATACAAAACAAGAAAAACTTTCTGACAATTACCGGTATCCTTTACTTATGAAAAAACAAGCTTTTTAACCTTCATTTTGGTCAACATGACCATTTCCGATTTTCATGAAAAATAGGTGCATAAGAAACGCCTTGAGATGCAAATTTCAAATAAGTATGAGTCTTATTAGATCGTAATTAGTACTTGCGAGCTTCTAATTCTTAGCCAGCAATATGCCAGTTGACCATGAAGAATTTAAACAATATTTTATACACTTTATTAAGTAGGGATAAATATCAGAAGTCATTAATACTGTAAACACTCTTCATCCGTCGCCGATCATGCTAAACAGCATGATAGTCATATCACAGTCCACAGTATATTATATATGTTTCAGCGAGATTTGGTGTCAAGGACCTATTCTAGAAGCAGTACAAAATGCTCGGATATTCCCAGATTCGAAGACATTTGTTGATATGAACATCAACGTTGACCCAGGTAACAACAATAATAGGTAGTTTATTAAATCTATAAAATTATACCATGGCTCGTTTACCATTTTCCCACTTATACCAAGCAAATCGAATGCGCCTTTATGTGTAAGCCCCGTGAGAAAAATCATCAGCAATGAGGAATTACACATATGTTTTCCCGATGCCTCTCGATGGCTTCCAATACTTCCGATGTTTTTGTTGCGGAACCTGTTCCCGACGCCTCCCGAAACCCCTTCCATTGGCAAAATATGCTCATAGTGACCTATGCTTTAGCCATAGGCATACGTAAATCACTCCAAGTTGTGGTTAATAGGTTAGTCTTCCAAAAACCCACTATGTCAATTAAACATACATTTGTATATATTTTACATTCAAATTGTAATTTATTCATACAATATGTTATAACATAATACAGTATTGCATACTGTGGATAAAGTATTGGAGTGAAAACAATATAAAATACTTAATTGAATATGAGTTTCCCTCAACATATTCAATACAGATCGAGTTATTGATAGAAACTTACAATATAACGACAATACGGTAGGTAATTTATGCTCAACAGGCAAGTCTTACTATTTTGATATTTTGCCTACTTTGAAAAGGTGGTTCGGTTATAAAAGTAATGAAATATAACGACGAATTGATAGGTAATGTATGCTCAACAGACAAGTCTGGATCTTTTGATATTCTGTTTGCTTTGAAAGGGTGGTTCGGCATAGAAGTAGTAAAATGCAAGGTAAGAATACTGTACAACTATTAAACCACAAATATTACACTACTAGAGGTGTCCAACTTATATTTGAACAGAGTTGAACTATATTAATTAAATTTGTTTTTGCGCTGCGTGAAGTAATGTGTCAGGTAACATACACTCTTACTGTCTGGTTTGGTTGCAAGATGGTTAAAACCAAAAAAGCACTTAGTAAAGGGTGTGGTAGTTGGCTTTTTGAAGGCCAACCACTCCCATAGACGCATCCAGAAGGTATTGTTGTTGAGCACGGCTATCCCATTTCTGTGTAGAAAATACGTATTTTTCGTCACAAGAAGGGTATTTTTGGTTATGTTACTCTTATAAGTGAAATTACGCAAACTATTAAAAACGCCAAAAAGTGACGACGTCTTCGATAATCATACCCATTTGTAATTTGATATCAAGACAAATCAAACAACCATCGGTACTATCGATCAGTTCATTTCGAAAATTATATCATTTTATGCCAAACTGCGGATAGAATCGCTGTTCACCAGCTCAATATCACAAACACAACGCAAGGGAGACAAAGGTCTTAAACGCTGTATGTGCTACAACGAAACGGTTATTGCTATATCTATATATCTCTGTCACTTCTGATGAGGTAACGCTTTATCATTGAGAAATGTACCCTTAAAGAACAGACTGCTATACTAGTATTAGAAATATGATTGTATTTGTATAGTTGCCCGTGTTATGCTCTTCTCACTATCGATAAAAATGCAACAACATGCATTGGCCATTCTTCTGACACCAAAAGCAGTAATGTATGGGAACTTGACTAACCACTTATGTATAAAGATGGCTTTAGAGAGTCTTGTGTACATTGATGTTGTTTTTAAAAGTATGTAGTTCGTGAAAAGAATTGAAACTCAAGATCCCCGACTTGATGCAATAAGTCCAATATGTCAACTGAATCCAATAAAAAATTCGTCACCAAATAAAACATTTTATTGCAACTTAGGCGTGTTTATGTCGTCTTTATTAGGAAAGAACTGAGTGTATTTTGATTAATAGTACCACGATCAATGTATCATCGTATTTAATTCCACGTTTCGAACTGTGCTTGGCATAGTAAAAGTGTAACATTCATTTGGAGAGGTAATTGAGAGCTAAAGTTACCGGAACTTGCAGAGACTAGCTCACTACCATTATTACATGTCTATATTAAGCAATAACCTTTCCAACTTTAAGCCTCTACGTGATGTTGTTCTGTAGAGGTTCCATTGTATCACCTGCCATTCGAAAATCGTGAGAGCTCGGTCATTTCCGTTTGTCTCCGATAAATATACAATGCATAAAGACCGAGGTGATCAGAATGGTCCTTCGGTTGTGGAATCCCTCATGTTGAAATGAAGTGAAAGACAATGGAACTACCATGCAGACGCGTGGCTACCAGTACGCAAAAAAACACGCAGCTGTCTGGTTCTATTATAGATATAATGTAAAAAATTGAACTGCTTCAGTTCTAGTAGCAAATTAGCAACCACTAGCCCACCTTTTCCAATGTCGACCGGGTGGCTCACCGACACTTATGTCACGTGACTCCCATTGAAAAATAAAACATTTAAACAATATTTGAATACTACCGTATTCTATAACAATATCTTCATTCTAGAGGTTGTGATATCAGCGTTTGCAAACCTTAGTTCGTCGGGAACTAAAACACCCAAGAAGGCACAGCTGAGATTATTTCTGAAGCAATATTTTGAAGGTCCAAACACAGAGTTTGAGAAATGGACACCCGAGGACTACACGGATAGGTAGCATTACAATATATACTTTGAAGTTTGGATAAATTAAGAGTGACGTTTTATTTTATGTGTACGCTATAGTTTACAACCATCGTCTGAACAGGTAAACGGAATATCATGAGTATTTTAATTTCAGCTTTGGAATTATAGATGTCTTGATAAGCCTTTATAATTGTTTACATTATAATAGTGGACTCGACCACTGTGTTACTCTATGCTAATTGGACAGTTCGCAGGTAAGCACTACCGATTGACAATAGTATAAAATTCCCTATGTATCATAGTAACGTAATATTGAACTAGCACTCATTATCATTCGTGTGTTTTTGTTATAGTGCCAACAAACTATACTGGTCATCGACCCATTCAATTAGCATGTTTTAACAGTTGATTTATCGCCTATAATTTTATTAAATAATTGGGGTCACACCATGACAGTATTGGCGTTCCATAGTATGTTTGCTTTATTTCAGACCAGCGTTTCTCAACAAAATAAAAGATGAAAATCTGAAGGAGTTTGGGAAGTTTTTGTGCAAGACCTGGGCGAACCTCGGTAGAAAGGTTAGAACTAGATCATCACAAATTACAAAAGACTGACAAAGATTTTAATATTTCAAATAATTTTTTATCAGTTTTTGTTTGCCTGAAGGCTTATACAGTAAAACATTTTGCCTTAAACAGCTATTTTCAAAAAGCAATAACGTGATAACATATTTGAAGAGCCATGGATTTTGAGCACTTTAGTTGAGTCGCAAAGGTGGAAAACACAATAAGATGGAAGGAAATGAAATACAAAATAATGAATGGTAAACAAAGAATGCATAATTTATAATCTAAGTGAAACAACTCTTGCAAAATTAGTATTTTGTCATCCATACATTTTACTTAAATGTGATTTTTGGCATACTACGTATTTCGACAGATACATTTATCATACTGTCGTCAATAATTGGTCATTTGTGAATATATCCTAATTCCTTGTAATTAGTCTATTTACTGTGTGATCGGAAAAAAAGGTCTTGGGAGAGATAATGTGGCTTTAAAGAAACAATACTTGGTTAGTCAAAGCCGAGGAATGTCTTATACTGGTTTCCCACATATTGCTGCAAAACCCTCGTGGCGATGGATAACATCAGTAATGAGGTGTTGAGAGTGATTACTATAGGTTGAACAACTTGTTTCACAATCGACCTAAAAAAATAGTATAAACTATTTACTGAACTCTAGTTATAAATACAATAGAACCTCTCTAACCCGAACCTGACCGGACATGGTCAAAATTCCGGATTACCGGACATGGTCAAAATTCCGGATTACCAGACATGGTCAAACTTCCGGATTACCGGACATGGTCAAAATTCCGGATTACCAGACATGGTCAAAATTCCGGGTTATAGGTGTGTCCGTATTGGAAAGGTATGTATAAAGTATATGTGACTTTTATATGTATATATTATAGATCAAGAAACAGGTTGAGAGCAAACAGGAGAGATATTCGTTGATCTATCTGGAAAAGCCTTTCATAGTACCTGGTGGGCGGTTCAGAGAAACATATTACTGGTCAGTGAACATTCATTTCTAAACACTTAATTTAATCAACATGTGATTTTCTCGAACAGTTAGTTCCGTGGTTTAGTTGTATCTTTTCAGAAAATATGTATTGTTGTATACATGTACAGTACAACCTCTCCAGAGGCCTACTGTATAGAGCAGCAACCTCTCTATAAGACCATCTTTAAACTTTCCTGTAGCCTACCGATATTTACCTCTGTCGATGAATGATCTCTAAACAATGACCAATGTTAACAGCAACCAAAGGGTGTTGCTCTACAGAGGTTGTACTGTATAATACATTTAAGACGTACATGTATATAATATGCACGATAAATCCATTAAGACTGAAATAATTATCAAACTTATAAAAAAGTATATACGTACATGTAGTATAAACTATCGAAAAAATGTTTCTTATAAAAACCAGTTGCTACCTAAATACAATGTACCCTTAGTCAAACAATGTTTGGCCTTTATTTATGTGGAATTGCTGGAACATGTATGTTTCTTATATTTATTATGCTTATATGTGACCATGTTGACTTTAGTATTTATTTTTATTGATACGTACACATACTCGTGTTATATGGGTACGATAGTATGTTGGGTGTCCTCGACTCACATCTAAAACATTACATATCGAAGAGGAAAATAAAATTATCTTCCCTAAAATAAACCCAATAAAATCCAGCATCTAGTCTATGTTGCATGTTTCATACTTCAGGGCTGGTATTCTCAAACCATCTTAAGGGAAAACTTAAATATTTTGACTTAAGTTAAAAAAAAGTGAGCTGTACATATTTCCCAAGAAACGAGGAATAACCCATGTTTTCTTTGTAATTAGTGTGTATCTTTACATAATGCTTCTAAACTATGTTAAACATTTAAGATTTTAAGAACAAAAAATAGTTTTTTATGTCACCATTCAGCATCGTCAGCAATTTGTGGGTCAAATCGACATTTTTGGCCGCCATTGTGGGCTTGTAATGTACTTCCGAGACCACGTGATTCTCCCTTGTGGCTATACTAGTACTTGTTATTTTCAGGGACTCCTACTGGGTAATCAAAGGCTTATTAACATGCGAAATGTTTACAACGGCCAAAGGAATGTTGCAAAACTTCATGTCTTTAATCCAAAGGTATACGTAAAGCTCAGCTTCCATATTTAATTCCACAGCATTTGGATTCTATTTTGTCTCAAGTAAGATACTACAATGTACTAATTTTTCCCACTTTGCCAGTCAGAGTATCTGCTTTAATTTTCGTCAAATGGATAACACTGACTAAGAAACTAAAGATGAACAATAGTTGGTAGGCCTACTTGATATTAACTTCGTCACTCTGGTCACATTGGACAGGGCTATTATTATGCAAAACATAATGATATATTTATAGAACAGCTTCTGCTCTGGAGAAATACATCTAACTATGCGGTTCGCAAACTTATTTTGTCACAGCCAAACCTAACTGGCGGCAATAAGTGATCTGCACAAGTTCCCGTTGAATAAATGCCAAGATTTATTTTTTCAGCGTATTATGTATTCATAGAGAATCAGATACTGCGGTTAGAAAACTCATAGATGGTGATATGTCCCGTTTAGAAGGTGGCCTTGCACTGTTTACTGATTTTAAAACAGGCTTTTATGCACCAGTTTGAATCACCGTGTAGATCACGTGATATACTATTAGCCAACTGGATTGCTTCTATTTTTAGATATGGAATGGTGCCCAATGGTAACCGGATTTATTACACAAGACGTTCACAACCCCCATTACTCATTCCAATGGTGGATTTATACATTCAGGCAACTAACGACACAAGCTTTCTTAGAGAAATAGTTCCCTATCTTGCGGAGGAGTACAAGTTCTGGATGACCAATAGGAGTGTGAAATATGACGAAGGTGTTGTTCTGAATTTGTACAATGCTCCCATAGATACACCAAGGTGAATGTTATTTTGCAATGGCATGTTTGACATGTGTCCTGTAATTATTCTTCGTACATTAACACTACATATCTGCTTTATCTTCATAAAGTCGATTTGAACCAAAGAACATCTCGTAGCTCAATGGCTAGCGCGCTTGCCGTCTAATCTGGCGACCCGGGTTCAACTACGTTTAGAGGCACTCATATGACTGTCATTAGCAGAAAGCTGGCTTGCAAATAAAGGCTATGCTCGGCATTTTGCGTGATCTTTGTTTGAACTTAATACATTGCCAACAATACATATACATGTACAGGTATACAAATATAACACCAGCACAATATGACACATGAATATAGAGCATGTACAGGTATACAAATATAACACCAGCACAATATGGCACATGGATATAGAGCATGTACAGGTATACAAATATAACACCAGCACAATATGACACATGAATATAGAGTATGTACAGGTATACATGTATAACACCAGCACAATATGACACATGAATATAGAGCATGTACAGGTATACAAATATAACACCAGCACAATATGACACATGAATATAGAGCATGTACAGGTATACAAATATAACACCAGCACAATATGACACATGAATATAGAGCATGTACAGGTATACAAATATAACACCAGCACAATATGGCACATGGATATAGAGCATGTACAGGTATACAAATATAACACCAGTACAATATGACACATGAATATAGAGCATGTACAGGTATACAAATATAACACCAGCACAATATGGCACATGTATATAGAGCATGTACAGGTCTTGCAACAAGTTTTCACAACTTAGTAAAATTCGCTATATCCATCTTAACATTACAGATTATAGTTTGACAACATTATTTCTTTACGCTTTTCAATAAACCGTCTGATATTGTCTGACATGTTCATGACAAAATGTGTTTGCATTTACTTTCCATTGCCATTCCGATCATCTATGTATATTTCACTATGACGAAAATGAACTGCATTGTCAGGGGAACATAAATACAAAATGATTTGACACAAAGGAGCTATCTTCGTTCTGAACATAAAAAAATGAAATTCATTGTACAAAAGCAGTATAAATTTCGACACAGATAGTAAAGTAGATTAAGATTAAGCTGGTTAAGTTGAGTGCTTTCTTCCCTGTCTGATTTAATATTATCTTTTTTAATAAACGAAATGTTAATGATTCTGGTTTCAAGTTAATTCCACTTCATGATGATAACGATACAAACAATGATGTAAATATTCTTTAAATAATCATTAAATGGAAAACATTACGAGGGTCTAATAGCAATAAGACAAAACGAGATGGTATTCATACTTAGCGATTCAAGTGTAAATTCATTTATAGCAATCATGATTGAGAAACTTTATTTCGTGGATATTGATATTACTGCTTTGTTATATTAACAGACCAGAATCTTTCACTGAGGATCAAGATACGCAGAAATCACAGAGGGCAAGAGGTATGTTACTGTATTTTAAGCCTAGGTCCCACTGAACATTTTTTGCCTCGGCGATGTACTCCCGGTGCAAATAAATGAGATATCAGGACATCGGGAAAAGCTGCTTTGTGGTCTAGGAGGAGCTTTGGGGTAGTCATGAGACAGTTTGTGATATCGGAAGGATTTGTGGTGAAATTCCTCAGTGGGCCCTATTTTATAAAAGGCTTTACTCGCTGACATCCTTGACGCCGTGTGGCCCAATTGTGGTTCTTGATTATATAATTATGTAAAGCTATATTGAAACCATGCTTATACCATATCTTATAAATAAGTCCATTTGTTAGTTTACTTTGCTCTTGATGAAATGACGTATCTTTAAAATAAACGCCAATTTGTTTACTTGGAAAAGAATTCATTCGGTTATGCCAATTTACCTTTAGCTTCACTTGATAAAACTGCAAATCTATACGCGACAAATAATTTCATACATGGTGTAGGCTACATGTGCAAATGGAACTACAGAAGGCAATGTTAAATCTCTGCTATACAACTCGTGGTGTATATATTTCATACACAAAACTTGGGTTTTGGACAAAAACAATGATTTTCTTATACCCATCGTAAGAGAGACCTGGCCTCGATCGCCCGAAGCATCTCAAGTAGAAATCTCAACTCAAATTGAGATTTTGCTAAAATCGGAGTCGAAATAAGAAATTAATCTGAAGCTTCGGCGGTTGAAATTTTACTTTAAAAAGCAAACATAATTATCTGTTTATATACATTTGTATTTGTATTTTATATTCATAATTTTGAATCCAGCCTCGCATGGAAATTAACACAAAGACACATGCCAATATTTCAGATGAGGTCATGCTCAGATTAAGATGTTTAGGGAGATCGGTGCCTAACTGTGTGCGCACAGACAGTGTGTTATTTACTCATTTTCACAACTCAAGAAGAGTCTGATATGCCTAATATATATCATACATTTCAGCCATATACAAAGATTTGGCATCGGCTGCGGAATCTGGATGGGATTTTTCGTCTCGGTGGTTCTCGGTAAATTTCCAGGAAACTTCTGATGACACCCAATGGCTGAGTTACACAAATACTAATGACGTCATTCCTGTAGATCTCAATAGTATCTTGTGTTGGAACGAACGACTAATGGCAAAATTCTACGATTTGATCGGTAATTTACAACACAATACAGTATATTATTCAATTTATCTTCGTACAGTACTAGTAGGTCGTACAGTCCAGTTTGGATATGGTAATAGTGACGTAGTTATGTATGTGTTCACAAAAGGTAACAACCCTTGTCTGAACAGGTAGAGTGAATACAATATGTAATGTTAGTTTAGCATTGAAATTATAGCTGTATGTTTAAGCCTTTATAATTGGTTTTAAACCGTGATATTGTACTCGACCGCTGCGTCACTCTATTCTTACCCTGACTGGACTATACATGTATTATCAAATTGGTTCGGATTGATAAACAGAACAAACATGGCGAAATAAACAACATCTCTAAGCCCGTCACAAATTGGTGGCAACAACTTATCATAAACAGCCGAAATTGATTGACTAAACACATGATGTAAAATGAAATTTAAAGTTGACCAATGAAAGGGTTTAACATAGGTTGTAATGGAAACATCTAGCATAAAAATTACCAATTACTAGTATTATTTTATATCATGGTCTGCTTAACATATATAGTACGGAGATGTTAAACTGACCATAACCTTTAACCGTGAATATATTACAAGGTTCTTGTGTTGAATATATCAATTCCCGCGAGCAAATCGTGCACTATCGATCCTTTAGATTTGTGTTTGTATGAGGTCCCGAGCGTCTTAGTGATACTCGCCGCTTATGAAATCAATCATACAACCGGGGTTATAAATATAGACAAGATACTGATCAACTCTTAAATTATGTTACTAGAAGGTCGAAGTTCATGTTAAAATCTCCGTACCTTACCTCAATAACAAATTCAGTTTCAGGGGTTCCATTTGACTCGGAAGTAGTTTTTGAAGAGTTCTGGCCCTTGAAATTTATAAAAAGCAACCTTTCGACCCTCAAAATTTTGAGTGAAAGGGTCATTTTCTCTTAAAATCAAAGGTATTTTGCTTATTAAATGGTTGCGGCAGAAGTATGTATCAAGACGATGATTCAGATTCAGAAGCTAATGAAACCCCTGAGTTAGACAGTACACATCATGTTTCAGGAGAAGACAAGGCCTCTATTCATTACACCAACATGTATGAAGATAGGATAGATGTAATACATGATGTGTTTTGGGACGATGATATCGGTGCATGGTTCGATCACACGCTGTCTGATAAAACTGCCCGCAAACGATTCTTTCCGTCAAACATATTCCCTCTCTTTGTTGGTTGCTATGGTAACGACGAGAGTAACATTGAAGAAAGGGTTATGAAGTATTTGGTGGTAGGACATTTATATTAAATTATTAACCATTAAAAGTTGGCATCACTTGCCTTTTTTGGTTGACCATATTAATTGTTTAACAGTACTGTGAATACATTGTCGCTATATCACCGCGTATAAACCAAATCAATGTATTAATTATTAGGATAGTATACAGTTCAACTTGTATGACTTATTGTTATAATGATTAAAAACATCAGTAATTTCCTATCACTGTACGACTTATCGCAAGATGATACAATTCAACGTGTACTCCTTATTGCGATAACCGGAAATTGACTTGTTTATACACCGTGACCGTGGCATTCTCGTTCCCCCGGCGTATTATTGTAATACTGAGATCGTTACTCCGCTCTATGGCTTTCTATGGCATTCTCGTTTCCCCGGCGTATTATTGTAATAGTGAGTTCGTTATTACGCTTTATGGATTTCTCAATCCCCCAGCGTATTCTTCAGCTTGAATTCGAATCATAGGACTTGGCTAACCACTGATGTATGCTTCCATCAGTTTTTACCACGAGACCTTCGTTCTTTTCAGAATTCCCGAGCCATAAATGCAACAGGTGGCATTCCTACATCCCTATTGGAGACGGGACAACAATGGGATTATCCGAATGTATGGCCACCGTTGGAACACGTGGTGATTTCAGCATTAGCAGATAGTAACCACACAGAAAGTAAGGAAATGGCTCAGCGATTGGCTGAAGTCTGGACAGAAAGTAATTTCATTGGCTGGAAGAGGACAAATCGTATGTTTGAGAAGGTACAGTCAACTCCCGGTAACTCGAAATTTTCGGGACCATGACAATTATTTCGACATAACAAAAATTCAAGAGGCATTTTTGCAATTGGTCATTAACATTTTACAGTTTTAACAGAAATATATTCTTAGCATGAAAAATACACATTTTGGCAATTAAAAATCTTTGGAAAATTGACACAATTGAATACAATCAGGCCCGGTTCCAGATTTTTTTTTCATGTACTAACACCAAAACAATTTCGGTTCGCTAGATATATACCTACCTGGTAAAGTGATTCAGTGTTCTTGATAATATTCAAAGCTCAAAAGTAGATTGAAAACAAAAACAGATTGACTATTTGATATTCTATCTCACGTTTTCAGTACGTAGCCACACAAATGGGGTCACGAGGTCGAGGCGGTGAATACGATGTGCAGGTACAAGTATTTAATGTTAATTCTTGTTTCACTTTCAATTCAATTTTGCCATAGTTTATATGCAGCAAATGTATTTTTTTTTAAGTTTTCATTGAAAAGATACCGTATCAACCTGCGAATATACCGTGGGAAGTGTCATCACTGTTGACCATATGATGTCAAGGTATCTTTGGTGTTTGCGATGTTGCACGACACATACGAATTTGTCACATAATGTGTCATTCTTTCCTAGACAATGAGAATATTCCCTAATGCAACAATCGTGTGGAAGTGAGCCTACATAGCTACATGTTGACATCATGGCGCCATGAACGATGTCATAAAAAAATATGTGCACTTTCGAAGAGGTCACTTTAAAAGCATAATTAAACGCAGCATAATTTATGTTAAACTGTCTAGATTAAAGGCACACTGGCTTGTTGAATGGTTTCTGTAAATTATATCGGTAGAAGATTGCAATATTTTAAGTTATAGTTAGAACATATTAAGTAAATTTTAATGATTAAAAAGGTCGGAGCGAGCGAAGCGAAGCGAGGCCTTTTTAGTCATTAAAATTTACTTAATATGTTCTAACTAACTTAGAATATAACATTCTGCAATCTGATTGGCCGATAGAAATTAGCGCCAACGCATGACGTTAAGTCTGTGAAGAGAAAATTTTAATGATTAAATTTTCATTTAACCGCGAAAATGCGGCGTTTTCATTGGCTCATAATGTAGGTTATATTCTAAGCCACATTAGAATATAACCTACATTATGAGTCAATGAAAACGCCGAAGTTTGGAATGGCGGTTAAATGAAAATTTAATCATTAAAATTTTCTCTTCATAGACTTGACGTCATGCGTTGGCGCATCTTTCTATCGGCCAATCAGAGTGCAGAATGTTATATTCTAAGTTAGTTAGAACATATTAAGTAAATTTTAATGACTAAAAAGGACTCGCTTCGCTTCGCTCGCTCCGCCCTTTTTAATCATTAAAATTTACTTAATATGTTCTAACTATAACTTAAAAAGCATTGACGTCATCATCGGCCTAATTGACGTCACATTGAATATATTCCATTTGTAGACTAAAATATACATGAAAGTATGTAATATTGTATATCAAATAAAACTTTGAAACATATTTGTTTTAGATGTTCAAACTACTTGTGGTTATACTCAAACATATCAAAACGGTTTCATTTGGAAAGTGTGACAGATATTATGAATCACCCAGTATATATGCATATTGAATTACATGTAAACAAAAAAGATAATATAACAAATCGGATAAAATTGGGACAGGCAATGCAGCACTCAACAGAAACAGCAGAGCACGAAGGAGTATGCTTGAAATGTTAGGTTCTGTAATAAGGTTTCTAAACATTACATATATATGATAATCCAATGTACATGTATATGCTGGATTATAATAATGCATTACCACTTATTTGTAAATGTAACAAAAGTCATCTTGTTGGTATGATTCTGTTGGATTTCCAAAGAGCATTTGGCACAGTCAACCATTCCATTTTAGAAATGAAACTTCAAGCTATGGGTACCAATGAAGCTTTTATCAGATGGTTTTCATCCTACCTTTGTGACAGACATCAGTTAGTTGAAGTTTCAGGGATGTTGTCCGCAACGGCCAATAAATCGTGTGGTGTTCCCCAGGGGTCAATACTTGGACCACTTCTCTTTCTAGTTTATGACAATGACATGTTTGCTGTTACCAAGAACAAGCTGCTTTATTATGCCAATGACTATGCTATTCTCGTGTCCTCTAAAAATAAGTCATTCATAGAAAACCAATTAAATCAAGAACTGAATATACTAGTTAGTCAGTGGATTGTATGTAATAAGTTGTTCCTGTACCTTGGTAAAACCGAGTCAATATTGTTTGGGTCTCAGCAGATGTTGGAGTAGTAGTCCTCTATTAATATCGTTTAAGAAATCGTCTAAGAAATCAGTTAAATATCTGGCCGCAACCATTGATCAAAGTTTATCTTTTGAGTCCATGACATGGTGTGTCATTAAGAAATCTAATGCTAAACTAGAAGAGTAAATACCTAACCGGACACACCAAAAAGCTCCAAGTTGCATCACTTGTCCAATATCACTTTGACTATGCTTCCTCAGCATGGTTTAATGGAGTAAAACAGGAATTGAAACATAGGTTACAAGTCACACAAAATAAACGTATTCGATTTGCGTTGAACGTACATTCTAGTATACACATTAGTAAAGACTATTTCTTAACTATCAATTGGCGACCAGTTGAGAGCAGAGTTAACCAAATAACTCTTTGCCATGTATTAAAGATTCTTTCGATGTGTGCATCCCCTTACATGAGTGAGCATTTTACCCCTGTAAGCACAGTTCATTATTATCCCACAAGGTAAAGGCAGGTCAAGCGGTAGGTGGTCTTGCAGTTCCAAAAGTAATGGGTTTTTGGATTCCGGAACAATGTCAAGTTTTAAGCAAAGAGTAAAACATCACTTTTTAAATACTACGTAATTTTTTGGGAGCATGTTTTCTTTTTTTATCTACAATTAAAATGGATAATTATATCCATCCATTCGTCAGTCCATCCGTCCTTTCAGTCGCTTTTTTCAGTTTATGTGACTTATTTAGTCACATAACGACCAAAATTATCTTCATTCCGTAGCATTTAGTCACATAAAACCGGTTCTGTCCGTCCGCGTCCGTCCGTCCGTCCGTCCGTCCGTCCGTCCGTCCGTCCATCCATCCATCCATCCATCCATCCATCCATATCCGTTCGTCTGTCTGTGTATCTAAATGTCACCGTGTGTCCTTCTGTTTTCAGGAAGGGTTTGGTTGGACCAATGGTGTTGCTTTGGATTTGTTGAACCGATTTGGAGAAAACCTTACAGTGTATTATAACGAGACAATATCGGACGGTTCCAACGACGCTCCACTCTTTGTGGTAACGTCATCAAGTTTGTTTGTCAGCATACTTAGCTGTGTGATAACAATGTTGGCATTGTAAACTTTAAAACAAAGCTGTCACTGAAGACATTATCGCATGAAATCCACAGGAGTAGATCAGTTAATCTCTAAATCAAACATGTACGGCTCCAGAGGGGCACTGGCTCACAATGCACGGATCCAGAGGGGCCGTGGATCAGTCTGCCCCTGTAATCTTATTATATATTTTGCAATGGTTTGTCAGGACTAAGAGTCTGATCAGGACAACCCTTAAGGAAACATAGCACTCGGTGAAAAAAAGCTTTTAGGGCCCTTCCTGAGAAAAACATGCTTGTTTTACCCCTTTGAGAAAATTTAATGGATGCGCGCATGTCACTGCCCATCACGATCCCATCATACACTGTCCCTATCAGTAGATTTACATGGATGTAGATATATAGTCAGCTGATACTAATACTACCTAACAAGCTCAGGTATATCGGACCAATATAGGCTAGCTGATACTAACACTATCTAAACAAGCTCAGGTATATCGGACCAATATAGGCTAGCTGATACTAACACTATCTAAACAAGCTCAGGTATATCGGACCAATATAGGCTAGCTGATACTAACACTATCTAAACAAGCTCAGGTATATCGGACCAATATAGGCTAGCTGATACTAACACTACCTAAACAAGCTCAGGTATATCGGACCAATATAGGCTAGCTGATATCAGTCGATGATATCGGTCCGCTATTGCAGAACTATATCGGCCCAATGTCGTTTATATATCGGTCCAATATCGGCTTGGTGTCAAAATCTGATATGGACCGATATTGAAAACGTTATCGGTCCAATATCGGCTTGATATATAATGCTTGCTGGGTAGCCTTGTTTACAATTAAAAAATGAAAATTAGATGCATTTATGATGTTCATTTTTGTTCAATCTTGTGCACATTCACTTTAAATGATATACTATACACTGATATCAAGCGTCAGTCGCCCGAGCTGGGATTATATTATGCTTGTTTAGTTTATTGATAAATCTAGTTTTAATTGTTTAAAGGGAGGTAATTCATGCAAATTCATGATAGATACAGCAAATAATTACCTCCCTTCTCATTTCTAGACATCTTACATTGTTTCTTTGCACCAAATTGCTTTTGCAGTGGTATATTTCAATATTAATAAGCTAAGTTCAATGTGTGAACTTATTTCTTTGGTTTATTGTTAATGTATATAGATATGATTCTACGTATTAAATGTGTTTATTTAAATATAGATCTGTTATAAGTGTCACCAGCCTACGTATAGTATGCACATTGAAGTATTTAAACAATAGAAATGCATTTATACGAATTGAATGAGATGTTTTATGTAATACCCATTTTATTTGTACTGTGAAATTTGTATATTTTTGGGTCTCAAATATCTTTTCAGATACACATTGACCAAAGACCTTAACGTTACAATGTATAGGTCTTTGAATTGATAAACATTCATCCAGAATCAATGTATGCAAAGATCTAAATATACAAAGGTTAGAAAAATGTACCAAATCTTACAATATCTCGCAGTTATCTGAAAGCTCGCAAAATCTCGTTTGTTCTATATACATTATATCTCCTGTTTTAATGTTAGGTCTTTGGTGTATGAATGTTTGACACTTACCGGTTATATTGTACATATTATATTTTCTCTATCTGTGTTGTTCGACAAAATTATTTTCAGACTTCATTAAAATGTCGCTCCAAAAGCCTGACATGTTTTTTTTTAACTTAAAGACATCTCGTGTCAAGGCGTTGCTACTGGTCACACAATAAACAATAACCAACAGAACCATTGCATACTTTTAATTATTTACCCTCTTTTACATACATGTAATTGCATTCATTGAACATTCATTGAACAAATAACTAATACATTTGCTGTATTTTTTTCCAAAAAAATCAACCATTAATTAACAAGTAATAAATCACAGTTTGAACATTTAACAATATACAATAGAACTTTGATGCCTCAAACTGCCTTCAGACCAGGGGTGGTATTCAATAATGATCTTATTTAATTGGAGAATAAGGATAGCCAATCATATTGCATGTTACTAACCAAGAGTTTAATATGGTGTGATCTGACTGGTTGTCTTTATCCTTAAGTTAAGTAAGATCAATACTGAATAGCACCCCAGGAAAAGTTTCAGACATCAACTTGTTCGAGGCATCAATTGTATACTAGTACATCATCATTTGCTGGAACCTGTTTGAGGTTTCTAGGGTGTTGGAGCCAAAACTGTTTGAGGCATCAAAGTTCTACTGTATCTGGCAGTTAACAGTGGTACAAAACATTCATGCATACATGTGATACAATAAGGAATTAACAACTAACAGTAGAAAAAAATATAGGATTTAAATAGGTAACACATTCAGGCCGAAACAAAATAATTATGTGGTTCTGGTAAAATGGTGAAAAATTAGGGTAGGTAGGTAGGAAAAACAGTTTATTGCTTAAAATCATTTTATTTTTCGACCCCGAGCAGACCATCGCAAATTCGTAAAAATCGATATTAGAACCACTAAATGCCAAAGTTTTCGTACCATTCTGGAAAATCGCTGATTCCGCAATTTTTTATTTTTTTTTTGCAATAAAATGTTTAGGGTCAGGCCAAAAATTTAGGGTCGGTCTGGTTACTAGAACCACAAAATTAATTTGTTTTGGCCTCATTATAATTTGTATAACAAAAAAAATATTTGTGTTATATATATACCAAAATATCGTCGTAAAAAATATGTTTTATATATAGACCAAAACATAACTGTAAAAAATATTTCTTATTTATAGACCAAAAGCATCAATGTAAAATATATTTATTTGATATAAAAAAAGGTGGGAATGTCACATAGCTTTCCAAACAAAACATTACACTCAGGGACAAAATAAACACAACAATTTTTCGGGGGCCTAATTTTCTAAGTAACTTTGATATATAGTTTTTATTTAAAATATTCATGCTACACGGGTTAAAACCTTGGCTCCTGTACATTTTTGCACGCAATTATATTTGTTCTAAAACCGATTTGACCGGAAGTGCATAAAACGTATATTTTGCACGTGGCGCTCGTGCGAAATCGAAAAGCGGAACGTTTGTATTGACAAATAGTAGGTTATCGATAACACTTTTAAAAACTCATCAAATAAAAGCATACAAAGTAAGTTAAAACGTGCAATATTTGCCAGTAAACATTCGGTCGGAAGAAACTGGAATGCTTCGCATGTGAATGAGTCGTACTGCTGTCGCCAGGCAATTCCATTGCCACTATTCTACAAATACAAGGCTGAAAGAGCGATATAATGTCACTGGGACGATAAAGGACCGCCCTTACAATGGGAGACCCCGGATAACAACTCGTAGACAAGGCGGGACTATGCGCATGCTCCATCGCAGAAATCACTTCCGGTCAGCCACAACCACAGCTAGGATGATGATAGGAGTCCAATGGCGAATAAATTGACAAATTTTTTGAAAAATATAACTCCGTTTTCAAATTATCGTAACTTAATTTTGATCCATTTTTTGTTTCATTCTTCATTGTAGACGATAACGATACCTTTCACAGTCGTTTAAGGTTTAGCCGATTTATGTCGCAACTCATACACACCTTTACCAGCAGTATCACAAATACTGGATAAATGCATACTTTATTGTTGCCTGTGTAGCAGTTGAGTCGGTTTTAGGCAAAACTGTGCGCCTGTCCCCACGCGAATTCATAAACTTGCATGTCTGGGGCGAAATCGGACATCATGTCCGCGCACGTGCACCACTACCGAGAAATGTTGACAAACCTCACCAGACCCTCATTCAAGAGTGGAACATGGTCCCACAACAACGCATGACAACCATCATAGCATCAATGGGGCGTAGTGCATTGTTGTTAAGGCTGCAACACCAGATATTAAATGGGACAAAAGGTGTGAATTTTGTCATGCTCGACTGTTAGATTTGAACCTTTGTAAAAATGTCATTCCTGTACAAATATCAATGAAATTTTGAATTAAACCTTATTGATTATTCATGCATGAGTGTGTGCAATTTCAACAAATTTGAAAAATAACAACATAATTTATTTTACTATAATATAAAGTGTGCGTTTATTTTGTCCCTGAGTGTACATTCGTTTAACAAGGGGTATTAAAATGAGGTCTAATCTAAATGAAAGAGCATGTTTAAAATTCAAAAAGGCATATTTATAGAAATAAATGTATATCCAATACAAACAGAAGGACAAAAAGGCGGCTATCGTGGTATACACCACACACAATGCAGACCCTTCTTTTGTGAGCATAAAAATGCAGACATTTATCAACATGATGTGATATTATACATGTAGATACAGGGAGTAAATTCATACTAAATTTTATATCAGCTATTTAAGCAGTGTACAATTTTCAATAGCTTAATTTAATAATGCCAGAAAGTTAAGAACAAAGGTAGAACCATCAGTAATGTAACATGAAAATTATACATTCTTCTGAGGTCAGAAAAATAAACTATTGAAACTGAAACATTGAGAACGAACTTTTTTAACACCCGGTATATAGAGATATTGTAATAGTTAATGTCCATTTTAAAGGAATACAATATAAGTTAAAGTATTCTGTCCACAAAATGAGGAGGCAAATATTGTTAGGCAATTATGACATCACACAATCAGTTGAATCACTAGTGAATTATCAAAAATATACAATAGAAATATAGATAAATATGTTCAATATGGCGATAGAATATGGCAACATATGTAATGGAGTTATATATAACATACAATATAAACAAATGACCAGTTTATGGATGGCAGATCACAATAGACACACACAGATTGTCTCCCTTTCTTCAGTTCTCTCTCTTTAAATACATATCGGATCCGTCATGAGTTATCTTTGGAGATCAATCTTTCTTAAATGGAACTAGAAATACAGGTTATTAAGCGAGCCTTTGGAGAGCTTCATAATTTGTTTTCGTGTCGAGTTGAAGAAATGTTGATCCCGAAGACAACAAGTGGTGGATTCTTTTTATCACATTGCCACAGTTACCAAGTCAAAACAACGTCAGAAATAACGAATTTAAACCAACATTACGTTTTCGCGCCAAAAAGCTGGTGACGTCACGCATTTATTATCACACGTGTTAGAGAACATTGTTCCGATATTTGTTCTCACATGGAAGATCATGGTATTAATGTGATAAATGAATGTCCTCGGTATACAACAAATTGTTTATATTTACTTGATAATTTTCGTTTTTTGAAAGGTACTGAATCCAATATTGGCATATTGCAAAAATGATAGAAAATTGTCAAATATTCTCATAATTTTGATATTGTTGCTCTTATATCGCTTAAACAAGCATACAGGTACTGCCATTTAACAAAACTTTCAAAACATTGGCATTTTGTAGTTATTTTGTACTTTTACATCCAAAATTATATAATTGGGTATTAATACCAGAGAGTGGTTTACATGGCTTATTTGCAGTAAATCTTTCATGAAGCAACCATCAGTGGTTTTCACTTAACATAAAGATTTGGTTAGGTAGGAAAATACGTTGTACAAAGATTATGGCTTGACCTGAGCTTCAGCATCTTCAAAGTCACGCCAACAGTATTTCAGTCATACGAAACATGTTCCTGGCCAACCAACCAGTTGTTACCTGCAACTACAGTAGCCAATATTCACAACATATTTCATACATGCAATGTTACGTAGACTCCTTTGTGTAAGATTGGTGATGGAAATGCAGGAGATTTAATTAATATGTGTGAGATTTTCCTTGCTGAAATACCTTAAACTTAAATTATTGAGGTTTATATGCAGCTTTACTTATGTCACATTTATGAATGCTTCATGAAGCAATTAAAACAAATATTTGTGATCATTTTCATTATGGAAACAAAAAATGTCAGGTTCCAGTATGTCCAAGAAATGCGTGAGATTTGATCAATTGGCTTCCAATCGTACACGAGTAGAGTCTCAAAATTGCGATGCTCACGCATGATGCAGAAGATCTGGCATGTATGATATTTTGAATGAATTTGATGTATTACAAAAAAAGGCCTAAACAAAGGCAGAGACCATGTATAAAGAAGTCCATCTCCTGCGATCTTACGGCACTAGTTTACATATGGCAGAAAAATGACAATGTTATCAATGTTTCAAATCCAGAAGTAAAATGTATATCATGTAAAACAGACCTTTATACAATATAACATAGTTTTATGTAGGATATGATCAACAGATAATGTAGATAGAGACAGACAGGACTTCAAAAGAGATCTTCCAAGACACAGGGGTGTCAACAGAGCCAAATTAAAAATCCAGAAAATCATATGCGACCAACCTTTTTTGTCATTTTACTCAGTTTTTATTGAATAAAATCCTTCAGAGCAGAATAAATTGATCATAACTTGGCCATTTCTTGAGATATTTTCACCAAATTACTTTTATTTGGGCAGAATTAAATTAAAGCTCTTTCAGGATAGATAATCCGGAATTCTGGATAAATCAGGAGTATTGACTCCCCTGAAGACAGAAAGCAAGGTCAGGCACTAGGTTGATGGAGAACAAACAGAAATAAAGTTAAACTATCTCATCTCACTGCATTGAAAAATACAAATTCTTTTCTCAGCAGTTTTAACATTTCGAGATCAATATAAACTCATGTTAAGCATTTATTAAGATGTATTGCAATGATCACTCTTTCAAAATGTGAAGAAAAAAATCTTAATTTGAACATGAAAAAAAGTTTACGTTATTTTTGAAGCTATGATGGGACTACTACAGAATACCAGGGTACTGTTTTATCAAAGCACTTACGAAAATCGTAAACTTATAATCAAATTTAAATTCTTCATAATTTGTTTTTAATTATAAAGTGTGGTAAATGGAGCTGCAATATTAATAATGATTCAGTTAATGACCTCCTACAAACCATATCTGTCACCAATTTGCAGTTGTGAAAAAAGAATTATAAAGAATTTAAATTTAAGCGTAACTTTAAGATTTTTGTAAATGCTTTGATAAAACATAACCCAGGTGGGTAAATCATACTTCATACGGGATATCAAACATCTTATATGAACATATAATACAATTATAGTAAACATAACAATATGAACTAAGTGTGCCTAATGAACGTTAACTAAGTGTGCCTAATGAAGGTTAACTTAAGCAATTCAAATGCATAATCATAATTAAACTCCTATGCAGTTAATTCCCTTGCTAGGCTGCATAGAATCAGGAGCCTAACCAAACAGCTTCCAAGTTGTACTATCGAGCGCTTTCCTATGTCTATGCAAAGACATGCTACGAGTGTGCAGTGCTCATCAATAGCCTACCATATCTCAGCATTTTGCTAAGTGAGCAATACCAAGTGCTTTTTTGTGTAACGGACCACTTTGCAAGGCAATTGTCTGCTATCCCCGAGCGTTTGTCGGTAGCATGTATTTTTTCCGCTACGTAGCGCTTTTTGAAGCAAGCCATTACCTAGCACAGTGCTATTGAGTGCTTGGTAGCGCTTTAGTTAGACAACAGGCTCCTGATGGCACAGTACCAAGGGAAATAACTCAGTACTTGTGTATGTTTTAACTGATCTTAATAAAATAAATGGAATGTTATACATGTAATAACAGCAGTTGACTGAGTGTAGACAGACAACAACAGGAGTCCTACTAAGGCATAATGCCCAATCCTGAAAATTAGACTCAAGTCTGTTTCAAGTGCCTTTTCAACACATCGCTACACAAAAATTCTGTTTCAAACATTGTTCTATTGTCAAATTCAGCTTTTAAAACTTCAAATGGCCATATTAACTTTGTTAATACATTGAGTTTTTTCATCAAATAATTTAATTTCTGCAGAAAAGTTAATTCTTATTAGTGCAGCAAATCTGGGTTTCGGTAATTGTAAAACCCCTGCAACAATCAGAGATCAAGGATAACCTATATAGCACACAGTAAGTACCTCCCAGACCTACATAGCACACAGTAAGTACCTCCCAGACCTATATAGCACACAGTAAGTACCTCCCAGACCTATATAACACACAGTAAGTACCTCCCAGACCTATATAGCACACAGTAAGTACCTCCCAGACCTATATAGCACACAGTAAGTACCTCCCAGACCTATATAGCACACAGTAAGTACCTCCCAGACCTATATAGCACACAGTAAGTACCTCCCAGACCTATATAGCACACAGTAAGTACCTCCCAGACCTATATAGCACACAGTAAGTACCTCCCAGACCTATATAGCACACAGTAAGTACCTCCCAGACCTATATAGCACACAGTAAGTACCTCCCAGACCTATATAACACACAGTAAGTACCTCCCAGACCTATATAGCACACAGTAAGTACCTCCCAGACCTATATAGCACACAGTAAGTACCTCCCAGACCTATATAGCACACAGTTAGTACCTCCCAGACCTATATAGCACACAGTAAGTACCTCCCAGACCTATATAGCACACAGTAAGTACCTCCCAGACCTATATAGCACACAGTAAGTACCTCCCAGACCTATATAGCACACAGTAAGTACCTCCCAGACCTATATAGCACACAGTAAGTACCTCCCAGACCTATATAGCACACAGTAAGTACCTCCCAGACCTATATAGCACACAGTAAGTACCTCCCAGACCTATATAACACACAGTAAGTACCTCCCAGACCTATATAGCACACAGTAAGTACCTCCCAGACCTATATAGCACACAGTAAGTACCTCCCAGACCTATATAGCACACAGTAAGTACCTCCCAGACCTATATAGCACACAGTAAGTACCTTCCAGACCTATATAGCACACAGTAAGTACCTCCCAGACCTATATAGCACACAGTAAAGTACATTGCAAAAGAAGAAAAGATAACTAATGAGACTAAGAACTCAATCTGTACACATAGCACCAAAGAATCAGGCCCGTGACACAAAATTGTCAACTACGGCAAAAATATATAACAAAAAAACTAACATACAGCTTATCATACAACTACAAGGGTTTTTGGTTGACAAAAAAATGCATGTCTCCTACAATGTGCCATAACTCTGGCAAAAATGATCTGACTTAAATTTTCTGAAAAAAACCCCACAATTAGGCTTGTTAACAAGCATTTATGTGAACATTCATTGAAATATGACCATTGGTTAAGGAGAACAAGTACAGACAAACATTGTGACATCGTTCCAGACAGACGTCCAGCACAGAATCAATACATCTCACCAACTATACGTAGGAGACATAACTACAGCACATACAAGCTTATATAACATCCTGAACAATCTCACATACAATTAAACAAATACATAACTTTTATACTATCTCGGCAACTTTTTATTCTAGGTTGATAAAACTTTATTATATCAAATTCATTTAATAACTTTATACTACAGTATATGATTGTTTATTTGGGTTTTATGTAGTTTTTGGGAGGCGATTAAGCCTCTCATTACTACCATTGCCCATTTCTTAATACAAAATTAACCGCCTTTAGGCTGCTATGTGAATCCGCATCCAAGTAGTTCCAGAAACTGTCAACATCTCGATACTGCTACATATGTTTCTCCAAATTTTTTAACTGCTTTAAGCCAATCAGCAACATTTGTTTATTCTAAGATCAAAAATTATTGTGAAACTGTTCGTTAAATCGATATTTTGGCCAAAAAATCACTACACCGGCTGATACCGAACTTGTTCCATAGTACGAAAATGACGTGTTCATCAAATGTCCCGGCTGTAAAGCTATTTTTAGAAACTTCAGACTACGGTCAAGTGATGGTTTTATCAATGAATCGTATATGGTCTGCAAAGTACTGTTATGCAATCATATGGTGTAGCTGTACTAGCTAGCCGCTTTCTATAGACTGTCTCCCGCTGTGAGGGAAGTGATTACAAGATGGTACTGTAGAATCTGATAAATAGGCGCGTAGTATTATTTTAAAGCCACTTTTGATATACGCATTCAATACACGTATTACATATAAATTAATATGCACCTTTTAACAATTATTTAGATACCCAACATGCCTATATAGTCACATATGCCTATTTTGACATTCAAGACAAGATCGGCAGTAAGAAAACGAACATTAAACGTGTAAAGTCGGTTTAAGCTTTAGTAGCAGCAACCAGATTGCCTCCCAACAGTACTCTCAGTGCTTTGATTTAACAATAGTTCAGGTATATACGACAGCTGATTCACCCAACCAGTTTCCTGGATTATATCCTAACCAGTTAACTTACCCTTCCACAAGGAACCGCCAAAGTCTCCACATGTGGAGAAAAATCAACATTGTTGTCAAATTTTCATGGAAGAGTATGACCTGCTGCGTCCAAGAATTGTGAACTGGACCATGACTGCGGGTTGAGAATATTGTCACATCTAATTATACAGTGTGTTTCACAATTTATGGAATTAATTGTAACAAGTACTAAAGTACAATTTAATATTATAACATGTTTATTGTTTTACAAGCATCTTAGATCTCAATCTGATTGGAAGTCACAATGGCACATTCTGTAAAATCAGAAATTTTTGCAAGGAATTAATTTTCGGTACATTCTCGAGAATCATGAAAACTCATGTTCAAGAACTTAAAAAAACCGGCGGTAAAACAACGTAAAGTATTTCTTTCTGAATTTTAAAAATTGTAAACAGTTAACCTCACACATTATATCAAAATAACAAATTCGCGAAATTTCGACTTAATTTTACATTATATGACAGATACATTGTATACATTCACTCTGACACGTTCACAATCTTTATATTATAAAAGCATGTAAATATATATGGTTAATACCATCTAACTGGCAAGTTTACGTGTATATAAATTTATAAATACTAAAGAATCAATAGTATTCCGCAATAATTAAATTTCATCAACTTCACCCGAGATAATCATATTTTTGCGTTCAACTGAGACAGTTATAGTGCATGGCAATTTGGATTTATCCCTGCCATAAATAGGCCAATGACACCCAGCTTTGAGGGAAGAAAAAAAAAGTATATGCGATACAAGGAATCCGTGTGTACTGCCCTAGCTCTTTCCAAATAGAACCTTGGTTCTTTACCATGCCCTGTGTATAACAAAATTTTAGCCCAGAAATATGGAATCTTTTAAGATACAGAATAATAATCACGAACACATTTTTTAAATAATTTTAACTGAAAACAGAATGCACCCTGTATTATTAAAAAGGTATCTTGATGCCATATTGCACATAAAAAAATTAAATATGTTTGAATTCACAAAGTTTTGCTTCTTTAAGATTATTTTCTGTCATTAATATAATTAGCAAACCAAATTTTAATTATATTTTGAATAAGTTGTGAACAAACAGTGGTCTACACTTTATAGTATAGCTCTAATAACAAAGCGTTGACTAGCAAAATAAATATAATAACTACAACAAAATTATACATATAATAACAAAAAAGGCTAACAAAAACGTCATTGCATAGATATTTAAAAAAAAAAACAACGATCATGGAAGAACATTTGTTACACTAACTTAACTTAATGCCCCAATGTAATGGCTGAACATTTTTGCCTAACAAGAGGCCATCAACAACATTTTCCATATTTAACTCGGTTTGTATTAATTTAAAGAAATTCCTTCAGAGCAGATTAAATTTTCCATAACTTTGCCATTTCTTGAGATATTTTCATCAAATAACTTGTATTATGGTCAGAAGCCATTGCTCTTTCAGGAATGATAAATCAGAAAATCTGGATAAATCAGGAAAATTGACACCCCCATATGATGGACGTCATGGATGAATTACATCTCACAGTAAAACAACAATGTAGATATCTGTGTAAATAATTACTAATTATATTTTCATATCATGAAAACCTATCATGGAACCTTCGACCACGAATTAATAAATCTGCAAAAAAGTCTGTAAACTGTTAACTTTGTGAAATAGAGATCATGCGAATATAAAGTGGGGTGATGAATTAGTGACATATTAAACATGACACAGGATATTATAAGAAATAGGATTTCAATCAAGGCTCATCCACCATATTGACATTATAGGATAAAACCGGTTTGACCGACAATGTGCAAGATTTTACGAATATTCGTCAGGGGGATGGCTGCAAATAGCATATAGAGCAACTAGGTACAATAATCGCAATTATTTTTGCTAAAAGGTAAGATTTTTGAAAAGTCTTGCTAGAAAACAATGACACTATTTTACGACCTCGTCTACCATGTTGTTTTTTTCATAAATAATATGTACAGTCAGATCTCAATACAACGACACTGTTTGTTCCCGAGCAAATTGTCGTTATAACGAATTTGTCGGTATACTGAATTTCACTAGTGACTAGAATTTTGATTGGGAGAATTGTTTTACTGAAATGAATTAATGATGCACACATAATTTATTATGTCATAAAATTATATTCAGCAAAATAAACAGTATGAAATACTCATAATTACATAAAAAAATATTTTAAATAATATATAATGTTTTGAGAGAGCTCCAAATAAAGTGCATCCAAATTTAAAGGTGTCTGGATACTACTACAGTAACCTATAAAATATAATGCTCTAGGGAATAAATTTGTAATTCATTTTGTTAGAAATGTTACCTATCGTCTTTAAGAATTGATGAATTAATAAATCAAATTGAGAAATCTCGATTAACATCGTTTATTTCGTGAACCGTACAATTTCGAAAATACAAATATATATGCGCGATGAATTCTTGCTAATCTCCCTTGATTACTAATGTGCGTGCCGTAGTACACAAACTGTGATTCGACTGTGAAAGGTTAAACTATTACAATGAGAGCAATTAAGTTGTTTTTCACAAGTATAATTACATAATAAGGTGCCATGCTTAGACGGTGGCTTCGTGTAAAGCTAATAAATATGTCATGTGTGAAAATAGTCCCTGGTCAGTGTCAGTATATCGAGTATTAATTACTGTGTAAACTATTGATGTGTTCCCTATTTTTTGCTGTCGGTGTCGGTAAGTGAATTTGTCGTTATAACGGATACAATTAACGTTGTATAGAATTTGTCCCCAGCAATTGATGTCGTTATAACGAAATTGTCGGTATATCGGATGTCGTTGTAACTAGATCTGACTGTATTATGAATAAATAATGTGTTTACCTTGAAAAATGTGTATATATTTGCGCCATCAGTTTCGAGCTTCACAAGCGGCAGTGTAGAATAAAATACAATACTTCAAACATAAAGCATATTTTAGGATATTCTTATAAAATATTATATATTTGCTAAAACGTAATAACAAAGATGTTTAGTGATATAGTGCATGAATTATTTTATACACTCCCACTATGGAGCCTATTAGATGATGACCCTCTGACCGTTAAATTCCGGATTCCGGAAACAGGTTTTATCCTATAATGGCAATATCGAGAACACCCAAGTAAGCTCTACTAACAGTTGGGACAGGACCAGCAACAATAACCTAGGTTCACAATTTCCAAAGCAGAAAAAATAATTTCTGTTCACTGTAATGACTGTTACTAAAATGCTTTTGAAGAAATTGGGAGTGACTTATTAATGCACACAAGCTTGCCAACTGCACACCAATTCAACAATCCAGTAACCACATTTATCTCATTTTGAAAACATAGTAATAAGATTTCAAAAATGAAGATAAAAATATTTTACATAGCCAAGTCCAAATATACAATAATACCATACTTTGGTTTCAAAAATGAAATGATTATAAAATATAAATTTGAAAGAAAAATAACACACTGTCTATATGGCAAACAAAAACATAACAAAAATCAATAGTACATTTGGTAATCATAATTAACACACAGTAATCACAAATTAATCAGAATATGAAAATGTCATATAAAAGTAATATGCAAAAAGTCATACAATATATGAAATGTTTGGAAAATAATGTCATATGCAAATAATGTTGTGTAATACATTTTGTTTACAAAAATAATGTTATACGAAATTTTGTTATACATGTACAAAAAATGTACAACTATAATACAATATTATTCCTAATTATGTATTTTACAAATAATTGTTATATGATTTGGAAATAATGTAGGTAATACAAATTTTATAACATTATATACATATTTTCTACATCACAGAAATAACAGTAGCTGCTTTCAAGGGTGGTTTGAGCTAATAAAAATTACTTCTTTTTCTTCTAAAACTACTGTGTAGTATGTTGTGTTTAAAAGGGGGTCACATAAGCGAAATTTTAATAAGTTTCTCTACAGAAACAATTTCATGCCAAACTTGTACATTAAAAAGTTTTGCTAAAAATCGAATCATAGGCAGATGGTTTCAATTTTTCTCAGTGTTGAGAAGTTTGTGCAGTGGCCATGTTAACTGGTAGCTGCAATGAATATGACGTCACATGAACTTGTATTAGTGTTTGCTTTGACAATTGTAGAAAAACTGGGTACCAGTGTATGTAACATCATATCCGTTGCGGCTAAACATGGCCGCTGCACAACCTTCTCTATACATAGGATACACTTAGATAATTTGATATACATACGGTACACTCAGATAATTTGATATACATAGAGAAAACTCGGATAATTTGATACACATACGGTACACTCAGATGATTTGATATACATAGAGAAAACTCGGATAATTTGATACACATACGGTACACTCAGATAATTTGATACACATACGGTACACTCAGATAATACTCAGATAATTTGATACACATACGGTACACTCAGATAATTTGAAATCATGTGCCTATGAATCAAATCAAGAATTTTCTTCAATTTTTTTATTTATGAATCAATCAAATGTCAATTTTTCAAACAAACTAATGTATACATTATATCATAGATCTTCCATATGTTCATTAGATTTATCAATTACTCAAAGAAATTCAAACATTCAGATTTTTCGATTCCAAATTTCTCTTTATAATCTTCAAAGATTTCAGTTAGACCCTCTACATACTTGGCATGGAGCTCATCTATGTCTTCTTGTGTGATATCCTCTTTCTTCTCCACAACAATTGGCTTTCCAACTGAGAAATAAATAACAATAATTAACTGGATGTGTCTGTAAAGTCTAGGTCCCACTGAGGAAATCCACATTGGTGATTTTCTCCCGATTTCTTCCGATACTACCCGATTCATCATAATTCCTTCAGATATCACAATTGTCTCATGACTTCTCCGAAGCTTCAACTAGAACATTATGGACCTGTTCCCAATGTCCTAAATGCTCATTAATTTCAATCGGGAGTACATCGCCGAGGCAAAAAGTTTTACTTCTCAAAAGCGATATAATCCTTTTGTTCCAGAAATAAATATTTGGTATACATTTAAACTCACCAGAGCAACAAACTGCACAAAAACCAGATTTAGTGTTTCCATATAATGTTGCCCTAGAGCGGTTGTACTGTACTCCAATACACATAAGTGGAAGGTAGGTATCCAAATTGGAAGAATTTTCTCATAGTTTACAATACTCAGCTTATGTGCCAAATATAAATTGAACATATCCTTCCTTCCAACAGTTGTTGATAAGAAACGATTAACAGACACACATTAAAAGGGATAGGGGTATCACATTACCACTCTTCATTTTGTGGTCACTTTCAACAACAAACATCTGTATTGAACATCTGATAGCATTCAATCATTATTTGCTCATTCTACGTTCAAGATGCGGACTGGCATATTGCAAAAGTAAAATAAAATTGTCAAATATTCGTGCAATTTTGAAAATGTTGCTCGTAAAGCCCTTAAAACTTCTGCAACATCAGCATTTTGTAGTAATTCGTATTTTTACATTCTATAGGGTATAGGTTAATACCCAACATAACTATAACTACTATCGTTAAAATGCTCAACATTTGTTCGCATTGAATGAACATGAATTACGAAACAAACCGACTACCTCATTATCTACTGACTGACGACACACAGACTGACCGATATGGGAAAAGCAATATACCCCTTCATCAAAGATGGGGGGGGGGGGGCTAGATAAAATACACCAAATATACCTTACCAACAGTATTTAGAGGCCTTCTGTATGGTAATATACCAAACGTATAATTGAAGATACCTCGTCCACGGATCACAGGCAGTGAAAATCCAAATATCTTATGCATCATGAAGAGTTGTACTCTACGTAGAAAGGAACCCTCCGGATTATCAATTTGCTGATACAAATCATTCTCTCCAAACGAGAACACGGGAACCAGTGAGGAACTGTAAATAAATGCTTAATATCATACGGGAACCAGCAATGAACTGTAAATTAATGCTTTATATCATACGGGAACTAGCGATGAACTGTAAATAAATGCTTTATATCATACGGGAACCAGCGATGAACTGTAAATAAATGCTTTATATCATACGGGAACCAGCGATGAACTGTAAATAAATGCTTTATATCATACGAGAACCAGCGATGAACTGTAAATAAATGCTTTATATCAATAGGGAACCAGCGATGACCAGTAAATAAATGCTTTATATCATACGGGAACCAGCGATGAACTGCAAATAAATGCTTTATATCAAACGGGAACCAGCGATGACCAGTAAATAAATGCTTTATATCATACAGGAACCAGCGATGAACTGTAAATAAATGCTTTATATCATGTAATTGCATCATGAATACTTTGATGTATCAACATGTTCATACTTTGTATTGCTATGGGATGACATAGTAAAGTATAGGTTTGAATCCCATTATAGGCGCAAACTATTCATGTTACAACAGCGTGATTTGTGCCGGGCGAGGGCCGTTAACAGTCTCCCTGTACATGCATATAGTTAAAGTGCATCATGAGAGATAAGTGAAGATGTATTATATAAACTACTCTTACCCATGTCTGAGGGCCTGCTTTATAAAACCTTTGCGTTTCATTAGAACCAAGTTGAAAGATCCAGGTTTGGATTCTAGGGCCTCCTCAGCCCCTCCTACAACCACACATGCACAATGACCAGGATGGTTTAAGATCCAGTGAAAACTTTCCTTACTCACAGACCCCATGCCTGAAATTTTTAAATAAAAATCAAAATAATCAGTGTACAAAGTCATGTACTAGTAAAGTCAGAAGTCCTACAGAGGCCTAATGCCCAATCCTGAAAACAAATTGTAAGCCTATTTCATGTGTAATAAGCACACATCCCTACATCGTAAATAGGTTTTCAAACATTGTTTTATTGTTAAAATTCAGATTATGGAACTTCAAATGACCATTACTTTTTAATCATCTATTTTAAGCAGAAGATAACCCTTTCTAATGCAACAAATCTGGATTATTCCCGAAGTGAAGGACCCCTGTAAAAATGTGACCATTTAAATTTGTTGTAGGCCTTCATTAACTAATCAAAATCATAAGATGAACCTGAGGGCCCTGGATAACTCACCTGCAACCAAGTTTTATAAAGATTAGATAAAAAATTGTGACCTCAACAGTGTTCACAAGATATTGTGAATGGATGGGTGACGGACGAATAGCTACCACAAAAGCTCACACTGTCACTATGTCAAGTATGTGACACAGGACTGGTGAGCTAAAAAGTTAAAAAATTATCATGAAATCTGGTTCAAAATATTAACGACTAGCCAGTATGATTAATAGCATACCTGACCTGAGTGACCGGTAATTTAGATCATACTGAAGAATCGTACTACTGGTAGAGGAGAAAATTTATAATGGAATTTTACACATCAAACTAAGACAATATTTCAAGCAAATATTTATTAGTACTCTAAATGCTAAATTATTCTAAAGCTAAAAGCAAATATTTTTTAAAATGCAAGACTTTCTTGTTGAAATTGATAAATTCTGCTTGAGAACATTTTAATACATTCAAATTAATATTCATGCATATTACAGTCAGATCTCGATATAACGACACCCGATATACTGACAAATTCATTATACTGACATCAAATTTGAGGACAAAATATTAAAATGCTCTTTGTATCAATTCAGTATACCGACATATTCGTTATAACGACATTTTTCTTGGAAATAAACAGCGTCGTTGTATCGAGATCTGACTGTATAAAGGTCAGAGGCAGGTTAATATTTTCGGGCAGTTTGAGCTATTATCATGCCAAAAAAATATAACCAACCATATAATTTTATTGCTAAAAGACTGAATCTGTTTTGGTGATTATAAGAATAAAATAAATTGTTGAAATTAAAATCTTACCACTGGTTAGCAGGTAGTCACGATAGAAAGGGAACTGAAACTGTCCAGCAAGGACCACCAAATGTGGAACAAGACCAGGAAATATCTCACTGAAATTCGTGGCCTCTGTGGCAAATGAGAGGAAACCGCTGGCATGCATAATTCCATGAGGGTGTAGTCCAAATATATAACTCTTCTCCGGATCCAGATCCGCCATCTTATGCAACTTGGCAGGAAAATACTGTCCCATCTTTTTCCACACATAACATCTTCGAACAAGCCCGATAGGCCTACCACCAGTTACTGGCGTGTTTCTGTCATACACATACCAGACCATGTATAGCAATACTATCCAGTAATAACTCGTAAAAAGTAAATATATAGCGAAAAATAAAGAACCAAACCCTCCAATAAGAAACGTTAGTGTCCACTGTAATGTACATAGTGTCTGAAGACGCCTGTCAAAGGGAATGTTTAAAGGAGCAAATTCAATTCCTAAAATCTTGGCCATTGTGCTGAGGAGTTCTTCTAGACGCAAATACCAGAACAAGTAGTATCTGAAATTTATAATAACATAAGTATTTAAGTAGCTATTAGCAACAATATTAACTAGAAATGCTTCCATAGGAAATGTTAGCCTCTACTTTCCATTTGATAATGTCATAACAAGGGATTGCAAATTGAGGTGTGCTGTAAAAGGGGTGGCCAGTCAAGAGGCACTGTAGAAGGGGTTGCCAGTTAAGGTACACTATATGAGGGGTTGCCAGTCAGTATAAGGGATTGCCAATCAAGGTGCACTGTATGAGGGGTTGCCAGCCAAGGTACACTGTATAAGGGGTTGCCAGTTAAGGTGCACAGTATGAGAGGTTGCCAGTCAAGGTGCACAGTATGAGAGGTTGCCAGTCAAGGTGCACTGTATGAGTGGTTGCCAGTCAAGGTGCACTATATGAGAGGTTGCCAGTCAAGGTGCACTGTATGAGAGGTTGGCAGTCAAGAGGCACTGCATGAGGGGTTGCCAGTCAAGGTACACTGTATGAGGGGTTACCAGTCAAGGTGCACTGTATGAGGGGTTGCCAGCCAAGGTGCACTGTATGAGGGGTTGCCAGTCAAGGTGCACTGTATGAGGGGTTGCCAGTCAAGGTGCACTGTATAAGGGGTTGCCAGTCAAGGTGCACTGCATGAGGGATTGTCAGTCAAGGTGCACTGCATGAGGGGTTGCCAGTCAAGGTGCACTGCATGAGGGGTTGCCAGTCAAGGTGCACTGCATGAGTGGTTGCCAGTCAAGGTGCACTGCATGAGTGGTTGCCAGTCAAGGTGCACTGCATGAGTGGTTGCCAGTCAAGGTGCACTGCATGAGTGGTTGCCAGTCAAGGTGCACTGTATGAGCGGTTGCCAGTCAAGGTGCAATGTATAATGGGTTGCCAGTCAAGGTGCACTGTGTGAGGGGTTGCCAGTCAGTACAAGGGGCTGCCAGTCAAGGTGCACTGTATTAGGGGTTGCCAGTCAGTACAAGGGGCTGCCAGTCAAGGTGCACTGTATGAGGGTATGTCAGTCAGTACAAGGGGCTGCCAGCTAAGGATACCTGTACGAGGGGTTGCAGTGATTTTTTTGGCTATTTTTAGGGCCAAATATACTGGTAGGCACTTTCCCCAACCAAAATAACCTCTATTTTCCGAAAGGGGCCTTATTTTTTCCCAAAAAGAATGCCTGCTTTCCCCCTTTTGTTTTCACTGGTTTAAAGGCAACTAACAGTATGGCTGTTTTAAAGTCAAATCAAACTTGCAAGTCATTGCTACATATGATTTGAATATTATCAGGTAGATAATAGCCAAATAGAAGCAATTTTAACCATAACAATCTTTTTTAATAATTGCCAATTTCGCGAATTGTCGCGCTAAAATTTCCAAATTTAATGGGCACAGGCTGTTTAATTTTGTTCAAGAAAAATCACTGGTTTGACAGTCACAATGTGCTGTAAGAAGGGTTGCAACTCAAGGTAAGCTGTACAAGGGGTTGCCAGTTCAGGTAAGCAGTACAAAGGGTTGCCAGTCAATGTGCGGCACACAAGGGGTGGTGAGTCACAAAGTCAATGTGTTGTAAGAGGGGTTGCCAGTCAAGCTCTGAAATCCTCTGACTCAAAGTGCTGGTAGTGATATATGGTAGATGCTGGACAGCCTCCAGCTGTGTTATGGTGCCTAGACAAGCTTGCTACCCAGCAGTGGCTGCTTTTTTATTTCTTACCTTCCAGCCAATCTGAAGCTTTAAATAGTCTTATAACTTTGTAATGTAAGGCAGATTAGTTAAACTGTGTATCCTTTGTACACATGCCCTAAATACTTAAAGACGTAACCAGAGGAGGTTCAACTGGGGGGGGGGGGGCTGAGATGGGGAGGGCACGGGAGGGGTGTCCCCTCCTGGCGAAGATTTTTTTATGTTAGAATAAAAATGGTGCAATTCCGTGCACTTTTAGCATTAAAATCGGACCTAAAAATAATTAAAGTTGTGTTACTAATTAGTGTCCCATCCCAGCGAATATATTCTTTCGATTTTTGACTAAAAATGGTGCAATTTCGTGCACTTTTAGCTGTAAAATTAGATTTAAAATATTGTGTACCCCGAGCCAACAAAGATTTTTTCGATGTTTGAATAAAAATGGTGCAATTTCGTGCACTTTTAGCTTTAAAATCAGACCTAAAAAATTTGAAAGTAGTGCTAATAATAATTATTAGTGTCCTCTCCCAGCGAGGATTTTTTCGATTTTTTACTAAAAATGGTGCAATTTCCTGCACTTTTAGTTTTGAAATCAGACCTTGAAATAATTAAAGCAGTGCTACTAAAGAGATCTACTAACTTTTAAAAAGTGTTAAAATCTGATCATTCATGTTTTACCATTCTAACATTAATTATTAAGAAATCCAAATTTATACGAACATGAATTTTTTTTAATGTAATGTGATTTCCTGCACTATATAAATTATGACCTTTAATATTCGGATATAAAATTGTACTACATTGAATTTATGAAACAAATTTCAATTCAAGTTTTCAAGTTTTATTAGCCAAATCAGCAAAAAATATGCCTTTGGCCAATTTACAACAAATATATACAAGTACATATAAGTAATATACAAACACATGGCATAGTATCCGACAGAGATAAATAGCAAATTACGAAGCAACTGCATCAATGGCTACAGAGCGTCTTAACATAGCATTATAGGTAAATTTAGCTATATTTTTAATGGTAGTAGTATTATTCGATGACATTAAAAATACAAATTTGTTCAAAGTATTCCATGATCTGGGAATATTATACATAATACGTAAGTCAGAATAAAATGGACAGCATAGCATGAAACGATATTCAGTTTCTATCATATTAGTATTGCATAGGTTACATTTACGGTCAGAGCGGGCAATATTTGTGTATCTACCAACTTCAATTTCGAGAGAGTGTGAGCATAGACGAAACTTTGTTAAAGCTAGCTTGTACTTGTCGTTCATCTTGATATCTAGATATTTTTCAGACTTATATTGACATTTAAATTGTTTGTAAAAATCCAACTTAGATTGTGAATTAATAGTATCAGCCCAATGCTGAACATGCTGATCGTATATACGTTGTCGCATAGAATAATAACACATTTGATTGATAGTATCCAAGTTCCATACATAGTTAAAGCCAAGTGAATCAATCATATGTTTAATAGCCTTAGACCAACTATCTTTAACATTCAAAATGTGAAAACGAGCATCATTAACTTGTTCGTAATGTGTTCTTTGTATTAGCGAGGCATGGGAGTTCTTAATCTTGCACCAATATTCAATGAAATGGATGGATGGATGGATATTGAAAAATATTTCAAGAATGTGAACATTACTTTCCGCTGAAACATATATATAGAAATCCTGTATAATCACCCCAACAAGCAATTAAATATTATACATATTTTTCTCACTGTAATGGTTACATGTACGTTACAACAAAGAATACGACATGTTATATGATCTTTTGTTACAATGAACTATCAATTCTTCAAGTCAAACTTTAATTTTTAATCATCATGCTCTAATTTAATTGGATTTTAAATGGTGATAACCATTGACATCATTATGTAATCTCTGACTGACCTTCTTTAATCAAGCTAAACACACTTAATTTCTTATCAGTTGCAAAAATCACACCTTCACCATCAGCTGGTTCTGTTGAATGCTTGATTAGTCATGCCTGGGGGCTATACAATATATACAATACAATACAATACAAAATGTTTATTTATTACATGATAATAATATTAATCGTAAAAATGTAAGCACAAACGGTAAAAAGACATGGTTCAATAAAGAATGTTTTGATGCACGTAAAGTGTTTAATACAACTAGAAACATATTTTTAAGTAATCAGTCGGACGATAAAAAAAATGCATATTTAAACGCAAAACGAAATTATACAAAAATTAAACGCAAACACAAGCGTTTATTTAAAAGAAAAGAAGGTGAACGTATATCTAAGTTAGCAAAGTCAAATCCTAAACAATTCTGGAAAAACATTAAAAATCAAAATAAAACCAACTCTTCTGATCCTGATATTGCCATTGAGGATATGTTTACTCATTAAGTTAAACAAGGCGACCCGGCTAGCAGTATTCTTTGTCTTTTTTTCCTAAATGATATATTAAATAATATAAATACAAATATAAATGGCACTGTAAATATTGATGACTTAAAACTCTTCATATTGTTGTTTGCAGATGATGCAGTATTATTCTCGCATGACCCTGCGTCTTTACAATCTATGCTAAATGATGTGGAATTATACAGTAATACATGGGGCTTACGCCTGAATGCAAACAAAACAAAAGTCATGATATTTGAAAATGGCCGTCACACTTCTCACGATTTTTATCTTTATAATCAACACATTGAATTAGTTAATACATTTAAATATTTAGGTATACACTTCTATAAAAATGGAAGCTGGAATCGAACACAGAAAAAAATATCCCAACATGCATCATTCTCATTACATAATCTCTTTGTCATATGTAACCAGATTGATTTACCAGTATCTCAAAAAGTAACACTTTTTGATTCCCTAGTAGCATCGACGCTTAATTATGGCGCTGAAATTTGGGGTTATCATGTTGCTCCAGATATTGAATCTATTCATAACAAATTTTGTAGAAAAATATTGTGTGTAAAACGTTGTAGTAATCTGTTATCAATATACGGCGAACTTGGTAGAGTACCAATGTATATTCACAGAAAACTTATCATGATAAAATACTGGATCAAGTTATTAACCTTAAACAATGATTGTATATTGTCTAAGACATATCAAATGTTAAGAAACGATATAAATGTTAATCCAATATTCAACAAAAACAATTGGGCATACCAAATAAAATTAATATTGGATGAATCTGGATTATCACATATTTGGATGGACCAAAATAATATGCTTATAAATTATCCTGCAATAAAACAACGTATATTAGATATTTACTATCAAAATTGGTACACGGCTATGAATAATTCTAACCGTCTTGAAACGTATTGTCTCTTTAAACATACATTTAATTTCGAACATTATCTCAATTTTATCAAGGAACGTAAATTTAGGATTGCTTTTACACAATTTAGGATATCATCCCATAAATTAAATATTGAACAAGGACGCTATGCCAATCAACCAAGAAATGAAAGAACTTGTAATAATTGCAATTATCAAGTTGTAGAAAATGAGTACCATTTCTTACTAATATGTCCAAAATACTCCGAATTACGACGTAAATATTTAAAACGATATTATTATACATGGCCTACTATACAAAAGTTTACCAATTTATTAACATCAACATCAAAATTAACTATAACAAATCTCTCTAAATTCATATACTTTGCAAATCATAGTAGATCTACAAACCAATAACATTCCCTGCATGTATATTATTTCACCATTCTTGTCTGTATACATGCTCTTCAGAAAATCTGTTCACTTCTGCCTACTGTCTGTTTGTTTATAATATTGTTTTGCTATAAGCATATGTATGTATGTTTTATGCAATAAACATTTTGTATTGTATTGTATTGTATACAATATATACACAGGATGTCATCTAGAATGTCCAATAAACAGGTCACTACCAGTATGATAGATGCCAAGAGATTTAGTTAGCCCCCAATTCATTCATTCAAAATGGTATTCTCGATATCAACATTACAGGATAAAACCCATTTCTCCAGATTCGAAAATTTCACAGTCAGGGGCGTAGCCATTCGGAACACCTCATACAATTCGGTAGAATCATCATTGCCGCTTCTGAAGCTCGATACCGATGACGAGAAAATATACGCATTGCCATTGATCAAGTTAAACATATTATTTAGGCAAAAATATTGTCAGCAACTGCCAAGATGGTCAAATAGTGTTATCATTGTGTTCAAGTTAGACTTTTTACAAAGTCTTATCATTTGTCTAAAATAATCGCGATTAATGTATCTTGTTGCTCTATTCGCTATATGCTTTAATCACCCTGTCGTATATTCGGAATATCTGCACATTGCCGCTCAATTAATTCCGTAATCCCGGAAAACGGGTTTTAACCAGTAATGTCGATATGGTGAATATAGCCAGCCACCTGGGGGGGCTTCAGCCCCACCCCTCACTGAATACGTCCCTGATTATTACTGCAGTGCTGGATATTGCAGTACTTAATAATATTGGTAAGATACATGTAATTTAGTCCATCGTTAACAGATACTGGACCAAAAAGGCTTCACATCTTCTTCTGAACAAAATCCCCTCCGGGGCATCGTCGTACATGTCACAATAGTAACCTGATGTATATATTTCTAAATGAATAGAATAGAATATGTCTATTCAGAAAACTAAATGTTTCGTCAAAAAATTTTACTAGCCTTCTTAGTGAATTTCCTAATTGGTCAATCCAAAATTTAACTATCCGAATGCCGCACCACTTTTAGACAATTAACGCTATAAATGAACTGCAACCACGTTAAGGTCTTACCACAGAAAAATTCCATTTATTTATCACTCACTTTGCGGGTGTTACATGAAAGACATGTCAATATCTGTCTGAGTTTGCTACAATCTTGTTGAACTGTGCCCGTCACATCAGCCTTGACCTTTACTCCTGCAGTTCCGTACTCAAATACTATCACACCATACGCATTCGCACCACAAACGTCATAAAGTTAAATAATAAGTATTAGATTCTCTTATTATTTGTTAATGTGATTTATTATAAGCAGAGACAATCTGACATATATCAAGTTGTTCAAGTGCATCTTGTACCCACAGGTAACTGTATCATTAAAAGAAAAAAAGAATTGTTTGTAAAATTTATAAATACATGAAATTTTTAAAAAATTACTCTTAATCAATGATACAGTTACCTGTGATTTTTAGATCTTTGAATTTCCACTACAATATTATGGTACAAGCACAGGTAATTCACCTTATGAATTTATATATTTTATATATATATATTTTTCTCATAATGAATGATAAAGTTACCTGTGGTAAAAATTAGATCTTTGGGAAATTCTTGCATGCTCAGACCTACCGGGCACAATTTCAAAACAGTTCACCTTCAAACTTTAATATCTTACGTAAGGCTATACCCATCTCCTCTACATATTTTATCTGATTGTGTGTAGATTTTTTTGTAAATCAAACAGTCTTAAGGTGTTCTATAAACCCTAATCTAAATTTCTGTTCAGACACTCTTTTCCTATGGAAATTGATATATTCCTTGTTTAAACCACGGAAATACAATAGTGTACACATCTGTGTATATCCGTGTTTAAACTTACAATAAAAGCTGGGAGAAACTATACAAATTCGTCCCAAAAAAGTTTTGTTAAATACTAAGTGTTTCGTTTAATTCACTTCACCGGGTACAATGCATATGAATGCTTTGGAAGAAACTTGTAATATATTCAGGCATTAAGGTTGAGAACCACATTAATTTGCTCAGAATATCCCATATAAAAGCTTGATCAGGGTAAATTGGTTATTTCAAATTAACCATTATAAAATAGGGACCAGATGTCAGGATTATCTCCATCACAAAATACTTACACTATAATCTTGGATAAACACAAACAAGACTCAGCACAGTTCCGATTGAACCATGATAATGTCTTAAAGAACACATGTGGGATAAATGGAACTGATTAGCAAACAAGTTGATTGGCATAATGTATGTCCTAGAAGAGCGCGATTCAGAAATCTAACTACTGTTGCTTTTTTTAATAAATATCTTAATTAATATCAGTATTGCTATTTTACTGAGCAATACCCAATCCTTTGTGTGATCACAGGCCTAAGAAATTATATCACAAAAATGGTTTTGTGATATAATTTCTTAGGCCTGTGGTGTGATCCTTCATGCCTTCAGACAAACGTATCTGGCAAAGGTCACTTAAATTTTGAGGTAAGCAACTTGTGTCGATAAATATGTCAGTGCACAGAATAGTCTCACACATCCTGGCTTAACCCTTCACTGCATGGCAATGTGTCTCCAAGTAGGGGTCCTACTGAGGTATAATGCCAAATCCTCGACTTCCTGTAAGTAAGTAATTAACGACTTTATTTTTAGTAGATAACATATTTTGGTGTTACACAAACTTCCAATATGGTCCTGTGACTGTATCCTAACCAGTACTATCATACCCTTCCACATGGAATCAACACCTTCATCAAATATGGAGGAAAATCAACATTGTTGTCACATTTTCAATTTTTCATAGAAGGGTATGACCTGCCTTACTAACCACGGCCACAAGGAAACAAGAGCACGGCCTACAAGTGCTGAACGCTCGACTTTCTCATACTTGATAGTAACCTGAGTCAAAATTCTAAGAATAACAAGGGCAGATTACTCATAAATATAGGTCACAGGGTAACCAGCCTTGTGTGTTTGAACGCCCTTAGTGATGGTAAATAACTATGTAGAATTTCAAGTGGATACCTTTGAATGCCTCGGAGAAAATGACTCAACAATAAACTTAACACACACGATCCTGTCATGACAATAGCTCGACTTTTTTCTTTGAAAAGACAAGCTAAAAATGATGGAACAACAGCAAAACTAAAACATAAAATTGTACATCATTTATTCAATTCAAATTGTAATAAAATAATTAACATGACTGTAACAGATAATAATGGTATGAGAACATAATGAGAGTATGAGATGATGTCAACTGTTCGATGATTTAACATGATCTGTCAAAACAAATGGAAAACTTGATTGATGTGATATATGTCAATAATGTATAAATGTATAGTGGTAAAATTTCACCTGTAGGAGATATTTGTTTGTTGATCAATTTCTTAACAATTTGATGAAGTTTTTTTTGTTTCATTTTTTTTTCATTTCAACAACTGAAGAGCTTAAGAACAATGGTTTGTTCTCAGAGGGCAGGTACCGATACATGTAACAGATTTGCTATATCATATACAGGTGTTCCACTAGCATCTGAATTTGAAGGGTCATTTTTATTACTTTTAACTTAATTTACCATTTTATAGGGAAAATACCCATGATTTTAGGAGAAAATGAGCCTTCAAACAAAATATTGAGGGTCAAAATGTGGCTTTTTGGAAATTTCAAGAGTCAAAACCCCTATTCCCGAGTCAAATGGAACCCCTGATATTTATTTCAATAAATTAGTTACAACAGAAAAGTAGGATACAAAACGCAAGAAACGACTAATGCACAAAAGTAAATCTTTCAAAATTTTCAGAAAACAAGCGATTAATATGCTTTGTTAATCTTCATGTTATGTTGAACAGTATTTCTGTTAGGTGATTATGTCATGTCTTGGACACAATATCACTCTATGTATTATACAACTAAATCCAAAATGTGTTGAGAAAAAAGAAGACTATTGATTTCCCTATGCAACCAAATTTTCATGTTATGTTCTGTCCAATCAAATAAGCAATTTTACACTATCAGTACAGAATCAACCCTCCTTAATACAAATTTTGAGCAATTATATTTAAGTTAACTGAGCTCATGAATAGTACCAGCAAACAGGTCCTGATCTGTCGAAGCATCTAAATCTGAGATGAATCTCACCTAAAATATTGTCATGTGCCTTTTGGTCAATTTCCAAGGGACACTGGACTTAGAATTGGCATTGCAAAACAGAAACACATTTCTGAGCTTGTTTCACTAACAACCCAATGGCTCAAACTTCAGATTTATCTCTAACACAGACTCTGATTTGAGCAAAATCTCAATTTGAACTGAGATTTCTACTTAAGATGCTTCAAGAGATCCGGACCAGATGTCTACTCATCTAAAGTTGCATTAAATTCCAACATTTACCGATCCTCCAAATGTTTTTCAAGTGCATAAATCTAGCAGACCAGCAAGCCGTGAGAGTTTAAAAACTACCACAGATCAATGCTCACTGCTTGTGTAATATACCACCAAAAATACAGCAACAATCTACATATGTATGTTGTATTGTCAATAATTCAACATTGTGTAATACACGACCAAAGGTACTGCGACAATCCAAACATGTACTTTTGTACTGTCAATAATTCAACATTAAACATCTTTTTGTCAATCCCTGAATACATTGTAAGGCAAATGAAGATATCACATACATTTTGAAGTACGGTCACCTATTTACACAATCTTACCCTTATCTCCATGTAGTACCGGTAAACACAATTTTCCGCAAGTTACGGAGATTATAATTTATTCTTCCATACTTTTATCTATACACATTTTAAGTGTGACATGTTGGGGTATACCCAGACATCTTTAATCTATAGCTCAACATAGCCAGGGTTAAAACATGGCAGTTTTGATAATTTGTTCAATATGTATAGCCAACTGTTAATCAAACTGGTACACGTCTAAGTTTAGAATAAAGCGCTATTTAGCTGATGGTATACAGTTGAATGCCAGACATGCTGAATTGATTTATGTATGCACAACTATGACACAGAAAATAACGGTAAAATTGTGTATGTCACACAGAATATACATCATGGTTCCTTTACATTTAACATACAATCAATTATAACAAAAATCTTCAATAATCTAAATATCAAGAGCAATCAATATTCAATATCTTGTTACATCCACAATAACTTTTGTACAAAATTTTATCAACACTAAGCTGCCTTCATACTCGTTCAATCACACCAAAATTGTGACAGACAGGGTCAAAATCTGAGACCAGTCTATTAGAAATCTATTTTTAGAAGCAAGCCATCAGATGCTGAAGCTAGCAGACTGGTACTAGCAAATAGAACAAACATTCATGACTTTTCAGTGTGGAACTTCACTTAAATGAGGGAAATGTGGACCCATAATGCTAAGGAATGGGTTTGGTTTTTAAGGCGCACCATAAAGTTTGTAGGTTAACCCATTCCCCCACAGACATATAGCCATATATGGTAGTTCATTCATATAGTGTTATCAGTAGATGGCTTATCAGTAACCTATAGATAAACCATCAGTTTAACACACTGTCCTTATATGGGTTTATTGGAAAACTTGATAATCACTATACATACATGCTTTAAACTAGATTTACAGTAAGAAATCATTAATTAATCACTTTTTTACCAATGTTAAGTATGTAGAAAATTAAATTTTCTTCCTAATGGTACCAAATATGTACATATTCTTGATTAAATAAAAATAATTTTGAGTTTTAAACACAACAACACCTGTTTCAGTAATAATCCTTAAGATTTATAACATAAATGCCAAAAAAATATTGCCATGAAACTACTAGCAAGTAAGGGCCTGGTTTCACAACAAAGTCTTCTCTATCTTCAACTCAATGAAATATTGGACTCTCCGTGAAAACAATAAAGGATCCAAATATTAATTGCTTACATATTGCCATCTTATTTAGTAAGTAGATTGAAGACACACATTATTATTCTCAATGAAAAACTATTTGAGCTAATGATTTTAGTGAATCATACTTGTAGCTCTAAGTCTGTGTCCATAGATCATTTGACCTATCAATGAACCAGGGGAACATCAACCTCATACACAAATTAAATTTATAGATGTAATTAAAACTGTGAATACAGAAGCTGTCGAAGTTCTAACACAAACTGATTGAAATCTAGCAATTTTTCACAGCGGCCGGGTCGTGGCGTTTTAAGTACGGTATTGTTTTAATTTGTAATGAACAACTTCAATTAACAATTACATAATCTTACGTAACATGTCATCACTGTCTGGGTCAGTTTGGTTTTATTACCCCAATCAGGGTGTAAAGATTTTATGGCACAATAGACACAGCTTGATACAATCATTGTTTTGATTGAACACTCGAGAGGGAATTCTCTTCAAATCAACATGTGTTATATGGGAAAACCCTGCGTGATCAATGAATGCGTGGAATTTCATTGGTTGTTATTTATTCTTCAAACTGACCTTGACTGGTAAATTTCCAGTTCAATGCAGTAAAAACCACAAATTCTCGGACATTATTGATTAATTTAGCAACATGTGTGACCTGGAGTTAAGATGTAAATATTATTGAAACTGATGAAGTTTAATCGTATTTTGTGACATGTTATAAAGTAGCATACTATTATTTTTTTGGTTAAAATATATTAGAAGTGTTTAAACTTTACATATAAATTAAAGTTGGGACCCGATTTTGGGTTTAAATTAATAAATTTATAAATTACCTATTAGAGTCTAAAAAACGCGTATTCATACGGCATTAGCTACAGGCGTAGATTATCGTAATTAGGGAGCCTTAGATAGGGGCGTTAAAAGGGGTAATTAGGGAGCCATAGATAGAGGCGTTAAAAGGGGTAATTAGGGGGAAATGGGTTAAGTAAAAGGTAAACTAACACTTGAACAGGAAAATTGATTCTCACTTGTAAAAATACAACCCATAGACCCCAAACCACCCTAATGGCTGGAATCCATAGTTACATAGACTACAAGATTTCAGACTCATTTAGTCACTCTTATATGTTGCACACTATAGTCAGAGGGTGGTTGCGGTTCTGGTCCGCTCCCTAGGGACCCCCCCCCCCCCCCTCTAACCACCCATCATCTCAGACAAACCCCTAAAAATTCAAGATATTTTTACACAACAACTTACAACTGGTCAAGGAAGAAATTTTTACACAATCAGTTTGATTTAGCCCAGACAGCAGCATACCGATCTCTACATAAAACCTGGCTCTGATCTTAGCATGCACCAGTTTCATGTGATATGCAGAGACGTCATCATAAAATTATGTCATGTGTGAAAAGAAAAATTGTTGATCCATAATGATTATTGATTAACGAATCTGTTCCAACACATACAATCAAAACAACAGTACTTTTGCAATTCTGCCATTTCAATAATAAAGTGACAATTGAATTTACTTAAATTACACACAGATTAATAATAAAACATTATTACTAATAGTAACATGATTTTTCATCCTAAATCACCTAATATCAATCCAAAGAAAGAAATGTTTACTGTAGTAAAGTCATAATTTTCTTAAACAAAGATCATAAAAAATTTAAACACTGCACAAGCATAAGATCGCTACCTTTAACAGTAAGAATGAATTCAGATAATGTTTTTTTCTAATCAAATGATCAAGTTACGTATAATGGTTTCATGTAACAGTCAGCTTATAATTGGTGTTCGTTGCGAATTCAATGAATCCACAATTCTAAGATTAGCAATATATTACTTAATCTCACAAACAATTGTCTCTATTAAGTCGCTCGTACACACTATTCTACCACATTAACTTTAAAATTTAGGTTTATATAAACCTGTGTATAACCAAGATCAAAATTCCCCAAAATTGGCCTTTATTTCAAACAGATGTAAACAACCTTTCTTATACTTTGTTGACTTGCTGTAAATTTCATATCATGATAATCCAATAATCGATTATCAAACTTAATAATGTGCATTATTAAAGAATCATTAAAATCAAAATGAGTAACTAATACAAGTTAGAAGCAAAGACAGTCATATTTAGCTTTCAACATGATAAATATGTCAAGAACTATTTCTTCACTACAGGCCGCTATTAATTCAACTAATATTATTTCCATTAGGGAAATAGTGAACAAATATTGAAAATTATAAATGAAAATATGCATTAATTTCGTCTACTCTACACCACAACATAGATAATTTACACAAAGAAAAAAAAACAGAATCCCAACACAAAGTGCAGCTCTACTCACAAACAAATTGAGCAGAATTCTAAAATGCTTGAATTGCTGGATCTTTAGTGCTTAACTGTTTGCTCAGACATGTCTGGCAAAATTGGACTGGTTAATTTTACACCTACATCAGTTTGAATGTCTTGACACATTTCTGAAACATCGGGATAGCTAAAATGTTTAATCCACATCCGATTTTGATTTGACAGTCTGTCTGAGCAAGAACACTTTTCTTAGCCTTAACAATTACATAAATAAAACCAGTATCTCTCGAGTGTTTATAATAAGATTTCTCTGAATTTACATAAAATTATATTTATTATTATGACTACATTTTCACAATCATTTTCTCACATAAGGACAAATGAAATAGGAATCAAATTAAATATAGTAGGTTAAAGTATAGTTTATTTTAGGTTTTCTATGCTTATATAACTTCACAATGAGATCAGCGAGTTATGCACACATACATACACATTAGTTTGCACATTACTATCATGTGTCTAGCCAGCGAAGATATCTGTACAACACATTTCAATTCCCTCAAAATAAATTTGATTATAACTAAATGGAAAAGAATTAGAACAGTGATTATGTCTTCTCTACTTGCAATGTAAGTTTCTTTTGCCATTTGAAAATAGCATAAACATGATAAACATAATGGTGTCTTACTTTAAAATAGAGCATATAAACAGTGGGGTGAATATTAATACATAGACAATATGTAATTATGGCAAACAAATATCACATGAATTGTAATTATTGTCAGTAAAACTATAATGGAAGCAATATGTAATATGTAAACATGTGAATACAGTCGTTTCAGACAACTTTCAATAACACCAATAAAGTCACTAGAAAGATTTTAGACACAAAACTTACGTCTCCAAAAAAAAGGGCCATCACTCTGGCAATATTCATCTGACCCGAAATTCCTTATAATAAGCACAAATAAGCTTGGTACAAAGAATTCATGTGAAGTTTCATTGAAATATAAGCCAGTGGTTAAGGAGAACAAGGGCTGATGAACTTAGTGACATCCATCCAGCACAAAGCTTATATGTCTCTCCCCCCCCCCACATAATAATTCATCAATCCAAATTGAGACATACCCTAATGGATGGTAAATTCAGCATAGATATTTTCTATGTATTACTACAAAATTTTGGATCAAGAGATAAAAACAAGACATTCTAGAGTACTTTAAACTAGAATTTTAACAATCACAAATAAAAAGCAATACACACCAGTAGCACACAGCCATATTTACACTCGTAAGTTTGAGGCATGGTTGAAACGAAATGGTACGATTATGTTTAAGTACTTGTGTTACAATGATGTGATGAAACTATAAACACAGGAAAAACATATAATATCAGTATCTAAAAATATGAACACATTGTGTATATAATATATATATGGCTTTCTATGGATTAGAAGGAACAAACGTGGGTGGGGTTATTCGATACAAGCAGTTACATCAAGAACTTTGCGCATAGCTACATATTACTACATTATAAATGTAAAATATCCAGCTCAAAGCCTTTTCAGTATCTCTAATCATACTATGTACAGTTCAGACAAAATTTCAATATGGGAATGTGGGTAAATTGACACATGAAAGCAAGACTTTGTAATTGTTTAGTTTCTTTTTTTTTCCTTTTTTAATTTAGGGTTTGTCATTGTGACTATCCCACTTATCTCGGACACTGTAGTTGTTGAAACCTGACAATTTTACATGACTGTGAAGCATGTTAGCAAAAATATGTCTTTAAATCTGCTGACATAGAAACAGCAACTAATTTATTCTAATATACTGAGATCGGATCATTCATACATTATACAATGAACAAATAGTTCTTGCTCATTATTTGACACTCTCCCTGGGTTGGTTTAGATGCATTGAAAATTGCCGCTTATCATCCCCCCTATGATAAACTGGTTCCGTGATCTCCACAAAGTGTAAAGAGATGCAACTGAAATAATAATTCTTAAGGCAAGAAAAATATATAACCCACACACTGTACATACTACATAACATAACCTTGTCTTCATTTCTATTACAAATCATTTGGAACTACTCAGTGAATACTTGGCTGTCCAAGGACTTCATTCGGGATTGTTAATCCTCGGGGGATTTATTAAGGGCTGTCGGATCTGAAGGGTCATTTCCAACGTTTTGTACACCAGATGGTACATAATTTCTATTTTATAGCTAAAACAAGTGAAATTAAAGAAAAGTTTACCCTTTTGGACATAATCATGAGAGTGAACATGAGACTTAATTTCTGGGGCCAATTCAAAGGTGAAGTGAAGATCCTGCTCATTGAAGCACTGCATTAACTGAGTAGTGTCAAACAGTGCATAGATCTAGCAAAACATACCGGGGCTCATGTATCAACATGAGGCTGTTAAACTTGCATACAATTTCACCAGGAAACACAAGATACTACAGTTTATATTTACAAGTTATCACAACAGTCTATATTGCTAATTCTGCCTGTTCATTCATCCTGTATAAAACATTTACCAAACTCATGTTTTTAATTTAAATTTGAATACAATAGGGAAATGTTTGCACAGTATTAGTCACATGACTGATGTCCCCATACAAATTACAAGACTTTCATAGATATTTGTGTAAAATCATTGCAGTAACTGTACAGTGGTCCTACTTAGGCATAAAGCTTTATCCTTAAAATAAGGAGCAAATTAGCACACACCCCATAACAGTTAACATCACAGCGCATAAACACGGTCTACTTCCGGTTATCACAATAAGTCATACAGGTTGTATAGTCTCCCAAGAAGTCACAGTGACCAGAAATTACAGGTGCTTTTGTTTGCAATAAGTATACAAGTTGAATTCTATATTACCCCAATAAGTTATACAATGATTTGGTTTATATGCTGTGAACATGGTACATTAATCAAATTCAGCTTATGAAATTTCAGATGACTATAACTTTTTCAATTCTTAATCAAATAACTTATATTTTTCCCAGAAAAAATTCTTTCTAGTGCAGCCAATCCTGATTTCCAGATTATTCCGGAATTGTATAGGACATATGATAAATGTGACAAAACAAGAATTGTAAAAGTCTGAGTGATATAAATAGATATCAGTGTGTACCTCTACCACTATAGTGCAACATAAAAGAAATATTTGTGTTCAACTAATTTTGTGACACCCTAAAGGCCAACTGGACAAATGCTAACATTGTAAAGATCTGTGCTCTAAGTACAGTTGAGAATGCATCAACTAAACTGTCAATTAGTAGCTCTTACAACCAAGACATAGGAACAATCTGAGTGTAAATTATTTACAAACAAATGTAAGTCTAAACAGAATTCAGATAAGTCCAAAATTTGGCTAAGCATATTTTCTGGTATGCAAATGGGATAAATAAGGTTGTATTCATCATTGTTGTGTCCTTTAACATGTTATTGGTAATCCAATTAAACCGTGACTCATCAGAGTTGAATGTGCATAGTCTCAAAGGCTCTAAATCATGTGGTCAGACTATAACCAGGCCCTTCCCCAGGGACAAATAGGCTTTCCCAAGCACTTTAATCCTAGTATGGTGTCTTTAAATCACTTTGGGTGTTGATATGTTAGGTTGCTTATATTGTGTTATTTAAGAGATTGTGACTTGTATTATGTTATCTTTAAGACTTATACTATGTAATCTTTAAATTACGGATATTGATGCCGTTTTCTCTACTAAAAAATTTTATTCATTAAAAGCTCTTGTCAATCTCCTGAAGCACTAATTCCAGTATTGCCCCAGCACCTTAAAAATATTCCAGAGAAGGGCCTGATAACATATCCCCAAACGATGGTAACATATATTTTTGACCAGAATCAGCACTAAAATGGAGAGATTAAAATGGAGAGATAAAAGTGATTATCAACCAAATAAGATGAGTTTTTTCTACCAGTATACAATGTTCAAATTTACACATACACTGAAAAGAATCTTGCACTTAAAACTATCTCAACATCAACACTTATTTAAGTTTCAAGTATTTCAACAGTAATACAACAAGAGGGCCCAAAGGGCCCTAGGTCGCTCACCTGTCGAACTTGACCTAGATTTTGTTGAGAAGATCATTGTGACCAAGTTTTATACAGATTAGGCCAATATTGTAACCTCTAGTGATTACACAAGGGTTTTCTATGATTTGACCTTATGACCTAGTTTTTGACCCAAGATAAACCAATATCTAACTTGACCTAGATTTTGTTGAAATCATCATTGTGACCAAGTTTCGTAAAGATCAGGCCAAATATGTGACCTCTAGTGACTACACAAGGTTTTTCTATTATTTGAACTTGTGACCTAGTTTTTGACCCCAGATGACCCATTATCGAACTTGACCTAGATTTCATTGGGATGATCATTGTGACAGAGTTTCATTAAGATTAGACCAAAATGGTGACCTCTAGTGACAACACAATATTTTTCTATGATTTGACCTTGTGACCTAGTTTTTGACCTCAGATGACCCATTATCGAACATGACCTAGATTTTATTGGGATGATCATTGTGACAGAGTTTCATAAAGATTAGACCAAAATTGTGACCTCTAGTGACAACAGAAGGTTTTTCTATGATTTGACCTTGTGACCTAGTTTTTGACCTCGGATGACCCAATATCGAACTTGACCTAGATTTTGTTAAGATGATCATTGTGACCAAGTTTCAAAAAGAATAAGTCAAAATTTCGACCTCTAGTGACTACACAAGGTTTTTCTATGATTTGACCTTGTGACCTAGTTTTTGACCTCGGATGACCCAATATCGAACTTGACCTAGATTTTGTGGAGATGATCATTGTGAGCAAGTTTCATAACAATTAAGTCAAAACTGTGACCTCTAGTGACTACACAAGGTTTTTCTATGATTTGACCTTCTGACCTAGTTTTTGACCCCGGATGACCCAATATCGAACTTGACCTAGATTTTGTTAGGATGATCATTGTGACCAAGTTTCATAAAGATTAAGTCAAAATTGTGACCTCTAGTGACTACACAAGGTTTTTCTATTATTTGACCTAGTGACCTAGTTTTTGACCCCAGATGCCCCAATATCGAACTTGGCCTAGATTTTGTTAAGATGATCATTGTGACCAAGTTTCATAAAGATTAGGCTAAAATTGTGACCTCTAGTGTCTACACAAGCCAATTGTTGACGGACGGACGGACGACGGACGGACGGACGGACGGACGGACGGACGGACGGACGACGGACGAAGAGTGATCACAAAAGCTCACTCTGTCACTTTGTGACAGGTGAGCTAAAAATCAACTAGACTATGTAGAAATATATATGAAACTTATCAACACTAACTTGCTACAACTGGATCACATTACTTGTCCGTGTACTTTGTGGATAAAGAACGTTATCAAATCCCCAAAACTAGTTAAAAACTAAAATACGCCCCCATCAAAATAAATAATTTTACAGTATAATCTTAGCTTCAATCAATGTCACAGGTTTATGACGCTGACATAACGGTGAAATCAAATAACATGTTTCTTTCCAAAACAATCCTTAATATATCACTATCAATAACATCTTTCAACTTTAGGACACTAAATAGTAAATACTAAATAACTCCCCCCCCCCCTTCAGTCACAGGATAATCTGAACATAAAATCACCAGAGTACATTCTATCTGACGTCTCTAATCATATAAGTCTATTCCATTCTTCATATGAAACCATCACACTGTCTGGAAAAACACAATCCAAGAAAGTATAACACAGACTATCACCCACCACGATCCTCGTACAATCCTAGCTGCTTTTTTTCACTTCTCGCAAAACTCAACACATCTCATTTTCCTGACAAATAAATGTCAATTTGTGTCCACCTCTCCACTGACTGCAACATTAATGTCAACAGGATGACCAATCCACTTATGAACTATCACTAAGTAAGTATTTCAATCGGACTTCCATCTTCATAATCATCTTCGGAGTAATCGCTTGGCGTTTCCACGACACTTCTTGACTGTACATCGGAATACGAGGAAGATCCTATACTAGGTTCACGAGACATAATCCCTGTCTGACCGGTTGCCAAGGCAACCTCAAAGTCCATAGCATCATTACTACTACTGTTACTGTTTGCTGAATGCATGGCCACAGGATGTGCAGATTGAGATATGGCCGGTCTGTATCTGAAAATGAGATCATTTCCATTAATTCAGAAATATTTAAGAAATAATAAAATAAATTTGACTCGGTCGTAAGGGTATTGACCAAAAGGCCACATTTTGACCCGGAAGATTTTGGTTTGAAGGGTCATTTTCTCTTAAAATCATGGGTATTTTGCCTATAAATTGGTAAAATTTAGTCAAAAGTGTCAAAATGAACCTTCACATTCAGAAGCTAGTGGGGCCCCTGATTAAGTTGTCATTCTGCCCACTTGTCCAAGCAGATAGCCTGCAGGAGAAGTGAATTTTAGAGTCCTACAGTATGTAAGGTAGTACAAGTTTACAAACCACCCTATTGTAACCCATACTAAGCATAATAATGAGCATGCTTAACCTTTAGCATGCTGCCGTCGCATATATGCACCAAGACGACATTACGTCGAACCGCTGCCGTCGCTTTGATGCGACACGATATTTTATGCGACGAGACGACCGACTCTCCGTTCTCGCGTGTAGTCGTCAATATTTTTACCTTTCCCAATTCTTTTGAGGTCATTTACGAAAGGCACTCGTAAATCTCGATTGTGACATAAAAATATAAAAGTTTAGCGGCTTTCACAGTTAAATTAACAGCGATATGACATGGATGAATGCATGTGATACGCATGTGTAAATATTTGCTAATGGCGAAAGCGATCATGCATTTTCAGACCCAGGTAAATGTTTTGTTATGAGTTTTCGCGAGCAATAAGTGAACTTACGAAATGAAAACATTATCTTCATAGTTCCTAATTCAACTTATTGACAAATGAAATAGATTTTGGAAATTGATGTAACTAATTAGTGCAATAGTTTATGTTGGTATAAAACATGAAGGTGTTCGCATCGCAATTTTTTCTATGAGTATGACTGCAGTTTTCACAGGCCTAGTTCTCAACGGTAGTTCTATATGTTTACACGGCTCATAGATCTACCTCACTTACAAATTGTGTTTCCTTGTGTTAAATATAAGCTACTATGTTAAATATTTACAGAGTACTTGGTTATGGTAAATTATTGAATATTCTGAGAATTTTTTTTTGTATTTTCAGAACTGCCGGTTGACTGATGTGAGATGATACAGGCCTAGACACTAACTTTTTTGGCCACTGGTCCGACAGGGCAAAAGCGCCAAATTTGTAAATAGGACAGTTACTGGTCCTTCAGAATTTTCACTGGTCCTTCTGGATTTTCACTGGTCTCGGACCAGCGGACCAGTGCTAGTGTCGAGCCCTGTGATACCATGCTGATGCTGCTTACTGAGGCTGTACAATTCGAATTTGGTTGTGGACTTACACATACTACATGAATTCAATGCCTGGACCAAGCATTTCACCGATGAACCACTTGACAATTGCATGAATGATGGAGTTCGATCGAAATCATGCATTTCCATGTAAAAATAAGAAATGTGAATAAATATATCATAAACTTCCACCTTGTTTCAATATTTATATATGCTTACATGAGAGACAGGTTGGTGTAAGCAGAAATTGTTTTTCCATCCACAAGTTATTATTAGATGTAGATCTACTGCTCTTAGAAAATGAGCATGACTCACAGTTAAAACGCCAAAATTAATTCAGTTGCAGCAATGACGTCATGACGTTACATAGGCAGTTTACTGGGATATTGAACCTATTATTTAGGCAGCATGCTAAAGGTTAAAGAAACAGTGACAAACTTGAACATTTGATCAGTTAGTCACACTTTTCTACTTCAACTTTTTATCTAGCATGTCTAGGGGTTGGCTTGTCCAGCAGGTGTATATAGTCATATATATGATTGACAGTCAAAAAGAAGTTCTGAACCATGATCTTAATAGATTTCTTTAAGAGAGGATTTTACATTGAAGTAGGTCAACAGCTACACTTGGCTTCAAAAATGGTAAAATTCGGACTAAGAACTACAACAGGCCTTTTTTATATTTCAAAAAGATGTTTTCAGAATAACTAATGCAATACTTCAGATTGAAAACTTGGTGAAAATGGAAAGTTTAAATGACTTTTAAGTGCACATGGAATGGGCAAGAACATATGAGCTGTGGAGTAAATGGGAAATCACGACAGAACAGAAAGAAACAAAATCTATTCTACGCTACAAAAACATGACATACTTAGACTGAGAAGTTCCTGAGGTAATTGGTCGGATTCCACTGGGTCCTGCATTAGCCATACTTCCTCGGGCTAATTCTGTAAAATACAACAATACACTTATGCATACTTTTGAGACAAGAACATTGATCAAAGTGAGATATGTCTTCGTAGATATGTCAATTATTCCAGGAAAATGGCTTGGGAATATCGTGAAGTGCCAATTAACAGGAAATTTATTAGAAAACATGTTCTCATACAGACAGTAGCGTTCTATGTTCTACAACACTTCACCCTTTAAGCAGCTAACTCATTGGACACAGAAAACAATATTTATTTAGATATTCATTTTGTTTGAAATGGTTTTACAGCCAGTCAGGGATTCCACAATGGGCCCATTTTCAAGAGTCATTTCAATAATTTTGTACTGGATTTTACCTTCCTTTAATCTGTATCAGTTACAGAAATTATGACCATTCAGTCGAAAACCTGAAGCCAGAGGGCCAAATTTAGACTATTAAAATTTTCAGGGGTCAAAGCAATTCAAGGGTCGCCTCCTTTATCAAGGGTCAAATGCAAAACTTGCAAAACTTAAAATTCAATCATTAAATAATGCAGTGACAAAATCTAACAGCACAAACGTTGCAAAGTCAGTTCAGTATAAAAAGAGATTATTTTTAAACACATTTCCTATTTATTTTTAGCCTCAGTTTCGTTGAAAATAGAGCTTGATTTGGCTTTAATTGCAAAATATGCTTAGAGGTTAGAACAATGTGGCCATCAAATATTACATTATCACACAATTTTCAGCCTGGCATCATTGATGTCATATATTTATTTATATTTCACAGATAAATCTAAAGTATTTTGTTACGAAGTATAGCACAGAGAATTTGGCATGATCCTGACCTTTATGTATGAATATATTACAAGGTTCTTGCGTTGCATATATAAATTTCCGCGAGCAAATCGTGCAATATCGGTTCTTAAGGTTTGTGTTGGTATTAAACCTTGAGCGTCTTCGTGATACTCTCCGCTTATGAAAACATACAACCGGGGTTATAAATATAGACAACATATCAACTGTTAAATTATGCTAATTGAAGGTCGAGAGTCGTGTCAAATTCTCTGCACTATATTATTCTGTAATAACTCACCAAAAACATAACGTTCTAATGACTTTGGTACAGCTCTGATGCATTTTTGAAGGTCTGCCTCGGTACACTGTCCCTTCTCCAAACCATAGGCCATTCCCATTCTTTTCAACACTTCAATGTCATCATGAATTTCAAATGTGTTGTCAAAGTTGAATAAATACTCATCTCTGCAAATAACAAATTGACAATATTGACATACACATGACCAACTTAACAACTATTACATCGATAGTCTAGGTGATGGGTTTTTTATTTTTTATGATTCATGCAGATTTATTTAGGGTAAATACTTGAAACAAGTTCTAACGACTTTTTTTAAATCACTCTCTATAACACATTCCTGATGGTATCCATTGCCACAACTGTATGAGTAACAGAAGCAACCTAGGCCTCTTATGTTAAGCATACAGCAACTGGTAGCATTTTTATTTCATCTTTGGTTTGACACAGTCACAGATCAAATCCACAATCTGCAACACTAATGCTGCATACATGTTCTACCACTAGGATAACGAAGTTGTACATATACTATTATCTTGGTAAGATGAAACAAGAGGGCCCAAAGGGCCCTAGGTCGCTCACCTGTCGAACTTGACCTAGATTTTGTTGAGATGATCATTGTGACCAAGTTTTTTACAGATTAGGTCAATATATATGATTTGACCCTGTAACCTAGTTTTTGACCCCAGATACACCAATATCGAACTTGACCTAGATTTTGTCGAGATGATCATTGTGGCCAAGTTTCGTAAAGATCAGACCAAAACTGTGACCTATAATGACTACACAAGGTTTTTCTATTATTTGACCTTGTGACCTAGTTTTTGACCCCGGATGAACTCATAACGAACTTGATCAAGATTCTGTTGAGATGATCATTGTGACCAAGTTTCGAAAGATCAGGCCAAAACTGTGACCTCTAGTGACTACACAAAGTGTTTCTATTATTTGACCTTGTGACCTAGTTTTTGACCCCGGATGACCCAATATCGAACTTGACCTAGATTTTGTTAAGATGATCATTGTGACCGAGTTTCATAAAGATTAGACCAAAAGTGTGACCTCTATTGACTACACAAGTTTTTTCTATGATTTGACCTTGTGACCTAGTTTTTGACCCCAGATGATCCAATATCGAACTTGACCTAGATTTTGTTGACCTCTTGTGACTACACAAAGTGTTTCTATTATTTGACCTTGTGACCTAGTTTTTGACCCCTGATGACTCAATATCGAACTTGACCTAGATTTTGTTAAGATGATCATTGTGACCGAGTTTCATAAAGATTAGACCAAAATTGTGACCTCTATTGACTACACAAGTTTTTTCTATTATTTGACCTTGTGACCTAGTTTTTGACCCCGGATGACCCAATATCGAACTTGACCTAGATTTTGTTAAGATGATCATTGTGACCGAGATTCATAAAGATTAGACCAAAATTGTGACCTCTATTGACTACACAAGTTTTTTCTATGATTTGACCTTGTGACCTAGTTTTTGACCCTGGATGATCCAATATCGAACTTGACCTAGATTTTGTTTAGATGATGATTGTGACCAAGTTACATAAAGATTAAATCAAAATTGTGACCTCTAGTGACTACACAAGGTTTTATTTTTATTATTTGACCTTGTGACCTAGTTTTTGACCCAGGATAACCCAATATCGAACTTGACCTAGATTTTGTTGAGATGATCATTGTGACCAAGTTTCATAAAGATAAGGTCGAAATTGTGACCTCTAGTGACTACACAAAGTTTTTCTATGATTTGACCTTGTGACCTAGTTTTTGACCCCTGATAACCCAACATCGAACTTGACCTAGATTTTGTTGAGATGATCATTGTGACCAAGTTTCATAAAGATAAGGTCGAAATTGTGACCTCTAGTGACTACACAAGGTTTTTCTATGATTTGACCTTGTGACCTAGTTTTTGACCCCGGACGACCCAATATCGAACTTGACCTAGATTTTGTTGAGATGATCATTGTGACCAAGTTTCATAAAGATTAATTCAAAATTGTGACCTCTAGTGACTACACAAGGTTTTTCTATGATTTGACCTTGTGACCTAGTTTTTGACCCCGGATAACCCAATATCGAACTTGACCTAGATTTTATTGAGATGATCATTGTGACCAAGTTTCATAAAGATAAGGTCGAAATTGTGACCTCTAGTGACTACACAAGGTTTTTCTATGATTTGACCTTGTGACCTAGTTTTTGACCCCGGACGACCCAATATCGAACTTGACCTAGATTTTGTTGAGATGATCATTGTGACCAAGTTTCATAAAGATTAAGTCAAAATTGTGACCTCAAGTGACTACACAATGTTTTTCTATGATTTGACCTTGTGACCTAGTTTTTGACTTGGACGACCCAATATCGAACTTGACCTAGATTTTGTTGAGATGATCATTGTGACCAAGTTTCATAAAGATTAGGCTAAAATTGTGACCTCTAGTGTCTACACAAGCCAATTGTTGACGGACGGACGGACGACTGACGACGGACAAAGAGTGATCACAAAAGCTCACTCTGTGACAGGTGAGCTAAAAATCAATGACTATAGTGCAGTAAATAATTAAAACTGACATTAGACAATATTCCATGCATGTTTTAAACTTGTTTTCATTGTTTGATCGTAACACTAGCCTCGTTATTTCTGTAAAATGATAATGTAGTAGATAACTAGATAACTTACTTATCTTTGGATATACTACAGTCTATCACAGTCTTTTTGCTGGTGTTTACAATAATATAAGGGAGTTGTATTGCTGAGTTGGCCGGTGGTGCCCCCTGAGATTTCTCCAAATCACGATTGCGTTGTACAAGATTCTTAAAAGCAATTTGCTGCAAAAAAATAAGAATATAATACAGCTCTCAATATTCATTAGTAATATTCAAACACAAATTTAAAGAAAAATTAAGTGTAAAAATATATAATCTCAAAATTTATGAAAACAAGGAAATGGCAATGCAACAAAAGCCTAGTTGTCAAGAACATGTTGCTACTTTGCAGAAACTAGGTTCTAAGAGTACAACATCACATGCTGATATAAGTTCCTGTACAGTCTCTTATATACTTTCAGGCCTCAATGAATCCACTCGTCCGCTCGTCCTGCACAATATCTTCCTTCTTTATTTATATAGCAGGACAAGTAAGATTTTGGGGTTTCTTCTTTGTCTATATTGCAGGACGAGTGCTTTTAAAAATATTTGTTGAGGCCTGACTTTGAGGTACTGGTAATTGTAACACCAACCTTTTTATAGCTGCCTGCTTATATGTGCAATCTAAAAACAGGCGAAAAATTGCAAAATGAGAGTAATTCTTGTCGTGGAAATATCAAAATCAAAAGATGATTTTCAGAATGTTCATGAAACTTGCCATCCAAGAAACAATCAGAATGCTAGTGACAATGTTTCTGATGTATGGACTTCCTGGTAGCTTGTGACAGGTAAACCTTGCCTGTTCATAAATTCCACTGTTATACATTAGACCCTTACCTGAAGTATGAGCTCTTGTAACTGTTGTGTTTTGTGTTTTATTCTTTCTATTCTTTTTTGTTTTTCCAACTGAAAAATGATGACAATAATTCCAGATGATATAAAATTTATACATGTATGAAACAAAATGATAGTTTCACCAAAATAACACACAGTTACAAATCATGGTAATGACATTAAAAAATATATAACATTCCCCCATTTTTAAAAAATAGGGTTAACTTCGACTGGTCAACAGTATATCGGTTGTATGTAGACTACCTAGTCACATTATACAGAAACCAGGCAAACCGGCAGTTAGATACATGTATACCAATAATGTCTTTAACATCTTTTGTATGTCACTGGCTGGGATTGAACTCAGGACATCTCGCACTCAAAGCGGACTCTCCACCACAAGGCTGTCAAGGTAGATACAAAGCCTCTAAGGCCAAGGTTTCTGTAACTGGAGACATTTAAACAACTATTTTTATAAAGCAGAGTCATCGCCTATAAAATGAAATGTGTTACCTCAAGGTTTTGACATTCTTGTGCTGAGTTGGTAGGTAAACCAATCCATCGAATCTCCTTCTTTTCTTTGGAGATGATATTCATGGCCATTAAAACATTTAGAGCATCATATACCCTCCGTCTTATATTTTTTTGATCATATTGCTGGAAAAGAACATGATAAAGAATATTAGCCAAGTTTTAGGGAAATATTGGAGAGACTGTAGGAGAAATATAAAAGTTTGCTATATAGATAGAGATCAATGTAGAGACTTGATAGCAGCCTTACGTACCAGCAGGAAACAAAGAGGATAAGTAAGTTTAAGGAAATACTCATGAAGGAGCCCTTAGAAAACAAAACTTTGAGGAGGAAGCGTATACTTTTTTCATTTTTTAATCCTTAACTTGACTGTTTGACCTCTGAAATATCCAAAAAGCCTAATTTTTCTTCACCTGATTATTCAGAAAGCCAAACACGGCCCATCTGTTGCACACTTTAGGATAGGATCTACCACCAAGCTATAGTAGCCAGGGGCCCGTTTCATAGACACATCTTATCTAAGATCAGACTTTTCCATACATTATTGAGAGCATACTAGGTGAACCGATACATTTTTGTAAAGTTGTAATAGTTATTTATGATATTTCTAGATCACTTTACTTTGATTAAATGTACCAGCTTTCTTAGTTTTAAAATATCTTATGAAAATGTCGAATCTTAGCTAAGATATGTTTATGAAACAGGCCCCAGGCTATTAAGCAGAAGACAAGCAGGACAACTAGAAAAGTTACAATTGCTACCAAAAGAACATTATAAATCCTAGAGTATAATATTTATCAATCTAGATCAATCCTATGCTAATACTTACGGCATCTTGAGGAGACATTAAATTTCTTGGATCACTGAATTCTGCGACTAACTCGTCAGCTACCTCGTTATACGATGTTACACCTTTCCTTTGTACCTTCTCACAAACCTTCATAGAGAAATGTCGCAAACCTTTACCACCTTTCTCACCCTTCTTTGATCGTTTTCTGAAATATGGTCACAGAAATTAAAAGTCAGAAATTTGTCATCATGTTTGCTTGAACAACTTAACAGGGGTTCGATTTGACTCGGGAGAAGGGCTACTGACCCTGATTTTTCCAAAAAGCCACATTTTGAGTGGTTCAAATAGTCATTTTCACTTAGAATCATGGGTATTTTGTCTATAAGATGCTAAAATTAAGTCAAAAGTATGATAAAGACCCTTCTGATTCAGAAACTAGTGGAACCCCTGAACTAGTCAGTGTATTCAGGTTTTGGAACTAATTGTTCGATACAGCAGAAATAAATAACGTTCCTTTATAGATATACACCTTTATTATTTCCTGAAGTTACTTGTTCCAAACAATAATTGCTTGTTAACAACCTCACAAGAGCTTATTATGTTAACTGTTAGACTTTGACTAATACAGAAATTGTATGAATACCCTGCAAAACAGCTTAGACAATGGAAACAAGTAAAGTTGGTTTTATAATAGCATACACCGAGTCACGAAGAAAAGACAGGCCTATACTTCATCGTGGTAGTGAATATATGACCGAACATAGCCTTCATTTGCCAGTCAACTTTTTGCAGGCATATGGATATCTCCACCTGTATTTGAACCTGGGTTGCCAAATTAGACGGTAAGCGCTAACCATTAGCTATGGAGGCACACAAATTTCAATGAAATCATTTTATTCATAATTGCCTCCAAGGGGGAGACACGCTGAACTTAATATTCAAACAATATAGAATTTAACTTACGGGTCCATATAGTCTGTTTCAATAATAATTTCTCTTTGTCGTCTCTTGGCACTGATCACTGGTGTATGTGGACTACTGGCTGTGGTGATGACTCGTGGGGACCCTTGTAGCTGCTGCTGATGTTGTGTAGTTAAAACGTTCTATCAATGGAAAAATAACAATGAATGTAGAAACGCCTGGCAAGTGTGTTCGTTCTGTGAACTGAATGTTTAACAGATTGACTTAAACAAGAGAGGTGGAAAGCAAAGGCAACTTCAACCTTAAAACTACTGACCTTTAAAACAGGTCATCTGCTGATAGTGACCAACCACTAAGTTTGAGAATCTTAGGGTTAGTTATTGAACAGAAACTGTTTGGTCTACCAACTTGACCTACCGACCAGCACATACACAGACTGCCCATCTGCCAGACATGTACATAACAATATACCCCCTCAGAGGTTCCATTTTAACTCGGGAGTAGGGGCTTTGACCCTTTGAATTTCCAAACAAGCCACATTTTGACCCTCAAGTTTTGGTTTGAATGGTCATCTTCTCTAAAAATCATGGACATTTTGCCTATAAAATGGTAAAACTTAGTAAAAAATATCAAAATGACCCTTCATATTCAGAAGCTAGTGGAACCCCTGTCCCCTAATCAAAGATGGGGGCATAACAACCTACACTCAAAACATGCTGTACACTATCAGTATCACATGAATCTGTACACTATCAGTATCACATGAATCTGTACACTATCAGTATCACATGAATCTGTACACTATGAATCTGTACACTATCAGTATCACATGAATCTGTACACTATCAGTATCACATGAATCTGTACACTATCAGTATCACATGAATCTGAGTGTGAGAGTAGGATAACATATTGGCTTACCTGTGCGTGTACAACACGTGGCATTAAATGTGATTGTTGTTGTGAAACTTTGTGTGGAGAGAAAGGAACGGCTACAACTTGCACTGAAAGTATAAACAACAACAACCTAAACACAGGTACGTAGGCACACAAAATGTGGTGAACAGCCTGAACACAGGTACGTAGGCACACAAAATGTGGTGAACAGCCTGAACACAGGTACGTAGGCACACAAAATGTGGTGAGCAGACTCATGCTACAATCACCCCTGATTCTATGAAAATGTCAGCGAATCCAGTACATAGAGTTATTCCAGCATCAGAGGTGGTATTCAATATGTATCTAATTTAATTAGAGAATAAGGATAGCCAATCATATTGCCTGTTTTTGACCAAGAGTTTAAAATGGTGTGATCTGATTGGTTGTCCTTATGATATCCTTAAGTTAAGTAAGATCAATATTGAATAACAGACCAGTACATCAATTAACGCCATGTTTTACTTCGAGTCTGGTAGAACAACATGATTCTGGTGACATTTTGACTCAGGAATACAAGATAATACATACAAAGTCATTAAAATGATTTGTCTGTCTCCTTATTAAATTCACAGGAGTCTTGCTGAGGCATAAGGCAGAAGCCTGAAAATAAGACGCAAGTCACCTTCACCTTCTCCAAAACTCTGTTTCAAACATTGTTCTTTTGTTAAAAAAAATAAGCTTCAAACTTAGTCAATGCTTTTAATTTTCACCATATATCTTTTATTTTCATTCTTCTAATGCAGCAAACCCAGATTATTCTAGATCATTCCATAATTGTAGTCCCCCAAATTCACAGGTGGTGCATAAAGTTTACAGCAGCTTGTGGAAGAATACATTTTGGTCCAAGTTTGAAATAAACATTTTTAAGCGTGATCGACTGTAAATGTATGAAGTATACATACCAGTTCTAGTGTTTGAAGCACCCTGTTCTCTGTAACCTGTTAAATCACCCGTCACATCAACAATATGCTGTAAATACAAGAATACACAGTAAATACAAGAATACACAGTAAATACAAGAATACACGGTAAATACAAGAATACACGGTAAATACAAGAATACACAAGATGTTGGAAATAAGAAATACTTCAGTTTTCACTTCTGACATTAAATGTCATTTTCTGCTTTCCTGAAATGGACCATTATATCCAGGGGTTTTCTCCATATAACAGAGGCCTGTAAAAGGCTCCATTCCAATTGAAAATTTCTTTAAAATCATGCAGATTTAAAAAAAATTCAGAAGTTATACCTACTTTTTGTTTCAGAAAACAGGAAATACAGATATCCCCCCCCCCCCCCAATTCAGAGGCTAAGACCCATTCCCAAAATGAACAGAAAAAAGCCCTGATATCTGCAGGGTTTCTAATGAAATAAAAAGTCCAATCCTGTAAAGGCCTTGCAAGTCTGTTTCCAGTGTCATTAGCACACACCGCACACACAAAAACTCAAGTTTAAACATCTTTCTATTTTTAAAATTCAGCTTAAGAGATTCCAAATGACCATAACTTTGTCAATGGCTCAATGCATTGAATTTTTTTAATATAGTATTAAATAACTTTCATTTTCTGCACTAGTTCATTCTTTATAACGCAGCAAATCCAGATTTCATGATTATTCTGGAATTGTAGGACCTAAGACTTTAAGTTTAAGGCGTTGATATTTGTCTTTTTGCACATTCCTGAAATAGGACTTTCTTTCTCAGTATCTGGTTGCTGCTTTATTTGTTATCTCATTTTATTACAGTGTATCCTTTGCAGTATTGCAATACATTGCATTAAAGCCACACCCGAATATTATGTCAACAAAATCAACAAACACACAACTTTGCATCACAATTTTTTCATGTAATGGGAATAAAATCAATAAACTCTTCAATTTAAACCACAATCTCCCACAGTATGAACAAGCTAAATCAGCATGCCAGAAAATTACCCAATCTATCATCTAAACAAACTAATTTCTCTTATTCTCCTTAAGTAAATAAAGCTAAGAGTTACAACATTAAATCCTAGGAAATTCACCCATTATAAATCACATTAATCTTAAATAACAGCATCTGGAGGAAACCTGCAAATTGACTGCATTATTTAGACTTTGCAGAAACCTGTCAGTCGGAGTCTAACAGACTAGAGCTTAATCAGATTCAGACAAACAAAATCTTTAACTAGAATCAGTAAGAACGACCAATAGTTTTTTATAGACTGTTTTAAGAACTTCTTTCATATCATGGAGACTGCTCCGACACCGGGCAATCCAGCAGTTACCTAGAACAAAATCTTGCTAGTGTCGTTATATTTTTTAAATAGTGTTAATTTAAACTATTTGCTGCTGAACTTGAGCAACCACAACAACCGATCTGAATGTTAAATGAAAAGTTTGCACGTCAGAGGGATGATTTCAAGTTTTAGAAAGTTCAATAAAGAACAAATCTCAACACATATAGTGACAAAACTCATTGTGCAGAGGGGGAAGTGAGAGAATCGAGTGTATGAAGTGTGTACTCAGGCTAAACATATGTTTACAAACTGTCTAAGTCATCCCTAGGTTACCAGCACCATTTCTCTTTGTCACAAGGAAAATTTGTTAACCTTGTTTCGGGGATATAACAATCTATAGTCTGTTTCAAAATTTGAACACAAAATAAAAACCCAGCAGTAATCAATTACATTGCAACTCAGCAGAATATCCGTTCTCCTGCCTCCGCACAAAAATGCTAATTACATCAAAACTAATTATTCTCAAAGTGCAATGTTCAAGATGAAATTATGCATATAAAAACCGGTCACAGCTACACAGGTTATAGACGTTAGCTAACCTTAAGTATATCATATATACACATGTACATAAACTGCAATATATAAATAACCATTAATGAGGACACAATTAAAGCTAAATCAGTAATTATATGACAATTATCTCGCCCATACACAATTACTGATTTTTAACAGATAATTGTTCCACGACTTTTTACAACAGGGTGACCTATTTGTAGCTCAATGAAGTATCGAAATCTTAACTGCGATATTACACAGTCGTAAAAGTTGGTCTTTGTATATGCAAATTACTGACAGGTGGAGGCAAAGGAGAAAATTAGACTGATTATACAGAAGATGTACTTTCTTTGTGGTTTTACAAAAAAACATTTCAATCGATGACCCAATTTTATGGTAGTACAAATAAGCGAATGACTCGACATGACGATGTATACAAAGTGAAGAATAAGATTAGCTGCTTCTTAATATAGATACATGTGTATATCTCTCGAATGAGAACAATGTAGCAATACTGAACACAAGTTAGATGATTCGGGTTTAACCCCTTCTCTCACCCTGATCAACAGTATTTCAGTAATAGTGAGATTACAAAGTTTCATACCAAATACAAATGCATATATATATATTCATTACGGTCGGTGATTTTTTTGGGCCATTTTTAGGGCCAAATACAGGCACCTTCCCCTAGGAAAATAATCTCCATTTTACCCAAAAAGTAATCATTTTTTCCCAACAAGAATGCATACATTCCCCTTTGGTTCCTACTGGTAAAAAAGCAACTTATTTGTATAGCTGTTTTAAGCCAAAACAATAGATTTTTGAATCTGGTTAAAGTCTTTGATATATATCTGATATTCAGTTATTAAGTATAATTAGTAGAAATGGCAAAATATGGATAATTGATACTCGAAACAATCTTTTTAATAATTCCCAATTTTGGGAGTTGTCACACTAAATTTTCCCAACTTTATAGGCACAGGCAGTGTAATTTTTTTCAAGAAAAATCACTGATGGTTCACTAAGGAAAATTGAACAGTAATTCTTTCATTCATGAACAAGATTGCTTTTAATAAACGCTTATGCCCCGTTAAAAGCCTTGTCTGTAAAAATAGTCAATCAGGGGCCATAATTCTGTTGAAATGAAGAAAGTGTTTACATGGCTTTGATGACAATGCAATGTGTTTTTGATAGTAAACAAGTATGCCAAGTTTGAAAGCAATGCCTTGATGGACTTCAAAAATACTTCAGTATTAACAACTTGAAAGATTTGGTTAACATTTTCCGACGAACAATCAATATATGCTTCCGCACCGGTGGATGATGGGACTTACAAGAGGGTCATGATGGCTTAAATCACTCATCTGTTACCATTGATTCAAGGCCAAGAAGGTTAAACAGCCTGCTATGTAATACTGTATGAAACTGTGGGCAAGTATGACGTAAACTTGCTACATGTGTGCAATTATAACTCTATAACAAACAAGTGTCCCTTGGGGCAGGGTAAGTTTTACCCCAGGGCCATAATTTGAACAATTTTGGTAGTGGACCTTATGAATGAAGTTATGATCATGTTACAAGCAAAATATCAAAGCTGAAGGCCAAGTGGTTTCAGAGTAGATTTTAATGGTCCACTATAAAACTCTATAGTAAACATGTGACCCCCGGGACAGGGCCAGTTTTAACTCTAGGGGCATACATATAATTTGAACAATCTTGGTAGAGGACCACAATCATGATGTTATTACATGCAAAATATCAAAACTATACTAGGTCTACTGGTTTCAGGAGAAGATTTTTGTTATCACTTTTAAAATCTATTTTTAGCTCATGTGACCTAGGTATGCACTGAACCAGAACCATTTGAACAATTTTGAACGAGGACCACCCAGGGATCATTCATGTCAAGTTTTGTCAGAATCCAACCAGCAGTTCATGAGAAGAAGTCGTTTGAAGAAATTGTAAATGGACACAGTTGAGCTAAAAAAACATACAGCCCTTATTCTTGTTATGAACACTTAAAATACTAACAAATGTTCAGTCCAATTCCGCCTATATCCTGCTTAAAATAACAATAAAGGACAAAGAGTAGGAAATTAAGTTCATTCCAGTGGATTATATCAGCTCCAAGTTGCAGGAAACAGAAATTAATGATCCAGCAGAAATAAATCTGCAATAATTGGCAATACACAGAAATGAAACATGAAACACTTGGTACAGTGGGATCAATAAATAAAATACAAACAAGACACAACATTGATCAAAGTAAAAGTGAGCTAATAACGCCATGTTAAGCTTCCTTAGTTTCTACCGGTACTTGTATAACCATAAGTAACCTCTAGTTAGTATTTACAACAGGCGTTCTACAGAGGCATAATACCCAATCCTGAAAATATGTTGCAGGTCTGTTTCTAGTGCAATTAGCACACATCCCTACACAAAAAGGCTGTTTCAAACATGATTACAACTCAGCATATGAAATTTCAAATGACCATAACTCAGTCAATAATTGGTAGTTTTTCATCAAATAACTTTTATTTTCTGCAGAAACGTTTCTCCTTTCCAGTGATTTCCGGATTATTCTGGAATTGTAGGACCTCTGTTACGAACATGTGAAGAAATTTGGTACAACAAGTGACAAAACCGGAAACATTAACAAGGACAATGAGTGCTGTATAACTGAACGAGAAAGGGTGCATGTATTCAAATTAGTTAACTTACTTTTGCCTGAAAGTCTTTCACTGTGTCACTGTCTGAACGTGTTTACAGGTGAGAGAGTGTGTAAGGAGCCAGAAAGCTCAGTGAGGAGAGCCCTGGTCAGGCTACATTATTTTTTTTCTCCCATAACTATGTGACACCAGATATAACTCAAAGAAACAAGTAACCAAGGACAGGGATAGTTTGTTCACTGTGGCATGATTGTCTGTATTGATAGTTTTAACTTCATGCAAAACATTAAAAGCCATATGCATGCCTTGTGGTTCTAGGAGAATTTCATGTTTTCACTTTTAAAATCTCTTTTTAGCCTCTGTGACTTCGGTTTAATATGCAATGAACAACTTTGAAAGAGGTACAACAAATATGCACAGGGCTCCTACTGAGGCACAATTGTTGAAATTCAGCTTATAAAATTCAAATGATCATAACTAGGACATTACTTGCAGCGAATCAGAATTTCCGGAGTCTTCTATAATTCATTGTAGGACCCCTGCATACGCTTAACTGGACCTACTGCCTAATAAAATTGTGTGTTTGGCGGAGACTGTACTACAGTTATTACAAGTTACAATGATCACAATAACAACACGAGAGTGCACACATGTTGCTAACAGCTGACTATTGTGAGCACCCAGCAGCTAGAATTACAGTACCACTTCCATCGAAATATGGGAAAATATTGAATTAATTAACAACAGATAAGATGCATCGCGAAAGTTGATTATGCCCCAAACACCAATATTGCTTCGGCTGCAATGAACCAAAGACAATGTTCAAAGTCGTTGACAAGAGCGAGGTTGGCATTCAGATTTTACTGAGCACTGCAGGCATGTTTTAAATTTGAAACAGTTAAAACAGTTATTTTATCAGTTAAAAGAAGTTTGTCTCAGCTTTGATGTGGCATAAGTTGGGCAAATCTTTACTTGTTTAGTTGGGCATAGTGCCTTGTATGTGTTTTAAGGTTTCTGTGCTTGGTTGGTTTAGTTGGGCATTGTGCTTCGTGTATTTTAATGTTTACGGTGCTCGGCTGTTTAAGTTGAGTGCTGCCTTCCCTGTCTGACTTATATAATCTTTTTGCATTTAAGCTTGGCATTTTGGCCTACAGCCACCAATTAATGACAATCCTGAAAGTAGACCTATTAAAGAATATGAGGCAAAGATCAAAGTAGTAAGTTGATCCAAATGTAGTAAGAACTGTTTACATACCTCCATCTTGATCGGAGTTGTATGAGTCACTTTCATGGGACTTGACTGATCTGAAAATGTATAAAAACAGTCAACACAAATATGAAATAAATTTGACAGTTATCATTCATTCTGTTTTTTTAAGAAGAACAATTTTAAGGTCATGTTAATGTTTTAATTTCATTCAATATCTATCAAATTAATATATTAGAACTCATATTATTTTATTATTATTATGTTCAACATCAGTGGCCTCCATCCTGTTTTCAAGATACACAAGATTTTAGTTCCGTCCGGGTGTTATGCCAGTTTTCAGTTCAGTCATAGCCACATGAAAACAGTAGAATTCTCTGCAGGTAAATATGTAACCGTTTGTCGCTTTCCAAGGCTGATTTGCGACCTCCCCTTAGTGATGTCAATCTTCCGTTAGAAATCTATCGTCCGTTAATTACTAAATACGACATGCTCATGATGCTGCCGCAAATTGTTTATCAAATGCATTTATAAAGTCGGTTTCTAAAATGAGCTCGTCCTGAAGAAAAGTCAGGAGTATTACTTTTCTAAGCGACCTGTATCGCAGCAACTTCCAACTATTTTTGAACTTGCACAGAAAAGAACCGCGATGACGTTTTTTATTTTTGAACTTGCACAGAAAAGAACCATGTTGACGTTTTTTTTATCTATTTCTATTCCATGAAAACAGCTCTAATTTGCACATGCTGTACTGATATTTACATATTTTCAATCATTGCGTAAAAATGAGTGGATGCAAGTAAATTAACGACTGTTTATGAGATTGCCTTGACAATATGAAACACTAACTCTACCTACATGCATTTGATGAGATGCAATAAACTCCAAATTTTGTATCAAAGTAGTTTTTATCAATAATACATTAATACTTATTGTAAATGAAATACCAATTTAACACACTTTAATCAATCAGTTTAAGAAAACAAATCCATGCACACACATGTTAATGGTTAATCACATCGTTCAAAAAATTCTAATTGGTCAGATGTAAGCATATAAATTGACCCAGTTACATACAAGAGTAAAACGAATTACTGATTCAAACTGTATAATGACCAATAAGTTGCAACAGAGATTTTCATATTTAGAAATTACAGTCAAGTTATTTAACTTGTTACTAAATTTGGTTATTTTTCAGTTTCTTGCGCCTATTCATCTCCTAGGTGTTAAGAAAAATATGTTTGTTTCTTGTAACCCAACTGACCGAAAAAAATTATGGATGACTATCAATTTGTATTTGCCATCTTTTGTGTCCCTTGTCTCCTCGTTTTTTGAGGATATAAAAGAATTAAAAAACTGCATATCATTATATCGCAAGCAATTAATGCCAAACATCATATACATATGACTATTTTCATCAAACCAATTTGACATTGTTTATTATCGTATAAAACATCAAAAGAACTGGCCAAAGTAACGTTCAAAGTATTTACGCCATTAGCAATGTCGGCACGGTCTAAGCGGATACGAATATTATCAATATCGTTGATGGCGCTAACGAATCATACTCAACACGATTCGTACTCATGTAATTCGTACAGTTCGTGAAATAAAATCTCCACCGCTCCAAAAATCCTGACCTACCAACCCATCATTTTTTTAAGCATGTTACAGGAAACAAACGTTTTTATTAGGCCCTGTCAAGTTATTTATACAGTAAAGTTCCGCTATTAAGACCACCACTTGGACCGACATAAAGTGGTCTTATTATAGTCGGTCTTATTAGCGAGACCGACCAAAATAGCTGAGACATTGAACTCCTATACATGTATATATATATATACCGACAGCACTCTTGTTGACGTGTTTTAAATAGGTGTGATTCATATACATTAATTAAATGATAAATATTTATAAGTTGTTTTCATTTCTCATGACCTATGACCTCTATGTACATGTACAATGTAGCATTATACAAAATGACACACGCGGTATGTGGTCTGTTTATCGAGACCTAAACTGCAATAAACTGGTCGTTGGGACCAGAAATACTGGTCGTAATACCGAGTTGGTCGCATTATCGGGACCAGCGACCATTGAAATATAGAGCAAAATATTCGGGACCACGAAAACGTGGTCGTATTACGTGAACTGTCGGATTATCGGACCGGTCGATAGACGGAACTTTACTGTATCATTTTTATCTACTACCATAAACAAGATTTTTGCAGCTCCAAGTGACTGTGCGCATGAGCATATGAAACCGTTAAGCAGACAGGAGACAACAGGATACATTTGTACATGTATTTCAGCAATTACCACCTGCACAGCCAACTACAATTTGTTTAACTGCCAGGAATGGACGTGGAATTGAAAAATCCAATGGTAATTCTGTAGACTCTCTACACATATTTATATACAATGCAACTGTATAAAATTTCAATTGCTGCAACTTGCAGTGATTTTCTGCTGATCATTACGGGGGTCTCACTATTTAGCGTCCAGAGGCGACCAGAAGCGTCCAGAGGCGTCCAGGCTGTTTTTTGTGTAATTTAAGAGACAATATAAGCGTCCAAGGATGTATTTGTATTAATTATGTATATTACAATGTGTTACAAGAAAAATAAATGTTCAAATAACTTATAAAAACCCGTAATTTGTGATTATTTGTCAGCGAAATGCCAAAAAAGCCGCCATCTTGAATCAAGGGACGTAATCCCAACCCGATAATTGATTGTCTACCTTGATAAATTAGCGTCCAGAGATTTTTTTCACTAGTAAACACGGTTTTAATGTTATTAAAGTTTAATTATTATATCCATAGATGTTAAATCAGTATTATTAGCTTACAGAGATTATATACATTGTATATTTTGAATAGATTTCTATATTGGCTAGTAGCGTCCAGGGATTTAGCGTCCAGAGATTTTTACCGTACAATGGTGTTACTGTGTCTCATGACTGCATTGCGATAGCGTCCAGAGATTGTAAGCCTGGTGAAATTAGCGTCCAGCGATGTTTATAGTACAGTTTAGCGTCCAGGAATTTGTTAAACAGGTTAATTTAGCGTCCAGAGATTGCTACCGTACAGTTGTAGCACCCAGGGAATTTGGGCTTTGTTAATTTAGCGTCCATGGATTGTAAGTCTGGTTGAATTAGCGTCCAGAGATTTCTACAGTACAATGGTGTTAATTTGTATAATGACCGTACAGGTAGCGTCCAGGGATTGTACGCCTAGTTAATTTAGCGTCCAGAGATTCCTACCGTACATTGGTGTTAATTTGTATAATGACCGTACAGGTAGCGTCCAGGGATTGTAAGTCTGGTTGAATTATCGTCCAGAGATTTTTACCGTACAATGGCGTTAATTTGTATAGAGACCGTACAGGTAGCGTCCAGGGAATGTAAGTCTGGTTGAATTAGCGTCCAGAGATTTTTACCGTACAATGGCGTTAATTTGTATAATGACCGTACAGGTAGCGTCCAGGGATTGTAAGTCTGGTTGAATTAGCGTCCAGAGATTTTTACCGTACAATGGTGTTACTGTGTCTAATGACTGCATTGCGATAGCGTCCAGAGATTGTAAGCCTGGTGAAATTAGCGTCCAGCGATGTTTATAGTACAGTTTAGCGTCCAGGAATTTGTTAAACAGGTTAATTTAGCGTCCAGAGATTGCTACCGTACAGTTGTAGCATCCAGGGAATTTGGGCTTTGTTAATTTAACGTCCATGGATTGTAAGTCTGGTTGAATTAGCGTCCAGAGATTTCTACAGTACAATGGTGTTAATTTGTATAATGACCGTACAGGTAGCGTCCAGGGATTGTACGCCTAGTTAATTTAGCGTCCAGAGATTCCTACCGTACATTGGTGTTAATTTGTATAATGACCGTACAGGTAGCGTCCAGGGATTGTAAGTCTGGTTGAATTAGCGTCCAGAGATTTTACCGTACAATGGTGTTAATTTGAACTACGCCATATTTATTCTCTCCGAAATTATGTTCACAGCCATGACTAGACAAGCTATTGCAAACACGCTTCCAAGCACGCGTGTTTGTTTGGTTTAACGGCTGTGATCCCGAGATCTATCAATCAAATAGCTTGATCCTTAATTTGTTTGGCAGGTGTCCTGCTCAATTAAAATCACAGTTTATGAAGTGTGATTAACAAACGGTGACTTTTCATATTTTTTAAAAAGTATATCTTGATAAAAAATATGCTTATTAAACCTGGTCATGTATTCACAAAGGATCCTATATATTTTGTAAATACGTTTTTGTTATAAAGATTGTTTCATCTTTCATGATGCAATATTTAGCCAAAAGTCAATCTTAGACAAAAACTAAGATATTGTCGCATAAATGTAAGAAGATATGCACACATAATTATTTACATAAAATAATGTTATTTATGTGAACACTGGTTCATCTTTCATGTTAATATCAAATTAATACTTTATATAACAAGAGGGCCCAAAGGGCCCTAGGTCGCTCACCTGTCGTACTAGTGCATGCACACCCCTATGGTGATCCTACACATTTTCAGAATAAAATTTAAGGAAATTCAGCCTCTATTGCAAGTTTTTGTATGATTTGACCATGTGACCTAGTGTTGACCCCAGATGACTTAATTAATATCAAACTTAACCTAGATTGTGTTGAGATGATTATTAGGATCAAATTTCATAAAGATTAAGTCGAAATTGTAACCTCTGGCGACTACACAGGGTTTTTCTATGATCTGACCTATAATTTAAACAAAATATTTCCTCCATATAACTGTACAAAAACATGCTATAAAGACAGAACAATACCTAAACACTTAAAGTGGGGTTTGAACCCATGACCCTCAGGAAAATGTCAATTGACAATGTGACCTTGTTTTTGACGCCAGATGACCCAAAATCGAACTTGGCCTAGATTTTGTAGACAGGATCATTGTGACAAAGTTTCATAAAGATTAAGTTGAAATTGTAACCTCTGGTGACTGACTACACAAGGTTTTTCTATGATTTGACCTATATTTTAAACAAAATATTTTGGAATATTTTTCCTCCATATAACTGTACAAATACATGCTATAAAGACAAAACAATACCTAAACACTCAAAAAAAATAAAAATAAAAAAATAAAAATTATGGTTCCAGTGGGGGTTGAACCCACGACCATCAGGAAAATGTACAAATACATGCTATAAAGACAGAACAATACCTAAACACTCAAAAAAAAAAAAAAAAAAAAAAAAAATTATGGTTCCAGTGGGGATTGAACCCACAACCATCAGGAAAATGTACAAATAAATGCTTTACAGACAAAACAATACCTAAACACTCAAAAAAAATAAAAATAAAAAAATAAAAATTATGGTTCCAGTGGGGGTTGAACCCACGACCCTCAGGAAAATGTCTATGCTCCCTACAGCGCTTTGATTTCCACTTAACCATTACAATTCACACCCTCTAGAATATTTTGATATTTGACCTTTACAAAACTGCTGTGAACCCTGATACACATTTTCATTGGTTGATGAAAGTTTACTTGTATGTATAGAGTGTAGAGAGTTACAGCAGAGAGTTAAGTGACCATGAAGACTACATGTTGAAAGGTTTAAAACAAGGTTTTTCTATAATTTGACCTAGTGAGCTAGTTTTTGACCTCAGATGACCCAATATCGAACTTGACCTAGATTTTGTTGAGATGATCATTGTGACCAAGTTTCATAAAGATTAGGCCAAAATTGTGACCTCTAGAGAGGACACAACCCAATTGTTGACGGACGGACGGACAGACGGACGGACGGACGGACGGACGAAGTGTGATCACAAAAGCTCACTCTGTCACTTTGTGACAGGTGAGCTAAAAAGTTGATACTTTATTGTTATTTGGACGCTATTTGTACATTCATTATATACATTAACACCATTGTACGGTAGAAATCTCTGGACGCTAATTCCACCAGGCTTACAATCCCTGGACGCAATCTTTACATTCATTATATACATTAACACCATTGTACGGTAAAAATCTCTGGACGCTAAATCAACCAGGCTTACAATCCCTAGACGCTATCTGTACATTCATTATATACATTAACACCATTGTACGGTAAACATCTCTGGACGCTAAATCAACCAGGCTTACAATCCCTGGACGCTACCTGTACGGTCATTATACAAATTAACACCATTGTACGGTAAACATCTCTGGACGCTAAATCAACCAGGCTTACAATCCCTGGACGCTACCTGTACGGTCATTATACAAATTAACACTAATGTACGGTAAAAATCTCTGGACGCTAATTCCACCAGGCTTATAATCCCTGGACGCTATCTTTACATTCATTATATACATTAACACCATTGTACGGTAGAAATCTCTGGACGCTAATTCCACCAGGCTTACAATCCCAGGACGCTATCTTTACATTCATTATATACATTAACACCATTGTACGGTAGAAATCTCTGGACGCTAATTCCACCAGGCTTATAATCCCTGGACGCTATCTTTACATTCATTATATACATTAACACCATTGTACGGTAGAAATCTCTGGACGCTAATTCCACCAGGCTTACAATCCCAGGACGCTATCTTTACATTCATTATATACATTAACACCATTGTACGGTAAAAATCTCTGGACGCTAAATCAACCAGGCTTACAATCCCTGGACGCTATCTGTACATTCATTATATAAATTAACACCATTGTACGGTAAAAATCTCTGGACGCTAAATCAACCAGGCTTACAATCCCTGGACGCTACTATAGCAAATATAGAAATCTAGTCATAATATAAATTAATATAATTGTACAGTGTAATTTTTGGAAGCTAATTTAACTGATTGGACATCTCTGGATATAATAAATAAACTAAAATAACATTAAAATCGTGTTTACAAGTGATTAAGCTTCTGGACGCTAAATTAACAAGATAGACAATCACTGGGTGCTTCCAATCATTTAGCAGGTTGGGATTATGTCCCTTGATTCAAGATGGCGACCGGTTCGGCGAAAGCTTTAACAAATTATAATCACAAATTACGGGTTTTTACAAGTTATTTGAACATTTATTTTTCTTGTAACACATTGTAATATACATAATTAATACAAATACATCCTTGGACGCTTATAGTTTCTCTTAAATTACATAAAAAACAGCCTGGACGCCTCTGGACGCTTCTGGTCGCCTCTGGACGCTAAATAGTGAGACCGCATTACGGCAAGCAAACATGAACATGAGTGAAAGTTCACTCCAATCTTTGCGGTGATTTAACTTGGTTTGGGAGAAATTTACCCATTCTAGTGATGTAAGTGGAAAGTCACACCTATTGCATAATTAAATTTCACGGTGATGCGAGATTTTAGGCAATAATCCCACGAGATGTAGTAACCATGCATGTGCATCCTCTACTGTGCCCGTGTCTCTTTGCCCTACATGTCACACTGAAGTCTGAATTGTAATACACAAGCTTGTTTAATACAATCAACTTTAACCATTTAGGTATTATGGAAATGAAACAATAGAAATTGAACATTCATTGTTAAATTCTTATCTAAAAATGTCAACAATGTCTGAATGTGACAGCATGCATGTCATCTTCAGAGCTTGACACAGAGTCAGTTAGACATCAAATGCATGCTTGCATGGAATAAACAATGCTCTTAAATGAAACGCTTTTGTTCAAACGGTTACAATATTTCTTCAGCTAACCCCAGTCAAAAGAAAATAATGGGAACCCAAGTCAACGCATCCCGTCCTCCAATCTCCAATTTACGACAACAGCAAAGCAACATGAAAAAATTACCATCATCCCATAAACTAGCCAGTGTTGTGCTGGAATTCGCCATATTGTTGGCCCTAAGCGTTTCCAGTGAATATTGACACTATAACTCCACGATGTCCATTAAAATTTCCTACGAAAAATGGGATTTTACAGCGGCCGGTGAGGAATTTTGGAAACAAGATGGCGACCAAACATTCCCATGGTCCAAATCAAGAACAAAGACAAAGTTTCGATTTCCGGTTATTTTTTGTCGGAAATAAACCGATCGCAAATTAAATTCCGATGTATTTTCCTAAAAATAACTTAGCAGGTTATTCAAAATGCAAATTCGTGATTATAAGAGAAATTTTATCACTGTAATTTTGTTTCATCTATGCAACCAATATTGGCGGCGTCAGTCATTTCTTGTAGCTGATTGGTCAATCGATTCTCCATGTGCTCCAATGCGCTTGCGTATATGCAGTTGTCCAATATCTCGGACAAAAAAGGGCGAGCGATAAAAACAAAGTTTCCGAAATAGCATCCATAGTCTGTTTCAAAAATCTGATTTGTAAACAGTTGAGTAGGTCCCCTTAACACCAATCTGAGATTGCTTTAAGACTTGAATCTCTTAGTAACTTTATTTTAAAGCAAACATGTTTTTGTAATACAGAAACATATTTGTTCCTTCATTCTTTGAAAAATTGGTACTTTGGCAATTGGAAATTAAAGGCCTTTTAAAAGTCTTTGGTAAGGCCCTAAAAAATTAATTGATACACTTAAAATCAATATCTGCTGCTACCAAAGACAAAGATTTTGCCAAAGAATACTTGGACTTTATATGATCTTTGCTGTAACCCCAAAACTTGCTGCAATCATAATTATCCCTTTAACAGGGGTGTCAACAGGGCCAAATTAAAAATCAGGAACAATCATTTTTGACAAACAAGAGGCCTTCAACCTGAACCACGATGTATGGAACCATATTAGTACTCATTTGTATTAAAGAAAATTCTTCAGAGCAGATTAAATTTACCATTACTTTGCCATTTCTTGAGATATTTTCATCAAATAACTTATTTTGGTCAGAAGACATTATTCTATCAGGTATGACAAATCCAAAATTCCGGATTAGTCAGGAAAATTGACACCCATGCTTTAATCTTCCAAAGATCTGTGAATGTAACTTATATTGAACTGTACCTATATTGAACTGTTACAACAACCACCAGTCCTAAAGATCTAAACACACAGATTGGACACTCAATTGAAAGCTGAAAGAAAATGAAAAATAACATGCAACAGATTTTGCATTAAAAGTTTTGTTTGTCATCCTTTTAATGACCAATGCCTCATTCTGAAGAGTTAAGTTTATTCTACTGCTTGAGGTAACTTGTTTTTGTCTAACTCTTATTATTTATAATTCAGAAAATTATTATTTGAATGAGGCAAATCGGGTATTTTCTGATAAACTTTGAATTTCCTTTAAAATGAGAGTAGGTCTGGCTCTTTGAGGTCTATTGTTTTATTCCTAGACTGAATTCAATAAATGAGGTAATGTTTCATTGTAAAGCTGAATAATATATTCTCGCATAGAATTATAAGTTTTTGCCTGTGTTCATTAAAACAGGAGATACAATTAAGGTTTTGAAAACAAACGAGATTTCACTAGATTTCAGAATATTGCAAGATATTGTGAGATTTGGTACATCATTCAAATCTTTGTATTTTTAGATCTTTGCCAGTTCTTAACAACCCTGTTTGGTGGATTCTTTGGATGAAATAATTAATGTATGCCTACCTAGCAAATGTTTTAAGAGTCTTGATATACAGACACAGGACTTTACATGTTATCATTCAATTACAAGTTAATTCAGTATCATTTGTTAATTTTTTACAGAGAAAGTGCAGCTATTCTGGATTTCCAGAATTTTACGTTAAATCCTGAATTGTACGAGCCATGAATCATTCATGAAATTATTAAAATAATAATTAAAATCAAAGACCACTATAATGCACCTATCAATATTATGCCCTAGGGAGGGGAGCAGCTATCGGCACCAGGGGAGATAATTTTTATTTTTTTGGGTCCAATTCCCCATACTAGAGCCATACAGGCACTTTGTTTCAAACTGTATCTGAGGGTGCCCTATATTAAGAGGTAGTACAGCGGCCATGTTAAGCCACAACGGGTATGACGTTACAGGAGCTGGTTTCTGTGTTGGCTGTGACAACTGTAGAAAAGTTGGGTACCAGCTTTCGTAATGTCATATTCGTTGCAGCTAAACATGGCTGCTGCACAACCTTCTCTTTGTATTTGGTACTTGAAGGTGTAAGGTCTTGGAAAATACTAAAACCATGTGCCTGTGCCTATGCCTAGAGCCAAACATTTCGTCTAAATCCCCGCAGTGGGAGATGCTTTAATATTGATGTAAGTTCCACTGGTCAACAGTACTACAGTCGCATGGAGACTCAACCCAGTCACATTTAATATCCTGAGGCTGACACCAGACAAACCAGCAGTTACCTGGAGCAAACTATGCCAAGTGACAAGCAAGGGCGATATATATACCAGTACTCACTGGTCCCAATTAATCATGGAAAAGAAGACGAGAAAGCATATTGAATTGTTTCAATTTATTTTTATCAGCACTTGACCATTGCAAAACATCAGTTCACCTGAAAGTTTAGTAAAAGTTCAAAGTAGCATTTATAAAGAATTCATCTACCAAATATCTTCCAGCACAAAATAATTGGTGCACGAAAACATTACACAAATTATAAACACACTAAGTGATGGCAATGTAATTCATCATATACAACATAATAATAATAAATTTGACATACTTCAATAAAATTCTAACTGCATTATTTGAATACACTGTAACACATACCTAAAACAATTGCTTTTTATCTTGGCCTGTATTTATCCCATTCAAATTCTGTTACTGTAACAGTACAAGTTGTGTTGATATGAAATGTTGTCTATTGGATGCTACAACAGAAGTTGCAGCTCAATCACAGGTGACCATACCCTGATGTAGCCCCTTTTAGTATTATGTATATATCTATACAAAGGGCCTACGTCATGATACAGTCACCAGTCCTGTAATTGAGCGGCAACTTCTGCTGTAACATCAGATGTCATCCTATAGACAACATTTTAAATCAACAACCCTCGGAATGTAATGTAAATCAAGATGTTATTAAGATTCCTTAGGTTGTCAATGTGAAATGTATCTCCCAAAAAGGGTGTGTCATTTATCAAATACATCATGATACACTGGGGAGAAAGATCAGAAAGAATAATATATTCTATAATAATGATCAGGACTGGTAAGAACATTATGAATTAATTGTCAGAGTATCACCCAATTTAATATCTCAACAATATAGAGGACATTCTCGTCCCTACACCCTACCCCCACTCCCCCAAGCATATTGTTCAGCTTGAATCAGTCTTAGACTTTACTAACAACGGATGTATGAGGAAGTGGAGAGGGCAGGGACATAAATGTTCTTATACATGTACTAGACAATCATAAATTTCTATTTTTTTCTGAAAATATTTTTGAATTTTTCAATATCTGGAAAACCCTTATTGGTTTATAGGTAGGCTTTAAATCTTTTAATAGCAATTCAAAAGGTTAAGGGGACAGGACACTATGTATATGTATTCAAAAGGACAGGATGAGGGGGTTGATAATCACTAAATTAATGTATTTTGATATTAATCACTTACTTTTAGTACTCAATCTCAGTAATAAAAGGTAGCAGTTTTTGGCATCACTTTCTCACTATAGATACCTCTCTTCAGCAACCATCACTCTCTAATATATATAGACACCTCTCTACAGGGACCATCACTCTCTCATCTATATAGACACCTCTCTACAGCGACCATTTCTTGATCAAACCCTCTCTTTAACAACAATATCAGTTAGTCATGCAGTGATCAATATAACCTGTTCATAGCATCAACCCTTAAACACCAACAACCAGAATGTATGTATCATGTAGGGTGCCATTCTGAAAGCAGTTGCACTGTAAATGCATAACTACTAACATGAACTCGTGGAACTTCATTGATAACAACATACTACAGCACAATATAATCCTATCCTGAAGTTTGAATCAACTAAACAAGGATACCATAGTTTTATCAAATTAAACCTAGACACTTTTTTAAATTCATTTTTTTATCAACATTGTATAAGGTTTCACATAGCCAGAAAGGATGCGTTAAGAGCTAATCTTATCAAATGGGTGGTTGAAGTCAACAAGATAATTCTAGGTATTGCAGTTACACAATCTATGCACAGCTCAGCAGTTTATTTGTTTGTTCATGAGACATTGATACTGTAGAGATGTATAAACATGCATAATGATACACTTATCTGTGGTATAGTGCAGACATATTAACCTGATCCTAACCTTAATGCATCAATAATTACAAGGTTCTTGTGTTGAATATATCAATTTCCCCCAGACAATCATGCCTTATCAGTCCATTAGAATTGTGTTTGTATTAAAACGTTGTGCATATTCATAATACTTCCTGCTTATGAAAACATACAACTGGGGTTAAATATAGAAATAGTTCATCTATTACATTATGCTAATTGAAGGGAAGAGGATCACATTATTATCTTCGCACTATACATTGTGGCATAGTTATCAAATTTCAGTAGATAAACTAAATGACTTAACGTAGATCTTGGTATTTCCTATGAAAACGTGTTTAAGTATAGTCCGGAGAACTTGACACGATTCTCGACCCTCTATTAGCATAATTTAACAGCTAATATATTGTCTCTTTTTATAATTATGGTTGTATGTTTTCATAAGCAGAAAGTATCACAGAGACGCTTGAGCTGTATTACCAACACAAATCTTAAGGACCGATATTACCTACACAAATCTAAAGGATCGATATTGCACGATTTTCTCGTGACAATTTTTATATTCAACGCAAGAACCTTGTCATATATTCATACATAAAGGTCTGCATCAGGTCAAATTCTCAATGCTATAGTAATGTTACGGTAACAGCTTATTCATTAGACAGACTTCATATAGATATACCGGTACAAAAATTGCATTGTAACTTTCCTTTAAAGTTTCCTAGAACTGCAAAACAAAAAATCTAATACAGTGAATTTCTATGTTAGCATTAACAGGGCACTTAGGTCAGGACATACCAGTAGCAATCTACTAACCTACTAGTTACCCAGTAATACTTTCTTTTCTTGATTTCATAATATGTTTCATTTTTTTTTACATGCCCAGGCCATTATTGATAATGATTTCGGCTCTGATTATTTGTTTGGGACTGCAAAGGGAGATAATTCCATAACAAATGAGTAGCTACAGGAATTAGTTAACTCCCATGAAAGAAAAACAGCAATCTAACAATTGTATGGTCTTGGGAAATCAGAAAATTGACAACGTATTGTTGAACATTACAAATCGCTGAATTAGAATGAGAAGGTCATAAAGTAGTACTAACGACCTTATAAGACTCATATGCATATTTGAAATCTGCACCACAAAGCTTCTTATGAGTCTATTTTTCATGAAAATCGGAAAAGGCCATGTTGACCAAACTGAAATTTAAAAAGCTTGTTTTTACATATTATTAAGTAAAGAGTAGTTTTCAGACAGTTTTTTCTTGCTTTCTCAAAAGATTGATTTTGTACTTACAACCTTCTCATTCTAAACCAGCGGTATGCCTGAAAGGCTATTGTTTCATATTTTCATTTATTTATGACCAAAAATAATTTGCCCCAATAATTAAACTACTTGACATACCCGGTACTGGTACCTTTAAAATCTCATCACTTTGTAATCATCACAAAAATTGAACAATGTAAGCCAAGTATACTTTTACTTCAGTGAAGTCACAACTGTCTATATTTAAGATTCCCTGCAAATTATTTTTAACATTAATGCTTTAAAGTATGTTCATGTACATTGAAAGTATAAGAATATATAGCAATCAGAAAAACTGAAGTTGGGATAAACAGGCAGTACAATATCATGCAGTCAACCATATAAGGGAAAATTCTTCATGCAACATTAGCAAATAAAAGTATGTTCAAAAGCACTTCAAGCATTAACAATGAGATGGACAATAGTATAACATAGATATATAGATATATTAGATCATGTGCATGCATACAATTCACATGAGGTACCATAATAATTATGGGTCATACTGAGGCATAATGCCCAATCCTTAAAACGAGTCGCAATTGGCATACAGACCATAGTAGCAAAAATGACATGGACATTTTTTATCCCTTTTCTATTCTCTTATTTTGCAAGTCTCAAAAAATGCCAAAGAACCAACCGCTTTAACAGATGCCTGAATGCAGCACAAACATTTCATTGAGGTTAGGTTAATCAGCACTTAGACATTAAAATATGAATATATTTTATTCACTTACAATATTGCAGAAGTATCTTAAAATAGATATTGCAGGTTTCATAACAATGACAAATTGATGACATTAAAACCACATTAGGCATTGAACGGCTAATTTTAAAAAGCAATAACTTGGTAACCTATTTGAAGAGCCATGGATTTTGAGCACTTTAGAAAACACCGTAAAATGGAAGAAAACGAAATACAACCTCAAGTTGGTTTGTTTACAAAATAATGAATTTTAAACAAAAAATGCACAATTTATAATCTAAGGGAAGCAACTCTTGCAAAATTAGTATTTTGTCATCCATACATTTTACTAAATGTGATTTTTGGCATACTATTTCAACATATACATTTAACATTCTGTCGTCAATTATTGGTCATTTGTGAAAAATATCCCAATTCCTTGTAATTAGTCTATTTACTAGATGATCGGAAAAAGGTCTTTGGAGAGATAATATGGCTTTTTTATTTGCTTTCAATGGATTATGGAGATTTTTCAGTGAAAATAACAGTGAAATGACCACTTTGTTATTTTGCACTGTTTTAGAAGCAGGTTCCAGTACCATGCAGCAAAAGAAACATAATGTCAACATCGTCAGGCTTTAAAATGTGCGCTACGTCAAAATTCTCACGTCGTGACATTCCAATTTTGACGTGATTTTTTTCCAATTAAGCCAATTATGGCACATTTTTTAAGAGATCTTGAGGCATATAATAAATCAAAAAGTCGTGAAAATATTGATTTTCTGCGATCACTCGTGAAATAAAATTCGATCTTACACCAAAATCAACAAATATCCTCTATTTAATATGTGATCATATCTGGTGCATATTTTACACAATAACGTACACATCCACAGATCAATACTGACAAAGCAAGCTATTTATGCTAGTTTAAACATGTTTTTGGATAGTAAATTATGACTTCATCACTCAAATGAATATTTTTAAGTTGAAAATAGCACATTCATGAAAACTAACTTCAGAAAATGTACACATCACTGTCCAGTTTATTTTCTAAACCATGCAAAATCCCAAATAGAAAACAAACAACACAACTAGAAGGATTTTTGACACAAAATATCTGTCTCCCACAAAGAGGTATAACAGCAATATTCATCCGGCCCAAAATTCCTGACAAAATGCACAACAAGGCTGGTGCACATTACTAGTACTCATGGGAAGTTTCATTGAAATCCAACCCGTGGTCATGGAGAACAAGCATGGCCAAACTATGTGGCAACCTACCAGACTTCCAGCTCCAAATCAGTATGTTACCCCACTTTTACTGGGATCCTCCTTTAAATGTGGGAGATATATGTCATTGCTTGTAACTTGTTGTGGTGTGTGAGTGAATGAGTGAATGTTGTAACTGTCTGTGTGATTATGTGAAACTATATGCTTTAATTGATTGAAATTTGAAACTGTATATTTATATCATTGTATGTAATCTATTTTCTTGTATGTAACTCTTCAACAATTTGGAGGAAATAAAGCTGAAATCAAGACTGCGTTCAATAAACGCTTATGCCCCCTGTGGTAGCCTTGTCCATAAATAAGTCTAAGTCCAAAGTTAGGTCAAGGTGAAGGTCAAAATGGGGTTAGGTGATACAGGCGTGTGGAGAGTGTTCATACACAACATCCATGCAAGTAAGAAAGCTTTGTAGCAAGCCATATTAATGCTAGAAAAAAACAGTCAATTTGGGTAAACCAAGAATTTGGCCCTTCAATAAGTCTAAGTCCAAAATTAGGTCAAGGTGAAGGTCAAAATGGGGTTAGATGATACAGGCGTGTGGAGAATGTTCATATACAACATCCATGTGAGTATGGAAGCTTTTTAGCAAGCCATAATGATGCTAGAAGAAACGGTCAATTTGGGTTAACCGGACGGACAAACGGACAGGTGAATCACTATATGCCTCCCGATCTATCGATACGGGGGCATAAAAATTTGTTATCACATTGGCTAAAACTTCTGTAATTTGAATCATTCTCAACATAGAACTGTAATTAAAATGCAACTGAATTTATCTCTGTATGTCGCAATAGTATATGAATCAATAATATCAATAAATAATACAGTAACAGTATTTTGTTTTGTTCCTCAAAAATATGACATAGAGAGATATTGCCATCTGTATTTTCATTACAAAGCTTTCTAACTACGATGCTTTAGACTTTGTGATCACAAAAAGATTTAAATAAATTTAAAAACAAAATGTTCTGATGAGCAGTGTATACATCTTTCAATATTATCAATATTTAACTCAGGTATCTAAAAATATCAAAGCATGCAATTACAACAGGAAGAATGAAGCAGTATAGACATATATAATATGTATTTATATAGTTATCATACTATTACAACACAAGGGCATGTATAAAATCTACACAGACACTATCTCTATCACATAATAACAAACATATTGACTTCAACCGTATTCTTCCAAGTTGCACACACATACACCGCTTTAGACACTTTCTAAGTCTCAAATGGGCCAATCAGGAACGGCCATGTTCTTTCGATATATTTTCACAAATTTTTGTATCTGACTTCTTTCTTTAAAATATCTTCCATTTGTTCTCAGTGTCACATAATTAGCTGCATGCAATACTTGGACAAAACAGCACAAGGATATTAGTCATACAAATAATGCACATCAAACTCTATAATTTAGAGAGAATAAATTAATACTAAGATTATCATCAACGCCACAATCTAAGTTGCCCACTCTAAGTCGCCCACTCTTAGTCTAAGTTATTTTTCATGCTGTCTTGAACGATATGTGTGGAATTTCAAACAAGGAAATATCCATTTTGAGGTAAAAAAATGTGAATTTATATTACATGGTTTAGAAAAATGATTTAAAATGTGTTTTCAAAACCAAAAACAGGACAAAGAAAATCACACAAGAAACATAAAAGGTTTTTGAAATCAGCCCCCCCCCCTGATTTTTTTTTATAATCAACCTAACATGAATTGATGCAACAAAATTAAGTAGGGAATTTGGCAGTCAAGTGCAGTGAATCTGATAAAAAAAATTGAGTATTCTTCAAAATGAAGGGAAGAAAGTCATAAGAAAACATATCAAAGTAATCTTAGACATATACACACAATATAACACTAACTTTACAAAACATGCAGATACTATGGTAATTTACAATATTTTAATACTTATTGCATCTAACTGACATAACCATGATGATAATATTATAATTCTATACTTATTCAAATTATTCTAGAGCCATCCCAAGAGTAGCCTTGCATTGGACACCTGAAACCAAGCAAAAACGGTGAAGACCAAAGATTACATGGAGGCATACCGTAGAAGCGGAACTTAAAAGAATGGGACAGTCCTGGGAATAATGGAGAAGTTGGCTAAAGACAGGCTCCGGTTGATGTCCTTTGTTGCTGCCCTACATGCCAGAGGGCATAACAGGCAGTAAGTAAGTAAGTATGCTCCATATTCCCATTCAGGGAAAATAATTGATCCTATGATCCAAGGACAAGCAATATTGATTCTGACTTAATGGATTGTCTCCCTTTTTTAAACCCTTCTTTACTAGTTCTCTCCCTTTGTTAATTCCTTACAGACAAAGTACTTCAAAATAGTGCATTCTGGCGCTTTATAACAGCTATACAACGACATGGCAGCGATTTCTTGAATAAAGCATACCATTTATAGAGCTTCACTATAGATCTCTTTTTGCATGTAACAGGCCACTTGTTTAAAGCCATTTTAGATTTGTTGCGAACTAAACTTTTGGCCCCCAATGAAGTATGACGTTTAGCAGCATACTGTTACACAGGATTTTTTTACAGAGTACTTTGTCTAGATAACATCTATAGTCTCTGGTCTATGCAACAGACCCAGATTTATCTTGTTTTATAACGTAAGATAGGATAATTTCATAAACAAAGAGAGAGAACGCATAAAATGTCATCTTAGACCGACAATCTTCAGGGGCCTTTATTCAACAATATTTCAGATTAAAACTCAGACTTATACTTTAAAATGTGTAACATATTCAGGGGTTCCATTTGACTTGGGAGTAGGGGTTTTGACCCTTGAAATTTAAAAAAGGTACATTTTGACCCTCAAAATTTTGGTTTTCAGGGTCATTTTCTATTAAAATCATAGGTATTTTGCCTGTAAAATGTCAAAATTTAGTCAAAAGTATCAAAATGACCCTTCATAAGCTACATGTAGTGGAACACCTGATATTAGCTTTGCTCTGTGCAGTTTCAATAATTGTTTAAAAATTGGCAACAGTGTTCAGTGTGTAATGACAATTATTCCGACAAATTTTAGTTAATGTAAAATTAGAAATTTTCCAGGAAGTAAAAAAAATTGTGATTATGTTATTCTTAAGTAGTTTGCTAGGTTAAATGTTAATTGATGGTGAGTAATGCCCATGTAGGCAAATCTATCTTGGAAGTTTAAGTATTTTGTTCATGAAATCTAATATAAATTTATCAAACTAATTCTTGAGATTTACCATCAAATTGCTACCACAATATTTATTCAATCTCTACAAAACTAATCAAATGCTTTGAGCAAAAATTTAACAATAGTCTGAAAAACAAGACTGCGTTCAATAAACGCTTATGCCCCCTGTGGAAGCCTTGTCCATAAATAAGTCTAAGTCCAAAATTAGGTCAAGGTCAAAATGGGGTCAGGTGATACAGGTGTGTGGAGAGTGTTCATATACAACATCCATGCAAGTTTGGAAGCTTTGTAGCAAGCCATAACAATGCTAGAAGAAACGGTCAATTTGGGTTAACCAGGACGGACGGACGAACGGACGAACAGACGAACGGACAGACAGGTGAATCACTATATGCCTCCCGATCTATCGATACGGGGGCATAATTATCCCATTGGTAAAATTGTAAAGAAAGAAGTTTATATGTATTGAGATTAAACATGGTATACTAGAACCAAACAAAGTTCATCTTCATAAGCCTACAATGGTGGACCACAACAAGGCAAAACAGTACTAACAAGACTGCGTTCAATAAACGCTTATGCCCCCTGTGGAAGCCTTGTCCATAAATAAGTCTAAGTCCAAAATTAGGTCAAGGTGAAGGTCAAATGGGGTTAGGTGGTACAGGCGTGTGGAGAATGTTCATACACAACATCCATGCAAGTATGAAAGCTTTGTAGCAAGCCATATTAATGCTAGGAGAAACGGTCAATTTGGGTTAACCAGGACGGACGGACGGACAGGTGAACCACTATATGCCTCCCCATCTAACGATAGGGGGGCATAAAAATACATGAAACAGAATTAAAGAAATATGACATTTGTCCCTATCAATTATGATACATGATTTAAATAAATAACAGCACACTTAACATAAGTTCAATCCCTGCATACAGATGAAAGGAGAATAGAACAACTGAGTAAAGAAAACAACAAATGAATAGAAAAATTTGATTAGCATAATTGGATTAATAAGAGACGTTTGCAACACATGTATTCCCCATGGCAGCCTAAAAGTTGATAACAATAATAATTTCGAAATCAATGCCGAGCATAGCCTTTATTTACCAGTCAGATTTCTGGCATGAGTGCCTCACCCCGTATTTGAACCTGGGTCGCAAGATTAGACGGCAAAAGCGCTAACCATTGAGCTATGCAGGACCTCATAATCCATATGGTTTATCCACAGGTGCCTATAGTTTGAGGATACTAGGATCAAACGTTCTTCAGTCATTAAATGAAAATGTTTAGTCTACCCACAAACAATCACAGACACATAGGCTAACCAACTGGCATGAGAAAAGCATTATACCCCCTCATCAAAGATTGGAGGCATAACTACCAGTATTGTCACATGTTTCATATACAGCATCAAGGTTAGTTGAAGTTGATGTTGCAGTATTTTTACATACTCCTTCAAATTATTGGTTTGCACTTCCTACCTTTGATACAATACCAATAGAGTAGATTAATTAAGTAAGTAGATAATTTGAGAATGAAAAATTTCATGCATGACATGTTGTAAGTAAAAACAAAAACAGCACTTTAGTACACATATATCAATGGCCTTGAATGTGTTAACACTATTAAATCATTAATGGATAGAAAACAATGAAATCTGCACATCCTCCCTTTTTCTTACAGAAAACTTCAAAAACTGTATACATATCTATCCCAGCTACAAATCCTTCATTGCCTCAACATTTATTTATTCTATCTATTGCGAGTTACAATGTAACACGCATATAAATGTTACACACATAAAATTAACACATATTTTACTCTTTGAAAATTTCATTCCATGCATTGGCATGCAATCATATACACTGTTGACTTCTCCATGTCTTAGGACTTCTTGTAGTCCCTCATAGCGGCACTCAGCAGCACTATCAGTAAGTAGCAGTGAATCATAGTTACTGCTTGATGTTGAGTGAATCATGATGTTCACTAGTAGTAGATTCTCACCCTCCTAGAACTCTAGCCATGTTCCCAAAGTTTCTATCGACCGTGGATCAATGCTCATACGTTTTTCATCTACCTAAGCAAACGAACCAAACTGAACCAAAACAACAGAAGTGACTTTATTCCGGTTTGTCTATCATCATAAAACATCCGAGCGAAAGAACAAACTCATCTTCATCAATGTCGGAATAATGACTCGCTCCGACATCAGGTTTGTCCACGTTTCGGAACAACGGTATTCAACGTGTTTGACATCGGAGTAGTTGAATGCTTGAATGTCTTCTCTATCTTTTCTATACAATATGTATAAATCTTTTTCAGTGCTACACAACATTATAATGAATGATTATCATATATTATGAAAGAGATACACCCTAAACTACAGCTGCCATCATCCATCTAAGGGTTGTCCTAAATACACCATTGTTACTTCTGTATTGCCGTATACCGCAGATACTGATGGATAGAGTTGTGTATCATTTGGCAGACCCCGAAATGCTACCCCTGAAATGAAAGCAAAAATGTTACGAAGTTAAAAACTGCATAAATGGAACCTCTGTCATCAAACCAAGACAACAGCAGCCAAAATTATTAAACCCGACTCATTCATTTTTATTATAGGGTACTCAGGTGAGTAGAAATGTTTTCATGTACATTAGTACATGTAGCCAGTTAATCTTGAAAAGTAGGCGGTTTGTTTGAAATATCTCTTAGAGTAACAAAGAAGAAAATGACAAAAAGTAGCCAGCAAGCATGTTCAAATAGCCCGTGAATTTTGCCGCCTACCAGCTGATTTCTACACTCCTGGGTACTGTCAAATAAATTAGCATCATGTTTCCAAGAGCAGGTAACAGTCCTGATTTAAGGGTTCTGGCTACTGTTACTATTATAACATTTGCTAGGTTTTAATATCACAAGAAATTTCCCAAAAGGGAGGATGGTTAGAATTTATTCATGCTGGTTTTCAAACATTTAGTTTATATACTTATTTATTTTAGGTCAATTGTGAAACAACTCCTCATTCCAGATCTATGTAATCCATCGCCACAAAGGTATGAGACAAGATAAACAAGATTCCCTTTTATGCAGAGTGTTAAGTTTAGCAAGGGAAATACTGGTACCATTTTTAATTCATCTTTGGTATGACTCAGCTTTGGATTGAACCCGGGACGTCCCACTTGACGTGGACGCTCTACCACTAGGCTATTGAGAAGGTCTTTATGCATTTGCCACATAGAACGACATGAATTTAATGGCACACATCAAAGGTTACATAGAATTACCGATTTGCCTAACTATAATACAGCATTATGCAAAATACGAAACAAAAAGTGTAAGAAATTACCTAAAAATTCATAATTTTTTTCAAATGCTAGTGTATTGTCATCACAGTCTAATATCACACGTATTCTTTCACCAACCTGAAATGTTAAAACAATGTATTATATAGTTAAACTTAAATGTACAGTCAATTTAGCAGATCTGGGTTCTATTGAGGCATAATGCCCAATACTGAAAATGGATGCAAGTCTGTGACATGTGCCATTATCACATTTCCCAACACCCAGACTATGTTTCAAATATTATTCTATTGTTAAATTTCAGCTTATAAAATTTCAAATTACCATAACTTAGTCAATACTTCGAATATTTTCACCAAATAACTTTTATTCTTTCTACTGCAGCAAATCCTGAATAGTATTCCGGTATAGTAAGACCCCTGATTTAGAGAAACACAGAAAGACATTTGTACCTGTGGTGAAACAAGAGCTATCACCAGACAGCATGTTTGCATATTTGGCAAGTATTAACAGCCACATCAATGATTTGTCTATAAATTTATGAACCAAGGAACTTGCAAGTTAATCATAACAGAGTAATTGCCCCTTGGCCAGAGTAATTACCCTTGGCCAGTAGCTTTTAATAATGATGGTATTAAGCAAGTGGTTTAAGTTTCGATGTAATATCATAGTCTGACATTAATTAACCAAACTCAATATGAGCTGGAAAATAATGGCATTTTGAAAGTAATTTTACCAAAAGTCAAAACTGGTCATATTTTGCATTAAATTTCACCATGAGTTATCTGACTTGGTTGAATACAAGAAACATGCAAAAGAAGGTCATTGTAATTTAAAGTTATAAAATATAATACATGCATTGGTAAAATATGGTTGGTGAAATAAGACCTTCATAGTAGCTTGCATGCAAACTTTTAACCAAGAAAAGTGTACATTAAAATGGGAACACACCAATATAAAATAATGATGAAGTCAGTGCCCTTGACCCATAACATTAACCAGCCATGGTAGGCATGTGCCATAGATTTAAATACTATTATAGTATGGATACTATGTGAGGAACAGGAACTTGTATGTAATCAGTAAAAAATAATAAAATTTACATTAAAAATTAATGCCAACGGTAACAGAAAAAGTATATACAGCTAAAATAAACATAAGCAAAAAATTCTGAAATAATTAAAAGTTAAATGCATTTATCAGTTTATACTGATTTATTAGCTTATATTAATCCCTTTCGAGTCTTGACACCTCATTCCTGATGTTATCCATTGCCACGAGAGTATAATTAAGAGAAAAGAAGCAATATTCCCCCTTTGATACCGGGTGTCTAGCAAGGGAATTTCTGGAACCATCTTTATTTAGTCTTTGGTAATGGTATGACACAGCCTGGGATCGAACCCAGGACTTCACACACTCGAAGCAGACACTTTACCACTAGGATATCGAGGAGGTGGTTATTGCTGTTATTAAAGAGTGGCACAATGGTCGAGTGAATAATGCTCTAGACTATGAATATAGTGAGGTCTATAGTGCAAATCTCGGACGAGGTCATTTCTGAAATTTTTTCATTATTGCCACCCAACCAGTGATGAACTGGTTAATAGAAACTTGTAATAATTATTCCTGATGTAGTCCAAGGTCTTTGACTCTTTGACGAGGATCATTCCATTTTATCATCAAAGCCGTTTATTCTTTGAAACCCAACAGGTCAACGACTCAGTTTAAGTCGCGTTTTGAACCGCACGTTTTGAACAAAATAATCATTGACACCTAATCAATTGGACCATATTCTATCAGTTTATCCCAAAAAACAAAATGTTTCGCAAGAATTACCATCAATTCCGTCGATTGTTTCAAACCTGTCCAATTTCACGGTTTTCGTTTTATTTGAATAGGATAATAACAAAAGGGTTCAGAAACGAACCATGTGATCAATGTTTTCATTATTCAAGATTGTCGTCTGTGTAAATTGCAATATTTATTTGTGCAAATGGGAGTTAAGTGATTTATAGCAAAAATAACGAGTTAGTTTCTTATGTAAACTTATATCTAAAGGTTTTATTTAATTTTAAGACGTTTTCGACTATGTTCCATCAAATAACAAGATTTTTTAAAAACAGCTCACGCCCGCACCTGCAATAAATAAATTATTCAAAATGGCCGCAGAAGCTGATCAAACGCGGAACTAAAGCAATATAATGATTATCAGTAGGTGTTACATTGACTGTTTTATGACAAAACATATGAAAAATATTACATTTATACGTAAATGATAGTTTTTGGACGAATTTTTAACAATAAACTTGCATTTTAGGCGTTAAGCTTAAACAGTTGATTATTGAAGAGGATAATTCCATTTTATAACTAAAAGGTCGTCACGTCAGTGTAAAATAAAAGACCATTTAGTTATGAATGATGGTATCCAGAACTATTCCTGATGAAGACTTGAGAATATAGTGGAAACGTTGAATAATTCTAGAGTTTGTCATGTTTTATTTTATTTATGGTTAATAGAAACCCAGAGGTAACCTCGCAGTATACTGGGCACTTCACAGAAGGCTACACACAGCCATCTCTTCGGAGGTCATTGGCCAATCTGGCAGCAAAAAAAATGAATAACCATGCACTTACAACCGTCTCAGACGAATGCAAACAAACCATAACACTGCCAAGCCTATCACTGAATATCATCATACCAAAGCGACACTTGGTAACAATATACGAATACATAATTGATAATAAAAATTAACATATATATATATATAAAAATTATAACGACACCTTTAACAAGGAGTCTAAGCAAGGAAACAAGGAAAAGTCGGAAACAAAGTAAGTTTTTTCTGCTAAATTGGTGAAGGAAGGTCATAGAATGATGTAAATTGACACTGATCATTCAGTACCTGATACTTTGGAGCATTGTTCAACAACGGGAAATTTCCTTGTGAATCTCCATTATGTAATAAATGATTATCAACTAAATTCCAGCCCCACGATTGATCATCTCCTCCTAGTAACGCTGAATATCCATGAGTCTGTAAATTTGCATTTTTTGTCGACAATCCAATAACTGCTATTGTACCTAGCGGCCCCTCCCACACAACCTCCCAGCAATGACGACCCTGTTTAAAACCAAATTTTCCCCGACATCCATCAGTGCTTTGAGCTACTGGGTTACGGTGTAAAGTAAATCCATTTGGTTTTATATAAATGTTTCTTGATAAATCATTTGGGTTCCATGCATGGTAAAAAGCACGCAGTTTCGCTTTATAGGTTGGGCAATTCGATAAAATATCCGACTTCAATGCTTCCTCTGCCAATTTCCGTACACAATTAAGTCTCCATACGTCATTATTTTCATCATTAAGGAATTTATACCATGATTTACAGACTAACGAACAATTCCGAAGGTCATTAATGTCTAAATATGAAAATAAGGTTTCCAAAGCGAAAGACGGAAGGCTTTCGGCAGCCATTTTGTGACTTTCACCTCAGACGGGTTCACGAGTCAAAATCTAGAACGAGGCACGGGTTTTCCGCCGAAAATTCCGAAACTTTAATGGACCATTCTATTTCTCGTTACATCTCGTTAAGCTCGGGATACGAGATCCAAGATGTCAGCCTCCATGGTGCACATTTCCTGAAAATTGACTTTGGATTGAAACTTGAAGTAATAATTGTATGTCATGCCATGGTTTGCTTTTGTTGTTGATGGCAAATAGGCATGCATCTTTGAGAGCGATGAATGTACAAGTTTCCTTTACGGAAACAAGTTTTATCCTCTTTTTTATGCTGTGACCTTGTCTCAAAATTACAAAACTTGAGATTTGACAATCATTTGTCATTTATTTGTGTTTCTTTAATAAGGTAGCACATTACGGGACTGTAATTTATATTCTAGAGCCAAGACCATATTGTAGTTCACTGAGAGTCCTATGAATTATTATCTTCTTGGCGACCACCGAATCTGGGGCGTAAAAAATGTAACGTTCCTGTACCCGACTGACTGTCATGTTTTTACCCCTGACCAAAATTGTTTTATGGCGACATCAATTTCGTCGTATTCACGAATTTTGTTTATAGACGACAACGATATTAATTTAATCGAGTCCGTATCTTCGATCTCATCTTATGCTTATGATCTAAAAGAATTAAAAAACTTTTTTTGCAAGCAATCAATGCCAGACACATATATACACACCGTCATTTCGTCGAACGAAGGTGACATTGTTTATTTTTGTATAAAACATCGAATGAACTGGCCAAAGTAACGCTCGTAGTATTTACGCCATTAGCTATGCCGGCTAAGTCTAAACAGATATGTATAATATTAATACGTTGGCGGCGCTAAAGTTTTGTACTCAACACTATTCCTTAGAAAGGCAATGACTCACAGTCACAGGGTACTTAAGTATACACAAATACTGTTGGCCCTTTATTTCCTTGTCAGATATTCAACTCATTTGTTTGGAGGTTGTTTCATTTACATAAAATGATTTTTCCAGAATAGAATATATTTGTTCTTGGGAGTATTCAAATTCATTTGTCATAATGAAATAAATTTCAGTCCTGAGAAACTAAGCCAACAACAATGAAGTTGAAGACTTCTTTACAAACTTCCAGATTGCTATGGAAACGTTTACACTATTTATACAGTAACCACTCTCGATGCTTAACCTCCTCTCCACTGTCCTCGGCTTTCAACAATAGACCTTCCTGGAAGTTCAACTTTTTATTCAAGGAGAAAAGTGATGTGAGTATTCAATACTTAACTAGTTGCTTATATGCTTGGAGGTTTAATAGTTTACAAAATAGATAAAAATCAAAGACTTACCAGTCAGGTCTACTACACTTCACTTCCTATTTTGCCCCCTTTGAAGAAGTTGTAGCATTGATAACTAGAGAGCACTTGGCAGTAAGGTTAGTCATGTACTGCTGACGAGCATGAGTGCTTTTGAAGTGAAAACTTGTTTAAGTGTTAAGTGGAAATAAAATAGGACTGAATGAGTGTGTTTTAATTTATAATTTACAAACATCTTGTTAATTCAAATATGGTAAAATACTCTTTTCCAAACTTTCTGTGTTTGTCTTTTTAAATATGTGCCAGATATTTTTTTGCTTCATAATGTACAAATGCGAGAGGCATATAGTGATTGTCCAGTTTGTCTGTTCTTTCGTTTGTTCGTCCGTCAGTCCATTGAAAATATTAACCAAATCTTTCAGGTTCTTGAAACTCAAATATTTTCAAAGTCTGTCAAGCCATTGCTTTCAAGCTTGGCTTACCTGTTTACCAACATAAATACCTTACATTGTCAATGCCATGTAACACTATCTGACATTTCAACAAAATTATAGCCCCTGATTGACTTAGCTAGTTATTATGGACAACGCTTCTACCGGCGCTTAAGTGTTTACTGAACGCAGTCTAGTCTTATATTTAAAATTTGTCTATATATTTGTGTGACTGTTTTTTAATAATATAAGCAAAATACTGATTTATATTTCTTAATGTCTCATCCTTTACCATTATACTGAGTCTTGGTTTGTATGTTATATTCCAGGGACTGTTTAATATTCCTGAATTGACCAGTCCTGAGGGATTTAAAGTTCTAGAAGAGAGATGTCTACAAGAGGTGAATCTCCTAATGGCTGAAGCATGTGATCCACATAGAACCAGGAAAATGGTGACGATATTTGACGACATGTCAGACAGTATATGCAGAGTAGCAGATATGGTAAGATTGCACTGTGTTTGTTCGTTTGAATCCCACAATAAGTGCCAACTCCAGTCTTTCCATACCACATCAGATTACAGGCATGTTACTTAAATATAAAAATCCAGTCAATATAGTTTATAACTTTATTAGTCTATCATGATTCATCAATTATTTAGTTTGAATGATGAGCAATCATAAAATTATGAAGTGAAACTAAACACTAATCCTGGTTTGTAATGATTTGGTTTGATTATATATATATAAATATATGGTTTAGTGTGCATACGAGAAAAGGGGAAGTTTGGTATATTCCACAAAGGTGGATTAATCAGATGTGCATGATTTATCAATGATGTTTCTAGTACCATATCTGTTAACTTTAGTAATTTGTAAAACCAATTTTGCAATAGTTGACCAAACTGATTGATGTTTGTAAACAGCACATTATCATGAGAATAATATATCCATAAATTCTCTATCAAATGATAGTTGAGTGACTTGTTATGACTAGAAATGGTTATTTTTTGGACTTTCAGGTGGAATTTGTTCGAGTCTCTCATCCAAACCCTGTCTATAGAAGTGCAGCAGAACAAACCTGTCTAACCATGTCAGAACTTGTTGAAAGGTATTTTAAATTTTTATAAGGGTTAGTGTGATTGGTGATATTGCTGTAAATGAAGAATATAATAAGCAATCATGAGCTTCTATGTAGGATAAGGATATCTCATCCGAGGGGTCAGATTTTAACAAGGGAACGAGGCTTGCTTATCCTACATCGACTGTCTCATGATGGATTATTTTTCTCCGACATAATTCGAGAAAATAGGGAGTTTATAACATTATTCAGCGCATAACCTGACATTTGCTATAGGTTCTTATTCATAACAACCATTAATAATAACGTAAATAAAGCTTACGCTGTTATGTTATGCTCAAGAAAATGCTTTTTAAATGTTATAGAGCCTATTGATGTTCGTCTTGTTAGCTCAATATTGTCAGTAACACGTAGTTCCCGAAACGAAAACAGTCTGCTCTAAGACGTGGCATGCAGACTCATGTAAGATAGAGTTATCTTCCATAGCAACGAGCCTATCTTCCATGAGCAACGTCGGAGAAAACATTATTATTTAACTATAAAATACTGACAAAAGTTTGGTTAGTATGCATGTGGTTTAAAGTATCCATTGATTTGTTAGCAGTGTTGGCTATTCTTGTTTAGAATTGATAACCTGTGGAATTAGTGGTTAGAGTTAAAATGTTAGCATTGTTGGATTATAGGAAACAAAAATACATTGTACATAACACTAATGTCACGAAAATACACATCTTTCTGTTGAAAAACAGACTCAATTATATAAAGGACATAAAAAATAAGGTCATTTATGGGATGTAATGATGTCATTTAGGATGTAGTGACCTCATTAGAATGTGATACTACACACTAGTGTAGTTTTATACAGAATAAACAGACCTGAATAGTATTCATTGAATACAAGGACAGTCATGTAATCAATGTTAAGCTTTAAAAATCTAACACGGATGTCAGCTGTTTTCTTAGTGCAGTTGGAAGGGAGGCAACTCTGGGGGATCATACATATGGGTTTAGAACTGTTCATCTTTCTTACTAAATAAGAAATGATTGTTTGTCTCCCAAGTTTTCATTTAATTTCCTCCCTTCTAGTATCAACCTGATAGTTTGAATATTGTCAGCTTTGATTTGGCAGGGTTTTTCGGAGATTCATAGCTAAAAGTATATAGTTCTGATTCAACTTCGGAGTTGAATTATGTGTATGCGTGATAAAGTTCTACATAATAAGCAATATGGAATATTCTTGGTTTTAATGTTATTCCTAGTTATATTTCTACTGACAATACAGTATTCATTGTGTTCAAATATTACTCAGCAGAGTGCTTATCTTTCTGTTCTTCGTCATTTTGTATTTCCAGAAATTTACAAAATTAATTATTCATAAGTCGATCGATCTTAAAGATGATACATTCTGAGGAATATACAACTAAAATTTCCCCTGTATTTACCAAGATTTCAGCTTCTCTAGTTTTATTTATGAAAACACATGTTCTGTTTATAGTCGCAGTTGCTTTTATGCTTGTTGCATATTTTCCCAATTTCATAAAGTAAACAGAAATGACTTTTTGCAGTTTCCTTTATTTCATATGCATAGATTTTTGTCATATTATGAATCAGTATAAATACTAATAATGTGAATCTATATTTTGTATGACATAGTCATGAAAACTAGATTTTGGCCCTTAAAGGCCATTTTAAAAAAAAGTTGAAAAGGGAGGTAATTCAAAATAACAAAACTTTTATATTTCTAAGATTGTCAAAGTATTTATATCTAACAATACCTTATGCTGTACGTAGGGTGTATGTTATACTATTGTCATTCAAATTTGACTATATTTTAGAATTAAAAAAAATATTTACAACTCTGAAGTTAGTACTTTAAAAGTTAATAGGTATATATATGGGGATGATGGGAATGTTGAATAGGTGCTGCTAGGCAACTTGCAGTTGGAGCTACTCACTGAGAATCTATTTCTCTCACATAGCTCTAGGGAAAGTCCCCAGACACAGGGCAGAGAGTGTCTTGTGTAATACTTACACCCATGTCCCCATTTCCATATAATAGCTGTGAGACCATTTGGGTTGAGCTGGAAATGGGCGTGGTTCTAGTCATATCACAGTTATGCAAGTAGTGTTGATAAACACTGACTGAATGGGGCTTATGCTTGGTTAGCATTTTATTTGCTCATACTGTTTTTGCAAAATATCCAATAACATTCAGTTTGCCATTTCAACTGTAATGATTTACAGTATACAGAAAACCTCAATAATAAGACAAATCTACCCTTGGAACCCTTTAAAACTGGTCTCATTTTTGAGTTGGTCTAATACGAAAGTTGACTAAAGAGCAATCTTATGAAAATGGGCCTGAAAATGGGGGTTTTGATTGTTGTTATAATGTTTGTATTATTATTTGATGAGGAGGTATGTTGCTAAATGCACATGTCGTTCTGTTTCTCTGCCGGTCGGGACTTGGTAGACCAAATAGTTTAAGCTATATTCAATAACTCAAGAATGCTTCATCCTGGGATCCTCAAATTTAGCATGGAGGTTGGTCATCAATGGTAGTTAACCCCTATTGACTTGGAGATCAGTAAGTCAAAGGTCAAGGCCACTGTGACCTTTAGCATGAATAAATACACCAAATTGTTTCTGATTAATAATTCAAGATATGTTTGGCCCAAGATCTTTAAACTTTAAAGGGATGTTGGGTCACCATCAGTAATTGATCCATAATGATTTTGAAGTCATTAGGTCAATGTCGCCATGATCTTTAACAATTCTGACTATTTGGGCTGCCATGGTGGTATACTGTACAATTTTTCCTGAACAGCTCTCTGTAGAGAAACAAACTATGAAAACACCAAATACCTGAAGCTGATATTCACAATAAATTTAACCTCTGTAAAACAACAGGCTCTTAACAACAAACAACGACCAATATTTACAGCTCCAAAAGGGCGTTGCTCTGCAGAGGTTTTTACATACTGTTCATGAAAAGTTACCACTTATATTTACGAGGGTTGTTCAAATTGGAATGCAAGTGATGCTATATCTTTCTTGCATCAATGAATTTTTAAGAATAGTTAGCTGTATATCGAAGAACATTGTATTAGCTTTAAATTTATACCTCACATTGTAAAATCTGTTCAGTGTAGCTGTAACAATACGTCAATTAACACTGTCTACTCGTGTATACTAATGCTTAAATTATTGGGAAAATGTCACTTTTTTCTGGCCAAATTCGGTCCTATCTAACAATCGTTGTTTCTTTAATGCGGGAGCAAATACAATATTTTACATAACATGTTTGGTGAAATGGTGGCATATTATGTCTTTTTCATCAACTACTTGATAGTTTACGCAATTTAAAAGTGGTGTAATTTTATTCGGAAAGGAACCCCATGAACGCCATCCGAATACCGCAATATACTATAAAAGGGTTGCGAAAATCATATTTGTTTTGGAAACTGGTGGAATGTTTACAATTAGGCAAGTAGCTCAATGTGTTGGCACATCATTAGGGGCTATTCATACAATTATCAAACATATTACAAAAAATAGGACGATAAGTATACTTTGGATACCCCTATCTGCTTAGAGACGCCAGCACACATGCCCTTGCAAACTGTCCACAAAATAGTTGAAACCAGTTTCTAGATAAAAAAGTCGACCGTTTGCAAATGTAATGACCATAAACGAGACACGGTTTCAATTTTTCACACATGCGACAGATCCTTAAACAAATATGGGCCAGCAAAGACAGAACAAAAGTATGCATTGCAAAACGGACCAGGTGCGCCAGTCGAAATGTACACCTTTTTCTATATAAACCAAGTTTCAACCATTAAATTTGATGTATAAAATAGACAATGGGTAAATGCCAAGCTTGAAAAAGGAAAATTCCTTCAGAAATGGAGGAAATACTCCGACAATCGCTCTCAAACCACATGTTTGAAGGATGACATGCTATTGCAGAGCAATGGGCCTCCACCTGCAGCAGCCATTAACGCGAATTTATGAGAAGCGTGAAGGTTCTTGAGCTTTCCGACCATCCTGATTTGTCAAGCAATGTCCATTGTGATCTGTATTTGTTTCAAACGACTCTAAAATTGCAATGTTGGAAGAAATATCAGATACGTTAAGATCTCGGTTTGGCACGTGTCCAGTATATGCACAGTGACCCTATGAATGATAATAAAATCGCACTTTAAAAATGGAATATCTGAATGAAACTTCGCTTATATATCGGAGATGAATACTGCAATAGGATCAAAGGCGAGTTTAAATAGAATCTATTAAGGAAAAATATGTATGGGCTTAGTTGCATTCCAATTTGAACAGCCCTCGTATAACTCTGTTTTTGTATACAATATGACCTATCGGTACAAACGTTTTATAGTGTGTGCATTTGAATAATATTGTTAAATAGGATAGCTGTGACTACACAGTAAGGTAAAAACATAGTCGTGTTCAGCTTTTAACACAGTGTAACGTGAATTTAAAGATATAAGAGTCAATAGGGTGGTAACGTATATAAAAATAAAACCTTCTCAAATTCAGGCTGAATACAAACACGGCAATCTACGAGGCATTGAAGACTGCTGTAAATGATGGTGATGTACAGTCACTGACTGATGTCGACTATAGAGTGTCTCAGTTGTTTAAGTTTGATTTTGAACAAAGTGGAATTCATCTGGAGGCAGAAAATGTAAGTCTCAATTTATATCAGTATAACATAATGTATAGTGCCTGACTTGTAGAGTGACCGTAACACCGAAATTATTTTCGATAATTTACTTATGAGATTACAACTAGTAGGCTCTCCAGAACATATGACATCACAACAAAAGTTCACAAGTGATGTTGACATTGCTAAATCTTTGATGAGGGGGTACATTGCCATGCACATGTCGGTCTAGAAAACACAGGCTATTAGGCAAGCTTAATAATTTGTTTTTGTGACAATTTAAGAAATGTTGATCTCAAAGACAATGAGTGTTGGTTTCTTTTTATCGCATTACTATAGTTGCTTAGCCAATCAACGTCAGAAATAATGAATTTAAGTTATGGACGTTATGTTTTTGCACCGAAAAGCTGGTGACTTAACACTAGGGGTGGGCCGATGCAACGAAATATCGATGCATTGCGATTCCGAGTGTCCCGATAGTATGGATCGATAGTAAAAGTCTCGATCCAATAACTATCGCCGATAGTTAGCTCAACTATCGATAGTTACGATAGTTTCCTTTTTATAAATAAAGGTTATTATTTATTTAAAAAAAAACATCCGTTTTCGCATCAAAACAACCACAATGGACCAATATCGCATTAATTTTAATAATCTATTTCTGTCAAATTCATTTTAAATCATTTCCAAAAATAGTAGATTTGTATGTTGTACAAAAAAATGATACATTACCCAGTGCAAAATTGCATTTACAAGTTAATCTCTGGTTTTCAAATCTTGGCAATTACTATTGCAATAGTATCGCAATAGTTTCCAGCAATACAATAGTATCGCAACAGTACTTTCAGCAATAGCAATAGTATTGCAATAGTCAAAACTGGACGCAATAGTCACCCCTACTTAACACATTAATTTTGTTATCACAGACGTTGGAGAACATCGCTCCATCATATGTTCGCACATGGAAGATCACGATATGTGATAATTATGATTTATACAATATTATTTGTGTTTTAGAGATTGAAGTTTGTTGAAATCAACAATGCTTTGTTACGTGTCAGTAATAACTTTATGCATGCATCACAACAACCCACACCAAGCCTGGATATTGATTTGGACGATGATGTTAAATCATAGTAAGTAAAACTATTAGAAAGAAGAAAGACTTACTTTTTTAAGTTTTATTAATTTCTTCAATTCCAGAATGTGGTATTGTTGGAAAGCGCTTTTTAAGATCTATAAATTGAAAAGACTTTGGATATTGTGACATTAAAGATAAACAATAAACTTACTGTGCAATTTTCTTCTATCTTTAGTTACTGAGATCGAGAGGTCAAAATCTTTAAAGTCGACTTTCTAAAAATGAACTTTCAATAAAGTAGACTTAGAACATTCTGGAATTGAGGTGACAAATTATATGAAACTTTGAAGAGTTTGAATCCATATTAAAATTGGTCTAGAACCAAGTTGTCATCAACCATAAATAATGTCATTATTATTATTATTATTAACCTCACTGTGGCATGTGTGAAAAGTAAATTTCACGATATTTGGTTTATCTGATTTTTTTGTTGAAAAGAGATGATTTGTTATCAACACTTGATCAGCATCTTGCTCGATGTTGCCTGTTTATGTTTCATGTAATTGTTTAGGTCAACTTTTCTCCTAAACATTGAAACCTATTGCTTTTAAACTTGATCTGTACGAGTTATATTCAAAGTAATGCTTTAAAATAAATGATTAGATGTAATGTGAGTAGGTCTGAATGTTTGCCATAAAACTACTATTTTTAATCCCCCGCTACAAAGTGGGAGGGGATTATAGGAATGGTCTCCGTCCGTGTGTGGGTCCGTTCATCCTTCTGTGACAAAAAACGTCTGGGCCAAGTTCCATAAAAATTATAGCAAATGTGAAATTAATAAAGATGATGTGCAGAACCCATGTTCAAACTGTGCCAGCTCAAGGTCACAGTTCAGGTCAAAGGTTTGAACCTTAAATTTTGTGTACGCGCCATAACTTTTTAAAGCCTGTGCCAAATTGCATAAAATTTATAGCATATGTGTAACTTATAAAGACGACATACAGAACCCATGTTCCAATGGTGCCGACTCAAGGTCAAGTTAACTGTTTATGGTCAAAGGTTTGAACCTTACATTTCGTATCTGCTCCATTACTTTCTAATGCCTGGGCCGAATTACAAGAAACTTACAGCAAATATGTAACTATTGAAGGTGATGTACAGAACCCATGTTTCTACCATGCTGACTGAAGGTCAACGTCACATTTTTGTGTCGCCTGAAAAGGCGACATATAGGTGTTACTTTGGCGGCGGCGGCGTCACAAATTGCTTGTCCGGAGCATAACTTTGTCACCTTAAGTTCAAATGACTCAAGAATTGGTATGCATGTTTCTTGCAATAAGCCTGAGTGCAGTGCGCAAGAACCATAACTCTACCTGTCATAGTTTTTGAATTATTTCCCTTTGATTGATTTTATTAGAGCATTTCTTGTCCGGAGCATAACTTTGTCACCTTACGTTCAAATGACTCAAGAATTGGTATGCATGTTTCTTGCAATAAGCCGGAGTGCAGTGCGCAAGAACCATAACTCTACCTGTCATAGTTTTTGAATTATTTCCCTTTGATTGATTTTATTAGAGCATTTCTTGTCCGGAGCATAACTTTGTCACCTTAAGTTCAAATGACTCAAGAATTGGTATGCATGTTTCTTGCAATAGGCTGAAGTGCAGTGCGCAAGAACCATAACTCTACCTGTCATAGTTTTTTAATTATTTCCCTTTGATTGATTTTATTAGAGCATTTCTTGTCCGGAGGATAACTTTGTCACCTTAAGTTTAAATGACTCTAGATTTGGTATGCATGTTTCTTGCAATAGGCTGAAGTGCAGTGCGCAAGAACCATAACTCTACCTGTCATAGTTTTTTAATTATTTCCCTTTGATTGATTTTATTAGAGCATTTCTTGTCCGGAGGATAACTTTGTCACCTTAAGTTCAAATGACTCTAGATTTGGTATGCATGTTTCTTGCAATAAGCCGAAGTGCAGTGCGCAAGAACCATAACTCTACCTGTCATAGTTTTTGAATTATTTTCCTTTGATTGATTTTATTAGAGCATTTCTTGTCCGGAGCATAACTTTGTCACCTTACGTTCAAATGACTCAAGAATTGATAGGCATGTTTCTTGCAATAAGCCGGAGTGCAGTGCGCAAGAACCATAACTCTACCTGTCATAGTTTTTGAATTATTTCCCTTTGATTGATTTTATTAGAGCATTTCTTGTCTGGAGCATAACTTTGTCACCTTAAGTTCAAATGACTCAAGATTTTGTATGTATGTTTCTTGCAATAAGCCGAAATGCAGTGCGCAAGAACCATAACTCTGCCTTGCATCGTTTTTTTTAATTATTTCCCTTAGATTGATTTAATTTGAGCATTTCTTGTCCGGAGGATAACTTTGTCACCATGAGGTTGAATGACTTGAAACTTGGTATGCATGTTTCTTACCAAAAGCCCAAGTGCAGTACACAATAACCGTAACTATACCTTGTGCCATTTTTCAATTTTTTCCCTTTGATTGATTTTATAAGCATTTTTTGTCCGTGGCATAACTTTGTCACCATAACTATTAATGACTCAAAAATAGGAATGCATGTTTCTTTGCTGTGACATGAAGTGCAGTGCGCAAGAATCATAACTCTAGCTTGTGTAGTGTTTGAATGATTCCCTTCAGATTGATTTTATCAGGATATTTTTTTGTCCAGAGCATTGCTTTGTCGTTTTTAGTTCAGATGACTAGAGAACTCTTGTGAGTCTGATATGTAGCCCAATACTGGATAGTTTTCCATGACAAATGTGCATTTCGTCAGGCGACACATGCGACTCGCGGAGCTTTTATAATGTCAAAGGTTTGAGCCTTACAATTTGTGTCCGCTCCATAACTTTTTAATCCCTGGAGGTGATGTGCTGAACCAAGTTACAACCAAGCTGACTGCTATACAGTTAAAGTCAGAGTTCATTATCTATTAGTACAGCGGGAGATTATAGATGTCTTTTAGACTGCCTTGTATTTTATTGCAGTATTTCAACGTTAGATGTTAACAATAAATACAACTTGAGGTCCAGATTACTCTCAGAACATGTAACAGAAAAAGTAAGTTTTTACTGTAGTTTATATTAATTCATGTAATTTGAAGAGGGACAGCTCTCTGTTAGGTGCTCAAATGCTGAATTGGTAGGCTTAGAAGAGCTCAACATTATTTTATTCTGAATAAGTGTTGAGTTTGTTTTAAATGGTCGCAATTGTTGCACCCATTGACTGGCTGTATAAGACAGGTACCGGTATATACAGGTAGATTAATTCCACACCCCACCCCCATCCTTAATGAGGATTGCTTTGAACATGTTGGTTGGTTTGAGCCTTGAGCTTGTGTTAAATTACCCCCTCCCCCCAAGGTCCACAATAGGTATATTATTACCCCCCCCCCCCCCCCAAAGATAAGTATATTAATTACACCCCCACCTCCATCCTTAATGAGGGGTGCTTTGAACGTATTGGTTGTTGTGTGGTCTGTCGGTCCAATATATTATATGTATGTATTTTTGTTTGTCAGTTACGAGAGGCAGCCTACAGGGTATACCTGAAGCCAAATAGACATACTGAAGAATATTTAGATGACATGTTAGAAGCTAGACATTTGATGGCTGATATTACTGGCTTTAAAAGTTACGCTCATCGAGCACTGAAGGGAACATTGGCGGAATCACCAGGTTAGTTTGTTGCTGTTGGTTGTTAGATCGTTAAAAAGGAATGTGGCAGATTTGTTGCTGTTGGTTGCTAGATTGTTAAAAGGGAATGTTTGCAGAATCACCAGGTAAGTTTGTTGCTGTTGGTTGCTAGATTGTTAAAAAGGAATGTGGCATATTTGTTGCTGTTGGTTGCTAGATTGTTAAAAGGGTATGTTTGCAGAATCACCAGGTTAATTTGTTGCTTTTGGTTGCTAGATTGTTAAAAAGGAATGTGGCAGATTTGTTGCTGTTGGTTGCTAGATTGTTAAAAGGGAATGTTTGCAGAATCACCAGGTAAGTTTGTTGCTGTAAGTTGTTAGATTTTGTAAAATGGAATGTTGGCAGAATCACCATGTAAGTTTGTTGCTATTGGTTGCTAGATTGTTTAAATAGAATGCAGGGTACTGTTTTATCGATGTAATCAGAGTATGGACATTCTCGATCAATGATTAAACATTTCACTGAATGAACTCACTTCTTTGTATGTTTTCTTTCCAGAAAATGTTATGAAGTTCTTGGAAAGTTTAGCAGAGAACTTAAGAACAGGGTTTGTACAATTATTCAAAATCCTCTTTTTTACTGCATATCAAAACGATATTGGATAAATGAATATTTTAATGTTTTTACAATAACATCAGTGCTGTATGTGGGTTTCAGCTTTTTCGTTGTAGTAACTTCATTTGAAAATATATTTTGCTTTTACCAGAACTAATCTGGCGATTACTCACTGATCATCTATTGCTCTGTACAGAGAATGTAGTCAATCTTTGCTAAGAATCTGCAATTTTTGCATGTGTTTTTGACCTAATTTCTGAGACCTTGACCTTATTTCATGTAACTTTTAATATTCTTAATGTGACCTTGACTGTTTTTTGTGTGACCATGATAATGACCTTATTTCATATGACCTTGACCGAGTTTTATGTGTTACCAGGGTGATGACATAAGTTCATGTGACCTATACCTTATTTCTTGTGACCTTGACCTTTTAGTGTTACTACACTGATGACCTTATTTCATTACCATTTGACCTTGACCTTATTTTGTGTGACCATGATGATGACCAGAGTTTCATGTGACTTTGACCTTATTTCAGAGCTAATGCAGAGTACAAAATCATGCAAGAATTAAAATCAAAAGATTATGAGCAATTTCCAAAGACTATGGGCAGTCCAGTGAGTATACTAGTGTGTTCTTTTCCTTTTGACATTGACCTGTGAAACAAGACTATGATAGATATTAAAGGAACGAGAATATTCCTCCCAGTGGCAGATATATCCCCTGATTTTGTTGCACATTGGCATCAGACAAAAAATAAAACATTGTTTATTTCCCCTTCCCTGCCTACCCTAGCAAAAAGTCCCCTACTCAAAATATTTTTTTGCCTAACTACTACCAACCCTTATTGGCCAGGACCGGGAAGGGGAAACAAGTGGTCCTACTGTTGGTCAAACAGAATTCTAAGTGGTCCTACTGTTGGTCAAACAGAATTCTAAGTGGTCCTACTGTTGGTCAAACAGAATTCTAAGTGGTCCTACTGTTGGTCAAACAGAATTCTAAGCGGTCCTACTGTTGGTCAAACAGAATTCTAAGCGGTCCTACTGTTGGTCAAACAGAATTCTAAGCGGTCCTACTGTTGGTCAAACAGAATTCTAAGCGGTCCTACTGTTGGTCAAACAGAATTCTAAGTGGTCCTACTGTTGGTCAAACAGAATTCCAAGTGGTCCTACTGTTGGTCAAACAGAATTCTAAGCGGTCCTACTGTTGGTCAAACAGAATTCTAAGCGGTCCTACTGTTGGTCAAACAGAATTCCAAGCGGTCCTACTGTTGGTCAAACAGAATTCCAAGCGGTCCTACTGTTGGTCAAACAGAATTCTAAGCGGTCCTACTGTTGGTCAAACAGAATTCCAAGCAGTCCTACTGTTGGTCCGACAGAATTCCAAGTGGTCCTACTGTTGGTCAAACGGAATTCCAAGTGGTCCTACTGCTAATATTGACTGAGCATTTATAACTTATGTCTCTTACCATAACTGATGAAAACCATATCACTTATGGATGTGGTTTCTAAATATGTATGTGACAAAGCAGGGTGTGAAGGTATCATTGGTCATTCTATGGCAGTTCTACAAAGCAGGGTGTGAGGGTATCATTGGTCATTCTATGGCAGTTCTACAAAGCAGGGTGTGAGGGTATCATTGGTCACTCTATGGCAGTTTTAGTTGATCCAGTATTTTTTGTTGCGAAATATAGATGTTTGTTCAACTTTTGTTCATTCCAGTATGGGCTAAACTTTTACTGGTAATTTTATTGTTACTTTCAGAATATTATGCCTTGGGATCCACCATATTACACAAACCTCTGTCGATTTAAAATGTAAGTGGCTTATGATGTTTGATAATGCTACAATACGGAGAATTTGACTCAAATCTAGACCTTCTATTAGCACAATATAATAGCTGAAATATTGTTGTCTACATTTATTATCCCTGCTGTATGTTTTCATAAGCGGAAGGTATAACACAGACGCTCGAGATTTAATACCAACACAAATCTTAAGGACCGATATTGCGTGATTTGTTCGCGGAAATTTATACATTCAACGAAAGAACCTTGTAATATATTCATGCATTAAGGTCTGGAGCAGGTGAAATTCTTTGTGCTATACATTAGAGCTGTGATCGTTATTTATATTGATGCATGGATGAATAAATGAACCACCCAAAATCCTCATAGTCCCTGCACAAAACACTTTTCTTGGCTAAATGTTAGTTGATGTCACAAACTGTCAAAGTGAGTAAAGTCCAAGCTCAAACTGAAGCTGTATTTTCAAAAGCTGACTCTTTATATTCAGTGTAGAATGACCAAATAACTAAATAAGTGAATCTTGACCAGGTTGTCCTGTTACAGACTTATTTCAAAGAAGTTTGAATTCACAGTCCCTTGATCTATATTCAAGTTATGAGAGTATATTTATATGGATTTATGAATTTGTGAGAAACTGTGTTCGGGAATAATAGCAAAGAATAAAAACATTGCAAGTTATGATGGCCGTTTTCACAGAACCTGAAACACTAAGATCTACAGATTAAATGAAAATATGAAACTCTGCAATCACTTAATGAAATAAAATACTGCCACTTCAAATACAGTTTGCTAGTATGGTTATTTTTGCAAACTAGTGTTTTGTATGTAACTTTAGTATTTGAGTGTATGAATGCATGTACATGATTTTGTTGTACTTGTACAGAAGTATGTGGGATGAGCTCGACCAACATCTACCTATAGAGGAAGATAAAATGATCTCCCCCTAAAAAGATTTCTTAACCAGTATCAGATACAGTACAACCTCCCCAGAGCGACCCTCTGTAGAGCAACAACCTCTGTGTAACAACACCTTCAAAATTTCTCTATGTTAATTTACTAAATATTTTACCTCTGTAGAGCAACAACCTCTAAACAATGACCAATATTTGCAGCTGCCAAAGAGTGTTGCTCTACAGAGGTTGTACTGTTATCCATATGTAGTCAGTGATTCCAGTTTTACTGTGATTCAGGTTTCGATATAAGCGTGTACAGTGGCATTTCTCACTTGGTTCATGTATGGATGGATTGAATCTATTGTTCCAACAACTGTTTGATGTACGACTAGATGTTGAGGATCTTGTCACTGGTGAAGTCTGGAACAATGATATTTATAAACTGGTAAGTATAGTACGGAGAATTTGACCAGATTCTCAACTTTCTATTAGAATAATTTAAAAGCTGATATCTTGTCTATATTCATAACTGCGGTTGTATGTTTTCATTAGCAAGGAGTATCACGAGAACGCTCAAGATGTAATACAAACACAAATCTATAGTTTTAAGATCCTAGGGCAAAGCTTCTCGAGTTATTGAACAGAAACCATTTGGTCTACCGACAGACCAACCAACAGACCGACCGCCATTTGCAAAGCATAATGATAATAAACCATGTAGGATGATACAGTGGCTAAATGGTTAGTGCTCTCAACTACCAATCCTGAGGTCCTTGGTTCGAATATTGGCCGTGCCACTGGAAATTTCAGAAATGATTTTCTGTGGTTCCCAGCCAACTAGAGACAAACTTGTTGGAAACCCAGAGGTAGTCTCGTGTGTATCAGTGCTATACACCGAGCATGTTGAAGTACCAAGGAGTCTGTGCGCCCTGGATTCCTTGTATCACACAAACTTTCTGTTTCCTCCCTCGAAGCTGGAGGTCATTGACCAACAAGGCAGGGATAAAACCAAATGGCCACGACTGTCAGGGTTGAATGCAAAAAAATAAAGTAATAAAATGAACAAATATTTGTGATTTTCTAGGCTGTTGTACATAATACAGAAGGTGTGTTGGGATATATTTATTGTGATTTCTTCGAAAGAAAAGAAAAACCTCATCAGGTAAGTTTTTTTCTTTAATTTATTGTTGGTTGGTTCTCCCACTTGCGAAATCCGCAAAATTAAATCGGCCAAAATAATTTCTTGGTTTACCGCAATGACGTGGCAGTAGTCGGTTTGTGCTCTGAATTTGTTACCGGGTGATTCTGATTTGATTATTGGCGTAAAAACCCAGATAAACATAAACATGTAAACACTGCAAGTATTATAGCATAAAGATATTAGTGTCATATGAACTGTTAGTAATTCCCATTTGATTTTTAATGCTTATCAATTTTTGTATCAGATTTCAAATTATGAATTTAAACAATCCCCGTATTATCCATGTTTTCTTGGTATTTCCCGATCCCGGAAGCCGACACTCATATCTAAATTGGCATGACACTTGTTTTCGCGACGTCGCCACTAAATCTCATGCCATAATATCATAATTTTAAAATATAAATATATAAATTGATGTTTTGTGTGCTATAATAGCGTATACGCATGCTTTGTCTATGCCCAAAGTGCTCTATTATGTTACCCTGTCCATCCACCGTTAGCAATTCCCCTTCCGCTCTGTAACTCTTGAACCCTTTGGAGGATTTTAAAGAAACCTGACACAAATATTCACCACACCAAGACGATGTGCAGAGCGGCGTATATTCTGGATAGGTCTCGTCAAGCTCACATGTATCGGTTAAAGATCTTAAGACTTTGTTTCCCTTCCACTCTGTAACTCTTTAACCCCTTACCCCTTGAAGGATTTTAAATAAACCTGACACAAAAGTTCACCACATCAAGACGACGTACAGAGTGCATGTTCTGGATGGTCAAGATCACACTTAGGGGTTAAAGGTCATATGACTTTGTTTCCCTTCCGCTCTGTACTCTTGATCCCCTTGAAGGGTTTTAAAGAAACCTGAGACAAATGATCACCACACCACGATGAAGTGCAGAGCACGTGCAGAGCGCATGTTCTGGATGAAACGCTTCAAGGTCAAGGTCACGCAGGGTTAAAGCTCATACGAGGGTCGTACATTTAATACCCGGACGATCGCTATAGCGCTTGATTGAAACATGCAATTGTAATAATTTTTCGTTTAATAAGACTTTCTCATCAACTTGATCATTTGACAAAAATTAATAAAATTTCATCCAACTGAACAAAAACTGTGGTTACTATAGTAACCTAACTAAGGGCTACCCGGCCCAGCCCAAGTTTTAGTGAATTGTCGAGTGTTGTTATGGCACCGAGCGTGATATAGATGCCTATTTTCAATGGAAAACATCATATAACGTTATGTCTACATTTACGTTATATTATATAACTTTTAATGTCATTTCTGTACTGTTACTGTGCGTGAAGCGATGTTTGGTGACAACGGGCGTGTTTCTGTTAATATCGCAATGAAATTGAATTTGTTTGGGAAAAAACCGGATTATGATTCAATTTCGTAAAAGTATTTGTCATACACCTGTAAAACTAAAGAATCTACTTTAGAGAAGCCTTTTGTAAATATTCGTATTGGTGGATTTCTGCTTATAAACGGTTTTATGATGACTAGAGTCATCTCGCGATGATCCGATGCCGGGTCAATCTAACGTCAGAAACAGGAAAGTTTCGTCGGTTAAACGCTTGTTGGACGGTAAACACTACTTGAAGAAAAACTACTATAGTAATTACGGAATCATGCGAATTATCGTGGATACAGTATATAACATCGCTACCAAACATTTTAAAATGGTTAATTTGTGTGCTCGCGTGACTTTATGGCTCCAAAACAATGCTCAAATAGAGAAAAAGTGTCACGTTTTACAAGCAAAAATGACGGAACGTCACAATTTTTTTACGTTGACTTGGGCCGACTCGCGTTACATGTACTAATTAAAACACTGATATTATGTAGACCCTTCATCGTAACAAGTTGAAATTTCGTATGTTAATAAATTAATAGTGTGAATGTATTTCGGTATATTTTCATCAATATCAGTCCATTAGTTTTTCAGCAATATCGATCGTCCGGGTATTAAATGAACGGCCCTCATATATCTTTGTTTCCCTTCCGCTCTTTAACTCTAAACCTGAAGTTTAAAATCCGTACAACATGCAGATTGCATATCTTCAGATGGTTCACTTCAAAGTACTTAATATGTTTCAACCGTCAAAAGTTTGCTACCAATACCTGAAACAAAACCCTTCAGGCGTATTTTGCCCCACATGGCGGTGCTCTTGTTGTGTCATACCATATGCAGAGTCTGCAGATGTCATAGCACAAAAAGTATGCTTTAACCCTACACTAAAATGTTGTCATGGCACTTCAGAGAGTGTTATGGTTCAATCACAGCCCTCCTGTGACTAATATTTAATGAAAATTCCTCTTTCATGCTTTCAGGATTGTCATTTCACTATACAAGGTGGAAGGAGAAAATCTAACGGAGAATACCAGCTACCTATTGTTGTTCTACACTTAAATTTCAAGTCTTCCACTTCTGTCACTCCATGTCTTCTAACCCCTGCTCAAGTGGAGAATTTATTTCATGAGTTTGGACATGCCATGCACTCAATGCTTGGCAGAACACAGTACCAACATGTCACAGGTTGGAACTTCTATTCCATACATGCATTAGTGGGAATTGCTAAAATATTTGGGTGATCTATAAATACCCAGATTAATGCTTTCATTTCTTCATTTCTTAATGTGAGTCACTCAACATCAGGTGGCCCAAATTTTAACTTTGTACCTAACAAGTTATGATGTACCGTTCATGCGTTAACAATATTATGATTTGTTAAAGGATGGGGTTAAAATGTACAAATATTAATGTTACATTAAAGACAATGATTTGTCTGTTTCTTCTACTCAATATGGAACAATGCTGTGTTTCAGGTACCAGGTGTCCAATAGATTTTGCAGAAGTGCCATCAGTATTAATGGAGTACTTTGTATCCGACCCTCGGGTAAGTGCCATCAGTAATTAATGGGGTACTTTATATCCGACCCTCGGGCAAGTGCCATCGGTATTAATGGAGTACTTTGTATCCGACCCTCGATTAAGTGCCATCAGTAATTAATGGAGTACTTTGTATCCGACCCTCAGTTCCGTGCCATCACTAATTAATGGAGTACTATGTATCCAACCCTTGGGTAAGTGCCATTAGTATTAATGGTATTAATGGAGTACTTTGTATCCAATACTCGGGTAAGTGCAATAAGTATTAATGGAGTACTTTGTATCCAACCCTTGGGTAAGTGCCATAAGTATTAATGGAGTACTTTGTATCCAACCCTCGGGTAAGTGCCATAAGTATAAATGAAGTACTTTGTATCCGACCCTCAGTTAAATTAAATTTTATGTAATATTTCAGTAAATGTAAACCATTCTGCATTCTCCCATAATATTCTCATATGCTCAGTTGGGATGCTGTGATGGCAAACCTGTTTTGAAGACCACTTGTGAACAAAGACCACTATTTAGTATTAGAAAACCTGTCTGCAAAGATCACTAATTGCATTTTACATCAGACCTTTTTCAATGATATTAGACCTGCTAAGTGTTAAAGATTGACCACCTGTCAACAATACATCTTTATAAAACTTGGTCTCAATGATAATCTCTAACATCTAGGTCATGTGGGGTCAAACACCTTCGGTCACTTTACTGGTATAATTCTAGTAATGATATTTTGTGTTTGATAATATATGTGGGAGACATAAAAATCTTTCTGATTTCAGGTCGTTGAAAAGTATGCGATAGATTACAGAACTGGCAAGCCTCTAGAACAACAAGATCTGATCAATTACTGTAAGAGCAAGCAGCTGTTCCTATATTCTGTAAGTTATAATGTAATAGTGTGAGAGAAATATGCATCCAGATCGGGGCTCAAACCCCAGTAGGTACCCTTCTCTTACAAGGCAATTGCTTTACTGACTGAGATAGCTGGCTGCCCAAACAAATGTCTCTCCTGTAAGTAACCAAATCATGTACACACTACATAATATAACCTATGAATCTTCTTTGGAATTCCATCTTTTACAGACTTTTATATCTTTAGTTTGTATGTGGTGATGATATGCACCATCTTTGCTTGCATCTCCCCAAAAGCTATGTCTCAAAATACATGTCCATGGGCCAAGTTCTGTCATGATCTAGATTGTTGCAGATTGGTTGTATATTGAATGGTGTCTGCTCCTGCCCCCCCCCCCCCCCCCACTGACATCCAAACCAGTATTTTCATACGTTTCCCCAGACCACAGACCTATGAATGTATAGCATATTTGAGTGATTGGTCCATACGTGTTTACCCTGATATAAACTGGCTTGCTGGTATATTGCTGGCTTAGAATTAGAAGACTATATGACTTATATGACTCATGCATATTTGAAATCTGCATCTCAATGCACTTCTTGTGAGCATATTTTCATGAAAATCGGAAGTGGTCATGTTGACCAAACTTAAGTTTAAAAAGCTTGTTTTCTATAAGTAAAGAGTAGTTTTTTTTCAGACAGTTTTTTCTTGTTTTCTCAAAATATGGATTTTGTACTTCTAATTCTAAGCCAGCGATATATCTATATCTCACGTTCCTACTTGACATTGCCTGCAGTCATGTCATCCATTTATACAAAACTTGTCATTTGCTTGCAAAAATGTCATTTGCTTGCAAAAATGACAGGCTAGTATTTACTCTATCCGTTGGTGGACTGTCCACCATATAGTAGTAAAAGACAACAACTATAAGACATTAAACAACAAGTATTGCAAACTATAATGCATCTATCAAATATATTAAATGAATCTGAACAGTTACGCTATTGAATATAAAATATTTCTACGGCCAGTCAAAATGACTTATACCTGATAATTATACACAATCCGTGTCCTGCACATTTTCATTATTAGAATATTATTTAGTTAATATAAGATTCTTATATCAAACTGTATCAAAGTTTAATAGCGTCGTAGTGTGCACCTTGTGGAGCCAACGTTTGCAGTTTATCATGTACTGTAGCATACCAGGAGCCTGTTGCCTAACCAAGCCGCTTCCAAATTGCGCTATCAAACCCTTTCCTACGTTTTTGCAATGGCACACTACCAGCAAGCAGTGCCCGCTGGCTGATAGCATACTTGCTAGGCCTGCGCTGCCGAGTGTTTTCTTGTGCAACAGAATGCTTCAGTAGCACTCGATAGTGCTTTGCAACACAACGGTCTGCTATCCGCGAGCGCTTACTGGTAGCATATAATTGTCCGCTTTTTTGAAGCAAGCCGTTTCTTAGCATAGCGCTACTGAGTGCTCGGTAGCAGTTTGGTTAGGCAATGGGCTCCAGTATTCCCATATGATAAAAACTTATTTGCTGTTGTATTTTTGGAAACAGGAATTACAGTTACAGGTGTTTTATGGTATAGTGGATCAAGTTTATCATGGACCGGATTTCTTTCCCTCAAGAAAAACAACAACAGATGTCCTTAAAGAAATACAGAATAAATATTATGGAATTCCCTATGTCAAAGACACTGTAAGTAGTCACATTAGTTCTTGAAGGTTTTACACTTTGTTTAAGTTTTTATTTAAAACAAGTCAATTTGACTTATGAGACACCTATATTATGAGCACATTTATTCCCTTTGGCATAACAAGATTGTATGTATCATAATAGTCAAATTGTAGATACAATTTTGTTGCGCCAAAGGGACGAATTTTGCTTCCCAACTCTTTACTTCAAAAAGTGAATTTTCATACTTAAGATTTGAGTGCCGAGTGCAAATGTATTTTCAAGCTCTGGCGTTTAAGCTGAAAGTCCCATTGGAGAAGAGAAAATATTAACGATGACAAACTGTTTTAACTGTATAAGGGTATATTTCCAGGCGTGGCAATTACGGTTTGGACATCTTGTTGGTTACGGAGGAAAATATTACTCCTATCTCATGTCACGTGCCGTGGCTTCCAGAATATGGACTAAATTGTTCCAGAAAGATCCATTCTGCAGGTAATATATGTAATATACAATCAGGTCTCGATACAATGACGCTGTTTGTTCCCAAGATATAAGTTGGTGTAGCAAGTATGTCAGTATACTGAATTGATACAAAGAGTGTTTTAAAACATTTGTCCTCATAATGATGTCGGTATAATGAATATATCAGTATATCAGATATTGTTATAACATGACCTAACTGTAGTGCTGTTATATCGAGACCTGACTGTAGTGCTGTTATATCGTGACCTGACTGTAGTGCTGTTATATCGTGACCTAACTGTAGTGCTGTTATATCGAGACCTGACTGTAGTGCTGTTATATAGAGACCTGACTGTAGTGCTGTTATATCAAGACCTGACTGTAGTGCTGTTATATCGTGACCTAACTGTAGTGCTGTTATATCGAGGCCTGACTGTAGTGCTGTTATATCGTGACCTAACTGTAGTGCTGTTATATCGAGACCTGACTGTAGTGCTGTTATATAGAGACCTGACTGTAGTGCTGTTATATCAAGACCTGACTGTAGGGCTATTATTTTGAGACCTGACTGTAGTGCTGTTATATCGAGACCTGACTGTAGTGCTGTTATATCTTGACCTGACTGTAGTGCTGTTATATCAAGACCTGACTGTAGTGCTGTTATATCTTGACCTGACTGTAGTGCTGTTATATCGAGACCTGACTGTAGTGCTGTTATATCGAGACCTGACTGTAGTGCTGTTATATCTTGACCTGACTGTAGTGCTGTTATATCGAGACCTGACTGTAGGGCTGTTATATCGTGACCTGACTGTAGTGCTGTTATATCGAGACCTGACTGTAGTGCTGTTATATCGAGACCTGACTGTAGTGCTGTTATATTGAGACCTGACTGTAGGGCTGTTATATCGAGACCTGACTGTAGGGCTGTTATATCTTGACCTGACTGTAGTGCTGTTATATCTAGACCTGACTGTAGGGCTGTTATATCGAGACCTGACTGTAGTGTTGTTATATCGAGACCTGACTGTAGTGCTGTTATATCTTGACCTGACTGTAGTGCTGTTATATCTAGACCTGACTGTAGGGCTGTTATATCGAGACCTGACTGTAGTGTTGTTATATCGAGACCTGACTGTAGTGCTGTTATATCGAGACCTGACTGTAGTGCTGTTATATTGAGACCTGACTGTAGGGCTGTTATATCTAGACCTGACTGTAGGGCTGTTATATTGAGACCTGACTGTAGTGCTGTTATATTGAGACCTGACTGTAGGGCTGTTATATCGAGACCTGACTGTAGTGTTGTTATATCGAGACCTGACTGTAGTGCTGTTATATCGAGACCTGACTGTAGGGCTGTTATATCTTGACCTGACTGTAGTGCTGTTATATCGAGACCTGACTGTAGGGCTGTTATATCTAGACCTGACTGTAGGGCTGTTATATTGAGACCTGACTGTAGTGCTGTTATATTGAGACCTGACTGTAGGGCTGTTATATCGAGACCTGACTGTAGGGCTGTTATATCTAGACCTGACTGTAGGGCTGTTATATCGAGACCTGACTGTAGGGCTGTTATATCGAGACCTGACTGTAGTGCCGTTATATCGAGACCTGACTGTAGGGCTGTTATATCGAGACCTGACTGTAGGGCTGTTATATCAAGACCTGACTGTAGTGCTGTTATATCGAGACCTGACTATAGTGCTGTTATATCGTGACCTGACTGTAGTGCTGTTATATCGAGGCCTGACTGTAGTGCTGTTATATCTAGACCTGACTGTAGTGCTGTTATATTGAGACCTGACTGTAGTGCTGTTATATCAAGACCTGACTGTAGGGCTGTTATATCTAGACCTGACTGTAGGGCTGTTATATTGAGATCTAACTGTAGTGCTGTTATATTGAGACCTGACTGTAGTGCTGTTATATTGAGACCTGACTGTAGGGCTGTTATATCGAGACCTGACTGTAGGGCTGTTATATTGAGACCTGACTGTAGGGCTGTTATATCTAGACCTGACTGTAGTGCTGTTATATCTAGACCTGACTGTAGGGCTGTTATATCGAGACCTGACTGTAGTGTTGTTATATCGAGACCTGACTGTAGTGCTGTTATATCGAGACCTGACTGTAGTGCTGTTATATTGAGACCTGACTGTAGGGCTGTTATATCTAGACCTGACTGTAGGGCTGTTATATTGAGACCTGACTGTAGTGCTGTTATATTGAGACCTGACTGTAGGGCTGTTATATCGAGACCTGACTGTAGTGTTGTTATATCGAGACCTGACTGTAGTGCTGTTATATCGAGACCTGACTGTAGGGCTGTTATATCTTGACCTGACTGTAGTGCTGTTATATCGAGACCTGACTGTAGGGCTGTTATATCTAGACCTGACTGTAGGGCTGTTATATTGAGACCTGACTGTAGTGCTGTTATATTGAGACCTGACTGTAGGGCTGTTATATCGAGACCTGACTGTAGGGCTGTTATATCTAGACCTGACTGTAGGGCTGTTATATCGAGACCTGACTGTAGGGCTGTTATATCGAGACCTGACTGTAGTGCCGTTATATCGAGACCTGACTGTAGGGCTGTTATATCGAGACCTGACTGTAGGGCTGTTATATCGAGACCTGACTGTAGTGCTGTTATATCGAGACCTGACTATAGTGCTGTTATATCGTGACCTGACTGTAGTGCTGTTATATCGAGGCCCGACTGTAGTGCTGTTATATCTAGACCTGACTGTAGTGCTGTTATATTGAGACCTGACTGTAGTGCTGTTATATCAAGACCTGACTGTAGGGCTGTTATATCTAGACCTGACTGTAGGGCTGTTATATTGAGATCTAACTGTAGTGCTGTTATATTGAGACCTGACTGTAGTGCTGTTATATTGAGACCTGACTGTAGGGCTGTTATATCGAGACCTGACTGTAGGGCTGTTATATTGAGACCTGACTGTAGGGCTGTTATATCTAGACCTGACTGTAGGGCTGTTATATCGAGACCTGACTGTAGGGCTGTTATATCGAGACCTGACTGTAGTGCCGTTATATCGAGACCTGACTGTAGGGCTGTTATATCGAGACCTGACTGTAGGGCTGTTATATCGAGACCTGACTGTAGTGCTGTTATATCGAGACCTGACTGTAGTGCTGTTATATCTAGACCTGACTGTAGTGCTGTTATATTGAGACCTGACTGTAGTGCTGTTATATCTAGACCTGACTTTTGACTCTTATATTTTAAAATTCACGTTACACTGTGTTAAAAGCCGAACACGACTATGTTTTGACCTTACTGTGTAGTCACAGCTATCCTATTTAACAATATTCAAATGCACATACAAGAAAACTTTTGAACTGATAGGTCATATTGTATACAAAATACAGAGGTATATATAAGTGGTAACTTTTCAGTGACACCCAGTATAGTTATATAATGGCCCGTTTTGTCACATGTTTCTGTGTCAAAAACCTTTGAGATTCATGAATTCAGAAAAATTTATATTAATTTTCATTATTACATGTGCAAATGTCGTTCCAAGTTGACAAATAGCATGATTAAGTCATTTTGATTGTTTTTCCAGAGAAAGTGGTGAGAAATACCGACAGGAGTTACTTGCCCACGGTGGAGAACGACATCCAAAAGAACTTATACATAGTGAGTGAAATCATAAATAAAATTCACTTTGGATAAGATTTTTAATATACATGTATCGAAAATTTGTTGGTGTAAAACAACCGCTTCTTTATCAGATATCTTCTCATCGTTGATTGGTTGGTCGGGCACTCCATTGCTTTAAACCAAAAAGGTGGTCTTAATAGCAAATTGGTCTTAATAGCTTTTTATGCCTTGGCTTCTACTGATTGTTCGTATATCTGTTTGTTACATTGTCAACGTCATGCATCACTATCCAACATTTCTACATAATTATGTCCCTTGATTGACTTGGTTAGTTATTATGGATAAGGCTTCCACCGGGCATTTGCATTTACTGAATGTAGTCTTGTTTCTTATAAAATTAGCACCTTGGTTCTTTAAAATTGTAAAAATATGCATTACATGTATTTCAAAATAATAAACTGGTTTTATTTGTGAAAATTTACTGTACTTCCACAGTTTGAAAGAGATTCAAAGGAAAGTTTGTACGCATGATTGTATTAGTGTAGATGTGTGTGATACACTTTATGTGTGGTATAAGCATTACAGAGTTACTCCCCTTGGATTATTATATTGTTTTCAAGATGGCCGACTGACAACTTTCATTGACTTTCTATAAAATATGTGTGACAAGAATTATTGTTGGGGTATAAATTACATTCAGTTAAAGCTCTAGTTTGATTGTGACTGACGATACAGCTTGCATTGATTTTCTATAAAATATGTGAGACCAACAGATATGTAGGGGGGTATTTGTCATATTCAGTGGTAGTTTGATTGTACATGTATATGAATGTATTACAGGTTTACTCGGAGAGGAGCCAACCATCGACATGTTGACAGCTTCACTGGCTGACGACTTACAACAGAGATCAGTGATGCCCCAGATCAGTGAAGATAACTCTTGATTATACACAGACACCTGATAACCTCCATTGATTTTACACAGAGACAGATTACCTCCCTTGTGGAAAATTTCTGATGTTGGGAGTATTTTTTAAAAAATGTTCCCAGAAATGACGTCTATGTGACCCTGTACCATACGTGTTGAAGCTAGTCTGGTTGCTTCTTTTTTGGAGAGGGGGATAGGACTTTCTTATTTCCTGAGGATTTGGATAGCTAGTGTTATTTTTCCAAACTTGCCATTTTGGAAATATACATATATCATTAAAAGAAGCAATGTTCTGTGACATAATATTAAGACTTGTTTGGTGGGACAAGTAGTTAGACCTGATCTAATTTTATTTATTTCTTCCATACAAAGTGTTTTATTGATTTTATGTTGTCATAAAAACTTGAACTATTCATTAGTTACCTTGAAACATGAACTGCTCATCAGTTACCTTAAAACATGAACCATTCATGTGTGTAATGAAGTTGTATTTATGTAGCCTATGCCAAAGCTTGATATATATGAACTTACTGGTGAATTATTGGAGTCAATGTCTGAAGGGGCTTATAAGGCCAAGAACGAAGTATGTGTGGTTTATGAAACATATTTAAAAATCAGCTCAGTAAGCCAAAAATTATTTTCATTTTATTTTCTAAAACCATTTCATGATTTGTTTAGTTTATTGGACTATTCGTACATTTTATGGACAAAATGTCTCATGTGCAGTTACGTGATTTGAATTGTTTGTTATTGATGAAAACTGTGAAAAATTGGTGTCCGCAAAAAGCATCTTAAGCCTAGGTCTAACTGAGGAATTTTACGTCGGCAATGTTCTCCCGATTTCTTCCGATACCACCCGATTCATCACAATTCCTTGAATCCTTCCGATATCACAAACTGTCTCATGACTCCCTGAAGCTTCCGCTAGACCACAAGGAACTTGTTCCCGGTGTCCTGATAGGTCATTATTTCAATCTTGAGTACATCGCAGAGGCAAAAAATGCTCAATGGGACCTAAGCTTTACTGTTACATGGTACTAGAGTGGGTATAGAAAGTGTGTCACTGTGATAATGATAAAGTTTAGAGAATTACACATATTTCTTATATTAGGCGGCTGGCCATAAGCTAGGCTTGTTGTTTGGGTATGAAAGACTATCATGCCTGTATTCTTCATTGAATACGATTGTTATGATAAAAATACAAATGTTAATTTAGAGCAAACAATATTTCATTGTTACTCTTTATTCGGGTGTTTCGTAGCAAAAGAATATTTAAAATTGGGTTGTTCAAGGGAAAAACCTAAAGAGCATTAACAACAGTATAGATAACCCCATCCACAAAGGCAGCATTTCCTGACACCCACACATTAAAAAAAAAATTTAAACCCACCACCAACATAATTTTATGTTAAATTTGTTTATGTCCTTGCAACCCTTGCTTTGTTTCCTGGAACAGATATCATTAAAGAAACAAACTCTGATATATGCTCTGATAATGTGTATTAACTTACACATAAAGCATGGAATATTGATCCGTGTCAGATAAACATGGAGACACTATGTATATGTATAATTTATGTTTAGTTATACCTTGTTGTTATGATAAATAAATGCTGATTATATATATTGTGTAAATTTTATTATATAGTTCCATTCATGCAACGATTTGTGACAATAATTCTCTAACAGTGTTGATAAATAAAATCAAACAAGACAAACTCCAGGATTTATCAACAAGCCTTCATCAGGAATATATAAACAAAATATAACAGTGCTGAGTAATTTCCAGTAATAAACATATCCAGGATCCAAAACATGCTTCAAGTACAGTATGGATCTGTAACCCCCCTCGAAAGTAGGTAAAGATCCTGTTATTCTAGTGTTTACCAAGCTTAGTCCTCTTTGGAAGATCAGCGTCAGAGATGGATGACTTGCTCTTCCTTTTTGAATGTCTCATACTGCTGTTTACCACCTCTGTAGTAATTGTTGACTCTTCTTCTGACTTACAGTATTTACTGCACCATTTCGAAATATATTCCCCAATCTCCAAAGCAACGTCATTTTCATTTGACCCTTTGACCTTGAGACAATGATCAGCATCAGCAATCCATTGGAGCTCATAATTTGTCACATTTTTCAGTACTTTTTCAAATAACTCCCTATCACACATGTCATCTTTTGTTCCACTTATAAAAAGAGAAGGTTTTTTTAACTCGTACAGTGAAGAGTCTCTCAGGTCTGACATTTTCTCCTTCAAATGAAGAGGATAGGAAAGGGAAATCACTCCGGTGATAAAGTTGTCCAGTTTAGTACCAATGATATTATTGGATACACCTACCGCTGCTCTAGCTCCCATAGAACGACCTGCAGTGTAATATTTCTTAAATAAATAAACAGGACAATCAATTTACATGTAGTAGAATAATCATAACAACAAACAATAGGGCCTTTTGGCCCTAGGTCGCTCAGCTGCCAAACTTTACATAGATTTTGTTGAGATGATCATTGTGACAAAGTTTCATACAGATTGGGTCTAAATTGTGAATTCTAGTGCCTTCACAAGGTTTTTCTATGATTTGACTGGGTGGCCTAGTTTTTGACCCCAGGTGAACCAATATTGAACTTTATCAAGAATTTGTAGAGATGATCATTGTGACCGAGTTTCATAAAGATTAGGCCAAAATTGTGACCTCTAGTAACTCCACAAGGTTATACTACGATTTGACCTTGTGACCTAGTTTTTTTACCCTGGAAGACCCAATATCGAACTTGACCTAGATTTTGTTGAGATGATCATTGTGACCGAGTTTAACATGGTGACCTCTATTGACTACAAGGTTTTTTCTATGATTTGACCAAGTTTTTAACCCCAGATGACCCAATATCGAACTTGAGCTAGATTTTGTTGAGATGATTATTGTGACCAAGTTTGAAAAAGATTAGGCCAAACTTGTGACCTCTAGTCAAACATCGAGATACTGCACCCCAGGAATATGGAACATGTTCAGACACCGCCCTCACAAGTACCAACTCACACATTGGGCGAGTGTAGCATTGTTTTTTCTTGTTTATTTTTTCTAGGTAGAGAAGCAAGTTATTATATCTACAACTTCAAGTGATGATGACATCAATAATACATTGCATGACATCATGAGCATCCATTCAGCATCCACAAATCTTTAACCATAATCTGTCTGCAATGACTGAGCACTTTTTAATTTTTTAAAAAAATATATCATAATGTCTGTTTTTATCTGATTAATGTTAATTTTGCTCCACAAATTAATTTTTTTTCAGCCATGTAATTGTGAGATTAAATGTTGAATGACCACTAACACCAGCTGACAGTATATTTAAACAAGGTTGTTGTTAAATTCAGGTGACCACTAACACAGGCATGACTGAATATTTTAACAAGGTGGTTGTTTAAATTAGGTGGACACTAACACAGGCATGACTGAACATTTAAACAAGGTTGTTGTTTAATTCAGGTGACCACTTACACAGGCATGACTGAATATTTAAACAAGGTGGTTGCTTACTTTGGTGACCACTAACACAGGCATGACTGAATATTTAAGCAAGGTGGACCACTAACACAGGCATGACTGAATATTTAAACAAGGCTGTTGCTTAATTCAGGTGACCACTTACACAGGCATGACTGAATATTTAAACAAGGTGGTTGTTTAATTCAGGTGACCACTAACATAGGCATGACTGAATATTTAAACAAGGTGGTTGTTTAATTCAGGTGACCTCTAACTCAGGTATGACTGAATATTTACACAAGGTGGTTGTTTAATTCAGGTGACTACTAACACAGACATGACTGAATATTTAAACAAGGTGGTTGTTTAATTCAGGTGACCTCTAACTCAGGTATGACTGAATATTTACACAAGGTGGTTGTTTAATTCAGGTGACTACTAACACAGACATGACTGAATATTTAAACAAGGTGGTTGTTTAATTCAGATGACCACTAACACAGGTTTGACTGAATATTTACACAAGGTGGTTGTTTAATTCAGGTGACTACTAACACAGGTTTGACTGAATATTTCAACAAGGTGGTTGTTTAATTCAGGTGACCACTTACACAGGGTTGACTGAATATTTAAACAAGGTGGTTGTTTAATTCAGGTGACCACTAACACAGGTATGACTGAATATTTACACAAGGTGGTTGTTTAATTCAGGTGACCACTAACACAGGTTTGACTGCACACATTCAATCAACTGAACTACACTAAAATATAGTGATGGGACTTCTATAACACTGTTAAGTTTATAATCTACCAATAAACACACAGTTACCAAGATAGATAACCCATCATGTGTTCTATTAACAAACACTATTGATCAGGATTGGTTTTAACCAGCGAACATTTTGTTTAATCTGCTGGTCGTTTCGCCATAATAAACCATGGATTTTTTAGTATAAGGTATAGTAACCAAATCCTTTTTTTTCTCTCTTTAACAAAATACTATTCAAACTTATAACTAAAGTATGGAAGCATAAATTATTTCAGATTTAGAATATCTTTCTTTCATTGGGTTTCTATTTACTTGTTGCTAAGGACGTTTAATAAATAAATTCATGCATTTATCATCTTAATTGTTACAAGTTGATGTGGGGCAATATTTTATTTTACTGACAAATTCAGGCAAGTAGCTGACACTGAATGAGTGTGGATTTCATTATCATTGAAAGATATAAATTATACGTCATTTTTTAGCTTTGTGACAGAGTGAGCTTTAAAAAAAACTTGGTCACAATAATCATATCAACAAATTCTAGGCCAACTTTGATATTGGGCCATGTGAGGTCAAAAACTAGGTCACTAGGTCAAATCTTAGAAAAATCGTGGGAACACATCAGAGGACACATTTATTACCCAATTGTCATGAAACTAGGTCAGAATGTTTGTCTCTATGAAATCTAGATCAAGTTCAAAACTGGGTCATGTGGGGTCAAAAACTAGGTCACTATGTAAAATCTCAGGAAAAGCTTGTGAACACATAAGAGGACACAATTATGGCCCAATCTTCTTGGTGAAGTGAAGCTGTGTGGGCATTTTTTGCCCATAAGAAATTAAACTAGCTCACACAGAATTGGAACCCTGAGGACCTCTGGATCCCAAAGTGCACCCCCTTACTGCAAGGCCACTGTTCCCCCAATGAAAATTGCGTGTTGCTATTCAAATACTCATCACTGTCATGTTAACAACAGGAATCAGTTTCACTTTAGTTTGTACACACATTATAATTGTAACTGATATAGTACTGAGAATTAGACCTGATCCTTGACCTTCTATTAGCATAATTTTTACAGCTGATATAACTATATGTTGTATGTTTTCATAAGCGTTGAGTATCACAAAGATGCTGGAGGTGCCATACAAACACAAATCTAAAGGACAGATGATGCATGATTTGTTAGCAGAAATTGATATATTCAACACAATAACCTTGTTATATATTCATGCATAAATGTCAGGATCAAGTAAATTATCTGTGCTATATCATAGAGCTGTTCTGACTAGCACTGTCCTTTTCTTGTATTACAGGGAAATAATTTCAAGCTTGAACCAAATAACTGATACACAAAGAAGAAACCATTATGGCTGAAGGTGGACAGACGTTGAGCTCTTTCCAGGACTCATTCAGTAAAGCATTTGATGATGTTGATGAAGCGTTCTGTGATCCATGTAAAAGTGACGATGAATAGAAAGCTGTGGTAGGTTATTGTCCAATATGTGACGAATATTTGTGTGAAAACTGTGGAGTGCATAGAAAACAAAATATCACACAAGCTCATGCCATCTTGGATAAGATACAGATGCCTAGCAGGCAAGGGTCCACAACAGATCAAGATCTCTGTGTTGAAATCTGCCAGACACATCATCCTGAGATAGTTCGGTTTTACTGCAAAGCCCATGATCAACCCGGTTGTGGTGATTGCATGACCCTTAACCATAGGACATGCTCCAGAGATCGGGTACAGGATATTTCAAGTGGATACAACAAGTCCAAGGAAGTCAAAGATATAGACCAACATCTTCAACAGATTTACCAGGAACCAAAATGTATGAATTGATAATGGACATAAGGATAGATGTATGAATTATAACATACATGAGGATAGACGTATGAATTATAACAGACATGAGATAGATGTATGAATTGATAATGGACATGTGATAGATGTATGAATTGATAATGGACATAAGGATAGATGTATGAATTGATAATGGACATGTGATAGATGTATGAATTGATAATGGACATAAGGATAGATGTATGAATTGATAACAGACATGAGGATAGATGTATGAATTGATAATGGACATGAGGATAGATGTATGAATTGATAATGGACATGAGGATAGATGTATGAATTGGCCTAGCTTACATAGAGACATACAGTATGACCAGGTTTCAAAAAGATTAAGTGAAAATTGTGACCTGAGTGTTAACAGTCCAATTGTTGACGACAGACAAAAGGGCATCACAATAGCTCCCCTTGAGCACGAAACACATCAGGATTAGTGCACAAATCATTCCTAACAGCCCCTAATTTTTATGCTAGCTTATATTTTTTCAAAACAATTCTTAGACTATGAATCTGTTTGAAAACTATCTTAAGACATGAAATCCATCCAAAACTAATGAACATATCACTGGCTTAATTAGAATTAGAAGGTCGTAAGTACAAAATCAATATTTTGATAAAACAAGAAAAAACTGTCTAAAAACTGCTCTTTACATATGGGAAAACAAGATTTTTAAACTTTGGTTTGGTCAACATGACCATTTCTGTTTTGTATGAAAATAGGCTCATAAGAAGCGCATTGTGATGCAGATTGCAAATATGTTTCAGCCTTATAAGGACGTAAGTTGCACTTAAATTACGACCTTCTAATTCTAAGTCAGCGATATAACATTTGTAAAAAAATCCTATTACCAATCTATGAAGTATTTGGATGATAATGTACTAATTATGTACTATATCTACCTACCAGCTACAAAGACCTCATCTAGATTCTTGAAGTTGACTGATACATATTCCTAGAATAGAAATGAAAGGAATACAGCTACATTTGTATAGGGGATGTATGAGGAGAAGTAAAGGTTCCAGAATAATTACACATATCACATGTACAGCGGATCCTTATGATACAAGTTTAACTTCTTTAACCAACATTTCAGGGTTTCCACAGTCAGGGCTATCTGTAAATTGAGAAAAAAAATTCTTTATTACAGGCTGTCAATAAGACTTAGTGTCATTTCCTATGAAAAACTCCTTGGCTGCAGGGGATAATTCTAATTTAAAAATAAATTCATGTCAATCAACAGCCCTTAAACTGCTACCTTAAGCTTTTAGGTTCCATATAAAGCAAATAATAGCCTGCTTTTCTCTACTTGTATTGCAATATTGTGCTCTTAAAAAAATGCTGTGGCACCTGATTGCTCCAAAATGTCAGGGAAATCTGGTGTGTGGGCATGCAGGAAAAGTCAGGGAAATTTATCACAGAATATTTGAGGGAACCCTGAACATTAACTTTGTAAATTAAGATTTAATACAAAGTATCAAATAAGTGATTGTTATACAGTTATCCCTATTTAAAGGGCAAACCAATAAGGCTTATAAGACACCTTTATCTTTACTCATGTTTAACACTGAATTGCGACAATTTTCCAGTTATACACGGCATCAGGTTGATTATTCACCTAACCAGTTTTCCTGGACTGTATGGTAACCAGCACTAACTAACAACTTCTCCACATGTGGAAGAATTGGAACATTTTTAGTTGAATTTTTGTAGAAGAGTATGAGCTGCCATGATCTGGAATGGAGTTACAAATCCAGGGCACATAGTAAAGAAACCTTAAATAATTTTACTTAAATTAACAAATTGAGCTGCATATAATTCCAAGGAAACTAAGAATTACCCATGTTTTCTTTGTGATTATTGTAACTCTTTGTATAATGCTTCTAAACAATGTAAACCATTGTTAACCTTGATTTTCCTAAGGAAATTTTAAGATTTTTAGAAAATTTGATGTTTTCCTTAAGAGGCTTTGTGAATACCACCCAGAGCACCAACCACTTAACCGTGGCCTCAGCTACAACTTTCTGAGTACAATTACTACCATATGTAGCATATAACATGAATGATTAAACTATACTTACTATGACGGCTGTGTACACCTTGATCCGGTATGCAAGATTCAAACCTTTACAGGTGAACCGTATAACTGTGAACCCTGAAACATAACAGTAATGTTTTAAAGATGAGATAAACAAACTGTATAGACACTGTGAGTCTGCGACTTGCTCTATTCCCATGGCAAGTCAATGGGTAAGTAAAATTTGACAGGAACTTATGCAGGCATACTTTGCGCAAAAGCAGTCAAGAATTAATAGAATACTAGTATTTTAGAGAAAATTATTTCTCTTTTACACCACAGTATTATGTAAAAACAGTGATTTAGAGCATGGCTTGATGAAAGGTCTTTGGTATGCAAGTAAAAGCAGTTTCAGGCAAGTGATTTTCCTAGTTCAATTTTTATAAGCATTTGATGATTATTAGATTTATGATCAATTTTTTAAATTTAATACATGTACATGGGGGATTAAAATGAATCGTAGTCATAGTGGATTGGGCGGGATCATAGTTTAATCAACAGGTCATCAGTGAAAAGATATTTATCAAAATAATAGAGAACCAAGACAAAAGTAATACTAGTAAGTAACTTGCATACAAATTGAGCTTTCAAAATACCCATTCTAGGAAATTTTGGTAGCCAATAACAGTCCAATATCTTGAAACCCAACTGAAAATTCACTGCATTAAAAACAGGCTGTTACTACATCTTTCATAGATTTTCGTGTATCTTAAAAATATCTTCAAAATGGGTAATTGGAATGATTTGCGCCTTTTGATAGTCTCCAAACATTTTGAAAACTGGTAAACTATTTGTTTTGCAGAAAAAAGGAGTACTAAGATGAATCAAATTGCTATTGGATATTACCTTTTGTTGCTAGAATTTCTGCTAGCAGTGTGAGTTGAGAGGTATACATATCCCCACCAGCCCCGTGTGTCAGTACCACTCCGCATCTCAACACACAGCTCTCATCTTCTGGTCCATTTATAATAGCATCTATACACTTATCTCCGTATGGAACAGTAAAACACCTGAAAAGTTAACAAATATTTACAGTGGAACTCGGTTATAACGAAATCCTAGGGACCCAGAAATTTCTTCCGCTATATTTGATTTACGCTATATCCGTACAACGAAATTTCGTTATGTAAGTTCGGATAAAACATATTTTGTTATACAATGTATAGCTTGCTCTCGAAATAATATTGTGCTCAAAGAAAAGAAAACAAACATAATTATAATTTTTATGATATATTTATGATGCTTAACAATGTTTTAAACCGATTAAACAAGTTCGTTATGAATGAGTACTATTCAATGTTTTGCTTTGAATCAATCGATATAAACTCAGGACGAAGTACAATGCAATTATTATCTTAATGTGAATAGCGATGACAATTTTGACTAGATGACATGGTTGATGTGTGGTTGAAAGCACACATGTCTCATCACCTGTCTTCAATACTATGTTCAAAGTATTTTACTTTGAAATTTTGTTTTATTACTTGCATTTTGAAAATTAATAAGAATCTTGTAAATTTAACGAAGTTAAGGGGTATAATTATTGGTTTGATCAGTTAATTTGCAATGTTGAATGCCTGAGGCGCAACCACTTAACACCTTATTAAAATGTTTGCACAAACTAATTTCACACAATAACCGCCTTTGTTATAACCGAGCAGAAATGCACACAAATACAGGGACCTAGAAATCTTTACATTATAGCCGATTTTACATTAAATCCGATTTCCTTATTAGCGGGCGGTAGTACATTGAAATAAAGAAGGACATAGTCGGGGAATTTTTTTTTTGTTCGCTATAACCGAGTTTTTGTTATAAGTGAGTTCGTTATAAGTGAGTTCCACTGTATATGATAGTGACCACGGTTTTCAATATATCAGTAGGATATGACAGACCACAGGAATTTGAAATTATATCTATTTTGGATTGAAAAACAATTTTTTTCGGTATTGATGTCTCTGGTGTCTTGGGGGCTTCAAACCCGGTACCCCCCTGAGGAGCAACCACCACTACAGCCCCTGCTCATAGACACAGGCTTGTGCTCATCCCAGACCCATGACAGCTATGCTACATTACCATTTTAAATCGCAATACCCAAGTGAACGGTATTTTAGATCTTTGATCGGTCTATCTATCTTCCTGATAGCCAAACACCTGCTGGGGACTTGACACACGTCAACCTGACGAAGAATGTAAATAAGGATAAGAAATTTATTAGAGATTATTTAAGTATTAGTCCAGGAGCCAGATTTCAAAAGAGGCTTAAAATGGATTTTCATTTACCCCATCTGGTAGAAAAAGTCTGTTGGAATTTTCGAATAATATAGACATTCAAGCTTTAGAAAAAGGTGGATGCCAGATCTGAAAGTGGTGCAGATTTTTTTAACAGGGGCAACAACTCTTGCTATCCAAGAAATGTACGAAACTACCCGGTAACATATGTTCTAGTGTGGAGTTTTTGTTTATAAATGTATTGCCATATATTTGCATGGATATTGTTCATTTGATAATGTGCTTCAAAAGTACATATAACACGGACCAGTTTGAGGTCAAGGTCAAGGTCAGTGTAAGGTCAAAGTGAGAAAAAAAGGTAAAAATGAATATTTGCTCTATATTTTTCTTTGTATAGCATGTGTTTTCAATTCAATTTGATTATAAAAATGATAGTTATGTTTGTTAGTACATATTCTGTCATTATAGGCCATTTGTTTGATTCAAAATCTAAAAATATTGTCAAAACAGCCATTTTATGCAAATGCATGTTGGCATAAATGGCAATCTTTCGAAGACCCCTGGCATTCTATGATCTTATGTGATTTTTTTGTTTACGTATGTAGTGTCTTATATTTACATTTATATTATTCATATGGTTATATGCATCAAATGGACATACGCCTATGACAAATGTGAGGTCAAGGTCAAGGTCGTTTCAAGGTCAAAGTGAACAAAATAGCTGAAAATGTAAAAAATAAGATTTCCATTCTATTTTTCTTAATATAACATGTGTTTTGAATTAAATTTAGGTAATTAAAATGATAGTTGTGTTGGTAAGTAAATTTTCTCTAATGATATGCCATTTGATTAGTTCAAAATGTATCATTTTTGATAAAAACCTAGTCATTTTATGCTTTTCGAGCTGGGATACATACGAAAACCCCTGGCATATTATGACCTTATGTGATTAGTTCGTTTACGTATGTAGTGTCTCATATTTGCATGGATATTATTAATTTGATTAAATTCATCAAATAGGCATACACCTTAGACCATTTTGAGGTCAAGGTCAATGTCATATCAAGGTCAATGTGAAAATATTAGCTAAAAAGTACAAATTTATATTTCCGCTCTACTTTCCTTATTCTCGCGTATGTTTTAATTCAATTTTGTTTGTGAAAGTGATAGATGTAGTGGTTAGCAAATATTTTCTCATTATGAGTTATTTGTTTAAAAATATATGTTAAAAATTGGTAAAACTGCCATTTAACGCAAATGCATGCTGATCGAGATGGCATTCTTTAATGGCTAGCTGCTTTCAAATACACTTTATTTCTGTCAGTATTATTAAATGTTAGTATAAACATTGTTACATTACTCAATATCTTACTCTTAAGTGGATATAAAATGATGGCCACTTCAAGGTCAAGGCCAATATCATTTCAAGGACAAATTACAAATGCTTAAACAATTCAAGTGTTGTCTCATTTGTCCGTTACATGTAATATGAAGCACTTTGGACACTGTATTTTGTTTGTATATTTAGGTGTGTAATTCTTTTAGCTGGGAACATTATGTCACCATCTTTGATGGGGGAGTGTACTGCTTTACACATGCCGGTCGGTCTGTATGTCGGTTATGATCACACGGTTTCTTAGTAATACCATACCAATCCTTGGTACTAGGATCCTCACCCTTGACAAATATTATAGAACAATAGATGAATTTCATTAGTTATGAGGTCAGTAAGTCGAAATAATGGTCTCTGTACCACTTAAGGTCTGATATGGATGTGTCGGTACTAGATGCTGGTGTGTATCCGATGGGCCTTGGCTGACTGTACATGATGGTGTTGAGTATCTCACAGGGCCTGGAATATCTGCATTTAGCGACGATTGGTAACCCTAATGATCTGGTACATTTGGCTGCACTGGGTGGTGATCCTAGAATAACTGTACAATGTATTAGTGAACACCCAAAAGGGCATGGGATAGCTCTACACAGTGATAGTGAGTACCATCATAGGACATAAGTACCTGTACTTTGCCGTGACGCATCTCCAATAAGGCCAGATGTATGCCTGTACTAATTGGTTGTGAGTATCCCATTTGGCATTCTATAGCTGAACTCTGTGGTGGTACGTAAAATCCAGAATGACTGTACCAGTGATAGGTAGGTACCCCACTAAGTAAAGCTTCCATTGTGATAGTAGAACATATGAATTTGATAAATAGGTAGAGAAACTGTTAACTTACTTTTTTACACCCTGTATGCTTTGTTAACTTTCACATAGTATCAAACAATTTTAGGCTCTAAATGCGATGAATGGCAATACAAGTCCATGTAAAGTACTCAACATGACTTTGAATAGCTGTACTTGCCAATGGTGAGTACCAAACATGACGTGTGATTGACTCTACTCCGATGTGGAGTCCACTCCTTACGGCCTGGTATGGTCGCAAATATGCGGTATCTATCGCGCAGGGCCTTGTGTGTCTGTACCCTGTGGTGGCGAATACCTTTAAGGGTCTGTGATGGCTGCACTTGGTTGTGATTAGTATCCTGTAGGACCAGGGACGACATAATTATATGATGATGTGTACAAGACTTTCGCTGTTTGATGGCTTCTAGAGTATTATATCGTGGTGTATAACAAAATACAGTCTTAGGTGCTTATACTCAGCGTTGGTACTACTTAGTCTGGGATGACTACATTTATATATAGTGGTTAGTAGTGGTTAGGAACTGGTGTTGCACGAGTATATTCCTTAGAACCCGGTTTGTCAGTACTTGGTGGTGATGAGTACCACAAAAACATGGTGCGGTTGTATTCAGAGGTAATGAGAACAGTGTAATATATATGGCTGTTGTGTGTGGTTGTGATTTCATTGTATACAGCTGTGCATGTTTATACTCTGTTCCGTTGGTTACTAAAAAGGGACTTATAATTAATATTCACTGTCAAAATTGCTGCTTTACATAGTATGTACCCGATTGGCATGTGATAGCTGCATTCAGTGATGGTTACGTGTCCGGCATGAGATGAATAAATTATTTAGTGATGAGTATCTCATAGGCATGGAATGAATATACTTTGTTGTGTTGAACATTAGTACTTTGTATCTAAGTTTGCCTTCGGTGTCTTTACAATATAGTGATATGTAGGGTCTAGCTGTGTTATTGAGTACATTACGGTCTGGGATGATTATATTCTCATGTGGTAAATACCTTCTTTAGTATAGGATGTCTGTATATATCAGTGGCCGCGAGTGGCATATGTCCATGAGATGCATATTCCTTGCAGTGATGTGTACCCACATTATGCTTCTGATACATGTACCTTGTAATGATGCGTACCACATAGTGTCATAAATGTATGTACCCTGTATTGGTGTTTACCACATAGGCCCTGAGATGTCTGTACCAGCTGGCAGTGATTTGTACCGCATAGGGTCTAAGATGCATGTACTTGGCATTGATGCTTACCTCATGGGGCATATTACTTATATACTTACCAGTGATACCCTGTATGGCATGGATGGCTGAATTATGTTGTGGTGAGTATTACATCAGGCCTGATATCTCTGCACATTGCAGCGGTGAATATATCATTGCCCAACGGGATAGTTGTATTATGTGCTGGTACGCACGCCATTGGGTCTGCGTGAATGTTTCTAATAGTAACAGTGTTCTAGATAGCTAAGAATAAAAGATGATAATGGGTTTTCTCAAGGGTCTGGGAATCCTATATATACCTAGGTTAATTGATACATGTAGTTTGTATCATTAATTATCAGACCCCTTTGAGTCAATGGTGTATATAAGGGATTAACGGCTGTTACGAAAACAGATAACTGTTTTTTTTAACAATAATGAGTAGTGTATACATGCGTGGACTTCATCACATGGTCGTTTAGTCAGGTTAATGTAAAGCCAATTGCAATTTCATACAAAGTTAGGCAAATCAAAATTGCATGTACAATCAAATGTACTCTTGACCTAAGATGACATTGTTCCGGTCAATACATTAAGGGAACATTCTACAAATAATATAAAGTCCATAATATCTTTACAAATATATGATTATATCATTATAAATATAAGTCAATTTTAAATGAAAACGACTAGTACTACGAATGCAACAATACCAACACCCTGTTACGTAAAATAGCTATTTTAATAACATTTTTAATTAAACAAATAACTTTTACTTATAATGAAAGGAGAATATGTTCTTACCCACATATGTATTACTTTCATTACCAAACTTTATTCAAAACATATGCCAAAATAAGAAAAATAGAGAGGAAATATCAATGTTTAGCTATTTTTCACATATTGACCTTGAAATGGCCTTGACCTCAAATTGGCCTAAGGTGTATGTCCATTTGATGAATTTAATCAAATTAATAATATCCATCCAAATATGAGACACTACATACGCTAACAAACTAATCACATACGACCATAATATGCCAGGGATTTTCGTATGAATGCCATCTCGGAAAGCATAGAATGACTGGGTTTTTTTCAAAAAATGATACATTTTTAGTTAATCAAATGGCTCATCATTAGAGAATATTTACTTACCAACACAACTATCATTTTAATAACCTAAATTTAATTCAAAACACATGTTATATTAAGAAAAATAGAGAGGAAATCTCATTTTTTACTTTTTTCAACTATTTTGTTCACTTTGACCTTGAAATGACCTTGACCTCACATTTGTCTTAGGCGTATGTCCATTTGATGCATATAACCATATGAATAATATAAATGTAAATATAAGACACTACATACGTAAACAAAGAAATCACATAAGATCACAGAATGCCAAGGGTCTTCGTAAAATTGCCATTTCGGCCAACATGCATTTGCATAAAAATGGCTGTTTTGACAATATTTTAGATTTTGAATAAAAAAATGGCCTATAATGACAGAATATGTACTAACGAACGAAACTATTATTTTTCTAACCACATTGAATTGAAAACACATGCTATACAAAGAAAAATATAGTGCAAATATTCATTTTTAGCTATTTTTCTCACTTTGACCTTACACTGACCTTGACCTTGACCTAAAACTGGTCCGTGTTGTATGTACTTTTGAAGCACATTATCAAATGAACAATATCCATGCAAATATATGGCAATACATATATAAACAAATACTCCACCCTAGAACATAGGATACCGGGTAGTTTCGTAAATTTCTTGGATAGCAAGAGTTGTTGCCCCTGTTAAAAAAATCTGCACCACTTTCAGATCTGGCATCCACCTTTTTCTAAAGCCTGAATGTCTATATTATTCGAAAATACCAACAGACTTTTTCTACCAGATGGGGTAAATGAAAATTGAAATTCTCGTCACCAGCTCCTAGACTATATAAAAAGATGTGAGAAAGAAAAAAGGTTAAAAATATATTAAAAACAGCCCTGGCAGGTATTATTTAGGGAGAGGCATGTTCAATACGGCTAACAGCCGTACTGAAAACGGGTGTGGATAGGTCAATGATATCAGGGGGTAGGGAGTTCCAGTGTATTATTGTTCTAGGGAGGAAGGAGAATTTATAAAAGTATGTTTTTAGATGTACATGTATTTGTTGAAACATTGATTATACATACAGTAATTATTATCGGTAGTTCCTACAGTATTATATAATGCCATAGTCTACAGTGGGAAAAATGAATATTACAAAAGCCTCATAGTAACAGTAATAAAATTGTAGTCAGATTACTATATTAAATAAAAAAGAATATACAGGTACCTTGATTGCATTATTGCCAGTTCATGGGACTAACAAATGCGTTTCCACTAACAGGGGAGCTAATCGTGAAATATCTTTCACAGACGTACTAAGGGAAGTAACTTTACCATAAAAGCACAATTCTCACGCACTGGTTATCTCGCTTGTTAGACAGGACAGGCTTTGTTGTGAGACCCTGAAAAACCTGCAATTTCTAATTTATGTAATCACTATAATATTATGCATTTATAAGGTTTAAAAAGAACATGCATGTATCTCAGATAATATATTATTTCAATTTTAAGTTATTGACTGATAAAGTAATACATGTATATCAAAGCATACCAGAAGGACTGCAAGAAGGCATTCAAGAAGGCCGAGATAAGTCACACCAACAACACAATACAGGAAGGACTTGACGAACAGAACTCCAAGACATTCTGGAGGTACGTGAAATCACGGAGAAAAGATAGTGTTGGTGTGGCCCCTCTTAAGAAGATGAGAAGACTACTGAATGACAGTAAGGACAATGCACGGATCCTGGTTGACCACGCAGTTTAGATCAGTATTCACCAAGGACAACAGAGAAACCCAACAACCCAATACCACCAAGAGTAGTTCAGAAAGCATGTAACCTCCCCTCCTCATTACTACAAAAGGTGTCGAGAAACTCTTGTCAAACATCAACACTGCAAAGGCACAAGGACCTGACATGATCCCCAACTTGATACTGAAGACCTGTACACAGCAGCCAGCACCTGCTCTCCGACTACCATCTTCCAGATCTCTGTAGACTCTGGAGCCCTCCCTACTGACTGGGTGAATGCCAATGTAGCGCCTGTCTTCAAGAAAGGCGATGTCCACCTAGCCGAAAACTACAGACCTGTCTCACTCACGGTCACCTGCGTAGCCTGCAAACTACTAGAACACATCATCTGCAAACATATTATCACATCTAGAAAACAACACCATCCTTACATCACCTAATTATGGATTCAGATCAGGCTATTCCTATGAGAGACAACTCGTCACAACCGTCCATGATCTACTTGCCAAAACAGACAAGGGCGCCCAGATCGACAAGGTCAAAGTTGAGGGAGAGGAATCAGAAGCAGCCACCGTCGACTCCGGTGTACCCCAGGGCACAGTGCTCGGACCGCTTCTCTCCCTTTGTCACACTCAATGATCTTCCAGAATCATCTGTGCGCCTTTTTGCGGATGACTGCCTGCTACATCGCACCATCCGACACGCCACAGACCATGAGATACTGCAAAATGGCCTCTAGCAACTAGAAGCTAGAATCGGCCGAAACGTGGGGTATGAGGTTCAACGCTAAGAAATGTTACATCATGAGCATCAACAAGAAGTCGAACAAGTTCTATCAGCTGGACAACCACATACTCAAACAAGTTCCAGAAAATCAATATCAGTCTAGGAGTCACCATACTAGAAGACTTAAAGTGGAGTTCCCACATCACGAAAATCAAGAAAAAAGGCAAATTCCACCCTTAACTTCCTACGAAGAAATCTCAAACACTGTCCTGAAACATGCCGGAAAACTGCGTTTGTATCACTAGTCAGAACAACCCTGGAGTACAGCAGTATCAGGGATCCGTAATACCAGAAGAAAATAGACAAGCTGGAGAAAATACAGAAACAGGCGGCCAGCTTCATCACTAGGAATTATACCACCCGGGCAGCTGGATGCGTCACCCGTATGCTGCGTGACCAGAAGCTACCACCGCTCGAGGACCGAAGGAAAGCGAACAGATTGATACTATTCTATAAGGTGGTCGAGGTGCTGGTGTCAGCCCTGACGTGTCGTGACTATCTTCTGTCCGTACTCATAAATGAAAAATCAAACCAAAAGTATTTACTGACTATACTAGTACAAACATTGTTGACAATCAAACTATTAACAATTCTAGGTGCTTCACACCTGTGCATTGTAAATCAGTGCAGTACAAGAACTCTTTCCAAAGACTATATTACTGGAACAAGCTAAATGACAGTGTCGCTTGCATCGATAAAGTAGACAGCTTCAGAACAGCTGTCCTCAAGTGGGACTATATGTCTCCCACCCTCCTCCGTTGTGTATATGCCGAAAGGCCCTACAACGTATTTATCCAAATCCAAATCTTATAATTTATCTAGATGATTTTATATACTTTCTTCTGAATTATGTACAAAAGTAACTGACTTCGTTTCTGTGTTGACCAATTTCTAAAAGTTGTCGGATTGGCAGGTGTTTCCGACAAAAGCCTTGCTCTAAATAATTCTAACATGTGAAACCTTAACCATTTTGAAAAGTTTATGTCGCTAATTCATCAATTATCTATATTCTTCTGAGTTCACATGGTTCAACTTATGAAAAACGTGGTTACATGTACGTCGAACAACGTTTTCAAGAATAACGTTTGCGACGTTACGCAAAAAGTCGCCGAACAGATTGTCTACAAAAACAGCTGTAACTTCCTTACTCAGATAGGACCTTAATCCAGTGCATTAATTTTGTGTATTTATATTTCGTAGCAGGTGATGTGCACGTTCTCCCGGTTCAGGTAGACACGGAAGTGACAAAAATCAATTTGACACCCACCTAAAATGGCGTCATTTAAAAAAGGCACACATATGAGAAAGGTGAAAATGCACATCTGTGTTACGAAAACATCAGACTTTAATGTACAACCACTGTTTGTACTGTATCTTGATTCGCTACCCAGAACATTGATATAGTATATTTCTAGTGTCACTGTGTCAGGCATCTAGTGTCAGGGTTGAGAATATATAATGAATGATACAAGAAAAAGATGATGTCCGTCCCAAGAACGTATATATCAAAAATAAAAACTGACGAAATGAGTAATTAAAACTCCATAATTTAATTAAAAAAACCAATGCATTTCGGCTTACATGCTCTTCATGGGTATAAATGATATATATATATACATGTATACATGTACGTACACGTACTTGTATGTAGTTTATACTGATATGCTCCATACTAAATTAATGATTTCAAAACCCAAACATGCACCTTTATAAATGGCCTTGATTATTATACATTTTTGACGCTTTTGTCAATATCATTCACGTTGCCAAGTAGTTTTACAAAAGAAAACTTTTGTTGCACTGTTAAACTACAACTTGAATGATCAATCGATAAAAATCTATTTTGAACATTGATTTATACCAAACAACCAGCTAAACGTGTGACAAAATCAATGACAACTTATACATGTATATTGTTTTAAATTTTAAAACGAGGAACGGTGGTAAAAAAGGTATGTTTATTTGATAACATATCTATATTTTGTATCATTGCCTATTTGTGTCTATTTCAGGGATCGTGATTTGTTGTAAACGTCTAGATTCTACTTTTTAACAAGGCAGATTCTATTCTGATCCCTTTGGCCCTTATTTCATTGCAAGTTTATTTACAGAAGGAAGCGGGAATATAGCTATAACTATAATTTCCATCGTATTTTTATAGTGAAAAGAGCGAACAATTGGGAATGTCAAAACTCTGTATTTTGTGATATAATTTCTTAAGCCTATGGTATCGAATAGACATGTACTGAACAAGCACGTCCTTAAAGCATGCATATCATTCCATTGATTGACTGTTTAAGAATAAAGTTAGTTAAAATGTCGTTCATATAATACACATATGATACATTTGTTTATTTCAGGCTGAGTTTATGACAATGCCTGAAATTGTGGACAACAGTGACAAGGATTTGGTGACTTTCAAATGTTCCGAGTCGATTCTGTGTTGTCAAATATGTATGGAGAGATTTGACAGTCCAAGAATTCTGCAATGCCAGCATACCTTTTGCAAAGAGTGCGTGGTTTCATTGATACGGAAACATTGCATAGGTGGTCAGGGTAGAACGTTCAAAACGTCATTCCCTTGTCCAGTGTGTCGGCGCGATTGTAAAATTCGCAAGAAAAGAGTTGGCGATGTCAGTGAACATCTGACGTGTTTTCCGGAGAATTTGTTACTTAAAGAGTTGTTACAAGGAGAAGTTGTATATCAAGACGGGACAGCTTCAAATATATCCGATGGGAATGTGGTTACAGAAGAAATACATAGAAATGTTTCTCCGCGGTCTGAAAACGACGATCATGATTCATTTGGATTAAGACATGCTAGAAAAGCCGATAAGCCCGTCATGGCTGAAGCTTCTGTACAAACAGATAACATTGACCATTTATATGATAATTGTAATATACTGCTCTACATGGTAAACACATTCATAGACATGTTGCTGTATAACAGACTGTTCTCAATGATTCAAAGTACATTGACAGTTTCAACTCATGGTGTTTGTTTTGACCCAGGAGATACTATGGTCAATATGTTTTTGCGTATTATTCCTGACTTGTTACTTATCGCATACACGACCCAAACGTCTGTCTACTTTATGTTGATTACAATGGGTATTTTGTATTTCCTAGTTTGGAAATGTTTAAAACCTTCCATACATCAACATTACTGTTGTTTACCCTGTTGTATTGTTTTACTGTTCATCTTGACAGAAAATTGTTACCGCCTTTGGTATATATATTGTCTATATATCGACGCAACCATGTCTTGGGTGATCCTTGTGCCTTGGGATACATATTTAGAAGCGGTGAGGTTATTCTTTAACCGATACTGCAGTAGGCCTGAATATGTGTATATAATACCTCGCAGGAATAGAAGAAGTAGACGGCGTTAGACAAACATGTCGAGGCCCACATGGAAGATACCACATATGTAGCCTCTTTAAATAAAGTCTTTACTTATTTACCATTGGATGATATTGGAGGTGATTAAAATACAATTTACTAGAACAGTATTTAAAATGTTTTCTCAGTTAGTAGTTTAGGGATGAAACGGTACGTTGTGGTAAGCAATGTGAAGCGGTTATATTATACAACGGAATACAACATTTTAATCCAAAGCATCGTGTTCAACAAAATTATTCCTAACATATATGAGCCTCAGCATGTAATTTTCTCCTGTCCAGAGACACCAACTCGCCAAGGCCACAAATCTTGGTCAAACAAAACATGATTTCTTGTACGACCATATCATAAAACTCGTCCGACGCCAGATTTATGCACACTGGTAGACACGCACATTTATAATTGAAACCGTTGGTCCACGACATCATGTTATTCTATTTGAAACTGTACCAAGGTGTGTTGCGCTTGTGAAATATTATAGGTGGATATATTATACGCGATGTGATGCGAATCAAAAGCTAAACGACTCGTCATTTTACAAATGAATTGCAGTAACGATACATATATAAGTGTTGCATTACTGAACTTGAATTGATCGTTAAGAGGAGGACACAGAGGGCCATGGGTGTCTTACCTGAGTAATGTACACAATTAGAATCGTAAGATTACTAGTATAAAAGAACATGTAGTTTCCATGTTAAATGATGGTTTTAGGCCTTCAAGCATGGTTTCAGAGCTTTTGCATCTACAAAGAAACACAATGAATGTATTGAAATGCCGTAAAAAGCGTTGATTACAGTTTGGGAATTTAGCTCAAGTTGGTCCATGTGTTGTTGATGAGTTCTGATTGTGTCTGAGAACTATCATCTCTCGTTCTCAGAGATATCTCTATGTTATCTCTTTCCTGTTGTTGCTGATCGCGAAATCCGTCTTGGTGTAAGAACAACCGTGTTATGTCTGTTGTTTTGGGAATATGTAACAATCCGTAGTTAGGAAGTAGGTTTTGAAAATTTAAGCTAGGAAAAGTGGAGTTCCACTACGAAAATGACTAACTGTTGGACGTTATATGTGTTTTTTTGTGAACTAGGAACAACGAAAATAAAATAGTAAAACTTACGTTGGATTTGTCATAACTTATTGCACTGACTTGGTGGATTTGTTATCATATTTGAAACTATACTGGATACAACATCATTGGACTTGCTATACCTTAGCAGAGCTAAACTGAACACGTGTGTGTGAGCTGTTCAGTCAGTTTCTACTCCTTGGGTATAATTTGAACAATATTGAGTCAATCTTGGTAAAGAAGTTCGTAAAGTTATTTCATGCAAAAAATCATAGCTGTATGCGTTGTGGTTTTAGAGAAGAAGATATATAATTTTGTTTAGCCCATGTAACCGGCGCCATTTGAACAACTTTGATAGAGGACCACCTGAGAATCATTTCTGTGAAGTTTGGTGAAGTTCTATCGAATTGGTTTAGGATAGGAAGTCATTTAAATGAATTAGTTGTTGACGTACCGACGGACGACTGACAACCACCTATTCTAATACATGTAATAGCTGACATTGATCACTTTGTGCTCAGGTGAGCTAAAATTGGTTTATGCCAATGAGCAGTGACAATACTTATTTAGTACTAGTGTTGGTAATCTGTATATTTTAAACGAGGAACGTCTGTTGATAAACGAGGAACGTCTGTTGATAAACGAGGAACGTCGGTTGATAAACGAGGAACGTCGGTTGATAAACGAGTTCCTCGTCGGTTGATAAACGAGGAACGTCGGTGGATAAGCGATGAACGTCGGTAGATAAACGAGGAACGTCGGTTGATAAACGAGGAACGTCAGTTGATAAACGAGGAACGTCGGTTGATAAACGAGGTACGTCGGTTGATAAACGAAGAACGTCGGTTGACGAGGAACGTCGGTTTATAAACGAGGAACGTCGGTTGATAAACGTGTATGTTTATGTTATCTAATTGATAAATACATTTTAAACCTTGACTAATTTACAAGTATTTCGAAGTAAGTATACTTATTACAAAAAAAGTTGAGCAAGTTGGACTTTTTTCTTTGTCTACATCAAGTTGCGTGAAATGTAACAGTAGGTAAGTGTTTCAATCTTAAGATCATTTCATTCCATATGAAATTCAACCATTCGAGTGAAGGAAATTTTCGTCCTAACGAAAATGTGTCACTTGTAAGGAGATAGGGGTCAATTATAAAAATCACAAGAAATGTGACGTCGATTATGCCTTCCTTTAGGAGTCATTACAGTCGAACATGTTTGTCTCTTGCTGTTACGAAGCTTTAAAACAACGGTTAGGGGAATTTTATAACATTTTTATTCAATGTTTGTTCAATGTGATACACCTTGGGTGCTTATTGTTATTCTCCCGAGAAGGACCAAAATTTGTTAAATCGACGAAAATCATAGTGTGTTTGTTTAATCAATACGGAGATGGTAATTTTATTGCCTTCGAGTCGTTATGCGATAAAAATTGTCGATGCAAACCAACTCAATGACGTCGCGTTAACGGTATGCCAATGTCAGCACGGTGTCCATAACCTCTAGCGGTGGGTTGTCTATTCCGGTCGATTTTATAACAAACAATAGTGCCGCTTGCATACCTGGCATGGTCAGCTAGCTGGTGACTTCACATGAATATGTTAGGTTTGACGTCACTGCAATCTATACGCTCTTCTTGTGACGTAGTTATTGTTAGTATGTCGGAACACGACCCTTCTTTAACGTCTCCTGTTATCGAATATTTAGTCTATAGGAGGCTAATAATCAATTAATTGTCATTAAAATGTATTGATTTGCCTCTTGTCTTCGTGACATCATTAAATATCAAATAGTCATTTGACGTCGTTCACTGTCATTATTGGACCTCTAACCGTTGAATAGTTTACTATTCTAACAACGGTTTATTTGGTTGTGGCATACGACTGACAATATCGTGCTTGTTTTCATCCTTTACACGGGTCAGATTTCCTCCTGCACGTGTCACGCGTGTATTCTTTATAAATGACGTCATTGCTTCACAAAACCTCGAAAACACAAATTGATATCTGTGATTTTGATACTTAAGTCATTGCCGATATGTTAATTACATCACGTATGCATACATCGCCATACAAGTAAACATATTAGTTCCCTGAAAAACTTGCTAAACTTTATTTTTATGCCCCCGTATCGATAGATCGGGAGGCATATAGTGATTCACCTGTCCGTCCGTCCGTCCGTCCGTCCGTCCGTCCGTCCTGGTTAACTCAAATTGACCGTTTCTTCTAGCATCATTATGGCTGGCTACAAAGCTTCCAAACTTGCATGGATGTTGTATATGAACACTCTCCACACACCTGTATCACCTGACCCCATTTTGACCTTCACCTTGACCTAATTTTGGACTTAGACTTATTTATGGACAAGGCTTCCACAGGTGGCATAAGCGTTTATTGAACGCAGTCTTGTTTCAGTATATTATACTACATGTAGTGATCATTCCACTTGTATTAATCACTCTCCATACTTCATTCTTAATGTTATACATCACCATGAACGTATGAGTGAAAAGCAGCCAGGCCCCGATCTCCCGAAGCATCTAAAGTAGAACTCTCAACTCAAATTGAGATTCTGATAATTTCAAAGTCTGAATTTGAGATAAATATGAATCTTGAACTCTCAATAGTTTGCTGTAATAAACTCAGAATAATGTTTCTGTTTTGTTATACCAATTGAAAGTACAATTTTGCATGGAAACTACCTCAAACGATAGTGACAAAATTTGAGTTGAGTTTGAGCTCAGATTGAGACGTTTCGGGATAGTAAGGGAATGATTGGTAGACGTAACGTCAACAGTTGGGGGTCACTGGAAATTAGCCAACATATCGACTTTGTTTTTTTGCCTTTTTCCAGGGGTATGAATTTTAGATAAATGATTTTGGTATGAAAATAAAGCTAAGACAACGAACTTGGCGTATATTACAGTGGCTATTATGTTAAGAAGAGAAACTTACATACTTACAATAGTCCGACATACATCTGGACTATTGTTGGTAAAACGTGAACGTTCCATTGATTTCGATTAAAATATAAAAAAAAATCATTATATCGATTATGAAAAAATGTCCACCCTGTGCGTGTCTATACAATTACCCAAAAACACAATGTACAATGCCGTGGGACTTCGAGAAGCGAACATCGGATTAAACGTAGAGGTCGACTCAAAGAAAACCTGATGTAAATTCTACTAGCTGCATGGGCGAATCATGAAACATCATGAGTGTGGTTATTTTTAATTATCTTTAAAGGTGCTGCCTCACAGATTGGGCTAAAAAAAATATCGTGATTTTCCCACCTAACCAAGTATTGACTTAATAGAAAGCCACTGACAGATGCTTTATGAAAGATTCGGTGCAAATAACCAATTTCAACCACTTTTGATATCGCCCACTGAGTATGTTTTCTTGTAAAAAAGCGCTAAGTATCCTTCCAACATGCTTTGTGAAGTATGTAATTCACAAGTGATCGAACTGTAACATCAACAAACTACAGCGTAAACATCAGTGATGTATTTAGTTAGTTTTTCGATTCGTTTTCATCAAATGGGAACAAATTTCAGGCAATTTAAGTTATAGTAGTGTTAATTCTATAAGGTATTAATACCCTATAGAATTTTTGATGTAAAAATACTAAATAACTACAAAATGCCGAAGTTTCTCAAGTTATTTAGGATATCAGTGTGGTTGTTTATGGGATATACAGCCAACTATACCAAAATTACGCGAATATTTGACAATTTTATTTTATTTTTGCAATACACCAATACAAAATGTATGCGAGGCAGTCCCTTTAATATGTGCCATTATCACCGCGTATAAACCAAATCACACTGTAAGGCGTATTGGGATACTATACAATTCAACTTGTATGACTTATTGCGATTGAACACCAACCATAGATATATGTATGTAACCTGCAACAACCCTTTATAGTGTGCATTCGGTTTTATGTATTTTTATTTTTGTGTTCTTTACTAACATACTGACGAATGTATTACGTATGTGGTGTTATATGAAATGTAAAGGTAACATTTTTGGTTAATTAATGTGTCATCCGCTATTGAAAGGGACAGGCAATTTGACTTATAAGACATCGATTTTTGTGCGCACAGTATCTCCAGCATCCCATCTCGTATATATGATTGCCTTGTTAACATCCACTGTAATCTCCATGAAAACACAGTACCATTTTGCGTCAAAAATATTTAAAAAAAATTAATTGTAGGTGCTATGGTTCCGTTGATATGGGAGGGGATTTATAACAAATGTTGTATTCGGCGGCCAATTCACCTAACCAGTTTTCTAGCACTGTCACCCGAACTACCCTAACACGTCGGAAATACCAACTTACCATTCCACAAGCAACCAGCAACATTTCAACATGGGGAGGAAAATCAACATTAATAGTGTTGTCAACTTTTCATGGAATGGTATGAATTGCCACGACCGGGATAGGCGAACAATTTATAGCGGCTTTTAGCAAAATGTCATGAAAGATGGTACATGTATGTTAAATGCGTAATAAAAAGTTCTATATATGATCCGAACGCATGATAAGGCATCTATGGTGAACTATTTAAATTTACAGGATTTGAGGGGCCGATATTGTGTGTAACTATTCATGAAGAAACATGTTGATTTTTCACTAGAATAAAAACTTTTGAAAAACTTACCTTGGATAAAATATTGCATTGAAATATCGATATTCGAAATATTTAATTAAGTTAGCCTAATGTCATTTTTTTCAGTTTTTGTGAAGACCTAAACTATATTTTCCAAATACATCAATCTTTACAGAGCAGAAATGCGTCAGGGGCCTACGGTTATTCAACTTCTTGACTGATGCAAAGATGTACGGTTCTCTTTAACTGGTCTTGGTGAAGAAGTGCAGACATTTATGTCCATCAGAGTCGCAGAAAGGAAGACCACTTCGTTCAAAATATTTTATAACTTGGTGCATTCAATATATTTTGAAAAAATGCAGTACATAAACTTAAACAGCTTTTTAACTCATGATAAAACATTTAAATTCTATTGGTATACTGAACAGCTAACATACAAGTACATGTAGGACTTCTCTAGTAGGCCTATTGTATATGATATAGTGCCCATATAAATTGACACATGTCGCAATTTATGTAAATAATTTATAAAATTAATACCAATATAATTACTAAAATAATGATTAAATATACTGTATACAATTCAGTATACAGTGATACCTAAATTTTCTATACAAAAGCACGATACCGGTGACCGGCAGACACGGGAGTTTAGTAGCAACCCTCTCATTGTTACACAAACGCTTAATTAACGGATCCAAGCGTCTATCGGAAATCAATTATTTAGATTTGTTATTTCTCGTGGTCTTTTTCCGTTTGAAAAATGGATTCTGCGGTTGGTATTTTCTTTTGATCAATTGTTCTAAACTTATACTTTCAATAAATTGTGTTGTCATGTTCTGTAATGCCTTTTATTGGCCAAACGTACTGCAAGTGATTCTATCACTTTTTCGGATATATTCCTATTTTCGGCTGTCTTCAAAAAAATTGATCCAATCACTGATAATCAAATACCACTAACACGGGTGTTTGAATCCAGCACCAAAGTACAATATATAAGGCAATGTCCGGTCTTCTTCCCCTGTCATGGCCGCCATTGTGTTCATTCCGTGAACTAAACTCTTGGTTTTGCAATAATTTCCTTAACAAACATTAAATATAGGCTAAATATATGGTTTTTAAGCATGTTAATGTAAATGCCTCTAAAAATGACATAAATAAAAGCAACGTTCAAGGAATGAACATAATGGCGGCCAGGATAGAGGAAGATGACCGGATATTGCCATATATAATAGAGCAGCCAATGATAGTTCTGCATTTAAACAACTTTTTTAAAAACTGATTAATTATTAAAGTTCATCTAATGCAATTCAATTTCACATATCAACATTAATGTAGGATAAAACCCGTTTTCCAGGATTACGGAATTAATTGAGCAACAATGTGCGAGATGTTCTGAATATACATCAGGGGGGGGGGGGGGGGGGGCTGCATATAGTGTATAGAGCAGCCAGGTACAATAATCTTGATTACTTTTGCCAAAAGGTTAGAATATGTGAAAAGTCTTACTTGAACACAAATTTACAACCTCGCTGACATTCTTTTTTAATAAATGATATGCTTTACTTGGAAATGTGTATATTTTCTTGCCATCGGTGTCGAGCTTCGGAAACAGCAGTGTGGAATAAAATATCGTATTTTATTGCTGCTTCCATAGCTGGATGCTGATTATGCTGATATATCTGTTTTAACCCCTCTCACCTCACTGTTCAGTTTGACCTGTAATTCCGGAAAATGTGTTTATCCTATAAAGTCAACAGTGCAACGTAAAAATAAATTGTTGTATAAGTCTATGATTCAAGTTTTTCTTTCTAGGCTCAAGAAGCATTATTGAAGAAGAAGCTACAGTCATTTTTGTCCGAAATGCTGAAGTTTGGTACGGTGAAAGGTTTTAAATACTTTGCAATGTACATGCGAGGGAGAGAAGAAATGGTACTCAGTGTTTTGAACCATCCACAGGTAAAATCAAAGGATGATTATAAATTATAAATGATACATGGAATTAAATAGGCACTGAATGACTTCACTTCCAGTATGCAACAAATTGATTCATATAATATACAAATGAATAATTATCAATATTTGCAATTATGGACAAAATCTTCTAATTTTACAAAGTCCATTCATCTTTTACGCAACAAAATTAAGTCTCAGTCATATTGCACAGGCCCTCAATGTTGCACTATAATTAATGTAAACTTTTATAAGTTAAATCTCTTCTGTTAACTGGTAATAGAAAAAATAAATTACTATACATTAATAAATTAATATTTTCATTTCTAAATGTACTTTAAATATGACTAATGCTTTGTTGCAGAGTGTATCAAGTCCCATTCATGGTAAATCTGGTACTTCTCATGAAGAGCGAAGGAAAATTTCTATCTCCAAATCAGAGAGCTTCAGTTCCAACAACCTACCTTATGATCAGTATGTATGCTACAACCCGTTATAAATCAAATTTTCACATTTATTGGTGCTACTCCAGGCATGTTAAAGAACCAAGGAGTCTAGTCAGAAAGACCTAGGGTATCAAACTCTGACATCTCACAAAATGTCTCTTCCCTTGAAGCTGGAAGTCATTGGCCAGTTACGGGGCAAAGTTGGATGACCATGCCATTATAACCTGTCTCAGTTGAAAGCAAACAAAGATAACTCATACCAGAATGGACTCATAAAGTCATTATTGATTTGCTTGCAGACCTTGCATATATTTGTATATACAAGTTGACCTCAATTTAGACAGGCTCCAACTTTGCATCTTATCAGGCTAGTTTACCTCAGCTGACTTTCCTGGCTAAATTCTCATTCTTACATCTGATTTAATTTCTCATTATAATCAATTCACATACAGTTGCATTAAGTATACTCAGGGTTGTAAGAACCAAAAAATGGTCATTTTGTTCACAAGGTGGTAAAAGCACCAAACTTTCACAAAATGACATTAAGTACATTGGCTTTCAGAAAAGTGAAAGAGACAACCTGTTTGGTCCTTTATATTTTATATCTGAGGCCCCACTCAGGGTCCACCAATTAAAATTTACTTGCACTCGACAAATACAAATAAGCTCAAAATTAAATAAACATCATACCAATTCGCCATTTTTTGTACTAAAATGTATTAAACATTTATATGTCTGATAAATTATATAATAAATTTTACTAAAATAGATGTATTGTTACCAATAGGAGGCCCGAAAGGGGTATTTTGAAGAAAATACTAATAAAATAAAAACAGGCTTGTATACTTATTCAAGTATTCTATATGGCTGAACAAAACAATTATAAAATGCATTTCAGATGATCTACCTATGTTTATAATATAATTTAAGCCTTTTAAAAGACACCTTATCAGTCATTTGAGGCCCTAATTGGGATAAACTCAATCATGAAAAAGTAAATAAATTTAACATTTTCACGGTTCTATCAGTGAAACAAATAAATAGTATCTCAAATGTATAATAAAAGATCTGTAGTTCTGATTTATATTTGTTTTATGTGCGAATTCAACAAATTTATACTTAAGTAATAGTTCAAGGGGAAATGAGGCCCCATTAGGGGTACCAACGAAAGCTTATTTCCGTAATAAGGCACAATAAAAAATATGTCAGATCATTAAAGAAATACACAATTATAAGAAATAGCTTTATAACTATAATAAATATTGAACTGAGTAGCATGAATATACATCAAATAACCTAATGCTTGGTCGAATTTATTAAAATTGAGGCCGATATAGGGGTAATTAAAAAAAGGGAAAAATGAAAGAAATCCATTAGTAGAGAAGCATTATTAAAATGTATTTAAAGTCAAACTTTCTTGCATATTTATTATTAATTGCTAAGAATATTTTATGTGTATTTGTTTCAATATTTACCATGACTAAAGTTTGTAGTACATGTGATGATACTTAGAATACAACTATGAATACAACATACTCGCAATTGATCTAAGCATACTCAAACACACCATAATGATTATCTTTAGTTTACATTGTATTAATTAATTAAAATATGTAAAAGAGAAATGAATTGCATCGAGACCGCATTCCCCTCTTTTATTCTGGAACGGGCTCAAGCTAATTTTGTATTACTGTGTATGCTCTTCAATGCCCCGGTGAAAGTTGTTGTGTGCTGCAGGTCGGTACGGCACAATGGATGGTTGTGTCCTGTATCATAAGGGTGTAGGCACGGCTCTTCTTGACAATAATTGTAGGTGCCTATAATGCAGAGCGTAGAATGGAAGTACCCAACCTTATTGATAGGTACTCAATGGAGCCATGAATACATGTTGAGGTAACACTCACGCAGTCAGAAATTGCAATTTTAGTAGGTAGTGTTAGGTACCCCAATGAGTGTACTTGAATATGTTAGGTACCACAAGGACACATGAATGTCTATGTTGAAGATATCTCCATATAGCCAGGAATATCTGTTAGGTGTACCATACCGTATGAAATGGCTATTCCAGGCAGTGATAGGAATCCCACAGAGCGAGTAATGTCTGTTTCAGGCAGTGTTAGGTTCCACATAGAGCTAAGAATGGCTATGCCACGACAGGTTAGGTCACCCATGTTGTCAGAAATGGTTAAGCCAGGCAGCTGTATCCGAAAACGTGTGGTACTCTTTGAGCCATGTATGGCGATTGTGTCTGTCATTTAAGGTACCACATAAACTCATGAAAACTTGCTGTATTCCCTAATAGGGCCAGTAATGATCGAACTAGGTAGTGGGAAGTACCTCACAGGATCAGGTATAGCTTCTACTATACGTTTATTCCCTATCAGGTAAGGGATAGTAAAACTTGATGGAGGTGAGTACCTCATAGGGTCTGGAATACTGGTCAGTGTAATCGGTGAGGATGAGTATCGTATTATACCAGGAATAGATGACGTTAGTGGTGGTAAGTTCCTCATAGGGCTGAAGTGGCTTTATTTAGAGATGGTCAATTCTCCATTTGGTCTGGAATGGCTGGCACCGGTTAGGGTGAGCACCACATAGGGTCTGAAATGCCTATACTTAGAAGTAATGAGTTTCCAAAAGGGTCTGGAATGGATATCGTGGGTATGTCGTATTTATTGGAATGGCTGTACTCGTAGATGTAGGATATCTTACATGGACTGTGGTTGCTTTACTTGATGGTACTATCCATGTACTAGATGGAGTGAAAGGGACCATGTTGGTGTTAGTTTTCATTAACTGATGTGAAAAAACTAAATATATATTTATTACTGATTTCAAATAATGTAACCTGATCCATTGTGTACATCCATGTATGATAGTATAGGATATATATTTAAGAAGAAAATTAATTGTGCAATCTGAACATGAATAGTTTATAACCCATTACGGACCACAATAAAGTCTAAAATCCACTTGTCGTGCACAATTGTGTTATCCAGATTCACAGTATCTAAAATTCATTTTCTGGAGGTATTAGTGAAACTACCATGATACATTATGCCATACAGTAATAGAATAACGCTGCAATTGAACTTATTTTGCCTGTTTTCACATTATAATTTACATGTATACTAATTTATATTATTGGTCTCAAGTTCTGTTTATTGATTCAAATACACATAATTTGCATAAAAGCATAGGCACATTGTCTAATTTTACAATTATGAAACTTAGTGCAATTCAAATGCCTATATTCAACATGGTATATATACCATATACAATGTACCTTGTGATTAAAGTTGAGAGAGAATGATACTAGTATGTTCCTTTGCTATTGTATTTTTGGTGACGTTCTTGATTTTCTTCTTTAAATTTACCTTAGCATGGCGTTATTTTCATCAAATTAAATTTTCATTGAGGTAATGTAGACTGTTTAGACTTACCAATGCAACTTGATTAATCATTTATAATCAACATTTGTCGTAAGGCTATAGGATTTTTTTGTTTAATATTGAGTATAACATTTGGTTTAAAACACAAGTGGGGTCTCATTTTCATATGTTATTATTACAAAAGGTTGTGAATGTGGAATTCACAAATAAAACATAAGATAAAATGCACTTATTATTTGCTTAACGTTACAGAAATAACTTATGTGTATATTATAATGGTCAATTTGTAAAAAATCAAGTATTCCTTTGGTTCCCCTTTGTGCAGACCACGGGAAGTGGGAGGGGGGGGGGGGGGCTCTCACAAATGTCTCGTTTTATTATTATGAAAGCAACATATTTCAAATGCCCGTATTATATTAGTAATAATATAGTCACATAGGTTTTGCCTCACAATCTTCAAAAAAATGTATTTATACTGTCTGATTAGTTATAATTCTTGTACCCCATTTGGGGCCTCATTTGTGCAGGAAAAAGAGCTTCTCATGAGTGCCTCTTTTGTCCTTTTAGCCAGACTGACTTAAAGTAAAAATATGCCAAGTTTGGTGCTTTATATACAATATTAACAGTCATGTTCCTTATTCATTTACTATTTTCCCGAATTTGGGCCTCATTTTTGTTGAAACCACCAAGGGGGCCTCTTTTCCATGTTTTATTATCACCAAAAATAACATATTTCATATACTTACATTCATCTCAATATATAGTATGGTCACATATGCTTTTCTTCATAAATGGGTAAATAACAATGTATTTTATATACCGTCATATTTGTTAAAACGCATGTACCTCTTCAGGGCCTCATTTGTGTAGGAGATAGTGCCTCTCATGAGTGTCTCTTTGGATGTTTTAAATCAGAATGACTTGAAGTACAATTATGCTAAGTTTAGTGCTTTATACACCTTGTGAACATTCATGGCTCTCACAACCCAGAGTATATTATTTAGGTAATATTTCCCGAATTAGGGCCTCATTTTTTCCTTTAAATCACTAGCAGGGCCTCTTTTCGAAGTTTAATTACTACAAACAGCAATATAATTCATATAGAAACATTATTCATGATATATACTAAGTTTGCATATGTTTTGCTTCACAATTAGGTGAAAAAAACAGGTATTTATACTGGGGAAGAAATTAAAAGCATGTACCCCTATGGGCCCTCATTTCCAGAGTATAAAAGCTTCGATCAAGTGTCTCTTAGATATTGTTCGAGTGATCTATTGTTTCACTATATGAATAAAGAAGAGATTTGCCGGGACAGAAGAACCAGTTCGAGGCATCTAGGGTGTTCGAGGCAAGTACTGTTCGAGGCATCGAAGTTCTACTGTATAGTACAGAAGATTTGACATGATCCTGACCTTCATGCATGTTCATTTTACAAGGTTCTTGCGTTGAATATATAAATTTCTGCAAGCAAATCGTGCAATATCAGTCCTTTAATAATGCTTTGTACTATTTTACAGACGATCTCTAATGCTATCAGTGAGATCACAGATGATACTGAGTACACATGGAGTGAAGGATGTAGGTTTGCCACCTGCCTCACCCAGTGAAGGTGAAACATTGCCTACTGTAAGTTCTCTTACCATTGAAATACACTTTACAACGGTTGGCATCTGGGTTATGTAGAAAATGCTCTTGACTACGGTAACTGGTTAGATTGGTAGCCAGGGCACTTGGTCATTCCTGAAACATTTTTCAGTGTTTCCCTCCTAACTAGGGATGAACTGGAACTCGTTGGTAGCCCAGGTATTCATGCATGTAATGCTGTAGGCTGGGCATGCTAAAGAACTGAGGAGTCGTTTCAGAAAAAGCTAGGGTAATGCTCCTGGATTTTTTGTATCACACAACTGTTTCTTCCCTCTGGTAAGGAAAAGCAGGATGGCCATGCACCTAATAGTATGATTGTCTTAGTCAAATGCAAACAAACAACCTTGCATTTACAAATAAAAGTTCATTTCTTACGTGTGCTGTCTTGGAAATAAAGAGTTAGATTACACCCAAATACTGGATCAAACCTTTCTACCACTTTGGCTAACCACAAAATGGGCCATAGTAAGGTAGATATTGTTGTAACATGGGGAACTGATTTTGTTGAGTTAGTCTTCTATGTTTTTCAGAAAATTAATAATATCGAACTATTTCAGGATGACAAGTCTACATTGTTTCTGATAGCTGGCTATGGTCGGTACAACTGTCCATATGTTTGGGTACGGTCAAATCATGAACGATTAGTGAAACTTACTGGGGAGTCCAGAGAAAAAGATTGCCCACTGAAATTAAAGTCAACATTAAAATGGAAAAACAATGGTAATTTAATTTCCTTTCCTTTTTGAAATTAATTTACACTAAAATATTTTTCAATGATATTAACTCTTTCATATCTGTTAACAAGTGGTATATTTACATCATATTACTTTAAAGATTCAGTACTCACTAGTGAGACAACATGTGATTAAGTAATTAGTGGCCTCCGTAGCTCAATGGTAGCACGCTTGCCGTCTAATCTGGGGACCCAGGTTCAAATCCGGGTGGGGGCACACTTATATGCCTGCCATGACTGGCAAATAAAGGCTATGCTCGGCATTTAAAAAAAAAAAACAGTGAAGGGATTTATAAATCAGATTTGTATCATAATGATCTGGGGTTCTATTGGACCCTTCAATTGATCTTTTGACTGTAAAACTTTCAAAAAGCGTAATTGTGTACCCTCTTGATTCTGACTAAGGGTTCAAATGATCCATTAAATTATTGATATTTAGGGTACAGAATGGTCAAAACTGGTACAAAATTATCAGAATGCCCCTTAAAATTCAGTCCTAACAGGAGTTCGGGAGTAGGAATTTTGACCTGTAAAATTTTCTTAAAGTCACATTTTGACCCTCAAGATTTTGGTTTGAACAGTCGGTTACTCTTAAAATCATGGGTGTTTTGTCTATTAAATGGTAAAATTTAGTCAAAAGTATCAAAATGACCCTTTAGATTCAGAAGCTAGTGGAACCCCTGCCCTAACAGAACCATTAAATGAACCAGTATACATGTATGTCTATATTTTACAGATATTTATGTGTGGGATTTGATTGCTGAGTTGGTGAAACTATGCACTTATCCTGCTCCAAGGAATCCATTTGAGATCGACTTTGAGTATTTCTCTATGCTCCCACTGTCAGAGAAAGTTCTTGCATCTGCCTCTATGGTGAACATGCTACAGAAAATTCTTATTCATACCCCTGATCACAAACAATACTCTGGTTTAGGTAAGTACACGGAAGATTGTCTCCCTTTATCACAAACAATACTCTGGTTTAGGTGAGTACATTGAAGATTGTCTCCCTTTATCACAAACAATACTCTGGTTTAGGTAAGTACATGGAAGATTGTCTCCCTTTATCACAAACAGTACTCTGGTTTAGGTAAGTACACGGAAGATTGTCTCCCTTTATCACAAACAGTACTCTGGTTTAGGTAAGTACACGGAAGATTGTCTCCCTTTATCACAAACAATACTCTGGTTTAGGTAAGTACACGGAAGATTGTCTCCCTTTATCACAAACAATACTCTGGTTTAGGTAAGTACACGGAAGATTGTCTCCCTTTATCACAAACAGTACTCTGGTTTAGGTAAGTACACGGAAGATTGTCTCATTTATCACAAACAATACTCTGGTTTAGGTAAGTACACAGAAGATTGTCTCCCTTTATCACAAACAGTACTCTGGTTTAGGTAAGTACACGGAAGATTGTCTCATTTAACACAAACAATACTCTGGTTTAGGTAAGTACATGGAAGATTGTCTCCCTTTATCACAAACAATACTCTGGTTTAGGTAAGTACATGGAAGATTGTCTCCCTTTATCACAAACAATACTCTGGTTTAGGTGAGTACACAGAAGATTGTCTCCCTTTATTGTATTATCTTTTTTTATGCCCCGGCATCTACTGATTAAGGAGGCATATAGGGATTGTCCTGAATTGATTACAATTAAATCCTTAATGAGGCATGGGAAATTATAATTTGTTAATTATTACTCAGTGTTGTATGTCATATTTCAGTGTTTGAAGAACTTCGAATCATCACAAAAGTTCATTTTGGTGCATTGGAGAAACTGGTTCAGGAACAGGGTTTACCAGTTCTAAATCAGCAACTACAACAAAGGTCAAGGTCACAATCGGGTAAACTTCCTGGAAGGTCAAGGACATCTTCATATAATCATCCTGTGAGTTCTGGATATTCCAACATACCACCACAAGTACAATCTCAACAACAGAGTTACCTACAGAATCGTGCCATGTTTTAAAACTCCTCAGTTTTTCATACTTAGGCTTTAAACCTTAATAAAATCTTTATTTGGAGTTACACTTCCTACTGATAAAAAACCCAAACAATGTGACTTGACATTTGGTTTGGCCATTCAGGAGACATTTTTTACACTTTGAGCATACATGAGCAAAAATTACAAAACAAATCCCTACGTAATTACCCACCTAAGCAAGTCTGTGTTGGGTTACTCCAGACAAAGAATTTTTTAAGGTCAGCCATCGACATTTCTATACCCAGTACATTTAAATCATAAAATAATGAAGTTTTGTCTACTTACCAAGATCATAAAATAACATGGTATTATCTATTGTACTCTAAATTTTTCTGCAATTTTTTGTATATACAAAGACATTTTAAAGACACTAAATTGATGCTTTGAAGACATAGTGCAAGTATGACTGGGTAGTTGTAAATGTACTGAGTATATTTTGTCTCAGAATACATACTGTAAAATCATTTAATTTCGTTGGGATGAAATTTCGTGGTTTTGGTGAAAAAGACCATTTCGTGTGGACGTAAATTCGTGGATTTTGTATTTCAGTAAAAAAAAATAATCGGGTGAAAATCTGCACTAATTATCAGAATTCCATTAATTTGAAACATCAATCAATGCTAATAAGTAATATTGTTAATATAAGTCTCTTTATGAACTGACAAGCAAACATGGATTAATGCATAAACCCTCCAATTATACAGTAGTGATAATTATACTACCGGTAATACTGTATGTCAAACTGTTTATAATGATTACCTAACAATCCATTTTATAATCCTCAAGTGTTATAACGATTACCTAACAATCCATTTTATAATCCACAAGTGTTATCTTTTCTACTCTATTGTTTACATGTTTGCGCTTGTAATTTATAATTTGTGTTAAACTCTTTTGGTCCAGCTGAAATTGACTACCGTACTTGACACGTCTAAAAATAGACATAGTGGTACTGTGTAAGTTAACCTTGTATGTACAACTAGTGGTGGAAGCTGGTTAAACCCAGATATTAGGACATACGCAGTTTAAACCACGAATACTGTTAGTTGTGTTTATGAAGTCACAATTCAGAAAAAATAGTATCCCTTATTGGAAACGTACTATACTTTGATCAGGTAATGAATGGACTGTCTGATAAAAAATAATTATGGTTTATGCTGTAAGTAAACTTTAAAAATCCTAGTCTCATATGTACGGGAAAAACGAACTCTGTAAAAAATGGCGGCCGCAGTAAATTTGCACATTATCAATTTACATATTAGTTGGAAATCTTTTTCGTTGGGATTTGATTTCGTGGTTCAGGTCATCCACGAAATCCACGAAATTTAATCCCCCATGAATATTAATGATTTTACTGTATATATTCCACACACATTTTAGCGACACATCATGACATGAATGATTGGTGATTATACAATGTGTATTTATAGCATTTTACTGTGAATATGAGCCAGTCTCCAGAAAAACGTGCCATTTTGACAAAAATTTAATTTTGAAATTTTCCATAATTAAAAGGAAAAATCAAAATGTAGCAAAATGCAATAGAAATTGGGTTAACATCTTGATTTTTATGGAAGTCACAGCTGTTTTTGTAGAGGCCCTGTTTGGAGCTTTTGTGTGTGTGTTATAGTGACAGTAACAAGTACAGTTGTGTATTTCATAAACACAGTATTTGATCCACTATTGACATAAACTATCTTGTTTATGAATTATGTTTTATTTTTAAAATATATATCAAAATTGTAAATGTTCGCATTTAGAGGAAGACTACTACTGGGTTAAACAACTAACTTCTTGTTTATCTCAATCTGAGTACCTTTCCGAAATGTTTCAACACAGTTACCAAGCAAATTATTCCAAAATGATTCATAAGAAAATTTAAAGCTAGGATACAAGTATAGTACTCTGTTAGTAAGTTATTTAAAACTGAATCAATATTGCTTATTTTAGAGCTTTTTTGAAAAACCTTAAACATACTCTACAACAATGATTACAGAAAATCCTGGATACTGGTTTATATGTAATATTATCAAACATTTTATACTTAATGCCTTTTGTTGTTTGGGAAGCAGTGTATACTATATTGTCAGCCATTTTGACAATTTAAATGTAGCTACTTAGTTTAAATGCAGCTAGTTATTACTATTTGTATGTTAAGAAAAACTATCATTATAAATATTGAGGGCAACATGCTTAAATATAAAAAAGGACAATGATCTGATGGATTGATAGTCGGCTATTATTTTTACTTCTGAATCTCAAATGAATGTGCTAGTATGAAATTCTCAGTGATTCGTTGTATATAAAGAGTACATTGTATATTGTGCAATATTGTTGTTACCCATTTGTTCACAGAACATGTCGCTGGATTAGAAGGTCGTAAGTGAAATCTGCATCACAATGCGCTTCTTATGAGCCTATTTTCGTGCAAATCAGAAATGGTCATTTTGACCAAACTGAAGTTGAAAAAGCCTGTTTTCCATATGTAAAGAGTAGTTTTCTGACACTTGTTTCTTGTTTTCTCAAAATATCGATTTTGTACTTACGACCTTCTTATTCTAAGCCAGCGATGTATTAGTATAATAGCTTCACATCAAGTTGGTGTATTCGAAGTGAAAGTGAAATGTAGCTTTGTTGTACTGTCAGCATTGGATGCTTGCTTATTGTGTTTCGGGTCCATAAGATGTGGGGAACTATGGACCGGGGAAAAGGTGTGTGAATGTGATATGGACATATGCTTGAAATCGTGTAACTTGTATAAGGAGACTATGTGTGAATGATGATGGTTACCTTTGTACTTCAGTAATAAATGGTTAAGTTTAATATAAATGAATAGATCTATAAGAGGTAAGGTGTTTTAACAAATTTGGCCTTTGTACTTTCATATAAATTTGCACATTATTATGTATTAATTTTATGTTGATTATATTAGTTGTAAAATGTTGTGGTATCAAGGGGAATGCCTGTAGGGTTTCTAAGCTATAAAATGTATTGCAAATATATATTATTATATCATTATTATTGTAGAGATACGGTCAGGAAAGGGAACAAGATGTTTGCAACCACAATGTTGTTCAAATATGTAGTTTGTAAAAATATGAATTGTTCACACTTTTGTTCTAAAAATGTATTTGCACATCTGTAAAATATAATTTAAATGTTTTAAATTAGCTTTTTGGTTATGTTTATTTGAAGTTACCGTACCTTTGTAGTTTGGCGATTGCTTTCTGATGATATCAAGTCTTGTGTTATTGAAAATGTGGGTAAAGTTTCAACACAAAACATGGTGATTGTGAACATGAGCATGTCAACTGGTTGTAATTAAAGACTTAATAATCTCGGAGAATACACTTGTGTAAACCCGAATGAAACAAACCAGCAGAATGCAGACACACTCTCATGTTGACCAAACCAGAAACTATAAATAACACACAATTTAGACATGATATTTAATCACGGTTTTCAATATCTACCATTCTCGTTCACCAGAGTATTCTTCAACAGTGATATCACACCAATATAATAATACACTCATCACTCAAATATTGACATTCATTCTTTTTAGGTTGATAGCGACATTAGTTGTAAGAATGCTAAATTGGTACTAAATATTATTTTTATTCTTATTTCATAGTGTAATTTAGTGTATTTGTAAGCTATAAATGTAATTTATTAGTCTGAGGTCAGAGTGTGGCAGTCAGATTTAATAATTACACATATACCTAATTAATAGTATGCAATAGCACAAAGTTTGAATGTGCATGACAAAACCAAAATTAATATATCAAAAGTTATTTTCAACACTCCTATTAATACATTTTCCTCTAGATTTGCAATCTAGGCCAAATAATAGCTCATAATATTACATTTTCAAGACTCGAGTGCGGAGTGTAAGTATTGGTTGTAATTCTGGTTTCTGGCTTCTACTCCATGAGCAAATGACTATAGTTACAGCAAAGACAACCATGTAACATGACAATCTGCAGACTGAGGCAGTCAGATATGTTATTGTCTGCAGTTTGAATACCTAATATTGTATTCAGACACATTTCTGTTATACAACCAACCAACATCGTGGTCACGATAAACAACATAAAACATTAGTAATTATAAATCTTTATTCAGTTAAAATAAGTCTGAAGTACGTATGTTCACTAAACTGAATAATTATGAATTAAAACAACAGTGTGAAATATAAACAGAAATTGTCTCTAGACATCTGATCAATACTTCCACCATGACCTCTATCAATCAACTAACATAGTATTACATGTACGATCAATCAACTAACATAGTATTACATGTATAGTCCAGTTAGGATATTGTGACAGTGACGTTGCAATTTATGTGTACGCAAAAAATCATAACCATTGTCTAAACAGGTAAAGCGAAGTTTAGTATATTAGTTTAGCATTGATATTATAGTTGTTTGTACAGTATAAGCCTTTATAATTGGTTCTACACCGTTATAGTGGACTCGACCGCTGCGTCACTGGATTTTTATCCTCACTGGACTATACGATCAATCAAAATAATACCAACGTTTACAACAACCTAGGAAAGTTTATCTTGTTATAATACTCACAACAATCAGTCTGGTAACTTTTTACCCTTAACTCCATTAACAGTTAACCTATATACAATACAAGACTCATTATTCTGATAAGAGATTATGTATATATAGTGTTTACATTATCTATGTATCAAAACAACCATACCATATCTGCATTGAATTACGGTTAATACATTGAAATTCATCTGCATGAAAATACAGTAGATGAGTCAAAATGCTTTGTTACGGGGTAAAGAGTTATTCAGAGGAAATTATCAAGTAACTGCAGCTATGACTGATAAGCATCAATTATCCTATTTCTAATCCTATGCTAATTGATTCACTGAGGTCATTTTCAAGGTGAAACAAACACAAAATACAACAACTAGAAGCCATTTATTTTCAAAATAACACAAAAAATATGAAATGCTTTTATATCATTACTCGCAATAATGCCAATAATTTCTTGTTTCATAGAACTGTGAAACACTTTTCATGGACATTGACAAAGACATTCTGTACATTTTTCCAAAGGCAATCTGTACATATGTCTGCATTTCCAGAAATTCAGAATGGCAAAACGGTAATCAGAAAATGTAATACATTAGCTGTCAAGGAAATGTGACAAACTTGAGAACAGTTTACATGAAGAGGTTGGAGAGAATGAAAGTGTAAGGAACTGTAGAAATATCAACAATGGGAAACTGTTCATCACATCATTACATGTGTATGCACCTTCAGATGGCTGGTGGATTCTGACATATATTGTATGGATCACGGTCAGAAGGACAAATTATAGAGCAGAATTGGGAAAGGAAAAGTATATGTATATTGTTTTCTAAATCAGTTTGCATAAACCATAGATTTTACTATTGTTTACAGTAAAACAACTATATTCGTACAACATAAACTTTATAATTACATCAATTCAGCAGTGATGCCTAGTTCGATGATGTTAATTCGATGATTTTAGATATTTCACAACTTTGAAATGTACTTTTTGGCAGTAATATCAACAAAACTGATGATTAACGACTTAATGGGCTCATGTGTGTCTTTACTGTTTTGCATGATCAAAATGTGGACACAATGTGTTCTATAATGCTGATGAATAAGAATAAGAAACTATTACTACTTAGGCCAGACAAAATGGTAAAAAGAAATTTAGCACATAATTGAACCAGGCATTCAATCTGCTAGTTCAAACATTGGTTCATTTCCCTAAATGAAATTATAACTAATATTTGAGGTAACTCAACTTGGATGAATTGTTCAAATACTGTAATAAGTGCATAGACCACCAGGTTATTTCATCAACGGACATACTTCACAACGGTCACTGAATGTGGCAACAAATCTACTGAGGAGTCGAACACCAGAAGCTACAATCTATAAAGTCTATTCCGGATGGTAGTTAACACAACAATGATGACAACGATGCGATTAAAAAATGTGTACACATACATATAAACAAATATATAGTTCTATGTTCAATCTGTATGTACATACACTGTAGATATGACACACCAAATTTACACATGGAAATAAAACTATGCTTTATAAGGACCTAAAATGTACAGTCTCGTGCATTTCTGTTGTCCCATCATTATACTTTTCTCAGAAAATTGATCTATAAAACCGTGGCATCTGTATGAAAATGTATCATGAAGTAAGTACAAATATTAGGCATCAAATTTTAAACCGTCTAGCTTACACAGCTCGATATGTTCCTGCTTTTCGAAGTGTTTCACTTTTGTTTTAGGTAAGCAATGGTGCATGATGCATAGATTAAACACTTGTTTCTCATACAACAGTCATAACAACAATGTTAGGAAACATAACACACAAGCAGCACCTTTAAACTTACAGTGCCTTTAGTCATGTTGGTTTGATGGTCGCCACCGCTTCACAATATTGTATACACATACTCGACCAACAGTCATAATACAAAAATGGTACATTTATTCCAAAAACTATCAACTCAAACAATATACAGATGCACTTGTTGCTCTTGCATTATTATGACCAATTTAAGCGACTTAGAAGAATAAACTATGCTTATCTAAGATATGTTTTATACCAGAAACAATAATTCTGACTTGTGATATCAATACATTCCATCTGTTTCGTGTAATAAAAACTATTCATTAATTTTATGGTCCAAAATCATAACATGTTCCTTTACACTTACAGAGCAAATAAATCACATGTACACTAAAACAGTTGAATATGAAAAATGGCACATCGTTAATAAGTATGTAAATTACTACTTGAAAATCTAAAAATAAATTTGAAAGTTGATTATACAAACCTGTTTAAAGGATTTAAAAGAAGTAAAACACAAAATGTCTCTAAAAATAATGAAATCATATTGATTATGAATTAAGATTATAACTATGAAGCTTAAACATCTACAATATTTGTAGTACATGACCTGAGGTAATTTATATAAGTAGTAACCTCCCTTGTTTTGTACCAAGATTTGTCAAAATTGAGTTGCTTCCCTTTGACTAAATTGTTTGTTCACTAGGTGGGGAACAAGGGACACAGGGAGGGCAACTTATAATGCAGATCTTTCTTGTAATTTGGGTAATGATTAAAACATGATAAAAGTGAATATTTTTAAAATAGGTAAAAATTGAATATAACAAGTTTTGATATTTAAATCGTTGCAACACTTTTAACAGGAAATGTGGTAACAATTTCAACTGAAAATGTGATAATAAGGCAGTTCAAACTGAACACACTACATGTTTATATAATTATGAATCAAAGCCATGTTTGAAAACAAAGTTATGAATTTAATTGTCTTAGGCAAAATTTCAAAGTGTGTTTCCACATATTTTTTTAAATAAACATTGAATACTAGAATTCTAACACCAACCTGATTCTTGTTTCAAGAGATCAGTCTTAATGTCGAACAATAGGGTATTTTAGTTTCATTTGAAAATGGTGGATACACTTTCTTCATGAGATATCGTTTAAAATGCATTATGTTTGACTACAATAACAAATGGCTGAATACGACACACAACATTTAAAAAAATAATCTAGCATTCACAAAAATAATTATAACATTTATACAATCATGCTTTCAGCATTAGACTTATATTAAACAACATCAAATAATTATAGAAACAGAGCTGTACATACCATAGGTATTTAATCACACAATGTGTTGCTTCTCTACTACGGCTTGACACAATATTATACAATAATATAGTACAGTCACTAAGTGCTTGATTTAATATATTAAAATTCTTATACTTACTGCCTCACAAAGTGACCAACATTATTATTGAACTAAACGTTCACTTACAGCAATTACCTCACTTAAAGTCGTCTCAACATTAAGAAAGAACACAACCAACATTGTCACTAATTTGCTATTTTTTGCAACCCTAAAAGGGTCCAAAGGGATGTCTTCTTTTTGAGGTTTTAGTGCATTTCTCAGTATATTTCTCAGAGTTGATAAAGTATAACAGGATAATGAATGAACTGATAAATTAATGTTTTTTCTCAAATCTAACTATTGGTACTTACCAGGTACGTATGGTAAAACAATTCAAGAAAAAACAAACATATATCTTTGAAAATCAATGCAAAGAACATGCACATAACAAAGGTAGTCAAAAAATGTCCTTACATGCTAAATGCTACATCTTCAGATTTATTTGACACACAAGTATCCATATTGTATACTTCATTACATGAAATGTATTCTATTAACACGAAATACAAGTAAACTTAATTATAGCAAATGACTGTTTAATGATATCTACATGATTTGAACATACATATAATGAGAGTTTCAGTGGAATACACTGGTAACTGGCCAATGTAATATGTAGACAATTAGCATTGTATAACACATTAACTGACAGTATTATGATATACATGATACCTTCATAAAGCAAGAAAGAACGCATCAAAAAATCCCTGACTCGTTTTTTAACTTGTAAATATTTTTGGCAGAACCATGGATAGAAATGATGTTGGAGTTTTTGGTGAGCTGTAATAATAATGTGTTATTAATATGAACAAATCTGAAAGTAAGCTATTACAAACATGTAACTGTGAAAAACCAACAGAAACAGGCAATGTAATTTGATGGATAGTGTAACTGTTTCTGTAGTTTATATGCTTTGAAATAACATCATTATACTATACAAGTTTTAAAATGTGAATGTATTTGCTATATTTTATCTATGCTATTGTTCTCTCAAAACTGATGCAATTTGGCCATCTGCACATAACATAACTAATTGATGCGCATTCAAAACACAGAAAGGTTACATGATTTCCTGCAATACTATATGTGATAATTCAGAAAGGATTACAAAGTCCAAATTACTTAGTTTATACATTAGAATAACACAAGTACACTATACAGAGGAGTAATTACAGCTGATCTCTGTACTTCCAGGGCGGCTGCACACAACACTCTTCGCCGCCAACACTCTTCGAGTCTCAATACTCCATTCCTGTATCTAAACACGGACATGTCCTATCACTATATAGAAACCAGGGTAATACGAGACATTATCACACAGTAGCATTAGTTCTGTTCCTGTGAAATGTCTTTTTCCGTTCCTTTGTTATACGAAATAAATCCAAGGAAAGTCTGTACGCTTTCAGCACACATGGATATTATTTCCACAATCCTCATTCTCTAGAGTAAAATTCTTCACATGATATTATAAGCACATGTACGTGCAGAGGTCACTCGAACCTTCAAAACGAAACAAGAGTAAGAAAATAAGATTTTATCACGAAAAGTAAATAATTCCGTATATTGTATGATATCAGGTATGTCGTTTGGCGGAATTCACAATCTTGTACATTTGAATATTCCGTAGATATTACAAGACTATACGACGAACCACGTAAAACACTGACACAATAATTAAAGCACTTGATGACATTCGCAAGGAAGAAACCCCTGAATTGTCCTTATTTTTATTATCGTCTTTAATGTTGTATTTTGGATTGTTTGGGTTAGGAAATCCGATATCAGGATCAGGTTGTGGTTTCGGTTGAAAGGGTCGAACAGTTTGTCCAGGGCTTTTGTTTGGCTTGCCTTTTCCTGGACGATGTTTGCCGCCAGTTGGGAAGGATTGTGGGGGAACGTCATCAGCAAAATTGTCGCCGGAGCCAGAACCACTGTAGGCAGTATCTTCATCATCACTGTCTCCACTAGAGGCGTATTTACCTCCTGTTCTACTGTTCCCACTGCCATCAAGGTCATCACCACTTCCAGCTAAATCTGTAAATAGAATTGATCATATAATTGTCAAACAATATCAGAAATATGCACATTGTTAGCACTCATATTTGTACATATAACATTGATTTCAAGAGACGTCATTATTACTTGATTTCAAGTGACATTATCATTACTTGATTTCAAGTGACGTCATCATTACTTGATTTCAAGTGACATTATCATTACTTGATTTCAAGAGACGTCATCATTACTTGATTTCAAGAGACATTATCATTACTTGATTTCAAGTGACGTCATCATTACTTGATTTCAAGTGACGACATCATTACTTGATTTCAAGTGACGTCATCATTACTTGATTTCAAGTGACGACATCATTACTTGATTTCAAGAGACGTCATCATTACTTGATTTCAAGAGACGTCATCATTACTTGATTTCAAGAGACGTCATCATTACTTGATTTCAAGAGACATTATCATTACTTGATTTCAAGAGACGTTATCATTACTTGATTTCAAGTGATGACATCATTACTTGATTTCAAGAGACGTTATCATTACTTGATTTCAAGAGACGTTATCATTACTTGATTTCAAGTGACGACATCATTACTTGATTTCAAGAGACGTTATCATTACTTGATTTCAAGAGACGTTATCATTACTTGATTTCAACTGTCTATTGTAGTAAGAATGAAAACACCAACATACCAATTTTGGGTACATTCCATTCTACTTCCACACCATGATAAGCATTGTGTAACTTTGTGGTGATCAGCTTTAGGTTGTTTATTTGTAATGAGATGATTCCATTATCTTCTTGTATATTCACTGTAACTTCTGGATTGTTCAACTGGTAAATTCTTCCATCCTTCTGCACCTCAGCAACATATCTGAAATAAATTATTTTCCACGTAAAAAATTAAAATTCTGGAATATTGAGCTATGGAAACTATATCCTGCAGTGGACTGTGTCTTTTGTCCTCTGATGTTTCTGCTGAGTGTTTCCTTCCCTGTACAAGTTGTTATTGTCTTTTTTCTCTGGAGCTCTCAAATAGTTTCTTTTATAATATAGCTTAACTGTATTGGCACGAATCCAGGACAAATTGCACAGTGGAATACAACGCGAGCGACAGATTGCATTTTCCCAAGCATACATGTTCAGTTTTCTGAATCCGCACCATGCTTGTTTGACGTGTTATATGCAGGACATATGCCAACGTCAATGATGTCATGGCATAAACATTTACTTTTTTATGAATGGACGTCGCGTTATATGCCAACATTTATGACGTCAATACATACACATAGAACGCATTTTAATGTGTAAAAGCGTTTTTTTTCTCACTTTTGTAGGTATATAATACACAGAATATTACTGCAGTTGTGTTGATCCATTAAGCCTATTTTTGTACCGCACATGTACTTTGTTTGAAATACTGATGTTTTTATTCAATACGAACATTAACCATCACAAATGAATGTCAAGAAGTTGCTTGAATTATGGAATTTGCAGCATTGTGTAAGAAATGGTCGAATATTTCAAGAGATTTCCAGTATATGCTACTTCAAAATGACAAATGGGATATATCACTGGCAGTAGACAATTTTCCTGTCATGGAAGTACTGAAGACAGAAAATGTGCCTAAATCAGTCCCACTACCAGACAATCTGAGGTTTCTGTCCATAAATAAACCCCATACAATCATGTTATTTGTGAGCTTTAAGAAATGGAAACATTCTCTCATAATGACAGATATATATTTTATGAGGAGTTTTTAAATACATATTATAGTGTATTTCTCTGAGTTTAGGTTTTATGAGCATCATGCTTCCAGACAGCAAGGTCATTGTAAGTATTAACAATTTTACCATTTTAATATTAAGACAACTGAAAATTAAGTACACAACATTCAAGTTTATTTCCAGACTGCAAGTTGATCAATTAACCACAATATTCTCAATGTTCTTGGTTCCTAGGGTGGTCTTATTATTAGTGTTTGACTGGATCAACCCCATAGAGAACTTTTACAAAGGAGCAGGTTATTTCATTACTTTACATAATAGTCGTATATGGAAACGCAACAAAAACCTACCAACCCACCAACATTAAACTTAATGTTTCCTTATTTAGTAATGAATATGCAACCCATGCTGTTGCACCATACACTGAATGCGGCTCATGACGTGTAACTACCAGTTTGACATCAAAAATGTTTTACAGAAATCACTACTTAAGTCAAATTAGCAATATCGGAATCATACCTCTGCCATAAAATTGTAAAGAATCATTATTTTAAGATGCATATTTTTCAAGATATTTTCAATTAACACAAGCACAAACAGACTCTACTGCAGCTGCCCTATAAACACCCTGACATAAGATCAGTGCTGACTAAGTACCAATTAACTTTTATTTAAAGTTACTTTTATTTAAAGTTACAATCTTAACATAGTCATTAAATTACTTTAGGGTTATGCAGAAACCGAATTCAGCTAATTAAAATAAATTGTTTGACATATATTCTAACCTGGCACGATCTTGGCCGTTCCAGCAATCGTCATCTTCACCTGGTTGTGCAGCTATATCACCGTTACAGATGTAGTAAGGTAACTGCACCCAGAAATTCCTCGCTTCCTCGACCTATCAATTACAGAAAACATCAACATACAACTCTCCAAAATAATTATACAAGCATTTTTGTAATTCCACAGTTTTGAAGAAAATTCTCAAAAAAATTGATGTGACCTAGTACAAAACATTTAATTAAACTTACACTATTGCAGGGAAATTAGACTACCAGTCCATTGATAAACTCCTTCTCAGGAATTCAACATATTAACTATAGACACAGCCAAAATGTTCTTTTTTTAGTTTGCAAAAGTGATCTTATTAACAATATTTCTATTGATAATCATGTGTTGTATGTTAGACTTCAACATTCAGGGAAAGTACCACAGCCTGTGATTACACTTATTGAGTCATACATGGCAAATACTTAACCTAACCTCAACATTCAGAGAAAGTACCACAGCCTGTGATTACACTTATTGAGTCATACATGGCAAATACTTAACCTAACCTCACCATTCAGGGAAAGTACCACAGCCTGTGATTACACTCATTGAGTCATACATGGCAAATACTTAACCTAACCTCACCATTTAGGGAAAGTACCACAGCCTGTGATTACACTTATTGAGTCATACATGGCAAATACTTAACCTAACCTGGCTTCCTGGAATGAAATATCAACCAGTATTAAATTGCTCTTCCGCAACCAACTTGAACTTCTCCACATGTGGAGAATATGATGGTTACCAATGTCATGGCAGATCATAACCAATCTATATCAGACTGTATACCTGTATGCCAATATATGAATACAAACATTGAGTACCTTGTCTTTGATGTCCTTAACCAGTCTGTCGAGATTTGTACCAGCGGCAGTTGTTGGTCGCTCATTACTGGCCCCACCATTACGTGTGTATGATATAAACTCCTTGCCATATGCATAGTCTTCATATTTTGTAGATGCCTGACGTTTGTATCTGTAGCTAGAGTCTTTACGAGGATCACCGCAACCTTTGAATATCTGAAGAATTTGAAAATTTAAATAAATAAATCAGGAGTAGGGAGTGGTGTTGGAATGTTGATCAAGCCACACCTTCTAAACAGTGTGTTAGAACAGAATGCATTGTTTAATTGTTTCACAGTTATAACATATAAGTCTGTCTTAATAATGAAATATTTCCTATTGGTGGTATTTCTGAAAGTTTCAAGCCCATTTTTGCATGAGCAGTAACCTCAATTAAATTTAAATTAAATATATCATATATCAAAGATCTTCTAGAAAAAGAAAAAAACTTGCAAGTAAATTTTAACAAATTTGAATTTGGTTTATATTATATAATTGCTCATAGATTCAGACAGAATACAGTGTCCTTAAACAAAACACATGTATTCATTACAGATGTATAGCTGCTGACTTATCTGGATTGTCTGTGCGCAACAGTATTTACATGTGTATCATTGATCAATGAAAAAATTAAGTTTCCTGAAAATTGAGGTCAAATAATTTTTTCATGAATTTCTGATCTATCTGAATGAGAAGTAATTGGTGAATTCAACCAGAAACACACCAACTTGTATGATATTATTTGGAAACAACGAACCCGAACAACAAACAAGAGTTGACATAGACATCTTTGATTTTCGATTTATTACGGGTCATATCTCTAACAAGAATATATGACATGTAATTTACTGGAACAATAAACTAACATCATAGAAAATCTGACAAAATACTTGAGACAAAGAAATTCTTCTCCCAATAAATAATATCTCCTATAAATCATAATGTAGGCCATGCTGACACAAAATGTTTGTTCTACAAACCCCAAGAAAAGGGCCCAGATATGGCCCCTATGTTGTAAGTATTACGAGTGGGTAGATTTTGGGCAAACGGCAAATGGTAGATGCTTTGTTTAAAGTAATCATAATAAAAAGTATAAATTAAACAGTTGTTGCCTATAATCTATCTACAAACATGTTGTAAGCTACATAGGCTCGTACCACTAAACACATACTTAAAACGATAGCCTTATTTTTGGAGTCCATTTTGATAAAGATTGGCAGTGACCATAATTCACCTCCTACAACAATTCAGTTTCTCCTAGTGTTCAGTAATGAAGTAATTTATCATTTAACTTTGACTGGGTTTTCTGTGCTCAGCTGTTACAGTTCAGTGCTGCCTTCCCTGTCTGATTTTTCTTGATCTTTTTTGGTAAAAAATCGAAACTGCTTAGTTTTCCACTTCCAAAAGAATTACGTGCAACACACAGTTACATGTTAATCCTTTACCATATAGCAACACATTGACATATCTACTTAAGAATCAAAGTAAATTTCCATACACACATTTCAGGATGCTATTACCTGATTTCAACACAATGTTTTATGTGTGTCAATTAATAACCAATTAAGTCTTAAATCACCTGAATGGAGTAACAGTAGTGAACCAGTAACTGGTAAATAGATTGGGGGGAGGGGAGGGGGCTGTGGAGGAAAAGCTATCTTAGTATATTCACTATGTATAATATCCAAAGGAAGGTAGAGAATTATACAGAAAGGAGACAATAATCGTCCCTTTTGCGAAAAAAAACACAAGGTTGTATCTCACTGTTACAGTATATAGTAAGATACAACCTTGTTGCGCCAAAGGGACAACTTACTGTACAATTACATTAGATTATAATAGTTTAACGATCTACAGTGCTATGCAATATTGATAATGATATTTCAAGCCCATAACTTTTAGAGTAATATTATTATGACATCAACTCATGATAGTTACACTTAATATTAAAATTAATACACATTATTCCCCAAATCAGATCTTATCATTCCAGAAGAATGTCTTGCTTTTAACAGAACATAAAATATCAGTAAGAAAATCTTTGTGTAATAACAGGCCCAGTATCTTCTACTCCTGTTTACCATTTTCTACAATACTTCCCCCTCATTTTTTTCACATAACCTTTACCGCAAATATATTTTTTTACCCCTGTTGTGACTGAAGGAACACATGTGAATCCATCATATTTGACGCTGGAAACGGTTTCCGATAGATGCAACGTTGCATTTTTCAACTGATAAACTCATTTTCTGATAACATACACTAAATTCCTTTCTCTATTCTCAGACCGAGTTTTTGTGGTAGCAAAATAAAACGCTCCGATTCCTAACAACTTCGTACTGTTTCAACAACAACTGTTTCTAGCATGAAAAAAATGTGCGTGACTTTTCTAGATATCTCCTGAAGATTAAGAAAGCAACTTAGGTAAAACGTATTTTTTTACATTTTCATTAGTTGAACTTCTGTTGCAGTTGAAGTTTTTACAATGAAGATACCTTTCAACACATCAAGAAAATTAGTTCCATGATAAATGAAGACAAAATCTGCACAGAGTTGTTATCACAAAAACATTTTATAAGAGGGATCAAGACATACAATGACTTAAGAGAAGAGAGTCTTGCATTAGATGTTCCCATCTTCACAATACCAAACATACCGGAAAGCATTTTTTTATGATTACGGTATACCGCCAAAAATAGTAAAATCTTCATGTAAACTAGTGGAAAAAGAAATATTTATGATCATTTTAAGTAAACTGTACTGTTTTTATTATAGGCTATAAGTTAATATACTGACACTCCGGAGTGGTCTAGGGGTTAGATAAGTCACCTGGCTAACATGTTGCAGTAGGTGGCAGGTTCGATCCTAGACCCAAACAAATCAGCCATTAAAACTTTGAACCCTTAGACAAATTTCTTAAAGTCTTGTGTCATTATGCATTAATGGTCAAATGACAACTACTGGCACACATTTGATTTCAGCACTTCACGACTGAGTGGCAGAAACCTTAAAATTCACTATACTGTAAACCAATTTACTTTCGCGAATACTAACTTTTGGGTTTTGCTGATCGTTGGCATAATCGCAACTACAAATGTTTGTGTTTTTGAGTTTCCCACAATGTCAATATTAATGTTTTTTAGCACTTTCGCGGCAACTTAAGTTCACGAAATTCTACCACTAGCGAAATTAAATAACGTGAACTAATTTCTTGGTTTACATTATACCATCCGCCAAATGGCAGTGACTTTTGAGGTCACTAAGGCATCGGTAAATTCAATATCTAATGTCTTACCCTCTCTGTGACTTCCTGGCTATCTTCCTGAAAGTTCATGATAGCTTCTGAAATCTTCACATCAATAGGATCCACAACTGTCTCAATATTGAAAGGACCTTCTAGTCGCTGGGCAACCATCTTCAGGGCCTCTGCAAATATAGAGAGAAATTATGTACATCAAGTCATAACAAAACCACACTATCCGGACATCAGAACAGCTAATAGTACATTGCCAAAAAAACATTCAGACAAGGGCCTCAATAAATTGTAAAAGCACACACAAATCAAGCCAAAGAATGACATTCTCAATGAAGGATACAACGTAAACATAAAAACTTCAGAAATTTCATTCATTATGGCAAAAAAAACAAATTTATTTCAAAATATCACATTTTCTTGGAATTTCAAGAAAAAGTGTAATCCCCTGATACAGGACACTGAATGCTGTTACTCCTGCTCTCACATGCAGTCAAGTTGATATTCTCAAGTATGATGACTTGTTTACGTATATACATCAACATCAGACTACAATATCTTGATTGTATGCAATGTAGTTCATCTGATTTAACCGACATTTTAAGAAAATTTAAAATAAACGTCAAGATAAATTTATAATTATCATACATATTTTATCATTCTTGGAGGAAAGCAGGGCAGTGAATGGCACAGACAGGAGAGATAGAACTTCAAAATTTTTCTAGTTCACTTTGATAGTTGCTCTTGCCACTAAAATGTATTTATAATCTGTGATTTTCTTTTTCGTTTGTTCTTTCTTGTGCATTTCATGCTCTGCTGTTTCAATTAAGAGTGCTGCCTTCCCTGTCTGATTGCTGCCTTCCCTGTCTGATTGCTGCCTTCCCTGTCTGATTGCTGCCTTCCCTGTCTGATTGCTGCCTTCCCTGTCTGATTGCTGCCTTCCCTGTCTGATTGCTGCCTTCCCTGTCTGATTGCTGCCTTCCCTGTCTGATTGCTGCCTTCCCTGTCTGATTGCTGCCTTCCCTGTCTGATTTGCTGCCTTCCCTGTCTGATTTGCTACTGTCATATTGTGAGTATGCAGTTATTTTGGTAACATTTTAAGCTTACATCCAGGACACTGGATTACGGACCCACACATCAAGGTAGTTCCATATTTTTCAACATGCTGCAAAATGATTATCAGTGCAGCCACTGAACTGTGTAGGCAAATGTAACAAATAACAACACCAACAAGAAACAGCCGAATAAAGACAAAAAACTCAAAACATTAAGAGAACTCAACACCAAACTTCACAGCCAGGTTGTTTAATAGAACTTGGTAATTTCAACTCAACGTATCTGCATGATCATACAACAGTCTCAGTACATTACGTTAATTATCTCGTTAATAACACCAAATCTTTAATTAAAGCAATTATCTGTTAATTTATAGAGATCCATGAGAGTTTGTAGTTTATATGCTTTCTCATGGTAATGTTACAAAACACTTCTCTGTTTCAAGTATCAAATTAAAGTGGATTATTTTACTACTCTTGTATTTGAATATCAACAACAATTAGTGATTGAAAACAACTTAAAACACTCAATTATGTACGTATAGTATATTGTTCCTTCATTGGACAAGCTGGAGAACAGAAAGACTGTTCTGTGAGTCACATTATATTCCAAACTATAACACTGGACACGATTCAACCAGCAACGAAATTGCAGGCATTGATGATGCAACAAGTCTCAGGTGCAGTGCATTTAGGCAACTAAAAAATTGTTTACACTTTTGGGATGTTACATTTTTGCTGCCTTGAAGGATTGAACCTACAACATGATGTGGACAATCAAATCCAACCAACAAACCTTGGTGCACATGAGGACCAGACCAAAACCAGGTGTGATAAAACCCAGGGAGCAGGGAGAATCTGACTATTAAAACATGACATGTTGAGTATAATGGTACATGATGAGAACATACTGTACATAGTAAGTAGTGAGTTACCCACTTGAGTTTCTTAGTGTCCACTTCATCATCTCTAGTATTAGAGGAAACCAATAGGATGTCTGTCAATTCATCCATATTATCAAGTCAATTGTTTTTTCAAGTTGTTTTTTAAGTTTTTGTCGCTTAATCAAGTGTATATAAGTGTATAAAATTGCATGACGAAATCCACAGCAATTGCATATTAAGACCACAAATTGTTTAACCCTGGGCCAATGTGACAATCTTCAACTTGGGAATACAGAATTATTCTGTAACAAATTGCTACTACAATTAAAGAATCATGGCTATATATATATCAGTATATAATAATGATGAGACACAAATTCTACAAATCAAGGTACATGATGGTATCACATTTCAATCATTGTCCAACGAAACAATCAACCAAGTCCTAATCCTGTTTAGAGCAAAGCTATATCAAATCTCCCAACTATTGTACTGTCTCACTTAAAAACTGTTATAAAATGAACGAGGACAAAGCCTTTTAAAGCCATCGCTTCGTGATAGAAATGGGTGGTAGGGTACACTTAAATTATCACCAAATCTATTTACATGGGTGTTCTACGGCTGGAATAGCGTTTCAACACAAAAGACGAATCATCATTGTACGATTGATCGCGGGAATAGAGATGTCTTAAAATCCATTGTTAAGATGAACAAGATTTCTTAACAGGCGTAAAATGAAACTTAAGGTCAAAATACGAGGATACATTATAGATAATGGTTTTACGAGACGTTAAGAAATAACTATTTTATGATTAATCATTATGACGGGAGTTTTATTGTTCATCTATACAATATTATACTTAAACATGTTAAAAATCAGTTGACTGCAAAAAACATATAGGATTCATCAGAGACAGCTTTTGCTGCAGGCAAATTGCAATAAGCTTACAAATTTAGTGGTTTGTTTCACTAATGGGGTGGTGATTCGGCTCACTAAATGTTATCAATATTTTTGTTAATTTCTTTTGTGAATGAACTTTAATATGATCATGTTATATGGCATTTTTGATGCTGATTAAGCGAATTATCTAACCAGAGAGTCACAAGCCAGAAAATAGGACAAGACATTTGACTATAGGTACCTTGTAAGTAACAGGGAACCAGCATAACAAGCAAGAAATTCCGATTATTTCAGGAACCAGCCATTGTGGTGCAGTAGATTGGGAAACAAAAATATTTCAAGTTAAGAACCAGTGTAACAATCATAGCAAGATATTCCGGGAACCAACCCAAAACATTATAACTACTAGTACTATTTGGGCAAAAGGTTGAGGAACCAATAAATTTGACAACCAAGTTATAATGGACACACAAAAGCATGGTTGAATTAATACATCATTTGATATATTAACAATACACGATGGAAGTGATTATGAAATGAAGAGTAGAAAGGAAAAGGGGGAGGAGGTGGAGAAAACCCAGACAGCCCCTCAAGGGTATCTAATATGTTTGTCACCATCTGTTCCTCCATGATACACTGTAAGAAGAGTAATATAACTCTTTGTTTAATGATCCAGGGAGTGAGTTGAACTGAACACTGAGAGTAAAATGAAAAGCTTGATCAGGCTAAATGTGTAAGCTGGGTCTTCTTGACAACTGAATCATAATCTCAGGCTAAATGTGTTAGGGCCTTCACGACATTTGTGACATGATTCATTTGTGACATGATTCATCGAAGCAATATCAAATTTATTTTTACTTTGAAGACGATTCACCCAACAAGATCGCAACTGATGACAAATATATTGATTTAAAAGCCGATAATTATCAAACAGTGACCAAGTAATTTTATATTGAGCCAATATTCATCATGAAGAGAAAATGTTTTAATAATAAACATTTTCTGGCAGCATTATTATCCAAGTTTTGTTCTATTGGAAATTAATCTGAAGACTGTTAACATTGGCGAGCACTATGAAGCGCTTTCCACAGGAGGTGATCCATACCTTCTTTATTTAATTGAACAGGAGGTAACTGAATAAAGGCGCTTGGTAGCGCTTTGCTTTATAGGCAACGGACCCCCCCTTACTGGTTAATAATCTTCAATAAACAGCATAAATGTAAACTATTCTCAAAAAGTTCCTGGAATGACTTCAAATTAACACCAATAATGTGACAATGATGATGAATGGAGTTGGTGTACACAGTATTATTATAAAAGGCAATTGGATCAGATTGTTTGTTTATACAGATTTAACAACATCCACTTCACACGTGGACGGAATTAACAATGTTGTCAAATTTTCATGGAAGTGTCACCAGCAGAGACCAGGAATTGAATCCAGATTGAGAGGTTACAAATTCAGCACCCTTAAAATTACAACTGAGCCACAGAGTCTTAAATAAAGAGTCAAAGGTTAAAAGTTATTTTTTGTACATTCTTACCGTTGAAGTTAAAAAAGGTCATATGGTTTCAGATTAAATTTTATTTGAATGAGTTTTTCGCCATCTGTAGATTATACATTATTGGATGATATCAACCACATATTCTTTGTGCTGACTTTCACCTAATCTTGTCCTGTCAAAATTGTTTAACAAATGACAAACTAATTTCAATGAAAAAAAATCTGAAAACCCGTCTTGGGATTAGATTTCTTTACACAGGGGTACAATTACAAGATTGAACTCCTAATATGGGCTCTATTAATCCACAAAAAAATTCTACTGCAGTTAAGGGTCCCACAATTCAATAGCTGGCATGCTTATACTTCTACTGTCATTAGAATAATCTTGTAGCTTTTATTTATATGAGTATTTTGTATTATAATGAAGATCTTGTCAGAGTTTAAACAGAGAGTCCTGTCGTCACTCGTACCAATTTGACACTCGTACCAATTTGTACTTTGAGGCATAAACTGTGATGACGTGATCGTCTTCAAAGAGATGAAAAGAATTACCTAACACTAACGTATCAGATCAACATATTTGAAATGCTATCAGAGCTAGCCTTATTGATGCGTACACAACATTAAAACTTCAACCATTCTTTGAATGAACTTGATAACCGGAAATATTCTATCAAATTACTCAACAATAATGTTTAAGATAACAGATATTTGATTTTGATTGTTATTAGGACACAAGTTTTTGACACTTTTGAATCTTTAAAGTTGCATTCTATTCAAACAATACATATCCACAGATTATAATCAAACACCACAAACTTATCAATGGGAACTTTGTAACTTAAAATGTTCTTCCTTAAATATGTTGAAACAATGCCATCAAGTCTAGATCAGGTGTTAAATGTAGAAACATATTAGTGCATTAATCACTAACAAAGTTTGACTCATCCAAGCCACAATAATGCTTTAACTTATAACTATTGTCCTATATCTGCTTACCACATGCGCAAAGTATATATTTAAGGTATTGTCTGCACGACTACTTTCAACTGAGACTCATAGCTTATAATTATATAAATGCTCGTTCAAGTCTTAGAATGCCCAGTCTCAGTATATGTGGTCAGATAATATCATTTAAGTTTATCAGCATAAAATTAGCTGAAAAATATAAAATTCTGAAGTTTAAATTAAGTTTAACTTTTTAATAATTTTCATTATAACAATGAACTCACAGCTTATAACAGTTTGAATACATCAAGTGTGTAATTTAATCCCTCAGGTTTTAAATTAAAGACAATCTTACTGACACGATTTTCCCATTTCAAAGTTTTCAGATACGTGTAGTTAGAAATTTTCAAGAACTAAATTAGAAACGTCAGTCAGCTAGCAATTCTTATTCTCCACTGAATTCACATTGACATTTTAAGGCATTTTTTAAGAGAGTCGGCAAGCTTTAATTTTCAAACAACGATACATTCAGATCTATTGCAGTCATCAAAACATGGTTTAATCATTAAATACAATCAATTGAACTCCAAAGCCATAAGCAAATCTATCACAGTATTCTACCACAGAGCCAGGAAAGTAGACGTGTTTGTATCTTAATTCTTTTCAGTACCAATAACTGCCAAAATTCTCTGTGATTCTCAGGAGTTTGCTGGTAAAATCTGACATTAAACTATCAGCCAGACCAGTTTTCGCCCTCATTATGCAAATTCTTGACTAAGTATCCGAAAAACACGCTAAACGTAAGTTCTTACTATCTACCTTGAAGTTCTGAGTATAATCAACTTGTTACATTATATAGAAACAGGACAATCAAGACTTCTGGATAAACTTACGCAGTTTTACCATCAATGACTTTGTTATTTAACCCTTTCAACTATAGACACATCAAATCATGCCCCTATTCCTTGTATATCACCAATTAGTTTCCAATAATGAGTATTGAGGGGAGACAACCCAATCTCAGGAATGGACTTATCAAGTGATATCATCAAGGGAGATCATTCTCGATATTTGTCTTTGAAACTCAAACCAAAACACGCACAACTGGGACATTATATGAAGCCTCTGACTTTCAACACTCGACCAAATCATAATAATAGCATAGATCTATGAGATGCATTGGAAATCAGATAGATTCAGCTAGTGTATAATTTATTAGGTACACTAGTGAGGAAAACATTGCCATGTCCTAGGATAGAATGGCAGGTATCACTCTCTCTCCTCATCTCTCACTTCATAAATGTTTAATGGCTGATATCACCTACAATATATGTAGGCAGATCTGTGTAAGACATCATCTTTCTCCGATGATGATTGGTGATAGTTTTACCGGAAGTTTTCCAGTATGAGTCAGGAAGGATTCAATTAATGATAGGTTTAGTCTTCAACAATGGCTGCCATCATTATTTTCCTGGTTGCTAAGGGTAACCAGGAAGTGAAACTATCTTTGACGTCTGCTTCAGTTGATCACTGTATTTTTCTCTCTTCTGCTTTAATTAAGGTGAGAACTGTTTAAGATTTTTTTCTAAGAGTTGAACGCTCAGCTTGTAATTTTCAGAATTTTTCTCCGCATGTTTACGCAGTGCCCAATAAGCCAGAAGCTACCTCAATTACATGCTCTGCGATGCACATGTGCAGTGAATGTTTATTACAGACTAAGTGTGGCGTTGAATAAAGACCATCACAGGTATCCTGGTACGATGGTACCCATCTCAAAGCACCAGAAACCAGACTCCGCCACAATTAAACCATACAACAAAGGGGACATGCAAAGTGCATTTTATAATTAAAAGAACAGACTTATTTCCAAAGAGCACTTGAAGTTAATATCTAGGTTATGTTTAAATTTGAACTTTAATAATAAGTAGAGGTTAAGCCACAGGTAACTGTATCATTGATAAAGAGTAAACTTTATTTTATCAAATTTGTATGTTATCTAAGATAATACAAATTTTATAAAAAAACTTTTTTTTAACTCTTTATCAATGATACAGTTACCTGTGGGTTAAGCAACCCCATTTGACAATTAATATTCGATATTTATACCAATATAATCCGTATCGCTCCAACCAAAATGAAAATTGGCTGTTGTTTACTGAGCAACTACCGGTAGCTCTTCAATAAAAAAGCTCTTTTTTTCAGGAGGTTAAAAAACTGTTTAGTTATGAATAAACTCTTCTGAAATCAAATGAAATGAAAAAAATGCTTTATAATGTTCCAACTACCAGCCGAGCATGAGAAAAAGACACAGTTCTAAGCATTACAAACAAATCAATTTAATGAATTGAGTTTTAAATGGAAGAGTGAGTGAGATAAAAACAAGAACAAAAATTCTGACAATATCGACAACATCAACCAATCAGATGGCAGGAAAGAATGGAGAAAGATTGTGTAAATGATTCCAGTCATTTTGTAAGATGTAATCAACACTAAATAAATTGATTACTTAATCTGAAAAAAAGTCCACATCATTCTGTATCAAGGAAGAATTCTATCATCCAGATTGTGGTGTAATCAAAACACATTCCCTCACTTCATAGTGTTTACGATTTTGGAAACAAGGAAACAGGTAAAAAGCCAAGAAAATGTAGTATGTAATTTAACATCGAAGACAGAACAAACACATGCAGTGAATCAAAGCCAGAGGTTGCAATTTAGAGCAGAAATACATTTTCTGTTGAATGAGTTATATGGTTTATGGCATTTGTACATTTGTAATAGTTATAATATGTTTTAGACCTGTGTCTGGTTTGGATACTGTTTTGAGAGATTAGAATGGTAACAAATGGTTCCATAAGGCATTTAAACCTCATCGTCATCAGTAAGTCGATGGCTTAGAATTAGAAGGTTGAAAGTACAAAATCAGTATTTTGAGAAAACAAGAAAAACTGTCTGAAAACTACTCTTTACTTATGACCTTCTGATTTTCTTGAAAATTGGCTCATAAGAAGCGCCTTGTGATGCAGATTTCAAATATACATGAGTCTTATAATAACTTCTAATTCTAAGCCAGCAAAGAAGTCATATTGGTCAGATCAATATACAAAGCCAATTGCAACATCAGTAATTTAATAGTCCGTGTAACATATTCAGCGAACAAACAGCAACTTTCACATTATAGAATATCATTCCATTTAGACTAACTTAGTCTAAGAAAGTTATAATAGACCTCATCAAATTTTCATGGAGAACAATTAGTACTGGACTCGTTCTAAGGTTCACAGGAAATCTTCAGATACTATAAGGCGCTGGTCTGACTTATCAGGAAATCTCAAGATACTATAAGGCGCTGGTCTGACTTACCAGGAAATCTTCAGATACTATAAGGCGCTGGTCTGACTTACCAGGAAATCTCAAGATACTATAAGGCGCTGGTCTGACTTACCAGGAAATCTCAAGATACTATAAGGCCTTGGTCTGACTTACCAGGAAATCTCAAGATACTATAAGGCGCTGGTCTGACTTACCAGGAAATCTCAAGATACTTATGGTGCAGGTGTTACCAATTTTGGTAAGTATAACCTGGCGAGCTAAAATAAACGGACAAATCCTGAGTAGTGTAGAAATTGTCATTAGAGGAGCGCTCACTCAAAGAACCTGACAAGATCAGAACTTACAAATCCTGCAATTTTAGTGTTGTAGAAACTCAGTTATTACAGGAGCCACCATAGAAATTAAAGACCCTGAGAGATTAAAAACTTTCAATTCCTAAGAGTACTGTAGAAACTGTCATATTAGAGGGGCACCCAAGTAATTCAAATAAATAAATGAACTATTGCAATGTGATCAAGTCCGATGTGATATGCATGATATACTCACTTTTACAATATGCTAGTTTTTAGCATTTAATCGTGGAGTAATCAAAGAGTGTTCAAAACTGCTATGCATTCTAATGAACAGTGTTTAAACTATAAACCTGTTCAACCCTGCTCAAAAATGATATTAAAGAGAGTTATATAAAATGTACCAGTAACAGACAGGCAGAAAACATTAACTATATCATTGAAATATAATATCATAATGTATAGCCCCATTTATCAACATATATGTACCATTATAGGAAACACAAACAGTGATAGAGGGAACAGATAATACCAAATCTTGCCAAATTTTGTGTCTGATCCATTCTATATGACATAAAATTATTAATGGCCGATATAAGATACTCACAGAAAAGCTCTTGTTTCATTGAATTTATAACAAAAAAATATTTTCATGGTTGTCAGATAGGAATGTAATACACACATACATAAATATATTATAACCCACATAGGTTCTATATATGTGGTATCATTTTAATGACAAAGTTTATGAGTTTAAGTGTTATACTTATATCATACTTATATGGGCAGGTTATGAACTTTACTACATCACACATTCATTATCAGGTGATGTGCTGAAAGCACAGCACTAGACTCAATTAAAGCAAAGTTTGATTTTATTTCAAGTCAGCTGCTTATACTTTTGATTTTTGGTCATAATAAAGAGTATGTCATTAAAAGTTCAAAACATGTTTGGGAGTCAAACTACATGTAACTATTGAAAGTATCATTTAGATTCTTACCTCATTACTCAGTAACAATATTGAACATTTTGATACAAGGAATTAATAAGTCAACATGACAACCACACTTAGTAGCAAAGTTCTGTTCGCCAATTACAGTTTTTTCTTGAGTTAATTAATACATTTTGTATTTTTATGTGGTTGCTAGGCAACCATTAGTACATATTTAATACAAAATGAGCTGGTTAAAGAGATAATGGTAGTCCAGTTCATAACTGATAATTGTAGAGTAAGCCAAGATAAATACACATCATAGAAATATACAGAGACCAATTTCTGACCAGAATGATGAGATTTGTAAACTATAGGTCTATACAATATAACAGGAGATATTTCCTAGATCCTTGTAATAGCATACACTGTCTGGAGGTGGCTTTCTACTGAATTATAGTGTCTGCACCAAGTTGGAAGCAAACCTTGCCCAGACGGATCATAAGCAGGGGGCATGCTTGGATGTAATATTTTACTATGTATATTGTATATACCGCCCCAATAACGGTATGTTAGCAAGATCAACTGTATCTTTGAATTCAACGACAGTTGGCTTTACAGGACAAGTTCTTGTGCATTTATACTTCATTTAGAATACCAATAAAGAACATTGAAGAACTCAAAAGCAGTTGTGAGTGTCATGAGCAACTGGAGCCTGTCAGTGACATCTACCTCAGGTACTGCCAGTATTGTGGTGGGAGGGGAATTAGCAGCTTTGTAATTTATTGCACAAGTTGCACTAGCTGTTTAATCCATAATGGCATTGTAACCTCCATACCAATTATTAAGCTTGAAGCTACTGGGACAATTACAATGTACAAGAAAAATATGTATGTTTTAGCTACATCTCATATCCTTCATAAATTCTCTCCGCAGATGAAAGGAGTTTGTCTGGTCAGGTAGGTGGGTTAATCCTGAAGTACCTGTTTATAACACCTTCCACTCCACTGATCAGCTGCTTGCAATGTTTAAGGTAAGACAACAAAAATCTCCACTGCTTCAAAGCTTGCCACTCGAGTAATTCCACTCATAATGTAATATATGACTGCATCAGGGAACGGCAAATAAAGGCACTTTTACACTGATTGATCGACAAAAGGCACTCTTACACATAAATCAATTACAAAAGTTATAATGCATGTGGTGCATGAAATGATAGTACAAGTGTAAAGGTGCCTTTATAAGTGAATCATATTGACTTAATTTTTACCACCTTAGCTGCTGCATCCTGTAAGAGTTATATTGAATCAAATGTTTACAGACTCCTTCAGATTATTTGTTTTCATATGTTGATGGAACAAGGAATTCTATAAGTTCAGCTTATAACACATGGTGCCTTAATAAACAATACCTAACACTTACATTTAATACATAATGCTTTCCAGAATATATCTGTATTGGATTTGTTGTAAAAATACAATAACTGCTCCCTTATCACAACAGGGATCAGTCAGTGTTACACCAAAGCATACATCCATTATGTTGCATTACAGGACCAATAAAATAAGATTTCTACTGGCATTGAATAATGTCAAGTTGTAATTAAATGTTAAAACATACACATACAGCAGAAAGGGATAAATTATTCAAGAACTTCGTTGTACTCAATTTACTAAAAACTCCCAATGAAAATCTATTTCAGATGAATTCAATAAAACTTAGGGACCCCCAGCAAGACAAAATAATGAAAGTTTCTCAACTTTGATTAGATATACCAGTGAAGCTATCGAAAAAGTCATACCATAATGGCGGCATATCTACTGTGCACTGAATACACCTCAGGCGAATTTTCTACCTCTAACTATGTGATAATTTGACAAAACAAGGAAAGTTAGTTGTGAATATTATATTGATCCCTGTCTGGAACAATCAGATCAGATGTCTGGTTATAGCTACACCAGGTGATAAAAACCTCCTAAAGATGCACATAATACACTCTTAACCATGCTAAATCTCGTAATGCTTACATTTCAGCATTTTTTTGCATTATTTTCAAAATCAATGACGCCCAAGCATGTAGGTATTGACCTGATATTTCCTGGACTTAATTGTCTACCAGTACTACTTTAATTGCTCTTCCACAAGTTACTGACAGCTTCATCTCACATTGTAGGATAATTCCTGTAATCTGAGAGACATGGACAAATGAAACCCGCCTTGATCGGGTATCAAACTGGCAAACCAATCAGGGTACCAAACCAAAACCAGCAAACCTAACCTGGCAAACCTAACCCGGGTATCAAACCAGGCAAACCAAACCCTGGTATCAAACCAGGCAAACCAAACCCGGGTATCAAACCAGGCAAACCTAACCCGGGTATCAAACCAGGCAAACCAAACCCGGGTATCAAACCAGGCAAACCAAACCCGGGTATCAAACCAGGCAAACCAAACCCGGGTATCAAACCCAGAAATAAATTCAGCCGTCAAACCTGAACCTGATTTAGTGCTCTGTATACACAACGTGCTAGGCTAAGGCCTGCTAATTAATACATCAAGATGAAGCTACTCTATTACAGGGAGGGGCATGCATGCCTGGCTTAGTGCACTGAATCTGCTTTAAGTACACTATTATATATTGACATCTGATCAAAGGGAATGTAATTTTAGCACTATATTGCCATGAAAAAGTGTGGCGGACTGTGAGCAGTGAGGTTACAAATAATAATGTGCATTAGTTTAACCCTTACAGACAATTGTCATTATGAGTGATAGGTTGTCATGGAAACTATATATTCTAATGTAAAATAATTATTATTCAAACTCATTAAAGTTAATGATTATGCTGTGCTGTGAGGGCAACATATATCATTTCATTCTAGTAATCTACCTAAAATGTCTCATATTCACATGGAAAGTATCCCACAAAATTGTTATAAGTATCCAAAAAACTTGCTAAAATATATCTCTTTTGAAAGATAATCTTTCAGTACATTAAAATTAGCTCAATTTAGATTTGTTTCAAATGAAACAAGATTCCATTAACTCTGGGTAATGCAGACATAATGAAATAATTCTATATGCTTCTCCCGGCTGGAAACATATGAAAATGGAAAATCTGTACAGGAATGGTGCCAAATTAATGCGTTCATACTCTAGATGTAATCAATTTGAAAACAAGATATTTAGCAAGTTCTACAAATAGTAAGCCTGCAAACAAACATAATACGTCATATCGTGTTTCAACAAAAAGCATAAATTTTAAGGAGACTGTTTAATTTAGAATTTATCAACAATATTATGAACTGTACTTTATGTAATAATATACTTCTAGTGGATATTTCTTATTTCTGTGGGATAAAGTTAACAAATACCTAATTTCAGACATTTGGCGTGAAGAAATATTAGGGATTTTTTAAAATTTCTGAGTTACTTAGGAGTTCTATTCATGGTGGCACATAATAACTCTAGAAAAATATGAATTAATAAAGAAAATTTGCAAAATTTGCAAACTTTTACCACTTTGCTAAACAGCAGTATTTTTATGACATTTTACCATATCTAAAAACATATACAGTGCCCACCAAAAATAAGTATACAGATGTTATTTGCCCACTTACTTGCCTGTACTAATACTATTTGCAGAACAGTGGAGCAACCATTTATTTGAAGAAAAGGAATAGTTTTGTTTATTAAATGGAAAGGCCATACATTAATTAGTACCCTAGGTGCAAAATCTAAAGTTTCTTTTGTCCCTCTTGAATGGTAACTTTGTCGCAAAAAGATGGGAAATTCAGCCTTTTTGATCACATGGTTCTTTTAGTTCCGAACATCTTCATTTTTATTTCTATCTCTATTTTGACTCATTTAGTTACAGTAGTTCCCGAAACTAGTATAATTATGACCGTCTGATAAACAGATATTGAATAATTTAATAGTTTAATTTTGCAAAAATTATTTACTGTATACCTATTTTTGTTGGGCACTGTATATGGTTAAATGGCACATCCCTGATTTAAATAATGTTAACAAGCATCACAGAGAATCTGCGGGTGCATTGACATTCTCACACTTCATGTACGTGACTGACACATACTATATGTGGGTGCCACGGATTTTCACATCTGTTTCTGAAGACACTAATCTGTCAGGACCTATCATGTACAGCCTTTATATAGACTTTCCCATGGTTTCTATGTAACAACCTAATGGAACTACAAATAGCCAACAACCAATACTAATCATTGATTGATTAATTACTGTCACACATAATGAGTCAGACACACATAGACGCTAGCATGTGTGGTTTGTAAAGTATTTTGAACTAAGTTACCCAATCATGCACTAGTAAACTAGGTTCTGAATTAAAGACACTCCTTATATAGACAATTTAGGCACCAGCAATTATGAGAGACATGCATGGTACCAGCAAGACCACAAACAAGTATGGCTCCACTGCAGCCATTCAGAAACACCTGGAATCAGCAAGGCAACAGACAGGGCTCCAGCAGTTAAGAGACAGGGTAGTAGCATTACTGTGAGAGGTACCAGCAATATCATAGACCTGGCTACAAAGCAATTCAGAGTGAGAGCTGCAGCAGTATCAGCAATAAAGGCAACAGACAGGGCTCCAGCAGTTTAGAGACATTCATGGGTACCAGCAAGATCACAAATATGGCTTCAACAAATCAGAGACCAGCCATTCAGAGACGGCCTTTAACCAACAAGGTCAAAGATAGGGTCAAAGGTGAACAATTCAGAGACTGAGTACCAGCCATTCAGGGACTGCCTTACCAGCAAGGTCAAAGATAGGGTCAAAGGTTAACAATTCAAAGAAAGGGTAATAATCAGGAAAATGTCTAATGATAATAGCTGTATGACAAGAAGATTATAGAAACCAATTAGATTGTACTAAGAAATATACCTCCCTATGGGGTGTAAAAAACAACAAAATGGCAATGTGCTCATCAGATATAGAACAATAATTATCTTAAAGTTCAAGTACAGAAGCTTCAACACACACACAACTATACAGCAAGATTTTTGTAGAACAATACAGTAAATTAGGCACATCATTCCTGGCAACAACTTCAAAGTTAACAGGTGTTAGATGCCTGTCAGATCAAACCTTCAACTAGATGCAATAAGTATATACTCTCAACTTTCTTCCTTCCCTAGCTTTTATTTTCAGGTCACATCCAGACAACTGACACTTAACCTGTCTACTTCATTTTAGGATTCACTTTAGATGCTGGATACAGTAATGATCTGCCTGGGAAGGAATTAAGATGACTAAAAAAACATGGCTGACATAAACTGAGTCTAAGATTCAAGAAATGGTAATGGTAACTTGTTGTATTCATGTGGTCCACTTGATAATTTAATCAAATACCATTTTTTACATTCTTTGACATTTGTATGAAGTATATTATAGCAAAAACTTGGTTATAAAGACCACTGCAGAGAATTCTAACATAAAAACTTGACATAAAATTTGAAATATGCCAAACACTTCAAGGGAGGTAATTTGGTGCACTTGAAGATTTAAAGTGCAAAGGGAGGTAATTATACAACAATATGAGTCATTGAGAGTTATAATCCATGAATAATCTGTACCAAAAACCTATCAATCAATTTCTGTCTCAATGCACAGCATGTCAAAAAGTCAAATGCTATCGTTCATGAATGGTTCAATTATGGAAAAAGTACACGCAGTAAATTCGTATCACAAGTTAAGCGAAATTCTAATGGCTTACATAGATAGTTTTCTTTTTTTTTCTTTTTTTTCAGTCGTAACTGTGGACCAATCCATAGATGACCTGCTGGGATTTTGACAAAACTTGTCATTTAAGATAAATGATAGAATTTATGTTTCCACTGAGCACACAGTGTGAGGTACCTAATTCCGGACCAGAGCATTCAACTCACCAATAGGAAACTGTCAGACCACATAAATAAAGGAACGCAATCATACTAGTCAATAACCTTTAAGGGAAACATTAAGGGGTCATCATAATAATAAGCTTATTTACATATAATCTTCTTTCATATGGTGACTAAAATCGGGATCAAACCAGTTTTGTCAACTTTTATAACAGCAGCAACAAATTACCCACACAAAGTGAATCTAAGTAAAACAGAACTATTTTTCCAAACCTTTTCTGAAAATTTTATGAACTTTTTGATATATTTTCTGTGAACTGAAGCATTATAGACCAACAAGATCCACATTAAATTAAATATTTACAATTACTACATGTTTCATCTATTCATACTGTCATTATTCTTCTAGCAAATGTATAACGTTTAATATTTATATTCCTGTAGAAAGGCCAACCAAATATCAGTCATAACATTTTAAAGGTCACTTTAAATACCACGATAAATACACAAGCAACAACGACATCATAACTGAAAGTTAATGGCATTTACTTTAAAATTTGAAAACAAGCCAACAATCATTGCATGCAAGATGATTTTAAATGTTATTTCTAATTTCCCCTGAAATCTACGAATTTTATATCAAACAATGAAGAGAGAGATTTGTTGATTTGTAAACCTTGAAAACACATGCCTTTTAATAACATAACAGTGTTTGACATGAAATACATATCCAACATAATGATATACGAGCAGTTGCTAAAAGCATCTCCGTAAAAAAACAGCATTACGTAATGAATTATACAAAAGTAACCCACCAGTATGCTTCAGTTACAATTTTAGTTTTCATTTAAAATTAATATTTTTTTTACATTTTTTTAGACCCAATTTAAGTGACCTGTAGGGGTTGTTAACGATGTATACATCAGGCCTAGTAGACATTATTATCAGGTTCCCTTACTCTCTAACATACTTTCTGGCACCAGGAAATCTGGTGATATCCCCTGAAGATCTTCCCTTGTATCCAACAGTTCAACATTTTATCTGAATTCAGAATATCTCCAACAAAATATTGTATTTATCGAGGAATGTTGCACCTTTTTACATGTTTTTAACTGCCACCATATCTTTCATGTCTGCTTTCAAATTGATGGGATAGTATCATATATATAGTAATACAAATAGGCTTTTCAGTAAAATATGTGTTTCTGTACATTCAGGTGATACAGATGGATCACATCAGAAAATATCATAATATTATATACAATGAAGGCTTAATAATATTAGAACACTATCCACAGTGCTTTGATTTCAACTAGATCAGTATAATGGTGTATAAAAAGGTGGTGAAATGTATCCACTGATGTTCTTAGCAGAGAAAAATATTAGCTAATGTAATGTTTTAATACGAGCAGTTGAGAATGGAGCTCAGTTTCTGTGAAAACACAAAGGAGCCAAATATCACTTTGACTATTGTAACAGCTTGGGACAAGATGGCGGGCTGCTCTGAATTTTGGGGGCATTTGGGGTTTAGGTTTAGGATATAATGTAGATGTTTGTAAAGAATGGGTGTCAGTATGTACCCAGGAGAACAGCAGCAGAAAGCAGACATACAAGAATTATTGTTACAAAATAATTGAACAGACATGTACCAGACTGCAAGAACACTTTAACTTCAAGTGTGGGGGGGGGGGGAGAAATACCAAGGAGAAAGACGATCATCCCAAACACACAGTAAGAATCACAGCATGATGTGTGTATGAAATGTTCATGTGAGATGTACCCAGTACACTCTACAAGAAGATTAATGGGAGAGCTCCATGGACTTATGATACATTCTATTATGAACTTTCATAACTTCATACTTCGAATGATATTATAAACCCGGACGGTTCCATAGAAAAAGGATGCCACCACTATGCAAGGGCTTTGAAGTTAAACATTAGAATCTTGACTCTTTAAACAATTGGTGTCATATAAATCATAACAAAAGCTATAAATTGTCATAACAATATCTTTATAATATTGCTGAGCCAGAGCTCATAACATGATATTGTAAAAAAGATGGTCAATGAGCACCATAAGTGGACCCTCGCGGTTGCTATTTTGGAATAAGGAGGAATAGCGCTAAATAATATTGGCTTTTGAAGCTATTACACAACCTGATATATATCCACCTAGTATGGCTATTTTACTTGATGATAGCTTAATTAGACAAGTAAATACCTGGAAATGTGTACTGATCACTAAGACAAAGCTATTTCATATTTAAAGAGCAGTAGTCGGGTATGTCCTGTGGTACTTCTTCCTAAGAAAGATGGGGCAACTAGGAGGTGTGTATATTATAGATATTTGAATGACGGTACAATCCATATCACAATCTTATTCCAAGAGTGGATGAGTTTCTGAGTGTTTGGGTGTTCTTGCTTGTCTCTGAATGGTTTGGATGTATCACTTCTTTTATGCTCATGCATGTACAGACTATTCAACCAGCTTCACAGTACCTCACGATTAATCACGAATTAAACAGATGGTGATATTCTGCCTTTCACAATCATGTCATGAGGTTTCCACATGTCATACATTATGACCCTATCAACATAATTACTGTTCAAATTATAATACATGAATATGAAACAAAAAACCCTTAACTCAATAAATTACGATTTGACATCAAATGAACCTTTGACCTTACAGTAACCTTTATATATCCTAGGATACAAACTCTACATAATAGACCTTTAGATTTATAGACAAATTGCCTTTATTCACATGCATTATCATAATATCAAAGTGAATGCACTTTCAACTCCAAATAATTTGAAAATGGCAAAATTCGATAAAAAAAAAAATTATTATTATTTTTTGTCAATGATTTGATTTTCTATATAGATCCAAATAAATAATATGTTGCCATTATGCACATATTTATATAAATGAATTGTACAGCAAGTTAAACTGATTCATTAAAGACAGCTGAACCATTACAAAAATAAATTTACTTTTAATAAGCAACAAAGAAACTTTTAGATCAGAACCAACTTGAATCATTTCAAAGGCTATCAAACGTCAAAGTTTACACAAATGGTCAGAATACTAATTCAGTATTTGTCCATTAAGGATGAATAATGGCCCCTAACAAGAGCCCTTTAATCATGATTTAAACACCAAACATTTCAAATACGTTTCAATCCAGCCAGAGATAAAAAGAGAGATACACATTCCAGAGCCCACTCGAAAATGATCATTGACAAAGGAGCTCAATTTGAGCTTCATTTGAACACTATGGTAGGGGTATTATTGAAGTAATGTAAACACTGGCCAATAGCTTTAACTAAATTATTACTTGACTGAAGAATCCCCATGATAAATATGAATAAAGCCTATTCACTATGTTGGTGGCGGCCATTATTGGAAACTAACTAGGCAACTAATTCATTAAACCTCAAATGCCACATGGGTCAAAATGGACGGTTGTTCAGACATGCTCCATCTAAAGATATCCTGACAAGAAACAAAACCATCCTTTCCTGTAAGTCTAGACCTGTCATAAAGTGGATATATAGGACGGGTAAAAAGTTAAGATCTCCTAAAATGTAAAGTGATAACAGAAAATAGTGTTTTTGTTGTGTTAAAGTAGGACACTTGTACAACATATGTCAACGTTACTGCAAGAAACTCTCAAAGCACACTGATGATTGCCGGTTACTTAATTGTAGGCTCTTCATTATAACATTATGATTTCAACTTCTATGTTGCCAAGATAGAGACATGCCAAGGAGGTAGGTTGTGCCTGAATACAATCCTTACGGCACGATCATCAGGGGTTCTACTGAGGCATAATGCCCAATTATGAAAACAAGTCCCTAACTTGTCTGAAAAGAAAGCACTATACCATTCATGGAAGCGATGTTTGCCTTCTCAAAATTGTCAGAACCTATAATATTATACCAGATGAAAGCACTGAAGGGAACAAACCTACACTGACTGGATGACAAGTTTATTCCTGGGTTTACAGTTACCATATGATCTGACTTACCTATATACTCATTCCAGACAACATTGAGTTCTGAATGATGAGCCAGGCATCCTTTCATGGTGTTCAGACAGTAGTTGTTGCATGGTTTAGTTCGTGTCAAACCTCGGCATAGTGGACACGACATCATACGTGTCATACCAAGTGTACATGCTTCTGTTGGCTTAATCTGAAATATATGAAATTCGATCATATAACTTTTATCGCAAAAACCGTATGCTTATAATCTTCATCAATACAGTGTACATGCTTCCGTTGGCTAAATATGAAAATCGAAGTGTAAAATTTTGATCATATCTGAAAATTAAAAAAATTACATAACACATGGATGAACGTCTAAAATTTTGAAAACCCAGAAAATCTATCAGGGGCATAGATGGGTACAGAGCAATTTGTTAAGCCCTGATTGGGGTCTAGGGGTGAATGTTTTACACATGTATTTGCTTGTTAAAACTGCTACATCATGTTCAGCCATAGTGATCAAGTAACATAATTTTTTCTCATCAAAGCCTTGAACAGGGTCATCCGAAATTGGCTTCATCAAACAACCCAAGTGAACGGTACAAATTATTAATTCTATAATTGGGAACTTAAAATTGATTCAGAACTAAATATGATTATCTATGTATCATAATTCTTTAATTGCTAGCTTCAAATTGACTTAATATATGCTTATTTATGTATCTATAAAGATTTAATGAGGGATGTTCAACAAAGCCAAGCTGAAACTTGTACATCATCATTAATACATTTGGAGAGTAATGGATAAGATAGGTGAATGAATCAAAGGGCTGTTTAGTGGGTTAAATGGAATGATTCACAACAGTCCAGTGACTTTTGATTGTGTGATAGTACAGTATGGAGAATTTGTAACGACTTCGACCTTCTATTAGCATAATTCAACAGTTGATATATATTGTCTATATTTATAACACTGGTTGTATGTGTTTTCATTAGGGGGAAGTATCACAAAGACGCTCAAGGTGTTATACCAACACAAATCTGAAGGACCGCTATTGCACGATTTGCTCAAGGAAATTTATATATTCAACTCAAGAACCTTGTAATATATTCATGCATAAAGGTCAGGATCACATCGAATTCTCTATACAATAAAACAATGATTCACTATATTCTTCTTTCCTGTTTCCCACACTATTTTATAACCTGTTTAAGCAGCCATACATTATATATGCAACATTGACCATGGTAGCTAGTTCATGATCCTACACCATTGTTGACCATGTTATCTCCCCCCCCCCACCCTGGAATTCCATGGTAAGACATGTTCTTATGGACAATCAGAAATTTTTGCCATGGATAGATGTTTATAATGAATTCTTTTAGTTTTTCTTGCCAAAACAACAGCGTGGTGTGAGCCTATTGTTGACAAGCTATTGTAGACATTACTGTACCAGAGACATACGATAGTGTAACAACAAACCGCCCTCATATCACAATACAGTAGTACAGGATATCCAATAGGATATCCAATAATTGAATCACGGAAATCATAAAAACTTACCCGGTTATCCGACGGGTAATTAATCAAATGATGACAGACAAGTATGATCGAACATTGGAGATTGACAGGCCTGATACAATACACCAGAAACACAGGATAAACAATATAAGTGATCCGCTAATTGGTTTTACTCTGTCAATTATGTTGTTTTATTGATATAAATGATGTAAGCTACCTTAGTCTGACCATATGACCAACATACTAAGCTTGCTAGACAGTTTAATGCACATCTGGTGTGGCAGGGGTACAGTTTTATACAATATGTGTCACAAATACACAGTTATCTACATAATGGATGACAAATAACGTGTTCGTTCTCTCAGGTTTTGTGATCAACAATATACCAACTGTGCAAAATGACAATTAAAAATATTTGTAAGTAAAAATGTATTTTGTTATGACTACTTGTTTACTACTGTACTCATGTGGGCGAGCGATCAAGGAGCAAAAGGGTCGAATGTTCAAATCTCAGTAGGTGTCCAATTCTAATATGTATGGTCAGTTAGTGTTGTTGAACAATGTCTACACACTTAGTAGAATGTCTACCTACCTAAGTTATGACGTAATTATAAATTAATACACAACCATAACATAGTTTACATACAGACAATATTCAACCAGTTGATATATCATTAATATTGTATCATCAGAACCAGCGATGCCCTTGACTATTCCAACACTTTCCTTGATTAATTTTATATCTTACGTTAGATAGAGTATCTTCAATTTTATTGTTTCTAGAGTAATTGTATTTTCTGGAACACTACATGATTGAACGACCAATCTAGGACAACATGTCGTAATTGTAAACCCAGTCTAGATTGACAAGAAAAAGCAATTTTCAGATTGAAAGGCAATATAATTGGATTTGATCTACATTTATTCATTATGTCCTACAATTAACTTTGAAAACAGAAACTGAGAAACTATAAAAGCATTAAAATACTGACATGTCAGTCTTCCTAAGAAAATTCTCTGCAATTTGATTAAAATGACAAACTCAGCAAGAAAGTTATAGAACCTGACTGTGAGATTTTAAAGAAAATCATAGTGACCAAATTGACCAAGTTTCATAAAGATTAAGCCGAAATTATGACCACTATTGTAATTTCATTAGCAATTGTGAATGGTCGACATACAGACAACAGACAAATGTGGGCCTTTTTCGGACATTTGAACTGACCTTAAGTAGTGAGTGAGCCAATGTTTTGTCAAAGTGTTAAATTAGAGGAAGTAATTGGAGGACTGTGTTACTCAGCTGTATGGGAGATGACACTGGACACTGTTTAATGATTATATGCTAAAACATGAACGTGATCCATTCACCGCTCAGAAAGAAGATAGTTACTTAATTAGTGACCTGATTACATAAACAGTACAAACAATTACAGTAACATAATTATATGCAAATCCATGCATCTCTTACTTGTTATAATTACATCATGCAGTTAATTAAAAGTGCTTGATTCAAATTCCAGTGAGACTGTTTTAAACAGAAAGCTTGATATTTAAAGTGACCTTCAGCCTCTCAAACAAGCCACAATGTTATCAATATCAATGTGACCTTGACACTCTCAAATTGTAGATCAGATAAATGAGTTCAAAGGAATGATGATAAAACAAATCAGTTCAATGCTACCATAAGCTTAAATAATTCATTTGATCATGAAAACATTAACAAAATATTTGTTTATAAAAATAATGAAAAACATCCATTGAAGAATTCCCAAATGAAAAGGTCATGATATCATGACATTTTTTAATTGCATGAATATGAGGTTGTGTATGTTGAAATAATGACACAGATGGTACACAATCAAATAAACAATCAGTATTACATCAGTAACAGTTCACATCACTTTCTGGGTAATAAAATAATAATAAAGTAAGATATCATAATAGCAAGCTTCAGAGACAGACATTAGAGCACCTGTGTTAACAACAACAACGTAGGCCAACATTTACTAATCCCTTTTTCACAGTCTGGTTTTGGATTGTTATACCTGACAATTACCAAAGAGCTTAAATTCTCATCTATTTCATTGGCCCTTGTTCCAGGAAAGAAATAAGTCAACAGTAGAACATAATGCCAATCCTAGCTAACTTGGGAAAGTTAAAGGTTATGGGGCAACAAAGTAAATAAGGTACAGGCCTGGTAAGGTAGGTAAGGCCAAGGATATTAGTGATATTTTTATAATAATTTATGTGGTCAACCTTTTGCCTTCTTGCTCACATCATATAACTTATATTTTTTGGAATAATATTTCACTTTTAAACCCTTTGACCTCAATGCACAACATTAATACTGAAGGTATAATACAGACTTTGGACTTGTCACAACAATTTGAGCCCAGCTTAGTACGGGTACAAGCATGACATAGTTATTGCAGTCGGACATAAGGAACTTCTTATGGGCATCAACAGTACTAACAACCCCCTTAACTGAGTGGGATTACTGTAATATGTCTCCCTATGGAAGAGCTTACAGGACATAAAACATTAATGCAGAATCATGACCAACAAATGAGGCAATTTATTTTGTCTATTAATTTGAATTCCAGAAATTCTCTACTTCAGGCCAAAGCATTAAAGGCAAGAAAGTCTGCTAGGACAAAAACATTAATGCAAAAACATGAACAACAAATGAGGCAATTTATTTTGTCAATCAAATCTCTTACCCCAGGCGAATGCAATATAGGCAATAAAGAATATAACAGTATTTATCTACAATATATACAATGTAAGTTATCATGGGGAAAATTAAAACAAAACCAGTTGTAAATGTTATAATTATGTAAATGAATAAGATGGTACAAAGGCAACATTGCCTAAGGACATGATACTGAAATCTTATAAGCCATTGGAGGTAACCATGATGTACGCATTCTTTAAGTACCCACAAGCTGCAATCTACCACAGTATCAAGCTCAAATATTTGTCGGCCATTTTGTTTTTAAATTTTGATAACCCATCCATTCAGTATCATTTTTCTGGAAATATTGAAATTTTTTAAAAGTGTAATAAAACTGTTTATCAGATTTCAGTTAACATATGAGACATTTTTATCTTCATTTCAAGGCAGGGTTGATGTATGCAAGATCAGTTTGAGAAGTTTCACATGAGCATTTCATGATGTTTTACTTATGTTGGAAAGATAAAAACAAAATCACAGTACCACGCAGACTGAAGGGTTGGCAAATTTTCATTTTTAATCCATGTGCAATTTTGATAGCAGTGCATGAAACATATCATTTTGCACCATGAAAACCAGTCTAATTATGCATAAAACCAGTCTTAGAATACAAGGAACTTATTAAATTCTACAGCTGTTTACAAGATAAACAAAATGAGTTAACCAAATGTTCTGGTTAATAAGAGAACTTTAATTAATTCCCAAAGTGCAAATAAAATGCTTAAAGAATGGAGGAAACCAAGATTTGAGAATTATAAATACTGTAAACAGTTGACAGTATCCCTGGACAGGTCGCTTTAGATAATACTCTCCCTATATCAACACACTTACTCCAAGTTCAGCATAGTTCACACACAAATGCGACATTAATTAGGTATTAGGCCTAAACTACAATAATAATTTTTCTGTCTATTCTGTCACATGAGAGAAATTGATGACGAATATCACTCGCACCTAATTTACTTAGAACTATAGGCTTCACATCAGCTATAAAGCCAGTGTAAGACACACCAATGTATTGACAAATGGGTGGATACGGTAAATACAGCATTGTGGTTCTAAATCACCCTACAAAATCCAATTAAGCTGACTATATTTGCCCCAGACTTCCATTATTGCATTGATTAAAGCTTTTTCGAGACACCTAAACTAATCTAGTGTCTCCGTACAGTAAACAGGCATTAAGAGGACACTGGAATACCAATCACCATCAAAATAAGATCAATCACTTGCGGGAACCGTTCCAGTTAAGACGGGATTTATTGTTTTTTAATCACGTTGTTCCAACAATTAATGCCTTCCGAATTAACTACCCTGGCTTCCGAATAAACAACCCTAAGTTAGGTTTTCAGACAATATATAACACATATGTACAGATAGGTATACAATGTAACCATGTAATTTTACTGTATATTGGGTCGATTAGCTACCCCAGAAGGCATTAATAGATTTTTTTGCCAATTTCACCCGTGTAAATTTTGACCATGGAATGAAGCAATAACAGTATATTTCACACATTTTCAATGTTTTCAAATTTATAAAGGAACTAAGAGCGGAGCAGAGCAATTGACATCATGTCCATACATTACACTTACTGCCGGTTGACAGATTTATAATATTCTGTACATGTTTCCCCCATTCTGAAGGTAGACTTCTATCAGTGGTCCTTCATTTTAATCTTAACATAGTTATTGTACAATACAATAAGTTTATTTGCTTGACAAGAGGACCTTATTGTCCAAACAAGCCAAGCTACTGCTCGGTGTGGATCATTCAGGGTCCTGAGTAGCAGCCAACAACAATTATACCAAGCAGAACTACTGAACATTGTACATGACAATTTTGAGCAGACCAAAATATATCTTAAACAAGGTTCTATTAGGTAACAAATCAAAGCTATATATACATTGTTGCCGCCCGAAGCACTGATGAACTGAATTATTGAAGCTGCATAACATAGTAATGTGGAATGCCATGATACACTCCAAATAAGAAATGAACAATTATTGGAATGTCCCACAGCAGTCAACAGTCAAAGACTGATATCATACAGATATGTATTTCAAGATTTTCCAAATTCTTGAGAAAATTATCATAAATTGAGTAATAAAATGTTCATGATGTTTCAATTATTACTAAATGTAATAATTCTCAAATTCATTTCATATAAGAATTTGAGAAAATTGTCAAATTACTTTCAGTTTCTATCATTATATCAACAAAATAACCAAGGTATCCGAAATAATGCACATCCGAAATCATGTACACTTTACTTCTCTTTTTCCTTCCATGTTTCTTCAGGTTTAATACACATGGTACTTTATAAACATTTAAGGCAAGAACTTAATTTCGGACGTTTCTTGAACAATGATCTGCTTTCATATTCTCAGCCCCTGTATTGTATGAAATCATGAAGATTTGTCACATGGTGATTTTGCAATTTGAAGTAGCTTAGTAACAACAATACATGACAATGATATGTAACATAATAATGCAAAATATAAATAAGTACACTCACCCTTTCCATTGAGAGTATCACATCTCTGCCAATAGCTAATCCTTGCACAAAAGTTCTTGCAGCGATAAATGCTCTTTTAACTTGCAATTTCAATTTTTGCGGTACATCACCGAACGGCTTCAATTCATCCATATGTTTAGTAACACAGTTCAAATAGTCTTGTTCGAATTCATACTGACCATTCAATAACTGAAACATCCTTTGTAGAAGGTCTATGAAAAAGTTGTTTAAAATGTTCACCAAGTTCATGTTGTTACCTTTGTAATAAAGTTTTAAGTCTTGGAAAAGATGTGAAAACACTTCAGCGTTTTGCTGATATAACAGTCCATATGTCCGCACAAACATCTCGTGTAGATCATTTTTGGCATTATCCAAAAGTTCTGTGAAAAAGTCTGAAATGAGAGAATATAATTTGGGTTTACAAATGAGCATCAAAGGGCTAAGATTGACTAAATATATAACTAACAGAGATCTGGGCTTTTCTGTAGAGTAGAGGGGAGGGGCTGTTATAAGCTGACTTTCCAAAGAATCTCTTGAAAATCATGCAAAGGCTTTTAAGAATTCAGCATGACAGATTGCCAATTAAATTAAATTACTTTAGATTTGAAGTGAAGAAAACTAAAACATTACAATTTTTAATCGAGGTTGAGCAATATGGATGTTTTGGAAACATGACCTATGCCTTTACAAACTTTTTGCTTGAAGACTGCTGCCATTTCATGCACCATCGGTGAGCGAACAATACAGTTTTTGCTGTAATCTCACAGAATGAAAGATATACTGAAAAACATAGTCAAGATTTAGCCTAAAATAGATTTTTGGCTAAATCGGAACTAATTTCCATCTGTCTATTTTCAAAATGGCTTTTGGGAAATTCCACATTCAAGGAAACTTTTTGCCAATCAACGTAATATAATATTTTAACAAAAAAAGTTATGACGAGGGGACAAATTATACCTCACCACAAATTGACTGTTATTATCTTTGTGACATAAAACTTTACAATCACATAACTATCACAAATCAATTAAATTTCAATTTTCCTAAAACGAAAATTGAATAGAAATGGATCTATACCTATACAGCAGGGATAAACATATTAGAGTGAAAGTTACTATAAACCAATTACCATGTTCAATAACCCATATCAAGGGAACAAAATTGAATAAAATCTACACACAAAGGATTTTCAATATCTTATTTCATATACCTTCATAAATTTTATAAAATCACTAAGCATTTCAGTAAAAAAACTTCAAACACTATATATAGCTAGTTTATACCATTACAAACATTTTATTTGATCGGAGACCCATGAAATTGCCCAGCTAATCCGTTCATTCTGCTATATTTTACCCATAATGCATATCATTATCGATGAAGTATTTTCCATAAAATCACAAGATCGCGAGTCATGATGTATGGACAGTTTCAATGAAGTGTCTTATATTGAAGTCCTACAGATCATTATCTCGAAAATTTATTTTTTGAAAAACGATCATCTGAACAAATTGACTGAATTCTCTGAGATATTGAAACCAATTTATATCAAATTTATAGCAAAAATTACGCTGGTATTTTGATGAGATGTTGATTATGTGAAGTAATGTAAATATTACAGACGTCCCAGTATAAACACACTTCTGTCATTGATAAAACTACTGTAACATATAGAATGTACTTTCTCCTTCACGTAAACAACATAAACAATTTGAATTTATTCTCAGGAATTTGGCCTCGACCCTGAGTTAAAGCATTCAAAATTGGAATTATAAATTATAGCCTCAACCTGAATTAAAAGCATTCAAAATTGGAATTTAGCCTCGACCTGAATAAAAGCATTCAAAATTGGAATTTTGCCTAGACTTATTTACAGCATTCAAAATTGGAATTTAGCCTTGACCTGAACTAAAGCATTTAGAATTGGAATTATAAGTGATAGCCTTGACCTGAACTAAAGCATTTAGAATTGGAATTATAAGTGATAGCCTTGACCTGAACTAAAGCATTTAAAATTGGAATTATAAATGATAGCCTTGACCTGAACTAAAGCATTTAGAATTGGAATAATAAGTGATAGCCTTGACCTGAACTAAAGCATTTAGAATTTGAATTATAAGTGATAGCCTCTACCTGAATTAAAGCATTCAAAATTGAAATTTAGCTTGACCTGGATTACTACATTTTATAAATAGCTTGCATAAATACTCTCCTTTTTGAAAAACAAAAAGTATGAAAATTATCATACAGGAATTCAGCTATGAGCAAAAGGTTGAAAGGGTAGTCACATGACAGACAAGCCTGGACATATTTTGCATGTAAAAAGGACACTTCATAAATAACAAACATACATATCATGCAACATCAAAGCAGCTGAAGTCAAATTTAGACACGATATACACTTTTTCAAAAGAAATACCCTTGGAACACAATAGTATAATTATCAACAAAACACACTGTATATTATGTTTCATATATTATACAAGACACAAATAAGTCTGACATTGGGGTGAAGTATAAAAACAATTAAAATTGTCTTATCTATGCTATCATGTTGCATTTAAGGCTCCCAATTATGCACTTTAATTGAAACTAGCATACCATGTCGACATCAAAGTGAATGTTCTTTAGCCATTCTCCACATTCATAACTTTGCCTTTATCTCGTTTTTTGTTTATTTGAAATCACATTTTCCTAAAAGTTTTATCTATTTGTTAAAGATTCATATTTTGTAATCAATTAATCAATCAATCAATTAATCAATTAATCAATCAAGCAATCAATTAATCAAAGTGAGGGATGTATTCAAATTTAACCAAACTTTAGTAAAGGAGCTCATTTGTAACTTTTTCAACAACCCACAATTTTTCATTAAATCAATTTTGTATAAAGAGAGATGTTCAACGAGCGAAGTAATACAACCAATTCCGATATCACGTTTTCTCAATTATGTTTGCTTAACGCATGTAACTCGGAACATACTAATGGAAAAACAAGCTAAAATTGGAGCATAAATGCATCTATGCCTGACACATCTCCCAATAAAAATGTGCTGATGCATTTCTACAATGCATTAGCTCATCAGGAAAGAAACAGATATAATATGAACCAGAAAGAGGATTACAAAATAATCCATTTATAACTTGTCAATGGCATGAATTCACTTTTGAAACTTTCACACTTCCATTTAGACATTGAACCGTTCATGGCAAAACTAGTGTATGTGTATACATCACAGCAAGTATGTTACGGCATTATGTTTCCCAGAAAACAATTTATCACTTATCTTGATCTTCCAATATTGCAGCTACTTCCAAACCTTGCAATTGTAAAGCTTTCAAATGGATGCAAAATCATGTCATAAAACAATTTATTTTAAAGCCAACTTTAAAAGTAGGACATTGTAGCTGTTTATTTTCGTTTTTTCTTGTTTCATATCTGTACTTGTCATTGTGGCGTGTGCTTTAATGTTCTTTTTGTGCATTTCATGCTCTGCTGTTACTGCTAATTGCTGCCTAAGCTTCCAGTGTCAGATTTGTTTAAATATGCTTTCAAACCACTGTAAACCAATTTACTTTCATGAATACTAAATTTTGAGTTTTGTATAATCGAGACTACAAATTTTCGCGCTTTTTTCTCACTGTCCACATTAATGTTTTGAGCACTTTCGCGGTGACTTAATTTTGCAAAATTCTACCACTCACAAACTCTGCGAAAGTAAATCGCACAAAAACAATTTCTTTGTTTACAGTATCATATTGTTTAAAGGTGAAGTTTAATATAATTAATATTCACTGAGCAAGTTTGTATTTGGAACGAAACATTTTAGTTCAAGACTTGCAAATCATCTATAGGTGATGTGTTATATTTTTACTTCATTCGGTCATCAATTTGTTCATCTCAATTATGTGAAACAATGGTATGAATGCTGAAGAATATATAGTGAATGTTTCAACTTACAAACTAAATTTCTCATGTTTCAAAATAAAATTCAGGTTGACAGTTTAATCCAAACCAGAATTACTCAACCTGTATACAATACACATGATGACAGTCATCCAGTCAGTGTTACCAAACATAAGAATGCAACCTTACAAATTTCCTTTCATTACAGGGAGTCTGGTCAGAATGCAGCCTTCATGTCATTGGTTAACTTCAAATTTCCTGTAACATGTTATGGACTGGTACCAATATTCCAGAATGCAGCCTTGACATTGGTCAACGTCTAATTTCCTGTTATAGACTCAGTAATTTCCCCATTTTAAGAGTTCCAGAATGCAGCTTTGCCATTGGTCAACTTTTTATTTCCTGTAACAGACTCAGGTCCCCAATTTTAAGACTAACAATTGGTCAATTTTGAATTGCCTGTTACAGGCAGTGTGACATGATATCCAATTGCAAGAGTTCCAGAATGCTATCTTATATTAATCATTGGTCAATTTTAAATTCACTTGTCTCCATTATAATTCTCGGAATTCAGCCTTTAAATCATTGGCCAATTTCAAACATTTTTTAGTACCATTCATAAGCGGCTGCTTGCAAGTATACAAATCTACCAGAAGCATGAGGTGATATACTGACCTCAATCTAAGCTGAGGGTTGAAACACATGCCCTACAACTTGAGCAACTGCCACCTTATCGCCTAAACCAATCTTTCTACACAGACCCATATAAAGTATGGTAAGGTAGAGACCAAGTTAAACAACCTTTCATACGACTGAGGAATGAGCAAGAAGGTATCATAAGGTCAACCAGATAAACAACTTATTATGGAAAAAGCAACTTAAGACATTTGTTTATACAAGGTGACTTTAAGGACATAGGTTGGACGCAGAATACATTTCATAGTTGTCAAGTATGTGGAAAGATTTATTACCAAACTGGACAGATATACGGTATAAGATCTAACTATTTTTGTCTTTAATTGTACATTAATTGCCAGTCACCATAACTACCTTAAATGACTAACTGGTGTATGGGGTTATATAGTATGGTGACACATGGTACCCCAGATTTCCTTCAGTTCATATATTGCGTGGTCATAATAATGAAGGCACCTGGAGATTCAACCACTAACCTTGTCTAAGCAGGACAATTGACATTATAATATGCAGTTTTAAGATTTCTCTTGGTTTTTTCCCTTGAAGACAGTAACTGTTGACGGCGGCAAATTCAAGTGAATTCAATGGACGATGCCACTACAGATAAAAGTGTTATAATTTACTGCTTACATTGTATCCTATAACCAGTATTGGTCAACTGTCAATCCTTGATTGGATGATGGATACTGCATAATGTAACCCTCAATTCTGTCTCTGAAAATTATCTTGTCAGCAATTACAGCTACTTGAACAGTCAAGTTTAGGTATGAGGGGCAAGCAGGTATGTTACCATGCTGAGGCACTGTGACTCCTTGCCTCGGTAAAAATGTGAAAAATTACCAAAATAAGCATATTTTTGAAGAAAAAAATGCCTCAAAAAGTCAAATAGACCCTAGAAAATATTTGCCTCAGAGCTTTTTTGTCTCTGGATAATTGGCCCTAGCGAAAGTTGCAGAAGCTTTCACGTCACATACGCGGCTTTGTCTATCATTTCTATACCCAGTAAATATGTGACATATGATCAGCCTGGAGGTAAGATATGAAGAAAGATTGGCGTGATTTCATGAAATGAAAACAGAGTTGAAATCGTCTGGAAGAAATAAATGTTATGCATGATATGTGAACATTCCTACAAATATGCAACATTAATTATTAACTGCACATCTGGCAAACGCGGCTCTCAATCCAATGTTTCAGTTTTCAATGCTGTTCGGGGAATTATGAGACTTGCCACAATGAAGTGCAAGCAGATTGCAAGTGGTTTATCAATTTCTCTTCAAACCCCAAGTTCAAATTATAAAATGGAAACATGGGAAATGTGTCTTTCAACTTCAATCCTTCAAAACCTAGCTTAAAAGTGTTGACAAGTGCAAGCCTCTAATTTAATCATCATCTTGGTTGCATTACGAGTGGACTAGCTACAAGTTTTATTTTGGAGCAAGCATTTTAAACTTGGGTGCTCCAGGCTTCTAATCTTACATAACCTTGTTGTAACTTGTAAATGATACCATCAGGAATGAGGTGTCATGAGTGATTAATATGCATGTGTAAGTTGTAGAACAATTTTCTCACAAATCTTTTAAAAACAATTATAAAAAGTTAAAATGTTACAAAGTTTGATTTTTGAAAACTTATGAACATTTGCAATTTCGTTATTTGCGGAGAAACAAGTATTTTCTATGGATGGCCCTGTGTGAATTTCATATTGCTCTACTAAATGTTTTCCACATGCATCAAATTTCACCATTTTGGAGTCATGTTGCATATACCAACACTCCCAGAATGCTCAAACAAGAAAAATGTGCACTAAACATGCAACAAAGAAAATATGGAATAATAATAAACCTCTAAAATAATTATCTTATCACATTTTTGAATCATCAAAAAAACAAGAGAGAACAGTTTCCCATAATGCAATGTAGAAGACAAAAAAGCACCAGAAAACTGCAACAAGTAATGAGATTTGACATTTAATTTCCCTAGCTGAAACTTATCTTTCATCCTGTCTGAAAAAATATGCACTTAAAAAACCAGGTCACTCGTCTACAGTAAGTTTTTTTATGAGAGCTATAATAATTTTAACAAAAGTTTTAATTACCATATTATGACAATTAACACCCAAAAAGAAAATATTTCAACGCCAACTGAATAACTGCAACTGGCAATATTTGAATATAAGATTAAATACTGCACAATGGAGACAAAGTTGTTTTAGTTATATTATTAACATTGGTTCCGAATATAAGATGAGTCTGCTTTGGTTATGGACATGTTACCTGTGGCTCATGAACATGTTCCATTTGGTTTATGAACATGTTTCAAGTGGTTTGTGAACATGTTTAGTTTTGTTTGGCTATAGACATGTTTTGTTTGGTAATGAACATGCTTCATTTAGCTATGGACATGTTTCATGTACAAGTTTCGTTTGGGACATACTTCCTTTGGATATGAGCAGGATTTGTTTGGTTTTGAACATGTTTCATGTGGTTTTAGACATATTTCCTTTAGTTATGATCATGTTTTGTTTGGTAATGAACATGTTTCGTTTGGTTATAAACATGTTTTAGTTGGTAAGAACATGTTTTGTTTGGTTATGGACATGTTTCATTCAGTTATGAATGTGTTCCATTGGTTATGGACATGTTATATTTGACTATGGAAGTCTAAAATAAGATAATGCTGAGATTTATTTAGTTTGTTCAACTTTATTTGTCAGGTAATTAATTCAATGACTGGAATAATTATGTTTTTAGAGTTACAAGCATGTTTTATTTCAATATGGATATGTAGATAAAAATATCATGTGGCCATGAATATTTTATTCGGTAACAGGTGTTTTATCTAGTTATGGATATCTTTTATATGCATATTTGAGTATCATAATTTACGTATAGACAAATGACCATACATACAATGGGGGATTTTAATGGCCTCACACACACCTCGCTACACCTGTGTCCTTACAATAATAAAGGATAATGATCACCCAGAGTCTGCAGGGATCCATCAGTCTAGTACATACAGTGACAAATTACGTTAACCACCACCAGTATCAGTAACTCAGGGGATGCATGGCTAGTTTTTTCACTATATTATAGCTGAGTTAGCATTATTATATAATTGGCTGAGGCCTAGTATGATGCAGACATAATTGACACAGGACAATTCCAAAGTGGGCAAAGTTTTTTATACTTTTTGTAAATGTAACCATTCAAATGGAAAGAATATCTTAAATATGGTATTTCATTTGTTATATAAACACAACAGTACTTAATTATGCCACAAGTTTGAGGAGTGTTGTGCAACCATTGGATAAAATGAAATATATAGAAATTACAATAATAGATTATGGCTGACAAGAACAGAATGATACATTCCTACAGATCTTGACAAAATTAAATATTTATGGGGGGGGGGGGGGAACTCAATCAGGAGAAGCAAGAACTTTGACAATAAACAAGAAACTAATATTTCCGTCCAGGTAAACATGAACTATTGAACATTAGTTCAGACTCCACACACAATACTATAATATTTTCCCCTGCCTCATAGTGTAGCTATCTAGTCCATTAGGACCAAAATAAACAAATACACTCACTCAGCTGTCGGGAATCAACAAGGAATCTTCTCAATGGAGGCTAGAATATTTCCTGACATTTTACACATGTTCAGTTTAGTAGGGTACAGTATGTAAAATGTCTGGCAAGGGGAGATATAACGGATTTGTTTCTTGTACTGTGATGACAGAGAATGCTATTTTCACTGTAGTTTGCCATACTTACATTGAACAAGTAATGGAAAAGACAAAAACGAGCAACACATGTTTTTTCTGTCAGTAATAGTCATTATAAATCCAAGCCACCGAATGTTTTTTGGAGTTGCTTACACTATATCAATTCCTTAATTACCTCCCCTGTGTACCCTGTATGAATCCCTTAATAACCTCCCTTGTAAATGCTGTATGAATCCCTACATTACCTCCCCTGTGTACCCTGTATGAATCCCTTAATAACCTCCCTTGTTTATGCTGTATGAATCCCTTAATTACCTCTACTGTTTATGCTGTATGAATCCCTTAATAACCTCCCTTGTTTATGCTGTATGAATCCCTAAATTACCTTCCCTTGTTAAGACTGTATGAATTCATTAATTACCTCCACTGTTTATGCTGTATAAATTCCCTAATTAATACCTCCCCATGTCCGATAGGAATTGTTATGCCAGCAAGTTTCCTGAAGCTTTATACTGCTAGTATACTATTCTGTCAAATATCAGAGTAATGGTACTGATACTGTCTGATTGCAATCAAATTGTCAGCAAACTTACAGTTAAAATCATTAATATGAGAAAATGGAAACTCATGTCAATTAAATCCAACTTCATCATCAATTAATTGTTGTGCACGATTAGCACATCGATTAATTAATATCCTACTAATGAATCATATTACAGACATAAACTTATTCAAATTTCACATGAGAATAATGACAACGTTCCAAGCAGACTCAAACCAATAATTTAGAGCACAGTTTTCACAGAGTCTGGATCAATACTTTCCTCATAAGAGCCTGCATGCATACAGACAATTGTCCACAGAAAACAACTTCAAGGATTCAAGCTGGTCTTTTCATTTATTTTCTTAAATGATTTCTGTCAAATTGTTTGAGAAATAATCGTTTATACAGAAGTCTCCACCAAGTTGGTCTGGGTGCAGATTGCCAACATACAACTCTTCATTTCAAAATGTTGAGTCACCATTATACTGATCAATACATTGATTAGAAGTTGTGATTCTTGTTAGCACAGTATCTCACACGACTGCGGTTATTTTCAGGCCCATTCCATTAAATCTTTATGCTTGCATGCTGATAACATCTTGTCTGAAAACTGTTAATACCTTCAGCCAATAGATCTCCTACAGACCAACTGGATAACACCAGATATATCCAGTCCTGTCAAATTTTCAATTCAAAGATAGCCAATCAAATTGTTTGTCCCTGTCATATGATTGTTATTATTATAGCAACTGTGAATCCAATGCAAATTGTGTAATAGATTTGTTTCTGTAAATGTTGGCATTAACCATTGCAGTGAGTGTGTATCTAGCAGACGGTATGTCCATTTAAAGGCATTATAGCTATCTGTTTTTCAAAACAATCATGATCAATTAGAAATTTAATCACAGCCAATGCAAGAATATAACATGTATAAGCTTTTACCACTGAGTCACATGACACAGACAATAAATACATGTGTACAGAATGACCAATCAAGACTTTCACCAGGAGTCATGTGATATGTAGATCAGACCAATCAGATCTTCACCACTGAGTCACATGGTATATAGAACACCAATCAGATGTCATCACAGTCACATGATATATACATAATTGTCCAATCAAACTTTTTATCACAATCACATGACACCTAGATGACCAATCAGATTTCTACTGCAATCACATTATCCATAAATCACCAATCAAAATGCTTATCTCAATCATATGACACATAGATAACCAATCAGAGTTTTTATCAGAGAGACATGATTTGGGCCAAAATATCAAATATTATAATATTTTTCATTCATTGTTATTTTTCTTGTTCATTGTTCATTGCTGAGTATCTTATGGAAGATTGAAATATATTGTCAAATAAATTTCCTCACAAAATAAAGTCTATATTATTATCATTATTTATATGTTGGTCACATTTAAATTGGTGTTTCTAAATTCAGTAATTACCAATAACAATGAGACTGTAATGTCATATTGCATTAGCTGTGACAGTTGGTGTGAAGTAGGGAGAGACAAAGACAACCTGATGAAGGTAATCCATAGTTTTATGATTCAATATTTCTGAATGATATTCCTACTCCTGGTGCACACATTGGAGACATTTTACAAATACCTACATTCCCTCAACTAGTCTCAGTATTAGTGATATCATCATTCATATAGATTGAACATTACACCGTACAACCCTCCCTAACGAGCCAATTAAATAATTCAAGCACAGGAATGTTCCTAGAGATAAACGATTTGCTTAATTAGTATGCCACAAAAAAATCATCAATAAATAATGAGAATCTGATAATTTTCCCATTTGTTTTTAATAAGCTATGCCTTAAAATGATACAATTATGTAAGATATTTGCATTGGGAATAATAGTTTAATGACCTACTAAAATTAAAGGAGTTAAGTTTTATAAAAAAATCCTTCCTCAGTCCATGTTTATGATCGTCACTTATAGTTGTTACTCTGCTGTGGGACATTTATATCATGACTGACAGTAAAAGGCATTCCAAGTAAGAAATCTTGATTCTGTTTTCAATATAAACAAGAAGCACAGTGGTAGACCACTTGATGGATGACAGACAAAAGAGTGTAAAACTTGACGAGTGCAATTCAGTGACTTTCAGTGTAGACGATAAAGAAGACAAATATATGCATGTAAACTTAAGGTAGTCTATCTGTATTGGCATCATAACATCAACTGAACATCGACTTGCTGACTTCCCTGTCCGATTTTCTATTATCTTTCTCTATAACAATTTCATTGGTAAACAAATTCCATTTTATAGCAATTATCTTGAGCAGTAAAATTTAACAATTCTTGCTATTAGTTACTGTTATTAATTCAAATAATCATCCAATATGTGCATGCAAAAACATTTATTTGAGTAGGTTGCTTAAACATCATCCTCATACATCAGTGGTTAGTCATAGAGTTCCCAGACTACCCCCTGATTCAATACCCGTCATTCCGAGCGCAAACCTAAAAATAGCTCATTTCGTAGATATCTGGTGATTCCGTCTATCGTCCAATCAGAACGCTTGTTACTCTACGCGGGGAATTTTATAAACAAACTCGTGAGAAGATGTAAACATGGATTGAGTTATGGGATTTAAATATTAACAAACTTAATTGGATAAAGTACATCCTAAATTGAATATAGATTATAAAGCAGCCGTTAATATAATAACAGAGAGTACTGTACGAGCGGTTAGATATATCGTGATATGAAATCAGAGTCCAAGGTTTTCGACGACGAGTGTCCATGGGCGTGAAGTCGTGAGTCGAAATGGATCTATATAGCTGTGTCAGACATGCAAACGACGATTACATAAAGTCGCAGACATTAGATCTAATTGAATAATTAAAGTAAAACTGAGACTGTGCCCGTGAACTTCTAAAACAGATTTAAAAACAATTTGTAAACAACGATGAACGGACAGGTGCCCCCCGGAACTCATTCGCCCTCGTCGTTAGTGAAAGTGTTCCGTGCCCAGCTGATTCAGATGTTAAGGTAATAAATAATCAGTTTCTAGTTCAATTTTAGTTCAATAGTTGTTTTATTATTCTGAATAATATCTTATAATCGATACAGAAACATTGAAAATATTTTTTTCTTCGATTGATTTCCCGAACGATAAATTTGAATATTTTGTTTGTTAAAGCTCGATTTTGATTGGACGATGACAGGGAAACACCCGTCGTAATCGCTATAAATAGAAATGAACGAAATGGATCTGATTGGTTGATTTTTCGTTCATCACGCTAGGATTTGGCCCTATTGAACCAGAGTATGTTTCGGACGAAGAATACTCTGGTGAACGAGAATGCTTAAACATTGGATTCTGGTAAATTTCACACAGCATTTTGAAAATGGAAGTTCAAATTTGGTCAGTCAGAGTACCTGCATATGAAACAGACTGGCGGAGCCATGGCATGGTTAACAGAGCACCCAGATCTGAAATGTCATGGGCTTGACAATCAACCCGTAACAATGATCAAAGTTATTACCAATATGGTACTGGCTTAGACCCTTGTTCGCAGCTCAGAAATGTGAGCATTATTAAAGTTCAAGGACTGCCGGTTGGTCCAAACTTAATTAATAGATAAAGTCATAATGTTTTAGAGATAGCAAATTATATGCTCCTTAATATGAAAACTATTTTATTGCTTCAAAACATTTAAAGTTTTTAGACAAAATCATAGTGATATTAATCCCAGCTCTAAATGACTACAACTTCAAACAAATATGAAAATGCTGTTGCATTGATCAAAGTGAAATATACCCATCATACACAAATAACACTATATTTATTTAGAAAATTTAATCATACAGGCAATCACATGCTTCTCGCTTATTTCTCTCTATCCATGATATTACATAAAAAATTCCAGCATCAAAACATTCCTATACCTATAGATCTTCAATGATATTTTAGATAGTAACTGTTTTTTTGGATTGATCAGTCGGCCCATCTCGTTGAGCTGCCAGAATTTTAGGTTAATTCTTGGATTATAAAACTGATCATCTTTGAGATGATTTTCTCTCCTCCTTTCCCTGGAGAGTAGTTCATCTTAAAGGGAAGAGGCATATCTAGATTATTCTCTCCAAATTTGAAGTATTTATGCATCATACTTTACAAGCAAATCTCCTGTTTTACATCCGTGCTACATGGTATATAGGTTCTTTACAGCAGTGTGGGGAGTATCACAAAGTCCATAAAACTGAGAGGTTTGTGTGAAAATGGTCAAAATTAGGGAAAAACGTAGACACTCACTGCAAATTTACATGCAATGAACTAATATGTTCAGACAAAATTGACACACATTTTTGGAATCCACTTCACTTCTGGCAGTTGTCTGTAAGCCAGTGTAAAACAGCTTCTGGCGTTTCTGGCAATCATAAGACATTTTTCAGAATTAATTTACTTTTATGCGTTCAACATTCAATACTTTTTACAAAGAAAACCAGAGATATTTAATCAAACATTTAATTGAGTATCAGATTAATGAATATGGGAAGTTGTATGAAAAAGCTGAGAAATGGTTATTTGGCCCTTCAAGGAATTCGGATCATTAACCAGCCCCTAATTTTCCCTAAAATTTAGACCCAAATTATTCTAACTGAAGAGTCAATTGTTCTACAAATTACGGGTACTTTTGGCTAAAACAATGATTAAAATTAAAATATCACCAAACAGACAAAAGAAAATGATCAACAGAAGTTGAAGATGCCAGGTTTTAGTGGAACTCGGGAGTCTCCCCGTAAAAACAAACATGAACCCAAGCACCAGTAAGACACACAACAATACAAGAAATGGTACACCATGATATTACAGATGAACTTTCTGGCATCTCACAATCATTGATCTGTACTCGACTTCTCCTGTGATTTATATATATATATAAACAGCTCTTGTAAATATACCAAAAATACCTGACAATCCTTTAATGTACTTATAATACTTCAATTCACCATAACATGTTCTTAATGACTTCTCATGAAAGTCTTCCAGATTTCCAATAATATAATTATTAATAGACCGAGACAACCGTATTATACAGTTAATAGTTTCTTCCTAATTAAAATTTATTGTAAATTTGGAAGTTTTATCAGAGAAAATGCAGACAGTATAGCTTTACCAGTTACCTACACTGTGATAGAAGCGTTTACACCAGAATTACCTCGTGATCTATTAGTGCCATTGTCTAAATCTAAAATTGCTACAAACCGTTAAAAGACACCAACGGACAATTACATTTAACCAATTTATATAATGCAATTACTGGTAACTGCATCTGTTCATTTCTGCACTGACATTAAAATCAGCACATGAGACTTTCCGTTGCTTTACAAATGTTGACAATGTAGCGTTCATGTCACAAATACTTGACACCAGAACAAAAACTAAATTCCTGTCAATTTCAGAGTCCAATTCAAAGTGCATATCAAGAATTTTGTTTAAAACAATCGAAACAGTCAAACAGACCTAGCATAATTATATTAAGACAAGAAAACAGGTTCAGGAAGTAGGTCATAGACGGTACTGATCCAGAATCCTACTCATAACAGAATAATCAAAGAGTTATTGGCACAAAAATATGGTAGTTCCAGAGTAGCAGAGATACTGAGGCGCTGTTGTTTGGATGTTTATTGTAATGTATTCGTATTCCATAGAGATCAACTCCTGGTGAAGTTATATAACAGATGCCTTACAACAGTAAAAACAAAACACGCCCAAATGACAAACCATTTTTTGTAAATGATTGCAATAAATCAGCATTTTTTGTAGACAAACAATTCCACACATAACCAGTATACTACAATGATTTAGTGCAATATGTTAGTGAAGTATAATCAAAGAGTGTTGATATTATTATGAAGGTGCATAATGTCCCCAACCTCCCTGCTGTCTTTAATATATATATTCCAGTTTTCGGAATTCTTAAATTTATTAACTTAAACCTGGGTCAGTCGTTTTCGGAATTCTTTAATTTGTTAACTTAAACCTGGGTCAGTCTATTATCACAAAGAAATGTGACTTCTCCCTAACCAAGGTACAAGATCTGTTTTGTCTAAATATAGATACAACAAGACTGCGTTCAATAAACGCTTATGCCCCCTGTGGAAGCCTTGTCCATAAATAAGTCTCAGTCCAAAATTAGGTCAAGGTGAAGGTCAAAATGGGGTTAGGTGATACAGGCGTGTGGATAGTGTTCATATACAACATCCATGCAAGTATGAAAGCTTTGTAGCAAGCCATATTAATGCTCTAGAAGAAACGGTCAATTTGGGTTAACAGGACGGACAAACAGACAAACGGACGGACAGGTGAATCACTATATGCCTCCCGATCTATTGATACGGGGGCATAAAAACAATTCTTCAAATTTATTGTAAAGACTTACGGACAGTAATTTGTTATATGGCACGTATATAATGACATTTTAGGTCATAATGTGACTACAAATGAGCACCGAGATTTCATCTGTTTGGCATGGAATTGCTGTATCAATGAGTTAACGTGATGACGAACACCGCTGGAGTATAGATGACTCCATTTTATGTGATGACGAATACTGCTGGTGTTTAGATGACTCCATTCACGCTCAGGACAGAAAATTAAACAAGATTAAACTTACCATCAAATTTTTTTGTTCGTGAAACGAATGTCGATCGGATAAATTTAAATGCCTCGTTTTCCACATTCTCAAACTGTTTCATACTAAGAGACTTGAGTTTTGACTCCATGTCTGATGTACAACACGTACTTCCCTGCGGACATACTTGTAAATGATCACCTGAAAATACAGAGAAAATACACACATAAGTATGACACTAATATTATTGAGTCAACAATTACAATAAATGTTCCACTGAGCTTTTTTCAGTCTACAATACTAAGTCAAACATTTCTGACCCGTTGGCAGTTACCAAATGCAAATGTTTTGCATGTGGAACAGCAGTTTTAGTGTTTGTTTTTTGAATGAATATTATCCTGCTGGGCATAATGTAATGTAAGGAATTTGAATTTGTATCTTCAGGTTTCGAACATAACTGATGTGTTTTTTTGTGTTTAAATTTAATGATTACTAACATGCTTTGTCGGCGGATATTTTTATTGCTAAATTACAATTAAGGAACATGATGACTCCGAAGCAGTTTCATTGTGACTAAACAACGTCAGCAGTTTCATCGTGACTAAACGTCAACTGTTTCATCGTGACTAAACATCAACTGTTTCATCGTAACTAAACAACAACATCTTGCACTTAAAATTCTCTTCCACCATTACAACATAAACATATACTGACAGAGCATGTTTTTACACAACAATATTACAGTCATTAATGGACCTTACTTTCACACATAGCATCATGATAGGTACAATAAAATATGAGTGGCATGAAACATGAGGCCACCAAGCACACTATGGTACCTGTCAGCTACATTAACTAACACACCGGACACTGACCCACGTTAACTTAAATACCAAGTGATAACTTAATTTATCATATTATTTGCCATCTACATTAATATAATAAGTTTTTTAGTACTGAGATAAAAAGTGTAATTTTATCCTCATGCTAAAATAACAAGAAGACTTGAGTGTGTTTACTGTAGTATTAGATTTCTGTTTAATAGAGGGACATTGTGAAGATTTCTATCTACCATGTTTCAACAGAGAAAACCTGTCCAACAATTTAGCACAGTTCAAGGTTTGATTCTGGTTACAAATAGAACTTCAATACCCGGAACAGATTTGCCAAGAACATGTAACCTAGAAAACTCGGGACACTTGTTCTTCGGTCCAGGTAAAATACTGATGTACTTAAGTTAAATACAGTAGTTGATGACTCAAACCTCAAACGAGTAGATGGCTCGAACAATTTTACAGGCCCCAAGGCAGTTCTAGGCATTAAATTTCTACCTGTATGTACTTCAGTAACATATTGCCTTATCCCTTTAATCGATGGCGACACGATTTGGACACATTAACATGATCTCCAATGAGACAATTTTACACATTACCCTGATTTCCAGGCAGATGTTTTACTAGTGTCAATGACCAATTAAGGTTGAGATAGCCAGCATCAGGCAAGGATAGGAAACACAGTATAATAACTAGTCTTCTGTTACATTTACAAATATCACCTGCTACCTTAATTATTCAAACAGTACCTTAGAGATTTACAATCCTGTAAATTTATAGAAACATTCCTCTTCACTGTCAACAATTCAAGTGGAAAGTCCTTTACAGTCTTATTAAACAATATAAAGAAACGTTTTACAAACCTAATGCTCTAAGTTGAGTAAACTGAGTAAACGGAATAACTGATTGAGTTGTGTAAACGGAATAACTGATCGAGTGATCAAGTTGTGTAAACTGAATAACTGATCGAGGAGTGTAAACCGAACGACTGATTGAGTTTTGTGAACGGAATAGCTGATCGAATTGTGTAAACGGAACATGAACGGAACAGCTGATCGAGTTGTGTGAATGGAATAGCTGACACAGTTGTGTAAACAGATCAGCTGATGCAGTTGTGTGAATGGAATAGCTGACAAAGAGTTGTGTAAACCGAATAGCTAATGGTGTTGTGTAAACGTAATAGCTGATGGAGTTGAGTGAACTGAATAACTGATCAAGTTGTGTAAACGGAATAGTTGATCGAGTTGTGTAAACGGAATAACTGATGGAGTTGTGTAAACTGAATAGCTGATGGAGTTGACTGTAAACGATCCACAGCTGATCGATACATGTTAGCAGAGAACCCGATGGAAGAGCTCATAAAAAAGCATGCACTAGCATTGCAAGGTGCTTTGTATTAATTGGATAATTTCACTTGAAAGCAGATAGGCAATGTTCTCCCATGAACATTCCCTGGGAGATGTGTTACCGCAGATTATTACATCAATGCAAGCCAGACAGACAAACAATTAACTGATAAAAAATTTAAACAATGTATTCTTGATATAAACAAATATATAAAGGCGATTACAAAAAGTTTCCCAAATTGAATAAATGAAGTGCTTGAGCTGCAAATGTTTATAATTGATCAAGTATGCCAGCATTTCAGTTTCAGCCATTTATGTCACACCAAATCAACATCTGTGACAGAATTGTGCAAGCGTTCGGATTAAGAATACCAAGTTGATTAAGAATCTTGGGCTCAGGTATTCAATATTAATCTTACTAGATTGAAGGATAAGGACAACCAATCAGATCACACCATATTAAACTCTTGGTCAGTAACAGGTGATTTGATTGGCTATCCTTATTTTCAAGTAAATAATATCAATATTGAATACCAACCCTGGAAAGTACAAGTGGGTTGAAAATGGGTCTATACAAGGTGACAGGCACCTGATCTTTAAGCAGAACTCAGTCTGTAATGCATGCAGCCACTATCAGCCACTCTGGCTAGTGATCTTGTATAGCTGCTCCTGAATGGCAGTTTAAAGTGATTGCTATTTCTATAAAAATGCCAACTGCAACTGTTCATTCTTAAATAAGATGAAATTTCTGCAAATTGTGTGGCTTTATGAAGCCGACTAAATCATACAAGTTTTAACAATCACATCAAACTAAAGGTGATAATAAGCTCTCCGAGTACAACAACACAGAAATGATTCTGTTACAATGTTGGTTCTCAGAATCAAATCCTATTGTCCCCCAGTATTACCATGACAACTAGGAGAAATATCATTCTAAACAAGCACTTTTAAGAAGTCATGCTTTAAAAACAACAGTAATTCAAAACATTATCAATGACACTAAAAACACAACAATAAAACCACTTTTAACCCATTCACTGACATTTAAGTATAAGGTATTTACCATTTAAATCAAAGAAAAGCAAACAGAGGAGAGAAATGTCAGCAGAAGCCCACACATTGTCAATTTAAATACCATGCACATAAACTACACAAAACACTTCAATCTTTGAGGCAATGCAAACGAAATCATTTATCGAAAAAGCCATGTCACTTTTTTGAACACTGAAATTATCACTGCTCAGTGAGAGCTACCTGTTGATGATAATGTGTGTTGATCTTATGACCGCAATGGTCAATTTCACATTGGTCATCTATAGGAATGTAAATTACTCTATGCTCAAATTACAAAAGGTGATTATTTGGTCATTCAGACAGAAGGTGTCAATTTCAGTGGTCAATTATACCAGAGTGACCAAATTTGGCCCCAGTCAAATATAATTATAACAGCAGGCTTACTGAACAAAGCCATACAAATCTGTGTCCAGTCATGGCGCGATATGAAGCCAATAAACTACAAGCTGATAGAACTTATAGAAGCTTTTAAGTCCCGGGAATTTAGTTGCCCCTGCATGACAGGGGCAGTGATACAGCAGTCATTCTTTCGATGGCTCTGTAAGAGTCAATTAGGCAGAGAAGAAGTTGTAAATGGGTCACTTAATGCCAAATCCAATTTATGAACTTCAGAAAATGGCTCCGAATGACTGTTTTGTCTGACAGGTAGGGTAAAATGACTGTAAAACACTCACATTTTAATACAATATAGAAAAGTGGCACTTATATTTCATCACAGAGTAGAATTTTTCAAAATTGCCTATTTCATAAACGTTCTGCCATTCAGTGCAAATACTATTTAAACCTCTTGCATACTTATAACACGATTTCTAATATACAGTATGACTAATTAACATACACTGCCAAATAAAACACACTAAACACTCCCGTTTAAAAATATTCAACCACTCGAGGAAAAACATTATTATGCAAACAGACCAGTGTCGTGTTCCCTCCATCAGACAGCTGAAAGTTAATTTTTCATGCATAAAAGAAATCCGCCATAAATCAGCGACCACTGAGTGAGATATGGCTTGATAAAATGGGTTGTTGACTTTTGAATTTCTCTCCAAGCGAAACCTCTTCTTGTAAACTACTAGAAGCTTATTCATATATAAAACTTGTCTCAAAGCCCCCTGTCACAACGCAGCCATTAAAGATGATATAACCCCAGAAATTAGGGAGCTACGGAAGAATATCATAAAATATATAGGGAAACAAGGTTCATAACATCCAACATGCAAATATATATATACAAATGTGTTATATATACCAGTAAATCATAATCACCAAAATAATATATTCAGATTTATGTAAATTACCCAGCAAGAGTTCAGCTTGAAGATATACACAGGAATTATTGACATACCTGTGGACTTCAAACGATAAAACTTTATACGAACCACATAAAATGTACGGAGCACCTTTTGAGAGGATTATAAATGAGAGGCATCAACCTTGGATCAACTTTACATCTAATCTTGCTAGTGAGTCGGCTTCATAACACAGAATTATCATCATATACAATATATCAACATAATCAAAGCACTGAAGGCATTTTAATCTTGGAAATTTTAAAAAGATTATAAATGAGTCTGTCAAACATTTCTGATACCATTAAAGTAAATAGAAGAGGGAAAGAGGAAAGGAGGAAAATGCACCAAACATGAGACTCGAACCCACCCATGGTATATTGGTCAGTAGCTCTACCAACTGAGCTAGCCGGGCGCCTGACATGAGTCACATCCACTATAGAGACATAAACATCTTCATGTCATAATGAAGCAAACATCAGTCATATTGCATTCATACCAAAACTTATACAGACAGTCAAGAATGTATCATAAACGCTAATAAGCATATAGTATTTCACATTAAAATTAATAAGCATAATAGTATTTTAAATTAATTAGCATAGAATTTCATGTTAATTAGCTTGAATTTATTAAATCAGACTTCCTTTAGGACAAATAAATCAAACCATACTGTGACTGTCTGTAATGAACGCTATCATTTTAAAAGCCAGCTAATACATTAGCATTGAAATGTACGCCAATTAATTTTTTTACCAAGTTAAGGCCGAAACAAATTAATATTGTGGTTCTTGTAACCATTTTTGTCCCTATCTTATACATTTTATTGGCATTTATCTGGAAATTATTGCGGACCATTGATTTTCCCGTGCATAAAATCAATAAAATATTTTCAAAAATTACAATTTTTTTCTACCAACCTATATACCCTATTCTTTTTCAACATGTTACCAGAACCACAGCATTTTTTTTTCAAATTTGTTTTTGCCTTATAAAGAATTTTAGGGTGAATTTTAAACAAATTGTTTTTACAGATGACCTAAATAACCAGTCTCCCAGTGTGTGCTCATATAGTAACACATTTATAATGCCTTCCTGACACCCACATCTAATACTAATAGGACAAATTTTAATCTGTTTCAAACCCTGAAAGTCAACATACATAATGAAACGTAGATAAAAACATCAGTATACTTCCATGAAAGTAGGTAACCAATACATATAATATAATCTATTCAAATGTAGAAGCCACGTGCACGGCAGCTGTCGGCATTCGCAAACATTAAATGATTCACCATTCAAGCAAAAATTTGAATAATGTCATTATCAAGGTTTATTTAAAATCTCTTTTCGTCTGTTTTTCCTATGAATGAATTCAGTGTAAAATCACACTGACATCAATGAAAAATTGAAATTATCTTTCAGAATATTCTCGAGATATTCTCGAGATATGAAAAATGGTCACGTCTTTGTGACAGACAACGGGGTAACAACGCAGTTATGTAAACAATCCTCAACAAAAAAGATTGAATTTTATCTAAACTTTAAAATACATCTTAAGCACGTAATTTTTTCAATGCTGCGTTAAAATTGTCTAATTTGGATCAATTGACGTTATTGTGTAATCTTATGTCAAAAGTAGAGAACTCAATAAACGATTCAGCGAAATAAGAAGGTATAGACCCTCTGATCTCATAATTATTTAGATCAATATTGTGTTCAACACTCAAAATATTAGCCAGAAATTTCCATTCATACATAAAGAAAATCATACACTTTATGATCATAATTGCATTGAAATCTTTGTGACCTCAAAGTATAGCAAATAAATTATGGATTGAAAGCAGCTTTTATTATCCATTGTGGCTCTATTTTATTATCATATAATTGATAAAATCACCTTACGTTATACTGAATAAATATTTAAGTGTTTCAAAAATGTTTGAACTACGCAAGCATTTAATAGCAAAACGGGCACAACCTGAGTCAAAGAGGACAAACATGGCCAAAATAGTAATTAGTATTGTGGTTTTCATGTATTTACCCCAGGCCTGGTAACTAGCAATCATTCTCAAACCTGAAAATCCCTGTTTCAAAGACTGAAACTCAACCTTTCAATGTAAAGAAAGAAGAAAATTCAGGATCCAAAAACCTGAAATCAGGCACCAGCCTGAAAAATAGCAGGCCTGTTACCCTCATAACTCTATTTTTGGCTCCTTCCCCTGAGGCCCCATCCCCAAGTCAGTATACTGAAATATATTTATTACAACAACATTTTGAATTTTGCATGGTCTTTATATCAAAACCTGACTGTGTACAGTTGTATATATAAATAAAAGCATGAGTTGCATTTGTAGGTCACATTAAATAAAATGGGAAAAAAATGATGAAAATGTAATAAATACAACTAAGGTACACACCCAACAACATACAATACACAACAGTGATAGCCAACACCTAAAGTATGTAGAAAGTAGACAGAAATCTGAAACCAACAAACCCAACACTATCAGACAATCCTTATTGTTTTATAACCTATTAACTCATATATCCAACCAGTAATTGCCAATTAAATACCTGCTAGGAACAGAGACTGTATTACAAACAAACACTCAAGTTCAGATGCAGAAGAGCATTAAATATGTCACTGACAAAAACCTACTTATATCAGAAGATACCATTAAATAATATAGCTGAGTCAACAGACTATATTAGGAATTCTGAGTTGATGATGCACAAGCAGTCTTCCCACTCAGTTCTACCCTTCAAAATTACCACAGTTATCTTAACAAGTATACATGTACAAAATGTGTTAATGGAAATACATGAGCAACTAGAATTGCCACAAGAGGATGAATAATACCCCCCACAGCACCGCCTTGTCACAGACACCATGTCTTCATGTCAACTGATTTTTTAGCAACTGTGACCTTGACCCAACCGGTTCCACTTGAGCAGCCTATTCAGCCACCTATACAACAAGTTTCATCACAATATCTCATTCCTAACTGAAGTTATCATCTGGAAACCAAAAATGGACCGACAGACAGACTGACAGACAAGCTGGCTTAGATTGACCCCTCGTTTTGAGGGGGTATAAAAATATATACACTCCCAAAGACAAATGGGTGCATAAGACAATAACAACGATTCAAAAGACAAAGATATTTACTTAAGTAACACTGTGTATGTTCTTTCAAATTGATCAACAACACCTGAGCAAGACAATTATTCCTGTTCTGATCATTCCTGTTCTGATCATTCCTGGCAAAGAACACAATAAATTCTTGGAAATTTTTCACTTTATAAATCTTTCTAAGAGCCGTAACCTCCAGACTTTCCAACGGAAATAACATCAGACTTTTCCAGCCATGTGCAGAAGTAATTATGCATTGTGTTTCCAGGGTATATTGGTAATGGTTCTTTTATAACAAGTAATATGGATAAGACAAACTGCTGCTGATGTACCCCTGGCTGTAAACCACTTATAATTCAGTAGTCGATATACTACGGTAAAATTATGATTTTCGTGTTGTCAAAATTTTGCGAATTTGATATTGTGAAGTAGTTTGCAAGGTTAATTAAGGTCGTCCTTTGTTTGCGGTAACCTGTAAAAACAATTGGGTCAATATAGTCATAGAAGGAAATGAGCTGAAAAAAAATAAGAGTAGGGGGCCATTTCGATGGGTAGGTAGCATTTACCGCAAACAAACTTTTTTTAAGGACAGCCTAATTTGTGATTTTTACACTTTATTAAAGGTAACAATGTTGTGCTTTCGCTGCCGTTGTCTATAATATTTATGTTAGCAAACTTGTTAAATTCTCGAGTGTATAGCAAAAATTTATCCCTCATGAACTTTCTGATTTTGCGGTAACTGTCAGTTGACTATTCCTCTCCCATTTTCAGCCTCACTTCACTGATAGCTTTATAATACACCAGTTCAATCTACAGGAAACCAGATTGTTATTTATTTGAAAAACAGGAGTGGATATGTTCCTCTCTCTCTCCCCGTTCAGTTGTCAGTCAAGCAGACATTTCTAATGTCCTGTATCAAGAACAACCAATAGCCAACAGCCCTCATGATGGACTCCACCTCAACTTCTACATACATGCCAATAGTGTTACAAATGTAGGGGTTTTACTGAGGCATAATGCCAAATCCTGAAAAAGAGTTGCCAGTCCGTTTTGAGTTTCAATAGCGCACACCCGCACACAAAAACTCGTTCAAACAGCATATACTAGTGTTAAAATTCAGCCGATTAAATTTCAAATGATCATTTGTTATAGAGCAGCAAATCTGGAATTCAGGATTACTCCTGCATTGTAGGACCCCTGCACATGGCATTTTCCAAACCTTACACAGGTAACGTGTACTACAAAACATGTGTACAAAGAGGACACGACCTAAGCTATACATTAAATAATCAGCAAGAAGAATTGCATCCACTAGTACAAACATGAAAATGTGATAAGTTAAGAAATTGGTTCAAAGAACATTGACTCTATGTTGAAACATACAACTCTTACACTGCCTGGTACATCAAGTGTCCTACAAAGTCTCAGTAAAAAAGTAATTTACACACAATTTATATAATATATTTCCTGATGATCTATCAAGATTTATTACGAATGCATAAATATGATGGAAGTGCTCTTCAGAAGACATTAATCAATATGAGCAAGCAATTAAGAGATCTAATGAAATGATGAAGTAGACATATATTGTAACACACTTAAGAGACCAAGTGACAACAATGATGGAAGAAAGGAAAGCATTCCATATCTTTAACTCATTGCTGTAACTAGAAGTTCTACTGAGGAATAATGCCCAATCCTGAAAATGAGTCACAAGTCTGTTTCGGGTGCCATTAATACACATCCCTACACTTAAACTACGATACCACTCTGTTTTATAATTAAAATTCAGATAATGGAACTTCAAATGACTATAACTTTGTCAATTCTTTGAATTATTTCATCAAATAACTTTTATTTTGTGGAGAAAACATCATTTGTCTTATTATTAGGGAAATGGTAGGACCCCTGCTTATGCTTCATCTATGTCTTTTAGAGCTCTGTATTGGCAGTATCAGGAGAAGGAAAGGAATTCCCGAACACAATTCTCGGACTGAAAGTTTAACTGATACCTTTTTTTTCTTTGTTTATCTGCATGCATTAGGAACAGTTACACTTTCACCTCTCAAATTCTTTAGAATGTGAACATTTCAGCTCCCTAATGTTTCAATGCTCACATTCACTCAGTATGGAGTCCTAAATTGGAGAAATATAAGGAAATCTGAGTCACTCAAAACACCAGGTAACAATGGTACTCCAAAGCACCACAAAGTTACACAAGTGAAGTACCGTTCGTTTTTATACACAGACAATGACACTAAATGAATTGAAGAAAACCAGAAAAGATAGCTAATACTGTAAGAACTAGAACAAATATGAACGCTTACACAAGGAACTTGGAAATGAGTTGTCTGAGAGCACACAGATAACTCATTAGGCATCTAGAACTTTTGCCAAGACTGGAGTTTATAGCAGATTTGAGAATTATAGTAAGACTAACAGATGTTTCGATGAGCCGCCATCTATTTTCAGATTTTATTTATTAGGCAGAAATCCAACAGCTGTGCTTGGTATATACAATCTATCTTTTACAGACTGCAATTATAACTGATGAATAGTTTCTATTCAGTTTTCTGCAGATTACTATGCAGCACTCATATGTGTAAAGCCATCATGATAATCTCAACGAAGGGGGATAAAATACAGACTTTCGATAGGTTACATATATAATACCGTACATATTATTTATCCATTCATCACTACAATGTTTGGCAATCTCTGGTCACCCTCAATCAACACATGAAGTCAGATATTTCACTTATTCCAAAGTGCAAATGACTTTTTCTATAAGCAAGATTCATAAATAGCCATGTTTACAAGAAAAAGGCACGCTATTGATGGCTTTTAAATAGGCAATACAGTCTTCTTGGAGTATGCTCCACATGCAAAAGTCATAATGTTGAAACCGAATGCCACTCCGGGTTGCCAAATTTCAAATATCCATGTCAGACATAGAGTAAGGCCTTAGTAGTTAATTATTGTGCTTCTGTTTCACACATACTTTCATGTTAGCAGATAATGAAAGTTAAGGATTCTTGCCATTTCGTGAATCTGATGATTTACTCGATGAATATGAAGGGTTGCTTTTTATTATTCAATGCAATTTAACCTTTGAAATATTTGGTAGTAAAACTGCTGCAGACTGTAATTGATTCATTCTGGGTGGGGTTTACAGCAAAGCAATATTATTTTCTCCAAGGCCTAGAATCCAGTATGACATACTGTTGATGCACGCTGTTTGAAGCGTAACACATCACTATGTAAGTAACTAACATTAGCAAACACAATCATAAAACCTCACATTTTATTGCATTTTTTGTTAACATTAACAATTACACAGACTCCACCAACAATGTTTTAGTTAGCATTAAAACATGCGTTTATTGTTTTGGACACATCTGTCTGGTTCACTGAATGATTATCATAAGGTCAAACTGCAAAAACCAATGGGAGTATCAACTCCTGGCTATATTTGTTTCTAGTCTGTAATTAAACGGGTAATAAAACCTGTACTGGAGTAATAAAATATGTCATGGGCATAAACCACCATTCAACATTAGTACTAAAACTTACCAAATTCCATTGAAATAAGGCATACCAGTAACACAAATACTATATAATAACCCAGCCTTAATTATTACTGTAACTTAAGTTTATATTTACTCATTATAACTGGATCAAACGGACAGGGGATAGAAAAAAACATTATAAAATACCCCTAAAAAAGCACCGAATTTTAGATACAGAATGTCAAATTAAGGATACAAATAATTTCATGTGCTGCTTCAATTTTCTTTTTCATTTTGTGCTAAGTTATAAGGCAAAGGGTTCCAAACTGGGCACCTCAATTATAAATGATGAGCATCAACATCACGACACCACTGTATCATCACTTCTGCTTTCAGCTCAAGGTTTTGGTACATTATAAAATAAGCATCAGTTAGCTAATTACTTCATCCATTATATAACACCTAATTCATTAACCTGTAGTTACCCCCCCCCTAATTATCCTGTATAGAACTAATGAACACCATCTAAGGTTATTGGACCATGATTGGTGTGATCCTGATCTGTACTGCAGGCGATACTAGTGGGTAGTACAAAAGGTACATGATGGAGTAGAGGGTTAATAGTTACCACTGAGATGCAATGTAATTGAAACCATAGGCACATAGTTTTTCTACAGTTGTCACAGCAAACACAGACACCAGTTCCTGTAACGTCATATCTGTTGCGGTTAAAACATGGCCGCTGCACAACATTCTCTATGTATAGGGTACACTCAGATAATTTGGAACCGTGTGCCTATGATTGAAACTGTATCAAACCCAATGCTACAGAAACAGTAGAGTACCCGGATTGCCGGGTTACAAATCCAGCACACTAACCACAGGACGTGACAGCCACTCTGGCTTAAGAGTTTCAACTGAGATACAATGTAACGGAAAGTATCAAACCAATTCTACAGAAACAGCAACATAAGGATAAGATTCACAACAATGCCAGATGAATGAATACAAAGGCAACATGCGTACTGCTATAACCATGCAAGCACCACATGTTTCATGAGAACAAAGTATAGGAAACATTTTAACCATATTTAGCATGACACGTGTGCGTTAATTAATTACTCCTAAAGGATATGCTTCAGTTCTGGATAAAATAACTTCAGAGTGAAAGAATTAAGGGATTGGGGCCGAGGACCGAGCGATGTGACCGACTTTGAAGCATCAGTATCAGATGATTAATAAAGCCAAATTAGCAACATTCATGCATTAATTTTATTCTTATACTGGTACTAGACTAGTTGTATCCCAAGGGTTTATTCTAACAGTAAGAGATTGATCTGGACGTCGATACAGTGACATAACCCCGCTTGTACAATGATTCTTAATCAAGCACACAATAATCAACTCACAACAGTTTTTTTCAACAGACTGTGTCACTGTGTATTACTCAGAGAAATCAGTGATAGTGACATCATGATTTCAGAACCAGTCTATGGGTTACAGTACTTTTTTAACAGTTTATGAGTCACCAAACAACTCAATTATGCAAATGATATCATTTTATGGGCGTAAGAAAGCCCCTATTGCAGCATTGTGCAAATACACGAGGGACTCGAGTCACAAGGCGTAATGCAACATTTACACCATTTGTGTCAACTATAGTGGCAGCATGTATCACTTGTCCAGAGAATATGAACAGATAGTCTAGGAAATTATTGATGAGGCTGAGGAGCTGTCAATCTGACAGGGAGATTGTGTCTTTGACAGAAACACATAAACCTATAAGAGCAACAAGGGATTATTCAAAATTCAATCACTGAGAGGTCCATTACATGTTCCTGCGTCGATTGATTCTATAAATTATTACTAACAGCTAAATTCTGAGTTTTTTACCGAGGATTACTAAAAGCAGCACGACAAATCATAACAATGTGCTTGTATGGTCAGACATCCAACAATTAACCTTATATATCAATCATCAAGCTTGGACATTAATTAAATCCATCCCAGGAACCGATACATTGAAATAAATGATTAAAATATTTAAATTATCACATTAAAATAAAACATTTTAAGTTATGGTTTCAACAAAATGGCGATTACACATGCTCCAAAAATATCTTGTGATTAATTTTGTGATCAAAACATGTTATTGCGTGTTTTGGCAAGCACACCTTAATTGAAAGGTCACGGCAGCCATTTTGTTGCCGTTATCAGCGCGATCTAAACCCAATGTAACAGATTTTTATCTAACGTAAAAAAGAATTTGAACAAGTGAACAAAAGCATTCGCATTTAAAGTCAATCAAACATGGCATCGAAATCTTACATTTGACCAATTATAATTTCACACAAGCAATTTTGAAAACTTAAACCATACCATTAAAATCTATTATCTTTTTTTCATTTTTAAACAGGGACTGTTTAAAACATTCCTCGGCAATCAATTAATGTTAGTACCGTCACATGTTACACAGAAATCAATTTTGTTTATTCGGTACATAAGTTTGAAAAGAAGAAATGAATACGAATTCAAAACTTCCAAACACTGTACTTTTTAATGGGGCAAAAAATTGATCAAAATTCAAAGATAATTTCTTAAAGTTGCGAAACATACAAACTTACAAACAAACAATGTCAAAACTTCAAAGTTTATCAGTTTTTTATGCATTTTATTTCAAACATGCATATCAACTGTTTTTGTTTTTATGCCAGGCATCAACTGTTTCAATAACAGATCCATACAACTTTATTGAAAACAATTTCATTAAACTTGCGCAGAAATCTGAATTTCACAGACAAATTGACTGGTACAGATAAGCTTCCGTTGGTATTTAAATTATATGTTAGAAATATCGATTAAAATGCTGCAACTAAATGCATTATAAACTGAGATACAATATTATACCACATTGAACACCTGTTGTTGAAAATCATGTTCCCATCAATACAGTATATCAACAATTAGATGTTGGATATCTAAGTACTATCCCCGTTCTGAATGTTCATTATACAATGATTTTATACTTAATGTGATTTGTTTGTATCCTATTTGTGAGGTAAAACGAAACTTCAAAATTAAGGTCATATAAATTTTCAACTTAAAAGAAATAAATCATATTTTAAACAGCTGGGAAAAGGACTTATTTCTCTCTTAATAAGTTTTCAAAATCATGTGTATGTGTTTTAAGCAAAGCAATCAGCCAAGATAAATAAAATACACAAACACTGAGAAATTATTATAACTAGGGTATATAAAATCTTCTGCAAGTCAAGAAATTCTACCTGCACACATGCACACGTGACCCACACAAAAATTCACATAAACAACATTAACAAAACACTTAAAAGTTTTGTCAACGTATCATTAATACCTGAAAAAAACGCAAGAAGTTGGGGACAGATTTTATTACCATGCAAATGGTTGCATACCTTAAAACGCACACAATAAAACAAGCTGTAATTATTCAAAGAGTCGCCTCCCAAGTATAAGTATTTGTTACAACATCAAAAGCTTTGCCTGTCGCATTCAATTACATTTACCGTGCATCTTGAGTTACACATAACAAAACAAGTTGACAATATGCTTCACCAGTATGGTATAGGGACAAATATCGCACGGAAAATAATCCACTCATGAATGATAAAAGTATGCGCATTAAATTCCCTATCCCTCAAACAGCAAGGGTTCATTGTGAGGTACACACTGCAAATAATGTCTTTATTGTCCATACAGGCTGTTATTGTGCATACAGGCTGTCGTATGTTAAAACAGAGCGGTCTTTCTTGACCCATAATGCAATAGCTAGTCAAAAGAAAAATGTACTTTAAATTAAGACAGTTTATATTATAAAAAACATTCCAACCCATTTTAAGTTGTCTTGTACCATTGAATGGCATGCCCTCAATCTCACATAAGGGAATCCTAAAACAAATTCTAGTAGGATCTACTTTCAAGGAACCCACAGACAATAGTGGTGTAATTTTAAAATAAGACCTAATTTGCTGTACTGTATGTTATATTTGCAAAACATGCAGGAAATTGTTCCACAAATAGACTATCAGATAAAAGTACATGAACAGTACAATTTTAAAGCTTCAGAGCAGTTCTAATAGAGTCACATGATGTAACACACCTAAATTATTAACCACAAAATTACAAATTTATGACAGCTGATCCTTGGGTCATTGAAATATACTTAACTGAAGCAAGTGTAACAGTATTATAACAAACTCAATACACTCCCAATATAGGGCAACCAGATACCATTGTATTGCGATGAACTAGAAATTAAGCTTTTGTTAACCAAAAATTAAATTAGGAAATGAGCCAGAGAAAAGAACTTTGCCAGTGAGGAAACAGACAAGGTGCAATGAGCCGGTAATAACATTTAACAGTTACCAATGGATGAATGGAGAGACTGTCCTCAGTTATCGGATCATCAAAAATTTGTTTCAGTCGCTGATAATAATTGTATTTTGTAAAACCTACAAGATAAACAGGGATCAATCATTTTCAGGTACGATGAATTTCAATAGGAAGGGAGAAGTTAATAGACAGTTTACTATCGATAAATCAATAAGACGGGAACAAAAGATTTCAACGGTAGCACCTGCTTACGGCTATTGTGGGTAAACATGTAATTACCACAGATAGGAAATACAGTATGACACTATAAATAAGGGGGAAAAAAACCCCCATAAAATAACATTCATTTATGATCGCATTCTAAACACCTTAAAACCCTTAGTGATAAGATCAGAGTGATATAAGCCATGGAAACTCTTCAATATGAAGAGCAGTTTTAAGATAATTTAGAGCGATCCAACTGTTTTTCAAAATTTAATACATTTTGAGATTACCTTTGAAAATTTTTAGTAAATCTTATTGATCTACTACAAACAAATACATCAAACATTATGATAACCGTAAGAATAACATTTCATACAATTTACATCACCTTGTTTGCAGGTACCCGACATGACATTGTTCGGTTCCCAACATGACTAGATGACCCGATGACGCAGGTCACGTTTCATGCGTGTGGTAGTTATTAAAGTCAATGACATGTATTATCTACAAATCTATGTAATTAAAAGACTCAAATAAGCCGAACAAGACTCAACATAACATTATGTATTAAGCAATACATGTAAGTCTATTAAAGTATGTAAATGGAGAAAAAAGAACAAACATTAAGCTAATTTCCCGATATTTTTATCGGACAATGGTAAGTCTTGGTCATCAATGAGCCGGACATTGGTAAGGCGGGAGTGACCCAGACTGCCATTGAAAAGCAACGGTCAATCTAGCCAGTTAAACAGCATTTCTCACATTATCATGGAAGATCAAATTTGCCGACTCATTGTTAGAATGTTTAATCTGTATATAAACGTTAATCGCTTTTCATAACAAACGCAATAATCTAGCTGAGGTAGTCATAAAATCAATTGCTGTCTCCGATCGTATGAAATATTTTTAGGACTGATATATACCTTTACTTAAGTTATAACAAAGGTTCAATGGATTGTCAGACTACTTGTCTAGAAATTATTGATATTAATTCATATTGCCTACAGCAGTAAATCTATTTCATACTGTTTTCACTTTCATACTACTTTTTTGTAAATATAAATAATGACCGAGCAGTTTGGACGAAGTATAAAAAAAATTATTATGAATATATAAATGACAAGTAATTTTTCATCTTTTTCCCCACATACGAATGTTACATATCAGACCTCTTTACTTTTGTACATACTCAGCAGAATATATACAGTAATTATGTTAACATATTTACGAGCCATAACGATAGTACAGCTATGAACCCTGGGTAAATTACAAAATATCACTAGATTGTTTTTCTGTACACCCTACAAACTATCATATATAATATAGATACATCAGGAGATAATTAAACATAATGATGGAATAACAATTTTAGCAAATATAACATTTTTGACAAAAATTAGATAATGTCTGATAATGTTTATACCTCATTAAATATCTTCTTTAAATTGTGTACATTAAATTTTATCAATAGTATTAATATTCTGATCACCAGGGATACCTCGGAATAACGGAATAAAAAGTTGACCCAAAGTTGCATGAGGTTTTTTTTCAAATCCACAGTAAAATAAAATTTTAAATACATAGATTAGATTAATATTATTCTTTAGTCCACCCTTGAAGAAGTACTTGTTTAGAATAATTTACTCTACCCGTTTAAAACTTATCATGAGGTAATTAGTAAGCAGTAATTACAGTACTCATTCCTATCCCGATTTTATGTTTAGCATATATACTCTACTACGTAGACCAATGTTTTTTGTAGGTTGATTCTAAGAAAAATTTTTGGGGTTGAAAGTAGCGCAAATTGTAAGATGGGCCGGTGAGGTAAGATTATACTCAGTGTACGAAATATCCAATGTCCCCAGTAATATAACTTTCAGCAGAAAAAAATGCTTTCAGTGCTTTGCTTTCAGTGCTTTGATTTAAGTGGCGGCCAATTTCATGATATTAAACAAAATATTTGTTACATATGCCCTTGTTGAAACTATCTTCATATATATGTATTTATATGCATTCATATGTAGATGGACAATTTCTTTTCGAAATTTATGAAACTTATTACCATACAGAAAAGATATCATAACTTGTACAACCACTTCAGTTCATAAAAAAAATAGTATAAACTGTATTGAAAAGAAATCATTAGTTGAAAATAACCTATTAACAAAAAAATATTTATCACTTTTTTGAGAAAAAACCAGGTCGCAAAATTTAGAATGAAATATTTTAAGACCTTTTTGGAAAAAACCGTCCGCAAAATTTAGAATGAAATTTTTGAAAATCTTTACATCAATAAACAAAATTCTGGATAATATCTTCATTGCAACAGATCTAATTTGTGTTTCTGATTTTGTGTACACTATTATAAACAGTTGATCAACATCAAGCATTTGTTACTAATGGTAACTTGAAGATTTAAAAGTCTGACACACTTCAGCATCTTTCAAAGATTTGAGCACAAAAATGTCGAAACTTTCCTGAATTCAAAGAATGAGTTAAGACAGTGTTGCATTTAACCATTAGAATACAATAAGTAATTGCATATCCTGGATTTTATCTTTGAACTGATATTGAATATAAATCCGCTAAGAGTTACCTAACATTACATAATGCAATACCTTAATAGTAACATACAGAAAAGGGAGATTATCTGTTAACGTTGTATTATACATTTCAATTGAAATCGTAAATTTATAATAAATGTCCTAGGAAATACGGGATATTGGATTAAGGGTCAAGGAATAAGTACCCAATCTAGGTGTCAATGACTTGAAAGTAAGCTGGGCAATAACATTAACAAAAGGGTACATCAAAAAGGAGATTATCTTTAAGAGCAGATAACTCTTCACAACTTGCTGTTAAGTGGGAGTATGACTTTAATGCTAAACACTTTAAAGAGGTTGTCCTTACAGTAAGTCCAGCGGCTTTACATTTTTTGTAATTGTATGGGTGCTGAATCTGAAGTGTTATTTTGATCACTTTGTAGTGGATTTTATTGCCCAAATATGTACAATTGTAGGAAAATTTGATCCTCCAATGATGATATATAAGAATCCTTAGAGTCAAACTTTTAATGTCACCGGCCTAAATTAAGTCATTGATTATTTCATGAATAAAACAACAGTTTAGAGTCTTCAAAGTCAATTAATACAAATAAAAATTCACACAGAGACATTCACCTCAATCACAAGTTACACTAGGTGCAATTCGTAATAAAAACTTAAGAAAAATAGGTGACAAAATGTTTGATAAAAGGAAATAAAATGATAAATTTCATGTGGGCAATCAACATAAACATTCCACGAACCGCACATCATACCACTTCAAAGGTTTCGTAAGCAATGGTATATGACAGTATTTTGCACTCGTGTCATAATATCAAATGTTATCTGCCCTAGTAAGACACATCAATAAATTTGCCTTACAGTACTAGAAGCAACAAGATTTATTAAAAGGTGTAACAACCATCAAACTTCACTCCTCAATTTAATATGGTAGTAAACATTGAAATAAACAGAGCAAACTTTGAATATAAGTCACCTTCACATCAAGTGCACAAACGCCAAAAAAACTAGTAGCAAGTCCATCAACATGTAATATGTTCAAAACTTCCAACACATTACGGTAACTCCTCAATGTGACTGCACTAGGTAATTTACTATCTGTCCTTTAATAATTGAATATTGAATAATTTAAAGACGTTGGTGCAAAACTATAGAAAACTGACTGTTTTTCAGAATTGAAACATAAATGAATGATTTTGCACTTGGCTTTTGATATCTACAGTGGAACCTCTGGCAGCAGCCACCTCAATAAAACAATAACTTCCAGGATGGATGAAGTTTCATGCATTTTGTGAGCAAAACATTGATAAACAAAATCATTTGTTCATTTGCTGAGCAGTACAACTTGTATAAGGCGACCACCTTTGGGTGTTGTTTAGTACAAAGGTAAAAGAAAATGATTGTATTTGACCTCAGACAAATGTCCGAAATTTGTGTGTCCGAATACTATTCAACTTCAATTCAAAAACATTTGTGTAAAAATAAATTTATGTACATGTATATTGGTTTAATATTTTATTTTTCAAGAAAAAACTTTTTAAGCATATCATTACTAATCCTAATCACACTGAATTTCATTTGAATAAGAAATCAAATTTATGATCCAAAGAAATTGCCAATCCCAATCAAGAAGCCAAACTTCACCACTATTTATAGCCATAAATCTAAATGATATAACAGTATGCACCGGGTTCGTTACAAGACTGCTGTAATTCACTTATAGTATTAAAGAAACAATTATAACATAATTTATCCAAATTAACCATTGATCAATGTACTACGTGAACTATTTTACACTTACCGGAAGACTGATGTTCCTCGATTATTGGTATATAATGCAACAGTCATAAAGTATTCAAACAATTAAGCATCAATATATATATATACTAAGTTCATTTACGACATGAAACAAATACTAATCTCTGTATTATATGGATTAGCCATCACTTAGTTAATTATCTGCCGACATTAATTAGACACTTCTGTGACAAAATGGAGTAATGTTCGATTATATGCAGATACGATCTATATTTTTGTTTATAATTATACATGAATAAACCAACATGAAACAGAAACATTATTTGTCATTCTACAAATTATTGTAATTTTAATTCTTCGCATTCATGACAGATTTTATCTCAGAGAGAAAATCTATTTCACGAAATGAATATTCATGAAACCCTGTAAGTCCCTACGGATCAATTTTATAGTCAGAAAAAGCAGTGAGAAGTTGTTTAAATTCCATTTTTCTGCCACATAAAATTCATCAGTTACTTTTTTGAAGCATGATATAGAGAGGAAGAGGGAGAGAGTGATTTTTAGAACAAGTCTGTGTATAAACGATGCTGTCACATTCCAGAGAAGTTGAGGGAAACAGGGAGAATAAATGAAAACCAAAATTAAAGGAGGAAAGGTCCAACTGGCTAAATCAATCAAGTCTGTCTTAGATATTGTGATCTCAGATGATGCACCTACCTCGATGCTACTCAACTTTCTAAACAACAGAATTACACAAAATTGTTGGAACATTTAACTTGAACAAACACTGTAATAATAATTAAAATATGTTCAGAATGACCAGAACTTATAAACATGTATCTGAATGTAAGCTAAATGACAATATAATAACTGAGCCAAAATGCAGGTGAAATTAATAACAAAAGGAACAAAGAGTGACCTAATAATAAAGACATCAAAATCACTGATTTTTGCCATACTTTTGATATCAATGATCTGTATCCACAATCTTCAGGCTCCGATTTATCTGTACAAAACAAAACCAGAAAATTTTCATCTATTTCGAATTTCTGCAAAAAAATCTAAAACATTCTCTGCAGGAGATACACACGTACAAAGCTGATCATAAAGCCAGGCACCATGCCAAAATGGCCGCTGATGAAATTTATTCCACCTGCCCGAAAAATAATATACATGAACACCAGGTGTCTGTATGCTGTGTACATATCATTTGGAACAAGGTCTGAGTGAGTTATGTAGAACTTATCAGACCTACCTTACATAATAACACTGTCCAGATTCTTTATTTATACATATCAAGATTTCAGGAAAAGATCTTTATCAAAGTACTGTAAGTACCAGCATCATGTAATGATGTAATATACCATGAAACACCTTGCTGAAATACTTTGTTCCTTATATTGAGGTGCATAAGTATACATTTGTACTTTAGACCTTTTTGAATTGAAATTAAATCACTGCTTTTTTATTTATTTTTTTACTTGATAACATATTGTGAACAATTGTAAATTGTAGCTTGTTGGCATTTTTATGGCTGTGAACCACTTTTCTCCTGTCATGTGTAAAAGAGGTCACCTTAATTAAGCACCCACCTGTCTTAAAACCTGAATTAAGCAACAAACTGATTTAAGCAGCAAATATAATTGAATCCCTGTGAATCAGCCAGTTTTATACTAAATACACAAGTTTGTACAAAATTTGAGACAAGATTTTTGAAGTATTAAAATTTGTTATCTTCAGATTTTTACATAAAAATTGTTTCATTTGCAAGAAATATTTCACGAAATATGTTCATATTAAACTGCCGAGACAGCAAAAATGCCACAGTCAGTATCAAATGTCAGACGTTTTAATGATGGAGGGCATATTAAAGAAACACTATACACACAGGTTTCATAATTACTAACAGGCCATCAAAATATACGACATACTTCTGCGGAAGTCCTCACGACATCCGAGCATACCATCTCAAATAGTGTCATAGTTAATGGTGGAAATAAAATACATTCTACTGCCTTATTTGCAGTCTAATTTACAGCGGTTTCATATTTCGTTTGATGATTTCGTACTAGTATAAAACTTCTATTAAATGACTGCACTATCCAGTAGTTGATGTACTACTTAATTGAAAATGTCTCGAAAGGTGTCCCATAAATAACGACTAATGATCTAGATGTTCATGATAACACAATAGTTTAATGCAGTAGATGAAAAATATTTATTTATATACATAGTATATTATGATAGTTTTTTTTTCAAAAATACGATTTTGATACTTATATTCATAGTTTTTTTGCTCAAACCAGTTCGGCAACTCAAATAACAAAACAAAGTTCTGACAAATGACTTGCACACCAAACCATGTTGATGTACCTAGTAAGCTATGGGAATAAACTGAAGCAGACAAATCACATCTCAATAGCATTATTTTACATTTAACCTCAATCTCTGACACACAAACTAAACAAGAAAGTTTGTGAATAAGGTGTGTGCTGGTCATCATAACAAACATGATACCCAATAGAACATAGCCTGCAGGCAAACATGTGGAAGACTGCTAGAATGGCCTGCAGGCAAACATGTGGAAGAGTGGTAGAGCAAAGCATATGATGCCAAGTACCACCATGATAATAGAGATTTTAATCCCATTCAAAATGATCAGGATTTCATGACCTAGCTTTTCAGTGTTTCCCACCCTACTGCATGTTGGTAACCTGGCCAGAGGTGGTCATTGGCCAATCAGGTAGAGAAAAAAATGACCATGCACCTACTACAGTTATAGTTGGACATTGAGCCTTGTATGTGATTTATGTTTTCTGTGCTCAGTTGGTTTAGTTGGACAAAGTGCCTGGAGTGTTTTTAATGTTTTCTGTGCTCAGCTGTTTAGGTTGAGTGCTGCCTTCCCTGTCTGATTTAATATGATCATTTTGATCGCAAACTGCATGTGTCAACAACATAACCAAGCTTTGTTTTAAATACTTTGTGATAAAATGAATGGAACAGTTTACATGAAGTACCCATGATGCAACAACCATTTGTTATTTCCCAGTATGTCAACAACATATTTGCTCTATATTATCTGCCACTTTATCTTACAATCTTCAACTGGACATGAGTAGTAGGTACCTTCAGATTGAAGAGTCACTGAGTAGTCACCTCCTATCTGAAGAGTTCAGATATTATCAGGTACCTCAGATAAGAGTCAATGTACTCTAATCAAACCTAATATCAGAAACGTTACTTTGTTTAGACCTCTTAGAGATATGGTATAAGTGTATGTAAGACAATACACAATGATTAACAGAACTGTCTACAAGCTTGACTCAACAAAGACCGTTATATAAACAAGAATGATTAACCATTAGGACAAGTAACAACATGAGGTACTTTACTTTCTGCATATGAAGTATCATCTGTACGTTCAAGGACTTCTGAGTGTTTGCGTGTATGTTCAATAATCGTGCTCTGCTGTTTCTGTTGAGTGCTAGCTCTCTCGCAGCCTTCCCTGTCCAATCATGTAGTATCTTTTTGGAGTTAAAGGCCATGTAACATTTAGTAATTCCCCATGTAGAAACTGAAGCATGGATCAATCAGCTGATGCTTAGAAGCCAACTGTGACTGACTTTAATTAGGAGTCAATTAATTGATTGAAGAGGACCACAAAGAACACACAAGCACTTCTTCTGCATATCCCACAACCCGTTGACCAGCTGACCAGAAGGTAGAGGTCAAAGGTCAGATACTGGACCTCATGTATTCTGTGCTTTCACCAGAGACAAGGTGTTCTAATCAAGGCACAGAGATAAGTGGGGTGGATCCCGGGGAGTTTAATTACACACTTAATTACATAATTGCCTCCTGATATGCCAATGATATGCCAATTTATCACATTATGTCCATTTATAATTGTCAAGGGTGTTTTATTTCAATAGTAGGCTTATCATACCCATATAAAAGTTCAATAGGCCAAGTTTGACAGGAACCAGTAGCCTATTTAAACTACGGTAGCCAGTAGGCTGGATGTTATCAACTTGTATGTTCAGCAATTTGGTCATTATTCATATGGCCAGCAATTAAGTTAATTTTGCACTGACTCAATTGTACATTCACATACAGGTTTTTTTTCCTTATATAGTTATAGGGCCCAAAGCAGTTTTCCCTACCCTTCCCTTTTGTCTACTACCGTTAATAAATCAGTTCCCTAAATTTAGATCAATGCATCGACTTATTATAGCGAGGGCTGCATGTAAACTCTGACATAGAATTTAAAGAACAGCTTTAGTTGAAACAGTTATGCATTTTACCTGAAACATGAAGAAACTTATAACCCCGCTTTAAGCAATTAAGCCCGGTTGTTACTTTAACCCCAAAATGAAATGATAAGATTTATACCTATATATATATGATAAATGTACTGAATTGTATATATCACAACATGCATACTTTGAGTTACTGGCCCAAATCAAATCCCTTCTACGATTCATTGAAGCATACAGGTACATAAAAACCTTTAGGTACTTAAATTCAAATATTACAGTTAAATTACAATTCAAAACATACTGGGTGGCCAAAGTGTATCGCAATTAAATGGAAAAAATTTTGTTACACCGTATCGGTGGTATTATTTCCAAATAATTAAACCCAAATACCATCTATATACATTTATTATACATTTCAGTAAAACCTGACGTATCCCTTTCTTATACAGTAATCATTGTACTACTGTTTTTACATATTTTATACATTATACTATAAAACATATGACCGCACGATATATCTTATCCAGCGCAGTTTGCATCTGAAATGAACGAATCCACGGCCGGTGTAATTTAACAGGCGAGTGAAAGGTCAAAATAAAGGTACAAATGTATAACATAACAATTTGAGGTAAGAGAGAAGTTTTAAGACGTGAGTATAACAATCTATATAAGATAATACATGCAGGGAACTTGGTGATGACTCACCTTCAAACACCGTTGACAGCTAACATTGTGTAAACCGACGTATATATTGAAATTAATGAATGTATAATGAGCAAAATATTCACAACATTGGAGATAAAAATCTTGTATTTGAATTATGACGCACTCCTCGAGTTTTGATTATTATAAATTCACCTTTTATATTTTGGGTTATATATATATATATATATAATACAATATTGTCCCTTTGGTGCAACAAGGTTATATCTCCCTATATAAACTATATAGTGAGATCTATACAACCTTGTTGCACCAAAGGGACAATATATAATTTAAAAAAATTAAAATATTATGAAGTCTTGTTCCATTATAGACATACAGAGCCCATTCAGGCCATTATTCCTATAGAAAATACTTAGTGGAAAACACTTAGGTTACCAGTGGTCACATAATCTGACACTGGGCCAACCTGAGTACGGGAGATACCCATATTTGGTATCCATAGTTCCAAGCAAGATCGGGGAAGTCAGCCTCCGAGGTTTTCCATAGATCGATAAAATTCAGTCAATTGTGCCGCCAGAGCTATGTGATTCTTTTGGTCTCACTGCAAAGTGATTGCAATTAAAAACAGTAGTTGTGTGTTTGTTAACTGATCACAAACAATCATTGTCCAGTGTACAGACTGATCAGAGCACTTCTGGCTTAATTCTATGTTTTATTGTTTGGTAATTATACACATAGGGAAAAACATTGTTAAAATGATATGTATTATTTTATTGTGCAACATACATTGTTTCAGTATCTTCAGGATTCTGACCACTTGTCAACAATGTATCTGTGGTTTTCAAATGATATAATACAGTGTCATTATTACATTTGTGTACGATAAAACTAGTACATTTAAACTAAATATACCATGCAATATAAATGTTTATCAACTGTATAATTGCTTTACAAAAATATTATTTTTTTATTAAGGACAATTTGAAAATGGATATATACACAATGACTAAACAGAAATTTGATACCAATACATAGGTACCGGACGGTAACTGTACTTTAATTTCAAAATTACCCAATACAAATAAAGATAAATCAGATTGCCATTAGAACGCAATAAAATAGTTTGAATTCTTAGCCTGCAAACAAAACCAACAATTCTGACTAAGTTAATCTTAAAACTGAACACTTACTACAAGAAATTAATTGCTTCGTACATGCTGGCTAACCTTGTATCAATATAACTTGCCTTGTTTGTCGACTTTCATCACATTTTTATAGCCATTTGCCTAATACAACTTTGACACACAATTTCCTATACAATTAAGTAAGCAGACAATGTGTTAAATGTATTTGTCAGCACAATCTACCTCCTTGGACTTGTGTTGCCCTATAGGCATGTTTCTTGCTAGATAATATAGACAATACTCAGTGTTAACTAAAATTTAATGCTCTACAGCCAGAATACACACTATATAATGGTATATACAGATAAAAAGCTGTATGTATTGCATAATCCCCTGACATTGCACATTTTAGACAATGCAATAAAAGGGCTCAACTGAGGGATCTGGGCAATATCTGGGCAATGACCCTTAATAACACAGCTAATTTTAGACAATGCAATAAAAGGGCTCAGCTGAGGGATCTGGGAAATGACCCTTAATAACACAGCTAGATATTCATTTTATTATCACCACTGAATGACAGTATTATATCTCATGTATAATTTCTCTATCCAGCAGATACATCATACGCATCTTTTGTCGTTGCCATTGGATACCGTGACCCGTTTTAGAAGCTGGTGCCCTTTTGTATTCATGACCGATGATACAACAAAAACTCCATAACAAAAAAATTTCTTTTCTATGCTAATTTCATCATGATAGAACACATTTAAGGCATATGTTCAGAGAGGAAAAGAATGTTTTCTCAAACAAAGCTTTAAATGCATGTGTTGAAGAACAGTAGCAAAAAATAGAGAAATCCATGACATTGGATACATCAAAAAGAAGTCATTTCGACATGTTATGCCATGGCATAAAACAGTTGCCAGACTTAGCGGAACCTAAATCTCAGCAAACTGAAAGAAAGAATTAACACCATTATCAAAATAATATGCCATCAGAACAAAAACCATTGAAAGATTTAAGTTTGACTTGGGAAAACCTGATACGAGATAGGTATCACTATGTGAAAAGGCGTAAAAAACCAAGTTTTTGTAAAAGGAAGATACTGTACATAGTATAAATATATCACTATGCAAACTGTAAAGCTAACATTAGATTATTATCTCCCTTGGGAGACTCTCCTGTGAACTAGTGAATTCTGGGAAAGTCTGAGAAAATGTTTTAATAAATAAAAGTTGTCCCGAAGAAGTTTTAATATCACACAAGGAAAATATGTGTAGAATCACTAAGATAGAGATAAAAGCTCTTTAAGTTCTGAGACTATGACAGCAAGTATCTATACACATGGCAACACTCGTAAATTTACATTGCCATTTATAAATTACATGTCATATTTTACACCATTTTCCACAAATTTCTGTTGGACATTTATGGCGGCCATTGTGAGTTGACCAGTTTGTTTTATAGGCTGTTACAACAATTTAAATTTGAACATTATATGTTAAATATTTCCGTAAGTGCTTTGATAAAACAGTACCCTGGTGACTGTTTCAATTACTTAGCACTGTTCTCTAAACTGAAGGGAAGATTCAACAATAACAGTGGCAAAAATAACAGAAACAGCTGCAAAAACTTACAAATTCCACACAATTTATATAAGTGTCAAAAACCTATAGGGGTTAAACTGTTGACACTGTTGAAAAACATGTAGGAAGATGATCAGCCTAGGCAAAGCCAAGTTTCCCAAAAGAATTAGTTGAGGATTTGCCGCAAAACAATGATAACTACGCAAAGGTAAAGAAACACTTACAGTATATTGTTAGGATTTTTTTAATACACACATAAAAATGTAACATGGTAGTTGAAACCTGCCAAAATTTCGACAGCAAATTAAATGCATTATGTGCTCTGAATTCGCAAGTAGGACACATACAATTCTGTGTGAGATATCAGCAATTTTTATCATAACCCTAGCAACACTTCAAAAATTCAGAAAATACATTAAAAACCCATTACATAACCGGTTTATATCTATGAAAACTCATAACATATGTGTGATCTAATCTCGAATACATGTACAACCAAATTGTATCTCCCCCATTTTTTAAAGTAAACAAGAGCAACATTGGTCCAAAAGCGCTCACCTGAGTATACCTTGCAAATAATATACTGTGAACTAGTAACATTTGTATCTGTAATTCTGTTGTTGTCTTCTGGCTCTTGTTTTAGGATTAGTCTGACCGACTGAGGTGGCATACTTAGCTCAAGTGGGATGTCGTGATTTTGTGTCCGTTCAGTATTTTGTGCTCTGCTGTTTCTGATGGGGCTAAGCCTTTCTTGTACAACTATTATTATATTTTGACCCATGGCATGTGACCAATTAGCAATAGCATACTGGGTTCATATTTTACAGAAACAAAGAATGTGACAATGTTCCATACAGATCAAGTTGATACTGTGTAACAATTAAGACAGTTACAAATGTTTCACTTTGATTAGTCAATTTTCTGGAGAAATTATGCCCAAAATCACCTTACAGATAACTCGCAATGTTTAATGCATGGATCAATCAAGCAAGCTCTACCCATGCATGGTTGTAATATTTTGTGCAGTGAAGCTTGGATATGATATCATCATATATATATACCAATGAGTGACACTGATGTAACAACAAATCGCAAGGTGCGATCTTAGAATCGTAGCGTAACTCAATACTTTAATAAATATTACATAATTATTATATTCATCACCAATATTTTATATCAATACATTGAAAATGATAAAAACACTTCATAATACTTGCCAGTCATAATAAAACTGCATTACATCAAACAATTAATAACCAGCCAGCAGATAAGAGTACATCAAAAGCCCAATTTAAAATTCAAAACAGGGTTCATTAAGTTGTAGGCAGTTTAATCAGTATTCGCCATCATGTCAGGATGGGCATTGTGAGTTGATGCAAAACCAAGCATGAACGAGTTACAACAGCCATACTGTATAACAATACACCTTATTAATCTTTGAAACACCAATAAAAAAAATTTCATAATGTTTGCCAACAAATAATTTATTACCAGTGACTAATAGTTCTGTGTAACACTATCATATATAGCTTATTGCGTAACAGTCAATCACAGAGATTTAAATTTACATATACAAGTATATGGACAGAATATGTCCATACATACATGTAAATTGTTACATAAATTTATTTATTTTCGTGTTTTTCAGATTGATTTCATCTTTTTCAGATTTAATTTTGTCTTTTTCAGATTGAATTTCATGATGAAACTTAAAATAATTCAAATGATTTTCAACCCAGTCTTTCAAGGCACCATTTCCTGGATCAAACAAAAAAACATCATCTATGTATGACTTTGGCATCAAATAACTGCAAGAAATAACCAGACACTGAGAGAAGATGAAAGATCTAACATTACTACAGCTGCTCCGGCTATATTAAATTCATAACATCACACAGCTATTTTTTATTACCTAACAATATATTTTTGCCATAGAAGACTGTGGCTATATTTAGCAGCTAAAGATATTATGAAGAAGCAGGTGGCAAGATTTCATTGATAATTGATTAATTAGAAATTCTTATATTCAAATTTTATTATAAAATTGACTTGACATAAATATATAGGAAGTATGTCAATGAAATGTGTAATGAAACGATCATAAACTAAAGCCTGAGCTTTAAGGCAATCAATGTTAGATTATATAAGTTATCAGATCATTTTATTATACAAATAAAGATTACAGGTTAATTAATAAGGATGGGGAATCATCTGGAGGGAATTCCTGAGTTCGGGGAAATCCCAGCCAATCCAGAGATATTTTAATAAATCATGTTCTTTCAAGTCCAAGCCTGATTTGCTTCCTGATTACATATCACTCCAGGTTTATAATTTAAGAAGGTCATAAGTACGAAATCAGTATGCAATACTATGGTCAACATTACCATTTCAGATTTTCATGAAAATAGGCTCATAAGAAGCGCCTTGTGGTGCAAATTTCAAATATGCGCGAGTCTTAAAAGGTCATAAGTAGCACTTACAACCTTCTAATTCTAAGCCAGCGATATATATATACCGGTATCAAAACATTTTAAGATTGTTCTGTTTGTGTTATCTTTAGTCAGTCAGCTATCTGTTACCTAACCGCACACAGACCTAACACAGACATGCCTTTCATGCACTGTTCCCGATGATTAAGATCAACCTGTCATCATCCAATCAAGCTAGGCACAAACTAATTTAGATCCAAATCAATACAGGTCAGAACAACTATTTTTTGTAAAGAATTATCAACTTCAAACTACCAACAATGGGTTTTATAACTCTACTAAGTACCATACCAGGTAAAAAAAAATTAAACAAAGTTAGCAGTCAAATTTGATGGTGTAATAGCGAAAATAATAACTTCTGGAGTTACAAAGTAATGATACAAAATGTAAATGCCAAATAAACCATTTTAAATAACATAGCCCTGTAATAATGTTAAACAAGTCACTAAGAAATGCAAGCATGATACAGAAGTCCCCTACCGGTTTGGTCCCAAGGCCCTTTAATTTGTCAATGTTTCCATTGCCATGGCAACCATAATGTTTGTCAGAATTAAAAAATATTTAAGACATGCATAATCATGTGATTGCCCCCATCCACATATCAAGTTTCATAAACCTAGCTTTGTAACTGTTTTGAGTTATGTCAGGATCCAGATTTTTGACGGACAGACGGACGGACAGAAAACCTTTAGTCCCCTCCAGTTGAAAACCAGTAGGGGACTAAAAATACACAGAATTGTATACCATTGTACATTTTAAAGGGAGGTTTCTGCTGTTACAAAATGTATGTCCTTGTAACATAAAATGTTCCTCAGTAGAAAAATGCATTAACACACAGCAAGGACAACTTAAACAATGTCTTAAGGCTAAAACAAAGTACATCATGTATACATAATTAAGAAACACCTTAAATAGAAATGTTCACACCATGTCTTCAGTACAGAGTTACACAAACCAACACACACCATGTCTTCAGTACAGAGTTACACAAACCAACATCTTGTGAACTGTTCAACTCAGTATTACGGTATACACAAACGATTTTAGGATCTGGTCCTCCAAGGAAAATATTTAGGCTTTGTCAAATTGTCGTAATTTAAATACAAAACATCACATCATGTACATGTACCATGTGGGACTGAGGCAGTGGTCTAGTGCTTATAATAGAGGCAAGTCGTCTTCATTTGGATCGATGTTCAATTCCTGTCTCAGGCCACTGTTTAGTTTCTCTGAGCAAAAATGCTCACATTAGACCTTTTCAACTGGGCTGTTTTGCGGAGCAGACTATAGTCTAAGCTGGTCACCATTCTCAATATTACAGTACCTCTACAGTACCACTATTGTAATATTGGGGATGGGAACCAGACTTTAACCTACTCCACGAAACAGCCCAGTCGAAAAAGGCCAATTGATTCACTTCACCCAGATCATGAATGAATCATTGAATGTTATACCTGAGAGGGTCAAAGGTCAATGTGTTGCTGCTAATAGCAGTGACTTAATAACTGACTTGTGACAGGGAGAACATGTAATTGTCAGCTGTGCAAGGCACACATGTCTGAAAGAAGGTTCTAAACTGGACCTCTACATTTTAAGTTCCACCAATTATACCAATATCCAAGGACTCCCAAGAAGCGTTATGTAATGAAATCATGCTGTTGTGAAACTTACTACACATTATGAATTTATGATTTCTACAATATGTTTGCCTCTTGATAAATACAATGATGTTAGCACACAACAGAGAAGAATGACATTAAGATTTTATACAAACACAAACTCTCTCATACCTCAATCATGAATAAATAACAGTTTAACAATACAATGAAATAATCAAAGTACTTGAAGAAATACTCTATGCCAGGATGTTTTTATCTTTGTATAAACATAGTGACATACACAGGACACACCTGATTAAATAGAAAGGCAAGGATGTGATCCATTGTTCAAACAAGTATCCATACCATGTAAAGCACTAATTTTATCATTTTAATACCAAATGAATAATTCAAAAGCTAAATATAAATATAATATACGATATAGCAAGCAAAAGATGAAAATTTGGAAATTTTTCCATTTGACCGTAAAGGCATTTAAAATCACTCTATCACTCTTTTCTATATATTGTGACTATTTTTTCGAAAGGATTGAACAACAAAATACATCAACTTCAAGCCTGTATTGGTCTTTTTGACAAATAAAATGCTAACAAATTATCAATTCCACATAACGAGGGCTCGATAAGGCTAACAAATTTGAAATTTTGAAGGATGTCAGTAAAAAAAATGATCAGTGAATTACTTGCAGTTGGGTCTATACAGACTATACGACAATGACAGATGGAGCTATTTCATCATTATAATTACTACCTATTATCACCTATTACCATATTCTGATTGACACTTCAATGAAAGTTATGCAGTCTACAAACGTGTCAAATTCTTTTGTCAATATATTTCATACAACCACTGTAAGACTAATTACATTCCACATCAAAGACGTATCACTAATCCAATTAATGCAGGAGAAATATCAATTAATGCAGGATGTAATGATGACAAGTGTCAATTTTACGAATTATAATTTTGCATTATGAAATATGTCAGTATCTCAGACAGTATTGAATGCTCAAAACAAGTTGAATGCTCAGTTCTGTTCAAAATACTGGTTTTATTCCCAAATTTAGATGAAAAAGTAAGGCAACAAATTCAGTAATAAAGTATTAAATAGTCTTTGAGCTAAATTACAATGCAAACATAATAGTGTCCCTTCGCCAACAATGACTTTATAGATACAGCCAATAAGTTTAGAAAATTAACTATTATAACCGGTATGTTTAAGTTATTACTATATTATACTTCAAGTTAAATGCAGTTTAACAAGCCTATTTAATATTATTAATTTATAGGTATTGGTCACTAATCTAGCCAATATTAAATGCAACTCGGCTGTTCATATAAATGTAAATCAGGTCCATATGGTTATATTTGTACATACATGTGTACATGAGCAAGGTAAATTTGAACAGTGAATAAATTGCAAGGTAGTTTTTTAACATCTATATTTCATCAAAATGGCACTTTAACAAACATGCAGTTTATCTAAGTTGACCTGAATTTACAATTTATATCAGAAAATTTAAACAGATAATCAATAGTTTACATTCAAAAACATACAATGCCATCACAAAATGTTTACCATTGGTCAGAGGTTATCAAAAAAATACTGTACAACGATTGTGCGATCTGGCAAAGGCGGACATATAAAACTTGAAGGCGTAACAAGGGAAACAGTGTCTCACTTACCACAAACAACAATTGTCTTATCACCCAATTTCAGTATGATGGTGTCATACACAAATATAGCTACTGGGAAAATTGGTAACATTTAGCAGTAACCAGGTAACTTAACTATTTTACAGAATTTCTGAGGTCACAGGATATGAAAACTGTCTTATAGGAAAACAGGTGTAACACATCATTTTGAATAGATGTATATTATATCAAAAGTATCTCACTAATGAGCAAAAGTCTTTAGTCTTTTTCAGAATATATACTTTAATGAGCTAATATACAGAAACAATTTCAGGGCATGGGTAAAAGTTGTATAAATTTTGTGAAATATTTTGAGTAAATGTGATATCACAATACATGATCAGTACTTTAATCAAGAAAACATTTATAAACCAGTTACTTAATACAAACAATGACTCACTCAGTCATTGTAACATTCATTAACATACCCCATCTCTGTAGGCCTTGACAGCGTAATTTATTAATCAGAATTCACAAAACCTTGTCAATTAGGCAATATATTGATCCTGAGATCTAAGCCAAATATGCTGTATAATATTATCACCCCACACAAGTGACCAGTGATGCTTTTTACCACTATCATTAATCTTTTGACACCTTTCTTGTCAATTTTGGCTTCAAGGTAGATCTAAAACCCTTTGATCAAGCCTTCTTATTTGTTGAACTTACCAATTGTTATGTTGTTTCTTCACAAATGGTCTTAATATGGATTAGTGACACTGTTACTTTTGTTGTGAAAAATATTATAAAAGCTGTTTTATATTATACTGTTTATTTGTATACAGGACAATCTATTCAAATGTCCAGCAATGTGTCAAGTTACTCAGAATTTATTGAAATTTAACACATGTTTTAATTTCGGGTATATACACATAGTCAATAAAATCAGTATTTTAGAATAATGTTGTAACATTGAATAACATTTAACAACAATGATACAATCTGTCCTTAGCTTTACCTTTGGCTGTTTGGGGAATATATTTTGTATCAGGCATATGCTCCAGGTGACAAGTAATTGCTCTTAGGAGAATAAATTGACACATTATGATTCAATAGTAATAGGGCTGTACATAAATGAATTATGACCACTGGCCATACAGTTAATTATCATGTTTAAGAACTTAAAATGCTTTGTGTGCTGCAACTACTGTGTAATTGTGTGGGTTACTAAGTGTTAATTTTGTATAAAGTGAATGATACTTTCTTAAAGATATAATAAGTAAATAATCAGTTACAATTTTATAATTACATGCCTACCTGTTCCACGTGTGTAACGTTGAATATCCAATTCAATTTATTTCATTGTAATAATAATTAAATATCAGCTGGAATACTATGAATACAATACAATACAAGAATAAAAATATACAATTAATAAACAAGTTGAAAATATTTTTGTTTCACAATTGTTGTGAATATTTTATCAGTGTAGAATTGTAGACAATTCTATTTTGATATTCATTCAATAATATAAGAAGCTGTGACTTGACATGGCTTTTTAAAAAGGCCAAAAGGGCACCATTGACACAAGGAAATTATGAAATATGACTAATAGTAATATGCATAAAATTATTATATTTGTTTACATTGAATAATGAATGAAGGCATGAAAATTCGGCAGAAATAAACTAAAGAATTTGAAGATTTTTTTTAAAATACTGTCAATTATAAAACATAAAGTATGTCAATAACTAGCACTGCTCAGCAACACATGGAATTTATTAAGACTGAATGAGAATATCAAAATAGCTTTTTGCACATGCCAAAATATCTTTCAATTAGTATTTGTATTACCTAGGAATCTTCAATTAATAACTAATTATGTTTCCCTCTTTAGCAGGTCTATTATATCGCCCGATCTGTGTATAATACACACATTTGTATATCATATACAGATTTGTGTATCAATTGATACACAAATCAGGATATTGCATAAATATACAATTGCAATGAATTGTTTAAGCTAAAAAGTCTCTGATGCATATCTTTGAATATGTACATATTTTGATAAACCGTCTTATTTTTTCTTTAATTATCTTGCTAAATGTGCCTGTTAGGAAAAATGTAAAAACGCAAGAAACGCACTAATAGGCATAGCAAATGATTATTGTGCTGAAACATGTGTTACATACACATGTATATTGTTTCTGCAACAAAATGCGCTTTTTCCTCATTAAAAAATTATTCCTATTTTTCTTATGGCATATCCCGATTTGTGTATCAACGTATACACAGATCTGTATATGATATACAAATCGGGAGGATACACAAATCGGGCGATATAATAGACCTGTTTAGTCTTTTCTACACATTTCAAATATTAGTCAGAATTTTCTGACTATCAGAAGGTTTCTAAAAACTTGCCAGGTCATGACCCCATGTTGGAATCAGACAACACTGGAAAACATAGGTAAATGAATGAAGTTCATCAATGAGCGATTTACAAATAGAAAAAGTTACAACAATATGCAACATTTACCTGATGTGGGAGAAATAGGCACGCTGTTTTCATCTTTGAATCCAAGTCCAAGATATTCTTTCTTCACTTCAATACACGATAAGTCCAAACTTTGAGCGAAATAACATAAATTAGACAGACAAACAACGAATACACACAACAGTACGAAGGAACTTGGGCGAGCGTCGGCCATTTTTGGTTCGCTGAAATAAAACTTAAATAATAGTCACAAAATCATCCGAGAAAGGCAAATGAACGAAAACTAGGTAAATCCATCCTTATTTGACATCATCAAAAGAAAGTCAAATATTCACACATCGTGAATATTTTAAATACTCTAAAATAGTTTCGATGTACCGTCGCACGAACAGTCGAGTCTCAATCCACAAAGGCAACTAATTGTGTATTGTGGCTGTTCCGTCGACCTCCCGCGGTGTTGCACACGTTTCATGGGCGACGAATATCGAGAACTTCTTGGGATAAAAAAACGTTTAAAAAATGGCTACGGAATAAAAATACAACTGGAGCACGGGATAAGACTATCCGTCTCAAACAAGGATAAAATACAATATAAAACGAATAAGAGCGCGCACACGGGAGGGAAAGAAAACAGCTGTCATGAATCAGAGTTTAAATACGAGAAAGAGATTTAAACAGCGAAAAGATTCAGACGTTCAGAAGACACTAGATCTTTATCCTCGATGTAACTAAATTTCGATTCTGTTTTATAGTACGGCAAAGATAATGTGATGTTTACAAACATGAATTGGTTTAGTCAACAGTTACTATTGCAAGTTGGTTTTACAAAATATTAATATTTATAGTAAACATATATGGTCATTTTTGTAATGAAAACATCACTGATCTGGGACGAATTTATTGGCCCCCGAATTTATACCCGTTAAGTATATTCCTTCATTGATAAATCGTGTATATCTAATGTGGAATATACCATTTTTCAAGCCTTTCTCATTGTCTCGGGCGTACTATGTATTTGAACACGAATATTGTGTTTATAAGCATTTCTGCCACCCAACGATCCATTGCTTATATGTTCCCCGGTTCTAGTCATATGAGTATCATACGTCTAAATTATAGTAACTAACCCGTAAACATCAAATCTCATGTTCATGATATTCTATCTTTGACTTACACATAGATCGTTAAAACAACATACATCATCCAGTTATCACAGTTATTATGGAAATCTGCGAGGGGCACCCAACTGTCAAAATTAAGGACACAACTGAAATACCCGACAAAAAGAAGACAATGTTTTGGGACAAAGAGGACAATTTGTTGGAACAAAGAGCACAATGTGTTGAAACAAAGATGACAATGTGTAGGAACAAAGATGTCCACGTGTAGGAACAAAGATGACTATGTGTTGGAACAAAGATGACCATGTGTTGGAACAAAGATGACCATGTGTAGGAACAAAGATGACTATGTGTAGGAACAAAGATGACTATGTGTTAAAACAAAGATGACCACGTGTAGGAACAAAGATGACCATGTGTTGGAACAAAGATGACCACGTGTAGGAACAAAGATGACCACGTGTAGGAACAAAGATGACTATGTGTTGGAACAAAGATGACCATGTGTAGGAACAAAGATGACCATGTGTTGAAACAAAGATGACTATGTGTTGGAACAAAGACGACTATGTGTTGGAACAAAGATGACTATGTGTTGGAACAAAGATGACTATGTGTTGGAACAAAGATGACCATGTGTTGGAACAAAGATGACTGTGTGTTGGAACAAAGATGACCATATGTTGGAACAAAGATGACCATGTGTAGGAACAAAGATGACCATGTGTAGGAACAAAGATGACCACGTGTAGGAACAAAGATGACCGTGTGTAGGAACAAAGATGACCACGTGTAGGAACAAAGATGACCACGTGTAGGAACAAAGATGACCATGTGTAGGAACAAAGATGACCACGTGTAGGAACAAAGATGACCACGTGTTGGAACAAATATGACCATGTGTAGGAACAAAGACGACCATGTGTTGGAACAAAGACGACCATGTGTTAAAACAAAGATGACCACGTGTAGGAACAAAGATGACCATGTGTAGGAACAAAGATGACCATGTGTAGGAACAAAGATGACCATGTGTTGAAACAAAGATGACTATGTGTTGGAACAAAGATGACTATGTGTTGGAACAAAGATGACTATGTGTTGGAACAAAGATGACTATGTGTTGGAACAAAGATGACTATGTGTTGGAACAAAGATGACTATGTGTTGGAACAAAGATGACCATGTGTAGGAACAAAGATGACCACGTGTAGGAACAAAGATGACCACGTGTTGGAACAAAGATGACCATGTGTAGGAACAAAGATGACCATGTGTTGGAACAAAGATGACTATGTGTTGGAACAAAGATGACCATGTGTAGGAACAAAGATGACCATGTGTTGAAACAAAGATGACTATGTGTTGGAACAAAGATGACTATGTGTTGGAACAAAGATGACTATGTGTTGGAACAAAGATGACTATGTGTTGGAACAAAGATGACTATGTGTTGGAACAAAGATGACCATGTGTTGGAACAAAGATGACTGTGTGTTGGAACAAAGATGACCATATGTTGGAACAAAGATGACCATGTGTAGGAACAAAGATGACCATGTGTAGGAACAAAGATGACCACGTGTAGGAACAAAGATGACAATGTGTAGGAACAAAGATGACCACGTGTAGGAACAAAGATGACCACGTGTAGGAACAAAGATGACCATGTGTAGGAACAAAGATGACCACGTGTAGGAACAAAGATGACCACGTGTTGGAACAAATATGACCATGTGTAGGAACAAAGATGACCATGTGTTGGAACAAAGACGACCATGTGTTAAAACAAAGATGACCACGTGTAGGAACAAAGATGACCATGTGTAGGAAAAAAGATGACCATGTGTAGGAACAAAGATGACCATGTGTTGAAACAAAGATGACTATGTGTTGGAACAAAGATGACTATGTGTTGGAACAAAGATGACTATGTGTTGGAACAAAGATGACTATGTGTTGGAACAAAGATGACTATGTGTTGGAACAAAGATGACCATGTGTAGGAACAAAGATGACCACGTGTAGGAACAAAGATGACCACGTGTTGGAACAAAGATGACCACGTGTAGGAACAAAGATGACCACGTGTTGGAACAAAGATGACCATGTGTAGGAACAAAGATGACCATGTGTTGGAACAAAGATGACCATGTGTTAAAACAAAGATGACCACGTGTAGGAACAAAGATGACCATGTGTAGGAACAAAGATGACTATGTGTTAAAACAAAGATGACCATGTGTAGGAACAAGGATGACCATGTGTAGGGATGACCATGTGTAGGAACAAAGATGACCATGTGAAGGAACAAAGATGACCATGTGTTGAAACAAAGATGACTATGTGTTGGAACAAAGATGACTATGTGTTGGAACAAAGATGACTATGTGTTGGAACAAAGATGACTATGTGTTGGAACAAAGATGACCATGTGTAGGAACAAAGATGACCATGTGTTGGAACAAAGATGACTGTGTGTTGGAACAAAGATGACCATATCTTGGAACAAAAATGACCATGTGTAGGAACAAAGATGACCATGTGTAGGAACAAAGATGACCACGTGTAGGAACAAAGATGACCATGTGTAGGAACAAAGATGACCACGTGTAGGAACAAAGATGACCACGTGTTGGAACAAATATGACCATGTGTAGGAACAAAGATGACCATGTGTTGGAACAAAGATGACCATGTGTTTAAACAAACATGACCACGTGTAGGAACAAAGATGACCATGTGTAGGAACAAAGATGACTATGTGTTAAAACAAAGATGACCATGTGTAGGAACAAAGATGACCATGTGTTGGAACAAAGATGACAAGGTGTAGGAACAAAGATGACTATGTGTTAAAACAAAGATGACCATGTGTAGGAACAAAGATGACCATGTGTTAGAACAAAGATGACTATGTGTTAAAACAAAGATGACCACGTGCAGGAACAAAGATGACCATGTGTTGGAACAAAGATGACCACGTGTAGGAACAAAGATGACCATGTGTTGGAACAAGGATGACCATGTGTTGGAACAAAGATGACCACGTGTAGGAACAAAGATGACCATGTGTTGGAACAAGGATGACCATGTGTAGGAACAAAGATGACCATGTGTTGGGACAAAGAGGACCATGTGTTGGGACAAAGATGACCATGTGTTGGGACATAGAGAACCAGGTGTTGAAAGAAAGAGGACCATGTGTTGAGATATTGAAGACCATGTGTTGGGACAAAGAGGACCACGTGTTGGGACAAAGAGGACCACCTGTTGGGACATAGAGGACCATGTGTTGGGACACAGAGGACCATGTGTTGGGACATAGAGGACCATGTGTTTAGACAAAGAGGACCAGATGTTGAAAGAAAGAGGACTATGTGTTGGGATATAGAAGACAATGTGTTGGGACAAAGTGAACCACGTGTTGGGACAAAGAGGACCACGTGTTGGGACATAGAGGACCATGTGTTGGGAAATTGAGGACCACGTGTTGGGACAAAGAGGACCATGTGTTGGGACATAGAGGACCATGTGTTGGGACATAAAGGACCATGTGTTTAGACAAAGTGGACCATGTGATGGGACAAAGAGGACCATATGTTGGGACATAGAGGACCATGTGTTTAGACAAAGTGGACCATGTGATGGGACAAATAGGACCAGGTGATGGGACAAAGAGGACCATGTGTTAGGACAAAGAGAACCATGTGATGGGACAAAGAGGACCATGTGTTGGGACATAGAGGACCATGTGTTTAGACAAAGTGGACCATTTGATGGGACAAAGAGGACCATGTGTTAGGACATAGAGGACCATGTGTTTAGACAAAGAGGACCATGTGATGGGACAAAGAGGACCATGTGTTGGGACATAGAGAACCATGTGTTTAGACAAAGTGGACCATGTGATGGGACAAAGAGGACCAGGTGATGGGACAAAGAGGACCATGTGTTAGGACAAAGAGAACCATGTGATGGGACAAAGAGGACCATGTGTTGGGACATAGAGGACCATGTGTTTAGACAAAGTGGACCATTTGATTGGACAAAGAGGACCATGTGTTGGGACATAGAGGACCATGTGTTTAGACAAAGAGGACCATGTGATGGGACAAAGAGGACCATGTGTTGGGACATTGAGGACCATGTGATGGGACAAAGAGGACCATGTGATGGGACAAAGAGGACCATGTGTTGGGACATAGAGAACCATGTGTTTAGACAAAGTGGACCATGTGATGGGACAAAGAGGACCAGGTGATGGGACAAAGAGGACCATGTGTTAGGACAAAGAGAACCATGTGATGGGACAAAGAGGACCATGTGTTGGGACATAGAGGACCATGTGTTTAGACAAAGTGGACCATTTGATTGGACAAAGAGGACCATGTGTTGGGACATAGAGGACCATGTGTTTAGACAAAGAGGACCATGTGATGGGACAAAGAGGACCATGTGTTGGGACATAGAGGACCATGTGATGGGACAAAGAGGACCACGCGTTGGGACAAGAAGAACCATTGTTGTGACAAAGTGGACCATGTGTTTGAACAAAGAAGACCATGTGTTGGGACATAGAGAACCATGTGTTTAGACAAAGTGGACCATGTGATGGGACAAAGAGGACCATGTGATGGGACATAGAGGACCATGTGTTAGGACAAAGAGAACCATGTGATGGGACAAAGAGGACCATGTGTTGGGACATAGAGGACCATGTGTTTAGACAAAGTGGACCATTTGATGGGAAAAAGAGGACCATGTGTTGGGACATAGAGGACCATGTGTTTAGACAAAGAGGACCATGTGATGGGGCAAAGAGGACCATGTGTTGGAACATAGAGGACCATGTCATGGGACAAAGAGGACCACGTTTAGGGACAAGGAGAACCATTGTTGTGACAAAGTGGACCATGTGTTTGAACAAAGAAGACCATGTGTTGGAAATATGAGGACTCAGTGTTGGGACAAAGAGAATAATTTATTGGAAAAAAGTAGACTACGAGTTGGGATAAACTGGATCATGTTTGCTAACAAAAGAGGACAATGTGTTTGGGAAAAGAGTATAATGTGTTGGGACAAAGAGGACCACGCGTTGGGACAAAGAGAACCATGTGTTTGAACAAAGTGGACCATGGGTTTGAACAAAGAAGACCATGTGTTGGAACTATGAGGACTCCGTGTTGGGACAAAGTGGACCATGTGTTGGAATAAAGAGGAACATGTGTTGGAAATATGAGGACTCAGTGTTGGGACAAAGATAATAATTTATTGGAAAAAGTGGACCATGTGTTTGCATTAGGAATATGAAGAGACAAAATATTTAAATGTGGTCTGTTTTTTAATTGAAAATACACGAACTTTAATTATTAATGGAACTCGATCTAAACAATCCCATACCACGGCTTATTTCATTTACACGAACGACAACTATGCTGGAAGATTACAATTCTTTTTGCGTTTTACGTATCTTTTCGATACTTACTCGCGGTAAAAGCAACGCTGATTGGTCAGTATTTTTAACTCAGTTGATTTCCAATATGGAGGTTTCCACAACGAAATTTGTGTTCTTGTTATTTTACCTGTTTTTCATGTATTTCGTCGGAAGTATCATCTTTACGAAAGGGTTTTTGTTAAAGCGTGATGTTATATCAATGAACAGTAGTTGTCGCGTTGACTTTGCGCAGTATTGGGACGGACAAAAGCATGGAGCAGAGGTAACCGGTGTTTTACTAACCATATTTTCGGATATGCACATTTTAAACAGATTACTTTTTTATTAGAAACACAAAATCTGCCGTATAATTTGAAAATGACTGGTTGAATAATTAATAAGTTGGTGATGTTTAATGCACTCTATGCATTCATTATGCATGTCACAACAAGGGCTTGGCATAAACTTAATTGCCTTGAATTTGATGGCCTAAAAATCATCTACATTCCTACAAGATCTAGTTCTGGATACCCTAACTAAATGGTCTTTTATTTACACTGATGTGTCGACCTTTTAGTTATGGAATTATCCTCTTCAATAATCAGCTGTTTAAGCTCAATGCCTAAAAATTTGTACAAAAACTATAATAGGGAAAATGGCTTCTCTCATACCCGTGTGGCAACGGATAACATCAGGAATGAGGTGTAATATAAATTGAAAAAGGCAGTGGCTAGCCGTCCGGCACCGGACAACTAGACAGCGAAATTAGTCGTCCGTCATCGGACGACTAGCAAACGATACATGCATTGGCTGGGTAACTGTCATTCTATTTCTATGCATTAGGCATCCATAATTTCAGTTATTTTCTTGTGATAAGTATCACATATGTTTCTACCTTGTAATAAACTACGAATTAAGCAAGACAATTTAGTGCATTTATCTGCATCCATTTTGTGACCGGTCGTGTATCTCCGTATAATGTCCGCCATATTGGAAAACAAACAAAGTACGCACGTTAATTTGCCGAAGTAACACAAACAAAGATATATGGCAATTAATTACTTTTCATTCGCAGTTTTAATAGCACATATATACAAAACAATACAATTACAATTGTATTTTTTTGTAAATTTTAAATACAATATACAATCAGGGAGTTTAGAATAGGACCTACCTTGATACGATTCATAAACGGTAACATTGTTTTCACGCTATTATAACCAGTGACATTCCAAACTGTCAATTACCTAACACAGCAATTTCATTTTTTCAGCATGAAATGAAGTCATAATATACTATCCCCATCCTCATAATACTGTAATTGAAACTTTCTATGTTCCATTACTACTTCTATTTCTAATGCCGGACGACTAATTTCGCTGTCTAGTCGTCCGGCGCCGGACGGCTAGCCACTGCCATTGAAAAAACTTGTTTCACAATCGACCTTTTATAAATTAGTATAAACTTAACACCATTAAATGCAATAACATGATAAAAAAGCCAGGCAATTGTTTCAATTGGGTCTAGATTTTTTTTTATTGTGTAAAGTGGATCTATCAGGGCTTTCATTCTATCTGTGTAATCAATATCTCTATTTATATTAACGTATCAGTACCCCGCTATTACTAGTGCATGGCATGTTGAATGTTCTTTGTACAAAAATATTAGGTCTACTGAGAAATTATCGAGGGGTTTACCAAAAACAGTGGAAACACTATATGGTTTCCTTTTAAAAAAGTTTCAAACTCTATATCATAAAAGTCTCATCATTTTCTCTAAAAACATTTGAAAGTATCCAATTTTGTATGATTTTATGTCCCAAGTCATAGTGTTAATTGAGACGTTGATAAACAGAAAGTTCATGTCCCAAGTCATAGTTTTAATTGAGACGTTGATAAACAGAAAGTTCATTTAATTCTAAAATTTAGGACCGGGTCGATTTCAATATTTTGAAACCGGTTAATAGTTGGTATGAAATCCATTCAAACCGGTTAATCGGCCGCCATATTGAAAATGGTGTTTTCTTTGATGACAACCATACCAAGGTATACTTTCGGAGACTCGTGTGTGTTTGTTTTATCCTTCGAGGTATACAGTACCAAAATAAGATTTGTATGTGATCATATATGCATTAATGTATCACATGCAACCCAAACCTACTCAACTAGTTTGCTTGTTTATGTGTTGATCAACACATTCAGGCATACTGTTGTCATAGATATATTGTATGCACACAGTAACATGCAATTTATTGGCATTGTATGATGTGTATTGTTTTAGAACGATTAGCGGTTTTGTAAAATTAAAACCGATTTCACCTTGCAATAGAATCGTATCCGATTAACCGAGTAATCGTCCCGGTCCTACTAAAATTGGTAACACAGTCGGCATATTAATAGACTCAGGGTTGTAGAAATGTTTTCATGTAGCCAGGTGATCTTCAAAAGTAGGCAGTTGGTTTGAAACCTCACTTAAAGTGACAAAGAAGAAGTTTCAAGAAAATGACAAAAAGAAGCCGGCAAGCATGTTCAAATAGTGCACCAGTCAATATTTTGCCCGCCCACAGGGCGGCATGTGACACAGGGGAAATTAGATTTTTTTTATTTTTGATGTCTAAATCCCCACCCTGGAGACAATGCTTACTGTCTAAATCCCCACCATGGAGCATAGCTTGTGTATCAAATGCCCCAGGGTTGGGACACAGCCCTACCTGTAGTAAATACATATAGCCATTTGCACCATTAAAAGGGCTTTTCAAGATAAAACTATGTAACCAGTTTTGGAAGAAACCTTATCAGTAAGTGTGGCCTAGAAAAAGCATAAGCAAGCTTTTCCAAGATTTTACATAATCTTACATGGATGCTAGATAACTAGTCTAAGTCACCTTTAATACTAAAATGGTTGAAAGACTTAATGGAAGATTAATCACCAAATGTTTATAGACTCACTGCCCACCCAGCCGAGTGACTGATGCAAGAAAGGTTTTCTAAGATTTTCCCTAGTAAACAAGATCTTAACCAGACTTACAGAAAAAGTAAAAATGCACATGGGCTGTTGTTTTTCGCAGTGTCAGAACTGGACCAAAGTCTATTTCCTGGGACTCAGAGTTGATAAGGTTATCAAAGTCTCGCCTGTCCGGAATATTCGTCTGTCTAATTCCCCCTGTATCCATTGTCCTTGTTTAATTTCTATTTGCGGGTATTTTGTACGATTCATTGATATTCGTCAGTCCATGATGGTTATTGTATGGTGGCATAGAGGTGACACAGGATATATTTTTTTTATCACGTGTGCACATGTTACTACTATGTGCGCACTTATAAGCTATCATGTGCGCATGTGTTAGCTATTAATCTAGTATAATCAGAATGGTCAGTGAAGCATTTATCGCTAGATTACCCAATCCAAGGTGGATAAGCCTCTAATTATGCTGTGTTCTCAAAGAATCAGGGATCTTAAAAGTGGATTAATCGTTGTGCGCAATAACAATAACGTAATTTTTTATTATATAACAAATAAGAAAATATTAATTTCATTTTTCATTGTTTATTTCAGGGTTGTTGGTTACACAGAAGGTTTGACAAGGCTGTTATAATCTTGATTGATGCTTTAAGGTTTGACTTTGTTGCACCCATGCCTGGTAAAGATAGACCATACCTTAATCAAATGAAAACAGTACATGACTTGGTTAAACATAAACCTAAGAATGCCAGACTCTATAAATTTGTGGCCGACCCACCTACTACAACTTTACAAAGATTGAAGGGACTAACTACCGGCAGTCTACCCACTTTTGTTGATGCTGGGTCTAATTTCGCTAGCACGGAAATAACCGAGGACAATTTTATTGATCAGCTTGTGAAAAAGGGCAAGAGAATAACATTTCTTGGAGATGATACCTGGACCAGTTTATTTCCTGGACGTTTCAATCGCCAGTATCCCTATCCATCGTTCAATGTGAAGGACCTGCATACAGTGGATAATGGCATACTGGAGAATATTTATGGAGAATTAAGGAGAAAAGATTGGGATATTACAATTGGACACTTTCTTGGAGTCGACCATTGTGGACATAGATATGGTCCCAATCATCCTGCAATGTCTGAGAAACTTGCACAGATGGATGAAGTGATAAAGAACATCACACAGAGACTGGACAAGGACACAGTGTTGATTGTACTGGGTGATCATGGTATGACATCATCAGGTGACCATGGTGGAGATAGCGAGGAAGAACTAGATGCTGCTCTGTTTGTGTACAGCTCGTCACAGGTTTGTTATTATGTTGTTAACTAACAGTGCATAAACACATTCATTATTGAGTGCTTTGAAAGAATGATCCTAGGGCACTTCCATAGAAGTTTTTGAGGTGCTTGGTTTTGTGCTTTAGAGCCAGAAGAAAGTCAAAAAGGTTTTAGGAGAGAAAAAGCTACATTGTTATCCATAATTTAAATGCTCAGGAGTGGTATTCAATATTGATCTTATTTAATTAGAGAATAAGGATAGCCAATCATATCGCCTGATACTGGCCAAGAGTTCAATATGGTGGGATCTGATTGGTTGGCCTTATCCTTAAGTCAAGTAAGATCAATATTGAATACCATCCCTGGTATTGATCATTTAGTGCTTCTTACATAATACAAGCTGTACGGTAATCACTCAAATAGCACAATACAGACCAAAGATATAAACACACATAGGTACCACACTAGGATTGAAGGTGCTGGGAGATTCTGGCTTTTACGCACTGTGGTACATAGCTACAGATATTAGCTGCATATCGGGGTAATTTCCCAATTGATTTCTTAAAACCCAATAGATTTTGATAGGAGGGAGTAAGAAAAAACAAAGACAATCTGATATACCCAAATAGAAAATGAGGTTATAGTGAAAAATAGTACTTAAAAGATCATTTATCCTTTGAGTTTTATTAAATACCCAATTAAAATTTGTCAAAACCAAACAGAATTGAAACTTGTGGGTAAATTACCCAATGGACTAAAATCTTATCTGTTGCTCTGGTGGTACCTCAGCACATTCTGCCCTTTGGGGAAGGGTATACCTTGTTCAATTTTCAGTGTTGGAAACTTCTATTTTTGTGATGATATTTTGAAAATTTGAGTATTTATGTTCTCTAGGCCATAATTAAAAACATGGTACCATTGTATAACATCTCAACTTGCATGGATTCTATTTGACAGGGTGTGGGTAAGTGTTATTTACTGTTGACAGGTATTGTCTTGTGTGTGCAATCCTAGGTATGGATACAGTAAAACATGACAGATTGTCACCGTGTTTGACAATTTGATTATTGATTTATATGACAGTTGAAATATAATTATTTACTTGTCAATGAAGTGTGTGTTGAACACAGAACAGCCTAGAGGATATTTTTTTATACATTTACATATATTATATTTTATGTCCAATATATTCAGTTTCTTTTACATGTATTTTGTAATTAATATTGAGCATAACTATTAACTGATGTTTTAGTAAATAAAAATTAATGGGTATCCCTGATTAGATAACTTTCCCTGCTGAAAAGACAAGGGAGGTATGGTAATCGTGTCATTCTGTCCTTCCATACCACATTTTTGTCCTGCACATATCTTTAGTAACATGAAAATTATCTAAAGTATTGACATGAAATGTCACATACAAATTGCTGGCAGCTAGAAGTAGTGCAGTAATAAAGAACTGTAACACTAAACTATAGTCCAATTTTGTAATTATCTCCCTTTATTTAATTTTATAATAAACTTTTGTCTGAAACAAAACAAATGCCAGACTTATAGCTTTACAAAATAGAAGTACATGGCATGTAGGACAGTGACTAAGATTGTATCCCTTGATTATATTTCCTTAAAATCCGTCCTTAAACATCAGAATTATACGCAAAATTATTTATTTGTGTTTGTATTTTTAGATAACAGCATCCAAGCATGAACCTGACCGATATAAGACTGTGTCTCAAATAGATCTTGTACCAACTATATCTCTACTTCTAGGGGCTCCTGTCCCCTTCTCGAACCTTGGTACTGTCATAACAGGTAAGTCTGAAATAGTACATATGATCCCTTTTGCTAGGGGCTCTTGTCCCCTTCTCATAAATGTGTTCAAGTGTTTGGGTTGGTTGGGGAACTGGGCCAGTATTGCTGTCCATTTTATATGAGATGCCTGTGCATGTATGTACATTGTCATATTATTCTCTGTTTACTACACAGCTAAGTTTGGCACTGTTAGTATATTCCCCCATTTATCATGGGAGGGAATTATGACTAACAGCATTTTTCACTATTTTTCAAGGGAAGTAACTCACAAAGTTTCAATGGTATAAATGTTGCAGAGTTGTCTTTCTTAGAAGACCATTTTTGATTGTTTCGCCCTGTTGACAAAGAAAGCAAGTCAAAAGACAGAATCAATTTTGTTTCAAACCACCTATATCAAATTGATAATTCTTTTTTCGATTGAAATACAGAAATAAAATGTAAATTAGGCGGTGTGAAACAAATTCAAACAATATTAAAGCCATCTGAGTACTGGACAGTCTGTTGGTGTTATTTTCAGTGTTCTCAACTTCTGTTAGTGTACAAGTCACGTGTAAATGTTTGAAAAGCAAACCCATTACAAAAAATACCATTGACTTTACTAGTTTTCAAACCACCTTACCTGCATTTGTTATTTGACTAAAATAAAATAATCTTAAGCATAAAACGAGTGACTGTTGAGTATTCCAAAGTATCAAACAAATGCTTGAAACCCTTGAAGTTAATTTCATTAAAGACATAATTATAATTTTACTTTCAGACCTAATCAACCACTGTAGCTGGTCACTGGATTCCCACATCAAAGAAGTCTATCACAGTATTGAGGCTCTGAGAGTGAATGCTCACCAGATAAATGAGTATATAACCCAGTATATGAGATCATCTACTGACTTACCCGTACACAAACTTGTCCCCTTACAGGACAGACTACGAGCAGCTGAAGATCAGCTCCAATCTCTAGTTACAAACATGTTTGTGAATAATAATGTTGATAACGCACACGAGGTCATGCACTACCTGGAGAATGAGTATAAAATATTCATGGATGGTGTGCGAGAACTATGTAAGGAAGTGTGGGCTAAGTTTGATATGGCGTCAATGATGTTAGGTGTTCTGATCCTAGCTGTGGCGTTACTGGTGAATGTCTATCTACTGAGTGTGACATCAGACTCGAGACAGGAAGGGGACAATGATAATGGTATTACAGTGATCGTTCTTATACTTTCCTTAGTGTTTGTAGTATTCTCAGTGTTCCAGTCCTTCTATCTCAACGATCGAGCCGTTAATATCATGGCGTTTATTTTCGGACTGTTTGACTTCATCGCTTTAGGGATTATTGTGCAAATGACAAGAAGCAGCAAGAAAGGCAAAGACAACCCTTCAGCTGCCAAAGTGTCCCTATTTACAAGTATTGTTACAGGAATTAAGAAGATATCGTTAGATAAAGTTCTGACCTGTGTCATTGTGTTCGTTACCATGGTGACTTACTTTTCGAATAGTTTTGTAGTGTACGAAGACAGTATAGCCCAGTTTCTATCCCAGACTTGTGTGTGGTATTTGTTCAGTAAAATTGCTTGGCAACTAGCCAAGGATGTAAAGATCATGAAAGAGTCGGCGAAAAATAAATCGAAACTTTTTAAAGGAGAATTTAGGAAAGGATCATATGAGACGTTGTTGATAGTGTTTTGTGTTACATTTGTTTGTAGCGCATGTATTAGATTTTCAGCTAATTTCCGATCTAAACGTGAGGAACAGATGACTGAGAAGGAAATGTTAGGAGAGCAAAACGAGGACAAATTTCTGACCAATCAGAATGTTTCATACTTCATTAAGTCGGCATGTTTGGCACTCGGCATTTATTTGCCTAGAAAATGGCTGAAAATTAGTGGAAATCTCAACAGTGCTAATGCTGCTACACTATGTGCACGATATATGATACCTTTTGGTTGCTTAGCGACCATTTTGTACTGGGCTTTACAGAAATTACCAAACAAGGTTTTAGATTCATTACCAATATGGCAGCAAGTTTTCTTGCCTCAGGTTGCTTACGTTGCCATAGCAATATCACTTATTGCATTTATCGTATCTCCATTGTTCATGTATGTTTTACCCCAATCAAAACATGATGACCCCAGGTCAATTTCTGTTGACCCCCAAATTCAAGGTCAGGATCTTTTTCACAAAGTATTTAAGTATGTGAAGTCAAATTGGAATCATGATGGTACACCGTCGGACAATACATCTGAAATACCGAAAGTATTTGGTTTAGGGACGATATATTCGTCCGCAATTGTTTACAATGGAATGTTGTTACTGTTGTTACTTTCACTCCTCCTTGGTGAAGAGTACTCTCCCTGCGTACTGTCTGCTGTTTGTGCTATATTCTGCTACCTGGAACTGTTTATATTGGCAGTACGATTGTGTCGACAAGATGATATGCTGTTTTATGGTGTTCTATCATTCAGTATTATCACAACAAATTTTTTCTACAGTTTTGGTCATCAGGCGACGATACCAGCGATACGATTTGAAGCAGCTTTTGTTGGTTTCCATGGTGACTGGAACAATAAACTGATTCCTGCAGCAATGATACACTGTAATATGTTCGCAGCCGAAGTTTTCTTCACATTTATTGCACCATTACTCATATTGTGGCCTTGTACTAAAGGTGTTCTTGCCAGTAACTCATCCATATGGAAAGAAGGAAAAGATAGCCAGTGGAAAGGAGACTTTGTAATGCATGAAAATTTGCCGATATTTAAATTCCTGCAAATGAAAATGTTTCTATCTATGTACTTATATAATGGCTTAAAGTTATTAGGCAGTATTCTGGCTGCGGGTCTTCACAAAAGACATTTAATGGTTTGGAAGATCTTTGCCCCAAGATTTGTGTATCAAGCAATGTCAAGTTTTACAGTGTTCGGTGTGGTCATTCTAGCCATATTAGTGTTAGCCAGAGTGAATAATAAGATAACAAAATGGACTGCTAAAATGAAGTAGTTTGCTGGTCATACCATTGTGTCGTATTGTATTTGAAGCGTATTATTTCCTCTAGAATGCGCAAAACGAGGAAATGATACTCTAAATACATATTCATGTAGATCTATATAAAATCATGAGTAATTTGAGGCCATCAGTGGCCCCGTTGTTACTTTGTGAGCTTTAAGATTGATCTCGTGTAGAAATGAGAATTATTGTAAATTTTGTGAATATTGAAGTTGCTTAAAGTCTTCACGTCAATGCAGTTTTCCGTTATTGCTATGTTTAGCTTCAAACCTGTTAGAGTGTTAACCATTGGGCCATGGCTTAAATTAACTTTTGGCTCGATATAAAAATTAGGCATGTAGAAGCAACTCATGTAAAATCCCTTGGTTGAAGAAAGCAAGCATTATATACATGTAATGTGTAGGCTATCTATTAGCAAAATCAGCTAAATTTGTTATGATAAAAAAGTGCACATAACGTCACACTATTAAGTTAGTGTTACGTCATATTGTTTACGCTGCTATAGTCTTTTTATTCAGGTCTGTCACTTGTATTCAAACACTGTAATATCAAAACAAAGCAATTTTATTCTTTAAAAAACTTTATTCATATAAAACTGCAGTGAAAATCAATACTGTATGCACCAAGCTGTATACTCATATATACAATATCTGTTCAATTAATATATAAGCGGCACTATTAAGCCACATTATCTCTCCTAAGACTTTTTTTTCCGATCATCAAGTAAATAGACTAATAACAAGGAATTAGGATATTTTTCACAAATGACCAATAGTTGACGACAGAATGTTAAATGTATATGTCAAAATAATATGCCCAAACTCCCATTTTAGAAAAATGTACGGATGACAAAATACTAATTTTGCAAGAGTTGCTTCCCTTAGATTATAAATTGTGCATTTTTTGTTTACAATTCATTATTTTGTAAACAAATCAACAAGAAGTTGCATTTCGTTTACTTCCATCTATCTTAGGGACTCAAGTAAAGTGCTCAAAATCCATGGCTCTTCAAATAGGTTACCAAGTTAATGCTTTTTGAAAATAGCTGTTTAAGGCCTAATGTGGCTTAAAGAAGGGAAATTGCTATGTTTATATACTTGAACACAAAATTATGTAAACATGTGACTGAATGATCAATAGATTATTGACTGTTATAAAAATGCATCTGGATGAAGATGTAATTGTACTTGGTATTTTGTATCCATGCAGTAAAGGTTTAATTTTGAGAATGTTCTCAAGAAAGTTGTCAGAAAAATGCTCAAAATTAATTTATGTCTTTGCTGATTTCTACAAGTTGGGCAGGGTCCTAACTAACAAGCATGTTTTTTTCGTGTAATTCATTTATTTCATGTGAATTAATTTCATAAATGATGGTTGTTTTTTTTATTGTATCTTGTTTATTTATGTTTTAAATGTATATCAGAAGAATCTCTATGTAGTATGTGGTGTTGGTACAATTCAAATTAAAATGATTTTAATAATGCATGTACATTAAGTCCAATGATGTTTCATTGGTTTTATTTGTCAGGATTTAGTAAATTCAAGTGTATTATAGTGTGGCAGCATTTAACTGATCTGTCATAATATGTTCATGAATAACGCCACTGCCATAAAAAATTAAAGTACTATCAGTGTAATGTATGTGATTTCGTGCTTTTTTTGGACATATTTGTGAATTATTTAGTTGTGTGTTGATTCAATGATTCAAAACTCATGCACTGATCAGATGATTCTCAGGTTTCGGTTTAAATCAAAATTGGCAACATTTTGAAACTCATTTTTACAGTCAAGGGCATTTTTTACTTGTTTTTTATGCTCCGCATCTTTGATGAGTGGCATATTGCTTTGCACATGTCCGTCGGTCGGTCTTTCGGTTGGTACTCCAAATGGTTTCTGTTCAATAACTTGAGAATGCTTTGCCCTAGGACCTTCAAACTGTACATGGATTTTGGTTATCAAAAGTAGATAAGCCCTATTAATTTTGAGGTAATTATGTGCAAGGTCAAGGCCACTGCGACATTTACCATTTCTTACTATTGGGCTACCATCGGGGCATGTGTGTTTTACAAACATCTCTTGTTTTCTCTGTAGAATTCCTAGATTGTCTCCCTTTGATAACCTGTATGAGTTGTCTCCTTTTGTTTATTCTGTAAGGTATAGTCCAGAGAATTTGACATGACTTTCAAACTTCTATTAGCATAATTTCACAGCTGATTTATTGTCTATATTCATATCCCCAGCTGTATGTTTTCATAAGTGGCGAGTATCACGAAGATGCTCGAGGTGTAATACCAACACAAATCTAAAGGACATATATTGCATGATTTGCTTGTGGATATATATCTATTCAGCGCAAGAACCCTTTAATATATTCATGCATAAAGGTCAGGATTGTGTCAAATTATCCGTACTATAAGTAAACAAAAAAGGAGAAAAAGGGAGACAACTTTTGGAGCAGAGTTTTTATTGGCATGGGAAAAAATCATGTTTGTGGATTGTCTGTCCGTCCTTGAATGGTTGTTGTAAGCTTGATACTTGGGAGATGTTTACTTCATCTTTCATAAGTTTTCACTTTAAAATATTATACATGGCAGTTTTTGGTGCAATTCACTGCTACTTAATGTAATCATTCTGAAATGTAGTTAATGGCATTAAAATGAAACCATGTACACCCCTTATATTTGCCTTTGTAATGGCATTAACTATAGTATTGTAACAATGTAAATGTGCATATGAGACATGTATGTTTAGTTGAAAGTGCCAAATTGTTGTGCCATACTTTGTGGTATAAACTGTGTAAAAACAAATGAGATTTCAAGAGTTTTGTAACTTTTTATTTATTTTTCATGGTATAATTTGGACTACTTGTATTATGTCTACTTATTGGCCAGATATTTAGTATGCTTGTATTTACATTTTACGGAGCAAGGTACATGGATAACCGAGGAGCATGTTGCATTTAACTCAACATGTTATATGTAATAATACGGTTGAGGTTCAATTTTGTACATTGATAATCTAGAATCAGTATGTAAACCAGGGTTTTTTCACAAATAAAATCCAAACCTGGTTATTAGCCCCCTACCGGTTTTTGACCGGAGGGGACTATAGGTTTGCCCTCCGTCCGTCAGTCAGTCTGTCAGTCAGTCCGTCCGTCAAAAAATCTGGATCCTGACATAACTCAAACAGTTTCCAAGCTAGGTTTATGAAACTTGGTATGTGGATAGGGGGCAATAAGGGGATTATGCACGTCTAAAAATATTTTGATTCTGACAAAAATTGTGGTTGCTATGGTGACAGAAAGAGTGAAAATATGGTCAATTCTGGATCCTGCCATAACTCAAACAGTTTCCAAGCTAGGTTTATGAAACTTGATATGTGGATAGGGGGCAATAAGGGGATTATGCACATCTAAAAATATTTTGATTCTGACAAAAATTGTGGTTGCTATGGCAACAGAAACATTGAAAATGGCTTCAAACCGGTAGGGGACTTCTGTATTGCTTGCAATTCTCAATTACTTGTTTGATTTGTGAATATGTCAGGCTGTGTAATTAAGTGTCCAAAACATCTCTCATACTGTATGTTTCTCTAAAGGTATTTGAGCTATGTTGTATGCTAAGGGTATTGTTTGAAAACCAGGTTTTCGTGGAATTGCCATTTCTTTATTTTTTTAAACAAAGATAAATTTGTGTTCTATAATGCCTAGTGTATATACATGTCGTTGCATCATTTTCACAAGGCTCTAAGACCAAGTTTATAAGTTTTGAGTATCAATATTTTTGAAACTGTTTGGTCAAAAAACATTAAAAACACAGTGTTAACAGTGTTATTGATAAAAGTTTATGTACAATTTTCAGAAGAATCGATGAAATACATAATTATTTTGTTGATAATTAAAATAATAATTTAAAAAAAATTGATAAAAATTATTATTAACGTAAAGAAAGTTGGTTCCAAAATGCAACTGTTCTTTATCTATATAAAATCACATTTAAGCAGACTCATGTCACATGATATGAAATTGGCTATATCATTGGTACTTAAATGTTGCACTGTGAACTTATCTTTAAGTGATTTTAACAGAGATAGAGCTTTGTGGAATTGCGATTATTCTAGTTATATACATTCCAAAGGGACACTATTTGGATAATGAAAAGAGCTGGACAAGACTAAAAAAGATTTTAACCACTCCAAAATGACCAAAATTTACTTAGAAACTTGTGGAATTTATGTCACGATGTATATAAACTGCAAATTAATTTGGTGCTTCATTGTAAAATATGATTTTTAATCATGTATGAGAAAATATTTTGTTTTTGGATAAAATTAATGTAATCATGTACAACATTGTTGATTGTTGTTATTCTTGTCCCCCTACTTAGCTCACAGGCTGAGCTTTGTGATCACTCTTGTGTCCATTGCCCTTCCATCATCCATCTCTCCACAATTTGCTTGTGCAGTTGCTAGAGCTCAAAATGTTGGCCTACTATTTATGAAACTTGGTCACAATGATCATCTCAACAAAATCTACACATCCACATCTTTGTGTTAAGACAGATCCTGGAACAGTCGCAATAATGACACAGCACACTCTATGTTATATTTGTTGATATTTAGAAGGCTTTCAACAGTCTACACTGTGAATCACTCTGGAAGATCCTTCATCACTACGACATTCCAAAGAAACTGGTGAACTTTATACAGTCGTTCTATGTAGAGATTCATATGCAGTTTGTAATTGCTATGCCAAACGGCCCTTTTCAGGGCCACCATAACTGTAGAACGAAATACTATCATTTGATTGTCACAATCATTCATGACCAACATCCCAATGTCAGTCTCATTTAAACCATCCTTAATACACAGAATTATACTGTGTGAAGATCAAGCTTTTCTTCGCAAATATGTATATTGTATGGGCTCTTATCAAATAGACACCAATACATCCAGCAGAAAACGGAATGCCTTTAGTGCTGCAGCAAGAATGATAGGGCTGAACGTCAACACCAAAAAGACACAGGCTTTAAGAATCAATGCCAACAACAACAACCCAGTCACAAACAATGGAAGACCACTAAAGAATGTTTGAGGATTCAATAGTCTGGGCAGCGAAGTCACCACACTAGGTGACTGTGACAAAGAAGTCAACACCAGAATTAGTAAAGCAAACCAAGCCATGTTGAGACAGGTTGGGAAATTCACAGGACTAAATACTCCAACCGTCCAAGATCGAACATTTCAACAGTAACGCCCTCACTGTTCTCCGGTATGGATCATTTTGCATTTGGAATTCCTTTGCATTTTGCATCGAGCGGAAACTCGAAGTATTCAAGAATAAATCCTTATGATGTATCTTGAAGATCTTCTTGCCCAACCTCATCTCTAATGAAGAACTGCACAACAGGTACTCAGAGACCAACCAAATAAGACGCTGGTGATGGCTTGAACACGTCTATTGCATGCATCCCAACTCGTGGCACAGGGTAGTTCTACGTTGGGCACCTCAGTGTACAAGAAACAGAGGCCGACGAAAGAGACATGAAGGCGAAACATTCAAAGGAACACTTTACACTGTCCGATAAACATGTCTTTACCTACCTATGTACCCACGCTATAGTGTACTTACAATCCAATCCATTTCACAACAATAATGGCTGGAAAACGTTCCGAAAGTGTCTGCATGCTAGTCATTCTACGTACATGTATTTGAATAAATGTAAAAAAATCATCGGGGTATTATTAAATAAGCATTACCATATAAACACATGCAAATATGTAAGTGGATACTTTTTTAGTTTGCCGAGTAGTTTTACTTGGGGGATTTCCCCCCAAGTATTGCTTATACATACAATCCAGAAATCACTACGATTTTAACAATGTAATTTCTCCAGCCAATCTCAACCAAAATAATAATTTTCAATCATTTTTAAGAATATTTGTCTCTGGCAATTGAATTATTTTTTACTTCTTTGTATTGCGAGATAATTTGGAATGTTTGTTTCTGTGATTTAATGTATCTGCGGGAATAGATTCCTACGCGCTGTAAAATGACTAATGAATTTTGAGGGGTGATAAAAATGTCACTGTTAAAGTAAATGGTTGAGCAGACGAAATTTACACTGTTTGGTTTCATAATGTTCATATAACAATTTAGCTAAAAACTCCGTTATCTAATTAGATTTACTTAGAGCGGACAATACGCAGGCCGCAAGGCCTGCGGATGTCGTTCCGCTTTACGATAACATGTGTGCACGTGGTTTGGTCAGAGTTTGAATTCACTAATGGATCTAAAAAATTGTGTTAAAATCCCGCACTGAAGCAAAGATACTAGAAAATGGCTGCTAATAGAATAACAAAAAAAATTAAAATGCGATATTCGGCAGCTCATAAATTTTCTTTTATTTTTTAATGATGTTTAAAAATATTCCAAAAACTAGCGTAGGCCCCTGTCTAGAAAAGAAAATAATTATCAGTCTTCCATGGTTGCTATGCAGCCAATCTTTTTATATGGGGAGGGCTATTTCCTAAATGTTTGGACACAAAAAGGCAGCCATTTTTTTTCCAACTTCGGAACGAAATTTTAACATTTTCAGTGCATAAACGATGCTACAAACTGTTATGAGACACATGATTACTCTGAGATAACAAATTAAGTCGAGCGGGAATCGTTCATATGCGCGAAATATCAACCAATCTTAAGAAAATCTAATGAAAAAGACACAAGTTTCGGTTATTTCCCATCGCAAAGTTTGCAATACAATTAATTAAAGTCCGTTTCGGATATTTACGTATCTAGACCGGACGGTGATAATCCACATCGTAGTTGTAGGTTATTGTAAAGAAAGTAAAATAAATGCATTTTCGTAATTCCTCGCCGATATGTAATTAAAAAATCCCTCCAAAATCGTCAAAAAATATTCGCGGGATGAAGGTCGCGAAAACTAATTACATGTTGTTGTTGTCGTTATTGGATACAATAAAACCCGTAATTTTCCGTCTAAATCTCTTTTATGTTTTGACGATTTGCAGGGTTTATTTAACGAAAAAAGGTGATTAAGATTAAAGATGTTTGATATTTAATCGTAATATGATTAATTGAAATGAAAATAGCCTTTTCTTTTGAACAAAAGTACTATCCGGTATGCTCATGCAACCCATTAAAAAAAGATAAAATATCAAATAAGGCCTAGAAATCAGTTGTTATCTGTGTTTATATCTAATTATTCATTTTTAAATTAGTTACCCCTGAATTAAGTAGACATAGAATTAAAACAAATTGAAAAACGTGTATTATTCGTGTTCATTCGGACTGACAAACGATAGCAGGTTTGTATCGTCTTTCGTTACTTTGTACCCAATATTTCGTATCAAACCGCTATCGCGCGCTTTCTTGTGCATCGAACCGCTTCGATAGGTTGCATAGACGTAGGAAAGCGCTCGGTAGCGCCTTTTGGAAACGGCTTGCACCAGATTCGTAACTTCGTAACCAAACAATTTTTTGTGAAGTTATGCATCACCAAAAAATCCAGTACTAGATGAGCATGTTACAAATAATGTAGGACAACTGACATAGTCCGCTACATATGCTGTGCATTAGTTCATGTTATTGTTAAACCACTTATTATTTTTGTTTACTAGCTATAGTCAGACGTTTTTTTTGTGCAGCTGCATGATATTACCATTTACTGTTATTCTTAATCTTCACACCGTATAACGTGGTGTATTCCTGGACAAAAAGAAACGAAAACAAGCGAGTTATCACTTGATAAGTAACCAGGTTTTCTGTTTTCTGCCGTTTATCTACATATTTCTGTATTTTTTTTCCAAAAAGCATACATTTTGTCACCCTGTATATATCATACAATGTTTCATCTATACACATGCCAAATTTGAAGTCGAAAAGTCAAACCACTGCGGAGATAACCATGTTTAAATTGGACCGGGTAGATGAAAAATGATAACAATGACACTACTTTTCTGTTTAAAGTAGATAACAATGACACTAATTTTCTAATAGAGGTGGATAACACTGACACTATGCTTATTTTCATGCATATCTGTGCTATTTATTCTGTCTGCGGACAATATATGATGAATGTCGCTGATGATTAAGAGTCATTTCGGTTCAATAGACCCTGTAGGGGAGTCTGAGTATTATTTACACTAGTACCTCTATTAGAAAATTAGTGTCATGCTAGTGTCAACACACCACGTTATACGATGTGATCTTTCTAATACGTTTTTCAGCTAAAACTAGGCCGTTCAGTCCCCCTTTTACAGTTGAAACTAGTTCATTGGGCTTTTTATGGGTGGATTGCCTTTACGGGTCCGTTTGGTGAGATTTGAATGATGTAAACCCTATATTAAATATTATACAGAGTGTCCAAAAAGAAAGTATACAGTTTCAGTGTACATTTATAAAATCTCTTCATTCTTCTATCGTGTAGAAAATTTACACATGTGTAGTTTTTTCTGGGACAAGTTTTAAGATTATAATTTGGATCATTTTTAGAAAAATGTAAATTTACTGAAATTACCTTTTTTGCCCGTGACGTCTATTCTGTAATTTATGACGTTCTGGAGATGTCCACCCTTCTTACGTGTTCCTTCTTGCATTTCTTTTAAACTGTTGATAACATTTGCACATGTGTCTAAATTGATCTTCTTACCTTCTCTTTTGATGTTTCTCATGAGTATAGACGTGTATGTTGGCTTTGTGCTGTACACTAGCGATTTAACATAGCCCCACAAGAGGAATTCGCAATGATTTAGATCCGGGCTGTGGGCTGGCCATGTCACACCACAGTGGTATTTCCTGGAAATTATTTTGGATCAAACTGTTTAAAGGAATTCATCCAACCCCTTATGTGCAATGTGTGGCCCTGGCACATCTTGCATGAGCTATACATCATTCAAAACAATAAATCACCTGTGGTGTTTAGGAATGGGCTGGTTTAACAAAGACAAGTAACGGGTTGAGTTTATTTCTTTTCTATTGTGCTATCTAATCGCTAGTGTACAATCTAAAGCCATCGGACACACATGTATCTATGCTGCTGAGGAACATCAAAAGAGAAGGTTAGAAGATCAGGTAGGATACATGTGCAAATGCAATTGATAATTTCAAAGAACGAGTGCAAAAAGGGGAATGTCAGAAGGCGAAATGCATCGTGAAAACGTCGTTAATTACTACAAAATGACGTCACGGACACAATCAGGTAATTTTTGAAAATTGACATTGTTTTAAAAAATATCCGGGTTATAATCTTACATCTTTTATCTATACATGTGGACATTTTCGTTGCGAAAGTTAAATGAAGATGTTGGATAAATAGACACTGAAACTGTATACTTTCTTTTTGGACAACCTATAACATAAATTGTATACTTTGCATATTTACTACTTAATCTAGATCTTTTGTAAAAATGTATGATGTACATTCGGTTTGTGGAGGCGGTTTGGTGACATCTCCGACAGTTATCTACAGATAATGGACATAAACAACGAGAACTTTAACCCGAACAAAGCACACTAATATAATACATGTATAATACACTCATATAATACATGTTTGAAGTGACTTACTATGGTGTGGTTTATTTTTTATCCGTGAGGTAAAAGGCGAGTATAACAAATGTATAATAAATTACAATGGCTACTACATACAATGTAATTTTGATGTTCAGAAGTGTGCATCAACGTCTATAAACGTACTTTTGGGAAGCGGAACGAATGGCTGTTTTTAAATTCCATTCGTTCCCTTACTTGTGGGAAGCAATTTGGTACTTGTAGTTTGCATCAGTACAGAGAAAGATCAATGACAAGACGTTGGGACATGGAACTATTCTGATCACCTCGGTCTTTATGCATTGCAATAGATATGTAAATATGTATATATACTGGAGACAAACGGAAATCGCCTAGCTTCCACGATTGGGGACAGAACGTGTATCAATTAGTTTCTAGCAAAAGCCACTCAAGCTTTCCTGTTTACTGAAAGTGTCACAGAATTCGAGTTAGTGCAAAATGTGTCAGAGTTGAAAACGATGTTCATATTTATTGTTCTAATGTGGAGATTGGAAACATCTTCCATATGATCCTCAACAATAAACAATGAACTTGAAAAATAACTACTACATGTATGAATAAATAATATTGAAATATTTGATATTTTGGCTTGTAAACTACTGTTATCCATGTTTTTTAAATTTGGTATAATATGTTGTTACAAATAAAACCTGACCAAACAAAGTATATTGTGGTGTGCGTAATGTTGACTTATATAGTATCAGGGGCGACATATTGCTTAGTGTTGTGGTAAATTCTGAAAACAGCTTTAAACTGTAGCCTGAAATTTTGACTTGGGACTGTAGCGATAATTGCAAATTAAAGGAAATGTCACATTATTGCCATGTACTGTTACAATATGTATTTTGTGTTGCGTCTCCGGTGTTCCGGTATGTTTACACATGACTCTTCAATCACGCATGGCGTAGATAATGCAAGGAAAACAAGACAGCTTGGCACTGTAGTCCGCTCTAACACGAACTTATTCCAAGGTTCCACAGGGTGTTTGATAAAACGTTAAAACTACGGAGAGATATACTATATATTGCGGAAACCTTATATTTTTCACTTAGCATGGTCTATATTTCATAGAAATTAGTGAAGAAATAAAATACCAACGGTTATTTTTCTTTTCGAATAGCAGTTTACAAATTTCTTCTTGGGACTGTAGTCATGATTTCGTAATGTGGGGGAAATTCATAGGATTTTATAAATAGTTTTATAAAAAGGTTATATCTTGATAATTAATTTGATGGTTAACCTATATTTTATTTGATCTAAATCTGTGCATAACAGTATAAAGAAAAGTTTGGGGTAATTGATATATGTCCATTGATTGGAGTATCTCTAAGGATTTTAGAAATTATATATTTTGTAGTCTGAACTTTTACAACTATGTATAAAACATAACTATCTTATATTGCATCTTCTGCTTGTTATTGATTTTGGTTTCAATAATATAACCATTAGACACATGATAAATCATTTGGTTTTAACAATTAAATTAAATTTTATGATGCTATAGACATTTTTGTCGGTATGGTCTTCAAATTTTCCTACAAATTGCTATATGGGGGCTGACCAAACGGCAAAAAAACCCCCAGATGTTTATTTTTCAAAACCTATGGTAAGAAATTTTTTAATATTTCACATTATGCATGTAATAAAAAATGCTAAAGCAACATTTGAAGATAATTATTATGTGTATCACAATCCCACTGCCGCTTTTAAACCAATCACTGTAGCATTATGGGAGAAATTGAAGCATACAATAAACGGAAATGTCGCGGTTGACTTTTTCGTGAAATATCAACTTTTATTTCACTCGTTAAAATATTACACAAAAATCAACAAATATCCTCTATTATAACTGATAGGTTGGTTGAATATGACATCACTACTTCATTACTTGATAAGTTTAAGACAATTCAAATTACATGTAGTACGTTTTAAGGTTAGAAAGATAAGTGCGTCGATTTTGACATTGTCAAAGTTTAGCATATATACTGTATGAAAAGTGTTGGTTAGAATGAATTTACTTTACGTACTTTCTATATGTGCTTGGACTTCCGTTGCCTTGGCAACCCAGGACCAGCAGTCAGCGTTTACTGACGAGCAGCTTGCTTCCAGTCCTCTGATCCAGCATCTACTAGCACGTGTAGATATCTTAGAGAAACAGGGTGTGAAACAACTAGAAGAAATACAGACCCTTAAAGCAGAGATGGTTCAACAGAGAGGACACGTGACGAAGCTACGTTCCCAACTCCATACCAAAGACAGACTTCTCCAAGCGCTCTTCCGTAAGAACAGCAAGTCCGATGAAGATGGAAAGACGAGTGAAAAAATAGAACACTCCACCTCAAAGATGTCAGCTGTACCACATGGTAAATTGTGACTTGATTATAACCTGACTATTTGCATGCATTTCTACCATAGATACCTGATACACGTTTGTGATAACCAGAGCTGTAAGGAATTTAAGTATTCGAGAGATTTTTTAGCAAAAAAGTAGACTTTCTACGTTTATATGGTCCACGTGTTCACGCATGCGCAAAAGTGGTGGTTGTCTCTTATTTCAATTTTTTTTAGAAAAGTTCACATGCGCTATATAGTTTACCGAACTATAGTATATGTTGTGTTAGCTTATGAGATGATATCGGGGTTGACGATGTCGATTTCTTACATGGCGATCAGTTGACGTCTACATCGTCCTGAAAGTAACTTACAACCAGTATTTACTCTTCTTTGCTCTTCCATCAGAAGTAGTTGTCTAAAACCCGCGCTCTTCCACAAGCAACTGAAAAAGTCTCCCAATGTGACAGACGTAACACAATGTGACAGACGTAAACCAATGTGACAGATGTAACCCAAATTCGACAGACGTAACCCAGTGTGACAGACGTAACCCAATGTGACAGACGTAACCCAATGTGACAAATATTACCTAATGTAACGAGCGTAACCCAATGCGACAGACGTAACCCAATGTGACAGACGTAACACAATGTGACAGATGTAACCTAATGTGACAGACGTAACCCAATATGACAGATGTAACCCAATGTGACAGACGTAACCCAATGTGACAGACGTAACATAATGTGACAGACGTAACCCAATGTGACAGATGTAACCCAACGTGACGGACGTAACCCAATATGACAGACGTAACCCAATGTGACCGATGTATCCCAATGTGACGGACGTAACCCAATATGACAGACGTAACCCAATGTGACAGACGTAACACAATTTGACAGATGTAACCCAATGTGACAGATGTAACCAAATTTGACAGACGTAACCCAATGTGACAGACGTAACCCAATGTGATGGACGTGACCTAATGTGCAGACATAACCCAATGTGACGGTTGTCACCTAATGTGACAGATGTAACCCAATGTGACAGACGTAACCAAATGTGATGGACGTAACCTAATGTGACAGATGTAACTAATGTGATGGACGAAACCCAATGTGACAGATGTAACCCAATGTGACAGACGTTACCTAATGTGACAGATGCAACCCAATGTGACAGACGTAACCAAATGTGACAGACGTTACCTAATGTGACAGACGTAACCCAATGTGACATACGTAACCTAATGTGATGGACGTAACCTAATGTGACAGACGTAATCCAATGTGATGGACGTAACCTAATGTGACAGACGTAACCCAATGTGACAGACGTAACCCAATGTGACGGACGTAACCTATTGTGACAGACGTAACCCAATGTGACAGATGTAACCCAATGTGATGGACGTAACTTAATGTGACAGACGTAACCCAATATGACAGATGTAACCCAATGTGACCGATGTATCCCAATGTGACAGATGTAACCCAATGTGACAGACGAAACCCAATGTGACCGATGTATCCCAATGTGACAGACGTAACCCAATGTGACAGACGTAACCCAATGTGTCAGACGTAACACATTATGACAGACGTAACCCAATGTGACCGATGTATCCCAATGTGACAGACGTAACCCAATGTGACAGACGTAACCCAATATGACAGACGTAACCCAATGTGACCGATGTATCCCAATGTGACAGATGTAACCCAATGTGACAGACGTAACCCAATGTGACATACGTAACCCAATGGGACAGATGTAACCAAATGTGACAGATGTATCCCAATGTGACAGATGTATCCCAATGTGACCGATGTATCCCAATGTGACAGATGTATCCCAATGTGACAGAAGTAACCTAATGTGACGGACGTAAGAACATGATCTGTTCAACCCGGGAAACCTTACGAATGCAGATACATTTTGTATTGAATAATTCATGAATATAGTATGATAAATTATGTTTTGGAATGATTTAATGGTAATGATCCTGTTTTTCACTTCACAGCACGTGAAGATAGAAGGACGGCACGTGGTGAAGACAACACAATCCGTCAAGCAGAAAATGAAGTGACTGTTGCATTCTCCGCTGCCCTATCTCAACACATGTTTCACGTTGGCGACAAACAAAACATTGTCTTTGATCAGGTGATATCGAATGTGGGGAACGCTTATAACCATCATCTTGGGGCATTTATTGCCCCTGTATCGGGGGTGTATGTGTTCTCTTCAAGCATTCTATCTGCTAACGATCGAGCTAACTACGCATTCATGACAGTAAATGGTGTACATAAATGCCAAATGTACATACAAGATCCTAACTATGGTACGGCCAGCCAGACTATGGTCTTTGAACTTAACCAAGGAGACGATGTTTCTATCCAAGGACATTCTGGCGACGCATACCACGGAACTTCTGTGTCTTTCACAACGTTTACTGGGTTTCTACTCCACCAAAACTATGCCGGAAACATAATTGGATAGTTGGTTGTTCTTGTCACAGTTCAACACATTAAATATAAATCACCGGAAATGTTATCTATGTTATATATATCCTGAAGTAACTTTCACTGATAGATGTGAAGTCACGTGTCCAATTAAATATTCACTGCGGCCACAATGCCACATACTAGTTTAAGTTTACATCGTCTTCTCCCCGATGACTGGGTAGATCAGTTCACCGACCCGTGTGTGCGTCGTACTACTATATTATATATTACGGCTAAATTGTAGTGCACACAGTTATGGTGGTTTCGTTTCCTTGTTCTATATTTAAGTGTAATTTGAACATGTAAAAGAAATTCATTTTCCTGTTAGACGCCGTATGCACTCCTCGAAATGTCGTATCTATTTATGTGTTTATGATATACGACATTAATATAATTATCGCTTTTATTACACAAATACACGCCCAGAAGTGCTTTGCAATAACAATTCAGGCACAATGTTGAAACGTTGTTCAATGGATTATACAAGCATACAAGTAACATAACATATTGGTAGAGCATATAATCATGGATAAATACAGTGAAATTCAAGATATATAATATTTCAATGAAATTGATTCAAGGAACAAGCCAAAATACACAACATAGAATTTGGTTCGCAGCTAAATTCAAGCACTATGTTGCAACCACCATGATCCAATGGTGACAACCTGGGATGGCAACGACACCACAATCGTTATTCCCCTAGATCAATGTAGTCGTAGTTTAGCCCTGACAAGTTAGCAGTACGTTTGTATTAATTAGTGTTATAAGTTACGCATTACACTAGTCCAATGAGACGACACATCTCACTGAAAATCGCCTTTTAAGACAAGATTAATATGTACGTACATGTATATCCAAATTTGAGTCTGTGTCTTGCACCTGTGGTACTCGCCAACGAAGGGGACAAATCTTATAAGCATTACTAAATGTTTGAAAGGTTTTTGTAATAAATCGGTACATTTAAGGGGAGGTTCTAAGCATTTCTAAGAATATAAACTAGTAATTACTACATAAGATTGAATCGCAATTTAAATATTTGTAAAAAATACAAAATGTACCGACACATGTTCCTTAATGAAGACGTGTTGATATGATTACATACTGGCTGTCAATAGAACAATACGCTGATACGATACAGTACAAATTTTATTGACAAGGATGACACAATGTACAAACTTTTACCCGTTGTGTTACGTAATGTACACGTTTTGGCGATAAATTACAGTTTTATGGATGTTAACACTGTCACCCAGGTACCCGCGTTTGTAAACTGGTTGTCAATCATCGCAAAGTCGGATCAAAACCAGAAATGCTTTTCAGTGTTTTCCACCTAACATAACTAAAATTACAAACATTTTTTCGGACGAGACGCTTAAGCGAGGTATTTACCGGCAAGAACCAGTGATGCTTCTGGAACTGGGGCAACTTCTGTATCATGCTCTATCACCCAAATACTAAAGTGACTAACCTCTTCTGAGGGCCACGCCCGCATGGATTTCCGGTGGCGAGGATAAATAAAAGCATATAAATCGAAAATCTGCAAAGACCTACTAGTATACACTTCATAATGAATAGCAAACTCCCCGCAGTGGTTACTTCCCTTTGCTCAGATCTTACTGAGAGTGATAACGGAAGTCAATGTTTTAGGAGCTTGAATGAATAGGTCTTTGATCACCGGATAAGAATCACTGATCTATTTATTTTGAATCATCAGTTGAGAAGAGAACGGTCTGTTAGTCCGATAGGTAAAGTATTGAATTGCCAACACGCAGATCTAGGTTTAAAACCGGGATTGGTGTTATGCCATCCTTGCTTGCGAAAGAGCAAATAACAGATTAGACCAACTGCTTTCATAGTGTAAACCAGAAGTGGTCCAGCTAATTAAACAATGCTCGACTGATACGTCAGAAATGGTCTTACTAGTTAAATAGAGGTTGAAAAATTATATATTAACTACTTCTCTGGAATCAGTTGTTGAACGTGGTGAATATTATGCTGTATAATATTTTTCATGGTTGATTTAATTGAAATAAATTACTTCGAGTACATGTAAAATCAACTTGATAGTTTTAACATTTATACTTCTGTAATGCACATTCAAGCATATATTAGCAACCAAACTTACCAAATATAGTAATATTTATATAAACGCACACTGTAGGCGTACAGCGTCCTGTGATGAAGTAAATGTCGTGATTACAGTTGTCTGTTCTCGCCTAGTGGACAATTTTGACGATGATGAAGATTATGTTTACTGCCCAACCCCCAGGGTACAGGCTTGTCAACATTATCTTACTTGCGTATCTAAGGTAACATTGTTTTAAAAAAATACAGTCTGGCTCCTTTATGCGTTTGCGTTGAATAACGAAATGGGGAACCAATGATCACTGCTTGATGAATCAGAAACTTATCCGTGACTTTACGGAAATAGCCGACGTGAACCGGGTAATCAAATCGGGCGCGCGTCCAGTGAATTTCGGCAAATCGTGATGCACTTGTTTCGAATTTTGTCAAACTAGCGTTTGAAGATTCTGGCGACATTAATTAAATTGACAATTGCTACATGAAAACATTTATACATTATTGCATGTACACGGAGGTACATTTAATGCGCAGTTTCTGAATGGTGTTTTGCGTATTTTACTTCGATTTTTAATTTAGAAAAAAACCCACATTTTCAGCCATTTACTGAATGGACTAGGTGTTAATTAATTACCTAAAAGGGTGTGCATCAACTGATGTGGATGCTGTCTTAAGTCAGCGGTCATCGTATGTAATTGATTGTTCAATATGACAGGCCTAGGACTGTCTGTTTAAATTTACGACAGTGTGAGGGAACGACTCATTTATACTTTTCATTTGGTGTCATCGCTGTACTGTCGCTCGGTCCGGAATTGGTCGAGTCCGGATTTTATATACGCAACACGTTAAAGGGGCTATTACATTTTATGTGCTGAAGCATTTTCAACAGAATGGATATATACTAGAAGTAGATTGTGTGATTATCTGATTTGTGTGATTTTTCTATTTAACTTATTTCAAGAAAAGGGATACAAACATGACTCGAGAAACCCCGGAGTGGGTGGAACATATGAAAGGGGACACGATCCCTAGGGCTTCCTCGAGAAACATTGGAGGAGATGATTATTGGAAGTCGACACAGTCTGTAAGTTAAAATAGTATAAGTTGTGTTTCTTTGATAAAAATATGTGTTCAATCAATTTTATTAATTTTATGCAACAATTACTTTAAAGGTTGGCTACCAAATTAAAACATTATTGGAAATTCACCGAAGATATAAAGTATTGGAAAATAAATAAATACATATTTTGCCTTCATAAAAATTATGAACCTACTTATTTTACAGTCATAAATTACACAAATTCAGATGTAATTTGGAGCCCATATAAATTCAGTATGATTATTACAGGGACTAATGACTTCTTATTTTATTTCATGCAATTTTAATAGGACGGGAAAATAGTTCCATATTTGGCGAATACGTCATAAATTTGACTTCATCATTATTGAAACGTACATCTTGCTTTCATAAACATATACATGTCACGTGATTAGATACCAAGAATGATCAAACCCAGCAAAACTTATGAAGTTGCAGATTCAAGCTGTATGTATAACACAATAATCCAGAACCATTTAGTAAGCTAACGAAAACATGGAAAATATATGTAGATATCTCGACCAGAAACATACATTGTATATTTTCATATACTGGTAGAAAGCTCCTTAGAAAACACATTTTTAAACGTTCAAACATGTTTTCACGATGCTTTTCAATTTACAATTAACGTTACTGTAAGTTATTAACGGGCGTTATCACCATGTTAAACATATGTTGGCGTGTTTTTTCACGAGCATGCCCGCAAATAAGGAAACATGAAAACACGAACTTTATTACTGAAGTAAAACATTTTGTTGTAAGCGACATCAGAGGTAACCCTTATTTTAAGATAGTTTACAACTCTATCAAAAGAACAACAACGACCAATACCACTATAAAATACAACTAAACACATTGCGGCGACAAGCTATATATTATCACATAACATGCGGTCCAGGAGTGCCGTAAAGCCGTGACGTAAATATCGTTCGGCACTCACAGACCGTGCAATAAATATTTAAATTAGCTTGACGTGACGTTAGCCAATCCATGCATTGACCCGTCACTGACGTCAGGATAATATCAACGTCGCCATGACGTCGCGCTCATTGTACCGCTAAATTTTGGCTGAAACATAGGCAGCGCACATCATCCTTCTGAACAATATTGGGCGTTTTCTAAAGTTATGTGATAAATAGAATCTTACATTCGTGCTCATTACATACGAGTTTTATTAAACTCGTCGACAAAAACTATATGACACTCGGCAAAGCCTCGTGTCATATCATTTTGTCCACTCGTTTAATAAAACTCGTATGTAATGAGCACTCATGCAATATCCTCTATATAATATAGGGCCTATCTAATTTATTCGCTAAGTTTCATCAGCAACTGTTTCACTGCCCTAACAGTACTTGGTTTGAATAGTACGCTAATAGACATTTTTGTCGAACTATTCAGAACTCCATGACCATTCTTACGTAGGAAATATGAATATAGAGATTTAGAATGTTTCCTAATGGATGCCTCTCCGTGACTTGTGTGATATCAAAACGGAAACAGTTTGTGCATCTACCTTTGCAAGTGACCCGACTTCTTGACATTACGAGTAAGATCTATTTTCGAGGGTGGGTGCGTTCACGAAACGCAAAGGTGTTGGGACAAGACGGGAGACAACATTTGCTTATGTCGAACGTATATTTCACATTGAAGGTTAGTCATGAACTATTACAACTGTTGTTGTCTAGTTGTACACATGCAGATTGGTATTAGCAATTGTAACTGCTCGGTTCTTTCTGTCGATGCTGATGATACGTTGCACGAGTAATAACCGAGGAGTTTCGATTGCGTATAGTCGTGGCCTTTGTTAAAAACCGCCTGTTTTTGTGGTACTTACGCATTCCTTTGTTCTTCAGTCACTGTATACGAATCGCACTCACTAGTTGCTAACGATCAATTGATATGGTTGCTTACCAGTAGTTGTGATACAATGAAGGACTGGATACAGGGGGTTTCTTCATCGGGACAAAAACAAATCTTTGTGATCTTGACGTTTCCCCATTTACGAATACCAGGCACTATTGCATCAGTTCCCAAGGTTTACCATATACAGATAGTCCCTCAGGCCCACATTCCTGGACTAGGGTCCATCCCTAAAGTCATGTTGTACCTACCTACCCGGGTAATCAGGGTTACGCCTGGCAAGATCTAGAGCTTTCTTTCTCTGTCTTTGGGCGACCTCGTTTTATATATTCGTTCCTTTCGGGAGAGCTATATAGCAGTCGGAATCAACCAACGTTCTTGTGATCCGAGTCGGAGGTAGCCTGATGATTAGTGTACAGTGCAATCTGTCCAGAGAGGCCCTCAGTAGAGCAACAGCGTCTTTATAACAACACCTTCAAAATTTCAATTAGCTGATATTTACTATAAATTTAACCTCTGTAGAGCAACAACCTCTAACAAACAGCCAATATTTGCAGCTCCCAAAGTGTTCTGCCTTTTAGCTGTTGTACACATGTACTGTACTTTTAGATACAACTTCTCAGAAACTCAATATATCAATTAAAATTGTGCTCTAATTGAAGACAAATGCATTAATAATTTTGAGCAAGATGTCGGTATTTATTGGCGTGGTTTATTAAATAATAATGATTGTTTGTAGGTAATACATGGACGAAGATGTCATTACGCTCCTCAGCTTAATGTTATTTGACAGTATTTGTGATTTAATACAGTGTGTGTCGATTTATGTTTGTATAACATATTGTTAACATTTTATGTAACTTTAACAAGCCTTGTTTGATGTTAAAAACGTGAACTTTCTTTCACAAGCGTTAAACGGATCAAGTGAAAAATGAATTGTTTAACTTTTCCAACATCAAATTTTGATCTATTGAGTGCAGTCGTTGTTGCAAATTGAATATGTTTTCCTAAATGGTAATAAACAATTTTGATGAAGTTACCAAACGTTTTATTAGGAAAGCATGTCTACTGTTGATTGGTACACTACTCGGACAATACCGAATACTTACTTGTACTTAGACTTAAAAAAATGTAGGGTCTAAAGTTACCATTTGTACACACCGTGTAATTTTGTAAATAAATTATTCGACACAATATCATGGCCCTTACACGCTATCCACAAAGCAAGACCTGCGATAAAGCCAATAATGAATAAAGACACCAATTGCAAAACCTGTCAAAGACCACCAATTTTATCTCATACAGTCAGACCATTTCAAACTTAATCTCATGGTTTAGTAATAAAGCGACCCGTCAACAAAGACCACCTATTGTCGTTCCATAAGGGGTATTTACATACATGGTGGGCTGTATATGGTGCATGTTATTCCGAGGCGAACATGTGTTAGTTGTTGTTGTTTTTGTTTCGACATTCCTCCTACCACAATCTAATACAAACAAATTTTCTATCTGCATAATCAAGCTTTTAAATGCGACATATCTTTGTAAACTCTATGAAAATACGGGTAATGAAATGTGATCGGACGTGTATTATATTGTGTGATTATCATACAGATAAAATGGACTCGCCAAAGGGTACGCAGACCGAATCACTAAAGCGTACGTCCACACGATCAGGACGCTAGATCTACGGAATGTACCGATCCCGATAACGACCGAGCATTGACGGTTCATGTTGGCATTTAACGCATGTTTAATCACAATTCAATATTTTTGGAAGGTGGTTTTTTTTTCATATATTCCCCTTTCTGTGTAGTCAACCAGCACTGGGACTTGGTACCACCCCGTGTATTCATACGCCATCACTTTCCTAGCGTCCTTTGAATACTTTGATTATTATAAACACCATACATGATATAGATAAAGATATAATAGGTTATAACAAGCACAAACAGTAAAAAGCTCTATAATAATGTATATATCTGCCATACTAGCATGGTGCTATCTGAAGGCAATGATGCTCGGCCAATTCGTGCCCCGATGGTGACATATCAACACTGTTACATCGGGTACAGCTGAAAGGGTTGTTCTATTGTTAGGTAGTTCGGCCCATTGTTAGGTTAATGTGACATGTTTATAAGGACAGCCTCATGTTTGAGATTTTATCGTTCTTGGTACTTCTTCTGTATCCTTCTTATTGTTACGAGGGGTGATCAATATATTCGAGAACTTTTCATATTGCTATTTTGTTTTGTGTACATCATATCATAATTATACAACGTCAAAATGATTCACCAAAATGGTTTTCTATGTGGTGTATTCATTCATAAACAGTAAAATCTGAAACATTAATGGGACCATTAAAAACGGGGTGATTATTAATATTGATCTTACTTGACTTAAGGATAAGGCAACCAATCAGATCACACCATATTATACTCTTGGTCAGTAACAGGCGATATGATTGGCTATCTTTATTCTTCAATTACATAAGATCAGTATTGGTGTTGTTTCAGGTCCCAAACGGCGCTAAAGGGACATGAACATTGTATTCATGATTTTAATGTGTTCTTACTTTGCGAGGCCGTTTTTTATTGTGGTTATTAGTACAGTATAAAGTCATACATGGGGAGCGGTTGCCTACAGGTAGAGCGCGCGCTTTTGGACTTAGAGGTCCCGGATTCGATCCCCGTCTGCGTCATTGCTTACTTTCTCTGAGGTAGCCAAATGACCAGGGGAAGTTAAAATGTGAAAGAGTGGCTGAACGGCTGAATTGCTGAAAGCGGCCCTCGAAACTGGTAACTTTATTTTCTTTCGTATACTGTCGTACAGTGAAATATGGAGTCATTCAACTGTTTATATACGTCATTCCTACCCATTAGCCGATACAGCACGTGAAATATAGGATGACCAGTAAGACAATTATAATTATATACAATGTACTCGTCTATGTTCTTACGATCATTCAGAACAACATTTTGCCATTAGCTTAAGCAAAGAAGTATATGTATATCAACTTAAATTACATTTATGAACACACTGTAACTTTATACATACATGTTTGTATATATACTTGTACATTATTGTCACATTTCAAGATAGTGTAAATAATACTTTAAACGTAATGCAACGTCTTATTAGAACATCATACGTAATTATGGAAAATAAGCATACAATAACAATGCATTTTGAGACAACAAAAAAGTGGTAAAAGATTCCCATTACTTTATGCTCCGCATTATACAAACCTGCAGAGACTGGTTTAGTGTGACCTATCCGTCTCCGTTTTTCTGAATTTCTTTTGAGGTCGGAGTAGTGCTCGTTCTATTGTATAAACTTTAGTTGGAGATGGTGTTTGGCCAGAAGATGCGGAGTATTCTTTACGGTGCTGATGTCACCAATGCTCTGTGTAAATAATCACAATTTTTACCACAAACCACATATTCATAGCATGTTTTCTCCACAAGTATAGTTATCATTAGATTAATTCGTCGCATTTAATCAATTAATCTTTAGAATGACTGATCCCATTACTTATAAATCTAGACATACACTTCACATTTGTGGCTAAGGTTGTGCATGTATCACCTGCAGATGATTTAACGATTTGTTATAAAACAAAAAGATTTAAAACGTCACGATCGTCAACATAAAGTAGTTGTGCTCTAAACAAGTCGTGAAACGGTCGAATGTGTTTTTAAGTGTCGGACCAAGAACTGGGTGTAGGCATTGACATGAATGCATATTATTATTCCTGTTTCCAGCGTTTTCACATTCTAATTTATGTATCGACACCCAAATAGTATGCCCATCGTACACATGTAAGCACCGTGCGTATGTAACGTGCGATAAAGTCATCTGCCACGTCGGGGTTATGATGAACATGATAATTATGAAAGATACGGGACCGGCCCACTGGACTCCCGAGTAAGCCGGACCATGAGGTTTTGTTTCCATACGACTAGTCAATTTTACCCGATCGACCCCAGTTGTTATCTTCAATAATATTCACACGGCTGGTTTATAACTTTCAACCATTAAATGACTCGGTTTGTTTACTGACAATCTCGCACTATTAAAACAATGGGCGACACATGTATGTTTAGGTGTGAACTTTCCATGTCCCCAGCATTGAACAACAATATAATTATAATTTATAAAAGCATGTAAATGAACTGTTATCGTTGTTTTATATCATCAATCGCGACATGGACGCGGATACGTCACCGCGCCAGTACTTTTACAACAATCGCGGGTAGGCACGTCCTTGATAAAAATATCCTCGGGGTGAGGGTAGATTCATATATCTAACATTATATGGTAATTTAAGTGTAAGCAGGATGAAACAAATGACCTGCAGCTTGGTACTGACCATCAGTGACCTTGATGTTAGAGTTTGATAATACTAAAACAATTTGTGGCCATTAACATAAAGCGAGCGGTTAGGTGAGGCATAGGGATATCAAATACGCATCAACTGTGATATATAAATGACTTACTGGATTGGTCATCCTTGAGGAACGATAACTATGAAACTATGAAACCTTAAGATATAAGCATGTAAAATGATTTCTGAGGACATGTTTCCGGGGTGAACAGTTGAATGATAAAGATCGTTATGATAATAAATGAAAACAAGGTTATTCATAAATGTGTTACTCGGCATGCAGGCTATTGAAGTGTACGAATTATGTCCTTGTAGTACTAGAGTCTAAAACCAAAGTATCACACTCAGAGATTATATTTTCAAATTATCTGATCGTACCCTATATACGTGATTATAGAGAAGGTTGTGCACTGGCCATGTTTAGCCGAACGGATATGACGTTACAGGAAGTGGTATCCGTGTTTGCTGTGACAAAGGTAGAAAACTGGGTACCAGCTTTCATATTGTCATATCCGTTGCGGCTAAACATGGATGAATAAGGGTACACTCAGATAATTAAAATAAACATGTGCCTATGATCACACTCACAAAGTGAGGAGAGTTATTTGAAATTCAAATACATTTAATGCTAACCACATGTACATAATTATGAGATATTCCCCAGCACACATGCTCTGTCAACCTAGTAACGGTTTCGGAATGGTAGTCTGAACAAAGTCTAGCAACGTTTCCCATGGACTATTTTGTTTTGAGATTACTATACTTATCTTATTTCAGTTATTATATTTGTGCATACATACTTTTGTCTACGCGATTTTATAGAATCAAGACTTAGGTCGAACGCATGTGCACAGGTGTATAACGTCTACATTCAGACATTCGTCCGCTAAGCCGACTGCCCCCCGATCATAGAGTCGTAAGTAGCACCGATGACATCCACAGTATATTTGCTTTTGGCTCTCCCATGTACCCCTTTATACACATTGGCAAAGTATAGCATTGTGTGTAAATAGATTATTGTTTGGATAAGCAGTGTCACAGACGGGGACTTAAACCACTTCCAACGTAATTAGAGGTCGTATTGATCCCGTGAACATAAACTCCGGTATTTGTATCATTCTAGTTCACCAGTGTATTATTCAGCCTGAATCAAAGTCTGGACACTCCATTAACGACTGATGTTTGAGGATGATTTGTATGGGTTACATGTATAACATTGTAGGAACATACCATGTCCATTTGCTTCAGTGCACACAACTATCTGCAACCTGTATATTTTAGTTGGCAGCCGCAAGGTTTTCCCTTGTAAACGGCTAGAAAATTGACATCAATCATTATAAGGATATAATTATCGTATAGTATTTGATTCAATGTTATATTTTCTAAATAATATTATAAACGTGTCACCAAACACTATACTCAAATAGAATATTCTGACCAAAATACGAAAATTAAACGCCCCTTGGTCACACCGTTATGTTAAACGCAAATGACAATGCTTGACCATTTGTCATCTTACAACAAACACAGTTATATATTATCTGAATATTACTCACCTACTGTATACATTGCTTGATTAATAGCACTAATTATAACATAGGTTTGTCCACCCTCGTGGGTTAAATTTACCATGTCAAGATTCTGAGTTATTAATTGTCTTGGCAACGTATATCGGCCCGAAGCAGGGCAGAATGGTTAGATTTTTATGAAGGGACGTTTACTCCTAAGGGCGAATATGTCTTACATCTGCTTTTAATACTTTTGACACAATATAAATATTATTGCGTCCGACAAGGGTTTTATTATTTCATGACCATACATTACACAAGATTTAAACTTATTTTAGATTTAATCAGTTTTTCGCAGTTTTCTTTTATCCTGGACAATGAAAGGCCTACGTACGAGGGATGTTCTAGAATTAGTTACGTAAACATTTGTCATAATAGCTTTACATTATTATCCGTGTACGTAAAACACACGTGTGTACTATTATGAATGAGGATCAGTTATTATTAAAACGTCTTTTGGGTAGGAGATAAGGTAAATGTCACTAAATCTGGAGAAACATGAGCACAAGCCACTACATGTACATGTATATGCGTACACTTACATACAGGGTGTCCCATAATATGTGTTACCATTTCAACCGAAAGCCATGTGAGAACATTCTTGATCTAACACGATATTGTCATCAATGGAAAGCTAACATTTCAAAGTTTTATCAACGAAACACGGGGATCAAACTTCTTGTAAAAAGTCATTTTTTAGATGGTACGTAGTGTACGAAAGGTTCCGATATAGCAACTTGTTCTTCGTGGTCACACTCAGACGTTATATATCAAGGGTGGCTATCACCATTTTATAACCAAACCTACAATGTATAGAACTGACTCGGAGGGTCAAACTGTTGTCTTGAAGAAATCCGTAGTCATGTGGCCAATTAGTTGAACCAATCCAAAGCACACAGTTAGCACTGAGCATGCTCAAGTCAGAAATTAAAAAAAACCGACCACAAAGAGACAGCAAGTTAGTCTAGTGGTCAATATACGGGTAGGGTGTGTAAACTATGCTCCTGACCGTAAAGACGCGTGTTCAAACGGAACCAAACTGTCCATTATTTTTTAAACGGTTCTGAAGTCTATTCTTATTATCAGGGTATACTTCTTACCTTCTCCCGGACACGGTGAACGTCCATGATTTGGGATCTCTCGGTGGCGAGAATAAATAAAAGCAATACATCATATTTTGACACTATGAAATAAAATAGAACAGACAGGTTTAATCGCATTGCTCATATTGCGTAAAACGCTCTTGTCATACGAGTCCACAATCATAGCCACCAATTTATTATACATGTATTATACTAGGGTGTAGATTTATGGATAGTTTTTTTTTATTTATTGTCTTTACGCAATAAACTATTATTGTATTTGAGGAAATAATTAAAAAAAACACATCGAATGACAAGCAACATACCCAATGGGTGTTTATAAAAATGTGCATGCTATACAAAGAAAACCATACTTTCGTTTCCTAATAAAGTTTAGCTTTCATTTTCTCACGATGACGTCATCATTGGTTGCAAAGAAATATATGATAAACATGGTTCATCAGAAAACTTTTGAAACAAATACTTAGATCGTTTTATTATTCTACATTTTTGCATACTTTTATATTTTGGTATGCATGGTTTCTAAGAAGTATTTGATTATTTTTTAATGATCCACTTGCATAGCATGGCGTCTTATCCGACATTTTCGGAAAGAACTAGAGTAGATCTCGCGCCCAGATTCCCTGTATCACGCAACTTCACATCTCTTCCCTCGAAGCCAGATTCCCTGTATCACACAACTTCACATCTCTTCCCTCGAAGCCAGATTCCCTGTATCACACAACTTCACATCTCTTCCTCGAAGCCAGATGCCATTGACCAATCTGGTTGGAAAGATATGAATGACCATGCACTTACTACTGTCTCAGTCAAACGCACACAACCTACTACTAAACCAACACTCTCATTCTTATGATCACTGTCCAGATGCGTGTACTTAAACTATAGTCCAGTCAGGATAAAAATCCAGTGACGCAGCGGTAAAGTCCACTATAACGGTGAAAACCAATAAAAAAGGCTTTTACTATACAAACAACTACTATGATTCCAATGCTAAACAAACATACTTAACTTCGCTCTACCTGTTTAGGCAATGGTTGATATTTTTTGCGTACACATAAACTGCAACGTCACTGTCACAATATCCTAACTGGACTATAAGTGACCATGTAAAGGGTTCCACATGCGGAGAAGTCGTCAGTTTCGTGTGGAAAAGCTAGTTAGTACTGGTTGATAATGAACTATTGAAAACACTGGGTAGGTTAGCTCACTGCCGGCGTATAGAGTGCTGAGTGGCTTCGTGAAGTGTAATTAGAACAATCGATCCGTCTAGTAGATTGGATTACAAAAATGTGCAAGTTAAGTTGCATGTAGGAGCTGCATTAGGTGACTGATATGCAAGTGCTAAATGATAGATAGACACAATGCATTTGCTTTAAAATCATTTTGAAATATTTTACGTCACTAAGTACATAACCTTAAAGTACGCTTTTAAATAGATTCCAGTTTATCACTTTGTCACCGTTTTTCGTCACGTGATAGAAACAGTAAAATAAACGCAACAACTATGACGATGCATTTTTAGCAAATTCTGTCATTTTCCGAATGCCGGCACGTTGTGATCCGACACGAGAGTTGCATTGACAATTTGACATGATAGTGAAGCGGTTGTTATACTTACATCAGTCCGACATGAAGATAAATATTTACTCACAAGCTCACAAGTGTTTACATATATCAACTTTATGACTTTTCACTTAATCTTAAGTCTGATGAATTATTACGTCATTTTGGAACAATTATAAGTTGGGAGTACATACTGACGGGAATGTCACCACAATTAATGGGGTTTCCTCATTCCCAAAGGCAACCTTTATGTCTTGATTAGTGTTGCTAATTGCACGAAATTCCGGGGCATCTGTTAATTGTACTTCTAAAATAAACAAAACACATCGACGGTGATATGCATTATGCAACTGATTCGGTATGAAATAAGTACAACACCGACGGATATCGACCAATTATTTACGAAGCTAACATCAATCAACATTTATACGACCTCTCCTTGCCAGTTTATTTTAACATTGCATACTATATGGTTGCATATATTTCTTTGTTAATCTGTCTTTGCCATGTTTATAGGTTAGTTGTAAATATTCAAAGGCAATGTTCTATGCTGATTATGCCAATAAACTTTGAATTTGAACTTGATAATACTCGATGGAAAAAACTAAGGGTCGTTGGTCTGCAATATGTATATAACATGGGCTATAACTCCTGTTATAATACAAGACCAATCCACAAACACAAATACTGACACTAGCCTTGGAATTTTAACTTAAATACATTAGAAGGCCTACCAAGTGTTTATTAAATAACAACAACATAAATTTATTGAAGAAGATACTTATTTTAAATATATAGCACAGGCGATTGCTATGTGCTACAATGACCTTTTTAAGTTGACTTTACTTATTCATCAATGTAGTAAAAGGTTAAAAGGGAGACCCATGTGATATTATGCACTTTCTAATTAATTTCTTTGGATATTTACAGGTACCGCGACGTTTCCATGGCGGTGACTATGGTGGAAGTGGTGGCGGAGGCGGCGGGGGTGCCGGAGGTTATTCACATGGTTGGAGTCACCGAAATTATGACTATGGTGACTCATCAGGCACATTAGCTGAAGCAAACGGAAGTCCGTCAACATCGTTCAAATCAATGAAATCCTCGCGTGGCATGGCCGCGCGCACGTGTGGCCTGATAGCTCTTCTGATTTTAGGGGCCATTCTACTTGCCATAGGGCTCGGATTGCTTGTCTACTTTCTATTACTGTCATGTAAGTGGTTCTCCTTTATTCATTAATATGCATACATGTCAAACTTTCCTTACGTATGAGGAATTCAGTTATACGTGCGAAGTAGGTGTTTAATTAATAAAGTGACAGGGAAAGATTACCTAAGGTCTGGACACACTTACAACATTCGCATAACATATGAGCCAGTCTCCAGGAAAACCTGCTATTTTGACAATTACATTTATTTTGAATAAAATAATAATCTAAAAGAACCAAAACAAATCTTGATTTATTAGGATTGCAGCTGTTTTATGGAGGAGTTTATTTGCGCGACGTCGCAAACGTCATTCAAAAGTTATTCTACATAACTGTAAGCTTAACAAGCAGCATTTAATGAATGCAGTATTTGATTTTTTTTTATATTAACTGTTCATAATAGTACCAAAAGTGGTGACCATAGACACCAAACAAAATATTTCAACACTATTCATGAGAAAACTCAAAGCGAATGTATAGCACTATATAGTGATACATTATTTAAAACTGAATCAGTAGATAGTCATTTTTTTCTTATTTTAGAGCCTATTCAAAACCTTATTACATACAATAATTACATAATGTCAAAATAGCAGGTTTTCTTGGAGACTGGCTCAATTATAAAGTTTGATGTCTTCCTAATCATGATAAGGACATAACAAAGATGTTATATTAGGAAATGAACTTTTTGAAAACCTATATGATTGCGTCATGTAGTTTAGAATAAAACATGTTTGTCGAAGTTGCTATTCTCTTTTGATAACCAATAACTTAGTATTTCATGTATGTGATAAGATGGAGTTGAATGATTTGACATTGTTTCATTTTTTTACAGCACCCGGATTCGCAAAATACCGTGAGTATTCATTTACCAAATTACTTAACGAATAGTATAGATTTATTTGTATTTTAGTTGTTGAAAATAGTACTATAGAACATTATAATGCATGATAAATGTCTCACTTATTTGTCCCTCATTTGACGAGTCACCACTCTCTTTGTTTGCAATATACCACTGCTTATAGATAATTCTGTCAAAAATCGAGGACAGTTACCATGAAATTGACTTCGATGATGAGAGCATTTAAACGCACAGCACAACATACAATAGACGTTTGCATGCTCCTAAATATTCAGAAATGATAAATTTGAATGATTTTGTTTGATTTGTTTGGTATTGCAATGTACTAGTATCGCATTGAAGATATAAATTACAATTCCAATCGTTTTAAATCAGTTAGATATTTGCAATTGTAAAAACAACGAAAGTCATAATTTTAGAACGAAAATGGTATGTATTTAAGACCTATTCAGTAAAGCATCGAACACTTGATACAAGTTGCCGCTAGATTACTAGCGTTACACATATGCACGTTGTTTTAATTTTTCTGAGTGTACCCTATGTATAGACATGTATAGAGAAGGTTGTGCAGCAGCCATGTATAGCCGCAACGGATAGGACGTCACAGGAATTGGTATCCGTGTTTGCTTTAACAACTGTAGAATAACTGGCTACCAGCTTTCATAACGTAATATCCGTTGGGGCTAAACATGGCCGCTGCACAACCTTCTCTATACACAAGATACACTCAGATAATTTGATATACATAGTGCACATTCAGATAATTGAAACCATGTGTCTATGGCGTTATATAATGTAGATTATTGCGATTTTTGCATTACAGAAACCACTACAGCCGACAATGAGATGAGATTACAAAATGTACCTTACCACCCAGCGATGGCAAACAAATCTTCAACAGAATTCGCCAACATTGCAAACCCTTTCTGCACAGAGGTAATTTATATCAATTTATAAATGAGCCAATCCATTATCTTACTTAAGTTTCTGCAAAACTAGTTACGAGGTTTCGAAACGAGTACTTTTCCAGGAAAATTTGATCACCCCTCGCAGTTAAGAATTTCGTATGCACGTACAGTGTTATTGGTTTGTGGTTTTTGGAGTTTTTGAATATATGCAATATTTCATTTTTCAGCTTGGCCTGTATTTCAAAGACAGTGCATACAAAGACCAGTACGTTGGCTGCAAAGTTACCAAATTGGAGTAAGTTGTTATAATATTACATATTTACATTTTGTATACGAATGCGATAAAAAGCAGAATGACCATGGTCCCAAGTACTTATGGGCCTATTATCAAATAGAATAAATAAAACTTTCTTATATAATAATAATAATAATAATAATAATAATAATAATAATAATAATAATAATAATAATAATAATAATAATAATAATATTAAACAGCAAAGATATATTCTAATTCGTTACTTTACCATACACACACAGACATGTACAATGAAAGTCCGTAAATATTGATCACATTGACGGTTTAAACGTTTAGAAACATTTTTTGTCGTTTAAAATACACACTTAAATCAAATTTCAAACATAGGAGAGGTTTCGTTATCGTACATAGATTAAATTACTAGATTGTTTTCAAATTTTCATTTTTGTATCAGCAGACATGTACATTCTAAACATATGTGGTATTCACTTCTATTTTTTATAGACCTACGATGGAACCAATTGTTTGTGAATGTGCTGGCGTATGGAACAAGAGTGGTCTTCAAGAATACATTGAGTAAGTGTAGTATTTTATAACAAAATTGAACTTATGATACTTTCAGTACTATGATTCTCCGTTATAATCAAAGTACTGAAAGTATCATATCGAAATAATCAATGTCAATGACCATGACATGGTTTATAAACTTTATATCACAGCATAAACGATTATGAAAAGCGAATAGTTTCTATAAAAGGATACACTATCGAGTCTTCTGCCTATGAGTCAATATTTTGTAAAACGTAACCACATTGGCTAATCGTACCAAATCTTATTTACGATCGACGGTAGACATGCATTTAGCAACATGTCACTTTATTTGTTTGTTTGTTTCTACGGATGTTAAACTATCACATATTTTTATATTAACAATAACATTAACTAAGGACTGACAATAAAATGCACATGTAACCAAGGTGACAGGCACGTCAACAACAAGTGTGGCACAAAATGTGTCCAAACGGTATCCCTTTTTCAAGTTTACATATGGTACATAGTGTGTCTGATTTCGTGTTACATTCTGTCATTATTTCAGACATGGTGCCGTCAATGTGAAGTTCAATCTGACCTTTAGAGGGAACATCGATGGTCTAAAGGTTGACATTCCAAGTATTATTGACCAAAAGACTAATAAGAAAGATGGTGTTGACTATTTCGCATTATTTTTGAAAGATTTTCTGGTAGATGTACGTAGCAAGGGTGACATTCGACCAACAACGACCTTTAAACCCATTAATCCAGAGAGTAAGACTTAAGTTTATATTTCCTTTTCCTTCTTGTAAACCAGTTTTGTCGATACAACAACCTAATGAATATGCTATCTGCTGTATGAAAGGAAACATTAATGTGTAGTATTTTATCAATAGTGTAACGATGTTTAACACCTTTGTATGAGGTATCCGGCAAATATACCTCGTATCAATGCCGAGGTGGTAAGTATGGACTTTTTTTTACAATATTATACAGGAAATACTTTCAGTTCTTTGATGATTTAGTATAATCAAAGTACTGGAAATATCATGAATGCGATAATCAAAGCACTGAAAGTATTTCTAAGTGGTTCAACGGCGATAGGTATTTGAAGAGAATTTGCAAGCATGAGATTGTATGATAACCAATACATGAGACCACAAGACACTTTAGAACAAAAGACGTTTATTCAAAAGGGCTCAATAACTATTATTTACGAATCATGATTTTGGAACACTTACGAACACAACACTATACAAAATATTTCACGAGACATATTATGATACATGTTTTACTTTCATTACAGTTGGTGTGTTGGCCAATTTAACCATATGGGTGTACAATCTGACGTACTCTAACATACTACGTGATAAAATGTCCATTGAGTTCTCACACCTCGCAGTTCCATTCTGTGATGACGTAAGTATATATAGATCACATGATCTTATAACCTTTCCAATCATCATGTTCTTTAATAAACGGAACTACTTGTAATCAACGAGCGGATGTTATTACTCCGAGATTTAAAGCGATACTTGACACTTGAACTTGTTTAAGGCATATAAAATGTACGTCTATGTATGGCTGGATCTGTATGCATGTATCCAACTGATGGATGTTCATATGTACTCCTTAAATGAACGATGCATTAGCTTTGCTCATCTGCGTGCTGGCTTAAATTACTTGCGCGACAAACTCTATCTCACTGGATGCACCCTCAGTAAGATAGCATGAATATTTTAAAGTTCTATTTACGATTATACTGAAAAAATTATAATTCACATAATTTATACGACATTTTATCTTACAGATTGACAAAATCCTACATAACAGCATTCTTAGCAGCCGTTACCATAGTTGCAAGGTTTTCGCTTTCGAGTAAGTGTTGTATTGTCTTCTTGCGCTCACTCTAAGCGCTTTAATATCAAATGGTATGCTAGAATTTCAGCAACCTTTTCCAGATAAAATCAATTAATATTTGTGGTTAATTGACATTACTCCATTTGTCTATCAATTACCTTTAAATCCAACCGTGATAAAGGATCACATGGCCCAATGGGATCACATGGTCATTTGAAAGCCTTCGCCAAACTACTTTGACAAACAATAAGGCGGTGCGATGTCTGCGTCTGGCGTAATGTCAATTGTTTTGCAGAAACAAATTTGTTGTCCTCAACATGTTTTTTTGTCGTCTGCTTTCAGTGAAAATCCGGATGTAGCCATTGCCCATGTCAGTTTTACCGGTGATGAGATTGCTAATCTACAAAGAACTGTAGCACGGACAATTATGGAAGGTGCTAGGAATGTTATTGTAGATGGTCTACCAAGGAAGATGCTCGGTCGTCTGCTGATTACACCAGCTAACGGTGAAGGAAACATTGTCGTGGTACCAATCCCTGTAAATCCTGTATCCACAACAATACAGCCTACAGCTACACAAGGCCCCCCTGGTAATTAAATTTCCCAATATAAACATATTTGTCTTTTCATGTCATGGAAATAACGTAACAGGCCAAACATTCGACGAATGTCGCATTCCACAAGGTGCGTTATTAAGCCACTGAACGTATAAATAATCAGACTGAAAAAAGCAAGGAAAGTCCTCGCCTGTTACTTCATCCATACAAAATTACAAAATTTATATCGAACCTTATATGATTTTTAACTTTTCTCGACTTTTTACCAATAAGGGTGTAATTTATAATTGAAACAGTACATGTATACTGCATCTATATAACGAAAAAGGTCAATGGTGCATTTTTCTTGGCACGATCATGGCGATCTAAATGCACTGACCTAGGTTTATGTCTATTTATTTTTTATATTGTACTACATTGTACATAATTTTCAGATGGTAATCCTTACATTGATATGTACCTATACATCTACAACCTGACGTATACTCCAGCACTTGGTGACCGTAAATCGGTTCTTTATAAAGATTATTCACAAAGATTCTGCAAAGACGTAAGTATTAGGATGAGTATTAACATACATGTACGTATGTTCTTGCTCATCTTTACGTTTGTCCTTGTGACTAACGTCTTGTACCTGTAAATGTGAATTTTCTTTTGTATTCGTTTCTTGTGCGTTTTGCACTCTGAGCGTTTCTTGTGCGTTTTGTACTCTGAGCGTGTCTTGTGCGTTTTGCACTCTGAGCGTTTCTTGTGCGTTTTGTACTCTGAGCGTGTCTTGTGCGTTTTGCACTCTGAGCGTGTCTTGTGCGTTTTGTACTCTGAGCGTGTCTTGTGCGTTTTGTACTCTGAGCACTGTTTCTAGTGAATGATGCCTTCATTGTTATTGTTCGTGTTATCTTTTTTAAATGCCCATTACATGATACTTACATACATATACATGCATGATTCATAGAACAGTAAGAAGAGTCGCCACCGACTTCAATCTAAGGTGATATTCAATATTAAGGATAAGGACAATCACTGAGATCACACCATACTAAACTCTTGGTCAGTAGCAGGCGATATGATGGGCTATCCTTATTCTCCAATCGAATACCACCCTGGACTCAATTCCTTTTATTTTGAAAATGAATTATAGATGTTTTCTTATTCTGCTCTGTCTTGTAACACATGTATCTACATGTATTATGTATGTCTTATTTAGACGCAGGCCATAACACTATAAGTTTACATGTTTATCTGAAATGGGCTGTGTTGCACGAGGGAATGATATCTTATAGCAAGTTAATAAAACAGCCCATACAATCATGGAAACATGAATTATCGTGGAAATCAATGTTGCTATGGTTATAACTATTGGTACATACTTAACTGCTTATATTTTTATATAACTATCTTTATTTCAGTTGGAAAGACAAATCAAACAAAGTTCCTGGAAAGATTATTTTTACTCGTGTAGTATCTTAGCGTTCTAGTAAGTATACTATAGGACATGCTTATATAGATCTATAGAATTTAAAAGTCCCTACGGTTAAGATCAATGGAGAAGGAAACTGTAAACGTTTGGAAATAACAATTCAATTGGTACATTTAGCAAATTACTTGAATCTGTCAGACTAATATATAACGTCATCGCGCATGCTCTGTAAGAATGACGTAAATTTGCTGCCTAGAGTGATAAAATTTTATTATTATTTTTGTAAATTTCTCAAAATACTAAACACATGTACATTTTTTAATCCTTTGTGAAATACGCCAGACTTGTCTTTTTCAGTCCACCAGGTCCAGGAAAGCGTTTTACTTCACTGCGAGCATTGCTTAAGGTTGCAGACCCGTTCATCTACCAGCCAGATTCACTGAAAAATATCATAATGACATATGGGAAGGAATTCGAGTTCTTGGATGACCCAGATGGTCCTCTGAAGACGTATCTTGTTGGAGATTTGTTGGTTATTTTAGCTGATGGTAGCTTTGTTCTACGATACACTCCCTACGAGACAGCTACGTCATTGTTACCATCGACTGACACAATAACTGCTCCAATGACTTTCGCTACCGTCTTCACTTCTTACAGTTTTATGCCCCAACAATCAACACCAGGAATGACATGGCCTCAGTCTAGTTCATTGACTGTTATTGTGTACAGTAAGTACAAATGTACTGTCCAGTTAGGATACTATTAGTGTAATGTAGTGGTTGAGTCCACTTTTACGTTGTAAAACCAGTGACTACAGATAAAATAGTCTCTGGTTAAACCAATTATAAAAACTTATTCATACATCTAAAAGTTCAGTCTTGAATGCCGAACTAAAATACTTAACCTGTTCAGACAATGGTCGTAATCTGTTGGTTACACTGTAACACATAAAATGAAACGTGACTCTCACATTATATCCTAACTGGATAGTAGTTCCAGATAAAAATATATCGTGCTCCCTTTCACCAGCGTATATTTCACCAATCGTTGGTCTTATTGACTTACAGCTGATGTATGAGGATGCCCATCAGTGGGGTCCTACACAATTTTAGAACTTAGATAGGGGAAACAACTCAGACTGGATTTTATTCTAAATTAAATTTGAGTAACCTCCCGTGATGCTTTACTTGAACACTTCCTGCCGTCTGTGCCACAACGAAGCGCCACATTTAGTGCTTGGGAAATTAAGGATTTTTACCCTCATATGAAGAAAAAGAACTTGATATAAGAGTTTGATATAAGAACATGATTATAATTGTTAAGTAAATTATCACATTTTACGAGAAAATAAGTACGCAAACATTGTGACTGTGAGAAATATTGAACTGTTGAAGTAACAGGTGCTCTTTAGATTGCTTCGTGCAAAACGTGTTGCACGTGCTCTTGGCGATCACGCACCAGGCTTGTACATTAATTGACAACAAATGTCCGAGTGTTTTGATATTTAATGCGATAACAGGATGAACAACGGCGCAGGGGCGTCTAAATAATTAACAATTCAGCATCTAAAGACTTGTAACCCTTTTGTCACCTGTTTCAGATTCTACGAATGCATTTGTTGATGCCAAGTTGTATGGGTTTGGATATACTACTGAATTAGATGATAAAACCTCGACAATGTTTTTGAGATTACAGAAAAGATTTTGTACAGATGTGAGTATTCTTTTTAGATAACGTCAATTAAATTGAAAAATAATTGAAGTTAAATTAAAAATTTACTATAATATACAGATTGATAACTTTTAATTAGTTAATGTTACTCAGTGTTTAAGAAATAAAAATCTGTTCGCGTATATTATCGGTGAATAAAACACGGGCAGGAGTTCGGATGCGGAAAAATTAAATCACGAGTGCGTAGTTTTTATTTCGATTCTTAATACGATAATATCCCGCACTATTTAACTGTGCCCATTCCATTTTCACCCATTTGACATTGAACATAATTCCACGCTGAAATTGAGTGGCTTATTAGCTGGTACAATTACCCCCCTCGTTAATGAAAACGGCCTACGTAATTTTCTGAAGGAAATAACACATTTTAAACATTGAAACAATTTTGATAACACGAGTATAGGGTATCAATTTCATTAAATGAAAAATGTATATGAATTGATTATCAGAAGTTTTAATGAAATTTTAATTTCGAGAGTATATTGGATTTTCTAAAAATAGACGCGTCATAGCTGTAACACTGGATTCTCATGCAACATGCCTTGCCATCGCGACTCGTAGAATTTTACAATAAAGTTTACGTTCATTCATTCATAAATATGTCTCGTGATACGGGGCGTAAATAGTAACAGCCAATTCGAGAGGTATGTTTTATGGGGGTAATAAAACATGCTCTTGTTTGCACTATGTTTATACGGATTAATCCGCGGATCGTGTTAGAATAGGCATTTTGTCATTGGCTGAAATAATTTGTCAAAAGTAACTACACCTGACTAAGCAAATGCTAATTCAAACATTGTTTTCCTTGCTTCAACTGGCACCACATTCAAGTATAAAAAGTTATGCTTAAAAACTATCACAAAAAAACCTTTTAGTGTGTACAGTTAAGGTAACCATACCACAAATTGTGTTCAGAGCAAGTAATGATATTGGATGCATGCACATTATTTATTTCAGATTGACAGATATTTCAAAAACAGCAATATGAGAGAAGTGTATCTTCAGTGTTCTATAGAGAACTTCAAGTATGTAGTCTTCATTGTCTTCAATTCTAGACAAATATTCAGTTTAGAGATACCGATTTATACAAGTTGCACAATGTTTGAATCTGGTTGTTTTGGCTTTGACCCTTGTTCTCGGTAGCTCTGTTCCCAGCATATTTTTTTACTTGAACTTGATACAATTGCTTTACATATAGCATAGAACTTTGTTCTGTTGTATTTGTTCAAACAAGTCACATCAATTTTTAGGTTAATTGTGAAACTTATGTTAATTACTCTTGACACCTCATTCCTAATGGTATCCATCGCTACAAGAGTATAAAAAAGAAGCCAGTTACCTTTAATGCTGAGCGTCTATCAAGGGAATTTCTGGTACCATTTTCATTTCGTTGGTATGATTGGGACAAACAAAATAGTTATAAGTACTGTACAAAGAGCTAGCTGCCGTCTTGTTATCATATTTGTCATTCCTCTTTATATTATATTTCCTTCATTTGCAGACCATCTCCACATGGACTGGTATTTAGATTAACATTTGCTGCACCATTAGGTGAATACTTACCGAAGAATATAACTTCAATAATTGCCACCCAGGCTCCACATGAACAACTTGGTGGATATGAATTACTGGATATTGGAGATCTAAGGTAAATAGTAGCACTCATGTTTCTTTACAGTAATTTTACAGTTGTTTATACTAGAAAATGATTTATTCTTAAGTAAGTGTTGCTATTGTCTGTCCGTCTTTCTACGGAAATATCTCAGATACTAACAGCAAAGCAAAAACAACAATAGGCTATTTTGTTACCTCTCACTTTTTTGTAATGTTAATTTCTCATAGGTAAACTGGGAACTTTTACTATAACGTCCATGGTACCATGTGACTGGGCATTTTTTACTGTCACTGGGTGATAAAATAAATAACACATAGCATTAATCTTTCTCACTGTGAGTGTCCCTTAAACCATTTGCCGGAGATACTTATGAAACTGTTTTTATGATGTACCAGTACCATTTTAACAACTTTGGTAGGCCACTGTATGCCTAGACTGTTCCCAAGATGTATACATGCTTTGATTAAAACTCTAGTTAAAATTTGATGTGTATAGAACATAACTTTTCTGCTAACTATAATATACATATCAATATACATATAATTTACAGAATCATATGGAATGAACGTGACCTCGTTGTCTCGGTAACAAACTTCACTGGTGATGCTACTGGTGTTATCCAACCAACAAACACCATTGATGTCATTCCAACAGATACTGGAGATCTTGTCTATTGTAAGTATAGTATCATGTTATCATTTTTATCCAATTTAAATTATTTATTCACAATCAACTCTTTACTCCTTACACCTGGGTACTGTTTTATCAAAGCACTTACGGAAGTCAGAAACTTAGGTCCTAATTTAAATTCTTTATAATTCTGTAAATTGTGGTAAATAGATCTGCACTATTAACAATGATTCAGTTAATGAACTACTACAAAATCATACAAGCTCTAATTTGTAGTTGTTAAAGCATTATAAGGAATTTAAATTAAGATTTCTGTAAGTGGTTTGATAAAACAGTATCTTTATGTTACTCTGATAAGATTTATAAATGTCTCAAGTGTTTGAGATTAATATTAAGAATGATCTCTTCTACTTTGATGATGATTGACTTGAAATTTCATTGCATAAATACTTCAAAAGCATATTCCTGTTATTGGTCAACTAAATCCCTAATTAGCATCTGATCAAAGGACAGTTGTTCAAATCTTATACTAGCTACACAAGATTGTCTCCCTCTTTACATGTTTACATATTATCTCCCTTGTTTCATTCTAGATTTTATGTTTTATATAATAAACTAAGGGAGGTTAATCATAAAAATGTCTTTATTAAAGAAGGCAAGTCATAATAAGGTAAAAAAGGGTGACAACCTCCTGTGATTCTATCATACAATGTCTTGCAATACTATGTACGAGGGGTGTTAAAAAAATATCGGGACAAGTGCCGTTATATTTATATTTCTTGATAACTTTCCTAACGTCCCTTGTATATATAATATATTTCAGCTGCAACTTTGGCTGACCTGACATGTAAGTTGTATAACAGATCCCTACCTTTCAATATGAACGATAGAACATCAGTGGGATTTATTCGTCAACAAGGAAAATTCTGTGAAGATGTAAGTAAAATCGAAATTTCATTTCCAATTGAAACAGTCTTTTTTTCACCCAGTTTAGATATTGCACAGAAGTCTAATGGTTAAAGCATAGGGAATTGATGCATATTAATTGTATGTTCATGTTTGCCTTATATCAATATACTTAGTATACATGTATATATAAGGCAAACATAAAATTAATATGTGTCAATTCCCTGTGCTTTAACCACTAGACTTCTGGGTCAGATTATCATTATCTTAATTAGCAGTGGTTTAATTGATTGTTGTTACTCGAACACATTAAACTGATTGTCATGAACTGTCTATAAGCATAATTTTTCAGTTGATTTCTTGTCTGTATTTACATTCGACTTTTGTTCGCCATACTGTATGGCATCAATGGTCCAACATTGCCAAATACAAAAGCATTAGACTACTCTGAGAGGATTATAAATAAGTAGGAGCTTGACATGTTGGAGTTTACTATGGTAACATCCTGCACAGTGCCCGACAGTTTGTTTTAAGGGCCGACAGATTTTTAAAGGCTTGTCGGACTGAATGTCCGATTGATTTTTTCAACTTTCCAGAAGTCAACAATTAGGCTAGTCATGACTTTCTCATGGAAGTTTAAATATTCTCCGCAAGAACCATGTTATTTATTGATGCATAAAAGTTAGTTCCAGGTTAATTTTCTTGAACAAATTATACTATGCTATCCGTATTATAACAATTTGGATTATTACAATTATCAAAATCTACAATAATCTAATCTGTTGTTTGTATATTTCAGATTGGGAATTACTATGGTCTTGGAAAATTGGCAGCAACTTATAAGAATTGTTACATTGTGAAGTTCAGGTAAACATTAAGTCACTTCTTTCAGTTTGAAATTTTTTTTATTGGATTTAGAATGTTTTTTTATAGAGGTTGAGAAAGAAAAGAGTGCAATTTTAATTTAATAGTAATTTGGTATTAAAAATAAAGTATTATACCGGTACAATAGCTACTGAACAGTTTTACATAATTATGTTTTGTTTTAAAGTCTGGTCCAGATCCAATTTTCAAGCTTTGATATCGATTTTCTTACTTGGGAATGTTCATTTTGTTATTTAACTCTTTACACCATAACCCTACACTACACTGATAAAAGATGAAATTGAAGACGTACACATCTCATGTGCAGCTTTTTCGGAAAAATACAAGAATAGTCTCCCTTGATTAAGTCTTGTTAAGTCCATATCTGTAACTGGATTGTCTCCCCTTTAAATCACTTAATTTTAACTTTTTTTGCGGATTTTCCCGGAAATTTCTTTTTTTGTTAGCGAAATTTGAATTTGCGTCATTGACAATGTCCTATTCCCGACTTTGTATTGTGCAATTTTCATGAGAATAATGATTTTGCGTGTCAACATCCTCGGGAATATTAGCGAAAATAAAAATCTTGCGGGAAAAAAGAGATTTACAGTAATGGATATGGGAAAGGAAAAGTGATTTATGTGTCTATGGATTAAACGGTTAAATAATTTCTATTTTATCTTTCAGACGTGACCCAAATTCGGTGAATTTCCATCTGATATTTGGTGATATTCTCACACCATCATTGAAGGATTCTATAATACAAGAGTTAGAGCGTCATGCACCGAGACACGTTTTTGATAGGACGGAAATGTTTGAAGTCGGTGACTTGATGTTGGTAGCCGGTAGTTGCAACATATCGCTGTACCCTGTGAATTACACACAGACTATCACTGTGTTCCCTACAATAACACCCTCTACAGCTGATGTCATTTCACCATCTCTTAGTAAGTAACAACAGTACAATTTGTGTCATAAAACACTACAATTTGTGTCATAAAACACTACAATTTGTGTCATAAAACACTACAATTTGTGTCATAAAACACTACAATTTATGTCATAAAACTCTACAATTTGTGTCATAAAACACTACAATTTGTGTCATAAAAGTATTTAGGTTTGGTCTTTGACCCTTCAATTGTGCACCTGGGAAATTGGTTTTGCTAGAAACAAGTTTAGTTAGAACCAAGATTACGAGAACCCAAGTTTTGCTACAAACCAAGTTTCTGTGCTTGTCTGTATCTGTTGAGTGCTGCCTTCCCTGTCCAATTTTTCATTATCGTTTAGATTGAGTATAGAGTTGAATATGAACAGGGCTCCAGATAAGGTTTTAGTCCATTGGGTATTTTACCCCCGAGTTTCAATTTTGATTGTGTTTTGACAAATTTTAATTGGGTATTTAATAAAACTCAAAGGGTAAATGATCTTTTTTATACTGGTTTTTACTGTTACATCATTTTCGATTTGGGTATTTCAGATTGTCTTTGCTTTTTCTCACTCCCTCCTATCAAAATCTATTGGGTTTTTAAGAAAATTAATTGGGTAATTACCCCAATACGCAGCTTATCTGTACCTCTCATATGAATGTGTTTTCTGTTTTCAGTATTTCGAGCTTGTTTGGCTAACCCTTGTAGAAACCAAGCTACATGTATTGAAGCAGTTACTGGATACCATTGTCAGTGTGCTGAGGGATGGACAGGACATGATTGTAGTGTCGGTACGTGTTCAATTACGAAATATTATGTTTAAGAATATTGATTGAAGATAATTACATGTACACAAACAACCTCCGTAGATCAATGGTTCGCATGCTTGCCATCTTATCTGGCAACCCAGGTTCAAAGACGTGTGGAGGCACTCATATGCCTGCCATATTTCAGCAGAAAGCTGACTGGCAAATAAAGGCTATGCTCGGCATTTTAAAAACAATATTAAAAAAATTAAATCTGTATTCGTACGAGGTACGGTATCTATTTTCTCAATTTGATTGAAATGGTTGATGCTTGTCTATACATTATATTTACTGTGAATATTATATGCATACATATTATTTTATCCTATATACAGATATAGATGAATGTAGTATCCAGAGATGTAAGAATGGAGGAACATGTGAGAATACACCAGGATCATTTAGATGTAGATGTCCTAAAGGCTGGGCTGGACAGCACTGTGAATTTGGTATGTACATATTGCTACTTAAAACAGGTTATTATGCCCCCCCATCTTTGATGAGGGGGTATATGGCTTTGCACATGTCTGTTGGTCTGTCTGTCGGTCAGTCGTACCAAATGGTTTTCATTCAATAAGTCAAGAATGCTTTGCCCTAGGATCTTCAAACTTTACATGGAGGTTGGTCAACAAAGTAGATGACCCCTATTGATGTTAAGGTCAAGGTCACTGTGACCTTCACCATTTTTGACTATTGGGCTGCCATGGGGGCATACATGTTTTACAAACGTCTCTTCTTTCTTGACATTTAACTGGAGGTAATTAATTTCCCTTGATAGATACAGTGATTTGAAAAGTGGTTATTTTCTTTGATTTAAGTTTGTGTTAGTCTCCCTTAATTTGAAAAATTTACAAATTCAAAAACAGCTTCAGCAATCGTTTGATAGGGAGTGACATAAGTCATAATTATGTGGCATATTTGTGTATGGTGATTCTAATCAATAAACTTTCAAACCATGCGCTAGCATTAATATTTGAGTTGGTAATAACGCTTTTTATTTGCATGTTTTAATGTTTGATTGATATTATAACAGATATCAATGAGTGTGATGGTGGAAACCCCTGTCTGTATGGTGGAACATGTCAGAATACTTTAGGAGATTATTTCTGTCTCTGTATGCAAGGTAGAACTGGGAAAATCTGTGAAGAAAGTAAGTAGAAGTTTGATAGTCAGTTCATTTGATAATAATCTGTTGATGGGCTGAGCCACAAAAATGATATTGCTGCAATATTTGGTTATACTAGCACATTGTTCCCAAAATTGCGCATTATTTGTTCAGCTTTGAACCTAATATAATACAATCGCCAATTCAAATATTGCTATAATATATATTGTGGACCCAATTGAATATTGATATTGCTGTCAAATATGTGATCCACAATAAATAATAAATTGTAATTATTATAATCGGTATATTTCCTTATCATGCTCACCCCTAATCATGGGCATTTCATCTTGTCCAAGTTTCAGAATCGGTCAAATTCTTCAGAAACTCTGAAAAGTTATGGCTTTTGAAATTTTGTAACAGAAATGAAATCATTTTTAAGATCACTTTGTTTTAAGTTGTCACCCTAGTTTTTATTTGCGTAGTTTTGTTGTCATACAACATTTATATTTTATATGATCAGATGTATATGAGTGTCAAGAAAAAGGTATTTGTTTGAACAATGGTACATGCGTGGATACTTCTGGCTCGTACTACTGTCTCTGTGAAAATGGATGGACCGGAACAAACTGTGAAATTGGTAAGTCAATCATTTAAAGACAAAATCAGTTTACTATGCATACAAAAGAGCACACAGTTTCAAAGAGTTTGCATTTTTATAACAGGTATATATATACAGGTATATATCAATGAGGAAGGTTTTTTTACAGAAATTGATGTCAGATAAATTGTTTTTTAATTTTTTAATTCTTTTTCAGTGATACAGTTACCTGTGATTTTTATTAAGTGGTTTCTTAATAGAAGCTGTCAAGTTTAAATTAGTTTGTGTGCACTTGACTGAGATCCAAAGAATCCAGGTGTTATACCCTAGATCTTTCTGAATAGACTTCTTGGTTCTTTAAAATACCCGGTGTACAGCACCGCTACATACGATGGTCAAATTTATGATTTATGGAGATTTATCTGTTCTTATCAACATTTTCTTTCGTAAAAAATCACACTCTGTTGTATGATATTGCTGGTGAACATAATGTCATGTTTTCTGTCTCCATGCAGATATCAATGAATGTGATAAAAATCCGTGTCAACATGGAGGCTCGTGTTATAACAATCTAGGTTCCTATATGTGTGCTTGCCCGCCACAATGGCAAGGACCGTACTGTGAGAGAGGTAAGACTTCCTTCACTTAAACATTATGTGTCTACTTTGTAACACTTTATATCACATGACTTTGGTTGTATCTGGGTTAATATAACAGGTATGTCTTGTGTGTAGTATAACGTTCATATGACATCACTAAATCTCATAAATGATGTCATTTTATGTCTAAAATGATGTTATTTTTAGTGTCACTTATATAGCGGCTTCTTATTTTCAATGTAAAGGTGTGTTTATTCGTGGTTTTAGAGTCATATGATATGAAGGGTCTAATACTCGTTGACAATTAATATAAACTCGTTAAGAAAATATTATTAAGCTTGCCAGAGGCTCACTTAATAAAATTTCCAAAACTCTTTTAATGTGAGTTTATTCAATTGACAACTCATGATAGATCCTCTATATGACTTCCACTGTGGTTCCTATTCCACCTGGAAGAGGTTTTAGTTTTCTTATATCATTGTTAACCATTTCTTGTTATATGTGAAGGTTGACCTAACCAAGTTTTCTCTGATAAATTTACCACCAGTAATAACTTGTCTTCGGCAAGCAATTGACAATTTCTTCACTTTTTGAGGACACGTTGTGTATTAATAAAGTAAGAAACTTATTATGCAATGCACTTAGTCCTTAAAACTGCAAATATTTTAAAAACCAATTAGTCCATATTGTGGGACTTGTTGATTTTTTCGATATTTTGTGTTTCTTGAATATAGTAAATTTGTAAATGTATAATTTTGTTGACAGATGTCCATGAATGCTTGACGATGCCTGGTATATGCAAGAATGATGGCAGTTGTTTTAATCTGGTAGGAGATTATATGTGTCGATGTCCCGCTGGATGGACTGGACGTAATTGTGAGACAGGTATGTGTTTATACAATGTGGCTCGTCTTAACAACGTCTGATCTCCCAAGGCATCCCAATCAGAGATTCATCTCGGCTCAAATATTGTCATACAGCTTTGAGTTCATTTCTATGCAAGACCAGTCTCAAAATTGGTATCACAAAACAGAATCATTGTTCTGAGATTACTAAAGCAAATTTCCGCAGTTCCATCTTCACATAGCTCTCCAGCACATATTCTTGATTTCAGTAGAATCTCATTATTAGCAGAGTAATGTAATTGAGATACTTGGGGTGTTCAGGGCCAGGTTGTCCTGTTTTCTTAGATATCACAAACACACAGTGTTTTAATTCTGCTGATAAACATATACATGTACAGATGCTTTGTTGTGAAGCTGTGCACCTCTGGTTAGGTGCTTGCTGGAATCAGCAGAGTTATTGCCCTAGTTTTCACACCATGTTTGAATCCACAAATAAAGAACTGAAGCATTCCTGAATCTAGTAGCATATCATTCCTCTTCTTCTAAAAATATGATAATGGCTAATGTTCAATTTTTTAAACAATATTTCGATGTGTGGGGGTTAAAAAAGAATAGACATTTTATACATGACTTTTTTGTATATGTCATCATTTTGCATGTCTATGATTTTTAGATGTACGAGAATGTGACGGTAATCCATGTAAAAATGGTGCCCGCTGTGTGGAGTTAGCTGGTTCCTATGAATGTATTTGTCCTGCTGGATATAGTGACACAAACTGTGAGAAAGGTAAGTTCACTCTATAATAGTGATAACAATTTCATTTTCTGTTGATAGCATAATTGGCAAACCAAGGAAACTGGGCTAGACTCATTAACATTATGCCTAGTTGTGCATATTTTCTGCTAACAACAGTCAGATCAATATTCAGGGAGTTATTGCCCTTGGATTTTTCTTGCTACTTACAATTGTTTGTGCTATTTTTTTATATATTGGTCGGATTTCAACGACAGTTAGAAAGACTCATTACCACCAAGGCTAGTTGTGCATGTCATAGTTACTGATCTTTGATTTATTAATAAGGAATAAACAGTGCCCTCAGTAACATTTCAACAAAACTTTGACTCATCTGTATGAAACCTAGTAGACTTAGTTGCGTATGTCATCATGTATGTGATATTTCTTATTCTTCCAGATATAGATGAATGTTTTATATACAGTCCGTGTTTGAATGGTGCTACATGTATTAATGAAGTAGGTAGCTACAGATGTATGTGTCGTCCTGGATGGACTGGAGACAATTGTACTATTGGTAAGACTACTCATTTTATGCTGTATTCTTTCTGCTCTTCTTCGTTTTTTCTTCTTCCTGATATTGAGCAGGGATCAGGTTTATAGTAAATAGCTCAGCGCCATTTTATTCATGGTGATGCCAATCAAAGGTTCAAATCAAGTTCAAATTCAGAGTTCATGTTTAAAATTGTTAAAACTTTATACACTATAAAGGGATCCACTTATATCGATACGGCCCGAAAAGAGACTGGATAACTTACCCACCTTTTGGGTTGTTTTCTTGTTTTGTCAATGTCGCGAAATACATCAGGGCAAGGATAATGAAATGTTGCAGTGTCTATATTTGGATAATAGTTACAATAATGGGGAAAACATTGTTCTGAGTAATATATAAATTACAATGCCCTTTATGATAATAGCAGATTTCATCACAGCTACAGTGCCTGCCGCCCCTTTGTTAAAGGGTAAATTAGTAGTGGTTAAGATACAGTCCAGGAACACTAGTTAGGTGAATTGGTTGCCATGTATACTAGTAACTGAAAATTTGTTAAGAAATGATGTTAAAACAGAATAAACATACAGTGCTTTGATTTATGATTTATTACATGAATGCAGTGTTGATTACCACTAAGTTTTTTTCACATGCTCCTCTTCTATTCCTGCACCATATAGATATAGAAGAGTGTTCAACCAATCCATGTTTCAATGGTGGAACATGTGAGGAGCTACAGGGATCATACAAATGTAACTGTCCTATAGGATTCTCTGGTGACAACTGTGATACAGGTAAGTTCACATAATAACAATAATTATAATGATGATAAACAACTTCATTTAAAGAGGCAACACCGTAGGGCATGCAAGCCAAGTATTCCACGTTTGAGCCTCTAAAGTTCACATGCTAATCCCAACCCGCCTACCTGTGTACCTGCCTAATCTGGACTCTTGTGTAGACCGTAAAATCCAAGCCTTCAAATTTGTCACACATTATTTAACACATTCTTGTAAAACTATCATTCTCAGCTGGGATGAAAGGTTAGGGAAGGGGTATAATGACTTTATAATGACTTTGTAGACATTTGTACCTACATACGTACTTGCATATAAATTATAGAATGATTATCATGTTTTCAGACATCAATGAATGTGAAAGATTCCCATGTGGAAATGGTGCACGATGTATCAACACTGTCGGTAGTTACTATTGTGTATGCCCAGTAGGGTTCACTGGACCGGATTGTCGCACAGGTGAGGATCTTGTATCTTATTTTTATTACAAGTTATTAATATCTGTTGCTAAATAATATTCCTGTTAATACTCTGTTATGACAGTTACTCCTTCACTACAGCAATTGTGCTAAATGCCGATTGTTGAGGCACAACTCCTGTAAGGCTGTCATCAAGACACAAACTTAAACTGGGCAAAAACAGTGGTCTGATATTTTTTATAACTGTTTCATTCGGTTCCTGTTTATTCTATTTTAAATTGCAATTTCAGTCTTACTCACTGTTTTGTTATTTCAGATTTAAATGAGTGTGATGACACAATCGCAAATAACCCGTGTCAGAACAATGGAACCTGTATGAACTCTTACGGTGCTTACTACTGTGTGTGCAAAGATGGCTGGTCAGGATTAAACTGTACAGTTGGTACGTACACAATTTTATAATTGAATACAATAAATAAGTAAGTGGAAATAAACGACTATAACAAGAGATAAGTGTATCTATTTATTTTTACCAATGTTTCGGCTTAACATTAGCCTTTATCAGGGTTAAACATAAAAAATCTACAAAATGCTTCCCTAAGTACTCAAAAGTGGATCCAAAGTAGATCATTGTCACATGATGTCATGTTGCCATCACATGACGTCACTGTTTGATATATTTATTTTTAAAATGTACAATATTCACAGAAAATCTCAAATTTGAGAACGTTTGCGGTTCAGACTTCTTCAAGAATTTCAGAATTGTTTCAGAAATTTAAATTGACAAGGCTAGAAAACCTGAATTTGACCCATTTGTTTAGGGGTGTTTATTTCGGGGTCAGGGTAGGCGCTATCTTGTTCATGTCACTTTTTTGTAATATAATCTTTAATTTAAAGCCACGCTAAAATATGATTTTTTACAAGACGAGAATGCCCAATGATACATCAAAACCAGGTCCTGTGACGTATCATAATTACGTACATGTAGTAGTCTGTATAGGATTTAATTACTAATAGGGGAGAAACTTGCGTAGGCAGCCAGCTAGCTCAGTCTGTAGAGCATTCGCCCTGTAAGCGAATGGTCCCGGGTTCGAGCCCCGGTCTGGTTGTACATTTTTCTCACCCTGATACGTACATTGTATTTTTTGTGATCACAGGACTACTAGCATATTTCCACTGATTATTGTTACAGATTTCAATGAGTGCAGCTTCCAGCCATGTGGTAATGGTGGAACATGTGTTAATACACCAGGCTTGTACTACTGTAACTGTCCTGCTGGATTCACTGGAAAAGATTGTGGAACGGGTAAATATAATATCTATACTTCAACTCTGGTTAGTAAGGATCCTGAAATCAAACACCAAAAACTTTTTGACGGATGAAACTTGAACTTTAAGTGGTCAAGTTTCATTTCCTTGTTCAGTTGTGTGTTGAGCATTGTGCCGTGTACTTGTGGTCTGTGTTATTTCTGATTTCTGCACTCAGCTGTTTCAGTTGAGTGCTGCCTCCCCTGTTCCAGATTTCATTATCCTATCGATCAATACAAACACAACATGAAGACTAGTATGATTTAAATCTCAATTTCTTGTAAACTATGTAAAAGAAATTCAAAAATATAATAAGATTTTTTATGACTGATAGGATTTTCACAGATACACTACTGTTTACCATTTATAGAGATTTTAATGTCTCAAGAAAGACCCTGAAGTAATTGTCTTCAATTTATTGTCACACTTTCTCTTGTTATATTTCGATAAATTATGTATTTCAGATATCAATGAATGTACCAGTGTAGATCCATGTTTAAACAATGGTACTTGTATCAATACAGTCGGTGGCTACTACTGTCGATGTGAATATGGTTGGTCCGGTGTCAACTGTGGCACATGTATGTACATTATTTCATACTAGTAATAATGTTCTGTCTCTTATTAGGAAAATATGAATAGTAAAAAGTAATGACTCTTTTTAAGTGTTATATACTTTATAGTTCTCAGAATTGATCTGATAAGTCCAAACTTCGGGCAGTACTATACTGGTATATAACCACTTTGGACATGTGGGTAATAACTTTTTTCATAACATATATCTCCAAAAACATTTTATTTATAGTGAATTATGATGAAACTTTCGATGAACGTACACTTGTGCCCATGGGGGTTTGGATTTGCTGGAAACAAATTTAGTCCAGTTATGGCTGTTGTTTGATAACCTGTTTTTATTGAATTGCAGTATGAAAGAAATCTATTATCTCAAAATGTTAAAAACATAAAAAACATGGACATCTTGATTACAAATTCATGCTTGTTTTTATTGTATTTTACAGCTGTGGATATTTGCCTGTCTGTAACGTGTGAGAATGGTGGAACATGTTTAGGATTACCAAACCAACCGTGCGAATGTCCACGTGGATACTCAGGAACTTACTGCAGAATTGGTAAAACAAATCTCATTATTTTGGTGATTTGTGAAAAATATATTTAAAAAGTTCAAAGTTGGTTATATTTCAACCCAGTTTTTCTAGCAATTGTCATACTTACCAACAGTTCCATACAGTGTTAGATAGCAGGCTGTTTATAACCTTCTTTGCCTTGAATCCATGGTAACAGCTGAACGATTTAGGTCCATCATGACCCTCTTGTAATAAAATAATGCAGACAGGTTTTGTAATAGACGAAGTGGTCTTTGTTTGCTAGTATTCTTTATCAAACTATAATACCGGTATATAATTTATGATATGATGTTTGTATATTACAGATGTAAATGAGTGTTTGATTGACGCCCCATGTTTGAATGGTGGAACTTGTATCAATATAGCTGGTGGATACCAATGTCGATGTGCAGCAGGCTGGAAGGGACTCAATTGTGAAGACAGTGAGAACTTCATCCCATTAACCTAGGGGTTCCACTAGCTTCTGAATCTGAAGGGTCATTATGATCCTTTTGGCTAAATTAAACCTAAATTTTACCATAGGCAAAATTCCCAAGATTTTAAGAGAAAATGATCCTTTAAACCAAAATCTTGAGGGTTAAAATGTGGCTTTTTGGAAATTTCAAGGGTAAAAACCCAACTACTGAGTCAAATGGAACCCCTACCCTTACTCCATACACAATACACCTTTTTGATATGAAACAAGTTAATGTGCATCTATTGTGGGATTAAAACAAAAAAAGTTAACTTACCAGTTTTCGAGGTCTGCTTTCAGCAATTCAGCGTTCAGTCCCCCTTTGACATTCATCTTCCCCTAGTTATTGGGCTACCTAATGAAACCTGCGTTTGAATCTCCCTGGGGAGACTATTTCTCTCCTGGTTTGTGTGTAGCCAACATCGAGATACAGAACTCAGAGAAATTAAGCAATGGCACAGACAGAGATCGAACCCGTGACTTCACGATCCCAGAGTGCGCGTCCTACCTCTAGGCCACTGCTCCACACTAAATATCAAGAATTATCTCCCTTGATTAGGTGTCTCCGTTATTGACTTGTCACTATTGAAAAATAATTGGTAATAGAATTGGGATAGGGGATTGAATTGACATATATCTATTGAGTACAGTTAGGAGTTACCTTTCACTAGACATAGTAGTGCTTTTGTTTTGTCATTATTGGGACTGAATTGTCTGTCAAATGTATCAGTATTAATACAAGTTATCTGCCCTTGTTTGTTTCAGGAAGTAGTGAATGCCTCACACAGCCGTGTCTTAATGGTGCTACATGTTTAGATGGCAGTGATGGTCAGTTTATATGTCAATGTCCAACCCAGTGGTCTGGACCAACTTGTGGCACAGGTATGACAGATTTCTAGTCAGTATTTTACTTACCTTATGGTATCTTTATAATGGCGCCTTCCAGAGATTTTCTTTTTGCCTTCAACTGAGACGTCAGTCATAGTGAGTGGCCATTCATTTTTATCCCTGCCTAATTGGCCAATGAACTTCGTCTTGGAGGAAGTTCAGAGATATTAAGCTATTGCTATTAAAGTCAAGGAGCATAAATTAACCATTGTCTATTTTCATATACTTCAGCTTTCTATGCACAACATTTACTACACATACAAATCAAATTTAGCTAGCACAATCTGAACCTGTTCACTAAATGGGTAACTGTGTTAGAGGCTGGATAGCTCAGTCGGTTGAGCTTTCACCTTGCTAGTGAAGGAGCCAAAGTTTGAGCCCAGGTCAGGTCGCACATTGATTTAACCCTGTGACATCCGATTGGTCAAATAAATTATTTCTACATTTCTTGTTCTATCATTTAGATAAGAACGAATGCAAGGAGTTTGTTCAAGCGTGTGAATATGGCGGTGAATGTATCAACCTGATTGGTGGATTTGAATGTATCTGTCCGGCTGGTAGAACTGGCCCCACCTGTGGATTGGGTACGTACATGTAGCATTAGATCAATTTTGAATTCCTAAGATTGCTACTTTAACTACATGATATTCATATATTGATATTTCGTAAAACTTTAAAATTTTAAAATAGTTAATATAAGTCTTAAACCTTCTTGAATACTCAAGGACTTGCATTTCATATAACTTCATGAATATTGATGGTTTGTGTTTAACGTAAACGTTATGTATTTCAGATGAGGATGAATGTGCATTATATAAACCATGTGGAAACGGAGCAACATGTGTGAACACTGATGGATCATATACATGTTTCTGTGCTAATGGGTGGACTGGTAAAAACTGCACGGAAGGTATGTGTAAATATATAATTATAATTAAGGATGTCAACGGATATCTGGATATTCATATTCTGTTACGAATATCCCAGCCTTTGTGGGAACCCACCTTTCGTTTCAAAACCCTTCTAATTCAGATATTAAAATATGGATATAGTACTAGTAAATTGGTGACAATGTGTGTCTATGGATTAAAGAGTTAAAACATTTATTTCTTTTCAGATGAAAATGAATGTCTGACTGACATTTGTACGAATGGAGGACGTTGTGAGAATCTGGTTGGCTCATACAGATGTTACTGTCCACCTAACTGGACCGGTCCAAACTGTCGCAAAAGTAAGTTTATAAAAATCATCCCAGACCATGACTATCACATGGAAAAAAGTAAAAAAAAGCCTCTAACCCTAGTTGACACTGAACTCCCAAACTCATGAAGTTTGTTCTTCTAATCTGTTTGTGTATGAAGCATTTGTGTTTAATGATGAAAATCCAGAATTTCATGAAACTTAACTGCAAGAGGAGAAAGAGTATGTTGTTGATGTGTCCTGCTTTGATGATTTTGTACACATTTCTGGCTACAGTCAAGTAGTTCTATTGATAATTGTGGACGATACTTTATATTGTTAATTTATCATTACTAAAAATGTATATATTTACAGATGTGGATGAATGCTCTCTGTTTGCACCATGTAAGAATGGTGGTACATGTGTGGACAGTCCTGGATCCTATGCATGTAGATGTCCTGTAGGTTGGACCGGTGATAATTGTACTGTTGGTAAGTATAATATATTCTTCTTGTCTTTTGTTCTTGTTTGTTTATGTTGCTAAGCTACATACATAATTCAAGATGTTACTCACTTAGGCCAGAGTTCTTTGATTTTTCATTACTCGGACCCTCCTGCGCTATTTTTTGGCATTTTAAAAAAAAAAAATTGGAAATCTAAAATTGTACAATTTTTTTATATCAAATATTTTGATGGTAATGTTACTATACACCTTGTTTTATTATGTATTTCAATATTTTACTAATGATAAGTAGGTATAGTGCTCTCATTTACCACTGTGCCATAGGTATCATTGAAAAAATATGTAACTGAAATTTATTTTTAAATAAAATGTACATGTAATTAAATTTCTGTAGTTTTTTTAAAATTCTTTATCAATGATACAGATACATGACTTTGTGCACTGTATTTTTTATAAGATAAATTTGCTGTTTGAACTAACATTGTTGCTTTCAATAATGGACCGTCATTGACTACAATCCACCATCAACTACATTTTGGGAGTTTTTATTTTTATTTTTTTCCCTCCTCCTGTGGACTTTTTCTCAAAAATGTCCGAGTAACAAAAAATTAAAAAACTCTGGCCTTATAAACTTCCACCTGTTTTGTTACTAGAAGTTGTACAGACTTTTGTATATACCCTTGTATGTACCAGCTTATAAGGCAATTTGGAGCGTGTTGCTTAACTAAAGTGCTATCAAGCGTTCGATAGTGCTATGCTAGGAAACGGCTTGTTTCAAATAAGTGCTACGTAGCGGACAAAGTGAAAAAATTTATATGCTACGGGCAAAGTGCTGAAACATGGTATGTTATGGCGAGCACTGCTTGTTTGTAGCGTGTCGTTGCATTGACATAGGACAGCACTGGATTGCGCTATTTGGTAGTGGTTTGGTTAGGCAACTTGCTCTTGGCTTATTAATGTGCAGGTGTATGCAGAAATCCCGACGGGTTTCCAGTATGTCTTATAACCCATGTTGCCATGTGATGTTGTTTACCTGTGGATATTGCTTTTGCTCACTGAAGTTACAAGGCTCATAGGGAATGGGCAATTGCCTAACTGTGTTGCCTCTATAAATCTTATATTATAAGTCTTTTTATAATAAATTATTAAGTTATGAATATTGGTAACATGTGGTTTTGTCCTTGGAAATTTCATGTTTTTTGTTATATTGCAGATTATGATGAATGTGTTGGAGTTGTTGATCCTTGTTTAAATGGTGGTACTTGTAACAACAGAGATGGTTCATTTACTTGTATCTGTCCTACCGGATGGACGGGACAAATGTGCGGACAAGGTGAGAAAATAATTCTGTCTATATCAGATGTTTGTTTTTTCTTACTCTACACTGGACAGGCTTGCCTACCCACTGAATCTATATACACATGTAGATGACCAATGAGAGATAATGCCCATAACCTCACTTGTTGTTTCTTATCAGCATTTGATTGGTTTAGTTTATACTAATTTATTTAAGGGCGATTGTGAAACAAGTTTTTCAAAATTATATTAATTACACTCGACACCTCATTCCTGATGTTATCCATCGCCACGAGGGTATGAGAGAAGAGAAGCCAGTTTCCCTTTTATGCTGAGCGTCTAGCAAGGGAATTTTTGGTACCATTTTTATTTCGTCTCTGGTATGACGCGGTCAGGGATCGAACCCGTGCCCTCTCGCACTCGAAGCGAACGCTAAACCACTAGGCTATTGAGGAGGCGGTAATTTTTGGTTAATGGATAAAGGGTCAGTTTAGGGGCCTATAGAGTAAAGGGGCCATAAAAATAGATACAATATACAGTTTGAAGTCTGACCACAAGTCTATCCTGTCTTCTTTATGCTTTTACAGGACAAGTTAAGTTTATATACCGGTACATGCGTAAATAAAAAGGTTATGACAAAATTCTGGAACAACCCTTGTATGTACATTTATGAAAAGCCTGTGTAATTCTGGAACGCCCTTTGTATGTACATTAATGGACTATCTTGTTGTACTACAGATGTGAATGAATGTCTGGACCCCAACATATGTAGATTTGGAGGATCATGTATCAATCTACACGGATCATACAGATGTCAGTGTCCATCTGGTCGCACTGGTCAACATTGTGAGACAGGTAAGCAATATGTATACAAGTCAAATAGTTTTCTGTGGCTAGATTATTTACTGACCAGTATTACCAACTTTATTACTGGTAAATCTAATCTCACCAACTCTGCTTGAAACCTGTGTGTAATAGTTTATGTACAGTGGTACATGGTGTTTACTACGTTTCTGTGTACGGCTTATGTACAGTAGATAGTCTACAAATAGATGTGATAAGAGGTAGTCTGCTACCTAGTAGAGATCCGTAAAAAAACGCTACTTATAGTCATAGTCATAAACTTGAAGGCGAAAGCCAGACTTGGGCATTAGCCAATCGGGCATTGATGCTTACTCACCTATCGCCTTGTTGTTTATTATTTTGTTTGTTAATCTGTTTGTTTCTTTTCCAGGGGACCATATTGAAAATGTCAAAATATGTAATCTTAATAGTTAAAGTTGTTATTATTATTATTATAACCTATACTTTAATTCTTATATTTGTAACTAGCATAATTGTGTTTTTTACAGATGTAAATGAGTGTGATTTCAATCGTTGTATGAACAATGCTACATGTGAGAATACTGCTGGATCATTCTTCTGTTCCTGTCTTGATGGATTTAAAGGACAATTCTGTGAAGAAAGTAAGTGCATGCTGAAATGTGATGGCATAAACAATTGGACACTGATACGAGCTGAATGACATACCTTACACCATGTGATTGTCACAATACACACACTAGCAAGCTATGTATACCATGTGTATAAGTTAGACTAATGTTGCGCATATAAGTTCCACATAAGTCATGAACACTTGAGACTAAACTTGGCCCACACGGTCATTCTGGTTTGTTTGCCATGTATACGCTACAAATAAGTTAGAAATAATTTACCCATGTATTAAATAAGTAAAAGTTATTTATCAGTCGTGTATACATCCGAAGGCACCTTCTTTGTCCAGCGTATACCAGTGTAACATGTTATGAATCATCTTTTAAATGAATTTTGAATCTTCTCTCATTTTCTACCTGCGTGCACTACACAACCACGACTTATACTAGGGATTTTACAGTAATTAATTGATAGCCATATCATTGTTATAATGTTTACATATATTTTGTAGATATTAATGAATGTGATAATGCTGGAACATGTTTACATGCTACAAGATGTATTGATATGTACGGAACATACATATGTGAATGTAAGACAGGATGGATGGGTAAAAATTGTGATAAAGGTATGCTTCCACATTTCTCTCCTCAATTTTAGCATTGTGTGATAACAGGACTTTTAGTCCTTTGCTTCTATTTTTAAGCATTTCAGATAGGGGCATAAAAGTAACCATTTGTATAAGATTCTGTATTTAGTCCCCTACTGATTAAGTATGATCATTTTGAGGTTTATTTATTTCTTGTGGATTTCATTGATGAAACTTGTTAGTTTCGTGCCTGAAGTTTCTGTTGAGTGCTGTTTTCCCTGTCATGATTTGTCATTATCTTTTTGTACATGATACTGACTTCTTGTATAAATCAAAGCACTGAAAGTACTGTTGTGTGGCGTACTGATGCCATTAAATCCAATATCGAATCCAGGTTGTATCATAATTTTATGTCACAGTTCTGATAAGCCCACCCTTACTCAAACATTTGTGCTGCTAAAGACAGCAAGAGAACCAGCAGTTACCTGGAACTTACTTAAGTAACTATGCTGAGCAACAATGCAGGGATATTTACAAATACCATTTTTAACGACTAGGAGAATTCGACCAGTGTCAAGATAAGTGACTGTTTATTCTCCGTATGACCACGCATGTTAATTAAATGTATATGACACTCTATATTAACGTATGTAAAAGGGGTAAACATGGTTTCGCTCACACATATCGATCGGCCGATTAATGCTTTAAAAACAAGTTCTACATTTTATAAAACCTTAAAGTATTAACTTTTAAAACAAGCTTTAATGAACAAAATCGATCGAATATTAAATTAATAATTGATGATTTTCGACCGTTGATTGAATTTTTATTTGGTATAAAACGGGATATTTTAAACTTACTTTTACGCGGAACGGATTCTTACTCGTCGCCGTAGATTTAATAATAAGGGTATCGTGTTGAATGTTGTCTAAAAGAGAGACATATATCTCTGCTTCATTACAAGCTTTAAATATTCAAAATCGGATAATAGATACGAAAATTATGAGGTCTTATATAAAGCAGGGTAGAAATTGACTAGTGCGTTTAACGCTTACCGCGGTAACATTGTTAATCGGCCGATCGATATGTACGTAGAACTATTTCAGTTCCCCCCGCCAGCTATATATAGCATCAATGTTTGTATACAACATAATTAGGTCATCGTCTGCAATGTGCAGCGGCGGGGTGATTTACATACGTTACAGTATACGATTGAAAGCCGTGGGAACTATTTTAGATTCCCGCCACCAGTGAGAACATTCTTTGGTAGTAAAAATATAGTCCGTTGCGGAATGATTTGCTATAAATATCCTCTAAAAATAAAAGTCTGATATAATTGTTGGTCTTAATATAAGTAAATGTTGGTAATGTAAACAAATCAGGTCCAATGATATGTGTAACCTGTGTTGCATGCTTGTAATATTGTTCAAATCATAGAACTATTTATTTGCCGAGGCCTAATGCGTTAAATTGGTCGTAAGCTGAAAAGTGGTAATATCATTGTGTGGCGTACCAAAATTTGGCAATTTGTATCCCAATAATATGAATAATGTTGCCATATGTATGTATATTTAATTGCAGATGTTGATGAATGCACGATAGCCCTAGAACCTGGCGTACCATGTTTCAATGGTGGCACATGTACAAATACACTAGGTTCCTATAGATGTCAATGTAAACCTGGATGGACCGGTCATAACTGTGAAACAGGTAGGATATGATATTTACATATTTTTTGTACATTGTAGACTGTTTTTTAGTGCCATTCATGCTCTGCTCAATCTGTTGAATGCTGCCTTGTGTGTCTGATTTGTTATTATCTTGTTGTATAAGTAGCATGTGTTTGAGTTCAACCTTTTTACCCTGTTTATCATTTATTTCTATATTAAAGTTTGAATAAAAAAACCTCACATGAAGACCACCTCAAAATAATGCACACAATTTTCAGGTCTAATTTTACCCATTGGCTCTTTATTAATTCAGTTTACTGCAAAATCATTATTTTTCGAGGGAGTTGAATTTTCACTGATTTCTTTGTAAAACTCAACCATGAAATCTAATGCCCATGATTCATCAAACTCCCTAATACAGAACATGTTTTCACCTTTCCATGTTTTGTAATCCACCAATTTAGGACCCCGCAAAAATTGATTTTGATCGAAATCCATGAAATTTAATACCCACAAAAATATGTGATTTTACAGTAACTTAAGAGGACCAGTTTTGAAGGGGGGTCTTAATGGTTGTCTCAATATTGAAGTGTTGCTATATGTGTTGGGTTTATATTTACAATGCCTTATAACAAGATTTATATTGTACTTTCAGATGTGAATGAATGTGAGTTCAATCCATGTAGGAATGGTGGTAACTGCGTGAATGTTGATGGCAGTTATCAGTGTCAGTGTCCGCAACAATGGTCAGGGAAGGATTGTACTATCGGTATGATATACTTATCTCATTCTCCTTTATCTTCCTGTTTAGTACAGATCCCACTCTGGGGGCAATATCATACTATTTAAATTGTATGAATGGTGCAGCAAGTATTTACAGTCAGAGAGTTTAAAAACATTTAAAAACTGCAGATTCCTGTCTATCCGATGTCCAGACCCCTCTTGAAGGCCTCAACACTGTCCCCGAAAGTGGCTTGCTCAGGAAGCTGGTTCCAGTGTCGGATGGCTGAGGGGAAGGAGTATAAAATGTTAGAAGATTTCTATGCCCCCACATATAGTGTTACCCATTGGCTTTCCATCATCATTCATTATATCTACCATAGATGCCATATTGTACTCTTATCTAGTTTATAGAAGCATCATGGCCATATGCAGGTCCAAGTTTAAAATTGGTTTCTGTCAAATAATTTTTTTTACAGAGTTACGTCCCATTGATCAGAGGAACCATTTTTTTATTATTTAATAAATGGTTATTTTAAAATTATGTTTTGTAAACTCTGATTCATCGTTTTCCTTAGTTATCTATTTATGCAAAACAATTCAAAGTTTCTGTTACCATATACAAGTAGATATATTATTGACAAACCATGTTTCAAAACATTCGTAGAACACAGTACCAATTGTTTCAGTATTAGGTTATATTTTAATGACAAACTGTCTTCTTGAAGGCGAGTCCTTATATAGGAGAGATCATGTTTGTATACAGAGGTATACATATGCAAATGTGCCCACCAGCTAGGGATTGGTGAATGACAGGTTTTTATTGTTCATTCATCCAGTAGACTGCCGGTGGGCACTTTGCATATGAATAGGTGATCTCTCCTATGATATGATGGAATATTTAATGATTTTTTGTCATATCTTACCTGCTAAATGTTTATTTTCCAGATGTTGATGAGTGTTTGTTATATGCACCATGTTTGAATGGTGGAGCATGTACCAATATAGCTGGTGGTTATATATGTCGTTGTCCGGAACAATGGCAAGGTGACGACTGTGAAAGAGGTAAATAAATTGTTCCTGGACTAATATACAAGACAGTCTAAGAGACAGTCTTAGTGTGGGCCATTTGGTTTTATCTCTGCCAATGTCCATCGGCTTCAAGGAAACCATTATAAATAAAATGATGCATAAAATGAACCTATATACAGTCAACTCTTGTTATCTCGAATTTTTCGGGACCGAGAAATTAGTTTGACATAACGAAAATTTGAGATAAGTTTGAAAGCCTTTTATTTCCGTTCGAATACTGGGTTACACAGGTTTTAATTTGGGCAGGATTTCCTCATGTTTTTAAGAAAATTCCGCGAACTTTAGTTCTCTCCCGGTTTGGCTTTCTGATGTGACTTTGGTTTCTAGATTTAACGTGTTGTTATTGCAACATACAGAATAAAATATTTGAAAATTCAAAATAAGTTTGTGAATCACTTTAATATATTTGTGGTATAACCAGAGTTATGTTTGATTTGTTATATACATTGAACACTTTATTATATATTTCAGATGTGAATGAGTGTCAAACATTGAGTCCATGTGCTAATGGTGGAACATGTATCAACATACGTGGTGACTTCCAATGTCTCTGTCCACAGCAATGGAGCGGTAAAACATGCACACAAGGTATTCAAACTTGCTCACAGTATTTCCAAAATAATAAATTACCGTCAATTGTCTAGCTTGTTATAATTATTATGATTATAATTTGTTTTGCATCATGATCTAAGTTCTGCTGCATACTTCTAAGTTTTGCTAATTTTTCCACATACTCGTGTGTGCACAATGGATGAAAGAAATTAATTTCTGTTGTAATAAGGCACCATTATGAACCGTTTTGAATTAATGAGCTTCATTTTCGGCACCAATCCTACTACCTCAAAATCAATATCTTAGCAAGCTGCAAGCATTAATTGCAGGGTCTGTGATGATGTACATGGTAAATTCATATCCAATTTCTTTTTTTTCAGATTTTGATGAATGTAACGCGACAAACCCATGTTTACATGGAGGTACCTGTACCAACACTATTGGTGGTTATAGATGTTTCTGTCCGCAACAATGGACTGGAGAAATATGTGAACAGGGTATGTATCATGCATGATTATCAGTTTGGCTAGCAAAATAACTGAAAATCCCTCAACCCCCATTCAATGTATTGTCACCCTTATTCAAAATGTATCAAACTTCATTTTCTTTTATCGTCAGAAAAATGCATTTAAGGATTATGACTTCAATATTAATAAGCATAATTTTGCATTAGTTCTGTTATATATAAAAAATTAATTTGCCTGATTTTTATGTGAATTTAGTTTTGATAAATCAGAGTATCGGCTGATATTCATGAAGACTATGAGAACCATGACTGTTGAATCGTGTGATATATGTTATGTGATGTTTCAGATGTGAACGAATGTGAGAGGTCTCCACCAATCTGTTTGAATGGAGGAGCATGTTATAATTCCTATGGATCATTTGTATGTAGATGTCCTAGTGAATGGACGGGTCCCACTTGTAGTGAAGGTAATATCCATTATGCTATGATATTGAAAACACAGGTCTATATTTCATACATGACGTTTCACAAATTCCAGTAGTCTTGATTAAATGGACCTGTTTAGTGCAGTGGTTAAAGAACTTACCTGTCACCTGAGCAACCCCTGTTATGTTATTCTATAACATTGACTACAGTTATGTCCCATGTCCTCCACATGGGAGAAGATGTTGGTTGCTTGCTGAAGCGCAATGTAGTACATTTGTATTGGTTGATAACTAACTCAATAATTTGGTAGGTCAACTGTCCGTTGTATATGAATGAAATATTGTTGAAAACGAAGCTAAGCAAGATAAAGCCCATGCCTGATCCCACCTTGTAGGGATGGGAAGATTGTACATAATGGTCTATTAAAAAAATGCTCTTCCATTTTGCATATCATCTGTGAAAAACATAATTACACCAGTAAATAATTAACATATAATGCATTAGCCAAACTAGCTAAGCAATAGTTGTTGATATAGACTATATTCCACTAAATGAACAAACATTTGACCTTTATTTATTGTCACATTATACAGATCGGGACGAATGCTCAGAGTTTCAACCTTGTAATAATGGCGGTACCTGTATCAATCAAGCTGGTGGCTATGTTTGTCAGTGTCCACCTGGCTGGACTGGTCAAAATTGCAATCTTGGTAAGTGTAATCTACACCTTTATTAGTACAGTATTCATATTTTTATAGAAGAAACAACTTTTCTTTTATCAACATTACCCTCAAAAACACACCAGTGAAAACATGATGTTCACCTTCAAATGTCACTCTGTTAATCTTGTTATAAAGGTAAAAGCTTTGTTTATTATAGTGTCACCCCTATTGAAAGGGCCAGCCAATTTGACTTATGAGACACCTTTCTTTCGAGTGCAGTTTTTACCGAATCCCTTCTTTTATTGCCGGGCGCCTGGCAGAGATGGGTTTAAGGTAACCATTCTTTAACTAGCTGGCGGCTCACCAACTGGCCGCATCAATTCTAACCCAGCTTTCACCGGGATTCGAACCTTTGATCTTCCGCTTCCAAGGTGGACGCCCTAACCACTCAGCCACGGGTGCTTTCATAAATGTAATAATATTTGGCATGAGCTTTGATAAAATATTGTCTAATGAATGATCTTTATTTACCCAATTGATTCTTAATTATCAACAATATAATTGAATTCTTCTGTTTAGATATCGATGAATGTCCATTATCTCCATGTGCTAATGGTGGTACCTGTTTCAATAGCTTCGGATCATTTACATGTGAATGTACTCCTGCCTGGACTGGACCTGAATGCAGAAATGGTAAACATGTTTAAAAGATGATTGTAAGATTATTTTAGATATTTCACAGTACTTGACATATTAAGTACTTGCTGACCATTTTGACGTCCAGTAACATTTTGCTGAAACAATATCATAGTTTTAAATAAACAATTTTAAATGACTGATGAAAATTTAGTACTAAGATAATTAATGAACACAAGAAACTTTTATAGACTAAGCTTTGAAACACATCTGGGGTGTTATTGTTTGTGTGCTACAGTATTTATTTGTATGTCTGTATGCTTACATTGCCTTAACATTGTATTGTGACATTTTCAAGTACATAATATAAACAATATGATGTATCTTCCGATATTCTTATTTAACCAAAAGCATAGCACCATATATTCAACAACAGCATTGTCAATAGAATAGAATAGAATAGAATATAGTTTAATTTCGAAATTCTGGACCCTCTCGGGTATACATGATTATCAAAACAGTGGTTGAGTATAGATATTGTACATTTCAGACACAAATGAGTGTATCATGAATCCATTTATCTGTTTGAATGGTGGTACATGTATCAACAAGGAAGGTGGATATATGTGTGATTGTACTCAAGGCTGGGGCGGCAAGAATTGTGGAGAAGGTACGTGTGACACTATACCAGCGGGACAAAGCAAGACTGGTTCTTGTCTTTCCCCAGGGGGAAATTCTGAACAGGGAAAAACTGACCTTTACATCAATTTTGCTGCCAAAAATTAACTTTAGCTTATTGTCTTATACTTCAAGCTATGTGGCACGACAATTGTTATGTTCCCCATCTATTATTACTTATTGAATATTAATTGAATATTAATTGAATATTTCAGATAATGAGCCATGTTTGAGAATACAGTGTTTGAATGGTGGATATTGTATTGAGAAGAATCAAACTGGAGACTTTACATGTACATGTCCTGATGGATGGACCGGTGACAGATGTCAATATGGTAAGGACTGGATTGAAAACATATTGGAAGTACATGTACATCATATATACTATCAAATATCGCAAGTTTTTATGTTCCTGGAGTTCTAGTGAATAATGTACCACTGACAGGGCTTCTGGAAACTAACTATTGGCCAATCTCAAATGATTTTAAAGTTCTTAGACAAAGTTTTACTGATAGAGTGTAGATAGATTTCTTCGATACAAAGTATGTTGGTCATTTTTGATTTTTCGATTTTATTCCGACCGGTAATTGGATTTACATGGTTGGATTAAAATATGTTGGATTCTATGTTGTTCACAATATCATCTTATATTTACAGATAGGAACGAATGTTTGGAGGACAATCCGTGTCAGAATGGCGGAACATGTACAAATCTGATTGGTTCTTTCTATTGCCAATGTCCACCTGGATTTGAGGGAGAAACATGTACTTTAGGTATGTATAACTGACAGCTTGCCATCACCAAGGTGATGTAGAGCCTGTATGGAATGATAATTGTTTGTAGATATCCATATTTAAAATAGCCTGTGAAAAGTTTTCTTCCTCACCTATGCATTTATCATCTGATAATATCAATGTTGTAGAACTTTACATGCCATTGTTATTATATATATGAAGATGGGAAAAATGCAAATTGATTAAGATTCAAATTTGATATGCTTTTTAGAAGTGCTCAAGGTGAGCTATTGTGATCACTCACCGTCCGTCTGTCCGTCCGTCCGTCTGTCCGTCCGTCCGTCCGTCCACACTTTCAAATGACATCTCCTCTGAAACCGTTTGACCAATATTGATGAAATTGTGCCTGGATGTTCCTGACATAGGGGGATTTAAAATTGCTCAAATAAAGTTGATCCATCTAGAACGCTGGTTGCCATGGCAACCAGGTAACAAAACCTTTAAAAATCTTCTTCTAAGAAACCACAAGGCATAGAGCTTAGATATTTAGCATGAAGCATTGCGTGGTGGACCTTTACCAATATTGCTCAAATCATGACCCCCGGGTCAATATTGGCCCCGCCCCGGGGGTCCCTTAATTTTGTATAAGAGATATATAGAAAAAACTTTAAAAAATCTTCTTCTCTGGAACCACAAGGCATAGAGCTTAGATATTTTGCTAGTAGCATTGTCTGGTGGACCTTTACAGAGATTGCTCAAATCATGACCCCTGGGTCAATATTGGCCCCACCCCGTGCCTCCCTTAATTTTACATAAGAGATATATAGATTTTTTTTTAAAAGACTTCTTCTCTTGGATCGCTTGATGGATCTTCATAAAATTTGGTCTGTAGCATCCTAATAAGGTCCTTTCTCAAATTTAGGGCACTTGTCTTCTTTAAGAGGCTACAGTTTCATATATAAAAATATCATGAGCAAGGTGATTCAGGTGAGCGATTCAGGGCCATCATAGCCCTCTTGTTTTCACAGATAGTTTTAAATACATACTTTTCTGACTTTTGAAATTTGTAAATATACTTTCACAGATCGCAATGAATGTCTCCGTAACCCCTGTTTGAATGGGGCCACTTGTGTGAACACCATTGGCTCCTACTATTGTTCATGTCTGGATGGCTGGAAAGGAGATCTTTGTGATAAAGGTAGGTCTTAAAATGCAATGCTTGGAAATGTCGTCAGTAAGTTTGAATAAAATACGATCATCAGATTTTGATGCAATGTACATATGCAAAACCTTCTAGAAATATTGAGAACATGGAATTATACCACTTGTTTACCCCTTATTCTTAACCCTTAACTCCATACATCCCTACATTCTTCTGATACAGACTAAATTCACACACCCTCTCCATATTAGTTAATTAGAAAATAATTGGTAATACATTAAAATGAGAATAAAAAATGCATCAAGATGCCTTTATCCTACAGATCTATGTAGTAAAGGGTTAATTGGTCAAGTTACAATAAACTAATTCCGTATGATCTCCATAATGTTTTGATTTCAGATAAACCAGAGTGTACTCTACTAACCAACCCTTGTAATGGTCATGGTGTATGTATTGAACTGGCTGGTTCCTTCAGATGTGACTGTGATAATGGATGGACCGGCTCACATTGTGCAAATGGTATAACACTTGTTTCTGACCTACACATTTAATGTTGTCTGGTTCCTGACCTACTTGTAGTTTTATGATGTTGTCTGGTTCCTGACCTACTTGTAGGATTACGGGCTTGTTTTCCAGACACATTATTCTTTTTTTTATTGCTGAGACTAGGTAATTCAGCCTTTTGACAGCTAGGACTTGCGCAGTTTTTTTTTTCATTTTGTTCTGTGTTGGGTATTGTGCCATGTAATTGTAGAATGTGATGTTTTCTGTGCTTGGCTTGTTAAGTTGAGTGCTGCCTTCCCTGTCTGACTTTCTATTATCTGTGTGATTAACAATTAAATGTACAATTTAGTCAAAAGTTGTAATGTTGTTGTCCAAATGTATAAAATTGTCATCAAAACTTGGAAAAGTCATGGAATTTTGTGTGATGAAATGAGTATGAACCATTTACTTAATGTCAGTATTGTAACATAAGGTAGACAACTTTGGTTAAAACAAATACATTTTTAGTGGAAATTCTGTTAAAAAGAATGAAGTGGTTGATGAGAGTGCAACAAATATGGAATGTGAGAGGTTATGCTATTGATCTTACAATTACAGATACCGATGAATGTTTAACTATAACATGTTTACATGGTGGAACATGTCAGAACCTACCAGGTGGATTCAAGTGTGATTGTACTGCGGCTTGGACAGGGAAATACTGTGAAAATGGTAAATATCACATATTATGTATTATACCCGCTTTTCAGGAGTTTGGTGTATATGTTGCTTTGCTCATGTTGGTCAGTCCAACCATATACGATTTCCCATCAAACAACTAAACATAGACTTGAACTTGGATCCTTAAATTTGGTACGCAGGTTGGTCATGATCGACCTAAAGATGACCCCTTTTGACCTTGACATAAAATTATAATTTGGCTGTCATGGGTGCATATAATGTTTAACAAACAGCGCTGGTTTTCTGTTCTCATGCATTGTAAATTAATTCATCACCTTCTAAATATATCTTAATGTTCAATTATGAAATTAATTACATGTATATCTCTGGCTTAGAATTAGAAGGTCGTAAGTTACGACCTTATAAGACTCATGCATATTTGAGATCTGCATCGCAAGGCGCTTTTATGAGCCTATTTTCATGTTGACCAAACTGAAGTTTAAAAAACTTGTAATACCATAAATAAAGAGTAGTTTTTAGGCAGTTTTGTTCGTGTTTCTCAAAATATTGATTTTGTATTTACGACCTTGTAATTCTAAGCCAGCAATATGTTGAAAATAAAAAGGAGGGATATTTGGCTCTTCTACATCCACCAGTTTTGACTGGTACAAATGTACTAGTTTTATAATAAACAGTCTTTATTTGATTTTAGAGTTTTGATTGATTTGATAACAATTGTCATAATATACCATATGTTATATTTTATAGATGTGAATGAATGTCTTGCTATAGAATGTCTTAACAATGCTACATGTGTGAATCGTGCTGGAACATATCTGTGTGACTGTGCACCTGGCTTTACTGGAGAGTTCTGTGGAATAGGTAGGCAAATATGAGTATGATCGCGACTGAATTATTAAAAATTAAGACAGAAATTTTCACTCTCTTATAAATGTTTCGGCATATAAGAATGTAAGTAGTTTTTACCTCTAGTGAGATTCAAATCAATACTGTACGTTTTACTTATACATTACCTTACAATGGTTAAGTCCGGCCAATAGCCATGCTGAGGTACACCTGAGTGAAAATTTTAGAAAATAATAAAAATCAGGACTTTTAGCCCCGAGATACCTGGAAGTACAAATGCATTAGACAACTCAGGTTTCACAACAACATGCAAAAAAGGTTGCGCAAATAACCAGTATTAACATGACTACACCACACCAGTCATCAGTTCATATAGATAACAACACTGACTTTACGGCTGCGACAGGGCACAAATACGCCTGCAACACGGCACAAATACGCCTGCAACACGGCACAAATAGCGCTCTTATTTACCAACAACATCATGCTTGACATAGGGTTGATTATTTAGTTTAAACATATATTATCTTTCACATAAGTCTATAATACATTAAATACAAACGTTATACTACAGAAAAGAGATCTGATCGGAAGCTTTCAAAAGCTTATTGAGATCATTTCTCGTTGGGTTGATTCAATTTGGGTTGCTTGAATCCCACTGGGTTCAATAAAATCTTCAAAAAAATTGAATTCTGTAAAATAAATGATTTATATGTGGTATATCTCAGATGTTGATGAATGTCTACTAAATCCATGTTTGAATAATGGTACATGTGTGAATATGAGAGGATCTTACAAGTGTTTGTGTTTACCTGGATATGAAGGGGAATACTGCCAAACTAGTAAGTATTCATCTTTACCTATTGGTTAGAACATTTTGTGTCTCCATGACTGTGTGGGAGACTTGTGAATACTAGATAGATTTCTCATTGTATGTCATAATGTCTGCCCAAAGCCGTATCTACGAAATAGGTCTTCATAAAACTTAAACTGGATATGTCCATATTTTTACCAATATCAAAATTGCAATTCAATATTTTATTCAAGCCCCACTTTGTTAGATAACTGATAATGTTTATTTGTATGATGACATGGAAAGTCTGTACGGTGGAGGAATGGTTAAAGTAAATGCTGTTCACTGCACATATCTTTTATTTTGCTTTACATCTAAATACAGAACCGCCTCCAGAGCCACCCATTGTAGAGCATCAACCTCTCTACAACAACGCCTTCAACATTTCCCTTAGGTGATATCTATTCTAAGTTTAACCTCTGTAGAGCAACAACCTCTACACAACGGTCAAACATTTCAGATGTTATACTGTATGTATGAATGTTACAAGACTTTCTATATTGTATTTCTAGATGTGAATGAATGTCTACGAAACCCGTGTAAGAATGGGGGTACTTGTATAGACAGAGTGGGAACGTATGAATGTATCTGTCCAGAACAATGGTCTGGTAATAATTGTGACAATGGTAAGTTAGTTTACTAGGAAATCAGTTAAATGTAAATCTATAACTGTTTTAAAAGGATGTATCTCATAGAATGTCGCGAAATTAAGTCGCCGCAAAAGTGCTAAAATCATTAATATGGACATTGCAGGAAACTTAAAAACGCAAAAGTTTGTAGTCGGGAAAATGCCGACGATCAGCAAAACGCGGAAGTATATTTGCAAAAGTAAATGGTTTACAGTAATTTGGTTTACCGGTCTATTATGTGCAAAAAACTAGTTTTCAGTTGTTGTGGATTTATATTTCAGATACCGATGAATGTTTCAACAACCCCTGCAGTCATGGTGCTACTTGTAGAAATACACGAGGTGGTTATATATGTGAATGTACTGAGGGATGGACGGGACCACAGTGTACGTTTGACGACAACGAGTGTAGTAGAGGTCCATGTATGAATGGTGCAAGATGTGAGAACACGCTCGGCTCTTTCCAATGTATTTGTCTTGAAGGATGGACTGGACCGCTCTGTGATCAGGGTAAGGGTTTGTTAATGCTTTGCAAGAGTTTGTGATCAGGGTAAGAGTATGTTAATGCTTTGCAAGATTAAGTTTCCTCCACTTCCCCCACTGGGAAGAATGGTGTATGAAGTTCCTAAGGCGTCATCTTGCTGTTTATATCCACATATCTTGTTTGATGAATTGCAATATTTTGAATATCACCATTATTGTTGAGGCATTGTCAAAGCGGTTTTGAGTGAAATATTATTCGACAATATCAATGTTGTTAAACAATCCATGTTAAGTGAAATATTTAGTCCATTGACAGCCAAAAGGAACTATCAGCATATTGAATAAGAAGGCTAAAAAGCTCCTTTTGGCTGTCAATGGATGATATTAAAATCACCCTTGGACATTAATTTACTTACTGAGTTGGTGCCAACAATTGTACAGAGCAATAAGTGGGAATGAAATAAGAATATTGTGTTATTAAATTTGAGATGGCTATTGTTGTATATTTCAGATGTAAATGAGTGTGAGTATCCTGTAGCTGTATGCCAGAATGGTGGTACCTGTCAGAATGTGTATGGATCATACAGATGTATATGTCCACCTGCCTGGACTGGCAAAGACTGTACAGCAGGTAAGCTTCTTCATCTCTTTTTATCGGTTTAGTATATTGCGTTTCAGTTGTTGAATACGTATGATTATGTGATTGGCAATTTTTGTTGTCACTTTTAGCTTGTTTAAAAAATATAGAATAAGGGATGTAATGTTGAACACCTAGTTCAGACACTTTAATTAATCAATTCTTGAACTAAAACAAAATTTATGCATGTGCTTATAGTGAATATGCATTGATAAGGTTGATATCATTTAATATTTAGAACATATTACATTTTGTTATCCGGACATATATTAGTGATCATCCTGTGCATGTATATTTGGCGTGCCATCATTACAGTTGTGAGGGCAGTTTAATGTGGAGCTTTCCATTATCACAGTTTTAAGGTAGCTAATATGGTGGAAATTTGCTTCAAGTCATTAATTGTAAACTAGCCTCAACTGAAGCTTGTTTTTTGGCTGTTTACTGTCAAACAGGTGTTTGCCCCAGTGCCAGGGTTACTCTAAGAGCTATGCATTCAAAACAGCTCAACAATTCTAAACAAAGGTATTTTTGTAGTAGTGGTAAAATACTGCAATGTGATAACCAAGATCAACTTTAATAAATTAGGCAACATTGTTTGGTTATAGACTACATAATAGCATTTAACATATTTGTAAAAAGATAATACAAGTCAGACAGGGAATGCAGCACTCAACTTAACCAGCCAAGCACAGAAAACATTCAAAACATACAAGGCACAATGCCCAACTGAATCAACCAAGACAGTTGTTTCATTGTTTGGAAGAGATGATGCCAAATAATAATGTGCATGGTCCATTCAATAATCATAATTATATTACTATACAATCTATACTATTTACAGATGTAAATGAATGTGCCAGAATCGAGTGTTTACATGGAGGTTTCTGTATGAATCTTGATGGCTCGTATAAATGTGATTGTCCACCACAGTGGGAAGGTGATATATGCCAGACAGGTAAGTGACAATATTCTGTATAGTTTTCTGTTTAAGCCTAGGTCTGACTGAGGAATTCCTCATCGGCGATGTTTTCCCTATTTCTTCGGATACCACCCGATTCATCACAATTTCTTTCGATATCACAAACTGTCTCATGACTTTCCCGAAGCCGCCCCTAGACCAGGATGAACCTGTTGCCGATGTCCTGATAGCTCATTCATTTAAATCGGGAGTTCATCGCTGAGGGAAAAAATGCTCAGTGGGACCTAGGCTTTAATTGAGATTAATATGAAGAAGCAAAGAACCTTTTTTCTACAACAAAGAAAATAACAAATCAGATTGGGAAGGTATACAGTGCTCAACAGAAAAGGCATAGCATGGAAGGCATAACAGAGAACAAACAAACAAGTTAAATCACAGATTATTTAATACAAATCATTGATTAAATAGAATTAAATCTACAGCAACACCTTACTTAAAGACTACCTTGATATTGAAAACACCTCAAAATGAAATATTCATTTTGAAAAATGAAAATGTTTTAAGAGTACATTGTGTAATAATATATTTATGCACTTCAATGCTTCTGTTATGTTGTCATCTAAACCCATCACATGTATTAGGGGGACGAAAAATGGTGCATTTCACTGAAAATTATTCTATATATTCCAGATGTCAACGAATGTTTGACCGCAGACACATGTCGCAATGGAGGTACATGCCGTAATTTGATTGGTTCATACAGATGTGAATGTCCTGATGGTTGGTTCGGAGATCATTGTGAATTAGGTCAGTGTTATATTCATGTATAACTTTTCCCATGTACTAATTTCAATAACTTTTTTAATAACTTATGTCATGCTATAGCTGTGTTATATAAATAGTCCCAGTAATTGCATTGGAAATAAAATGTAATTTTGAAAAAAAATCTTGTTTATTATAAATTTAAAATGTCTCATATTGCCCTGCTAGTTATACCCCGCACAACGAGTTGTAAGGGGGTAATACCGGTACTGGATTCAGCTTGTCTGTCCGTCAGTCAGTCAGTCTGTCTGTAGACGCATTCTTGTGGACGCAACTCCTCCTACAGTTTTGGCAGGATTTCGCTCAAACTTTCACAGATGAACAACCTCAACATATTGATGTGTCTGAAGAAAGGAATTTGCGCTGCAATGAATTTTGGCAGAATTATGGCCCTTTGCTGGTGGGGGTATATTAGTCTGCCGAATGGCGACAGCTCTAGTTGATTTTTTGTTTGGAATATTTCAGTATGTGTGTGTGTTTATGTTGATTTCAGATGTAGATGAATGTGCCAGAAATCCATGTTACAATGGTGGTTTATGTACAAACACTGTGGGATCATTCAGTTGTCGATGTGCCACTGGATGGTCGGGTCCATCTTGTCTTATTGGTAACTCTTTCTGTTTATATTGTTGATCTAAGATGTATAGGAGTATTTATCTTCTTTTGGCTCAATTGCAGGGCTCTCTGTGTGACATATTGTGTGCATAGTTAGTAAATATAATATAATCTACTTTTACTCAACAATATTTTGTACACATGCTTTAGTAATTGATTTAACAATTTGTTTTTTATGCCCCCCTATCGATAGATGGGGAGGCATATAGTGATTCACCTGTCCGTCCGTTCGTCCGTTCGTCTGTTCGTCCGTCCGTCCGTCCTGGTTAACCCAAATTGACCGTTTCTTCTAGCATTAATATGGCTTGCTACAAAGCTTTCATACTTGCATGGATGTTGTGTATGAACACTCTCCACACGCCAGTATCACCTAACCCCATTTTAACCTTCACCTTGACCTAATTTTGGACTTAGACTTATTTATGGACAAGGCTTCCACAGGGGGCATAAGCGTTTATTGAACGCAGTCTTGTTTAAATTGATATGTTTTAGCAGTGTTATTGCTCTTAGTTATAAATCCTGGTTTTCATGAAATGCCTATGTCTCTTGTATATTTATAGATGTCAATGAGTGTCTAGAAGTACCTTGTCTCAATGGTGGTAGTTGTGACAACACGCAGGGATCATACATATGTCGATGTCCAAGGGGATACACTGGTGAAAACTGTGAAAATGGTTCGTAAACATTTCACTTGAATCCTTTATCAAATCGAACAAATTTTTAAATCATAAAAGTTTAAAAATGACTGTTTAATTGTGAGTTTAAAATTGTTGAGATTTAAAATTTTATATAACAGTGAAAACTTCATGTGTATATTCGATTCTATAGCGATACATTTACAACATTTTGTCTGCACCTTATATGGTTATACTTTATTTTATAAAATTGAAACAGAAACAACATTAATTTATTGAGTACATTCTCAAATCCATAAAATGTGTGCTTAATGGGATAAGAAAAAGAAGACAAAAACAAAACTACTTATTATCCTGAAGTTCACCAGTTTTAAGACAAATTTCAACTAAAAAGCCCCAGTAACTGTTGGTTAATGGTCCAACTATAATCACTTGTTATATTTGATTATGATTTTGAGTCAACTTCCTCTTATTTTCAGATGTGAATGAATGTGATCTGAATCCATGTCTGTATGGTGGAACATGTATAAACACAGTGGGTTCATTCTATTGTGAATGTCCTCCGGGTAGGACGGGCATAGACTGTAGAAATGGTGAGTTAGATATAATCAAGTGTCTCCTGCTTATACTTATTATTATGATTCAGTGTTTTCCTTCTTGAATTTTAAGTTCAATGTTTTCCTTCTAGAATTTTAAGAACTATGCTAAGTTCTGCAATCGTCACCTGTATATATATATCTCATCTCAGTGTGTACTATGTAAAGCACTTGACTGCCATCAGCTCCAGTTTGATTCCTGGCTGGATTGGACTTTGACATATAGAGGAGGCTGATATCAAATGTTTTTTGTTTTTTGATCAATAACTGAAGAAGACTTTGGCATGGGATCCTGAAACTTTTATGCAGGCTGGTTGTGATCAGAAGTTGTCCCCTATTAGCTTTGATGCTTGTTGATAAATGTTTTGACCATTATAACTTTGTACACAAATTACTATTATTTCTTGTCATGTTTTTCACAGACACCAACGAATGTGAGCAGCAGCCATGTCTACATGATGGTGTATGCTTCAATACAGATGGCTCATACAGATGTCAGTGTAATGAGTTCTGGGAGGGACAGGATTGCCAGAAAGGTATACACCCTCAATCAACATTCTAGGAACATTTATTTTCTTAACACAGTTGATTGATAACTAATGTGTCAAAATTGTTAAAATTAATTCAGGCGATTTTTATTTTGTTATTTTGTAGCAGTTTGTGTAGGATCTGATTACTTATAGGGGAGAAACTTGTGTAGTTGACCAGCTATTCCTGTCGGACTAGAGCATTCAGCCTGTAAGCAAGGGGTCCTGGGTTTGAGCTCCGGCCAGTTTTTCCCAGGGAAAGTTCGGGCATAGACCTTTTTTTCCCCCTCTGGTCCTTTTCTCCCCCCCTAATAAACACTTTTCTTGATCAAGACCAGCTGGCTGCACATTGTCCAACCCTATTAGTAAACTAATCAAATTCTATAATATTGTCATATGTATATCATCTGGTATTTCAGATCGCAATGAATGTTTTGACATTATGTGTATGAATGGAGGTAGATGTAACAATCTTATCGGAGGTTATGAATGTGTAGACTGTAATGCTGGATGGTTAGGACAGCTTTGTGAAATTGGTAATATACAATAAATGATCAAATATATTGACAAAAAATATCTTATTGCTTTGAATTCAATGCTAACATATAAAATGTGGCTTGATTGTAAAATAAATCTTGATGCTATTGAAATACAATTTCATACTGCATTCATCACCTTACTTTTATTACTATGCCAAACTATGCTATTTTCTGATTTGTAATAAAGTTTATTTGTATTATTTGCATTTTAAATAAATAACTTATATTTTGATTTTTAGATAAAAGTTTTGGACTTTTTACAAAAAAATTGGTTGGTCTGTTAAGGGCAAAGATAGATATGGAATATCACTGCAGTGTGTTGATCCATTGGGCCGTATTAGCTCGAGTTGCTTGTGTAATGCCGTATCTCACGAGACCGCTAGGTCGAGTGAGATGCGGTATGGCGCAAGCAACGAGAGGTAATACGGCTTAACGGATCAACACCACTGCAGTAATATTCCTTTTATTATATACCTTCAAAAGTGAAAAAAGCGCTTTTACGCGCGAAAATGCGTTTGATGTGTATACATTGGCATATTTTCGGCATATTAAACGCGACGCCCGTTTATAAAAAGGCAATTGTTTACGTCGTGACGTCATTGAAGTTGGCATATGTTTGGCATATAACACGTCAGACATGCATGATACGGATTCGGAAATCTAGACATGTATGATACTGAAAATGCATTCTCCCACTTTAACTGGTGTAAGATAGGTTTTCAGCTCTTTCATTAGCAACATCTATCTTACATGAGCGACCAGCGCGTGATTCCATTCCGATCTTAGTTTCGGGATTTACGTGTTCATGGCGATATTAAGCTAATAAAGACGAACGCCAATAGGCTCTATACCATTTAAAAAGCATATTCTTGAGCATAACACAACAGCGTACACTTTATTTACATTATTATTACTGCTTGTTTTAAATGAGAACGTACGGCGAACAGCACGTTATGATGACGTCATGTTGACGCCATGAAAGCTAAATAGTGTTAGAAAGTCCCATTTTCTCAAATTACATAGCAGAAAAATAATCCATCATGAGACAGTCGATGTAGGAGAAGGATATCTCACATAGAAGCTCATGATGGATTCTTATAATCTGTCGCATTGTATTCCACTGCGCGATTTGGCCTGTATTCGTGACAATACATTGCTAGGTATATAATAAATTGTAATATTGACTCTTAAGCAGAACAATATTTTCACCTGGCTGAAGTTGCTGTGTTCATCATGTGTTATTATGCTAAGTATACATTTAATTGTAGATATTGATGAATGTCTGAACACAACCAACCCCTGTCTCCATGAAGGGAAATGTATCAATACAAAGGGTTCATTTATCTGTCAATGTATGACAGGATGGCGTGGCAGGATCTGTGATATTGGTATGTACATTTACATTGTCATAGTAACCATCGTATATGATCATACCTCTTTGAATTATGTCTTCCATATACAGGGTGTTAAAAAAGTTAATTCTCTAAGTTTCAGTTTCAATAGTTCATTTTCCTGATGTCGGAATAATGTACAATTTCAGGTTAAATTCCAGAGGGTTATATACCATTGCTTCAATTTTTGGAGCATTAAATGAAGCTATTTGTGTAAGAAATTGAAATTGTACAATGTGTCCATGGCTCAGATAAAATTTAGAATGAAGTGAAATTTTGAGAACAGATTTTTTGAACACCCTTTATACGCAGTTGGGGGGGGGGGCATAATGATTATGTGATGGACGTTTGGATGGATGTCACAAAGTTTGCCCACCCTTGTTTTTAATGACACCTCACATGAAAGTTGGTTCCAAGCCTAGTTGTGCACATTGTCAATATGTTAAGGTTGGATGATGATTGCTTCGAGTTATGGCCCTGTGTGGGACACAAACGTTTTTGTGTCAAAAACCCTTCTAACTTGAAACAGTTTTAGGTTCACTGACCTGGAAGTATGTTCTTGATCATCTTCTTTTCCATATAATTAAATTGCTTCCATAACTTTGTTTCTTTGTTGTCACTTGAGTGTCCACCATTTTATCAACAGTAACTGTTAGTCCTATATGACCGAGAGCTGACCTAACCACTTTTCACAGAAATATTTATCATTAAGTACCAACTTACTCTTCCACAAACAACTGACAACTTCTCCACTTGTTGAGGACATGAACATAGCCTTAGTAATGTTGCAAAAGAACATAACTTTTTAGCACAAATAGCGCGAGTGATCTCCCTTGATAAGGTGTCTTGATAAGTCCAATTTAGTAATTGGATTGTCTCCCCTCTATACTCATTATTGAACACAAGTGAGAGTATTTTAGTATGGTGTCTAGGGTTAATGATATTTTATGATTAAAACTGTTAATATGTTATATCGAGGCTTGTTATATCATTTTGATTAATTTAAAGATGATTCTTGTTGGGCATTGCTTGAAATTTTGATGAAATGTAAGAAGGGCAATGGCTGAACAATTTGTTATGCCCTCCATTTTATATTTGTATATTACTTTGCACATGTCGGTCGGTAGACCAAATGGTGTAAATAACTCAAGAACACTTTGCCCTAGGATCTTCAAACTACATGGAGGTTGGTAATCAACAGTAGATGACCCCTGTTGATTTTGAGGTCAGTAGGTCAAAGGTCAAGGTCACTGACCCGCACCATTTCTGACTATTCAAATGGTTTCCATTCACTAACTCAGAATGCTTTGCCCTAGGATCTTCAAATTTGCATGGAGGTTGGTCATCAGTAGATGACCTCTGTTTATTTTGTGGTCAGTAGGTCAAAAGTCAAGGTCGCTGTGACCTTTACCATTTAAGACTATTGGGCTGCCATGGGGGCATACATGTTTTACAAACATGTCTTGTTTAACATTGGGACAATCTGTTATTATTGTTATTTTGTAGATGAGAATGAATGTTTGATGTATCCATGCCAACATGGAGCTACATGTAACAATCTACCAGGGACATACGAGTGTCAGTGTGACGTAGGATGGGAGGGTGACAATTGTCAAATAGGTAAGTTACCATAGTAACCATAGTAACTTAAGTACAGTACAACCTCTGTAGATCAATAACCTTTGGGAGCTACTAATATTGGTCATTATTTAGAGGTTGTTGCTCTACAGAGGTTAAATTTACAGTAAATATTGACATGTTGAAAGTGTTGTTACACAGAGGTTGTTGCTCCACAGAGGGCCGCTCTGGGGAGGTTGTACTGTACTATAGATTGTTAAAAACTGCCTCAATGGCCTAGTTGTATAGAGCATCATTCTGTTTCTAGCATGGAATGTATTACAGGGTTTGCTCTGTGACCGTGTCATCCCAAATTTGAGATAAAAAGGGTACCAGTATTTCCATTGTATGACGTTCAGCATTCAAATTGGGGAAACTGACTTCTCTTCTCTCTTACTCTTTTGACAATGAATACCGTTACTGTAAATCACGGGCATTAAATTTCGTGGAATTTTATAAAATGCTATTTTCATGGGGTTTAAAATTTGTGGATTAGAAAACATGAATTAATGGAACCCTGGTTCTGTATTTGGAGGTTAATTATGCATGGGGATTGAATTTCATGGTTGAGCTAAGCTATGAAATCAACGAAAATTCAATCACCACAAAATAATAATGATTTTACAGTATACTCGCATGCAAGCAATTTAGATAGGAGTGGAACTATATATATAATGATATATATAAACTATGTAATTGTTGTCTTTCAGATGTAAATGAATGTGAACTGTTCGCACCGTGTCTCAACAATGGTATATGTTACAATGGAGCGGGTACATACTCATGTCAGTGTCAGGCTGGCTGGACAGGAAGGAATTGTGAAGTCGGTAAGGAATGAAACCTCAATATACTATAGTCCTTTATGTCCTATACTTTACACTTGAAATATCTATCTCACAGTTAGCCAGGTGACAATGTGGAAAATGTGATGGCATCATTGTTTCTAGGCATATTTTAGTTTCAATCATGAATGTTTACATGCATGTTAATGGAGTTCCAATGTTGTTTGAAAATGAAAATCTGGTGTTCAAAATGTATGAATATCAACAAAGTTACCGTATTTTTGCGAGTATAAGACGCACATTCAACAACCCAGAATCGTTACCGTTATAGTAACAGTAAATGCATCTTTTACAATGATATAACAACTTTTTAACGTCTCCATCAGCAAATCGTTCGATAAATGCAATGTTTTCTTTTCAACAAAGGGAAGCAAATCTTACTAGTTTGGTTGTTGCTAAGTGCAGTAACATTTACTGTTATTTCTATTTCTACAGATCTGAATGAATGTCTTCAGCAGCCTTGTCAGAATGGTGGTACATGTCTAAATACAGACGGTTCATACACCTGTACATGTACGGAAGGATGGACAGGACCAAACTGTGCTCTAGATGTTAACGAATGTAATTTATTACAATGTGCCAATGGTGGTACTTGTATAAATACACCTGGCTCATATACCTGTATCTGTGATATTGGCTGGACTGGTCAACTGTGTAACATTGGTAATTGTCTTCTCTGACTTTCATGCCCTCTTAAGCCTAGGTCCCACTGAGAATTTTTTGCCTCAGCAATGTACTCCCGATTGAAATTAATGAACATTCAGGACATTGGGAACAGGTTCCTCGTGGTCTAGGGAAATTTTCGGGGAAGTCATGAGACAGTTTGTGATTTCGTAATGAATTGTGATGAATCGGGTGGAATTCCTTAATGGGACCTAGGCTTTAGCATATATTATGCACACTATTGTTTCATTAAAAAGATGAACATAAGTTCCATAGGAAACTTCATTGCCTGATTTAAACAGTAATGCTGGACAGATAATTGTATGCTGTTGGTATTTGAGTACATATATAAATCTCTTATATTCCTGCATATATTCTTGGGTTAGTTGTTAAAACAACTGCCTAAGGAACTGGATAATTTGGTTTCAACTAAAGGCCATGACATACTTATTCATTAACAATGGTACTGTTACTGTTTCCATGATTGGGACTTAGTGTATTAGTATAGTTCCCGAATGTTTGCTGATTCCGAGCATAGCCTTTATTTGCCAGTCAGCTTTCTGCTGAAACATGGCAGGCATATAATGTGTGCTTCCACCCATATTTGAACCCAAGTTGCCACATTAGACGGCAAGCACGCTTACCATTGAGCTACGGTATTCTCAATAGTCTAAATCTATAGGACTGTTATTAGGTGGTCTTTAAACCAAAGTTAAACAATTGTGATTGAATTTATTTCAGATATCAATGAATGTTTGAGTGTTTCCTGTTTGAATGGTGGAACATGTGTCAATGAGGTCGGTGGATTCCGTTGTGAATGTCCGCCAGGTTTCCGTGGTGATACTTGTGGAATTGGTCAGTACCTTATTTGCTTTTATTTACGACATTTGACATCAGAAATCTGGCTGAATGTTGCAAATGAGCAGTCTTTTAAGTAAAATAGTAAATTAGTGTTATATAACAACACACTGAACATCAAACTATCATACACTTTACAATAGCTTTTTGTTCAATCTTTGAAAGGCATTGTCATTCTCAGAACGAAATCAATGAAGTAATATATTTCCAGAATTGAAGTGACAATACTAATGATTGTTGTAACATAATAATGACACATAAGGGTGCATAATGGTGATTTTTGTAGTTATTTTATCTTAAAAAGCTTAAAAATGACAAAAATAGCAAAAAAAACTGAGTTTCCTTGGTTGCCATAGCAACGATTTTGAAAAAAACCCTAGAAATCATTTCTATAGGTTAATAATAAAAAAAGGGCAATATATTTTCTGTATCTGAGAATGTGAGTGGACAACCATGTCTGGGGTCCATACAATAGTAAGTATCCTGGCACATAGATCGACAAAGGCTGCTCCACGGCTGCTGTATAACTGTTAATTTATTTTTATGTTTGGAATAATTATTTATGTGTTTGATTAAATTTTTAGATATCAATGAGTGCTCAGAATACTTTGGTATCTGTCAGAATGGCGGTCAATGTTTTAACTCTATTGGAGGCTATACATGTCAGTGTGCTCTAGGCTGGACTGGTCAAAACTGTACCGAAGGTTTGTCTCTCAATTTGTGTTTTACATAGTATTCTTGCCACATTATTCCTTTTAATTGGTGTAATAAAAAGTCTACGATAATATGCCCCCAAAAGTAAGGAAAGTAAAAAAAATGTTTTGGATTTTTTTTTAAAAATTGAGAAAGAGCAATCTCTAAGAAAAGTATAAAAAATATCGAAAATGTTGAATTTTGTTTGCCTACTCTATAAATACATGTTGAATTTAGGGTCACAGCAAATTTCTTTTGTAGGTTTGGATATAGGGATACAAAATAATGGTTTCAGTCTTTGCAACAACCAATTAGAGTTCAATTAAGCTTTACAACCAAGAGGAAATGCAATATTAGTTAGATGTGGGCTGTGTTGACATGATTTTTCACCACTCCTGGGTGCATCCATCAGTTTTACAGATAATCTGGCTTCTATAGAAAGATATTTGATTACCTTATTCACTATCTTCATGGATATTTTGCTAATAGTTTTACTGATACAAACATATAAATGAAATGTGCTTATATTTCAGATGTGAATGAATGTCTACAGAATCCATGTCTAAATGGTGACATATGTACCAATACACTGGGTTCATATTCCTGTGAATGTCCCAGAGAATGGATCGGTCCAAGATGTGAAATCGGTATTAATTAATATTCTTTAATTTTTGCCAAAAATGGTAGTCAAGTGGATAATTCTTTTAACTACAAATCAAGAGGTCCCTAGTTTGATTCTCGGCTGGTGTACATGGTCTTTTCTTAAACCATTTGAACAGAGCTAGGGTAGCCTGGGTAGCACCCGGGCTCCTTGTATCACACAACTGTATCTTGTCTCAAAGTCAGAGGTCACTGGTAAATTTGGGGTCCTTTGCCTAACCAAAGAGCTACCGAGAGCCTTTATTCAGTTACCTCCCCTTCAATTAAATATAGAAGGCAAGGTTCATCCCCCGGGGAAAGGGCTACGTAGCGCTCACCAATGTTAACGGTCTCCTGGCATTGAAAAACATAGTGACCTAGTAACATACGGCTATCTCAGTAGTATGCAAAAGAACAACAACAATAATAAAGCTTTGCATGATGTGCACGGTCATGTATCATGCGTAATAGGTGGTTTGGGTTTTTCCCATTTTTTAAAAATCAAATAAGTTATCTGACCAACTATGTCTAGTTTTCTATTAAAAAAAAAATTAAGTGCACCTAGTTATATGACACTGTTTTCCAATAAATAATTGAAACTGTGAAATGTGCTATTGTTGATACTCTCAGAATTAGTTTTCTATTTGTAAGCAATTTCAGCTTATATATGTATTATTGTGTTTCTACTTGTAGATTACAATGAATGTCAGGACTTGTCTATATGTGCTAATGGTGGACAATGTATAAACACTGAAGGAGGATTTACATGTCGTTGTCCTACTGGTTGGACAGGACCTACATGTCTCATTGGTATGCTGTTTCATTAGTTGTCAGTAAAACGTTGATGAAGGCTCTAATTGGTAGTTGTCTGTATAACATTGATGAAGGCTCTAATTGGTTTATAGTTGTCAGTAAAACCTTGATGAAGGCTCTAATTGGTTTATAGTTGTCAGTAAAACCTTGATGAAGGCTCTAATTGGTTTAAAGTTGTCAGTGAAACGTTGATGAAGGCTCTAATTGATTTATAGTTGTCAGTAAAACCTTGATGAAGGCTCTAATTGGTTTATAGTTGTCAGTAAAACCTTGATGAAGGTTCTAATTGGTTTATAGTTGTCAGTAAAACATTGATGTAGGCTCTAATTGGTTTATAGTTGTCAGTAAAACATTGATGAAGGCTCTTATTGGTTTATTTTTGTCAGTAAAACATTGATGAAGGATCTAATTGGTTTATAGTTGTCAGTAAAACATTGATGAAGGCTCTTATTGGTTTATAGTTGTCAGTAAAACCTTGATGAAGGCTCTAATTGGTTTATAGTTGTCAGTAAAACATTGATGAAGGCTCTTATTGGTTTATAGTTGTCAGTAAAACCTTGATGAAGGATCTAATTGGTTTATATTTGGTATAGTAGAAAGGTATTGACTTGATCCTTACCTTTATGCATGAATATATTACAAGGTTCTCGCATCAAATATATCAAGTTCCGCAAGCAAATCGTGCAATATTGGTCCTTTACATTTGTATTATACCTCGAGCGTCTTTGTGATTCTCCCCGCTTATGTTAACATACAACCTGGGTTACAAATCAGCTGTTAAATTATGCTAATAGAAGGTTGAAGATCAAGGTAAAATACCTGTACTATAATGATGTGGTAGTATTATGACTTGTCACACTCTCACATTTTGTATAATAATATAATTGTAATAACAATAAAATAATTGAATGTCTTACCGAACAAATTCTAAAATGTCTTGATAAGTTTACACTATATCCCTGTTACTTTATTTTCACTTTTTGATAAATGTTGTTTTTAAAAAAATGTGTTTCAATTGATTGTAGATATAAATGAATGTGTGCCAATTAACCCCTGTTTAAACAGTGGTACATGTAGAAATCTAGAAGGCTCGTATCAATGTATCTGTCCACCAGGATTTACTGGAACCAATTGTGAATCAGGTGAGTGTATAAAACCCATACCAAGTTAATGTATATATTCAGAAATACGTTCGTTCAACCGACTGTACATTTACCCTCCCTCCACTTGAACATTGAGTCACAAGTTGGCCCTTATATTTAGTTTTAATGATCAGTGAACAATTTTCAGAAGTCATACTACTTAGGAAGGTACTTATTTCTATGCCTGTAAATACAGAGTGATCATTTATACTTAGACGGAATGCAAAGGTCTTTTTAACAAGAAACATGATTGTAATGTACTCTATTGCAAGAAGATGTTGATAAACAATCATAAAAACTTGTATCCATGACTGTATGTAAATGTGTGGTACAAGAATATTGTGTTACCCGGTATTATGTGTATTTCAATATGGCCGTTTTAATTTGTATTTCAGATATCAATGAGTGTTTGATGAATCCGTGTAAATTTGGTGGTACATGTGTGAACACTGTAGGTTCATATTTCTGTACCTGTCCTCCAGGTAGATCGGGACAAAACTGTACTGGAGGTAAGGACTTAGTTTTACTTTTTATTGGTCCAATTTGTTTAAGATGAAAACCAGTCTATGACCCTACCAGTGGTCCAGTTTACTTAGATTGAAAACCAGTCTATGGCCTTAATCGACATTTGTTCAATTTGCTTTGATTGAAAACCAGTCTGACCTTACCCTTTGTCCAATTTGCTTAGATTGAAAGCCAGTCAATGGCCTTACCATTGGTCCAATTTGCTTGAATTGAAAACCAAGTGTATGGCCTTAATTAACATTTGTTCAATTCACTTAGAATGAAAACCAGTATATGGCCTTACCATTGGTCCAATTTGTTCAGAAAGTAAACCTGTCTATGGTCTTACCATTGGTCCAATTTGCTTAGATTGAAAACCAGTCTATGGCCTTAATGGACATTTGTTCAATTTGCTTTGATTGAAAACCAGTTTGACCTTACCCTTTGGTTAATTTACTTAGAATGAAAACCAGTATATGGCCATACCATTGGTCCAATTCGTTTAGAAAGTAAACCCGTCTATGGTCTTACCATTGGTCCAATTTGCTTAGAAAGAAAACCAGTCAATGGCCTTACCATTGGTCAAATTTGCTAAAATTAAAGATCAGTCTATGGCTTTAATTAACATTTGTTCAATTTGCTTAGAATGAAAACCAGTTTATGGCCTTACCATTGGTCCTGTTTACTTAGCAGATCAGTTACTTAGACAAGAAACCAGTGTATGGCCTCACCATTTGTCCAGTGTATAGTTAAATTAGAAACTAGTCTATTTGACTTTTTTCCCTGGAATAGCCCTAAATAAAAACTAATTATAAAAAAATAAGACAACTCTAAGTTGTTTTTGTAATATCAAACAATGCTAGATTTTAGATCTGGGGTGATATTCAATATTGATCTTATTTAATTTGAGAATAAGTCAGTCATATCGCCTGTTACTGACCAAGAGTTTAATATGGTGTGATCTGATTGGTTGTTGTTATCCTTAAGTCAAGTAGATCGATATTGAATACCACCACCTCTGATGTCACATCTGGCATGTAATACGGGTCAATAGTGTAATTGTGAGGATCTGTATAGATAAATATTATGTATAGTATTATACAGTTAAGTCACAGGACTTATGTCAATTAATCAATACATACATTGGACTCTAATAACATTTGATTCACTTTAAATTATTATAATACTACAACACTTTAAAAGTTTATTGTAATGTTATAAAGTAGATCTAAAGATTAGATACTGCATGTATGGACTATAAGTTGAGTTTATTTACCTCATTTTGTCATCTGCTGTGATGGCCGAGTGGTTAAGGCGTTGGACTTGAAATCCAATGGGATCTTCCCGCGCAGGTTCGAACCCTGCTCGCAGCGAATTATTTTTATTATTTTATTGAATTTTTCTTCATCAAAAATGTATGGTTAATGAAATATTTTTTCATTATTGACTTCTTGTAAAAAAATAAAGATATAATTGATGCACAGGTGAAAAATTTGTATTATAAATATTCAGTACACTAAAGTATTCAAAACTTCAAATAAATACTTCTGAAGAATATGATTCTATTTTTGAATTCATAGATAAGTGTACATTTGAATGAAACTAAACTTGAAGTTTATTAACAAAACAGATACTATATAAAAATAGAGTTGTATACTACTTTATTACAACCAGGGTCATGACCTATAGATAAATAAAATCTGCTGACATATATGCTTACAATCTAAACTTTATGTGATAGTATAGATATATATATAATATCATGCTGACGTAATACATGTATTAGCTCAAAATTGGAAAAAGTTTATTTTATACATGATCAATGGTTGGTTTTGAACAGATGTTTCGTCATTCATTTATAATACAAATACTTATCACCAATTTGCACTGAGCTGTGATGGCCGAGTGGTTAAGGCGTTTGACTCGAAATCAAATGGGCTCTGCCCGCGCAGGTTCGAATCCTGCTCGCAGCGCATAATTTTTATTAATTAAAATTTCAAATATAGCTATGTGAATTATGAAACAGTATTCCTGACTAGTCTCTCTTATGTCAATCCATGGTAAATGAGCCTATATGAATGAATGAAAATTTGACGTTTCATACACATAGTTGAGAACAAAATTTCAGTAGAGTGGCCCTTTCTTGAAGACTTTTAATTTCTTAGTTTATACTAATTTATTTAAGATTGATTGTGAAACAAGTTTTTCCAACTTGTATTAATCCCGCTCAACACCTCATTCCTGATGTTATCCATTGCCATGAGGGTATGAGAGAAGAGAAGCCAGTTTCCCTTTTATGCTGAGAATCAAGCAAGGGAATTTCTGGTACCATTTTTATTTTGTCTTTGGTATAACGCTGCCAGGGGATCGAATTTGGAGCTCCCTCATTAGAAGCGGACGCTCTACAACTAGGCTATCGAGGAGGCGATTTTGATTTCTTTGATTTTTATGTTTCATATTTTGATTACAGATTATGATGAATGTGCACTCAGTCCATGTATTAATGGTGGAACATGTTATAACAACGAGGGATCATACACGTGCTTCTGTCCTGCTGGTTGGACGGGTCCAAACTGTGAAATTGGTAAGTTAATCTATCAAGTTAATTAGTCAATGTCATGTAATGTATACTACTAATGAATTCTAAGTGATATTGGATTCAGCTTGTCTATTTGTCCATCAGTCTGTCAATCTGTCTGTGCCTCTGTCTGTCCATCTCTCCATCCGTCCATCTGTAGACACACATAAGAGATACAACTCCTCATACAGTCGTAGCAGGCTCTCCTTCATGTTTTCACATATTACTTAACTTGGCAATGTCTAATGTCTACATGCTTAAAGGAAAGAATTTGTGGTGAGATAGGTTTTTGACAGAAATAGGGCCCATCGTTCTTTTGTAGCGGGGGGGGGGGGGGGTAGTTAAAGCCGCTCTGGTTGTTTTTATTATGGTCCACAGTTTGTTGATAAAGTATCGTTATATGTCTGTCATCAATCATGTCTAACTGTGTATTTGAATATTTACATGTGTATTGTAGATGTTGATGAATGTTTGAACAGACCATGTATGAATGGAGCCACATGCATCAACAATGCTGGCTCATACACATGCAGATGTCCTGAGGGATATACCGGCGATAATTGTGAAACAGGTATAGAAATCACATCTTGTGAATAACTTTTGTCTCCATAGATATACCGAATGTTGGCATATTTTCCTAGATAAACAAACTAATGCCCCAACCACATCTACATGGATGCAATTATAAATGCTTATATGCTTTAAAATCACATATTTTCGTGGGTATTAAATTTAGTGGATTTTGATACAAATCCATTTTCGAGGAGTTGTAAATTCATGGATTACAAAACATGGAAGGGTACAACCATGTTATTTATTTGGGAGTTTGATTATTCGTGGTCATTAGATTTTGTGGTCGAGTTTCACAACAAAATCAAAGAAAATTCAACTCCCTTGGAAAATAATGATTTTACAGTATGTCTTTCTTGCCTTAATCAATCCATTTTGTGCGCACAATGTCTATAATTTGTAAAACCTGTTCTCATTGGATGTTTCCCATGCAAAGAGACATAAACTGGTTGGTAACCCAGAGGTAGTCTTGCGTGCTATACAACGGGCACATTAAAGAACCAAGGAGTCTGTTTGGAAAGAGCTAGGGTATTCCACCCGGATTCCTTGTATCACACCACTGTCACTTCTACTTGCTGCTACATGTCCTTTAGCAAAACACAGGACCCCATTGTAAATATGGGTTATCCTTGACCGAAAGGCTTAAATAATTACTTACTTACATTGGATGACTAATGGTCAATCAATTGTAAAACACGTTTCCATTGGACGAAACCTTGTACAACCATTCTAAAATAGATATAAAGAATGTTAATTGTGTTTTTCTTTGTTTTCTTTATTAGATATTAATGAATGTCTAGCAAACCCCTGTCTGTTTGATGGTACGTGTATCAATACACCTGGTTCCTATGTGTGTCAATGTATCGCTGGACGTACTGGAGTTAACTGTGAACGAGGTAAGTCTCTCACTTTGGTTAATATACTGATGGTGTTAAAATATTCAGTAAGAATGTAAAATAGTTTGATGTACTGAATCGTTAGTGTTAGAAATGTTCAGTACTACTTACGACCTTATAAGACTCGAGCATATTTGAAATATGCATCTCGATGCGCTTCTTATGAGCCTATTTTCATAAAAATCAAAGAAGTCATGTTGACCAAACTGAAGTTTAAAAAGCTTGTTTTTCCATGAGTAGTTGCCAGACAATTTTTTCTTGTTTTCTCAAAATATTGATTTTGTACTTACGACTTTCTAATCCTAAGCCAGCGAATTGTCAGAAATGCATAGGTATGACATTGTCTTACTTTTGGACCCATAGAAGTATTCATATATTCTGTAACTAAAGCTTACTATGCTGTTGTATATATATATTTTTTAGGAGTAGACGAGTGTTTACAAGCCGATGTATGTAAGAATGGTGGTGTTTGTATCAACACACAGGGATCCTATCTATGTAACTGTCCACCAGCATGGACCGGCAAACATTGTGAAACAGGTATGTACTATAGTCTATTTATTCAGGTCTGTCACATGTATACAACAAACATAGCTATATCATAATATTTTTATTGTTTTAAATATTCTAATTAGAGAAAAAGGCAGTGAAAACCAATACTTTACTCAGTAAGCCATATACTGATACATAATAATACTTTAATAAGAGAAATTGCAATGTTTATGTACACAATGTTATGTAAACAAGTGACTAAACTGAGGTTTATACAATATTCTTTCAATTCTAATCATAATTAATATAAAATGTAATGAAATGTTTCATCAACATTTTCAAGGCTGATGCAGAGGTTAGCCATAAGTTCTTAACTTGAATGTTTTTAACGAGAAGCGGAAATGCAATATTTACGGTCTAACCTATTTTGAGCAACCTGTCGGAGGATATACCAAATGAGGTTGTTCTTACCCCATTGTTTATCATTGTAAATTGCCTCCTTTGGTTTTTTTTGTAAAATTCTTTTAAAAACCAGCATTTTTAAATATACTCAACAAACTGCTAATTTGAGATAATAAGTAATAAAAGAATAAGTAGATAATAACATAGATATTATAATAGTCAAAGGCTGAATTTTGATACCATTAGTAGTTGTTAATAGTGGTACTGATATATCTTCCTTCCTTTAGGCTCAGCCTAGTTAGTTCCAGCAGAGACTATGTTATCTATAGTCTCTGGTTCCAGGAAACTGCTGTTTTGCGCGGTGTCTGTATAATGTGACTTAATAATCTCCATATGATTGAAATAGCATCTATTGACCAGTCCGACTTACAATATTTAAGAAAAAGGAATATTGATATAAATATGAATGTAAGAAATAAAGTGAGTGGATCTTTAGTCACATGGTTTATATTTCAGATGTAAATGAATGTTTACTTGGACTGTCACGATGTGAGAATGGAGCTACATGTATTAACACTATAGGAGGATATGAATGCATCTGTACACCAGGTTACACAGGACCATATTGTTCTGCAGGTAAACTACCTTGTTTAGTCTATGCATTTTAGCAGATTACCTCCCATTGTCTACTATCTGGAGCAATAGATTGTCTCCCTTAGTCCTATAGCTTACTGCAGTAGATTGACTGTTCATTGCTGTGGATTACGTTCCTTAGTCTACTATCTGGAGCAGAAGATTGTCTCCCTTAGTCCTATAGCTTACTGCAGTAGATTGTTTGTCACCCTTAGTCATATAGTTTACTGCAGTAGATTGACTGTTCATTGCTGGGGATTACCTTCCTTAGTCTACTATCTGGAGCAATAGATTGTCTCCCTTAGTCCTATAGCTTACTGCAGTAGATTGTTTGTCACCCTTAGTCATATAGCTTACTGCAGTAGATTGACTGTTCATTGCTGTGGATTACCTTCCTTAGTCTACTATCTGGAGCAGAAGATTGTCTCCCTTAGTCCTATAGCTTATTGCAGTAGATTTGCTGTTGTTACTGTGAATATCTCCCTTCACCTACTATCTGGAACAGTAGATTGTCTCCCTTAGTCCTATAGCTTACTGCAGTAGATTTTCTGTTGTTACTGTGAATATCTCCCTTCGCCTACTATCTGGAACAGTAGATTGTCTCCCTTAGCCTTTTAGCTTACTGCAGTAGATTGTCTTTTCATTGTTGTGTATTACCTCCCTTTGTCCACTATCTGGAGCAGTAGATTGTCTCCCTTAGTCCTATTGTTTACTGCAGGAGATGGTCTATTTGTTGCTGTAGATTACCTCTCTTTGTCTACTGTCTGGAGCAGTAGATTGTCTCCCTTTGTCTATAGCTTACTGCAGTGGATTGTCCGTTTGTTGATGTGAATTACCTCCCTTGGTTTCCTAGCTCACAATTGGTCTGACTTGCACTTTGAGGTTCTTACAGCAATGATATCAGGTAGCTCTAGTTCAGGTTGTTGTACTGTCGGATACTAGGTTTTACTTGTATATTACTTTTTATATTGAAGTATTACACATTATTTTCAGATATCAATGAGTGTTTGCAGAATCCTTGTCTCAATGGTGGTCAATGCATCAACAACTTTGGTTCCTATGTTTGTATATGTCCCATTGACTACACTGGAGAAAATTGTGAAAATGGTAACTTTTTATAGCCAGGGGTTATGTTTATTAGATGTAAATTATTAAATTAAATAAAACAACACTCTTCACTTCATGACAGGCAAAGTGTTAGATGGATTCAAAACACAAGTATAAGATTTGTTGTAATTGAACTAAGAAGAATTTACATAATAAATGTATCAATTAATCATTACATAAAAAAGAACAACCAAGACATTTTTACTTGAATTAATTTCTTTGTATGTCCTAGTATTTAAAAATCTTATTTTTAAATTTTCAAATTTTGTGAATGATTTTTGCAAAAAATTGTATACAGTCCATTAGACAAATTTATAGTAACTCTGTATACATTTGATGATCTTCCTTATTAGATAAAACGAGACATTTATACATGTCCATTATCTTTCTTGTTCAACCAGGCATACAGACAGCGTTTAAGATTTCCTTCCCGACACTGAATGTAACACATACACCGGACCTGAACTACAACACCTCATCAACATTCCAGAGACACGCAATGTTATTCTGTAATGATGTATGTATAAAAGTTTTATCACTCTGTCTGTAAAGACTGTTATAACTTCACTCTACAAGAGTCTAAAATCAAAAGTTAAAATCATGCATTACATTGAGAACACCTTTAAAGCTTACATGCAAGGTTTTGCACAACCCTGTACGTGAGATTGGTGATGGAAATGCAGGAGATTTCAATAAAATCAGGGAGATTTTCCTTGCTCGAACTTTAAACTTAATCTATGAAGTTTGTATGCAGTTTTCACTTATTTTACTTTTATTACAATACCATTCATGCTTGTTGAAGCAACTTAAACTAATATTTGTGACCATTTTCATAATGTACACAACAAATGTCAGGTTCTAGTATGTCCAAGAAATGCGTGATATTTGATCAATTTGCCTCTGATCATGCGTGAATAGAGTCTAAATGCTTGAGACTTCACGCATGATGCAGGAGATCTGGCATGATAGTATGTGATAGGAGGGTTCAATAATAATGTTGTACCATATTATATCTATTTATCATATGTTTGACGTCACAGCAGCGTAATAAAGCCATTATTTATTTTTGATAATACACTAGTGTAATAAAGCTTTGACGTGGCGTCACTCAAAGTATAGGCGACGTCGTCAAAGTTGCGCGTTTATTATAGTGAAAATAAGTAGCTATTTTTATTTTTCGGCTAGAAATCGCTAACATATGATAAAAAGAACATTACATTTGTGACTTTCCACATTGGATTGATTGAACTCGTTTAATAAATTCAATATGAAAAGACACTCATGTAATATCCTCTATTTAACAAATTTATGTTTCTGTCCGAATGCTATTTTTCAATACAAATGTACTAAGGGAACTAACTCCTCCACAGCCAAAGGCGTGAAAAAACAGTAGCAATTACAAGTTATCTATTTTTTAAATTTATTGAAAATCATATTATTTTAAGTAATATCAAATTAAATGCTACTTAGTCTAAGTCTTGAGAATATTTATATTTGCATGTCTTTGTCTCTGAAGTTAATTTATTGCACGGAATAACAAACACAGCAGTGGCAATGACTATATCTGTCATGTAACTCATGCCAGACGTTTTAATCATTTATGCATAATAAAACATGCATAAACAAATATCAAAATGATCATATAAAAAGTATAAACTGTGCATCGAGAATATATATTACATAATGTTGAAAATCGTTATGAACACTGGGATTCTAAATGACATTGTGGAAGACTATTCATTCCATATTTAGTGGACACGTTACAATGACAAATATTTCTGCTTCAGATAAACCAAATGATGGCTACCCATAGAAGCAGATTCCCTGATTATGCTGACTGTGTGGTTACTGCTTTCAAGTAAGTTCTCAATAGATTTCTATGTCAGTACTTGTATTTTAAATATATATAATATGTGGTGGCTGATAGTCTGCAGGAAGGGCAGCCGTCTGAATCTGGGTTAAATTGCTTTGCTCTTTTCTGTCGGTAGTCCAGTCTGCAGGAAGGGCAGCCGTCTGAATTTGGGTTATATTGCTTTGCTCTTTTTTGTCGATAGTCCAGTCTGCAGGAAGGGCAGCCGTCTGAATTTGGGTTATATGGCTTTGCTCTTTTCTGTCGATAGTCCAGTCTGCAGGAAGGGCAGCTATCTGAATCTGGGTTATATTGCTTTGCTCTTTTCTGTCGATAGTCCAGTCTGCAGGAAGGGCAGCCGTCTGAATTTGGGTTATATTGCTTTGCTCTTTTCTGTCGATAGTCCAGTCTGCAGGAAGGGCAGCCGTCTGAATTTGGGTTATATTGCTTTGCTCTTTTCTGTTGGTAGTCCAGTCTGCAGGAAGGGCAGCCGTCTGAATTTGGGTTATATTGCTTTGCTCTTTTCTGTCGATAGTCCAGTCTGCAGGAAGGGCAGCCGTCTGAATTTGGGTTATATTGCTTTGTTCTTTTCTTTCGGTAGTCCAGTCTGCAGGAAGGGCAGCCGTCTGAATTTGGGTTATATTGCTTTGCTCTTTTCTGTCGGTAGTCCAGTCTGCAGGAAGGGCAGCCGTCTGAATTTGGGTTATATTGCTTTGCTCTTTTCTGTCGGTAGTCGGGTACACCAAATGGTTTCCAGTTAATAAATCAAGAACAGGTTAATCTAGGAACTTTGTATGGTGGTCGTTCAAGACCAATTGAGGTCAGTAGGTCTAGGTTGCTGTGACATTGAGTTTTAATAACTAATACAAGTATAGTTTGTTGTAATGGGCATACATGTTTTACAAACGCCTTGCTTATTATTATTGCTTTACTGCATAAATAGAAGCAATTAAACAATATTTTGATAATAAGAGAATTCATTATTTAACATTCTTTTTTTTTCAGACAAAATCCTCAACGTATGGAATGGGATATAAAGTTTAAAGGTACGGTACCACCTGGAACTGTGGATAATGCCAAGGGGCTTATCTATGAATCTTTCCCACGAAGGATTTACGGCGATGCTTTGGGCCTGGAAGTCGGCGACATATTGTTCTTCTTAGATAACTACACGACCACCAGTCTCAAACTCAGCAAGGAGTTACTAAACTTCTCTAGAACACCAGATTTCAACAATCCCGAGAGCTTTACATTCAAACAAAATGCTCAACTCTTCTGTTCTGATGTAAGTCTTTCATGCTGTCTACCATGTCATTTAATATTATTAATTTAGTGTTCTTTGCTCAAATTTTAGACGTTTAGAGCTAAATTAGTTCAAACTGTATTTGGTTTAAATAGTCATGCAACATATATACAGTACTACAAAAATCTGAAAACAAGTTTAAAAAAAAAAATTATATTAAGAGCTAAATTGATCTGTTTACTTTACCAATTAACTGAAATTGATTTCGGACTCAAGCAGATTTCTCATACCCTCGTGGCGATAGATTACATCAGAAATGAGGTGTCGAGAATGATATATATAAATTGGAAAAACTTTATAAATTAGTTTTGGCAGAGTTGAATTCAAAATCTCGTAAAACAAAATTCCGGGTAACAAGAATCCCCAAACATGAAAACAAGATATAAAGCAGCACCATCTTTAACAACAACCCCTGTTCTACATTATTAACTCTTCTTTGAAAGTAGAAATGTTTAACCATTTCTGTAATCATGTTTAGCAACAAATGTCGGTTTTGTCAAATCTGTTTAAGTTGGATTCTAGTAGTCTCCCCTAGACAGGAAATTATGTTAAAGTTTGGGTTATTCTAATGCAATAATTATGCTATGTTTTTGATTTCTACTAAACATTGCAGATAGAGTTTAAATGAATGAATTGTTAAACTGTATTTACAGATTGAAGCCTTGATGAAAGCTCATCCTGACAAATTCCCAACATTCATTGAATGTATTGTTGACTCGTTCCCGTGAGTATGGAATTATGATAATTTTTCTTTTTGTAGCCAACATTTTGATAAAAATACATTATGTTTAATTCTGTATATATTACGGTACTGTATAATGATTAATATTGTGTTGATCAATATCTGTTTATTTTGTGGATGAACTCAATCACAGATGTTGTGTTTTTTTGTTTGGTTTCAGAAAGAGCAACTACCCTTCAAAAAGTATAAAAAAATAGCCAAAACAAAGATTTCTTTCTATTGTTACAAAACAAATTGATGATCACTGCAAAATGTTAGTGTAAGTCAGGATACTGCACTTTATCAAGAAATAAGCCTTTGTATTTATTGTAAAAACACATTTGAGTGATCTGTGATGGCTTGTACATTCTCCATTTAGGTGCACTACTCTATTACAGTCCATTAACAACAATATTCTTTATATTACATCTACAGAGGTGGACCAGATCGTGTGAACTTTGATCTGAAATTTGAAGGTGATCAGAACCCATTACACCTTAAGGAAGACTTCAACAACATCTTATACAAGGACTTACCTAAGATAAGATTTGACAGATGGCTTGGCTACAATCTGGGAGACTTGCTTGTTTATTATCAGAACTTCTCTGAATTCACGGAAGTGCCGTTAAAATTCCGTGTACTCAATCTGACCTGGACGTCGGACTTGTTGAGCGAACAATCGCCCAGATACAGACTACACGCTGAACGCTTCTGTGCTGACGTAAGTCCTACACTGCATTCTAAAAATATCATACATTTATGGAGATTCGATAAATAGTAACTTTTTAAACCAGTTGAAAAATTGTCATGGTATTAGGTAGTGGTGTAACGGTAAACCGTGGTCCACGATGAACCACAAAATTTAGCTCCTCACGGTTCAGGGTACAATATTACTAAATTTCGATATGGTTCGATACTTGATTTTTTTATTAACTAAATACTATTTTGACAACGAAAACATGTTGGAGCCTACTGATTGTGTACAATTATCATGTATCAGTCGTTTTTAATAGCTGAAAATATACTTAATATTGTCAAAATTCATTTTAATAAGTTGCTAGACACATTATTGTTTGCAATACTTAGTGTAATAATAGCAACAAAGTCATTGTCTAGATGTCTACCAACATGTCTCAGTAAAAAATTTAAGTATTTAAGAAGTATTTTAAGCAGCTATTAGAGAATATCATGTCAAACCGAAATATAACGAACCGTAACGGTAGATATCGCACCGGTGAGCATATCGTTTCAGCCCTAGTATTAGGTAAAACACTCGATAGAAAGTATGATACAATGTAACTGTACCGCTTGTACTGTACAAACGCTGTTCTTCCAGCATAAGTAAAATAATAACACACAATTTAAGAGACTGTTTCTGTATGATAAATAATGCTATTATATTGGTATCAGTGCTTTGATTTTACATCATTGTCATCAGAGGCTGGTAAAATATATTTCGTACTCAATAAAACTATAATGTTCAGATATATTTAACTTGCAGATTAACAAATTGTTAGGAGCAAGAAAGGATTTATTCCCAACTTACGAGAAATGTAAAGTAGTAGAATTTGGGTAAGTATCATTTCCCTTATAACGGTCACAGCACCTTTGAATTCACTTTCACCTATCCTCTTCACACCCATTGGTGCATAAGGCCTTGATGTGCTGTCTCCATTTTGTTCGGTCTTTGGCCACAGTCCTGGCTGTTGCTCAACTGTTCCCAACTGTTCCATCTGGTCGTAGCACTCGACTGTATATTGTGCTAAAAATGGAAAAATATCATTAAATGTGCTCATGCTAATTTCGTTTGCTTGAAATTATGTTTTTGAAATTAAATGTAGATTTTGTCTTAATAAAATAAATTCACAAAGTGAGAATAATAATCATTTCGAAAACATGTGCAATTTTATGTTATATTTGACAGGAACAACCCGGTCACCATAGAGATCATGTTAGAGTTCACTGGAAGATTGTCAGTTCCTGAAATGCAACAATTGGTTGCTACGGTGATATTTGAAGACACACCTAGATATAGATATGATCAATCTGTTGGACATCTGATTGGTGACTTGTTGGTCTACTATGCTGATCTGCTCCTGTATCAAGACAATACCATATTTGGTAAGTTTGATGCTGTCAACATACAATAATGTAATTATACTCTGATGAGGACTATTGAATAGTTGTTTCAATAAGATAAAAGATCTCAACCTGACCGATCTTGTCAGTTTGTTTCATTTTCAAGTTTTTGTATACTTGTCAATTATGTAATTTGTAAAAGATTGCCTTCTTTTCGAAAAGTTACTAATTGGCATACATCTCCCCAATCTTCTCGATTGAAATTTCAGCTTATATGCATGATTTTGCTGACATCACAACCCGAAAAAATAAACACTATTTATTCATTTAATGTAATCTAAAGAAGACTATAGTAAATTCGAAAGTTTATAATTTCTGTGTTGTTTTTTTAAAAAGAGATATATTTATAAATTGATCAAATCTTTATATTATTATTTCCAGATGCCTGGTTAACGAATGTCACACAGAAGATATATGGCTTACCATGGAGAAATGCCGACATGTTATGGGACAGTAATTCACAGAAGTTTAAGGAGTATGAGAACACTTTCTGTTCAGAGGTAATTATTATAATATTATTTGCAAAGTCAACTTTACTCTATGTATTCCTTCAAATCGGGTGTGTACACATCAGTGAACTTCAACAAATGGTCGTTTAATCCTACGATATTTATCGTATTGCTTTCAAATCATGATAGTTTACAAAACTTGTCATTCAAAGACTTATGTGAAGGCAATGTTCGGGTGTAATTCTGTGAGTTATTAGATCTGAGTTTTACATTTAAGCCTTTTTTATGTCATTGTTTTTTGCACAAGGTCTGCACACTTATTGTCTAGGCCTTTTTTGAAATCACCAGGAACTAATTTTGTTTGATCTATAATCTTCAACTAAAGAAAAGATTTCTGTATACTAAAATGGCATGTGAAATAAGAACAACTCCATCAAATAACCCATTGTGCTACTTGTTTGTATTTGTTATTTTAGATAGACAAAATGTTCCAAGCACAGCCAATCGCTGGCGACATCTTGAAGGAACGCTACTACCGATGCTTTATTGATAATTTCAAGTAAGCCACACTTCATACCTCTGGAATGGTATTCAATATTGATCTTACTTGACTTAAGGATAAAGACAACCAATCAGATCACACCATATTAAACTCTTGGTCATTAACAGGCGATATGATTGGCTATCCTTATATTCTCCAAACAAATAAGATCAATATTGAATACCACCCCAGATGTTGTTCTTGCATCCATCAAACTATTGCTTTTTGACAAATTCTTAAACGTATATTTGCATGATGCAATTAGTTATTATTTCCCATTCCACGAAGTAGAGTTATATTGCTTTGCATATGTGTGGGTTAGTAGGTTTGAGGACTGAATGTATTCTGATCAATAAATAAAACAGATTCTCAAACTTTGTGAGTAAAGTAGGATGGCGATGGAAGTTCAAGGTTCTAGTATCACATTGATTTAAGGTTGGTAGGCCAAGAGACTGGGTCAAAGTGATATTATGATAATAGTAAATAAATTTGTATTTCACATGTTAATTTACCACTGTATTGGTCATTCTACATTATTGTTTTCATGCAGTTTTGTTAAATTAATGAATAAGTGTGAAAATAATATCAATGTCATTTGCTGCTTTATATTTCGTTTTTTATTTCATCTCCATCAAAAAAACTTTCATTATGTAAGAAAGAAGTATTTTCTGATGTCCTCCACGTAACATTTCAAAGTCCTCCACGTAACATTTCAAAGTCCTCCACGTAACATTTTAAAGTTCTCCACGTAACATTTCAAGTTGAATATTTATAATAACTATATCATATCTTCAGACAAAACTACCAAGATCCAGAGGCCCCTGTGTCATTTACATACTCCTTAGTGTTCAATGAAACGGAACCTCTAATCAAAGAAGAGATAGATGCTATGATAGCCGCTAACAGTGAAGCTTTTGACTTTGGTGGTACTAAGTGGCACCTGATTGGAGAACAATGGCTGATCAACGAACAGAACTTTGATGAGATCAAGATCAACATTTCAGATTATTTGATGAATTTTGTAACGACCACACCACCCAACGAAGGTTTGCAAACATTTTACTCCTTCCCACTTTATGAATTCATGTTCTTTAAACATCAGATGCTTGATAATAATTCCTATTAGGTTACTGTGTAAATATCACATAGTTTACTCAAATAGGTTGGTCTGTTTATTAATGTGTGATGTCTGTTACTCTGTGGTAATTACTTTTAAACTTTTATCTGTGTTCTTGTTGACATTGTGTCATTCATTGCAGGGTATGTATATAGGCTTGCTTGAAATATCCATTTTTGGGGATATGGATGGTTTGTTCTTGCGTGGGTGGCTAGGCACTGCCGCCGTTTCTGTGTGACTTTGGATTGTCTGTGCGCTATTTGAAATCAAGTCTGCAAGTTTCTCTCCTAACTAAGCACTCATAAAGTAATTAATTTTAAATTACATTATATTTACCCCACAACTAATTATATAGAGAATAACAAAGTCAATTGGTATTTTTTGCTCTGTTTTCAGTGAACACCATTGTCAACATGACATTTAGATTACTTAACTTCTCGATGACACCAGCTCTACAAGACAAAAACAGTGCTGAGTTCCAAGCCCTGGCTTCAGGATTCTGTCAATATGTAAGTTTGAAATAACCAATGTTTTATTCTTCAGCAGGCACAAAGATAATACAATATTAATTCAACACTCTTCTTAATTAAACTAACAAAACCACTTAAAATCTGCTTTCTTTCTAAAAAACTAAAATCTGCAAACTTCCAAACAATCTTGCAAGGCCACAGTATTATCTTCAATATCACCATAAAACTACATTACGAGGGATGATCCATAAATAACGAGAAAATGCTTATAATTTTGTTATGATCCGTTCACACTACAAACAACACTGGCTACATTGTCTTGTTTAAATGATATGTTTAAACCCTTGCACACATAACAATAAACCAATTTATGACATAGGGACTTAAGTTTTTTAAAGTATTAGTTTTATTTTTTCGTTTCAGTTGGACATTAGTTACAGACGAAGATTCCCAGACTATCTTAACTGTGATGTGCAGAAATTCTTGTAAGTCAAATACTATTTGATATTCAATGAAGACAAAATTTCCATGGATGAATTAGAGTCAACCATTAAATTAAACCAAATTAGGTTTCTTTACACTTCATGTTTTTATGTCTACCACATTTGGGGGAGGTATATTAATTTTGTGCTGAATGTCTGTCTTGATGTAACAAAGTTTGTCTGCACTGGCTCTCCATCACCACTTGTTCAATTTCAATGAAACGTCCCATGTAGATTTGGTACTAAGCCTTGTTGTGCATATTGTCAGGAATGTTAGATTTGACCATTTTTACCTGTGTTATGGCCCTTTTTTTGGAGACATACATTTTTGTGTCAAAAACGCTTCTGGTTATGATTTGAAATCCAATACTTTTAACAGCACTACACTTTTGAATTTAAATGACTTTTTTATTGTTTATACTTAGACACTCTGTACCTATTGAAATAAGTAATGTCATTTACCATTTTATTTATTATGTTTGAACTTGCTGACACATATAACATGTATTACAATTTTCATCCTGATCAATTAATTTTAACAAACAACTTTGATGATTTTTATTTATACCCCCTATGGAAGAATGTTAAACTTGAAATTAAATAATTGTGACATTTATCATCATTGTTTATAAGTACAAGGAACAAGTGTCATAATGCACATGACTTGATTGATGAAGTGTTCTATTATGATTATTGTAACTTCATTATACTTTCGAAACACATTACTTCCTTAATCAGTTCAACTTTTTATTGGAACTGCTATATAACGCTATTTCATGTCAAAAGCCCCAATGACCATTCCTAGAACCAATTCCATGGACAAGTTTAATAATAATACCAAGACTTCACTCCTACATGTCGCTGGCTTAGAATTAGAAAAAAGGCTCATGCATATTTGAAATCTGCATCTCAAGGCACCTCTTATGAGCCTGTTTTCATGAAAATCGGAAGTGGTCATAACGTTGACCAAACTGGAATTTAAAAAGCTTGTTTTTCCGAAAGTAAAGATTAGTTTTCAGACAGTTTTTTCTTGATTTTCAAAACATTGATTTTGTACTTACGACCTTCTAATTCTAAGTCAGCGATGTATAAGATCTATTCAATTTTTGTATACAAAGTACTATCATTACATTTCCTGCGACAAAAGAGGATAAAAAATCAGAGAGTGAAGGCAGCTTTCAACAGAAACAGCCAAGGAGAGAAAACAGAAATAACTACAATCGCACAACACAATGCCCAACACACAACTGATGGAGAAAATGAAACAGAACCGCTGAAAGTCAAAGTTTCAGTTGTCACACAGTGAACAAAAGAAATTTACAATTCCTTTAGTTAGTATTAATTAATTTGTTAATTACATTTTTTGTTAAATTACAGCACTGATTATATGGATGGTACGCAACACGTAAACTTCCATTTGTCGTTCAAAGGCGATCAGGATGTTAACCTGCCCAAACTGCTTATTGCAATGATTGTAGAGAACGCCCACAGAGAATCCATCAACAACCGTATTGCTCTTGTTGTTGGACCATTGTACATATTTGAAGATTCTCTACAGAACGACATCACCAATTCCATGGTAGTGACTGGAGGAGGGGGCACCACCTTATCACCACCTGGAGGTAAATAGTCTCATTTCATTATCAATCAGATTATCTGATTGTGGTTTTGAATTCCAAGTAATTTGTTGTTTCCTTTACATTTCAACATGTAGATATAAGTAAATGATTGTAATTATTCTAATGATTGTTGATACTTATTGTGGCAATGTGCCATATTATATAAACAATGATTGTGAATATTCTGATAATTGTTTATACTAAATGTGCTATATTGTGTAAGGGCAACACAGTATTTTGGTGTTTCTAATGTTGACATGTTAAGAAAGTGTCAAATAAAATCTTTTCCAATTCAATATTTTTCTTCTATAACTGTATGTAACTGACCAGGAGTGGTTGTATTCAGTATGCTAACCCACTTGCCTGCAGTCCCCTTATATATTAAAGAGAACCTAGTTGAACAGGTACAGCATCCTTGAAATGTTAAAGTTACATTATCTCTCCATATACTGTTTTCCCAAGCATCCAGTAAATATATTATATACAAAGAATTAGGATGTCTTTCACAAATGACCAATAATTGACGACAGAATGTTAAATGTATCTGTCGAAATAGTATGCAAGAAATCACATTTTAGTAAAATATATGGATGACAAAATACTGATTTTGCAAGAGTTGCTTCCCTTAGATTATAAATTGTGCAGTTTTTGTTTACAATTCATTATTTTGTAAACAAACCAACTGTTGTAATTAATTTTCTTCCATCTTATGGTGTTTTCTTCCTTTGGGACTCAACTAAAGTGCTCAAAATCCATGGCTTTTCCAATAGGTTACCAAGTTATTGCTTTATGAAAATAGCCGTTTAAGGCCTAATGTGGCTTTCTGGAGAATTACCTATGCTCCTTTGGTTTACATAAACTCGAGTGGTTCCTGAAACACCAAAATAATGTGCGGCACCATGTTTCACTAGTTTTATTTTATAACATTATTGATAAATTGTTTTGACAATATTTAGCTGCCACTCATGAATATTCATACAAATAAATCATATCACCAACAAAATGGTTAGAACAAGAATTGATGTGTGTTTAAGTGACATCTCACCATGCTTGATGGGGACAGAATATATGGAAGATGATTAATCAAATTGATTCATTGTATCTTGAACTGTGTGAACAATGAATGAGTGGCAGTTTAATATGTTATTGTTATAATAATATGCATGTCATTTAATATAGATTTATATATGAATGTATATTTGGTACTTGTGTATGGGTTATGTATAGCTTGTTAACATGCTTATAGAAAAGCTGATTCTGATAATGATCACAGGAGAATGTCTCACTTTTATTTAATTGGGGTTGTTATATAATTAATATTGTTTTTCTAATGTCACCTGAGTGTCTATGTCAGTCAGACTGTCCGTAGATGGTTTCCAGATAATAAATTGAGAACTATTTATCATAGGAACATTAAATTTGGTATGGAGTATGGTCATGGCCAGCAGATGGACCATATAGTTTTATTTTGTCGGTAGAGAAAGGTCTTATGAAGGTTTGTCATCCTTGTGGCGCATAGCGTGTTCTACGAACTCTTATTACTACAAACATTTATAAAGATGGACTAAAGTAGAATAAGGTAGATAAGTTGTAAAAAGGGGTACATTCTCATGTGATTTAGATCACGAGCTTGGCTCAAAGCTTTCCTAATTGCCTTACAATTAGTTATGTGATAAAATTGAGAGAATGTTAAAGAATGAGTTGTGTATGCTTTGCATGTGTTGTATGGAAGTTGTGAGCTTGCTTTTAAATATGCTTGTCATAGCTTCATTTATATACGTGTATATTGAATGCTTATATACAGTATACTACTGTGATAATGATCTATAATCGTGAATGACGCATACCAATATTTTATGGACGGTTATTTTATGAACTTTACATCAGAAACACGATTTTCATCGCATGTTTTATATCATGACGGAGGTATGTATGGCAACATTGATTGCATAAAATTTAATATTACATAGTTATTGCAACATTGTACATCATCATTACTGCAATATGCTTTATATTCAAAATTAGCTTATACATGTATATTTGTCTGCATTGTCGCCTATTGCTTGCTTCGCCACATATCTAAATATAAACACAAGATACACCAGACATGTGAAACTGAACTACTACTGTTTCTCAATCAATGAGTTTAAGTAACACAAAACTGAAGTTTTAGGTCAAGAAGGTCAAGTAAGCATGTCCGTATTAACTTTCTTTTTAATTCATTTCAACTTCAAATGAAAATGCATAGTGGTAAAGCAATTGTATGGATTCAATTCAAAGTTCGAATGTATCTAGTCTAACATAATATGTGTTAATTTTATGCCAATTCGTTTCATACAAAATAGAAAAAAAAACTTAACATTTTGTCATGGGAAAAATGATTATATGGAATTCGTATAGATATATGTAAACAATGCATTTGTAAACTTTTGACCATACTTTACTCTCCCGGTGCTTATCCTGTTGATTTTAAATAATATTAATATACATTAATTTTGGATAAATCTTGCTAGTTTATCTTAAACAGTTTATGCAGTTGTGAATATTTGGTTAAATCCTACTTTAACAGCGCTTATCCAGTTGATTTTAATAAGTTACGCCTTTGCATTTGTTCTAATCTTGCTTTAACATCCCCTTGAACAAATTTGGCTTGCCATGGCGTCGCTTTCTCTGTTGCTTCTGAAACAGTTCATGCAATCATATTTTGCAATCCCAGCGCTTATCCCATAAAAGTGATTAAACGCATCTGGAAACCCAATATTATAGACATAGTGCATATAGACGCTGTAAGAACTAAAACAAATCCACAGTTACTAACTATCGCATGGTCAAACTGAGTAGATAGAATTGCATTACGAGACATAGTTATGTTAGCAGTATATAGAGAAAACTAAAACAATAGATGAGAACTACGGTTTCATCTCTTGCAGATCCTTGCAAACCGAACAAAAAGAACGTTTACTTTGCCTACCCCGGAGATTCCACAAGATTCATTATCTGTTCTATGGGGACTTCGTACGTTTTCAAATGTGACAGAAATCGTACATTTGATACAGGGAGAGGCCAATGTGTATAAAGCCAGTGCCAAAGCCTAATCACTGGGATTCCATGTGTCGTATATATACATAACCTTATTACTTCCACTTCTGTATTTAAAGGAAATCTTCATTAACTCAGTAATCATGTTTGTGTTTTCATAGTTGTAATTTTAAGTATGATATGCAACTACATTGTTAGTGAGGCAGTTGTCAGGCAATTCGTAGTAAAAATGACGTCCTTTCTTATTATCTGTATAACTTTGTTTACGCATCTCCAAAATATAACGTAATTTGCATCATCAAAAAAGTGCTGAATAATATGTCATGTTTTAAATTAGGAATTGTGTACATTTTGGAATATACTAAATCCAGTTCACACCATTTACCTGTTGCAATGACATGTTGTTCTAATAAAACAGACGCATAATAATTGACAATGCATGAATTATTGTATATTTAAAATGCATGTAACAACGCAAAGAAATAATAACGCGGCTGACTATGTAACCATCTTATAACGATTGGCTGATTCCCTAATACCACTGACTCATGACCAATTAACATGGACAAACTGCATGAAGGAGATTAAACCACGTTCTGACTATGCTGATACAAATTCTCAACACTTTGGTACACAATTCTTCCAGCGGATCCGTGCGTACCTGATAAGAACAACGTGCTATTTCCCAATCCGACGAACAAGTCTGCATACATCATTTGCTACAAAGGTACTTCTGTCCCGGCCACGTGCAGCTCGAACAAAGTGTTTGATCCAAAGAAAAAAGTATGTGGGTAAATCTACGAGTTTGGAAATAAAGGAGTTACCCGATACCAAAAAAGACTGTGTATACATGTATATATGTTCGTCTCGATTTGCGCTGTAAAGAAACTACAATGAATACTGTTGGACAAGTGATCCATTTTGTCACATGAATGTGGCTTTGGAATTTATAAATTGATCTTTTGAAATCTTATTGTTTAAAGAAATAACATTTGAATTGAAACGACAATGTAGACGAATAATTATTATAATTATATTGTTTGTGAACTGTGAAGTATTTATTTATGTAAAAACTTATTTGAATAAATATGCAAAACTGTTGTTGCTTGAATATTATTTGCTTCGTGTTATATTCCTACTAAGTGACAAGCACGTCACCCGAGAATTGAATTCCCGTCGAGCCTCTCTGTGAGTCACACAAAGAATAGAATTAACACAACAATCAACACTGATCCAATTCCTCGTCCTAGTCATATAGAGACTGTGCATTTATAATATTTTCGTATGACAGACAGGTGACCCTACGATTGACTCAAAGACCTAAACATTGTATTCCAACTTAAAGTTTTCCCGTCAATGTTCGTGTCACTGTTTCAAATTGTCAAGAAATGTTTACAAAAGATCAACAACTCAATAAGGTAATAACAAATCGACACTAGCAAAGCACGAACGGCGCAAAGAACGAACAGTATAGAAATCGCTAGCTGTGCATTAAAATACCCCTGGTCAAATTGACGAATAATGGGATGTAATAACTTTTGATTATTTTAGTTTTTAAAATCTGATTAATCACCTTTTGCTGCTAATATGTTGAAATGCGAAAATAGGGGATTAGAAAGGGAAGCAGTTCATAGCAAAAACAGCTGGGTACATAAAGTTCACAAAAAGAAACAACACAGAACACAAGTCACGATAACACCAAAATCACAGTACATTATCATCACACAAGGTTCACCCCAACACTGGTATCTTAAACCGCCTATTACACATACAGAACTATATTACAAAGGGCACGTACGCGATGAGAGTACCTGTGGCGACGTCCAGGACCCTTTAACGCTTACTGATCGTACGTTTAAGAAGTATGAATTGCAAAAATGTCTGAATTGTGAGTAAGACTGTGTATTTGAAATGAGCGTGTTTGTGTGCAAAAGCTTGGCAATATTTGTCATATTCAATAACAGATTTAGTACTAACCGTACATTTTGTTAACAGCTCCACGGATGACAGACAGTGTAAGTATATGTACTTGTGCTAACAACACGTAATAACAAATCCTGGCGACAGTGATTAACCAGTTCAAGACTTTAGATTAGAAACTTCTTCGTACTTAACCTTTATCTCCGAGCATCTAAACTTTAGATTAGAAACTTGTTCCTACTTTGTCTTTGTTTATGAACATCAAACCTTTAGACTAGACACTTCTGCTCACTCGTTCTTTGTTTCCGAGCATGCAATCTTTATATTAGAAGTTCTCCACGTTTAATTGTTTCCGGGCATCCAATCTTAAGTCTAGACACGTCTTACTTGAATTTTATTTCAGAGTATCTAAACATTACATTAAAAACTTTTGCGTATTTACTCTTTGTTTTGAGCATCTAAAGTTTAAATTAGAAACTTCTTCGTACTTAACCTTCACCTCCGAGCATCTAAACTTTACAGTAGAAACCTTTTTCTTACTTTGTCTTCGTTTTTGAGCATCAAACCTTTAGATAAGACTCTTCTTTTTACTCATTCTTTGTTTCCGAGCATGTACACTTACGTTACATTAGAACTTCTCCTCGTTTGATCCTTGTTTCCGGCATCCAATCGTAAGTCTAGACACTTCTTACTTGAATTTTGTTTTAGAGTATCTAAACATTACATTAAAAACGTTTGCGTATTTAATCTTTGTTTAGAGTATCTAAATTTAAGATTAGAAACTCCTTCGTGCTTAACCTTCATCTCCGAGCATCTAAACTTTATATCAGAAACTTCTTCGTACTTAACCTTCATCTCCGAGCATCTAAACTTTATATCAGAGACTTCTTCGTACTTAACCTTCATCTCCTAGCATCTAAACTTCATATCAGAAACTTCTTCGTACTTAACCTTCATCTCCTAGCATCTAAACTTTATATCAGAAACTTCTTCGTACTTAACCTTCATCTCCGAGCATCTAAACTTTACAGTAGGAACTTGTTCATACTCTGTCTTTTTCTTGAGCATCTGAACTTTAGATTAGAAACCTCGTACTAAACCTTTATCTCTGATCATCTAAATTTTAGATCAGAAACCTTTTCTTACCTCCTTTTTGAGTCTCAAACCTTTAGATTTCACACTTCTTCTAACTTCTTCTTTGTTTCCGAGCATCATTTAATTTTTGTTTCCGGGCTTCTAAACTTTAGATTAGAAACTTCTTCATACTTAACCTTTGTTTCCGGGTATCTAACCGATATGATAGAACGATATTCTAGCACCAAAAGTTTAGACTCTTCCTCTTACTAGCTCTTTGTTTCAGGGAATCCTAGTTTTAGATAAGAAACAATTCGTACTTATAATTTATCGCTGGGCCACTTTAAATTAGATTAGTTAGACATTGTTTCAGATCATCTAAAGTTGAGATTGATAAATTTCGTCGTATTAATCTTTGTTTTCGGAGCATCTTAACTTAAGAATCACATGTTCTCGTTTCTGTATAATAGTTGCTTTATTTTTATTCCTTTTATCTTCGTGCCTAAATACTAATAAACATTATTTTAATCATGAGGTGTCGTTTAAGTAAGGAAATAACAGTTATAATTATATTGATTAATTACGAGGGGTGTTCGAAAAGAAATGCAACTTCATGCTTCTACTGTAGAAAAGTTTTTGAACAGAAGCGCATGAGAACGCTTTATCACCATGTCTATTCTGTTAACCTAGACCTATGCGACTAGTTTTAGACGTACAACTCGCTTTCAGTAGGTACGTTTCGAGGAAACCTATGTGGTCAGCCATATTACAGTATATATGAGTGTTGTACCTTTATCAGACGACAAAACATAACTTTAATTTTGAATTTATAAGTTAAATAAGTGTGCAACGTGTATTTGGAGAGTTCATTGAAGGTTTTCTGTGAGTTTTATTTTAAATGATTCTGTCGATAAAAAGAGTAAGTTGCATTTCTTTTCGAACACCCTTCGTACGACCCGATAAACAAAGTCATATTTGTCGTGTTACATTACTTTCTTGAATGGGAACGCTGAAGACAATGAAAGAAATGTAATTATTGTTAGTATTCAAAACTGTCTCAAGCATTTATGTGGGCATTCCAGACAATTTAACTAACCTCTAAACATCTTTAAGAACTAACCAATACAATAGATAATACTCTCTTACTCCAATCGTATACTAGTACATGCATGTATTTATGAACACGTTTTGACTTATTTTCGTTGACAGACCCCAACCTAGTTATTTCGGAGACAACAACTATGCCGACACGGTTAGCAAACCTTGAGTCAGCGTCGTCATCATTAGCTTCATCATGGGAAGGTTCATCAATACAACCCACAACATATCCATCACCATTATTATCAACATCACTAACAACCACTACAGAAAGTGTTGCTTTCAATAGTTCGGATCCTTGCAAACCGGACAAAAACAATGTTTATTTTCCAGTAGTCGGAGATTGTGCTAGTTTTCATCTTTGTTCATTTGGACTCACATACACGTTTAGTTGCCCAGGAACGACGGTTTTCTTTACTGGGAAAGATATTTGTGATAACAATGATGGTTCAATTGTCTGTTAAATAATAGGATGTCATGGTTTGATCATCTGTGTGTTAAATACAAAAAAAACGAAATTTAAAGTGGCTCGATGTGAAAGCAGAATTCTATTGGTATATCGTTGACATTTTGACTCGGAGGGGGGGGATTTACAAATCGTTTTCGTTACCATTGATTTGGGTTTCTCTGGTCATCGTTTGCTTGCCTTACTCTAAATGCCGGGGTCAGTTTTTATGAGACACTTGTTACACATGTGACCTTGTTGAACCCGCGGTTGTCTGATGTGTAATTCACTTGTCGAGCACCTAAAATGCTAGACTAATCACAATTGTTTACAAAGGTACAAATCTATTTTCGTTTGATTGAACGAGCACTCGCCAATTAATGCTTGTTTTACTGTTTCCGTTGTTTGTTGTTGTATGTTTTGCTTTGTCATTGCCTAATGTGTACATCCATGTATTTATAGTCACCATTATAATACAACAGTGTGTATGATGTTTTTGCTATAAATTATTTCCTTTACTTGTAAATAAACCATTTATACCAATGGTGTTGTTTTGTTTTATTGAGCTTACCTTACTTAGAAAATGCTTAACTTAAGTACTCGACGAGCCCGTACATGGGAATACTAAGTATTTCTATGTTACCGGCATTTGTCGCATACAATAAACGGACTGTACCAAAGGAAACAAATGCAAGGTACGGTTTTATTGAACTTGTTTTCACCTACTGTTAACTGTGAATTCATATTGTTAAACTAACGTTTGTCGATGACCATCTTGGTTCTCTTGTACGCCAGTTAGGGTTCGTGCTACTCCGGTGAACGATTTAAGACCTTGATTCTCTTGTAAAACAGTGAGAGTTGTCTATACTACTCGGGTGAACGATTTAAGACATTGATTCTCTTGTAAAGCAGTGAGAGTTGTCTATACTACTCGGGTGAACGATTTAAGACCTTGATTCCCTTGTAAAGCAGTGAGAGTTGTCTATACTACTCGGGTGAACGATTTAAGACCTTGATTCTCTTGTAAAGCAGTGAGAGTTGTCTATATTACTCCGTTGACAAAATATGTCCATTTTGGTTTGGTGGTTCTTTTTTACGTATGGGTTGTCCGTGCTACTCCGGTGGACGTTTTATGGCCATTTGTGGTTCTCTGATGGTTTTGTTGTACGTATGTGTTGTCCGTGCTACTCCGGTAAACGAGTTATGACCATCTTAGTTCTGTGATGGTTCTCTTGTACGTATAGGTTGTCTATGCTACTCAGGTGAACGATTTATGAGTTTATGACCATCTTGGTTCTTGTGTAACAGTGGGTTCAGTTGTATTTTGGGCATTGTGCCGTGTGATGTTGGTCTGTGTTAATTCTGTTTTCTCTGCTCGGCTATTTTGAGTGCTACCTTCTCTGTCCGATGCAATGTTCATGACAGTAAATCTCGGGACAGTTCGTAGCGTAGACATCTGTTAAATAATTGCCGTAGCTTAATACAATAGGAGTGAGTAATGCTGTGGCATGTACTTGAATTGTGATTGTTTTTAATTTCAGCGTATGATTATTAATACTGACAACCTGTCATTTACGTTACATAGGTCCTTGCATAATTTGAATTTAATTCAACATGATCGTGTATATTGTACAAGGTTCGGATAAAAGGCAATGTGAATAAATTTGGGCTATACCTAGTAATTAAATTGTCATGGATTTGTGTGTAGCACTACATTTTTGATCAGATCTTCTAAAATCGAAACGAAGTAAGCTATAATTATACCCCCTTATGACGTGGGGGGTACACAAGATATGTGTAGCTTCTTTGTCTGAGGACGCAACTCATCCTTCAGTTTTGGTGGCAGTTCCTTCAAACTTTCACAGACGAACAACCTTAATAAGTAGATGTGCATGAAGGATGGAATTTGCGCTTTGAGACGATTTTCCCCCAGAATTATGGTCTTTGGGTCTTTTATTCACTTTTTAATATCATGTAAACTGTTCTTGTGGACGCAACTCCTCCAACAATTTGGCAGGAATTTCCTTCAAACTTTCACAGGTGAACAACCTCAACGTGTAGATGTGGTTTTAAAAGACATTTGCAGTCAGAAATATATGATGACACTTGGTTCTTTCATTTATTATAAGTAACATAATTATAGCGCTGGCATAGAATTAGAACGTCGTAAGTACAAAATCAATATTTTGAGAAAACAAGAAAAAACTGTCTGAAACTACTCTTTGCTTATGGAAAAGCAAGCTTTTTAAACATCAGTTTGGTCAACATGACCACTTCCGATTTCCATGTAAATAGGCTCATAAGAAGCGCCTTGTGATGCAGATTTCAAATATACATTCATGAGTCTTATAAGGTCGTAAGTAGTACTTGTGACCTTCTAATTTTAAGCCAGCGATATAGTGAAAAGTCTTTCGGGCGCAACTTTTCCTACAATTTTAGGAGGAGTTTGTTCAAGCCTTCATAGATGAACAACATTGAAATGTGCATTAATGGTGTAAATGTACTCTTGATTTATTATGCCAGAATAATGGCGACGGGGTATACATTGTATTAGTATTCCGAATGGCGACAGCTCTAGTTTAAATAGAAATGTTTAGAAAATTAATGTCGGGATATGCCTGTGACTTTCCATAACAATAATATTATTTACGCAAAGCAACTTGGCTTTTGAATTAATGCATTGAATCGATACAGAGTCGACATAGCCACCTGAAGACGTAAATTGACTAATAAATGCACTGGTTAGTTATTTCGAGGACGCTATACATACCAGCCCAAGGACGTGCTGTCCATAGATATTCATTAGCATGGCCTTGCTATAGTTTAGTGTTTATATAGTTTGCTTTAATTTATGGCTATATATGACCTTTCGCGATATATCGGTTAATTATACAATAGTCTACCATTTAGTCGTATCCTCACATATACCACTTATAGTAATACCTGTATGTTAGTATCATCCAGTGATGTCTGCTTCCATAACACCAGGTTAGTCTTGTCTGAAGCCGGGGAAGTGCTTGTGGTAGCTTAGGTCTCACTGAGCAAGTTTTGCCTCGGTGATGTTGTACAGCGGCCATGTTTATCCGCAACGGATATGACGTTACGAAAGCCGGTACCCAGTTTTTCTACAGTTTTCAAAGCAAACACGGATACCAGTTCCTGTGACGTCATATCCGTTGCGGCTAAACATGGCCGCTACACAACCTTCTCTATACATAGGGTACACTCAGAAAAATTGGAACCCTGTGCCTATGGATAATAGCACAAAGTTGGTGATATTGATTGTTTTATGCATAATTTTTCTGTAACATAATTCAGTAATGTATAGCGTACGAGGGGTGTTCAAATTGGAATGCATCTAAGCCCATATAAAATGTATTCTTAAGATTGTAGATTTCAATGCAAAATATTTTGATTCACTTGAAGTATTCAGCTCAAAAGATATGTTATAGATTGATATAAATTTCGGTCGGATACTTGTAATAGTGTTACTGCTAGACTGCATTCATTGGGTGGTATTCATTTAAAGCTGATAAAGCATCTTTGCTTTACAGTTCACTATTGTTTTAAAATACGTAGGTACAAGAAAGATAAAGCCCCACTTGCATTCTAGAACAACCTTCGTATATTTATACGCGGAAATCGTCTGTTAAAACGTCTTTTTTACCCAGCGACATACTTAACATAACAAGACTTGTTAAGTGTATGCTTAGGGCAAATTAAGGTGCTTTACTAATGCTCTAAATAGATCGCGTATACTCGTTCATGGTCGTCTATTTTCTGCTGACTGTATTTAGCATGTCCTGTCAGGGGGACGAATTGTTATTTATACTACAGAAACACCGACTATCTATAAATCACTCCGTGACAAGTGATTACACATTCTTATTAAAGGAAAAACAACAGCGTTATGGACTTGCCCTTAAGCAAACAACGGAGTTAAACGAGGTAATGCTAGTATAGGGCGTACATGGTCCGGAGTTCAATGGTTTTACGAGTTGGTTGGGATTTATACTGAATATATGTGTGTTATTCAAACACGTTAACTTGTTAATTACTGCATATTTCCTAAAACACTACGACGAACGGTTATAAAACATATACTTTGCATTTCCGTTCCGTCAGAGAGTTACGAAGTTTGTTCTGACTGAACTGACAACAACTGCATAAAATTAGTACGTACGGATACACTGAGCATTGAGTCTTGTGATTTGTACTTTGAATACCCTTTTCGCGTCTGGTATTGGACTGTAGTAATTGCTGAGCAACACGGGACCTAGTCATTTGTGCCAAGGAAAATCCGACCTTTGATATGCCGACAAACCTTTGTTCAAATACATTCGTATATACGAAGGGTGTCCCAGTAAATCGTGTACTTTGCTAATAACTTTTTTTCCGTGACGTCACATAATCATGCATTTTTGTAGTACCCTTTACATATTCTATTTTTTATGGAAATCATGGACCGAACATCATGGATATTCTGTATATGATACATATTATCCGTGATTGACCAAGCCGCCATGTACGCGCATGCGGCGCAAACCCATATAATGCCTCGTTATTTTGTCAATGTTTGCACATGGTTTTCATTCAATTATGTATATACCGATCAGGTCTGCTGGTCGCTATTGTTACGGAGTAGAGAAACTGTTTCACTTTCACTGGACCTTCATGTCACAGGTAACTGTATCATTAATAAACAGTACCTAAAAAAAATAATTTAGAACTCTTATACAAGGTGTATTTCCATGACCAGGTATTTTAGGTACTGTTTATTAATGATACAGTTACCTGTGCTTCAGGTGACTATAATCCAAAAACTGTCATTTGCCAGGCTTATTATTTGTGGTACAGTCAGAACTCGATATAACGACATCCGATATACTGACAAATTCATTATACTGACATCATATTTGGCGACAAAAGTATTAAAACGCTCTTTGTATCAATTCATTATACTGACATATTCGTTACAACGATATTTTTCTTGGAAACGAACAGCGTCGTTGTATCGAGTTCTGACTGTATTTGGATAGAGATCAATGTTGGGATGTCACAAATTAACCAATACTTTAATTTGACAAAAGTAGTGGTTGATATGGCAACATGAACGTAGAAACTTATAACTTGTTACTTGTAACTTGTGACTTGTGACTTGTGACTTGTGACTTATGACTTATGACTTAATATGACTTATGACTTATGACTTAATATGACTTATGACTTGTGACTTATGACTTATGACGTGTAAAATGTGAAATACACATTACCTTTGATAAAATTATAGACAGCTAAATGTATCATAATAAGTGTTATTATTATAAATGTTGTAATTTAATCTGACAGAGTTTGTTATCAGTATCCATTGAAGCCCAAATCTTGGAATGATATTTAATCATGAGATTGACAGTGTTTTTGTCTTAATTGCTTTATTTTGTATACAAAGTTAACACACAAATACAGTATTATGTTGCAAATGATGAACGGTAGACAAAAACAACTTTGAGCCTGTTTCATTACATGTATTTCAAAACATGACAAAATGGCGCATTATTTCTATACATGTCTTACTGACATTACATCTATGATAATAAACCTCAATGGAGAATATAAAGCTATAATGAAAAGCTTTAGTTCATAGGCGCCATAAATGTTTATGTCTTGATATCCACAGCTTGGAATTGTCCGCAAAACCTTATAATGGTCTAGTTCACCACTATGGTACATAACACAATTACATTCAAAATCTATTCTAGCCCATAATGTCACACAATTGCCAAGTTTACAGTTGAGCCAGTTGCTTTGCTGGGTTTTAAGACAATACAGGTAAATAGGTTTGCACCGCCACACCATTTGTCGAACCAAACGCACCGAACACACACACACAGCACGGACATTCCATTTTCTTCATCTGGAAAAATGTAGAAGAACATATAATTATTATTACTTTAACAAACCTTAAAATGATGACGAAAGGGAAGCAAACCATAATAAGTCTGTATGTACATGTACACGTATAACACACAACTATGCCATGGAACATTATGCTAAATTACATGAAATGTATTCTAGTAAATGGTGTTAACAATTCAGAATAACGGTTCGAGGCCTTCAACAACGACGATTTCAATAAAACAAAACTAATACCAACGTACCTGACTCACTATAGACTATTACCAGGTAATTCCGATTCAGACAGCATCCTACACCATCCGCGCTGCCCAAGGAAGTGCGCGCATATTTATTTATACACTCGGCAAAACTTGTAAGTACACACGTCGTTTTTTCGCTATTACTTTTTTTATTTTTTATTATTTTTGCATGCAATTTTGTGTACATGGTATTGACTATCAAAGGACTGGATAAATACATTTATTTCTTCAAAATTAAATACAGCGGTTCATTGAACCATGAAACGTCAAAAACCGTAAAATGGCCGTGAAATTGACGCGTATGTGCAAATTATTTTTATGTAAGGTAAATTTGAATTTTAGATTTATTGTCAAATTAAAAAAACACAAAATAATTCGATTTTTCAAACAACAACATGGTGTTTTTTACTTTTAAAAATATTTTTTATTGTTATGGTCAAGGGGAGTTAACCATGTTTCAAATTGCATTTTTTATCAGAAGTCGATATTTCTAAACCTAATTTGGGCTTGTTCCTATCATTGTTTTCTTTATTACTGTGTCCGTGATAGAAACATAGACTTGAAACCGTACTGTATCAGCGCAGCGGGGCAATATGTGCATTAGCAACCTGACAATCGCCCGATGAACACACGGCATTATTGTTTTTTTTAGATTCTGCTGTTGGCATCATTAACTTATTCTGTTTGTGACAATTTAAATCAGATGTTTAAAACATCGATTGTATGGTAATTCTACATATCCAATCTACATATGTTGAAATTTTCAGCACGATCAAACACGCATTGACCGAGCTATGGGCAAATAAACAAGTGTGTACTTATAAGTTTTGCCGAGTGTAGAACGTAAGTCACAAGTCATTAGTCACAAGTTCTAAGTCATAAGTCACAAAATCTAAGTCAAAAGTGCCATCCAGGGCTTCCATAGATTTATCACTATTCCTTACGAGTTCACAAACTGTCTTATGACTTCCCCGAAGCTTCCCCTAGGCCACGAAAAACCTGTTCCCGATGTCCTGAAAACTCATTAATTTAAATCGGGAGTACATCGCCGAGGCAAAAAAATGCGCAATTAAACCCAGGCTTTATACTAGAATACATTGTCATCTGGGTGTCATGATTTTTGACAGTTCAATAACTTCACAGTAGTAATCATGCACATGCTTCTTTATACTAGTATCACATATCAACCCAGGGACACTCATAGTATCATAGTTCATATCATTTAATGAGAGTCGTGTTAATGAGAGTCGTGTGTGGTGCTATGTATTGAACGAGTGGGTAGGGCTAGGTACGATATGTGCAATAAAACCACACTCAAGGTCTTCGCTTTTGTCTGTGAAAAGTTAGCGACATCAATTAAATTTTGTTCGACATTTGTGAATTATTAAAAAAAAGGATTTTCACCCCGGTACAGTTACGATATGTAAATCAAAACCACTTACACACACTTATCTGCCTGTAAAAAGTTGGCGACGTCCTTGTTTAATTTTGCTCTACATTTCTGATTGTAAAAAAATCGGTCGATATTCCATAAAAGTTTGTATCATAAATCTTTGTATATATTTAACCAAAGATGGCATTTTCGCTTTTTACAATCTTTGTAGCAAGGTTGTAAAAACACGATACAGTCCTACCTATGCATAGAAAGCGCAATTTAATTAGAGGAAAGAAATAATTATGCTATGATAAAAGGTACGTTTTCCAAATAAGCTATTAAGATTTGTCGAGTCAGCAGATGTATAGCAGGAATAGTGAATTAGCCGGTAGGAGCAATGTCCGATCATATCATTTTTTCGGGAAATATCGGAAACTCCCTGTTGTTTCCGGTGTTTTATTTCACCGCCACTGAATTGTTTAAGGCGCATTGGTCGCTGAAGACAATCGTCTGAATTTGTAATGCTGATAGTTATCTAGTAAGGACGTGTGATATAAAATAGCTTTAAGCAGTAATTGTTCGGTAGTATTAATTATGCAAATGAGTACATTTGCATCGCCTTCAGAAATAGCAACGACTGTACACTACATCACTGGTATATATCCAGTGCATGTTATAAGATAAGTGTAGTCCTTTGTTTGTGTCGCAAAGTAAAGTTTCTCACAGTGAAATGAGTATGAGTTAATTTTGAGACTTTGAACCGTGCTAAAAAATCTGTTTTTACTTTGAAGGACAGGCTACAAAATGGCTTATAAATCAAGCGGAAGATTCGCTCGCATGTCGTTTACTGGCAAGTATTTTACAATATGCATACTTATAACCATACATGTAATAACAGTCAGTCATTATTGACTATTGATATTTATTATAATTATAACATTTTGTTTGGTAATGATATTGTTTGTTATTTTATGAAATGATGTCATCGTTATTAGTCTAACCGATGGTTAAACAGACACTGATTTATAATACAAATGTTAATAAATAAATTATTGTAGACATCATGCATAGGTTAATATACTGTGATAGGCCTGATAGGTAAGATATGTAATATATGATAACCGCTGCCTCTTATAATTCTGTAAAGAAACACAATGTATGTAACTATATTGATTTATATGATGTTTAATATTAATTATGTACATTGATGTGACAGTAATAAAGGATAAATATATTCATCGCATATTTGAAATAATAGAATATATCCCAATGGTAGTGTAAATAATAACTAAATATTGTTTTCGTACGTTGTTTGTTTGTATGATACAACCATTCATCATATATTTCGGATATGTCGAGCACCTGGCTTATCTCGAGCATTTGGCTTGTCCCGATGGGTTCTCAAGATAACGATGTTACTTTTTTGTTAACTGGAATTTATTGCATGAATTCTGTGTCTATATAACTGCACACCAGAGTCAGACCGAGAAACAAAACTCCTTTACTTATTGTAGCATTTACTTAATGTAGCATAAAATTTTTACTTAGTGTAGCATTTACTTAGCGTAGCATTTACGTAGTTCAGCATTTACGTAGTGTAGCTTTTACGTAGTTCAGCATTTACTTAATGTAGTGTACCATTTACTTAATGTAGCATTTACTTAGTGTAGCATTTACTAAGTGTAGCATTTACTTAGTTCAGCATTTACTTAATGTAGCATTTACGTAGTATAGCATTTACGTAGTGTAGCATTTACTTAGTTAAGCATTTACTTAGTGTAGCATTTACTTAATGTAACATTTACTTAATGTAGCATTAACTTAATGTAGCATTTACTTAGTGTAGCATCATTACTTAGTTAAGCATTTACTTAGTTCGTCATTTACTTAGTGTAGCATCATATTAACTTAGTGTAGCATCATTACTAAGTTCAGCCTCTACTTAGTTCAGCATTTACGTAGTGTAGCATCATATTAACTTAGTGTAGCATCATTACTAAGTTCAGCATTTACTTAGTTCAGTATTTACTTAGTGTAGCATCTACTTAGTTCAGAATTTACTTAGTTCAGCATTTACTTAGTGTAGCATTTACGTAGTTCAGCATTTACTTAGTGTAGCTTTTTGCGAAGTTCAGCATTTACTTAATGTAGTGTAGCATTTACTAATTTCAGCATTTGCTTAGTGTATCATTTACCAATTTCAGCATTAAGTTAGTGTATCATTTACTTAGTTCAGCATTTACTTAGTGTAGCATTTACTAATTTCAGCATTTACTTAGTGTAGCAGTTACTAATTTCAGCATTTACTTAGTGTAGCATTTACTTAGCTCAGCATTTTCTTAGTGTAGTATTTACGTAGTTCAGCATTTACTTAATGTAGCATTTACTTAGTTCAGCATCAACTTAGTTCAGAATTTACTTAACTCATCATTTACTTAGTTCAGAATTTACTTAGTTCAGTATTTACTTAGTGTAGCATTTACTTAGTTCAGAATGTACTTAGTTCAGCATCTACTTAGTTCAGAATGTACTTAGTTCAGCATTTACGTAATGTAGCTTCTACTTAGTTCAGAGTGTACTTAGTTCAGCATTTACTTAGTTCAGCATTTACTTAGTTCAGCATTTACTTAGTTCAGAATGTACTTAGTTCAGCATTTACTTAGTTCAGCATTTACTTAGTTCAGCATTTACTTTGTTCAGAATTTACTTAGTGTAGCATTGGTATCAGAAACTTAGTTCACATTAGACCTATTTATTTCAAGCGATATATGTACAAGTAAGTAAGTAAGTTAATATTAAACAGTAAACATTCTTAAAACAAGTTGTCTCTGTCTATGTCGAAAACTAAAAACGGATACTATCGTAATGTCCTTTATTAATTAAAACCGACGTTTCATGACATTTCTATATGAAATTTATGTAACTATCCTTCTATTTTCATTCATGATAATTATGTTGAAAATAGTAATCGATTATTCTGGAGATATATACGCGTGAATGTATGACCAAGTAACGTCAGAATGTGACGTATTTATGACTGAGTGAAACTACGTTATTTATTTACTATATCAACTATGTGTACTATGCTTGTACAACCAGACGATACATGTATATAACCGTCGTAGTATCTGCTAAAAACAGTAACACCTCAAGATTATAATACTTCAAAATGTAATTTGTCCATCGAAGTGGGAAGACATTGGTCAATCTGGCTGGAAACACCGAATTGTCACATACTTACGACCGTCTCAGTCTAACGCCAACAAATTAATGTCCTTTTTTATTTATTTGCTTTTATTTACCCTCGCCACCGGATAATCCATATGGGCGAGGCCCCAGAAGAGGTTAGTCACTTTAGTGTTTGGGGGATAGTGCATGATACAGAAGATGCTCCAGTTCCAGAAGCATCCCTGGTTCTTTTACGTGCCGATGTAAAGCATCATACACGGGACCTCGCTTAACGTCTCGAAAGACTGTTAGTAAGTTTAGTTATGTTAGGTGGGAAACACTGAAAAGCATTTCTGTTTTTGACCGTCTGGAGTAGGGATCGAACCCACAACCTTCAGATCAGCAGTCAGTAGCCCTTACCACTAGACCACTTGTCCTTAATATTATTGTAGCCTTAAATACTAAGGTTGAATAAAGAGCCAACGTGTGGGAATAAATTTGAAACTTGTGTCCTCTTGTGGTATTACGTGAGATTTTACTGTAAGTGTTGGCTCTTCGTAGCTGTAGATGACTCATGTCTTCCTATATACCGGTATAATAGTCTAACTTCGTCTGTTTAGAAGTCTACGCAAAACGTGGATTTGTAAAGATTTGTTTAATTAATTATCCGATTATTTACTTCAAAATGAAATTAGTTTACGATATTGTGGAAACCACATGCGGTTAATTATATATACAAATATACATAGTGTTTTGACACTATAAATTTGTTCGTTAAGTGTCAATGTGTTGTTATAGCTTAACTTGATGAAACACACGTACAAGACGATGTTAACTCGATGATGTTGTTAATTAGATTGGATAATAACATAAGATAATGTGGTGTAGAATGATGTATAACACGAACATTTCATAGAACATGTACACTCTGGAAGAATTATATCCCTTGTCGCAATGTCCAGTATCCAGTCAAAGTTTGAGTTGGTCTAGAATTATATCCCTTGTCGCAATGTCCAGTATTCAGTCAAAGTTTGAGTTGGTCTAGAATTATATCCCTTGTCGCAATGTCCAGTATTCAGTCAAAGTTTGAGTTGGTCTAGAATTATATCCCTTCTCGCAATGTCCAGTATTCAGTCAAAGTTTGAGTTGGTCTAGAATTATATCCCTTGTCGCAATGTCCAGTATTCAGTCAAAGTTTGAGTTGGTCTAGAACTATATCCCTTGTCGCAATGTCCATTATTCAGTCAAAGTTTGAGTTGGTCTAGAATTATATCCCTTCTCGCAATGTCCAGTATTCAGTCAAAGTTTGAGTTTGTCTAGAATTATATCCCTTGTCGCAATGTCCAGCATTCAGTCAAAGTTTGAGTTGGTCTAGAAAACAGATGGACGGACAGTGGACGTGTTGGCATACGGACAGACAGACAAAACCGACCAACGACCGATTACACTGTTTAATAATCACCCGACGGCATTAAATTAGTCATGATATAGGCAGATATAATGTATGGTATCTTCAACAGAATACTTTCTAATATACTGAGCAATTGTTCCTACTAGACTAATCTTAAAGTCATCCCAAAATGTTATTGTTTATAGCTTTGTTCTGAAATATGATTTACGAAACTAGACTATTCTTAGTCATCCCAAAATGTTATTGTTTATAGCTTTGTTCTGAAATATGATTTACGAAACTAGACTATTCGTAGTCATCCCAAAATGTTATTGTTTATAGCTTTGTTCTGAAATATGATTTACGAAACTAGACTATTCTTAGTCATCCCAAAATTTTATTGTTTAGCTTTGTTCTGAAACATGATTTATGATATCTGTTGTGTACAATTCATGTTTTTTATGCCCCCCTATCGATAGATGGGAGGCATATAGTGATTCACCTGTCCGTCCGTCCGTTCGTCCGTTCGTCTGTCCGTCCGTTCGTCCGTCCGTCCTGGTTAACCCAAATTGACCGTTTCTTCTAGCATTAATATGGCTTGCTACAAAGCTTTCATACTTGCATGGATGTTGTGTATGAACACTCTCCACACGCCTGTATCACCTAACCCCATTTTGACCTTCACCTTGACCTAATTTTGGACTTAGACTTATTTATGGACAAGGCTTCCACAGGGGGCATAAGCGTTTATTGAACGTAGTCTTGTATTAAACAGGACTGGTTTTTCAGGTTCGTTAAACCATATTTATGGAATGACATAAACATTGCTGTTTTTCAGTGATTTCTAATGGTTCTAATACTATCAATGGAAAATAAGAAAATCGAAGTGGTCTAGTTGGAAATTTGCAATATACTAGTATTTCCGGACAAAAAAGGGTATTCTATAAATGTAGGAGGCATGATGGAATTATACAGTTTGGGTATAATTATACAAACTGTATCTTGGAAAAGTATTCATGAACTGTGGCACGAAGAGAGGGCATTGTGGGCAGATACTTTCAACAAAAGTAGTTATTCTACCATCTATTAGTACCATCTAGATATAAAAACGCTATAATTATGTTACATTGAACGTGTTACATTTGATTAACGGAAACAGAATAAAGCCTACTCAGAGCGTATAAACAAAATCACTGTATGAGTTATTGGGGGACTATACAATTCAACTTGTGTGACTTATTGCGATAACCGGAAGTTGACTCTTTTATACACTGTGCTATTGCCCTTCGATATCCATACAGGCATGTTACATGTACAACTTCCGGTCAAAGAGGATTATTGTATTCTACCTGTCACTATTTAAACAGCAAAACCTGTGTTAAAGACCATCTTGGAACAAAGAATATTGTTACAACAAATCACGACAAAGATCATCAATTCTATTTCCCACCAGATTATTTTAAATTATATTTAACCTGTCAACGAAAACCACGCTTTTCTGATCCTATGAATAGTTTTGAATTCAGGCAGATATGAGTGTTTATATTTATATAGCGTGAGTTATTTAAAAATAGATAATGTCGAACAGTCGCAAGTTGATTGTTTCAGTCTAGCAACTAAAACATCAGATATAAATAGCAAGGTAATGTTAATGTCATTAGGACAGGTATAACAACTACAGTTTGTTGTTCAAGTTAACGCTGACATTTCCAACGATGTATTTTAAGGAACATCATCTACAAAAATGTCAACGAACTTTGAGCCGCCAATTCGGTCAGACAACTCTATCGTAACCCAATACGTGTATGTTTTACGCCGTGTCTAGATATCGAACAATTATATCACGTTTTTGCTGCATGTCATCAAGTACAACACATATTGTTAATTGTAAATGATTACGTATCATGACCACATGAACGCTCGTATTATTTATAAACATGTGACGTTACTTTATGTTTCAAAAAAGACCTATGAATAATTACCTTCAAGGCATATAGTCCATAGTTTGTGAACCCCACCAGCGATCAAAATTAGAAGAACTGAACCTGACTTCCGCCACGTAATTAATCAAAGCACTGAGAGTACTCTTGGGGAGGCGATCTGGTTGCTGCTACTAAAGCTTAAACCGACTTTACACGTTTAATGTTCGTTTTCTTACTGCCGATCTTGTCTTGAATGTCAAAATAGGCATATGTGACTATATAGGCATGATGGGTATCTAAATAATTGTTAAAAGGTGCATATTAATTTATATGTAGTACGTGTATTGAATGCGTATATCAAAAGTGGCTTTAAAATAATACTACGCGCCTATTTATCAGATTCTACAGTACCGTCTTGTAATCACTTCCCTCACAGCGTGAGACAGTCTATAGAAAGCGGCTAGCTAGTACAGCGACTCCATTTGATTGCATAACAGTACTTTGCAGACCGTATACGATTCATTGATAAAACCATCACTTGACCGTAGTCTGAAGTTTCTAAAAATAGCTTTACAGCCGGGACATTTGATGAACACGTCATTTTCGTATTATGAAACAAGTTCGTAATCGGCCGGTGTAGTGATTGTTTTGCAAAAATATCGATTTAACGAACAGTTTCACAATAATTTTTTATCTTAGAATAAACAAATGTTGCTGATTGGCTTAAATCAGTTAAAATAATTGGAGAAACATATGTAGCAGTATTGGGAATGTTGACAGTTTCTGGAACTACTTGAATGCGGATTCACATAGCAGCCTAAAGGCGGTTAATTTTGTATTAAGAAATGGGCAATGGTAGTAATGAGAGGCTTAAACGCCTCCCAAAAATAACATCGTGATAGGCAATTAACAGGGTCAGACAGTTAATGTTATTCGATAGGCCTGATCATTTCAAAATCAGTACAACACAGTAACTCTTGTCTTGTAATATTTAAGACAATTGGATTGACATTATAAGTGTAACCCGGAATATCCTGGTTCGATTCCAGCATTGGACAGGCACTGTTGGTCGGTGATGTGACTACGACCAAGATTTTATATGTTGCTTTAAGTTGATATAATACGTGTGGTTAAAATGACGGAAAAACAGATATATGAATGAAAATCTTGAAAAGATTGTTTAAAAGGATATGGAGTTAAACATGAGAAAATAAAACGTATAGTCAGAGGTTTTCGTAAACCTTCTGCATGCCCTGAAAAGGGACCCGTTTCCAAACGCCGAAGAACCCAACGCCAATGTAGAGCATCATCCATTTTCCCAATCCATTGGTATGCAAATACTTGTGTGTCGTATATTCGACATAGACATGTGTATAGCTCAGGTCGGATTGTCTTGTTGTTCAATTATCATGAGTAGCACACATAGCTGATTAAGGATACAGCCAGGATAGCATTTATTTCAGCTTCCTCAATATAAAAGATTCCTAATTCAAGACCGAGTGCTTTCCCACAAAGGCCTTGAAACCCCCAGGTACTTTACCAATGTGACATTATTACACCATTATTGCAAACATGAGTCAGTTTACTTTATCTAGATTGGTAAACTGTTTAACCCGTATTTCACAATCTGCCTAAAGTACATCCTCCTCCTAAAAGTAAATATTATGGAGATAGATTTTATTCAGATTGACCTGTTCAAAAACTAAAACACAATAGCACTTCAAGGAAAAAATGCTTCAGATCGTTATTTGTAGTTATAATTAAGACTTCATGGGGTTATTACTATTTAGAATGTAACCTTCACTCTGAACCAATGAAAACGCCGATCTGCGCTGGTTAAATAAGGCAAATTCAATAAATTCTAAAGATGTTTATGTGAATAAGGAAGACATCCTCCTTATGAGTATACCTAGTAATTATTTATTTTTATTGACATGTGCGTGCAACCGAAGATATTTAAAATGATGCGTAATGTCAGATAAAAATCGAACCAATGCTGGATTCAATGCTTAATTGCTATCTCGTTATTGTTGTCTGTAGGCCTACTTTCAATTAACTCGGGTGTCACGGTTATTTTCATCGAATGCGCCACATCCGGTGTAATTAAAGATTTAACTGCTATTGATTTAATCATGCAAGCCGATCAGGAAGTTGTGGCGACGCTGATTGGCTGCAGTATCAGGATGCAATTTGATAAACATACATTGTGTTTATATTCATTATGCGGTTTTTGCATAGGAGATTCTTGAAAAGTAAACAAATCTCACAAGATTGCTGATTGATATGAAAATACAATTATGTTTTTCCTGAGAAAGTTGCCACCAAACATTTCCTAAGAATAAGCAACACTGAGACAATTTTAGGAAAATTTTCAAATTTTTTTTTCGAGTAAAATGATTGGTTCAATGAAAAAGTAAATTGCGTAATGAATGGTTCGATCCCAGACATCGAGATAGTAGGTTTTTGTATACAGTCTCCATTGTATGACGATATGTGTTGACGGGTTGTTCTAGAACTTGTGGTCCCCGCAAGGATGTAATGTGACTTGGTTTTTCTCTTTATGACTGAGGTAATTTCTCAATGTAACGTAAATGTAATTTAGGTTTTGGGTTATACCTTATCCGTAACATTTCCACGTGATAGTAAACCATACCACGTGGTTGCCGTCAGCCTATCAGCATTCTCAGTCTGTACCATGGTGTAGCTTTCAACCAATCGGGCTTCGTCATCAGCAGTTCTCAAAAACGTTCAACGTCACCTCATCGATTAATCTTATGTGCGTCTGTTTTACGTATTGTACATCCACCTTCTCCACTACCTCCTCCTTATTATAGTATATGTTGTTTTAGAGGTTTTCTGTTTTATAAGAAATAGTTACATTTAGTTTGTTGGCGTTACGTTTTCGCCCAGGCGTTATGTTGGCGGCGTTATACCTTAGGATCTTCTGTGGACGCAGGTTGTAAAACCTCTATATGATATGTTTTCGTCCAGACATGTAAAACATGTTTCTTATAAAACTGGCAAATTAAAACTGCCCATTGTCAAGTGAAATTGGCGTTTTTTTTGTATAGTTTGCTTTATACCTGTTTCACATACATTGTCATAATTATGTTTCAGTTCTTTTGGGTAAAACAGATGCACCTTAATACTAATATTTTATGTAAACTTTGTGCATTCCATGGACGCAGCATTTGCCATTACATTGATTGAATATGGTTTAACTTTCCAAGTGTTTTTAAAGTTTTTATTACATTTTGACCTTGATGATTTTATATATCATTTTTACTACAGACCCGGTTTCGAGGATGCTTATCTCCTTACCTCGATATTTTATAATATTTTTATATAGTTTATACTCATTTTACAAAGTACTTAGGAATATATTAACCTGAAATTCCTCCACCTACTTTTGAACGTGTTCTAGTCCCCCTTTTTAAACGACATTTCGTTTCTTTATCATTTGTTTTATACATTTATGTATTCGTGTCATTTTATAAACATTGCCAAAAAAAAGTTCATCTTTCGACCAATGCTTTCTTGCTTGCAAAAATAAAAATGATGGATTATGCATAATAGTATTAATATTAAACGTTTGTTTGAAGTAGAAAACTTGAGCGGTTTTTGCTCGTTTGTTTTAATAGAAACATTTTAAATTAAAACTAACTACCTGTCATAATTTATTGTATAGTTCGGTCATAGTTTTATGTCAAATTACTTTTTAGCACATTTTTGTACTTTCTGTTGATTTTGCATTACTTGCTTTTTTGCCTCAATTTCTAAATATAAACATCTCTCGGTTCCGTTTCGTTTCGATTTCTACCATTTCCATTATAAGGTTCCGCTTCGATTTCTACCATTTCTATTATTAGGTTCCATTTCGATTTCTACCATTGTGATTTCTCGGTTCTGTTTCGAATTCAGAAAGTGTTTTCTTGGTATAAGAATGTGTCAGATGCTGTCTTGTAGACGGGACCATCACCGAACATAATCCGGATCGAACTTGTACGTGTAGCTACCCGCACATTTACACTCACAAGTTTTAATGAAGCCCCACCCATCTTTGATGAGATGGTACTAGTATACTACTTTGCACGATTAGTTGGGAGTCCATCGGCACAAAAGTCGCTTATTTTTCATGACCCATGGCATTTTTTAGTAGAAGTGTTTCAATACCATATTTGAATTGCCCAATACCAGTTGTATATGGTTTGGGTGGATGCCACGCGCAAAACCCTCTGTAAAGGTCATAAATGAGGTCAAAGGTCAATTAAATGCATATAGCATACACCAACTTGAAATTGCACCATATCTTGGCTAATTCTACAGGTAGAATGGTCAAAATGGTATCAAAATGAAGCTAATAAATTGGTTCTCCATTTGCAATAATTTTATGTAAATTATCACATTTGCATACTCATGAATATTAATGAGGAAGTCAAAAATTGGTAAATTTTCGTTAAAAATCTACTAGTATAGTTGACAAATGTATGCCATATTTTCCTTATTTCTATTATTTAAAGATCCAAATTGTACCATGAGAAGACATAGGGCTTTCGTTAAATGTATATTTTTATAGATAAATATAATTTATTTCCACCGAGAATGACCGCCAAATGTGGGTGGGGTAAATTTAAACCAGAACGTAAAAATCTCAATACAGTCAGAATCAACATTAAATTCTCATTAAACATATTCCTTATATCCAAATATGATTTATTCGTGGAAATTGATTTTGACTTACTTAAATATTATGCTAATTAACTAATTTGCATATTTATAAATATTGATAATGTATTGAACATGTATGACAAATAGCGTCCAAATAAGGATCTATATCTGAGTGATAAACAAGCAGTGCCTTTTAATAATTATAAAAAATGCAATAAATATGTCTCATTACACAATATATGTTTGTACATGACGTTTAGAACTGTATTATTTATTCTTATAATCATCGGCAAACCACAGTAGTTTCTACCGTTATTATACAAATTATACCAATTCCAATCAAAGAAAACATGTAGTGCCGTCAACGTAAAATGTCGCCTGGTATATTAACTTCTTAATTAATAAGTTGGTATTTGTTAACAAACTACCGGGTATACGTATGTTCTTTTAGTTGCATGTATAGAGTCGTATTGAAGAACACGAAAACGTTATTCTTAGCCAATTGCAGTTCATTTCTTTCGTACCCTGACTTGTCCGTACTTTCATAATGTTTATAAAGCCTTAGTTAATACAGTGTGTTGCAATTTTAATCAGTAGCAATGTGAAGTAAGTAATGGTGATTAGGACGGTATTGAATGCACATATGAGTAATTTCCTTTTTGAACGTTTCTATTGTGACTTTACAAATCATAAGCTGATCAATAAAGACTACACAACTTGGATTCAAACGAGGTAGAAAAAGTCGTTCACTGCGTCGAATTATATCTGGTCCTGATACTAGTATGCCCATGCCACAATCAGACGATTATATCTTGCTATTGAGTAAAACCAAAGTCGATACTCTCTAAGATACTTGTCTTTAGTTTGCAAACACGGTCAGAGACGTTACTAAGAAAGAACGAGCTTGTTGTAAGAGAAAGCTACCACAATGTACAGAAGACAACGAAAAGACGCAAATTATGCCAAATGTCATTAAAAGATGCGAGGGTCATTTTTATGCTTTGGGTGCTTCAAGCGAAGGATGCCTTACTTATTTATCACTCAGTTCTCTTCATTGATTCCGTTTTTCCTCAGGTTTGGCCTTTACTGTTCTTCGCCTTGAGGTTTTCTGTCGTGTTATGGTCTCTTAATGCCGCGAGGTATCAATTGAGACGCTTGAAGCATATACATTTCCCATTGCGTATGTCTTTGTCTAGGGGATGAACTCCCAATAGAGATTCGGGAGGCATCGTAAACAGGTTGCTCGTGGTCTAGGGGAAGTACTGGGGAAGTCATCAGACAAGTTGTGACATCAGAAGGAATCATGATGATCAAGGAGTATCGGGGTGCATTGCAAAAGCTCTCGATGTGCTCCAGACGTTATGCGTCAATTCCTCTTCCTCGGGGATGTACTTCCGGTGGATTTAAGAGCTTAGCAGGCGTCTATGATCCCATTTATCTCTGAGAAGGCTTATCAGGTGTCTCGGGTAAGCTTCGTGAACGTTTTGGGGAATCTTGAGACATCTTGTGAAAACGCGAGTACATGTAAATACGTCAGGGAAATTCAATGCATGCATATTTTTACCCGATGTATTCGCGCTGTCATGTCGGGAATTACCCGGGAAGGCATCCCAGAAGCGCTACAGAGACTTGGGAATACCAGTTACCATGTAAACCTATGCGCTAGGCATCCCAGTGATACTTTAGGGACACATTCGCGGTCTCGGGATTGCAATTTTGAAGGGAAACTTTGGGTAAGGCATGAGACATTTTGGGTCATCTTGAGTAATCGGGGTAGGGGTATCGGTAGACATCGGATGACTCCCGATATCGTCCTGAAGTTATACGTCTGTCCCACTCAATGATTTACTCCCGATAGAAATTAGGGACTTGGGTGTTGGGATCAAGTTCTGCAAGAAGATCGGTAGTATCGAGAGACATAAACAAATGTGTAATTCCTTATCGCTGATAAGTTCGCATCGTGTACCTTGGCATAGTCCCGACATATGTTCTTGGGAATTCGCCCAGTTACCGGAAGCCTACGTCTGATAATAGTTGAATGAGACAGGCAGAATGTGTCAAGATATAATATGTTAAAAATATTTGGACCAAAATATTTTTCAGATTTGTCGTAGGTAGCCGTTGTGGAAACTTGACAGCTCATGAGTATCTTCATGTTAGCTTAAATTTGCTTGATAGATTCGCAGATTCGCAACTTACTAGTAGTTGTTTGGTTGTACTATTTAGATTTTCCAAATTTGACGTAATCTATATAATGCTGATCAAAAAAGGTTCGCTATGTTTGTCTATTAAATGTAATAATGTTGTCAACCTGATCAATATCTAAGACTTCAGCAAAGGTCTGAAGTATGACTTGTGTCTCTCTGGTGTTGATTTGTAGTCAAGCCTAGTTTGCATACTTGCTACAGAAGAGTATGAAGGGTATCAAAATAATTATTGGATGGCATGATAAAGATGTATATAGAATCACCATCTAGGACATTCAAATATTCAAGTCTATATAAAAGTTGTGCCATCAAAGAAAACCAAACTGTGTACTGTACATATAGTTATCAGAACATGTCCCCAAACGACTACCGTATCATTGTTGGGTTTCTCTCTTTGACGTGATGTGAAACTATGCTTCTGCTTGAAAAGATATGACCTTCTGTTGGATATTAGAAGAGACATACATTCAGGTGAGACAGAGAGTTGTACAAACTTGTTAATGACTCCTGTTTGTTAAAGCTCTATAAAACAAGGCTTGAAATACTTCCGCCAAGAAGTTAAAAAAGAACTAATATTCGAGGGCTGCTTTCAGCAGTTCAGCTGTTCAGCCACCCTTTGACATTTTAACTTCCCTGGTCATTGGGCTACCTAAGGAACCCTGCGTTCGAGGTTCCTAGTGAGTGTGCAGCCAACATCTATCGGCGGCGCCAAGAATTATCGAACGTGAACAGACATCGCCCTAACTGGCACCAACTCACACCTTGGTTGAGTGGAGCATGTGGGTTATTCTTGCTCAGTGAAATTTGAGCAGTGGTCGAGACGGGGATTGAACCCGGGACCTTTCGACCGAAGCGCGCCTCCCTATTTCTAGGTCACTGCTCCCCCAGTGATGTGAAGTGATGCGCTCGAACTGCACACCACAAGAGCAAACTACCAACCAGGCACTTGTATACGGATACAAGCCGATGCATCCATAATGAATACAGAAATCAAGACGTGATCTACTAATTCTTCATACTGCTTGCATCGAACTGAGAAGGTGTTTGTAAATTCACATGCAAATATATCCACAGCAAATGTTCACAATTAATCTCAAACTAAACAGCGACATTGTAGCTTTTCTTATTTGTACATATATACACTATAATTTCATGAATGATTTGTTGTGGCGTTTTCTGTATAGATTCATAGTATTAAAATCGACAAGAACGTTATTGTCTTAAGCACTTAAGGGGGTATATGCACCTTGTGTTTAATGATCAAAGCTCCGACGGACGGGCATTGGTACCTGCTGTTTCTCGGTACTCTGTAGATGTTATAACATGAAAAGCATGCTTTAACTCTATATTCATTCTAATTTAAACCAGACATGAATTAAAATATCAATCTGGTGCTGTATGGAAATATATTATTATGTAACAATATTCATGCTTTAAAATGAACCATTCCCCACCTATTTTGAGCTTTTACAAAGGAACAAGTAAAAGTGTATGAACAATTTGCAAAATCATTTTGATTATCATCATCTTTTTTATTCCTATAGCATAATTTGAACCTAATTTTATTTTTGTTCTTATTTATCATACTAAACGTGAAATTACTACTTGCAGCTCATGTGTATGCCTAAGTGTAGGTAGCTCATTCCTCCTTAAACGAATGTTGACATATTTTAAATGAATAGGTACATTTCAAAACCAATATAATAGTTGTTACTTGTCATCCCATTTAAATCAATGCAAATAGAATATTACTTATTTATAATACTTTTGACGCTATTATGTAAGTTTGGGTTCATGTGTCATTTTACCCCCACCCACTTTAAGCAAACATGTGCCCTTAAATCAATGATAAGGTAAGTTACAAGTTAACATATCAATAGCTTAGTATCTCACCATTAAATAAGAATCATTTAGGCTTTCAAATTGCATAAATGACGACATTATAATAAATATATGGTTCATACACATCAATTTTTTATGAAAAATATTGCTAATTTTAGGTGTTCTCATCAATGTTCATGAGTACACAAATGCATGAATTTATAAAAAGTTATGTTTATTAATAGCCCAGTGCATTAGCTTCATGTTGATACCATTTGTAAAAATATTGACCGAAAACTGCCAGAGATATAATGATATTTCGAGTGAGATATATAAAAAATGCACTCATTTGACCTTTGACCTAATTCTGAGAAAAAGAGGCAAAATCACGGATGGCATCCGGCCGTTTCAGATTACACACATATCAAAGATAACATATAGCATGGATGCCACATTCTACTCTCCGATGCCATGGCTCGTCATATTTTCTCCGTATGGACTCCCGACTAGATGGTGTATGGCTGTCTCCAGCCAGGTAAAAAACAGAAATGCTTTTCAGTGTTTCCCACCGAACATAACTAAAATTACTAATGATTCTTTACACCTACATGTAAAAAAACAGGGATGTTTCTGGAACTGGGACATCTTCTGTAGCATGCACTATCCCCCAAGAACTAAACTGACTCACCTCTTCTGGATTTCCGGTGGCGAGGATAAACCTATGTCTGTCTGTTTGTCGATTGGTCGGTAGACCTAATATTGTCCGTTCAAACACATAAGACCGCTTGACCATATGATACTCACTCTTTTATGGAGAATGGTTATCAACATAAGGTGACCCCTATTTATTTTGAGGTCAGTAGGTCAAAGGTCAAGGTCACACTGGCCTATTACATACAAATGATTTCCGTTAAATAGTTAAGTAACGCATGGCCATTTCGATGCTTAAACTTAAAATGGAGGTTGGTTTGCGATAGTAGATGGCCACTATTGGTTTTTATGTCAGGGGGTCAAGGTCGCTGTGATCTTTAACCGGTCAATTACTCAAGAAAGGATGTTTGTCACCATCAGTAGTTGGACCCTTTAGGTTTTGAGGTCAATAGGTCAAGGTCGCCATTTCTAATTGGGCTGCCATGGAAATGCCTACTTTACAAACATATCTTGATTTCATTAGATAGCGAACCTAGACATGGACGTGTAAAAAATCATCTGACAGTAGAAATGTGACTGCTTTATGAATACATGATCAAATTAATTCAATGGGTTTATAACTTAAGTTCTTATTTCTTTGGTAATTTACAGTAAACGAGCATTGCAGTTTGACTTTTTAAGGGTCTCCTAAAAGGTAGTACGTTTATACCTTTGGAGACGGTTTCTTGTAGCAGTGGTATGTGACGCTGTTCTTGAAACACTAGTACAGTAGTAAATAAATCGGGGGTCTCCTGCCTCCTTAAAGGAAGTATCACTATTCCTTTGGAGTTAGTTTCTCGTGGCAGTGGTATGTGACGCTGCTCTTGAAACACCCATTTTAGGGGGTATTTGAGGGAGGATTTTAGCCTTAAACTTTAATATATATATATACATTTGTTGTTATGTTTGCATGCATATATCTATGTAAAATTGTTTTAACCATGTCTTAAATGTGATTGTAAAGCACTTTTGAACGTGTAATTACATGATAGAAGTGCTATATAAATATGGTATAATAATAATAATATTGCTTGAAAACTACTGCTGTGATGTTAACAGTTAATTGTACGCTCCAAAAACAATTTTTGAAGGAGCATATAGTCGCCAATTTGCCGGTCCGTCCGACATATTTTGTCCGGTTGATAACTCAAAAACTATTAAATGTACACCTATTGTTCTGAAACATTGCATGTGCATATATCTCGTTAAGGGGAAGTGCAGTGCACAGGTACCATAACTCTTCATTGCATATATTTGGAGTTATTCCCCTTTGTAATTGTTCATACTTAATTCTTGTCCGGGCCATAACTCAGTGAGTATTAGAGATATCAAGGTGAATATATCTCATTAAAGGAATGTACAGTGGCCAAGAACCATAACTCTTTTATGCATATTTTTGGAGTTATTCACCTTTGTAATGTTTCGCACTAAGTTCTTGTCTAGGCCATAACTCTAAAATATTAGAGAAATGAATTTGAAACTTCATATGTGAATAGATATCATTGAGAGGATATGCAGTGCCAAATAACCATAACTCGTGTATGCATATTTTTGGAGTTATTCCCCTCTGTAATGTTTAACACTTATACAGTATTAGAGATATCAATTTGAAACTTCATATGTGAATAGATCTCATTAAGAGGATAACCAAGAACCATAACCGTTCATTGCATAATTTTTGAGTTATTCCCTTTTGTACTTTTTCATACTTAATTCAAGTCCATGATATAACTCGTACAGTATTGGATATATCAATTCGATACATCATAGTTAAATAAATAATATAGTATATACATAGTTATAATGCAGTGCCAAATAACCATAACTTTCTTTTGCATATGTTTTGAGTATTTATTTCTGTGACAAATACCCCATGTGGAGCATCACCCGTCTCTGATGGCTCTTGTTTTGTGCTGTCTGCGGTTAAGGATGGTCATGAATGACCTGTTAAATTGGAAAACCAGTTGATTGCACGTGTTTAGCATATAAATGATGACTCGGATGTTATGAAAATTGTTTCTGTGTGTCATGCATTAATTTCATCCTAACTGTTCGCTATAAATACATCACAAACTGTCAACCTAGAGGCAAAACAATGATAAACAAATAAACAATTATTGCAGATATAAATTAAGACATTCGGTGATTTCCCCCTTCTTTTTGTTGTTACAAATTTTGTGTGAATCATCACTTAGAATAAATAAGCAATTGTTTTTCAACGAAATCTGCGTTTACCAAAATGACACACTGAGCTATTTGATCGTTTTGCTTCCGCTGTCAATAGGTACACAACTAATCTTATCAGATGTCATTGTTCTGTAGTTTCGGTGGACAGGAGTGCAATAATTGCAATAATGCACTGGAAAAGAGTGTGATAACTACAATACTGCACTGGAAAAGAGTACAATAATTGCAATACTGCACTGGAAAAGAGTGTGATAACTACAATACTGCACTGGAAAAGAGTACAATAATTGCAATACTGCACTGGAAAAGAGTGTGATAACTACAATACTGCACTGGAAAAGAGTGCAATAATTGCAATACTGCACTGGAAAAGAGTGTGATAACTACAATACTGCACTGGAAAAGAGTACAATAATTGCAATACTGCACTGGAAAAGAGTGTGATAACTACAATACTGCACTGGGAAAATGCCGAGCATAGCCTTTATTTGCCAGTCAGCTTTCCGCTGAAATATGGCAGGCATATACCGGTATATATATGTGTGCCTCCACCCGGTTTTGAACCTGGGTCACTAGATTAGACGGCAAGCGCGCTAACCATTGAGCTACGAAGGCCACTGGAAAAGAGTGTGATAACTACAGTACTGTACTGGAAAAGAGTGTGATAACTACAATACTGCACTGGAAAAGAGTACAATAATTGCAATACTGCACTGGAAAAGAGTGTGATAACTACAATACTGCACTGGAAAAGAGTGCAATAATTGCAATACTGCACTGGAAAAGAGTGTGATAACTACAATACTGCACTGGAAAAGAGTACAATAATTGCAATACTGCACTGGAAAAGAGTGTGATAACTACACTACTGCACTGGGAAAATGCCGAGCATAGCCTTTATTTGCCAGTCAGCTTTCCGCTGAAATATGGCAGGCATATACCGGTATATATATGTGTGCCTCCACCCGGTTTTGAACCTGGGTCACTAGATTAGACGGCAAGCGCGCTAACCATTGAGCTACGAAGGCCACTGGAAAAGAGTGTGATAACTACAATACTGTACTGGAAAAGAGTGCAATAACTACTGCACTCGGTGACTCTTTTCCACCGCGGACACACTTCGAGCTATGGTACAAAACAGATATAGAACAAAATACTAGTAAATCTTATTTAAACTCGTGCTACGTCCACGACTTAATAAAATAACCTCGTCTTTCGGGGGAAAATTCGTCTTTCGGAGCTTTTTTATCTTTAACTTGTCAATATAACGTTTGCTGTTCTCAATGTTTAATGAATCATTGGTTCAGCACTTTACACTTCGTATCAAGGTTTCAAGTTCTGTAAGTTCAATGTTATTAATGACATGATCGCATGCAAAGAGTTCATTGCATTAGTAGATTGAGATATGTATACAGTGCATATGGTGCACAGTCGTAGCTCGTACAGAAATCTCTGTAACTACCACTGTTACCGTTTCTGAATAGGTTTCGAATTTGTACTGTGCGTGTACAGTATAATTATGATTGATTGATAATTATAAAATGCTGATAAGCTTTTATATATTAATTACTAGTATTTCGTTATTTCGAGACCGCTTTGATCGCTGCTGTGAGATAGATCCTACTTAGGACTTAAAAAGTCTTTTGATACTTTTACCAATGTATTTTGACAACAGTATATCAATTGTAAGGACGAGAACAACCCCCCTCAGCGATTACAGATGTAGTAGGTACGTGCTGTGCATGTCACCCATCACCCAAAGGGTCCATAATAAGGACCGAAAAACGCAATTATAAGTTCCAGTATCCAACGGTTACATGCGTTTGTTTAAACGTGTTTACAAGAATGTTTAACAGAGTTATAGTCCAGTTAGGATAATGTGACAGTGACGTTGCAGTTTTTGTGTACGCAAAAAATCACAACCATTGTCTAAAGAGGTATAGCGAAGTTTAGTATGTTAGGTTAACATTGAAATTATTATTTAGTTGTTTGTACAGTATAAGCCTTTATAATTGGTTTAACACCGTTATAGTGGACTCGACCACTGCGCCACTGGGTTTTTATCCTGACTGGACTATATGGAGGTTGCAAAGGGCATTGCGTCATTCACAACGTGTAGTTCCTACAATTAAAGAACGCGAGTTAGACGAAATTAGGCATGAAAAGGTTTGTGTTCTTCGTCACACAAGAATGTTTAGCGCGCGGGAAACTTCAGAGTATTTCTCCCACGGACTCGTCGAGTTTTTTTTCGGATTCTCATGTCTGTAAGATTCACTATACATAAGAAAACATGTTTATAAAGCGATGTTTCTTTTTAACGGGAAACACGTTACAGAATAGTCATGGTCCTTGATTGAAGCCCTTGCGTTTTTACGTTTTCTTAATACGACAGTTTTTGAATTCTATAATATTCCTTGTACGACCGCAAATATTTTCGTAACCTAACTAGACAGTATCCGTGTTTATATATAGTTTAATGCGTCACAGATTAATTGTGTATCTATTTATTCATTGGTATGACAGTATTGACTATTTTATTTTCTTACTGATTATATATGCGTATTACGTTCGTCACACTTATAATGGCGGCTTACAGTTTTCTCTCGGGCGGTGTGGTTACGCTGTTATTATTTTTGTAAATGCTTACTTATATAGGGGAAAGTATTCTCATGTACATATAATAAGACATACGTGACTCTGGGGATGATGTTTAGATGTGTTTGGCAAACGGTTGTCCGAGTATCGTGTAGTTTAACACCAGAGTACTTCATTTAATTTTGTTTTCTCAGTATGTCAACACAGTAGAAATGTTTGACCGCCTAACAGTGTAGCTTTGTACAGCATCACGCAAAACTTACAGAATAGACAAATGGAGGACGTGCTTGTATTTTGAAATAAAATTTATTTGAAATATTTGAAGTACAAAATCCACACAAATAACCCATGCTACCTGTGGTGTATGGTATGACGGTTAAGTAAGCATCCGCTTTTGGGTCGGGGCCCTCGGATGCTCGAATCCTTAAAGTGGTCAGTTCTGATTTGATCGGTTGATGAGCAGTCGTTGGTTGATAACTACGATATATGTGCTTAATTAGATGTGACTTAGGATACGTGTGGTAATATAAAGGTGCTTAGAAGGTATGCGTCTCATGAGCCAAACTGACTGACCTTGGCATAGTCCTAACGTATTCCAAAATTTCAGCGAGTTACTTTAAACACTATTAGTTACTTCATTTCTCGATATAAAATACAAAATGTACTCTTCATTTTAATTATTTTACTGTCCTTCACTTGCTCTACTTTGTTTGATAATTTTTTGGATATGTTTAATGAATCTTTGACATTTCAACAAGCGTGGGTTATGTATACTTTTTTGTATTTGTGTCAAACTTTAAGTAGCGCTGACCCATTACATTACCGGGATATTAAGCATGTCTAGTGAACCTGTAGAATTAGGAACATATTAAATGCAATAGTGCGAGTGGTAATGTTATGTGTGTGACTGTGATAACTGAAGTAAATTAAATAGCGAAAGTACAACCGGTGTTAGGCTCGACCCACAACCCTGTAACCTTAGCACGGCGATCTACCGACCAAGCCTATCGGGCGACTGTTATAAATCTGTGTCACGACCCGAACACCATTAATCAAATGGCCTCTTACTGTACGCGTCAGATCACTACATGTCCCCCATCATTTTTGTGGTGCTTATACATAGCTCTTGTCGAGTAGAATATGACTTTTCATGTTGATTATGGTGGCCTGCATTCAAACACCATTTTCAGAACTCGAATTGCCTATCTTGAGGTTCTATGTACGAATTTCAACTAGTACATGGTTCCTCATAACATGTGTAACAATTACAATCGAATGTTATCAAAACATTTTTGATCAATGTTCTATGATACCAAGCATTTTCTCCGATTTGGTATTCGGTAGTATTTAAATGGTAACACATATGGGACGCCCTGTACATCTAGTATGTAAATAAATGAACTAGAAGTGATTCTAAGACTGTTCCTACAATGTGTCCTGAACCGGCTGCTATGATAGATAATATCTCCATACAGAACACGTATAGCCAATGGACATTCCCTTTCGGTAACCGTTTTCCTTTCATACTCTATTTTGACCCCAACGCCCACTTCAGCAGATCAGCAATTGCCTTATCTACTTAGCTGATGAAATCACTATTCATATTATTATTGTAACATTACATAACTACTTGGTATGGTGACAAAGACCGACCCATTAGCAGCAACGTTTTTCACTCTATTTACAATAAAAACATCTGCTAATTAATGTAGCGCGTACGTCAATTGAACTTGTAGTTGCCACAGGTCGAACGTCGGTTCATGTATGTACAACAATTGATAGAGCAATTCATTCTTTCCCATCAGCTGAATCTTCAATATTTGATGGCATGTTATGATTGCATAATGCTTTTCAAATAACGCAAATATTGCAGCACTTCATGTTGCTCGTGAAAGCGAGAGTTATATAGTAAGCTCATTCAAGAAAGTAGTCCGCCAAAGGAAATCGACCCACTGTCATTATTTCTGACACTTGCCTTGTAAACATAAAGGCTAAGCAAAAACTTTGCTTGAAGAAGCGCTTACTAATAGCTAGCGCTTAGTTTAATTTTCGTCGTTCTTTTCAGAAAAACAACAGTGTGCCAAAATGCATGTTCTATGTCGGAGTGTCCTTGGGTCTCGGCACACAGAGGTACATGTATAATAGTCTGGATTACCTGCCCCTTACTATCGAGAACGTCGGGAACCAGACTACATGAAAACAATACAATATGGCGGTTTAGCAAATTTGCCGACATGTCATGCATTTTGAATGTAAATTTGTATATTTGAAAATATTATTACAATTAATGTTACTTGTTATAGCCTGACGCTTTGCATTTCAATGAATCACCCTACTCTTTATGAACTTGTACTAAACGTGTCTCCGCTTTTAAAGATCTTGTTTTGCAACCAGTTACATAGCTCTTCCAATTTGTCGTGCAAATATCTTAAGTAGGCCTACATCAAATATCAGACACGTGACGTGAGAGTACAAGATATCGATATATAAACTACATTTTTGATGCACTGACTTCAACCTACAGTCCGTTATTTAGTATAGGTGTCTTTTATTTTATGCATGTTAATGTATTTAAATTATTGAGTTTGTCACAGTAAATCCCCCGTTTAGCTACCCAAGTTGAAAATGTATCTTATAGAACTTCAGATTAATAAATAGTTATGATAACACGATATCATACAAATCATTTTATTGTTGGAATGGTATGTATGTTTATAGTTAATAATACCAATTCATTAAATCCATGTAACCGCCATACGATGATCGTCTAGACAGTTGATTTGTAAGTAATTGGGTTTTGAAGACATGTAGTTCATTTGTTTTCCCTTAGCTTGACTCTCTACTTGTGTGAATGAATCCAATACTGGTCCATTTTTTTAAGATTTAAATATTTGATAAATAAATTGTACAAGTTTCCTAACATTTTTAAAAGTGTATAATGCTAGGGTCACAAAGCTCGTACGATATCTGTAAGAATTTATCAACTCGCACGAGTTGACAATTTTGAAATCCTAACGGTGTTTGAATGTTCGTAGCGTCTGGTTACAGCTCGTACGGACCATGAACGATATATAGAGATACACTAGAACGATATCCGTACGATGCTCGTACGAGTTAATAAAATCCCTACAATGCTCGTACGAGTCTTCGGTGCTCGTACGGACGCTGTGCGAGTTTGCCAAAATCAACTCGTACGAAGCTCGAAAGGAGCTCGAAGGGCAAATGTGACCTAAGCATGACCTATACTATAATATATTTTGTAATACATACGTGTATTTTTTTAATATATTAATCACATAAATACAAGTTGAATGTTTGTGCGACTGAAACTTGTTTCTAGGATAAGTAATACTATTTGATATGTTGTAATTAGAATGGTTTCATACATATGTATAATATAATTTTGACATGAAGACTTATGCCATGTGTAGGACAACACTTGATGAAATGAACATTTCTGCCAATTTATAAATTATTTAGTATCAGTCAGGAGAATGGACAGATGAATGAAAGTGCATCCGCCCCGATCTCCCGAAGTATTTCAAGGAGAAATCCGATGGGGCGCTATTTTATACCTCGGCTGAGGCATCCTATCTATCAAATAAAAATGTATTCTATCTTATAAATGATACCAATCGATGCTATTTTATATGCTTTTATTAATTTTGATAACTGATTAATGAAAACACATCATTTGAAAGCATGTGTTACGTCCATTCAGTTCTCGGTAACCACATTTTGATAACAGTGCAATGTACATACACACATACACATGCAATATGTTTATAATCTTCATACATTGTAAGTACACAAATCAACGACAGTTTAAACAAGAAAATAAGGAATTATTGCAATATATTAAGAAATATATAATACCAGTATGAGTTTACTCCGGTACAAGTTAACTCCGGTACGAGCTAACCGAATTCAGGTACAACCTAACTTAGCTACGAGCTGACTGGACGGCTTCGAAAACAAGATCGTTTCATGTTTGCTTAATTAAATAAATTTTGAACATTCATGAACGAAACTATTACAAACAAAAAATAATATGAACAAATGCACTGCATCCAGTAGGGAATTTCCCATCAGGTCTTTGACTTTGGATAATCTGGCAGAGGAAAAAATGCCCAAGGAATTTGTTTGCTCCCATTGAGAATATAGTCTTTGGCTCCCAGACAGAACCACGTAGAAGGGATACGAAAAAATAGTGTCAGTCCGAATGAGCATATGTCAGCCCGATCAAAATGAAAATATATCTGTCTGTGATTAATGCACGTTTTTCTATTTGTTTAATTCTAGGTCTACTTAATTCAGGGGTAACTAATTTAAAAATGCGTAATTAGATATAAACACAGATAACAACTGATTTCAAATAGGCCTAATTTGATATTTTACCTTTTTATAATGGGTTGCATGAGCATATCAGTCAGTGCTTTTGTTTAAGAGAAAAGGCTTTTTCATTTCACTTAATCATATCACGATTAAATATCAAAATTCTTTAATCATAATCACCTTTTCTTCTTAAATAAACCCTGTTGCAAATCGTCAAAACATAAAAGATATTCAGAGGGAAAATTCCGGGTTTTATTGTATCCAATAACTACAACAACAACATGTAATCAGTTTTCGCGACCTTTATCCCGCGAATATTTGTACATTTTTTTACGATTTTGGAGGGATTTTTTTATTATATCTCAGCGAGGAATTACGAAAATGCATTTGTTTTACTTTCTTTACAATAACCTACAACTACGATGTGGAATTATCACCGTCCGGTCCGGATACATAAAGACCCGAAACGGACTTTATACTAATTGTATCACAAAGGGAAGTAACCGGAACAGTGTCCTTTTTATTAGATTTTCTTAAGATTGGTTGATATTTCGCTCATATGAACGATTCCCGCTCGACTTACTTCGTAATCTCAAAGTAATCATGTGTCTCATAACAGTTTGAAGCATCGTTTATGCACTGAAAATGTTAAAATTGCCTTCCTAAGCGGGCAACAAAATGGCTGCCATTTTTGTTGTCCAAAAGTATGGAAATTAGTGTTTCTCATCTAGGACACGGGTTGCACAGCAACTATGGAAGACTGATTTATTTTTTTATGTAAAGGTTTTTTTTTTGGCATAATAAATTTATTCTATAAATATTTAATTGTAGTTATATTCTCGTCTTTTACTATGGTTGTTATTTATGTTCACATTTAAAAAATAAAAATAGAATCAAGAATGGTTATCGAATTTTCGGTATCAAATTCCTGCTACCGGAAGTCGGAAGCGGAAGTCCGTCTACGTAGTGACCATAGAGATCCGGTCTGACAAAAAATAACGGCGTTAGCGAATGCAAAACTACAACAACAACAACAACAATCGTGCGTTTTCGCATGTAATCGTTACTGGGGATTACAAGGTCGCGAAGAATTACCCTATTATTTATTTATCCCTGGAACGATTTCTGTTAAACTAGTTATGCCTTATATATAAATGAATTATATGAACACAATTCTTTAAATACCTAGTTCTGATGATTTAACATGTTTAACGAATATTAAACAGCATTTTATGTTATTTAACAGACATTAACGTGTATAGGCCCGCATATACTACCGTAGAGGTCAGCGGTTTAAACGAGGTCATATCGCGGGATATTTCGGACAGTATCGTGATTCGGTGCAAGAAGTTGCGATTTGTGCATTGCCACTTAAAATAAAAAAGGCATTCCGTCGCCGCACAACAATGATCTTTTATGTGAGAACAAATCACGGAACAATGTGCTCCAACGTGAGTGATAACAAATGTGGGACGTCACGAGCGCAATTTACGTAAAGTCAGCGTCATAAAGGGGCATACCCAGAGTGTCTTTGTTTCCATACAACAAAATTGCGTTTATCACTTGTAAAACCAACTATTACCGAAAAGTCAAAGAAGAATTTGACTTAAAAAGTTACTCTGTAACGCGCGCTTCGATATTTTGTATATCGAGTTGAATAAAACAGCCTATTATTGACGACAACGATATATTTAGTTATTCTTGATTTTAAAAAAAAAACAACTAGCGGGATATTTCGTAACTTTTTTACAGGGTTTTCATTATTTGACTTTGTGTTGACTCGGAAATCGTGGTAATGTGATAAAACGTATCCGTCACTCGTTTTCTTCGATATCAATATTTCTTTAACTCGTCACGAAAACAATTAAAGCTTGCCAAATTCCGTCGCTTAATAACTTGTGTTTCCGATACTCATTTAAGAAATGTTGATCCCCAAAGACAAATCATGACGGATCCTCTATTTATATAACCAGTGCAACCTCAGAAACAATTGTGGACATTGTGTTTTAACTTTAACCAACACAATGATATATGTTGTGGGTTCTCGTACTAAAATTATATTTTATTCATGACGAAAATTACGCAATGCTGCATGGTAGGTTGAATACAGTAACTAACACCAACGAACGACTTTTTGTCGTATCGGACGACTAAATATGAAATCGATATGTTTTAATACACCGTTACTTGCAACAATCTTGAACAATCTAGTATTAGCCGGCAACCTATCCTATTTTACGTCATATCAGATGTATAATATACAGAATCTAGACTTATTCTAACATTTTTGATTTGGACGTGCTATATCGAGTACCTTATCTTTGGATTACTTTTGAGGGTTTTTTACGTGAGTACAGCATCAATGCATTGATAATATTCGTATATCATACAATAATATGTGTAATAATAATAATATAAATAATAAATAATAATAATAATGTTAATTATAATAATAAGCATATCGGAATTAATGCATGTTTTTATTAAACCTAACTTTATCATTCTTGAAAGTTGGTCGTTATATATTTATATAACAGTGAAATAGGTTAGTTATGTTGGTCATAGTATCATACGGTCCGTCCGTTGCAAGTTGTATCCGTTGTGAAACCACCTTGAGCAAACATGTTTAGTTTTCAAAGATTCACCATATACCTGATTACCATAGAAATACACAGAAAAGAAAAGTAGATTGTAAATTAAAACAAATTATAGCACAGTAAAGTAGTTACTAATGTATGTTGATAATACGGTCCGTCCGTCCGCCAGGACACAAGTTGTGTTGATTTAAAAATAATCCAGGGGCGAAATTATTCACAATGTTTCATGATTTCCAAGGACTCGCAATATACCTGATTACCATAGAAATACACAGGATAGTACGTTCATGTGTGTAGATTCACAGGCCTAAGATTAAGTGTAGTATTTCACATCTAGACTCGATTGCAAACGTTTCCCGGTCCGATGAAGCGTTAAATAGTGGAATCATACAGGGGCCAGAAAAAAGCGTTGCCAACCTGGCTATTGTACGTATATAGTAATGACGGGATGATGGGGAATTTCAAAACTCTGTATTTTGTAATATAATTTCTTAGGCCTGTGGTAGATTACTGCGACACGATTCACATGTACGTCATTGTAGGTTTTATGAATGAAAATCTGACAATTTTATTCCTAAATGCTTATTTGTATTTCTCAACACATATGCTTCTTTTTCTGACAGATGTCAATCATTATTTGTTATTGATTTGTATCTTTTTAATCTTACTCAATCTGTCACTTTTCACACCTTATCAAAGCCATACAGGAAATTGTTTTAGTTAATTGTCATAATTCTGCTCATGTCACTTAGCACCTATATCTGACATGTTGTCACAGTCAATGTTATAATTTATAATCAAAGGAAGTGTAATCAAACATAAATGGCAGCCTTTTGTTGTCAAAGGAAGTGAGTTCACGCCTGACAACAAAGGCTGAGTGTATATAAATTTATTAGTGAACTTTAAGTAAATGTTTAATAAGGAGTACCTTATTATCTAACTTTGGATTGCCATAGTTTTAAGAAACTTGTGTTACGAGTGACTTTAATATTTTGTGTTACGAAATATTGTTGGATTATTGGAGTACCAATATTGTAATTTTAAGGTGGACAATAAAACTTAGTTAAATTGTTTATTGTGTTGTTATCCACACGTTTTCAACATAATATAGGCATAGCAACGTCATTGTTATTATACAAACTACTTCTACAATTACAGAGGACTTTCCTGAAACTTCCACCAGTTCTATAGTGTGTAATATACGTTATTTATTTACGTTCAATATAGCGAAATATTAAGATTTTTCAGAAATTATGTGAAAGGGATGTATCGACTTCCGTGAAATCTGTTTTTTTATTAATTTTATACATCTAGACAAATGCTATAGAGGATAGTCACGGTATGTACCCCGATACACCGCCTCTCAGTTCCGTCAACGAATTGTTCTTTTATCGGGTCTCACTATTAAGCGTCCAGAGGCGACCAGAAGCGTCCAGAGGCGTCCAGGCTGTTTTCTATGTTATTTAAGAGAAAATATAAGCGTCCAATGATGAATTTGTATTAATTATATATATTAGAATGTATTTCAAGAAAAATAAATGTTCAAAAAACTTTAAGAAACCCGTAGTTTGTGATTATTTGTCGGCGAAATTCTGAATAAGCCGCCATCTTGAATCAAGGGACATAATCCCCGCCTGATTATTGATTGTCTACCTTGGTAAATTAGCGTCCAGAGATTTGTGCACGAGTTAAAATAGTTTAAAGAATATTATTATAATATCTTCAGAGTCCAGAGATGTTACAAAGATTTTACTACACATGGATATTAATGTATATTATGACTAGATTCCTATATTGGCTGGAAGCGTCCAGAAATTGTAAGCCATGTTAATTTAGCGTCCAGAGATTGTTTACCGTGGTGTTAATGTAGTAGCGTCCAGAGATTTCTATAGTACAACAGTAGCGTCCAGGGATTGTAAGCCTGGTTGATTTAGCGTCCAGAGATTTTTACAGTACACTGGTAGCATCCAGGGAGTGTAAGCTTGGTTGATTTAGCGTCCAGAGATTTTTACACTTACAGTACAAAAGTAGCGTCCAGGGATTGTAAGCCTGGAGGATTTAGCGTCCAGAGATTTCTATAGTACAATAGTAGCGTCCAGGGATTGTAAGCTTGGTTGATTTAGCGTCCAGAGATTTTTACACTTGCAGTACAATAGTAGCGTCCAGGGATTGTAAGCTTGGTTGATTTAGCGTCAAGAGATTTTTACACTTACAGTACAAAAGTAGCGCCCAGGGATTGTAAGCTTGGTTGATTTAGCGTCCAGAGATTTTTACACTTGCAGTACAATAGTAGCGTCCAGGGATTGTAAGCCTGGTTGATTTAGCGTCCAGAGATTTTTACAGTACACTGGTAGCATCCAGGGAGTGTAAGCTTGGTTGATTTAGCGTCCAGAGATTTTTACACTTACAGTACAAAAGTAGCGTCCAGGGATTGTAAGCCTGGAGGATTTAGCGTCCAGAGATTTCTATAGTACAATAGTAGCGTCCAGGGATTGTAAGCTTGGTTGATTTAGCGTCCAGAGATTTTTACACTTGCAGTACAATAGTAGCGTCCAGGGATTGTAAGCTTGGTTGATTTAGCGTCAAGAGATTTTTACACTTGCAGTACAATAGTAGCGTCCAGGGATTGTAAGCTTGGTTGATTTAGCGTCCAGAGATTTCTATAGTACATTAGTAGCGTCCAGGGACTGTAATCCCGGTTGATTTTTATTTTGCTTTTATTTATCCTCGCCACCGGATAATCCATATGGGCGAGGCCCACAGAAGAGGCTAGTCACTTAAGTGTTTGGGGGATAGTGCATGATACAGAAGATGCTCCAGTTCCAGAAGCATCCCTGGTTCTTTTACGTGCCGATGTAAAGCATCATACACGGGACCTCGCTTAACGTCTCGTCCGAAAGACTGTTAGTAAGTTTAGTTATGTTAGGTTAGATTTTACCTTACAAGGATATTAATGTATATTATGACTAGGTTGCTATATTGGCTGGAAGCGTCCAGGAATTGTAAGCCGTGTTAATTTGGCGTCCAGAGATTTTTACCGTACAATGGTGTTAATGTGTAAAATGACTGTATTGGTAGCGTCCAGGGATTACATACGCCTGGTTAATTTAGCGTCCAGAGATTTTGAACGTTCAATGGTGTTCACAGCCATGACTAGCAAAGCTATTGCAGACACGTTTGTAAATAAACAAGCGTGTGTGTTTGGTTTCACGGCTGTGACTTCGAGATCTATCAATTTAATAGGTTTTCTTTAATTTGTTTGGTATAATTATGTCCTTCACAATCCATTTCACAGTTTATGAAGTGTAATTAACAAAAGGTGATTTTTCTGTACACATCTCTGGACGCTAATTTATCAAGACTTGCAAGCATAGGACGCTACCATTGTACTGTAAAGATCTCTGGACGCTAAATTAACAAGGCTTACAATCCCTGAACGCTACTATTATACCGTAAAAATCTCTGGACGCTTATTTAGGTAGACAATCCCTGGACGCCACCAATATAGTCAGGATATACATTAACACTATTGTACGGCGAAAATCTCTTTACGCTAATTTATTCAGACATACAATTTCCTGGACAGTAAAAATCTCTGAGCGCTAATTTATCAAGGCTTACAATCACTGGACGCCACCAATACAGTCATTATACATTAACACTATTGTACGACAAAAATCTTTGGATGCTAATTTTCTTCAGACATACAATTCCTGGACGCTACCATTGTACTGTAAAAATCTCTGGACGCTAAATCAACCAAGCTTACAATCCCTGGACGCTACTATTGTACTATAAAAATCTCTGGACGCTAATTTATCGAGGCTTACCATGCCTAAACGCTACCAGTACAGTCATTCAACACATTAACACCATTGTACGGTAAAAATCTCTGGACGCTAAATTAACACGGCTTACAATTCCTGGACGCTTCCAGCCAATATAGCAACCTAGTCATAATATACATTAATATCCTTGTAAGGTAAAATCTCTGGGGGACTTATTTAACAGATTTTACATGTCTGGACGCTAAAGATAATATAATAATATTCATTAAAGTCTTTTTACTCGTGCAAAAATCTCTGGACGCTAGACAATCAATAATCAGGCGGGGATTATGTCCCTTGATTCAAGATGGCGGCTTATTCAGAATTTCGCCGACAAATAATCACAAACTACGGGTTTATAAAAGTTTTTTGAACATTTATTTTTCTTGAAATACATTCTAATATACATAAGTAATACAAATACATCCTTGGACGCTTATATTTTCTCTTAAATTACATAAAAAACAGCCTGGACGCCTCTGGACGCTTCTGGTCGCCTCTGGACGCTAAATAGTGAGACCGCTTTTATCATATGGCTATGACGGAAATGAACACCGATGTAACGCTCTGACGAAACTCAAATGTCATATTTATATCCTGAGTTCCGCCATCTGGAGCGTTACATCGGTTTCCCGTTCCACCAGAGCCTTATATATAAACAGAACAATTCTCAGCGGTGTATTGGGATACATACCGTGATATTACATAGTAGCTTGCGTTATTGAATAAAATAATAAATTTCGAGGCTCTCGAAAGTAACAACAGTTACAGTACTTTTTACCAGATGTTTGTTTCATCCGCCGAAACATAAAAACGTTACTTTCATTAATTATTACAATACACCCGTCCATACTCTGAATGACGTCACGTCAAAGCTTTATTACACTAGTGCGTTATCATATGTTATGTTCTGGTTTGATATCAAATATGTGATAATCATGAATATTTCAATTGCCTTTAATTTATTAGAAAATAGTGTTATTTTAATTGATTTTTAATTGATTGCACATGACGTCACAGACGTAACGTGACGCCGCGTGTAGCTCTTCTAACAAGCATTGGCCGTAACTTCGACAATGGGTGAGATTCTTTTTATAATGAATTGTTAAACTACATCTTAATGTAACACATGTCATTAATTGAAATATTAGACATTATAGCTCTAGTTCATTTTAATGCGTAGAGATCAACATGCAGCTCTAGAAGTGTACTACACAGTACATTTTGACTTATAGGTCAAAACGTATAATACCACAATGTACTGTCTAGACGCACCGTAACTCCACTATCATTCAAGTAAGACCCGATGATACAACCTTGGGTAAACAGTTTGCTCAACGTATTTGTCCGGAAGAAATTAACCGACAGTTGGGACAATGACAATTTTTACTTTATTGACTTTATAGATCTAGTACGTCAATAAAATCTACTTCAAAGTATTCATTCATTAGAAACTATACCTATCAATGTAGGATATACTTACTATAATATTAAAATAGACTAACTACTACGTTAACGTTGCGTGAGCTAATAACAAAACGCGTTAAACTAAACGCATGATGTAATTATTTGAAACAGATTTATCAATGATGCACCGCCTACAGTTAGTTAAACGCACACAGTGAAGTTTGATTTGACAGTTGGATAAATTAATGCTCGTAAATTTTGAAGGAGCGGTTTGAATTGTGAAATGTATTCATTCATACGCTAAGTGATTGACTCATCCTGGCCTCCATGATGATCAACATGTAGAACGCGGAAGGTTAAACCTATCTCACGTGTAATTGTTTTAACTGCGCATGTTCGTTATCTGACTCAATAATTGACAAAACTAGAACTTCAAACTCTGATTAAATCAGATATATCAGTCGCCTCTACGTACAAGTGTTTGTTTTGTTATTGTGCTATGTAAAACATGAATGGAGAGAAAACTAAACATTATGAGAAATTCACTAACAATAAAGGTAAGGTGATTATTGATTCAATTAATAAAAGCTCTCATAGAAAGCTTAATTATCACTATTTGATTGATAGTTCGTGTAATTTCGTTCAATATTGACTGCACGTGTTCATGGCAATGTACATTATATTGGCTACAAATCGACCCGAATATGACTTTACATTTTGAGTTGTCTTCTCTTTGGTAATTTTAATGATTAATAGTTAAAATCTTGAATATTAAAAAAACATTGAACATTAAATTATAAATTAATTAGAAACTACATCTTAGTTTTTATATATAAATTAGTCTGCGCTATGAGGGTACACGTATTAGCTAAAGTAATTCAAATACTTAGTTTAGAAAACCAAGTAAGCGATATCACGGTGGGGAGCTACTGAATGCAGATCCGAAGGTTGTGTGTTCGATCCCGCCTCCAGGCGGATTGACACAGAAATGCTTCTCAGTGTTTCCCACCTAACATAAGTAAAGTTACTAACAGTCTTTCTGACGAGACTTTAACAACCGAGGTCCTGTGTATGATGCTTTACATCGGGCACGTTAAAGAACCAGGGATGCCTTTGGAACTGGGGCATCTTCTGCTGTATCAATCACTATCCACCAAAAATTAAAGTGACGTACCTCTGGGAGCCTCGCCCATACACTTTCTGGTGGCAAAGATAAATAAAACCGTATAACTTAAACAACCGATATCCAGTGATGTACATATCAGGTGTTCCCCCATAATGGCACCAACTTCGCAAATGTTCTTTGTACAAAACTACGACTTCGTGAACTATTTCATTAAACTATGTTATACATTTGAACAAAACTACGACTTCGTAAACTGTTTCATTATAATTTTTTATGCATGTGAACAAAACTACGACTTCGTAAACTAGTTTATTAAACTTTATTATATTTTTGAACAAAACTACTAATTCGTAAACTATGTCATTAGAATTTATCATACATTTCAACAAAACTACGACTTCGTAAACTATTTCATTAAACGTTATCATACAATTCAGCCTTGAAGAAACTGATATTATTTACTAGACCGTGGTGATTCTACAATTATTAACTTTCGAACATACATATACATTTACTTTCCATTGGAAAGTGAGTTCAGTCTAAGGCTGGAAGCTATAACTATTAAGAGGGAAGAGACTTTGGTTTTCCCAAATTCAACAAAAAGAGCATATACTGACTTTTCACAGATTTTTAACAAAACATATTAGTAAGTGTTTGAATATATCTTAGTGGTCCATTAGTTGTGGATACACTCGTTTGTAATTTTAAGGAAACACCCTAGTTAAATATTGGTTTAATATAAAAACAAACACAATAACGAATAGGAATAAATATGTGTATACAGTGTCGTATTTGCTTTGTCGAACAGTGACCTTCGTTAAATTTAAAGAAAACGTTATTTTTTTAAAATGCTTACATTTTTCCAGTGTATTCTTAACATATTAGTTTTCGTAAAGTGTAAAGTGTGACATCATTTTGAACTAAATTCAACATGAATGAATCTATATCTAGATTCTATTGAACGTTTGAAATATATGTTACGTCAAGTGTTCGGAAACGAATGAAGTATCATAATATCTACGGGTGAATACATTTCACTCATGGATATTCGTGTACTGATAAGTTTAAACATGTTTTGTTTTGTTCTTAATCTTTACATTCATATATGGTATAGTCAATACACCAATATTACAAAATCTGAAAGGAATAAGGTCGAAAGACTTGAGTCTTTTGATTATTTTCACATCACGCTTTACATGTACAGTGTCCAAAAAGACAGTACATTTGTATTCAGTTTCAGTGTATATTTATTAAATCCCTTCATTCTGCTATCGCAAAGACAATGTGCAAGTGTGTAGACGAGACATGTAAGTCTTTTTCTGTGACAAATTTTAAGATTATATCTCGGAAAATCTTAAGAAAATTGTCAATTTCTAAAATCACCTTATCATGCCCATGACGTCTATTAGAATTAAGAACGTTTTCACGATGTCTGCCATTCAGACGTATGCCGCTTTATATAAAATTTGTGTCATGACCGATCTTTACGCCTTGCAAAAACACGCCCTTCCGCTATGACAAACTTGCAAGACGAGTTATTCAAAGAAATTGTATTGCGATACATGTGTCATCGATCATGGTGTGTTGTGCAGTAATACGCGTTTTAACTGACTTGGTACATTAATGCTTTAAATATGACTATTAAAACTAGTGATTTTCCATGTCAAACCATCTTGAAAGGTTTAAGGCGTATATTGTCTCAGTAAACTGTAGTGCTTGGTTTTGTTCTGCAACATACTGTATACATTTTGTAATCGTGCTGGCATGTAATATGATAGCAGATACTATACCATTATAAAATGTATATCAGTAAGACATGTATGACAATACTATAGCAACAAAAGTTCAGGCAACAAATGCTTTAATACTTGAAAAAAACATCGCAATGACATCTCCGACCCGCTGCAGGTCAAACACCTTTCTCATTCTATGGACTTCAGATATCATCACAAACAGCGTTTACTGTTCGGTGGCATGACAAAACATTTACTGTTTCCATTGATATTAATAAAGTTCCACCAGTAGATGCAAATGTTGACCAATGTTGCTGTATGTGTTATAAAATATTCAAAACACCAACATTGGTGGTCAACTTCACAGACCTTTAAAGGCATTGATTTGCTTTACACCTCTATGTCAAAATGTACATAGCAAGTAAATAAACATACAAGTACATGTATAGGCACATATCTAGGTTATGCATTTTTATGTACTTTTATCAGTAGAGTTTATATAGTTAACCACCCCCCATTTGACCTACCTTGAATATATACAATTTGTATTTACCTCTTGTAGGACTGCCAGAAGATCTAGTGATCTGTAATATTGACCTTGTTAAACGTAATTAACCATTGTGTTTCCTCTATGATTGCAGACATTGCTATGAGAGACCAAAGGCAACCAGTTGGCATACTTGGTACTGGAGATTTTGCCAGAGCCCTTGCAAAAAGACTTTACTTTTCCGGATATGACGTCATCCTAGGCAGCAGACGACCAGAAACAAAATCCTTGTCGGCTATCGACGAATGTCTTTGTAACGTTGGATTAGTATCAACAGAAGAATGTATAAAATCAGTTTCAATTATTTTCTTGGCCATCCATGCAGAGAATTTTAAAGATCTTCTGGACGAGCATGCTGACAAACTTGAAGGCAAGATTGTGGTGGACGTATCGAACAGAGACAGACCGAGTGAGTTCCATTCGTACGCTGAATACCTCCAAAGACTTCTACCAAATGCAACGGTTGTGAAGGCATTCAACGTCATTTCCGCTTACGCGATGGAGAATGATTACAATTCTAGCAGCCGACAAGTTTTCATCTCTAGTAATGACGAAAATGCACGACGCACAATAGCAAACATGGCGAAAAACATGGACTTTACACCTATCGATTACGGTGGGCTATTTGCGGCTCGTAAAATTGAAAAATATCCTCTTCGACTGTTTCCGGAATGGCGAGGCCCGTGCGGATTTGCAATCGCCGTGTTTAATATTTGGTTGCTATATCTCATCTACATATACTACATTGAAAAAACTGTATACCAATGGGAACAAATATTTGTGAAAGTGCTAAACAAAGCAATTTGCATGACCGGAATAACTGTGCTTTCTGTGACCTATTTAGCAAGCAGTTTTGCAGCAATTTATCAAGTTTATTACGGTACTAAACATATCCGGTTTTCGCGATGGTTAGACAAATGGTTGAAATCACGGAAACAGCTGGGCCTCGTGTCATTTACATTAATCACCATGCACGTGATCATGTCTATTCTAATCATGTCACCTACATACCTGCGATCCTGGTACCATTCAACTTCAATAACAATACCTAGCAATTTGTCTCAACCTTTTGAATTCCAGCAAATCACGTGGATGACGTGGAAAGGCGAGGCTGCCTGCCTTACTGGCATTATCTCATTCATACTGTTGTGTTATATTTGTGTAACCACATTCCCATCCGTCACCGACACACTGAACTGGAGGGAATGGCGATTTGTGCAGTCGAAATTAGGTCACGCGGCGCTATTTTTAGCCATTGTTCACGTCCTCATAATGGGGATTCCAGGTTGGGTCAAAAACCCCGCCAAAATCTACAAATCCATCACATTTCTGTCGTCCATTTTGCCTTGGATTACCATGTTGTTAAAGATGGCATTTTCTCTGCCTTGTACCGATCGTTATTTAATGAGAATACGCAAAGGTTGGGAGAGAAACGAAGAAAAATGCAAAGCCAAGTGCATTAAGCCCAAACGAGAAGGTTATGTCGTCATGAGTGTTGATGACGTCAGCATGACATGTCCCTGCCCGGATGTTGATGGCGTTCAGATGGTCACCATAGAAGAAGAAACAAGTTGTGGATGCACTGAAGGGGAAATTGTTTGATACGTTCAAACGTGTGAAATCATTGGTTAAGAATATAACTCTTTAACGGATAGCTTTATTTATTTAGCTTAACCTATTTTTACAAAACACCACTGAACCACGTCTGTATTCTTACTAATTTGGACTAATCCCTTCACAGAGTTGACGTTCCTTTCCAATATTTACATTAGTGTGAGCGTAGCAGGAATGATAACTCTGGAATTGTGTTGTCTTAAGCGTACGTTCTCAGACCCAGTGCAACTAGATCAACAGTTATTAGCATGCGAATGTATGATACACTTGTATAGTTTGACTATTAATGTCATTGAAAGTGATAAATGTAAAAGTAACTGTATCAATTTACACATTAACATAAATGCCTTCGAAGTTTGAAGATATATTGTAATGTACATATATTATGATAATGTATACTACTGCCTTAAGAATAATATGTAGAATATTTTAGATTTGTGTACGTAGATGTTTGTAGAATACTCAAATGCAAGTTCAAATGTTCGTTAACTACAAATTCGATGACAACAGTTCGTATAAGCAATAAACACCTGTTAAAGTGTGAGCATGTTGATTCCATAGACGAAAAGTTCCATCCATCAGATCCAGTAAAATTACACAGAATGATAGCAAGTACGAAACGCCCAGTGTATGAAACGCTCTTTGTGTGAAACGCTCCGTGAACGAAACAAAGCAGTGAAGTGGGTGTTGTCGGGTGACGTTGTCAATGGAAGGAAAACAAATAATGCATTTATTTAATTCAATACATCTATATGCAGGCAACCTGTTGTACAAGTCTCAGACTAATGGTGTCATTTAAATATATTTATCAGTAGGCGTACCGAAACTGCTGGTGTAATATGTGAGTCGCTTATCCCGAGTCCTCATTATAGGTTTTTGGTTCTTAGACCTTTAGATAGCTCATGCTTTCTTGTGCTGCGTGGCATCAAGGATCACGTGGTATAACTAATGGAGCTAGAGTATAATGTGATTACTAGAATAAAGAATGCATTCCATGTGCTGATACTAAGTATTCTTACAAATTGTCTATTATTATTCTGTATATAAACATTTTGTTATAGCACAGAGAATTTGACATGGTCCTGACCTTTGTGCATGAATATATTACAAGGTAATTGCGTTGAATATATTAATTTCCGCGAGCAAATCGTGCAATATCGGTTCTTTAGATTTGGCTTTGTATTACAACTCCAGTGTCTTCGTGAAACTCTCCGCTTATGAAAACATACAGCCGGGGTTATAATTATAGACAATATATCAGCTGTTGAATCATGCTTATTTAAAGGTTGAGAGTCGTGTCAAATTCTCTAGACTATACTATCAGCTGGTGCAGTAACTTTGCTTTGGTTGACATTATTCGAGCCGTTAGGCATGTACATGCTATTAATGACAGGTGGTACACGTTTGCTTTAATTTGAATAATTGAATACAAACGACGTAAGTTCAAATTACAAATTTGAAAGTTTATAAAAAATGCACTTGTAGGTTCCTGACAATGTACATGTTGACATGCAAAACGCCTTAGAACTTTCCGTTTATTGAGTTATACACATAATCGGTGACGACATTGGACTTTTGGACATCTCTGTCTAATAATGAAGTGTTAGTCGTACGAGTAGATATTCATATATACGTACGTATGTACTGGAGCCTTTTTACCATCGAAAACGACATAGATCACTATACTTATATTGGTAAACATAGTTACACTTAGTTACTAACAACAATTCATCATAAACTCCGTTTATGTCGAGCACCTGGCTTATCTCGAGCATTTGGCTTGTCCCGATTGGTCCTCGAGATAACGAGGTTTTACTGTACTTTGTTGGATATATATGTATACGTACGGATAGCGTTTATTTTCATATTTAATTAAAGCAACCATTGTTAGTCGTCAGACTGACTATTATGTCTTGTATTCATCTAATGTAATACTGACATTGTCTTACAGTTACTTCTCGTTATTTTATGTATAATCTAATGAACCAAATGTAATAAAATTACCGAAAAGAGTGTTTATGTGCGTTAATTATTTAAAGACATTTATTCTAAACCACAATTGGGGTTATTTTCATAGGACTTATATACATTGTATAATGTATATCATTTAATTCATTTTGAATCTATTGTTAAAGGTGTTAAAAGATGTTGTCTCTCATTTAAGGTAATGAAATGCGAATTTTACAAATGATATAACGAATATTCGGATACCAATTTGCTATCCGGATACTTAAAACATAATACATGTACGAATATCCTGCGAATATCGAGATATTCGTTGCCATCATTAATCATTCTACGGCGCTTGAAAACGCCGTAGTACTGTAAAGGCTTTTTGTAAATGCCCATGCACCAATCGCAACTTCTTGCACCAATCATCACAATACTGTCCGAAATATCCCGAAAAAAGGCTCACCATACTGTCCGAAATATCCCGAAAAAGAGCATAGTTTAAACTACGCATTTCTGCGGGGCTATTTGTGGGCCTATTTGATTATCCGAAATATACGTAATGATCCGTTTTTTTTGTTTTAAGGCGCGTGAATACCACCCGTTTTCTTACTGAAACTGATAATTATTATTATTATTAAGTGACCATGTACTTATTTATCTTTTGTACGTTGTATGTTAACGCCGTGGATAGAAAACTCGATGGTCACCGGAATGCTGCAGATGCGAATACTTGATGGTAAAAGTTCGCCCGTGACGTTGACTGTGGCCATGTCATTCAATTGACAAGTTTGCTTTCACGCGTAATGACTGCTTTTTAACATTTCTGACCTGTCCATCCATCGGACAGTTAACTGCGAGCGATGGATTGGTTCGACTATATCTCTAAGTGCTTGTGGTGACGTGTCAAAGCACACGTTAGTAGTGTTTGGTAATACATTCCATGTACGGTTATATAACAACCCAGTCAATAAGATAATAAATACATGTTGTTGGACAGGGAAGGCAGCACCTAACCACAACAGCCGAGCACATACAACATCACATATCATGAGTACTCGGCACGACATCCCACACCGTAAGTCTGCCGCATCGGTCAGTCAAACTAAACCGAAGTAAGAGCCAGGTCATGTGACAAGAATATAACAAAAGGACAACACGCATGACAAGGATAGCCCACAACAGAAACAGTATACATGTCATTTTGTAAGAAACGAAGTCATAATTTATGCTGGACAGCGGATTTACAGAAGGGCACATACAAAATGAGCACAGTTTTATATAAAGGCATAATGGGCAAATATTTTTGTAATTTTCTACTCATGCAAAGTGGGCAATATTTATATAAAGTGGGCAATACAAACATACAGGAAGGTTGGCTATATTAAGGGTGCATAACGCGTACCAGAGAAATAAAACCTGGTATTTGTTTGGTAATCTGCCGAATTTTTTGTCACACAAAATGACAGACTGCTATTCTTTGCGACCCACGCCTTTATCATTGCATAATGGACTTCCTAGTGCCTACAGAGTACAGAATGAGCTGTCGTTTATGGAACTCAGTACATTGTTTTCATGAAATACCTCCACCGATATTGACATATTATTGATATCGGGTTTACTTCCTGTTAAATAATGTATTTAAGGAATGCCTTGTTATTAATACGGCTTATTTCATATTATATTTTAATTAAACTATTGTTTTGTTTACCTACAGTTATTAGTTAGGGTCATCATCATGCTTCTCATACAAAACTTTAAATATAGAATGTTTGGTGAATATAACAAACAGTAATTAGTTAACTCTTGCCAAAACAGTAATTATAGCTGTATCATTTAAAGACTGTTTATATAATGTGGCTTCTTTGTTATCAGCGGTCAATGCACTTGTTTGGGTTTTCAATATATTTTTACAAATTTTGAACAAGTAGGCTACTTTCCAAGGACGAAGAAAGTACGAGAAATGTGTACAATCGGACATAGCACGCTCCCGTAAATCTGATATGTGACCTTTCTTTGTATATAATGCATGGCTAATGCCTTAATTCACTATTTTTGTCATGTATACTAGTACCTACAACTGAGAACACCGGAAACTGGTCCTTAAGGATTTATGACTGTCCACAGGGACCATGGTGGGTATCAAAGAACGTTATACAATGTATCGAAAGTATAAATGAGGCCCGGCTAATTCACCAATATAAGTCACAATATCTTAACCCGAGAGAGGTTCGTAACTATAAGTGTATTCATGGAGGGTAAATCTGAACCAGTAGATTCTCTGTTTGACAATCTACACTTTGGATGTCAAAGCACGGGTAACTGTGTTATTGAAAACGAATAAAATGAAACAAAAACATGTCAAATTTATACATCTTAATTAAGGACGTTTGATACAGTTGTTTATAATGCGTATCATTTCTGCGCATATACCTTTAACAGGGATAGAGGCCGCGTTGTGCAGTGGATCGTCTTGAAAATTGGGAAAAATGTTTGTTGTGATACTATCTAGGGGATAAACACGTGACCATAATTTGAAACAAGATGGCGGCGTAGACGCGAATATTATCGTTTTGTGACTATTATTTCAAGGTGAGTACGGAATTTAAACATATTACCTACCCTATCATATAGTACTCAAAACGCGTTTTCCAGTGGTGTATAATATGCTTGTCTGGTATGTTTACTTTCTGAGAACATTACGACCAAAATTTCGAGTCGCATAAAAATAAATTATGACAAGACTAGAAATTATGGGAAAAACATGTGTGCAAAATGTACTAATTTGGCCCTTTTATGCGCCATTTTACTGCAATTTTCATTGCAAAGAGACACAATTACAACGTAAAACTGCACCTTAAATAATACTTGTTATATATGCTATGACACTTGTGAGTACAGTCAAGATTGTTAAATATCACCTGTTAGCTAAGACCAATATACAAAAACATGACAGCAAATACCAAAAATGCTGTGTCTTATTAGACCATTTGTAATGTTATGTAACCTGTTCAGAACGACCGGTCAAAGAAGACTACGTTTTGATCTTACCGTCGGTCTACTTGGTTGCACCTATATGAATAAGCTAATATGATTTAACCCCAATCGGAAATTTCAAGGCGTATAAAATAAACTTTATAATCGGATGTCTGTGTTAGAGCGTCTGCTTCGTGTGCGAGAGGTATTCGGTTCAACCCATGACTGCGGTATAATGGTACAGTCTTGTATATCTCTTGTTTGTCGCTCAGCATAGTTAATTCCTGATAACTGCTGATACATCCGATGTCATGACAATGTTCCTGGATAGTCTCAATATGACAGTACTATACGTTAAACAAATGGTTTAATTAACAATGACTTTTTTATCAAAGCACTTTTAAAATATGGAAATACCGGAAGTAAACTTACGCTCAAATCTAAATTATCTATAGTTCTTTAAAGACTACAGATTGTGATAAAGGGTTGCTTAATATTGATCATTTGAAGTCAAATAATTCCTATACACCATATATGTCCACAGGGAGTTGATTCTGAAGAATTATTGAGCATTCAAATATGAATCCCGTAAGTGCTTTGATAAAACCGTTCTTAGGAGAAGACACAATGTTATAGAATAAGATGTGATGATACACTATAATAAATCTGTTGTCACGTGTGCTCTATATGTTTCCGTTGATTGGCAGAATGAACTTTATTTGCCTAACGTGCGTAATATAATACAATATATAATCAAGTATAATTTAAATGAAAAATATTAACGTTTAGATTAATGTTTCAATAGTAAATCCAGGTCAAGACCACGTATAATCATTCAGTCTATATTACGTTGTTGGTTTTATAGAAATTTACGACAAGGAAATAATTGACGGTGAACAACGCGTTAATTGTTATACCATGCATTTAAGATATGCACATACGTTTCTATATACCTGGATAAAAATAGGCTACGGCGTAGAGTGTGATTATGTATAAATTAAGAGTAAAAAGGTCTAATTAACCTCATAACTTCAAATTTATGGAAATAATGTTGTAAGAAGTAGTTCAAAATTGCGCCTTTATTTTCGACATGCTAGGGGCATATTTAAGCACATGAACCAGCATGTTTTACGTGTGTTAAGCTTAGGTCCCAATGAGCATTTTTGCCTCGGCGGTGTACTCCCGATTGAAATTAATGAGCCATCAGGGCATCGGGAACAGGTTCCTCGTGGTCTAGTCGAAGCTTAGGGAAGTCTTCGGAAGGAATTGTAATATATCGGTTGGTATCGGAAGAAATCGCAGACTTATCAAATGCAGACTTCTTCATTGTCATCGAAAACATGTAACGTTGTTCAGTTTAAAATGTTTGTTAAAAATTGTTATTTTGACGAAGTGATACGTTTAGTACTCATCAAGTACGTGTAACTGTCCTACGTCAAATGTTGACATAATTATGGAAGTCGACAATTCAGTATTTAATTTTGGTTGTAAAACATTGCCATCATTGCGCATGTTTGATTGCAAATATCACAAATGTTTGCACAATCCAATGGATACGTCTGATAACCTTCGGGAAAATATTCGACGAACAAATGGGCGGAGCGTTCTCTTTAATGGCACCTGGTTAATGCAATATTATTCATAGCAACCAATACCACCGGAAGTCTTCTCGTTTCTAGGTAAGATTGGTGAGCAATGGATGCCACACAAGAATTGGATTCCATATTCTATAATTTTCATATGACCTTTGATTAATGTGATTGTCACATGACCTTTGGTTAAGGTGATTGTCATATGACCTTTGGTTAAGGTGATTGTCATATAACCTTTGGTTAAGGTCATAGCCATATGAACTTTGGTTAAGGTAATTTTCATATGACCTTTGATTAATGTGATTGTCATATGATCTTTGGTTAATATGATTGTCGTATGACCTTTGGTTAAGGTGATTGTCATATGACCTTTGGTTAAGGTGATTGTCATATAACCTTTGGTTAAGGTCATAGCCATATGAACTTTGGTTAAGGTAATTGTCATATGACCTTTGATTAATGTGATTGTCATATGACCTTTGGTTAAGATGATTGTCGTATGACCTTTGGTTATGGTGATGGTCATATTACCTTTGCTTAAGGAGATTGCTAATGACCTTTGGTTAAGGTCATTTACCCAACCTCTGTTTCAAGTTAGAGAGTTGTCAGATGCAAGTTATGTTTGATATAGAGATACTAGCGTCATCGGACCAATGTATATGTGATCGAAAAAAACTATGGTAAGGCTGAGCTTACGATTGGGGCGTTTCCCTCTCAGCCATTTTAAAATCTTTTGTGAGTGGTTTTCGACTTCGGTGGTTTAGAAATTTTTATATCGCCGTAAAATTTTCATGATAGGATGTGACCTGCCTCGAACGAGAAACAATCCGGACTAGATCAGCGGTTAACGAACCAACGCTAAAAATGCTATGGACATTGTTCAGAGTTAGTATTAACTACTCAAATCATACAATTATTATTCCATTTACGCCGGTGTGTTTGTTTTCAACCAAAGTAACCCGGAAATGATGTATAAATCTTCAACTGGATATAACAAACGTTTAGTTAGATGTTATTTATCATGATGTGTCAGGTTTAACGCTTTCATTGCGTATTACGATCTGTCATGTTCCATACTGTATGCATACATAATGCTCACTTCATTAATTAAATAAAATTGTTAACATAGCTGTACATATTCTCAACAGAAGATATGGACCAGTGTCAGTTAAATACATAAACCAGCTGTTCTGCATCAGGAATGAGGTGTCGAGAGTGATTAATATAAGTTGGAAAAACTTGTTTCAAAATCGACCCAAAATAAATTAGTATAAACTAACATGATGAAGACGATCCAGGCCAACATGCAACTTCAATCAATTTTTATGAATTGGTATTTTCACCAGGTTTTACTGAAACAATGAATAGTGAAGGCATAGTATAGGTTCAGAACATGTATAGGTTCGAATCCCAATGCGGGAGCAAACTCACTTAGTCTATATAGTATATACGAGTTTAAGTGTTTGTTTTGGGTTGCATGAAATTGCATTCAGTTTGTACTTAGTAATGGTCCCCAACAGGCAAATTTGTTTTTTATTTAGATCAACTCCATTAATGGGAAGTAATTCTGTACCCTTCATGTACGCGTATTATAAAATATTCACACGAGAAATAGAAAGAAAATGCAATTAATATTGTGGGGACTTGACTTCAGCATCAATCGAGAGCATCCACTATAGTTACAATATTTCGTACCCAGGTCAACAAAAACGAGTTCGTAGAAACCATTACCTTAAGACATGCTATATATATTAATATAATACTATTCATTAAATTTAACTAAATGCGCTGCTTGTTCCTTCTGCCAATAGGACAAGTCCCCTCACGCATAAAACCTAGTTTAGATTATATAAATATGTATCGGGGGCAATTAAGTAAAAACATTTTCTAAAAATACTTTATTATGGAGATGATATGAATCAGATTGGTCCATTGACATATACCTTTAGGGTAGGCTGCTTTACATCCATTACTTGATGAATGTATACGTTAAAAATACATTTTCTACTTATTTAGCAAAAATTGTATATATCGATGGATCAACAGTTTAAGGCAAATCGCTTGATACGTTCGGCATGCAAATCAGCACGTAGTCCAGTCTAATTTGCATAATTATCATACAATAGACATACATCATACAAGTCACATAGAAGCTAACTTTTGCCAGTGTTGAATGAAAGTATTAGATACCGGTATATATTTTAGCTTTTGATACATATTTTAACACTTACCGTTATTACTGTCAAATTCGTTTATATTCACCGTCGTAAATACTAGTAATACACTCACGTACGTTCTCACGAATGGACATTTATTGGGTATTCCTTTTGTTCTCTCCTACCCAACAAGACTTTAGTGGCCATTCGTGTGCACGGACACTCATACTAACACACATATAATTATACTGACCAGTCATTTATTGATAGATCTGTATTTTTGTACAAAAAATAGTTATGGAATGTATTTAAAGTATTGAAACAACATACTACTAGAATCACGGTAGAAGTGTCGTGTATTGCCGCTCGGTCTGTGAAGAACCAACCAGTACATAATTATATACCACCATGGCCACCTGCCATTGACTTCAACAACCACACTTAAACACCACTCGCGAACATATACCGCCAGTACAAAACCTGTTTGTCAAGATCACCGATCCTGTCTGACCATTTTCAATAATTTTAAAAACATGTTAAAAGGAATCACTTGTCAACAAAGACCAGTCAAGTTTTACTGTTCCCATTTTGTTGGTTTTGCAGCCAGTGTTAACTGTTTATACTCTTTAATCTTGTGATGAAGAAACTTCATAAATTATTTTGTTGCATAGCATTCTGTTTATGATTGCTGAGAACATCACGGAGAAGGTTCAGGATGTGTTGCACGGAGGGACGGACGGAGGGACGGACGGACAGCGCGGTGGTTACATGACCTCTTGTGTCACAGACAGGTTTATTTATCATGAAATATGTGACAGCGCGGTGGTTACATGACCTCTTGTGTCACAGACAGGTTTATTTATCATGAAATATGTGTCCGTGGGGTGGTTACATGACCTCTTGTGTCCCAGATAGGTTTATTTATCATGAAATATGTGTCCGTGCGGTGGTTACATGACCTCTAGTGTCACAGACAGGTTTATTTATCATGAAATATGTGACATCGCGGTGGTTACATGACCTCTTGTGTCCCACACAGGTTTATTTATCATGAAATATGTGACAGCGCGGTGGATACATGACCTCTAGTGTCACAGACAGGTTTATTTATCATGACATATGTGTCCGCGAGGTGGATACATGACCTCTAGTGTCACAGACAGGTTTATTTATCATGACATATGTGTCCGCGCGGGCGGTGGATACATGACCTCTAGTGTCACAGACAGGTTTATTTATCATGAAATATGTGTCCGCGCGGTGGATACATGACCTCTAGTGTCACAGACAGGTTTATTTATCATGAAATATGTGTCCGCGCGGTGGATACATGACCTCTAGTGTCACAGACAGGTTTATTTATCATGAAATATGTGTCCGCGAGGTGGATACATGACCTCTAGTGTCACAGACAGGTGTATTTATCATGATATATTTGTTGTTTTCTCTTTCTGTCTTGACTCTTGGTATCGTTCTATAAATGGCAACGAAAACATCGTGACGGACCCGATAAATGCCTGTGCTCCTATAAAATGGTATGGTAAAACGTAGCTGCCCGAGATGTCCCGTAGATAACCTGAAACATACGTACAACATATGAATTATGCTACGTGTCTAGAGCCTGTCACACAGTGGTAAGTTTGAGCTTCGAGTTCTATACGCAATCTAGAGAAGTATAACTCGAGTTACAACTCGTCACATCTCGTAGTTTCAACTCGCCACTGTGTGACAGGGGCTGTGTTAACATCGACACCACTGGCCCCGATTTCCAACAACTTAAACAAGATGCATTATATTTAAATTCTGTTTCGAAAAGGGAGACAACTCTAATAAAGCTGGAAAATACGTTTCAAGAGTTGAGTACCATAACAAACACCATAGGCATGCGATCTAATTACGCATATATACAAGTTACTACTATTATGGAAACACAATATCGAAAATGCTCATTGTACAAGTTCTTGTTTCACTCATAAAGATTTGATAAATACTGGAGTGTACAAACAATGAATAAAATACATCATAAATGAATGAAATGAAAGGAACAAAATATGTTTATATACTTACCAACTAGGAAAAATGTTCCAGCAACAGTAAAGCCATGGAATAAAGCAGTGAAGCCAAGGCAACTCTTGAGTCTATCCAGTGACATATAATCAGTGATAACCACTGGGTAGATGGAGAAATATAAACCAGACACCAAACCTAATACCACAGCAAACACTGAAAATATTTTGAAAAATAATTATTTTTAAGTGTACTATGCAACTGTACAATGAATCAATGCGTCTATATTACTATTTGCACCTACTTTATGTGATGTGTTAAGTTCGCTTTGAACCAATGGTCTCCGTATGATCACCATCTGACTGTTTTTATTAGACAAAATACGGCGCGAAGTATGGAGTCGTTGTCGACTAGCACGAGTGACGTGCAGCTTTGTGTTGACTACTGTCTAGTAACTTGTTAGTGAATTAACAGACCTGTTCTATTGTGGTTAGACCGCAAATGATTAGCACTAAACAACTTGTGTACATTTTTTGTACATGTAGTAGACAAATTAAAATACGAGTTTCCGCAAATAGTGCTTCTCCACATGTGGAGAACATGTGGACCCGTCATCAGATAGCACGATCGACTATAACCTGTCAAACCTGTACGTCTTTATGACATTGTACGCTCCACCGACTGAGCTCGTCAAACTGGCTTATTTATTTATTTTGCAAAGTCAGAAAAAAATATGATTTAAAATAGCTTACCGATTAAAATATTATAGCTTGTATAAAATCTCAACAGATGTGAACTTATTGACACTATAAATGTAGTAATGCTGATAAGCGTTGATCGACGCAGCCATCCTTTGTCTGAAATATATCCGAATGAGACCCGAGACACAAGATCAACAGCAGTGTAGACTAGCACTAATTCAGCGACCCCTTCAGTGCTGATACCTAGGTCCTTAGCATAGGGTGCTATGTATACTGTCACCATTACTGTTGATGGACAGGTAAAAGAAGCTGATATTAGAAACGCCACAAATACGGGTTCTTTAAACACTTTGTAGTCAAATAAATTAATGAAATCCCGGAACCAGCTTGTATCGTTGTCGTCTCCTTTATTTGAGTCACTTGTTTGGTTTGTTTCAATATGTCCATTAACATGTCCCTTGCCATTTGAAGTTGGAAGTACGAACGCGGGAATGTCATACATGGAAGATGAAATAAATTCTTTGCTTGAATACTGCGTCCGCTTGGAATTTATATAGGGAGGGACTTTGTCTGTGTGGTCAACGAATGTCAGCGCTCGTGGGCGCGTCATGTCACAGACTCCTGTGTCAACATTATGATTTAAACTTCGGGTGCTACCGATAAGTCCCATTTGTTCTATAACAACCTTATGTTTCTCCGTTTGAACAAATCCGGCTGCAGGTAACATTTTACCATTTTCATTCACTTCCGGTATTAAGCACTGCGTCTCAGGGGAAGTCTCAAAATGTTTAGTATTGTTTTTCTTCGAATGTCTTTTTGTATAAAAAGAGATTGGTCTAAATAATGCTCCGCATACACATCCATTCAGTGTGATAGCCGCTATTATCAGAAAGCAACCTTGGTATCCGTACCATTCTAGAAGTTTTGTAATTAAAGGGGCGTAAATAAGACCCCCTATACAACTTCCACTCACTGCCAAACTGTTGGCGAAGCCACGCCTCTTATCAAAGTACTGACTGACCGTCACCACAGTCGTTGGTTGCATAAAGGCATTGGCAATACCTGGAAGGAAAAGTAACAAACGCATTACACTTTAAGCGAGTAATGAATATCTAATGGCGAAGAAAGCCACTGTGTCATTTACATTGCATAACATACGTATTTACAGTTAAGTATTTTTCAAATAGCTGTCAATGGTCTGAGAAGTGTGTGATCAGGGGTCGTAAGGGCGGCCAACCATCACCGAGAAAATTGAGTTTGTCAATCCAAAATAGACCTACCAAACCAAATTAAAAACTGATTCATAATAATTACATACCTTGGTCGTACTAGCCAAAATTAATGGTTCCTTTATTAAATATTGTAAGACAAATTTGCATGTTCATTGCCGATCTATCCATGATTTTTATACGATTGTTTCTATATATTTTTTAAATGCGTGTAACTTGGAATACTTGGGAGTGTGAGCGTGATCTAGGGCTTTATTTCGTGCATATAGAGCCTATTAACCATGCATACCACCGTAGTGAACCGTCTATATACTTACCATGCAGTACACCGTGTGAAAACATCAACACGCGAACATCCTCTGCTTGTGACGTAATTACATATGAGATACACATCAATATACTGCCGAACATTAAAAGTTTGCGACTAGTTGTAACCTTCAGTCCTATGTTCAACACAAACAATGCTGGAAATAAAATATAGATCGAAATTACATAGTTATCATTGAATTTTTAAAGCGTTAATAGATCAAATTCAAAAATATACACTCATGTACATGGACAGGAATAATACATTTGTCCTTAGTTTCTTTTCATATTGAATTTATTAAACGAGTTTAATGAAACCATAAAATACGAGGCTCCACTGGAATTTAAAAACAAATAACCAAAAAATTGTTTTTCTCATATGGTCTAGATTTTCCGACAGTAATGCTGTTTAGGCAAAATACGGTACAAAACAATACAGCAACGTTTAAAATAAAACAATATAATGTTGTGGTCAAGTTCTAATGTTTAAAACAATTACAGACGTATTTTAATCGGTTAATATCTTCTATGTTATATATCTAAGTGTGCGGTAGATAACGAATTCGGTTTGATCTAGCGTATTGAACTCACCCATAACACTGAAACATATATTTTGAACTGTAGACGGAAGTGACGTCATCGAGGAGTTTGATTTAAATTTCTCCTGAAATGCAACAAACATCAAACCAGACGACTTGAGAAGTCCGATCAACAAAGCCATTTCAAGTGTTCCTCCTGAAGAATAAATGTTTATAATGTGATGACCAATGTAACAATTTATTAATGCCTCCCATTAACGTTTTTTTCTCTAGGTCATGAGGATAATTATTTACCGTATAAATTTTTTATTTATGAATACATATGCATGAAAGTGTGTGTATATGCTATTGAATAACACAAGATTTGATTCATAAAGTTTTTGCTTCAAAATTAAATACAGCGGTTCACTTAACCATGAAACATCAAAACACGTACAATACTCAAGAAATTGCAAGACGCGTAGGTGCAAATTATTTTTACAAAATATTATTTTAATGGTCAATTGGAATTTTAGATATATCGTTAAATTAAAAAGCACAAAATAATGCGTTTTATTTACTCAACAACATTACGGTGTTTTTTTACTTTTAAAAATACATTTTGAATTTTACGGTCAATGGGAAATAACCCGTCAGAAACTGCCCTTTTAACGCAGAAAGTGTATCATAATAAACCTAAATTGGGCTTTATTATTATCATTTTTTTTATTTCTTTCTCCGTGATAAGAGCATACACTTGAACGCGATCGTGATCTGCAAAGAGGATACATAACTGCATTAACAACCTGACAAACACCCGATGAACACATACCAATGCAATGTATGACATTAGCGTTTGCTGATGTCATCATTTGTTTATTCTGTTTGTGACAATTGTTATCAGATTGTAACATATGTTGAAAATTTCAGCAAGATCACACGTATTGACCGAGCTATGGGTAAATATATACATGCACACTTATAAGATTTGTCAAGACTAAAGACGTAACGTCAAAAGTTGCGATCCATAAGCGTAACACAATACGCGTAACGTCAAAATTTTGCGAAATTCTATATAGTTTGTACACGGTAAAAGGGGTCACCTAAAGTGTAGTAGGCCTAAACAGAACCAACTTTTCTGACTGGTAGGCTTAATGATAAGATTCCGTTCCATAACTATGACCTAGCGTAAACGGGTATGTACGGGCATCGACCATGCATGTAACTAGACGTTCTACTTTTATGCCCTACAAAGTGCATTTGCGAATAGTTTATACAACCGTGTGTTTGCCCTCACGAGGTTCAAAATCAGGAGTGTTATAGTTCTACATTACATTCCAGATGGAATATGTACTCAATGGGCTGCGAAGGAAGTACAATGTAGGTTGAAATATAGTAACATTGTGTTCATGTACATATTACCACAGGTAACTGTATCATTGATTAAGAGTAAAAACATATCTAAGAAAGGTTCATTCGACGGTAAATTGACCAGACAGTCACCGAGGTGCAGTTTGTTTTAATAAACAGTTCATTAATACTGGTGTTATTTTAAATATAGTGACATATTCAGAAGCTAGAGAGCTTCGTCTGTAATATTATGGTGAGTGTGGTGTTAAGAAATATAGAATTGAATGAAAAATAAAAAATAAACAGACAAGGATGTGGAATTTGAACACGTAGAAAATATAATTCCACATGTCGTTTTTATTGAATTCACCTTAGTGATTGACTGGACACAGTGGTATGCCTTTCATGGCATAACTTTTTTAGCTAGTTGGTCAAATTCTATGGGCTTTGCGTGGAGGTAGTTCTAACAATGTTGTGTATGAATGTAATTACTCTATGGAGATATCAAAGCCAATTCTTGTTTTGATTCCATGAACATCTGATCACTTTAGTAGAAATGCACATTTCTAAGAAAACAAATTTTATACAAAATAAAATTAATTTAAACTCTTTATCAATGACACAGTTACATGTGTTTAGTACAAATGCACCTTTCTTAGATAACATAAATTTTAAAAAATAATAATTATTTTTTACTCTTCATCAATGATACAGTTACCTGTGGTACATACTCGTACCAGTCAATCAATGAATTTAACCAGCAAACATGATTTCATTTTCTATTCATAGTTGTACAACTCTGGTTATCTTTAAACAATGTTGTGTTTGGTACTAACGTTATCATAAGCAAATAATTCATCAACTACGCTAAGATACAACGTGTTTAAAAGGTAGCACGGCTAAATTCCAATCCTCTAAACGGTAGCACGGCTGCATTCCAGTCACAAATACGTTGGCTTGCGTGAGTGGATGACACAACATCATGACATCTAAAGTATTTCGAGCAGGCAACACGTACTTAATATGTTTCAAGTCCTAATATCTGAAGATAAAGGAACGTGGTTGAATGACACATGAGTATCATTTTGTCCCTAGTTGCTGCATGAAGTTCAGTGCGTCCTCATTATATCTTATGGACACATATTCCCAGATTACGTGGTAAGTTAAGTTAAATTACCAGTTTTCAACGGGTTGCTATCAGCAATTCAATCGTTCAGCGACCCTTTGAAATGTTAACTTCCCTGGTCATTGAGCTACCTAAGGAAACATTCGTTCAAGTCTCCCTGTTGATACTTATTTTCCTCCTGGTTTGTGTTCAGCCAAAATCGAGAAACGGCGCCCAGGACTATCGACCATGTACAGACACCACCCTAACAGGTACCAATTCACAACTTGGTTGTGTGGAGCATGTGGGTTATTCTTGCTTAGAGAAATTAAGCAGTGGCACAGACGGGAACCGAACCCGGGACCTCTCGATCCCTAAGCACGCACCCTACATCTAGGACACCGCTCCCCATGTTATGCGGTGGCATTGGTTCCCATGTCCGTTGCTTTCGATAGAACAAGTTAGTAGAGCTTCCTAGTTAATTACAGCCAAACAGATGACTGAAAGTGAAACGAAACAGACTTATCTAGGGCATTCCCCTTTTGTCAGATGCCGAGAATGAAACTGGATACCGCACTCACAAACAGACATTAGGGATATACCGGGTACGTCGTGTATTAAATTTCAGGACATCAACCCATATGGGATTTGTAAATAACTGATATACGGTGGCATTCGATCGTTCATATTGACCAACACGTAACCTTCGTAAAGTTGTATCTAAGTTTAATGACTAGTCAAAGTTAATACACTTATGTTTATGACTTTGTTTCCTGTGTCAACGACACTCATTCAATAATCGAATGTACAGTATATAAACATGAAATACGAGTGACCGAGTATTTTGCATTAGTGCAATGTGTATCATTGTTTTTTTTGGCATGTACAAAAAATAATCAAAATAAAAGTTTGGTCAGTAAGTTTTACTTGCGGTTTGAACTACACATGATTAACCAAACCAAACAAGTTGAAAATCGGGTGTTGTTTAAAACAAATCGGACAGGGAAGGCAAAGTTGAACAGAAAACAGCAGGAAAGGTACAAAGGGGCTACACAAAAGGGAAACTGCACAGAAAACAAGCACCCGTCACAATAGGTCTACCGAAAACTTAACTTAACAAGAAAAATAAACTTAACAATTACAAGGTCCTAATTTCAGATGTTAAAAATTCAACCATCACTGTAAATAGTTTTTGCAGCTGCATTCATGGTTTTAATAGTTGTAAACAAAAATAGAAGAACGAATATGACCGGGTACGAATAATTAAACAAGGGATGTATTGAGACGAACCCGTTTTTCTGGTGTGATTGTTTAGACAAGAAAACGATGCCATCATGGTCGTAATTATATTTATCTGTCGAATGACCTTCTACGTCTCCAGATTTATCACCCTTAGAGCACCTTTGTTTAAGTGATGTAGGATATGACGACGTGCTGACGTCAACAGTGTCTGAGGTTTCGTTCGTTGAATGACAATATCGTCAGTAGGTCGGTCCACAGCATGCGGCGACAATATCCTTCTTTCCTATGGTTTCATCCTTTCCTATGGTTTCAGCCACCCCCTTATTTTGAAAAATATAGCCCAAAGAGTGGAAATTTTTACTCCAATATGTGGCTTGCATGAAAAAACTAGGATACACTTCCCAATATTGTTGATGAATCAATTTTTATGAAATTAAGCCGTTTTAAGTGATTTTGTAACAAAAAGTAGAAAAAATGTGACTTTTTTTGGGGGCCTCTTGAAAAAACAGGGTGCTTCACTCTCTGCATGCATTGGGTGTAAATAAATTTATGTAAAACATTAGTTGACATGTTGATGTACATTACCTATAAATATTTCACTTTGAATCCTTCAAAAAATACAATTTCTTGGACGTTCAACTAGAGTGGCCGAAACCATAGGAAACCCTATAAAATTAAGACAAACCTACCCCTGGTCCGTTAAATAGCTATATTTTTACAAATAGACTACCCAGACCAAATAATTTGGTCAATTTGTTAAGATAAAAGACTAACTATAACACTCTAAACATTTTTCAAGCTTGCAAAAACATATTTTGGCAAACATAGGATGTTGATTCTTAAGTGGCTGAAACCATAGGAAAAGAGGATACTTGGCTATTGTGCGAACTACTATAGGACATAATACTAAATTTTACAGAACTTACAATTTTGATTTCGACTCCATTTTGATGACTTTGTGAACATGTTATTTTATGTGGTTTTCATTTTTGATCAGACATAGATTGTGGTATATTTTTATCACATAGTTTTCTATATTGTGTAACTCTTATTCTCCCTCTTCTTCTTATTACTGTACATCGCTCCTCTGGAGCATTGTCGCACAAGTTGGGTATATACGAATGCGCAAGGGAAAAACGCAGTGAAAGTTGGTTAAAACAGGGTTAAAAACACGCTGCTCAAGAGTTAAGGCATTTGCGCACTCATCATAGCCTTGAAGACTTCCAATGATGGGGTAGTCATGATCACGTCTGGTAGGTTGTTCCAGACGCGGATGTCAGTATCTGTAGGCATTGACGCTGGCAAATAGTACCAATTAGAATCGGTTGACGTGGCCTCGTGTATGTAGTCCTGCAGGGATACGTATCTGATGAGCTTGGATGTCCACTAGGTTAGTGATGATTCTGCACATCATGGTAGCCTTGGCGATGAGCTTCCAGTGAGACACAATCAAGGTCCTTCATCATGGAAGTAACGCTGCTGATCTGTCTATAGTCTCATGTGCAGAATCGAGCAGCTCTTCTTAGTACACCCTAGATTTTGGTCATGTTGGCCCTAGTGTGTAGATCCCATATTGATGAGGCGTACTCCATATCTACTTTTGCAGCTATAGTGTAATAGTTAATTGTAATTTTGACACGTCAAATAACACCCGATAAACACTTTGATAAACACGTGTTCCGGAACATGATGGGAAGATAATTTCGGTCAAAAATCAGAATATAGAGCAACTTTGGAGTAGGTCCTTGTACTTCAGTCTATAATGATACACGTGTGATACAAATATGCCATTTACGGTTACTGTTCCTAGTCCTGCTGACCTCAAAACCAATGGGGATTGTTATTACCAAACTCTCCCTCCCATCGCTGTTTTAGGACACACCTAGTTTGACCGTCTGTCGGTGGTCGGTCGGACCGAGAGACGGACATGCGCTACGTAGCATATCCCTACATATCCGTGGATGGAAATACTAAATATGATCGTGCACATTCCAACGAGTTGTGAACATGAAATGCGTTGATATTTTATGGGGTAGTTCTTAATTTTCAAAGAAATGAGTTTCATAGCTACAGTGCATTGTTGTTATTGCGCTCTCCTTTGTTTGATCCAAGATAAAATTAAACATTATGCGAGGGAACTTTACTGTCTAAAAACTAGCTACAGACTGGCTACTGATTCAAGAGAACTCCGATTTATAATTTGATGAATGGAATGGAATGCATTAATACAAATACCTCGTATGCGTCAATTTAATTCGTTGAATTGTGCTGGGTCTTCATATCAAAATCAACAGACCGTGTTAATGAATATAATGATAATAATAATAATAATAAAGACTTTATTTTACGAGGAAACTCATTTGACAATTAAATTAAATGGCAATCTTCCATGAGATCCTCAACAATAAACAGTTGAACACGATCACTAGTACATAAAATGAAAAAAAGCATAATGGCAATTTGGCCCATATGACGTCCACAATATCATAATTTTATATATAATTGGAGAATTTCATAAAAGAGTTTCAGTGAAAGGATGTGCGAAACCGATATGTATGGAATCTACAATAAAAGGAAGGTATAAATCAAAATGCTAATCAATTAAATTTATAATTAATCACTATAAAGCTTAGGCACTTTACATTATAGTGTTGCAGCCACAAGGGCGCAGGTTCATCCTCTATCAGTGCAGATACAGCATGATCTGACCAGGGACAGACTGAGAGAAAGCCCCTGAAGGGAGAGAGAGACATTAGATACAGGCATATCCGGTGCTACAAAAGTGCGCCTAGCTCTTATTTCGAAAAGTCAGTCTGGTTCTTTAATATGCCCGGTGTAGTAACAATAATATAATAATAATAATAATAATAATAATAACTTTATTTATAGAGAGAACATACTCGACACAACTGTGAATCTGCCGTAAGGCCCTCGACAGTAAAACATTGAAACAACAGAAACATGACATCAATAAATCTAAATACCATGCACACAATAGCAAGCGTATGGATTTATGAAATTATAAAAAATTAACATGTCATGTAATTTGTTTAAGGTTTAAAACTACAATCTCAATACATACCAACACAATTATACACGTACATGACCTTAGAGGCATCAAAAATGTTTTCCACATTGTGTTACTTAAATATAGAATTGAACCATTTTATATAAAGCGCTTTGAATTTATTGAGTGTATCAGACTGTTGAATAGGACTGGGTAAAGCATTCCAAATGGATGATCCTGAATTTTCGAATGTCTTACGGAAAAGCTTAGTATTAGGGCGAGAAAAAAAATAAATTTGAAGGTTAGATGTCGACCTTAATTGTTTAGAGTGAACTTCTGGTGTAAACATGAAAGAAGTTTGTAAGTATCCAGGTGTATATCACCGAAACACAGCTTTTAGGCACCTTTACCCCGATACTTTGCAGATCACACGGTCAGATATAGCGGGAAATATAATAAATATTTCAGAAATGTCAAGTTCCGATGCCCGGGATTGAACCCACGACCTCTTATTAATTATCCGCTTATTAATATTGGAAATTTTAATTGTAAGCACAATAGATACGCCATATATACCTTGTTAATGGACGAATCTAATACAAGCCAGCTAGCAAACTCACACTTGGTGTCTAATTTTGTCTCGGGCTACACCCTCGTTAAATAAGACAATCTCGCGCTATAACTTATATGGCGTGTTGCAACAAAGATACTACAAACCACAATCTTATAAGATAAATCAACAATGTATATGATACACGTATACCTACTATTCCCATTATCACCATTCATGCAAATTGTTTTTCAACGAGGTGTAGATATATAGTTAAGTATCCGAAAACTGGTTCAATACCACGTTACTGGCGTTTGTCTCCGATATGGAGAATGTTAATATACACATTATATGCTGGTTGTTACAATCAGGCATTCAGTCCAACCTGTATTAAGCAACCACTCATAAAATGAGGCCAATTAAGAGGGGGGTTAATGATAACTGGCTGTTTATTTCAGGTGGTTGCTAAATGTAGGTTTGACTATAAACTGTAAAGGTTTATTTTCTGAGTGTTATGTAATATGATACATCCGCTACCTTGTTCAAATAACGTCAGAAAAGCATACGTTGTTGACATAGGGCTGACTGACTTCATTGGAATCGCCGGATAGAACCCGGGAAACGGTTTACTGCTTCAATGGTTCGGGTTTTAGCCAATTTGATACATCTGTTAGCGACAAACGGCTTAGCAATATGGTAGATTAGCCGTTTTCACTTCATTTTGCACGTATCAATGTTTTCCCCCAGAGGGGAGAGGGCGGCGTTGATGCACGGGGAATTAGACATAAAGACTTTTCCGATATACGGGATTTCGAGAAACCCTGTCGTCACCTGTAGAGGGAATTAGATTTGACCCGTATTATATGGACCGGGGACACCCCCAAGGAATTAGAAAGGACAATCTGCACATGGGACGAAATTGATTTTGACAACCAATTTCCAAAAATGTCTAAAGCCATATATAATCCCTCTGGTGAAAAACATTGACACGTACATTTGCAATACGTATACCACGTGACATCGCATGAACCAATCAGTTAGCTCTGTATGCCACTCTATGGCAAATGAAGTCGGCACATATTTATGCCAATAAAACAGGTGTGTGTAGGCGTGTGTGCTATATGCTTCCAAGTTCAACATCTTCTATTTATTGCTACTCGTGTAAACTGTACTATATATACAGGGCCATACATACGGTAAAACATCCGCAAATTGCCCCGCCCTATACCTCACGTGTATAGTCACGGGTATATTTTTGGCGCGAAACAAAGGCCCCGCCTTGACGGGTGAGTGCAGGGGACATCAGAAAGGTAAAAACACGGGAGTGTTCCCCCGCTATCCCCCGCCCTTCCCCGGAGTTGGGGCGTGGTTTTAATTGACTGGTGCAAAAAATATGCATCCAGTAACCTTCCCTCGAAGTCGGAAGGCATTAGCCGATCTGGCAGGGAAAAAAATCGAATGACCACTCACTTACGACTATCTCAGCCGATTGCAAACAAACAAACATCCAGCGGCGATAACTATTTTACTGTTAATGTTTTACTGTATGTATGTATGTATGATTAATGTCGAATAAAAGTTGTTGTTGTTGTTGTTGTTGTTGTTGTATAGTCTACGAACAGAAACGTGATCGCACGTGGCACTTCATTGGCAGGTGACAAAACATTCAGGTTAATAGAAAACAGGCATTTAGGAAATTTAAATTGTATATAAATACATGTGTACGTGCATACAGAAACATACATGTATTATCTAACAAACTCAATCTTTATCATAAAACAAACATGCACCAGGATTTCAAGTTTAACTATATATATCGCTTAAAGTGTTGGAACGTGTATCATTTTACGTAAAGCGGCCAGCGTATTCTTCTCATTTTATACACAGTTTAGTCAGCTACGATGTGTTTACGTAGTTTGTATGTTTATATGCACCTAAGCTGTTTCGTACAGAATAAATCCATGTTTATTGAACATCGTACGTACGTAAAACTATATCTAGAGATTTGCCTGATATTATGTACGATGCCGTCATACTGTTACACATTAGCTGGTGTTCATAAAATAGGTGACTTCTAGCTATTACTAGTAGTGCATTATATATAGTTAAATCAAATTTACTAATATCTTACCAATTAAAATAACCCATGAATATCCATGATCCCTTGGCTGTTCCATTGCTGTTCCGTTATCTGGCCCCTTTTCATGTTCCTGTGTGTCACCTTCAGCCTCGACCTGGGCCCCAGCATGGCCCTTTTCAGCCTCAGCATCATTCGAATTATCCACAACATTTGTCCCATTCAGGGATTCGTGTTTTGTATACGTCATAATTATTGTAGTTACATACACTCGCTTATTACAAGTTTCCTACCGATGTTTGAAATCCAATACATACGCACGTATAACACTATATACATGTAGATCTACAAATATACGTAAACAGCCGTCCACTTCCTATTTCTTTAGATCAATTCTTATGTTTTAATATCACAACTTTGAAAACAACACACAACCCATGCAGACGACTTCTATTCTCTCACTCACCGAAAGCAACTAAACTCAGTAAGGTGAATAGATTAGACAAGTCGTGAGATACGAATATCCTGTCCCTGTTATCGTGATACATTTCGTACAAATATGCTTATTTTCGTCTTTAACAAAATATTTGTTGAGGGTTTTTTTCTAGAGTTGAAGCAATCTCAGTAGAGTACGATTTTATGAGGACAGTTACTAAAGCATGTCCAGCGTCTATTACCGAGACACTGGTCCATTTAGTTTCTTGATAAATGTATGCATAGTTATAGGTAAAGAAAGTTTCTTTGTTTGGACAAACGGGTTCAAAATAATAAGTTATTATGATTTGTACCTGCTAAGATTAAAGAGTGTCAATGACTTTACAAAACCTTATATACTAGTATGGCGAGATCAGCAGTAGAGTACTATATAGTAGGTTCAATATAAGTACATTGCATTTTATTATTTCCAACGCTTGAACCCTGAAATAATTACACTTGAGCAAGTCTCCAGGAAAACCTGCTATAATGACATAATGTAATTACTATATGTAACAAGATTTTGATAAAGCTCTAAAATAAGGAAAAAATACATAACTATTGATTCTATTTTAAGTAATTGACCCATATAGTACTATATCTTAGCTTTAAATATTCCTATAAATTATGTTGAAAACACATACTTCGTTGCTATGGTGACCAATTTCAGAAAAGTACTCCGATTGAGAAAAACGAGGATGTAGTTGTTTAAAACAGAAGTAGCCTTTCTCTGAATGCAAACAATTTCAATTTTGATATATATTTTGAAAAGTGAAACATAATTATAGAATTTGGTACTATTTTGAACAGTTTATGTCAAGAATTGATTAAATGGTGTAATAATGAAATACTTATTTCAGTTACGTCGAATAACGTTTGAATGACGTTTGCGACGTCACACAAAAATTCTCCGAATAGGGACTCTACAAAAACAGCTGTATCTTCCTTAAAACTCAAGATATTAACATAATTTATTTGCTTATTTAACATTATCCTGTAATACTATGAAAAATCTTAAAGTCAATATTTTTGTCAAAATAGCAGGTTTTCCTGGATACTGGCTCACTTATATTTATAATTAACGATCCTAATGATGGAAGGGAAACACCTCGATGCAACAGCTTCTCTGGATACTGCAACAGTAACGACCGTTCTTATCCGCCCAACCGCACCAAACGTGTACCGCCTCCTCGATAGCCTAGTGGTTGAGCGTTCGCTTCGTGTGCAGGAGGTCTCGGGTTCGATCCCTGGCCGAGTCATACCAAAGAAGAAATAAAAATGGTACCAGAAATTCCCTTGCTAGACGCTCAGCATAAAAAAGGAAATCTGGCTTCTCTTCTCTCATACCCTCGTGGCGATGGATAACATCAGGAATGAGGTGTCGAGAGTGATTAATATAAGTTGGAAAAACTTGTTTCACAATCGACCTTAAATAAATTAGTATAAACTAAACTTGTACCACTCCGGTGCCGAGCTAAGTCGCTGAATTACGTATACATGGTTAATTTGCATCATCTACCCTTATACCTGGGTCACAAATCACCCTCACGTCGGACGATATCCATGTTTACAATGTGCCTCCGATGTCTAGGTATTGTGCCGACACCGACCGATAAGTAGCAAGTTAGAGTCTTACAATTACTTCGGTCGCCGCTCTATCGCCGCCAGAGGTCCGTCCGGGCTGCGGTCCGATTAGACCAAAGTACCCCGTCCGTTGATCGCACGGCGATCGGATTGGTTGTGTGACCCATGTATTATCACTAGGTCCTGGGGCCAGGAAAAAATAAATAATAACATCGCCCAGTGTATATATTCAAAAGTATTGGAAAGTTTTGATAGCAATAAACTCGTGTGTATCCGGACAAATTACCTTTGCTATTTTAGAGGAGATGGAAACCCTAAATCCGCATAGAACGGTACAGTGATTATTGCTTGCTGACAAATTTTTAGGCTATATCTTGACCTCAGCGATTACGTCTTTAAAGTCAAAGCGATTTGCTATCCAAGGTCACTGCATAACATTATAAGTTACAGTTTTTTCAATTTTTAAACTTATCCATGAAAATGTGGTGATTCAATAAGTTTTTCATTTTCACTTATTTCGATCGTTTGTGTATTCCGAGCTTACTGACAATATTAATATCATATTACGTTGATAAGCAGCCAATACACAATATACTGAGCAAAAAAGGGAAACTTTACATTATTCATATATTGATATTTCAATACTCATTAAAGAAATAACCAAGTTCAGACATCATGACATTTTAACTGTCCACCCCGTTGAAGAATTCCAGGTAAAGCAACAAGGAATTACTGCACGGAAAGGGGAATAACTGATTTTGTTAACTTGACTGACAACATTATGCGTATTCAAACTATCCATTCATGGGATGTTGACCTGTTTTAATGTTGTTAACATTAATACACGTATTGTTGTTAAGAAAAACAAGTTTGATACTGAAAATGTCTAACGCTGATTAATGCAGTTTGGGTCAAACATTGCTTTTTTCAAATGACCTCCTTTTGAATTAAAATAAGAGTTACTGTTGCGTTTTTGGTCAACTGTTTGCATAAATTGTTAATTTCCTGAACGAAATGTGTAGGCTGTAGTCAACTGCATACCACAACACTAATTTTATCAATGCTCGGGGCCTTCAGGTGAATACCGAGTCAAATAAAACAGATAGCATTAAGTCGGTCAGGGAAGGCAGTTCTCAACTTAACCAGCCGAGCACAGAAAAAATAAAAACATACAAGGCACCATGCCCAACACACAACCGAACGAAAAAAAGTTCTGCCAAATCCCAGCTGTCGAAACGCAAGTTGCGTCAATGGAAATCTTACCTAATGCAATGTAAAGTTTCTTTTTTTGTTAAGTATAGTATTACACGGATTTTTCAAATTGTGTTTATTTAAAAAATGAAATAAAAAATGAACAGATATTTTGGTGGGATTCGAACTTGCCATGGTCTGACAAAATTTATACTACACTGTATCAAGCGCTTTACCGTGACGACCATTCAGACACACGAAATACTTGGCCTTATTGAATTACTTACCTTACAGGTGAAACATATACCAACCTATATCGACTAATGGTTGAAACCTTAAAAGTGCAGTCACGCCTCAATGCTCGAAATCGGACTACTTAGGAAATGACTTGACTTGACTTGGAAATAGATCGCAGTTTTGCGTGATATACCGGTGAATAGATCACGGTTCAGAGTTCATATGCGTAGGAATTAACAAAATATAAGGGAAGTAACCGCTGAGATTGATCAACACCATATGTTGATATCACAGTTGTCTCCCTTTGTTCATGCAAAACTAAGAGCTGTCTCATATGGAAAGTCAATCATTCAACCAATCGTCGCGTCATAACAAAGACAAAATATTAATGATTAGTATTGTTGCGTTCAACTGCTTTTCCACTGTTTGATGCTCGCATAAAACAGGAAACTGGCTTCTCGTGCCTCATATCCTAGTGGCGATGGATACCATATGGTGTCGAGAGTGCTAAATATAAGTGGTACATTGATTATTCGTTTATGCAGTTATGTTTGCATCAAACTGGATTGCATCCTAAACTAGTTAGCCCAACTTTTCATTTGTCGGAATTATATCGATGTTGCCGAAGTAGTAAGACCCACATAGCTGTGTTATAATAGGGATGTGCTTGAAACCCCTCTTCTTAACAACGCATTCCAGTTTTGAATGAACCGATTTCTCGTAGATGAAATTCCACATAGATAGCACAAAATGGCTTTCTCATGCGGATAACATCGGCCTTCTTCTACTTCTTTCTTTTCCAATAATGTACAGGCACCTATTTGTGTATAATCGTAAGCCTTATCGCATTGCAATAGTTCATTTACAGAAGAAAAAAGAAATAGCTGATGTTTTACGGTGAATGCAGGATATTAAAAAGGCGATAGTAGGATATTGAAAAGGCGATAGTACGATAGTGAATAAACGATAGTACGATAATGAAAACACGAAACAACGAAGGTACGATCATTTTTTATGTTTTCAATATCGCACTTTCATGCCTTCACTATCGTACTATTACATATATCGTTGTTTCGTAATATCGACTATTCGCTATCGTACTATTGGCTTTTTATTATCGTACTATCGCCTTCGTGTTGATCATGCGCACTAGCTCAATATATTCCTCACATGTAAATTCTTATTTAGAGTTGAAGTTACCTGAATATATACTCTCATCATCACCATCATTGTATATCAAAACCTATATAAATCATACATAATTATGTACAATGTCTATATGTCTATAATTATTATGTCTCAAGACAGGAATTATGTGTATTTTATTAAGATTTATAATGTATCTCAAATAACATTGATTTAGTGTTTCGTGTATAGGCCTTGCTATACAATGATGATTATACAAATTTGTATCAAAGGTGCTGCCTCACGGGGTTAAACTTTTTGTATGACAATTTTCCTACCTAACCAAGTATTTATGTAATAGAAAGCCACTGACGCCTGCTTCATGAAAAATGTATGGCAAATAAGCAATTTAAACCACTCTTGATATCGCACACTCTGTATTTCTTATTTTAAAAATAACGCAGAGTTTTCAACCAACATGCTATGTGAATGTTGTTATTCACATGTGGTTGAACTGTTACATCAACAAACTACAGCGTAAACATCAGTGAGGTATTCGGTTTTTTTGCAAATCGTTTTCATCAAATGCAAACAAATATCAGGCAATTTAAGTGATAGTAGTGTTATTTCTATAGGGTAGTAATACCCTATAGAATTTTGGATGTAAAAATACTAAATAACTACAAAGTGCCGATGTTTTGCAAATTATTTTAAATGTCAGTGTGGTTGTTTATAACAGGTAACTATACCAAAATTACTCAAATATTTGTCAATTTTATTTTATTTTTGCAATACACAAATACGTGAGGCAGCACCTTTATGGCGTGTAGCTGGAGGAGATAAAGGGTCAAGACGCGAGTATCTGTCCCAGAGGTGAGCTTGTGAGTTTTGAACTCTCAGAGGTGTGGATGGGAGTTGGAACCTTCAGAAGTGAGGGCAATTATAGGTGAGGACCGCGTGATTATAATCCTCAAAGTTGAGTGTGGATTATCAACTTATACAGATTAACAACCTACATGTACAGCAGGTCATCAAAGGTATTGTAATATAGCTGTGGGATTATGTTATGCAAATGTCGGTCTGTCGGTCGGTCTGTAGGTCGGTCTGTAGGTCGGTGTGTAGGTCGGTGTGTACGTCGGTCTGTAGACCAAACGGTATCCGATCGATAACTCAAGAACGGTGTTGCCCAGGATCTCCAAACTTTACATGGAGGTTGGTCATCAACAGTAGATGACCCCTATTGATTTTGAGGTCAGTAGGTCAAAGTCACTGACCTTTAACAAGCATAAATAATCTTTTTATAGACCTTATGTTACGTCGTATGCATTATGCTACGGGGGACAAGAATGACCTATATAGACACGTTTCTTGAAATTCCGAAGTAAATTTACGAATATCATCACAGTTGTTACATACATCAAACAAACCAAAGAATATCAAATATCTATGCTTTCCACTTTTTATTAAGATAACTTTATCTAAAATATAGTATACACGGTAGTTCGTATTTTCTTTAGATTACACTGTATTTGGTGTCGTTAAATCGATATGTTTAAGTTATAGTTATTGATGTTGTTTTTTTACTTGCTTCTTCCCTATCATTGTCTTCTTCTGTGTCGCTTCGTCTGGTTAATGGAAGTTATTAGGGTGGTGCGGAGTCTGAGAAGGATTCGGAGGACTCGGGGGACTCGTCGGACTCGGAGGAATCTCCGGAGACAGAGTCTGATGTTTCTGAACTTCTGCGATGGCGTATTTCTGAAGATAATACAAGTACAAATGTTTATGACAGACATCCGTTTGATGTGAATATATAGGGTCTTGTAATTAAAAATGGTAGTACATGTAATTTTAATAACAATTACGCAGGAGGATCCTAAAGACGAATAAATATTGATATTAAAAATTTCATCAAAACATTAAATTTAGCATTGAACGCCAACATGTTAGGAAAAACTGACGTTTTAATTGACGGGTAATTGGGTAAACAAAGTACAGACTTAGATACACGTAATAAATAAAGTCAAATGTACATGTATCAAATTTACAAAACTGTATCTTCAATTATCAATAGTATATCAGAATGTCTTTACAGAAAGATAGCTTCAACAATGTCAACGCAAATTAAGAATATCTAGGTATACGTTAACATTTGTTTAGTTGTGAGGTAAAACCTTACATTTTACCTCACCGTTGTTATTTTACATTAAAAATATCAAACAAATACATCTTACAGTTAACATCACACGTTATGTTTTCACTTTAAGTAATGAGGAAGCGCAACGGAAAACTGTATAGAATAATTAATTTATATTTTATTCATTAGATATTTTAAGAGCAGATTCTAACGCACCCTATGTAGCCTTAGAATACAATCCGGACTATTGGCTAGCATACGATAACTGTCATCAACTATTACAGAAGCCTACCTATGTTCTAAGTATGATCTAATCCTAAGTAAAAATGTTGTATATGGATCTATTATATAATTAAGTTAAAATAAAGCTCGCCAATGATAACTCAAGCCTTATATACATTTTGTGTCAATAAAAAAGGATACAATCAGCACTGTGCGACCAGAGGTTCCACTATAGTGCGCCCAGGATAATGAGAAAGACCGGAAATTTGGGTATATTCAACAAAGGTAGAAAAATCAGATGTGCACGATTTATCCGTGACGTTTTGTGTATAATATTGATATGTTTACTTTAGTAATATTTAAAACAATTTTTGCAACAGTTGACCAAACCGATCAATGTTTGTAAATATCACGGTTATCATTGGCACACTATATCTTCTCAATCTGAAGTGTCATGATGACTCATTTTGATAATTTTGACTAAATTGTACCATTTCATAGGCAAAGTATCAACGATTTTAAGAGAAAATTACCCTTTAAAGCAAATATTTGGGGTCAAAATGTTGCTTTTTTTGGAAATTTCAAAGGTCAAAACGCCTTCCGCAGAGTGACGGTCGACTAGCGGTTTCATATCAATCTATATTGAAATATACTCTAGTATATGCATTAAGAGTGATTATGCACAAGTTCGAACAAAGATCGACGTCGGAAATGTATTTCATTTTCAGTTTATATTTGTAGACAATGTTGGTGATATCGTCAGCGATCTAAACCATTTAAAACGGGAACGGAGTGTTACATTAACAAATTGATTTATTATAATTAGTGTACCCTTGTTCGCCATTCCTGGGGCAACCACTCCTAATTCTGCGTCTTCTGCAAGGTTGGTGCCTGAAATCAATTAAATCAGTTTAGTGGTACACATGTAGATAACATAATGACTATTACCAGTAGCGTGCTTCAGTTTATAATGAGGGGTCAGTTTATAATAGGAAAATGGGTTTTGAACTGGCTTAAATGTTAATAAAAAAAGATTATATTAAGTCAGACAGGGAAGGCAGCACTCAACTTAACCAGCCGAGCACAGAAAACATTAAAAACACACAAAGCACAATGCCCAACTAAACAAGCGCAGATCCGCCCAAGTCCAAGCTGTCGAAAAGTATAATAAATTATAACTAGCTGAATGACCCAGTAGAAAAGATACAGCAACCAAAAGGCAGAATGCCTACGCTAAATGACCTAGTTACAACAGTAAAACTGCTGAACTACATAGATATAGCAGCCTTTAGTCTCAAAAGTTAAATAACAGTATTAAAACGTTGAAAGGCCACGCGTGAACATATTAATTATGAACGTTATTCTGAGTATTAACTTTATGGAATGTAAACACAATGATTCATAAAGTATTGTCAAATGATAAAACCGTTTCGGGGATGAATATCGGAAAATGAACATATGAAATGATTATATGTTATATATGTATTTTACGATTAAATTAGCAGATTTAGTGGCTTGTATTAATATTATAATCAAAGTTTGGCAAAATTTTTATTACACTATTTTGTCTAAGCAGTATCTAAAGAACCCCACCAATGTCTTCACGCATATACATTTACTACGAGTATCTTCAAGTAAGAGGATGGTCGCAAGACAGTCTGCAGTTTTCCCCATAGTGGTTAGGCGGGCACATATTTTTCAAAGTCGTCATACAAACCAAACACCAGACACATGAAGTGCGAGTCGTTATAATAACGTTTTACGATTGGAATAAATCGAATTCATTGTTCAAGATTCGTTATTTTATACCCGCTCAACTTATTTCAAAAGCATCTATGAAATAATCAAAAGACTTAAAGATAAAACTAGAACTGTGTATGAAATGAAAAATCAATGCAAACAATAGAAAAATAGTAAAATTAAAGAAATTGGAACCTAACAATACGATATAACTGTAAGATCTTACTTTTACTAAGCACGACTCCGAGTAAACAAAGCACAAAAGCTAAACGAAGTACGGTACGATTCTCCATTACGATCGCTCTTTCGTGCACTTGATTTATCGTTTATTCGTTTTATTCCCAAACAACTGCCAAGGAAGCTGTGTAAGAAATGATACTTATTTGAGCCAACATTCATTTATAAATGCGGGTATGGTGATGTCACGTGGTAAAAATCATTCCACCATAAACACGAGGGTCGATCAACAAATACGCGGGAAATGGTCTGAATATTTGTTACGAGACCAATTTTTCTTAAACTTAATTAGACTGATAACAGAATGGTGTATTACACAAACGAAACTACGAGCATATTGTGACATTCAATTCACAACACGCGTTGGGCATTATCTGTGCCTTCTTGGGCCCTTTTTGTGCCAATCGTGTTCTGCTGGTTTTGTTGGTTCTTACACTTGTCCTTAGTTTCGTATTTTTATACATAAAAATGGTGCTAGGTTTAATTTTAAGACCAATGCAGTTCATATCGTTTTTTTTTCAATCTGAAGTAACCTGTCAAGTGTCATAAAAGCTCAGTGTTTGTCAAATTTACGGGGCCAATTCTATGAGAGTTTGTTTTTTTCTTCCCATTCACTATTCGTCCCCTATCTGATTCGTTCGCTTTTCGTACCCTATCCGGTACGTTTATAATTTAGTATGCAGCTGTACATTTATGGATGTAGGTCTCTTTTGTTGCTAGTTTGTTTTCATTTTCTTTCACTCTTTTGTCCCCTTTCCAATTATTTATATTCTTTGTGTTCACGTCCACCAACAAAACATGTGTGCGGCTGCGGGCATTAACCATGCATTTACTATTATTCTTAAACTTTTTAGCACTTTTGACAGTTAAAACTTGGCCATTCAACCTGTTTTACAGCTGAAACTAGTTCATTCAGCAGTTTATATTTAGCTGAAACCAGGGAAATCAGCTTTTTTATAGTTGAAACTATCTTGTTTATTAAGTTCATTTTCTCGTTCAGTTGAGTGCCATTCGATTTTCTTTTGTCTTTTTTTATTAGAATCGCACTCATATGGCACAAAATGGTTTGTATGAAAAGAGAATGGAATGTTTTATGTCTATATCATTGCACACTTAAAACGTTTGAAGATATGACGAGTAACTGACGTCGAGTGATGTTGACATTCGTGCATGCAGAATTTTGTCAATAAAAACTATCAGTGATGAATCAGTTTGCAATAAATACATGCCTACATAGAAATATTCTGAACGTGATAGAAATAGAGCTCGTTTCTGCGTATTTGCTGATCGGCCCTCGTATAAATCAAATACATGTAGTTCAAAGTGACGTATCCTTATTTCGCCCCCTCCCCCTTTTGTTGAGACAACTGCGTAGATGTAGCAACGTGAGAAAAAGTTTGAACAGGTACGGGTGTGTTCAAAAAGACTCTGACATCTTTATTAGGAGATGTTCACACTTGTCCTTTGTTAACTTACCATTGGTTGGATTTCAATGAGTTTTTGCATGAATGATCTGAGTACTAAGTCCAGTTGTTTGTCCCAGCACATTTAAATGACTGTGTAAATTTTTAATGACTGAAAAGGACTCGCTCCGCTCTTTTTTATCATTAAAAATTCATTCCAACTATGTATGTTACTTTATGTACATACATCAATTCATACATTAATTAATATATAAACACCTCCGTAAAGGCGGCGCCTTAGCTCATATTACTTCACATATATTTACTGGGAGAAGGTCTCCATAAATATACAACTTTCGACATAATCATCTTTGCATTGTATTTATATTAGATAGGTATATGCTTTTACAACGTCGGACCATTCTCGAATGTAGTTTAGTTAGAGTATTAGCCTCGGGATAGGACGGTTGTAGGTTGAAATTTCACTTGACCCAGGAGAACGTTTAAATCAATAGGTTAGCATCGGTGGATAATACAAGGTATACTGTTTCCGTTTCAACAATTGATGTATATAACAAAATATTTCACCATTAAATAAAAACAAAGATACATTTTTTCATTACTTCTGTACAAATAGACGGGATGATGGGGAGGTAACATTAAGGCATAAGGAATATGTTTCCAGTAAAAGAGAGACAAATAGAGATAAAAAGACAAAAATGACTGTGCTATTGTTTGTTCGTGTGGACGTGTTGACTTGTATGTCACAAAGGTCGCAAGGTGTTCTTAAACTTTCCACATAATACACATTGTCTCGAAATACATGTGAACAATATTTGAACATCCCCATAACATAAAGACTATACTTATGAGTCAACTAGAAAAATTGCGAAATCATCGTACAAGGCGAAAAACGTGACTTTTCAATTTTAAATTATTCCCACAATATTGCTTTAAAGTAAAATTTACTGATCGATTTATTATTCTTATTTGAAGTAAGGACATTAATATAAAATCTTCCATCAGTTACTGCTTTCAGTCATCCGAAAACTTAAAAACACATTGAAGGTGTCACGGGGTAAATGTAAACACGATCAATTTATATAGTGTGATACGATATGTATGGCTTCAAGCCAAAGGCCCAAAGTACATCATCAATACACTCATCATCATCAGTATAAATTATAAGTACACCAACACAGATGATAGCGATATAAGCAATTAGTGTATATCATTTTGTTTCCAGCTTGACATGTAACACAATATAGAACTTCAAATAATGTGAGCTATCATGTTTATTTTAATATTATTATGTTTAAACATCTAAGGAATTGTAAATTCATGCAGTTAAGTTAAGGCTTTTATGTGTCCGTATTGTAAATGTGGGGTTTATTACTTAGCACATGCATGTCGATCGATCGGTCGGTAGACCAAATGTTCTCCGACCAATGACTTCAGAACGGTCGTATCTAGGACCAACAAACGTTACGTGGAGGTTGTTCATCATTAGTAGATGATTTTAAGGTCACTAAGTTTAAAGGTCAAAATGACCTTCGAATGTACAAACGTTTCTTATCCACAACGTAAGAAAGGTGAGTCCTAAGATCTTTAAACTTTACGGAGAGGTTGCTGATCCTCAGCAGTACACTCTTACAGATTTGTAGGTCAATAGTCAGTGTCAATGTCGGGATGGCCTTAAGTATACAAATTGACTATTCGGCTATCATGAGGCATGCATGTTTTACAAACATAAATTATTTTTCTTTCTGTAATCGGAATTCTTTAGATATTGTGATTATTTGGGTTTTGGTATTGCTAGACAATGTGTAATCAACATTTCAAGACATTGTACGATAAACAATGAATTTGTTGTGCACGTGCATTTTTCTGATTTTGGAGAGTTCATGTTTCACTGCTAACACCAAGCTAAATGCAAACATCTTATTACCGGATATTGTTTTTATATCATTCACGTGAGCACATGCAAAAAATGAACAAGATATCATGCATAATAAAAAAGATACAAACGTTACAAGTTGGTGTACCTATAACTATTAATGTGAATATATGAGTAAAGTAACCTTTCAGAAATACACCCAGTTAATTATATACATTGTAACAAATTATATTATAACTATACATTATATAATTTCAGAACATGGTTGAATTTCTGCATGTTGCGGATACAATTTTACGTGTTTTTGAAACCCCGGCATTATCGCGATTATAACCTTCGCGGATACACAATAGCCGCAAATCCCGCGAAAATTAAGACGCTACAACATAAATGTTGGTAGAAACGATTGTTAAGGGTCATATTAACGTCATGTACAAGGTGTTGTGTGAGATAAAGGTCATTTTGGAAATTAAGGGTAATATATGACCAACATGTGCATAGACTTGTGTGCGATTGAGGGCCATGTGACCATCATGTGGAAGGTGTTGTGGGCGATTAAGAGACATCTGACTTTTATGTTTAGCTTGTTTAAGGTCTATCTTGTAACACATATTTCAAACAATCGAGACAAGAATTGACTTTCGCTCATCCGTGAGTACATCGACACATATCAGAATACATTAGGCTCGTATAAAGCCTGTGTCACATTAGCCGTGTGATTTTTTGTCGCGCGATTTATTACTCTCGAAAATTAACATTCAGACCGCAGACAAAACCGCAGACATTCACTACGAGGCTCGTACGGCTGTTCCATGCGTCGCATGAGTTAAGTAGAACTATTGCTGTAGCGGTAAATTGCAAGCAAAACGCAGACAAGACGCCATGTCGAGAATTGGGTTTGCGACGTTGCGACCATCTTGTGGCACTTATATTTCGTGCGGTGGTTGTCTAACGGCTGTCATACGAAACACCAACGATTTTCCAAAAATGTCACAAAACGTGATCATAGGCTGGTGTGACGCAGGCTTATTCTACATGTGCAATGAACCTAGACACAGTATTCAACATACAAAAACGCGATCTAGAAATATTTCTCGTCTTGTTTGATTTTTGTTCTCAGTTGTTTCGGGCGAAAATGTCGTTTAAAAGAGTATTTTTATTTAAACATTATATTTATCCTGTGATCTACATTACCGAACGAAACGGTTAATACTATCGTTTGAAGAGGACTATATACCCAGTTTGGACATACCACGTGCTATCTGACGTAATTGTTTGGCTAAGTACGCAACTTGCGGTACATCTGTCAACACAAAGGTAAAAGCCGAGAACGAGTACGTTCCATGCATCTTAGCACTTTTCACCTAAAAGTCACAGTTTTTGTCCGAAACTGGCTCAACTGCCTGTGGTCACAGTCTGTTGCATCTCGTTCTTAATAATTTGCGTTTTATGTATAATGTTTATGATAATTGTCCAACGTAAACTGTAAATGTACATACTTACATGTACTATGGACTTAGTTTTGTACATGTACGCTCGTGTGTTTTGTGGACATCTGATGAATTGCGCAACCACTTGTTTACGCCGTATTCATTGTATACCGACGAGCTCACATTTAAAGCCTAGGTCAAACTGAGCATTTTTGCATCGGCGATGTACTCCCGATTAAATTAAAGTGCTATCAGGACAGTGGGAACAGGTTCCTCGTGGTCTATGGAACTTCGGGGGAAGTCATGAGACAGTTTGTGATATGGGAAGGAATGTGAAGAATCGGGTGGTATCGGAAGAAATCTGGAGAACATCGCCGATGTGGAATTGCTCAGTGGGACCTAGGCTTAAGTATTACGTTGATGGGATAGTCGAGCATTGTAACATTCACATCAGTTTTAAAACAAATCATGCGAAGTATATACTGTATGATCCGTAGTTAATAAACACCAAGTACTTTGCACTTTCACGCACTGATTTGTATAAACGCCAGAGAGTTAACGTCAAACACATTATAGGCATAAATACAATAGTACATATTCTTTGATTTATTGAAGGTTTATACCGAAACTTACAAAAATAGAGTTTATTTCTCTATAATCGAAGATGTATTGATCATTTTATTGCATGGCATGAAGTTTAATATGCGTATAAAGTACTTAAAAAATGAAAATGATCAAATTGCTTATATAATGACAGTGCTATTATTTATGCAAAGCAACACTATTTTTATATTTTGTTGTATGTTATTATGAGTACACGTGTGACCGTGAGAGAAGGCCCCAGAATAAGAATTCTAGTAGCTGTTTACGACATAAAGAGTTCTCGGAGTATACTAGTAATGAGTAACTAATGACTTTAAAGGTGCTGCCTCACATATCGGGCTAAAATTTTTGTATGATGTAATTACCAAGTATTCATGTAATAGAAAGCCACGGACGGTTGCTTTATGAAAGATTTAAGGCAAATAAACAATTAAAGTCACTCGTTGAATTTGATAAAGAGTTTTGGCACAAGGCAGGTATGCCGCACACATTGAATAAAAGTTTGCCAGATTATGGACAAATAAGGTTTTCTGCGACGAAAAAGGTATACAATTTATCAAATGTTTGATTATATCGTGAAAGAAACCTGTTTGGATTTTCTTAGTGTAATATTCAGCAGTATATTTCCATTTTAAGTAAGTAGTATGCACAACGAACGTTTTGCCATTTGTAGTATTTCTTACGTACGCATCTCGTTACTGAGTTACCTGTTTTTAAACATCTTAGGCGGCACTATACAGTAGATTATAGTCTCGGTGAACTGTCCGCTGTCTTTAAATACAATTTGATGTTCCAAAAATACATCACAGCAGCCTGAAGCAAATTAATATCATTATCTGATTTGTATTAACTAGGCATTAGAAAAAAACAGTATCTTCCAATAGATACATCACTGTTTGAAAACAGGCCTTATGGAACTGTTGGTCATCATCGGTTGGAAAATGACGCTGAAAATGACCAATTTGGGAACTGTTCACACTGCCACAAAAAATTACTTGCCAATACTAGGGCTATACACTGCATCGATTCTTGAAGCTCCTCCATTAGCAAATCAAAGTTCACTGAGCTATATAGCTGTACACCAGCACTTTCCATGAGTAAATTGGCAAAGTTTAGACCCACCCTAGTTTTCGCGTCAAATCTCCATGTAAAGTCAGAGAAGCCCTAGTTTCATATGTTCACTCACTATTTCCAAAAGCTTATATCAGGGTCAATTGGGTGCTTGTAAAAATTTTATAAAAACATCAAATTATTAAAATCAGGCCTCAAAACCATTTTCCATAAATCATTTCCAGTCCAAAAAGCTCTTAAAACATCTTGTATCTACTAAAATGCTCAATTTCTACACGGCCAAAAACATGCAAAGCTAGCTTACTGTTTAGTGCCTCCTTACCGCCCATGTGCGTTTTGTTTTCCTTCAGTGGTGAAATTGATTGGTGGCAGGGTTTCGACACAACCGATGCTTAAATACGTAATTCTTATTCTGCATACAAAGCTGTCATGACCACAGACACTTGGGGTCTAGACCACGCCCCTGGAAATATTTTTTTATATTAAGTTTATATCCTGACCCATTTACTAACCACTCAAACATTAGTTGGATGTATTTGATAGATATAAAAAATCTACGTAATTCCCCTATAGCTTAAATAATGTGTTATTCAAAGCTAGAGGGGCATTTGCGAATAAATCTTATTTGTGCCAGATACGTTTAATAATGTTTGTGTAATTAGTGTATGGGTCTGGGTATACAATGTTGGCGTTATAAATATATCAAGGTGGGTAGCTTGGGGGTCCAGATCCCAAGTATCTGTGGTCATGATATTACATTAATCAAATTTCTCTGACAGCTTAATGGATCAACAAAGGAATCTAAAATCGCGTCACTTAGCAACAGCTGGAGGATATTTATCGTTTCGCGAGACAGTGATGCCATTAAGTTATCAACAGTATATAAAAGTCGAATTGGGAGTGAAAGGGGCGTACACTGCGAACAAATCAACGAGTTAATCGAACCTTCTATCAGAAATATCAAACATTCTATTAATTTTCAATACAAATACATTATATATGTCAACAGCTATTACACATTAAGTATCAGATATAAGAGATAAAGTTCTAACGTGAGCGGGACTCTTTATACCGAAAATAATGCATATCCGTATCGATTCCCATGTCCTGACGTTTGGAACATGGCCCACGTGACCCCGGCTCCGCCGTCCATTCCCTACATTAGCTTATTGTACAGTACGTGTGTATTTGAAGAATTTAATGTACTAAAACCAATAAATCATTATGTATATACTTAATCTTGACAAAAATAAAATTACCAAAAAAAATATACCTTTTAGATGGATAAGTTAGCTATTTAGTCTACACGAACAGTCTTCACAAACATTTAATGCAAGGTCATCAGTTTGGTGTCCCAAAAAACGACAAGCAGCGTCAAGAAAAGTCAAGCAGCGACAGGAATCCAGTCCGATATTGTTCACTGGTACGGAGCGATGTCTAAGCTGATTACTAGACACATATTGCAGGGTCAAAGTCAAAGAAGATTATTAAAAAGTACATCTCGTTTGAACTCTATATTATGAAAACGGTTAGGTCAAAAAGTTCATACGACGACTGACCGCTTGAAGTACATGGCCCCTATTGTTTTCCGGACTCAATGATTCCTATCCAAGGTCAATATCACATCGGCCATATTCATGTAGTTGAAATTTGATTCCGCTTGATACGGTTATCCAGGATTCAATACCTACACATCGGGAATACATAGGTCTTATATAGGTCACGAGGTATTTGACGTATTGTTTGGCTAAGAACGCAAGTAAAAATCTGTCAATACTAAGTTAAAAAGCCGAGAACGAGTACTTTCCATGCAACTTAGCACGTTTCACCTAAAAGTCACAGTTTTTGCCCGAAACTGACTCCACTGCATGTGGTCGCAGTCTGTTACATCCCGTTTTTAATATTGATGAGGTCTTTATGGGCGTTTTTTAGTATGAATTTTATGATAACCGTCCAACGTAAACTGTAACAGGAAGCAGTCACAGACAGCCATATTCCCCACCGAAGGCAAAACGATTGTGCCAAAGATTATTGAATACAAACACTATGTGTAGCATAAGTAATGTGAAAGTTTGGCTTCAATCCCATAAGAAATGTTTAAGGTGCACAAAATATGTTTCTCTATTCCATACAAAATAAAGCAGACATTACACGAAAACCAGGTTAACGGTGACCTCGATTCAACCAGTCCCACTTACAATTCCAGATGTTGTTTTCACAAAAACTACTATAACTTTACCTGCATAGCAAGATTCATCATGATATCTCATTCCTAACTAATGTTATTGAGTAAAAACAATTTATCTATTTTTAGTAAATACTGTGACCTTGACCCGCATCAACCCAATGTCAATTGCAAGTGACGTCTTCACATAAGCTATATACACTGCAAGTATCACAATGATATCATAACCTCATCCCTAACAAAAGTTTTTAAGTGAAAACATTATTTTCTAGTTTTAGTAATGGTGAGTTTGAACCCACTTTCAATCCCAGTGTAAAATGCCTCTTCACACAAACAAATTACAAAGCTAGCAAGTTTCATCATGTTATCCCAATCCTTACAAAAAAGAGCATAAATTGCTTTTTCTATTTTTAGTATTGGTGACATTGACCCCATGGGCCCAACTTCTGCAAGTGCCGTCTGCACACAGCAAGTTTCATTGGGATATCTCATTCCGAACTAAAGTTATTCACCCGAAACAAATTGTTTTCTTTATAGCTTGTAAAAACATGTACAATATAAACAAAAGGCCATTATATAATTCTGTCAAAAATGGCCAAACTTAAAAACCATGACAAGTGCGCTATTAATCTTCATGAGGGTACATCTGTGAGATTTTCTATAAAATTCCTGAAGAAATGTAGGAGGAATTGCACACAGAAGAATGTTTCTCTATATCCTACAGTGACATGGGTACAAAATAAACATAGGGTCGTAATTCTGTCAAAAATGGCCGAAATGAAAATCCCTGACAATATGCGCTAGGGCACCTCATAATGATACTTACGTAAAAGTTTTGATCAAATTCCTTGAGAAATGTAGGAGTTGCACATAGAACAGTTTATATGTAAAAAAACAACAAAGGCCCATAACTCCGTCAAAAATGTTCGAATAAAAAACCCTGACAATATGCGCTGGGGCACATGGTAGCAGTGATTTTTAGAACGTTTTATCAAAAGCCCTTAAGAAATGTAAGAGGAGTTGCACACAGAAAAGTTTATATCTAAAAAATCAACTAAGGGCCACAACTCTGTCAAATATAGTCGAATAAAAAAATCCTGACAAATGCACTGTGGGACAACATAGCAGTAATTCAGTGAAAGTTTCCTCAAAATCTCTTAAGATTATCTAAATGTTTATTATTATACATGAAATTAGTATCACCTAATGTGTAAGACAATAAAGATTACAGATCTGTTCGCACCTAAGAGTTTGCTTGTCTAGTTTTTTCATTATTAAGAAAAAACTATTTTGACCCTTCTTATTTCTATATAGAAAAAATGAGCGCTATCGATTTAATGCTTGGTGAGAATTCTTCCACATACTTAAGTTTTATAAATTGTGCCTATCATATCTCCTGCAATTTGAAGAATACCGTAACATACGTTTTCTAAGTGAGTGTACCTCCTTGTATAATGCTTCAAAACTGTTTAAAATGTAATCTTTGTTTTCTTGTTAAGTTGGTACACTTAGGGAAATGTTTAGATTTCAAGAAACATTTAAGTTTTCTACTAAGATGCTTTGTGAATATCCGCCCTGCTGAACTATTTATGCAATGTTGAAACAGTTTGAGTTAATGCATGAATGTGATGTTTGATTAAAACTTTTACCCTTAACAACTATGTTTACGTCATGAGCAGTGAATCGGAACTGCCAACTCCCATTCTGTTGCAGATTGTGACGAAGCATTTGATTTATTTAGCTGATTTACAGTGAATAGTTTGAATTAAATCCTTTGTAATTTTAACATAGTTTATACACATACTCATTTAACCGTATTTGGAAAACAACGTCATTTAGATAATTATGTATAATCTTCTTAATACAAAAACTGTACTTATGTTGAGTTGAATGCACCCGAAGCGCACGCTCTACCACTTGGCTAGCCGGGTGGTTATCAAGGCCATTTTGGTCGTTCCGTCACTATGCCTTATGTCTCTTGCTTGAAACTCGGCTAGTGTAGCTGTTTCTGTATATCATGACTCATTTATTACGTTGGTGGCTATGTGTAGTCGCCGTTTCTCGGTGGCTGTGGATTGTCTGTGCGCTGTACATATTTATTCAATATTATCGACTTCACAAAATAATATCGAATAATAATGATAATAAACTTTATTAATTGCATTTACATATCATGTAACATAACGATAATATGCTACTAGAGGGTATTACTGGCAAAGTTTTTCAAAATCTATCGGTAAAGTAGGTGTTGACTAATTAATACCAAAAGATAATAATACTCGGATAGGGAAGGCATCACTCAGCAGTAACAGCAGGGTACGACATACTGAACAGCAGCAAAAACACGACATCCAACTCTCACAGCCAGTTGTCTGAGTTAGTCATACAAATCCGGAGCATTCCCACAGCCAGCTGTCTGAGTTAGTCATACAAATCCGGAGCATTCCCACAGCCAGCTGTCTGAGTTAGTCAAACAGATCCGGAGCACTCCCACAGCCAGCTGTCTGAGTCAGTCATACAAATCCGGAGCATTCCCACAGCCAGCTGTCTGAGTTAGTCAAACAGATCCGGAGCACTCCCACAGCCAGCTGTCGGAGTTAGTCATACAAATCCGGAGCATTCCCACAGCCAGCTGTCGGAGTTAGTCAAACAAATCCGGAGCATTCCCACAGCCAGTTGTCTGAGTTAGTCAAACAAATCCGGAGAATTCCCACAGCCAGCTGTCTGAGTCAGTCATACAAATACGGAGCATTCCCACAGCCAGTTGTCTGAGTCAGTCAAACAAATCCGGAGCATTCCCACAGCCAGCTGTCTGAGTTAGTCATACAAATCCGGAGCATTCCCACAGCCAGCTGTCTGAGTCAGTCATACAAATCCGGAGCACTCCCACAGCCAGCTGTCTGAGTCAGTCATACAAATCCGGAGCACTCCCACAGTCAGCTGTCTGAGTCAGTCATACAAATCTTACTTTTTGTAAGAACTAATGATAGAACAAAGGGAAAACAAAAATATTTAAACCCAGAGCTAATGGCAATCTAAGAAAAAAACGCATTTAGCAATGTCATTGTTGAAACAGGGAGTGCACTTCCATCGATTGTAATTGAAGCTCGCGACTCTCAACTGTTTCAATTTCTGTTTGAATAAACACTGACCAGGCCATAATAAATGTGTTGCAAATTGTTACATTCCCTATCTCTAGTAACTTGAGGAAACCCATATGTAATAAGTTCTAATGATCTGCCATTAACCCACTCATGCGGAAATTCCCTTTAACCAGTATTTTAAATATGTGTATATGTTTTACCTGTAAATATATTATCGCTGGCTTAGTATGAGAAGGTCGATCGTATTAAGTAGCATAAGACTCATGAATACATATTCATGAAAATCGGAAGAGGTCATGTTGACCAAACTGAAATTGAAAAAGCTTCTTTCCATGAGTAAAGACAGAGGCTATCGATTACATTGTTATCTAAAAGCCTCTGGTTAAGAGTAGTGATTTATTTTCAGACAGTTTTTTTTCTTTAATCATTTTCTCAAAATAGCGTTTTTGTACTTACGACCTTCTAAGCCAGCGATAGGTATTGTGTATAAACAAGCACACACATGTTCCACAGTTTACCTGGATACTATGTCAACTAAATTAATGTATTGTTGGTAATATAAATGGAATAGAAATATATCACTTAAAAATATGAAGTTTACTTTAAATTCCCATGATTAATAAGTAATTGAAAAAACAAGTATACCAAAAATGGAAAAACAAAAATTCAGTCATGGCCGTAACTAGGATTTTTTAAAAGTGGGTGCGAAATCGGGTCTTGAAGAGGTGACGGGGGATGCTTGGATAAGAAGGGGGTGTGGTTGCCCATCCTGCTGACGGAGGTTGTTGCTCAGTGCACAGCACATTCATTGTGCAAGCGAGATGCCCACTATACCAAACAAATCGTTCTGCTACTGGCACTATTCACAGACACTCATTGCGCTAGCAAAGCGAGCTAGAAAAAATGCCGCGATTGTTTATCTGAGATGCTTACATCCTCGTTCGTCAATTGACTCTATTTCGAAGCGAGCTAGAAAGAATGCATTACTTATCTATGCTGTTTGGAATATTATAAACGTGATTTCCATTGTTCTTTTACTTGATACTATTTACAGTAACAGATTAAGTTATTGAGCGAGTGTAGCAAGCTTGAACAAAATGCATAAATAAAGTTATCTGACCTACATAAAACACAAACCGTTCTCTTTTTCATGCTATTCACAGATTGTGCGAGAAGCGAGCTAGAGAAAGTGCACTGTTCATCTGACTGATGCATACCACACAGACCCTTTCTAGCTTGACTGTATACTATTCATTCTTAAAAAGATGCGCGAGCGAAGAGTTAGAAAAAAGTGTATAGTTTATCTGAACATCATGACAGGTAGAAGACAACGCATTTTTCATCATAGCAGCATACCAGACAGACGTGTTCTCTACTTGAAAAATGTTTCATGATGAAGTTATTGAGCGAACGAATCGAGCTAAAACAACTGAACAGCATGTCACAGACTCGTTCTGAAATTGAAGATATTAACTGAAATCAGCTATTTTGCGAGCGAAGTGAGCTTGAAAAAATGCTTAATTTATAACGAGCTCAAAACTAGTTACTTATTTCAAACGCTTAGGGAAGCAAAAAGATCATATTCAATTATAACAAAAAAAATATTGAAGTAAACTGCAAAGATTGTAGATTACTTCAATAACTGGATAAATGTTGTCAAATAATGCTTTTGATTAATTTTGATGAGTTCAAGATTTCTTCACTCTATATTTCAATAGGCGTAAAGGGACCGATAACGGCTAATCGAGTGTCTCGATAAGGTGTTAATAAGGGAGACAATTTCGCAATTAAGGCAGCAAAATGGCTTAGATTTCTGGGTATGCAAAAATGCATCGTTGATCTGAACAACATTCCAACTAGAAGAAAACACAGTCGTCGTCCTAGCAGCACACCAGACCAACTAGTACTGTAATTGAAAAATGTTCTATGTTAGAAAAAAATGCATTGCTTATCTCGGAACAGCATATGTCACTTACTCGTTCTGAAATAAAAGATCTTGACTAAAATAAGTTTTTTTGCGAGTGAAGCGAGCCTGAAAAAATGCGTAATTTATAGAATTGATCCACCAAAGATTGCATTGTTGATATGAACAGCATGTCATCTAGAAACAACCCTGTCTTCATTCTAGCAGCACACCAGACAAACGTGTTCTCTACTTGAAAACGGTTCTATGATAATTATTGAGCGAGCAAAGCGAAAAGTTGCATTGTTTATCTGAACAGCATGCCACAGACTCGTTCTGATCTTGAAGATATTGACTGAAAAAATAATGTAGATCTAATTGCGAGCGAAGCGAGCTTGAAAAAAATGCAAGTTTACAAATTTCACCCTTGGCGAAAAAGGGGGGTGCGTTCGCACCCGACGCACGCCCCATAGTTACGGCCATGCAAGTGAATCCTGGGTCTGAATAGAGACCCTGATGGGTCTTAGAAGCGAAAACGCTTTAGTAGTATCCAGTATATGATACTCCGACCTTTTTTCTATATGAACTATAGACTCTATATGACAATAAGGTATTTGAAAATATTGTAATAAAAAAGATGCAATTACATTTAATTTGGTACTTTATTACATGATTTCTCTGACAATACTTCTAATGTAATATAATCTCTAATTTTGCAGACGACAAGACGGTACGTATCACTGCGTAAATCATGGGTCGATGGCACTTGAGTACGAATGAAACTTCCGCAATCGATCCAGTAAGAGTTGTCTACCGTAGAGAAAAAATACACGAGAGATCCGCCATTTTGCAGTGTTTTGTTTGAAAAATGTCGAAAATCTTTGTTTTGGGACAATTTTGACACCAGTTTCCTAGTTAGGAAACGGCCATTTGTTGGCCTTAAAGAGATGAATGCCTCTCTCAAATGCAAATAAGCGTGTCCTGCATGAACAGCAGCGAAAGGACGAAGACAAAGTGCCAAAGAAAAGAAAATTAAGCGACACAGTTTCCCCAGTAAATAAGAGGACTAAATCGGGCTCTGAAGAATCATCTGCAATGACAGACTCTCAGAAACGTGCCAACTTCTCTGCTTTACCTAGCCCAGGAAGCAATGGTGTTCACAGGCATGCATCCCCACTTAGCAGCAACAAACCAGGCACAACGAAAAAACTGGTGATAAAAAATTTAAAAGGTAACATCCAAGGTTGAATTACCGCTGTGTAGTATTTTTTCTTCATAGTGTAGACACCATCTGGCATATACTTGTACTTTGTGACTGACTCTCAACAGACCAGCTTGGCCCTTGTCGCGTCTGACTTCACAAATGAATGATGAAGCAAAATACTAAATTATAGTAAATAGCTTGTTTTTACCTCTTATACTTAGCCTGTACACCTACATGTACAAGTTTGTGCATCTTATATTTGAAATGGGGGCATCTGCACAAAAACAAACATACAGGCATCAACCATGTGATAAACAATATCAATTATCTGTCTATTAACAAATTCAAACAAAAATATGAATGTCAAGCTGCAAAAACTTACACCAGTGAGTAACCTACAACGATGTGCCTACCCTAACAATGTCATTTTGTTCCCGACTTTTTTCACAAATGCTACGAATTTTTCAGAGTACAAATTGTGTTGGGTACGAAACCTTCGCATCGACAGCGATATTGCTATAAGTCGTCTGCTTTTTTAGACCACGTCGTCATTTCGGACATCCGGGTAACAATAAAGTCTGTTAACTTCGGAACAAATCCTATCGCGGAATATCGCAGCGGAGAATAATCAATTAATATTTTATACAATAATGTGTAAATTGAAAATGCAGCGAACCAGTTGCGGCGGCCGTTGGTAATTGTGGGTCCTGAGGACGCACACACAATTGCAAATGCGGGTCCAACGCCAAAATATTGCGTCTCTATTGCGTCAGAGACGCAAGAAACCTGCGTCGGGGAAATCCCTGGCTAAATACCGATTAAAAATAGTAGGCGCTCATTATCCCCCTTGCATGGCCTGCATAATATATAAAACTGTCCGTTTAGTCAATAAAATATAATAATGAGTCAATCATCTGTCATGGTACTCATGGAGTTAAATAAAAAAGTGATAATCGTAACCTTTGAAATGATTACTAGTACTCGTTAGAGCTCTCACTACACTTTTGGGACTGGGGCAAGGGGCACTCAAGTAGGGGAATTTCGCGTTGTTTTGAAAAAAGGGGAATTTTGTCTTTTATAAATATCAATACTATTATAAAAGCAATACATATTAAATGAACAAAAAGCCAATTTCAAGCTATAACAACAGCTACAGCAGCTGCTGAAGAGCATTTACAAAGGCTCTTATTGACTTCAAAAAAAAAAAGGGATTTTGGAGGGGACTTTGTTCAGAAAATCGGGGGGGAAATGCACATTCATTTAGGAGGGGAATTGGGCCCCCAAAATGACGGAATTAAGGGCCCTGCTTGTAGTTAAACCTGCCTTATACTAAATATATATCTATAATTATTACTGTAATAATTATTATTAATATGTTCTAATCTGACAAAATTGATATTTTAGAGAAGCCAAAAGTACCAGAGAACTACCAGCAAGAGACATGGGGAAAGTTACAAGATGCTGTGGATGCTATCCATACCAGTCGTGCTATCAAATCAAGTCTGGAAGAATTGTACCAAGCTGTTGGAAACATGTGCTCGTACAAAATGTCCTCGACCCTGTATGAACAGTTGAAACAAACCTGTGAGAATCATGTGAAGTCAAATATTGGACAGTTTCTGGCATATCCTTTTACTGATGTAATGATTTCACATGTGCTTCATAATATAATAGGAGAATTAAGGGAAATTCTGAATATGTGGGTAAAATGTATTTTTACAATCTTAAGAGTTATTCAATTCTACTTCACTCCAAATATCAGGGATCGGCACAGATCAAAATTTTAGGGAGAAGTGCTTGTGCGCTTGTACTACTTTGTATAGTTCCCATGACTTGACATCTTATCCTCATGAAAGAATATTTTGTTCTCATGCCATAACGTCTTCTCAAAACATTTCCCCATCCAGTATTTTTTTTTAGTGTTGGGGGAATCGCAGGGCTCGACACTAACACTGGTCCGCTGGTCCGAGACCAGTGAAAATCCAGAAGGACCAGTGAAAATTCTGGAGGACCAGTAACTGGCCTATTTACAAATTTGGCGCTTTTGCCCTGTCAAACCAGTGGCCAAAATAGTTTAGTGTCTAGGCCTGGAATGGTGGCAAGCGCAATATGGGGGGAAATTGCGCCATAACCACTAACCACAGGGGAATGAGGCTGAAATTAGGCCCAGAAAAAGTCGCAAAAAACAAGTCAGCATAGCAAATAGTATGCAGAGCTACAGATAAGCTGCGTATAGGGGTATTTACCCAATTAATTTTCTTAAAAACCCAGTAGATTTTGAGAGAAAGGAGTAAGAAAGAGCAAAGATCATTTGAAATACCCAAATAGAAAAGGATGTTATAGTGAAAAATAGTACATAAAAGCTTATTTACCCTTTGAGTTTTATTAAATACCCAATTAAAATTTGTCAAAACCCAATCAAAATTGAAACTGGGGGTAAAATACCCAATTGACTTAAACCTTATCTGTAGCTCTGGTATGGATTTGACAGCTCTGTAAGACATGGTTTTAAGCTGGACTACATTCTTTTCTCAGAACGTTTACTTTCCTTGGCTTAGTAGATGATGTTGTGTTACGTCAGAACATGATGTTATCATCACAGACAAAACAAGTGTACATACCTTGTTGTAGAATAAAAAAAACCGCCTTGATTTCCCCTATAAAAAATTAGGTATAGAAAAATCTGCGGGTCATGTAACTTTTCAGCATTTTCATTATTATGTTGTAGATAGAAAACATCATTATGGTTTTAAATTGTGTTTTGATTATTTAAAAACATGAAGATTTTATTAACTATAGTCCAGTCAGGGTAAGAATAAAGTGACGCAGCTGTCGAGTCTACTATAACGGTGTAAAACCAATTATAATGTCTTATACAGATTTAAACTAACATACTGTATCTGCACTAACTGTTCAGACAATGGTTGTAATCTTTTGTGTACACATAAACAAAGTCCTAGGTCACTGTCATCATATCTTAACTGGACAGTTACTCAGGATGCTATAGAAATAATCCTGGACAAATCAGTTGCTTTTCCTGTCAATCTCTTATTAAATATATAAGTTATGAAAACCCTGATTTTAGAACATAATCTAAACTGTGCATATCTTTCTATCATGTTGTTTTAGCAAGTATTGTTAGTGATGCAGTTATGTTCTTGTGGTTTATAAAGTCCTTAACAGATCTTACAGAAAATATAGGTTATGAGGAATTTCTGAAGAAGATTGATACATGTTGGCAGTCACATTGTCGACAGATGGTTTGTATTTCTTTGTCTTTCACATTCTGTTTGTAGACACGGCCGTCTATCTATCAATTCAGCAACCAAATTTCAGAGGCAGTCCCAAACCTGGATAGTAGGTTCGGAACTTCCCCTCCATCCCCTCCATCAAACTTTCATTTCTCGATCTGTTGGTCTGCAGACCTCTTCCCCTGGCCTGTAGTAGTGTGTAAGCGCTAGTTGAAACTTGTGTATGTTTCTGCAAATTTCTAACATTATGATTAATCTATACCTAATCAGAAAAAAAACCGAAATATTTTAAGTCTTGTGATTTCAAGTGCGATGTTTGGGTAAAATCTATTTATCATATAGGTACCATGATCTTCCATGTGAGAACAAATTAAGGAACAATGTTCTCCAACACGGGTCATAACAAATGCACCAGCTTTTCGGTGCGAAAACATAACGTTGTCGGCTTTAATTAGTTATTTTTGATGTTGTTTTGACTCGGTATCTATGGTAATGTGATAAAAAGAATCCGCCTCTCAGTATCTTTGGGATCAACATTTTTTAAACTCGTCACGAAAACGAAATATTAAGCTTGCCAAAGGCTTGTTAATTAACCTGTGTTTACTAGACTCGTTTAAGAAATGTTGATCTCCAAAGACAACTCATGGCGGATCCTATTTGTCTTCCTAAGAATACTTGTTTTATTATAACGCAATATGTCAGACTTTGATTTATGATAATTAAATAAATATGTTTTGTATTAGCTGAAATGTATGTTTTGTATTGCAGATTATGATACGCAGTATATTCCTGTTTTTGGATAGAACTTATGTTCTACAAAACTCAGCCATACTCTCTATATGGTAAGTCCTGATCTGTTTTGTGCTAAATCTGGAAATCTTTTTTTTCATTTTCTTGAAAATTTGAAAAACGATGATTCAAACAAAAGTTAATTAACTGGATTGAAGTTCTAGACCTTTTTTGCATTGTCAATATTTATCGACCATTCAGTTTGTTTGGTGTGCCAACATCTATAGGTCACAGAGACATTAAATTCTTGGTGGAGAGATATTTCCTCCTTTCAGCTGAGTTTAGCCTTTTTAAAGGATATTAAACCCGCGTAACATACATTTTCAGACACTGTACTATGTATGTTTCACGCGAGTTTGACATCCATGTTGATTTTCCTCCACATGTGGAGAAGTTATTGGTTTCCTTGTGGAAGGGTAAGTTAGTACTGGTTAATATTGATCTTACTTGATTTAAGGATAAGCGACAACCAATCAGATCACACCATATTAAACTGTTGGTCAGTAACAGGCAACATGATTGGCTATCCTTATTCTCAAATAAAATAAGACCGATATAAAATACCACCCCAGGAAAACTGGTTAGGTGAATTTGCAGCCATATAAATGAAACATTGTTGAGAAACAGTGTTTAACATTATATTATAAACAAGAGTAGAATATATAGATGAACAAACAAGCTATTATACACAGCATATTAAACTTGGTTGATGATTTTACACAAGTTGTAATTTCAGATTTTCGAGTGTTGATATTATCCCATCCTTGATAATATGTTGTGGTATATTTTCAGGGACATGGGTTTAGATTTATTCAGTGATATATTTTCAGGGACATGGGTTTAGATTTATTCCGTACTCACATTGTGGGACATCATATTGTACAGAATCGTACTGTAGATGGATTGTTACAGTTGATCGACAGAGAACGTAGTGGTGAGGCTGTAGATCGAAGCCGCTTGAAAAGTTTATTAAGAATGTTGTCTGACTTACAGGTATGGTTTTGGTTATATTTTGGGTACTATCGCAACCAAAAAGAAAAGCATCTTGTTCTTGAAGTCCTGCATGCTCCTTAAAGGAGGACCATAATGTATAGGCCTACTATTGTCATATGTAGATCATAATGTCCATACTTGGTATTAAATCAATATTTTTTAGAGAAATGTCTTTATGTATTTCAAATAATCAAATTAAAAAAATACTGTATAGCGGGTATATTTCACGGGGTCCATTATTCGCGTTTTCTGGATCCTTTTGAATTCACGGTGTCTTGATTTCGCGCTAACGACCTCGACCGCAAATTTTAAACCTAGTTGGTAAACATTAAATGGGAGGTCAATCTTACGTTAGTTACACCTTGGAAAATAAAAAAAACCCAGAAATTGATTGCTGATTGCAATATGATGATTTATAAACGATTTACGGGATTTGCAAATTACACGGTTAGCTTATTTATTTTATTCATAAATCACTTGTTGCGTTTTGACTGTTATTATGCACGGTTTGTTTGATGGCAGAGTTGATTATCATTGAACAAACTGTTCACAAACAAATACTGTTTCGGCTAACATTTACACGTTTTGCAAACAAAATAGTTAAATTTAACAAGTTTGATGCACTTGCTTATAAATAACACCTTATAACATGTATTTATAGATGTATTAGTATGTCAAATTTTGTATATTTTTGGGCAATAAAATATGATTAAACTAAACTAAACACCTTATGACGTTCAGAAAACATGATGCACTTGTGATATTTGGTGCAAAGAGTTAACACACGTTTTACAAAGATCTAATTTCAAATTATATTTTGTAATTCATTATAAGTCGTAGTCTTATTGCCATATTTTGCTAAACCGACAAACTTCTTGCAACTTTGTTGTTCCTTCACATGTTTTTAATGATGCATGGTCTCCCTTTGTATATTTATGAGGTGAATATTTCGCTGTGTTTAGATTTCGCGCTATCAATGCTAACCGCGAATATAGCGAAAATTAAACCCCCGTGAAATATACCCGCTATACAGTATGTATAAAAGTACAAATCGCACTTGAGATGAGAAAACAGTCTATACAGTATTAGCATATCAAGTGCTGCATGGTTAATTGATAAATATTATCATAATTTACTGGAGTACTGTACTAATAAACAAGATCTAAGCTTGGTGACTCGTTTCAAATTTAATTATTATACCCCCGCAAACAAAGTTTGAAGTATACCCCTGCAAACAAAGTTTGAAGGGGGTATACTGGAGTCACTATGTCTGTCGGTCGGGCGGTCGGTTGGTCGGTCGGTCTGTTAGCAAAATGGTGTCCGCTCTGTAACTTAGTCGTTTATCACTGGATTTCAAAATCGCTTGGTACAAATGTTCACCACATCAAGACGGTGTGTCATGCGCAGGACCCAGGTCCCTAGCTCAAAGGTCAAAGGTTATATAGGCATCCAAGTCGTGTCCGCTCTCTAACTTTGTTGGTTTTTTTAATGGATTTTAAAATGGCTTGGTACAAATGTTCACCACATCAAGATGGTGTGTCATGCGCAAGACCTAGGTCCCTCCCTCAAAGGTCAAGGTCATACTTAGAGGTCAAATATTAAAAGGCTCAAATATGCATGTGAATCGTGTCCGTTCTGTAACTATGTCATTTCCAGTTGGATATTTATATTACTTGGTACAAATGTTAACCACATCAAGACAGTATGTCATGCGCATGACCCAGGTCCTTAGCTCAAAGGTCACGTTTACAGGTCAAAGGCTATATTGTCATGCAAGTCGTGTCTATTCTGTAATTTTGTCGTTTCTTGCTGGATTTTAAAATGGCTTGTTACAAATGTTCACCACATGAAGGCAGTGTGTCATGCGCAGGTCCCAGGTCCTTAGCTCAAAGTACAAGGTCACACTTAAAGGTCCAAGGTTATATAGTCATGCAAGTACTGTCCGCTGTGTAACTTTGTTTTATCTTGCTGGATTTTAAAATGGCGTGGTACAAATATTCACCACATCAAGATAGTGTGCCATGCACAAGAACTATGTCCGTAGCTTAAATGTCAAGGTCACACTTGGAGGTCAAAGGTTATATAGTCATGAAAGTCATGTCTGCTCTGTATTTTTGTTGTTTCTTGCTGGATTTTAAAATGGCTTGGTACAAATATTCACCACATCAACAAGGTGTGTCATTTGCAAGACCCAGGTCCCTAGCTAAAAGGTCAAGGTTACACTTAGAGGTCGAAGGTTAAATAGTCATGTGAGTAGTGTCCGCTCCGTAACATTGTCATTTCTTACTGGATTTTAAAATTGCTTGGTACAAATGTTCACCATATCAACAAGGTGTGTCATGCGTAAGACCCAGGTCCCTAGCTCAAAGGTTAAGGTCACACTTAGAGGTCAAAGGTTATATAGTCATGCTAGACTTGAATTTTAAATAATATTCCTGTGTCAATGCAGTGCTGCGGGGGTATGATTCATCACTCCAGTGATAGCTCTAGTTGAAAGAAAAACTTAATTTTCTATCTACATCATTTACACATGTTTTATTTTGACAGATTTATCAAGAAGCATTTGAAAAGAAATTCCTTGAAGCGACAGACAGTCTTTACAGATCTGAGGGACAACGCTTGATGGAGGAGAGAGATGTAGGTTTTATTAATATCTCAAAGACGTATATGGCTTCAAATCAATAACTAAGGAAACGTTTGGCCTCAATCCTCTACTATTATAATTGTACACCGGTTGGTCATGTCCAGACAATGTCCGAGTCAAAGTTGCTGGACTGTCTACTATTAAGTAGACTAAATGGTTTCAATTGATAACTTCTAATTCAATATGTAGGGCCTACATTGTAGGCTGGTACATACAAATAGATGACTAGTTTAAGTTCTGTGGTCGAAATGTAAAAAAGAAAATTTCAGGTTCACGAATGCTTGCTACATGTAGAAATGAACATTTCAGGTCTCCTGGATACTTGCTACATGTACAAATGAGCATTTCAGGTTCCCGAATACTTGCTACATGTAGTAATAAACATTTCATGTTCCCGAATATTTGCTACATGTAGAAATGAGCATTTCAGGTTCCGGAATACTTGCTACATGTAGAAATGAACATTTCAGGTTCCCGAATACTTGCTACATGTACAAATGAACATTTCAAGTTCCCGAATACTTGCTACATGTACAAATGAACATTTCAGGTCTCCGAATGCTTGCTACATGTAGAAATGAACATTTCAGGTTACTGAATACTTGCTACATGTAGAAATGAACATTTCAGGTTCCTGAATACTTGCTACATGTAGAAATGAACATTTCAGGTTCCCGAATACTTGCTACATGTACAAATGAATATTTCAGGTTCCTGAATACTTGCTACATGTACAAATGAACATTTCAGGTTCCCGAATACTTGCTACATGTACAAATGAACATTTCAGGTTCCCGAATACTTGCTACATGTACAAATGAACATTTCAGGTTCCCGAATACTTGCTACATGTAGAAATGCGTCTGGAGGAGGAGAATGAAAGACTTCTTCACTATCTTGATCAGTCTACGAAGTATGTTGTCTATCTTTATTTTCTTTATTTTGAAAAACACTAATTCTCAATAATTTTCCGTTTTAATTTTGAAAAGCAGCACCAGTGGTAAGTGTGCTTGATTTGTTGACTGGCAATTGAGGGTTTGATTCTAGGTTGCAAAAGGACATACCTTTCTTTGACATCAATGTTGATTTTCCTTCTCATATGAAGAAGTTGCTTGTTCCTAATGGAAGGGTAAGTTAGTGCTGGTTAGAATATAGTCCTGGAAAACTAGTTATATTATTGGTCACCATATATAACTGAAACATTATTGAGAAATTCTGAAACAAACATGAAATTCTGAAAGACATGTAGTATGCACTTGTCTAGAGTGATTAGTGTGTGTTGTATCCACTTTAATCACATTCAGTGTGAAGTCAGTCCTAAGTGTAAACTTTGATTTTTTCAGATTGATACTGCAGGGCGGATTTACACATAGTTTGTTTGCGTTTCTGTTTAGTAAAACATTCACATTTTGAAAACAATTTAGTCCTAGGGAAAAGCACAATGTTTTCCTAATGACACTTTGCATTTAAATACAATGTTTTGTAGATCGATGTGTTTATGTTTTACATTGCTTATTTTCTATTGTAGAAAACCTGTGATAAATTTAGTTGAGAAACAACTCTTAGAGCAACATATATCTCAAATCTTGCTTAAAGGTCAGTATTCCTAATATTCCTAGTCTTCCTAGTATTCCTAGTATTCCTAGTCTTCCTGTCATTCTATTATTCATGTTGTGAGGTTAAGTTTGCAACATGGAATTATTGGTTAATATCACAAAATTTGCTAACATTTCCTTGAGTGAAACTAACTACTGTACAGTCTATGCTCCTCAAACTTGGTCTACTAGTTGAGCATGGCAGTTAGATGACATCCCCTTCATTAAAACATTTTGTGTTAAGATCAGTTGGTCAAACGTTAGCTGTTGTACTTTTGTTGGGATCATGTATGTTTTATGAATGTCTCTTGTTATCTTCGTAACAACTGGTACTCTGGTAGGTTTTCATGTTAATGCATTAAATGACAGTAGATACCATCAGCAATGTGTGTTTGTATCTGTTTACAGGGTTAGATCAGTTGTTATCTGAGAACAGAACTGCAGACCTTTGCAGAATGTACACACTGTTCTCAAGGGTAAAAAATGGACAGAAAGAATTATGTGCATCATTTGCTACTTATATCAAGGTAAGACAGAGTAGAATGATTGGTTTGATTCAAAGCTTGTTTCATGGCTCCTACAATTCCGGAACAATCCAGAATCCCGGATTTGCTGCATTAGAAAGAATTATCTTTTCTGTATAAAATAGTTATTTGATAAAAATATTCAAAGAATTGACAGTTATGGTCATTTGAAGTTCCAAAAATTGAATTTCAACAATGGAACCAAGTTTGAACTGAGTTTGGTTTGTGGGTGTGTGCTGAAAGGCACTTAAAGCAGTTTTGCGACATGTTTGCAGGACTAGGCATTTTGCCTCAGTAAGACCCCTGTTATTTACAAAAGCTGTCGTAGATTTTGTCAAAACTGGGATATAGCCTTTGTGCTTTCAGAGAATGTTGTCACCAATCTGGGTGGCAATGTATGTCAAGTCATTGCAGCTTAGGTTACTTCTACAATAGCCCAATTAAACACCTGTATGTTCTCACAATGTATGTTCTCACAGCGTAGAGCAGGGGTTCTTCTAGCGTCTAAAGTTCAAAGTTCATTGATATTTTCTACTGAGTTCTACCCCTGAAGAGTAGTATGATACCAATAAACCTTTTTCTGTTCATGTTTGAAGTATCTTTGGTGAATTGTAAAAACGCTACATGTATGATGTTTGATGTTTTCAGGGTACTGGAAGGATTATTGTGTTAAATGTAACTAATGATCCAGACAAGGATAAAGACATGGTGCAGGCTATATTAGGTAATATACAATCCCTTATTGAAACTTATTGTGCTCCCCTGTCATATAGGGAATAGGGGTACACATGACTTTTAGGACCTTATCAATCCAACTTCAGGGATGGGGTCCTAGTAGTTACATATGGGCAGAAGATATCAGTGTTATGGAAATACTGAGCACTGATTTTGGAGCGGTATACTAGTTGATAGCATTAATATTTACTGAAGTTAACTGCAAGTCCTTAAGTGAGCACTTAAGGGCTAATGGCCCTATAGTAGGGGAAAACTGTCCTGTTTTAAATGACTTTCTTCTGGGGAAGGTGCCTAATAACAGTTCATATTGAATGTAAAATGTTCATGTTATTCAGCATTAGATAGCTGTAGATCATTACATTGGAAATTAAACTTCGAGGTCCTGACTTTCTTGGTCACAGTCAGTGCTCCAGTATTGGTCAGTTGAAGCAGAATCGTGTCCAGAGGCAAAACAGCACCAAGGCAAATACTTCCTAGGGTTTATTTGATGCATGACTTTTTTTAAAAGACTTGTTTCTTTTGGTTGTTTCTCAAATTTTCACCAAGTGCCTCATGTACCTCTGCTTGGCTATGGGCGTGTGCCTGATATAATTATGCCATTTGCTTCTTCATTACCTTGATTTGCCTTGCTGCTCTAAGTTTTGTTAATTTGATGTATCTGTTTACATACAATGTAAATTTATGTTTCAGATTTTAAAGATAAAATAGACAACATTATAGCTACCTGTTTTGGTAAAAATGAACAGTTTGTGAATTCAATGAGAGAAAGTTTTGAAAACTTTGTCAATGCAAGACAGAACAAACCAGCAGAATATATTGGTAAGTCATGAACTTTATTACTTCCTACCTTTATTGATAAGGGGTAATATTGCTTTGCACATATCGCTGGCCTAGAATAGTAAGTAGCACTCTTATAAGACTCATGCATATTTAAAATAAGCATTAAGAGATGCTTCTTACAAGCCTATTTTCATGAAAATTGGAAGTGATCATGTTGACCAAACTAAAGTTTAATAAGCTTGTTTTTCTGTAAGTAAAGAGTAGTTTTCAGACAGTTTGTTCATGTTTTCTCAAAATATTGATTTTGCACTTGCAGCCTTCTATTTCTAAGCCAGAGTTATGTCTGTTAGTCTGCGTTGTCTGTCAGTAGATCAATAAATCACGAATGCTTGGTCGTTGTATCCTCAGACTTTACATCAAATAACCCTGAAGGTTGTTCAGCAAAATTACATTAGATGATCCCTTTTGATTTTGAGGTCAAAGGTCAGGGTCGCCTTAAATATGAATAAAATGTTAACCAAAATGGTTTCTGAATATTTACTTCAGAATGGTGGGGCCTAGGATCTTCAAACTTTATAGGGAGATTGGTAATCATCAGTTAATGACGCCTATTTATTTTGAGAAATCTTTGTGCAGATTTTGTTTCAACAATTTTGTTTCAAATTTTTAGCCAAGTATGTGGACAACAAATTACGTGCAGGAAACAAAGAGGCAACAGAAGAAGAGCTGGAAAGATTGCTGGACAAAATAATGGTTCTTTTCAGATTTATACACGGTAAGGTTTATATGGTATATTTGTACTGACCTTAGGAATGGGCCCTTAGGGGAAAATATTGATATTTTGGTAATAAGGGGAACTGATTTTGTAGAGGTAAATTTACTTTTTTGTGAAAATTATATGATTTTAAAGATTTAAAGCAAATAAAGAAATGGGTGTGGCATGAAAATTATAAAGATGGTCTGGAGGATAATTATATCTCCCACATATAGTCAAGGAAACATTGATTTTGTGCTGGATGCATGGATGGCATAGTTTGTTTGGGGTTGTTCTCCTTAACCATAAGTTCTATTTCAATGAAACTTGACATGAATACTTAGTACCAAGCCAAGTTCTGAATTTTGTCAGGAATTTTAGCTTGGATGATTTTTGCCGAAGTTATGGCCCTTGGTTGGAGAAATGTTTTTATTGTGTCATAAACCCTTCTAGTTTATTCTGACCTGTTACTAGAAATACAAATTGTGTGTTACAGGTAAAGATGTGTTTGAAGCATTTTATAAGAAAGATCTTGCCAAACGTCTCCTGGTTGGCAAAAGTGCTTCTGTTGATGCTGAAAAATCTATGCTTTCAAAATTGAAACAAGGTAAAAAATTATAAATATATATTTAATATGTTACCTCACTACATGTTTTGCATGTACTCTCTGTCTGGATAGTCAAGTGGTAGATTGTCTGCTTCGAGTGCAAGTGGTCTAGGATCCCAGACTGTGACATATCTGCCATTATAAATAGTCTTAATTCCCTTGCTTGTAGGTCCGCATAGTTGGTTCCAGGTCAAGGCTGGTTTGTAAGATGGCAGTATAATGTGACTAGGTAGTCTCCATATGACTGAAATACTGTTGACCATATTCATAAAAACAAAAAATACTTACAAAAGAGGTGGCATTGTACTTGATATACACAAAATGATTACAGTAAGGTCTCATTGGCAATGCTTTTTTTTGGATAACATATCTCATACAGAATTTGGAAAGTTTTAAAAATGTGACTGTCAAAGACTTACAACGTCAGCCGCTGGACTGATAATAAATCTGTCCGACCAAACAGGTGATAAACCAACTATGTAAAGTGCCAGGCATTTTGGCTGATTTCAGTTGAAAAATCTTATGTACAAATCAGATTTTGCTGGACATGTTAGTCGTACTGACCGGTTTCTGATGTCTGCACTAACATTAGAAGTCTTTCTAACAATTTTCTTTAAATCATTTAATTTGGAATCAATCTTGTGATTTGTTGACATTTATGTTTGGTTTCAGAATGTGGGAGTGGTTTTACTGTAAAGTTGGAAGGAATGTTCAAAGACATGGAATTGTCTAAAGATATTATGTTAGCTTTCAAACAGGTAGGAAATACATAGTATGGAAGTGTTTGTTAGACAGGGTTGCCTAAGTCTTGAAAACAGGTAAAGTGCCAAAATAAAATTCCCTGCAGGTAAAATCAGGGAAATTTCAAAATTGGGAAAAGATCAAGCAATTATCAGAGAATTTTAAAAAAAAATTGAGGGGAAAAACTGTCTTTTGGCATCTCTTATCATACAACAATTTTTTTTGCTTGTTTGGGAAGGTACTGGTACTGGACAAATTGGGAACACTTGCAGTGTTTTTACTCAAATTGGGAATTATTTAATAAGTTGTGAATTCTTACACCTATCTTATTTATGATAGAAATTAACGTAAAATAGCTTGTGCATGATATGTCATGCATTTCCTCATATAAAATGCACAAATTTTAATTTATGGCATGACTTGCGTGGCCAAGATGCACCAGATTGGGAATTATTTTCCTCTGAAATTGGGGAAATGGATAATTTTTCTAATTGGGAAGCTACCTTTTAGGGATATTTAACAAAGAAGGGGAAAAATCGCTGTCATAACTATTAAATAGATGTATTTCTTCAAACAGACTGTTAGTTATATGTATTTATGATAAGATATGTATCAATAATGAGTTTAATGGTGAAGGTATGGCTATAAGGGGAGGTTCGAGGCCATATTTTCAGTTGTATCTGAGTTGTGGACACAGCAAACATTCGTGGAAAATCACCTTTCAGTCCGAGAATTATCAGGGAATTTCACTCTTCATTTTCTGTTAGACCAAGATCATGTTTTGCAGGGATCTGTTCGCCAGTCTGGTTAGGGCTGTTTAAGAAAAAGGGATAGAAGAAAATTAATTTTATCGTTTTAATAATGTGCGTGAGTGTTTGAAATTCTGTGGGTAAGGTGTGATGAGCTGTGGCTCAGGCTCCCACTTTTATTGGAACATCCCTCAGTAGTTTATGAAATGTTAGATATGATTTATTATAAATTAATTATATAATTTTTGAAAGCATTTTAAATTTGATGTTCAAATGTAAAAATGCATGTTGAGTTTCTCTAAAGAAAGGTAATCATGTATAAATTCAACGCCTGTGTACATAAAGCTATGTCATCTTTTCTGACCTGATTAAAATGAGACTCCAAACTTATGCTCGTTTAAGTGTAATGAGTCTCAGTTTAATGTGGTTTACTAATAACATTGTATATGTACTGTTGTGTTGTTCTTACAGTCTATACAAAATGAGAAGACATCCAAGAATTTAGAATTGACTGTGAATATATTAACTATGGGATATTGGCCCACCTATACACCCATGGAAGTACATCTACCTGGAGAGGTAACATGTATACTTTATTCTCTGTTTCTATAGGATTATATTATGGAGTTTAATTTGGGTTAGTGCAACAAGGTTTGCACAGTCCTTGAAAAGTCCTTGAATTTGGTTTTAACCAAATTAAGTTCTGCCTTAAAAAAATGCCAAAATGGTTCTTGAGTTTAACTGAAAGTCCTTGAATTTAGTCAAACAGCCTTGAATATACATAGAAATGTATTGGTGTTGTCAAAACGACACATTATCTGCATAAAAAATGAAACAAACTCTCTTCTTGCAAATTAAAAGTATGTAAATGTATGGTGTGAGACATGTATATTGTGCTATAAGCAGTAGTTATGATGATAATAATTTTCATGTTTATTCAAAACAACCAGTCAAACAATACAATTATCCCTTCGTAAGTGTTGGGGAAAATGGCTTGAAAATACAAATTCTACCTTGAAAAAAACTTGAAAAGTCCTTGAATTTGGGTTTGAGATTTGTGTATGAACTATGTGCAATTTCCCTGTCTGATTATGCTTCCATTATATGCTTATTTTAGGCATGTTTGAAGATCTCTTTGAACTTATTCTGATCAATGTTTGCACTTCTTTGAACTTTATCATATTTTAAACATTTTAAAACTTTATCTAAAATATTTTAGATGGTTAAATTACAAGAAGTTTTCAAGAAGTTCTATCTGGGTAAACACAGTGGACGAAAACTTCAATGGCAGCCAACACTTGGCCATTGTGTGTTGAAAGCAGACTTTTCAGGGGTATGTATTAAATGCCTTCAGTCTGTACTCTGATATTTGACTTGTTGACCATCATTCTCCATGGTGACTCTGTTTAACATATCTATCTTATCTCCATTTACTCTATAACATAGAGTGAAACATTCTTGTGAATGCAACTCGGTTTGGAAGGGTTTTCTTCAAACTTTTACAGATTAACAATCTTGAATTCAGAAATAATTAAAAATAAAGAAAGGAATTTGCTATTTATGTCAGAATTATGTATGATTACCATTTGCAGACAGGGCAACCACTCTCGTTTAATTGAGATATTTGAAATAATGATTTCACATGTTAAGCCTCCATCTGGTTAGCAATATCTCAGTATTTGGTGTATTTAGTGGCTCAGGTCCAGTTGTCACTGTGCTGGATTTGCATTTGGTACAATTCAGATCGTAGCATTCCATGAAAATGTTGACTTTCCTCTACGTTGGGAAAAGTTGCTGGTTGCTTGTATATGGGTAGGTTAGTACTGGTTAGCATAAAGTCTAGGAAAATTGTTTAAGTGAATCGACTGGTGTATAAAGCTGAAATTTTTTTTACAAACGGTGCTAAACCTGCATAAACATTACACATAAAAACAGGTGTGTTTAGAAATAGCAGTTTGCGAAAAATGCACTTGTCCGGTTATCTGGGACAAGTAATTATTAATTTGGACAATTAACTTATGCAGTAAGCATGTGTATAGAAATCAGGGAATGTAGTATGAAGGAAAACCAGTAAATTTTAGTGATTCGGGCAAGTATTTTCAAATGCTAAGTTCACAGACTGAGCTGTAAGATGAATGTGTGGTTTATTTACAGGGTATGAAAGAGTTACAGGTGTCATTATTCCAGACTCTCTGTCTCTTGTTATTTAATGAAGGAGATGTGTTCTCATTTGAAGAGATAAAACAAGCCACTGCCATTGGTAAGATACAGTTTTATTTTTGGTTTATAAATTCATACAGAATTTTAGTAAGTTGCATTTTGACTAAATGAAAACATTTTTCTGAGTAAAAATACTAGCTAAATAAAGAGTTCTACCTGAAGATTTGTGTTGAACTCAGACTCTGGTCAGGCTTGTCATTATCATGATTGATTACAGATTGGCAGAAAAAAAAACAATTTGGCGAGAACCCTTTCTATAATAATGTTAAGAAAAAAAATCTATTTTTAAAAAAAGACATTCAAACACAATTCTAAACAATGTTTTTCAATCAGCAATCCTTGAATAATGAAAACCCTGCTGAGTTGAGCAAGATCTCAATATTAGGTGAGATTTCCTCTTGAGATATTTCAGGAGATTGGGGACAAGCTAAATCCTGTTAGTCTGTACAACTAACGCCATATTATTTTTAAAGAAACAAAACTTTAATGATACCATAATTATATATGAACATTGCAGAGGATAGTGAGCTTAGAAGAACCTTACAATCACTGGCTTGTGGTAAAGCAAGATTGCTGTTGAAGGCTCCCAAGGTTTGTGTGTCTTTCATTTAATGTGTTTTGCTTATTATGCCCATTTTGAAGAAATGGGGTATATTGCTTTGCACAAGTTTGTCTGTTGGCATGTGTGTTGCCTTCTAGACCTAATTAATGGTTTCTGATCAACATATAGAACAGTTATGCCTAGGATCCTTGAACTTGCTCTGCAGGTCAGTCCTGACAAGTATATGATACAAATTGATGTTACCATGGCATGTATATATTTTAGAAACATCATGGTACACCTTTAGAACCAGTATAGAGCAAGGTAGCATATATTATGTTTAGCTTATTAATCCCCCACCACAAAGTGGGAGGGGATTATAGGAATGGTCTCTGTCCTTGCGTTCGTTAATCCCCATAGCCGTCTTTTGGACTGCCTTGTTTGTTTGAATATTGTGCTGTTATACATGTGACCAAGGTTAAGTTTTCAAACAAAGCTAGGCATCTCCATGTGACTGATTTGTTCTCCACCTACTGGTAGCTTATATTGTTGGATGAATAATCAACGAATATCTGTGCCGTCAACTTGCTGTCATGTATAACTGGGAAAGGACCTCGGGTGGTATTCAATATTGATCTTACTTGACTTTAAGGATAAGGACAACCAATCAGAACACACCATATTAAACTCTTGGTCAGTAGCAGGCGATATGATTGGCTATCCTTATTCTCCAATTAAATAAAAACAATATGGAATACCACCCCTGGCCTTTAAACCAGTATATGAACAATTTACGTAACAATGATATGATGGTGAGATTGAAGAAAAATGATGCTACTTAGATAATGTATCAAATTGCGATTATTGATGTATATTTTTCAGGGAAAAGACGTGGAAAATGATGACAAATTTAAATTCAATGATGATTTCAAGCATAAACTTTACAGAATCAAAATTAACCAAATTCAGATGAAAGAAACAGTAAGTACAGGATCTACACACCACAGGATCTACACACCATCGGAATATGTTCTTACCGATATCTTACAATTTCAAACATTTTCTTTAACACCTTCATACAAATATAGTCCTTACAAAATCATCTATCATAAGAAAGGAGAAATCTACATAAATTTGTTAAGGGTTTTCATTATTAATATTGATAATAAATTGGCAGGAAAAAACAATGGATTTGGCCACGACTCTTGACTTTCTATAATATTTATAATAAAAATCTTCTTTTTTTTAAAAAAAACAACCGACCAAAACACAATGCCAAACAATGTTTTCTAAATTCATTGGAAACTTTGCTGTATAAAAATTTTAATGAAGTTGCTGTTAGAGAAACACTCTAAAACTAAATGGAAACTTTGCTGTATAACTCTTTCATGTCCATGAAGAAAGTTCATATTAGGTTTAATGAAACAGCCCACTGGCCCTCAGTATTCATTGAGGTCACACTTAGCAGTCAAATGTCCATGGCAGGGATATCTATGTTTTTTGAACATTTTGTTGTACATGTATCAGACTTAATATAAAGATTGTATTGTATTGAATCATGTAAGTCAGCATAATTATAGCTTATTGCCTATTTGTATAATATTTTAACAGCAAGAAGAAAATGTGAGTACTACAGAACGGGTATTCCAGGATCGACAATATCAAGTTGATGCAGCTATAGTGAGAATAATGAAAACAAGAAAAACTCTCACTCACAATTTACTGATATCAGAATTATACAACCAACTCAAATTTCCCGTTAAGGTAGAGTTGCTTGTACTTTTTTTGTCTCTCACATAATTTGGGGGAAACATATTAATTTTGTGCTGCAGTAATGCTTGTAAGGATGTCACCAAGTTTGTCCTGGCTTGTTTTCCTTAACCAAGGGTTGGATTTCAATGAAACTTAATATTAATAGCTGGTACCAAGTCAACTGTTTGTCAAAAATTTTAGGGCGGATGATATTTACTGGAGTTATGACTTGTGGGAGACATGCGCTGTTGTGTCAAAATTTCAGGGCTATGGCACCAAACTTAGGAAGAAAACACTGACCTTTTTCATGCCCTGTCGTTCATACAATAGCAGGGACAAGAGCTAAACCCTGTTTAGCCATTTGTACAAATAATTGGTTTCTACTTAAAGCCCTGAAAGGATGCATATGTTCAGTGGAGATTGGGCAAGCATAAATGTTTAACATAGTATGATAGGAACCAGAAAATGCAACAACCAAATTTTTTGGGTTAACTGCAAACAACTTTTTAAAAATCCAAAAATTTCCTGATTCCTAACGAATGTCTACCTGTTTTATTTCAGCCGGCTGATTTAAAAAAGAGAATTGAGAGTTTGATTGATAGAGACTACATGGAAAGAGACAAAGATAATCCAAACTCTTATAATTATGTAGCTTGAAAATCTCTTACATTGACCGTGTGATACGTTTATTGATAAACCAATGTGATTTGTGTTAAAAAATCTTCAATTTTCGCCATGAATTTGTGCTTGGAGGAATGGAGTATCAAGTGCTACAGAAACATGGGATGAAAGTTGTTGTACATGATTAATGTACAAAGATGCCAAGTTTTGTAATATTTTGTGATTCCTTTATTTTCGTTCAATAATTTTTTCGAAGGCTTTTTGGTGACTTCAGAGCAATAACATAGAAATCACAGCATCAACTTGGGAGTTCAACTATCAGGTCTTTGTTCACCATCTGTAGACCTATAAAGTGTTTGTATTAAGTACATGGTATATTTTGAAAACAGGATTATTTCCCTTGAAACTTAAAAAAAATCTTGTTGAAGTGAAAATATCTGGGGAAAAATATTTGTTAACATGGGAGCTTTGATTATTAATGCTTTACTCTATCGCCTAGACGTCTAATTCACAGTCCCCTACATATCTTACCTGATAAAAGATGTAATGAGTACATCTATTGGACTTGTGTACAACAATGTGGCATAGAAAGACAAGGCCATGGAGTGAAGGGTTAGTAAGTCAATTTTCAACTTGTGTCAACAAGGTATTTAAATCATTATGTTAGTTAATAGAGCGTGTCTTTTATATTTTAACCTTGATCTCTTGTTGTTTTTGTGAATTCGTATATATAAAAATGATCATTATTTTGTTCAAGTTAAGTTAAAACTGTCAAACAAAAGTACCTGACAATGTGCTAGCCTTTGATGTCAAGTAAGGTGTGCTAACGTTAGTTATGTTTAACTTTATTATAAAATATCCGGATACACTTTGTTTATGTTTATATTTATTAGTTGGTCAGCAGTATTGGGACGATTTGTCTATTCAGTGTGCGATGCCAAATGTCCCTATACATTGTACTAATGTGAAATTTCCAGGAAATTTCTGGCATTCTGACACATTTTAAGAAAGTTCTCATTGAATATTTGCCATTTTTGTTATCTTTCTTTTAATCCTTCCTCTCACATGCTCAAGATAAGAATCCTGTATTTATATTAATTGTTCATTTAATTCACCTCTGACATATAGAATATCAAAGTATGTTTGTTTCAGTTTGTAAATAAAAGAAAAAGTTTCGCTTTTATTGTGATACAGACTGATTGTTAATGCCAAATGTTCAGGGAAATATTTACTTGTTATAGGTGGAATATAGCATTAAGATAGGTTTCATAGGTATATGTTTATAATTTCCAGTGGTTGTTGTAAAATATTAAAAGATTTTTTGCTTTATGAAACATGTGGAAGTTTTATCTTATGAAATTGCATATATTAAGATACTGTTTTACATCTCTTCTCTATTGATTTTCTACAAATAGACTGGGATCAGGCCCTGATCTCCCGAAGCATTTCAGTTTGAGAAAAATCTCATCTCAAATTGTATCATTCATCTTTGAAGTAATTTCCATAATAGGTTGGGACTCAAAATTGACACACAAAACAGTCACTTTATTTTGAATTTATTACAGTGAAATGTCAAGATCACGAACTTTTGATGTATCTAAAATTCAGACTCTGATTTGAACAAATTCTCAATTTGAGCTGAGATTTCTACTTAAGATGCTTCGGGAGATCGGGGCCTGTTTGGTCTGTATTCATTTACTGGATATGCAGTCATATTTGAGTTGTTACATGTTCAACTTCCATTTTCAGTTTATTTTGTTTCAAGGAAATGCACATGTATATTATTCAAGTTGATATCACAGGACTACCTGTGATTTAGTCTTATGTATGAATCTGAAAGTTTGCTTTCATGTAAATGTCACCAAGTTTTGTATGCATACTTTACTAGATAGTATGATAACAGACTCAAACCTGCATCCTCCTGCTCCCTAGACACATGATGTTACTACTAGACTATCTGGGCTGGTGTAAGACCCTCGATTATCAGCAAATACCAGTAAAGGGGTTCCATTTTAAATGTCACCAAATTTTTTATCATTGTATGCATACTTTAGAAGTTTGTATGACTCAAACCTGCATCCTCCCAACTCCCTAGGCAGGTGATGTAACTACTAGACCCTCTGAGCTGGTGTAAGATCCACTTTGTGTTGGCAAGTACATTTGAAGGCTGTTAACTTGTCACATACACCTATCAGGGGTTCCATTTGACCCTTGAAATGGCCTTTTGACCCCTGGAAATCCTGAAAAACACAATTTGACCCCCAGGATTTTGACTGGTTATATTTTCTTTAAATTATATGAATGTTGTTATTAAATGGTAAAATCCAGTACAAAATTATATAACAATCTGTGAGAATTTGAGAATCAGCCCCTTCATGGAACCCCTGTCCTGTATGGCAACATTGTACCAACCTTGCATGCTGAATGGGGTGTCATAACAGGATGGAGCTTTGTTTGGTTTCAACAATATTTATTATTTACAATCACTTTTATTACAGTAAACATACAACATAAATTTACGTTTTTCCTGTCTCGAATACTATATATCTTCACTATTTGTTAGATTTTGTATTACAGTTTGGATCATTTTATATTCAAGTTTCATATTTATAGTCTCATATATTTGAAATACGACTATATTATTAAGTTAGTATGACACGGCATTCCTCAAGTGGCATTAGTTACAGATTAGCAAGTCATATTCTGAAATTTGTAATCCCGATGCTGATTGGTCAAACTTTTAGCATTAGCCTATCAGAATATTTGTTTCATGACTGATATACTACTACCTACCAGATTTAATATTAGTCTGACACTTTGAACCAATCAGAAAGCGTCTTTTAGTCTGATTAACTTGCTACAAACCATCAGAAAGCTGCTTTTGATCTGATATATTCCACAATTTGATTTAAATGTGAATAAGTGCTGAGTGTATTTGTGCTATACAGGAAATTGTAATAATGTATGTGATAGTAATAAGTATATAGATTGCCATTAAAATGGTCAGTTTAGTTACTTTATGTCTTGTGTTTACATTGAAAACAGAAATGTGAAATTTAAGGAGCATGGCATCTCAACAGTTAATCGTTAGCTTACATTACCCGCCCAATGTTTTATTAGTGAACATCTCATACATCAGCAGTAGTCAAGTTTCCAGACTCGAAGAATACTCTGGTGAACAAGTATGCTAGTGAAGTGCTGAGATATTAATCTGTCTGTTTGGACCATTAACATAGGATAGCGGCTTCCATGGGAGGTTATCCTGGGTTTTGCTTCGGCAACGGACCCAAGGTTAACATCTCCGCACTATACATAGAATAATTTTCCCCAGTAGCACACGTCAATACAAGTTTTGGAGATGTCATAATATTTTAATTTTAAAGGTATCATCTGGTGAAATAAAGCTGTCGACAAGTGCATGGATCATACTGTTCTTTGAGCACTCAAAATAAGTTTCAGTCAAAGACTTAATGTTTGGCTGGTGATAACCCAGTTTAGTGCCACTGACAGTGTTATTAATGCATATATTACAGTACTTTTTACCAAGATGAATTAACATGCACTTTAAATATTTTCCGTATTTGTACATAGAAGATTCACGACATGGTATGAACATTATTTGTACTATTGCACACAGTTTATTATAAAGATATATGTGTGTATGATGGTGGTGAAACCATTGTACACTACACACTTCTACTATCATGCTTGTTATCTTGTATATAGTGTACATATTGATTTCTTTGGGTGTCTCCAAAATTGAATTTTGGTTTCGTATATTAAAATAGTGCTGAAATGATTAATAGACGTTCTGGTTATTTTTTGTCCCCCCCCCACCCACTCTAGTGAGCAATATAGTGCTATTTTAGCTCTGTAGTGTAGTTAGCTAGCTCTCTGATTCCAGTGCTTGTTTCAGCTCACCACACAGGATGGTTGGATTTCCAGTTTCCATCATGTGCCCTATCCAAATGATCGTATCAACTGTTCAAAAGTCCACTACAGATACAGAGAAGTTGTTATATTCGACCCCATTTGGTTGATTTATAAAGTACAAATGTGTGTAAATGTACCGACCTTGGACTAGAATTCAAACAACAGGAAATCAATTGTATAAAATAAATAACCAATATTATAATAATTGAACAAATACTTGAATACATATTTGACACTTTCACCACATGGTGTAGTTAACTTCATTAAAATTAACCTCAACTTCCATGACGTCAACATGCTCAGATCTCACGTGTCTGCCAATTAGTTGACCTTTCCCTTATATGACTCAATTTTTAGACCAAGGTCGCCATTGTTTTGTTACTGCCGTAATGAAAACATACATTTGTTATGCCAGTCACAAAGCTGAACTCAACTGTATCACTCATTGAATTTCCCCAATTATACTCTGAGAGATCCATTCATTGTGTGTACATAGTGTAAATATTTGTTCAATGTTTGTAATTTATTTGTTAACATTGACACAACCTGCAGATTTGTAGACAATTGATATGGATTGTTAAATGAATAGAAGGTTGTTTGATGACCTAGTTCGCTAACAAGAGGCAACTGTAAATGGGATATGGACTTGTGATGTTTTTGGAATCGGTGTATAAACAGGTCAACGTCCGATTATTGCAATAAGGCATACACATTGAATTGTATAGTCTTGCAATAAATCACAGATGTTTTTACTCACAATTAGTCATACAAGTTGAATTGTATAGTATCCCAATAAGTCTTACAGTAATTTGGTTTATACGCTGTGGGAATGTTTGTTACAAACCCATGACTCGGAGACTTTATGATGCACAGACTGATCACTGTATTTTGTATTTGCAATATTACAGAATGTATCATACAACAGGTAGTGAAGAGAGGTTGTTTGTTTCTTTCAATTGCATGTTACGACACATACTTGTATATGTACGTTCAATCTTTATCCTGAAACCTCATCATTTTGAGAACACACCATCTGTTGAACTAAACAAAGGAACAAAATATGTTTTATCAACATTTTTATTACGTCGTGAAACATATGCAATAATGATTTATAATTCACAATGTATGTTAATGAATAAATTATGCTATAAGACATATACGAACAATTATAAAAACAAAACATGGGTGTCTGCAATATGCAGAAATTATATAATGACTAAATATCATTCCTAACTTAAATAAGAAATGTTATCATTCCTAACTAAACTAAGAAATGTTATCATTCATAACTAAGCTAAGAAATGTTATCATTCATAGCTTAGCTAAGAAATGTTATCATTCCTAATTTAGCTAAGAAATGTTATCATTCCAAACTAAACTGAGAAATGTTATCATTCCTCGCTAAACTAAGAAATGTTATCATTCCTAACTTAGCTTAGAAATGTTATCATTCCTAACTTAGCTAAGAAATGTTATCATTCCTAACTTAACTCAGAAATGTAAAAATTTGTGAAGCATTATGTCCTTAAGGCAGACTTATACTGTAAATCACTTTATATTTGTTTGATAATTATTAAGTTCAGTAACAGACTTCATTTCACAAATTATGAATTCGCTGTGGGAAGGTTCAGGGTTTGGTTTCATGTTATGGTATACAGTCAACTCTCGTTATCTCGAACTCGCTTATATCGAATTTTCCGTTATGTCGAAGTTTTTTCAAGTTCCGATTTTTCTCCTTCTTTGTCTATATGAAATCTCCAGACCCATCTCGAAGTTTCGGCTCGAATTTTTCGTTATGTCGAATTATTTTTTGGTCCCGATTAACCAATTTGCACTTGAAATCTATTGTTCATCTCGAAGTCGGGTCAAAGTCTGATCGTATTCGACTAGCGTCGAATTCTTTCACACTTCGCCAGTCTGAAATCTTCGATTTACCTGTAATTTTCGCAAATGTTGAACAAATATTTGTTTGCAACAATTTGGGCAAACATGTCATAAAGCTTCGGGTTACGTACTAACATCAATAAACATGTCATCTCGAACAGTTGTTTGTAAAAATAATAATTAAAATAAAATGCATTTTCTCGAGGAGGAATACATGTACATAAATATCACAAGCAATTCTCACAAATATGTCGTCCTTACGACCGCAACATACTCTTTTTGCAACTTCGATGCCGAAAACTCTATCTCGAATTTTCGTTATGTCGAAGTTATTTCCACGGTCCCGTGAAATTCGAGATAACGAGAGTTGACTGTAGTTCAATTTTGAACTCTGAGCCATGACCTCTCCGACTAGTCCATTTTGGCGGGTAGACTATGATTCATTACACTCGGAGCGCATTTTTAGTATGATTCTTACAGATATCTCTTTACAATCAGATTACAGTTTAGTCCAGTCGGCAACGTTCAGAATTTCTAACCCAAAAGTCGGTTGTTCGAATCTCTGGTTCGCTCATTTTTTTAATTCGTTGATTTATGTTATTTGAAGAGATTGTAAGTTAAAGATTTTGTTTATATTTTTAATTTATCCATTGAAAGGTCTCGATTCAATATATTTATCATTATCTCTCATTTCGATCGTTGGTGTATTTCGAGCTTACTGACATCCTATATTCGGTTCTACAATATACATGTGACAAATATGGTTTGTCACATATACTAGTATTACACGGATTTTACAAGTTGTGTGCATTTAAAAAAATATAATAAAAATGAAAAACTATTTTGGTGGGATTCGAACACGCCCTGATTGGACTAAAGTTATTTTACAATGTATCAAGCGCTTTACCGTCACGACCAACCAGACACATGAACTATTTGGCCATAATTATATTACTTATCGTACTGGTCGAACCTATACCAACCTATATCGATTAGTGGTTAAACCTTAAAAGTGCAGTCACGGCTCAATGCTTGAAATCGAACTATAGTATATTTTGTACTTACTATATTTATATTCTACTGGTCATCAAGAACCTGGAGCCCGTTGCCTAACCAAGCTGCTTCCAAATTACGCTATAGAGCGCTTTCCTATGTCTATGCACCACATGTTACGAGCGAGCAGTGCTCACCGATAGCATACTGTTTCTTAACACTTTGCTAGACGAGCGCTACCAAGCACTTTCTTGTGCAACAGACCACTTCAGTAGTGCTTTGCTACGCAACGATCTGCTATCAGCGAGCAGTCGCCAGTAGCATATAATCTTTTCCCTTCTTCCGCTCGGTAGTGGTTTGGTAAGGCAACGGGCTCTTGTACAAGTTAAGTTTGAGAATCCAAGGCCAAACTGTACAAGTTGGAGGATCCAAGGCCAAACTACAAGTTTGAGGATTCAAGGCCAAACTGTACAAGTTTGAAGATCCAAGGCCAAACTGTACAAGTTGGAGGATCCAAGGCCAAACTGTACAAGTTGGAGGATCCAAGGCCAAACTGTACAAGTTGGAGGATCCAAGGCCAAACTGTACAAGTTGGAGTTGGAGGATCCAAGGCCAAACTGTACAAGTTGGAGGATTCAAGGTCAAACTTTACAAGTTGGAGGATCAAAGGCCAAACTGTACAAGTTTGAGAATCCAAGGCCAAACTGTACAAGTTTGATGATTCAAGGCCAAACTGTACACGTTTGAAGATCCAGGGCCAAACTGTACAAGTTGGGAGGATTCAAGGTAAAACTACAAGTTGGAGGATCCAAGGCCAACTGTACAAGTTTGAGGATCCAAGGCCAAACTACAAGTCGGGGAGTCATCTTCAGTTTACGTGTAATGAATGGTAATCATTTGATTTGCTTAATACATACCAGTATGTGCAAGGCAATATACTCCCATTTCTTTGAAAGGGGAGTACATAATTTCGGTCAGCTGCTTATCCCTAAGGGTGCAACCAACAGTAACACAGCTTCAAGATTATGTACACATAGAAACGTTGCATTGTATAGCTGATACTCTGTTAGTAGCAATAAACTGAATACACTCATGAAGAGCAATGTAATTTGAAATGAATGGCAAAATTTATCTACAATTTCACAAATAAATGGTAATACAGTTTAACAAAATGCATAACTATTCAGTAACATCAGTAAGTGCCAACAAAATTATTGGATGACTGTGTTGCATCTTCCCCATAGGGGTTGGTTACATGTTAAACTAATCATTTTGTTCAGTCTGCCATTTCCTTCCTGTAATTAGTACATAAGTCACTTTCGTGTCTACTTGTACCCAGGGTAACCCTGCTTAGTTCTTAACCTGTACTCACATTGGAATCTTTTTTTCACAATTTTGTAATGCAAGTTGGTAAAATAGCATTTTCAAAGAAAATGGCAGTTTTTCCTAGCAATTTGCCAACAGCGATAATGAAGGCATATTAATTTGTCACTGTAATCTCCAGTTATTTAGGATGCTGATGGCTTTGAAAACAAGCCTATTTTTTTGGAAATTACACCTTCAGCATTTTCTTCCAAGAATTCTTTGTTGAAAAGGTAAAGTATTGAAACAAACAAAACTCATTGTTCTGTATGGTCTTGCTCAATGGTAGTATAAAATAATCATGCAATAAATATACAGAGAACAGGCTTTACATAGGAACATCATATCTCCATGAGTCACTTGATTAAAGGTACTAACTCCAGTCGACCATTCAAAATATGAATTTTTATATTGCAAATTAATATAGTGACATCAAAATTTGTTTGACATAGTTTTGGTGCTTGCTCAAATATCAATTCTCATAATAATGAAGTTTTTTAAATATATAACCGTCTTCCTACTCTTTGAAATAAAGTTTTAAAGAAAATGGATGTTTCGTCATCAACTGAAGTTCTGCAGCTTTAAACATGCTTGCAATTATATTGCATATGGTACAACTCAAGGTAGCAAGTGGTTACATAATTTGATAAATGAATGATCTCCAAGCATAGATCCAGAGGCGGACCTGTGCCCAGGAATTTTGACATAATGTGGTTATATTATATACATACAACAAGATCTTTATATCAGGACCAAAAGTTAAGTCAGAAACTGTTGGTTAAAATGCATATCATTACGACAATAGGCAGCTTATGTGGTTAATCAGTATGGATCCTTTATGCAGTGAAACTGACAGACAAATGAGAAATGCTGTATTCTTTTTCTCCATTTTTGATTAAATAACTTTGTTCAACGATGAAATTCCAGTATTCGAATAAGAAATTTGGATTAGAATATTTGACCGATTTTCAAAATATTCACATCCCTACTGATAACTGCTTAAAACCAGTAAATGGGCCATTGCAGTTTTTTACCTCTTTCCTGAAGAGAAACCAATAAATACTCTTACTTTCAATATCCATATGCATTATGACGGTACCTCGCCGGTATTTTATCCACAGCTTGTGACTGTTAACCATAGTAGACAAACTAGAATGATTTTGTTACACGATACTCTAGAATTAATATCAGCACATTTCGTTAAAATATTTGTATACTATATAGACAAGTTTATAGGATAGGATACCCTGGCAATCGGACACATAAACAGACCATAACATCTCCACAATTTCTGTGCTCGGCTGTTTCAGTTGAGTGCTGCCTTCCCTGTCCAATTTTTACTATCTTTTGGTGGATTGTGACCAACATTAAACTCGACCAGTTTGTTATATCAACATGAATTTAATTCATCTATCCTGGATCAGAATCAGTCATTATCACATTCAGGCTGTCTGACAGACGGACAGCAACACTTCATGCACCGCTATGTCATTCTGTCATGAGAGCATTATTTCTTTAAACCCAGCAGTCACTTCAATGGTTAAAATAGTGACGTCTTGTTAAGAACACTGCTCTTGCATATAAAACTTCAAAATCACACCGCAAGTTTGTATCAACTATATTGATATTCAATTTGGTTATAACGTTTGTTGAAGTAGAAAATTAGTTGCCATAGATACATCGTTATTTGACATTTGTAAAGCATGTCGCACTTGTTCTTGATTGAAACCCATTTCTACCATCTGTTGTACTTGATCTTCAGAAACCTCCGCAGGTAGCTCAGGTTCAGCTGCTGTAATATATATAACAGGAGATGTTTGTAAAATATGTATGCCCCAATTACCGCCAAAACAAGAGATGTTTGTAAAATACACTTAACCGGTTTAGAAACGCAACAATTTTGGGGGTCGGTATTTTTTGTATTAATTATTATTTAAACATTTTTGGAGTATAAACCAATGAATGGGACGCTAGTCTTATGCCTGGTACGATTTTCTACAAAAAAATATTTCAATTTAGCCAATTACGTCATAGTGGCGTCATTTTCATTATTTACACGTGACGCGTTAGCAAAACCACTGGGCTTGACGATTTGACAGACAATTTATAGAGAAATGATACCCAGACAAAAAAAACATAAAATTAAATTTTGAAGTGCGTTGTATTCGGTGGTACGCTTTTAAGATACATAACATCCTGGCGCAACCGACTTGCTTTAAGCAGTTATGTGACGTTTCATCATGGCAAAGTATCTTAATTGTCGTCTGTCGACGATATTTAGACTTGCATAGTGTTTTCAAGAGGCAGTTTACATCTACGATTGTCTGTGTCAGGTATGCCGACAATACAAGCGCGTAAACATGATGGCACCAAACGAATGTTTTTTAAAGACGCCACTTCCGGTCAAAAATATTTTCTGATATACCTACAATTTGAAGGCAATGATGCGTACGATTAAGTAATTTCGCTAAAATATACATTCCGTAACATTTTGATTAATGTTTATTTTGACCCATGTTGAAAATCGCTTCATATTGTCTGTCTTCTTATTTATCCTAACATATTCCATTATCCACTTCCGGTTACGGGTTTGAAATGCCATAGACATAAGAAATTTACATACTTAACCATCGGACACAATGCAGCCTATGCTAGATGGGCAAAAACTTGCTGACAGCTCATGTAAAGACTGTGGAGGTCTTTGCATTTTACTCGTGAAACGAAATTTAAAGGCAGACACAAATGGCCGTCAAGAAGTGCATCATCAAGCAGAAACTTCTGAGCGTTTGGATTGATACGTGTTTTCCTCATCGATGTATGGAACAACATCGTTTACATCACTCTATTTTTCCGCCAATGAGGCAAAGACGCCCGATTTTAATAGCAGGTTGCAGCTTATAAATACATTATTAATTTTGCGAACTTGACATTGTCGATTAATACATTTCGTTGTTTGGTTTTGTGACCATCTAAAGCTTCATTACAATGAAATTTGCAAATCTTTAACTTCATGTATTGATTTCATCACATGTAAAATTCCAAGAGAATTGATGCACCATAACTGGCTTAAATTTATCAAAAACCCACTGTTGCGTTTTCAAATCGGTTAAGTGTATGTATGCCCCAATTACAGCCAAAACAAGAGATGTTTGTAAAATATGTATGCCCCAATTACAGCCAAAACACGAGATGTTTGTAAAATATGTATGCCCCCATTGCAGCCAAAACAAGAGATATTCATTCCAACCAAAACAAGAGATGTCCGTAAAATATGTAGGCCCCCATTGTAGCCAAAACAAGAGATGTTTGTAAAAAATGTATGCCCCCCATTGCAGCCAAAATAAGATGTTTGTAAAATATGTATGCCCCCATTGCAGCCAAAACAAAAGATATTCATTGCAACCAAAACAAGAGATGTCTGTAAAATATGTATGCCCCCATTGTAGCCAAAACACGAGATGTTTGTAAAATATGTAAGCTCCCATACCACCTATATCAAAACAAACTCCAGCCGGGATTGATTCAAACATTTGACCTCTCCTTCCAGAAATCTTAGCCATACTGCCACGAAGACAGCAAATACATGCACATAGTTTTCAAGTATTCAAAAACACCTACAGTTTCAGAGCTGGTCAAATTCATTCAACCTACTTAACAAATAGTACAAAGCGCAATGATTTAGTTGATTTAGTTTTAAATAACAACATAAACCATGAACTATGTTAATATAAATAAAGCGAGACATTTCTATTTTGGCTGTTTGCTGACCGATGTAAAAAGTGCATATCATGGAAACAAGATTTACTGTAAAAGCAATATTTTTTACAGTTATTAAATTTCGCAATACTGTAAAAGCAGAATATTTCGCGAGGGTTTTATTTTCGCTATATTCGCGAGTTCGATAAATTCGCGAAAATTGATGCTCGTGAAATTATTACCTTCAAAATAGCTTCAAATATGTTGAACTTCAATATTAATTACGGCAAAGCGACGCCATGACAGTCTACTCGGAATTGATAAGATACTGACGACTACGCTGACTTTTGCCTGATAAACTAACTTTGTTTCATTGATATTTACAAAACGTTAAATCTGCAACAGAAAATGTGAACATTAAATATGTCTTTCAAAAATATAATTCATTTAGTAGTTCAATTGAATAGTTCAATGACTGTGTAACAGTATTAAAACTCTGTCTACAGGTACAATGTTTAACACCCACGGCTATTGCTTGTTCCGATAAGCTCGGAAACACTGGACTGAATACAATGTACTTTCACAGTTTTCTCATTACACAATGTTACGGTCTGGTTTGGCTTAATTGAGTACTAGTAAATACCATCAAGTTAAGCCAATCGGCCAATTAAGAATTAATACGCTTGGATAGATGACCATTATATTATACAAACAGTAGTCGTAATTATCAGAGTGATTACCATGCCGTGACAACTAAATAATGCACCAGGGATATTGCCGAGAAAGTTTTTTCTTTCTGAAATTTGAAATTCGCAAACATTAACCCTCGCGAACTACTTCAAAATTAGAAATTCGCAAAAATTTAGCCTCACGAAAATAAATGCTTTTACAGTATTTGGTAAAATGGTAATTTGGTGGTCTCTTCCATTCGTGGATTTATAATATTGAAAGAAAAATCTCTTGTTACTTATTTTGTGCTCAATTATTCGAGGGGATTTGATTTCGCAATCTAGTTTATCTGCTAAATCAACAAAAATTAATCCACTGCAAATAATAATTTTACAGTAAATTTTATACTATCAATGATTTAAACAACATAAATACCCACCATTTAATCTCTGTCTTAATCCATCAGCTTCATTGTTGTTACCAAAGCCAAATAAACCAGCACCATTTAAAACATTCTGTAATAGAGAAGTATCAAGAAATAGCCTCCGGACATTTTACACTGGAGACAAAACCTTGTGACAAGGCTTCATAAAGATAAGATCAAAATTGTGACTTCCAGAATGTATAACAGTTATACTGTTGGCAATGACCAACATGGGGTGACAAACATATAGAATAATCTTTACATACATGTACATTAAAATGTTATGTATACTGAATTGAATAAAGTACCTGACTTCTCATCTGTGCCTTTCTATGTGGTGTCTCATCACAAATCTCTCTATTTTTTAACATTTATACATGAAAACCATTGTTTGTTTTCCATATCCTGACTGACCCAGAGGTAACTGTATCATTAATAAAGAGTAAACAAAAACATTTTTTTTTATAGTATCTTAGATAACGTAAAATTTATAAAAGAAAAAAAATGTTTTTACTCTTTATCAATGATACAATTACCTGTGGACCGATCCAAAAGAATTGCCATAACCCTAAATATTTTCAAGGCAATGGCTAAGAAATCTATACTTTCCCAAGCTTTTTTATTATAGGCCATATTGATGTCACTAAGTTTGACTACTGCTATATACCTCAGCTTGATGATTTCTGTTGTTGGTTTGAAATGATCTCATTATAACTTGTTGTTCTAATCTTTCCATTGCCTCTTGTCTCTGGCTTTCTGAAATAATACACACAAAAAATAGAGGACCTTGCATGAGTGCTCATTACATACAAGTTTTATGAAATGAATGAACAAAATAATATTGTTAGGATTTACATATTAAAGGGGCATGCCCAGAAACTGGAGTGTCTTGGTTTGTATACGACAAAATTGCGTTTATCACTTATAAATCCAACTATTACTGAAAAATCAAAGAATAATTTGACTTAAAAATTTACTCTATAACGCGTGCTTCGATACTATTTATATCAATTTGAATAAAATTAATTGACGACTACAATATTTAGGTATTCTTGAAATATATTTATTTAAAAAGCTAGCGGGATATTTCGTAACTTCTTTACAGGGTTTTCATTATTCGACTTAGGTATTAAAATGATATCAATTTGATGGCTATTTGAGACACTTCAGTTCCAGGGCATACCCCTTTAACTGCCTTGGTAAAACTGTGCCCAGTGATGTAATAATGTATTTGACATACACTGTAGAATGAACCAGAATATATTATGTTACTGATAACTTTGATTAATAGATTGCAAGTTAATTATATAACCAAGGATAAAAGTGAAAATCCTGAAAGAATTGTTAATTTACAGAGGAAAAATCAAGAAAAACAGATTCAAAAGGGCATTCAAAATCCTGAAAGACAGGAAAAATCATGTATAAACATGTTACCTAATGTAGCACCAAGGTGTGTCGTGTCTTGATGGACCTCGTCCTGACTTTCTAGCAATCTGCCGATTGTGGCACCGAACATTCTACCCACAAATTTAGGTACTTTGATTATAGACTGTACTTTAAAGACATTAAGTCGCCACAATATTCCTGCTGCCTGTAAGAAAAAATACTTGTATGGTCCAGAGAATTTGACACAACTCTCGACCTTAAATTTGCATATTTAAACAGTGAATATATTGTCTATATTTATAACCCCAGCTGTATGTTTTTATAAGCGGAGAGTATCACGAAGACGCTCGAGGTGTAATACCAAAACAAATCTAAAGAACCTATATTGCACGATTTGCTTGCAGAAATTTATATATTCAATGCAATTACCTTGTAATATATTCATGCATAAAGGTCAGGATCATGTCAAATTCTCTTTGCTATATATACACTGAGATAAGGCCAAAAGGGCGTGGCAAGGTTAATCCATATTGTTTTATACTTTCATGAAATGATTTCTGAACTGCTTAAATGCACTAATCATGGTCATTATAAAAAAAAACATTCAGTAAGTTTGGAAGCATTCATGAGAAACTGACGACTAAATATGGAAAGTAATTAATATACCAGTAAGTAATAATGAAAATCTTTGAAAATATTACTTACAATTCCACACAATGCCACAAGAATGGAGCCCGGAGAACCACTAGCTGCATGGAGACCGAGTATATATGATATAGACTTTCCTGTCATAGGTATCCCCCATACATGAGACAGGGGCACTCTAGGTACATCACAGTAAAACGGTACAAATAATGGATATATCATACACAGGCTGAAATAACAAACAGAAGTTCTAAATTGTTGAATATCTATTGAAACTGTATTTACTAACAAGAGCCAAAATGTCACAAACTACGACTGCCTTGGGTATGGTAAATGAAAATGGTAATTCAAGGACCTTAATATGTCCCATGTTCAACAGGCATACAGCAAGTGGGCCCAAAGGGCCCTGGGTTGCTCACCTGTCTTAGTAGAGCATAGAGGCCCCTATGATGACTTGAGTAATCATTTACAACTTCTAAGACTCAAGTAAATGCAGCCTCTATTGCATGTACAAGGTTTTCATAGTCTTAACCAGTGACCTTGTTCTTTACATCAGACCCACATTAATACTCGACCTAGATTCAATCTAGTCTAACATTCTGACCAACTTTCATGGAGATCCAGTGAAATATACAGGCAGCCTGGCTTTATATCATACACACTTTTTTTTATAACTAGACCAAGTGACCGTGTATTTTACTCCGGTTGACCTAATATCGAACATAGACTGAATTCTGAGAAAATGATCATTGTGACCAAGTTTTATAAAGATGAGGCCAAAAGTGTAACCTCTATTGAAGGTTTTTCTATGAATTGACTTAATGACCTAGTTTTTGACCCTAGATGACTCAATATCAAATGTGACTTATATTTTGTTGAGATGATTATTGTGACCAAGTTCCATACAGATTAGACCAAAATTGTGAGTGACTACACAAGGTTTTTTTCTATGATTTGACCTAGTGACCTAGCTTTTGACCCAAGATGACCCAGTATCGAACTTGATCTAGATTTTGTTGAGATGATCATTATGGCCAAGTCTCATAAAGGTTAAGTGAAAATTGTGACCTAGTGTCTACACAAGCAAATTGTGGACAGACGGACAGAGGGACAACGGACGAAGAGTGATCACAAAAGCTCACCCTGTCACTTAGTGACATTTGAGCTAAAAAGTAGCCAGCTAGTTAGGCATTGTTTAAATACATCACAGTAGAAGGTAGTCACTGTATGATTATGCCAATTGATTTTATTTGACTTATTCATTACATTGAGATTAAAAAGTTTTCATGTTCAAGTGACACCTTTCTTTTTAAAATGAACAAAATTTTCTTTAATATGCTTCTTCTGTTATTCACAGTTATGTAAAATGCTACTTACGGCCCAGAAGGCAACGGTCCTAAAGGAATTGCCCATACTCTACAAACATACACTGCTATTACCTCCAACACAGTGGCCAGCAACCCAGATCCTAATAAATACGACTGAAATGGTAGGAACAAAGTTATAGCAATGCTTTGAGAAAGTTTCTCATTATGGTGACAAGGGCTGTAAACCCTGAAACACATACAGTTGTTTGACAGAAAAATGATCTGTGGGGAGGGCCTACTGTAGATATATGTGTATATAAATGCCATCTATAATTGAGAGATTGGACCAAATATTCAGAAAATTTACCGAAGTTCATATTTGAATTTTATAACTGAACAAAGCATTTCCCATTTTTCTGTTAGACCTGCCTTCCACTAAATCCTGGGTTGCCAATAACATTTTGCTAGTTTCGAGAACCTTTTGGGATCATTTATCAATAAAATTGGTTAAGAGGTGCCTTCTGGCTAATTTGGTATGTATTCTATCTATCTTCTAATTAAGTCAAAGCCCATCAGGGGATTTTAAGACTTGTTTTCCCTTCCCGACACTGGCAAATTACGGTTGTGCCATGTTATTGTGGAATGTGATGTTTTTATGTTGTCTGTGCTCGACTGGTTAAGTTAAGTGCTGCCTTCTCTGTCCGATTTTCTATTATCCTTCTGGGTAGGTTAGTAAGCCTTCCGGCTTCAGTAACCCTCCGGGGTCCTAGTGGACGGCAGGTCTTAGTTTCACTGCAAGTTGATCTTGATCTATTAAAATGTTTGTATTACACATTGAGGGTATTTGCTTAACTTCCTGCTAAGGGAAACACACAACCAGTGTTTAATATAGACAAGTAATCAGCAAGAGGATCAGATTAATATATAGTATTATATAATAAGTTAAATTCAATAACATATAGAGGATATTTGAGTTTTTCGGTGTAAGATTGGTAGTTATTTCACCTCGTGAGCAGCTGACTTATATTTTAATAATGACAATAAATTCTTACACAGAATTTCCTGGATCCAAATCTCTTTTCAAATATATGGAAATAATAGATCAATACAGAACACACAAATAAGTCCTTCAGATCCAGAAATGCCAACTTGGACGTCAGTACCTTCCATACCTGAAACAGACGACATCAGTACATCAATGCATTATAACTTGTTTAATCAGGTCAGGCACCTAATTACATTTATATATAATACATAACATTGTGTATATGAATGTTGCAAATTCTCTTATTTCTGTCTTATTTTAATTGATATTTTGTGTATTAGTATGTGGCATTATGAATAAGGTATTGGTTTCACTGCCTTTTTCTGGAATTAAACGTAAAAATACAAAATATTGCAATGTTTGTGTACAATTGAATATATAAACAGACTCTAGACTATTTTAGTTTTATCAAGGAAAGAGAACATCTGGGCAACTCAAAACAATCAAAGCTAGTGAGGTATACTAAAAAGTTAACTGAAGACAACCTCAATAATAAATTGTTAGGTCTAACTTCACTGTTCCACACTGAATTTAACCTCAAAAGTAAGACCATCTTAATAATGAGAATGGTTTTCAAGGGTGGTATCATTATTGAGGTTTTCCTATACATTGTATTTTGATTATGAAGAAGCTTAACCCTTTACTCCACAAATACATGAATTTACGCCTCCCCATCCCATGTCCATAACAATTTATTGTCTCAAGCATGTAGGGGAGACATCACAATCATGGAAATGAAATAAACAAGACATCTTATCCTTCCAGTCAGTCAGACAGACTGACATATATATAACCAGCACACAATCAATAAGTTTCTCCACATATCCACTACATGTAGGGACAGAATGTCCCTTAAGTCTCTGTCATTCAGCCCCTAATGAAACACCTTATTGCGTGTAGCTTTAATACCTGGTACTTATCAAACACTTCAGTGTGGGTGTATATAAAATATGATTGCTGTTGTTTTAATGGAAAGTTCAACAGAAATGACGATCCTATGGCAGATCCCAGCAGAAACTTGCATACAGGGGCCCTTCCTGAAATATACAAAACATATAACTAAGTTACTTATTATTATTATATTATTACTTCAATATGATGGTCATCCCTAAAGTTTGTAAACATATTTTAGTACCTAAAAAAAATATACAATCACTGTCATAAAAATATAATATCTATAAATACATTTTATATACATGTATAAAAGGGTCGAGTCACAAGTTCCAAAACTTAGTTTTAACATTTGACTACAGTTTTAAAATCTATACAATATGTAGAATGTCATCTTACATACATGCCAGGTTTCGCAGAACCATTTGCAGGAGATTGGTGATGAAAATGCAGGAGATTTCAATGAAATGCAGGAGATTTTCCTTGCTCGAACTACCGAATAAAATTAAGAAGTTAATAAGCAGTTTTGACCTATATTACTTGACGTGTGACAACTGACAACACCACGTTTGCATGCATTCTTCGTGAAGCAATTTAAACTAAATTTTGTGATCATTTTCATTAATGCAATCAACTAATATCTGGGTTCCAGTATGTTCAAATCTGACCCACAGTTCAAAATATTTGAAAGTTACCAAAACAATGCTGACAGTGGAAACAATTTTTTTCTGAAGCATTATCAGATTAATTCATAAAAAAATAATTTTAAAAATAACTTTACAAAATAAATGATATGTTGATAACTTATTTACTCAAACACAAGAATGCATTTATAATACAGAAATAAAAGCAATTAAGTTCATTTAACAGCTTCCAAAAAAGTCAGGTATCCAAAATTATGTTGTCTGAATACCATGTGCAAGTTTGAAAGATAGACCCTTCTCGTCTGCAAGGGGAAGTAACTGCTGCAGAGTTTAGTTCTGTAGTTGGTACGGTCTAGTGTGGACTTTAGACATACCAAAATCAAAACATTGTCGACTGCCCAATTACGATGTTTTATGACACCTTATCAGGGGTAATTATCGATTGTTTATTGAAGTAACCACTCTCATCAGATGTCATACAGGTTTGACATGTGTTTTACGTCACCGGAAATTACGAGTGAAGTGAAAATGGCTCTATAAATTTGATGCTTACTCGATTTTTAACCAATGCGTGAGATTTTATCAATTTGCGTGAGTCCGGGAGTAGACTGTCAAATGCGTGAGACTCACGCATGATCCGGGAGGTCTGGCATGTATGATCTTATGAATTTGAATACGGCAAAGTATTAGTAATGTTGCAGATTTAACACTTAAACATATGCGTCACTGTTGCTAAGGCAACACCTAAAGCATGCTATGGAGCAGTCCAAATTTTAATTTCACCAATCAGTCACTGCATCTCTTCTGTAAATAACGTAATTTACCTAAAATTTCCCATGCCTAGAAAAGAATTATGCATGATGTTTGTCCCTGAATTTCAAAGCAATCTCTTATAATAACAACAGTATTAAAAAGAACACATCACACCAGAGTTCCGACGCTCACTGTCAGAGATGTACATCAAACAGTACGGACCAACCCATACATGTAGCAAAAAAAGAATGGCATCGATTCATGATATGCGTCTACAAAGACATTTGAATTCATTTATAAAGCTCAGTCATTCTGAAACTATCAGTATCACCTATGGTTAAGGCACAGATACTCATTGTATTTTCATATGGTTGGAATTGATCGATTACAGTCCATATGATATACTCATTATAGCTAAGACTTCGGGCTTATTGAATTCGCCATCTTTCCCCGTATTTAGGGGTAAATATGGGTTAAATGATCCGGGAATTCTCCTTACAGAGAGGGTATGAAAACTTATTCAAATGTGTATTGCTGAGTTTTCTGATTGGTCTATAACACTCATGTGTTAAAGAAGGTGGAACGTCGAGGTCAAATTATGGATATGATCGTGTATTTATTGTCTGTTTCAGGTACATCCTTGTATTTTATGACTATTATTGGTGCCTTGTTTCAGGTACATCCTTGTATTTTATGACTATTATTGGTGCCTTGTTTCAGATACATCCTTGTATTTTATGGCTATTATTGGTGTCTATCGCAAGATAAAGGTTCATTCTTCGTGGAAATGCTATATATTTCATGGTGGTCAGGTTTTCATATATTTTTTAAGAGCTGAAAGTGCGCAATTTATCTGTGCGAAAACTCTGACCATGTATTGGTCATGTTTGTCTCTGTCTCAGTGGCTTGACTGTCAGAATTGAAAAGCAGCCACTTGGAGACAGCTTATCTGTCTACCTGATTCCCATCCGAATTTGACGTCCGAATATTATGCAACTTAAGATTTCCCCAAGATTTTCAGATCTAATTTAAAGATATTAACAATTATAATTACATGGATTATGTTATCTCTTATTGATTGTTACAAATCTTAAGCATCTTTGGATTGGCGTTAATGACAGACTGAGTTACGCTATTACCGCGACATTAGGGATACAGCGATAAATAGCGATGTCGAGTATAAGTTTCCGAACAAGTCACGAGTAGGGGTATCGCGCGATGTCATAGCATAGAATTTACTACTATATCATCTCGTCTCATTAGATGTACGATACTTACTAAATCCTGAGGATGGCTGGGCTGGAATCATGTCTGTAAACAAATAAAAAGAAAGTTAATTTTCACACACATTGGTCCTAATTGTCGACCATGTTTATTTCACGGCTCACCGGTTTTAACTGCGGGGCTATTTGCGGAACAAAGGTGAATCTGCGGTCCCTAACATGATCTCAAGACATACATTGATGCCAGAATGAATGCGCATAAATTATGGATTACAGTCGTTTCGTACACTAGTAGTTTCGTACACTGTAAATTTCAGTTGTTTCGTACACTCTCGATCGGTCGTTTCGTATACTGTTGAAAATCGTCGGTTGTTTCGTACCCTCTATTGTATTTGTATATATAAGTGGTCTATTATTGTAATTAATGTATGTTTGGTACGATAATAAGATATGTTGTTCGCGAGTCTTAATTAATTGAATATATAAAATTCATAGAAATTGATTGAACAAATTAAACAAGGGTTAGTTTGTTAATAATTATAATTATAGATAAATCTAAAAGTACAGAAAATGTACATTCAGCATTCCTCCTGATCCTTATTTACTAGTCTACATACATGTATGATAGTTTTAAAATAACTAATTAGTGAACAAACATTACAAGTATACATACATGTATATTAGTTAGTATATTCGTTATTTGTATGGTCTTTGATATTAGATGTACAAATTATGAGTACTGTTGGAATTTGTGAAAGTTGAACATTTATGTTTTAGTTACGATAAAATGGTTAAAATATCATTCTGTATAAAATGTTCATATTTAATTCGTAGGCACATGGTTTCAACTTATCTCAGAGTACCCCCTATACTTAGGGTACACTCAGATAGTACACGGATAATTTGAAACCATGTGCCTGTGATTTTATTGTGTTCTATGGTCTGTATAAAATGTTCGCTTTGCATATTTAATTTTGTTTCCTGCTCTTTGTAAAATGTATATGACTCCATAGTTACAATACAGTTTTTATTAAAAATATTTTTTTATAACTATTTTATAATTCCCTACTAACATTCTATATGGCCATTTATTTGATTTATTTTGGAAGTTAGATTAAAGTTTGTCATTTAAATGCTCAAACTCATCCTTAATCATAGTAAATAATATCTATAAAAGCATGAAATAAACTTAAATACATCGTGACAATACGTGCGAATAACAACTATATACACACAATTACATGCATAATAGATCAAATATATATTAATAGACCAATTAACACCATATATACAATAGGAGTGTACGAAACAACCGACGATTTTCAACAGTATACGAAACGACCGATCGATAGTGTACGAAACAACTGAAATTTACAGTATACGAAACGTACAGTGTACGAAACGACTGGCTCCCTAAATTATTTGACCACGACAGCGATTAAATAATTAGTTTCATGTGATCGTGTACGGAGTGAGAACAAAAAACAGATTTAAGAATTTCAATTACTTTAAAAGATTGTTACAAGCTAAATGAAATTGCAAAGGTCGAAAACATGAATCTTTAGATCTTTGGAAATCGGCAGCTGGCCCAGAACCAATTTGATCTGGTGAGAATTGTGTTTTTTTATAAGCAATAATACACTAAATTTGCACTTCATGAGCATCTGACTTACATTTTCACTCGTGGCTACACCACTCGTTAAAATATTGCGTCAGCTGCTCACTCGGTGAAATAACATTCGATCTTACACCGAAAAACACAAATATCTTCTATGTAATGCTTTCTTATATTTTTATATATTGAAACAATGTGCCAATGCACCAGCATGAGATACACCACAAGATCATGACGCTGACGTAGCCATAGTTGTCCGTAACGTCGTGCGACGGCTTTTTACGTATGTCCGCTTTTCATTAAAATTCAATCTTGTCGAAAATAATGCGAGATCACCCCCTTTTGTATTGTTTGTGCCTATTCTGTAGAATTACCGCATAACCACGGTATGTTTCATTAGTTGATTGAATCACTTTTTGTTGACCAAATTGCGCCCTGAACTGAGGGGCAGTTCCGGAGTAGGGTGTCGCAAATACGCAGTAAAATACAGGTCAATTTTCGATATGAAACGGTGTTCGTTGCGAAATTGTAATTCGCAACCGCTATAAATTTTACATATACGTATTCAATGGATGAAGGACTAGCAAATAGAGTTTTGAAAATTATTGTAGACCTTCATTTAACAGACATATACACTTAAAACGTCAATTATACGCCCTATGTACATAGCGCCACGTTGCTAGAAAACGAAGCGATATTTTGAAAAATTAAAAACGACATAATACGAAGAGTATGTTAAAGCATATTTCTGGAGATTTTCATTGGATTCGGCGAAAAAGCGATTTTTTACCGATGACGTCGGAGAAAGGTCCTAAACGTCTTTAACCAGCGCAGATCGGCGTTTTCATTGGTTCAGAATGTAGGTTATATTCTAAAGTATGTTGTTGTTGTATTCACACGTATATTTCCCAAAAGATGACGTCAAAAATAAATATACAGTAGTGGTTGACGTTGCGCACGTCAATTCCGTTGGCCGCTTATCAGTAAGCATGTACAGTCAGGTGCCAAATTAAAGTTCACAAAGTACAAATTTCGTTGAAAATTCAATTTCGTTACAAACTTTCAGAATAGTGTTGATCTGTCATACAGAAACATAAAGGAATAATTGTCATTCGTTTAAGTCTAGTTCATTTCTTATTAAGATGTCAGTTGGTCAAATGGCAGTTTTTTAAAACTGAAAGCAGTAAAACACAAAATGCGGTTCCCATTGACACCCATGTAAATTATGTCCTTTTATTATTTGCTTTCAATGGATTATGGGCATTTTCAGTGAAAATAACAGTGAAAATAACAGTGAAATTACCACTTTGTTATTTTCACTGTTTTAGAAGCTGGTTCCAGTATCATGCAGAAAAAGAAACGTAACGTCAACGGCGCCGGGCTTTAAAATATGCGTTACGTCATCATGACGTCATAATTCTCACGTCGTGACGTTCTAATTTCGACGTTAATTTTCCAATTAAGCCAATTACGGAACACATTTAAGAGGAATTGAGGCATATAATAAACAGAAAATGTGTTGATTTTTGGTGTAAGATCAATTTTATTTCACTCGTGATCACAGAAAATTACATTTTCACTCGTGGCTACGCCAGTCGTGAAAATATTGATTTTCTGTGATCACTCGGTGAAATAAAATACGATCTTACACCAAAATCAACAAATATCCTCTATTTATCGTTAGAAAATATCAAAACAAAATTCGAATGCTTTCCATTTTCATCTTAAAATTCAGATTTTCTTCAAATAAACTTTACTGGACCTAACAACCTGTTGTTGTTAAAGAAAACTAGAAATTTAGAAATGTTAGATGGTATGTGTTACCATGGCAACATTATCAAGTGGACTAGAGGTAGATTTTTAGTGGCGTTCTAAAATTGCTTAGCAACCAAGAATGAACAGATTATAGAAATGTAATGCTATTAAGGTTTTTTGGTGCCCCATGGAGTGAAAATTTGGATTTGTGTTTAAATTAAGTAAATTTGGAGTAGTACTTATCATAATCTGTATTCAGTTTGAGTTTTATAGACTGTAGTGATAGATAAAATGCGTAATAAAACGGCATGCAAAACTATTGGCACCCGTTGAATAATACCAACATGAATAATTACTACCCGTATATTGTTCCTCGTCGTCAAGGTCACAACTATTATAATTCGTCCAAAATACTGCCTAAAATGATGCACAATATTTGTGTGAGGGTTATTTTGGGTAATTTTAGTAAATTTACAATATGGCGCATATATTAGAGCTGAATTAAACCAGGCACGGATTTCAGGAGAAGACACGAAACTATGAGACAGAGGTATACATTGCATACGACACAATGTACAGTTATCGCCAAGTTGACATACTTACTTACGGAGGGGTCACCTCTGATGTAGGCATTCTTAGCAATTAAATGTATTAAATTCTATGACGGTATCAATAATAGATCGACAATATCAACTTCAAAATCTTGGATGCAAACAATGGAGATTATGAATATCACTCAGCTTGTAAAATCTCCGACTAGAAGGACAAATAGTTCGGCAACTTTAATAGACCATGTTTTCAGTAACATTCCTATTAACATTTTTGAAATAAATGTTCCGCCATATGCATTAAGTGATCACTATCCAGTTGCTAGTACAAGGAAATGTAATCACAACATAGCTACAAAATCTTGCCATGATTATATTTTATACAGATCTGTCAAAAACTTCAATGAAACAGATTTTCTCAATGATCTAACCACACAACCATGGTTTACATTAAATAATGTTGATGATCCTGATGAATGTGCTGATTTATTTATAGAACTGTTTGGGTCAGTTTTACAACAGCATGCTCCTCTCAGACATAAAAGGGTAAAGAAATTAACACAACCCGACGGGTTCAACTCTGATATACTTCTTGCTATTAGACAAAGAAATTACTATCATAAAAAACAAGACATATGTAATTACAAATTGTTCAGATCAAAAGTAAAATCACTTGTCCACAGGGCGAAATATAACCATTATAATGACCAAATAAACTCAAATAAACACAATCCAAAACTGTTACGGAAAGGTCTTCGAGAGTTGTCTGGTTTGGAAAGTACCATGTCATTTATTTTACTTTTCGACAGCTTGGACTTGGGCGGATATGCGCTTGTTTAGTTGGGCATTGTGTCTTTATGTGTTTTATGTTTCCTGTGTTCGGTTGGTTCAGTTGGGCATTGTGTTTTGTGTGTTTTTAATGTTTTCTGTGCTCGGCTGGTTAAGTTGAGTGCTGCCTTCCCTGTCTGACTTAATATAATCTTTTGGAAAGTACCAAAACTCAAACTCCATGTCTTCATAATGATGAGGGAAATTTCATATCAGATCCAACTTCAGTTGCACATTTATTTAATGACCTTTTTTGTAACATTCATAAAACTGTTCCTGTTGATAAATCTAGTGTTTACAAACCTCCTGATTTATTAAAAACCTTGAATAAATCTAAGTTAGTTAATTCTGATAAATTTACCATTTTACTATTGACTAGTGACTTTGTTGAAACCCAATTAAAATCCCTTGATCCCACTAAATCGACAGGTACTGATAATATCAATGCCAAATATCTAAAATTATCAGCTTTCTGTCCAGTGATAGGACCAGCTTTAACATCTGTCTTTAATTGTGGTATAAAATCAAACAAATTCCCCCTCGCCTTCAAAACAGCAAAAGTCATTCCAATCTTCAAGAAGGGTGATAGATATGATAAAAATAACTATAGACCTATTTCCATTTTACCAGTTATTTCCTTAATACTTGAAAGACGCGTTAGCAAGTGCTTAAAATATTAACTTTCTGACAACATGCTTCTGTATGACAGACGATCAGGATTCCGTAAAAATCACTCTTGTCAAACAGCTTTAATTAAAATGCTTGATGACTGGATATCAGCTGTAGATAATTAGTATTGCTCCAGTATTTGAACCACTACGTAGCGTGCATGATGCTGAATGTCCCGGAGATTGATTACTATAAGAGCAACTTAATGTAAAAAAAAAAATTGACCAATTGCCGTCCTTTATTTTGTCACATGATTAACTGAAAAGTTTAATGTTAAGTTGCTCATTGTCCTCTATCAGTCGTTCTTATATGATCCAATGTCCAGATTAACCAATGAAACCGCGTTATTTCGGTAATATTTTGTCCAAACTCCAGTGCAACTAACAAATCAAAAGTTGCTCAATGTCCAAATTCGGGATAACACAATTTTTCAAAACAGACGTTTCTACGTCAATTTTAAGGCAGAATAATGAATGCAATGGGGAAAATGAAACCATAGTACTATATCAACGTTTTTAAAATTTTAAAATCGGTTGACATAAAGATATTTGACAAAGTCAAATGTTCAAACCTCATTTTCTCCAAAACATGATTTTGGCACCTTGATCACTATTAGAACCAGCCGACGAATAAAGAAATAGTTGGAACATTGTTCATTGATTTAAGTAAAGCATTTGACTTGGTAAACTATGCTATTTTATTACAATAGCTATCACTATATGGCATTAAATTGGTTTAAGTCCTATCTCAATTCAAGAACTCAAAAAACATTTATATCTGGCAAATATTCTTGTCCTGTCAAAGTTCTAGCAGGTGTTCCGCAGGGCTCAGTTCTCGGTCGATTATTATTTTTAATATTTATCAATGACTTGTCTCTTCCTCTTTGACATTCTATTGCTGACATATTTGCTGATGTTGCCACATTATCAACCTACAGCAAGAAATTATATGATGTTGTTTTTCACTTACTAGAGATTAATTGCATGCTGATCAATGGTGTAAACTTAATCAAATGGCCATTAATTCTGTAAAATCAAAGTCTTTATTTATAACAAGTAAACGTAATAAACATCATATTGTTGGATCCAATCTCAACATTCCTTTTCATTATAATTCAATTGAAGTTACTGAAATAGCAAAGTTATTAGGTATCACAATCAATGATAGCCTATCATGGACAGACCATATCAATAATGTGATAAAGAAATGTAATTCCTATTTGTACCTCTTACTAGAATGAAATATTTTCTTTCCATTGAAACTCGGAAGCGCTTTTATAACGCATATATTCTTCCACATGTTGACGTTTGCTGTGTTGTATGGGGAAATTGTACTAGCAGTCTTGAAGATAAACTTATAAAATTCCAGAAAAGAGCAGTAAGAGTTATTCTTGATTGTGATTATTCAACTCCTTCAACTATTCTATTTACAAAACTCAAATGGATGACATTTCATGAACGCGTTATTTATCAGAAAGCTATTCAAATGTACAAAACTCTCAGAGGTGATGCACCACTGGCCTAGACTGTCTGAAATCTGCATTTAAATTTACTGCAGATATTCATTCACGACTGTTCAGTCATTCTCAATAAGCGGGTGCAAATAGTGTCGCCGGTGGTTTTTGAGGCTATGGGACATGTTACAGAACTGCTGTTATGTGCATATGATATACGTACTTAATACCTGTCTACTATGTGTAGAAAGAAAATTGTTGTAGCTTTAATAAGTACTGAAAAAAGTGTCGTTATATATGCTGAAATGACAGGTTCGTTACTGTCGCCAATGCAAAAGGTTAAACTTTACCACACGTTTAATTCTTACAGACGAGATAAATATGAAAACTAAGGGTTTATATCGATAGTCCTCGTTGGTGCAACCATTTTGCTAGATTATGTCATAAGTATATCGAGAAATAAGTCTCATACTGACTATTAAATGTTGAAAAACCGATGTCGCCGATTTCAGTGATATGTTCGATACTTTACATTAAGTATGTTGTATAATCTTTTGAGATTGCTACAAATATGTTTTTATAACCTATTTTACTTGTCTTAACATCATTAAATACATATGCAACACGTCAATCATATAGAGAAAACAGTTTTTGTCATATGTTGCTCCAACCATCGTATACTGGAGAATTCCATATCAAACAGAAATGTTCGTTACCGGACTTAAAATGTATATGCAGTCCAGCAATAGTCCTTGTTAACATGATTAATATTAGCATTCCTTATGCTGTTTAAGATATTTAAAAAACAAACTAATCGAACTTAAAGGGCTTTCATAATTGTACATGTACACTATTTTTGATATGTTCGTGACTTGAAATATTCGTTACCATGTACACACTAAATCAGTTATAAACTTCGATAGTTGATCCAATGCTCAATTTAAAGGCTTTACATTTCATTCTGATCATATACTGCCGTAATTCATGCGGGTTATACTGCCGGTGATAGGGTTTTTATGTCGTAAAGACGCATTTTACATAGGAGTGTTTGTCTTTGTGAAGGTAGACATATTAACATACCGAGTTATTGTCATTTCTTAATAGTCTTAATTAATCGAATTATAATCGAAATGGTTGGGACATATGGCACTTATGACGCTCTTTAACTTGCCATGAATGGACATACACTCGGATACCAGGAAAAGCATGTCATACATTGTGATATGTTCGTGATCAGGAGGTAACGAACATTTCATTTTTTTATCTAGCTACTTTGTCTGAGAAATATCTATCCGACCATAATTTAACTACAAAGTAGACTATACATTTGACTGAATACAGCATTTCGAGCTTGTTTGACATGAAACATTATTGATTTTCATTATTTAGAAAGCAAGCAAAATGTATGTAACATAATGTTTGAAATACAAATGCAATATTAAATTGCTTTAAATGGGTACATCTAAATGTTATTAACATAGTCATAAATATGAGTTCATCGAATACGATAAAAAGATGTATTTGAATGATTTTGTAGAACAATAACATCGTTTAGTGTTGTTGCCGTGATTATTTTTTCTGTAAAGCTAAGTAACGAACATTTCACGGTGGCACATTCGCCGAGGCATTATTAAAAGCAAAAGCTTAGACACAATTAAACATTAGACGTGCCATTTCTAACGTAAAATAGACTGTGCACACCCTTTGATCAGGACATAAAGGAGATTTAACTTGAACCGCTTTATAAGAGTCTAGGCGAACAGTAATACGTGGAGTTTAAAACTGCAGCGAAATGTTTGTTACTATAATGTGTCAAATTTTAATAAATAATGCTTCCTGTCAAAGTCTTTTTGTGCAGAAAAGACGTCTGATGCATCACCATCTTAAAATAAGTGTTGTTTTGTAATTAATAGCATCACATGATCTTTAAACTAGTTTAACGGCAGGAGATGTCATATAACGAACATTTCAAATTGAAATATACATTATCATAATAGCTATTTTCAAACACTCGAACCAATGTAACAGACTTTTCTCTTGATAAAGCCACTGTGTTTTTCTTGCTGGCGAAGGTTGTAAGTTTAAAATTATTTATATAATAAAGCTTAACGAACATATTGAAAATTCACTTTTTTGAACCACTGATGTGCACCGCTTATTGAGAACGACTGTGTTACGTTCATCATCTACACACCAATTATATAGTCCAAAACCACCCTTGTTACCCTGATAAAACAACATGATTGGATATTCCCAACATGATTGAAAAATGGCCGACATGAAACATGTGATAAGTGCATTGTTTTTGCAATATTTTCCATATAAACTATCCAGATTGTTTATTTCATTATTACATAATCAACATATGAAGAAAATGTACTATTTGCACTAAACAATTTACATATAGGTAATATTTTTTACTATGTAAAGCCTTAAAGAATGTGTGGAATTTTGCATTTGAGAATTTTGAGTTTTGTCATTAAAAACGTTGTAAAACTCATTTATTGGACTCTATGTAATGAATATCATTTGGGAAGTATCGACAGTTGTATAAACTATGATTTGGACGTTTCAATTTTTTAAAATCTTAGATAAATTAACGCTCACCAACAATAATTCAAACATGTATAGTATTTTTTGGATACTGACCGACGTGATTGTTAAATTTATTAGGATACTGGCCAACATGATTGTGGATAAAAACCAACATTGCAAATTGAAATCTTGCCAATGGGATTCTCAAGGTACAAATACTTGTACATTAAAGAAGTGTGCTCATGAATTGTGGTAGCAGGTTTATGAGCATACCCAATGTAAGGCATTTCACACCCAGTCTATAGCACATGCTTTTAGGACATTTAATAATCAAAGCACTAAGAGTGCTGATGGGAGGCGATCTGGTTGCTGCTACTAAAGCTTAAACGACTTTACATGTTTAATGTTCGTTTTCTTACTGCCGATCTTGTCTTGAATGTCAAAATAGGCATATGTGACTATATAGGCATCTAGGGTATCTAAATAATTGTAAAAAGGGGCATATTGATGTATATGTAATACGTGTATTGAATGCGTATATCAAAAGTGGCATGTGATGCGTGTCCGCTCTGTAACTTTGTCATTTCCTATTGGATATTTATAATATTTGGTACAAATGTTCACCACATCAAGGTGATGTGCCATGTGCAAGACCCAGGTCGCTAACTTAAAGGTCAAGGTCACACTTAGAGATCAAAAGTTAAAATTATCAAATAGGCATGTGATTCATGTCCGCTCTGTAACTACGTATGTCATTTCTTATTGGATATTTATAACACTTGGTACAAATGTTCATCACATCGAGACGGCGTGTTATGCGCAAGACCTAGGTCCCTAGCTCAAAGGTAAAGGTCACGCTTAGAGATCGAAGGTAAAAAGGCTCAAATAGGCATGTGATTCATGTCAGCTCTGTAACTACGTCATTTCTTATTTTATATTAATATTACTTGCCACAAATGTTCACATTATCAAGACGAGGTGTCATGCGCAAGATCCAGGTCCCTAACTAAAAGGTCAAGGTCACACTTAGAGATCAACAGTTAAAATTCTCAAATAGGCATGTGATTCATGTCCGATCTGTAACTATGTCATTTCTTATTTTATATTTATATTACTTGCCACAAATGTTCACATCATCAAGACGTGGTGACATGCGCAAAACCCAGGTCCAAATGTCATACTTAGAGATTAAAAGTTAAAAGGCACAAGTATACGCGTCTGGTCTGCTTTGTTTTTTATGCCCCCCTATCGAAAGATGGGGAGGCATATAGTGATTCACCTGTCCGTCCGTCCGTCCGTCCGTTCGTTCGTCCGTCCGTCCTGGTTAACCCAAATTGACAGTTTCTTCTAGCATTATTACAGCTTGCTACAAAGCTTCCATACTTGCATGGATGTTGTATATGAACACTCTCCACACACCTGTATCATTTGATGCCATTTCGAACTTCACCTTGAACTAATTTGGACTTAGACTTATTGGAGGGTTAACCCAAATTGACTGTTTCTTCTAGCATTAATATGGCTTGTTACAAAGCTTTCATACTTGCATGGTTGTTGTATTTGAACCTTTTTCACACACCTATATCACCTAACCTCATTTTGACCATCACATTGACCTAATGTTGGACTTAGACTTATTAAGCGTCTAATTCTTGGTAAACCCAAATTGACAGTTTCGTTTTACATCATGTCCATCATGGTGTTGCCTTTAAACTTGGCATACTTGTTTACTATCATAAGCCCCTTACATTATTAAAACCATGTACCACTATCCAACATTATTACAGAATTATGGCCCCTGATTGACTTAGCTTTTTATGGGCAAGGCTTCCATGGGGGCATAAGCGTTTATTGAACGCAGTCTTGTTTGTTATTTCGTTCTGGATTTTAAAATTACTTGGTTACATTCGCATTTACACCCTGACTCAAATGTAAAGGTCACACTTACAGACCCAGCTCTTGTCTGCTGTTCAATGTCACATTTAAGCAATTACAAACTTGTTTCAAATTATTCCATTTGCATAGCTTTATACTTAGGTGTCTGATGACAGCTTTTAGCGGGGGCATCCGTGTCCTGTGAACATATTTCTAGTTAAATACTTTTTTCTGCTATATGTTGGTAAAATTCATAATAAGACATGTAAATTTAACACATGTATCTAAATGTGCAAAAATCACCGGGAATAGGAACAGTGAATTATGGGGACCAGGCTAAACGCTGTGAGCATTTCTTGAATGGTGCCAAACAAGGCAGGGCCCTATGTCGCTCACCTGTGCACATTGATCAAGTAGAACCATATTTTGTTGTGGTTTTTTAAAAAGTTTTGTCCAATCAGTTGTCATGGCAACCAGTTCTGCATGGATTATAATTCTTTTAGCTATTTTTAGGAAGGACCACCCAAGGAACATTGTTTCCAATTTATAATGAAATCCAAGCAGTACTTTCAGACAAGAAGATTTTTAAAGATTTTACCATAGACATATAAGGAAAAACGAGCCCTGCCCACTGGCGGCCATGTTTTTCGACGGATCACGACACAAATGTCAATTTTGTAAGAGGGCTACCCAAGAACTATTTCTGTAAAATTGTTTTGAAATCTGGCCAGTGGTTGATTTTTAATGAATTTTTAGAAGATTTTCCTAACGGTAGCCATGGCAACAAGAGTTATATATAGATTTCAATTCTTTCAGCTATTTTTAGGAAGGACCACCCAAGGAACATTGTTACCAATAGTGAAGCTACATATTAAATTCGCACTGCAGTGCATCAATGAAAATTCAATGTTGGTCAGTATCCACTTTAAAAGATAAATCATGTTGCTCTTTATCCTCAATCATGTTGGTTTTAATCCATTTTTCACAAATGGGATACTTTAAATAGTTATCACGTAGAAACGGCAAATGTAAATAACTTACTCTAAACTAAGTCTGATAGTGAAATGAATGAGCTGTATAAACAAAAGATCTTAACCCCAAATAAACAACAATATATATGTTTTATAGACTGTCAAATAAATCCAACACATATTTTTCTAACTTTTTAACGTATTGTGTATCACATTCACACAGATACGGATAAATAGTTTTAGTTTCATGGAAGAAATGTACAAGTTTATCTTCATACAGCATCAGAAGGTGGTTAAACCCTTAGATTTTGAAGAATTGGCCGAAAATGCGAAGAATATGTAAACATACATCCGCCATTTTTCAATCATGTTGGGAATATCCAATCATGTTGTTTTATCAGGGAACAAGGGTGAAAACCCAAATCCGAGTTATTTCGCCACACTTTTGCTTTCTCTGGTACCTCAATATGGAATTCTATTTCTCATAATATCAAAAGTTCTTGTTTAAAACTTTATACCTACGCTGGGTGAAGCCGTTTTATTTTTAAACATCCCATGTTTGTGCTACTTAAGATATTTAATGACTGGCTAGTCATAATCATTAGTTCAATATACATGTATATCCATATATATATGTCTGCAGAATGGCATGCAGTGTGTTTTATGTTTCAAATCCGTGTCATGCTTTTAAAAATGTCATTGTTATAATTTACACGTTGTTATATGATATGCTGGTTCTTATGATGTCCCCATATCTAATTAAGCTTTATAGAGATTAATTATAAATTTAATTGATTAAGTATTTTGATTTATACCTACCTTTTATTGTAGACCCCATACATATCGATTTCGTACATCCTTTCACTGAAACTCTTTTATGAAATTCCCCAATTATATATAAAATTATGATATTGTGGACGTCATATGGGCCGAATTGCCATTATGCTCTTTTCTTTTATGTACGTGTGTTATTGTTCAACTGTTTATTGTTGAGGATCTCATGGAAGATTGCCATTTATTAGAATTGTCAAATTAGTTTCCTCGTAAAATAAAGTTTTTATTATAATATCAGTTTTTGACACAATTAATATAGACACGAAGTAGAAATGATGTGTGCTTGATATTAGACAAACTCAATATAGGACAATAAATGTAGGACAAAGTTTTACGACATGAATAACATTGCACTTGTAAATAAAAATTCGAAAGTTTACTAGTACTCAGGTACCAACCGAGCAAACAGAAATTTGTCTGATCGGTTTTGTTTTATCTCGTTATGCGTCAATATTTGACTATCGTCGCGGTTATGTAATCTGTGTAACATTTTCCGCTCACAAATTCGGATTATCAGTCAAAATTCTGTTTACTCGCCATTGGTACCTGAGCTTTTGATGGTACAAAATATTATCTTTAATACGGGAGCTCTTGTTTTGATTCTGGAATTACATAGCATAATTATACATATGTATTTAAAATATGCTCATGGCTATGATGAAATATACTCCTGGTCAATCACATCAGGAATGAGGTGTCAAGGGTGATTGATATTTATAAGTTGGAAACACTTATTTCACAATCGACCTAAAATAAATTAGTTTAAGAGCATTTTATGAAATGATAAAGCAATCACAGGTATGGTTGCCGATTTATGCCATGTCGTTTTTGCTTCGAAAAAGCAAAGATACGACAGAATCTGATGTAAGACGAAAACACGAAACATTTTTGGTGTCGTATTGTCGCCCTTTGTGTGTCGTATATTTGCTTTTTCGCCTCAACAATGCGAAAAGATACGACACGGTCGACTTTTTCGCATTGTTACATTTTAGCATTTTTGCTAAATGTTATGACAAAAACCCGAAACTGCAGCGTGGCATAAATTAGCCACCATACACAGGCCAGCCAAGCAAGCGCGGTTAGTAGGTTGTCATTTCAAGCAGAACGAGGTCCGATTCCAGGGTTGGAGAATTTGGGTTACTCTTTGAGAATAGTTTCAGCTACGGTAATCTCTTCCATATTTGAACAGCTGACCCGACATATCCAACTATTTGTCCCATTTGTATTCGCACATGTGACAATTTTTTTACCATTGGAAGGCATGGGGACTCCACGTAAAATTGTCCATATGATAATAACTATTTGAGATATTTCTTATGTGCAAACATATTTTGTAGTTTGATATGTCTACAATATAATGCACTAAATTTCATAGTTGTATCTCTATGGGATCAACCCCCTTTTTAAAGGTTTTTAACATGACTATCACTCACATTGAACAAAGAAGGAAATGAACGGATTTGATATCAAACTTGGTTACTTTCTTGTCCGTAGTTATTTTGTTTCTCGGGGAATATATTTTGTGCAAACTTGATTAATAGTTTAATTTCTTCCCGTCAGATTGGTGTTTTGATATTAGAAATGTGATAATTAGATCTGCCCCCTTTTTACGGTTTTTTAAAACAGGTATCTTTTTTTTTTAGTAAAAAAGTAATCACACATATTTAATTTGCACATTGTTAATTGTTTTATGAACAGAACAGAACAGAACATTTTATTTTCAGACTTGAGCTGTACAGCTCATCATCATACATAATAAATACATGCATAAATAAACTTGACAGGTGAAGAGAATATGAAATTTAGAATAAGGACACAGAAAATATTAATATTAAACAATTACAAGAGTCAGTAAAAATACATAGATTTCGAGGTTGAACTCGAAATAAACAAACAAACACGCACGCACGCATGCATACACAAGCACACACACACGCACTCACACATGGACGCACGCACACACACACACACGCATACGCACAAAAACGACAACAAAATTATAATTCAAAAATTCAATTTTCAATACTATGTATAAGCAATGTTGCTAGCTAAACTTTTTCTAACAGCAAACGCTTCCAAAACATAATGTCCTAGATTATTTAAGATATGCTTATTTGTAGACTGCATTAGATCTAAGAACTTGAACACACTTGGCCTATTGTAAAAATATCTTTTTAAATATTTCTTACGTAATTCAAGATAAACTGGACAGATAATTAAGAAATGGTATTCGTCTTCTAAGTCTCTTCCATTACATAATGTACACACCCGCTCGTGTCTATCAATTCTATTTGCTGCATATCTACCGGTAACAATACGAAGATCGTGTGAACCAAGTCTAAAACGCGACAGAGCAGTACATAATTTGCGTGGCATAGCATTGAGGTAATATTCAAAGTCAAATGAAAGCTTAAATGATTTTTAAAGCAATAATGATTGGCTATTAGCAATACTATTTCGCCATGTTTGTAAAAACACATCTATTACACGCGACTTAAATTGTAAATGGAATGTATCAACATCTACACTATATGGGTTGAGAAACACAAATGAAAAGCCATGCTGGTCGAGTAAGGTCTTAACTTTAAATAACCAATTTTTTCCCCACGAATGCAACTAGTTTCCATGTCAGTATACAGATATTTAATTATAATATTATTAGACTGAACTATTCGACACCAATATTTAATCACTTTCGTATAACTATTAATATATAGTGGATATCTTCCCAATTCCCCGTACACCCCATTTGTAGTTGTTGACTGTCTGACACATAAAATTCGTTTGCAAAATTGAAGATGAATACGTTCTATCGAATTGTATTTCTTAAAACCCCAGACCTCACTGGAATAATTTAAAATAGAACCTATAAATGCATCAAACAATTGACATTTGGTACAATTTTTTATAGGATATTTATTTAAATTATTCATTAAAACGTTCAAAGCTTTAAGACCTTTGCCTACAAGATTTTCTACATTAAGTGCAAAATTACCCGTATAATTGAAAACTGTACCTAAATAATTAAAGTTGTCGACGATCTCTATAGCAGAATTCATGTAAGTCCAACTTTCATCATTGCGTATATTACCTTGTTTCCTAAAAACAACTACTTTGGTTTTATCAGTATTCACTTGTAAACCCCATCGATCGCAATAAATATTAAGTAAGTCAAGTCGATGTTGTAAATCGCTGACGCTATTCCCTAAGATAACCATATCATCGGCAAACAACAATAGAACCAACATAATTTCATCAATAGTAATACCACATAAGGGGGGAGTTTGCACATTGTTAATTGTTTTATGACGCGCCCCGCTGCGATTGTCACAGCATGTGGGGTAATAAAAGTGGTACATTCGCGTGAAGGGTTATAACCGCTATATTTCTATAACCGCTATATTTCCTGTATACATACTTTATTATGATTTTAGAGATTTGAAACTTTGACTTTATTGCCGATTTGGAAAGTAATACATGCATTAAAATAATTAAAAGTGAAATGTCATAAGCTCACGCATAATTTAAAATTATAATAATCGAAGTACCGATATCGCACGACTTGCTTGCGGAAATTGATATTCATGTATTCAAAGCAAGAACCTTGTAATATAGTCTTGCATAAAGGTCAGGTTCAGGTCAAAATAGCCAAACTACATTTTGTGATAACTTGAAAATGAATATATGACTTTGTTGGTTACAGTATATGATTGATGTTATGATTTGATTAAAACAATGAAAACTGATTTAGCATTTGTTTAACATTTCAACTCTTCATAACTTTGAAAGCACTTGTCCAACATAAATAAGTTGAACAAATGTTTCATCCCGATATCTTGAAAAAAAAATGAAATATTTGTGACAATTAGAGGGAAAATTTGAGTTTTGTCGGGTCCACAAGCGCGCGAATATTCTCCTATTTAATTCAAGAAAAAACCGCTCTATTTCACGAACTTAAAATTGTCATAACTTTTTTATTTTTCAAGATATTAAAAAACCAGTTCCACAATTGTATGGTCTATGGCTCGAGGATGCAACTGAACAATCAACCGAACAACATACTTGAAAAATCAACAGTGGTTGCTAAATTTCATTTAAACTGTACTTTGTGATATTGCACACATACTCAAGCATTGTACAGTTATCATTAACCGTTTATTTTTTTATCATCCATCGAATATGCATGATAATAAGTATACATATCGTGACATGTATTGCGGTTACTAGTATAACAAATGCATAATTGTTAGATTCCTCACACATGATCAACGAATTCTGAATGATACCATGGAAGCATTTAAATGTTCCTGATGATACATACCTTATGAACAAAATTTCATAATGACAGAGATATGCCCATAAAAAAGATCCTGGTATGCATCATATACAAAATGTCAAAAATACCAAAGTGTAACTGAACGCACAAAACCCCTCCAGCAAATGATATACATTAATTTATACACTCCGACAACCCGCTGAGTTAGCAAAGCGCGATTACGCAATCGAGATAAGATCGATCAGATTAAAACCGGTATAACACCAGTCAAGGGAAGGTAACTGTGGTCGACTTGAAAACACATTCAATACAAATGGGACAAATAGTTGGATATGCCGTGTTTGGGTAAACGTAAATGCAAATGAAACATTAAAATACATGTAGTTTTGTTACAATGTACGTGCCAAAGGGCAATACGCCAATGAAGACACACCAATAAAGTCGCCGCGTATGTAATGCAACATGCAAGGCCTACTCCGAGACACAATAGTTGACGCGGTTGGCAAAACAATCGACTATCGACATTCAATGTCTAGCTAGACAATCGTCATTCATCTCGACATTCGAAAAACAGACTGCACCGCCCTCATTGTTATGCAAAATTCAAATGTCTATCTGGACAATCGACATTCATCTCGACATTCGAAAAACAGACTGTATCGCCCTCATTGTTATGCAAATTTCGAATGTCTATCAGGACAATTGACGTTCGTCTCGACAAAACGTAAATCAGACGTCTGTGCTGCCATCGCAAATTTCGAAAGTCCAGCTGGACAATCGCAGGGTGACCTCATACTCTGGAAAACAGGGAAAAAGACCAAAACAAATTCCCTGCAGGGAAAAATCAGGGAATTTCATAATTGGGCAAAAATCAGGGAATTATCAGGGAATTTTACAAAAATTGGGGGAACAAATGTGTGTTCTGGTAGTTTCTCTTCATGACTTCATTTAATAGATGGATTTATTCAAACAGACTATTATCAACATGTTTTTGTTATAAGATAGGTATAAATAATTCGTTTAGTGGTGAATGTATGGCTAAAAGGGGGTTTGGAGACCATACTTTCAGCTGTAGCTGAGAACAATCATGGAAAGTCACCTTTCAGTCAGGGAACAATCACGGAATTATCAGGGAATTCTGTTTTTCAACTTCTATGGCTACCCTGAATCGACATTCATCTCCCTCATGTTATTTGCACTGTTGAAATATGCCTTCTTTGTTTGTATATCACACGACTTTGATTGTATTGGAGTTAGTAAAACGAGTACGTATATTCCAAACCTCGTTTAATATAAGTTCATATCATTTGACACTTCGTGATAGATCCTCTATCTCAAGTTACTTTCTGAAAGTTCTGCAAGCGCACTCACCCTAGACAAAAGCATGGTGTTTTCAATACAAGCTACACGTGGTATTACTATTAATTGTTTCCTACTTGTTAGATGGTGTATGTACACTAATTCGCCGAATACATTTGTAAACACTGAAGGGAGTAATTGAGCTAGTTCCGCCTCATTATGCCTTACTTAAATATATTTTTTCTGAGACCAAACTAGATAAACTGTACGTAAAATGTATTTTTTCTAAAAAAGGGCCGAACTAGCCCCGGTCTCCCCTACAATGTGTTATTACATTTAATGACATATTTTTTCAAGTATAGAACAGTACAGGTACCATTTTGCTCAGGAAAAACAACACTTACATTATTATTGTTGATATGTATTATTTATATATATGTTTTAACCCCAAAAATAGCATTTCACAAGCTAGTGGGGAACTAGAACTTTTGTTTGTTATAAGTCACCCATCATGTGATATGATTCAATATATTATAACAATAATAATAATAACAATATACATGTACATGTATTCAACAATATGTATTTCTATACATGGAAAAAATATGTCATAAAATTACCTCTCAAAACACCAAATATCACACATAAAAAGTCGTTTTTCACAATGACCTACATTGATCTCAGACTCTCAACCATCGTTTTCCAACTCCCAAGACCTTCCTCTTCAATAAAAAAATTGGTTGTGAAATGTTCTACCGTGTGGAGCGGTAGCACCCATTTTAAGCCGCTTTTTGAAGTTTGGCCACTAGTCTAATTGATATGCATAAAAAGGCCGAATGCTCTCGTGCAAACACGTTAAATAATTGCTTAGGTAGATCAAAGAATATATTTTGGTCAACTGAATAAAGCTTTTAGGAACGAACAAGCATTGCATTGGTCTTGCTCACAACGAGGGCATGGTGCACACAATAAGGAACAGGGAGAAAAGGGGTATATCGTCGTTACTATGACATATTTCAAACGAAAATAGTCTGCTGTACGAATGTCGAGATGAATGTCGATTATCCAGCTTGACATTCGAAATTTATATAACTATGAGGGCGATACGGTCCGTTTTTCGAATCTCGAGGTGAATTTCGATTGTCTAGCTAGACATTCGAATTTTGCAAAACTTTGAGGGCGGTGCAGTCTTTTTTACGAATGTCGATTATCCAGCAAGACATTCGAAATTTACATAATAATGATGGCGATACTGGCAGGCGTCCTACATCCGGACACTTTTGGCATATTTTTCACGATAACTCGAGAAATGTGTAAATCAAGTCATTGAAATTTCACCTGAACGAAGCTAGGTTCGTCTCAGAACTGAAGAGCTAATTTGTTTACTTCTAAAAATAGCTCAAGTGCATTTTTGAGGGCCGTTGTAGGGGTCACCACCTCATTTTTAAGTCAAACAGGACCATCAATCCGGACACCGTATTGGCGAGTTTTTTATTACGAAAAATGCGTTAAATATTGAATTAAACTGTGTAATGAATCAAGGGAGAGCACAAGTAAACATTTGTACAAAATTTGTAAGAATTATCTCCCGTGAATATTGGAAAAAAATCGATCGAAACTTAGCGGTAAAATTTTAAATGTTCACTTTTCATAGCGGGCATTTTGTGTATCCTGACGTACGATGTTTTTGAAACTCTGCACGTACTTTACTAAAGCTATATTTGTTAGAAAACATTGCATCGGCTTACCTCATATTTAGCATAAGAACCGTATTTACATTTCGGGGCTGCGCAGAAGTATTGCGCATGCGCAGTTATACGATTTTCAACTTCCCCCGTAATGTAAACAAGCTTCGCGAGTGCAGACAAAAATAAATGCGACACTTTCTTGTAAAACATTTAACTTTAATCGTTGCTACTTCGTTGTGTTGACAAAAATCAAGCGCCTAATTGATTGACAACCGATGATCAAAATTAATGGCCGCTACAAAGCGTTTTTGAGTCTGCCCGGATTGGTGGTCGTCCGGATTTGGTGGTCGCCAGCCAGTACAGTATGTTGTACGAATGTCGAGATGAATTTCGAGTGTCCAGCTAGACATTCGAAATAGAATAACTGTGATGGCAATACAGTCTATTTTACGAATGTCGAGATGATTGTCGATTGTCTAGCTAGACTTTGGAAAATTACATTATTATGATGGCGATACAGGCCTTATTTTCAATGTCGAGATGAATGTCGATTGTCTAGCGTCGATTGTCGATTGCTTTGCCAACTTCTCACACAGTATAAAACTATATATTTATTTGAATCCTATGCTAAAATTACACAAATTGCCACATATAAATTTGTTTATACATTACACACCTCAGCAAGTCTTAGGTGGCAGGTCGCACATATACAATGTACGTAAACACACAGAAAAGAAACACGGAATTATCGTGCTCTGTAGACGTGGCGGTACGATAACCGTACACGGGCGTACCAAGATCACTCACACAAATATTCAGTCAAATTTGTTTGATTTCGACTGATTGTTTATTCATCAAAATTTCATACATCCACTGCCTCGCTCATCTGTCTGTGACTGGCAACTTATCGATATGTGGAGGACATGACCATAGTCGATGCTACGGAACAACATGATTAACCTGGCAATCTACTTCGGATCAACTGACTTGCCGGAAACACACAATTATGACCCAGCAGACACAGACGTGTACGAATAGCCATTTATATTTGAAATTCCTGTTAGAATTATTAATGTCACAGCGTCTTTATTAATTGATCTCCGGTATATCATGTTATATAACTAGCGTAGAATCAATTTCTCACAATAAATCTAGCTAATACGTTTGCTATCATCTTGTAATGAATCCATCTAATGCGACACGAGTCCATACAATCAGAAATCTCATCCCGGATATTCGTCTGCGGACGTCTTTCGTTCAATAATAGCATCAATGGGGGGAGGGACCAATCATTGTCGCTTCCTTGCCAGGGAACGACGTAAGATAAATAAGAATTTTCTTTTAAAAAGATGGTCGACGCAGTGTAGTTGGTTGGACAATAGACTGGAAACGTACATTATACATAAAGAGAAACATCGTGTTTCCAAGACTTGCCTATGAATAATTTATTCTAGATAGTGCTTGGTTATTGTTCTAGATGATAGAACCCGCACGCCCGTGAAACAAACAAAATAGTTTAATTAATACAGATGGTATATAGCAGAGTACTAGTAATTGGAAAATAGGCAGGTAACCTTCAATATAAAAAAACACCATGAGTTTAAAAAAACTTGCCTGTACTGAATGATTTTGAACATAGCCTCTTAAGTCACAGTAGCCACAGTTTTAATATTTTGAGTTTTATATTTTATATGCTCTATTTCAAAAAGTAGTTTTTATAGCGGGGTGGTTTTATAAGAGAGGAAGATCTCTCAGTATGCACATGTTTGGTTTTCTGGACCCGATGTCCCGAAACATCTCAATCTGAGCTAAATCTCATCTCCAATATTGCTATGTGTCTTTGAGTTAATTTCTATGGAAGGCTGAACTCAAATTTGGGATTACAAAAATAGAAACATTATTCTGAGTGGATTACATGCAACTTTCATGAGCTCGAACTTCAGACTTCTTTCAAAATCAGACTACATGTATCACTTGAGTAAAATCTCAATTTGTGCTGAGATTTCTTTTTGAGATAATTTGGGAGGTCCGGGCGTGTCTGTGCTATCAATTATAATGTATGCACGAGGGCCATCCAATGTACAGAATAGACACACATAGTTACTATATTTGTGTGTGTGTGTGTTCCTTAGTAGACATTGTAACATTGTATGTTTATATTAATTAATGCTTGATTAATGTTATCCAGTGACGAGAATCGTTCTCATTCAATTATTTAAACTCAAAACAAGGCGGGTTTCATCGTTTCGTTTTAAATGAATACCAGTGAAAGGTCATATAGCCCTTAATACCATGATTTTGATCGTTCGATTTTCTTGTTCTCTTGTTCATTATGATGAGAGTAGCCGGCATGTTGTACTTTTACTACTAGTCAAATAAGTTTCGTCCTAAAATATAAATGTTTTATCATTATTATTACTTCTGCTGCTACGCCCTTGCATGATGACAACTCAATGATATTTATTGCACGGGATTTGTAGAAGGGATTGCCAGTTACTTGATTGTTAAGGCAGATATACCTGCTTGTGTTTTGACCACTTGTATTGCAACCACTGGCATTAAATACTGGAATTGAACAAATGTTTGACGGTAAGTGATTTCCGTAGAGCATCATGTAAAACGTTTAATTACACCCTTTAGTATCCGGTACGACAAAATGGTTAAAATGTGTCATTGCAACGACGTCATTATGTTACAATGTGTCCATATAACGACGTCATATTACAATGAGTCCATACAACGACCTCATGTTACAATGTGTCTGTACAACGACGTCATGTTATAGTGTCCATACTGCGACGTCATGTAACAATGTGTCCATACAACGACGCCATGTTATAGTGTCCATACTACGACGTCATGTTACAATGTGTCCGTACAACGACGTCATGTTACAATTTGTCCATACAACGACGTCATTATGTTACAGTGTCCATACAACGACGTCATATTAGAATGTGTCCATACGACGACGTCATATTACTATGTGTCCATACAACGACGTTATGTTACAATGTGTCCATACAACGACGTCATGTTACAATGTGTCTATACAACGACGTCATTATATTACAATGTGTCCATACAAAGACGTCATGTTACAATGTGTTCATACAACGACGTCATGTTACAATGTGTCCATACAACGACGTCATGTTACAATGTGTTCATACAACGACGTCATGTTACAATGCGCCCATACAACGACGTCATGTTACAATGTGTCCATACAACGACGACATGTTACAATGTACACATACAACGACGTCATGTTACAATGTGTCCATACAACGACGTCATGTTACAATCTGTCCGTACATCGACGTCATTATGTTACAATATGTCCATTCAACGACGTCATGTTACAATGTGTTCATACAACGACGTCATTATGTTACAATGTGTCCATGCAACGACGCCATGTTACAATGTGTCCGTACAACGACATCATGTTACAATATGTCCGTACAACGACGCCATCTTACAATCTGTCTGTACAACGATGTCTTTATGACAACGACGTCATGTTACAATGTGTCCATTCAACGACGTCATGTTACAATGTGTTAATATAATGATCATAAGGACGTCAACATATACAGTTTATTATAGTAGCTGGTCCGACCCCATCGTCACACCATACCTTGCACAAGTGAAATAATGCACTCGTGTGTGACACACAACATACATAACTTGATACTGTTTTTGGATAAATAAGCCTGAAAATACAGAAACATTTGTTTGCTAATTAAAAGTCCAAATTGATTGGATATCAGGACAACCTACCTTAACATGATGAAATAGTTCACTATAGTTCATGATTATCACACATTTTTTCAAATTCTCTGTCCTGCACGAAAAATTCGTGCATAACTCGCGGGGTTTTCAATCACCCTATATAAGACCTCGAGACTCCTACTCATGCACCATTCAAGATATTTGGACTGGACAGACAGGACACTTTCAAGGTAAGAGTTTTATTGTTTGTGACATTTTAATTTGTTCTAATTTTTTATGGCGATCTCTATTGTCTATGTTTAACAAGCAACATGTCCTCAATATTGTATTGTGTAAGTAGGCTTTCCAATTGAGACACGTTAGTCCAGACACGAGACCCTATTCTTTTATAGGCGACATGAGTTCCCTTTGTAGAATTACATTGTCACTATCAAAATCCAGCTAAATCTTAAAAGTCGATGATTTTAATTTGTTCACATTTCCTCAACTAAACAACCTTTCGCAGTAAATATTTGCAATATGCTTTTATTGTTGCCTTATCGTCCATATAACTTATTTGTCATGTTTCAAGTTTAAAAAGTTGGTTACTGACATTGCATTTAGTCCAATTTGTGTTTCTGGTTTTGAGGGTGTTCGTCAATTATATGGAATGGTTATGTTTAAAGATAGAACCATCAAGCTTTATTTCTATGCTATTCACACCTAGCGTATACATTTACAACCGTCAGAATATAATTTAGACACTTAGTGACCGGAATTTTGTTAATGTATGAAGTGACCCGGTTATAAGTGAGGTGTATGGTTTTTTTTCTACTAATCACCGAGAAGTCCTTTAAAAGGGCATACCGTCTAATTTGTTGGGACTAGGGAGGTACTTAACAAAGCTTATAACCGGATAAATGTGCAGTTTTAATTGTGACGTATTTGTGGTTTGTGATTGTTGTTGTGTGCTCCATTCAGTGCATTTCGTACTGTGCTGTTTCTGTGAGTGCTGCGTCCCTGACACCGATCTGTGCTGTTTCTGTGAGTGCAGCGTCCCTGACACCGATTTATAATCCCTACGCAATCCCCTATAACTTCTGTTAATGTTTCATTTTAGACTAAATTTTCTGTGTATTGTATTTGGTTGTGCTGTGAAAATAACGTTTTAAACATTGTACGTCAAATTAGTGAAATGACGGGAAATAAATTTACACGTGGTCCACTGGCACCCGGCATATTTTACCCCCTGCACACTATTACTAGCTTTTTAAAGTTATAAGTGTTTACTTGTATAAAAGTACTAAATCATCTCCCCTATGGAAAGCACTTCTGTGACATTTGTCTATTACAGTGACGGGCCTTTTACACTAACATCGTTAATCTCAATTTGCTAATTTTGTCATTAGCTGCCCAAAGCAATATTACAATGACCTTTTTCTATTTCAGATGTATATTTACTTCCTACTCTTGGTCACACCAGCAGCTGTTCTAGGGCTGGAAGTGGAACCAGATGTACTTAAAGGTAATTATGAATATTATCATAACAATATTCTACGGCGCCAGAAGGCGGCGTGGTAATGGTATGCCTTTTTCTAAATGACCATGCACCAATCACAGGTAACTGTATCGTTCATAAAAAGGTTTTTTTACAAAATTTATGTTCTAAGATATTATAAATTTTATAAAAAAAATTTTTTTTTTTGATTTACTCTTTATTAATGATACATGTAGTTACCTGTGGCACTAATCGCCGCAACTTCTTGCACCAATCATAACAATACTGTCCGAAATATTCCGCAATAATATCAGCAGAGTCACGTGATCAATTTGTGAATGAATGTAGCACTAACCTAGATACATGTATATACAATTAGTATTAGCATTCTACAGGCGCGTCTCCAGCTGTCTTAAGCTGTGGTCAGTGTTTTCTAGCATACCGTAGAATCTGATAAATAGGCGCTTATAAATATTTTAGTGCCACTTTTGATATACGCATTCAATACACGTATGCCAAATTGTATGTCCCTCAATAAGAGTTATGCCACATGTCTATATAGTCACATAAGCCTATTTTGACATTCATATCGGTAGTAAGAAAACAACATAAATCGTGTGAAATTGGTTTGGGCTTTGAGATACTTGAGATCGGGGCATATACACTTTCATTAATCTGTCCATTCTTCATTCTAATCGACTGCCTCCTTAAATGACCCACGTCTGGTCTACATGATTACTCCCGTGTATATTACGTTTTGGTATTGTGTTTATTTTGCAGAATTCCAATCAATGTTTCACGAGGGTATAAAACAACATATGCAAGGCGAGTACACTGTCTTGATGCCAATTGTTGCCAGACAAAATGAAACTTGGGAGATGTGTAAAGAATCAATGGTCAACCAGCGACCAACATGTCGCAGTTGTGTTGAGGCGGAATGTGGAATGTGAGTAAAACTTGTGTTTTGTAATTCGAAGCTGCACTAGGTATTTTTATTTACTATACTGACGTCAAAAAGAAACGCTACACCTAATATGTTCGGTTATTTCATACGTTAGGATAGTAACAATTTAAAGACTTAAAAACTAAAGATGTGCAAACATGTCTGCAAATTATCAAGGTGATATAATTGCCACATGTTCGAAATAGCAATACAAAAATATTACCTGCCCAAAATGTCAGTATCGCGTATACCCTCAATGTCGTCCAACAACTGCTGAAATCTTCGTCTAGGTCACCTACAAACGTTAACAGCACGTACAGAAATTGCGTGCTTACTCATGCAAAGTCTGTAATGCATGATCTTACGTTAACCGCGATCATGGACATCCCACGTTTGTTCCATATATGAATGCGACCCGGTAAATATGCTGGTTATTGTAGAACATCACAGTCCGACAATTTTAACATCACAATAGGTCAATTGTGACGTTGTCAAGCGTTCACGCAGGTGACGTTCTCGGATATAAACGTATTGATGTACAGAGGTCACACGCGGCGCATCTGAGCGAGACCTATCTGAAAAGCTCCTAGTGGTATTTACCAGTTGAACTAAGCGGCGATAGTGGATCTTAAAACAACCAAACGTCCAACGACGTCAATTTCCAAACTTCGACTTTCCAGCATTCCTAAAACACGTGCTTTATTTTAATTTTTCTAGTCGTGACATTTAAAGTCCAATTGCCAAATTTCCTTGTGATATAGTTTTGCTAAATTGGTTATATTCACCCTAAATCACCCAACACTTTAATAATTCCTGGAAAAAATCCACTAATTCCATCCATGTCCATATATGTACACCAACATAAATCAACGGCACATACTTTTTCAGGGAACACGGTAATTTGGTCCATGAAAACCTGCAGAAATTTTGGTACCAACTGCCTAGTGAAGCATCCGTTAATTGGGAGGACTGGCATCGAGTTGGTGAGAATGTATTTGGCTATGTCAATCCCGACATGACACCATTTGATGACATCCCTGCCATGGGCACAAGGTCATACGGAGGCAAACCACCAGTGAAAAAAGTTCTACCACTCGTAGCAGCATTACCAGCTCTATTGCCATCTTTAGCTACTGCACAGACCGGTATGTAAAACACGTCTGTACCATCTAAAACATTGTAAACTAATACCACTAGTGCTAGACTAGTGCGGGGTCCGCACTTCTATCTAAGCAGCTTATTCCAAAAAAGAATAAAAAATGGTCGTCAGCATTCCCTTGAATGAAACTTGCGTATAAAAAAAATATAAAGATAGCATTTCTGCTTTCATATAATCCTTGACAACAGGCAACGATAGTGATTTTATGGCAACGACTACCGAAATATCTATGTCAACAAATTGCAGATTAAATTCTATGTGTTAGAACTGTTTTTAAAGTAAATTATTCCATTTTATTCCATGCGTTTGTGCAGTTTGTGATTTCAAAATACATTTCTGTATTTTAGCTGATCACTCCAGTGATTTTAAAGATTTGGTATTTCGCACTAATGATGTACACATATTAAAATTCCAGCACTACCTTTTGTAATGGGTGGCTTTACAGTAGGCACAAAATTGATTGAAAATTGGGATGGTTTCACGAACACAATGAACAACATTGGAAACGGTATTGGTAATGCAATGAACGGCATTGGAAACGGTATTGGTAATGCAGTGAACGGCATTGGAAACGGTGTTGGCGATTTCTTTGGAGGTAAGCGTTATTTTGTAATAACTATCACTATTGTAAAGTTATATAAAATATAATTACAAAATATTAACCAGCCGTGTGTTGATGGAAGCATAGCATAAGCAAAGAATCCACACCATTACACAACCCACGGCACAGGGGATCGTTTCGGTTTTAACTGTTATATAATAGAACATTTCAGCATCAAGATTGTGTTTGCATACCCTGTAGACTATTTATGGCATTGCATACCACATTCATCACACAAATGTTTTTTATCAACGGTAACAGAAGTAGCCCATCCTAGTACATTTTGTAAGTCGACCATATGTAAAACAAGAAATATCTTTAAAAAAGATAAACAGCGTTAATATACTAACAGATATGTGTACTTGTTTTCAATAAAGATGCGGACATTATTTCATATCGTTGAAATTGAAAACACTAATCAAACTAGAATTTATATATTTATCCATGTAAATTGTTTGTCAGTAAATAAAAAATAGTACAGTAATATAGGTATATGTATACTCAAACGCAAAAGAAACAACTGCATGGGGTTTTCACTTATTTTTTCAGACATAAATAAAAGATAGTATATAGTGTTTGGTGTCAAATTTTAGCTAATTCAATTGCCTATAAAACAGAATACATTTAATTTATATAGCGCAGTATGAAAAATCGTGTTTAACGTTTAAGCGTGGTAGGGGTCAAAATAAAAATTGCATAAATTGATATATCGGTGTTTGAGAATAAAATTAAGGTGTAAAATTCTCTAAATTGTTTAATTGTTATAATTTCATTAAAATCGGGTATGATCTTCATTTTGACGTATAACCTGTACGATACGACGTCTCATGAAATTGACGTCACGTTGTACGACGTGCGGAGGAATTTCATTCCATTCGACATGAAGAGGTTTCTGCAGGTCGTACAGATTGTTGACATCATGTCGTGATCGTACCTTTCTACACAGAAGGCTCGTGGAATATTATCAATAGAGGTACCTCTAATGAGCGTCCTCAACGCCTCAATTTGCTGACGTTCCGATAATCTTGGCATAGCAAGTTCTGATTTTACAGATTGTTTTGTGTTCTTCCTCCTTGGAGTTGCGAAAAATGAATGAGGGGTTATTTGACCCATTACACCTTATCAAGCCTCTGTACGCGCAAATCATGCGAATATCCTGTTTTGTGACGTTACGTAACATCTTATCCGATAGGGCCTATTTGTGTCCATTGTTCGATAAAGTGACACAATGCTTTCAATGGTACAAAAATGAAATGACAGATATTTCCATAGTTATCCCAATTTGAAACATGCACAGTTTCTTTTGCGTTTGAGTATATTAATTAGTCTAGATTCTGCGGTCCGTTCTATCCGGCAATTATAGCGATATATAGTGATACAAAACTTAACTCAGACTTTAATATTTAGCGCGCATTATGTCTGAAAACTGTAGACGGGACTTAAATTTATCTCATATTAACGTCGAAATTACAGACAAAAACAAAATGGGGAAAAAGAAAATCAGAAAATAGGTTGTAGGATTTGAACTCGAGGCCCTCTGCTCACAAAAAGATATGGTGTAGATATGTAGCTAATTCCGATAGTAAATTTACAAGCGCTGTATTACTAATATAAATCCATTGTATACTTGACCCGGGTCAAACAGTCAAAAATAGAATTAATCGTATCAACTGCATCTGGGACTTTCATGAATTCTTGGATAAACTCCAGCACATTAACTTTGCACGTGTCCCCGATTTCGTCGACACTATCTGTGATCTTGTAGAATAGGAGGTTTTCTTAAATTCATCTCGTTGTTGTTGTATGTCATTCACATTTTTGATTACATCGTTTATTTCAACTTGTGTTTTTTGTAGTTTTCCTAGGTTATCGTAATCATATTGTCGACTCTTTTCGACATCCAGCATCTTAGTTTCTAGTGTTTTTACCTCTGCTCTATTGTGTCAGTTCGTAAAGTTATATTGGTCTCAGCTGCTTCAATGTTGTCTAGCTTGGCCAACCTTGAGTCAACAGTCTAATAGGATTGTCGTCATAACAACTTCGATACTGTTCACTGATTGCGACGTTTGTTGCGTTTGTATAATTGGTTGTCCGTGATTGAATAACGGTGTACATGGCGTACTTGGTATTGTCCCTTGTTGTGTATAGCTGAGCACCTGTGGTAGCATATATGGCATATTTTGACATTTTTTGGAGATTAAGCATATTTGCTTGTTTTCCAGGTGAAACGTTATCACACAATGGTGACGTCGTGCTTTGATTTTGCATTGTTGCCCGTTTTTGTTCTATTTCACGTTCACTGGGAGAGCTTTTACTCTTCTCTTTCTCGTCATGGATCAAAATCACATTTACATCAGATTATATATTGTTACATTAATAAGTCCACATACTCCATATAATAAACGTGTTTATGTTTGTGCGAAATAAATCGCGCCACTTCCGAACAAAGGGGTGTTGACAATATCGTTTTAATTCTATAATCGTGCGCTTTATTGTGGATTGAGATACAGTTTGATAAACAAGTCTGTTCGCTACTCACATTTGTATATAGTCATATAATTTTTCCTTACTAATTAGTACAATCCAACAAAATCCAATTTTATTAGTCCACAAATGTTCACCTTCCATTTTCACGCATGCGCACTATTTATTATAGTTGACTTTCATTTAGAACATTTGGCTCTAGTTCAAATTCGCAGTGGTATAAGTAGCAGTATATTCTTGCATAAAACAAGAAATTATTCATATAGCTATCAAACGGAAACTTGTTTTACAGCAATGTTAGGAAGACGGCGTCGTGATGTTAGAATGTCAGCACGCTTAATGCAATTGCTTAACAACAATCGAATGGACATGTTGGGTGACGATACAAGACAATGTATGGAACAATGTACAGAATGCATGCCATTCCTTGGAGACGTGGCCGATTTTGTATCAGGAGGTAAATACACTTGTCTTAACTTAAATTCAACATACCTGTAAACTGTTGACATACCACGTGATATGTGACGTAATGTTTGGGCTTACGCCGCTAGCGGAAACCTGTCCATTAAAAAAATAAAAACTGTAGCTACTTTAGTCTCTCGCCCCGATTTTATCGAGACATTAGAGAGGTTGCGATTCGAACGTGTACGACAACTTGTACGTGTAGCTACCCGTACATGTATACGTACGCGTTGCAATTGAAATTGGCTTGCGAAACACAACGTGTGCGTGTAACATCACAAGGAAGTTGTAACATGATTTCTTCGTGAATCGATAATGAGTGTTTATATAAACTCACTGAAACTATCGGCGAAAATCTTGGGTTTCCAGTGCATACGCATACCTGTGTGACGTAGTACACATTATATTTTCGTCTGTCAGACGTCCGTTACTTGTAGAAACTACACATATCTGGATGACGAAATACCCAAAAATAGTATTCACGTACACGTACACGTTACACGTTACACGTTACACGTTGCCTTTCGCAACCTCTCTATTGACACACTTGCAGTACTGGCCAACGATTACATCACATACCACATGACATGTCCACACTGGTATGGTAATTTTAGCACGATTATCTGGCCGCGACGTAGCATTCTGCAGACTGTTTCAGACTCATGTTTCAAATTAACTATAGATAGAATATACATTTACAATACAAAGTGGAACTTTAGAAATGATGGTTAATTGAATTTAGGGGCCATTCCTTCCTGGCCTGTTTAGACCCAATAATTCCATTGACCTTAGAGATCCTAATGAGTAAAATGAGTTATTCACTGCTCCACGTATTGGTTATATGGACACCATCCTTTGTCAAGGCATGTGTTAAGCTCTGTGTTTTTGTTATTGTCAGATGGTCTCTTAACAAGTTACATATCAAAATGTGTTCATTTGGCACATTGCGCCAACGTGACCGCCCCGTCCTTTTTCGGACGTTTTGTTTGTCGAAGACATTGCGTTAAGCAATTTACCGTTAAAATAAAATCAAATGAAATATTGAGAAATTAGAGTGATTTATCTACAAAAATAACATACTGGTTTAATGGCACTTAGGTTTCAACAATTACTTTTTGATTTGTAATATTCTTACATTACAGAATGTGGCGAGCGGGTATTAGAAGACCAAAGGAACATGGTCATGATGATCAAAGAACTAAAAGTATTATACAAAGTTAATGGTTCACCGCGTCGGTCTCCTCCAATACTCAGAAAGGTTTGTATTCTGTTACATAACTTCACACTCCCAATATTTCTACCAATGGATGACGAAAGAAAAATCTTCCATATTACAAATTGAGCTATTTTGTCGACAAATACAAATACTGGGTTACTGACGAACGTCTCCCCGGAGTCACGGGAAAATTTGGATACCATTACACCAGTAACCCATGGTATTTCTTGTGTGACAAGTCACGGGTCCACATACCATGTTTACCGGAAATAACGTGTCATTGAGCGTCTCGTTAATTATCATACGTACCTATTACATATGTGCACTTGGAAAATAGTTTATCCACATTTAACATTTGAATGTAGCTCATGGTGCATACATGTAATTTCTTGTTAGTCTTATTCACATGTGACTTTGATTTGTGCAGGTATTTTCCGGGAAATGACGCATTCAGCAATTTCTACCTGTAAATCTTTGCTGATAATGAGTTTTATAACGACTACAAAAAAAAACTTTAATGTGTTAACAATCAAAACATACCAAATTGTTCTGTGTGACCTTCCAAGAATCACATGTAACCCTGTGGAGAAGCTGTACCATATGTACGTTTATTGATGTACTCGGGCTACATTTTATGGAGTACCAGTCCCCCAATTGCCCCAAATATTTAATCCGATCTAGACTAAAAATGCCTAACATTCTCCTTTCCAGATCGAATATAACCCTGATAACTTCCAGCTGTCTTCAATGTCGTTCGGGGATGTATACATCACAGCCATGACACCATCAGGTCCTGTCAGATATCTCAGCGAGTTTCGATTCCGTTTGCAATGGCCGGAAACATCAGCTATCGAAATGGTGGAAGAATTGGTCGCAAAATGGGGGCTTTAATACTCACCGGAAGTGACCGACCGGAAGTAGCATTAGTGCTCGTTTTGGTAGTCTTGTTAATTTTCATTTTGGAAGTATTTGAAAGATACATTGTACATTAAATCTTGATTTATAGAATAAAAACGTTAAATAAAAATATCGGCTTTTTTCCTGATGGTACCAATCAGTGTTCTACATGTACAGTCCGTTTACTAAAGTTCAGGTCTTGTCACTTGTATACAATCTATGCACTCAAACATGTTTTTTCTTTTTAGATATTTTACATAAAAAAAAGTGAAAACCAATGCCTTATTCACTAACCCACATATGTAACAGAAGTTACAATGTTATGTACACAAATAGTATGTAAACAAGTGACTGACCTCACTAATCTGTTTAAATACGGTAAACATCCCCAACACCAAACCTTTTGGCTCGACAATTTTGTCTCTTTTTGAGGTGAACTTGATACCAAGGTTAACACATAACGAAACAATATGAGCTACAAAATATTGCTCTCAATTTGAGATGGTTTTACTCGAGGTGGTCTTTATGTGAAGTTTTCTTGCATCGACTTCCATGTGTGCAGCTGTCAAGTCAAAATTTATTTATTGTCGGAAATTTGGTACAAAAATAACATAAGCTGTATAGCTTTTGTCCGACATATGTAAATTGACGGGTAAAAAACTCTACAATTACCACAGTAATTTTGTCATACAGTTACCACCGATTACCACAGTAACTGCCAATATACTGTTGCCACGATACGATTACCACAGTAACTGCCAATATACTGTTGCCACGATACGATTACCAATTTACAGTAGCTGATATAATTACTGTAGTACAAATGTGCACTACTCACAAATCACACAACATGCAAATTGACATATGAACCCGTAAACAAGTGTATAAACGAGTTCACTTCCGGTTATCGCAAAAGGAGTACACGTTCAATTATAGTCTTGCAATAAGTCATACAGTGATAGAAAATCACCGGATGTTTCAATCACAATAAATCATACAAGTTTTATTGTTTCATATCCTCAATAAGTCGTACAGTGATTTGGTTTATACGCGGTGGTAAAAAGTCCAGTCATTCTAGGTTTTAAGGTAATTGCGTACTCTTCAGTTAAGCGGAAGTTTAGAAATCGGTGTAAATAAGACGCATTGAAAGCGTCTGACTATCATGATGAAATATAGTACGAAAAAATTAAAATTGATATGTCAGCATGTTCTCATGTCTTAAAATCGCGAATGTACTGTATAGTTATTACTATATTATACTGTAATAAACTTGCAGAATAAAGCTATAGCGGAACTTTTACGTGCCATTTATTCCAAATATTAGAAATACCAACACTCGCGAATACTGGCTACAACGTACGTGAAACGTTTTATAATGAGCCCACACAAAATTTTACTCAAGTTTTAATATTTGTTTATAGCAAGCATCCCGACCACTTTAGAGAAAGGTTCTTTCGCATTTATTTCGTAAGAATATAGACAGGTTAAAGCAAAAGAATGAAAAATGAAAAACAAATTATCACGAAAACGGGATACAACGTATTCAAAACGTTGATGTATTTTGTAAACTCCTTGTTTTCGACATTTCCGAAATCACTAAAGTGTCAATTAAAAAATTCTAGCCGAGCAACTGCCATGAAATTTGGGATAAAGCTTCTATTATACTCTACTGGTTGCATGTACGAAAACAGTATGTTGTTCAACAATATTTTTCGTAAAACTTAAAAATGAAAAATCACATATTTTAAAATATCATTTAAAATACATATAACATGCATATTCTAAAACAAACGTTATCGTGTGATTGCGTATATACAAAATTTCGTGCAGGCCAAGTTTCATGTAAATAAATGCCAAACTTTTTCGGTAAAATGCAAATATCAGTTTTAGGGGGTTTCCCCAAAATCTTAAAATATCTTAAAAACGAGCCGAGCAAAACTGTTATGGGTTTGCACAATCACTCTTATGGTTGTGTTCTTCATAAAAATCAGATGTTTGATACCTCTTGTACAGAAAAATTTAAGAGTTAGCAATTACCTTAACCTAGACAAAATTGCAAAAGAATTTCTTTGCACATATTTGTTGTAGAGTATTGTCCCATATAATCACAGAAAAATATCCCCATTGATAGACCTCGCCGTTTTCTTGCATTTGATGAAGAGAGTTTTTAGGAAAAGTTCAAGTACTGTCGGTTCAATAAGTAATACTAATGAGGGAACTGTCCCGTTCAAAAGAATAGGGGAGGCTTATGTTTTATATAATAAAAAAGATACCTTCAATCAATAAATACTTGAAAACAAGTTATCACATCGTCTCGTTAGTCGAGTACGTAAGCATGCCGCTATGATAGAAGTAATTTTGTTCAATCTCGCCACTGGTTCGACACCCATCCAAGTCACAGGTAACTGTATCATTAATAAACAGTACCTAAACAAAAATTAAAATGTTTTTTTTTCATAATTTAAAGCATTTACGGCATTAATCATCTATTTAAAGCTGTGGGTGATTAAAACATCTTTGTGAATCGAAAGCATTCGAAAACATGCTTAAATTTACCTTCGTACGATATAATTCATTGTTTAAACTTTGATTTTATTTTTCGAGGGCGTAAAACGCTGTAGGAACGACTGAAGTGGTTTTTAATGTGTCTGACGGGTATTTAGAACGTATTTTATAACGGTCGTTTTCATTGGCGTAGTATACATCGTTTGTACGCTGGTAACCAAGTCCTGGGAAACCCCAATGAAATCAACCAATGAAAATCGTTGTTACAAAAAGGAAATCACGCGCATCATTCGGAACGTTCGGAGAAACATGGAGTCATTTTGACATTTAAATATGCAAACGATTCGTTTTTCGGCTTACACGTATACATTCACTGAAGTGAACATGTGTCAACCAGGTAAATCTGTTCCAACTTTTTCGTTCTTTAATTTTACCGCATTATTATGTTTCTACACAACGGTAAATTCGACATATGTTTCCTCATTATTTCCGTTTTTTTTGTTATTATTGAGTCCACCCCAGTGACCGGGTGGTCACCGTGATAAGTATTTATGGTATAACTGTTTAACTACTTGACCAATTTCGATGGGATTTCGCATGAAAGTAGTTATAGTCATGTTTTTTACGAATATAATAACTTTATGAAGATATCGAAAGCCAATTCTTTTTTTTGATACCTGGTCAATTCATGGAAATACACCTTGTATAAGAATTCTAAAATTAACAAAAAAAAATTATTTTTTTAGGTACTGTTTATTAATGATACAGTTACCTGTGATCCAAGTTACTAAGATTTTAAAGTTGTTTTTATCTTCTTACAAGTACCTTATTTTTTATGTGTAACATATATAATAACATACACGAAGTAAGGTATTCAGTACGTAGATTAATGTTTGTGTTATGTTTTCATTTTTTATCAAGTCGTATTGCAATTATTTAATTTTTATATACAGTACACCACTCATACAATCGTTTTTAATATATTCACTACAGTACAACATGAAACTTTGATCACTTTGAAGTATCGATTCATTAAAACAGCAGTATAATATAAGGCTTTATAACATGGATACATGCAATAAAAAGTTGACCGAAGTGGGTATCGAACCTACAACTCAGAATAAAATTGAAACTTGAAGGAAGTGAGGGTTAATCCACTACACTACAGCGCCTTTGATATATGGAATGAGATTTGCATACTATTCGATATCGAACCCATATAAAGTTTACCTGACGGGCGAGTTTATGTTTATAACTGTTCTCATTTGACTTTGAACGCACTATACAACGGCGACCTATACTTATGTTTATGACGACAGGAAATGTTACATAATAACAAAATTCTATATAAAAACGTATTTTGGAGAAAAGCATGCCCATATTCATTTCACATAATGCAGATTATATAGTAAAAAATCCGAATTGTTCATATAGACGTATTCAAACAAGGTCACGTGAGATTATTTTTGCAACTATGGGACGCCGTGTGTCGAACAAATTACATATTATTCTTGGATGTACTATTTGCGCTGTTTTTGATGTACAGGAACAGGTACCCTCTTATATTTTTAAAGTCCTTCGTCATATTGTTTTGATAATCTGCATACTTGTTCAACGTCATGACCCCAACTCCTACACTCTATCAAGCATTTTTTTGAAATTATGCCCCCTTGTTCAATTCGGCGCAAATGTTAAAATATAGGTACAATTTTTTAAACCTCGAGTATCTTCAAGTTGCATAGACATATTTCTTTGATACTTTGCATACTTGTTCACCATTATTACGCCAACCCATACACAGGGGTAGGTAACTCTATCAAGCATCTTGTTGAAAGTGTACCCCCTTTTGGACTTAGACATGCAAATTTTAAAGTTTAGATAAAAGGTTTGTAACCTGTAATATATTCTAAGTGTATTGACATACTGCTTTGATACTTTGCATACCAGCATGACGCCATGACCTACACATGAAGGTAACTCTGTCAAGCATTTTGGTCAAGTTATTCGCCATTTTAAACTTAGATAAAAGATAACATTAAGTCAGACAAGGAAGGCAGCACTCAACTTAACCAGCCGAGCACAGAAAACATAAAAAACACACATGGCACAATGCCCAACTGACCAACCGAGAACTGAAAACATAAAACACATGCAAGGCACAACCTCTACGTAGAAGAGGGTAATGTTGCATCTAAGAAGAATTTTGTTTTGAATATATAATGATAATTACCCTCGGCCTAGAGGCCGGAAGTATTGGAATGCTCAAAGAAATTTGACTATGGAGGAGCACGTGACCATATGTCAATGCCTGATTGGCCAATGTGTCAGTCTGGCTTAAGGTGAGTCTAGACAGTACATTTTGGTTTAAAAATGTACTGTGTAGTTACATGTAGTATACTTCTACCACAGTTTCTGGAGATGTACCGTCTAGACACATTTTCACGAATTCGCCAATCGTCTGCTGTCAATGGTCTCAATGTTCGAATCACGACAGGGGGTCTGCTTTGTTACTATTGATGTAGAATGTTTGAAAATGGTTAGGCCAAAATAATTTATGGAGTGTTTCCCCTTCCCTACCATGTTGATTAGGTAGGATTATTCTAACCAACAAGCGGTTCCAGCCATATACACATAGAGGAAATCATGGTGTGCATGAATTATCGATAAAATACAGCTACGACTGACAACTGCAAATAAGCCGTTCGAGGAAGAACGTAGTGCTGTTGTTACTACGTCTTTTTGTAATATCAAATGCGGAATATTGGCTATATTAGAATCGAATTAATAAACATGTACCTGTGTTTTATCTAAAATAAAGCTTGTTCAGGTGCGCATCCAAACTACTGACTGTGCGATAAAACACATGTACACATTCATTATTTTTTAGGTAAAGTTACTGTAGTAAATACTGGTCTGTAAATTATCTGGCCGAGGAAAACTATTTGACTTGTACTACCCTAGCATGCAACTGAGAATATAGAAGCGCGCTATTAGTGGACAGCTCTTGTTTATACTTTTGAAACGCTAAACAACGCTGGTGCTAACGTTTATAGTGTGAACCCACACTTTTTTAACTGAAATGTTTTCCAGGCGTGACAGTTAAAGCCTAGGTCCCACGGAGCATTTTTTGCCTCGGCGATGTACATCCGATAGAATTAGCTTCGGGAGGCATCGGGAGCATGGTCCTCGTGGTCTTTGGGAAGCTTCGGGCAGTCTATAGACAATTTGTGAATCGAGAGGCTGTAGCATAATGGGCTAAAGACTCAAAGACACCATTTCAGTTACACAGTTTTATTCAGTTGTTCACTGGTACATACAAGTCATACTTCGAGCGACACCCAGAGCTCCAATTTCCACTGATCTTAACACAAATTGACTTGGCTTATATAGTGTATAGCCAGACATGTTTTACATAACATCTATAATTAGGTAAACTAATAATCGGCTTGTTCCGTGTAAAATGACCCCCTCTTGTCAAAATATCAACCTTAAATTTAGCAGCTGTCAACCCGGAGTTAACTCATATGAACTACAACATTGGTACAATGTTACACCTTATCATCTTACCAAAAAAAATAATTAAAAAAAACTTACTATACTTGCAATTACTTAATACAAATTTTAATTTCCGCAAAGATATACTTATAATTAATTACTCCAGAACTCCGATTATTGTTTACACCTTATAGCGGAGATGACAATTGAAATGAAGTACTAATCCATGTAATTGTCACCTTCGACAACCTTGATCACATATAAACATCACACCTAAAAACATACAACACATACATAAATCTGGATGATCAAGGTAAACAATACATTTTGATATAGCATTTTTCCATTTCTTATCATAATTTTGCTAGTATCGTTTTCCTGAATAACATAATCACACATGACATTACCACAATAAAACACTTGAATTTTCTTAAAATTGCGGCTTTTACTCGTACAAAATTTATACGGAACGTCTCTGAACACTGGAAGTTTTTAACGACTGTTTGTTGTTTCATGACGTCTTCCAGTTCCAGTTACAAGTGAGTCCGTGTCTATCAGCCACAGTGTCTTAATTTCCTGGAATGTATAGTATCGACATGATTAATATTTATATATAGTTCTATCTTCTATTTCAATATATGCAGTGATAGCTTACTTATAAGTTACAAATTACTTCATAAATACAACATGCTTCATTTATGTTGACATATTCTGCTTACTTAATTGATAAGTTTCTAATATCATCTTACTATATTAAACTTCTGACACCATAAAATCTCTATTCATATCATAAAACTTCCGTGAACTTAATATTAACTCAACGTCATAAAACATAAACAACTGCAACATAAACTGATACAACTAACTCAACACAATGCCCGACACCCAATAATTAAAGTTGTTATTCGTGTATACCACCACCGAGTTACAACGAAAAAACATATAAAACGTTTACATATCATAATACGACAAAACCGTAACATACACAATTGGCTTACAATTTACTTTCGGTACATTCTTACAGTACAACAAAATTTATTTCCTTACGAAAACCGAAAAAATACGAGAAATAAAAGTTATACTACTCAACGTAATTATACCCAATGAAGTTAAAATCACTATGACTATGAGTACACCTATTACTATATAGCAATATGCATGAAATGGCTATATGCATGACATAATTGTAACAATGCGATTTATACTAAGTCTTAAAATAAACTTCTTTAGAAGTCCTTTATGAAGCTATTATATTTGTTATTTTGCTAATTTACCACAACCAATATAACAACCAACCCTAAACATGCAAAGATACTTAATATATGGCATCGACAATGACTTCTTCGGATTCCAGTTGAACTTTGGCGTCCATCAGCATCTTATTTACTACCCGTTGTACTATTGCCGCAATCATCGTATAGCTGTTGACACATCATTTCTACTTCTCAACGCTGAAACTCATTGAATAGCCATCCAGCGTCGACGTGCAATAGTTGCCATGGTTGAAACTATTTCTATAATACCCATGTTAATTTCATGGATCATCAAATTATTTCCACTTGACCGATGAAGTAATCCCCATATACTCGTTGACATAGTTGATATACTATTATTCGATATTCTGATAATTCCTGGATCTATCTGGATCTGTCGTAATACACCGAGCCATCCGTGAAGTTTTAGACTTCTACCCGGAATGATGCCCTGTGCAATTGAGCTTGAAGTATAGTTTGCTCATGAAGCACACATCTTTTGGTAGTCATATCATACACTTGCATACTGGACTTGGGATTGTTGATAGTCTCGCATCGTTTGGAGTTTTACACCATATATGACATGGTTTTGTAATTGTATTGCTCCTGCAGACAATTCTCAAAAGGTATTTTTGATTTCATCTCCCATCCGTCTTATTCCGCGGTCCGATGTGTTTTCACCGTTGTACTGGACAGGTATATAGTGACATGAATATATATTTATTTATTTAGGTCTCATCTTTGTACAGCATACATACAAAATACATATAAAATCACAGTAAAACATTGCACAAAGCCATTCTAATAAGAATTATAAGAGACAAAAACCACAGTAAAACTAATATAAAATTGTTACTCTACACACATTTACTTAAACGGATACTATAAAAGTATAATTACCATAAAGTTATTTACATAATTATGTAAAATCAAGGAGCAGTTGTTAATCTTTGAAACAAAATGTTTTGTTAAAAAAGAAAACTATAAAAATTGAAATAGAAAACGAGTAATAATGCACAATTAACTCGGTCAGACCGTAGTTAAACTGATTAACAGCTGCTTCTTAACAGGAAATAAAACATATCACAAGGTACATGTAATTATAAATAATATGGGAATCATTTACAGAGGTAAATATTTCTCTTATTTAAAATATTATGACAGGTTTTGGCACAAATTCTAATAACTGCCTGATTTGTAAAAACAAACTTCAGTTTGTCTTGATCAGAAAATGAGTTAAAATCGGAATTAATCGTAAAAGCTGTCTGCATTAGACGTGTGCGTTCACTATTATATACAATGCAATCAAATAAAACATGGATCTCCGATTCAACTTCATTACAAAAGGGGCATTTACGCTCAGATATACTTAGTTTATCATATCTACCGGTTTCAATCCTGATTGGTGGAACTCCACATCTAAATTTGCTGAACGCCGATCTATGACTTGGTGGGAGTATCATTTTACAATAAGGCTCTACCTCAAAAACAGTTTTATAAGTAGAGTAATTTCTTAATTTATTACGACCTTTTCCTGATTTACTGACAGGTCTTGAAATCGTATCTATCCAATTTTCAATATATAAAGACATTAAACGTTCAACAATGGTATCACAGATAAGATATTTTGGCACATGATTGAATAAATTTGTATAATCAGAAAGTTGACATGAATGTAACTGATTTTTTATAACAAACATCCAATTTTTACAGCCATAACCGGCTTTGTTGTTAGCCCAGAGTGCTATTCGCTTATTCAATCTTGTTTCTGGTGTATTACATAATCTGGTCCAGAAACTTGCCACAGACTTCCATTGGCGGACTGAAGGGGGTATCCATGCCATTTCCCCCGCCAATGCCGCGCATGGCACGATTATGTACATTGTTTATACATGAAAAAGACTTAACACCCCAAATGGCAGCACCATAGCTAATAACGGGCCAAACTAAAGAATCGTACAATTTAGTGAAGACGTCGTATGGCATACCTCCGACTGACTTACAGTTAGCAATTAAAATACCTAGGGCACGACTAGCACTCTGAGCAACAGCTTTGACAGTAGTATTATAATCAAGGTGTTCATCAAGTACCAGACCTAAGTATGTATATTTACTAACAATTGACAAAGAACTAGCACCGCATGTAAAATTATAATCAATGCATTGTACAGAAGGTGGGCGAAAATGCATTACATTACTTTTTGTACCATTTACGGTCATGTCATTATGGCAGCACCAATCATTTAAAGCATTCAACAATATTTGCAAATCATGGGCATTTTCCGACAACAATACAATATCATCAGCATATAACAATATAGATATTTTTTCATTATCCATCTCAATACCAATATTCAAACTTTTGATGTATATTACTAAGTCGTTAATATAGAGATTAAACAATAAAGGTGACAAAATACAACCCTGTCTCAAACCGGAAGTAACGTTAAACCATTCTGTCTTAAATGAATTTATTTTTACACAAGAACTAACCGACGAGTATAAAGATCTGATGGCATTTAACATATTGCCAGAAATTCCAGTTTTCAATAATCTCTCCCACAACTTATCCCTATTAATAAAATCATAAGCCTTTTTGAAATCGATGAATGCGACAAAAGTGGACTGTTTCAGTTTTTTCCTTGTTTCTATTATGTTGGTCAGTGTTGAAATTTGGTCAATTGTACTACGGTTCTTTCTGAAACCACCCTGTTCATCTTCCAATTTATCATTACTTTCAACCCATTTACTTAATCTATTATTTAGAATTGTACAATATATTTTATAAACAACAGAAGCAAGTGCAATACCTCTATAAGAAAGAGGATCTCTTGGATCTAAAGATGCTGATTTTAGTATAGGGTTAATTATGCATTTTGACCAAATAGAAGGTACGGTTCCACTACCGAAACAAACATTGAATAACGAATGAAGGAACAATATTGAAGTGTCATTTTTCAAAACTTCCGCATGAATGGTATCTGCCCCTACTGCTTTACCCCGTTTTGCATTAAACACAGCTTCCTTAACTTCCAAAATAGAAATGTTCTCATTAAAAGGTCCATCTTGATTACCAGACTGATCCCCTGATGACATATCAGGTAAATTATTCGCACTAACATGATTATTAAAAAGTGAGCTAAAACTATCTTTCCACTTCCTCAGAACATCCTTAATATCAGTTGAAACGGTTCCATTATCTACAATAACTTCCATTGGTATTTTCTTTACCCTAGTTTGATTAATGCCAATTTGGCCAATGGATTTCCAAAAGGTTTGACTTTCCGTATTTGCAGTATTTAATAATTCCTTTTGAAAAGAGTACCAGTAATATCGCTTAGCCTTTTGAACTTCACGGTCAAATATTTTCCGCTTCATGATAAAAATCTGGCGAAATGAACTTCTCTCACTTTTAATGCGACATCGTATCCAAGTACGCTCAGCCAAACACATATCAGACCAAAGTGCAGACAAGCTATCCGACCACCATGGTTTACCTGGCCGATGCTTTTTGTTGGAAACCCCAACTCTGACTGTTTTATATTGGAGACTAGAGTACATATTGGCTTTAATGACATCACACCATTCATTATACATATTATTAATATCATTTTGCGTACGAAAACCCTGTTCCAGATTATTTATGACATTGTTAATTTGTAACAAAGTATCCTGATTACACATGAAGGAATTTGGAACATTTGTAACATCAAATCTATCAAAAGTACCCTCACTGTCATCAGCATCAACAATTGGAACAAAAACAGACTCAATATCATACGTATATGTCCACCTTAGCAACGAGTGATCAGGAATGCTGGACGGAGCTATACTACAAAGATCCCCGGCAGTGTTAATTAGCTCAGTTGCTCGAATAACTTGAAAGTCAGAAAACATGCTAAGATCATCATGTGGTAACAAACAATAACCAACAACTGCAGACCCCTTGACTGAGATCGATGTAAAATCATTACTTTTCATATTTCTGCCATTAAGCATACAGAAATTGGTGTTAATAGGGAAATCAATGAGAAGCTCACCATATGAGTTTACTGCATAATCAATAACATTTCTATCTGGTACAATATCCACACCAGCAATATAATCCTCAGTGTTTCCACACCTACCATTAAAATCACCACATATAAAAATAGAACCAGAGTTCTGAAACTTATAAATATCAGTTAAAATTTGGTCATAAAAAGAATGTACATCAAAATGCCTACTTGAATTCTCTGGCGGTAAATAACAAACACATGGCAATAATGTTAAGTCAAGTGACTTATGTTTTAAACTTAGCCACATAATACCTTCATGGTTTGCCTCTAGAACAGTAACATCAAACAATTGTAAAAGTTCTAGTTTTATCAAGAACCCAACACCACCAGAGCCCTTACGAGCATTCTTGTGGATGTCTTTACGGTTAAAACCGTACCATTGATACCCTTCAACGGATAAAACATTTTCATATAACAAATGTGATTCAGCAATAGCTAAAATATCAATATTCTGCTTAAAAAGACACGAAGAACGTAACACAAAATTGTCAGATGTACAGTCACTAATCCAACCACATACATTCCAAAACCCGACAGTCATCTATTTGTTATACTGGCGGCGATTCCCGTAACCACCACGTCCCCCGTTGCCACGAGAACTGTTGTTTTGTCTATGACTATTCTGGTTCGAATAACTGCCACGATTCCTGTTAATGTTGGATCCAGTGTTGTCAGAGTCCCGGTAGGAATTTGAAGAGTTATTTGCACTCCTTACTACTCTCGAACCCTTCACTGTAAGGTTGGCATCCCTCGATTTTAGAGCAGAGATTACAGTTCTAAAGTTATCCGCAATCATTCTGTCTTGTCTACTCTGATCAGGTGACACATACACACGCGAATATTTCTGATGACGTTCAAGTTTTTTCTTATTAGACAAAATAGCACTTTTGTCGACACTCGACTTACACTTGGCAATTATTACACCCGGTTTGTTGGATCCATGATACGACTTCTTGCGTTCAGCTCCGGCAATAGTAACATTAGGTAGCTTAAGACCCTCTTTAATAAGTGAATTGACCTTGTTCGCAACATTTTCACTTTTGTGCTCTGGGAGGTTCCTCACTACTATGTTCAATGATATATCACTAGCAGAGCCCTGGTTAGCATCTGATAATGATGCTAATTTGGTGTTGATCAACTCAACATCTTCCGCCATTTTACTATGTACACTGTCAATATCCGAAGCAACTTCTGATAGAACAGCCAACCGGATGTCATCAACTTTAGATTCAACCACCTTCTGAATCTTCGCCATTTCAGCGTTCACCCTTTTATCAAGCATTTGTGCGACTTTGGATGAGATTCTTTTCTCTAAACCAGTTTCTAGCTTGTCAATGCGTGCTTCAAAGTTCGCTTGCATAGATTGAATGTCCGTGGACAACTGAACAATGTTTGATGACAGCGCCTTAATCATGGATTCGACCGTAACGTTAGCACTTTCATGCACTTCAGCCTCCGTGATAAAACGCCTTGGTGCTGGAGTGGGTGGCTTCTTACGGTATAATGTGCGTCGAGCTCCTTTCTGAGTGTCTTCCAAGTCGACGATAGTCGTTTCCTCTATATCTGGGGTCTTGTTGCGAGCCTTCTTCATTGAAGACTGAATATCGTCAGGAAAAGACCGGTGACGCTTCTTACCAGTTTGTAGAGGTGTATTCACAAAGGTATTTTTGATTTCATCTCCCATCCGTCTTATTCCCCGGTCCGATGTGTTTTCACCGTTGTACTGGACAGGTATATAGTGACATGAATGCTAGTTTCATATTGCTTGATCAAGTGTTTTTAATTTAATACACATTTTTTTTAACAAAATAAAATTGCTAAGGTACCCAGTGCGGCAATGGTGATCACTATAACTACTCATAATGGAAATACATGTTGAAGACTTATCATGGACTTCTATCAAAGTAACTATTTTGATTTATTTATTAGTTTATTCATTGGAAAGTTTCAATTCCTTCTTATGCTTTGATACGGTTACAATTAATTAATTAACTTACTACTATTGTGCTTGAACTTGAGTTCTCAAACTAATATCCTAACGTTATATAATCATTGAATGCCCTACAGTTAATGTCTAACTTAATGAATTGCATTATTCATTATTTCGTGTACATGGCGTAATATAAGTGAAGTGTAACTTTAATTTTAAATCTAATAATATCGGTTGATAACCATTACAACATAATCGACTCTCCGTATCTATAACAATATTGATATAATCGGATATTACAGTCGTTTTATTGAATAACTAATATTCCTATGTTGCTGATTGCCTAACATGCTAATGACTTTTACCGATTTCATCATATTCAATTACTGTATTCATAACATATGTATATAGTCAAATGTTTCTACGCATAATTTCGTTTTTATTATACTTTTCATAAAAATATCTTAAACAATATTTACAACATAAACCGATTATCCCTACTATAATCTTATTGCTATTGTCTGATATGATACTAGTCGTTTTATGAATAAAATTATAATTATATATATGCCTTACGGGCTATCGACTTATTGTAACAATATCGTTAAAAATAACAATAGAACAAAGACTCCAAAATAACCGATCTTCCTCAACTAACCGATCTTCCTCAACTATACTCTGATATTATAGACAGTCGTTTAAAAATACATTCATATGCCTTCTGATTTCTAATAAATACTGGCCTTCGACTTCTTATATAATATGTCTCTACTACTAATTATGTTCTCATAACACTTATCGCAACACAACAATAACACATACCGACCCTGGTATCTAAACTCCGATATTCTAATAGTCGTTATAATGAATAAAACATATTCATATGCAACTTATTTGCTCTCTACTTCTATATAATACTTAATATCTCGACAATATACTCAAAAATTCTTACAAATAATTATGTTCGCATAATATCTATTTGTAGACATCGGTCAACAACCGTAAAACCATAATACACACCCGACTCTCCTAACGAATAATCATATCAACATTATTGACTATTACGACATGTTATACTCACTATTTACAGTCTATACATTTGATACATTATTTAAATTTCATTTTTTTATATAACAACACTGCATTAATATTTACAATTTACAACGTGATGTATATGCACTTGACAATTTGACATGATAGAATTTTAATTAGTAACTATCAATTTCAGTTACGTATTTGAACTTTATTTACATAAATGATTTTTGACGTTTTGACATTTTTCATTTTTCTGCTTAAATTTTCTTAACTTATATTCATTTATTAGCCTAATGTAGTCTAAATAAATAACGTATTACATTTTCTATCCATTTAATCTATGGCCGGTTTACATTATCCTGCATTTCCAAAAACCTATTGATTTCTGTTTTAAAAACATCCCAGGTACATGCATGATTTTCTTTCAAATATTTATGTATAAAATCGGACACCGGTCCGGTAGCAGTCTGGTATGAAACCAGTTTTTTTCTTTCATCATATAAACCCGCCAAAACTGCGTATTTCTTTATCGATTTAACCCATAATTTAAACTCCTTAGAATTGCAATTAAATTTAGGGACTAGTTGCCCAATGCACTGAGTTCCTACACCATTTGAAACTTTTCCTAACTGAACTGACAAATCATCAAAAATACGCTGAATATCAGCATCGGCCATTATTCCAAAAGTATTATTTATTCTCGACAACTAGCAATAAGAAATTTACAAACATTCACTCACCTCTCTGATCGTATACGGTTCGTACTGTTCGTCCTGGCCACGGTCACCAAAATTTAGTCTTGTAGCATAATGGGCTAAAGACTCAAAGACACCATTTCAGTTACACAGTTTTATTCAGTTGTTCAGTGGTACATACAAGTCATACTTCGAGCGACACCCAGAGCTCCAATTTCCACTGATCTTAACACAAATTGACTTGGCTTATTGGCGCCCCGATGGATCGGGGCGTCTGTATTGGAGGACTTTGTTATAATGAGCTGGAAGACAATTTCCCCGTGGTGAGCCTCAACTTGTATGAAGTTTATGAACAATTCCCCGTGTTGAGCCTCAATTTGTGAGAAGTTCATAAACAATTTCCCGTGTGGACCCTCAATTTGTATGACAGCGAAATGTTTTGGCCATTTGTTTACCTTTAAATCAGAAAATAGTTCGTCGTTCATTTTCTTTATGCAGAGTATTTAGGTAAAACAAACTCATGATAAATACATGTTTTGACAAAACATCATTTTATAAACATTTCTTTTAAAAAACAATTATGTTATTAATGCTAATGAACTTCTACGCATTAGTGTTTACTAGCGTATTAATATTTTTGTTTTTATGTTGTTTACCTAATACGCGATGTCGTCATTTAATGAAACGATTTATTTCATTGGCTGGTATATATTCATTAGAGGCATCCTTTTATTTTTAGATTACTAGTACGTCGGCTGCTACAGTATCTAGAGTGAAAGCTAGGTTTTACATTTAACCCATGTAGACTAATGAGTTTGAGAAGTACTCTGAGAAAGTTTAAATTCTAAGAGAAACCCCGGCTTTTTAAAGATAAGGATGCTATCATTGCGCGTTGCATCATTGGTTACTCGTACAGATAACGGATGTTGATTTGCTAATCAGCTTTGTGGAACAGACTAATACGTTCCGATTTATGTTCGGTTTTCGATGTCTATTTTATCTTAGATATAGTTTTCAGTCGGTCTGCCAATCGAGAGATGTGTCTATACAGATTTGAACGCATTTGCTTTTACAGGTATCTAGACACTTAAAATGGTATATATACAGATCTGAATTAGCTGGTAACTCACTGGTCCTCGGTAGAGTTTTTGAGTCTTGGTACATCAATTGTTCTCGATTCCTTCTATACGTATTTGAATACATCTAAGCGTATAGACTCATGAATGAACTTGACGTCTGTATAGATTTGGTGACTAGAAAGCAATTGATTTTAGAGTCTATATAGATTTAAATAATGTTGCTTCTAAACAAATACATTTGGTTGTCTATACAGATTTGGCTCGTTCTATGTGTCATGGTTATGCAACACATATGTCTTGTATTGTTATTAGTTTTCTTTTTATAAATAAAACAAAGTGTATTTACCTGTTGTATTTTATTCTTGTTATTTTTAACTTATCATATAGAAAATTTCAAATTGATAGCAATGCCTTTACACTCAGCTTCGTTTGTTAAATTTATACAACCAATGAAATAGTATGCACCAAATATGGAATTTGCACATACTGAATTGCTATTGGATATATAGCTATACAAACTTTATACACAGTACACCATTTGACTATTACATTATACTCTTTACCAATAAACTGAAATTAGCATTATGAAGTTACTACACATCACATTACACTGAAATGAGTTGTAAATGATGTGCATCTGCATTGTTTGCCATTTGATAATATTAAATGAATAACATGCGTATATTTATAAAACATGCTTGTACAAGAGGATTAAGGTACAAACTAAGGTCCTTAATATTCAAGATGAAAATGTATTTGTTATATTTCACTTTTGCCAATATATTTTGAAAAATACAACACCTGCTGTTTCTTATAAAGATCAATCATAAAAATTATATGTCTTTACAGTTTTCAGAACTTCTTTTATGGCGCCCTTTGATGCTTTGCATCAATGGTTATCTTGTATAGTGTATAGCCAGACATGTTTTACATAACATCTATAATTAGGTAAACTAATAATCGGCTTGTTCCGTGTAAAATGACCCCCTCTTGTCAAAATATCAACCTTAAATTTAGCAGCTGTCAACCCGGAGTTAACTCACATGAACTACAACATTGGTACAATGTTACAAGGCATCGGAAGAACTCCCGGTGTATTCTCGACTTTATGCGTCGGTCTAACTGCCTCGGGGATGTATTGCCGATTGACACCAGGAATAGCCCGCGGAGGCATCCCCCAGGTATCCAGAACCTCGGGGAATGATCGGGGATGCTTCCGCGATAAAACGAATTATTTACATCCCAGAGGCTTCCCGACACATCTGCGATGTTTCGCTTAAGTGTCAGGAACCTTCTGGGATATTTTAATGTCTGGCAAACATTTGCGGTTTCGTTATATAATCGCTGAATATAAGTTCATATTAATCGGGGATAATTCGGGGTTACCAAACTTACCTGGGATAGGTTCCCGACGTTAGGTTACGTTATACGACGGTCCCACTGTCTCTGGGATGTACATTTTGGAGCTTCGGGGGAGTATCGGGAGCCTTTGGGAACCATCGGAAGAAACGATTTGTAATTCATATCGGCGATGAAGAATTTCTCAGTGCGACCTGGGCTTTAATTAGACAGCATTAAATGATACGTTATTTTAAAAACTGTTGTTCATGCAGCAACCGCAGTAGTTGGTGGTAGATGCGATCCTGTTCTTGATAAATTAGGCATTGCGCACACCCGGTGTCTATGGCATACATCTTTGGTGGAACGCAGATCTGCATTAAATGTGCGTCCTGACAAACGCATCATTTTCAAAAAATATCTGCTATACATCCAAATAAATCTACAGATACGGTCAGTTTTGTACTGAAACATCACTGATAGATTGGTTTTACTGATTTCAGAACATAGACAATTCTGTAACGGTCTTTAAATATTGTTGCGGGGTTACCAAGGAAGCTAACTGTCTGACTATAGCCATACCCCCTGTAGACAAGTATCATTTAACCGTGTTGTTTTGTAAAGGTCAAACGTTGACTTTGCTTTGTCAAACTTCATAATGTCATAATTTGCTTACAAAACCTTATTATGATATTTATAAACCGTCAGACACATTCAATCCACTTTGGTGTTTATATATTACTGGTATATTTATTATGACATAAACGAACTGCATTGCCACAGGAACTCAGACTTATGATTGCACTTCATACGTGCCAAGGCATCACAAACATAAACAAGAGATGTTTGTAAAACATGAATGCCCCCATGTCAGCCCAATAGTCAAAAATGTTGAAGGTCGCAGTGACCTTGACCTTTGACCTACTGATCTCGAAATCAATAGGAGTCATCTACTGTTGCTGAGCAACCTACATGTAAAGTTTGAAGACCCAAGGTCAAAGCGTTCTTGAGTTATTGAACGGAAACCATTTTATACGACCGACCGACCGACATGTGCAAAGCAATATACACCCTCATCAAAGATGGGGGGGGGGGCATAATAAAAAGTGAAATAGAAGTTTGTGCTACGATATCAGCAAAAGAGTTTGTGATATTCAAACAATAAAATGATTTGCATTATTCCTACATTATTTTCTGTAAATAATCCAGGTCTCATAAACCTTACAATCAAAATTTCAATTAATGCAAGAAAATGTGATGTTTTCACCATTTTCGTTTCCATAGCAACCACGATTGTTGTCATAATATAAATATGAAATGTTATTCACTATCTCATTACTAGGCCCTTATATGCCCCTCTCCACATACTAAGTTTAATAACGACAACCTGAAAGTTATTTTACTTTATCATATAATAAAGATTTCTGCACAAATGAGCATGACTGACCGACGCACTTACAGACAAACGGATGGACACACGTATATAGGTCAAATTAAGATCCTGATGCATGTTTGTCAGTTGAGGACTTATTAAATACTCTCATTTAAATATGTTTACCCAAAATAAAGAAATTAATTCTTGGTTTACGATACAAAAATAATTATCATATTTTCTGAAAAGTGGGTGGGGTAAATCTACCCCTTCTTTTTTACATTATTTGCTTAAAAAATTGAAATATATGGTTTATTGAAACTATTTTGCTTGTAAATTCCTTTTATCAACAACATGGTTTGATAGTTTAACCTGTGTGTGTACAACATTAAAATACTGATACAACTTTACACCAAATTTTCATGGAATAAACTTTTGAAAAGTGTAGTGACCTTCTTAAACTCGCTTTTTAAGATACTTCCGCAACTTTCTGGACAGGGGATTTTTTCCTTGTAATAGTTTAGACATTAAAAATCTTAAAAATACACAAAACAAAACTTTTGCAATTTTGTCCAGGTTAAGGCCATTTTTGGGCTAAAATGACTGGCCTAAAATAAAAGATGGTATACTCTAGTTTTCGAAACTAAGAGCAGCCAGAGCGTATAAACCAAGTCACTGACTTATTGGGATGCTATACAAGAGGCTTGTGCCAAGTTATAGTTAGAACATATTAAGTAAATTTTAATGATTAAAAAGGGCGGAGCGAGCGAAGCGAAGCGAGTCGTTTTTAGTCATTAAAATTTACTTAATATGTTCTAACTAACTTAGAATATAACGTTTTGCATTCTGATTGGCCGATAGAAAGTAGCGCCAACGCATGACGTAAAGTCTGTGAAGAGAAAATTTTAATGATTAAATTTTCAGTTAACCGCCAAAATGCGGCGTTTTCATTGGCTCATAATGTAGGTTATATTCTAAGAATATTTACGGCATGCAAAGAGATGACCTTGGGAAATTACAGTAATTAGCAGTGTTTATAAACCCTTCAGCTTTCGGTTATCGCATAAGTCATACACGTTGAATTGTATAGTCGCCTTATAAGTCAGTGACTGGAAATCAGATATGTTTACTTGCAATAAGCAATACAAGATGAATAGTATAGTTTAGGCTCCGTTTTAACAGGTTTGAAGATGTACCAGGTTTCCTTTATACGGGTGCCACTTTTTAACGTAGATGGTACCAGCCAAAAATGAGACTCTTCAGTGACCTTGGATTTTGACACGCTCATTTACGTTAGATTGAATACTGATCGAGCCGTTTAGGGTGTTTGTGCGCAGTTAACCAGTTACGAGAAGGAAAATCTGCCGAAAGGATGAATTTGATCATTGGCCACAAAAAAGGTACTTTGAATAATATTATGAGAAGTGTGTCACCTATTCTAACTCAACCAGCGGTTTCAGCTATATACACATAGGAGACCACGGTATGCACGATTTATCGATAAAACACAGCTATATCTGAATAACTTCAAAGCGCAAAAAATATCCTCCCCATAAGAGATAGGCCTGGGGTTACTTAATGTCTTGGGTACTGTTTTATCAAAGCACTTACGAAAATCTTAAAGAAGGGAAAAAACTGGGATTTATACTTTGCCGCAAACGAAGCGTACAACGAAGGATTATGGCGATACAAACCCGTGCTTTTTAACATATTAGCAGGTAGCTTTCCTTGAAAGGGCTGTGCTTTATTAGTAATAAAATATAGTCACTTGTTCGGATGCTACGCACTCGTGATTTCATTACTATGCATCTGAACTCGTGACTGTGCCTAATCCTACGTTAAAACACAGGTACATAGTCATTATTTCTTAAATTATGCGACATACAAGACATTCATCTGCATTTTTACCAAAATTCAACGGAAATAAAAAAGTATCCATAGGTAAACTTAGATTTTTTTCACATTTCTTTTCATTATCAGAAGGATCGTCTAAGTTTAAGAACTATGCTAGGGATAGCATCCGGTCCAATAGCTTTAGAAGTGTTCAATGTTTTTCAGTTGTTTGAAAACTCCTGGTACAGTAATGTTTATGTGTGGTGCTTCAGGATATACTTCCCCTGGAGGTTGAGGGTTCTGTGGAGTTGTATCTTTTGTGAACACGGATTGGAATTGATCAACTAAAATTTCGGCTTTGCTTGCTGCATCCGACAGTTTAGTTCCATTTTTCTTCAGCGGCGCCACACCAATATGGTCCTGCTTTTTAGATTTAATGTAATTCCAGAAAGGTTTAGAATTGTTCTTTTCCATGCCGACGTGAAATACTTTGTTGACATTATTCCATTCTGCCCTACACAGTGCACGTTTGCACTCCTTCTGATCTTGTCTGAATTTCGTCCATGATCCTGTCACCTGTTTAGACAGTTTTCAGATGGTTGTTAAGCCATGGTAGATTTCTTTTGTATTTATGAATTTTAGATGGAACATGTCTCTCCACACTAGATATAATGACATTCTAAAATGTAGACCAAAGTTCTCCAACCGGGGCGTAGCTTAATCGAAAATGATGTGTAGGCCACGTTATTTTAGGGGGGTTCGGGGGGGGGGGCATGTTCCCCCTGGCATTTCTTAATTTCTATATCGTCGCAAGTGCATTATGAGCCGTTTTCAGAGTAAAAACAAAATCAACAACAACTCTCAATTGTGCTAGGGTAAATATAATTCATCCAAATTCATCAAAATATCTAAATCATAAACATGAATTAAAAATCACACAAGTAGGACTCTACAGTTTTGTCTAGATTCCATATAAACATAGATTTCCTTATTGTATGGGGGTCCGGGGACATGCTCCACCGATTTTTTTAATTATACTTGGTCGAGATTGTGCTCTAATGTAATGTCTATAGACGTTGTTGAATAGATTTATATTGTTGATCATTGGAGCTTACGCTTAGGGTTTCCCAGTCAATATCCGAGCAACTAAAGTCACCACACAGTATGAGTTGCTTATAATTGCCATAGTTTAATAATTCAAGCGATCTGTTTAAATTATCAAGGTCCTTGGTATTTCTCTTTGGCATATAGAAGGTCCCTGTGTAGACGGTTTTATTCCCTTTTAGTGATAGTTTTGCTAGTTAACAGTCCGTGATAAATGCATGCACTCGATAGATGTTATACTAGTCAAAATGGCGATGAATACTCCACACCCTCGGGTGCTACGATCGTTCCTATAAATAGTATATCCTTCTAAAATAAATTCAGCAGACTCTACGTAGCCACGACTCTGTTCCACAGATAATGTCTGGTTTTATATAACCAGTTGCTACTTTTAATTCCGACGTTTTATCGCGGATGCTTCTACATTTGACATTCAAGATCCTTAGATGTTGTATCACCTTTGAAAAGTAACACAAGCGCTATTGCGGTCATTCTATCATTTTGAAATCTTACAATGTTCAACAGACTTCCATTTTGAGTCACGTGACGTAATGCCGAATAACCGATGATACAAGCCATTTTATTAGGCACGCTGTGGTGGAACATGCGACGTCACAAATTTTTAAATAAAATTGTCCAAAATACATAAAAGTTAAGTTGTTTGTTTGTGTTAAAATGAACGTTTTTTATAGCTCATAATTTATAATAAGCCAATATAGTACATGTTTTAGCAACATTGGTCACGAAACAAGAATTTAAGAGCATTTTCCTTTGTATTTGTTGATCATCCCTCAGGAACATTTAAATTGTGCTTCTAAAAATGGGGAGTATTTTTATCACACATTGAAAATTGTCAATTTTTGTACAACTGTCCTGCAAAAAGTACTCGTTCAAATTCAGTATAAATCACACTGCTTTGTTCTCCACTCTATTATCCAGGTGCTCGAATATAGAAAAAAAGTATAAATCGATTATATTTATTCCGTAAACCACTGAATATTAAACCATGTTTAACTTAAAATTCTGTGATACACGCACACATTACATTTTAAAATAATCAGCTGTGTAAATCAAAATATACAACCGCTACTCATGTTCTATCCTATACTTTGTCAATACTTAGTAGTAATAATAAAGTTGCCAAACTTTTGATACAATGTGTAGATATCATTAATATAATTTATTAGGGAAATAGTCGAGCGCCTGGATAAAAGATTGGAGAACACAACAATGTGGTACAGTATATATTAAATTTGAGCGAGTACATTTTACACGATTTCGAAACAAAAAATGACAATTTGTCTAGGAGCTTGTGACCAGAATTTCAATTTTCATTTACCCGATCTGGAAGAAAACGTCTGTTGGTATGTTCGAATAATATAGACATTCAGGTTTTGGAAAAAGGTGGATGCCAGATCTGAAAGTGGTGCAGATTATATTAACAGGGGCAACAACTTCGAAACAAATTAACGAAAACACCCGATGTCCTATGTTCTGGTGTTAAGTTTTTGTTTATACATGTATATGTATTGCAACATAAAAACATGGATATTGTTCATTTAATGTTGTGCATCAAAAAGACATACAACATGGACTGCCATTGTGTGCTTTATTGATTGTTTGCTCATGACTTGCTTATGACAAGTGCTTTTCCTGTTTGTATTGTTGTCTTTGTTTGAAAAACAGGTTATGCGATAGTTTACAATCTTTGATTGAAATCCAATTTTACCACATCGTCAATTGTAAATAGCGTACATTGATTCCTTACACCATGACCTGTTGATAGTAACTAGAACTCAGTTGATTCATAGGTTAGAACAAGGTTCCACTAATCAAGTTTCCATAGATACTGTCTATAACGAATGGTGTAGTATTGTTAGGGACAGTATGTATGCAAACATTCCGTACAAGAATATTGTGCAACGTAGTAATTCCAGAAAACGTAGACCAGGCAAACCTTGGTGGAATGATAAGTTGACTGAACTTTGGTCTAAACTATGTACGGCTGTACGCAATTGGTTGAAATGTTGTAATAGAAGTGTTAAAACTGGTTTAAAATCTGAATATGTACAATTGCGTAAACTGTTTGATAGAGAAGTGCCACGCTCAAAACGTCATCATTGGTATAATATGCAGTGCGAGTTATTAAATGAGTGTGATGTAAATCCAAATAAATTTTGGCAATCCATCGGTAAGATAGGTGTGAGACAGTCTAAAAGTAAATGCATACCAGAAGAAGTTGTACTTCAGGATGGTTCTGTTTCTACATGTATAAATGATGTACTTTCAAAATGGAAAAATGATTTTAGTTCTTTATTTGTTGATAACAATGTACATGTAGAAATGAATGTTGGTAATAACGAGAACACTTCTCACATGGCTTTTAATGATAACATATCTATTGTAGAAGTTGCTAAGGCTGTTTCTAAAGCTAAATCTGGAAAAGCTTGTGGAAGTGATAAATTACCTGCAGAAGTGCTATGTAATGATACTGCTGTATATTTTCTCCATGTGTTATTTAACTTGTGTTTCAATAATAGTATTGTACCATCACTATGGGGTCGATGTATAATTAACCCGATTCCAAAATATTCAACACTAGATCCAAGGGGTCCATTAGCATACAGAGGAATTGCCCTTGCATCGTCTGTTTATAAAATTTATTGTAGAATTCTCAATGAAAGATTGACGAAATGGTCGGAAAATAATAATATTGTTGTTGATGAACAAAACGGGTTTCGGAAAAATAGAGGTACAATTGATCAAATCTCCTCCTTAACCAGTATTGTTGAAACTCGTAACAAATTAAAATTATCCACATTTACAGCTTTCATTGATTTTAAAAAAGCATATGATTACATAAACCGTTCATTATTATGGAATAGATTGGTTGACCTAGGCGTTAATGGTAAAATGCTCCAGGCTATTAAGTCTTTATACTCGTCCGTTTCGTCATGTGTCCGAGTTAATTCTCATAACACTGACTGGTTCGATTTTAAGTCTGGTTTGAGACAAGGTTGTATCCTAGCTCCTCTTCTGTTTAACCTGTTTATAAATGATTTGGCTGTATATCTTAAATCATTTAACATTGGAGTAAGTATGGGCAACGAAACTGTTTGTATTCTCTTGTATGCTGATGGCATTGTGCTTTTAGCAGAGAATGAAAATGACTTGCAATTTTTGGTAAATGCGTTCAATGACTGGTGTACGCGTAATCATATGTCTATAAATGTTAATAAAAGTAATGTCGTTCATTTCCGTACTCAGTCTACTCCAAGATCTAATATTGTTTTTAACGTTGGAGATAGTGTACTAAATTATACTGTGCAATATACATATTTAGGTCTTGTACTTCATGAACATTTGGATTATAATATTACTGCAAAGATGGTTGCTCAGAGTGCTGGTCGCGCACTGGGTCTTCTTATTGCTAAATGTAAGCTCATAGGAGGTGTTCCTTATAATGTTTTCACCAAATTATACGACACGGTTGTCTGGCCAGTTATCTCATACGGAGCGGCAATTTGGGGAAACAAAACTTTCTCATGTAAAACTACTGTACACAACAGAGCTATGAGGTTTTTTCTTGGCGTCGGGAAATATACACCTAATGCAGCCGTGTCGGGTGATATGGGTTGGATTCCACCTTTTGTCCGTCAGTGGAAAACCATTGCAACATATTGGACTCGTTTGTCAACTACGGATTCAACGAGGTTAAATAAGCGTGTAGCACTCTGGGCGAACCATCAATCGACCAAGTGTAAAAATAGGTATTATTATGTAAAAAAGCAATTTTGTGATATTGAGCTAAACCAGTTCTGTGATATTTCTGTGCCAATACCAAAGTCTTCGTTGATAAAACAAGTTTCAGATAATCTTTTTGATAAATATGTTAATGACTGGCTTTCTAGTATAAACAACCCTGTTGGTGTATCCGGCAGAGGTCGAAACAAACTTAGAACATATTGTACTTTCAAGCATTGTTATGAAGTCGACAATTATTGTAACATATTATTGCCTGTAAGACACAGATCAGCTTTTTGTAAATTTAGATGTGGAGTTGCTTCAATACGCATTGAGACAGGGCGATATGAAGGCTTACCCTTAGCCGAACGTGTTTGTCAGTACTGTCAAGTTTTAGAAGATGAAGCACATGTTCTTTTAAATTGTAATTTGTACACTGATTTAAGAAATGTCCTGTTTGAACAGGTTGCTACTATTTATCCAGAATTTTATTCTCTTAATGATAGTAATAAACTAAGGGTTCTTCTTACAGAGAAGAGTGTTTTAACAATTTGTGCCAAACCTGCTTTATGATTTTGCAAAAAAAGACAATTTTATCTGTGTAAATAATGTATTTGTATCTTTTTTATTTTTATTCTTGTAGTTTTAGTGACATCTAAGAGACTGTTGTTAATCAGTTCATCTACGGTCTGACTGGGGTGATAAATGATTTATTAAAATGTTTTTTATTAGCGCATTAGTGCCCCACTTACAAATATCAGTTTCTTAAATAATAATTAATTTAGCAGTACTTTAACGACAGTCTCTTAGTTTTACATATGTGAATATTGTTCATTACTAATGTAATCGTAATTTTTGGAGAACTAGATATGGAATTATGATAACTAGATTATTATATGATTATCATACGTCTCCTATAATCAAGATTGAATGGTTGTGTACTTAGTTTTACCTGTTACGTTAAATATGTTTGTTATATGTATGTACATAAATGAGACGAAAATAAAATATATATTCTCCTGTTAGCACTCTGGTTAGCCCAAGTACATTTGTATAGCACAGATAATTTGACCTCATCCTGATCTTTATGCATAATAATAATAATAACAACGAGGAAACTCATTTGACAATTATATTAAATGGCAATCTTCCATGAGATCCTCAACAATGAACAATTAAACAAGAACACTAGTACATAAAAGAAAATAGTATAATACTTATGTTACTATATATAGTAACAAATTTGCATTGAAAAAAATGTATTATGCGCCCTTTTAAAGTATTATCAGCTTTTGACCCGCCTCGCGCAGGGCTATAATCAATGATAATAGCCCTTGGAAGACGTTACAAAATCACTTAAAACGGCTTAATTTCATAAAAATTTATTCATTAACAATATTGGGAAGTGTATCCTAGTTTTTTCATGCAATCCACATACTGGAGTAAAAATTTCCACTCTTTGGGCTATTTTTTTCAAAATAAGGGGGTGGCTGAAACCATAGGAAAGGATGAAACCATCGGAAAGAAGGATACATGTATATTGAAGTAATGATTATGACTAGCCTGTCATTTAATATTTTAAGTAGCAGAAACATGGGTGTTTCAAAATTTGACGGCTTCACCCAGCGTAGATATAAAGTTTTAAACTGCTGATTAGAAGAAGAATTTTTGATATAATGAGGAATAGAATTCCATATTGAGGTTCCAGAGAAAGCAAAAAAAAGAATGTCGAAATATCTCGGAATTGGGTTTTGGACTATATAATTGGTATGTAGAAGATGACGTAACAGTCGTGAATGAATAGCTGCAGTAATTAAGATAGTCTGGTGCATCACCTCTGTGAGTTTTGTACATTTGAATAGCTTTCTGATAAATAACGCGTTCATGAAATTGTCATACATTTGAGTTTTGTAAATAGAATAGTTGATGGAATTGAATAATCAAATAATCACAATCAAGAATTACCCTAGCTGCTCTTTTCTGAAATTTTATAAGTTTATCTTCAAGACAATTGAAAGCAACTATTTAATTCTAGATAAGAGTTACATTTCTTTACCACATTATTGATATGGTCTGCCCATGATAGGCTATCATTAATTGTGATACCTAATAACTTTGCTGTTGAAGTAACTAAATTGAATTCCATGAATATATAACAAGGTTCATTTGCGTTGAATATATAAATTCTCGCGAGCTAATCGTGCTATATCGGTCCTTTAGATGTGTGTTGGTATTGCTCCTCGGGAGTCTTCGTGATACTCCCTGCTTATGAAAACATACAACCGGGGTTATAAAATATAGACAATATACCAACTGTTAAATTATGCTAATAGAAGGTCGAGGGTCGTGTCAAATTCTCTGGACTATACTCGTATCTTGTAGTCTAAATTACATAGAACTCTGGTAACAGTTGCCTTTCTGTTACGACTTAATAGAGGATATCAGAATCTTGCCAGATATAATATATACATAATTTATTATACGTAAGTAGAACATTCTTAACCTTTGTAACAACATGCATAGTTATACTGATTTATTTTAATCGCACTAATTTTGTATATTATTGAAAAATGATCAGTTATCTTATGTTTTTAATTTGATAATTATTGATTTAATTATTAATGTTAAATTAACACAAATGTGCAATGATGCTCGTGGTAAAATACGTATTATGCGGAGTTTCTACAAAAACAGGTTGACTTTTTTCAATTATATGTAGGTCCCCGACCGGAAATTATAGTTATTATAAAATTAGTTTGCTAGTAGCTGTACAGAACTGTATTCAAACTTGTTGTAGCAGTACAGATATTCTCTTTTTCTTTCTTTCTTTCTTTATTTTTTTAATTATTTTTTTATTTATTTACATATTTTTTATTCATAATTATTCTACATGCAGTTGTTTTGCTGTTTGGATGTGTGTTGCAAAGAATTATTGTTAAATATTGTATGTAAATTGTATTGATACTAAATTTATTATTTTGTTACATTGTGTTTTCTTTAGTTTGAAGACCACACTTGTAAAAAATACGCAGTAGTTTACAATTGAATGTGGTATTTCAAGGCATAAAGGTATTATGATGATAATCATAAAGTAGGTTAAACTTAGTGTTGACATATTGATTTATCATGCGCGACCACTATAGTCCAGTTAGGATATTGTGACAGTGACGTTGCAGTTTATGTGTACGCAAAATAATCACAACCATTGTCTAAACAGGTAGGGCAAAGTTTACCATTGAAATTATAGTTGTTTGTACAGTATAAGTCTTTATAATTGGTTTTACACCGTTATAGTGGACTCGACCGCTGCGTCACTGGAATTTTATCCTGACTGGACTATACGTGTATTTAAGATGTTCGTGGTATATTATTACTCAAGAAACATAATTTATCACATAACCTGCGGTCCAGGGTACTGTTTTATCAAAGCACTTACGAAAATCTTAAAGTTACGCTCAAATTTAAATTCTTTATAATTCTTTAACAACTGCAAATTTGTGATGTATATGATTTGTAGGAGTTTATTAACTGATTCAGTATTAGTTTTGCAGTTCCATTAACCACACTTTACAATTGTAAACAAATTGTAAATAATTTAAATTTGATCCTAAGTTTACGATTTCCGTAAGTCCTTTGATAAAACAGTACCCAGGGTACTGTTTTATCAAAGCACTTACGAAAATCTTAAAGTTACGTTCAAATTTCAATTCTTTATAATTATTTTACAACTGCAAATTTGAGCTAGACATGGTTTGAAGGAGTTAATTAATTGAATCATTGTTAATAGTGCAGCTCCATTTACCACCCTACATAACTGTAAACAAAATATAAATACTTTAAATTTGTTCGTAAGTTTACGATTTCCGTAAGTGCCTTGATAAACAGTACCCTGGAGTGCCGTAAAGCCGTGCCGTAAATATCGTTCGGCACTCCAAGACTGTGCAATAAATATTTAAATTAGCTTGACGTGACGTTAACCAATCCATGCATTGATACGTCAATGACGTCAGGATAATACTAACGTCGCTATGACGTCGCGCGCATTGTACCGCTGAATTTGGCTGAAACATAAAAATTATGCAGCGTACATCATCCTTTTGAACAATAATGAGCGTTTTCTAAGGTTATGTGATAAATAGAATCTAACATTCGTGCTCATTACATACGAGTTTTATTAAAAGGCAAAGCCTCGTGTCATATCATTTTGTCCACTCGTTTAATAAAACTCGTATGTAATGAGCACTCATGCAAGATCGATATCCTCTATTTGTTTTGTCGTTTAAAATAACAACTTGCTTTTGTGTCATACATATACTATTGTGCTTTTGGTGCTCCGCTATTTCTGTTGAAGGTTGCCTTCCCTGTCCATTATCTTATTATTCTTTCGTTTAAAACGACATGAAATAAAGATAGCATATTTCCATACAATGTTACAATTTATGTTCATTACGGACTAATGGTGAATACGGCGGGCAATCGCCAACATTATTTGTTTCGCGTGACTGTGTCTTCTACTAGACAGTCGTATTTAACCTATGCAGAAATTTGTTCACTGGTGTGAATTAAATAATTCGCCTGGGTTATAGTTTCTGGTTGAACCGAGGATTAACAAAGGCATGCACTTTGTTTAAAACCCATTATTGTCGTGAAATTTCAACGTTTCTTAATATACAGGGTATTAAAAAAGTTCGTTCTCAATGTTTGAATTTCCGAATAGTTTATTTTTCTGACGTCAGGAGAATGTATTATGTTCAGGTTGAATTCCTGAGGGTTCTACCAGTGTTCTAATATTTTGAGCATTAAATGAAATTATTAGTGTAAGAAATAAAAATTGCACACTGCGTACAAAGCTCAGATGAAATTGAGTATGGATTTAAATTTTGTGAACAAACTTTTGTAACACCCTGTACATTGTAATTCCATTACTACCCGGTATCAAATAATCGGATAAGCGGATATTACATCTCAGTGTTGACAACATTTCTCAGCGGTGCTATTAAAGTCGCGAGTGTACCATTTGGAAATCAGATGCATTCTTTTTATATTAAAAAAAATTACTGAATAATTCTCGTATACATCCCACGTGTGTTTGTTTATGGACATGCGCCTGACACTATTCAATTCATTATACATGCGTACATGTATTAACTTTAAAATTGGTGTTAATGTTACTTTTAAATATGGATTACTTTTGAATATTTCAGTAAAATGATGAGATATTACCTTGTATTGTGGACAATCGGACTTAGTTTAGTTTGTAATACAATCGCCTTCAGTAAGTAGCATCTACAGTTCGCTTGCTTAGAATTAGTAGGTCGTAAGTAGCACTTACGATCTTTTAAGTCTCATGCATACTTGAAATCTGCCTCACAAGGCGCATTTTATCATGTTGACCAAACTGAAGTTTAAAAAGCTTGTTTTTTCTATAAGTAAAGAGTAGTTTTCAGACATTTTTTCTTATTTTCTCAAAATATTGATTTTGTACTTACGACCTTCTAATTCTAAGCCAGCGAGTTGTATTCCTATAAGTTCGTGCCTTCCTACAAGATGGTGAATTGTAGTAAAAACGTTGATTGCTTTGCTATTTATATAAATTCATTTTTCGTGTCCCAACGCATTCTTAGTTGATGCAGAAAATCATGAAAAGGCGAATGCTTACATTATGTGGAAGAAAACAAGACTGAGTATTAAACTTGTACAACAGTATTATGTTTTCGTCTAGCTCAGATCCCACTGAGGACTTCCACATCGGCTATGTTCTCCCGATTTCTTCCGATACCATCCGATTCATCATAACTCCTTCCGATATCACAAACTGTCTCAATGCTTTCCCGAAGCTTCCCCTTGACCACGAGGAACCTGTTCCCGATGTCCTAAATGCTCATTAATTTCAATCGGGAGTATATCGCCGGGGCAAAAAATGCTCAGTGGGACATAGGCTTTAATTCTCATTTGAAAAACAGGCATGTGATTCTTTATTGTGGTTCCCATGGGGACTCGTCATAATCAATTTCTAATGTAACAGAGATAGGACCCCGTAGTTAAAATATACGATGTATTTTATCTATTAAAGCATGTGGTGGATATTCTACAGTAACAACAAATGACGTTAAGGTGCAGTCCAATAATATAGAGACAGACAAAATATCGGACATTATGAAGTCGTCGTGTATAAATTACTGCATGCCATCACTACACACTGTAGACTGTGCCATCTCTTACATTGCCAATGACGTGGGCTCACCAGACGGACCAGGAGAATGTTCATATTATAACGATAATTGTGGTGGGGGATGTTCTACCGATCCAACCACTCCAGGCGTCATGATGGTATTCTCCTGCACGGCAGTGGGTTAGTATTTTCATCTAGAGTCTATGTAATAAAAGTCTTGCGGCATTCGTAAACCTATCTGCGATCACTTCTTGAGGCACCTTAGGCGAAATGTGCTGGTGTTTCGTGCAAAAAATCATACGATTGTCCTACGACCGATGTATGAAATGTATTAGTGCCGCACGATGAACGCAACGTCTCAAACCAAATTCTAGACATGCCCACTTTTGCGTTCAGCTTGCGATTTACCAATTGTAGCAATTTTTCTACTATTCTCGCGTCACGGGGAACAGTTAATGATGTCCGCTATCAGTCTCGATGTAATCATTGTCGTCTACGGTCTTACTGTTATTGTAATATACAAATGTATGTTCGGGTGATAGAACTCGTGCAACAAAACAAGCGTGCCGTAGATGTGACCAACGCTGAACGTATACTATTGTACCATGAGTTTTTCAAATCTCAATGTGGTTAATGTTACATTCTAACATGACCGGCGATTTTGCCTATATATACAAAGAACATACAAGACAAATTTGTGATGCAATGCATCAAAGTAGCCGCAATTTTGTGGTTTACATGGCATGAATACTGTTATATCAAGCAACGGTGTTATAAATTATTCTAAACGACTGAAATCTCTAACGTTTCATTCAGATAGAATGAAATTGAGCGGGAAATATTCCAATATACACAGGTATTTGACATTATAAACTGGGAGTCACTGAAAAGTTACCACTTATATATATCTCTGTATTTTGTATACAATATGACCTATCGGTACAAAAGTTTTCTAGTGTGTGCATCTGAATATTGTTAAAGTTGTGACTTCTCAGTAAGGTCAAAACATAGTTGTGTTCGGCTTTTAACACAGTGTAACGTGAATTTTAAATATTAGAGTCAATTGATAGGATGGTACCTAACTTTTCATTGAGTATAAGTAACGGTATTGTATAACAGATCTAGATTTTTAATTTCTACTTATTGTTTAACAGCAATTTCGTTTACAAATGCATTTCTATATGGATGAGCAAAACGTTCTTATATACACATGCTGCACGATATGAAGTAAAACACGTAAATACATGTAGCATGCAACCCTCGCATATATACAATTACAAGCACATTATAAATCACTGAAACACTATTATGTGACCATTCTAAATAGCTTACTGGTATTGGAAACTAGTCATCATTCCTTTGACCAATTGGATGTGCAGTGTTGCAATGTCACCAGATTATTAACATAATTCAAAATAAATTTGAAGTACTTGATAGTTCCACATATTTATTGGATTAAAGTAAATGTAAAATACAATGAATCGGTAAAACAGAATTATGCTTCCCGAAGCAAGTGTTTGTCCCAAAATTGGAAATAACTTATTACAGATAAAAGGTAAAAAAAGAAAATAATGTAGAATTTTGGTTCTTTGACACCGCACTTCCTCTACCATTATGTTGAGTTTCAATCAAATGCCATCAATACTGTTCAAGTGAGGGACCTGCCAAGCATTAATTTGTATGAAAAAGGGAGATAATTAAAAAACAATAAAGGTGCACTTCTCCTGAATGAGATTAATTCACCTATAAAGTTTCAAATCAATACCTCCCATAATGAAGGAGTTATGACCTGGACAAGAAGTAAGTATAAAAGTACAAAAGGCCATAACTCCAAAAATTTACAATAAAGAGTTATGTTTCTTGTGCACCGCACTTCCTCTCAATGAGATCTATTCACATATGAAGTTTCAAATTGATATCTCTAATACTTTTATGAGTTCTGGCACAGAGAAGAATTAAGTATAAAAAATTACAAAGGGAAATAACTCAAATATATATATTGTAGGGTTATGGTTCTTTCACACTGCACTTCCTATCAGTTAGGTCTATTCACCTATGAAGTTTCAAATTGATATCTCTAATACTAATTAAGTTATGGCCCGGACAAGAATGAAGTATGAAAAAAAATAGAAAGGGGAGTAACTCAAAAAATGTGCAATCAAGAGTTATGGTTCTTGTGCACTGCACTTCCCCTCAATGAGGTCTAGTCACCGATAAAGTTTCAAATTGATATCTCTAATACTGTTTAAGTTATGGCCCGGACAAGAATGAAGTATGAAAAATTACAAAGGGGAATAACTAAAAACATATGCAATCAAGAGTTATGGTTCTTGTGCACTGCACTTTCCCTCAATGAGGTCTATTCACCTAAGAATTTTCAAATTGATATCTCTAATACTCTTCAAGTTATGGCCCGGACAAAAGTGTGACGGATGGACAGACGGGCGGACAAAGCGGCGACTATATGCTCACCCTTCGTGGAGCATAAAAAATACACAATTAGGCCCTCCTGCATTTTAAATGCGGACTTGGGATTCGATGACGGTGCAGTTACATTGTACCTAGGGTTTTTCTACTTCACTCTCAGTCTCTGGGAGCTGAAAATATTGGCTGTCATTTTGAGGTATTTCAGCTCTACAGAGGTTAAATTTATAGCTATGCTCATTCAGGTTATTGTAAAAAGGTAAACAACAAATTAGGTCCTTTGGCAATCACTCATTAAATATGTTAAAAGCTAAACATGCATTTCTAAATTATTTAGCTCTCAATAAAGCAATTAAAAATTTTAAAAGGTACAACTTTAGGTCTATTTTCATTTTAATATTTTTTTCGAACTAACAAATATTCATTCATACTGACAAATATTCATTCGGACTGACAACATTTTGACCGTCGTGTGGATAAGGAAAAATATTTGCTGAACTGTCGTGCGGATAAGGAAAATAATCGGCACAACCGACGTGCGGATAAGAAAATTAATCAGTATAATCATCGTGCAAATAAGGAAAATAATTTACGAGACTGTCGTGCGGATAAGGAAAACAATTCAATTATTGGCACAACTGTCTTGCGCATCAGGAAAATAATTGGCATGACCATCATGCGCATAAGGAAAATAATTGGTACGACTGTCGTGCGGCGGATAATGAAAATAATTAGCGCGAGCATCATGCGCATAAGGAAAATAATTGGTACGACTGTCGTTCGGATAACCAAAGTAATCGGGACGACTGTCAGACGCATAAGGAAAATAATAATTGGCATGACTGTCAATCATGTGGGTAAGAAAAAAAATTGGCCCGACCATCATGCAGATAAGGAAGATGGAGGAAGATAATCGACAACATACTGTTAAAAAGGATTTCACGAGCATATGATTAACGATGCTCATCCAAGACTGCCCAGCTCGACTGAATCAATCTAATGTCATAAGTCTGTGATATTTATTCATTTTGGTTACTGAACTTTTATAAGATTTCAGATTTTATCTGACATTTATTTAACAGTTTTCAATAGTGTTAAATTCGTACAGTTACAGTGTAGCACACGATGCCTCGTACTGATGTAAACAATTGGCGTGCAAAACGAAATAGCAATGCACAATAGATGCATAACATTGTTCAAAAGTTGTTTACATTTTTTAACATTTTGGGTCGAATCGGTACGAGTACGACAGTGACTTACTTCAAGGTCTGTATCGGATGTTGATGAAATTGCATAACTACGTTCGTTATGAGTATTAAAGAAGATTTTCCTTGTTCAACAAGTACTCGCGTCTTGTATTCACTTATTCCCGGCTATTTTTGATAAGTAAAGTTTTATCAAAACAATATATCTACTTCCGCCGTCATGTTTAAAACGCGGCCAAACTGCGGGCACGTGCGGCCAAATCAAGCAACTTTAAAATCATCAAGATATTGTTCATAATATATGAAAACTACTTATATAATCACAATAAACAGCACAATATCACAATAATTGCTAAAATACTGATATGTTACCGTTAAACTTTTGGAAGCAAGTACCCGGGCCAACCCATTCTGTAGTCTGGTTCCCTGTCGTTCTATATTTGTTTAGTAGTGATAGGGGAGGTAAACCAGACTACCCATTCTGTGACCGCAGATTCGGTAGTTTTACCGCGTTTTAAACAAGTCTATTTATAATACAGAATTTATGAATAGACTAATTCCGGCGACTCAACATTTTTTTTATCAAATTAATGTTTAAATTTCAGCAATTTCTTTTCTTTTCATTATCTATAATTGATAAAAAAAGAAAATTTATATGAAACTCTATATTATTGTTTTCATGCGAAAACATCAGCATCATTGGTAAACGAATACAACTATCGATAAAATTAGCGATCAGTTCAGTAGTAGAAAAAAATAGACACCTCAGCTAGTCTACGCAAAAAGGGATCAGCAATTAAATTATTAATACGGAAACATTTTTTATTTTAATTTCGAACATTATCCATCCAAAAAATGTAATTTATGGTGGGATCAATGAGAATTTAAATGTGTTTGTACAGGTATCAATTAATAGCTTCAATATCCACGCAAACAAATTTATTCATTTTAATAACTATCAGTAACTTGTCCTTTCACGTCCAGGGGAGAAATTTGGTTGGTATTCCATAAGGCTATCAATCATAACGTTATATATCGGCCGATATACAATGAAAGTGACACCATGCAGATAAACAAGCAACATAGATCTCGCAAAATAACACTGGCTTTATATATAATTCCGGGTTTAATATAAATCATGTTAGAATCGAAATAAACTATGAAAAACCGTTCTATACCGGTTTTTTTTCATAGTTTATTTCTTAAATGACCGTAATGCTTACATGTAAGTTTTGTAAATATACATGAAATTAACAACTTTTCTTAGTATTGTACACATTTTTATCAATTAGTTATCAAACAGTACAATGTTTTACATTTCTGTAAATGCTGTTAGTGTGCACGGAGATCTGCATTAGTCAGCTTGAATTTTTAATGAAACCCTGTCACGCTGTGACCTTCTGGTAAAATGAAAGTAAACACGTCTAAACTTCTTCAACTTTCAAATTATGATTTTAATCAAAGGTCATCTGAACTCTTACTTATTGATTATTTCATTTTGGCTAAACAAATGTTATGACGTACGTGTAGTTTCAATAATGCCAATTAATTAAAGGTACTGTATGCAATTAACAATGTTCATGTCATAGTTTAAACAAAGATCATACACAAATTCTCCCGTATTCTTTGGTTTAAAGCTTGTTAAAATTAAAAGTTGAAATCCACCTGTTTGTTTCTCTGTCAATGCTTGATTCTAGACACAATCTCTTCTGAGATCAAACATTGTGACTTATTTTTGATATTATTTCAACGCAAGCCTGATACTAGAACAAACTTGGTATACTCACAAAATGTGACTGTGTCCCAGGCCAGTTGCTCTACGTAATATTCATCAATGGCATACATAGTCCAACTTACACCAAGGCACATATCTAATCAGACCTAAATCTTTGTCGGAGGTTCTTTGTCGGAGGTTAACAGGTGAACACATTGAGTAATGCAACCGGCATGCGTAATAATTTTAATGTTTTACTATCAAAATGAAATCCTTTTTTTTCTATTATCTGAATTATCGCGTAAGGTCAATTATAAGCATGTACGATATACTCACAGCATTTGATAATTTTAAATGTTTTTTTAATGTGTGTCGCTTGCTAGATTGTGGCCAACCATCACAACCGACCAATGGTATAGTGGATGCATCAACTGGGACAGCAACAGGGGACGCGGCAACATATTCCTGTAACTATGGATACATACTGTCAGGGTCGACTACCACAACTTGCGGTGCAAACGGTGTGTGGGACAATCCGGTCCCTAACTGTAACCTTGTCGACTGTGGCCCTCTCTCACATCCAGCCAATGGAATTGTCACATCACCTGGTACACTGTACGGTAACCAGGCAGAATATTCGTGTAATTTGGGCTACACACTTAACGGAGCAAATTCTACTACATGTGGTTCGAATGGACTTTGGGATGCCACTCAGCCAACTTGTGATATCATCGGTAAGTTTTTTGTTTTATTTTCATCAGCCGAGAAATATCATGGCGTTTCTGTTCTTATCAGTCGTCGTCTTAGTGAGATCGGTGGTTCCAATCTATATCGGAAAAGCAATATAAGCAACTTATATTAATCCCTCTCAACACCTCATTTCTGATGGTATTCATCGCCACGAGGCTATGAGAGAAGAGAAGCCAGTTTCCGTTTCTGCTGAGCGTCTAACAAGGGAATAATTACTGGAATCGTTTATATTTCGTCTTTGGACGGATGTGTCCCGCACTCAAACACTAGGCTATCGAGAAGGCGATACATGTATATAATATGTGATTCAGAAGACGCGAAGCGTCGTCTGTTAATCACCATAACGGCATCACATGTCGGGCGAGTTTTTAGCCAAGCCGAATTTTGGTCAACCCTATTCCTTTAAAATGTGTGTAGTTCTATTCGTAACTAGTGTGCTTGTTATGTACCTTGAAGATTTGAATAATTATGTAATTGAGAAAATAATTTGAAAATCATTTAATTTAAAAAAAATGTTGCTCATCAATTATTTATCATGTTTTTATGTTTTTTAAAATGAATCCGTAAGATTATCAAACAGTCCTGTCTATAGCAAACATTAATGAAAAGGGAGATAAAAAATGCGGTTGCTAAGGAAGTACTAGTAGTTTGGCCGCCATCTTGAATGTAGACAGGAATTAAGCGCTACCAAGGGGACAAAGCGAAAAAATTGTTCGCTATCAGTGAGCGGTCGTGGATAGCAGACGGTGAAACAGCAAATCGCTACCAAAGCGGTTTGTTCGCAAGAAAGTGCTCGGTAGCACTAGACAGGGTGGCGGCCAAGTGACCACAGGTGTGATGATGATCGTTGTGTGAGTGTTGACGTTAAAAAATAGCGAGGGCACCAACGCTCCTGAGACTCTGCATTTGTTATACTTTAAACATGAAAAACATGTGTAAACGTTGTAAAGCCTACTACTAGTATAATTTATAGCATCTGATTATAAATTTATGCATTTGTATTTCAAAATAATGGCTGGAGACTTTGTGGCGAAGTCGCGTAGACAAACTTACTTCACATCAGTTTAAGATATTAGTCTCGGCTTCCCAGATGGGCAAATACCAAGAAAACATTGATAAAATAATAATATAACTTTGTTTAATTACACCAATACACGCACGCCACCTCTGGATATTGTTAACCAAACTTGGCGTTCGTGACAAACACGTGGCGTATATTTTATAGAAATCGATGAAGAAATAAAATACTTATGGCTATTTTATTTTCAAATGTTTACAAATTTCTTCTTGTAACTGTAGTCAAAAGTCACGTGGTATTGCTACACTGTTTCAAAATAATTCAAATTGCTGTTCTCTATTGAATTTACTTAAAGGAAGCAAAATAAGCATTTCTTTACGCATATCGATTAGAGCGATTGCAAACTTTTATTAATTAGAAATAAATTAATTAAATATACGTATTGACAACGAGCAATGTAGCGATGTAGAAATGTTTATTCGACCAATTTGCACCTTTGCAAAGTCGTAGATTCAATAAGGGGGCATTGGAATGGATAATGTACTGAGGCCATGTGGAAGAATTCTCCTCAAGCGGTTAATCGATAGCGCTCATTTTTTCTATATAGAAATAAGTTCAAGTTCAAGGTTTATTGTACAAAGGCCTCCGGCCCATACACAAAATATATGATAGCATACATAATATTATATACAAATTGACATGACAGTGGAAGTACAAATGCAATACAATACAATAGTAACTGATTATACGGATCTACATAATATTACCATTTTTATGAAACATGACATGATAGCACCATAATTATGAAACATAACATAATATCAAGATTTTTATGAAACATGACATTTATGAAATATGACATAACATCATCATTTTTATGAAGCATGGCATAATATCAACATTTTTTAACTTTCTCATAGATAAACATTACACAATATTGCAGCTTAAATACATTTCTACATTTTACTTCTAGATAAATCACACCATGTTCTGTCTGATTTTAAATGCATAATAAATAAACATAGCAGTATTTCTGAGTATTTTAGCATTCTACTGGATAGTAACATTTCAAATTTATTCATAGAAGGATGTACAACATAATTCTGCGGAAGGAAATCATTTCTTAAATCTGTATAATTAGGGCAAACAAGTAGAAAGTGATATTCGCTCTCTATTATATTTCTACAATATGGACAAGAAGTGGCAGTATAGGTTTTTCTTAATAACGAACAAAAAAGACAGGCAAATTTTTAGGTACGAAAAGATCTGTAATCTTTAATGTCTTACACATTAGGTGATATTAATGTCATGTATCTTAATAAATATCTAGATCGCCTATTTTGAAGATATTTTATACCACTTTGCTAGTGAGTTGTTCCTTCTTTGTCTATATACAATCTGAGCGTATGACCAAACATGGGTATCTTTAACCTGGATCCTAAATAACTTAACTCAAAGTCAACCCTTAGGTGCGAATGGAATCTTACAGATATTAAAATTACCCTTTAAATGATATATATTTCGTTATTTTAAGATAAAATTAAGATCGCCTGTTTTCAGGTTCTTTTTGAGTAAAATTTACAATTTTTGTCATTCTTAACAGTTGTTGTTATTGTAGTAGCTTGACAGACGATCGCTCTATCGCGTGTATATATCGGTTATCGCCTGTTTCATACTGTTACTGTTTTATAACAACAACAACAAGTAATAAACTTTATATAAGTGGTTGTGGTGTATCAATATGAGCAGTTGTATTTTTCACTTTGATTGTTTGTACAAAATTAAACATTAAACATTTTCTTAGCAAAAGGAAATTATATACTTGTAGTAAACGAATGGAAATACTTGCACCAAACCCAACTTATTCAATAAATAATCATTTTTATCGTTTTAATCAGTAGAAAAATGATGAACGTCTAATGTGTGAATACAGAACCATCAAAAGTGGCCAAAAAAGGCATCATTCGTCAAAAATAATATGAATCATATCAATAAGGAAACAGTTAGTTAATACCCCAAATTTACTATTTTATTGAAATTCCTCATAATTCTTTTAACTATTAAATTGTGTATGACAATAACATACAAGCTAGTAATTTCTAAAAGAACAAAACCTAATTTTAATATTTGTTAAAACGTGGCAACATCACACTTAAGAACTTCAAGAAATCTAACAATTGATAATTTTCAGATGTTTATATATTTTTTACATGCATATTTAATTTCTTTTAAACACATAATCTATATAATTTTAGGTAACTAACAGTTTCAGCGACCAATGTAGGTTTATTACCCCCATAAAACTGACACGCGCTAAACAAACACCAGATTATATCGAATATGTAACGCGTGGCTACAGATGGTTGTTTTATCATCATAAATCATCGATTTTAATCATCGATATTTGTCATAATTTTATAAGCATTGTATTATGCTTGATGCAAAAAGAAATTCCGTTATATATATTTATATTACAATTAATCAGGTACTGGGGGTTAATTCCTGAAAAAAAACTTAAAAACTGAAACACAATTTAAAATGACTATTATTTCATCTTGCTAGAGTTAGATAGTTTTTAGATCAATTTCTAATGTAACAGATATAGGACCCCGTTAAAATATACGATGTATATTATCTATTAAAGCATGTGATGGATATTCTACAGTAACAACAAATGACGTTAAGGTGCAGTCTAATAATATAGAGACAGACAAAATATCGGACATTATGAAGTCGTCGTGTATAAATTACTGCATGCCATCACTACACACTGTAGACTGTGCCATATCTTACATTGCCAATGACGTGGGCTCACCAGACGGACCAGGAGAATGTTCATATTATAACGATAATTGTGGTGGGGGATGTTCTACCGATCCAACCACTCCAGGCGTCATGATGGTATTCTCCTGCAGCACGGCAGTGGATTAGTATTTTCATCCAGAGTATATGTCATAAAAGTCTTGCGGCATTCCTACACCTATTTTGCGATCACTTCTTGGGGCACCTTAGGCGAAATGTGCTGGTGTTTCGTGCAAAAAACATAAGATTGTCCAACGACCGCTGTATGAAATGTATTAGTGCCGCACGATGAACGCAACGTCTCAAACCAAATTCTAGACATGCCCACTTTTGCGTTCAGCTTGCGATTTACCAATTGTAGCAATTTTTCTACTATTCTCGCGTCACGGGGAACAGTTAATGATGTCCGCTATCAGTCTCGATGTAATCATTGTCGTCTACGGTCTTACTGTTATTGTAATTTACCAATGTATGTTCGGGTGATAGAACTCTTGCAACAAAACAAGCGTGCCGTTGATGTGACCAACGCTGAACGTATACTATTGTACCATGAGTTTTTCAAATCTCAATGTGGTTAATGTTACATTCTAACATGACCGGCGATTTTGCCTATATATACAAAGAACATATCATAACGTTATATATCGGCCGATATACAATGAAAGTGACACCATGCAGATAAACAAGCAACATAGATCTCGCAAAATAACACTGGCTTTATATATAATTCCGGGTTTAATATAAATCATGTTAGAATCGAAATAAACTATGAAAAACCGTAATGACCGTAATGCTTACATGTAAGTTTTGTAAATATACATGAAATTAACAACTTTTCTTAGTATTGTACACATTTTTATCAATTAGTTATCAAACAATACAATGTTTTACATTTCTGTAAATGCTGTTAGTGTGCACGGAGATCTGCATTAGTCAGCTTGAATTTTTAATGAAACCCTGTCACGCTGTGACCTTCTGGTAAAATGAAAGTAAACACGTCTAAACTTCTTCAACTTTCAAATTATGATTTTAATCAAAGGTCATCTGAACTCTTACTTATTGATTATTTCATTTTGGCTAAACAAATGTTATGACGTACGTGTAGTTTCAATAATGCCAATTGATTAAAGGTACTGTATGCAATTAACAATGTTCATGTCATAGTTTAAACAAAGATCATACACAAGTTCTCCCGTATTCTTTGGTTTAAAGCTTGTTAAAATTAAAAGTTGAAATCCACCTGTTTGTTTCTCTGTCAATGCTTGATTCTAGACACAATCTCTTCTGAGATCAAACATTGTGACTTATTTTTGATATTATTTCAACGCAAGCCTGATACTAGAACACACTTGGTATACTCACAAAATGTAACTGTGTCCCAGGCCAGTTGCTCTACGTAATATTCATCAATGGCATACATAGTCCAACTTACACCAAGGCACATATCTAATAAGACCTAAATCTTTGTCGGAGGTTCTTTGTCGGAGGTTAACAGGTGAACACATTGAGTAATGCAACCATGCGTAATAATTTTAATGTTTTACTATCAAAATGAAATCCTTTTATTTTCTATTATCTGAATTCTCGCGTAAGGTCAATTATATGCCTGTACGAAATACTCACAGCATTTGATAATTTTAAATGTTTTTTTTTAAATTTGTGTCGCTTGCTAGATTGTGGCCAACCATCACAACCGACTAATGGTATAGTGGATGCATCAACTGGGACAGCAACAGGGAACGCGGCAACATATTCATGTAACTATGGATACATACTGTCAGGGTCGACTACCACAACTTGCGGTGCAAACGGTGTGTGGGACAATCCGGCCCCTAACTGTAACCTTGTCGACTGTGGCCCTCTCTCACATCCGGCTAATGGAATTGTCACATCACCTGGTACACTGTACGGTAACCAGGCAGAATATTCGTGTAATTTGGGCTACACACTTAACGGAGCAAATTCTACTACATGTGGTTCGAATGGACTTTGGGATGCCACTCAGCCAACTTGTGATATCATCGGTAAGTTTTTCGTTCTATTTTCATCAACCGAGAAATATCATGGCGTTTCTGTTCTTATCAGTCGTCGTCTTAGTGAGATCGGTGGTTCCAATCTATATCGGAAAAGCAATATAAGCAACTTTATTAATCCCTCTCAACACCTCATTTCTGATGGTATTCATCGCCACGAGGCTATGAGAGAAGAGAAGCCAGTTTCCTTTTTAGCTGAGCGTCTAACAAGGGAATAATAACAGGAATCGTTTATATACTAACTAGATGAAAAGGTCATGAACAATTAGATACTTGCACACCTGTCGATCATGCAACAGTAAGGTCGATAAGTCCTGTCTTTTAATAAGGACTTGCACGTGAACTCTGAATGCGCTGTGCATGGCGCGAGCTTAACATTCCTGTGAGAAAATAAAAGGTCTTCGAACTATGTGCACTATCATATTGGCCTAGTGTAACGACTATGTCGTGAATAATTAATAAGTCTATACGTTGGAAGTCTATTTGAATTCAATTGTCATTATATTTATATACACTTTGTACTAAAATAATTATGTTCACTAATTATCAAATAACACATTGTAATGTCAAGAAATGTAAACCCTCGTGCGGTTCAAAATGTAGAATAATGCATGTAAAAGAATGGTAACGATTGGCTTATAAGACCTCTTCAAACACTAATTTTAGAATCATACATTCAATTGCAGTTGTAAGAACCAATGTCTCAAGTATAGCCAGGGACTATAGAATAACATCTGGTATATCTAACACAAATGATCCGCAATCAGGTGCTAAGATCGCCTTTCCGTGACCAGTTAAGGTCGCGTTTCATAAACCTAAGATTAGACTTTTTTATTTTGAGCAAAACTAGAAATTATAAAAATGTATAGGTTCACTAAGTATACTCGCAAATTAAATTTTGAGTTAACTTCTGACTTAACTTCTTTAAGCACACGACACGTGTTTGCATAAGAAGACTAGCTACCATCGATACGGAGTAGTATCGTGTATTATTTCTCCTAAATTGAAAGAAATAAAAACCCTCTAGTCGATAGCTTTCACAATAATTCAAATTGCTGTTCTCTATTGAATTTACTTAAAGGAAGCACAATAAGCATTTCTTTACGCATATCGATTAGAGCGATGCAAACTTTTATTAGTTAGAAAAATAAGCAATTCTTTACGCATATCGATTAGAGCGATTGCAAACTTTTATTAATTAGAAATTAATTAATTAAATATACGTATTGACAACGAGCAATGTAGCGATGTAGAAATGTGTTCTCGACCAATTTGCACCTTTGCAAAGTCGTAGATTCAATAAGGGGGCATTGGAATGGAACATGTACGGAAGCCGTTGACACCGTTATTCATCATAAGCATTGTATTATGCTTTTTTCTTATTCGTGTTCGTTTTTATAACGCCTATCTGCACTTAAACCTGTCAATATCAAACACCAATATACGTAATCGTTAATCGACAAGGGAAGTAAAGCGTGACGAGTATACGTCATCGAGTTTTGTGCTGATCCTATAAGCAAACAACGAGTTGCTGACGAAATCAAGCTAAATACACAGTGGCTAATGATTGTAAATATATTGACATGGGCAAGGACAACCACACTGTAGTTAACCCTAACTGTTTGATGTTATTTCCGATCGTGTGATGCCCGGTGAACTTGACCGGACTGTATTGGGGATACACTTTGGGCCAATATAGTTCACCTTTTTGTTTATTTGCTAAGGAAAGGTTATATATATACACACACTAGGGTGATCAGCCGCTGTACAGATGTTTTGCACTTATGTACTGACACATTGAAGAAACATTTGGATATCAATTCCTAAAAGAATAATGTTTTCAACTGACGCGTTATTTTATTCGCACAAGGTTTGTTTCGCAAACAAAATCAATTTGTAACTTGTACGTATACAGGTTAGGGTACACGTAGAAGTAGTTCTAGACGTCCATTGTTCAACCACTAAAATTAGGTTTATAGTCAGTGATAAGAGGTCAAGCTGAGTCCTTATGGTACGTGATTGTCTTCGTCGTTGCAAGATGGCTTTCACTCCGGTCACGTGATTGGCTTAGGCAAGGCGGTGGTCTACCTGTGTCTTAGACGCTGGGTCTTGTTTGTCAGGGTGCATTTTCCTTTTTCGTGTTCATATTGACGTTTGGCATTGTCACTTGCGATTGTCTTTGCAAGGTTGTCCTTTTATGCGAGCATTGTGCATCTAAGTGTTGTGTTGCCTTTGTACTGTGCTTTGTGCGTTCATCAGTTTCTGTTTTTGTCTGACTTATCATTGTCATAGTGAATAGAAAATGTTCTTGTATCCCAACTGATATCCGTCATAGAGCGATACTTTAAGTCATATATGTTTTCGTCACGTTGTTCATTAGCAAATTTCAAATGGGTTTATCTATTTGATACATATAGGTTGCAATGACATCATATTGGTGACTAATAAACGTGTAACTTCTCATCCAGTCAGTGATTTGCTGCTATCAATGCTATTTAGTTTATCATTTATTTCGTCTACGGATACTTTTACTTCAACTAATTGACCCGTTTTGTCATCCACGCTACCACCAAGAAAGAAGCAAATTTTACTCAGTATAACCATGTTAGACATATCGATCGATTAGATAAAGCCTTTTGTAGGACATTAATCAATTAATCAAGGTTGAAAACAAGGAGCATAATAGTACTTGTTAAGCGAACAATGGGTCGAGACAAAGAGAATAATAGGTTAGTGCCGTGGATGAAAAAGTTTATCTGGGAAGGCGGAGGAATTTATCGGATGAGCCGTAGACGAATCCGATCATTTCCGCAGCCGAGCCGGATAAACTTTTAATTCATTCACGGCACTAACCCTATTATTCTTTTTATCCAGTCGCTTCATCTGCTCAGTAAGGGGATGAAACGATAAACAACGACGTCGGACATCTTGATAGAAGTCGTGTAGACGCAGGTAAGTCTAAGGAAATAACCGATCAACCACCAGCTCAATTAGGATAGGAAAACCTCACCCTCGGGCACAGAATTGCGACCGGCGACTCTGATATAAGAAGAAGTCCGTCAAATCACGTGGTAAGGTGACGGATTATCACTTGTCACATGACCAGGTGACCGATTACAGCTAAGTTTAATCGGCACCCCCTTAACTGGCAGATTTTGCCGGAAGTGACTGGACAACTGGCAACTTTTCAATTTCAATCATGTCAAGGCAATGTCGACACGAAAAGTACATTCAGATGAAAAGTAGCCTACATTTGGGTATTGGAAAAGTAGATCAACCTTACCGGAATGACGACATGACCGATGTTGTCATAACGATTTTCGGTAATTAGTAACATGGAGCTACAATTGTAGAACAATTTCATAGAAAAGTATCAAGAAATAAGAAATATCCCGAATTTTTTTAACACACCTCGTAAATTCTGTACCCATGTATGATAACATGCTTACCGTACACTGATTTCACGACAAGCGGTAATGTTTTTATTGTAGATTGTGGAAGCCCTGGTACGGCTCCAGCCAATGGACAGGTGTTAACCCCATCTGGTACGACATTTCTACGAGATGCGGTGTACTCATGTGACGTAGGACACAATCTGATTGGTACAACAACACGTGTGTGTCAATCAAATGGATTATGGGATAGCAGTATACCATCATGTGATCTTGTTGATTGTGGTACACTTTTGGCGCCAAATAATGGAAGCGTTAGCCAACCATCAGGAAGTACTTACGGTATGGTGTCTATATATTCATGTAGTCTTGGATATATAATACAAGGTGCATCAACAAGGACCTGTCTGGTCAATGGTGTTTGGAATGGATCAGAACCTACTTGCACCGACATAAGTAAGTATATTGGCGCATCATTTCAAAACATAAGTTTGTCGACATTGTCAAATTTCTCAATACCGTTGTTGCATATAAAGGATCATTGTGTTTTCATAACAAAAACCATGAAACTTAATCCGGAGAAATAATAAAATAAATACCTATTGCTATTACCTCTGTGCGTTTTCATTTGGTTGTTGTTTTTGTGGCACATATGCGGTTGTCCTTGTGATGTGTGGTTGTCCTTGTGATGTGTGGTTGTCCTTGTGATGTGTGGTTGTCCTTGTGATGTGTGGTTGTACCTGCGATGTGTGGTTGGCCTTGTGATGTGTGGTCGTCCTTGTAATGTGTGGTTGTCATTGTGATGTGTGGTTGCCCTTGTAAAATGTGGTTGCTCTTGTGGTGTGTGGTTGTCCTTGTGATGTGTGGTTGGCCTTGTGATGTGTGGTTGCCCAGGTGATGTGTGGTTGCACTTTTGATCTGTGGTCGCCCTTGTGATGTGTGGTTGTCCTTGTAATGTGTGGTTGGTCTTGTGATGTGTGGATGCCCAGGTGATGTGTGGCTGCACTTTTGATCTGTGGTTACCCTTGTGATGTGTGGTTGTCCTTGTGATGTGTGGTTGTCCTTGTGATGTGTGGTTGCCCTTGTGATGTGTGGTTGTTCTTGTAATGTGTGGTTGCTTGTGATTTGTGGTTGCTCTTATTAGGTATGGTTGCCCTTGTGATGTGTCGTTACCCTTGTGATATGTGGTTGTCTTTGCGATGTGTGGTTGCCCAGGTGATGTGTTGCTGCAATTTTGATCTGTGGTTGCCCTTGTGATGTGTGATTGTCCTTGTGATGTGTGGTTGTCCTTGTGATGTGTGGTTGCCCTTGTAATGTGTTGTTGGCCTTGTGATGTGTGGTTGGCCTTGTGATGTGTGGTTGCCCTTGTGATGTGTGGTTGCCCTTGTAATGTGTGGTTAACCTTGTAATGTGTTGTTGGCCTTGTGATGTGTGGTTGTCCTTGTAATGTGTGGTTGGTCTTGTGATGTGTGGATGTCCTTGTAATGTGTGGTTGTCATTATGATGTGTGGTTGCCCAGGTGATGTGTGGTTGCCCTTGTGATGTTTGGTTGCCCTTGTAATGTGTGGTTAACCTTGTGATGTGTGGTTGGCCTTGTGATGTGTGGTTGGCCTTGTGATGTGTGGTTAACCTTGTGATGTGTGGTTGGCCTTGTGATGTGTAGTTGCTTGTGATTTGTTGTTGCCCTTATTAGATGTGGTTGCCCTTGTAATTTGTGGTTTCCCTTGTAATGTGTGGTTGGTCTTGTGATGTTTGGTTGCCCTTGTGATGTAATGTTGGCCTTGTGATGTGTGGTTGCCAAAGTGATGTGATGTTGCACTTTTGATCTGTGGTTGTCCTTGTGATGTGTGGTTTCCCTTGTGATGTGCAGTTGCCCTTGTGATGATTGGTTGTCATTATGATGTGTGGCTGCTTGTGATGTGTGGTCGTCCTTGTGATGTGTGGTCGTCCTTGTGATGTGTGGTCGTCCTTGTGATGTGTGGTTGTCCTTGTGATGTGTGGTTGTTCTTGCGATGTTTGGTTGCATTTGTGATGTGTGGTTGTCATTGTGGTGTGTGGTCGTCCTTGTGATGTGCGGTTGCCGTTGTGACGTGTGGTTGTCCTTGTGATGGGTGGTTGTTCTTTTGATGTTTGGTTGCATTTGTGATGTGTGGTTGTCCTTGTGATATGTGGTTGCCCTTGTGATGTGTGGTTGCTCTTGTGATGTGTGGTTGCCCTGCCCTTGTAATGTGTGGTTGCTCTTGTGATGTGTGGTTGTCCTTGTGATGTTTGGGTGCCCTTGTGATGTGGTTGACCTTGTGATGTGTGGTTCCCCTTGTGATGTGTGGTTGCTCTTGTGATGTGTTGTCGTCCTTGTGATGTGTGGTTGCTCTTGTCATGTGTGGTTGCCCTTGTGATGTGTAGTTGCTCTTGGGGGTCGATATTGTTTTTTGTTTGATATTAAAACTCAGACTGTTTGACTGACTGAAGCGGCAGACCATCGAGTCGTGTTTTTGTCAATTACCCTTTAATTTTGTCTAGCTATTCATCTACGTACTTCTTTGTGATCTGCTGGTTCTATTGAGGTGCAGCTTTCCATGTCCGATTTGTTATTATCTTTTTAAAGCATATTGGGCGAGTCATTCGTCTTTCTTCTTTTCTCTAAAGTTTTGTCAACTTAGCATGAATTTATATTATGATTATATGACATCTTTTTTAGTCCGTTATCCAATCGACAACTCCTCTTCACCTTCGTTATGGAATTGGAATTGTACATGGATCTTCATTCGGTTTTCCTCTTTAAACGCCCAAATGGTGTTCGTTGTGTCACTGGATTACAGAAGACAAGGATTTAACATAAATTTGAAAAGATAATCTTTCAAAAGCTTCATGTCTGAATCTAGTTACTAGTTAGTCGGATAAGTACAGCAATAGAACATGATCTTGAGGTCCACCATCAAGAATGTTCCCTAAAGTTTAAATCGATTTCACTCCGGGTTCACTAGCTGTCTACATGACGATCGTGTTTGTCGTAAAACACGTGATCAGTCTTTTGGTCACGTGACATATGTTAATGATTAGCATACGTATCAAAATACATTCGTTGTACTTTTTATTCTTCGGCTAGATGTTTTCATTGATAAAGCAACGATTTCACCTACACCAAGTATAAACTATATAAGGTTGTTTTGTTTCAAGGAACGACACACTGCCAGGCATATGGACAGGCTCCATCTTCGACAGTAAATATGGTGAGGTCAACTCAAGGAGTTTTACCAAGGCTTTCACTCTTACAGACGTCAACGGCTATGACTAAATCGACATGCGCGCGCATGTGCGCGGATTTATTGCGCAATGCATGTGCAGAACCAACTGCGTGTATTATGGTCAAGTATTATAACAACAGTAACATATGTGAGCTGTATCATTCGGATAGCAATGGATACAATGTCACATGTGATACCACAAGTGTATGCTACACACACCAATATTATATATATTTCATTTGACAGAAATGACGTATTAAACTACATCATGTTACTATGTCAACGCACCATTAAGCACATGCTGCCCTAAATCAGACGTACAGCCAATCTGTTTACATCTACAGTTCTGTGAATGTATTCTCGTCAAAAGTGGTAGCATTCAAAAAAATAGACCTAGGAACACTTACTTGTACTACGGTTTGAATAGTTGTAAAGATCCGCAGATGTTTTCTTCTTCCGTTTAATTTGCTTGTGTTAAGCTACATGCAGATCATCCTGATCAATCATGTCGTTTTACTAACTTCGCTAGACGGATGGAGTGTGGATTCATCGACCGACAGTAGAAATACGCAGACATTTAATGTGAACTAGCAATTTGACTCAAACCGGAACATTTTAGGGTAGTTATAAGTAGAAAGCATTAGCTAAGGATATTACCAGTTAGGGAGTTATTATTATACCCGGTACATGTTATACTATCTAGTGTTTAAAAACTCGTGATATACAATTGACTTGCATTGACAAAATGGTGCCGTGTTCGAGAATGATACGCCAATCAGCAGTATGCAATGTGCCCAGAATTACATGGAAATTGATTGTTTCGTTTTCATACCAAACAATCCTAATAGATGCATGTGTTACTGATAATTTTGCTGTGTGTGTGCTGTCCTATTGCTAGAACTGTGTTAAATATTATTTCATATTTGATTACATATTGTTGAAATACATCGCTGACTTAGAATTAGAAGGTCGTAAGTACAAGACCAAGAAAAAACTGCCTGAAAACTATTCTTTACTTATGGAAAAACAAGCTTTTTAAACATATTAACTACTTCCGATTTTCATGAAAATAAGACTCATAAGAAGCGCCTTGAGATGCAGATTTCAAGTGTGCATGAGTCTTATAAGGTCGTAAGTAGTACTTACGACCTTCTAATTATAAGCCAGCGATATGTACTAATGTATATTAAGTAGAAATGTCTGCGGATCATAGAGTTAGCGAAATCTGAGTTTCAGACATTTGGCGTGGGTAAATATTAACGATTTTGAAAATTGCTTTTAAGTGTTCTAAACGCTAGATAAAATATTAGGGAATTAGGTGAAGTCGCAAAATTTGAGGACAATATTGCCATGTCGCTTACTTAACGACTGTTATGTTTCCTGTTTCTTGGTATGGACCCCCCGTTAGACGTCGAGGCACATTGGAGTTGACCATTCTCCAATTGAATACATATTAATAAAGTCAAATCAAAATTTGCGCTAATGTTCATCCATATCAGGTTTCATTTGTTAATTTATAACGAACGTCCATATTTGTATTATACACTCAAGGACTTTAAAAACGCCTCACCTGATTCAATGCCCAATATCGCTTAAAGTATTTATGTTATTGCAAAATCATTTTACATGAGTATTAATTGATCTTGCCTTCGTGTATATGAGTTTACTTTGTAATAAAATGTTGCTTCGTTATTTTCTGGGAATCCTGTAAGCGGACACACCCATCGTAAAAGTGTGGGATTTTCAATATAGGCTATGCGTGACATTACTCTTACTGTGCTCATATTTGTTAGACGGTGTAAGCACACAAATTCGTCGAATACATTTGTTAATCGTTTTCTACCTTTTTATTTAAGCATCTGCAAGTTTTCATAATGCTTATTTATTTCAACGCACTCACCAACGGACGGACGGACGGACGGACGGAGCATTCTTGTGGACGTTACTCCTCCTACAGTTTTTGCAGCATTTGCTTCAAACTTTAACAGATGAACAACCTCAACTTGTGTGCATAAAGTTGCAACCTCCCTAGAGCAAAGCCCTTCGGGAAACACAAAGTTATGTGCAGAAGCCGTTGCTCTGGAGAGGTAAACTTTATCTATTAACGTTGTGGAAACAATTACATACGCCTAGATGTATTTATTCATTACATATAGTTGCATATAATGATAAAACATACGTGAATGAACTAAACATAAAACAATCATGTCAAAAATTGGTACAATATAGCTTTGTTGCAATAACACGCCTGTTATGTATGTTAATTAAATGAAAAGGCAAAGAATAAAGAAAAATTCTAAACAAATTAATACATACTAAATAATTTACTACGTAAATTTTTAATTTCAACATTTCTTGTGCAAATAAAAACTTTTAAATGACATTGAACAAACAAGCAATTTCAATTCTTGCTCTGGAATGGGGACACGCTACGTAACACTTCAATGGATCCCATCATCAATGGATCCCATCATCAATGGATCCCATCATCAATGGATCCCATCATCAATGGATCCCATCATCATAAGCATTATCGATCACTACCCTGAAAAGGATCAGATGCCGAGTTACAATTTGGTACAAGGGGTGTTTAATATACATTTGTGTACGCGAAAAGTGCTTTCTATTCTGTATTTATAACAGGATGTCTGCATAAATTTAAGAATATATAGGAACGTTTATTTCCAATTGATTCCCCCAATTTATCGTTATCGACTGAAATCATAACGAACGCGGTTTCCTATTTCAGAGCTTTTTTGCCGCGAACTTTTGAAAATCATTCGTTCAAGCTGATTAATTTGCCACTATATTCTAGAACATGTACACATAGACAATCCATAGGAACTGCAAAAATGGTCTTTGTTGACAGGTGGACTCCCACAACAGGTTAAATACGACTAAATGTCGACTTGTGGTGTGTACATTAGGGTACTACTATTGCGTCATTAGTCTACAAGAAATTGTTATATACGTCTCCTGAACAGAAGCCAGGCCCCGATCTCCCGAAGCATCTCAAGTAGAAATCTCAACTCAATTGAGATTTCGCTCAAGTCAAGAGTATAAATTTGAGATTATTCTTAAGTTTGTGCTCAAATGTTTTACTGTTATAAACTCAGAACAATGTATCTGTTTTGTGGTGCTAACTTTGAGTCTGGCCTCCAATGGAAATTATCTCAAACTCACATGACAGTATTTGAGAATAATCTCGACTCAAATTGAGATGCTTCGGGAGATCGGGGCCAGTCCTCTTGACGTCAAGCAAAGGGTTCATTTCGTATCTCATGGCAAACACAATGAAATATACACGTACTAGATTTACATGATGCGCGTCCCAATATACATTCTAGTTGTTCTAAAACAAATATAAACACAGCATTGCTTTTCTATGATTTTAGTTGACGAAGCTTAAATTGTTCGCGAGTTTTTCGCGGCTATGAAGGTTCGCTGAAGTACATTATTTCTACCATAAAACCCGTAAACTTAAAAAGCGCGAAAGGATTTCCAGAAAATACAACAAACAGGTTACTCACATCGGACACCACCGTGATGAAACCATGTGGCCAACACTTGTACGTATTACCTTCATACTCGTACAATGTATCATATTTAAATGCGACCTTGCTTTTCGTATGTACACAATCTGGCTGGTCTGAAACAAACACATAACAGTCATTGTAATATAATATTATATTATATATGTGCACTACATGTATTTGTTTCGCGTAATTCCCTAAATTGATATTAATTTTAAAATATATTATTACTTAGTCTAGTTCTTAATTCTTATTCTAATTGAACCTTCTTATCTCTGTCGTACCGTTACGGTGCGGGAACCATAAAACGAAGTCGTTTTTTTTATATCTTTCGGTAAATAACCATACATGAATGATGGTCTCACCAAGATTAATCCTTAATTCATATCTTTATTCCAGTTATTCTAAAAAGTAACATTTGTAGCCCCAGACCAATATGGTACCGACTAGATCGTCCCCAAAAAGTGACAAACAACTTTTTATAGAATTTTACATCAACGTGTAGCAAATTTCTAACTTAGAAAATGAATATTGCACAATACATGTTTCCGTTCAGTAAAAAGTTTTATAATCGATGTTTTCTTGAGGACGTGCTTCAACTGGGTACTGTTTTATCAAAGCACTTACCGAAGTCGTAAATTTACGATCATATTTAAATCATTTATAATTTGCTTACAATTTTAAAGTGTGATAAATGGAGCTGCAATACTTATAATGGTTCAGTTACTAAACTCCTACCAACCATAACCACACCAATTTGCAATTATTGAAAAATCATGAAGAATTCAAAAGTGAGCGTAACTTCAATATTTCAGTAAGTGCTTTGATAAAGCAATATCGTGGTGTATAGAGAACGAGTTTGAGCACGGAGTACGTTATTCAATTGTTATATAATCACCGGGCCAGTCTATATGTTCGATTAATGATATGTTCCAACTAATATAATTAGCAAAGAATGCAGATGAAAAAGGTCCGAGGTCTAACATGTTCGGTCTAGTATCCGAGATGGCAGTTAAACATTACTTACCAGAACTAGGTCCTTGCCCGCGAACACCAGCCGACATTTCCTGTACTAGTGTGGCAAGAATCAGCATGCCAACAAGGGCAATCACTCTAACATTCATCTCGTCAGTTGTTTATTTGATTCTGTGAGAAATAAAATAATTTGGAACAGTTGCGTAGCAACCAAACAACCAGTATTGTTGTCAATACTAATTTAAACCGCCTATCTTGAAGTATTTTCCATAGAAGTTAAACCCCTCCTCTATGGACCCTCACATGATTGGAAGGGATCTAAACCCATGAGACCCAAACCACGACTATGCAAAGCACTGAAGTAAACTCGTCCATAACAACTGATCCACCAAAACTGTAGTCATTTGTAGATAAACGCATTATCAAAGAATTATCTTATTCAAGTTTGTCATAGAAAGAAGTTACAGTGGGTTGTACACACAGTGGGTTTCATCAAGCACGTTCCAGCCAGTGATACACGTACATCATATTAGATCTATTATGGTGGCTGATTTATGCCATGTCGTATTTTAAGGCGAAAACACGACACATTTTAGGTGTCGTATTGCATCTGTCGTATTTTCGCTTTTTCGCCACAATAAAGCAAAAAAATGCGAAAATGTAACAATGCGAAAAAGTCGACTTTGTCGTATCTTCGCATTGTTACAGTTTCGCATTGTTGTGGCGAAAAAGCGAAAATACGACAGATGAAGGGCGACAACACGACACCAAACATGTGTCGTGTCTTTGCTTCTTTTCGCTTTTTCGCCACAACAAAGCGAAAATGTAACAATGCGGAAAAAGTCCACTTTGTCGTATCTTCGCATTGTTACATTTTCGCATTGTTGTGGCGAAAAAACGACAGATGAAGGGCGACAAGACGACACCAAACATATGTCGTATATTTGCTTCTTCGTGGCGAAAATGTAACAATGTGAAACCACGACAAAGTCGACATTTTCGGATTGTCGCATTTTCGCTTTGTTACATTTTCGCCATGAAGAAGCAAAGATACGACAGATGTAAGGCGAAAATACGACACATTTTAGGTGTCGTATTGCGTCTGTCGTATTTTCGCTCTGTAGCAATGCAAAGATTCGACAAAGTCGACGTTTTCGCATTATTACATTTTCGTATGTTCGCTTTGTTGTGGCGAAAAAGCGAAAATACGACATGGCATAAAAACCACCATAAAAAACAAATATGGTATTTAAGTAATAGTACTCAATATTATTTCTAATATTACTACTAGTATATGCTACTAATACTCATATGCAAATGTAATAGTATTACTAATAATGTAATACTATTACATATTTTTATAAAGTACTTACGTGTTTTGTAAAAGTTAAGTTATAACGTTTCCTGGTAACTGTAATAATGACTCGTATTTCCAAAGTTGGTGTTTATATATTCATGTACTGCAAAATCATTATTTTTAGTGGGAGTTAACATTTCGTGGATTTCGTTGTTGAACTCGACCACAAAATCTAATTCCCACGATTAATCTACCTCCCAAATACAGAATATTGGCTTAACCTTTCATGTTTTGTAAACAGTAATCCACGAAATTGCGTTTTTATCAAAAATCCGCGAAATTTAATATCCACGAAAATATGTGATTTTACCGCATGATACAAACCAAGCACTAAGCGGAAGTGTTATATTGTGTTACAGTGCCCACAAACACGAACATCTGTCACAACAGGCTGTTGGTGTTAACGTTGTGGGTGATTTATGTTGCTTTTGATGATGTCGATTATGGTTTGCGGCATCTACATCAGTTTCAATCATGATACTGCCAGAGGTATGTTTTCGTGGATTATGAAGAACGAGTCAACATAACTGGTCGGTTATCCATTGATGTTTAGGTATACAGTAGCCGAGTGCTTAGGGCGTCTGTCCTGGAAGGTTCGAATCCCGACGGAAGATGGGTTAGAACTGATACGGTCGGTTGTAGTTAAAGAATAGTTACCGTTGGTCAATCTCTGCCAGGCGCCCGGCAATACGAGAAGGGATTCGGGAGGTACAGTACTGTGTGCACGAAAGATAGGTGTCTCATAAGTCATATTGGATGGCCCTTTCAATAGAGGTGACACAATAATAGACAAAAACTTTACCTCTACCACTATAACTAAGATTCGCTGGTACTTATATAACGTTGAGATATCTGACAGCCTGTTGTTTAAACCCGCAAAAATGGCAATCATGTTTCCACTACTTGAACGCTAGCAATTGCCATATTAATAGAAATTAAAAGAGGCCCATTGTCAAGCTAGGAATCTATATATCAAACCTATAAAACCAAAATCGGACGGAGATGACAGCACTGAATAGTAGGCCTATATGGAACTATACATGTACACTGTAGCAATATTGCGGTCGGTTGCTGGCGCGCCCAGAGGCTGGCAACATGTCTAACAACAAGACAACCGGTCTACAACCAGTAACAGTGGCATATGAAAGTGTACAGTTGAGAATGCATTGAGAAGTCTATGCTATGCTCTATATGTTGGAGTTACAGTTTTGCTAACATTTTAGAACGTTTAAGTAGAAATATGTACTATTATTAAAAGGCTTGTGATAAAGAGACAATACAGGGTCGCTTTTTGGCGTTGCTGTGTTCCATTGAATGTTGACATTGATACGGTCTGACAATACAGAGAACTGTGTAAGTTGTTTGTAAGTAGATGACATGCTTTATTAAAGACTTTCTAATTCTACATGATTATGATTTTCGTTATTATGTCACTCAGCCCTGTTTTCAAGGCGAATGGCTCAAATTGAATGTATGACTGACTCTCTGATTATACACAGCGTAAAGCTACGACACGCATCCTGTTACAACGTGACACGTACATTACTGCGCAGCGTCGCGTACAACATATTGAGGAGAATGATTTTAATGAACTTGTGCTTTTATCACATAACAAATAAAAACAATAAATCAGCGTAAAGCTATGGAAAAACGCACCATGTGTGCCATATGTTAAAGATTGAATACCTTGTTTACAGTGTTGTTAATGTTTGTAATCAAAGTTAACGTTCTCGCAGGTGTTGACAAAACATGGATTATATGAGATGCCGATAGCATTATTTCTGTATAATGTTGAAGCAGCGGCCTTGCACATTAAAGGTATAAAAATGATCGATGTTAATGCGAACATGATACATTGTATAAACAGTATCTATATTTATCAGTAAATACTGTCAATTACTTGTCGAGTAAACTTTATTTTGTGATTTGTTTCAAACATTTCAAACTTATCTTGTTCGCGAGAATGTTGAATTCGCGTCATTGACAATGTCCATTTCCCGACTTTGTATTGCGAATTTAGAATTAAAATAGCATTACCTGTTTAATACAGGAGTATCTAATATAAAACATACCAATTAATTAATTAGGATTGAACTAACAACATACCAATTAGGATTGAAATAACATTGCCCGTTTAATACATGTGTATCTAATATAAAACATACCAGTTAGGATTGAAATAACATTGCCCGTTAAATACATGTGTATCTAATATAAAATATACCAATTAGGATTGAAATAACATTGGTCGTTTAAGGCAGGCGGCTGTTTAGTTTAAGTGCTGTGACAGTAAAAACTAACTTTGAGAGCCTTGAAAACATTCTGTTCTTCTTCAGTATATAGTTGGAAACTGTTGAGGTTGATTTGTAATTAAAAGGGCAAAACAATGCGAACGACTTATAAAGTCCGGCGTTCTCTATTTTGAGTCGGTCTTCAATATGGTTTGTCTCTATATGACACGTCATGTTTCAACAATAAATTATTAAAGAAAAATTAAAAAAGATGTGCATCGGCCGGGAATCGAACCCGGGCCGCCCGCGTGGCAGGCGAGCATTCTACCACTGAACCACCGATGCTTACATCAAATTTCGCACGAAAAATAAATCAAATCAAAAAGTACGTGGCTAAAGTCCACACCATGTAACGAAACCGTACGAGTAAGAATCTATAATGACAGTATCTGCTCAACTTTTGTTTTGCTCTTCACAATTAAATATTAATTATTTTTTTGTTTATATTTAATTAAATTTCATATTACGTAATGCTACTTCCCTAAGTATGCCCTATCGCAGAGTGTCGTGTTCAGATTTTAATTACGGTCCGTGCGATTCGGGTTTTATCCCAAAATAGTCCGAGCTTATCCGCATATCGGCCATTTTTAGACAAAAAACGCCAATGTGTGCACCAAAGTCTCGCTTTTGATTCAACTTCGGTCATTGTTTGACAAAGGTATGCTGTATATGCATTGTACAATTTATATAACAAGTAATTGCTTCGAACACAGGAAGTAATGCCTTCAAAATTTTGTGGAAAACCCCTGGGTACGCAGGTCACGGTTGAGTGAATCAACAAGTAGGTTAGCGGCTCGATGGTGTTGTTTGTGGTCACATAATATTGGGTCTGTAACCGAGTTACACTCATAGCTGTGCATTAAATCAATATGCAACAGTGTTGGTATCGATGCCATCACCCTGTAAATGTTAATTAGAACCTATGTGAGGACTGTGACAAAGTGGGTATCAAACCCACACAGGTCACAGGAAGTTGTGGATACCATTTATTACTAAATCAGTAGCCAATAAATGGTGTTTTATTTACGCTGACATGTCCACTTTTTTGTCAAAAAACGAAAGCAACTCAAACTGAGGCGTCCACCTGTTTCAAAGAACAAACAGCTTTAACAATATAATGGAATGATCATGACAACATCAAAGACCTAAGTAACGTTGACTAACCCAACCTTGTTAGTCTTGTGCACCAGCCAATTGAAACCGACCCGGGGGATGGTGGGAAAACTGTTCTGTGTTTTTATCTTTCTGATGTAACCGCACTGCCGTAGGACTAGGAGTGTGGGAGTTATGTTTCACACCAAAATAGCGGAGAAATCACGGTGATTCTGCTGTGTTTTTGCAGACCTGAGTATAGCCGGGCGATCTCCATATTTTGACCAACAGTAATTCATCTGCGATGTGTGCATACATCCAAAGATCAAGTAGAAATATACATATATATAAGCATGATCTTTAAGTACTCATTCATTGTTTCTAAAAGTGCAAATTACATGTAAGATTTCACTGGTTTAAAATTTAATGTCCTGTGCAAATTTTTCATTTCAATTTGCAGGAGTTTTCTCATCTGTATGGCCCAGGGGCAGGGATGTTACCAGGGGTTTGAAAAAACAAAAGTAAATATCCCGGTGTTGGGGGTGGGTTGTGTTTCAATTGACTGACCCAGTGCATTACATAAGCAGCAGTGCATTTATCTAACCCTACAGAACTAACTGTCATGGAAGGCTGAATAAATAATTGCTACGGACAGTGAAACACAACTGTAAAGTTTTTTGTTTGCGATCGACTGAGAATCTCAGATCTATATAGAGACATGTGTGCCTTGGCCATTCAGCTTCCCCTGCCAGATTGACCTGTTTAAGTAAACACTGACCCCGAGGGAAGAGACCGGATGTATTAGTAGTTTAGTTTTACCGTAAATTTTTCCGCGTAGACTCCTTGGTTCTTTAACATGCCGGTGAACATGTTAAAATACCTCTGGGTTACCAGGCATCTGATTCCATGTTGTTCAAATACAATTTTAAAATTAAAGCGTTTCAGAAATTACAAGTGCCGCAGCCAAGATTTGAACCAGGAACCTCTGGATCTGTAGTCCAGACCGTAATCCACTCGACATCACTGTGCCACCACTGACATTTGAAGTAAATCAAGGGGAATTCAAATATTGATCCTTCCAAACTAGAGATATACTGGTTTGAAATGCAGAGTTAGTCTAGGCTCTTGTAATTGTATGTACTGTTGTTGTTCATATTATCATAATGTTTTGTGATACATTCAATCATTGGTTATTTTATTGTTTTAGATTGTATCTCCAATGACAATACCAATTAAAAGATGGATGAAGCAAAAACGTTAGACTTTGATGACTTAATGGATGCTGGTGATGAGTTTCCTGGGTTCGAAATAGCGAAATTCACGCCAGCTAATGAAAGTGCTTCAAATGATGACGGTGTACTTCGCACACCTGAGCACGAACAGGAGGACGAGTATATGCGCTCTGACTCCGGACCAAATGTTGGAAACTCTGGCAGTAACAATACTAGCGTAGATAATGCTGACTCCTCGTCCAATGGTGAGAATCCAAAACCTACTGAAGGTCTTAGTCCAGAACTGATGAACATAGATGGAAATGATGTAAGTACATGTATACAACTGTAAGTTGCAGGGGTTCCATTTGACTGGGGAGGAAGGGAATTGACCCTTGAAATTTCCAAAAAGTCACATTTTGACCCTCAAGATTTTGGTTTGAAGGGTCATTTTCTCTTAAAATAATGGGTATTTTGCATATAAAATGGCAAAATTTAGTCACAAGCAGGTGGTCACAAGTATCAGAATGACCCTTCAGATTCAAAAGTTAGTGAAACCTGTGAAATTGTTCAGCAGTCTGAGGGTCAGTTAATATAATTTTCCTCAATAATTCTTGCAGATATGAGAAGTGTTGCTTATCGTACTTGTTAATGTAGATTTTTTTCTGTATGAATCTGTGCTCAACCTTAGTTTCACGAAATTAAAAGATTGTCAGGAATTTTTTTCAAACATAATTCAACGAACATCACCTTCAGCGTGAGATATACATTGTATCTCAGACTCTGATTTGAGAAAAATCATAATGTGAGCCAGTTTCTAGTTTCGGTGCTTTGAGAAATCAAAGTCTGGTTTTGAGGTATTGTAAAATAAAGAATTTTATCATTTAGCAGGAAGAGAAGCCTGACAGTGTGCCCAACGAAGTACCCGACAATGTGCCCAACGAAGTACCCGACAGTGTGCCTGAAATAAATGGAAAATCGTCTGATGTTGCTGCTGATGTTATTGAAGAAGATGAGGAGGTTAAACCAGACACTGCTGATGCTGTCGAGGAAATCAATGATAAGGTACTGTATGTTTTTGGGTCAAATACTGAGAGCTATTTTCTTATGCATTTTTGAGTTTCATTTATAAAAGTATATTATATAAAGGGCTGAATGAGTGAATCTCAAAACGTGAAAGGGTCTTTTTGATGAACTTGTTCTAGCTCTTACCATTTCAAAGCCACATTACCTATAATTCAAATAAATATGATCATTTAGTCTGAATCCTGAAGCTCAAAATGTGACTTGATGGAAATTTTAGGTGTCAATTCTAGGGGCAATTGAAACCCCTACATTATGTTGGAAGGCCTGATAGTTGTTTCCAGTATTCAGGTAAATTCTAGTTATACACACATGCCCTATTGTTGGTTTTGCAGGAAAATGAAGATGGGGAACCAGTGAAAAAGAAAAAGAAGCTGTATTTACAGGCACCTAGACCTAAGATGCAGCTTTGGGGTGGATCTAAACAGAAGAAGCCGGACACCAACCACAGTACTGAGACCAACCACAGTACTGACACTAACCATAGTACTGACATTGTGATAGATGATGATAACGGGGATGAGGATAGTAAAGGGTAAACAAACATTTTACTTGCTTCATAATTTGGATTTGCAGTATCACAAAGAGGGAACAGTAGAAAATAAAAGTTATTAAATGAAAAAAATCCAAGAATTGGCAAAGTTATGGTCATTTTTATAAGCTGAATTTTAACAGTAGAACAATGTTTGAACAAAGTTTAGTGTAGGCTAGTATGCTGCAGGCATCCGCAACACATCTGTGACCCATTTTCAGGATTGGCTATTGTGCATCAGTATGGCTCCTGAAACTCATGTAAAACGAAATTTTGGGGTGTTTCAATTGAGTCACCATCTCCTTATGTCTGTCTGAATTTTTTGTCTGGTCCATACAGTATAAAGGAGTCGTTTACTGCATAGTGCTGAGATTGTTTGTGTGTGACAAAGCTGTATTATATGGGCATTATTCACATTCAGTGGCAACTCTAAAAAGGTTTTAATTTAAAGAAAAGTTGACCATTCAGTCAAAATGGGTCTAAATGTGGCTTATCAGAAATCAAAGCATCATGCACTGTAAATATTGACTGGCACTTGATCACTGATCATTTGAGCTTTAGTTTTTTGTCACAGGCCTTTTTATGGATATGATTTCTACGAATGTTCTTCTTCATGTTTCAGCCTGTCAAAAGGGAGGTAAATGTTGTAACTTTGGTAACTATATATTATATTCTTCATTTTATGTCAGCGTATCAATGGATGTAGAAGAGTCAAGTGATGATGTTGTGATACAGAACGGAGAGAAAGAAGAAGAAATAGAGATAAACGATGAAGTGAGTGAAGAGAAACCAGAAGAAGAAGATCCACACCAACAATCATTTCTCTCATTTCTCAATCTTAAACCAGGTAAACTTGTGATTTTCTTACACTGATATTTACACCTTGTATCGTCAGGGGTGTCATTTTTCCTGATTTATCTGGAATTGATAGAGCAATGGCTTCTGACCAAAATAAAATTTGATGAAAATATCTCAACAAATGGCGAAGTTATGGTAAATTTAATCTACTCTGAAAGATTTTCTTTAATACAATCTGACTTAATTATGGAAACAATGTCATTGAAGGCCTCTTGTTTGGCAAAAATGTTTGGCCGCATTCGATTTTCCTGATTTTTTTATTGGACCATGTTGACACCCATGATCGTACATCATGCTGTATTATGTTTGATCTGTCCATGTCTCCAGGTTTGTCATTAAGAGGCCGCTTTAGGCCAAAATACCTATCTTAACTACAATTTAGGTCATCTCAAAATGTATATAATTAACTCGTTTAATTGATAAAATAACTGCTTTGACCGTCTCAAATTTAAAACAAGCCTGCTCAGTAAAATTTTAATGGAAACTCTGGTCTCTGTTTATCTCAAAGCTTTAAATGCATGTAGTATGAGAACGCTTTCACCTATGCTATTCAAAATAGATTAGTAGTTCCGACTCATTTAATTTTTACAGTGCACTGATTCATAGAATCATTTCCTGAAGTTTGTAATATATTTTATCATCATCATCAAAAACAAACCACTGACATATACAGTCAGGGCTTCCATTGGACTCTTGAAACTGCTTTTTAAAATTATGAGTCAAATTTACTATACTTATAGTACAAATCTTTTTATGACTCTTGAAAAGTGAGGGTTGGAAGTCATTTTAACTCTTCACTTTTGGAGGCTGAAAGCCCTGATACAGGAAACATGGTTGAACATTTTCTTCTTTTACTTTCCTCCATTTTGACACCTCAATTGTGATGTGATTATTACCTTCTTCATTAACCCCTGGTTGTTTAATAATATTTATGATTGCCAATTACTGTACAATTACAGGAAGTTGGTGATCATAGGTGTCAGTGTCTTCCTGATGGTAGAATAAGTTTCACACCAATTATCAATTAAATAGCTGGTTAAATGCTATTATATAAATAATAATTATCATGACTGTCACTTCCATGTAGAATGTATATTAATACTTACTCCTCCAAATTCAGTATGATGTTATATAAAGTTATTGAAAAAAGGAATTCTAAGGCCCTTGACCAACTTATATAGTTCTTTTGGATTTTTTGCATCACTAAATTCAGCCTTTCGGTAATTTTGTATTTCTTTGAATTCAGCCTTTCGGTAATTGCAATTTTTGATTTTGCACATCATTGAATTAAGTCTTCTGGATTTGAATTTGTGTGTTTTTAACATGTTTAATTGTTCTTTGTGATCTTTGCTGTTATCTTTAAAGTCTGTGCTTTATTTATCAAACTGGATTGAAGTTTAACATCTATTTCAGGTTCCTCCAAACCTAAAGAAAATCAAAGAACTGAGGAAGAGAGCCAGAAAGCAGCTTTTTACTCTCGAAAACGACTGAGGACACGCAAAAAGGTATTTAATAATTTTCCAGATTTCAGATAACCATGTTTAAATTAAAAAAAAGCTGCAAGTCTTTAAATCTAGTCATCTATGTTAAGGAGTATGTATATGTACATGTATTTCTCACTCACTTCAAGTTACTAATAAGTTATGTCAATGAGACCCCTTATGCACACTTTCTGTTAATTATAGAATACAGGTCACAATGATTTTATCTGGAGAATGGGTTCAGAATTGATTGATTTCTGGAGTTTAATACCTTACATCATAATTATGAATACTTATTTTAATGAGGCAACACAGTTGTGTATACTAAGTGTATAACTACATTATTATATGTACACTCGTTAAAGCCCCATTATCTCTTCAAAAACTTTTACGATCTACCACAGAAGGAATTAGGATGTTTTTCACCAATGACCAATAATTAACGACAAAATGTGACTATATTGGTCGAAATAGTACGCCAAAAAATCATTTAGTAAAATGTATGGAATACAAAATACTAATTTTGCAAGAGTTGCTTTCCTTAGACTTTAAATCATGCATATACTGTATTGTTATCAATTATTATTTTGTTAACAAACCAACTGGAGGCTGTATTTCGTTTTCTTCCATCTTAAGGTGTTTTCCATCTTTGGGACTCAACAAAAGTGCTCAAAATTCATCATTCTTAAGATAGGTTACCCACTTATTGCTTTTTGGCTTGATGTGGCTTTAAACAGCAGACATATTGTAGGACAAAGAAACACGTATATAAGATATGATTTGTATTGTTAGGTGAAATACTATGAAGATGTGAGCCCTGATGATGATGATGAGTACAATGTGGATGATGACGAAGATGAAGAATTAGAAGATCATATGATGGACGATCATAGAAATATCCGACCTAGAAGTCGTACTAACAGCAAATCCCCGGGTAAGATGTCGGGGGCATCTCCCTACGCAGCAGCATTGCAGAACTTGCTACCAGGTGTAGATTTATCCTGCCTGAAACAACCTACTGTCACACCACAAAGACCGGTCTCCAGTTTGCCAAGAATTGGACCAAAATCATTTATGAACAGTCTCGCGAATTCTTCCATCATTAATACACCTGCAAATCTGAAGGGCCTGTTTGAATGTGGATTGTGTGGTACATTCTTCAATACTGCTAGCCAGTTTATCGCCCATCAGGAGACGAAGCATGCCGGTGAGAAGAAGCCAGGACGCTCGGCTATGGAGACTTTCCGTTGTGAGGTATGCGGGTTTGTATTGACCAATCGTTTTGCATATCAGGAGCATAAGAGGATGAAACATAACAACAAGGGCGGTGGTCCACTTATATTCAATTGTAACAAGTGTAAAGTTGGGAAGTTCACTAACCTCGGCGCCCTACAGAAGCATCAGATGTCATGTGGCTCCCCATTCTGTTCTACCTGTGGTTCAGTATTTAATACATGGGTTGAAGTTGCTGAGCACAGACGTAAAGTACATACTGACCCATCACAGGGACAAACTCGTCAATGGTTGAATTGCGTAAACAAGACGTGCACATTTAAGTGTGTGACCCAGCATGAAATGAGACTGCATGTTCAACAACGGCATTCAGTTAATGAACTGTTCACATGTAATGCACCGAAATGTGCCCGTGTCTTTAGTACAAGGGATGAATTAACGGAACACAAAAAGGAAGCTCACGCGTCGGAATTCATTGTACAATATCAATGTATGGAATGCAAGAATTGTTTCTCCAGTAAAACTTTATTGGCCGAGCATCAGTATTTACATACCTTAGAAAAATTACGAAAATGTGACCTTTGTTCGCGTCACTTTGCTGGCATTATGGAACTTAGGAAGCATAAAGATGTACATGCTGTGAAAGGCTCGGTACGATGTCAATCGTGTCTGCGTTGGTGTGCTGATAAACTAGAACTTGTAAACCATGTGTGCGCACAGAAAAGAAGAACTTCAGGAATCCGTCTCTATTTCTGTGACGTCTGTCATAAAGATTTCCGCTCCGATCAGAAGATGTTTCAACATCGGAAAGAACACAAGAATTTCTTTCAGTGTGCCTCGTGTCTATGGAATTGTAGCTCTGAGTCAGAATATTTCAAACATCGTGAGGAGCATGGAAGATACACTTGCAGCGAGTGTTGCGAGGAATTGGAGGAGAAAAATGTGGAATCACACCAGAAGGCACATAGGTATTATATCAAAATGGAAGAAATGGACAATGATGGTAAAAATGAGAAAGTGATGTTCTTGTATCCTAACCTCGTCAATGTAATGAAAGCATGATTTGATGTACTATTCCTAGTTTTAATGTTTTGATACATTTGTATGAACCTATCTTATTGACTTATGTTTCCTATCGGGATACTGAAGTGTTCTTGTCACTATGTAATGTGTATAGGATACATGTAGGTTGGTAGTGACTGCATTTATGATGGTTTTACATGATGTGTTATCATGGACTGTTCCTGAACTTTCTCTACTTATGTCTTCACCTTTAGCATTCCCTATGTTCAAGATTTGGGCTTGCCTTTTGTATGAATCTTTTACAGTCAACCAAAGAACGTTATGCCTCCAGAGAAGTGACAAAATTACCACCATAGGTATAGCTTAAGAAATTGGAAGTGTTTGCTAAATTATTTGCAATATTAGCATTTGGTAAAGATTGTATTATGCAGTGATGTATAACTATTTGATAAGAGGCTGTAGACAGTAGCACACTTGTTTGACTGGATCAGGGGGGCTGTCTGTATAGGAGTCATTCCCAGGTTGATATATTCCATAGTTATTATCTTGTCCAATACCCTGGACGTGACTACATATAGACACTCATTGGAAAGTAAGCAAAAACCACAAGTTTGTCAAAAACTGTCACTGGTTCGTCGGTTGAGCCAATACTGAACTGATGTCAAGTGGTAGATGTCTGTTGTTAATTTTGTGTAGAAATTGTACCACAAGAATGATTGTTTCTAGTTTGTATGACTATACTCAGCAAAAATGAAAACTTGCCAAAGGCTCGCTTAATAGCCTTGTTTTCTAGACTCGTTTAAGAAATGTTGATCTCCAAAGACAACTTATGACGGATCCTATATAAATCATTGGTTAATATGATTCCCAATAGCTGGTACCCAGGAATCAAACTCAGGGTTTAGATTGGTTAATAGTGTGTGCTGGCGAATAGCTTTTGAATGTAACATCAATCTGACTTATACCTAGGTCACAAATCACCTGGACGCCAGATGATGTCCTTCTATCAAATGCTTTAACAATGTCTAAGGCATTGTGCAGACGCTGTCTGGCAAAGTCCATCAAGCATCTGGCTCGGTTAAACAAAAGTATGCTGTCTGATCATCAGACGGCTATCAGATTTCATTTGTGACCTTGGTATATGAATATGATGAAGTTTTCACTTTTGCTGAATTTTATAGAGTTTGAATTCTTAATTTTTTGTTATTAGTATCAAGTACAGTAAAACCTCGGTAATACGAGCAGCGATTATTCGAGCAACCGGCCTAATTCGAGCAAATTTTTCATTATAAACAGTTACACTTAGTCATAACAACAATTCATAATCGACTTCGGATATTTCGAGCACCTGGCTTAACTCAAGCATTTGGCTTGTCCCGATGGGTGCTCGAGATAACGAGGTTTTACTGTATGTTTATTTGTTTTTTGTTGATATAGATTGTCAGATTTTAGCTAAGACTTATAACACATCGGCATGGACATCATGAGTAATCGTCGTTTCTTGTTAAAACACGTAAAATTGTTTATTTAATTGATAATACTTAATAATACTGGGTGATTCATGAAGGAAGATCAAAGAATATGGTAAAGTCACCGGCCTGAAGTCTGTCAAACTATAAAACTTTTAATTTTGTGTTATGTACCCTTTGTAGTTGTATGTCATAGATTCATTTGCGTTGAATCTTCATTCATATGGAATTATTTCAAAACGTAGTCGTATATTTTGTTGTAGATTATTCTTCTCTCTGTGTAGTAACATTCATAAAAGAGTTGTTTTATGATACTTGATTGCTAGATATCCCCAACAACTGGGGTCCTTAATCCCCAACCAAGGGTTCTTACTGAAACTTAATGCCTAACCCTGAAAATAAGATTCAAGTCTCTTTTGGTTGTCATAAGTACACTTCCCTACTCTTATAACACTGTGTGAAACATTGTTGTGTTGTTAAATTTCAACTTACGAAATATTCACATGACCATATTAACTTGGTCAGTACATGTACTTTAATTTTTTTTGTCAAATAACTTTTTCTTCAGAAAAAATCACTCTTTCCAGTGCACAGTGCTGCAAATCTAGATTTCAAGATTTGTATGACCCCTAACATACATGTCAGTCTGATTGACAAATCTTGTAAAAATGTATGTTCAATATAGCATGTCACATGATTATTGACTAACTTTTGACATTCCATTGTATAAACCAAGGGAATTGTATGATTTACTGTTATTAAAGTGTCATTATAACCAAATGACGGTGATGTTCTTGTATATATATGATTCTGTGTGCTCTTTGTTTTCTAATATACATGTATTTACATAAGTTGTTATTGAGTATATATATCTAAGAATGGGTATCTGTCTTTTAATACTGTCACACGTTAAATGCAGGTTGGTGCCTCACAGTCGGAACCGTGTGAGGAATAGGGCAGCAATATTGACCTGGTTCTCATGAATATTCTCCGTTTATCTGATGTCTTATTAGATTTTTTACTTTTTATGTCTTGATATCTACTTATGTGGGAGGTATATGGTGATTCTCATTAAGTTTGTTTATCCGTTCCATTGAAAATGTTAACCAAAACTTTCAAGTTCTTGAAACTCAAATATTTTCAGAGTCCATCAAGGTCTTGCTTTTAAACTTGGCATACTTGTTTACCATCACAAACACCTTACATTGTCAAAGCCATGTAACACTATTAAACATTTCTACAGAATTATGGCCCCTTATTGACTTAGCTTGTTATTATGATAAGCATTTACTGAACATAGTCTTGTTTTATGTTGGAACATTCTTTCGGTACAAAGCATGAAAATAGATGAGTCCCAGTTCAATAATGTTGTGTAATAGATAGATAAACCCCTGATGATTTGTTTTACATACAGTTTTGTACGAAGGACTTAATTGGCGAAGTGCCAGTCTTAGATAGCACTCATTAAGAGAAGCATTTATTATAATTTTTATACAGTTGTATTATTATTTTGTGCTCCCACCACTGGAGATGTGGGGGGCTTATACATAGATATGTTAACCAATATTAAAACCATTTTTTAAAAAACCTGGTGTATTTGTGAACTTTTTAGATCATAATTGAAATTTGTGTTTTTGGCATAACCCTATCAGGGTAGTACCTACACATGTACATTTGTACCAATAAATTTGGCACATGGAAATAGATTTCAAACAGGGAAAGGATTTTGCAAACTGGACAATTTTTATGGATGGCTGACTATAGCTGATTCAGTGTGGGTCTGAGCAAATACAAGTGAAAACATCTCAGTCACTGTGACGTGTATTGCATACAATAAAAAGTCCTCAAATACCCTAAACTTGTCATATTTTCATGTTTGAAAAGTCCAGCTTTCTTGATGCTTGAAAAATTATCAGAACTATTCAGCTACAGTGATCATAGTTATTCAACTTTCATACAAGCATTGTGTTGCTTAGCAATTATTTTGAAATGTATTTAGTTTGGTGCTTGTTTTCTTGTGGCCATCCTTAAATGTTTAGGTGCAGTCTCCCAACTTTGAATATCAGTGTCTGGGGCACGGTCAGTTATTTTGTAAATTTGTATCTTTTACAAAGTCCTCACAATATCAACCTCCCTTAAGTATGAATTGACAGCCATTTCTTTCAGGCTTATATAGGAGAGATCATGTTTGTATACAAAGGGATTAGTACCACCAGCTAGCTATTGGTGAATGGCAGGTTTTTATTGTTCATTCATCCAATAGATTGCCTGTGGGCATTTTGCATATGAATACGGTGATCTCTCCTATTGGCTGGGTTTTGACGCCTACTATGGTTACCATAGTTTGGCTTGAGACTGTGTAAACCTTCAATGGTTAAACTATGGTCGAACTATCACTAGTTCACATTTGTTCTAGTTTAGTCTGTACCATCTTGAAACTATTGATTAGCAGTACTTTGTGTCTGGAATAATGTTATCATACAACATAGCATAACAAGGATGGCCATATTCATGTATTGTTTACAAATATTTACCATGAATATTCATGCTGATCCATCGTCCTATCCGCCTTGTGTTCAACGAAGGTTTACATGACACACTTTTCGTACTTGTTTCGTACCAGTCGAAACAGGTACGAAGCGTGCGTAACGTATCCTTCGTTGAAAGCAGGGCAGATTTGTTATTTTAACAAGGCAAAAGATTCAATAACGAAAACACAGATGGTTGAATTAGCGTCAGGTAAATAGTTTTGAACAATAGAGAATTATTTCAATTTGCTTGGTGAGCAAATTATGTTTGTGAATCAATACTTATATTTGAACATTTATCTTTTATGTTGTGTACGATTCATAGGATTTGTTTATGAACATTGTATATGAATACATATTGAATCCAAATTGTTGTTTCCTTGTTATTCAGATTGTATTATTTGTCATTGTCTATGAGAGGCACTAAAAACGAGTGTTGTCCCAGTAAATCATGTACTTAGCTTACTACACAAAATGTATGAAGAGCATTAGTTCAAAATTTTCACAGATATTTAATAAAAATGTTTTGAGCAGGTATCAAGAATTTCAGGCAAACGTGTAATGTAAGAAAGCTTCAGTTTACATAATTATAACACATGGTAGGCATGAGGGGCGCACAGCGACGCCAAGGTTAGAACGTCATACCGTGAAACACCTTTACACCTCCTTGAAGTATCAATTAAATGAATTATGCACACACTTGCATTGAACCATTTTCTAATACACATTTGCGAATCAGTCACTGTCTTTATGCACCATAAAATAGTTGTATAACCCACACACCCAACCCTCAGTCATTATCTGGGAACCACTGGAACCGATAATTTGCCTTCAAATCCAAGAAAAATGAGTGGCACATGTCGCAATATATATGATGGATTTACAATGCACTGATGTTATAAGCATCACTACACCTCTTTCACTTTTGCACACCTATTCCAGACACACTACTTTATATTTATCTGTGCGGTTAAGGGTCTTAAAATATACATCAAAGTCATACCAAACAAAACTAAATATTGTGTTGCTGTTCTACGGGTGTTTTCCTCTTGACGTCATGTTTTTCTTTCATTTCTCTTTTCGGTGTGGCTCTTCAAATGTATGTATTACTCACACAGTAAATGTATTTGTTTAGAAATTTACTGTGATGACAGCATAAAGACAAATAAGATGGACTGACGGAATTTTTAGAAACATACATGTAATGCTACATCTGCAATATTGTAAACAAACATTGCGTCAAAATTTGATGCCTAGGTGCTGATAATCCCAACCTTACTATGTGCTGCACCTAAGCCCCTGTGAGAACAGTCTCATTCATGCGGTCCTTTTCTGGTCTTACAAAATATGAGAATAGTCAAAAGACAAACATTTCCATGTCATTCTTTCCACTTTGGTCCCTGCTGATGAGGCTTATCAGTTGCCAGAAAGATGACGCTATGTCAAAGCATACCAAATGCCTCACATGAATCGTTCAAACTTTAGCAGCAGGTTTTTGTGTCGCCTGAAAAGGCGACATATAGGTGTTACTTTGGCGGCGGCGGCGTCACAAATTGCTTGTCCGGAGCATAATTTTGTCACCTTAAGTTCAAATGACTCAAGAATTGGTATGCATGTTTCTTGCAATAAGCCGGGGTGCAGTGCGCAAGAACCATAACTCTACCTGTCATAGTTTTTTAATTATTTCCCTTTGATTGATTTTATTAGAGCATTTCTTGTCCGGAGCATAACTTTGTCACCTTACGTTCAAATGACTCAAGAATTGATATGCATGTTTCTTGCAATAAGCCAGAGTGCAGTGCGCAAGAACCATAACTCTACCTGTCATAGTTTTTGAATTATTTCCCTTTGATTGATTTTATTAGAGCATTTCTTGTCCGGAGCATAACTTTGTCACCTTAAGTTCAAATGACTCAAGATTTTGTATGTATGTTTCTTGCAATAAGCCGAAATGCAGTGCGCAAGAACCGTAACTCTGCCTTGCATCGTTTTTTAATTATTTCCCTTAGATTGATTTAATTTGAGCATTTCTTGTCCAGAGGATAACTTTGTCACCATGAGGTTGAATGACTTGAAACTTGGTATGCATATTTCTTACCAAAAGTCCAAGTGCAGTACACAAGAACCGTAACTCTACCTTGTGCCATTTTTCAATTTTTTCCCTTTGATTGATTTTATAAGCATTTCTTGTCCGTGGCATAACTTTGTCACCATAACTATTAATGACTCAAAAATAGGAATGCATGTTTCTTTGCTGTGACATGAAGTGCAGTGCGCAAGAATCATAACTCTAGTATATATTAATATTTGCACAAGGTTTTCTTCATCGGTTATGTTCAGTTAATGTAAGACCGACATGAATATTGATTTCTTGACCCTTCTCAAACTTTGAGTAGTATACATGCATGTAGCCTCGTTTTCAAAATCATAATGTCACCTTCTCTACAGTAGTGCATATACTATAAGTGCTGGAAGTCTGGGGTTAGAATCCAGGCTGTGTCAAACCAAAGACAAAGTAAAAATAGCACAATCATTTACCTTGCAAACACTCGGCATTAAATGGACAGCTGGCTTCTCTCATACCCTTGTAACAACACTTCCAGCAATGAGGACACTCAGATGTCGAGAAAGTTATATTTTGTTTCGCAATCGAGTACTGTAGTCAAAATTTTCTAGGGGGTTCAATTTTCATTGATTTCGTGGTTGAATTCTACGACGAAATTTAATCCCCACGATAGATCAACATCCCAATTACAGAACAAGGTTTTATCCTTCATAACGTGCAATCCATAAATTTACAACCCCACAAAATCTCATTTTTACAATAATCTACAAAATTTATACCCATGAAAATATATGTGGTTTCACAGTAACTGGTATAAAGAGACAGACACGAGGAAACGTGTAAAAAGCATATGTCTGTTTTGTGATGTGACTTTTGAGTCCAGCCTCCCATGGTAATTATCTAAAAGACACAATGTGACATGGCAATATTGAGATGAGATTTAGCTCAAATTGAGATGTTTCAGGAGATCGGTGCCTGGTTGGGAGACATAATGAAAACCTTGTTCAACCACAAACCTAGATTTTCAACATGGAATAATAAAAGATAAACATGTCTACAGGAAAGCATAATATAAACAAGCATAATTGGTAGAAAATGTTTAATAAGAGTTAGCATGAATATGACACACATAGTACATATTGTTAACACTACAGTAGAGTGATACCCCAGAAATGGGCATTGAAAAAGCTTGACTTAAATGGGGATTGTATTGGTTTCCATGTGTATTTGTTCATGATCAATTGTTTTACCAATTTGGAAATGTTTGATACAATGTATCAATCAAACGCAAAATACTGGTTTTTGGTTTATACAGGGGTCCTACTATTCCGGAATAATCTGGATTTGCTGCATTAGGAGGAGTTATCTTTTCTGCACAAAATAAAAGTTATTTGATGAAAAAATTCAAAGAATTGACAAAGTTACGGCGATTTGAAGTTCAATTAGCTACATTTTAACAATAAAACAATGTTCCAAACCTAGTTAAGGTGTAGAGATGTGTGTTAATGGTACCTGAAACAGACTTGCGACTCGTTTTCATGATTGGGCATTATGCCTCAGTAGGACCTCTGAATTTATATCAAAACCAGTATCAGTGTAGCAAACCACATGACTTTTGGCTACAGTTTCAAGACAGAATTCAGGGGCGTAGCTAGAGGGATTTGAATGTGTACGCAAGAATGCTAGGGGGGTCTGGGGTCATGCTCCCCCTGAAAAATTTTGTTCCCTAGAACGTCTCTGGTGCGTTCTGGTGTGTTTTTTGCATCATCTTTAACATCATTTTTACTGATAAAACCATTTTTCTTTTGTTTGTATAATGGTTTTTAAAAGTGTTTCTAAGAAATGCTGAAAATACTAAAGGCTTACCCCCTTAGGGCTTAGGCATCAGTTTTTATTGCATTTTTCGATAATTTATTTTTCACTTTTTTGAGAAGCATGTGTATGCAGCTGCGTATTCTGCGTACAGGTAGCTACGCGCCTGGAATTAGTGAGGTTTTGTCCAGCACCCTGTGAAACCCTGAAAAACACTGGTTTCACAGGGTGCTGGAAACAACAATAAAACTGCTGAAAAAAATCTTATTTTTCATGGAAAGCAAATAATTTTCCCCTTAGCATGGCGTATATTTTATAAAAACCAATGAAGAAATAAAATACTTAATAAAAGACTATTTTTGTTTTCCAATGTTGACACATTTTGTCTTGGAACTGTAGCCAAAAGTCACATGGTATTGCTACACTGAGTATGCAGTCCTACTAATCAACCTAGTATTCCCCTGCACAGACAGAATGAACGATGATGGAACAGTCTGAGACCATTTTACTGGACAAACATTCATTTCGTACAGTTTTCCTTACAGATAAAGTTATAAACATCCATTCATACATACATGTAAAACAAGCTCATCTTCAACACTATACAACAGAAAGAATCTGAATAAATATGAGATATATTAATAACATGACAATGATTATGAGTGAATCAATCAATAATTACACTTCAGGGCATTTTTACTTTATAAAGATTAAGTCTGAAAAATGCGGAGTTTTTACTTCATAAAGTTCGGTTATTTTTATAGCAACATACCCATCCCTAACAAAATGTGTATGTTTTCCTCAAATTCAAATCTAAACATCCCTAGATTTGACTAATATATGATAGTTGGTGGTTTTTGTGAAAGAAATAAGGAAACATTGTGTATTCAAGAAAATGTTGACATAATTTACACCACAGGCATTACATAAATTTTCCCAAATTTATATAATTGCGACGCTTATTTCACAATCACATTCAACCTGATCTCATTTCCAAAATGGAAGAGAACAGTCCTGTTTAATACTTCAACTTCATTTAACCTTTTGTAGACAATTAACCCTTCATTCTATATTACCAACACTTTGGTGATAAGAGCTGGGCTTTAACAAGTACATAACTCATATGCAGCTTTTATGACAAAAATCAAGAGTTACCTCCCTTGATTTAATGTGTTTGCATCCCTTTATGAATTTAGATTGTCTCCCTATATTACTCATTATTGAAAAGCATTAGTGATGGACATGCATGCAGTGTTTCATTTTGGTGTGAGTCCTGAGGCTCTGATTCACAAAATATACTTAGGACTCGTTAAATTTAGAAATACTTCATTTTTACTCACAGGGAATTAGGTATACTGATATAAGGCTAACATGAACATAAAATTATTATGCGTCAATTTCCTGTGTTTTTATTTAGAGATAATCTACATTTTGAGCCAATGAAAACGCCGATTTTTGGCGGTTAAATGAAAATTTAATCATTAAATATTTGCTCTCAACAGACGTCAGCCAATCAAAATGCAGGATGTTATATTCTAAGCCTGTTAGAACATATTAAGTAAATTTTAAATGACTATAAAAAGGACTTGCTACTCTATGCTCGCTCTGCCTTTTTTAATCTATAAAAAATTACTTAATAAAATTATGTTCTAACTATAACACAGTGGGACTCATTGATTTTTTAAGTTCAGTGGGAAAACCCATAGTTTTCAAAACCAAAACACTGACATGTAAGAAGGGCTTGAATTAGCATACCAAGTTAGTAAAGGGTTAACTATCAGTCAAACTAACATGATCAATGTGCCAACTGTTGTCAACTAGCACTTCAATTATTCCGTATTTCAAACTCATTAAAATCTAATCATACATATCACTAAATCCAAACAAGAATTTCATTGCACTTGACTTTTGTAACAATTATGTGGTAGTATATTCATAAATTACATGTACAACAGAATGATTTATGGTGGTCCTATCGTCCTTATCCTGCCCAAGCATCCTCATACATTGATTTCCCTCGATGATTGAATGATAAAAACCCCTGTCTGTTTCCTAACACGTCCCAAGTTCTGTAAATGAAATGTTAATACACTAAAATGAATATTTTGATTAAAAGACCAAATATTATAAATGATTGACGACAGACCGACAGACATGTGCAAAGCAATATACCCCCTCATCAAAGATGGGGGTATAACAACCAACAGTAACATGCCAGTATGTCAGCAAGTTCTGAATTTTTTGGGGTCACTCGTGAGCTGTGACCCTTTCTATCAGAATTTGAGGGTCAGAAAAGGCAGGTTGTGGAACACAGGGAATTTGTCCAATACCATACTTTTTTATTGATTTAGCCAATAACTTATCCAAAAACAAGTAGATGTAAACTAATGAAATCAAACAAATACATGATATACTGCCAAAATATCTGTTTAATTGCTTATAACACCAGTTAGCGTATAAAATATCAAGTATTCTGGATAGCAACCTGAATAAAAGCGTCATCTCAGTATACCGGATGCTACACTGCGAACTACTCTCAAACGAAACTACTAAAGTAGTATATTAAAATTGTCTTCTAGCAAACTACCAAAATTCATCGCAGCGCAAATTCCTTTCTTCATGCACATCTATATGTTGAGGTTATTCATCTGGCTGGCTGGCTGGCTGGCTGGCTGGCTGGCTGGCTGGCTGACTGGCTGACTGACTGACTGACTGACTGACTGACTGACTGACTGACTGACTGACTGACTGACTGACTGACTGACTGACTGACTGACTGACTGACTGACTGACTGACTGAACCCAGTATACCCCCCTTACAACTCGTTGTGCGGGGGTATGATTATGAAAATAGAATAATCTGTACTTAGATTAATGCACTGAACCAAATTAATGATGCCATCAGATTATTCCGGAATTGTACTTACTTATTATCTAGATCAGCACTTGCTCTGATTTCCCGGAATGATCCAGCTATATGTACTACTCCATGTATAATCAGGACTAAAGACAGAAAACTCTGTATCAATATCTGAAATATATATCATAAGATAAGTCAGGACACATTAATCATGCATGGGTGCAAGTAAAAAATTCTGAAAAACCTGAAATCCTGAAAAATTGTCAATTTATATAGAAAACAAAACCAGACTTATTGGTACACACAAAAACCTGATCAGGTATAAACCTGAAAACTTGTATCCATGGGTAACATGTACAAGTCAACCAGTGTTCTGTGTAACCTAGTACTAGGCTGGTGTACAGGATTAAGTGACTTTTATATTAGGGTTACCAACCAAGTAGTCTAAATTCCCTTATAGGCTAGTGGCTGAAAAAGTACAAGGTGAACACCGATCACTGACAACACTTTCCGGTGTCAGTATACATGTATAATACATGTGTCGCTTCTTAAAGTAAAGTCATTATTATTATACATATTCTAACTGTTAAATCTAGATATTTCATACAGTTAAATTCATAACTTCATAAGCAAACCAAATATCTAATAATTAAACTAACACTCGTAACTACATATCATTCTAGAACTAGCTTTAAGAGACATAACAAGTGAATAGAAGTTAGAACTGCAAGATCACCCTTTTCATTAAAGAAACAAAGAAACTTACATCCCATGGAAGTCGTGTAAATTCCTGTTCTGTTAATCTCAAGTAGGTTCGATCTATGAAAGAGAAACATTCAAAAATGACTCATAATTCATTTTAGCAATGGCAGTGTATTACAATGATTTTAAGTAATATTATACAAGCTCATAATTATATCAAATTCTATTATAACAATTTCAATGAAAACAAGACTGCGTTCAATAAACGCTTATGCCCCAATGGAAGCATAGTCCATAAAAAAAGCTAAGTCAATCAGGGGCCATTATTCTGTAAAATGTTGGATAGGGTTACATGGCTTTGACAATGTAAGGGGCTTATGATGGTAAACAAGTATTTCAAGTTTGAAGACAACACCTTGATGTAAGACGAAATTTGAGTTAACCAAGAATTTGGCCCTTCAATAAGTCTAAGTCCAAAATAAGGTCAAGGTAAAGGTCAAAATGAGTTAAGGTGATACAGGCATGTGGAGAGTGTTCATATACAACATCCATGCAAGTATGAAAGCTTTGTAGCAAGCATATTAATGCTAGAAGAAACGGTCAATTTGGGTTAACCAAGAATTTGGCCCTTCAATAAGTCTAAGTCCAAAATTAGGTCAAGGTGAAGGTCAAAATGAGGTCAGATGATACAGGCATTTGGAGAGTGTTCATATACAACACCCATGCAAGTATGGAAGCTTTGTAGCAAGACATAATAATGCTAGAAGAAACGGTCAATTAGGGTTAACCAAGAATTTGGCCCTTCAATAAGTCTAAGTCCAAAATTAGGTCAAGGTGAAGGTCAAAATGGGGTTAGGTGATACAGGCGTATGGAGAGTGCCCTTATACAACATCCATGTAAGTATGGAAGTTTTGTACATTGTAGCATGCTGTAATGATGCTAGAAGAAACGGTTCATTTGGGTTAACCGGACGGACGAACGGACGGACAGGTGAATCACAATATGCCTCCCGATCTATCGATACGAGGGCATAAAAATCAAATGAATAGTGCATGTCACAGAAAATTTATGAAGAGAAAGAGGTGTGATACAAGGAATCCGGGTTTGTTACCCTAGCTTGTTTAAAATAGACTCCTTGGTTCTTCAAAGTGCCTGGTGTATAGCACCGATACACGCGAGACTACCTCTGGGTTTCCAACTAGTTCATCTCTAGTTGGGTGGGAAACACTGAAAGCGTTTCAAAAATGACCAAGTGGTCCGGCCGAGATGCTACAAATAAAATAATCTCAAATGTGTGAAGACAATTACGTTAGGTAGTTTCGTGTGTATCAGTGCTATATGTCGGGTACACAGTGTTTTTTTGCTAAAATATATGGAGATGTTAGGCCCCCTTCCTGTCTCTGCAGAAGATATTTCTAAATTTTCCCCTTGGAGTCTTGCTCAATTTTTTTCCACAAATATAAAGTAAATTGTGTTGATAAATGAATGCAGAATGGATTGAAATAGTATGTTTTGACATCCCATGTGTGGTGAATCTACCATTCCTGCCATTTCGGTAGTTCACCATTTCGGGACAACCACTCCGGTCAATGACTTCATCAAGCACCGATGATCTGCGCACATTACACACGGACATTGGACGGGCAAGACGTTTGTGAACCCCGTGAACATATTACAGATAACTACAGATTGCTATCGTTGGTTAGGTGAGATAAGTTAGGTTACTATTGTATTTGGCCGTTATTCCATAAGTGCAGAAGCACAACACTGGTGGCAGCGGTGGGAACCCAACCCACGCCTCCGAAGAGACTGGTGCCTCAAACCAGCCAGCCGATCTGACCCTTAAGGTCTCGGGTAACCAGGTTACCTGTTTGTTGTACTGGAGGGTTTTACTCGCCCTATTCGGGATGATGGAACCCTTCCAGCAGACAGATCTGAAATCCGTAATTAAGGTGACCGAGGACGAGCGTGCCCTACTACCACAAGTCCCAGTGCCGTTTGACAGTCATTGTTATCTGGATCGTACGATGCAGGCTTTGTATTTTGAGCAGGAGTCACTGGACGTCATTGGTGTCCTACCACCCGACCTACCAGTCTTCAAAAATAGGAAGGGGAGAAGTGTGGTGAATCTACCATTCCTCCCATTGCTGCCATTTCGGTAGTTCACCATTTCGGGACAACCACTTCGGTCGATGAGGTCATCAAGCACCGGTGATCTGCGCACATTACACACGGACATTGGACGTGCAAGAAGTTTGTGAACCCCGTGAACATATTACAAATAACTACAGATTGCTATCGTTGGTTAGGTAAGATAAGTTACGTTACTATTGTATTTGGCCGTTATTCCATAAGTGCAGAAGCACCACACATGCTTAAAATACCACCAATAAACAATCATACTAGACATTTAAGGAGAATTTAACAATAAGTGAAAATTCCCGTTTCAGGTTTTCTGCACGACAATTTTCCGCCTCTTGTGGGCCTGGACCCCTTTCCCCCAAAAGTCAAAAGAAACATTGGGTACATTTAAGATTGAAGGAGTCTATTCGGAGAGAGCGAGGTATCACATCTGGATTATTTGCATCACAATTCACACAAATCTGAGCACACACTTACTAATATGTCAATATTGACTCAATACCAACAAAGAACAAAACCTAATAATTACATAAATATGTATAACTGTTTTCAGACTAAAACTAAATGTTACTATCGATGACGGTAGATTCATGTGGACCTTAAAATGAATTAATGATTAATTTTGATCGCGAAAACAGATAACATTTTAAATTTTAGAGTAAATCACCCACCAAATATTGATCGATGATAAAAAAAACTTATACTTACGTTGTGCTGCAGAGTAAGCTGCGTGTAAAAGGGCAAGTAGCCCAATAAATACGCAACATTTGTAGAAATTCATTTTGGAATTTAGATGATATTGTTGTCGTGGTTAAAAACCGTAAGCAGGTGTAAAACCCGGAACACCCGTTATCTTGAAGTAAAATTTACGGAACCCTAAATAACTTTTTTTATTTATGCATAGATTTTAATTATTTTAGTATCATATTAAAGATTACTCTAACCCCTTTATGAACATATAAAGAATATTAAAATTGATATTATAGCGTTACAAAATAGCCAAGAAATGTTAAATTTTCACTCACAATGAACTCATCGGTACCCACGGAACCCTCAATAAAGTTTAGATTTGTCTATATATTTAAAAAATAATAAAGCTTTTCATAACCAATTTCAGAATATATAAATATTTTGTAATAAGGATGAATATGAATTTTGAAATATAATCGGGAAATGTTACCATTTTTCATTAGAAATTATTTTTCAATTAGTTCCACGGAACTCTAAATAAAATCATTATTATGGCATATGTTTTACATATAATTTTGGTCTAATATAATTCATCTACAGATCCCCATAATAATGAATGAAAATATGTCAATACATGTTCCGTGATTGAAAAGTTCGAGATATCCGATCTACGGCAATCTGAAAAATGTTGATCATTCAAAGTACATGTACGTGTTCCATGTCGGTGACTGGCACGATGAAGTGGTACATTATGACCGGATTGTGTTCGTTAAACTGTAACTTTGTGCAGCAGTCGTCAGCAGGTCGTTTGATCCTTTCGCAGAGAAATATCCAATTAGACCTCCTATCGTAAAGGAAACAACGGCAATAACTGAACACTCAAACACAGTTGTTTTAGAGTCCTGCATGTCGACAATACATGTATTAATAATTATAGGCATGTTTGGCAATTAGCACAACAGAGATATAACTATTATCAGTCAACTGCTACTCTTAAATGGCTGACTATATTAAATTGCGGATGAAATATAATACATCCAATATATCATTCTGTTCCTAAAGTGGAGGATTCAAAGAATAATTAACAATTTAAATTTGAACGTAAGTTTAAGGCGTCCGTAAGTGCTTTCATAAAATAGCACCCTGGTAAAGACAGCCGCATACGAAACAATACCATAAAGTATGCTTCAGCTCAATGGGACACCACTACTTACAACAAGATTAGGGCCCTAGAGCAGACGTGAAGGAAGGTTTGTCAATAAATATTATTCGACGAAGACCCTCATGCAATCTCATTAAGATCAGATCTTAACATTTAGCAACGCTGTTAGTATCATATATCAGTATAAACAGGAGCTATATATTATATTGTGTTATCTAGGCCCTGGTGTAAAGTAGTGAAGCATTATATATGGATTTGATTTTAATGAGATTGAGCCTCATAAAGATGCTAGAAGACTTCCAGTGGGCATCTCTGGAAAGCCGCCGAAGACAACCCAGGTTACTGACACTATTCAAGATCCACCACAGACTTACCGTCATACCACAGACTTGTGGACATACCGTCATACCACAGACTTACCGTCATGCCACAGATTTGTGGACATACCGTCATACCACAGACTTACCGTCATACCACAGACTTGTGGACATACCGTCATACCACATACTTGTGGACATACCGTCACACCACAGACCTGTGGACATACCGTCACACCACACACTTGTGGATATATCGTCACACCACAGACATGTGGACATACCGTCACACTATAGACCTGTGGACATACCGTCACACCACAGACCAGTGGACATACCGTCACACCACAGACCTGTGGACATACCGTCACACCACACACTTGTGGATATATCGTCATACCACAGACATGTGGACATACCGTCACAACACACACTTGTGGACATACCGTCATACCACATACTTGTGGACATACCGTCACACCACAGCCTTGTGGACATACCGTCACACCACAGACCAGTGGACATACCGTCACACGAGCTTCTAAAACATGAACACAAACGCACAAGAGGAGGCCCGTGTGAAGTTTTTTCCAGTCTTGGACGCCATTGAACTACATGTATATTACACCCGAACTGTTCTAGACTAGATATGGATAAGAACAAACTTCACCTCAATAACCGTCTAGGCCGCAGGTTATGTGATACATTATTTTATTTATATGAGGCCTAGGGTTAGTCATATGACTCATTTTCTTATAGACGGAAATAACGGTACCCTGCACTTTCATCATAAAAAGTGCAACCCTACTGTCATCTATGGCCATATTCAAAATGTTTACTCTGCTCAAAATTAACAAACTATGACCGTCGGAATCAACGTAACTTAGTCTGATTGCAAATTGATGTAAAAGATAAGCCTACTACCTACACAGACTCTACAACTCTACGAGGATCAGGGGTTATTATTGAGTTAACGACTTTGATTTCAACGTGGTTTCAACAAAGCTTCTTACCTGCAAGTATAGTCGTCTGGTACAAGCTCCCCCAGGTCATTGTCAACCAACATACATTAGTAGGTTTTCAGACAGCTCTGAATGTTGTCTATTGTCAGACGACAGAAAGGCAATTATTATTTCAGGCTGGAATAAGCCAATGTCTCACTGGTAATAAAATTAATCGAGTGTTCTAATAATTTTGTTGAAGGCACTAGCTAACCTAAGAGCTGAGGACTCTCTTTATTCAAAATTTGAGCTCATTTGAGCATGCACACACTCTTTGATTAAATTTGGCTAAAAAGTGCCATTATGTTATGGCATTGTGTAACATGTGTGGTACATTTATATTGTCATGGGTCATGCGGCCTTTTGAATTTTGAAATAAACGTCTTTTTATGCTATGATTTAAATTTATGCTTCTTGGAATTTTATATGACAATGGTTCTCTTTGGTATGCATTGTCTAAACAAATGGGAAACCTGAACATCATTTCTGTTTTATCTTTAGAGTAAGAAAGCACAAACAGTGAACTTCTTTCCCTCCTGTACGAAAATCCAGCGGGGACTTGCAATACAAAATGATTAAAACCGTGTATGGTAAATACCACAGGTCCATGAAAAGTGACTTAGCCCACCTATATATACATATTTTATAAACTTTGCATTTTTCTATGGCAATATTTAGAAGGATTCTACGATAATTGTCTAAAAGGTGTATGTTTCTATTCTATATCTGGAAAATTACATAGTCTTTCGTCAACAATTAAGTAATTTATTGAACTTAGAAGAGGGTATGCTCGAGTACACTGGCCTTATGTTCATTTTAAGCTAAATTTGTGTCCTCTTTGCAGTAGTTGTTTAGAAAAGTAAATGTCAGTATTCGTTTAACTGCAACATACGATCACTGGAACCATATATTTCCATTAGAACTTTAAATCAAAATGAAATTATTTGTTGTCTACGAGTAAGACGGTCAAAACAAGGGAGACCACTCTTATTTATACCAAATGATGCTTGTTGGTTCACGCACCAATAACTTCATATCAATTGTGTTTTGATCGCAAATTCTTCCCAGAAATCAATGTTAATGGTCTATGGCTTACATACATGTATGATATTTCAAATTCCAATCAATAAAACTAATCGAAAATTTTCATTGAAAAATAGCATGCTTTTTTTACTAATTTTGACACCTATTTTCGCGACTTCGAAATGCTCTTATTTTGTTCAAAAATGGCAATCAAGTGCAGCAAATCATGTTTTTATGGAAGGAATTTACATTATTTACGGTATGATACTAGATGTGGAATAAGATTATTTCCCGGAAGGAAGTTTTAATCGACAGTTATTCGCAAAAAGTTGCAGTGTCTATTACTAGCCCTTTGAAAACAGAACAGAAACAACAGCACGGTAATTAAATTTTATTGATTTTTTGACGAAATATTGCAGAAATTTTGAAGGTTCAAGAAATGTAAAAAGATATAAGATATCAACTAATTTTCTTATTTGTGACCCAAGTGGCAATACATATCGAACACCCCTCGTATAAACAATGTAATGATACTTGTCTTTAGTTTATTTTCTCGTTCAGTTGTGTGTTGGGCATTGTGTTGTGTAATTGTGGTCTGTGTTGTTTTTGTGTTTTCCGTGCTCGGCTGTTTAAGTTGAGTTCTACCTTCCATGTCAGATTTTTATAATCTTTTTGAATGACCGTTAAAGGGAAACTTGCAAACCTATATTTTTGTTACCGTCCTTTTTCTTTTCATGGTTAAATGAACTGTGTTAGTGTCATGGTCATCGTCCTTGTGATTAGGTTGTTTATTGACCTTTACTCCGGTTTTGTGTTTGTCCGACCGATGCGGCAGGCTGTCGGAATCGACAAATCTAATGGACCGATATTGCACATTTTGTTCACGGAAATTTATATATTCAACGCAATCTTGGACCTAGTAATATATTCAAGCATAAAGGTCAAGATCACGTCAAATTCTCCGTGCTATACACCTTTCCACAGGTTAATAATAGTAATACAATGTAACAACAACACTTGATACTTCTTTAGATATTTTATTTTGTACGACCAGAATTCAGATTCACGTGATACTAACATTTCTAAGCAAATGAGCCCATTTTCGAACATTTTGTTAAAAAAATATCGCGGTTTCAATACTTATATATATGACAAACTATTAGAATAATACTGTCTTAAAATAAAACATGAAAATGCCACAAGACAAAACATTTTTTGAGCAACCATTATACACCCTTAAAAACAAATAGTGAATAATAGTATACATGGCATTTTTATATCTGTTACCTAGAAATACAATACCACAATGAAACTTTGAAAAACTATGAAATAAGTTGACATTTCCCGGGGAATACCGGGCATCGGGTATCTTATATTCATGTTTTTGTAATATTTCTTATTAGATTTTTCCTCCAATACGCCAAGCAAATGCACCCTCTACTCGCATACCATACATCATTGCTCCAAACTTGGCATTCTCGTTCAGGTGGATCAATGTCGCGTATTGTGCATCCTCCCATTTCGAGCTGATGTCCACGTTGATAACGTTGTATGCTTCCACATCACTGATGTCAACTGTCGTCATATCAGCGCGCGCAAGCTCTTCACCATTAAGGCGAAGACCGGAAGCATCGTAGCCGGTGCTGATATAGATGGTAAGACTAACCCGGAGAAAGTGATCGGGCACGATGAACTTATACGCCGAATCAAATTGACCGAGCGATTGAAGAACAATCATTGATGGATCTCCCTGACCTAGACCGTCTATCATTGCTGACAGAGCATATTGGGTTACCATGACTCCCTGGTTGGAGACTATTGAGAAACTCGAAGAATCGTAAACAAATCGTATAAACTCTGTATTCTTGTTGAGAGTCGCTGTTTCCTTCACTGTACTATTTTCATACCTGATCTCAATTTGTGTGATATCCTCCACAGCTCTCACACGATACATGTAGCCTGTTCTCGGTTCCTGCGGGGAAACAATGTATGACTGACCTAAATTTGTTTTTGGAGGGATCTGGTTGATCATATGATCGCATGATTTCTTATAGAAAGGGACATAACCACATTCTGACCCTGAGAGAACAACGACCTTGTCTGAAGCCTCGACCGTCAAAGCCCTGAAATCCCGCCCTTGCATGAAATACACATCTAAGAACCCTAATGTAGCCGATTTAACAACGCCCTTTTTATTGCGTGTCTGTATGTCCGTACTAGTATTAGACGCAACGCCTATGACCGCAAATTGGCTGGCTTTGTAAAAGTTATGATAATGTAATTCAACAGTGTATGAGTTAGTTAGACAATTCAGTGGATAAACAGCAGTACCATCAACAGTGGTGTATGAGACCTCACGGCTATTGGCTGCCACCAGTGTGATTGGTCTATCAGAACTGACGTGTACTCCCTTGTTAGAGATTAGTTCTGTAATGATGAGAGATGTGTTGTCGAAAGACCATTTCTCTATGAGATTGATCTCCCTTGTTTCGTTGTACTCTAATTCTGGTATTGTTACGGTGACGTTGGCGCCCTCTGGTGCTGTGATGTAGAGAATAGCCACTGCCGGTCCGATATTGTTCAAGAAACCGGTAACAAACTCGGTACCAGCTAAATCACATCCTGTAAAACAATGATAAATTCATCACTTGGGATATATGAAGAAAGAAAAGGTTACGGTTTGAGACCTTTATCATCTATGGAATTTCGTTAGGCCCATCGCCTTTGAATGTGTACATCTGTAACGGGATATACGAAAGTATGACGATGATGTGACAATGCCACAAAGAGTTGAAATTTTTCTATTCATACGCAACGAAAGGTGATGATACGAGGCCAAAAACGCGAATGTACGAATCGTCGATGTGGTAAAAATGCGAAAGTACGATGACGAAAACGTGAAAGTACGATGACAAAAAAAGCGATAGTACAACGACAAAAACTCGAAAGGACGATACCGAAAAAGTGAAAGTTCGATCACGAAAACATGAAAGTACGATGATTAAAAAGAAGAGTGTACAAGGACGAAAACGCGAAACACGTACGTTGACGAAAACGCGAAAGAACGTTGACGAAAGTAAGATCACGGAACGTGAAATCACGTGCGATGATGAAAAAACGAAAGTACGATGACGAAAATGCGAAATACATTGACGAAAAAGCGGATGTACAATGACGAAAACGTGAGATCATGAAACTGCTAGAGTACGATGGTAAAACGCGGTAGTATACGTGTAGGATATGTTAATTCCGTGGTCAACTGCACGCTTTGGACTAATGTGACAAAAACACTGAACATTGCAAACGACGTAGTGTCCCACAAAATAACGTGAGCCATTAATCTGAGTCATTATCACCAGAAGACGTACGACAGTTTCCACGACGTCGCGTACAATTTTAATTGTACTTTGGTGAAAGAGAATGACTGCACGGTGGCTTATAACGGCAAGAGTTTACATGTACATTAAAAATGTTTCTTACCACAGGAGCTTTCGTCGTCCGGTCCTGATAGACAATCCGGTGCGCCGTCACAGACCAGTGTATCCAGAATACACGTCCCATCCGAGCACTGGAACTCTGTTGCGTTGCAAGATCTTAAGCTTTCCACCGTTTCAACTGTTTCATATGAAATTATAACGTACATTGTTCATGTTAAAAGGAAAATAAACATGTGCCAGGTTTTCGTATAAAAAATAATGTTAATTTTCTTGAACACAAAAGAAACAAGAAGACGCTGTACTACAATACAGTAGATGTCTCCAGAGACTATATATAACATGTTATCTTTAGTCTTTGATGTCTCTAACTATTCAAGTTACAGAGCTCCGATACATTTTGAAAAAGGTGCAATCCGGAGTATTCTTTGCGTGTGTTTATTGTTGCATGGGGTTAATCTCATAGCTATTTAGACAAGGAACGTTTCAATTGAGCATATAGTTAAGTAAACTTGTGCTGACTATGTTAAGTCAGAGTCATGTCCGAATCAGCCGCTTACTCGTGTCTAGGCAGTTACGCGCCTATTAATGTGTTGTGATTGCACTATGCAATAAGTGACGTAATTATCCTGCCCAATCATTATCCACTCGCTGGTAAGCAATCTTAGTCAATACAATGTACACATATATACAGTATAATTTATATAGTGAATTCCAAATCACCTTCTGAGGTACTTGATGTAGTGTTGTCTGTTTCGTCCGTTTCTTCAACTTCGCCTATTTCTCCCGTTTCTCCGCTTTCGTCTGCTTCATCTGTTTCTCCTGTATCGCCGGTTTCATCCGTTTCTCCCGATTCGTTAGTAACATCCGTTTCTCCTACTTCGCTTATTTCACTGGTTATTCCTATTTCGGTCACATTTTCTATTTCACCCGATTCGTTCGTTTCCTCCGGTCTGCCAGTTTCCTCAGTTTCGCCCACTCCTTCCAGTTGCGTTGTTGCTATCATTTGGATATTAGGCTGTTGCTTGTCAGGATGTCGCATCCAGGATCGAAATGTTGAAAGTCTTGTTGCAATCATTAGTTCACTGGTACAGTCTTTGTCTATATGTATTCCAACCTGTCTCCAGATCCCAAACTGTACCTTACAGATCACGGGATTACCAGCACCACTCTATGAAATAAACCAAGTATTCAGTTAACAGATCACGGGATTACCAGCACCACTCTATGAAATAAACCAAGTATTCAGTTAACAGATCACGGGATTACCTGCACTACTCTATGAAATAAACCAAGTATTCAGTTAACCAATGACACGATTACCAGCACCACTCTATGGAATAAACCAAGTATTCAGTTAACAGATCACGGGATTACCAGCACCACTCTATGGAATAAACCAAGTATTCATTTAACCAATGACATGATTACTAGCACCACTCTTTGGAATAAATCAAGTAAGTTAACAGATCACGGGATTACCAGCACCACTCTATGAAATAAACGAAGTATTCAGTTAACATATCACAGGACTACAAGCACCACTCTATGAAATAAATCAAGTATTCAGTTAACATATCACAGGACTACAAGCACCACTCTATGGAATAAATCAAGTAAGTTAACAGATCACGGGATTACTAGTACCAGCACCACTCTATGAAATAAACGAAGTATTCAGTTAACCTATAACGGGACTACAAGCACCACTCTATGAAATAAACCAAGTATTCAGTTAACATATCAAGGGATTACCGTGCAGCACCACTCTATGAAATAAACCAAGTATTCAGTTAACATATCAAGGGATTACCGTGCAGCACCACTCTATGAAATAAACCAAGTATTCAGTTAACAAATGACACGATTGCCAGCACCACTCTATGGAAAAAACAAGAATTCAGTTAACAAATCACATGATCGAAAGGTTCACCTTTTATTTAATGCTAACATATCACGGTACTACAAGCACCACTCTATGAAATAAACCAAATATTCAGTTAACATATCACGGGACTACCAGCACCACTCTAAGAAATAAACCAAGTATTCAGTTAACAGATCACGGGATTACCAGCACCACTCTATGAAATAAACCAAGTATTCAGTTAACAAATCACGGGATTACCAGCACCACTCTATGAAATAAACCAAGTATTCAGTTAACATATCACAGGACTACAAGCACCACTGTATGAAATAAACCAAGTATTCAGTTAACATATCACAGGACTACAAGCACCACTCTATGAAATAAACCAAGTATTCAGTTAACAAATCACGGGATTACCAGCACCACTCTATGAAATAAATCAAGTATTCAGTTAACAGATCACGGGATTACCAGCACCACTCTATGGAATAAACCAAGTATTCAGTTAACATATCACAGGACTACAAGCACCACTCTATGAAATAAACCAAGTGTTCAGTTAACGTATCACGGGATTACCAGCACCACTCTATGAAATAAACCAAGTATTCAGTTAACATATCAAGGGATTACCAGCACCACTCTGTGAAATAAACCAAGTATTCAGTTAACGTATCACGGGATTACCAGCACGACTCTATGAAATAAACCAAGTATTCAGTTGACATATCAAGGGATTACCAGCACCACTCCATGAAATAAACCAAGTATTCAGTTAACGTATCACGGGATTACCAGCACCACTCTATGAAATAAACCAAGTATTCAGTTAACATATCACGGGATTACCAGCACCACTCTATGAAATAAACCAAGTATTCAGTTAACATATCACGGGATTACCAGCACCACTCTATGAAATAAACCAAGTATTCAGTTAACATATCAAGGGATTACCAGCACCACTCTATGAAATTAACCAAGTATTCAGTTAACAGATTATGGGATTACCAGCACGACTCTATGAAATAAACCAAGTATTCAGTTAACATATCAAGGGATTACCAGCACCACTCTATGAAATAAACCAAGTATTCAGTTAACATATCAAGGTATTACCAGCACCACTCTATGAAATAAACAAAGTATTCAGTTAACAAATGACACGATTGCCAGCACCACTCTATGGAAAAAACAAGAATTCAGTTAACAAATCACATGATCGAAAGGTTCACCTTTTATTTAATGCTAACAACAGTGCACAAGATTCAAAATCGGGAGCCCGTTGCCTAACTCACGCACAAGGTAGGTAGCGGCGCTCTGTTTGGGTTTCCCCGTGTCCAATTAACTAAATATCGACGTCATGAAAGGCAACGGACCCAGGCAGTTGTGAAAAAATGATAAATGTTCATGGTATCTTTTCTCTCAACGTATAAAACGTAAATTAAATTATGACTATGCAAAATGACAATTAAAGACCAGACAGGGACGGTATCATTCAACTGAAACAGCGAACACAGACAACAAAAATAGCACAGAACACAATCACAAGGCACAATGCCCAGCACACAATAGAACGAGAAAATGAAAGTAAACCATTAAAATTCCATGTTTCAGCTGTCAAAAAGCCAAAAGTCCGTTGATCACCAGTTCTCACCGGTTGCATGACTTCCGGACATACTATGTAACATACCAAATCCCTTTTAACATACTTACCGGGCAGGATCCTTCGGATCCTTTAAGTTGTACACAAAGCTGCGTATCGTCGACCTTCATATTTGGTTTCCTTGAACAAACTAAATGTGATAAAATCTCCACACGGTGCACTGAAATAAAAATCACCGTTTTAGTCGTATGCTGTATGCACATTATAATTTTATTACCAGTATTTTCCCCGAGCCTAACCCTTTACCATATAAGCAGCAAATTTATTGCCTACCGTACACTGATAAGACATGTTTGATTGTGTGCACAATCTCTATAAATTTTATCGGAAAATGACTGGTACAGACGTGAGATGTGTACATTTATTTAAATTGTGAATCGATTTGACTACTAACTTGAGAATGTTTTTGTTCAGTTTCCACTTGAATGTAAACTTCAGACCCATTCAATATGAAGACTGCCTTTAAATGTGGTATTATTATTTAGAGTCCATTGATAAATATTCTATATGATATTATAAATGAGCCATTGCAGTCACCGGGAAAACCTGCTTTTTGACATTACATGCTTTAAGGTTTTGAAAAAGCTCTAAAATAAGAAAAAGATGACCTATTGATTTCTGTCGAACCAAATTCTAAACACACTCCGATTTGAGTAAAACGAGGAGGTTGTTGTTCTTTATATGCGAACATTTACGGTTTTTATATATATTTTAAAAATTAAAACAAAATTCTAAAATATGATACTTTTTGTGCAGTTAATGTGACGAATTGATCCAATACTGTATTAATTATTGTAATTACATGTACTTTTTACAGCTACGTCGAATAACGTTTGACATTACGGCCCAATTGTTCCAAAGGGGGCCTCTACAAAAACAGCTGTAACTTCCTGAACATTAAATATATGAACATAATTCTTTTTTCATTTTGCTAAATTAAGATTAGTAAACTCTTTTTAATTATAGAAACTCTCCAAGCCATTTATTTTGGTCAAAATAGCAGGTTTTCCTAGAGACTGGCTCATTAGCATCACATACAACTGTATCATTGATTAAGAGTAAAAAATAAAAATTTCTTTTTGGTTAAATTACTGTATTCATTTCTTAATTAATGATACAGTTACCTGTGATTATCATTACAATTTAAAACAACACCGTTATAGTCCACCAAGGATAATGTGATATTTACAAACATGAATCGGTTTGGTCATCTGTGGCAAAATTTGTCAGAAAGTTTACAAATCACTTTTTATATTATAAATAAACAGATAATGTCAGTGTTGTACTCGAAACATCACAGATAAATCGTGCACATAATTTTAATCCACCTTTGTGGAATATACCAAAATAACCCTTTCACATTACCCGCACTATAAGTTGGTTACCTTTCTCTGCGTACATGTCGACAATACGACAGTTGCTTTCATCATCGTCGGCAAACATGATTTCTGTATCATAAACCCTAGTTGGTAAACCACCACGTATTTTGAGAAATTTCCCATTATACCACGCATTGTCCCGTAATTGAAGTATTGCAATATTGTTTAGGTTACCCTCATATTCAGCATTCTGAAATAAAAACAATAACAACATAATTATTTCATCTTTATTTTGATTTTACCCTATTTTATTACATGTTTTACAACACAAGGCTCAAACTCAGACATTAGCCCGTATTTAAAATAAAATAATTTGTCTTAAGAAATTTTAGCATGGCATCATATACCGGTATTTCAAAATTGAAAGTCAATTTGTGTCTAAAAGAAATATTTGCAGTCGGTGTTATTAAAGTCTATTTACCAACAACTCGATATACGTAGTTAACCATTTTGCAATTATATGATTGTGTATCTCCGTGTATGCTTGGTACTCTGTTACAAAGAGTTACAATGGTCAAAAAGGACATTTGCTACCAGTGCGCTTTGAGTCGTTACATGAACATTCCTGGCATAAACCTATGTTAAAGGTCATCGGTTACTTTTGAAGTAAACGCACTTACACCAAATGAAGTATTAGACCTTATCCGAATTCCGATGAACAGCCAAGCATTACAGTATCAATCTATTCATACTTACCACTGTTTTACTCACAACTACTGCTATAAATTGTTGTTCCTTCTTAAACAACACGCCGTATTGAGACACATCTCTGAAATATACCAAATTTTTATTACATGGTTAATAAAGGAGTTTGGTCTGATATGACTGGTTGTGAACCAACAGCTAGTTGTGTTTGTTTGTGTTCGCAAAACACAACAGTTATCTACTAGGTAAGATTAACTGACTATAGTACTTGTAACAAAGGTGACACTACGAAATTCACACTTAATCTTTTGTAAACCGAGACGCCACGTTCGTTGTTTTTTTTGTTTATAAACCCGACCAACCAAAGAATCCCTTTTTCTACTTGTGTACATTTACATTATTTATACTCCAAAAATGTTTCCATGTTACCAAAGTTAATACAGTTTATTCGCCACAGTTAAGGAGGTACGAGCTGCCTTGTGCGCATGTGCGAAATTTCAAAATCGTATTAGATACGAACGAACATGAATTTTAGTTTCAATGATCGCATATGAATGTTGATTAATGATAATAAACATAATATTATTGCACAAATTAGATATTTTTAACTTTTTATTTTTTGCATGTATGAAAAGTGGGTGGGGAACGGCAAAATTGTGAATAATATGGGTTCCCTATAATTGTTGAAATGCATGATATTATGCTTATATATAATATGTAGTGCATGGTTTAGTTATAAGAGGTAGCCACACTTTGAAATATTTTCAATAAAAATTAATTTCATTACAATATGCAAATTAGGTTAATTTTATGCAAATTTATTCATAATTAGTACTTTTTATGCACAGCTCCCAAAAAAGGCTGGTGATCCCTATTTTTTATTTTACTAAACTGGTGTTCTTTTTGATACTAAACTTAGGACCAGTTCTAAATCATTTTTGATCGTTAGGTATTTTTTGACGTTCATTTGAAATCGTTTGAAAATCACACTTTTTTGCAAGTGGGTGGGGTAACTATTTATCATGTTCAAATACTGAATTTGTTCACCAGGCAGCCGGATTTGTGACTAATGTCAATAGGAATGACCATTGAACACACAAATATCATGCATTGCTTAAAAGTTGTTTCATATAGTAATACTCTTAAAAAGAACATAATGGTGCCATAAATGCAGGAAAAAGATAAAATAAACAAAATACAATGGTAGGTCATTAGAAAGCCATGTATGTCGAAAACGAGCCTGGTGACATATCATTTTTATGATTTCAATGTTGTTCTAGAAGACTGTTCTGTCATTTAAAGATGTTTCAATTCGATCGTTAGATCAAAGGTGTGCGTACCTCCTTAAGTGGCTTAATAATGGATGTTTTACAGACCCGCGAGCAGGGGAATTAATGTAATTTTAATAATGACATGGTTTAAGACTTTAGTAAGTACTAATACATACCCATGTTGCACACAAGAAGCGGCCGTTATCACCGTCTTGCTGTCCTTCAAGGAACCGGAACAAATAACTTCACCATGTTTAGTAATAAGGACTGTAGAAAACCTGTTAGCAGCTTCAATGTAGACTGATGACACTATTATGATGAAACTGAGGTAGTATGCTGAAATATCAATTATGTATTTTACATTTTTATGTAATTGTCGTTCACAGAATATATTCTAGTGACAGAGCGTCCGCTTCGGGTGCGGGATGTCCAATGAGCGCTCCATGGCTGCGTCACACTAAATATCAAACACGTGTTTTCATTGGTAGGTTCTCATCATTAAACAGGAAACTGACTTCTCTTCTCTTATACCCTCGTGTCGGATGGAACTATCAGAAATGAGAGACTGGTTGATGTATGTAAGTTGTAAAACCTGTTTCCATAGTTAACATAAGAATAGTAACAAGATCATTTTACTTTTAGCTCATTTAGTCCGTTTATTAACCGCAATGTCAGTTCATATTCATCGGATTTGAATGTTTATATTGACCGCAATGTTGTGAAAGTCGAGGTTGCACCGGATCATAAGTTATGATTGAATGATTCACTGGATCGAATCTTTCTGGTAATATTTGTTCCTGCTAGGATGGTGGGCATAGATATGATGATGCGTCCGAAAGAAAAACGTTCACAAAACACTTGGTATGAGCGCTTCTATCGTTGTGTGGAAAATGATGCCTCTTTTGCATGACAAAAGCCTTATCAACCCATTACTAGTGTGATGTAGTCACATTGATACTGGTTATGTGCGCCACAAACCGAAAGTTTTCGTACTTCACATTGCTAGACCATGACGTCATACAGTATATATTCCAACTATAGGTACAAGCTTTTTGTATCTAAGTGTGGTTCCAGGATTGGTAAACTTAAATGTCTATAATTATATACATGTAATGACTTACGATATAGGCCCCAAGCAATTCATATTGTTTACAAAAACCATACACATGTACGAGATGTTTTAAAGTGAACCAAACTATAGCATCAAACTATGTAGTACATTTTGCATTTGATATTACGTGTGACATTATTGGTTGTTGCAAAGTATCTATACGTTCGTGTGCCTACGCTCATATCTGAGAAATTAATCAGTAATTAATTTGTTTCATACGTATATGATATTACAAGTACTACAAACATAGATACCATCAAGTAGCTCTAAGGTCATCTGTTTCACTGTTAAGTGTAGTAATTTATTTTAAAGTATAAACAATAGCTCAGAAAGATCGTTTATTATTGTTTTAATTGCCTAGTTTCCTTACATAGATCTAGATAGAGATAATATATCATATACAAAAACATGTGTACATGTATATAAATCTATGATCGCTTTTCACATATACTGTTTAATAACTGACCTTAGTTCGTGACGATTGTGGCGTAATCATTATTATCATAAATCTGGCCACGATCTACTTTCGTATGTATAATGTATTATATTTGGAAAATTAATTAATTTAGACATAACGTTGTACGAATGAAATCTTCATCGCCAGGGCTAACACAATGCTTACTTACTGACCGACAGTTTGTATTGTTCAGTTCAATAAGGTCAATTGTACGCCAAAAGTTCAAAGCATTATTACCACCGGTCGCAGGTATATTTAAATACCATGGGCGTAGGAGCGTCTTCAACATTGGGGGGGGGGGGCCAAACATTTGGCGGAGGGGGGGGGGGGGGGCGAATTTTCTTTTGAGATATGGGGGGTCACAATAAGTGTTAATAGCTTATGGTGAATGTTTGTGTATATCATAACTAAGGTAAGATATATCTACTAAGTTGTTTTGCTTGTAAAAATAGCGGGTGAAAGATTAACATTATCATAAACTGGTATTGCAAGTAGGGGGGTCCGGGGGCATGCTCCCCCGGGAAAATTTTTAAAACAATGGACCAATCTGGTGCATTTTGTGTGTTCTGAGATAAATATTTGGTATTTTACAAGACATGTTTTGTTGCAAGATCCAGCAAAATGAAGTCCTTATTTTGAAAATATTTTTACTAATTATTGCACAGGTGCCCACATTCTGAGAGTTAAGGGCTTTAGTAAGGGATAATTTAACATAGAAATGACAACATTTAAAAGCAATATAGGAGCTGGGGGCAAAGTTTATCTTACAATGTCTTTCTATAGTTTGTGTAGCTCTTTCAACAGCTACATGATAACATATTTCATAGATTAAAATCATTTTGCGAGCGCAGCGAGCACGAAAATTTTCGTTTTATACTTTTTAACCAAGAATAAAATGTACATTACATATTACAAGACTATTTTAGATGAAAAATTATGAAAATTGTCTGAATTATTGGGGGGGGCCAAACGATATGTTGGCCCCCCTTGTCCTAACATTGGGGGGGCCTGGCCCCCCCTGGCCCCCCCTTCTCCTACGCCCATGAATACTTGAAGTGATTTGGCTATGTATGAGCATGTGACCAATCATCAATATCCGATTGGCTAATGTCTCAGTCTTGCTTTCGACTTTGAGTTTAAAGCAGCATTTTGTCGACACTACTAGGTACCAGTGTACCTCTTACCTCGTCTATGTTTAGAAACTCTACTGAATAGCAATCGGTACGCGGAAACGCAGTAAACACCGAGTACCAGTGTACACAAATTGTTACATACAGGTTTCAAGTAGAGATTAACCGGAAACAAAGTCCACAGAAAACTATTTGACTTGTTAAAGACAGTAATAAAATGTTGTGTCATTGGCATTTTGTTAAAATAACGTCAGAATGTCAATAACAGCACACATTCTTGGAACTATCGGTCATTCAATGTGCCTTCTTCATCACATATGTCTGGAACTATATAATATGCAGCATATAGTCAAAATTCACATCACATTGAAGATGCGACTGCTGAACAACGTTGGGTTCCGGAGATCGATTCCATATGCGAATGGCTCACGACCTGCGCGTCGTTTTTAAGTGTTTTCGGTTTCTCTCGCACCTCCTCCTTCGCAGACTTGTCCAGAAAACATAATAGTTCTCTCAAAACATATCGACTTTAAATTGACATTACAATCTTTTTTGATGCCGAACTGAAATTTGGTGACGTCAGTTGACATACCGGGGACGATATGGCAAAAGCATAGAATATCTCTTTAAATATACCGATTTCAACGGAAAAAGATGTTTTCGTAGTAATTAGGCAATGTTACTCGAACATTTATAAATGTATATCAAAATGACATACAGAAAGAACCTGGTATGACTCCTTAATTATAAATTCAACACCTAGCAACAACAGCTAAGCTAAACTTAGTATCTCCGAAAAAGTATGCATTGGACATGACTGTACTCTGTGTATTAAAGTTGCTGAACTCAAGTTGTTGACCATTACATTTTAAAATATTTTGAAAAATAAGAATAAAAATGAATTGTGATTGGACATTTTTTATAACCATCTAAGTGCTGGGTTTAAATATAAATATCTCCATTTAACAGAAAGTATTTATGTAATGTTATGGTACCATATACTTACAGATTTTACGATATAATCCGAAAGCGTCCATTTCCAATTGTGGAAATGCACCGAAATTGAATATAGAACTTTGATAATATTCAAACGTTTACTAATAACTAGGAGACGATTTGTCTAAGTTATATACCTGACAAAGACGTAAATAGAACCCGTAGGTGTGTATTAATTGTCTATTATTATGATAGTAATTAAACTCTGGTGTGGTTTCATCCATTTTAGCCATTGGCACCTTCTACCTTAGTACTTTTAATTAAATTTCTTACAATATCGAGTGTCTTTGACCAATGGAATTTCATTCTAATAAATTAAACAATTACATTTCTGCGTATCACAAATAATGTAATTATGATGGTACATGTGTAAGACTTTGTGGCATCAAAGCAGAACTTTGATAACATCTTACCTACAGTTCAGTTCGTGTACATGGTCACGAAACATTGTTTGCAAAAACTGAATTGTACAAATTGAATGCTCTTTAAATTAATAGATTTACGAACAACTAAATACCATGAATTCCCGCGGTTACAGAGGGGCGGGGGTCTGGACCCGCTGGTATTTTGCAAAAAGTTGGTCTTTTTATTTACATGAGTTTGGGAGGGCTTGGAGAGTCTTATTAGGACCCTCCTTGAGAAAAAATAGCTTAAATCCCCTACTTGGGAAAATAGCGTCAACCGTACACACTCAAGAGAGAAAAATGATTTGTTGGAATCCTTCTTAAAAAACTCTCTGAATCCGCGAATGCATACTTTCATGCTTTTAAGGAGGGGATCGTACCCATTCTGGTGAGAGGGTCATGTCGATGTACTTAAGATCATTTTATGACATTTCAAGGTTGAAGTAATACTGAAATTGAAAAATACCAGTTATGTGATAAAAAGATGTGGCGTAAGTTGGTATAATTATTGTACCCGTGTTCACTTAAATTTAAGTAGCTAAAACAGGAAACGTATTCGTGCCTCCGTGATGAAGTACAAATAATACCCCCCCCCCCTCCATTGCTTGGTGGTAGAACTCCGCTTTGGATGCATGAGGTCCGGGGTTCGCACTGTGGCTACATCATACCAAAGACGAAATAAAAATGGAACAAGGGCGTCCATTGCTCAAGACGCTCATCATACAAAAATGGAAAACTGGCATTCTTCTGTCATACTCTAGTGGCGATTGATTCCTTCAGGACTGAGGTGTCGAATGAGCAGAACTAATTTCACAATCAATCTGATAAAGAAGCATACATCAATAAACTAAATGAAATTTCTATAGACAAATATACAAAATCTACTTACACACCTCAATTTATATACTTGTCTGTATATACAACACTGCTTATCTAACATTTTAACTTATCGCCTTGGGACATATAATGTTTTATGTACTTTTACACATTGGAGAACTGTGAAAAGGACAGGACAGTCATATATGACATTATCATATTTACTTCTTTATTTCAAGTTAATGGCGAACCTGAACGAGATCTGCAACCTACATTTAGTAGCCTCAACACCTCACTGCTGATGGCGTCCATTGCTACCGTTGTATGAGAAAATTCCAGTTTAAAGCTTAGCGTTGAGAAACGCAGAGACAAAGATGGCACAATAATAATACAATGTACAGTAAAACCTCGTTATCTCGAGGACCCATCGTAACAAGCCAAATACGCGCTATAAGCCAGGTACTCGACATATACGAAGTCTATGATGATGATTGTTGTTATGACTAAAAAAATGTGCATCTCTTTTTCGACTGGCCTAGGTGTTTTCTATTGGTCACAGAATTTCATTAATATTCGGAAAAGGGATTTATCAAATTCATAATAAACATTGGGTCCTATATGTGACATACATTTCTGTGTTGAAATTTTTCCTAAATCATATCTACTTTTATCGAAGTCTTGGAAATTCGCTTCATCATTTAAATAATTTGTGACAGGGAATAACGGATATTTGAGTAACATTTAATAGTAAATATTTCGTAATGTTATGCAATTCTATGTTGTTGAATATATCATGTCATTACAATTGACCCTCCATTGCACTGTGGTATTTATACCATTCCATCTACTATCTAGATCACACTGTTTTAGCGTGTTCATACAGGCGATGATTTGGGTTATTAGGTAAATGTGCCAGTTATAGAACAACATAAACACCGTTCTAAAGTTCCCGCTTATACCTAAGTCACTATGTAGCTCATATATGCCTTTACGACATGGTCCTTGTCAAGTTTTGAAATGATCGGTCGGGAAATCGGCAAGCGCCTACAGGTACGATTTCAAAAATGTAATTAGCTAAGATAATACGGTACTTGAAGGCGAGATCAGTGTAAAGAAACTTATTGAGCCGTGAGTGCTGTGTCATCTCGATCATGGGCTTACATCTCGACATCCGTACACCTTTATGTTATAAACACCTGCAGCACGTGATAGTTTGTATCACATACCAATTATCAACAAGACTAATTTTGATGCAAAGCATCAAAGACGGCGCACATGTTTTTTTCAACGGTAACATTTATATGAAGAAGTTTATTTCGAATTCAAAAGGCCACATGGCCCACGAGAACATCAATATACAATACACAATTTATACTATGTCAAGACTGATCAGTGTTTATAACGAAGCATGTATAGTGCTAACAAGATTTCACTTTTAATGCTTCTCAGTTTATAAAAGTAGAGAATTTGAAGTATAATATTTGTAGAGTTGAAAAGTGTGTATCAGTATTATGACCATAATGTTGTTCTTTTATTCTTGCTTGAAATATTTGCTTTATCAATATGCAAGGGTAAATGTGGTGGATTTGATTAATGTGTTTAAGATTATGGTAACTGTGTCTAAAGAATTTAAATTTAAAGAAAACAAGTCACTGAGAATTTCAACCAATACAGAAGTCCCCTATCGATGTGAAGCCATGACCTTTTTATTATTTTCAGTGCTTCTGTTGCCATGGCAACCACAATTCCTGTCAAAGTGAAGCATTAATTAATAGGAGTCATCCCAACGTTGATCTCTATGTATATACCATAAACTGTCAAAATAGCATTGATAAGTTTTGGTTTATACAAAGATCCATCCAGTTAAAGGAAAGTAATTTAATTATTTCTGTATCCATAGCAATCACAATTTTTGTCAGAATAAAAAAAATTAAGTGTACACGTTCATACATTTTAAACTGATGAATACCAATTTGCTTTCCGGTACAACAAATAATGTTTAATTGATCACCGATAGAGCCGAAAGCAAAATATTGATATGATTTTTCATGATATCCGACTTCGACTGGTACACTTAGCCAGACTAATACTTATATGTTGGATACATAAAACTTGCTTTCCGGTACAAACTATAATGTTTAATTGATCACCGGTAAAGCCGGAAAGCAAATTACTGATATAATTTTTCATGATATTCGACTGGTGCACCTAGTAAGCGTAACTTTTTATTACATGCCATGCACCCATACCTGCAAATATAAATATTGCATACTTATATACTATACATGTATTATGTTGAGACACATACAGTGACGTAGTAATTACATGAAAGTTCTTTAAACCAACTTGCTTTCCGATACAAAAAATAACGTTTAATTGATCATCGAAGGAGCCGGAAAGCAAATTACTGATATAATATTTTATGATATTCGACTGGTACACTTAGACAGGTATACATGTACACTTTAATACTAATATTATTTATTTATTTATTTAGGTCTCATCTTTGTACAGCATACGTACAATATACATATCATACTACGCGCCTATTTATCTGATTCTACAGTACCGTCTTGTAATCACTTCACCCAAAGCGTGAGACGTCTATAGAAAGCGCTAGTATATAGCTAGGCCATATGACTGCATAACAGTACTTTGAAGACGATATACAAATGTACGATTTCGCTGGTATCTCTGTTTACAAATTAATGACTAGGATGCTATTTAGGCCACGCATATTGCACAGTTTGTTCATTGTAATTACATTTTTTTCATTGTCAGGTCTTGTAGGAATTAAATAAAGTCAATTGTCGTTGATTTTTGAATTTATTCTTCATTTGTTTAAAAGCTATTTTTTAAATAGCTTTATCAGTGTTCGCAAACGTTTTCGAGACATTTGGTGAATTGGGGTAGTAAGGTTAAGAAACGAAGCTACGCAAAAAGCGTAGCCTAATAACACTGTTGTACGTAATTACATGGAGACATTTTTCGACTCATACCATATGACGGTGCGTTTCCCGCGCCGTCAATGATCGCCGGCATGTTTCCTCATGGAATCCGTAAAATCTTGGCAATTTTTCGCAGACCACCATATGCCGAGCGATGTTAAATCCTAACCAAACTAAGCTTGTTCTCAAAGACCGCTGGCGATGTTCCATTTGATAACACCGTATATTTTCCTATTAACGATGTATAAGTGCGATTGGTTGGTGTGTGCGTAAAAATAACCTAGGCAGCATTATGAAAGCTTGCATGTGCTTTATTTATTAGTACGGAGGTTGAACACAATAAACAAGGCTTTTTAGTGTATAGAGTAAGTGTACCCAAACTACCTTGCACATTGAGCCCATTAAGAGTAATGCCACACTCTCGCATAACAGATATTCAAAATCCCATGTGGTGAGTGCGCTTGCAGGATTTTCAGTAAATCACGAAATAGCTTTTTCATAATTTTTATTACAAATAACATTGAATTATATGCAGACAAGATTGATTAATACACACGTAAAATGATTTTTCAATTACTAGTAAATCATTTATTTATGCAATATTTTCCTTTAACTCATGTGAGGCGCTTTTAAAGTCCCTGGTGTATATTTTCTTTAGTAATCTCCAAATAGAAAAGTGTCATGCGCTGAGCACTGGGTTTCCATATCGTTGTCGCAAGAGTTTGTTGAAAAAAACAGATAGGCGTCTTGTGACTGACCATTGTAAAGACGAACGCAGTGTTTGTAAATGTTTCTGTATAATATTATTTTCATATGCTCTTCCTACTTGATTTTAACCCATTTATCACACGAGCTGTCATGATAGCATCTAAGTTATAATTAGAACATATTAAGTATTTAATGATTAAAAAGGGCGGAGCGAGCGAAGCGTTTTCATTGGCTCATAATTTAGGAATTCTAAATTAGGAAAGTAAAACTATTTATGCATTAGGATTAACATGTACAGACGAGAAGTAAATTGTCAAATGTTAACACTATATATAAGACGTATAAAACGTTACATGTATCTCATTTTTGTAGGCCTAATGATTAAACCAAGAAACTAAATGCACTCCAAGTCTGATAATAGATTTGTTTGGGAAGTGGTTGTTCTAAACATGTTTTCACAATTTCGGTGCAGAAAACATGCCAGTTGTTTGCAGTTTTTAAGAACACGTAGTTCGAACAATCTATGAAGTACATGTACATTTAAAGTTGAATAAGTTGACATGTTCACGCAAAATGTGTCAACAATCTATACTTCGCATAGTAGCCTATACACACAACATTTTTCTACTTGGTGGGTGACCCTCTCCGAGATATGTATACGAGGGGTGTATATCACTCCGACCGGCCAAACTGGACAGTACTATCAATCCTTGTTCTTGTTCGATGCTGGGTTGTCAAGCTGACTATTCCCATTTCCTTCCGTTGTATCTCCTGCGTCACTTGATCAAGATAAGCAACACTAATCCACTCCAAAACTACAGGTCAAACAGAACATGGCTAAATGAGTATTATTTTGGACACCACATGGAAAAAGGAAATTAGAAAAACCACACAATAAGTAAAGTGTACAAAATGAGCTCACTCTGATAGAATATTATAGGGTCGGGTACATTGGTGTGACAAGGGACATAGCTAAACAGAGACACCTAAGGTAAATGGAGAAAACCATTGGGGACGACATCGCATATAACGGAGACACACAAGCTAAATAAATGGAGAAAACTAGCAATGGCTTTATGTCCCATTGGGGACGACATCGCAAAACGGAGACACCTACGCTAAATGGAGAAAACTAGCAATGGCTTTATGTCCCATGTGGGACGACATAGCTAACCGGGGACGCCTAGCTAAATGTAGAAAACTAGCAATGCGTTTAAGTCCCATTGGGGACGACATAGCTAAACGGAGACACCTGGGCTAAATGGAGAAAACTAGCAATGGCTTTATGTCCCATTTGGGACGACATAGCTAACCGGGGACGATTAGCTAAATGTAGAAAACTAGCAATGCGTTTAAGTCCCATTGGGGACGACATAGCTAAACGGAGACACCTGGGCTAAATGGAGAAAACTAGCAATGGCTTTATGTCCCATTTGGGACGACATCGCATACAATAAGTAAAGTGTAGATAATTAGCTCACTCTGATAGAATATTATGGGGTCGGGTACATTGGTGTGACAAGGGACATAGCTAAACAGAGACATCTAAGGTAAATGGAGAAAACCATTAGGGACGACATCGCATATAACGGAGACACATAAGCTCAATGGAGAAAACTAGCAATGGCTTTATGTACCATTTGGGACGACATCGCATATAACGGAGACACATAAGCTCAATGGAGAAAACTAGCAATGGCTTTATGGCCCATTTGGATTTTCTTGTTTGGCTGGGCATTGTGCCTAGTACGTGTTTTATGTTTCCTGTGTTTCCTGTGCTCGGTTGGTTCAGTTGGGCATTGTGCTGTGTGTGTTTTTAATGTTTTCTGTGCTGTTGAGTGCTACCTTCCCTATCTGACTTAATATAATCTTTTTGGGACGACATCGCATATAACGGGAGACACATAAGCTAAATGGAAAAAAGTAGCAATGGCTTTATGTCACATTGGGGACGAAGAGGATAGACGAGGTAGGTTAGCTGAATTTCCTGCCCGTACTATAAAGTACCCATCTTCTATACTTTCTTATAACCTACATGAAATTTCAGCGCACATAGGGCAGACAACCAACTGAATAAAGCATTGCTTGACTGATGATGAGGAAAACCTGACCCATACATTCCTTATAATGAATTAAATCATTAGCGATGTCATTAGTACTAATAGAGTTAGGCCGTAGAACTCCGAACGATGTATAACACAAGGAAACAAAACCGGTGCCATAACTTTTTCTGACCACTATTTGCACTTATTATACGTCGGAACTACCTGTAATTAGTACACGCGTGTGTTTATTTTTGATCGTCAAAGACCGAATAACCTATTTTAGAGGATTTAATCAGGGGCTATGACCATGTTCTTGTTTCTGACATTTAATGATAAGAGGGACTACGTCTCTCATTTCCCTCGCATTCTGCAGTTGATTGGAACTTATTGTCGACGTCTGTGTGAGAAATACAGGCGTAAGACAAAGCCATGAAGGTAATCAACAACTAGTTTTAGCTTTTCTAGTAGGGCCATGGTGAAATACATCATTTAGTAATTTACATTATTCTCTATTTCAAGGAGGATCTAAAACATCTCATAAACACTAAATATTACCATTTGACTTAAATATTATTTCTCACATTTTGTTTTTTGCCTGAGGAGGTTACCAAAATGTCTGCCCTTAATTGAGGTTCGGCTCAATGTTTTCATTGTTTAACTAGTGTGGATGCATAGTAATTAAATCATGGGTACGTACATATTTATTATTTAGATTCTTACATAACCAATAATCTGCATTTGACAACATGTGTAGTGATACACAGTAGCCGCTGTACTACTTTCTTTGACGTTATAGGGCTAAGTTGTGTTTTGACGGTATAAATTCATTCGTTTTCTCGGTGCGTAAATAGGTAAAACTGCCAGTTGTGTTAGCATTCGTCATATTTGTCATAATTCTCAACGATACGCGACAACATTTGAGGTGTGATATACTTCAGACTGATAATGTTCAGGAGATTGGGACCAGACTATAATCTCCCGAAGCATCTCATTTTGGGCAAGATCTCATCTCAAAGATTGACGAGTGTCTTTATGATAATTTCCATGTGAGTCTGAACTCAAAATTAGCAAAACTGAACAGAAATGATATTCTGAGTTTATTCCAGTAAAATTTCACTAGCCCAGCTTCAGATTTATCTCTTTATTCCCGAGTTCTACTTGAGGCAAGAGAGAGAGAGAGAGAGAGAGAGAGAGAGAGAGAGAGAGAGAGAGAGAGAGAGAGAGAGAGAGAGAGAGAGAGAGAGAGAGAGAGAGAGAGAGAGAGAGAGAGAGAGAGAGAGAGAGAGAGAGAGAGAGAGAGAGAGAGAGAGAGAGAGAGAGAGAGAGAGAGAGAGAGAGAGAGATCGGACCCAGGGTTGGTTTCACAAAGCATTTAAGTAGAAAACTAAACATTTTTCTGGAATCTTAACATTTGTATCAGCAAGATATTTAAGCAACTCACTACGACATGGAGACATTAGATATTTTAGCCTACCAGCTTCGTTTGACATGTTATATTGTGTTATGTTTTATTTTCAGATGAGACTACCCTTACTGTTCTTAGTATCATGTGGTGTATTTTACACCATTGATGCACAACAGGCAGCTACAGTTACTACTGAAGACCTGCAGAAACAGTTGCAAACATTTCCAACAAAACAATGGGTGGATTGACACGTCAGATGATGCTGCAGCAACTGTTTCGTGGAGGAAAGGATTCGTTCAGAAGGAGGATCCGGTGTCAAGCAGATTAGAAACAATGGCGGCGGAACGCGTTCGTACGACAATCCTGCGTATGCTGGTAGATCGTTTCTTTCCGTCCACGAGCATTCTAACTATGACCGTACTGTCGGCTTAGGGGAATTCATTGCTGTATTAAATGGTGTTTGAATTCCGTACTCGCCATAACGATTACAAGCTAGTTAGGCCCTCCACTAAAAGCCAGTAACTACCACGCCGTGGAACCCATTCCATTCCCTGACGTACCGCCGTCAGTTTTTAAACAAGAAAACAGTTACAGAACAGGTAGCAGAGATGACCCAATATTTTAAAGCTTTTCATGACCAAGACATTAAGCTAAGGGATTATCGTCCATATTTCAAACCAGCACTGTGTTATCTGGAAGGTGCATGGACAACTGATACTAAGAGTCTTGATGAACCGTTCCACAGCGATCGTCATTTCATTGACGCTAGTAATTGGTTCGATCTCCAAGAAAAGATCCGTTTCATGTCTGCCACAGGTGGAAAGAATCAGTTTGAAAACTTGTCGTACCTACCTACAACCATCATAAATGTTACAGAGACCGGCGAACCAATCTACGCACAGTGGAACTACAGAATACTGTGTCATCCTGTTAAGCAGCCACTATCGCTTAAAGACCTGAGACCTATTGATGATATTGCTACACGTATGTACAGTAAGTATAACATGACGAGGTTTGCAACTAGCGGTAAAGCCGTACGATTCTCTGTTGCCCCTTCAACGGGAAAGGATTACAATGCCGTTGGTGGTTATGGAGATTTCAGCGACCGTCATGTACGATACCAAACCTTGGATAAGATTATGGGTGAAATACCAGGAGTTGATAACTACGGTGCTCATCTTACAGACGATGCATTCGGTATGTTGAAATACCGTGTCGACTTTAAAAACAATACCGTATTGAACACAGCATATTATCATCGTCATTACAAGGTACAGAACCCAGGAGCTATGGGACTGCTATCAAGGAGAAGGGGGTACTCGGATCCAAGCTTATGGGTGGCCCAAACAAAAAATCCAAAAATTGCAAACATGGCCGTCAATGACTGTCACCGTAACATTAAGACTCATAAGAGGGAATGCATCGACTACCAGACAAGGACAACGTACGCGGTGCCACTTGAGATTGTTTGGATGACGCCGCTAAGCAGCTGGAACCCGTATAATCTAAACGTGGAAACAGACAGAAAAAAATTTCCTTCTGTGACCGCAGGAGGAAGAAATGGTGGATTAACTGCGACAAAGGCTTTTAATGGATCGAGTCTCAGCAGTTACTATATTACTCCAGGCTCATTCTACCACGGTGGTGAAGCTGAGCGAGATCCTGCGGACACTGCTAAAGATGTAGTTGGTGTTTTAGATCAACATGGACAGGTAATCAGGAGGTTTTTAAAATATCGAAAACGATTTATTTCGCCACTAGAGTAACGTTATTGTTAACTATCGTACTTTCACAAAACGTTTAATAAACATAAAATGACAGTAAATTTTAAATTTAGGAATATAACCTAGACGTTCTTGTCTAAGGATGCGGTGTCTGTAACTAAAAAACGAAACGTTTTTGTGGGGGCTTACTAATTGTATGGGTGCAAACATGTGACATTGGCTTGTGTAGGAAATGTTTTTATTTAAACTTACTGTAAAATCATTTTTAGGGGGTTGAATTTCGTTGATTTTGTTGTTTAACTTGACTACGAAATCTAATAACCACGATAAATCTGCCTCCCATATGTAGAATTTGGGTTTACCGTTCCATGTTTTGTAATCCACAAATTTGCGACCCCACGAAAATGCATTTTTATCAAAATCCACGAAATGTAATACCCATGAACATATATTATTTTACAGCATATAATATAAAGTAAGTTAGTATGCATGAAGGTTCAACATACTGAATCAAATTTACTTCTTAATGTGCATCGAGTGAAAGCATTAAATGTGATGTTCCGCCTGGCTAGTGTTAACCACAGAGGGCTACACTGGGGCACCGGGTAAACTGACCTGGTTACTAGATTGAACATGTTAGTGTTCTCCATGTCATTGGTAACGACCATGCCATACAGTGGTGGAGCACTTGTTGTGTGTGTTCGGGAGAGCTAGTCAGTACTGGTTAATGATTAATTCCAGGAAAAATATTTTAATCGCTGCAGATGGGGTCGCAGTCTGTATCATTTATACGCTTGTTGTACGCTCCCGGTGTTAACTGTGGTTGTTTTAGCAAGGATTAGCAATGTACATGTATATTTCAAAAGCGACTTAAACTGACTCTGGCCGCCGCTCGATCACCTGACGGTGTCTGGATTGGACGGGTAACCGAGATATTACGACCATATAGTAATGTACGATTTCAAGTTTTCCATTATGTGATATTTGTTGTTATTGCAGGTACAACGTGTATCTGCTGCAGGTGTCCGTATTTTCACTCCTGATATACCCGGTGTTGGCAGAATGCGCATACGTTATCCTATAGCACCTGTCCATCAAGAAGGCAATGCAATCTGGAAGAACATGGCCGGCTTGCAAGATATCTTAATGGACATGAAAGGCTACGAGAAGATGTTCGAAAATCCTCCAGCAATTTCTGGATCCAGCGGTGACAGCAGCCACAAACCAGACACCCATTACGTGACGTCAACCACGCACGCTGATCCTCCGGGTATGCATGCCCATGATCTCTACTTGACGTACGAACAAATGGTCGCCTTAGAGAAGGAAGGTACAACTGTTAGCGTATATACAACCGAGAACAGCGGACATCAACATGAGCTTGTGTTGACGTTGGACCCATCCCGACATGGACGTCAGGACCGTCTGAAGATATTGAAATGTGATGGACTATCAACTTGCTGGGATCACCATTACAATGTTGTCTACATCCGATTGTAAACATTAATGTGAAATGTATGTATCTATGTAGGATATCAAAATATTTAATAAATGAAGAAGGTTAAAAACAATAGTGAATCAGTTTTACAGTCGTAGATCTATTACAATACAACACATAATATTGACGTCAGTTAATAAAAACGCACACACTAAAACACTATCAATATAGTTTATTAATATAGCCTATATGTACAACACACATGTATTTACATCAAACACTTGAGAGTTAAATCAAGTATGACAGCTAGACAAATAATATAGATTCTGGCAACATGTATTGGACTGCATATGTTAATAGAGGACCGTTATAAGTTGGACTGCATATGTTAATAGAGGACTGTTATAAGTTGGACTGTATATATGTCAATAGAGGACCGTTATAAGTTGGACTGCATATGTTAATAGAGGACCGTTATAAGTTGGACTGCATATGTCAATAGAGGACCGTTATAAGTTGGACTGCATATGTCAATAGAGGACCGTTATAAGTTGGACTGCATATGTCAGTAGAGGACTGTTATAAGTTTGACTGCATATGTCAATAGAGGACCGTTATAAGTTGGACTGCATATGTCAATAGAGGACCGTTATAAGTTGGACTGCATATGTTAATAGAGGACCGTTATAAGTTGGACTGCATATGTTAATAGAGGACTGTTATAAGTTGGACTGTATATATGTCAATAGAGGACCGTTATAAGTTGGACTGCATATGTTAATAGAGGACCGTTATAAGTTGGACTGCATATGTCAATAGAGGACCGTTATAAGTTGGACTGCATATGTCAATAGAGGACCGTTATAAGTTGGACTGCATATGTCAGTAGAGGACTGTTATAAGTTTGACTGCATATGTCAATAGAGGACCGTTATAAGTTGGACTGCATATGTCAATAGAGGACCGTTATAAGTTGGACTGCATATGTTAATAGAGGACCGTTATAAGTTGGACTGCATATGTTAATAGAGGACTGTTATAAGTTGGACTGTATATATGTCAATAGAGGACCGTTATAAGTTGGACTGCATATGTTAATAGAGGACCGTTATAAGTTGGACTGCATATGTCAATAGAGGACCGTTATAAGTTGGACTGCATATGTCAATAGAGGACCGTTATAAGTTGGACTGCATATGTCAATAGAGGACCGTTATAAGTTGGACTGCATATGTTAATAGAGGACCGTTATAAGTTGGACTGCATATGCCAGTAGAGGACTGTTATAAGGTGGACTGCATATGCCAGTAGAGGACTGTTATAAACTGAACTGCATATGTCAAAAGAGGACCGTTATAAGTTGAACTGAATTAGTCAATAAAATACCTTATAAGCTGAAATGAATAAGTGAATAGAGGTCCGTTATAAGCTGGACTGATTAAGTGAATAGAGGTCCGTTATAAGTTTGATAGAGGACCATTAAAAGTTGGATTGAACATTAACACATTCTCAACAATAACACGATTGTAGTACATTTTTATATGAACATAAAACCTATACTATTCTCACCAAACCAAGTCACACTGTTATATAATACATGTATATAAACACAAACACCGAAACATAATTTAAGTCAATTAATGATGTCATTTTTAAGCCGATCTTGTCATAGTTCGAACGATGTCAATTAATGACAACATTCTATCAGATAAATCCTAGTACTCGTATCGTTATTTTATAAATTTGAGAACATAAATCTTAACTCAATACCCAAACACCAATTCCAAAGGGTTCCGAAAAACATATAGTTTGTCATTGTTATCAAATGTGTTTAATAACCCTTCCAGTTGGTCGTACTAGAAACACAGTGGCGTTAATATACGAAACGTCAACGCAAACATTAGTAGGCCTAATAGGGCTAAGTTGTGTTTTGATGGTATAAATTCATTCGTTTTCTCGGTGCGTAAATAGGTAAAACTGCCAGTTGTGTTAGTATTCGTCATATTTGTCATAATTCTCAACGGTACGCGACAACATTTGAGGTGTGATATACTTCAGACTGATAATGTTCAGGAGATTGGGACCAGACTATAATCTCCCGAAGCATCTCATTTTGGGCAAGATCTCATCTCAAAGATTGACGAGTGTCTTTATGATAATTTCCATGTGAGTCTGAACTCAAAATTAGCAAAACTGAACAGAAATGATATTCTGAGTTTATTCCATTAAAATTTCACTAGCTGGGGCTTCAGATTTATCTCTTTATTCCTGAGTTCTACTTGAGGCGAGAGAGAGAGAGAGAGAGAGAGAGAGAGAGAGAGAGAGAGAGAGAGAGAGAGAGAGAGAGAGAGAGAGAGAGAGAGAGAGAGAGAGAGAGAGAGAGAGAGAGAGAGAGAGAGAGAGAGAGAGAGAGAGAGAGAGAGAGAGATCGGACCCAGGGTTGGTTTCACAAAGCATTTAAGTAGAAAACTAAACATTTTTCTGGAATCTTAACATTTGTATCAGCAAGATATTTAAGCAACTCACTACGACATGGAGACATTAGATATTTTAGCCAGCTTCGTTTGACATGACAGTTATATTGTGTTATGTTTTATTTTCAGATGAGACTACCCTTACTGTTCTTAGTATCATGTGGTGTATTTTACACCATTGATGCACAACAGGCAGCTACAGTTACTACTGAAGACCTGCAGAAACAGTTGCAACATTTCCAACAAACAATGGGTGGATTGACACGTCAGATGATGCTGCAGCAACTGTTTGTGGAGGAAAGGATTCGTTCAGAAGGAGGATCCGGTGTCAAGCAGATTAGAAACAATGGCGGCGGAACGCGTTCGTACGACAATCCTGCGTATGCTGGTAGATCGTTTCTTTCCGTCCACGAGCATTCTAACTATGACCGTACTGTCGGCTTAGGGGAATTCATTGCTGTATTAAATGGTGTTGAATTCCGTACTCGCCATAACGATTACAAGCTAGTTAGGCCCTCCACTAAAAGCAGTAACTATCACGCCGTTGAACCTATTCCATTCCCTGACGTACCGCCGTCAGTTTTAAACAAGAAAACAGTTACAGAACAGGTAGCAGAGATGACCCAATATTTTAAAGCTTTTCATGACCAAGACATTAAGCTAAGGGATTATCGTCCATATTTCAAACCAGCACTGTGTTATCTGGAAGGTGCATGGACAACTGATACTAAGAGTCTTGATGAACCGTTCCACACCGATCGTCATTTCATTGACGCTAGTAATTGGTTCGATCTCCAAGAAAAGATCCGTTTCATGTCTGCCACAGGTGGAAAGAATCAGTTTGAAAACTTGTCGTACCTACCTACAACCATCATAAATGTTACAGAGACCGGCGAACCAATCTACGCACAGTGGAACTACAGAATACTGTGTCATCCTGTTAAGCAGCCACTATCGCTTAAAGACCTGAGACCTATTGATGATATTGCTACACGTATGTACAGTAAGTATAACATGACGAGGTTTGCAACTAGCGGTAAAGCCGTACGATTCTCTGTTGCCCCTTCAACGGGAAAGGATTACAATGCCGTTGGTGGTTATGGAGATTTCAGCGACCGTCATGTACGATACCAAACCTTGGATAAGATTATGGGTGAAATACCAGGAGTTGATAACTACGGTGCTCATCTTACAGACGATGCATTCGGTATGTTGAAATACCGTGTCGACTTTAAAAACAATACCGTATTGAACACAGCATATTATCATCGTCATTACAAGGTACAGAACCCAGGAGCTATGGGACTGCTATCCAGGAGAAGGGGGTACTCGGATCCAAGCTTATGGGTGGCCCAAACAAAAAATCCAAAAATTGCAAACATGGCCGTCAATGACTGTCACCGTAACATTAAGACTCATAAGAGGGAATGCATCGACTACCAGACAAGGACAACGTACGCGGTGCCACTTGAGATTGTTTGGATGACGCCGCTAAGCAGCTGGAACCCGTATAATCTAAACGTGGAAACAGACAGAAAAAAATTTCCTTCTGTGACCGCAGGAGGAAGAAATGGTGGATTAACTGCGACAAAGGCTTTTAATGGATCGAGTCTCAGCAGTTACTATATTACTCCAGGCTCATTCTACCACGGTGGTGAAGCTGAGCGTGATCCTGCGGACACTGCTAAAGATGTAGTTGGTGTTTTAGACCAACATGGACAGGTAATCAGGGGTTTTTTAAAATATCGAAAACGATTTATTTCGCCACTAGAGTAACGTTATTGTTAACTATCGTACTTTCACAAAACGTTAAATAAACATAAAATGATAGTAAATTTTAAATTTAGGAATATAACCTAAACGTTCTTGTCTAAGGATGCGGTGTCTGTAACTAAAAAACGAAACGTTTTTGTGTGGGCTTACTAATTGTATGGTTGCAAACATGTGACCTTGGCTTGTGTAGGAAATGTTTTTATTTAAACTTACTGTAAAATCATTTTTAGGGGGTTGAATTTCGTTGATTTTGTTGTTTAACTTGACTACGAAATCTAATAACCACGATAAATCTGCCTCCCATATGTAGAACATGGGTTTACCGTTCCATGTTTTGTAATCCACAAATTTGCGACCCCACGAAAATGCATTTTTATCAAAATCCACGAAATGTAATACCCATGAACATATATTATTTTACAGCATATAATATAAAGTAAGTTAGTATGCATGAAGGTTCAACATACTGAATCAAATTTACTTCTTAATGTGCATCGAGTGAAAGCATTAAATGTGATGTTCCGCCTGGCTAGTGTTAACCACAGAGGGCTACACTGGGGCACCGGGTAAACTGACCTGGTTACTAGATTGAACATGTTAGTATTCTCCATGTCATTGGTAACGACCATGCCATACAGTGGTGGAGCACTTGTTGTGTGTGTTCGGGAGAGCTAGTCAGTACTGGTTAATGATTAATTCCAGGAAAAATATTTTAATCGCTGCAGATGGGGTAGTCGCAGTCTGTATCATTTATACGCTTGTTGTACGCTCCCGGTGTTAACTGTGGTTGTTTTAGCAAGGATTAGCAATGTACATGTATATTTCAAAAGCGACTTAAACTGACTCTGGCCGCCGCTCGATCACCTGACGGTGTCTGGATTGGACGGGTAACCGAGATATTACGACCATATAGTAATGTACGATTTCAAGTTTTCCATTATGTGATATTTGTTGTTATTGCAGGTACAACGTGTATCTGCTGCAGGTGTCCGTATTTTCACTCCTGATATACCCGGTGTTGGCAGAATGCGCATACGTTATCCTATAGCACCTGTCCATCAAGAAGGCAATGCAATCTGGAAGAACATGGCCGGCTTGCAAGATATCTTAATGGACATGAAAGGCTACGAGAAGATGTTCGAAAATCCTCCAGCAATTTCTGGATCCAGCGGTGACAGCAGCCACAAACCAGACACCCATTACGTGACGTCAACCACGCACGCTGATCCTCCGGGTATGCATGCCCATGATCTCTACTTGACGTACGAACAAATGGTCGCCTTAGAGAAGGAAGGTACAACTGTTAGCGTATATACAACCGAGAACAGCGGACATCAACATGAGCTTGTGTTGACGTTGGACCCATCCCGACATGGACGTCAGGACCGTCTGAAGATATTGAAATGTGATGGACTATCAACTTGCTGGGATCACCATTACAATGTTGTCTACATCCGATTGTAAACATTAATGTGAAATGTATGTATCTATGTAGGATATCAAAATATTTAATAAATGAAGAAGGTTAAAAACAATAGTGAATCAGTTTTACAGTCGTTGATCTATTACAATACAACACATAATATTGACGTCAGTTAATAAAAACGTACACACTAAAACACTATCAATATAGTTTATATAATATAGCCTATATGTACAACACACATGTATTTACATCAAACACTTGAGAGTTAAATCAAGTATGACAGCTAGACAAATAATATAGATTCTGGCAACATGTATTAGCAAACCGTTGTGTAAGTTTGGCCATATACCTGTATGTCCAAAGAGGACCGTTATAAACTAGACTGCATATATGTCAATAGAGGAACGTTATAAGTTGGACTGCATATGTTAATAGAGGACTGTTATAAGTTGGACTGTATATATGTCAATAGAGGACCGTTATAAGTTGGACTGCATATGTCAGTAGAGGACTGTTATAAGTTGGACTGCATATGTCAATAGAGGACCGTTATAAGTTGGACTGCATATGTTAATAGTGGACCGTTATAAGTTGGACTGCATATGTCAATAGAGGACCGTTATAAGTTGGACTGCATACGTCAATAGAGGACCGTTATAAGTTGGACTGCATATGTTAATAGAGGACCGTTATAAGTTGGACTGCATATGTTAATAGAGGACCGTTATAAGTTGGACTGCATATGTCAATAGAGGACCGTTATAAGTTGGACTGCATATGTTAATAGAGGACCGTTATAAGTTGGACTGCATATGCCAGTAGAGGACTGTTATAAGTTGGACTGTATATATATCAATAGAGGACCGTTATAAGTTGGACTGTATATATATCAATAGAGGACCGTTATAAGTTGGACTGTATATATATCAATAGAGGACCGTTATAAGTTGGACTGCATATTACATAAAGGACCGTTATAAGTTGGACTGTATATATATCAATAGAGGACCGTTATAAGTTGGACTGCATATTACATAGAGGACCGTTATAAGTTGGACTGCATATATATCAATAGAGGACCGTTATAAGTTGGACTGCATATTACATAGAGGACCGTTATAAGTTGGACTGTATATATATCAATAGAGGACCGTTATAAGTTGGACTGCATATTACATAGAGGACCGTTATAAGTTGGACTGCATATGATAGTAGAGGACTGTTATAAGGTGGACTGCATATGCCAGTAGAGGTCTGTTATAAGTTGGACTGCATATGTCAAAAGACGACCGTTATAAGTTGAACTGAATTAGTCAATAAAATACCTTATAAGCTGAAATGAATAAGTGAATAGAGGTCCGTTATAAGCTGGACTGATTAAGTGAATAGAGGTCCGTTATAAGTTCGATAGAGGACCATTAAAAGTTGGATTGAACATTAACACATTCTCAACAATAACACGATTGTAGTACATTTTTATATGAACATAAAACCTATACTATTCTCACCAAACCAAGTCACACTGTTATACAGTTTACAGTTTATTTTCAAGATTTAGGCCATTGGCCCATGAATCACATATATATACAAACAAGTTATAAAGCATTTCACAATATATGTACATAATACAAATGGTATTGTATTGCGCGAGATTATTTACTGGAGACCCACAAAAGCTACATGTTTTCCGTTGTATCTTGTTGTTTTAACAGTTTAAAATATCCTAACAATTTAATTACGGAAAAGCACGACCGTACTAACGGAAAATAGTGGGTATCCGGTAAACAATCCCGCACCATACTACAAGTTATAATAATAAACATGATTGATACGTTCCGGTCAGCATCATAATCAATAAGATAATAATAACATCGTATAACAAGGATAGAGACATAGAATAAATTTGGATTTTCAATAGAGTATATGTTTGGAGAAAGGTTAATTAAAAATAGTACAATCTATCTCGTCTTTCGAAGCTTTTAAATATATAGATAGCTAATTTCTTTACTGTGAGTTGATTTGTGGACGAGATTAATTCAATAAATTTTGGGATGTTCGGTCTTTGCCAAAAATAACGTTTAATTAGGTCTTTTCTTAGATCATGAAATAAAGGACATTCTAGAATAAAGTGAAATTCGTCCTCTAAAATGTTGCATAATTGGCATTTACGTTCATGCCTTGGGATTTTTTGGGGTTTATGCCATCTACCTGTCTCAATTTCTAACCTGTGAGAAGATACACGTAATCGTGATAAAGCTGTTCTAAACTTACGGATAGTTACGAAATCTAAGTATTGCTTAAAACCAAATTCTGAAAATAATATATATGAACTAGCTCTTGTCGAATTATGAAGTTGCCCATTCCATTCTTGAGTAAATACGTCATTAAGTCTTTGTTTTAGAATTGGCATAAAATGTTTTATATTGTTCACCCCTTGGTTTAACCAAACCTCATTGAACCCCAAATTTTCAAGCAGTTGTTTAACTTTATTTGTCCAATTGATTTTGTTTGGTAATAGTTCATTATCATTTAACATCATTTTGTATATTTTTTTTATATATTTTCTTTCATCATTGCATACACATGTGATTTTCAACCAAAAACGTATTATATTTACCATTCTCATTATTTTTAAAGGTGTACGACCGAGTTCACCATAAATGAAATTGTTTTGAGTAGAAAGCTTCACACCTAAAATATTTTTTAAAAAGTGTAAATGAGTGCGTTCTAAAATGTCGGCATCAGAAAACCCCCATATTTCAGAGCCATAATTCAATATAGGAAGTATCAACTTGTCAAATAAAGATATAATATGGCTTACGGATAGTGTTGGGAATTTAGTCAAATACGACTTAAGTTTAAAGATTGCTTTACAAGCTTGACCATTGAGTGTTTCAAATGTTTTTGTAAACGACCCCCCGTTGGAGAATGTTATGCCTAGATATGTGAAACAATTCACAATTTCAAGTTCATCACCATTGTAAAGGAATTTCAGATCCTGTCTTAGACGCCCACCTTTCCTAAAGACCATAATTTTAGTTTTTTTAACATTCACTGTTAATTTCCATTTGTTACAATAATCTTTTAAAGTATTTAATCCGTTCTGTAAGCTAATTTCGTCCTCAGCGAATAAAATGATGTCATCGGCGTATAACAACAAAAATATTTTCAATGTATCTAAACCGACCCCTTTAAAACCGTTTGTTTCCAGATGTTCTTCAAGGTCATTAACAAAAAGTGCAAACATGAAAGGAGAAAGACAATCTCCTTGACGGACGCCCAAATAACACTCAAAACTATCAGGACTTAAGTTATTCCGATTTTTAACTCGCGATTTGACATTCAAATATAGCGCCCTAATTACATTCAACATTTTACCCCTAATGCCATATCTTATTAGTTTATAAAATACATTTTCTCTAACTAGTAGATCAAAAGCTTTTGTGTAATCGATAAAACAAACAAATAATTTCTTGTTGTTGTTTAAAAGATGGTTGATTATACCGCTTAAAACAAAAATATTATCAGTGGTTCCCATGTTTTTCCGAAATCCGGCTTGCGCTTCCGTATAGACAAAATAATTTTCAGCCCATGCGATCAACCTGTTGTTAATAATTCGAGTAAACAGCTTTCCAAAAGTACTTAAAAGTGTGATTCCCCGATAATTTTCTGGTAGATCTCTATCCCCCTTTTTAAAGATTGGTACAATATAACCTTCTGTCCATTGTGATGGGAAACACCCACTGTCAAAAATCTTATTAAATAATGGTACAATATAAACTGATAAATCGTTAATGCCGTATTTAAAGAATTCGTTTATAACAAAGTCTGACCCCCCTGACCTTCCTATGTTCAATTCGGCGCACGCTTTTTCAATTTCTGCTTGATTAATTTCAACGTCAAGTTCGGAAAACATAATTTGTAGCTCACCATTCAAATACCTGTCATTAAAATATAACACGTCGTCATCAGGTTGAAAAAACACCGAATTCGGATCGTTAATAGATTTAAAATATGCAGTGAACTGTGACGTGGTAACATTCGTGTTACTCGGACAACAAACATCTTTTAACATTTTCCAGTATATTTTTGCGTTTTTAAATCTCATATCTTCAAGTTTTTTTGAGTTTTTCTTATTTGAGTCATATTTTTTGGACCTGATTAGAGTTTTATGTTTAGTTCTATTTTTGCACATAATTTTTCTGTTGTCATCAGATGGAAAAGCTCTAAAATTGTTAAGACTTTTATAGAAACCTTTTCGACTTGTATTACATTCATTATCGTACCATTCCTTATTGCTTTTGCTTTTATTTTCTTCGCGATTTTGCGTTTTAATATTTCTTTTAAATAGTGGGTCACATATTTCGCTTAAACAATAATAAAATTTATCAAGATTTCCCTCTATATCTCGCGTGTCGTTGACCTGTTCTAGGTCCAACGTTAATTCGCTTAAATTATTTTGAAAATTGGGTGATTTAATATTTTGTAAAAAGTCTTGTTTTTTTTCATTATCCCATTTATAACAATGATCGATCAATATATCTTCTGGGTCATCGTGTACTACATTTTGACCTAATATATACTCACTACTACACATGATATCGAAAGAAATTACACAATGGTCTGATACAATATTTGGATCTCTGACAGAAAAATGTTTAAAATATTTCATAAAATACGGTTGACATAGTACATAATCTACGACGCTCGATCCAGCGTGCTTTACACATGTAAATTTCCCAACAGAGGCATCTTCACACAATCTACCATTTCCTACTCTCAAGCCGCTACGTTTACAAAAATTCAACAACAATTTACCATTTTCGTTACAAATTTTGTCCTGGCTATTACGTAATAAATAATCATCGACAGTATAGTCATCTGGCATCATATCTAAGTTATGTAAATATTCGTCTTCAACAAAATCGTTCTTCAAACCAATTCTAGAATTAAGGTCTCCAAGTACAATATATTCACCTGAATGGTTATTTTCCATATTAAAATCGATAATATCATCTAATACACAGTCATAAATATTGTTTTCTATAAATACTTCCCGACTACTACCTTGGGGTACATTATAACATAAACACATGTATAAATCTCCAACCCGGTCAATCAACTGGCCGTTGATTTTAATCCATATCATGTGATCTCCATCTGTTTTGACTAGAGATACATGTTGATTTAAATTGTTCGATACATAAATGATTAAACCACCACTATCACGTTTTGCATTCTTATGAGTCAAAGATCTATGTAATATATAATATGTAAAACCGTCAACATCATAACTGTAAGTAGAGTTAGACCAGGTTTCTGTAAAAAGAAGAATGTCATGCCTATTAAACAAGTCAGTAAATTCTGGAGTATTCAACTTATTATAACTATGACCGACCAATCCTTGCACGTTCAATAAACAAAATTTAATGTCACTTTTCTCCACGTAATCCTATTCACTATGGGCCCTTGTTCGTGAGTCACTGTTCGCTCCGTTGGAATTCTGGTTTTTCCCGTGTTTATTTATAGGCGGGGATCTACCGCGATTTGGTACACTAGTGTCACGTCTATTTTTAGCACGGGTATTTCCACTGTCGCTCGAGTCAGAATTGTCCTGTTTCGATTTAGCGTTTTTTGATCTCGATCGATTTTTGGAACCTTGTTTCCTATGACGTTGTTTCGGAGGGGATGATTTGGATGTTTTACCGCCAGAAACGTTCGAGTTTTGTTATATAATACATGTATATAAACACAAACACCGAAACATAATTTAAGTCAATTAATGATGTCATTTTTAAGCCGATCTTGTCATAGTTCGAACGATGTCAATTAATGACAACATTCTATCAGATAAATCCTAGTACTCGTATCGTTATTTTATAAATTTGAGAACATAAATCTTAACTCAATACCCAAACACCAATTCCAAAGGGTTCCGAAAAACATATAGTTTGTCATTGTTATCAAATGTGTTTAATAACCCTTCCAGTTGGTCGTACTAGAAACACAGTGGCGTTAATATACAAAACGTCAACGGAAACATTAGTAGGCCTATACGTATAAATTATAGATAGATAGATAATTTATTTGAATTTCCAGAAGGTCACAGACCCATGTGGACATACATTACATATATACAATGCAAATATTAAAGTGTACACACACGTACACACATCACACACAACAAAAAAACACACACACACACACACGCAAAACACACGCAAGTACAACACACACACACACTCACACACACCCACCCATGCGCACACATACACCATGTACATACATACAAATACATTATATTAACAGCCGTCCATAGGTTGATTGAGGTAAATATATAATAGGGTTTTCACAATTTAACTTCTGTAAGTTCTTACCGTCCCTCTAATATATTTACCACAATTAACCATCTGACAATGTTTGATTGACGGTGCGCATGCGTCACACGTGATCAGGTGACCACAAGGGAGGTAAACAATGGATACCTCATTGACGTCACAAACGGTACAGATTGATTGTTTCTTCAACATTTTATTCTCACATTGCAGCTTTTTTCGCTGCTCTTTAGTGTTCGGTGGGATTGTTGTTGTTGTTGTTTTGTTAGAATCGTTCCCAAGAGTTGTCGCCGGGTTGGCGTGTTGTGCTTTAGCCTTTGCCTGTACCTTTGCCTGCTCCATTCTTGCTTCTATGGCAAACACTTTCTCCGTTAGATTTTCTGCTGTCACGGCTTCTCGTCCTGTAAGCACAAACATTATATTGGAAAGGTCATTGTTTTTGTAGTGAGTACGAACACTGTTCTGTATCACTGAGTAAGTGTAAAAAAATAAACAATCGTGTAAAATTTTAAACACACAAACATAGTTTTTACTCTTAATCAATGATACAGTTACCTGTGAGTACGGGCACCATACATACAGCTGTAAAAACAAAACAGAAAACAGCTCTAGTATTTTTCGTAGCCAACCAGACACGGTCTAATGGAACCAATGTTTTGAACCAAGAATTAGATGGAATAAAATTTAAAATAGAATTATTAAAATCAACAATGTTATGTCTAGTTCTTATAATGTAAAACATTACATCCTGTGAAATCCTATATAATGACTGACGCCAACGTTGATCAAATATTAAACCAGTATGTATTGACTATCAATAGTATCTTAAATACAGGGTGTTAAAAAAGTTCGTTCTCAAGGTTTCAGTTTCAATATTAACGTAAGTTCATTTTTTCTGATGTCAGAAGAATGTAGTGTCCAGGTTATATTCCTGAGGGTTCTACCCTTGTTCTAATATTTCTGGCATTAAATGAAGCTATTAGAGTATGAAATTAAAACTCAACACTGCTTAAATAGCCGAGATAAAATTTAGTATTAATTTAAATTTTGAGAATAAACTTTTTTTTATACCCTGTACATTAAAAACTTTAGACAATTAATATTGACTTAACCATAAAGTAATCTCGGTATGGAACTAAAAGAATATACATGTACACCAAAAGTTCAAAACTCGTAACCATAATTAAAGTTGAATTGCTTGCAGACACGTTATGTTTGATCAACAAAAAAGCATTATTTCAAAACAACATTTCAAAGATGTCCTAGGGCAACAACATGTAATTATAGTCGATTAATTTTTGCGACAACAGTATTAAAATGCTAGGTGGTTGGTCAGCCAACCAAAGCACGTTGTTGATACTATTGACAAATAGAGACTCTTAACTGGACCTCCGTGAGTATGTTCCGTATATCTGTATGTATACCAATGTGAATGTTAAAATGGCTAAACGCCATAATTATGTTTACTAATTAATGTAAATCAAGAATTAGATTGACCAATTTAAGAATGTAGTTCTGATTGTAAAATACATCGTAAATACATGTATTGTACATATTTCATATTGCATATATCAATATGATTACCTTACACGAATTTAGACAAACACGTGGGCAGCGCTGTATCTACACTGCCGTCTGGTCAGACAAACAAATGGGTGGAGCGTTCTCTACACAGCCGTCTGGACAGACAAACAAATGGGTGGAGCGTTCTCTACACTGCCGTCTGGTCAGACAAACAAATGGGTGGAGCGTTCTCTACACAGCCGTCTGGACAGACAAACAAATGGGTGGAGCGTTCTCTACACAGCCGTCTGGACAGACAAACAAATGGGTGGAGCGTTCTCTACACTGCCGTCTGGTCAGACAAACAAATGGGTGGAGCGTTCTCTACACTAACATCTAGTCAGACAAACAAATGGGTGGAGCGTTCTCTACACTAACATCTGGTCAGATAAAAAATGGGTGGAGCGTTCTCTACTCTGACATCTGGTCAGACAAACAAATGGTAGGAGCGTTCTCTACACTGACATCTGGTCAGACAAACAAATGGGTGGAGCTTTCTCTACACTGCCGTCTGGTCAGATAAAAAATGGAAGGAGCGTTCTCTACACTGGCGTCTGGGCAGATAAAAAATGGAAGGAGCGTTCTCTACACTGCCGTCTGGTCAGATAAACAAGTGAGTGGAGCGTTCTCTACACTGACATCTGGTCAGACAAAAATGGGTGGAGCGTTCTCTACACTGACATCTGGTCAGACAAAAAATGAGTGGAGCGTTCTCTACACTGACATCTGGTCAGACAAACAAATGGGTTGAGCTTTCTCTAACCAGGCGTCTGGTCAGACAAACAAATGGGTGGAGCGTTCTCTACACTGACATCTGGTCAGACAAACAAATGGGTGGAGCTTTCTCTAACCAGGCGTCTGGTCAGACAAACAAATGGGTGGAGCGTTCTCTACACTGATATCTGGTCAGACAAACAAATGGGCGGAGCGTTCTCTACACTGACATCTGGTCAGACAAACAAATGGGTGGAGCGTTCTCTACACTGACATCTGGTCAGACAATCAAATGGGTGGAGCTTTCTCTAACCAGGCGTCTGGTCAGACAAAAAATGAGTGGAGCGTTCTCTACACTGACATCTGGTCAGACAAACAAATGGGTGGAGCTTTCTCTAACCAGGCGTCTGGTCAGACAAACAAATGGGTGGAGCGTTCTCTACACTGACATCTGGTCAGACAAACAAATGGGTGGAGCTTTCTCTAACCAGGCGTCTGGTCAGACAAACAAATGGGTGGAGCGTTCTCTACACTGACATCTGGTCAGACAAACAAATGGGCGGAGCGTTCTCTACACTGACATCTGGTCAGACAAACAAATGGGTGGAGCGTTCTCTACACTGACATCTGGTCAGACAAACAAATGGGCGGAGCTTTCTGTACATTGGCGTCTGGTCAGACAAACAAGTGGGTGGAGATTTCTCTACACAGAAGTCTGGTTAATATTGCTATCGGTTGCTACACCTTAATTCACTTACCCTGTGTATGTAAGATTTCTCTGATTGCTGTACGGATCATACCAGGATCGTACCCCATCTCTAATACACTCTGTGCGGCGGTTTGATGAAGCAAGTTGCTTATAATACTGTCTTGAGTAGGCTGGTTGTAAGCCTGGCTGGTTCCTAAAAATAGTAACATATTCAATATTAACACGGTACATGTACAGACAGAGGTCATACAGAAACGGCGGCAGAGCCCAGCCACCAACACAAGAGGCAGACACTGAACATATCCAATACAAACTCTAGATTCAAATCAAGCGGCCACATGCCAAATCGTTTTAAAAGCCTTACTACTTGGTACTCTTTGTATTTTATTTTTATTAGCCTCACTACTTGGTACTCTTTGTATTTAATTTTTATTATGGTAACCTGAGGGAATGGTACAACCGATATATAAGGAAAGTGTGGCTAAGGGGTCTCCAGTGTATTCTTTTACTTACATGTTTATACAAACTGTAAAGTTATGATAAATTATTTGTTAAAATGAATTAAATATAACTGTTCTTTATCAACAAATGAAAAACACACTTATTGCATAATGTTCTCACATATGTACGTATTTCTCTACCACTGTTTGTTATTGTAATAATAATAATAATAACAATAACGGCTTTGTTTTCTGGGGATAACATTATTGGCAAACTAAATGTCATTATGGTCCAGATAATATTATTATGTTAAAGAGCTACATTGTCGAGGATCTATGAATACTACACATTGCCGAGGATCTATGAATACTACACATTGCCGAGGATCTATGAATACTACACATTGTCGAGGATCTATGAATACTACACATTGCTGAGGCTTGATTGTGCTTTACAAGAGTTTTAATGAAGTATACTACATTGGTAGTATGTAAGGAATAGTTCATATGATGTTCAAACTACTCACCGGTTTGTGTAAATATGGTATCTGCAGTAGCCTCGTGATCAATCTGTAACAAACAACATTCTAGTAAAAGTACTGATAAACATACTCATGTCAAGGGAGACGACGGCCATAAAATTTATTTTAGACTGCATGAAAGAGTTACCTCCCATATTTAATCAGTCGTTTGTTGTTACTCTGTACATTCTAATGTACTAATTATGATAAAGCATCAAATCCTTAAAATACAATGTTAGAGTTAGAATTAAACCAAAATGAGCAGGGTTTTGTGTTAAAGTGCTGTCGTGTTTTCATCTCAATGTTAAAAACATTAATTTAATGTCGTTCTTGTAACATACTTACTTTTGTCTCAATACGTTGCTCTTTTTCGCCAAACTACGGTAGTCTTGTGTTTAATTAATTAAACAAAACAATGATGCTTTTAACACCAAACAGTTTTAGGAAACAGAAAGTTATTTCTACTATTACATGCACATACTTGTCGACGGTAATCCAGCGCCTGCTTGATCGTATCAATAAATCCTTGTCCTTTCTGCTCTAAAACAAACGCACAGTTCAATGACCATCTTGCATGTTCCACCCACGGGTCATCGCCGCTGGACCAGTGACGTAATCCTGAAAATGAACGTCAGATAAATAATATAGATCGTACAAATAACTGCGTGTAAAATTATAAGATAAAGGCTTTGATTATCTTAGCATCAACCCTGAAAGTACCAACCAATTTGGACTTATAAGAAATATACATTTTGTGCGCAAAGATAGCGGCTTACCAACAGACCGCATCATTTCTTACCAAGCTTCCACCGGTATTCGAACCTTCTCTTGGATTCCAAGGTAGACACCTTAATCACTTGGTCAGTGACCATGGTAGCAGTTAATCAGCATTCTGTTGCATATACAAATTACATCTGTCTATGAGGGGTTACTTGTACTTGTTAGCGAGTACTTGTATGACGTTTAGCGATCATTGTTTAATTATAATTGGATAATCTTGTTGATGAATCGTCGTACATGCCCCAAAGGAGGTGTTGCATCATATACTGGTATATTCCAATATACGAAAGGACATGTAACGAGAAACGTATTGTGGTCATGAGGCGATAATAAATCTTGTACTCGTTTCTATGGATTGAATTAATCATTAATTTACAAATACTCGTACGAACAGTACTTGATTAAATGATTAAAGTTAAATATAGTTTAAACAATCGAGTATTCTTGATATGTGCGGAACATTGGACTTCCGTCGAGCCTCTCCGCAATTCTGGAGGGACAAAGAGGGGACACGAGACAGGAATTGATACTTACCGATTCCGCACATGTAGCAACGAGTACAATCACCGTATCCGGTGTAGAAGAGACCACATGCTGCCAAACGTTCACTATCCACGGCTATAGTCATACATTCTCGGAATGTAGCGATACGAGCGCTGAGTAACACATAGTTCTGATACTTTGGTACTGTCCTACGTCTCGTTGTTACTAAAATGCAAAAGATAACTATAAATGCGTACGTGCGTTGAACAATCGAATCAGTAAATCATCAGTTAAAACTGAAATAAAAAATCAGAAGTAAGTTTCTTACAGCATCTAGTAGTTCAGTATACTAGTCCCCTCTGTCCATACGTAGATACGCATGTTTGGGCTGAGCTGACGTGTAACTTAATAATACAATGTATTTTTATATTTAATCTAGAACGTAAATAAAAAGTTCATTTATTATACGCAGTATTCAAAGTTATCGATCACATAGCAAAGTCTTATCGCTATTTTTGCGCACAAGCGTATTTTTATAATTTTCTACTTTCGGTTTGAAATAGGAAACCCAAATACAATGTACATTTGTGTGCTTTGATAAGCACAAACACGCTCCAAAACGTGAGCAGACAGGTTGATATTTATATTGTTAGGTTATATATTAGACAAGTACAAACTTTAATGTAGGGTACATGTCGGTACTTGGCAACGTAACAAACAAGTAATGTATGAGCCATAGTACAACTAATTAATGATTTTAGAAACTGTGTGCAGTGTTATGCACGGTTTTCCGGCATTTACTGTTGTTGTAATAAAGTAGAACTAACGACTGTTCGGATTTCCAAACTTTGTATTTTGCGCGTGAGAATTCTCACTAGTCCACAATCAACAATAATATAAGAACAAGATATAGTCAGTGTTGGTAAAATCCAAACAAATATAATTTTTACCGCGTAATTGAATTCTAATGGAAAACCATTGATACGTTCAGCTTGGAGAACCAAGTTCGAATACCTCCAAAATCTCTACAGAACGTCCACTACAGTGTGTGTGTCTTCTGTTTTAGCCAATCAAATCATTTCATACAGTTTATGTATGCAAGTTATCATCAACCAATCATAAATGTGGGCGTAAACTTTCGGACATCTGCTTTACCTAAACAGACCGCGTTCCTATGTGACGTAAGATCTGTACTTAATCGTTTTGTTAATTCGGAATATACAATAAACGTGTCATCAGTCGTATCTGTATTACATATAATTCTCTAATTAAATTGCCAGATACAACTTAGTACCCTGATAATCTAATCGTTAAGCCTGCAGAAGTGGAATTTGCATAATTGTAAAGTCTGTAAAAGGTGATAAAAATCTTTCAAGTAGAATTATCAGAGGTTGTCAGCGTGATAGCTTATCTGTTTCTATCCTTCTTTGTTTCATACATTTCTGTTCATTTCCTGTTTTCTTTCTATTTCTAATATGTACAAAATATCAATTTAAAGAATACAAAACACAAAATCTATTTACAAAATGTCCTCAAAAATTTACACACAAAAATGGCCTGAAAATGCCGCATTACAGCAGTTCATGGTTCATTATTTGCTATAAAAATAATAAACAAAAATACAGATCGGTGTATCATAGATAATGCATATCCTTTTATCTGCAATGAGACCAATATCGAATGCATTACTACAATATGGAGAAATACTTACCATTACCAGAGTTTGTCGCGTGCTTCAGCACAGATCGAGTGTCTTGCACGTTACATTCGGACATGTGACTGCCCAGACTAGATCTCTGCAATACTTGCTGTTCAGTGCCATTGTTGATATTGCGGTTAGAATTAGTGCTGCTTGTACTGTTGTTTCTGTTGCTTTCCTCGTTCATTCTGGTACTGTTGATATTGTTGTCCGTATTTTGGTTACTGGCAGAAATAATACTCCCAACAGGTGACATGCCATTCGATACTTGCATTGGGTTCCTTGCTTGGGTATCGGTGCGAGATGCGGTGTTTGTTTGAGCCTCGGTCTTCTGTCTCTTGGCTTCTGGCATGACACTCGATGCATCGTTTCCATCAGCAGCTGAATCATAAAACGCCTTTGCCAGCCTAGATTCAATTTCAGACGATGTTTGAAGCGGTATGTTAACATCGGAATTATTAAGAAGAAAGTCACAGTTCGGGTTCAAGTCAACGTGTACTTTAAACGGATCCATGTTAGAACACCAGTCGCTTTTTCGTGATCGACAAACATAGCAAATAACTTCATCCTGTTGCCGAGTGTGGTAGAAACCTGCTTGCGCAAGACGTGTTATATATGGCTTATTGTCGTCCTTTGGAAATGACGTGTATGTTAGAAATCGAACCATTTCTTTTTTCATATCTTCAAGAGGCGGCGTAGCTTCGGCATAACTCGTCGAAGTCCGACTTGTTATCGCTGAATCGTCGGGTTTTTTCGTTTGAGATTTAACCACTTCCTTCTTGTTTACATTATTTGACTGATTGGTCGGGTTTACCTCGATGTCATTCGTCGAGTGTTTAGGATCGTCACAAGTTTCACATTCTTGAGTCAGAGGTGATTTAGCTTCCTCCTTGATATGAGAGCACGCTCCAGTTTCTGTATTAGTTTCACTGTGAAGTTTACTAGCACCTGTTACAGAGTCAATTTTATCATGTCCACCAATAGTTGTTTTAGAACAATGCTTTGCTTGTGATTTCTGTATCTTCGGTGTTGAGTTACATACTGTCTCTGTTATATCCCTTTCGACCTTAGTCTTCAAAGCCAGCAAACTACTGGTGTCGGCTGAAATCATATGTTCCTTATTCGTATTGGCTTGAGTACTGCTACTGCGTTTAGAAGATTTAGTTATTCGTCTAGGTGGTTTCGTTTGGTGTGCCGAGTTGTTCAGGTCAAAGTTCTCACAGACGAAAGGTATCCCATCGATTTCTAATGAATCCCCGCCAATCGTGATATTTCTATCCCGTGGTCTTGTAACACCCGTGACCCTTATTTCGGTAGATCCGTGTCTACGTCTCCATGACATTTCACTATTATGTTGTTTACTGTCAGCATTAGAAACGAAAAATCCATCAATTTCTAACGAGTTTCTATTATTCTCATTGTTATACTGTGGTTTAGAATATGGTGTGCCCATTATGATCAGTTAATTTAAATCCGTTAAATTGGTATTGTTCCCATTAATTCCTTGAAAATGTGTAACTATGTGCGCACAACTCAGTGCAAAGGATAAACACACCGGGTGATAAAATCACTGGTTTTCCAAGTGCTGACGTTTACATAATGTATGTCTATTTATAGACTAAATACGGGAAACCCAATTTACAACTGAGGTTTATAAACTAAATATATCGTATACATGTACTACTGATATAACTCGTATACTACATGTTATAAATGGCTTGTCACTTGCTTATAGTTAGACATATTTAAGAGGCTGATTAAACTAGCATAATCAGGTCAGTCACCTGTTAACATAAAGAACATTGAACTTACAGAAGAATAAGAGGTGACTTAATTGAAACTTATAAAATTTTACGTAATAAATATGATCCAGAAGTGTCGGCGTTATTCGACATGAGTGAATTCCAGTCTACTAGGGGACATAAATATAAGTTGTACAAAAAAAGACCAAGATTGAACGTTAGAAAGAATTCGTTCTGCTTTAGAGTTGTTGATTTGTGGAACCAACTACCAAAAGATGTTGTAAATGCTGAATCGGTGCACTCATTCGAAAGATGATTAGATAAATTCCTCCAGGATCAGCCTGTGAAATATGACTATCTCCAATCCATAAATATCGGTGGAAGTTATGATATTCAATTAACGACGAAAAGATAGAGCTGGTGTTACAGGCTGACGACAGCCTTCTACCAGAAGGACATCTGTAAGTATCTGTAAGTATAACATCGTGTAACTTAACATATAAACATTGCATTTTCTCTTATTTAATAGTGGATAATTATATGTATATCCATGAGTGTATGGCTTGGTGGTATTGATTTCCACTGCCGTTGCATCTGATTAAATGTTTTAAACAATAAAAATGCTTGCATAGAAGTTGAAGACCTGAATAAACGGACTATAACATTAATAATAATTATTATAAATGACTCAAAACATTGCTAATAGTAGCATAATTATCTGAGTAATACCCGCGGCGTTTCCGATCCACTTTGCGGGGACGATTTATGGAAGTCTTAGACTTTAATATTGAGGTTTCGAGCTATACACTCATATCCGCATGATATATTTAATTATGCACTCGGTTGATTATGAGATATGTTATAACCCGCATAAGAAGTGTATTATACGATATTTAAAACAATCGACAGATTATGTGACACGTGTTATTGTTTACGTGTAGACAATACGATATAATATTTTCCAGTACCAAAACTTCACATTCAATTTCATCCTAGAATTCATGGTATAAAAGTTGATGTTTGAAACAGATTACCAAAAACAACATCAAGGTGTTAATAATCAAACCATACCAAAATTATTGTTCTGGATAGTTCTCGAAGAAAGTTAAAGGCTGAACAAAATGATCGGTAAACAAGTAACCTTATGGATAAAATTAAAATGTAAAAAGTACATTTCTTTATGTATTCAGTGTAATAAATAAACACATATCTAGGTCGCATACATTACATACATGTATTTAAATACAATGTCAAGTTCAGCATCCTTGTTGATCCAGTTAATGGCCGTTTACTTTGATCTCAGATCCCGTGACGATGATAATGTCACTATACACCTAAAAAGTATATAATACCAAGTATGACTTGTCCGTTTCGGGACAATGTATCTTTATAAATATCGTGATTCATGATGAAATCATTCTGGGATTCCGACGATAATGTACACTGAATGAAAACAGTGAGGGTTGCCAACTTGGGTCATGGAATATTTATTAAATCCAATAACAAGTCATTCATCAACCATAGTATTATTATATGCATGTGTGCAGAGAAAATAGCATTAAGTCAATTAATTAACAAAATGACATGAATTAATACATGAATGATATATACTGAATGCATGAACAAGCATAATACGCACTTTTATATCTATTATACAAACAAAAATATCTTAATATGTCACTCATTCGTTGTATTATCTTTAAACGCTTTAAAGACATAAACAGCTAGATTACAAATTATTTTGCTATTTTCAAAGCTTGATAATTGTACATAACAGTTTTGTATATGCTTGGACAAATAGGTCGAAAAGTGGTGGAACGGTGGTCGTGTGGTACGCTTTATAAAATCGATTCTTACTAAATAAGTAAAACCAAATTGAATCAACCATGTTTTTCTGAATCATTAAGTCTGTTATAAATGTTTGCTGCAACAATTGACGAAACAGCTGGCTTTGTAGGTCCCTTTTGTACGTTTTTGTAAGTCTCTCAGTGTATCACACACACGTTTCTGCCTCTTCCCTCGAAGCAAGAGGTCATTGACCAACTAGGCAGGATTAAAACCGAATGGTCACGCATTTTCGCGCGTAAAAACGATTCAGTTTTCACTTTTCCAGCTATATAACAATGGAATATTACTGCAGTTGTGTTGATCCGTTAAGCCGTATTAAGTCGTTGATCCAGGGGTGGTTCGATCGGTTTGATAAACTGTTTTGAAACTACCAGGTAAACCGAAACCAGTTTGGTCCTGGTCCAGAAAAAATGTCTGGTTTATAAAACCGTCAATAAACCAAAACCGGTTTGTCAACCTATATACTATTATAGAACATGGAAAGCGACATTCAGCGTAACGAATCAACACATTGCAGTGATGTTCCGTATTTAACTAATTTATGTTAAAATAAAAACCTTTGTACCCAATTTATCTTCGGAGCAAAAGAAAATTTAACATTTTTAAAGTTCCCATTTAAATGATTGAAAATATGACCCAATTGCTCAATCTCTTTAACAAATTCAATCTCAAATCACAATCCATACTGTGTTGCTTATTGTTGAGCTTATTTCAATGAGACCCAGGGCTTATAATTGGATTCTTATAATAAATTACATTTGTATATGGAGTGAAAACATTGTTCCAAATTGATTAAAGCAATACACCAAGCGCCGAATGTATGTATCTGGCTCTGATTTGAGCTGAAAGCTATGGTAGCCCTGGTGGGCACTTTTGACTTAGGTTTTGTGACTTGTGACTTAGAACTTGTGACTATTGCCTTGTGACTTGTGACTTACATTCCATAAATAAATATGCGCGCACTTCCTTGTGCAGCATGGATGGTGAAGGATGCTGTTTGAATCGGAATTACCTGATAATAGTCTATAGTGAGTCAGGTAAGTCGGTATTAGTTTTGTTTGATTGAAATCGTCATTGTTGAAAGCATCAAACCGTTATTCTAAAATTGTTAACACCATTAACTAGAATACCCTTCAAGTAATAGCATAATGTCACATGGTATTATATACGTGTACATGTGCATACATAAGTATAATGGTTTGCTTCCTTTTCGCTATCATTTGTGCGTCTCATTTGAGACAGATAGTTTGGATCATACATGGTGCAATTAATTAGATTTTAAGTTTTGTTAAAGTAATAATAATTATATGTTCTTCTACATTTTTCCAGGTGAAGAAACTGGAATGTCCGTGCTGTGTGTGTGTGTTCGGTGCGTTTGGTTCCACAAATGATGTCGCGATGCATACCTATTTACCTGCATTGTCTTTAAATCCAGCAAAGCAACCGGCTCAAATGTAAATTTGGCAATTGTGTGACTCTATGGGCTAGAAAAGATTTTGTATGTGATTGTGTTGTACCATAATGGTGAAGTAGAAAATTTTAAGGCTTTGCAAACAAATTGTTGTGGATATCAATACATTGTTATTTATAGCGTCTATGAACTAAGCTTTTCAAGATAGCTTTATATTATCCGTATACTTAGGTTTGATTTCATAGTCAAACATCTATAAAAAATAATACGCTATTCTGTCATATTTTGTTTGTTAGTTGTCATTTGCAAATGTGTTTTTGTCTACCGTTCATCCTTTGCAACATAATACTGTATTTGTGTTAACTTCGAATACAAAATAAAGCAATTAAGACCAAAAACACTATCAATTTCATGATTTGATATCATTCCATGATTTGGGCTTACTGATAACAAACGACGGATAACAAACTCTATCATATTTATTTACAACATTTATAATAATAACACTTGTTATGATACATTTTGCTGTCTATAATTGTATCAAAGGTAGTGTGTATTTCATATTTTACACGTCATAAGTCACGAGTTACAAGTTACAAGTTTCAAGTCACAAGTTACCAGTTACAAGTCACAAGTCACAAGTTACAAGTTACAAGTCACAAGTCACAAGTCACAAGTTACAAGTCACAAGTCACAAGTCACAAGTCACAAGTCACAAATCGAAATCTTAATTGACATGCAGAAATACACTAGACGTTAGTGGGTTACTATACGAATAAATGAAGCATTAGACCTACATGTCAAAATTATTAGAGCAACATATACATGAACTTACACTAAAGTGGCTCATCATAACAACACCGACTAACAACATGTCATACTGTTTGGAATTAAACACACGCCTTTCCAAAATCTCAAAATCAATTGGAGTACATGTATATCATCAAAGTTGTATTCTAGCATGGTACAGGGTCTTAGCTAGGGATCCTATATCGTAAACATTCCTATTGTGTGCCACTCAGTCCAGATCGGTTTGTATTTTTCTGTCGACTATATCAACCATAACGTCCATTTGAGTATATATAGGTTCATAACGAGACAATGATATTTATGCTCAACTTGAGCGGGTTTATTGTAAGTACATTGTATATGCATTTCTGTCCACCACAGTAGTAGAGTTCTTCACAGCTTTTATGCAATATTCCACAAGAGATATTTTGAGGATTTCATGCCAATAAAAGCAGATTTTCATTTTATCTCCACCTGCAAAAACAAACAAACATTTTAATTACACTGGCCATTCGATTCACCTCTCTTAACCAAAAGATTCGTCACGATAGTGACGCTAAAATTATACAACTATATTTTATCAACGTCAACGCTAACGTTGTATGCAATAGCATATCGATAAAGAAGAATTTTAAACCTAACTCTTATGTAGTAAATTCGTTTTATTTTAATCATGCAATCAAAACTGACTTACCTGTCTTGCTAAATATAATCATGTATCATCTGTTTTTATCCACGTCATTGTTGGACGTAAAGAAAGATAAAGCATGCAATTATATTTATAGTTTGGTTGGTCATAACTCCTAGGTCACAAGTTATAAGTCCCAAGTTATAAGTCACAAGTCAAAAGTGCCTTCTGGGGCCTCCACAAGTCACAAGTTATAAGTCATTAGTCATAAGTCAAAAGTGCCTTCCAGGGCTTCCATAGAAAGGTTTTTTTATTTGATCTAGGAGTCTGTATATCACTGCACACAATAAATGTATATTTCCGTACGTATTAGTGCATATATGCATGTACTCTGAACGTATATATATCGTTCTTAAGACACAAATCACAGGTTCACAAATGACCTGTGACTAGATAAATCCTTTAATTTATTTTAAGAATACTATGAGGTATTTATGTATGTGGGATGATCCAGAAATAATACGACTTTTTCATAACATCGCGGAAAGATCAGAACTTTTAAAAACTAATTTGTTAAGAATAATTTTGCATCTATCACTGAGAAATGTGCAAATATCAAAGCAAATGGTTGATAAATGAAAATATATTAAACATTAAATAAATATACCATGTACCATGAAGGCGGGTCACCCCGACATTCAAAACTTCTCTGATGTCACTGTTCCCAGTGTTTAATTGTGTCGCTGCGTAGTAGATATAAACCTATATGAGTAGGCAACACATGCTTGGGATAAATATATTATGCTTACATATACTTTTATTATTAAGTATTGTCATTACAAAGTGCGTCGATATTCGGAATTTCTAATAATAGTATCAGAGAATTCCTACTTTCATTTTGATTTCTAATCCGGGTGGAGGCACACAAATGCCTGCCGTATTTCAGCAGAAAGCTAACTGGCAAATAAAGGCTATGCTCGGCATTTAAAAACAAGAGCCGTCAAAGACGTTAATGCTCCCCGTGGGATGTTTGTCACAGGAAAAAAATGCTCAAACAAGTCAACTTGGTTTTCCGACAAATGTTATGTTATACAGTTTTATACAATTTAGTATAAAGTTATAGTTCAAATATTCCAAGGGGCATAACTATGTGAATAATCAGCGAACCGGAACGTGCCGACGATATGTGCACCTCCACTTGGTAGTGAAGCTATTCATGAAGTTTTGTTAAAATCTGAGAAGTGGTTCTTGAGAAATAGCCCGGACAAGTAAGTGCGTCGGACGAACGGACGAACGGACGGACGCACACACGCACGCACGGACCCTTCGGCGACTATATGCTCCCCCGAGTTTTATCGGGGAACATAAAAATAAATAATCTAAAGTAGTCTCAACTAGGTTCAGAACGGCGAACGAAATATAAGAATATTAAGTTATGTATTAAGTAAAATGCTATAATAAGCCATTCTTTGGATAACATCAAAGTCCGACTTCGGCTTCTTAAGAGACATAGCTAGAGTATTATATTAACAAATGCGCCGAGAGAAACTGATTTTCTTTTTCTTTGACATGTATTCCATTCATATGTGGGTTCTTCAAGTCGTGTTTAATCATAGGCCTACAGTACAAACTTATAGAATGGCCAGTCAAGTAACATCTGAAAATGCGAACTCTTGGGTTTCCTTTTTTATCTTTATTTTTGTCACTCGCCTTCCGGTTATCGCAATAATGAGTACACGTTGAATTGTATAGGATTGCAATTATGAGTACAGTGATGGAAAATCACCGGATGTTTCAATAACAATAATGAGTACACGTTGAATTGTATAGTATCACAATAATGAGTACAGTGATTTGGTTTATACGTGGTGTGTTTGTTACATCTGCATAGTAACATGATAGTGTATACACCACAACAACCTGGTATATAATTTTCATTTCCGACACTGCCACAGACATTCTCATAATTTCGGGCGTTATGTAATGCAATATTCATTGGTTGGATAAAACGGAAATACCCAATGTTTCATGAGTGCGCCTTATAGAGCGCTCTGCAAATTAACAGGAAAAGCTTAACCCATCTGATTGACAACAACACTCAGTCATGTGAAATCACAATGTATCGCACCCTGTCTGTAACACATGCGTTAATGCTAAAATTAGACCCATATCATCGTCGTACACGAGCATACAATTCTCACGGTTTGCTAAACGGATTACAAAAACAACCGTACGACTTAATACAATATTCTAACAATATCTGCGTATTAATCCATATACGCAAAGAGCAAACCAGGGCATGTATTATTACCACAATAAAACATACTGTCAAATTGTCTATTACTATCACGTGACATATTTATGAATGAATGTTAACTTTATAGTAAAATCTTCGCGAGTCGCGAGTTGCACGAGTATCCAGTGTTACAGCTATGACGTTTTAGAAACTCCAATATACTCTCCAAACTAAGTATCATAAAAAATGTTGATAATCAATTCATTTGAAAATTTCATTTCATGAAATAGATACCCTATATTCGTGTTATTAAAAGTGTTTCAATGTTTACAATGTGTTATTTCCTTCAGAACATTACGAAGGTCGTTTTCATTAACGAGGGAGGTCATTGTACCAGCTAATAAGCCACTCAATTTCAGCGTTGATTTGTGTTTACTGTAAAATAGGTGAAAATGGAATGCGCGCAGTTAAAAAGTACGGGATATTATCGTATTTAGAATCGAAATAAAAACTCTGTTCTTGTATTTTGTCGGTGAATAAAATACGGGCAGGAGTTCGGATGCGGAAAAAATTAAATCACGAGTGCGTCACACGTCGTTTACTTGTAGAAACTACACATATCTGGATGACGAAATACTAAAATTTAGTATTGACGTACAAGTACACGTTGACTTTCGCAACCTCTCCAATGTCTACAATTTCTTCACCTAAACATGTGTAATGGCAACTTTGATGTTGATGACACATGAATCATATGAAATGGCAACTAGCGAAGTTTGTATATGAACCATTACTCGCTGGGTGTGTTAATTTCGAAGTGGCGTGTCTGTTTGCCAGCCAACTCAGTAGTTGAAACTAGTACTATATACCAATCAAATGTCTTGTCTCTAAACACGGCATGTTGTTGAATTAAGTTGCCCGATGCTATTGCTTGTTTGTTTTGGTCTACAAATCATGTTACATCAAAATGGATGAACTTGTTGTTTGTAAACATCTCTCATTGTTCAACATGCACACTGCGTGATGACTTTCATGAACATCTTCGGTGGATAAACGTTTCCGTTTTCCTAAAAGTGATTATCAAACGAAGTACGAATTCAGACAATTATTTGCAATTATAAAACCTTTATCTGCAATGATTCCGTCATTCTGACTTATTTATCCACGTCCCAATATTAATTGCAACGTTAATTTAACCGATCGAACGGTTCACCTCAAAGAAATCGTTGCGAAAATGATGCCGCCTCTGCTTAACATGCTAAATTATCAATGCCATGCTAGGGTAGTACCGTCAATACATTTTTAAAACTAAATGCTTCATAGCTGCAGCATTACCCTCTATGTGTAGAGGCTTGGGCGCCTATAACGTCGAGAAGGGAAGATGGACAAAGTGCTTGACATAGTTACCTACTCCTGTGTATGTCTTGTGTTCTAGATGGTGAACAAGTATGCAAAGCAATATGTCAAAGGTCGACTTGTGCCATCGTCACCATCACAACAGCGTAACAGGACTATGACATCGTCAGATTCAAATTAATCGCCATCGAATGTTAACTGATTTCCCCTACTTCTATTTCATTACGAAATACAGTTTCAGTCATTCCTTCTCCGTTAACTTATTTACATTTTTGTTGATTAACCATCAAAACACGCGTCCGCAGCTGCAGGATTATACCATTCAGAGATTATTAACAATTATAGCACATGTTTGATACCTGTCATAATGACTTGTAGCGGTTGAGTTACATTTTCTTGTTCGGTTTTGTGTGTGGCGTTGTGACGTGCGTATGCGTGTTGTCTGTATATTTCCTTTTTGTGTTCCTTTTAAAGTTTGTGTGCCATTCGTACTCAGCTGTTTCTTTGGAGACAGAGTGCTGCATGTGTCATCCGTACTCAGCTGTTTCTGTTGAGACAGAGTGCTGCAAGTGCCATCCGTGTTCAGCTGTTTCTGTTGAGACAGAGTGCTGCACGTGTCATCCGTGTTCAGCTGTTTCTGTTGAGACAGAGTGCTGCATGTGTCATTCGTGCTCATCTGTTTCTGTTGAGACAGAGTGCTGCACGTGTCATTCGTGCTCAGCTGTTTCTGTTGAGACAGAGTGCTGCACGTGCCATCCGTGTTCAGCTGTTTCTGTTGAGACAGAGTGCTACATGTGTCATTCGTGCTTATCTGTTTCTGTTGAGACAGAGTGCTGCATGTGTCATTCGTGCTCAGCTGTTTCTGATGAGACAGAGTGCTGCATGTGGTCCGATTTTTCATTACCTTTGTACCAGAACTAACACAATATAACTGTTAAAAACATTTAACACTAATTTGGTTAGTTCGACATGTATAATGTATTGTAACATACTTCATTAACACACTGATAGTATATAATGCTAAAACAACATTTCTTTATTTTCTTTCTTACATTTATTTGCATGACAGTTTTTATTAAATTATATATAAACAATTGTACATCTATAAACAAAACATTGCTAATCAGTCTAAAATCGTGTTTTCGAAACAAGCAAAAAAACATGAAAATATCAGTCCACGTCGTGAGGTTTTACATATCTCACAGTAAACAATTTATTAAGAATTGCAAGCAATACAGAAGTCCCCTACCGGTTTTAAGCCATTTTCAATGTTTCTGTTGCCATATCAACCACACATATTGTTTGAATCTAAATAATTTTGGACGTGCTCTATCACCTTATTGCCCCCTATTCACATACCAAGTTTCATAAACCTAACTTGAAAACTGTTTGAGTTATATAAGGATCCAGATATTTTGACGGACGGACTGACGGAGGACAAACATTAAGTCCCCTCCGGTCTAAAACCGGTAGGGGACTTATAAAACGGAAACTATCAACTACAGCGAGTAAATGGTTATACTTATTACCTTAACAATAATATTCATATGTCATTCTAAAAGACATGGAGAACATGTACATGTTCTTGTCATTATACAATCAAGCGCCATAAGCCTAATCCACTAACTAATTGGAGTGGAATAGCGAACGAAATAGGTTACGTTAGTAATGAGGATTAGTATATGTTAAGAAATTTAATATTTCTGTATTATACATTGTAAATCTAAGATAAAAACAGAACTCATTAGTGACTTGGTACAGTGATTGGTAGTATACAGTAACTGTATTACGTGTATTTTAATAGGCAGTGGCTAGCCGTCCGGCACCGAACGACGACTAGACGGCGATATTAGTCGTCCGGCATCGGGCGACTAGCAAATGCTACATGCATTGGCTAGGGAACTGTCATTCTATTTCTATGCATTCAGAATTTCAGTTAATTTAATGGCACATATAATGTATACAAAACAATACAATTGCAATTTTTTATTTAAGTACAATATACAATAGGGCCTACCATGATACGATTCATAAACGGCAACATTGTTTTCACGCTATTTTAACCAGTGACATTCCAAACTGTCAATTACCTAACACAACAATTTCATTTTGTCAGCCTGAAGTAATATACTTTCCCCACCCTTATGATACTGTAATTGAAACACTCTATATTCCCTTACTACTTATAGCTAAGCTCTATTTGTAATGCCATTCATTCGTACCTGAGTTTATACCATCCAATATGGCGGACAATATCACAAAATTGATGCCGACATTTGCACTGACATGTCTTGCCGAATTCGTAGTTTATTATAAGGTAGAAACATGCGTGATACTTATCACAAGAAAATAACTAAATTCCGAATACAAAGAAATATATTTTAATTGACGGTTCCCTAGCCAATGCACGTAGCGTTTGCTAGTCGTCCGATGCCGGACGACTAATTTCGCTGTTTAGTCGTCCGGTGCCGGACGGCTAGCCACTGCAATTTTAATAACATTGCAAAGTCTAATTTGTTAGCTACATTTGTACGTCAGCGCAATATTTGAATGTTGATTAGAAACATTAATCAGAATCGACTGGCAGTGTAATAGCAGGATCTTAAAGTATAGCAAACACTAATTAGATTCGACTTGCAGTGTAATAACTGGATATTGAAAGTATAGCAAACACTTATCAGATTCGACTGGCAATGTATTAACTGGATATTGAAAGTATAGCAAACCCTAATCAGATTCGACTGGCTGTGTAATAACTGTATATCGAAAGTATAGCAAACACTAATCAGATTCGACTGGCAGTGTAATAACTGTATATCGAAAGTATAGCAAACACTAATCAGATTCGACTGGCAGTGTAATAACTGTATATCGAAAGTTTAGCAAACACTTATCAGATTCGACTGTGTAATAACTGTATATCGAAAGTATAGCAAACACTAATAAGATTCGACTGTGTAATAACTGGACGTTGTAAGTATAGCAAACACTAATCAGATTCAACTGGCAGTGTAATAACTGGATATTGAAAGTATAGCAAACACTAATAAGATTCGACTGTGTAACAACTGGACCTTGAAAGTAGAGCAAACACTAATAAGATTCGACTGTGTAATAACTGGACGTTGAAAGTATAGCAAACACTAATCAGATTCAACTGGCAGTGTAATAACTGGACCTTGAAAGTATAGCAAACACTAATCAGATTCAACTGGCAGTGTAATAACTGGATCTTGAAAGTATAGCAAACACTAATAAGATTCGACTGTGTAATAACTGGACCTTGAAAGTATAGCAAACACTAATCAGATTCAACTGGCAGTGTAACAACTGAATATTGAAAGTATAGCAAACACTAATAAGATTCGACTGTGTAATAACTGGACCTTGAAAGTATAGCAAACACTATTCAGATTTAACTTGTAGTGTAATAACTGGATATTGAAAGTATAGCAAACACTAATCAGATTCACCTGGCAGTGTAATAACTGGATCTTGAAAGTTTACAAGGAGACAGCACGCAGTCCATATTTGATTAACTACGCCAGCCGATTGTTTTGGAAGCTTACTGCGGAAAATGTGAAAATCACGCACTTTTCTCATCGCCCTTTCAACGCCTATGTTAGGTTGCGTAGTAACGTACGAGTCTTTGACATCATCGTCTGATAGACGTTTACGTTTTCCTAAAACTAGCGGAACTGTCGATCGAAGTCCCAATTCAGACAATTCTTCGGCGATTGCAAAACTTTCATCAGCCATGATTACATCATTCTGTTTTAATTCTCCATTTTCCAATTTTAATTTCAACAGATTGAAAAGTCCACTACGATGAAATATGTCCCTATTCGATAAGTCTCCTGGGTACAGATTAGAAACAAACATGATACCACCTCTGCTGTCTACACCAACAAGACCCTTGAATGCACAGGCATTTGTAGATGTATAGTCCGAATGGGTATCTGACTTTCTTTCTGATGATGTTGACATTTCAATGCTTAATTTTTCACAATGTAAAATAATCATTACATCTGGAAATTGCTTTTGGAATTCATGAGACATGTGATTAATCACAATGTCACGATGAGGAAAAATCTTAATGGATCCAAGTACAACATACAGTAAGTTCACCCAAGTATTGAATATGTTTGTAACTGTTGACATTGGAATACAGAAACGCACGGCTAAGTCCTTGTTTAGTAATCCTAATTTAAGCTTCATCATTGTCAGAAGAAACTCGTCTTCGAGTGAGATTTTGTCCGATCCGAAAGGTTGAATAGTTTCATCATCATCATCGCTGCCAGAGTTACCTGACTCCGTGTCAGAATCAAAACACTCATCATCACTCGTCAATTGATTTCCTTTGTGCCTATCCCAATAAACTATACAGCTTCGGTCTTTGTCAGGAACTAACGACTGTAGAACACAATAAAACGCGTGTAATGATGAGAACCCGGTGTAGAATGGCAATAATTTCATGTTTGGTTTGGATTGAATCATAGTTTGAAGGGAAAACTGATGACTGCACACATTAGGAATATCAGTTTGTGTTTCAACATGTAATCGTTCGTCATTTTCTGAAGCAGTGTCGGAATCACTTCCCTTGCCAATCTTTGTTGCGCCCTTTCTAGTTATCGCTGCTGTTTGCATGGGAATTACAAATACAGATGGTACGGCTTCTGAGGCAGTCACAGGGACATTGTTGTTAACTTGCACATTTCTAGGAGGATTGTTTATTGACCTTTGTGTCACGAAAAACGTGGATGGTACAGGTTTGGGAAGCAGAGGTTTTGACGACGTTCCATCACTGTTCACTTGCACCTTTCTCGGGGGATTGCTTGTAGACGTCTGTGTCAAGGAAAACATGGATGGTACAGCACTTGGGAGCAAAGGTATTGAGGGCGTTCCTTTGTTGTTCACAAGCACATTGTTGTTAACTTGCACATTTCTCGGGAAGTAGCTTGTTGACGTTGGTGTCATTAAAAACGTGGATGGTACAGGCTTGGGGAGCAGACGTTTTGACGAAGTTCCATCGCTGTTTACCTGTACCTTTATCGGCGGATTGCTACTTGGCCCCTGTGTCAAGGAAAACATGGATGGTACAGCATTTGCGAGCAAAGGTATTGACGGCGTTCCATTGTTGCTAACTTGTACATTTCCCGTGGGATTGCTACATGACGTTTGTGTCAAGGAAAACATGGATGGCACAACATTTTGGAGCAAAGGTATTGACGGCGTTCCATTGTTGTTCACAAGCACATTGTTGTTTACTTGCACATTTCTCGGGAGGTTGCTTGTTGACGATTGTGTCAAGGAAAACATGGATGGTACTGCTGCTTTGGGGAGCAAAGGTCTTGGCGGCGTTCCAGGGTTATGGATGTCTTCTTTCTTGATTTCTTTGCTACAGTTTCCCTGATTTGGGACAGCAATGCCATCTTTTGTAGCTTTCCCTGCACAAAAATATAGAAATATACAGATAGTATGCAATGATGAATAAGATAGTACTTAGCACAAACAATTGCATTTATTTCAAGACAACTTTTGTTTGAGTGTGTTCCACAGAGACAGTGGTAGTGCGTATTATAAACCATGATGTTATCGTTTTATCCCCGACTAATTTGCCAATGACCTCTGGCTTCGGGGAAGAGACAGAAAGGAAAATTTTGTGCAATACAAGGAATCTATCAAGCTGTCTAGCTCTTTCCGAATAGATTCCTTCTTTAACAACCCCTGTATAGCACGGATACACGCCAAACTACCACTGGGTTTCCTACCAGTTTGTCTCTAGTTTGGTGGGTTACACAGAAGTTTTTCTCAAACTTCCAGTGCACCAGCCGAGATTCGAACGAATTTCCAGATTGGTAGTTGATATAAATCTGAAAAGCTTGTCATATTAACTGTTTATCTAAAGTGATGAATTTGTCAACTGTTGTTCCGATCATCAACTAAATTGAAAGAAGATCAAAATTCTTAACTCAGAGACAATCAATTTTTTTTCCAGTTCTAAGATCTATCACTTAATTCACTTATTTGTCAACTGAAATGAAATTGGCCGGACATTAGATCTGCACTTCTTATGTGAAGTATTAATCTAGCTTGCATAAGAGCAATATATCACTGGTTATTTATATGACTGAGTGTATATATATAATTTAAATATTACATATCTATGGGTAATTAAAATCACATATAAACAAGAGCACTGCCTACGAGTGCTGGAAGCTCGACTTTCTCGTACTTGATAGTATCCTGGCTCATCTGTGAGTCAAAGTTCTAAGAATAACATGCGCAGATAACTCATAAATATAGGTCACGGGGTTACCAGCCTTGTATTTATGAACTCCCTTTGTGATGGTGAATAACTATGTAGAATTTCAAGTGGATACCTTTGACAGTCTTTGAGTAATTGACATTTTTGTGTTAATATTCAAAGTCAGAAAAGGGGAATAACATAACATGGTGGATAGATCTGTTTCCTCTTGTTAGTAGATGTAGGTTATCACATTCAACAAGTGTATTGACTTTCAAGTTGAATGCTTAGTGTTTGAGAAAATTCAGTTATGTGTAAAATGTGCCACTATTTCTATGTACTATCATACTACTAAGTCCAAACAAGGGCAGCTAACTCCATAAATATAGGTCAGTATGGACCCCCATGTGAAGGTGAATAACTATGTTGAATTTCAAGTTGATACCTTTGATAGACTTTGAGAAAAAATGACTAACAATAAACTAAACCAACGCACACGCACTCGTGACATCAATAGCTTCACTATTTTTCTTCGAAAAGTCGAGCTAAAAATTATAGATAATTACATTCTGACGAAGAATATATTAACTTACTGTCAACAGCATTGCCCTGTGTTGGACTGTTTTCCACATGGGAATCTAATGGTGTAATATTAGAAAAGTTCAGCAATACTGAGGCTGCAGATTGTTTATTTCTTTCTTCCATCCGCTGACGTTTTATTAACTTGGACACTGTAGTATTGGTATGGTACTTGGCTGGTTTCTTTACTAACGGTGTACATGGCCTGGACGGATCATACCCCATGTTGACTGTAGGTACATAGTCTGGGTCATCTTTATTGTGACTCACACACCCTGCAAGTGTAATGATACATTTTTGTACCAGCATTTAACTATATATTATTATTATATATATAGATACAATCATTAAATACTAGATACATACAAAATCATGTGTACCGGTACAAGTTACATTGTAACTAACTATCACTAAGCCTGATATCAGAAATTTTCATATAATATGAATATTGGTTGTTAACTTGTTTAGCAAGTTTTATTTAAACTCTTAACGTAAACCAATATTTACATTCCTCAAACTTGGTATGGAGGTTGGTTGTGACCAGTAGATGACCCTATTGATTTGGACCATGGTCTACCATGGTGGATTGAATTTAAGTGCTGTGTTGATCATGGTTACCCATGCTCGTCAAAATTGTTTACCGTCAAACATGGTCAACTAGGGTATCATGATTTAATACAGCTGTTGACCATGGTCAACCATGGTCGGACTAGTATCTCTAATTTCTACCATAGTCAACCATGATCTCATCTTGATTTTTAATGGTATTTGACGGCTGACCACGACAAAACATAGTTGACTATCAAAAACCATGGTGACCATGGTCATCATTTCACCTGGGATTAGTTGGATTTCAACGACTTTGCATGACTTATCAGTACCAAGTCTTGTAGTACATGTCGTCTGCACACTTTGATCAGATCAAATTTTAAGGAGTTATAGCCCTTTTTTCTAGACATATAACAAAGTTTCTGTCTCTGAAAATCATGTTACTCGGTTTTGCATTGTTTAGAGAGAACTCACTGCTGGTTTTAAGAGAATTGTAGATTGTATTTGAAGTTGAAATTATCATGGCTTTGGTTTTTTGAATATGTTGAATGAGTTGATATTATGATCTCTAGAGCGTTTATATATTTTTCTTTGATGAATAAGTTGTGAACTGTACCCAGACTCGCATTGTGATCAGGTTTCATACAGATCAGGTCCGAGTGTTGAAAGGTTTTTCTTTGATTTGACCTGGTGACCTGTTTTAAGAGCCAGATAACATGACATTACATATACGTATCTCTTTTCCAATGGTTACAGCCACTTAAGAATCAACATCCTATGCTTGCCAAAAACTATTATTGCAAAGTTTAGAACATTATAGTTGGTCTTTAATCTAGACAAAATGACAGGATTTTTTGTCTGTGTACCGGGGGTAGTCTAATTGTAAAATGTATAGCTGGGCTGTTTAAAAAAATGGCACGAAAGTGTTTTGAAACATCAACATTTTAATAAAGGCAGATCATGAAATAACCTCGTGAGAAATAATGCATAAACATCATAGTTATAGGAAATGGTAATGGGAAGGTAATACCTAAGTACACTTTTTGTTGTAGACCTTTATTGGACATTACCTGGCTACAAATTTTCCACAAAACATGACATTTTCAACATGTAACAAATTAAATACTGATAACAAATAACCTTGTTTTTTGTTTTCAGTGTGTACACACTAACTTCATGACCGATTTCAGGCCTTTCTTTGTGAAGAATTGCATTTAAAAAAAAGCCAAAACCATATTTTTGCATTAAAATTACTCATTTTATTAGGAGCAGCTTATTTATTTTTCATATTGTAACATAATGTTATGTAGACATTAATTAATGATATCAAAATATTAGAAATGAATCATATCCCTGCCTAGAGTCAAATGTTTTGGGTTACTAACTGTAACTTTCAAACATTGGTGTACATTTGAAAAACCCTATCAATTAAGATAAAAATGTTACACTCCTTACATTTTCATACACAATTCGTTAAGTTATCGTTTACAGCATTTTGTCTTACTGACTTGTATCATCTCCAAAGTAACTTGTAACAAGACTCCGTTCAATAAACGCTTATGCCCCCTGTGGAAGCCTTGTCCATAAATAAGTCTAAGTCCAAAATTAGGTCAAGGTGAAGGTCAAAATGGGGTCAGGTGATACAGGTGTGTGGAGAGTGTTCATATACAACATCCATGCAAGTTTGGAAGCTTTGTAGCAAGCCATAAAGATGCTAGAAGAAACGGTCAATTTGGGTTAACCAGGACGGACGGACGAACGGACGGACAGGTGAATCACTATATGCCTCCCGATCTATCGATACGGGGGCATAAAAAGGAAAGCAAAACAAGTAAATATATTGCATTATATGTTCTTATCAATCCCTAAATACTTCAAAATATTAATATTTCGCCAGTCGCTAAATTACATATTTTTTAACGGTGCCTAGAAAAAGTATCCAGTTTTTCTTATCATTTCTATTTAAATATTATAAATATTGAGTAATGAAACAATTTTACCGAAGTAAACAATGAGGATACTACAATACACTAAATGGTAGGGGATAATAGACACCTAAATGTTACACTCCTTACATAAATCAGTACCTAAAACTACAACAATCTTGTGTCAACGCTTTGAAGATAAAAATCAGCAACTCGAAATTGACTTTAACTGACTCTGCCGTAGTCACAATAGTACATTATTTAACTCCTGTATTTCTGCAAAATGACAAAAGTAGCACCAACCTATACTGATAATCGGTTGTTTCAAACTGCCATAGAGTGACTAATGAGCATACCGCTTTGTCACAGATGTATGGCAAACCACATCGAAAATTGTCGCATGGTGGACAACATTGTAGTTATTTTTTAGTTCAACCATACAAGGTATGGTCCAGACAATATTAATTATGGTTATTTCTGACCTTTGAACTCCAAGCGTGACCTTGACCTTTGAGATATTGACTAAATTGTTTTGCATGACACTGGTAGTAGTGAACATGTGTGCCATATTATTTTCACATCCCACAATGAATGACTTAGTTATGCTCTGAACAATCTAAATTAAAGCCATTTTTTACATTTGAACCCCAAGTGTGCCATTGACCTATGAGATAATGAGGTAAATGTTTCGCATGACATTCTGTCGGCAAGTGTAAATATTTGTGCAACATTATTTTCAAATCACAATATAAATGACTTAGTTATGCTCTGGACAAGCTAAATTATAACCATTTTGTAGCTTTAAACTCCAAATTTGATCTTGAACTTTGAGATAATGAGGTAATTGTTTCGCATGGCACTTTGTTCGGTATCAGTAAATATTTGTGCAACATTATTTTCAAATCACAATATAAATGACTTAGTTATGCTCTGGACAAGCTAAATTATGGCAATTTTTGACCTTTGAACTCCAAGTTTGACATTGACCTTTGGGGATAATGACGTTTGTTTTGCATGGCACACCGCCTGGTATCAGTGAATATTTGTGCCACATTATTTTCAAATCCCCCAATAAATCACTTAGTTATGGCTTGGACAAGCTAAATTACGGCCATTTGTGATCTTTGAACTTCAAGTGTGACCTTGACCTTGAGATATTGACTTAATTGTTTCGAACTTTTGCGCTTCAAACATTACTCAAACAGGACCTCAGACTTCTGAAGTTTGTTTTTGAAGCAAAAACAAAAACATGTTCGGATTTCATTTCTCAACCGGTAACATAGAATTTTGATGTAAGGAGTGTAACGGCACACCATTGTTTAAAAACATCCAAACAAACATATCATAAACATCTAAGTTTTACAAATGCAAGTGTCATTTGAATTGAGAAATGTTTATATCTAAGAATACATGCTTTTAGTGACATTCATAAAGTAGTTTCTTCTAAATTTTATTTATAACAACTATTTTTGCTTAAAATAAGTATTGCTATGCATTTTTGCGTTTAATGTTGTTTAATAAAACTATTATTTGATGTTTTTATTGTTGATATGACATATCTTCAGAAAATGTTGGCACTCTATAAAAGTTGGAGTCAATGGTGTTTCTGCAACTGCTCTAAATACTCGAAGCTCAAAACCAAATAATATGTGTTACACTCCTTACATGCATTTGTTGACCAATATCTGACCAAATAATCATTAAGTGAAATCTTAAGCGTCACCTATGTATACTTTAGGACTGGTTTTACCAGGAAATAGTCATTGCTGCTCATAAATTCAACTAGTTTAAAAATAATCTTATTCCAACTATCAAATGTTACACTTCTTACATACTGGGGTAGGTCCTATTATTGTGCTATAATCACTAAAGGAAAACATTTGATTGACATTTTATGCAATTTTCTAACAAACAGACATATTTCTAAATACAATGAGCACATCATATTATCAGTTTTTGGCCAACAGGTTTCATAAAGATATATTTTATTGAAATTGGCTTGCATGTTTTCATGCAAAAATATTGAGCCCCCTCCTTTCCTCCTAGGTATTTATTTAATATAAAACATTGAATCAAAGACATTTCATCTGTAGAATTAGCTAGTTAATACTTTATTTTATTTATCAAGAGAAAGATATTGTTCCCTAGAAGGCTATTATGAATGCGGTAATGCTTATAAAAATCAATGTTGCACGAAAAATTCCCAAATTTCTGTTACACTCCTTACATTTTTTACATGTTTTTCTCGTAAAACTTTTTTGAACAATGACCGATTCACTTGAAATTTGAGACACAAACTCAAAAAGTGAATTCACAGATCATGAATTGAACATAAGTAATGTTACTGTGTATATATATAAATAAATAAGAACCCAGCCCAGCTATTTAAATAACCCAGTGTGTTTGTCTTAATTTTATAGCATTTCCATTTGTTTCAGCCACTGTGTCAAGTTGTGTGTCCAAGAAATTGTATTTTTTTGAAGGATTCAATGGCTTAATTTCATAAACTAGAAATTCAGACCCTCTGGCAAATTATGTTGAGTCTCGGCACATGTTGAAAAAAAAGCACCAACTAAAATATGCCAAGTTACATCTAATCCCACCATGCATAAAGAGGAAATGATCCATACAATCTTCAATTTGACCCTTGACCTTCAACTCTGACCTTGACCTCTGAGATAGGAACCTGGGGGTTGGGCATGACATTCCGCCTCATGGAGGTGAACATTCATGCAAAATATAAGAATGATAGGTCGCATGACAAAGTTATGGTCCAGACAAGCTTCAATTTGTACTTTGACCTCCAACTGTGACCTTGACCTTTGAGATAGGAACCTGTGGGTTTGGCATGACACTCCGCCTCATGAAGTTAAACATTCATGCCAAATATGAGAATTATTGGTTCATGCATAACAAAGTTATGTTTCAGACAAGCTTAAATTTGACCTCAAACTGTGACCTTGACCCTTGAGATAGGAACCAGGGAGTTAGGCATGACAATCCCCCTGACAAAGGTTAACATTCATACTTAATATAAGAAAGATTGGTCAATCAATGACAAAACAAGAAATATCACTGAATGTGATGAATCCCCCCAGAAACTGCTTGACACAGTCAGATATGCACAACTAAACTTGGAACTGATCGGTCATGCAAAGTTTCATTGAAATCCAACAATTGGATGCTGAGAAATAGCACAGACAGTATATTTAGTATAAAATAACAAAGGACTATAACTCCCTTAAAATTGAAAAGGCCAATGTGTCCCTTTGATATGCACAACTAGACTTGGTACTGATCATTCATACACAATTTCGTCTAAATCCGACCAATGGTTACAGAGAAATAGCGCGTACAAAATTTATAAGTGTAAAAAAACAAAGGGCCATAACTACCTTAAAGTTAATCAGATCAACGTGTGCGGACAATATGCACAACTAGACTTGGTACTGATCATTCATACAAAACTTTGTTAAAATCTGACCAATGGTTACAGAGAAATAGCGCGGACAAAATTCATAAGTGTAAAAAAACAAAGGGCCATAACTACCTTAAAATTGATCCGACCAATGTGTGCCCATGATATGCACAACTAGACTTTGGTACTGATCATTCATGCAAAGTTTTGTTGAAATTCAACCATTGGTTACAGAGAAATAGAGCGGACAAAATTTATAAGTATAAAAAAACAAAGGGCCATAACTACCTTAAAATTGAACCGACCAAACCGACGATATGCACAACTAGACTTGGTACTGATCATTCATACAAAGTTTTGTTAAAATCCGACCAATGGTTACAGAGAAATAGCGCAGACAAAATTATACTGACCAACCAACCAACAGACCAACCAACCAACCAACCACAAGTATGACTCCAATATAGCCCCCATATACTATGTATCTGGGGGTATAATTATGGTCCGGACAAGCTTCAATTTGACCTTTGACCTCCAACTGCGACCTTGACCTTTGAGATAGGAAACTGGAGGTTGGGCATGACACTCTGCCTCATGGAGGTGAACATTCATGCAAAATAAAAGAATGATCGGGCCATGCATGACAAAGTTATGGTACGGACAAGATTCAATTAACCTTTGACCTCAAACTGTGACCTTGATCTTTGAAATAGGACCCTGGGGTTGTGCATAACAAACACTCCTCTTCAAGGAGGTGAGCATTCATGCAAACATAAGTAAGATTGGTCAAAGCATAACAAAGTTATGGTCTGGACAAATCGGACGGACGCACATACACCAAAATGGGCAACTTAGTCTCACTCACTGCAAGTTGGCTTGGCAAAAATAGTTTAGTTTTTAAGGTTATTTAGTTTATACTTATCAAAGACCTAAATAAATGATTATGTCCCTGCCCTTTGTACACCACACCGCCCGCCGCTACTACCGATCGTTCCAGTTAATGAACTCTTCGGATTGGACCCGCGGGCCCGCTTTGCGGCGGGCCGTCAGTGTCCGAGAAGATGCGCATGTATATTTGGGTCTTTGTACTTATAAATTCATTTAAGGTCGATTGTGAAACACGTTTTTCCAACTTATATTAATCACTATTGACACCTCATTCCTGATGTTATCCATCGCCACAAGGGTATACGAGAAGGGAAGCCAGTTTCCTTTCTTGCTGAGCTTCTAGCATTAAGGCAATTCTGGTACCTCAACCACTAGGCTATCAAGGAGGCGGTTAATTATAAAGCTGGTTATTGTGACCATAAAGGCATGATGATTATTTCGAAAATGTGACCTCTATAGTCAACAAAAGCATTTGTGGATAGACGGCAGACAAACAGTGGTCAGATTTAAAAGCTCACATTTTCATTTTGTCAAATTAGTGACAGCCAGCACTTGTTTTGATCGACTATGAAGGTACTACATGTCACAAAACACCAATTTTATGCCTACGCGGACCAAAATCAGATACACTTAAGTAGATCTGTAAGTGAGAAATATGTTCACCGTCGTCTAAGACGAACCAAATTTTCTAATACAAAAATGTATTTGATACACGACCCACTGACTTGTTTCCTTTTTCTTAAAGCTGTACATGTAAGCCATTTCTATTGATCGATGGCTTTTGAGAGGTACCCATGGACAAAAAGTTGACATTTATGGGGTTGGCAATTGTCACTAATCATTGAGTTAAAGAACAAATTTGTTTGGTGTTTTTGAACCTGAAAACACATGGTTACGAAACAGTCTGGTTTCGAAATTAATTGTTACGAACTATATCGTGTACGAATGGCAGATTGTGTTTACTTCACAAACCAAGCTCAGGACCGGTATAGATGTTCGTGATACGCGTACAAAAAAACCATTCATAAATAAAATAAAGATGAAATTATACCAGACGTAAAGTGGGCTCCACAAACACGATCTTGTTTGTTGGGTGTCCAGTCTTTTCTGTTCAAGGATGCCAGCCATAGTTTTCTCCTTTCTGGCTGAATTGGAATACGATGAAATGATACACTGCCGCCCCACCTATTTGTGCAACCAACAACCACACAGGACGACACCATCTTCACACTCACTATAAGAACAACTGCAATAAGTTTTCATCAGTTCATGCACAGTAATCGTAAACAATGGCGATATTTGCCCACCAGCAATATTTACAGTTGATTTAACAAGTGCGCGTGACGTCACCGGTTGTCAGAGGTTTCGGTTATATACTAACTGCTTGGAGGTTTCGGGTAACTAATTATTTAGTCTGTAGTATAATTATGCACTGTCGATCGCAGGTGTGATGAACACTATTGTAAAGGTGTTTTGTCAATAAGACAGGAGAATAATGGCATTGTAGTGTAACACAACATACGATAAAATGTTTACAAAGGTAAATTCAGCATACATAATGATGCTATAATATAAGCACCCTAACTGGCGACACACGTTTTTTGCAATATTTTGACATTTGAGCCAATAGAAATAGCCTTTCAACTGTATGAATATCTGCAAATGCCAGTTGCATAGTAAGTCGGGTTATGTCACATCATTTAAACCAACCAAAAGAGGGCATGCAACTGCAAATGTGTATTGTATGTAGGGGCGACCCACTTTTATGCGAATTGACTGTGTATTCTGAGAATAGGTGTGTAGTGTCAGATAAATTGTGAAGCATTTCATATCAGAAAATATTCTATTGACGTAAACCGTAATTATGTTTATGGTCGTCACGTGGTTAGTGGTGTGATCATCGTGAGTTTGAGAAGCTTGTTTAGCAAAAATTAAACACATGACTGTTGTAAATGGACTTTTATTAATATAAAGCCTTATAGTTTACCCTACTTCTTCGTCCAATCAAAAGCCAGGGATTTTCAAATTTTTGGACCTCTAATCCATTTATTTGTGCAATGGGCACACTATCTAGTAGAGCTCTAAGTGGTTCATGAAGTAAATCCATTTATTAAGACAATTTAGCTGTTTCCATATATGGAAAACTAGACCCGCCTTCCCTCTAAATTATACTGTTAATCCTATAAGTCAGAGCGAATGCGGCTTCCTATGGCATCATCACTCGACGTTATGCAGCCCAATTTTTCATATTTTCCTACGTTGAATGTAGCAAACGATGACGTATCATTCGTGCGTTTGTAATTTTCTTAAAGGGTGGGTTATGAATACGCAGGCCTGCCATTTCTCAGGCATTGAGCCGGTAATTACCGGCAATCTGATGCGACTACAGGCTCACCGGCTTTGAGGTCCAATTTACCGGTAATCTTGAGAAAATCAAAGCATACATAGTTCTCCACAGCGATACCGTTTTCATAAAATCGTAGCGTACATGGTTCATAGTGTATATTGACAGTCCGTAATTGGCAATTAACAGGAAGCGGGTGTCATAAAATTTACCACCTCCCATTGTTCCCCAAATTTGATTCAGATTTAATATACTAGATCTGTCTCACTTGAACGCTTTCATTTTCAAAATATAAAACGACTTTTTGACATAGATGATTTTTAAGTCGGTCTTTTACAGACATTTTTTCTGCATTTTTATATTATTAAACTTGTTAACTCTGGTTTAAGTAGTAAGATGTTAACTATGCTGAAGTCTTTATATGCTAATGTCAAATCATGTGTTAAGGACATGGCCAGTATGAGGTACTCCGAAATGTTTGATATTACACTTGGTCTCAAACAAGGTGAACCACTTTCACCTCTTTTATTTATTTTATTCATAAATGATATTAGTGAGTGTCTAGATGTTGAAAATTTAGCACCGAATGATATAAGTAAACTGTCTCTGTACATGTTGCTCTTTGCTGATGACATAGCTCTGTTTACAATAGATCCCGATAGTTTGCAAGCCTAACTGGATGCAGTACATACTTATTCTTCTAAGTGGGGTCTTAAGATAAATCTTAGTAAAACCAAAATATGTATATTTGAAAGACGTAAAACAATTAATCGTTTTGTGTGGAACATAAATGGTATACCAGTTGATATTGTTGATATCTTTTGTTATTTAGGAATTAAATTTAGTCATAATGGACGATTTGAAAATGCTGTAAAAGCCTTGAACGATCAAGCTTTGAAAGCTTACAACCATCTTCTTTCTATTTTTAGCAGAGTTAAGCGTGATATGAAAACTAAACTTGTATTGTTTGATTCTATGATTGTTCCTATTCTTTTGTATGGTAGCGAGGTTTGGGGTATATATGATATGAAAGAGGTAGATAAACTACACATAAGATTTTGTAAACAGTCATGTTTTAGGCGTTCGTACTCAAACCTCAAGTGCGGGAGTCCTTGGAGAGTTAGGACGGTTTCCACTATCTGTTATGTGCAAGTTAAGAGCACTTAAATATTGGTGCAAGATTAAGAATTCCCATGCCTCGCTAATACAAAGAACACATTACGAACAAGTTAATGATGCTCGTTTTCACATTTTGAATGTTAAAGATAGTTGGTCTAAGGCTATTAAACATATGATTGATTCACTTGGCTTTAACTATGTATGGAACTTGGATACTATCAATCAAATGTGTTATTATTCTATGCGACAACGTATATACGATCAGCATGTTCAGCATTGGGCTGATACTATTAATTCACAATCTAAGTTGGATTTTTACAAACAATTTAAATGTCAATATAAGTCTGAAAAATATCTAGATATCAAGATGAACGACAAGTACAAGCTAGCTTTAACAAAGTTTCGTCTATGCTCACACTCTCTCGAAATTGAAGTTGGTAGATACACAAATATTGCCCGCTCTGACCGTAAATGTAAACTATGCAATACTAATATGATAGAAACTGAATATCATTTCATGCTATGCTGTCCATTTTATTCTGACTTACGTATTATGTATAATATTCCCAGATCATGGAATGCTTTGAACAAATTTGTATTTTCAATGTCATCGAATAATACTACTACCATTAAAAATATAGATAAATTTACCTATAATGCTATGTTAAGACGCTCTGTAGCCATTGATGCAGTTGCTTCGTAATTTGCTATTTATCTCTGTTGGATACTATGCCATGTGTTTGTATATTACTTATATGTACTTGTATATATTTGTTGTAAATTGGCCAAAGGCATATTATTTGCCGATTTTGCTAATAAAACTTGAAACTTGAAACTATTAATTTACTTTTTAAGCTAAATTGTATATAGATCTATAATCGAAAATTATTGAAATACTTGTCGATATTTGATCAACATGAGTTAAATATTTTTGCTAATTAATTTATAAGAATTGAGGAAATATCTTTTTTTTTTAAATTTGCTTAGACAAGGCAGAGACTTATAGATTTATATGAGGCTACAAGGCTACCAAGAAATGTAGAGCTCTAATTCTCCCTTGGTATTTATTCTAAGACCTAAATATTACAGAACAACTACTTGCATGGCTTTATCAAATTAAATGAAGTGGTTTTTGATCTTGGAGGGCCTATATAATAGGCGGTTCGCGTGCTAAGCGCACAATATTGAATTTGCCAGCATTGCGCGCTTTAATTCAATGTTTGCTAGAATCTCAGGCTTTTGCATGATTTTATTATGGCAGGCCTGAATATGTAATGATATAATATTACATTCATGATTTCAAAAACAAGTTTTAATGTCAAATTTCCGTTTTAGAACTATTTGCTTCAAAGTCGTTGTCAGAAAATGAGTGGGATATAGAAATCGGCGATGAAGTGTTGTTGCGTTTGAAATGCCATAACATACTAATGGCAATATTGCACAATGCAACGACTATGTAATAGCATACAAATAGGTGTATGTTTAGTATAATTATGCTATCATATGTTGCCGTGTGAAGCCAATGCCGACATGCAAATGGGCTATACGACGTCAATAACAAATTATGACATCAATACTAATTATCTCCAGTAGCTAATTCTTATAAGTTACATGCAAGTTGCAAAGGAAAAAATGATTTTCGGTTTACAGGTCTATGAAGTGTATCTGGCTGTACAGCTATTTTTTGAGAATCGTTTACTGCATTATACATTATGAATTGTGCCACAAATGAGTATGTATACTGTTATATGTAACAACGTCCCGATGACATTTGGCCAGTGTAGCCATAGTGACGTTATAGTTTCAATGTTTTTTCAACCAAATATTACCTTGAGTTTAATGTTTTATAGTTCTGTACATTGTGTATTTGTAATCTTTTTTCAATATTTTGTAAATCTTTTATATGACCAATTATTTTAAGTATTGGTCATGTTATAAAGAATTCAAAGCATTTTCCCGCGTATTTGTTGATCATCACTCGTACATACAATCTTGCCTTATTTTACCCTCATTACTGCATCAATGGGCATGCTATTGTTTGCAAACAAAAGCATAAGAAATGACACCAAAAAGTGGGCGGTAAACTATAAGCCGGTTATAAATCACATATTAGAATTATAAACAAATTAAGTGCTGAGGTCGCTTCGCTCCCTCGCACTTAATTTGTTTATTATTCTAATATATGATCTATAACCTATACTTAAAAATAAAAGAAACATGATAAAATATACACTATATACAACAAAGTCATACATATGAAAATAATAATAATCTGTTAATAAATTTTGTTAAATCTGGGAACTAAAAAACGCCAAAGAAATGAAAACCCAGACAGACAGGGCTTTACCACGTTGTGTAGTCGTTTTAGTACATATATTTAAGCCCTAACAATGCCAATCGCACGTGCGGATAACCGCGCATTTCATAATTATAGTTGTCGTCTTCTTATAACTTGAAGACTTATCCCAGGCAGTTTTGAACACAGATGCAAATGTTTTTTTTGGTGACAGTTTCTGGAATGTTTTAAATTTGGAAATCTCTAACAGACTGAATCCAGTTTTCTTTAAGAACATTAAAAACTCTCAAATCAAGTGGTAGAATTAAGTGAGAAGCATGTTCAAGTAAACAATACATATGGATACCGTTATCTCTGCAAACATTGGATGCTTCGGTTGTTACATGGATTGTATGACCATCTACAAACATTAAAACGGGTCGTTTGACATTACGGTCGTTCAACCCTGGAACGAATACACTCGTTAGGAAAAGTTCGGAATCCATCAAAACTGTTTAATTTGATTTAATTTAGACACATTTTTTACGATTATAAGACACATTATGTACTATGAAAAATGACGCATGCGCACTAAACCGATCCTGCACCCTTAAAAGGGCAAATCGGGACTGTAGAGAGCGTGTTTGAGTTGGTTAAGTAAAGGACTATCCAACATCAGAACTGTGGATTTTACGGCACGATGTAGTCTATCGACATTTTGTCTTGATAACATCTCCCATTTTCCAGCATGATTTAAGTGTGTATTTGTGTTTTCCAAGCGTCATACACAATTTAATTAGGGTTGACTATTGAGTCCATTTTTTACTATTGCAATACTATTGATATTGCTGAAAGTACTATTGCGATACTATTGTATTGCTGAAAACTATTGCGATACTATTGCAATAGTTATTGCCAAGATTTGAAACCCAGATATTAACTACTAAATGCAAATTTGCACTGTGTAAGATATCACTTTGTTATACAACATATAAATCTACTATTTGTGAAAATGATTCAAAATGAATTGGACAGAAATAGATCAATAAAATTCAACTAAATAGTGCAACATTGGTCATTTGTGGCAGTTTTGATGTGTGGGATTATATTTACAATTAGTTTTTTTAACGAGAACAGAAATTGTTTTAAATCAATAATAAACTGTATTTATAAAAAGGAAACTATCGTAACCGTAATCGATAGTATCGATAGTTGAGCTAACTATCGGCGATAGTTATTGGATCGAGACTTTTACTATCGATCCATACTATCGGGACACTCGGGATTGCAATGCATCGATATTTCTATGCATCGGCCCACCCCTAAATTTAATCATTGCGCGTTGCCACGTGGCTTCGTTTGACGTCATGATTTCTTACGAGTAAACTTGGTTACTGGCTTCGTAACGGTGTTGAATATGACGTCATATTTTGAAACGAAAAACTACATAGAATCAAAATCGACTTTAGTGCTCAATTTGGCAAGTTTTGTGCAGTCAAACTAAAGCAGACAGGGGCGTGTTCGGGATTGTCGGGGTCAGCATTGATACTACACACTTGTAACGTCCTAGACCGCGTGTGTGCACCATGCCAAACATGCTCCCTGAATCTATCGTGACACGGAATATTTTTTGTCTCGCCTTAATGATGTAGATCTACGGATGACTTTCACATACTAGTATTCAAACATGCCCATGCACTTAAGGTGATTCGATATACTTTGATCGAGCTGTACATTCACTGTACTGGATGTATCAAGTGACTAACTAATAAGAACACCTTTATGATATTTGTAACACTTCATTAAGTTGGGTTTTAAATAAAAATGGCTAGTTTTTGAGATATCTTTAAATATACACACGATGAACCTTACATCGCAAATGAGACGCACAACAATGGAAAAACAATGAAGCTGTATAACTTTTATTTCGCCTTTGTGTCGAACTTTGTTCATTTTGTATGTGCAATTCTGCAATTGTCCACCACAAGCATGACAAGGCTGCTTCGTATCTTTCAAAATTGCATGTACAATATATATATATATACATGTTTATATATATGTTGTTGATTGTCCTTGTGGTGTCCGGTTGTTGTTTTCTCGTCACATGGCTCTCGTTTCGTTTTGGTTTGACTGGCTTAGGCGGCAGACTTTTGGGACGGGATGCCGTGTTTTCAGTGCTTTGTGTGTTTTAGTGTTTTTTGTGCTCGGTTGGTTAAGTTGAGTGCTGCCTTCCCTGTCTGACTAAATGTAATCTTTTTGGTAGGGAGGATAATTTCCTACGTACACATTCACTACTGACACATTAGTTGCTGCCGATATTATTGACACACTTTATGAACAGTTTCTGTATCACGTTTATAAATGTTGAGGCTGCGATATATAATCCCACAAGGAATATCACACACGTTAATAATTAATGATTCCGATTGACTGTTGACTGTTAAACGTTGTCCAAAGTTTGAAGTACAGGGTTCTTCGAATACGGCTTCAAAATGATCAATTATCACTTCTAACAAATCGAGTTAAATCACGCGAAGGGGGAATTTGTCTCACATGCCATGTTTGATCAGATCAATTTTATTTCGGAGACAACGAATCCTGAGGGAAATATCGGAACAGGGTATCGGAATAGGGTGAAACGAACTGTATGAAATATGTTTGAACAACCCTTACCGAGAGCAGATCTAGTAGACGATCGTTTTCAAACACGCACTTTCATCGTTACATTTTAACTGCGAAAGATATCAATGAAATAACCTGGAGATGTATTCAAAATATATGTTTGTCCTCCTGTGACCGTGAATTTACATGTACATTGTAAAATAAAAACAATCTTGCTAAACCAAGGACCGTTGCCCCTTATGCGATGCATAGCGCTCTACTGTTGGTACTAATTTTCTATCACGAAATCATTCTTTTATTTAAATATAAGATCTGTATATTTATAAATGTGTGGATTTAAATAGTGATACTATCGAATACCTACTGGCTTAGACTGACTCAAAACGTCACTGTGAAGTTATCTGACACGGACTGGACCAAAGTTTGACCTAATCTTGAACTATAATATTAATACAGATAATACAATATTTCCCATCTCATTTCTAATGTAGTGTATTCACAACGACCATAGCAACAGCATTTGAGCAATTGACAGGGTCGCGATTTCTTCAGCACTAGGCGCCTTCGTCATTGGGAGTCAGGGGTTCGACCCCCATCCACCGGATATGGGTTTATATAAGTTTGACTACATTTACTGATTATAAGACCCATTCTGATATCAAAGGCTATCATCAGACCCCATGACGTAAGATTACCACAGCAGACACAGGTGCAAAATTGACCGAGATAAGTTTCGTATTTGAATATGCGTTAACTGTGACATCTAGCGTACTGACAGTCTAACTATTTACGACGCACGACACATCGAAGCCGAATTCAAATGTTACGTCAGTAATGATTGAGGGGTATTTCACAATGAGCACGACGTATTGCACAGGTGAGCTAATATTGCGTTTCGTCATTCTGCAAGGATCCACAACAAAAAAAAACAACACAGCTTTAATGTATCAATGAATTATTTTTTTAGTTCCAATTAGCATACATTACTGTACAAGTACATAACTATACATCATAAAAAATAATAAGATATTAAGTCGGACAGGGAAGGCAGCACATTAACCAGCCGAGCACAGAAAACATAAAAGGCCCATGCCGAACGAGAAATGATCCACCCAAGTCCCATACGGCCAATCATATAACAGTAACATCTAGGAAAAATTATGTATTATACACAAACTTACAAACATAACTATGTATGAAAACGAATACATTATATAATTAAATACCTAGGTTAGAGGATATTAACATACATTTTTACTATACACTACACATAGTCTAGGTCAATACCTTCCTGTACATGTATAAATTATGTATTTACAATAAAGAGAGAGTAACTTCAACTTTAAAGAACAAATTTTCTATAGATTTCTATTAGCTTTACCTTAAGTTTTCTTAAATTATAAAAAAACACTAATACTGTCCATATTTCAATGGAGCATTTTACTCCGATATTAAGTTTATCCCCCCCCCCCCCCCCCACTGATACGCGTCGAGCTAATTACCCAGTTCCTCCGTAGAGTACTTGCACCAGTTAGTTACTCGTACATACATGATTTACTGAGAAAAGTAATTGGTGTGAAGCACAAAATTAATGTTTTACATATCGCACTCACTTAAAAACATGTTGCAATACAAGCCTTATGTAAATATGCAATAACCTGACGATGGAACTGAACATACAATTGATTGTGGATGCGATAATCGGTATAAATGCATAAAGTTAAATTTAGTACCAGTCAATTACAATTTAACGGTTTTGTGTACGGGCACATACCCGTATGTGAAATAGGCTCATTACTAAAGGTTTTATATATATATATTTATTTATTTATGTCTCATCTTTGTACAGCATACATACAATATACATATCAAATCACAGTAAAACATTGCCAAAGCCATTATATATAATATATAATGTGAAATAGACTCATTACTGTAAAATTATGTGATATACTCGTAGGCTGTTCGCTTTACTAGAGATGTCCTGTTTATGTGAAATAGATTGTTCGTATTAGTTAAGGTCCTGCATAAATTAACAATTATGTGAAATAGGTTAGCAAATGATTTTCGATTGGGCGCGAAAAATACAATTAAGAAGCTACTCAAATTCTTTATTCAATATCCTACAGTTGCAAATATGAATAATAACCGAACCGACAGGAGACGATAGAATAGCTCGAATCATGTCTTGTACATCATAGCTACAGAAATATAATAAGTCGTTTAAAGCGAATACTATGATCTATTCCTTGCATTTTGAAACCAGTGTTCAATTTACTTCTCACCAGTTTAACTGCCATTGATTACCACTAATTTCATTGGAAATTCGTATTTAATTATTCAATTGTTGTATAATTGAACGCTTGCATGGCTATAATGAATACACCATCATTTGCAAGTCATGTTGGTTTTATTACTGGAATTATTATTGAAATAATTCTTTGTCCAGTGTTGGTTGTTATGCAAATAAGGCCACACAGATCCAACAACAGACAACCAGAAATTTAAACCAGGAAAAGCATCCGACTTTGATGGTATAGTCGGCGTTATTTAAACAAAGGGTATTACTAAGTTGTCTCCAAATTAAAACTCTCTAATTGATCCAATAATGCGAATTAATAAGTATGACTGTGCTTTTATCCTTGTCGCGCGTGGTGCTAATTGCGACCTAGCCTGGATAACCTGCCCCTTAATCATGTACATCGGGAACCGGACTAAGTTGTCTCCCATTAAGCTTTAATTGGTCCTATAATGCGGATTACTGGGTTTTTATCCTTGTTGCGCGTGGTGCTAATTGCGACCGTTATCAAAACTAAGGATAAAACTGAATTGCCTCTCATTAATACTCTCAAATTGGTCTTATCATGCGGATTGCTCTATGTTCATTATTATTTTTTTATTGTATACTGTTGGTGATAAGATAATGATAGGGGAGACAATCCAGACTAGCGCTCTACCAACAGAGATACTAATAGCCGGTGGACAATACATTCATTTAGTTATGGTTATTCCTAGCTGTTGTTTTGGATGTATTATATACAGAGTCTGTGGTTGTCACACTGTGACCAAGAACATCGTTTCGGAACAAATTTAATACACGCCTATTAAGAACAAGCGCAAACAGAATGAATAAACCTTGACCAGCATTAAAAATTATAAACAAATAAGACAGAACAATGTTATCAGTCCAGATATAGATGAAGCCAAATATCCAAGTTGCTCCTGTAACGGTAGATAGTTTGACAAATATCAACAAATCGTTGCGTTCGTGTTTTACATTTTTCTGCACAGACGGCGATCGTCTAATTTTATAGACCACGATCAAATACATACATATATTACATAGAATGATAATGGAAACTGGAATACCAAAGGTATACAGAACCATATCCTGGGACGATATGTAGCAAACGGTGACCCCATACCCGTAAGAATCAGATGTAACCATGGATACGGAAATATTAACAACAACAGGAATCACGGACATTGTTATCGCATACACATGATACATGATGAACCGACATACTCCCGTACTGGACATAAGTTTGGTTCTAGTAAGGACGTGAAACATATGATATGTACAAACGTTCATCCACATAATTGAAAGAAGCCAAAAGAAATGTAACATAACTCCAACCATAACACATTGCCAGGTACCAGGGTCAAAGTCTCCCATACTACTGACCAGATACATACACTGAGCGCACAGTAAAACAAGAACCAGTGATAAATTCGTTTTACCAGGAAGAGTTTTTCTTAGTTGAGAGAATATTAGAAATACAATAGATGTACATAATAGAGAAAGAATGGACAATGAACTGCTGACTATGGACACGATTGTCACTGGCGATAGTGCATCCTTCTTTGATAGCATAAACGGAGCCATATAATCCCTATATACATCGGTACAAATCATCATGTCACCATTTAAATCTTCAAAGAAACTAGAATAATTCACATTAAACTTGCCTTTAATAAACATAGCACCATGATCAGTTAATGTCCAGACCGTTTCATCTTGTGCAATCAACACTTTAGGACATTTGTTAAGATACAGTACATCGTTTGCTACTAGTTTGTAGTAACCACATCTTCCCAAGTAATCATACGTTCTAACATGCGGTATGTCTTCACCACTTTCATTGGTTGGCGTTGTAAACGCCAAGAACAATAATAGTAATGGTAAAGGTGGGCGGTCGTTAGTACTATCATACAACTCAAAGAAGGCAACTGACAACTCAGCGACCTTATCAAACTGCTTTGGAGCGAGGTCGACAAGTTCAAACTTAACGTTGTATGTTTTCAACAGCTTTTCGTCGTAGTCAAAATATGCTATTCTATGTTCTGACTTCTGGAGCAAAATGTAGCGTCCATATAACTCACTGGGGACATGGAATTGTGATAAATATATTTGAATCCTGAGTTTGTAGTACTCTAAAGGGACGTTATCTATGTTGATTGTCTTGTTTGTTGCCGTAGCGTTCTCAGCAATATGATACATCAGTTGCAGTCCACAAACACCTGTATAGAATAAAGGTACCCTGGAGGTAACATAGTCCAGTAGTTTGTTAGCGAACGTGTGCGCCTCCAGCATTGTTATACCTTCTAGCGGAACTATCTTTAAGTACAATGTATATAACGCTGCTTGTACATCAGTGTAAACATTGAAGCATTGTCCATAGTTAAGTGTAGTCAAAGGTGGACATAAAATGTCTCGACAGGTACTCTGAAAAAGAAGAATTTCATGTGCTACAATAACGAAGCTTAAAATGGTCACAAAGCTAAATCATTATTCTGCAAAAGACCAAGTACAAATTTAACTATCAGGTAGCACAGTCGGTAGATCGCCAAGTAAGCGGCTGACCAACAGGATCCAGGACCTTGACTGGTCTGGTTCTGTTCTTATGTGACAACACAAGCCCGTCTACTGCACATAATTATGGAGACTGTCAAATGGTTGAAGATAATCAAAATTAGTTTCGAATGATTTCAGGACATCTTGTTAATAATTCCCTTACTAGACACTCAACATAAAAGGACAACCTAACTTCTCTCTCATACCTTCCTATCGAGTGTTACTCAAAGGATACCAAATACAATGTAAATAAATCATATACTTACAGTTACGTAATCATAAAGCTGGTTATCCGCACAAACCTCTGATCTATCGTCATCCAATACAGCATCAGTGATTGCTTCTAGTTTCAGGAGTCCCGAGAACCCGAATGTAATTGAACGCGGGCCATCCCATTCACATTCTGCATCCCCTACATCAACACCATTACATAATGCACAAAATATATTCTTGTAATTCTCTCCGCTTATCAAAATGGTTGATCTGTATAGTTGACATGACTTCTCAATAAACGAATCAAAATTAATCCAATTGCCAGTGATATTACAACCAGCTGTAGACACAGTGCATGGTTTGTACGGTAGATGAAATTTGAAAGATATATCGCAATCCTCCCCGTCAAAGACGGTTCGGATGATTTCCTCTTCGGTGCTTAGCGGCAACTGCTCATTGCACGTCAAGTAAACATTGGCTTTAACGAGATCTGTATTATATACATCGTTGCAATAAGCACAGTATATGTTTCTATACAAATCGCCACTTAGAAGGCTGATAACGGGAACAACATCTTCATAGCTACTTAGTTCGTTCGTGTATTTTCTAGTGCAGTTGTGGAGCAGCATTTGACCGATTCCTGGTGGACAAGAATCATACATGAAGGCACCGTCGTCTAGCTCATTCTTATCAACCACGTTATTGTATGTTAGATGCAATGGTAGGCACTTAGTCTTCCGTACATCCGTCCAATCTTGTGTCGGAGATGCTGCTGTCATCGTTTCCATGGCAATACTGGTATTCTGCACTAACACATCTACGCAACACGTTCCAAACTCTAGGCAAATCGGAAAGTCACAGCTACAGCGCTCACAACATGGCCTTCCATCTATTTTTACAAGCATTGTACTGACTAATTCGAACCCACAGAGGCGTGATAGTGGGCAGCTTAGAAGCTGCTTATGAATCAAATCTCTCTGAAAACCAGGCTTAAACGTAGCCAAAAGTGCTTCCGTGTCATCCGACACCATTCGACTTTCTATGTAATCCCATGTTACAGGTACTCTTGAAGGTCGTGAAGGTATTCCGTTTTGATAATAATCAGTTACTACACCATTTATGTTTACAAGTCCGGTGGTTATTTCCGACGAAGTGGGAGTATCAGTATTAGTTGTAACGGTAGTGTTGGCGTACTGGTTTGTAGAAGTATTACCATCTACAAAATGCAGAGTAATAGTAACTAACATTGATGTAAGGCAAAAACGGCCAATGAATTCCATGGTCATCATTTTACAAATCGCAATTTTTATCCATACAAGTCTTTATTATAATCCCCAATTAATCAGAACAAGTCATGTATATTCCACTGACATCTAGCGAACTAAACAAAATTGGAATTTATTACGCCGTTTGTCTTTTATAATGGTTTTATATGCGTTCCATTATTGACATAAACTTCCATTATAATAACACTTATAAATTCATTGGATGCTGTCAATATGATTATCGACTAACACATTGTTAACATGGTCTTGCTCTCATCAAAAACTGTCAATTCTGATAGTAACATTTCGAAATCTCAATATTTATATCCTGATCATAAATGTTAAAGGTGTAGTCACGCCTCGTCGAATAGAGTACACGGACGTCTAATGGATAGAACCATTTATCATTTATTTAAAGTAAATCGGCATATACATAATACCTTTAGAAGACTTGTAACAGTTACATTATAATCCGGGGATGACAATCGTACACGCTGCTGCTGCTGGAAGCATTATGTTTTCATACTATTTGAACCGGTGACATAGGACTTAGGTTTAAACCAAAGTCCAACTAAACATTGACTGTACGTACCAAGACAATATTAGTATTCTGACTATTTTTTCATGACGATCCAGTGAAAAATGATGCTTGTGTTGTCATCGTAAGCATAATTATGGCGATAGGGATGCCAAACCCGACTGTCCTTGAACGCTTAAAACAAATGCCAATCACGGGATTGTCGTAGATGTAAAATAAAGCGACCACCAACTACCATCAATTTCTAATACCTTACTATCATGCTAAAATCTTCCACCGGATAGAATAGACCTCGCCGAATAAAAACGGGCTATTCACGCACGGAGACAAACGGATTAGTCCATTCAAAATAAAATTTGACCTAGACAAAATTGCAAAAGAATTTTTCTCAATACTGGGCGATAGTATACGTTTATATATACCTACCATTAAAACCCGCACCTTGAAATGTGGAAAGTTGTTTAAAACAGGTTTTGATTATCGTTTTTTAACATCAGCGACGATGTCGTAAACGGTTTTCCATACTCGGTATTTTTTGATGACGTCACGGATGACATCATAATAAAATGGAAGGTATTGTTATAAACAATCGATCACCGGGTTAAAAATCGATGGATTTCTATCATAAATAAAGATTACCGGGTTCATTTGAAGTAAGTATGATGTATTTACACAAGGCATGACATTATGGGAATGTGTACATACACACACATAACAAATTAATTTGAAATTGCGTGATTTTGCGGAAAGTAGTCAACATAAATATTCATTTGTTTGAGGTTTTTTTTTTGGTTGAATGGTAGATTTGTCTATATTTATTTATTTAATAGTCACGGTAATATGAAAAGAGCGATTAGACGCTTTAAATAAAAAAAAAATGGAAATTAATAAAGGTGACATGCTGAACAAACAAAAATAAGTACGGAAGCGTATTCGTGCCATCAATTTAACGATTTTTTCACAAGTGCCGTTGTGTTTTGGAAGTTATCTCTTAAACAAGCGGTAAAACTTCAATATTTTTTCACGTCATTCTATTCCTAGCATGATATTGTGTATATACACACATTGTGAGCAAAGTCCATCGATAGGAACACTTAAATATGACCCAAAAAAATGCAGATTGGATATTCGTTTAGAACATGATAGATCTAATAAATGTACTTTATATTTCACAAAGTTTCTCTTTCATTAGGTCTCATTATATTTTTTTCTATACTTATACAGGAACCCAGTAGACAGTATACGTTATATGAATTCAATTACAGTGTAGCAATACCACGTGACTTTTGACTACAGTTACAAGAAGAAATTTGTTAACATTGGAAAATAAAAAAGCCATAAGTATTTATTTCTTTATTGATTTCTATGAAATATACGCCATGCTACGGGGATAATTATTTGCTTTCCGTAAAATATAAATTCTTTGTCCGCGGCTCTGTCGTTTTGTCCATTACCTTGTGATCCCGTGGAACGTGTAGGTTTCACAGAGTAATGGAAAAATCGGTAAAACTTCTGAAAAAGATCTTATATTTCACGGAAAGTAATACTAGTGAAATTCATGTATATAAATAATAACACTAACTACAATTTAAGACACAAACGGGTGTTTATGGAATAAATTAAACATGCTAGTAATTAGCTTTTTCATGATATTGGCAAATAATCTACTCATCTTTCCAAAGTAAGCATGACTTTCGGTTTGAATTCTACTACACTCATTAAAAGTTATAAGTACACCAACACAGTAAAAAGCGATATATGCAAATAGTGAATAGTGAACGGCTCTAGCTTCAATTATTACACAATATAGAACTACAAAACGTAGGATATTATGTTTGTTTTAAAATTATTTTGTTTAAACATCTTAGGAACTGTTAGTAGTTGTTTCGTATCGTAGATGTGGGGTTTATTACTTAGGAAATGCATGTTGATCGGTCGGTTGGTAGAGTAAATGTTTTCCGATCAATGACTTTAGAACGGTCGGACCTAGAACCCACAAACTTTCAGTGGATATTGTTCGTCTTCAGTAGATGATCCCATTGATTTTGAGGTGGCTACGGTTCAAAGGTCAAAATTACCATGACCTTCTAATACACAATGGTTTCTAATCCACAAGGTAGGAACGTTGGGTCATAGGGTCGTAAAAATTTTACAGACAGGTAGCTGATCACCAGCAAAAGACTTCTACAAATTTGTAGGCCAATATGCCAAAGGTCAATGTCGGGAATGCCTTAAGTATACATGACTATTCGTTGCCATAAAACATGCATGTTTTACAAACATCTCTTGTTTTTTCTGTAATCAGAGTTCTTCAGATTTTATGTTTTTTAGGGTTTTGGTATTGCTGGACAATGTGTAGTCAACAATTAAAGACATTATACAATACACCGTGTTGTGCACGTGCATTTTTCTGAATTTGGAGGGTTCACGACTCACTGCCTACTCCAAGTCAAATACAAATATCCAATTATCGGATATTGTTTTTTATACTACTTGCACGAACACATGAAAAAAAAGAACAATTAATCTATCATGTATAATAAAAAAGATACAAGCGTAACAAGTTGGTGTACTTATAGCTTTTAATGAGTGTATATAGGTATGTACAAACCATTTAATGTAGTATGTAAACTTGAAATTCTAAAGTCAGATTAACATACATCGTAACATGCATACTGAATGTAACAGTCCCATTTCTATTGTAGATGGATGAGTTATGCGTGATTTGTAAGAAGACACTCTCTGAACAGACAGTTGTAAAGTTGAGGAAGAAGGAGAGGGACAGTGTGAACAGGGCACGTGAAATACGGGGATCAGATACTAAAACAGATGAGGAACAGATGATGCATACAGAGTGTTTCAAAACTTATACAAACGAACGCAATTAAACGTGTAAACAGATTCAAACAACAATGATTGTGCAAAATTTGTTAAGCTTAGACAGCCATTACTCTGTGGGATTTCTAACATTGCCTGGAATAACCATTTTATACGGTGTACCTAACAGTGATCGGAAAATTCATTATTTGCTTCTTATGGTATCTAACTAACATCACTAGCTTGGTATTATATTCCATTCAGTGCTCAGTACAGTACCTAACACGCATTGTCTCGGTTGTGGCCTTTTTGTGGGTTACTTAAAACGCCATGCTTAGTGATTACTTAATACACCTCCTCGATGCACCCTGTCCGGGTTCCACTAGGCACCGAACACTTATTGCCACACCCATTACTGTCTATGTAGGGTAGCTAGGCTAACATTCATAGGAACAACCATTCATTATTTCATGTGGTATATGTCACTCCTTGCCACAGCGGTCGGGTTCGATTTGGTTAAGGCAACTGCATAATTCAGCCATATCTATGGATACCTAGTATTGGACCATGTGATAGTTAACACTGTCGTATACAGATATTCCTGGCAATATGGAGATATCTTACACTGTTCAACATTGCCATCTATGTGTCCTTGTAGAACCTAATGCAGTCAGATGCAGTTATTGGGGAACCTACCACTACCTACTAAAAATGCCATTTCTGACTCGTGCGAGTTACCTTACCATGTATTCCTGGCTCATTGAGTACCTATCAAGGTTGGTTACTTCAATTGTACGCTCTGTATCATAGGCTATTGTCAAGAAAAGCCATTCTGCGCTCTTATGATTCAGGACACAACTATTCATTGTGCCGTACCGACCTCCAGCACACAAAAACTTCCACCAGGGCATTGAATAGCATACACATTAATACAAAATGAACGCATGCCCCTTTCAGAATTTAGGAGGGTAATGCCGCCTCGATGCATTTGATTGCTCTTTTACATGTTTCACTTAAATAATACAATGTAAACTAAGGATAAGCAGTATGGTGTTTTGAGTATGCTTAGATCAATTGCAAGTTTGTTGTATTCATAGTTGGAATAATGTAACATGTAATAAAAAATTTAGTCGTGGTAAATATTGAAACACATACAATATTGTTAGCAATTCTGCAAGAACTTTTGACTTTAAATTGTGTATTTACTGCTCTTGCCTAACAATGTACTCCATGTCTTGTTTAAGTTCCTCAAGCGGGGCCTCATGTACATATTTAAAACTATTAAAATGTGAAATAGCTCAAATGTCAACATTTAACACAGTATGAACTTGGGTTACCGAGTTCCTTCGATTAAAACTTTAAGAAAATACATTTAAAGAATACTTCTCTACTAATGGATTTCATTTTATTTTTCCCTTTTTAATTACCCCTATTACAGCCTCAATTTTATTTAATTCGAACAAGCATTAAAATATTTGATGTATATTCATGCTACTCAGATCAGTATTTATAGTACTTATTAAAGTTATATAGCTATTTCTTGTAATTGTACATTACCTTAATGATTTGACGTATTTTCTATTGTACCTTATAACAGGAATAAGCTTTGGGTTTTACCCCTATTGGGGCCTCATTTTTACATTGAACTCTTACTTAAGTATCTATCTGTTGAATTTGCACATTAAACAAATATAAATCACAGCTACAGATCGTTTGTTATACATTTCAGGTACCATTTATGTGTCTTACCGATAGAACCGTGAAAACGCCTACTTTATCTACTTTTTCATGATTGAGTATATCCAAATTAGGGCCTCAATTGACTGATAAGTAGTGCTTTTAAATGATTTAAATTATGTAAAAAACATTGTAAGATCATCTGAAATGCATTTTATAATTGTCTTGTTAAGCATATGGAATACTGGAATAAGTATACAAACCTGTTTTTATTTTATTATATTTTTCTCAAAATACCCTTTTCGGGCCTCCTTTTGGTAACAATACGTCTATAATAGTGTAATGTATTATATAATATGTTAGACATATAATTTGTTAATACATTCTAGTACAAAATTACATATTTTGAGCTCTTTACGCTCAATAATTGCCTATATAATGGCCAATACATAGCAATATAATGAAACGGCGGCCATCTTGGCGGCCATCTTGATTTGGTCACTTTCCCCCCATTTCCATGATTGCGAGTTTTAACACGTGTTAGTACATACATGTCTGGTACTTTTGCCACCAGTAACAAAACTTTTGCAATTTTGTCTACCTTACCCCATATTTGTATCTAGATACAATGGCCTAGATTGCATATAATACTAATATTTTCAAAACATTCAACCAGTTTTAAAGGACATGGTCGTACAAGCAAGGCATTTTACAGGGCAAGAGACCGACATCGTACTTTAAACGCGCAGAAGGATGTTGTTATTTTTCACTGTATGTCCGTTACCGCTATCCGGTATTGCGTGGCAACACCAACACTCACTCGCAAATTAAATTAAAAATCACTATCATTCCTCAAGAGAGTACCATTTCTGTCCGCGGAATCATAGCCAATAGGTAGTAACATAGAGGCATCGATCGTACACATGTTTAATTGCATTATTGTAATTGAGTTGCATGATTAGTGTTTACATCAATTAAAGCTGATGAATACTTTAAATTATTAATAATATGAAAGTGATTTTATACAGCAGCTCCTAACAGGCATTGATCATAAATGAAAGCAACTTTGGAAAGCAACTTTGTGGAGGGGACCTACAGGCTTACCCTTCGTCCGTCTGTCTATCCGTCAAAAAATCTGGACCCTGACAGAACGCAAACACTTTCAAAGCTAGGTTTATGAAACTAGGTATGTGGATAGGGGGTAATTTTAAGGGGATTATGCACGTTAAAACTTTACAAATATTTTGATTCTGGTAGAAATTGTGGTTGCTAGGGCGATAGAAATAGTGAAAATATGACAAAATCTGGATCCTACCATAACTCAAACAGATATTCCAAGCTATGTTTATGAAACTTTGTATGTGGGTAGGTGGTGCCATTAAGAAGATTATGCCCATCTAAATATGTTTTTGAGTCTGGCTAAAGTTGTTGTTGCTATATGACAACATAACCTATAGCATTAGGAACATTGAAAATACTTTGAAGGTCATGGCTTCAAACCGGTAGGGGACTTCTGTATTGCTTGCAATTCTTAGTGACATGTTTTTCTTTATTACGCCGATTACCAATCTAATCTCAAATCACCACAATTTACGTCAATTCTGTTTGTTATTCTGCCAAGGGGCGGATACAGGATGTGATGTTAGTCGGGGCCTTATTATTGACACACTTTCTCCTCCGCAGGAATATTGCGCGAGCTATAAAAGTTGGATTGTTTATATAATAAGAACAAGAACAAATATTTATGAAAATAGGATCACAGTATTTTATATCTCGATCGGCACTCGAATCATGTCGACTAGTTAAGGTGATTGCACACTCTTCAGTTGAGCGGAAGTTTGAAATCGGTGTAAATAAGACGTATTGAAAGCGTCTGGCTACCATGATGAAATAGTACGAAAAACTTAAAATTGATGTGTCAGCATATTCTCATGTCTAACAATCGCGAATTTACTGTATAGTAATTGCTATATTATACTATAATAATCTTGCAGAAAAAACTATAGCTGAAATTGTATGTGTCATTTATTCTAAATGTTTGAAACACCAGCACTCGCGAATTCTAGCTACAATGTATGTGGAACGTATTATAATGCGCCTTCACAAGATTTAATATTTGTTATGCAGGCATCCCGACCACTTGAGAGGAAGGTTCTTTTGCAATTATTTCGTAGGAATATAGACTAGCTAATGTGAAAGAGCATATAGCTAAAACTGGGCTCATATTTAAATATACGCTTTTTTCAAAAACAAATTATCGCGAAAACTGGATACAACGTATTCAAAACGTTGATGTATTTTGTTAAATCTCCTGGCTTTCGACATTTCCGAAATCCCTTAAGTGTCAATTAAAAAACCTAGCCGAGCAACTGCCGTGAAATTTTGGATAAAACTTCTATAATAGTTACTCTGCTGGTTGCATGTACGATAACAGTATGTTCTTCAACAATTTTTTTGGTATCATTTAAAAATGAAAAATCACATATTTTAAAATATCATTTAAAATACACATAACATGCATATTCTAAAACAAACGTTGTCGTGTGATTCCGCAAATACGAAATTTCGTGTATGCCAAGTTCCATGTAATTAAGTGTCAGTTTTTTTCGGTAAAATGCAAATATCAGTTTTTAGGGGGTTTCCCCAAAATCTAAAAATATCTTAAAAATTAGCCGAGCAAAACTGTTATGGGTTTGCACAATTATTATCATGAGTGTGTTCTTCATAAAAATCAGGTGTTTGATACCTCTTGTACAGAAATATTTAAGAGTTGTGAAATACCTTAATACATGTAGCAAGAAATCTGTTATAATAACACACTTGGTAGGTCAATGAATACGTTCTTATTTTACAGGTTAAGTGCTCCTATTCAGGTGGTTAGCAACGAAGAGGAACGGGACATGACAACAACAGTCTCTCAGGTTAACCATAGGTAAACTATGTTGCAGTGCTGATATGCCATGAAACTAAGATATAAACAAAGATTGCGTATACAAATTAACTACATCATATAGTCACTGATCATATAACTGCGAACAAACAATACAGGTATGTAATACATTTATGTATGTATGCAACAACTTCTGAATTAACTAGAACACACAGTTAGTACATTGTAGAACAATGTCGGCAGTTATCGACACTTTATAAATATTAAGTCATATGAGTTTGTCTACGAGAGTGTTTCGTGTATTCTAGTAGTTAAAAGGTTATTATCAGAGACGAGTAATGTATGTAAATGTGGACAAACCATAAATATGACCGTCGTCTGCTGCTGACATGATTAAGTAAAAAAGTTGAGTACAAATAAGATGAATATTCCTGTCTCAGAACTCTACAAGAAGTACCCAATTAAAGTATCCCGGACCACAGAATGATGAACGTTCTTACATTGTATGTAATTGGTCTTACATACTTATTATACATCTTTCGAAACAACGAGTACCGAATCTAAATCCTCTTTCAATTAGCGAATGACGATTGCACTGAATACCCACATGCAAAGAAATATTTGACCTACTGTGTGGCTGAGAAACTATGCACAAGGTGTCAACGGTCAATCATTATGGAAAAGACAGCTTTCTTGGAGAAGAAACTGGACCGGGTCTGCTAAAGAAATGGAACCATTTCTAACAATTCAATCTCTAACTAAACTTAAGCAGAATGGTCTGAATGGCACGCATTTAGCAATGGATGATGATTCAACAACATTCGTGAGGACAAAACAAGTTTCCCTGATTTACTCAAACTAAGTGATAGAAATCACATCGTAAAAACAAACGGACTGTATAAACTAAAAGGAACACACTCTTTGTCAAGAAAGGTAATTTCGTACATAAAAAATGCAAAAAACCAGTCCTATCAGGTTGGTGTTAAAAAAGTCTATCTGCAATAGTCCCTCGTTCATTTGGAGACGATTCTTGTTGTAAATCATGAATGAATCGTGGTGTAGTTTTATAAAGAACCCTCAACATTGTCGTACGAAAAAGCCTTATCAATAGAGGCGCCTCGCCTATGGTTGATCTTTAATTTTCTAATTGACAAATACCCAACGGATGAATCGGTGGCAAAACTAATCAATCTTTAATCCACTAACCATGATGAAAACTTTGAATTCCATGATAGCCAGAAAAGCGCCGAAGAGCTTGGATCTATCAGGTTATAAAAAATGAGATTTCCTTATAGCAGCAACAGTAAGTATCCCAGAAGATTTGTCTACGAGATTGTTTCGTGTATTCTAGTAGTAAAATATTTGTCAAAGAAATATTTGATCTACAGTGTGATTGTATTTCCTGATGAAGGCAAAATGCCGAAACGTTCATAATACAGTTTTCAATGCATGTTGTTGTTGACATTTATCTTTATAGAAGAATAATGGACATTCGTGTCTGTGTAAGGTTATACACGTGACATGTAAAATTGTTTCATGTCTTGAAACATTTAATACATTGAACTTTCGCGTGTACAGCGCTTTAGAGACTTGTTTTATAAGGCGCTATATAAATATTTTCAATTATTATATAAAAAAATTATTTTCAATTATTATCTATAATACAAGGATCAGCCTTGCCTACAAATACAATATCTCATCTGTCAAGAGGCGGTTATTTGCTGAAGGATTAAAGCGTAATATTATGCGTGCTACGGTACATTGTAAATCAACACTTCTATTTCTTCTGTCACGAAAGCACGACAAATTTTATTATTAATTCATTTATGATAAGTGTTTTTAGCTCACCTGTCACAAAGTGACAGCGTGTGCTTTTGTGATCACTCTTCGTCCGTCCACAATTTGTGTAGACACTAGGTCACAGTTTTGGCCTAATCTTTATGAAACTTGGACACACGTGGACAGCACTGACATATTTTCAAATTAAGTCAAACCAGATAAGGCTATCCCAAGAAAGATAGTTCAGATTACAGGGATAAAGAAACATGGAGATGTTATGAATCACAATTCGAGAGAAGTAGAGCCTAAATGCCTCCCGGCATCATTAAAGGCGTTTGCTGAGTTGTTGAAGATGTATGTGAATGTTGTAATACTGGCCCACAACACTAGGTTTGATTCCAGTCGCCCGTTTCATAGACATGTCTCAGCTAAAATCGGACTTTTCTATACATTATTGAGAGAATACTTAGTGAACCTATACACTTATGTGTAGCAAAAATAGTTATTTGTAGAATTGTGGGAAGATAGCGCGTGATCAGTGTCGTCTGGAAGAATGCGCATCTACAGGATAGTATTTTTTCATTGCATGACCTATTTTCGATCTTTTTGCATACTAAATAAGCTGGCAACTAATTTAAAGTTTTTCATAAAGTTCGTTCCTTTAGCTGTACAGTAAATCGTATTTTAAATCGCAGTTCTGCTGTGCGTATTTTTGAGCACCCGTGTGTTGACCTTTGGGTATTCCAATTTTCGGAATTTGTAAACCGGAAGTTGTCCTCCCAAAGCGAAATACACGGAACTTCCGTGCACCTGTAATTTTTTAAGTGTCGTTTAAATACGTTTTTATTACGATTATAGGACTAAAGGGTTGTAAATAGCAACACAGGACTGTATTTTATTGTACAATTTAACCTCACTTTGATCCCATATTTGTGTGTCTTTTGCTGCTGTCATTTCATCTGATTTCATTTTCCTTATTAATTCATATTGAATGCCTATCATCATGTAGCTGTCATTCTGACCTAATAAGCCACATGTTGTCTAGGTGAGCGAACCTGACCTGCAACTGCTTTTAATAAACATTGTTGTTTACATTTCACTTTCACGTTACTTTAGTTTCACTCTGATTCCATTTTTGCTGTGTCTTTTTTAAAATCAATTCTTAGTTCCATAGTTGGTATATAATGGTGAGCATATCAAATGGAGATTGATAAATAAAGTAAAATAACGCATGTACATACTTGTCCGAAAAAGAAGGCTTAAAAACAAGACGTGATACATTATTAAAGGACTTGGATAGATTATTTAAAAAAACTCAGCTGCTCCATAAAAGTAAAGCCAATGCTTCAGGCAAACAGAATCCAGAAATGTTTCTACAAACATCCTATACTTTTCCCATACCAAAAGGAACAACATGTAGATCTAACAGTTAAATATTCAGCACCATTTCATTGTGGAGATTCAGAAGTGCAAACAAAAACATACCAAGAAGGTGCATATAAAAATAGCCGGTGAAATAGTTGAAGGGATGAAAAAACTAACAGAAGAGTTAGATGTTACTATTCATGAACATGATCAGTTAAATGAAAGCATTGACGAGACGGAGTGTTTTATTTAACAAAATAGAGGATTTGAAACGAACCTCTAATAGAGAGGAATATTGGCGTCAGAAATGTATGAAATTAAAACGTGTTGTTAACACAGTTTACTCACAGGAATGTAGACTTATTACATTTGAAAAAAATAGTCTGAGAATAAAAATCAGACCGATGATGATGACGATATATATTCTGCAAAACTGGGCATTAAGTATGCTGGTAGTGATGTTGTAATAAGAATATAATAAATTTTAAAAAAACAATATCAATCAGTCTTGGTATGTATTAAGTCGGAACATATGTCAACATGATTTTTGTCAGTAGAATGGCTTTTATATTATAGCTTTTATATTCTTGTAATCAATAAAGTTAAGGTGTACGAGTGTCTTCCATTCAATGCATTGTTCTATGATGATAATTAGAGTAAAATCTGGTCTACACATCTTCCTTGGTCCGAAGGTTGTTGGTTCGATCTCACCTACAGCATTTCCAGTGTTTTCCACCTAACAACTTAAATACACATAAACTTTATTGATTAAATAACGAATAACCGAAATACGAGACGTACCAAGGTCTCGTGCATGATGCTTGACATCAGGCACGTAAAAGAACCAGGAACGCACCTGGAACTGGGTGGGGCACCTTCTTTATCATGCACAATCCCACAAAAACTAAAGTGATGAATCTCTTCTGGGGGCCTCGCCAATATGGTTTACCGGTGGCGAGGATAAATAAAAGCATAGAAATCGAAAATTTCAATGTACGGTATATCCTTTCCGCTACCATAGCGTACTTATGCAGACTCGCCGAGATGGCCATTTCGGCCTTCCGTAGTTTTCGACCTAAATGCCCAAATTCGGGAATTTTGCTGTCATGGGTACACAGGCATCCCATACTACAGGATATTACGGGCCCAGGTTTTTGGGCCCGCTAGACCCCTTTAAAGAGGGCTTTGAACGTAGATTTTACAAAACTGAAATTACTGGTCCTACCCGCCATTGCGGTACGATTCCCTGTGGAATTGCATTAACATTTAGCGCCAAAACGTTTGTATTTTTCTAGAGCAGGAATATAAGGCTAGACAAAGGGGCCAGGAACAATGCCCTAAAGGGGCCAAAAAGTAGGCCTGTCAAGCTAAAAAAAAAGAAAAAAAAAAAGTTTTTCGCGCAAGGGTCACCGTCACATCGTCATTTCCGGTGACCTTTAGTCGAAATATTGACATTTTTTTCTACTTTCGGTTTAGGGTAGGTGTGTAGCATCCGGATGTATCGAGTTTTTATCAGTGCTGCAAGTCAATAGTGTCTCAGGGACGGGGTATAGGGACCATATGAATTTCTCATAACCCCCCAAAAAATCGTGGAAGCGGAAAGGATATACAGTATGTAAGATACGGTGTACGGAAAAAGGCATGTTCTAGATAACTTAATTATTATCTGAACTCAGGTTTAATTGTTAATGACTATGCCCAATGTAAAACATTGAAAAATAACCATTAGTTTAAATATTGTTCAAACTTATTATCGATCATTTTCATTAACACTTCATACATTATATATTTTACACTTTACTATGAATACTTTTTTAATTGAACAATGTACGTGTTCATGACATAGTAAATCATAAAAATTCCAAATCTGTCTCTTACTAGTACATTGTAAAATAAATATTAATTTATACGTTAACATCAGCTGTGTATGTATTTCACTCGACTTTATGTATGTATGAAATATTTTATACGTGACCAAAACAAAGTATCATTGGGAGTCCATCAGGGCAAAGGTCACTTATTTTTCATTGTCTATGGAATTGGTTAGTATAATCGGACAAACATAAGTTTTTTCGGGCTATAAATAGTACCAGAACTTTAAATTGCTTTTTTACAATTTGCACTTGAAATGAACTAATAAGGTGTATTAATTTCATGACAGTAACCGGAGGAGTAAATAGGCCAGTAAGTACAGAGCATGGTCGAGTCCCAACCAACAAATGCATGTTTTGTATTCCGCTCGAGCTCGAGTTCGAATTCTTATTTATAACCTTTCGGCTAGAATTTTTGTTCATTAAATCTATATATTTTCTGTTTGTTTCATCTTCATTATAATTGGTAATTTACAAATGAAAAGAAAACGAACACTCAATTATGATAACAAATAAGGACACAACGTGACATCGAACCTGCGTGCAAAAATACCATACTGGGTACATCATCTTATGACAGAAAGAAGCGTTACCACTGAACCACTGGCGCTTTACGAGAAATGATTGAAGTATTATCATGTCTATTATTTGTTTTGTTAATTGGATGTGGAGGACATTGTTCATTTACTAGTGCTAAATGTAACCCGGTCAAAAATGTGTGTCCAACTATATGATTGTTTCTGTACTGCATTTAAATTTGTCCAATACCAGTGCTCAATGGTTCGGGTGGATGCCACACACAAATTTCTCCGTGAAGGTCATAGTAGAGGTCAATTGACAGGAAGGGTGTCTATGGTAAAACTTTTCTTAACAAATCGATTATTCCACATTGATCTATTATGCATACTATATAAAGAACCACATGGTATCATAACATATCTATATGCTCGTAGGTGTAAGCTCGAATATCGAAGTCCGTAGCTCTTATCTCCTAGCTCGTAGGTAGCAGGTCGTTGCTGTATAAGTAAACCCAAATTATATAGTACGTCTTTTTAGCGGTTACCAACATTAGCCTAGACCGTTTTTCGGAAAAAAAGACAAGTGATGATTAGATAAGTGAATATATCTATAGATGAAACACAGGTACAGTATAGACAAGGGAAGAGGGTAAAATGTGATGTCAAACAGACAAAAATATATTGGATATTGCTAAAGATAAAACTGTCATTTTGGAAGTCATTCATAAAGAGTTTGAATAATTCAGACAACATGCACACATGGTAAAAAGTTCAATTCCAATCATTCAAGCACATGGAAGATAGTTTAAAAAACACGAAAGATCACGCATGCGTACAAATGGACTTTGCAGAAAATTATAGCAGAGATGGAAGACATTCAAAGCGCATATTGGAATCCCAAATTCGTAACATTTCACAGGAACTTGCTATGATATTTTATGGATAGAATTTCCAATTCCTGTGACCAAATTGACCTTTACTACAATGACGGAGTTGCACATTTAAGGATGGTTGCAGTTTCTGAGGTACTGAATCACAATTCGGAATGATGCAATCAATTACCGATCAGCTTATTGCCGACGTAAAGCTTTATTAGTAGGTGTCATCAAAACATCTATGCACATATCATAAATCAACCTAGCATCGATACTTTTTGGGTTATACAAATATCCAGATAGGCCGAGCAGATTAGCGTGCATGTGTGTAGTTGTCTAGTAAAGTGAATCGACCGAAAGAAAGTCGATATTTGACCAAAGGAAAATAACTATGAATGAATTTAAAATGCTTGAACAAATAGTATTATATCTTCGAAGCCCTATGATATGTTGCATTATATTTATATTGAACGACCCTCGTAAAATAGAATATTCATGAAACCAGTCTATTATTTGTGTTTACCTTAAGCTAGTGTCTACAATCATGTTGTGGGTTTTACAGGGGTATCATAGATGATGGTTCCGGAACAATAAAGAAACTATATAGAAGAACGAATACAGATACACGACAGCATAAAGCTGAAAGTATTACAGAAATCTTCCTTCATTAATGTTCCAGTTGTCTATGGCGACGAAGAATGGGACTGGCGGGCATTGAAGGTTATTTGTCCGACACATTTAAAAAGGTGCCAAACATCGAATTACCACTACTTCAGATATACAATCGACCATCCTTCATAATAGTATGCATGAACTAATGTGCAGATGACCTAGATGAAAAAAGATTATATTAAGTCAGACAGGGAAGGCAGCACTCAACTTAATCAGCAGAGCACAGAAAACATTAAAAACACACAAAGCACAACTAAACAAGCGCAGATCCGCCCAAGTCCAAGCTGTCGAAAAGTATAATAAATTATAACTAGCTGAATGACCCAGTAGAAAAGATTCAGCAAACAAAAGGCGGAATGCCTACGCTGAATGACCTAGTTACAACAGTTAAACTGCTGAACTACATAGTTTTAGCAGCCTTTAGTCTCAAAAGTTAAATAACAGTATTTAAACGTTGAAAGGCCCGTATAGTCGTACGACCTACTTTCAATTAGTAAAATGACGTAATTGAACAAATCGAGATATGACGTAATGAACAAGTCATTAAGAATTGCAAGCAATACAGAAGTCCCCTACCAGTTAAAGCCATATTCAATGTGTCTGTTGCCATAGCAACCACAATTCCCGTAAGAACCAAAACTGACGGACTGATGGCAAACCAATAGTCCCCTCCGGTCAAAAACGGGCAGGGGACTTACAACTACGTTAAATGACCTCAGGGGACAAAACTTAACTACGTTAAATGACCTCAGGGGACAAAACACTGTGTTTAATGTTTTCTGTGCTCGGCTGGTTAAGTTGAGTGCTGCCTTCCATGTCTGACTTAATATAATCTTTTAGCAGGGATTTAAGCAGCTAAACAATAACTGTAATTATCAGTATGTCCACTAATCCATCTGTCCTTAGACACAAGTTCACTTGTCGGCTTTATTTGTAGTCTTAATGAAGGAATTTATCATTCGCATTCTCTTACCCAATACCAATCCTCTCATGCATGCATCTATCCATGGCAATAGTTTATTTTGCAAGGTTTGACTTTGCAACATCTAGTAGACATTGATTTACATTGTACAAGCATTTCTTTAGTCAGTCCTTGTTTTTGACAGCCTTGGCTAACCTTCCATTTGTCTTGCGAAGATTTGCTCGGGCTTTTCGATATCAGTTCTTTATTCTAATTTCATCTTTCTTCACATCTCTTTCATTATCATTTAGCTTCCTATGCTGTGCTGTTGTTTTTCAAGTTTCTCTTTCTCCATCTGTTATAGCAGCATCTTTTCTGTTGATCAATAGCAATAAAGCCTCTTAACTTTTCAGCTCCTATCCTCTCTTTGTAATTGTCGTACGGGCAAATATGGCATGACTCAAACGAAGGGGTTCGACACATAAACCTACAATGATTAAAAACTGTTTTATATCATACCAAGGGATTGACGACGGTCTAATAGAATAACGCACCGCATGTCGTTCAAACGGTCATTTCTTCGTCAAATGAGAACATATATAACTATGACTTGGTGTTATCAAAAGCTACAAAACAAGTCCAAACTTCACGTAAACAAATAATAACTATTACGCCCACAACATGATTCCAAACATCCCCAAAAATAGTTTTTCACCGAGGTAAAAACTGCTGAAACTCATACCCCTAGCCGTCTGAAGTCCTTAAAAGTAAATTAACTGTTAAATCGCTGAATGCCAAGGTTTCCGTTGAATAACCCAAGTTTCAGCAATATAAAAGCTGAAAGCCCCAGTCGGATGACCTAGTTTCAACAAGTTAAATGCCTTATTTAAATAACCAAGTCTCAACAAGACGAGCGTAACTGAGAACGACCTAAAAACTCCCAATAAGCTGAAAGCCCCCAGCCCACTTATAACACATAGTAAACCAAGTAGAACACATAATTAAGAATTGCAAGCAATACAGAAGTCCCCTACCGGTTTGAGGCCATTTTCAATGTTTCTGTTGCCATAGCAACCACAATTTTTGTAAGAATCAAAATATGTTAGACGCTAGTCCATTCAAAATAAAATTTGACCTAGACAAAATTGCAAAAGAATTTTTCTCAATACTGGGCGATAGTATACGTTTATATATACCTACCATTAAAACCCGCACCTTGAAATGGGAGGGGAAAGTTGTTTAAAACAGGTTTTGATTATCGTTTTTTAACATCAGCGACGATGTCGTAAACGGTTTTCCATACTCGGTATTTTTTTATGACGTCACGGATGACATCATAATAAAATGGAAGGTATTGTTATAAACAATCGAACACCGGGTTAAAAATCGATGGATTTCTATCATAAATAAAGATTACCGGGTTCATTTGAAGTAAGTATGATGTATTTACACAAGGCATGACATTATGGGAATGTGTACATACACACACATAACAAATTAATTTGAAATTGCGTGATTTTGCGGAAAGTAGAGTCAACATAAATATTCTTTTGTTTGAGGTTTTTTTTTTGGTTGAATGGTAGATTTGTCTATATTTATCTATTTAATAGTCACGGTAATATGAAAAGAGCGATTAGACGCTTTAAATAAAAAAAATGGAAATTAATAAAGGTGACATGCTGAACAAAAAAAATAAGTACGGAAGCGTATTCGTGCCATCAATTTAACGATTTTTTCACAAGTGCCGTTGTGTTTTGGAAGTTATCTCTTAAACAAGCGGTAAAACTTCAATATTTTTTCACGTCATTCTATTCCTAGCATGATATTGTGTATATACACACATTGTGAGCAAAGTCTATCGATAGGAACACTTAAATATGACCAAAAAAATGCAGATTGGATATTCGTTTAGAACATGATAGATCTAATAAATGTACTTTATATTTCACAAAGTTTCTCTTTCATTAGGTCTCATTATATTTTTTCTATACTTATACAGGAACCCAGGAACCCAGTAGACAGTATACGTTATATGAATTCAATTACAGTGTAGCAATACCACGTGACTTTTGACTACAGTTACAAGAAGAAATTTGTTAACATTGGAAAATAAAAAAGCCATAAGTATTTTATTTCTTTATTGATTTCTATGAAATATACGCCATGCTACGGGGATAATTATTTGCTTTCCGTGAAATATAAATTCTTTGTCCGCGGCTCTGTCGTTTTGTCCATTACCTTGTGATCCCGTGGAACGTGTAGGTTTCACAGAGTAATGGAAAAATCGGTAAAACTTCTGAAAAAGATCTTATATTTCACGGAAAGTAATACTAGTGAAATTCATGTATATAAATAATAACACTAACTACAATTTAAGACACAAACGGGTGTTTATTGAATAAATTAAACATGCTAGTAATTAGCTTTTTCATGATATTTGCAAATAATCTACTCATCTTTCCAAAGTAAGCATGACTTTCGGTTTGAATTCTACTACACTCATTAAAAGTTATAAGTACACCAACACAGTAAAAAGCGATATATGCAAATAGTGAATAGTGAACGGCTCTAGCTTCAATTATTACACAATATAGAACTACAAAACGTAGGATATTATGTTTATTTTAAAATTATTTTGTTTAAACATCTTAGGAACTGTTAGTAGTTGTTTCGTATCGTAGATGTGGGGTTTATTACTTAGGAAATGCATGTCGATCGGTCGGTTGGTAGAGTAAATGTTTTCCGATCAATGACTTTAGAACGGTCGGACCTAGAACCCACAAACTTTCAGTGGATATTGTTCGTCTTCAGTAGATGACCCCATTGATTTTGAGGTGGCTATGGTTCAAAGGTCAAAATTACCATGACCTTCTAATACACAATGGTTTCTAATCCACAAGGTGGGAACGTTGGGTCATAGGGTCGTAAAATTTTACAGACAGGTAGCTGATCACCAGCAAAAGACTTCTACAAATTTGTAGGTCAATATGTCAAAGGTCAATGTCGGGCTGTATGCCTTAAGTATACATGACTATTCGTTGCCATAAAACATGCATGTTTTACAAACATCTCTTGTTTTTTCTGTAATCAGAGTTCTTCAGATTTTATGTTTTTTTAGGGTTTTGGTATTGCTGGACAATGTGTAGTCAACAATTCAAGACATTATACAATACACCGTGTTGTGCACGTGCATTTTTCTGAATTTGGAGGGTTCACGACTCACTGCCTACTCCAAGTCAAATACAAATATCCAATTATCGGATATTGTTTTTATACTACTTGCACGAACACATGTATAATAAAAAAGATACAAGCGTAACAAGTTTGTGTACTTATAGCTTTTAATGAGTGTATATAGGTATGTACAAACCATTTAATGTAGTATGTAAACTTGAAATTCGAAAGTCAGATTAACATACATCGTAACATGCATACTGAATGTAACAGTCCCATTTCTATTGTAGATGGATGAATTATGTGTGATTTGTAAGAAGACACTCTCTGAACAGACAGTTGTAAAGTTGAGGAAGAAGGAGAGGGACAGTGTGAACAGGGCACGTGAAATACGGGGATCAGATACTAAAACAGATGAGGGACAGATGATGCATACAGAGTGTTTCAAAACTTATACAAACGAACGCAATTTAACGTGTAAACAGATTCAAACAACAATGATTGTGCAAAATTTGTTAAGCTTAGACAGCCATTACTCTGTGGGATTTCTAACATTGCCTGGAATAACCATTTTATACGGTGTACCTAACAGTGATCGGAAAATTCATTATTTGCTTCTTATGGTATCTAACTAACATCACTAGCTTGGTATTATATTCCATTCAGTGCTCAGTACAGTACCTAACACGCATTGTCTCGGTTGTGGCCTTTTTGTGGGTTACTTAAAACGCCATGCTTAGTGATTACTTAATACACCTCCTCGATGCACCCTGTCCGGGTTCCACTAGGCACCGAACACTTATTGCCACACCCATTACTGTCTATGTAGGGTAGCTAGGCTAACATTCATAGGAACAACCATTCATTATTTCATGTGGTATATGTCACTCCTTGGCACAGCGGTCGGGTTCGATTTGGTTAAGGCAACTGCATAATTCAGCCATATCTATGGATACCTAGTATTGGACCATGTGATAGTTAACACTGTCGTATACAGATATTCCTGGCAATATGGAGATATCTTACACTGTTCAACATTGCCATCTATGTGTCCTTGTAGAACCTAATGCAGTCAGATGCAGTTATTGGGGAACCTACCATTACCTACTAAAAATGCCATTTCTGACTCGTGCGAGTTACCTTACCATGTATTCCTGGCTCATTGAGTACCTATCAAGGTTGGTTACTTCAATTGTACGCTCTGTATCATAGGCTATTGTCAAGAAAAGCCATTCTGCGCTCTTATGATTCAGGACACAACTATTCATTGTGCCGTACCGACCTCCAGCACACAAAAACTTCCACCAGGGCATTGAATAGCATACACATTAATACAAAATGAACGCATACCCCTTTCAGAATTTAGGAGGGTAATGCCGGCTCGATGCATTTGATTGCTCTTTTACATGTTTCACTTAAATAATACAATGTAAACTAAGGATAAGCAGTATGGTGTTTTGAGTATGCTTAGATCAATTGCAAGTTTGTTGTATTCATAGTTGGAATAATGTAACATGTAATAAAAAATTTAGTCGTGGTAAATATTGAAACACATACAATATTGTTAGCAATTCTGCAAGAACTTTTGACATTAAATTGTGTATTTACTGCTCTTGCCTAACAATGTACTTCATGTCTTGTTTAAGTACCTCAAGCGGGGCCTCATGTACATATTTAAAACTATTAAAATGTGAAATAGCTCAAATGTCAACATTTAACACAGTATGAACTTGGGTTACCGAGTTCCTTCGATTAAAACTTTAAGAAAATACATTTTAAGAATACTTCTCTACTAATGGATTTCATTTTATTTTTCCCTTTTTAATTACCCCTATTACAGCCTCAATTTTATTTAATTCGAACAAGCATTAAAATATTTGATGTATATTCATGCTACTCAGATCAGTATTTATAGTACTTATTAAAGTTATATAGCTGTTTCTTGTAATTGTACATTACCTTAATGAGTTGACGTATTTTCTATTGTATCTTATAACAGGAATAAGCTTTGGGTTTTACCCCTATTGGGGCCTCATTGTTACATTGAACTCTTACTTAAGTATCTATCTGTTGAATTTGCGCATTAAACAAATATAAATCACAGCTACAGATCGTTTGTTATACATTTCAGGTACCATTTATGTGTCTTACCGATAGAACCGTGAAAACGCCTACTTTATCTACTTTTTCATGATTGAGTATATCCAAATTAGGGCCTCAATTGACTGATAAGTAGTGCTTTTAAATGATTTAAATTATGTAAAAAACATTGTTAGATCATCTGAAATGCATTTTATAATTGTCTTGTTAAGCCATATGGAATACTGGAATAAGTATACAAACCTGTTTTTATTTTATTATATTTTTCTCAAAATACCCTTTTCGGGCCTCCTTTTGGTAACAATACGTCTATAATAGTGTAATGTATTATATAATTTGTTAGACATATAATTTGTTAGACATATAATTTGTTAATACATTCTAGTACAAAATTACATATTTTGAGCTCTTTACGCTCAATAATTGCCTATATAATGGCCAATACATAGCAATATAATGAAACGGCGGCCATCTTGGCGGCCATCTTGATTTGGTCACTTTCCCCCCATTTCCATGATTGCGAGTTTTAGCACGTGTTAGTACATACATGTCTGGTACTTTTGCCACCAGTAACAAAACTTTTGCAATTTTGTCTACCTTACCCCATATTTGTATCTAGATACAATGGCCTACGCGCATAATCCCCTATCCACATACCAAGTTTCATAAACCTAGTTTGAAAACTGTTTGAGTTATGTTATGATTATGATTGTTTGACGGACGGAGGGCTAACCTATAGTCCCCTCTGGTCAAAAACCGGTAGGGGACAAATAACCACGTTCCACGAACACAGTGGAGACAAGAAAAGAGAACAAATTAGCAACAAATTTTGCATTTATATACAATTGCTATTATACTTTTCGACAGCTTGGACTTAGGCGGATCTTTGCTTGTTTAGTTGGGCATTGTGCCTTGTGCGTGTGTTTCCCCGTCTGATTTGATATATTCATGAAATGACGTCAGTCTGGGCAGGTATTCCATTTATGACGTCATTCAGATAAACTAGTGAAGTAAACAGTGGGACAGGGGATGTTTAATTTTCTTGGTCGGTAGTGTGTTGGGCACTTCTTCGTTTTAAGTTTTCTGACAGCTAAAACTAGGCATTATAGTCCTTTTGCTGTGGAAACTGGGTCATTCAGCTAGTTATAATTTATTTTACTTTTCGACAGCTTGGACTTGGGCGGATCTGCGCTTGTTTAGTTGGGCATTGTGTCTTTATGTGTTTTATGTTTCCTGTGCTCGGTTGGTTAAGGTTCACTCTAATGGACGAAACTGTGTATTTTTCTTCAGTGAATTAAATACCCTTTTGGCATAAAAACACATTAGTATCATACATCATTTTGTAGCTTAAAGTTAAAATAATCAATATCAACGAGTGTTTTTGTTATATTCACTTGTTATAAAAATGTATTTATAAAAAGTTAATTACAAAATCGGTATACATTTTTCAAAATGTCAGTCTCATTTATTGGGTAACAAAATGCTAGAAAAATTAGAAATTGTGGTTGTCAAATATTTGATCAAGGTCATGCCTGCCCATTTATTTAAATAAAAGCAGTCAAAATGCATCGATTTTGAACAATAAAATACATCAACATGAATTAAAATCTATCACATGTGTATGTGTGAAGGCCTACTTTTAATAAATCCTAAATAGTTTAGGGTACGGTGGGCCTGACGGACCAGATAGTTGTTGGTTTGTCAATAATCGATTTTATCGGGTCTATAAGACTTAAAACTTGATTATTTGTACAAGTTTTAAGTTGCCTTGAAAAAACTGAAACAGGTTTATGGAAAATTAATTAAAGCTTTAGTATTTCTTTCAAATATAAACATATTTAGTTAGATATTCCTCTTCACTGTATTTTATTTGTATATATACCAAAGAAATTGGCTATTTATCTTTAGTCGTACTGGTCCCTGATAACGTTTGTTCCGTCCGTTAGCCCGTTTCTTTTAACATGGAAAAAATGCTGTATTTGGTCAGTTTGTGTGTTAAAATGGTTAAATATTACTCAAAAAACTATTTGCAGACGATAATATAGCATGGCAGTAACCTCACACTATACATAAACTTACCGAGCACGTTGTAACATTTGCACGGACTATCCGTGTCGATTGAAATATTTTTACAGCTACATATAATGACCGATTTTACACAAACTGTTTGTGATCGCGAAACGATCCAGACAATCGAGTTACACAACTGTGTTTGCAATGATTATACGAGCATAATTAACATAAGGATTATTTAAAAACGCATATTACTTTTGTAATTTAGCTAAAATAAAGTTTGACAGACAGCCTCGTAACACATATCAGATTATCAATTCGCTAACATGTGCAGCATGTGTTGAGATAGGAAAATGCTGATATTGATGATTCATTGGGACTTAAATTAAACCGTAAGTATCATATTGTATTCGATGTCATTATTCGTTATGAACGGCACATTATGAACACCGCATCATAATGGTTTTGTCGATAAACTGTCGCACTACTTTGGCGCATGAATATAAATTTGCTACACAGCGCGAAATTCGTAAACAAACGAGATGAAAACAGTAATAAATATTTGGATTTCATTGTTATTATCGTATGATCGTTTGTAAAGTTGATAAATTATGAATGTAATAAAGTTTATCATTCGATCTGGCTATCGATTATGTTGATAACTTTGTTTGAAAAACATGTTGCTGTACGTTTACTGTGGTGACAGGAGGGAGCAAAAATGGCGACTTCCTTGTCGAAATTACACGTCAACATGAAGGTGTTTTTCTCGTAAACAAAACACCAGCATCTAATTTCAAGCCTGGCATGCCATTGCGACGATTGATTATAAAGTATTGCCAATGAGTTCGTATTATGAAATGCAATAATGATAACGTTTGACATTTTGAAAAAAATGTTGCATTTTTCATTCGAAAATCGCCTTTATTTTAGTGTTAGCATTTGAATTAGGCAACTATATGGTACCTTTTACATCACACGCAAGTGCTACTATGGTTTTCTATCATATATAATAAAAGCAAATTGTATATGCTGTTTGAAATAGCTTTTTCAAGTGGGTGTTTTTCAAGCATTTTCAAGGGTTATGATCTACCTTAAGTTGAGTGCTGCCTTCCCTGTCTTGACTTAATATAATCTTTATGGTATTCTTGTTGCACACAGAAGAGACGGATGGATCCGCCTACCAGTACCATATTCCCATTCGACAATGGATAATTTGCAACAAGAGTGCCAAATGACGAAATACTTTGCGTGTAGGATATTGAACTTTTTATGACTTCAGACAGTTGAAACTAGGTATTTCAGCCATTCAACTGTTTGAACTATGTCATTCGGCTTGGGCATTCAGCTTTTTGATTGCTGGAACGGGTTCATTTAGAATTTTGACAGCTTAGACATGGGAGGATAATAGCTTATTTAGTTGAGCATTGTGACTTGTATGTTTTCTGTGATCGGCTGGGTAAGCTGAGTGCTGCCTTCCCTGTCTGCCTTAATATTATCTTTTTGAAAATATCCATAAAACACTTATGCACCCACTTGCTATTTGTCACAACCTCTATATAAAGTATTCATCATGGTTTACTTAAGGAGTGCCATTATACATGATTAAGTCTTATTTGATTCTGACAAACTGTTGTTGTGTAGACGGAATTATCGAAAATGCTTAAGATGGTGGATTTTACATACGACAATCAGTTTCAAGCTGTATTTTTGGAACTTGTTACGTCTTGGCCAATGAGTAGATAATGTACGTTGATATATGTTTTTAATCTGACTCAAATCGTGGTTGATTTGGCAACATAAACATTTAAATGGCCTTTAGTTCTAAATGGTAAGATACTTCTGTATTGCTCGCAATTCTTAAGGGGCATCTTTATTTGTTTTCATCTAATTGAAGCATGGGAAATCAGTGGTGTTATGGCCTTTGAAATGACAAAATGAATAGTTGGGTCATCTAATTCGTATGAATGTATTCCGGTTTACGTAATATATACTTAGTCACACTCCTAACACAATCCTTACAGTTATGCCCCCATCTATAGAGATGGGGTATATTGCTTTGCACATGTATGGGTCTGTCGGTAGACCAAATGGTTTCTGTTCAATGACTTAAGACCGCTTTGCCTAGGATCTTCAAATTTTTCATGTAGGTTGGTTATCAACAGTAAATGATCCCTATGACCTTTACCATTTCTGACTATTGGGCTGCCATGTGGGCATGCGTGTTTTACAAACATCTTTTGTTTTCATTATTGTTATGTTCAAGCACCATACAGGTCAATAACATTCAATTATTAGTCCCCTACCGGTTTTTGACCGACCGGAGGGGACGATAGGTTTGCCCTCCCCTCCGTCCGTCAAAAAATCTGGATCCTGACATAACTAGTTTCCAAGCTACATTTTGACCAAGTTTCATTAAGAGTATGTCAAAAATGTGACCTATAGAGTGTTAACAAGGTTTTTCTTTGATGTGGCCTAGTTTTTTACCCCAGATGACCAAATTACGAACTTTACCTAAATTTCATAGATACATACATTTTGATTAAGTTTCATTAAGATTATATCAAAAATGTGACCTAGAGTGTTAACAGGGTTTTTCTTTGATGTGACATGGTGACCTAGTTTTTGACCCCAGATAACCCAGTTACAAACTTTACCTAAATTTCATAGAGACAAACATTGTGACCCAAGTTTAAAAAAGATTAAGTGAAAATTATTACCTAGAGTGTTAACAGTCCAATTTTGTTGACGGCGGACGACGGACAAAAGGGTGGTCACAAAAGCTCACCTTGAGCACTTCGGGCTCAGGTGAGCTAAAACAAATTATTGTAATCCTCCTAAAGTCCTTCCACAATAGAGTTTTACTGCATTTGTATCCATTGTTGATTTGAATTATTCATTCCCTCCATTGCCGCGTTCCCTCGGTCGCAATTGTGTTGAGCCTCTGCTCAGCCAGAATGTCCATTTGGCATTTCTCTAATTATTGTTATTCTCCTTAAGTCATTCCACAATAGAATTTTGCTGCATTTGTATCCATTGTTGAAGGGAATTACTGATATCCTCCATTGCAAACCGCGTCCCATCGGTCGCAATTCTGTTGAGCCTCTGCTCAGCCAGAATGTTCATTTGGCATTTTATCAGCTCAGCCAGAATGTTCATTTGGCATTTTATCATTTTTGTAGAGCACCCACATTTATCATCTATAATATCCGAAAATAATGGAAAACGTGCTACTGTTTTTTATGACACGTTTCATATTCTAAAAGTATGCACCAGTTAGACTGATTGTAATGAATACAGCCAGATACTGCTTGAAACAGTGTATATACTTAGTATGAGACGTCTTAATTGTGAATATATATGCCTAGCCTTGGTACTGATGAGATTTTGAATGTTTCGTTCAAATTCGACCAATTATTACAGAGGAATAATGCAGAAAATGTTTTAAGTGTAAACAAGTGGGCCCTGCTAACCTGTCGTACTAGTTAATACACACCCCTATGGTGACCCTATACATTTTGTGAATAAAATTTAAGGAAATTCAGCCTCTATTGAAAGTGTTTTTATGATTTGACCATGAGAACTAGCTTTTGACCCCAGATGACTTAATTAATATCAAACTTAACCTATATTGTGTTGAGATGATCATTACTAATTTAGGACCTAATTTCATAAAGATTAAGTCAAAATTGTGACCTCTGGTGACTACTCGAGTGTTTTTCTCTGATCTGACTAATAATTTAAACAAAATAAACAGAACTGTACAAATACATGCTTTTAAGACAAAACATTACCTAAACACTTAAAAAATAATAAAATAAAAAGATTATGCTCCCAGTGGGGTTTGAACCCACGAGCAGTGTGACCTTGTTTTTGACCCCAGATGACCCAAAATCGAACTTTACCTTGATTTTGTTGACATGATCATGGTGACAAAGTTTCATTAAATCGAAATTGTAACTTCTGGTGACTACACAAGTTTTTTCTATGATTTTACCTATAATTTAAACAAAATATTTTCCTCCATATAACTGTACAAATACATGCTTTAAAGGCAAAACAATACCTAAACACTTAAAAAACGTACAGACGACGAGTGATCACAAAAGCTAACCGTTTCAAGGCAGTGCTGCGGGGTATGATTATTAGTTTAACTTTTTAGGACTTAAGACAGCTAAACTATGTATTTCACCAGTTTTACCGTTGTAACTAGGTCAGCGTAGGCATTCAGCCTTAAGATTGCTGACACTATTTCATTTAGCTGTTTGACAGCTTGGACTGATGCGGATATTTTCTCGTTTGACTGTGTGTAATGTACACAACAGTACAAGTGATAGTTTTTATGGATATGGTTTGCCATACGTCTCTGACAAAGCGGTTTGTGGCGGCGTCATTAATCACTCTGGCAGTTCTAGTTCATTCAGCCTTTTGAAAGCTGGGACTTGGGCGGAAGCATTGTAAGCATTATGCCTTGTATGTTCTCTGTGCTCGATTGGTTAAGTGGAATACTGCCTTCCCTGCCCGATTCAATATTGTCTTTTGATGAAGGTGTTGCAATCTTTGAATTTGCCGGATGTAGTTCTTATAAATCTGACATCATTTGATTCAGAAGGTTTCAATTCTCGTCATAAATTGGTCGATCAGTGTTGAAGTTATCCATCTTAAGCTTTAATAGACTGACACTGTATGCTTCTGCAAAGTGTTCGAGGCTATGTAAGCCACAGGAGAAGTTAAGTTGTGTGCTAACGCTTGTTTGTTCCTCCTCACTAAGCCTATTTCACCCTTGCCCTGTCAAATCAGACAGAACCTCAGCTCGAAGTTCTTGAAGCAGAAACTTCAACATTTTCTCTGCTAGCTCTATCGCTCATAGTGGCTGTAATGTTTAGGAGACTATATTTGCTGCTGCTTCCGTCGCTTTGTTTTCAATGTTTGACAAATTTCTTAAAGTACATTAATTGTATTCTGTTCATACTCTGTTTCCAGCTTTCTCATGCCTAGAACATTAATGTATTCAACCTGATCCAATACATGGTACCCTGAGTATTTCACACCCAATGTGGACGTCTCATCGGTATATATAGTCAAAAAGATTATATTAAGTCAGACAGGGAAGGCAGCACTCAACTTAACCAGCCGAGCACCGAAAACATTAAAAACACACAAAGCACAATGCCCAACTAAACAAGCGCAGATCCGCCCAAGTCCAAGCTGTCGAAAAGTATAATAAATTATAACTAGCTGAATGACCCAGTAGAAAAGATTCAGGCGGAATGCCTACGCTGAATGACCTAGTTACAACAGTAAAACTGCTGAACTACATAGTTTTAGCAGCCTTTAGTCTCAAAAGTTAAATAACAGTATTTAAACGTTGAAAGGCCCGTATAGTCGTATGACCTACTTTCAATAGTAAAATGACGTAATTGAACAAATCGAGATATATTTTCCAGGTATCACCTAGCCTAACTGCTTCTGAGACATGACATGTCGTTCTACATTAATGTTTAAGATGGTTCATCTAGATGGTAACATTTTTCTTGTCTTGCCAACCAGCTTAATAACACTCCTGATAACTTCAGGAACATCCTGTGAACTAACATTTAGTAACGCAATAATAAATCTATACTAACATGCTTGACCACATACATAAATTTATCTAGTAATATTTTCAAGTTTAAATGTCAATTATGAGTCGCACTAATTGGTCATCGAATAAAGCTGACAGATATGTTCGTCTATGGAACGCCATAGCTGCCTTCTGTTGGTATTAATCAGTTTGTTTTGTGCATTTATTAAGTTGTTCTATGCTACCATCATTATGTTATGAGCATTTGCCAAAGCGTTCGGTACTTAAGACATTTTGTCTTGTACAAACACCAGTTCTTTCTGTGCATTCGTCATTATGTTATGTACATTTACTAACTCGTTCTGTACAAACGCATTTTGTTGTGTGCATATATTGTTTCTTTCTGTGCAGTTGCCATTATGTTATGTGTATTTAACAGGTTGTCCGGTAGATAAACTATGCTGTCCTGTGCATATGTCAATATGTTATGTGCATTTACAAATTCGTGATATACTAAAACAGTTTGTGATGTGCATACATCATTTCGTTATGTGCGTTTGTCATTATGTTGTGTGCATTAATCATGTTGTTCTGTGCATACATCATTTCGTTATGTAAGTTTGTCATTATGTTGTGTACATTACTCATGTTGTTCTGTGCATACATCATTTCGTTATGTGCGTTTGTCATTATGTTGTGTGCATTACTCGTGTTGTTCTGTGCATACATCATTTCGTTATATGCGTTTGTCATTATGTTGTGTGCATTAATCATGTTGTTCTGTGCATTAATCATGTTGTTCTGTGCATACATCCTTTCGTTGTGTGTGTTGGTGATTATGTTGTGTGCATTACTCATGTTGTTCTGTGCATACATCATTTCGTTATGTGCGTTTGTCATTATGTTGTGTGCACTAATCATGTTGTTATGTAGTTACAACAGATTGTCGTGTGCGTACATCATTACACTTAGCATTTACTAAATTGTTATGTGTTAGCAACATGTTGTCTTGTGTTTACACCTTTTCGTTCTGTGCAAACATCGTTATGTAGAGTGCATACATCGTTATTATGTTCGGATAAATTATCGTGGACATTAAAACGGATAACACCGGTAAAACGAAAATGTTTCCGCTCAATAACTTGAGTTAGGAATGTACGGAAGCACAGAGGTGACATTGTCAATATTAAGTTGTGGGAACGACATATCCAAGGGAAGCAAATACGTTTTATCTTGTGGGAACAAGTTATATGAGTGTAGAAAATATTTTTTATCTGGTTGGAGCGACTTATTAGAGGGTTTTTCACATGGGCACATAGTCTCCTACCATTTAGGTTTTTCCTACGGACACCTAGTCCCCTAACATTGATTTTTTCCCATGGACACCTACCTTTTTGGTTTTTTCCATGGACACCTAGTCCACTACCATTTAGATTTTTCCCATGGACACATAGTCCTCTATTATTTAGGGTTTTTCGTGGACACCTACCATTAAGGTTTTCCCATGGACACCTAGCTCCCTACTATTTTGGGTTTTCCTACCATGTGAAAAACTAAAATGGTAGGGGACTACCTTTCTGTAGGAAATGGCATGGAAATAGGTGTAATGGTAAGTGTTCATGTATATGTAGTTTATTTCCAAATCCAGAAGGTCGTAGACCCATGAGGACAACATATTTACATACTACGATCATAGTGGCAAATGTACAGTTATCAATACAAAACATATATACATGCATAAATGTACCCTTACACGCACACACCCACGCACACACACTCACACGAATGCCCACACGCATAAATACTTCTAACACACCATTTTTTACACTGCTAATGAAAATGATGATATATGACTACTGAATTATAAATATGGAACATGATACAAGACAACAAAAACAATACAAATGTTTTGTATAGATAAATAATAGCCTAGTTAATCATTATAGTATACAGTGTTGCGTTTATTGAATGCTTTATATACAAACAAACCTAAATTCTTTAACAATGTTTTATTGTTTGTGTTTGTGTTCATGTGAAAAACCTAAATTATAGGGGACTATGTGTCCATGGGAAACCCTAAATGGTTGGCGTCCATAGGAATAACTTCAATGGTACGTGTCCCTGTAAAAACCCCAATGGCAGGGGACTATGTGTCATTGTGATTAACCAAAATAGTTGGGGACCAGGTGTCTGTAGGAAAAACCTAAATGGTAGTTGACTAGGCGTCCAAGTGAAAACCCAAACTGGTAGGGGACAAGGTTTCTGCTGGAAAACCCTAAATGATAAGTGTCCATGGGAAAAACCAAAATGGTAGGGGATAAGGTTTCTGTAGGACACCATGGGAAAAACCTAAATTGTAGGGACTAGGTGTCCATGTGAAAAACAAAATGGTAGGGGACTATGTGTCAATTAAGTCGTTTCCACAAGATAAAACAATATTTTCTACCCTCAAATAATTTGTTCCCACAAGATAAAACATATTTTCTACCCTCAAATAATTTGTTCCCACAAGATAAAACATATTTGCTTCCCTTGGATATGTCGTTCCCACAACTTAATATTGACCATGTCATCTTTGTGCTTCCGTACATTCCTAACTCAAGTTATTGAGCGGAAACATTTTCGCTTTACCGGTGTTACCCGTTTTAATGCCCAAGATAATTTATCCGAACATAATAACGATGTATGCACTCTACATAACGATGTTTGCACAGAACGAAAAGGTGTAAGCACAAGACAGCATGTTGCTAACACATAACAATTGAGTAAATGCTAAGTGTAATGATGTACGCACACGACAATCTGTTGTAACTACATAACAACATGATAAGTGCACACAATATAATGACAAACGCACATAACGAAATGATGTATGCACATGACACACTGTCGGTAGTACATAACAACATGATTAATGCACACAACATAATGACCAACACGCATAACGAAATGATGTATGCACAGAACAACATGATTAATATACACAACATAATGACAAACGCACATAACGGAATGATGTATGCACAGAACAACATGAGTAATGTACACAACATAATGACCAACACACACAACGAAATGATGTATGCACAGAACAACATGATTAACGCACACAACATAATGACAAACACACACAACGAAATGATGTATGCACAGAACAACATGATTAATGCACACAACATAATGACAAACGCACATAACGAAATGATGTGTGCACAGAACAACACGAGTAATGTACACAGCATAATGACCAACACACACAACGAAATGATGTATGCACAGAACAACATGATTAATGTACACAATATAATGACCAACACACATAACGAAATGATGTATGCACAGAACAACATGAGTAATTCACACAACATAATGACAAACGCACATAACGAAATGATGTATGCACAGAACAACATGATTAATGTACACAACATAATGACAAACGCACATAACGGAATGATGTATGCACAGAACAACATGAGTAATGTACACAACATAATGACCAACACACACAACGAAATGATGTATGCACCGAACAACATGATTAATGCACACAACATAATGACAAACGCACATAACGAAATGATGTGTGCACAGAACAACACGAGTAATGTACACAGCATAATGACCAACACACACAACGAAATGATGTATGCACAGAACAACATGATTAATGCACACAACATAATGACCAACACACATAACGAAATGATGTGTGCACATCACAAACTGTTTTAGTACATCACGAATTGGTCAATGCACATAACATATTGACATATGCATAGGACAGCATAGTTTATCTACCGGACAACCTGTTAAATACACAACATAATGGCAACTGCACAGAAAGAAACAGTACATGCACACAACAAAATGTCGTTTGTACAGAACGAGTTAGTAATTGTACATAACATAATGACGAATGAACAGAAAGAACTGGTGTTTGTACAAGACAAAATGTCTTAAGTACCGAACGCTTTGGCAAATACTCATAACATAATGATGGTAGCATAGAACAACTTAATAAATGCACAAAACAAACTGATTAGTACCAACAGAAGGCAGCAATGGCGTTCCATATTCGTCAAACAGTAAACATGTATAATCACAAGATAGATCGAGTATATGTTTAATATATGCAATATTAAAGATAATCAAGCGGATATTTGGTTGTAAACATTTACCAACACAATGGAACATGTAACAACTTAGACCTAATTGGCTTGTGTTTATGTTCTCTTATTCTTAGAATGTAAAGGCACATTTGCTTGAAAAGCCAGATATATGTTTTCCAAACACAGGATGCAGTGCGATTTTTGCGAGTCCTTAGTTGATTTTACTGATTACTCACAATTGCCAAAAATCTAAGCGTTATACATAACCAAATTGTGAAACAATATTTTTTCTGTTGTTAACGAATTTATTACCTGTTTTCCCAAACATATATGCATGTATCTATGATATAATGTCGCGACCACGCAAAGGCTGCTTGAGGAGGCAAATCCCAATATACTAAACTTCACCACCAGTATTAGACTAGAGTCTTTATTGCAGTAATAATGATAATAATTTCATTATATTATCCACTGTATTACTAGAATATCGGAAATTAACTTTTATACCTCGTCTGTATCAATGATAATTTAACGAAGAAAAAACATAACTATTCATAATCAGTATAACAAACTGATAATATTCGAACGCATATAAAATATATGCATAAAATATAGAATGACATTGAGACAGATTGAGACTATATTTTATTCTTACTAATGTGAGATTTATATTCTTATTCTAACATATTCTTATTCTATCATATGCTTAAGCAACACTTTAGGTGTAATGAGAACAAGCATCACTGACAGTGAAATGATACAATGTAAATTGTTCAAACTTGTAACTAGGCCGACCAGCCGGGTGCCTGTTCTCATTAATGTTGGGACTTATTACAGTTTGTCAACCGATATCAGTGTTTCTCTTACTTGTAGGCAACATGTCTTTAATCTCTTTTAAGAATTGCTCCGTGACCGAACCCATGGTGCTGATATCGTTCTTAATGACAAGTTCAGCCTCTCTCGACAAACAACCACTACACGGCGAAGATGCCCAAGAATGTTCAGAAGAATAAGGAAGGATGGCAAAGTGAGAGGTTGGCAGAGATGCCGCAGAGCTAGTAGAGAAGGTATAAAGCTTGTATAAGAGGTGGAGCTAGAGAAGTAAAAAACACTACAGCTGCTGCTAGTCCTGGGCAATTCAACTTATTTCATTGGGATATACCCAGACTCCGATAGACTAAAAGGGTGAGAGATCAGCAGGAGTTGGCAGGATATGCTCGGTGTTTGTATCAGACTACAGCCTCTGACTTATGTCCCTAGCAGCAGCAGTACCACAACGCTTTTTGGACAAAAATATTCTTCACTCTCTACTTTTCCCATACGAGCTACGTCGTTCTCTGTGATAATATAATGCTTTAAATTCTAGAGTAAGCTCTCCCTTTCGTTTACAACTCCGTTATTATTCCTCATCGCATTCAATGTTGCCATATGGGCAGGGTATATATATTCATTTTGATGAAATATTTGGTTATCCATTTTTTTATTGTATACTTGCATGTATAATTGTTCATGTAAATATGCGATTTGATTTAAGTTATTACCCTTTCTCGGTGTGACAGTGCTGTTGGATCACCTATTCATACTATAATGCAGAAATACATTGTACATTTAATTACGTTATACACAGCAAATGTCTGCGGAGAATATTCGAATATCTTGTAGATGGAAAGCAGAACCGCAGCTACATTCTCAAGGACTTTGAAGTCTTTCATTAAATGCTTCACACATAGAGCTAGTCTACGACTTCTACAATTGATATCTATACAGCATGTCTGAAATGTCGTTGTACTCCTGTAATTTGCAACACATGTAACTCAAACAAACAGGTATAATGATGTAAATAGTTTAAAACAACACATTATGTGACGTATAAAAAAAACAAGACCTACTGGTTAAGAAAAAAAAAGTAGTATAGTTAATATGTAAATGGTTTAACATCTAACAGTTGGTATCTATGAAAATCCGGATTGCAAGTACCTGCCCCTATCTACATTTGGGACTGTTGACAAAACAAGCTCATTATGGTATGTCTATTTCCACTTAAATGTAAGAATAATTATTAATTTGAATTAAGTTTAAAAAAATTATTTCATACCATTTAATTTTCCACTCATTGTGTTGCAGCTGTCGAAGCCATCAAACATTACTTTGTTGATATCAATGTCTTTAGCTAACAAGAAGTTTATAATAATTCTGTCAAAATGATCATTCACAATTCCATTTCGGGAAATCTTATCAGTATTGCAAATTGATTTCAGTTGGTTTCGTCGTTTGATTCGTCATCAAGAAGTGTGATCAAGTCACTGGACATACTTTTATCCAGGAGTTTCGCTTCAAAATACAATGTTAATGCTGCCAAAATTATCCAAAGCCCAGTGATTGTGAATACTCGTGTTAGTTGTAAAGATCAGGATGGAGATATAATTCCTGCTCATTATTACTGACATAATGTTTCATTTAATGATCATCTGCCATATGTATTTTAATTACATAAATTTACATTTTGTATTTTGTTGATTTCCTTTTTAATAAAATAACCATACCCGGATTAAGATGAATTTTGCTTTTACAAGTAACAATTGTTTTTACTGTTAAGAGGATAAAGTTTTCGGAAGGAATAAAGCTTGAGTCGAGCTGTCTGGCAAGATCTACCTAACAGAACTCGGCCATTTATTGGTAGGTTCTGAGCACGAGTTGTTTCAATATTATCATAATTTGAGGAACGATGACGTTAACGTCTAGGCGACAGGGTTGATGTCTGGTAGGTTGTACGTATTTATTGTATTTTGGTGTCATAGCTACGGCATTTTACATAATGTTAACTGCAGATATGGTAATAAATAAGACCAGAGTTGCCACATGGTGACGAAAAATACCACCGCATCCTCTCCTTGTCACAGATACTATGATTTCATATAAGCAAAACAACTAGGTACACCAGTAAACAATACTAAACATGCTGCTTAATTTTGGCGCAGACTACCTCCACAGTAATTTTTTACAAATACTGTGCGGTAACTGATATATTATTGTTAGTAGAGATCTTAACCCTACCAGCCCCGCTTTCAATCCACAGTTGCTGTATATTCACAAAAGATACTTGTACAGCAAGTTTCATCACATAATTTGATTCCTAAAGTTATCATCTGGAAACATATAAAATGTTGAATATAGAAACTCTTATTACCTCAACAAAAAAAAATTGCACTTCCATTCTTCTTCTACATGTATAACTGAATTTGTTCATTGCCAATTATTACTCTTTCCGAGATTAAGATGTGATTGTAGACAGGACTTGTTTTTCAGTCAATCCTTATGCATCATCAACTCAGCAAAAGTGACTTACACAATGAACACTTTATTACATGTTTTGGTCCCTTAAAGTCCACTTTTACCACACTGTATGTTATATCATTGGTAGATTTAGTTTGTATAACAACAGCTGGTTGATCTTCAATGCTATGAATCACAAATTGAATAAAGCACATAGGCATAATGGTGTAACCAACCTCCATGTAAAGCTTGAAATTCCTAGGGCAACAGACTTAAATGTGCCCATCAATATACCCCCTCATCAAAGATAGGGCTTGAAAAATCCCGCGCGAGACTACCTTTACGCCAATAATCATCTGATTTCATATGATTCTGACAAAAACTCAATTCTGCCATAGTTTGCTCATATTGTAGTATGATGAAATGACTATGTGCTTCTATATGTCATTTGATCTAAGTTGTTTCAATAATAATAGTTCTAGAAGTATCAACTACACAATTTAAAAATCTTACTTCATTTCAAAGCACAGTGTTTATTTGGTGATTTATAATGCTAAAACTGTTCATTTTCACTACTTAATGACACAGATGACAAAAACTGGGAAGTGGGCTGTTCTGACACCGATTCTTCTGGGCTAGTATACCGCCGGTTGTGGGTTTGAGTCCCATGTAGGGTACACAATTCCTTCACTATACTGTGTACTATAGAACTAGTCCAACCAACTCAACGCGTTACAGTAATACACTGTAGCTGCAATCCGTGTCAGGACTGTCAGAATTATATATAATAAGCAACCAATTGGTTATCAGTCTACTGTAGAAATAACATCATCACAAATCACACGTAAAACAGTATACACAATCTATATAAACAAACATGTGGCAAGCTTTGTGTTGACATCAAAGACTTCGCATGTTTCTTTCCTGTATGGACTTCGGAGATGTTACAGCAATACCCACAGAAGATGTGCATCAACCACCCAAGTCCGTACTGTTGTGTGGAATTACAGTTATGGAGATATAGGGGATTGCTGGCAATAGTTCCAACTATTTGCAAGGAGATCTAATTTCACCACAAACCTTCCAGACAAAACGTTCCCACGCCTATACCCTTCAAATGTCAATTCCTCAGCCCCGACATGCCCAATGTCTGGTAATGACCCAGTGACACGAACATAGTACTGATCTGATAGTGCATTTTCACCCGACGTTTTGTTACTTTCGTTGACTTTTCTTCTCTGAATGAGTGCCATTCCAGCATTTGCCGGAAGCAAACTTGTCGTCCGCTAAACTAACGAACAAAAGTATCCGGTTTTGCACACATGTGAGAAAATTAATACTTAGAGAAGTCTGTATCACTCGGACTACATTATTTTTATATCAACATTAAAATGAGACAATTTTAAGGCAGTTGTAATTTAAATAAAAACCGGATAACGGTAATTCACGCATGCGCATTAAACCGATGCCAGCTTTTCAACAGCTTCAATGTGGCGATACTTTTTGTATGATTGCTCGAAATCTAGAAGTATAATGTAAAAACTTAGCAATATGTTATACATATATACTTCGTATTGGGGGTATAATAAAGTATATTGGGGTATAATATTCTACTAAATGCACACTATGCTTGCAGTTTTACATTTTAAGTTTTACAAAGCTTTAAGATTATCAAATAATAAGGAAACAACTCGCAACAGGTCTTTGATTTTACTTTCAATAATTTTGTTCGAGGTAAATATCTTGAACAGCGAACGCCCTATAAAATTCGTCGACTAACGTCACTGCAGTGTTGGTCACAAGCAAATGTCGACACCCCATATCATCACTAACCTCTCTCTCTGTAACAGAATTATGTAATAAACATCATAATTCTATAAGTACAAACCATCGAATTTGACTGCAATGCTTAATACAGAATTGATTATATTGTAGTTGTAACAATCAATTTGGTACCTACTGAGTATGTTGTTAATAAAAGTATTTGCTGTTATTATCATTATGTGATGTCTTCACTTTGATCAAGCAAAGCTGTTTTTAATTCATGACATTACTATGTCAATATAGGTATTGAGAAATTGAACAATAGGTAAAAATTCAAATTAAAAAGGGCAATTACTCAACACAAATACTGCTACCTTCTCTTATGTACAAGATGTGGCTATGACTCTGACACAATATATATATATAGTATAGAGTTAATACATCTGATGTGTATTGATAACATGTACATAAAGCGAAAATTCTATGTTTTAACAAGAAACAGTCACAGACAGCCACACACCCACAGAAACGTTGTACCAAAAATGATTGAATACAAATAAACAATTAAAAATGTTTCAATTTAATGAGTGATGTTTGCGATGCTCGATTGCAATTTTTCTCTATATCAAATACATACAAACATGTCCACAAGAATCATGTTAACAATGAACAACTTTTTCTACATAGGTGGTGTATGCTGAACGAGTTCATGTTGTTCAAATGTTCATGTACTTTCCTAATATCTCGACCATTTTTGGTTAAAATGCTTACGTTTTTCCACATAATAATTAGCTTTGGTCTATGTCCAACTGTTGTAAAGGAAAATGACTATCATATATACCGATATTATAACGCGATTCTACGCGTTTCAATAGAAAACATATTAAATTTGATGCCGATTGTACCACGGTGTTATTACGATCATGCAGATCCCGACAAGATGCTTCCCCGATGTTTCTACGATTATGCCGATCTTAATACGACCTTGCTACGTCCTTGCGCCGATTCGTTTTAGACACGATCCCGCTACGCTTGTTTTGAATATGTTCAAAATAAGCGTAGTAAGGTCGGGGAGCATCCCGACCTACGCGTTTCCACCACGACTCTACCACGTTCACAAAGATCCTCCCCCGATTGACCACGACTGTCCCACGATCGGTCACGATTTGTACCAATTTTAGATCGTAGTAGAAGCGGGGCCCCAGTGTGAACGCCCTATTAGTAAAACAAATGGAATGAAATATAAACTGATTGCCTCAACAACAATTAAGCAGTTACGTTGGGGTGATCAAAAAGAAATGAGACGAAAGCTATCGTATGACATTAAATAGATACATATACAATGCATACGTTTGTATGTCACACATATGTATAGTATAGCGTCACCTTGTCTCCTAATTGACAACACGATTTTAGCTACATCCTGTTAATGATTGTCATTCAGGTCGAATATTATCAAATCATTTATACCCTTTCTTCTGATTCGATAGCTTTGTCTCCTTTTCTTGGAGGGAGCAACAAACTTATAAGGAGCTTCATCGTTTAAAACGATTGCTGTTTCTCGTATTCCTGCAAAGAAAAGAACAGCACATTTCTAGAAAAACAAGGCCATGTTTACCATACATCTTCTGACCAACATTTTACCACAGCTTGAAGAATAGAAACAAGTTTTTCTAAGTCGCTGTTCTTCTTTTGAAGGCGATCAAGCTTAGCTTCCATATCTTAATCAGTTTTGCATATTCTTTTGAAGTGTCTTTTTAGCTTTCTTCTGGTGTTATACAGTTTATTTTGAAGCTTTATTTGTTTTGCTTTCATTTTTCCATTTCAGAATGCGCAGATTGTTCCTGTTTGACAATAGTATCAAGTGTATTTACTCTCTATTTTAAAGAACATAATCTGTTATCACTAGGTTTATTTTTTATTCAAATTTCTTGTACTGTTTTTGTTTAATTTCTCTTTCATTTTTTTCTTACTATTTTTCTTCAAGTTTCAAACTTTTTTCATCAAGTTCATTTTCTAAGTCGTTCATGTCATCCTCAAGATCATTATTTTCTATTTCACTTTGATTGTACCGGCTAATTTAGTTTTTTGATATCACTTTAAAATCTGCTACCACTTGTTCATGACTATCTACTATTCTACTTCATTCATTTCTATTTCATACTGTAAATGTTCTGTTATTAAATTTGACGATTTTCTCTTTAAGCTATTTTCTTCCAATTTAAGGTCTCTTACCTGCTTCCCAAGCACTCTTTCTATTTCGGTATAACCGTGTTGATCAATCGATTTGGGAATTAAGAATTCACTGACCATGAAATTAGACAAGGCGTTCGCATTTTTGTTCTTTTTTAACTTTGAAACCTTTTTTGATGTACTGTTGGGTTTGTTGTAAAACGTGCAATCCTTAGCGTCAACAGAACAATGAAAATACTCTTGGGCATTTTGTACTACTTTTGCATTTAAATAAATACAGAAACGAACTCCAATGTTATATTTTTTACTACGTTTTAACACAGTTATAGTGTCTTCATCAGGTAAAATTAATAAAAACAGGAAGAGACGCCATCAACGTGCGACGTCGTTGACGGCGACAAAAAGAAGAGCAATATTTGGCGTACTAATTGTACAAAGAATAACAATATATAGGATCTATAAAAGATACAAAATCGCTGGGAAAATTATTATATGCAAAAGTTAAAGGAGAATCAGTAACCACTATATATATAATTCAATGTAATAGCCATAATTAAAACTGCAACTGGTATAATATTAAAAAAAAAAACTTTAGAATGTAAACCATCTGGTTAAAGTGTACCAAGCTGGTACATCCATCTGGTTTCTTTTAGCAGTCTTTGCCAGTTATTTGTAATTTTATCGATAGGCATGAAAGAAAAAGTAATGATACTATGTCCGGACGAGTTGAAATGTTTTGATAAGTTAGTGAAGGACTACTTTTGCAACATTTTTTTTACATCCTAAATATTTTTGAACATCAAGAAATTTAATTATTTGGTGCACAGTGGTTACACCTGGCAATGCCACCAGGTGCAGCCATTTAAACAATGTAAAGAATAAATAAGGTTGATACTTACTTGTACATGTGACTGTTTCCGTGCATGTGACCCCTCTACTCTGGCAACCAACACGGTTAGATAATGAACTAAAACTGAATTCAACACAAAAAAGGAACTGAAAAATGAAAACAAAATATCAACATAGTAAATATATCAGAGGACATGAAATCTGAAATTATAATGTAGTTATAATCTATTCTATAATCATCGTAAAGGCACGCGGCACTTTTTATTTAATCATTTTTGTGATCAAATTGGCTAATACATCAGTAATTGTGATGAAAATGCAACTGGAAATAGCTGTTAATGTGCGTAACTAGCAAAATACTGCATTTTTTCAACAAACACTGAGGATAAGATAACTATTTTATTCTTGCATATTAATCAATGTTTCTCCAATATGCAAGATCTCCTAATTATTTTTGTTTAGGTAAACATAATGGTCGAAAATGGGCACAGAATATCTTAAACTGACTTTCATTTGATTTAGAATATAACGGTTAACCTAAGTTTTGAGCCAATGAAAACGCCGATCTGTGGCATTTAAATTCTACATTTAGTCATTACAATTTTGGCGTTGCTTCGCCCTGCCCTAAAAATTCTTAGTCTATTACTAACATTATCAAAAAGTGAATCTCGAAAGTTATAATAAAAGATGAATATTTGATCAACAGACATTAGATATATTACAAAACATTTTCTTCGTACATATAATAACATTGAAATGGATGGTCAGTCCATTCATTCCCACACATTCAACGGTCTGCAACTTCATCTACAGGTTGCATCAACCGGCGTTGAGACAAAATTACCTCACCCACAGAATCTGGGTCAGAGACTGACAGAGAAAGTTAAGCACGTGTATCAGTGACGCCTACTTAAGGACGATAAAACTGGGGTCGATTTGTGACGGTCCATTGGCGTTATACACATTGAATTGAAACACTTAGGACCAGAAAAAGAATGTCCACCACCAAAAACTTGAATAGGATCAAACCAATCGGTAGATCCATCTTTAATGCATGGTTGTTTTGAACCAGATCCAGATTGTTTATCGCATCTTTTATTTTGTTCTTCTGTATTGATGATGGTTGGCCAGAAAATATCGAAAAATACATGTTGAAAAGAACAGCAAACTATACAAATATAAAAAAGCTAAATCAAAAGTATTTCAATGTTGAGCAAGCAATCAAAATAAAGAAACTATATATAAGCCAGCTAAGATAAAGCACTTCACATGAAACAGTCTGAAAAGTAAAATAACATATAATAAATATAATATATATAATACATCATAGGATCCGTCATGAGTTGTCTTTGGATATCAACATTTCTGAAACGAGTTTAGACAACGCAAGCTATTAAGCCTTTGGCGAGCTTATTGTGTTGTTTTTAAAATGAGTTTAAGAAATGTTTACCCCAAAGACAACAAGTGATGGATGTCATAAAAAGGAAATTAAAGCCGAAGACTTTTCGCTTATGCACCAAAAAAGCTGGTGACGTCACGTATTTGTTATCACATGTTTTCGAGAACACTGTTCGTTATTTGTTCTCGCATGTATGCAATATCACGGTATTTATGTAATAGATGAATGTAATATACACACGCAAACTAGAATATGCCGTTTTAATCATTGAAATTAATAAGGAAAGGAAATCAGCTGATATAGACCTTGAGCTTACAATTGACCCTGCTCCCCCCCAGGGGGAATTTTCAACACTATGATTTTCTTAAACCTTATGGTAGGTGGCATTCACAGACAAAAGTTTGCAAGTTTCTGTTTCTGGGGCTTTAACGAGTTACGGAGATTTGAAATACGTGACTATGCGATTTTCTACAGGAATCACTAATTTTGCATATATGATATTATAAACATGCTATTTGTTCAATAAATCATGTGAATAAGACATTTATGTATGTTAAATGTATTTAAAATTGAAACTATCACTTGTACACATTATTATAGGCAAAAAATGTGATATAACATACCTAATTTACGTTACTTAGCATGAAATTACTAAAATATTAAAAAAACAGTCAACGTACATGACGTTTTTAAATTAAGAAATGATGATACTGATTAGTATGCAGCTCAATAATGTATATAGCTATAGTACAACTACACAAATAGTTAATTGATATGAAATGCCATGTAAATTACGTTACCTTTCAAAAATATGTTTTTTTTTCAACAATATTTCAGTTAAAATTTCGGTATAACACATATAGTGGGGTGAAAATTGGTGATTTTTTGGGGGTAGCTAGGTGACAGCTAAAGTAGAACAAGCAATGTTATATACCAAAATGTTCGCCTATGTATGTACTATATAGAACTGCCGGCATAAATTGTCAACACGGGGTGTGGACCCGGAAATTTAAGATGGCGTCCAAGATGGCCGCCATAATTTACAAATATACTTAAAATTCTATGTTCTCATGCATTTTTATTTATTTACAAATATTCGATTAGATATTATTCATTTGATAATGTACATCATATGGACATACAAGACTGACCACTTTGAAGTCAAGGTCATGTCAAGGTCAAGTTACGAAAAATATGCCCTATGGGATATGCAACACTGCAAAGTTCAGGCATCCCAAGACAAAATGGGGTACATAACCCTTGTCAAGTACAACCACCCAATGTCACATTCGGTGCTCACCATCACAGAGTACAGCCATACAATGCCGTATGGGTTAGTCACTACCACTTATTATAGCCATACTAAGCAATAAGGGGTACTCTCAACTAAACCCTTTGTTATGCTTACCAGTATCAGGCATGCCTGGATACTCATCACCATCATACATTAGGCCTGAATGGGGTGTAACCAACACCGAGTACACCCATATCATGTCCTTAGGGGTTCTTAAACCACTTAATAGTCAACCCAGGCCTTATGGGGGACTAATAACACTGTCTATACATACAGTCCGTAACCAATGGAGTACTTACAACTGCCCAATACAACAATTCCTATTGAATTCGTAATGGCACCAGCTACATCTGAGGTCCTATGGGATACTTAAAACCAAGAGGACAGCCAATCAAGACCATATTGGGTATTCACCACCCTTAATTATAGCCATAGTAGGCCCTAAGGTATACTCACAACACCTGAGTAAAGCCATATACATGTAAGTCTCTATATGGTACTCACGATTACTGAGCACAGCTGTACAAGTCCCTATGTGTAACTCACTAGTACAAAACTACAGTCATATAAGACTCAAGAGGGTACTCATCCCAAATGATTAAAGATTTCATACCCCATCCGAGGCCCAATCACCACCACCAATTACAGTTTATAATTTTCACTAAGTGGTACACATAACCATTGAGTACGGTCCCACCTGACTGTGGTACTTACCACCAGCGGTAACAATTATACTTTGTCCTAAGGGGTACTCGGACCAACTGAATACTGCCATACCACGTGCACTATAGCCATCATTGGCTCTATTGGGTAATTCCCCACCACCAATTATGGTCATACTAATCCCTACGGGGTAGTTGCAAACACTAAATATAGCCATACCAGACCCTTTGTGGTACTTACCACTACCAGCCCTATGCCCTACTCACAACTACTGTGTACAGCCATACTATGCCTGAGAGATACTCATAGTCACTGAGGAAAGCCATTCAATGTCCTATTTGGTACTTAACACTGCCTAGCACAGCCGTCCCAGGCCAGCTTATGTACTCACCTCCACAAGTTCAACTATCTCAGGCCCGATTGAGTACCCACCTATACAGAGAACAGCCATCACAGGTCCTATTGACTATCCTATACCACTGAGAACAACCAGCTCAGGCCCCATTTGGTACTAACCACCTCTGAGTACAGTAATCCCAGGCCCTGTTGGGTACCCACCACCTCTGAGTACAGACATCCCGGGCTGTATTGGATGCCCACCACCACAGAGAACAGCCATCACATGTTCCATTTGGTACCCAAAACCTCAGAGTAGAGTCATCTCAGGCCCTATTGGGAACCCACCAAATCTGAGTACAGTCACCAAAGCCATTTTGGGTACTCAACGTCAGATATTAAGCTATCCCAGGCCTCATTTGGAACCCACCAACACAGATTTCAGCCCTTCTAGGCCATTTTAGGAACCCACCAACACAGATTTCAGCCCTCCTAGGCAATAGTGGGAACTCAACAACACAGATTTCAGTCATCCTATGCGATATTGGAATCCCACCCTCACAGACTTGAGCCATCCTATGCCATATTGGGAACCCATCCTCACAGACTTCAGCCCTCCTAGGCCCATTGGGAACCCACCAACACAGAGTTCAGCCCTCCTAGGTCATATTGGGAACCCAACAACACAGATTTCAGCCATCCTAGGCCAAATTGGGAACCCACCAACACAGATTTCAGCCATATTGGGGACCCACCAACACAGATTTCAGCCCTCCTTGGCCATATTGGGAACCCACCAACACAGATTTCAGCCCCCCCCCAGGCCATATTGGGAACCCACCAACACCTTTTTCAGCCCCCCTAGGCCATATTGGGAACCCACCAATACAGATTGCAGCCATCCTGTGCCATATTGGGAACCTACCAATACAGATTATAGCCATCCTATGCCAATTTGGGAACCCACCAATACAGATTTCACCCATCCTAGGCCATATTGTGTAACTACCCCACTTATTAAAGCCATACAATGTCATATGATGCAGCAATTCCTGACTACATGTCGTATGTAACAAACGTAATACTGGCTTTAGACATATATGGAAATATAAGCAAAGGCTTTAAACAATGAACAGTAACACAGTTTACACTATTTTACCTTAAATGATCATGACCTCTCACTGGTCAGTATGCACAACAATTCAGGAAGTATAAGATATAAGATAATTATGCACCTATCAATCTTTTCCTCCAGACAGACCAAGAGGAATTGGACAATTTTACTTTCGGGGTCTAATTCATGGTGCACCATAGAGAATGTTTCAAACTTATTTTCAAATATACACTTTGGTTTTTAATTTGTACTGCGTGCGTGCGTGCGTGCGTGCGTGCGTGCGAGCGTTAAATACGTTAAATAAGTTAAATACATATTGTATAAAGCAAACAAAAATACTTGTACGTTTGGGATTTTACAAAGATAAGCCAACATTGTGTTAAAATTACAGCATACATGTGTATATGATATTGTAAAGTTTGTAAGTAAGGTAACGTAAATTGAAACATAAATTGTTTTTTTAAATACATGTGTTGAAAGTTCAAATGCAAACTGCGATAAAAGATATTTTGATTTGAAAATCAATTATTTTTAGTGGTAAAGTTTATCTAAAGTAACAGAATACAAGGCTAGTAAATTGTAATTTTGTTTGATATTTAAATACATGTACGTTATAGTTTACATGTTGTTAAGTTAAATATTCAGTTTGAACTGCAAACCTATAATAAGTTTTGAGTAGGATTAAATTGTTATTTTTTTGTTTTTAATTGTTTTAAGTACGTTTTTAAGACACTGAAGACATGCACTTTAATTTGTATGTTTGGTAACGTAAAGTGCAATGTAGTATTGCCTTAACATATCTTACAAGTAAGAGACTTGTTAATATATATAATATATACCATTATAAATATATAAAGTAGTATTATATGTAATTGGAAAGTGTATGATACAATTTGAATACTTGAAATTATTGAAGGAATGAAAAACGCACATGTTTTGGAGAATGGGTCACATTTTAAGAATCGCTACCAGACATCTATCTCTTAACCTATACTGGCAATCTATACATCATTTTTTAGGTTGAATGTTGAACTTTGTAATGATAACTTCATCATTTGATTACCTGGTCATCTAAATTTGCAATAAAAAACTTTATGCCAAAAACCTTTTGTTTTTTTAGGGTAACGTATGTTTTCCCATATTTATCTTCTTTAACATTGCTTTATGGCATTGAAATTAAATCAGTTTGCAGCTACTACTTTACACTCTTGAATAACATATGCAAACTTGGAATTATTAAATAGCATAATGGTACAATTAATCTTTAAATATTACAATTTTTATTTTATATTTTGGGGATAACGTATTTTAAAGCGTGGTAACGGAGAAAAGCCCCACCCGCCAGTTGCAAACTTTATGCCAAAATGTTCGCCACACCTTGGGGTTTCAAAAAAATATGGTCAACAAAATTCCCCCTGGGGGGGGGAGCAAAACCCCCTCTGGCGCACGGTCTAATAATTTCAATTATTCATTTTGGACACAATGAATGTTCCAATAACATGTAAAATGTATAGCTAAATTTCTAGGTTATGCATGTTATTATACTTTAAGCAGGTAGTTTATATAGTTCAACCGTCCATTTAAACTATCATGGGCAAAATATACCTAATATATGAAATAAACTTCCATCAAATTGCTATAATTGTCGTTAACACTAAGAAACAGACAGGTTAGCAGTAAACATGTATTAATAATAAGCCAAGCTTTACAAACAGATCAAGCAGCAAACAATTATTTCCCACCCGTAGCTTTACTAACAGGTAAACAATGAATAAGCGACTACTCACATCTGTTACTGGTGTTAGCTACATCATTGACATAATTATTTAAACATGCAACAAACACTGAAAAATGTTAAGATGCATTGAAATGATACCAGCTGTCATTAAGCTTTTGCTAGACAGGGTCGTTTCTTTGAGACAGCCAAAGTCCACACCGTACAACCCGCTGTGTGTAAGGCAGTTCTGTATGTTGACGGCAGAGACACACGCATTTTACGCCACTAGAGTGGGGTAAGTATTTGTTATTTTATATGTGTTTTGCGTTGCTTTTGAGAGTGATCACTTACATGTATCGTTGACGCGATGAATGAACAATAAGTATATACAATTTATGTGCCCACAAATGCCATATTAATCGAGTAAACAGGTTTTAGGTATGCGATGTTTGCCAAAAGTTCGAAACTTTAGCCTTTGACATTGTATTCTCGACTTAATTCGTGGTTTGGAACAATTCTAAAACATTGAATACACACTCCAATCCTTCCTTAATATATCTGTCGTTTCCGTTTTGGAAAATGCACATTTTCTGTGAAGATACAGAGGTTTAAATTGAACGAGGTACAAAAAAAATGCTAACGAAATAGGCAGTTCTGTTTTCGAATGATAACGACAAAGACAGAGCGTTAAATATTAATGCTAATATTACATACCTTGTGATCGCTGACGCTGGCAATTGTCGGTTGTGAGTGGCCTTTTATGCCTGTTAATGACGAGTGCATGACTTTTTTGGGGGGCGTAAGCTTTTCAGGCAGTGTCTTAGAGTTTAGAAACGAATGGTTTTCGTAGTATTCTATCGATAATATACAAGTAAAATGTTAACAAAATGACAGTGAAATTTGCAGTTTTTTGGGAGGCTCAATAAGTCATACATGTTGAATTTTATAGTCTCCTAATCATTAAAGTCATACAATGGCCGGAAATCAAAGGTTGTTGCTCTGTCGAGGAGGTTGTACTTTACATCTTATTCGTGCTGGAGCTTTAATTCTCTAACTAAATACCTGTCCATGCACGTCTACATATTTAATAAATGTAGATCTATGACAGTAAGGTATAAATACAGCACTTCTTTGTCAGCAGTTTACATGAACTGTAAGTCATCGATACTGGAATTTGTACGTGTCACTCTAACTGCTTTATGTAATATAGATACTTTTTGGTTGTTCGAGAATCGACCAACTGTAGTTATATACACACGTTTCTACAATCGACTATACTTTAGTTGATGAAGCTACTTTTCTTCATACACCGCCGCAGCGCCACCTTTGCAATAGTAAACCGGCCAGTCGGTATCGCATAACTACCGACACGGATGTAAACCGTCATGCAAAATAGTTCCATCAATTGCAGCATATATATACTACAAATTTACTTCATATTTCTAAATCTATAGGACAGTTGGATATCCCAATAAATAATTAAAACCTATATCCAGTATTTCTTTGTATTTACAAAGCAATTACTACTTTTGTTAACTTCATTCCGTACCTTTTTCGTCGGCATAAACTGTTACGTAATCATATACTGTGGTGCAGACCAAGTATTTCTAATTATTTCGAGGTCATGGTTCCATGCGTAATCCATCTAGCTACTCTCAACGAGCGGTACGCGGTATATCCATAACTCCGAGCATCACTCAATATAAACTGTTACACATACACGTAGTTGGTTAGGTTAGATTAATCAGACGGTAGTATCCAATGTTACACGTATCTGGATTATTTGGACTCATACATTTAAACATACAACGGAAGAAATTCGATCAGCATCCAAACTGCTGAAAAATACTAGAAATTATCTGGCCGCAGAAAACTATCTGACTTGTACTTCCTGTATGCATTCATTCCAATCGTGAAAGCTCGGACATTTCCGTTTGTCTCCGGTAAATATTTCAATGCATACAGGCCGAGGTGACCAGAATGGTATTCTTTCGAACAACTGCTGGCTTTCAGCGCTTTGATTTTATATGAAATGTATTATTGATAACTACATGTGCACATCGTAAATCTAATTATACATAAAGAAACTTACGCGTACTTGCGTCTCGTCTTATTGGTATTATGCTACCCCTCGTTGCATAATTATCTGCGGTCCGGATGACGTTAGATGATGTCATTAAGACCAAACAACTTAGCATGGAATAATATGTTACATGATATACGTGATGCTACATGAGCACGTGTTGCCCAACTGCTTTAAGCAGTAAGCCCATAAATAGATGTAATACCGTATACTCTATGACTGTTTAAATAACTTGACTGTTAAAATACAGGTGATTTTAATGAACATTGACTGCTAAGAAGATTAATACCAATATCATATGTTCGACTGCACAAGTATAGCAATGTATCGGGGCATTACGATGTTTTACGACATTATGTCTTATGTTCTTCGTGCGAGTTATTCACGAAAAATAGTCAAATAAAATTTGTAACATACAAATAACATATATTTTTGTACAAACAAAACAGTGCATTAAGTTCCCTGTCAAGTAATTTGAATTGCTGCATTCCGAACTTACATATTCTATAGAATGCTAAAAACTATTCGTTTCTTAACTTCATGATAACAAATGGAGCGCTTAATGCCACCCCCGCCCCCCAACACACCGGTTCGTCATTTACATACATAAAGGGCCACTCACAACCGATAATTGCCAGCGTCAGAGATCACAAGGTATGTAATATATTCCGTTAATCAACTTGATGAAAATAACCACTAAACACTCGCTATTATTGGTCAAATTGGCGGTGCAATGCAGCCTAACATGAATCTGGGTTATATTTATAACATACAAACCGTACAAAGGGGTTTTATGGCCCTGTCAAGTAATTATAATGTCTGCCTTAGTCGTTAGCATTAATGTTTAACGCTCTGCCTTTTGCGTTATCATTCGAAAAACAGAACTGCCTATTTCGTTAGCATTTGTTTTGTACCTCGTTCAATTTAAACCTCTGTATCTTCACAAAAAATGTATATTTTCCAAAACGGAAACGACAGATATATTAAGGAAGGATTGAAGTTTGTATTCAATGTTTTAGAATTGTTCCAAACCACGAATTAAGTTGAGAATTCAATGTCAAAGGCGAAAGTTTCGAACGTTTGGCAAACATTGCATACCTAAAACCTGTTTACTCGATCAATATGGCATTTGTGGGCACATAAATTGTATATACTTATTGTTCATTCTTCGCGTCAACGATATATGTAAGTGATCACTCTCAAAAACAACGCAAAACACATATAAAATAACAAATACTTACCCCACTCTAGTGGCGTAAAACGCGCGTGTCTCTGCCTTATACATACAGAACTTCCTTACACATAGCGGGTTGTACGGTGTGAAGTCGGGACATTTTGCCTAAACACCCAAAATCACCAGTGACGCACATATGCATTTAAAAAATACTTTAAAATCAATTAAAGATTTCTTAAATGAGGTAATAGGATTCAATAAGCTCAATATACCTAGTTTTGATATTCAAAATTCCAACCATGAAATATGTCTCAGTGGAAATTTGCAAAGCTTTAAAGATTACACCTTTCACGAACCAAATAGTGCAGAAATACATACCGACTCACTCACTGTGTGTCATAAAGCAATTGCTATTTGTTAAGTCAGAATGACAGTTGGGGTTAAGAAAATTATTCAATAAGGTATTATCATAATAACAATGAACTAATTTCATATACTCTTTTAATTTTCTTTAGAAACACATTATAAAGGAAACGATCTAACCTAACATTAAACTGTATTTAACACTTCTAAAAACGTAAATATATGAAACACATATTTCAAAAATACGCAAAATATACACAAATGTATCTTTCATTGAAAAAAGATGCAGTATTTCTGTAATATTTACAAAAACAAATGGTAATATCGAAATGCGTTTTTTCAATGTGCTGCAACACTTGTGTTAAGGTAAATGTTACGTATGTATTGACAAAATAATACAATGCAAAATTAAAAAATATTACTTCATGTACTCGGGTATACATCAACAACAGCATTTTATTAGAAAGTAAAAGAAATTCTTGACATTTAGATACTATATAGTATAACAAAAATGAACAATGCTAGTTGCTTAACACAAAAAGAGTATATTAAGTCAGACAGGGAAGGCAGCACTCAACTTAACCAGCCGAGCACAGAAAACATTAAAAACACACAAAGCACAATGCCCAACTAAACAAGCGCAGATCCGCCCAAGTCCAAGCTGTCGAAAAGTATAATAAATTATAACTAGCTGAATGACCCAGTAGAAAAGATACAGCAACCAAAAGGCGGAATGCCTACGCTGAATGACCTAGTAACAACAGTAAAACTGCTGAACTACATAGTTATAGCAGCCTTTAGTCTCAAAGTTAAATAACAGTATTAAAACGTTGAAAGGCCCGTATAGTGGGATGACCTACTAACAAGCTGAATGACCCAGTTTCCACAGCAAAAGGACTATATTACCCCGCTTTAGCTGTAAGAAATCTTAAAACGAAGAAGTGCCCAACACACTACCGACCAAGAAAATTAAACGCCCCTAGTCTCATTGTTAAAAACTGAATAAAAAAGATTCAACAAAAAGTCATGTAATAGTCTATGACCCATAGGCACCCTGCACGTACCCAACCTACTTCCCCAAGTCAATCAACAATCTCATTGTTTATCTGTATTAAGAAAGGCGAATGTCGGAAAGTGGGGGGCCTGTCACATAACTTGTCGTATTTGTTTCATTTATGCCTATGCTATGACCAGTAGTCAATATGAGTTCTGAGGGTCCCGGTCTGATGGGCCAATGACCTCCGACTATCGACTATCATCAATACACACGATACTGCCTCTGGGTGTTGATAATTTCATTCCATTTAAAGTCGTGTTACCTGGATTTGAATAATGTTCTTAATTCGACATTTTAGTAACAGTCGATAATTAACAAATATGCACTCATACCTGCATTGACTTCTTCAACTTCTTGCACAACAACAACAACATTCTCTTCATTATCATTTTCTACAACACACAAAAACACATTAAACATTGACTATATGAAACCAAAATTTGAATACTGTATGTTTCAAATTCCTTTGAAAAATATAAAGGGAACAGGAGAAGCCAAACTAACATAGGGAAGCATAAGACTGCGAAAAACGTGCATTTTGTATCAATGACACTACAAGCGAGAGAGACAATCTTCATTTGAAACAGGCATCTGGTCAAAGATTTAACACCTTTTTGTAAGCTCAAATCAACATATCAAACTTGATTAGCTACTAAAAATTCCTATTAAATTTACAAGATTTATGTTACGTCGGATATATAAAAACATATAATATTAGCTAATAGCTATTTTCCGATTAAATAATCTTTACTATACAGGGTATATATAACTCTGCTGTCTTTAATGCAATCCTTGTGCTATATAATATAAAAGTTTTAGCGAGTTTAGTGAAAGCTTTATGACAGAAACCAAGTTGATAAAATTACTTTGACTGATATAAACAGTTTAACCCGTGTACATAAATCGTACGGTCTAGCAAGTGTGTAATGCGCGAGAATTCAAATTATTTCATTACGTGTGCATGAACAGTACAACCATGTCAAACATACATGTATCTAGGATATGTGTATTGGGAAAATTACGGATAAGTTTTCTTTAAACGTGTTAGGTGGATTATGAAAGCTTCTGAATTTAAGAAAGTGGATTTTTAGAATAGGATTATTCAGATTACCATTTATATTACTAGTATTAACTTGGTCGTCTGTGCTCAAAGGTAACTTTCATTTGAGATTCCAGGTCAGCTACTGAAATATGTAAACACATTATTTTGCAAATTAGGTGTTCAATCACTTACCTCAATGTTTGTGTTATTGATTAATTTGAAATGTTACACAGCAGCACTGTCAAGTTAAGGAAAAGTGCCTATTAATTATAAAATGTGTTGGAGGTAGATTAGGCTATTCATCTAAATAAAAAAACTGGCCCGACAGGCTATATCTCTAGATAGATAGGCAGGGTATTACGGACAGACCATGGCCGAGACTTAGGCTTTTGGCCTATCCTGCCATGTTGGATTACATTATTTCATGCAAACAATAACAAACATGATAGAATCACTGTTTCCAGCATCTTCTGTAAACACTGTTCGTACGAGAATAAGAAACACTTACTGTACGTCACATTCACTCAAATGACTAACAGCTTTCAAAAGCAAATCATCCTCATCTACTACAACCTCCTTTGGTTTCCAAGACCTGTCATGCGGTCTTTTAATCTGATTATCTTCCTTCTTAGGCTCTTTCATTTCTCCTCCCAGCTGAAAGGAACAAACTTTATTCTATCTGCTTATGTTTCACTATTCACTGAACAAATATGTGTACCAAACTTATTTTGAACATGACAGCCATCATGTTGCCCTATATTGTTCACCTAAGGGTCTAAGTGTGAACAATAAATGAAGGTAATTTGACCAATTTAATAAAGGGTTATCTACCTTGATTGGCAGAGTCCAATTGGTTATGATTTATTTTGACTGAGTTCAAAGGTAGTTCATCCAAATTAAACAAGCTAGCCATGATGGTCCTCTAATGCCAACCAATGTGCCAATTGTCCTAGTTTCTTTCATACAAGGTAGTATGCCATAATTATGAGTTTGAGCCTGAATATCATAAAGTAATAGAAACAACTTCCACAAAGAGTAGAAAATTTAAGTAGAATTCATCAACAAATAGCCAAGTATATTCATAACCATAATGACTAAAGTTACTGAGTAAAGTGGTATTCTTAATCAAAATTCTACAGGGTATTAATACCCTATAGAATTAACACTATTACCCTTTAAATTGTTTGAAATTTTTCTGATTTCGATGAACATGAAATGCAAAACGAACAGAATACCTTACTGTTGTTTACGCTGTAGGATTTTGATGTTTCCAGTTCGAACACATGGGAATTAAATAATTCACAAAGCCTGTTTGACGGAAAATAATAACAACTACCTAGTGCGCGATACAAAGAGTGTTTTATATTGCTTATACGCCATGAATCTTTCATAAAGCAACTGTCAATGGATTTTTATTACATTAATACTTGGTTAGGAAGGAAATTTACGACATGCAAACATTTTAGCCCAATGTTCGAGGCAGCACCTTTAATGTATCGGTTTACTATTTTTAAACTTTTTTTCTTGATAAAAAAGATTATATTAAGTCAGACGGGGAATGCAGCACTCAACTTAACAGCCGAGCACAGAAAACATAAAAAACACACAAAGCACTGAAAACACGGCATCCCGTCCTAAAAGACTGCCGTGAAACTTATCCACTAAAAAAGCAGTAGACAGGTTTGTAGAGTGAACACTTGTCCCCAAAATGATCTACAATAACAACTTTCATGGACAATACAAATTCAAGCTACATGCCAGATCGAATAAATTGGGAAGCATTGCATGTGGAACATTCAGATATTTTTTATAATTATGATTCTTCCACAAAAAATGTTGAATTGTATATGTGCAAAACTAGATATTCAGTTATACGTCTGACCTCAGTCAAACGCAAAGTAGTATTCACCATGTATTTGGGTTACTGTAGTGAACATTCTCATTCAGCTCACCTGATGGTAAGCTTTTGTGTTACTTGTAGTCAGTTACAAATCACTCCTTGGTCACTTTCCACCACAACATACACATGCTAAAATCTAAGGGTGGAATGGTACTTTTTGCATCATGTTTAAAACAGTTTATTCATAATTTAATAAATATATTTTAATTAAAAATGACGATTGGACAAACTTGTGCATCTCCTCGTGCATTATGGTCATCTTCCTGAAGAGAATTAAGAAGCATTATAGGCCAGTCATTCTAGCTTTTAACCTAGACAAAATTGCAAAAGAATTGCTTTGTGCATTTTTGTATAATCCCATATAAACACAGAAAAAAATCCCCATTGATAGACCTTGCCGTTATCTTGCTTTTGATAACTAAATATTTGTAAAATGTGCGATTTTTATTCCCAGTACACAGTTACACACGGCGGCTCATACTTGAATTTATGACGTCATTGAATTTATGACGTCATCACTATGAGGATTTATTGGCGGATATTTCCTAAAGCGAACCTGGCTGATATTGCTTGTATGGAGTTAAATTTCAAGGTTAGTAATCATTGAAATATCAATTTGATCAATTCATTGTGCCAAAACATATTTTCAGCAATATTAGTAACAAATTGACTAGCTTATTGTAGCCGAGTGATTTCGGCAAAAAATGCAGTTTTCACCCTAGAACTGCTGCATCGAAGATGGTATTTTGTAACATTTTATTGCAATACACGAGCATAATATACCCTTATTAACATATTTAAACGGTTTAAACACGCATTACGGTAAAGTCATGCTCGAGGTTTTTTTTAACTATGGAACGCCGTTTGGGTCCGAATATATAAAGTATAAAACAATCAAAATACTTGCATCGTTTATTTATGGGATAGAACTTTTCCAGTGAATGTAAAAGATTTAAATAATATTTATTTGTAGATATGTAACATATACCACTGATTTGTGTAGAAGAAGAATGGAACGGCGAGTTCCTTAGCATTGGTTACTTTAACACGGGTATTTGCTTTTTAGATGCACTGAGCATAATATTTACTATCAATAACATTATGTAAAAACACGATGCTGAAAACGGAAGATGATAAGCTTCTTATCAATTTTTATTTTTTGTTTACACTTTGAACGGAGATGTAATGCTTCTATTGATATTTTAAGGAGTTTTCTTTAACTGTTTATTTTCAGAGCTTTGGGATGTTATAATGGTTTGTGTTTGGCTGATGTTGTTAAACGAATTCGAGATGAACACTCACTTTACTATTTTAGAGATAAGGTAAGTTTCTATCCCTAAAAAAGCTTATCATTGGTATCAGATATGTGGATTCAAGATGGCGGACGACAAACGCGAGGAAAGTAAGTGTATTTTGTTTTCGACCCAATCTTTTTAAATATGACGACCTACATTGTGAATGAATTATGAAATGAAAGAGCTTAAATTGGCGATTCTAAAGGGACTATCCGTTTGTGATGAAATGCCAACGTATTTCTGTAAAGTTTAACTGAACACGATGTTTTGTGAAAGTTGAAAAGTGAATCGAGAGACAAGAAGAAAATTGACGATATTTTCCCCAGTTAGAATACCAGTACACAAATAATCACCCAAATCTGTAGAAATCGGCCTCCCCGTCACACGTACCCATTGTTTTCTGATAAAAAATCACTTAGTAAGATGTTTGAAAGGTTTGAAATTTTGGCTACTGTACTGTGCTGTGCAAAACGTGAACAATAACAAACATACCACTGTATAGCGCTGTGAATTCAATTTCTGTATAGCGCTGTGCTGCAAAACTAGCAAAAAATCTGTACAGCGCTGTGCATTTTTGAACTGATTGAGCTGGTGGCGAAAGTTCTTTCTGTTCTTTCGATGTAACATATCAGATGCAAATTTCATTTTATGTCATAATCATATTGTCTTGAATGTCAAAATAGGCATATGTGACTATATAGGCATGTTGGGTATCTAAATAATTGTTAAAAGGTGCATATTAATTTATATGTAATACGTGTATTGAATGCGTATATCAAAAGTGGCTTTAAAATAATACTACGCGCCTATTTATCAGATTCTACAGTACCGTCTTGTAATCACTTCCCTCACAGCGGGAGACAGTCTATAGAAAGCGGCTAGCTAGTACAGCGACACCATATGATTGCATAACAGTACTTTGCAGACCGTATACGATTCATTGATAAAACCATCACTTGACCGTAGTCTGAAGTTTCTAAAAATAGCTTTACAGCCGGGACATTTGATGAACACGTCATTTTCGTACTATAAAACAAGTTCGGTATCAGCCGGTGTAGTGATTTTTTTGGCCAAAATATCGATTTAACGAACAGTTTCACAATAATTTTTTATCTTAGAATAAACAAATGTTACTGATTGGTTTAAATCAGTTAAAAAATTTGGAGAAACATATGTAGCTGTATTGGGAATGTTGACAGTTTCTGGAACTACTTGAATGCGGATTCACATAGCAGCCTAAAGGCGGTTAATTTTGTATTAAGAAATGGGCAATGGTAGTAATGAGAGGCTTAATCGCCTCCCAAAAACTGATTAATTAATACGGCTGTTTGTGGTTGTCCCAAGCAGCGTTATTTAATATTAATAAATATAGACAATAGCGTTCTGTCGATTGTAATGTCATTTGGACTTGTTGGTACACATGTCATATTTCATTGAATGGTGGTTTGGACCCCCAGTACCAATATTTGTCATATCCGTTGCATTTGCTATGTGTCGAACAGTTGTTAAGATCAGATATTATATTTGTAATACGTAAACTTTCAGAATCATTATTGTTTAACTAATAATTCTTGACCATTGTATTAAATCGTTCGTTTATTAATTGTGCCGACTGTCAGGCCAAAATATCCAACATTTAGGTTAAATGGATGTTGTTTGTTATAAATTACAACTGTTATCACATTTTATTGATATATCCAAGGTAATAATCTCGTGTCTGTGATAGGTGCTGCATTTTTCAATTGACTTTCACGAATCTTGATCGACTTTGAAGAGGATCGATTTTATTTTTCAATACTCTTAATTAGGAAAGCAGGTATTTTACCTGGCAGTCAATGGCTAGTCCCAGGGTAAAGGCACAAACACGGTGGTCAATTTTGTTCTTCACTTCCTCGAGCCCTTTTGACTGAAGGGGAAAAAATGGACAATCCTTTTTCGATAATGGGACGGGCCAGAACAAGAATGACCTTGTTTTGGGACGGGCCAGAACAAGAATAACATTGTTTTGTGCTATGCTATAAGACGAGTACTGGTATGTAGGCTAATTGTAAGTGTGCTGCTATTTAAATAAAAAAAAACTAACTATTCATATCATTTAATGTGACATCTAGGTTCAAACTCACCTTTTAAAATCATTAAAAATATTATTAACTGAGTCACAAACTTCGCTACACAAACCTGAACCACAGCAACACAACATGAGGATTAACGGTATCGATCCGGACAAACTCAATATCCTACGAAAGAGTTTGGAACATTATTCGAATCTGGAAGGGCAACTTAATTAGCCAAGAAAATGGAGAAGTTCAGCGTATACATCATGGGACTAAGTGAAATCAGATTGACAACAGCTGGAAAAGTCATGCTAGCCTCTGGTCACACTCTTCTGTTCTCCGGACCACAAGACGAAGAAAACCATCACCACAAGAGTATTCTTGAATGGGAACCAATCAACGACCGGATCATGGGAGCAAGGTTTAACTCAAAGATCTAGGGAGTCACCATTGTTCAGTGCTAAGCCCCACAGACCAGGCAGATATCACCAAGGAAGAGTTCCAAGACCAACTCTAGAACGTGCTAGACAAGGTCCCAAAGCGTGACATTGCTTTAGTGATGGGAGACATGAACGCAAATGTATGACGCAGTAACAAAAATAATCTCATCATCGGGAAGGAAGGAATTGAAAAAGACATTAACGAGAACGAAGAGCTTTTCACTGGCTTTTGTGGACTGAATTGGTGGCAATATATTTTCTCACGAACACACACACAAAGTCACATGGAGATCACCAGACAAGTCAGTGAAAAACCAGTTCGATCACATGGCAATCTCGAGAAGATGGAGGAGAAACCTCAGCGACGTCAGATAATTCAGAGGAGCGGAGATTGGAACAGACCATGGATTTCTCATCGCAAAGCATCAAGTCAGAACTGGGTTACCTGGGGTATAAACTAGGTCACCAAGCTGAATCAAAGAAAAACCATGTTAACACTTTATGGTACTCTGGTCACAGTGCATATTTATTTTTCAAGGTCAGGGAATTGTTGAAAATTGTCAGTGAAAAATGTAATTTTAGAAGTCAGTGAAAATGAAATGCTGGGTCGATGTTTAATAGAATGTGCAGTGGCTGTGGCGGTCTTCAATTGTTTCTTGTTCGCTGCGTTCGCACAATAACTTTAGATCATTTAATATATCATGTAGCTGATAAACTTTATAAAATAACTGTACAAACATTTCCTCATTTACAGAGAATGCTTCTATCAGTTTCCGAGAGTTCCTGACCTGTATTGTTAGTACATTTTATGAAACATAGTCTTCATTAAGAAATAATGAAAAGTAAATTACCAGGGATTAGGACTGCAGATGTTTAGAAAGTCGTAAATAATTAGTTTGTAGCTTGTTTTTTTGGACAAATATGGCCTTAATCTTTTGATGAAATAGTCTTAATATTTTGCCTAATACTGATAATGCCAAAAAGAGAGATAGAATAATATAAAAGAGCGAGAAAATGTGGCGGTAATGGTCAGTGAAATATATGGTTTAGTCGGTGAAAATGTGTGTAAGCGAGTTACTGGCAACCCTGATTCAACATATAGTTTAGAAATTTGATATGGTTGTAGAACTATCCTTTCCCTTCATATTGTGTTAATAAAATGATATCCTTTGCAAGAATACATGCGCGTAAAGTCATGACGTCATCCTTGGTGATTCTGTTAACAGCTTTTATCTAGATTCTGTTTACGGGAGGGACTTATAAGTGGAGAATGAAGCTGAATGCAGCCAATACAGAATACTGGATATTTAACAGAGGATAATGTCCCAAATATTTCACTTAACATCAAAGGAAATTCATTAAAGAGAGCGGTACAAGCCAACATTTTGGGCGTCATACTTGATGAGAAACTAACATTCAAAGAGCATAATTTTCAAATATATTGAATCAAAAGCTTTTAGAGCATTGGGATCCTTAGTCACCTTGGCAAAGTCTGAAACAATTCTTCTTCCAATGTGATCAAGTTATACAAAAACATAGTTTAACCTCACCTCGAATGCACAGCACCTGTTTGGCAACATAGTAGAATCGTACCTATGTTACACTCTGTGCAAAGAAGAGGACTTGGATTCTGTCTTGGCCAGGGAACTCAACAGACCTAAATCCTATTGAAAACCTGAAGTATAATGAATTATCATATATACAAAGATCCAGTGAGTACCTAAAACCATGCAGTCACTTCAACGTCGTCTACATTATGCTTGGTCACGTGTGTCTGATCGACTTAGATATATCACAAAACATATGGACATTGTGGTTACTAAGGTGTAAAAAAATGAGAAAATTTTCATTGAAAATAAAATACCAGATACAATACAAAAGTCGACGAATAAGTCGCACCTACGCGTAAATTTCTCGCGCATTTTACTTGAATTGCTGTATTAAATTTAAAAAAAACATTATTATTCCAATTTTTTTTATTCAAAGCATATACACAAAATTTCATGCAGAAAGTAATACGGTAATAACATGTGTACAATTCTAAGATTTGTTAAGTGTACATTTCAGTGTTACTTTCATATGCAGTAACCCACTATGTTAATGAGCTAAAGAAACCATTAGTCCAGTCATTCTACGATTTAACCTCAAACTAATTGCAAAAGAATTTCTTTTTCGATAATCATGTAGATAAATGTATGCTTATAATCATACAAAAAGTCTAGAAAAATCTAAGGTGGGGAAAACGATGAAATTTAACCTTAAACTTGTTCATTTTTTCGAACTACGACATGGCAAATATAACTCGCCATAGTGACGTCATATCAACTGAGCGCGTGCAATGAACTATGTCATTACGAAGGCATAATCTCGTCATATTTCCGTGAATATGTTACTTAAATATCAAATAACACGTACACATCAACCATTTCAGTTGATTATTTAAAAATAGGAACTGTAATAATCTTTTTCTATACAAAAGTCAAATATTTTACGATGGTTTATGACAATAAATCGGCGTTATTTTGACGTTGAGATTATGCATACAATTCCTCTCTACGGAAGCGCATTATGGACATTGTCTTAATCGCCCTTACGGGTAACAATACAGTTTGTGTATGTTTCTATTGATATTGTTTGTGTCTTTGACGAATTAAATTAGTGATATCATACACATGTAGCTTGTAGAGTCTACATACTTACTTACGTTAACCTAGCTTTGTACACAGGTCTAGATTTAGGGCTGCACATACTCGTGGCCTATTCAAACAATCTCAAAACGTAGGTCTCACTTAACCTAATCTTACAAGTATGCATTGAACTTAAGTTTTAGATCTCGCCTTGCACTGTAGACCAACTCTAGCAAGCATTGAACGCATGTCTTAGGTAGATCGTTGCACTGAGGACATACTATAGATAGCATTGAACGATAGTTTAAATGGACCCATTTTAACAAGTCTTGAACGTAGGTCTGAACTGGCCCTACATTTGTATTACAGCAAGTATTTAAGGTATGTATTAGGAGTCCGGTACTCTTAACAAACCACAGCAAGCATTTAATGTAGGTCTACTTGAACCTACTCCAGCAAGCATAGAACGTATAGTCTAACTGAACCTATTCCAATTTGGTCTAAAATCGGTTCCTGCACTCTTGACCTTCCCTTGTAAGCATTGAACGCAAGTCTAACTGAACCTTGTCCTGTAGGTTTAGTGTCGAACATTGTACTGTGGACATAATCTAGTAAGCATTGAACTTATGTTTAATTGGACCTACTCCTGCAGCATTCAATGCAGATCTAAGGTCAAGTGTTGCATTGTGGACATACACTAGTAAGAATGTCTAACTGAACCTTCTCCAGTCAGCATTGGGTTTAGATCTAATGTCGAGCGTGTACCTACTATGGACATGTTCTAGCAAGCATTGAACGCAGGCCTAAGGTCGGGCATTGAACTCCTAGATGTTAACAAGTTTTCCGACAAGTATAAACACAGGCGATCTAGTATTGAGCCTTGCATTTATGAAACTATTACTATGCTGGCGAAAATTAAGCGAAACATCGAGCTCTGCAATCCTGAACCAATTCTGGTTAACATGGAAAGCCCATCTAACATCTCGCAAATTGTGCCTAAAAGGCAACAAACCGTACAACAATGTCCATAACAAAGCCAAATGGACCACCGACCAAGTACCTGATCACATACCCAGGCATATATATGTAATGGACCCGTATACCCAGGCATGTACATGTAATGGACCCGTATACCCAGGCATGTACATGTAATGGACCCGTATACCCAGGCCTGTACATGCAATGGATGTGCGATATGTTCTATGATTACCAGCCAGCTTTTATTTATACCTTATTGCTAGTTTGATCTCGGATTCATACATACATATGAAGTAGTTTCAAGTCGCACTGTATCCAAGGATAACTAGAACTGTCGCCATTCGACAGACTAATATACCCCCGCGTGGCAAAAAACATTGCAGCTAATTCTTTTCTTTATGCACATCAGAACTATTCACTATACACACTATATATTGTATAGTGCATAAAAGTACAAAGGGCAATAATTCTGTCAAAAATCGTCGCAGCGCAAATTCTTTCCTTCATGCACATCTACATGTTGAGGATGTTCATCTGTTAAAGTTTGAAAGAAATGCTGCAAAAACTGTAGGAGGAGTTATGCATCCACAAGAATGCGTCTACGGACAGACAGACCGACCGACAGACAGACAAGCTGAATCCAGTATACCCCTTACAACTCGTTGTGCGGGGGTTTAATGAAGTAGAGATACTATTTAAAACCAGTGATTCACAGAAATATTTGATAGAACACGCCGGTTTGTCAAGAACCGATACAAAGGATACAAAGTTGGAACTATATAGCCAAATTAATGACTTTTCCTACACAACGACGTCCATATTGAACGCCATCTTGGATTTCTCGGAGTAATCTCCGGCATAAAAGTTTTGTTTGTGTACCAATTTACCTTAATGATTTAATAAACTTTATGCACGACGAAGTTAGTGTGTGAAACTTCACAGATACTCGATTACACATTCATTGTGTGAAATTGGTGGGTGGGGTAATAAACCACATATTACACCTCAGATTGCACGGATGCACTGTGTTCCAATTGAAGTATAGTTTTTTTATTTAACATATTATACCATTTATTCATAAAAATGTATTTTAGATATGTATTAATCAACATTATAAATCATAACCAAAGACATAGGGGATTAGAAAGGTGAAATTGCCTCTGTACCTGTTTTTCGTATGTTTTACCTGCAAATAACATTGACTGACATTGCTTTTTGAAGATTTTCAACATGAATAATGTATCTAAAATATTTGTTTAACGATGTTTGTGGTTTCTTAAATACATATACATCATTTAAGGACATTAATTTCAATGAATTTTGTCATGTATATTCCTGCTATTTTCATGTATCTATTTCAATTTTAACTGGTAATGCTAAAAAAGACGGCCATCTTGGACGCCATCTTGAATTTCACAGACCCCATCACTTTTGCAATTTATGCTTGCAGTGTCAGAACTTTCACATATAACAATTTATTTCGGTATACAGTATACCTTGTTGATCTAGAGGTTACACCGGAACTTGTTTCTGAGATTGTCACACTCCATTACCCCACCCACTTGTACTGGTTTTTAAGCATCTATATTAAATCAAAAATGGTTTTATTTGTTATCTTTGCCACGTTATTTTCATCTGCTTGTAATATTGTTCATATTCAAATTACTTTACTATGTACTTTATGGATATGTGCACTTAGGTTACATGGAAATGAAAATTAACACTGTCATAAAAGCAGCTTTAGTGTTTCCAATAGTGACCTTAGATATGTTAATTTTTCGGCAACTTCCCCATCCTAGATTTTTCTAGACTTTTGATATGTTATTTGTCAATGTTTTCTGATGCCAAAACAGTCAAATTCGTTTCTTTTGCAATTTGTTTGAGGTTAAGCCTATTTTTACTTTAGAATGACTGGACTACATGCAGTGAGCCATTCATTGTGAGTGACACTATATAGGCGTACTTGAAAAATCTATTTTAGACGCCATTTGAAAACGGGACGTATTATGTGATCACCCTTGGCGGGCTGTGCCAAGTAGTATTGTCTGTCAGTTTTATCTGGTCTACTCAAACTTTGTGACAGTGTTTACTGGCATACTATCTAGGTCCAATTTGATTGCGTGCCCAATCCGCACAGACCCTCTTTGATTATGGCATTTTAAGTATAAAAACTGTACTCGGAACAGTTTTAAATTGATCGTCTTCAAACTTGTTGTTAATGGGCATAATATTTAGGTCATATTCTATTATAGACCCAATCACCAGGCCTTCTTGAATCATTTCCACCCCCTGCATTATCAAACAATTGAGATATTGGTCGTTTCTTTATTGTTGTCAATGTAATAATTTTAATCATTTTCTGGGTCAGAAACAACAAAACATCCCTATGTGATGCAAGTTATATTTGGTCATTATGTTACATTATCTCCTAATTACAAAGTACATAATAACAGTAAATACCAAAGGCAAATGTTCATCGTATTGACGTCGTTTTAGTAATATAAGGTTAATTGATGAACTTTGAATTACCCAAGGATGTATTATAGTGATGGCCTAAACACAGGTTTTACTGCAATATACTTAATATTTGCTGATATGATAGATTTAGTGTTTTAAGTAATATACGTTCAAACATGTCTTAAAGGCAACTCGCACCTAAACATCGCTTTTACAACTCTGTCTCCAAAGACAAGCACTTAAATAATAATTACTCCGATAATGCAATTTTCAATGATATTTTAGCTACTAGTATATACGTAGACCACGTGTCGATAAGGACTATTTTGGTGTTGCCTTGGGTGGTCCTTACAAACATACTATACTGACGTTACGCACGGAACTGGTGTCTTTTCGATTAATCGAACGTAATGCCTGGAATTAGTGTGCCTAATTCATATAAATAACGTACTACTATAAAGTCCTGTATATCGGCGGAAAGAGCATACATGGAGCTTCGTTCTTATGTACATATTTAAAGAATATCGTGTTTTTTAAGAATTATATTCTACGTTTTCAAAAGAAAGTGACGTCAAAAAACGTTGTCACACGTTGCGTCCAAAGCAAGACAGCGGGGTGCATAAACATGCTGTGTCGATATTTTTTATCAAAAATCGCCAAAACTTCGTCAATTTGTATCACGATGACCTAACGACGTGACATCATGTCCGCGAACATCATATGCAAATAATAAGCGTTTGGTCGTGATTTTAGGAAACTGTCATCAGATGTCACAAATAAGACCAATGCAAGAATAGGTATAGCAAAACACATTTTAGCTATCACTAATAAATACAATGACACTATTGTTTTAATGAATTTTTACCTAATACATATCCGCACAATAAGGTACTAGTTATTTTAGGTATTGTCATCACTGTGAATTTTATTTCATTTATAAACACGTAAACTGGAATTGTCCCAACGTTATAATGACGTCACAACGGACGGTATAACGCAATATATTTTGAAAAATATGTATATATAATTACAATTTCATACGGTAAAAATTCAATGAAGTAGATTTTGAATACATATGCATATATTCTGTGTTAAGCAACTAGTATAAATACTAACCGTATTGCTTGAAGGTGACAAATAAACAAAATGAAGACTAATGTCCCATGAACGTTTTTACGTCATTTTGGTGACTGAAATACGGTGATCGTTTATTAAAATTTAAGATAATCAGGATCATGTATTCGGGTGAGAAAAATTGTTAAAATATAACAAAATGGTAACATGTGTACGTGTTAACTGTAGTATTTTGTTCTAGAACTAATACGTATATGCACATTTTATATTACGTTATAATTGTCCAGTAAAATGTCCCATATAACGAAAATATTCATTTTCGTCGTTGTTTCGCGGTATACACATTGCATTACGCTTAATGGTGAGCAAATATGCGCCGTTACATTCTTTTAATTATTTGAAGTATTAAATGGTAGACTATTACCTACCGTGCTGTGTAATTTGTTTTCACATGCTTTAAATTTTAATGCGATTTTTCAAGCGTCAGATTTGTCGAGTGGAATGTCCCATACGACGTTTTTTACTAGTACAGGTATGACGAATTTATTGCATTACAATTAGCGTTAGTCCAAAATGTATGAGCCGTAATATATTTATTGTCGATAATAATATTAACAATAATAATAAGTATTACTGTTTATATTATCGACAATTCTATAAAAAATTTAGCTTTATTCGATACCGATTCCAATTGTTTGAAGTAATTATGTAGATTTCTAATGATACGAGAATAGTCGGGTAGTGTCATAACATGCCGCCATTTTCAAAACAAAAATATTGTCAGAGAGAGAGAGGGTGTGGGAGAGAGAGCCCATGCGTATAGAAAACCCTCAATATATAATGATCTTCTTATGCGTTATCCAGTGAATCAAAGTATAAACTTAACTGCTAGACGTCGTAAACAAACACGCAAAAGTCGACGTTTACGTCGTTTTTTGACGCAACGTTTTTATGTACCAGTTTCGTGCGTAACGTCACTACGTTTTTATGGCACTTTAGTCATGCAACGATTCGTGAAAAAGTGTTTAATAGTTACAATTAAGGACGTTTTCGGTAGTAATTTCTGCGCATCCCACTGCGCAAGTGTGACTCTTCACCTAGGAGATACTCGCACTGATTTCGGATAATCAGACGGCCCATTCTCGCACAAAATAATGTCGGCTCAATATCGATTGCACGGCAGTTTTTCTAAGAAATCCATGACTGTTAAACTTATGAACATGGGCACTATGCTTGCCTCTGGCAAAAAAGCGTCAGGTACCTCGGATTGAGTCTGAAAATGCAATTGATAGTAACGCTGTCGTTACCCCACCCACCAATGAGATTTCAGTTTCAACTTCGTCTGCCGACAGCTCTACATCTTCGGGTTTTTGTGTGCCTGGTAGAAGAATTGTTGAAATTGATCATTCGGCAAAACAGATGTTTTGTTCCGACTGCAAAATGTCGTTAAACTTTGTGGATATTTCACACAAGACCAGACATGGCTTGGGATCCATACTGCTTATTGAATGTCAGTGCGGCATTGTTAACGAGGTGACGACGTGCAAGTCGCATCGTACAGGAGCCCGTGGGCCAGCTGTATTTGATATAAACACAAAAGCTGCTATAGGTTAATAATAAGAATTTACTCAATATTTTTATAATTTGAACATTGCATTGATCATTTTTGTGAATGTTTTTTTTATTAAAAAAATACGATTCCGGCAGTTGCCATTTCACATACCATATGTTTTCAATGTACAGCGACAACTGTCTAGACCACGATTCTACATGTAAGTCTCATTGTTAAAAGTGTTATTTGGGCCTATACTTACTTTTATAATGATGTTGGGATTTAGAATTCAAAATAAAAATGCCAATAAATGATCAACTTCGACTGGGATATCATAGAATATAGACCCTGGCCATGTATACTAAGATCATGGGAGATTGTTTTCAGAATCAGGAGTGTATAGTTTAAGTTTTATTGTAAGTTTCCATGAGTGATTTCATTTTTTGATAAACTTCAGCAAATGTAAATATCAATATAATAATCCATGATAATAAATATCATCAAAGTTGTATTTTCCCCAGTTGAGAAACAATAATTTATTATTGTCTTCATTATATTTTTAATTAATTTTATAACATGACTTTCATTGTACCCGGGTTAGTATAATTAATATATATATAAATCTATGTGTATGTATATTCTTATACTTTTTAATTAATTTTATCACTTGACTTTCTGGAATACATTGTAAGTATTTGAAGGAAAATACAAAACTCCTGAACTTGGCAACAATGAGCTGGATCTTGGTGCCCAGTGATACCCATGCTATTTGCATATAATACTCCACACTGGTTAGATTTATAAAAATCAGAAAACATGGAGGGGGACCAAGAGCCTTGGGTTTTTATTTTTAATTCATTTCAGGTGAATTTGAAAATAAATGACCATCCTTTCAGTGTTGATACTTGATTTTACAAATTAAGCCAACTATGATATACAGGTAAATATTTTCATCAGAGTGGGGGGTCAACTATATCAAGTACATGTATACCGTTTAGACATAATGTACTTATTTAGCATACATAAGCTTAATAATTTCTAATTTTCTTTAGTGCTATGAATTAATGCAGTATTTGACTTTTAGAGAAATTGAAGCATACATTTAACACAGACATGACGTATAATTTAAGCTGAACGCAGTCCTTTGTAATGTCATGGGTCGCAGTTATGAACTTTTTTTAGATTTTTCTTAATCAAATGGCCATTTCAAGGATTAAATGGAGCCTGTGCATGTATATTCAAGAAGTAACTACTGAACTGGTAAGTATTTTAAAAAAAAATCATAGTTATTTGTTGTTATGTGTATTATTTATGTTTTCTGTTTTACAAACACAGACGCCATAAGATGAAAAATGTTAGTGAGTATAATTGTATATCTTAACTTTTCTTTTTTTTATTGAATGGATATGTATTATAGATTTTACTAATGCTTTGTAACAAAGTTTCATTATTGGACGTATTATTTCCCTATAAATGTATCACCAGATACTTAATTGCCTCAAATTTAATGCAAATAACAATTTTGCATTAAACTAGCATGCTTAAAACAATACTTCTTGGTAATATAACTTCCATAAAATTATGAGACCAGAGGCGTCTCTAAAATTTACTGTCAATCTGTCATTCCGTTATTTATTATTTGTTAGTAAATAGTTCATGTTGAGTTGCCTAAAAATTCATATTAAATTTTAATCACAGTGCTAAAAATATCATAGAAAAGGTCATTTTCAATTTAATAGAAAATCTGACATTGTTGATTTTCTTCCTCATGTGGAGAAGTTTCTTGTGAAAGGGTGGATTAGTACTGGTTGTTAGAATACTGGAAATTGCGTTGTTGAATCAGCCGTTGTTTATAACTGAAACATTGTTGAAATACAGTGATAACAAGAATAAACAATTACTTCTTTTGATAAATGCACCAGACTACTTACGAGGGGTGATCAACAAATACGCGAAAAAGTGCTGTCATTTCTTTATTTGTCATTGTAAGTCGATGAAACTTTCTAAACATGAAAATAAATTTATTTCAAATTGATTCACCGCTGACCATCAATATTAATCAAAATCAGAACGAACGCGGTTTCCTATTGCAACGTCACTCGACGTCCTGCGGCCCAAAGTTTCATATTTTCCAACGTTGTACGTAGCAAACGATGACGTATCATTCGTGCGCTTGTAATATTATCATTTTCTAACGGGTGGGTTATGAATATGCAATGATATAACATTACATTCATTATTTCAAAAAAATATTATAACGTCAAAATTTGATTTTAGAGCCATTTGTATCGGAGTCATTGTCTAAGAATGAGTGTGATACAGAAATGGGCTGCTAAAATTGTCAGAAAATACCAATGGCAATATTACAAAATGTAGCAAATATGTAATAGTATACACAACTGGTGTCTGTTTTGCATATTCTCTCATATGTAGTCATGTGAATTCAATGCCGATATGCGAATGGGCTTCACGACGTCAATAACGTCAAATTACGTCATCAGTATTAATGTTCTCCCGCAGCTATTTCTGATAATTTACTTGCAAGTTGCAAAGAAAAATAAATGAGTTTCCGTTGACATATCAAGGAAGTGTATCTGGTTGATACATGATTGCTATATAAATACGTTATACATAATGAATTGTGCCACGAATGAGTATGGACAATGATTTATGTAACGGCGTCGTGATGACGTTGGGCCGGTGTAGCCATAGTGACGTTGCGGTTTCTCTGTTAGTTTCACTAAATAATTATTTAGGCTTAATGTTTTATAGGTATGTACTCGTAATTCTCCAATCTAGAACCAGACCTATTTTCTTTAAAATTGGTCACGTAACAAATATTTCAGAGCATTTTTCCGCGTATTTGTTGATCACCCCTCGTATTTATCATATTTCGCCTTACAAATACTTTGTCATGTTTCAGGAATGTTGCATAGTGGATCAGGTGCTACACAAATAACAAAGTTCTGGTCATGTCTGGAAATTGATGGTCTTCATCACACTACCATGAAGAAAAGGGAACTGGAAGTTGAGCCCAACCTCTCTGTTGTTGCTATGCAGTCATGTCGAGATTCCCTAGCAAAGGAAATTGGTCTAATCAAGTATGTGTTTTAGTCCATGGTTAACATCAGTGGTAATTTTCAGTGTGTTCTTCCTGACACGATAATTCTAGTTAGCAATACTTTTTAGCTACTGATTGATACATTTGTTATAAACATATCTACCAGGTAAACGCTTACTAACAATATTATGTACAAATGTATACATATTAATAAATACACATATTAACTAACTTACATCAGATGTTTCATTTTGGGCTGATGTTTCAGTAATATTGGCTGAATCTTCACTAATATTGTACTGGTTTTAACCATTTTCAAATTAATTAAGTCCAGTTGTTTATTTGTACTACACTTTCACTCATCATTGTGAAAGTTGGCAAGAATGTATGTCTATAAAGTGACAGTTACAGGAGTTTTTAGCTCACCTGTCACAAAGTGACAGAGTGAGCTTTTGTGATCACTCTTCGTCCGTCCGTCAACAATTGGATTGTGTCCTCTCTAGAGGTCACAGTTTTGGCCTTATATTTATGAAACTTTGTCACTATCATCATCTCAACAAGATTTAGGTTAATTTCGATATTGGGTCATCCGGGGCAAAACTAGGTCACGAGGTCAAATCATAGAAAAACATTGTGTCCTCTCTAGAGGTTAAAATTTTGACCTAATCTTTATGAAACTTAGTCACAAGGTCAAATTATAGAAAAACCTTGTGTAGTCACTAGAGGTCATTATTTTGACTTAATCTTTATGAAACTTGGTCATGATGATAATCTCAACAAAATCTAGGTCAAGGTTGATATTGGGTCATCTGGGGTCAAAAACTAGGTCACAAGGTCAAATCATGGAAAAACCTTGTGTAGTTTGCTTTTTTTTAAATGCAGAGCATAGCCTTTATTTGCCAGTCAGCTTTATGCTGACATATGGCAGGCATATATGTGTTCCCACACCCAGATTTGCAATGGGAGCAATTTTACTTTTTTTACAAACACATCATGTTAAGACTCCATATGATTGAAATTCAGTAGATCAGTGAGATGTTAAAAAATATTAAAACAATAGTTTCAGAACTAGCACTAACACAGGTGAAACACCAGCTGCGGCCTTGAAATATGACATGGGTTTGCAGAAGCGTGGTTCAGGAAGGGCGTATGACAGTAAGTCTGGCGTAGGAACCGTGTTTGGCAGTAAAACAGGTAAAATTTGTGCTTTTGGCATTAGATCTAAGGAATGCATAAAATGTTCTTACCACCAAAACTTAGGGAAAGTACCCCCAAAACACAACTGCCATAAAAACTGGACAGGGTCATCAAAAGCGATGGAATATGATGTTGCTGTCGAATCCATTAAGAACATTGAAACTGAGAACATTCAGGTCTCTACAGTTATCATGGATGATGATGTCACTACAATGGCCAAAACACACCAAACTATTCCCCATCCAGTGACAAAATGGAGTGACATTAATCATACAAAAAAACCTGGGTAATAGTCTCTATGCACTCCAGAAGAAACGTAAATGTCTCACTAACAAAATTATACAGTATTTTCAGAAAGATTTTGGCTATGCTGTAGGTGAAAACAAAGGCAATTCTCAAGGTTTAGAAAATTCCCTACGCCAAATTGTCCCTCATTCATTCGGTCGTCATGAAAATTGTAACAAGAATTGGTGCGGCTATCACAAAAATCCAGAAACATACAAACATAATTCTTTTCCTCATGGGCTGGCTTTGACGGGGGAAGAGTTTGAAGTTGACTTAACATCCATATTTGAGACATTCATTAGAATGTTGACAAAATTTCACCTGGAGAATCAACCAAAGACGTTGAATCTTTCAATAATATGATTGCACTCTTAAAAATAGAGTTAATTCTGCTGTAGCTGAAAAGATTATAGGTACCCCTTATGTAAATCAGGTCAATATGTCAGTTGGTGTTTCACCTGGTAGATTATTTGAAAAGCATGCTTTCAAAAAAGATAATTCACGAAAACGAAGATTAGAATTTGAGAATACCCAATCCTTCAAAAAACATAGACTTGAAAAAAAACTATTGAAAAGTTCTACCATATCGCAAATTGAATTGCGTGAAGGGATAACCTATCAATCAGCAATAGGTTTACAAGTAACACATGCCGAAGATGTCACAGAAATACCTTGTCCTAAGGTAGCACCTCTTTGAAATAAAATTTCAAGAACAATATTTCTCTGTCTATTGTGACATATAAACTACCTCTTTAAACATCAACTGTGATATAATTCAAATAGCTGCAGTAGCCAACCTTGATTTATTTTCTGAATACATTTTACCATCACAGCCTAAATGTTCTGGTGCTTCAAAGGTTACTGGGGTTTCCTTGAATGGAAACGTACTATTTTATGAAGGAAAGCCTGTGCAATCAATATCAATTAATGAAGCATTAACATTGTTTTAAGCTTGGCTTAATGATAGGAAGCCTTTTGTATTGATAGGTCATAATATCAAGACCTTTAATTTTCCCCGCTTGTTGCGTGCTTTTGAAAGGTGCCATTTGTTGTCTGCGTTTATGGACAGTGTGATTGGCATTGTTGATACTTTACCATTGTTTCGAAGCCTTTTCCCTTCATTTGACAAACATAACCAGGAACATCTTGTAACTAACATTCTAGGAGAATCATATAAAGCCCACAATGCAAAAGATGATGTGATAAGTTTGCAAAAACTTGTTGTCCATGTCAATCCATCCAATGCCATTTTGTCAATTCATAGTTCTGCTACACATATTGTTAATCTCTAGACCCGACTGCCCATACACAGTTATTAAATTCCTGAAAATCTTGATGGTGTATGACGTGACATTATATTCGTTATGTGTAATCGTATTGATCTGGTGAGGAACACTGCTGCCTAAAGACATTGAAGAGATCATAGAAGTAAGTACATCTTTGTTTTATTGTGTATATGTATATGGGTTACTGGCTGATTATGTCCTAGAATTTCCTTCTGAACTGCTGTATGTTGTACATGCCCTTTTGCAATGTTTAAAGTCAGTGTATGGCTGTCTATATGTTTACATGTTATGATGGGATGTTTTTGCATCTAAATAATTGTGTAGTTACTGCATGCACACAATTTGAAGTTGAAATTTACAACACAAGCTACATAACGACCTATTGCTTTTTGTTTTACATAAACAAATGTGTTGCAAATTATATCAATTTCATTGTCAATAAATACATTGGGTTTGCAGGTGCATGCATGCTTGATTCTCAACCTTCTCGGCTACCATAAAATATGGGATTACACAAGCAACGGATCAAGATACTGCAGTGATATTTCATATTACTGACGTGTGAGTATGTAGTATGTGACATTAGGCCAGTCCAGAGACTCATTTGCTATGTTTAATGTTTTTAGAAGAATTATTTGGGCAATGTGCTATAACTCATCTGTTGTCAACCAAAATATTCAATGCTGAATGCCAGTTCTTAACTGGTGCACTTTTAGATTTATGGCATAATGTCACATTGGTATTAGTGACAGAAAACCGTCACTACCTAATGTGTTTCTCATTTAATATTTGGTGATTAATTAAGTTGCCTTCTATCGAAGACAAGGGATATATTGCTTTGTAATGTCTAACTTTGGTAAGAAGACCATGTGAAATGGTTTACGTCCGAGTATTTTCCAACTTCTAAGGTGAGATTGGTCACCATTAGTAGATGACACCCGTTGATTTTTGGTTCAATAGGTCAAGATAACAGTGACCTGTAACCTTAATGACTACCGTATTTAGACAACATGGTGCATATACATGTATGTTTCATAAGTTGGGTAGTTGTTTCTACATATGTTGGTAAAAGCTGGTAAAAACTAAATAATTTACTATGTGATGCATTTATGTGACACACTTTTCGTAATTTTAATATTGTCTGTAACCATTAGTGGTTTTCTGAAGTGAAAAGAAAATGGTGTGTTAGTTTTACTGTTCAGAAATTTAATTACTTGTAATTAAAATTTAATTAATATTGCAACTTGAGATTTTTTGTATACATATTTCTCAATTTAAACTAGAAACACATTAGGTAACTCACCAACGCCAACGTCGGGTCCCAAGCCCCGAGTGAAAAAGCAGGAGGGCCTAATTGTGTATTTTCGGTTTATAAACTGTTAACTGATAACCCGATGAAAGTACTTGTTAAACAAGGAAAGCCGTATTATAATATAGCTGCAGGAGCAGTAAGTTGTACTCACAAAACGTGTTGAAATGTTGTCATGTGATGGAATTTGTTGTGTTGCTTTCAATTTATGTTGGACTATTTATCAGTATCTGAATATATTTAATTGGATCTGACCAGTATCAGTTGAATTGTTGCTTATGATAATGATAAGTACTTATGCTGTCATCAACATAGTTTGTAGGAATATGAGTCTGCAAATGTACATTTGAGTTATGATCGTTGACATGGTCATAATTTGAAAATGAGATATTCAAGTAAAATGTGCTAAAAGCAAATGTCAACAACAATAATACAAAATAACATTACACACATGTGTTATAAAGGGCAACTGCTCTAGCATTCATACTTAATTGATGTACTGGTATACTGCTTGTGTATACATACTGGTGTAACTTCTAGTATGTCATTGTGTAGTTATGTCAGCCGTAAAATAATGTTTGTTTCCAGGGTAAGTGTACTGTGCAACATGCATATCATGCCATAGTGTGATATTTTATTAAAGTTCACTGATGTGTAAACACCCGATCTGAAGCAACACATTGAGTAAAGCTTAATCACATAAATATCAATGAAAACATTGACTTTACTCCCGCTTTTTTTAAAAATGTGCTTGATTTAATGACGTCGTAAACATGACGTCACCATAACGTGACGTTTGGTGAATTACGTTAGCTTAACAATATGTGTTTAGATGCTCTGTTCCTTACGTAAACACAAAATCAGGGGATGAACATACATGTAAGTAATGTTCTGTGTCAAAATTAAGCTATAAGAGCTTGTACAGCTGTGGTGGGCCTTTGCAGTTTGACTTATTCCGCACACATTCGTCTAGAACGTTTACGTCAGTAATGACCAAAGGTCCCGATTGGTGAAAACGGAGGTTTACTTATGTGTAAACGTCACTTCTTAGCCCATCAGAATGCAGGGATTTGCTGAATTTGGAATTATAACATGTTATTGTGTAATTGTTCTGTGTCATATTCATGTAAAAAGGATTAAACTATTTTACAGATTTTTCATTGGCCTATTTTGGGTCATTTTCATGCCATTTTCTTTAAAAAGGGATACAATTATGGCTAAATAGCTCGGTGACCTATGTTTGTTTCATTATATTCTGATGGAGCACACTTTCATCAACATCATTTGCAAAAATAAAATAAAATCTTGGAGCAGATTTTTTTTAATGGCCGAGTACTATTTTGGGTCATTTTCATGTCATTTTCTTAGAAAAGGGAGACAATTCTGGCTAGATAGCGCAAAAAGAAGCACGGTGACCTATGTTTTTTTCTTGATATTCTGAAAGAGCACACTTTCATCAAGATCATTTGCAATAATAAAATAAATTCTTGGAGCTGATTTTTTTATTGGCCTCTAGAGTACTATTTTGGGTCATTTTCGAGCCATTTCCTTTAAAAAGGGAGACAATTCTGGTTGAATAGCGAAAAAAGAAGCACGGTGACCTATGTTTTTTCTTGATATTCCGAAAGAGCACACTTTCATCAAGATCATTTGCAAAAATAAAAAATATTCTTGGAGCAGATTTTTTTATTGGTCAATAATATATCTTTTTTCATTTTCAAGCCCTTATTTTGGGCACATTTTGAAAATTCATTTGTTGTAAAAAATGTGTGAATGTTGTTAAAAATTTAAAATGTGCATAGGTATGCTTGAATAATATGTTTTTGTACATCTGAACAAAAAAAAAAAGTTTCTGATGAAAAAATAGTGATTTTTATTAAAAAAAATAAAAACATTTGAAAATTCATGATTTTTGTCATTTTTATACAAAAATGATTATCTCATTTTCTGAGAAAACGAGTTCGGTGACCCCTGTTTTTCTTTAGCTTATTGTTTTTAGAATAAAATGTCCTATAATATAAAGTGAGTTAAAAAAAATTATCGGAAGAAAAAAAACTATAGAAAATGTCCTTAAGGCATATTTAAAACCATTTGAAACTGGATGACAGCATGCAAGTCAAAAATAGATGAATAGAACATGTACAAATACAGATCAATACATTACAATTCAAGATCAGTTAGCATCTACAATGAATTCAAGAAACGAGCTTAAATACACAATAAATATTTTTATTTGGTAGCTTTAATTGAAGCCATGCTGCGTAGGCTACTACCGATAGCAGAACCTTTATTTACCAGTCATCTTTCTGCTGAAACATGGCAGGCATATGAGTGCTTCTTCCCGTATTTGAACCCGGATCACCAGAGTATACGACAACCATTGAGCTACAGAGACACATATGAGTCAACAGGACAACCACACATATCAACGACACACCAATCGCTATCACCCAGAAAGTAGTTCAGCCCGGTTAATGACTATTACAATATAAATATATATTACTATGTATTACGCTATTTCAATGAATCCATGTTTGTCTGCAGTTAAAACTTCTTGCAATAGAAATTGTATAGTCTGACATGATATTTTTGTAAATGTTGGTTATAATCACAAGATACTATGTACAACATGTATTTAATCGAGAAAATTGTATAATGAGTATTCTACTATGTTTACCATTAGATCCACAAGTTTGTAATAAGGGGAAGTTATGGAAGTTCTATGTCGATGTGGGTTGTCCTAAAATGGCGTATACCAACATTGCATCATAAGAATATCAAGTAATGTACGCAGAAATTATAATTATTCTGTAGAGCCCTGTCAGTGCAACGAAATCATATATCATAATTGATCCCGGACCTGCCGGGTTAAAGTCTACTGAGACGACAGCAAATTCGTTCAGAATAAAAACAATAACAAAACACAACTAGAACTGTCGCCATTCGGCAGACTAATATACCCCCGCGTGGCAAAATCATTGCAGCTAATTCTTTTCTTTATGCACATCTACATGTTGAGGTTGTTCATCTGCTAAAGTTTGAAGAAAATGCTGCAAAAACTGTAGGAGAAGTTGCGTCCACAAGAACTATTCACTGTATATTGTATAGTGCATAAAAGAACAAAGGGCCATAATTCGTTCAAAAATTGTCGCAGCGTAAATTCTTTCCTTAATGCATATCTACATGTTGAGGTTGTTCACCTATTAAAGTTTGAAAGAAATGCTGCAAAAACTGTAAGAGGAGTTGCGTCAACAAGAACTGTTCACTATATATTGTATAGTGCATAAAAGTACAAAGGGCCATAATTCTGTCAAAAATTGTCACAGCGCAAATTCTTTCCTTTATGCACATCTACATGTTGAGGTTGTTCATCTGTGAAAGTTTGAAGGAAATGCTGCAAAAACTGTAGGAGGAGTTGCGTCCACAAGGACTATTCACTGTATATTGTAAAGTGCATAAAAGTACAAAAGGCCATAGTTCTGTAAAAAATTGTCGCAGCGTCAATTCTTTCCATTATGCACATCTACATGTTGAGGTTGTTCATCTATTAAATTTGAAGGAAATGCTGCAAAAACTGTAGGAGGAGTTGCGTCCACAAGAACGGTTCACTATATATTGTATAGTGCATAAAAGTACAAAGGGCCATAATTCTGTCAAAAATTGTTGCAGCGCAAATTCTTTCCTTTATGCACATCTACATGTTGAAGTTGATCATCTGTGAAAGTTTGAAGGAAATGCTGCAAAAACTGTAGGAGGAGTTGCGTCCACAAGAATGCGTCTACGGACGGACAGACAGACAAGCTGAATCCAGTATACCCCCTTACAACTCGTTGTGCGGGGTTATAATAACAGTAATTAAACGAAATGAGAACAACAACAACAGTTAGCAAAAAAATCGAATGAAGAGGCAAAACAAGGTAAATGGAGACATAAAATAAAAAGGTGAGCGTTTGCAAAAAGTTAAACATGACGTGCTTACATCACTGGCTTAGAATAAGAAGGTCGTAAATACTACTTACCACCTTATACGAATTATGCATATTTAGAATATAACCTACATTATGAGCCAATGAAAACGCCGCATTTTGGCGGTTAACTGAAAATTTAATCATTAAAATTTTCTCTTCACAGACTTTACGTCATGCGTTGGCGCTACTTTCTATCGGCAAATCAGAATGCAGCATGTTATATTCTAAGTTAGTTAGAACATATTAAGTAAATTTTAATGACTAAAAAGGTCTCGCTTCGCTCGCTCCGCCCTTTTTAATCATTAAAATTTACTTAATATGTTCTAACTATAACTTGAAATCTGCATTTAAAGGTGCTTCTTATGAGCCTACTTTCGTGAAAAATGTGGTTGTTTTTCCATAAGTACAGAGTAGTTTTCTCAAAGTATTTACTTTGTACTCACAATCTTTCTAATTCTAAGCCAGCGACATGTAGTATGTGAGTCTGATTAGGAAGTATGCAAGGTCTATGCGTCATACATGTGTTTTACCTCGATTACACGAATATACACAGTTTATCACCGTCACACAGCACAAACCGAGGATGACGAATACATGCATCAGTATATCCTGTGTAACTTCGCCTGCCTCTCAGCCAATCCTATGCCAATAATCATCGTCACCTAATTCAGACGGTCCTCCAATCCCAACGAATTGTTTCCCGTTTTCTTGTAACCCATTTGGTTTCGAATGGGTCGATGTGTTTGCTCCAAGAACCTTTTTTGCGTTGAACCATTGATTCATGTTAGATCGCAGCATGGGCTGTGGTGTGATATTCCTGGAAATTTAAACATATATGCGTTGATGACAAATAAATGGCTTAATGGGTGTTTCATCGTTAAATAAAGTTTTTATTATCATTATACTTACACTTATATTTGAGGAAAACTACTAAATGGTTCAATGACATAGCTCTTGTTTTCGAGACTTGGTGGTTTAATAGGTTGCGGGGTCAAACGCATGCCATTACATACAAAAATATGGTCAAAATTGTACCCATAGTATACCACTAGATTGAGACAGAGTGTTCGCGATTTGGCCAACATTATGCATAGAGCAGGCATGATAGGCGACAATAGTCATCATGTTACACCAAGTGCAGCATTGGTGAAAGTTGACCTTCATCACGAGGATTTGCCTGCACAGTAGCATACTGCATTTGCACGTGGTACAGCTAGATTGGTAGTTAAGAATATACAAACGACACTTCGTACTGTTAGCAACCTTTATTATAAACTATTACTTTGTAAAGACTATATAGGCATGGTCGGGTATTTCCGTTATGGTACGCCAACCCTCGACCGCGTGTGCCATTGTTTTCTGTAAGTGTCGTTAAATGGTAGAATAAATGCAAAGTCACCCACGAAATAATACACCACATTACGTTCTCGGACTCAATAATAATCTCCACTCGTGTATAACTGCAACATAATACTCACCCTGGCGATTTCTTCAACAACACTATACAAATTATTGTAATAACAACAATTACGACTACACTACCAAACACACAACCAAGAATTATAGCTAACATGTTCCCATCATCTGAGGATACCAATCCATCTACACAGACTGAAAAAAATAAACCATATATGTCATGGTAAAATGCGTACTCGTACAATAAAATTTGACCAGCTGACCATATTTGACCAATAATCGACTTAAACATAGAACGTTTCAAGATAAGTATTATGGCAATCCAGAGAAAAATGCAGTGTAGACTACCACGACTAAAATGAAATGCGCGAACAATATGCGCATAAGCTACCCACTGGAACGTGATGTACATAAGGTATAGTAGTTATGGCCCCGCATTTTTTTTGCTGTGCTCTATAGTAATCACATTGTCCGTCCGTTCGCGCCAACTTGACGTTGTGGGGTGTGGAACAATAGGCTATATTTAGATTCTATTCATTCCGTTGCTTACGGGGTGCAAAATGTTGTTAATGGGGGTTTACAAACAAAAGAAAGAACAAAAGAAAACCCCACAACGCCAAGTCAGTGAGAACGTCCGTCTGTCCGTTCAAATTTTTCATATTTATTCTGAATAACTTGAACACCATTATAGGTATCGACTTCAAACTTTAAGCATAAGCTCACAACAACAGTACACTATTTTATGGCTAGTTACATTAGTCTCGCTACAATATTGGAAGAGTTATGGCCCTTTTTAAAATTTAAATTTTCCTCATTTTTCAAGGTTTTTCTTAATAACTTGAAAACCATTGAAGATATCAGCTTCAAATATAAAACATAAGCTCACAACCAAACATTAAAAAGCAAATTGCATTACCCTACCTGCAATATTGGAATAATTATGGCCCTTTGTTAAATTCCAAATTTCCTCAGCTTTCAACTTTTTTTCGTCATAACTTCAAAACCATAATAAATATTCAAATGAAACTTGCTATACTTATGGCCAGTGGTTATACACATATCTGTAGCAAGGGCAACAACTCTTTAAAACAAGCTTTGGTAAACTTCGTTTTAAGCGCCTTTTTCAGCTTCAAAAATGTAAACATTGGCCATTGTTCAAAAACGGTTCAAAAGATTCAAATGAAACTTGCTATACTTATGGTATTGACTACGGCAATGGGTACATGTATGTGGAGCAAAAGACAAATACACATATTTTGTAGCAAAGGGCGACAACTCTAGCTCATTTATTTTGACTGAGTTCAATACTATACTTCATTCCTTTTCTTTTCACTTCCCCACTTCTGGCATGCTACCACAGGGCCGTGCTCATGACTGATAATTCTAGTCAGTATTGTTTGTTTTACAGGTTGTTCTCAATGGATTACAACAACTAGAACCACGTCCTCAAGCATGGTTTAACCTTTAGATTGGGAAGGTTATTTGTTTCCGTTACTTTGACTATGGTCATTTTCTTCCGCATACCATTTATCTACCAACCTCTTCAGAAAGAGCACCCAATGATAATAAATTAGATTAACGTGCCGCCGGTCACTACGACTCCCTTGAAAATGTATCGTTATTGAATGTTTCACAAGGAAGAAAAAACGAAACCAGTTTGAACACAACATATTTACAAATATACTACAATAAAGTTAAATACAAACCATCTCCCCAAGTAAATGCATCGTTTGTTGGGTCACACATGTCACAGGCACTGCTGGTTCTAAATGCTCCAAACATGTAACACGCTCCGGAGATATAGCAGTAGCCTGGCTGTAATATGAAGCACAATCACCGTTTAACATTAGTTACAGTCCTGTGTTGAGTGGTTTATCTGGTATAGCTGAGCACATTTGATCTGTCGCTAATTAATCCTCTTAAGTTTTCGTTATTCATACCGTAAGAATGTTTTGACTAGTCAAATGAATACCTCTAATTAAACAATAGATAATCACGGTGTTTCATGAAAATGCAGTCAAATCGATGGCGAGTTTCTAGTTTAAGATTTGGTCGGTAAATCAGGGAATGCCAGCTCTACATGCTCATTGTTTCCAGTGTATCGTACATACATTATAGGGACGGTGGGCCAAAGCGAATGTAATTGTAAATGTCACTTTTTTAGCGCAACTGTCACAAAGTGACAGGGTGAGCTTTTGTGACCACTCTTCGTCCGTCGTACGTACGTCCGTCGTCCGTTCACAATTCCTTGTGAACACACTAGAGGCTCTACATATGGCCCAATCTTCATGAAACTTGATCAAAATGTTTATCTCTATGAAATCTAGGTCAAGTTTGAAACTGTTGGGTCAAATACTAGGTCACTAGGTCAAATCGTAGAAAAAGTTTGTGAACACATTAGAGGACACAGTTATGACCCAATCTTCATGAAACTTGGTCAGAATGGTTGTCTCCATAAAATATAGGCTGAAACTGGGTCGTGTAGGGTCAATAAGTAGGTCACTATGTCAAATCTCATAAAAAGTTTGTAAACACAGGACACAAGAATTCCTTAATCTTCATGAATTGTGGTCATAATATTTGTCTCTATAAAATTTAGGCCTAGTTTGAAACTGGATCATGTGTGGTTAAAAACTAGGTCACTAAGTCAATCCTTAGAAAAGCTTGTGAACACTTTAGAGGAAACAATATATCTAGTTTACATGTAATGAACAATGATATACAGATGCCATGTACTTAAACGTGGACCGAACTGTTGACAAATATAGAATTAAATTATCCCAGTTAAAAAAGACGATATACTTTGGTTGGATGATTAACTATTAATCTTTATCTATCGGGGTTCGACTGATATAGTTTACGCTGCGAGTCATGCAGACGAAATCCATACTAACCTTTAACGTTACTTCTGAGCTTGCTGACGTATTGGCATTTGCTTCTAAGCAAGTGGTATCCAAGACTACCACGTAGTTTGTTTCACCAAAATGTACTCCGTCGTTACTAGTTGATATGCCAATCATACGAGCCATGGTATCACCCGAATACCCCACCTCCCGACGGCGGCGTCTTCGGGCATTTTCACCAACATCAAATGTAGTTACGTATACCTCGTTGAAATTCACATAAACACAGTCACGAACAAAGTTGCGTAACAGGAAAAACTGACCATCATATCCAGCCTGCAATTTAAATGTTATTCAGTATGTTAAATGTGACTTAAACAAGTCACTAAGAATTGTTAGCAATACAGAAGCTCCCTACCGGTTTGAAGCTATGACCTTTAAATTATGCTCAATGATTCTGTTGCCATAGCAACTACAATTTTCTGTCAGAATTAAAAGTAGTTAGATAGGCACAATCTCATTATTAGCACCTACCCACATACCAAGTATCATAAACCTGGCTTGGAAACGGTTTGAGTTATGTCAGGATCCAAATTTTTGACGGAATGACGGAGGGCAAACTTATATAAATATATTTAACTTTTGAGACTAAAGGCTGCTATAACTATGTAGTTCAGCAGTTTTACTGTTGTTACTAGGTCATTCAGGGTAGGCATTCCGCCATTTGGATGCTGTATCTTTTCTACTGGGTCATTCAGCTAGTTATAATTTATTATACTTTTCGACAGCTTGGACTTGGGCGGATCTGCGCTTGTTTAGTTGGGCATTTTGCTTTGTGTTTTTTTAATGTTTTCTGTGCTCGGCTGGTTAAGTTGAGTGCTGCCTTCCCTGTCTGACTTAATATACTCTTTTTTATAGTCTTCTGGTTGAAAACTGGTAGGAGACAAAGGAAATTGATTTCATAGAATCGTTTCTTTTCTTTTTCAAAAGGCGTGTTATAAAAGCAAAGGAAACTAGTGCACACATATTTATATTTAAGTGTCATTTCATTATAAGACAACACTTTATAATGAAATGACACTGCTGAAACATTGAGTAAATGCGTATCTTGTCCCTGCTGTGTATGGTAATAAATTACAACTACATCTCACCTTTATTTTCAAATAGATACATTTCATGGAACAGAAGTTTTCCGATACATTAAATTAGATAACAACATGTCAGTGAAAAGAGCATTCAACAGTGACAATGACAAGTTTGTTTTTCAAACTGAAGCTGAATGTCATTTTGATGATGTAAGTGAATATGGTTCCTTTGAATACATTGTGATAACAGAAATAAATCGATAAATGAACAAGAAAAAGTTGATCTTATCAAGGACGTGATTCAACTAAAATAATTTCAACGACATTCTTTACTACGATATTGGAATAAAAACACTAATGGGAAGGACTTTACTATGTTCATTGCTGTAATTCAATACAAGGATGCTTTGTTGCTGCTAAAAACATACAACAACCCAACGTAATAAAGCAGTACTAGTAAGCGTAATTTCGAGAACCTATCTGAATAAATGGCATCACATCAAACCAATCTCAGATACCTATAGTTTTTGCTGCATATAAATGTGCACATTACCCTATCCCAAGCGAATAACATGGCGTCAGTGAATGAGCATGGTCCGACTAATGAGTGTGGAATGCAATAAATCAAACATTCAAAATGTAATATACTACAGCCCTGTTATAATTATACTTACAATATATATAGACACATTGCACCACACATTCTCAACAAAGCCATTTCCTACTATAAGTATGTAGTCACATGTATCCCCGGTACTGACGTCACATATTCCCTCGTCTCCGTATTCCTCTAATATTGGTGGTATGGCTAGTTCAAGCACACAGAGATCGGTACCAAATCCTTCATAACACGTACAGTTGGCTATAAAATAAATCGTTAATGAATCGATTCGTGTGTATAACTACCAGAAGAAATACCCACAGGTGACTGTATATAGAATAAATAAAGAAACATAAAAATTATTATACATTTTGCTGGCTTAGAATTACGACCTTATAAGACTCATACATATTTGATATCTGCATCTCATGGCAATTCTTAAGAGCCTATATCGTGAAAATCGGAAGTGATCATGTTGACCAAAAGTTTAAAAAGCTTGTTTTTCCATAAGTAAAGATTATTTTTCAGACAGTTTTTTCTTGATTTCTCAACATATTGGTTTTGTACATGCGACCTTCTAATTCTAAGCCAGCGATTTAAATCATTCAGGAATGCTATCTTTGTTATAGGAGAATAAGTCCAAGGAGTTCAACCATTTAATGTCTATCCATTTATAAGATTACTCATTGATGACTAAATGATTATCCCTTCAACACTAAATAGCAAAGTCCTGTGAAAGATGGAGGATTTCTATACCGTGGGTATATCAGATTATTCGTGATAAACAAATAGGAAACGGAAGGCAATTCAACAATAACAGCAGAACACGAAAGGCATCAACAGAACACAGTACGCATTGCTATAGCTCTACACTAAAGTACCCCCACTCAAAATGACGAATAGTTAGATTTGATAAACGTTGATTTATAATCTAGGTTGAAAATTATTATTGTTTAGGATCCTTAATCAGAGATAGCACCATATTCTATTACTTTACGTTGAATACGAAATCCCGCGCAGTACTCATCTGCAAAACTCAATATAAAAGTTCCCTTGAAATCGGAAGGTCATAATAAGGGAAAAACCTAATTGCCACGCACTACGACTGACGCAGTCAAATACCAAAAACCAAGCTATCCAAAACAGTGCGGATTATGTGTATTTTATCAGTTTTAAATACAAAACTACTTAGTATTACCAAAACACAAAAATTACAAATTTCTACCTGCTACGCATTCGCCATTCCCACTACAGTTTCCTGGGCAGGAATCCAATATACTTTGTACCAATTCTTCGTTTGCATCACGAAAGTCCAAGTCTTTCTCTAACGCTGGTTTTAATTCCGTTTCGTAAGCAGCACAATGAGTGATCACCCATGTTGTTGTATTATCTTTCTAAACACACGAGAAAGGCAACATTTGTTATAAAAGATAATGACAGATGTGCAGTATTACGATGCAGGTATACACAAAGATAATAGTCTAGTCAACTAAAATAGGGTTATTGCAACAGAAATTTTACTGTATTTTCTGATAGGGCAGTATATTAGTGGTTTACAGGGAAAAGTTTGCAAGGTTTTACTCAAGTGAACCATTTTAAATACACTCTGCTATTTCTAAAATTAAAGTCACTAATTTCTTTGAAATGACTATTTTTGCAAAGACAAAAAAAATAGTGGTTTTTATGCTTAATATTTAATTATGTACACATATTTCACAATAAATGCTTACATATGTGTACTGGTGAAAAACAACTCTTAAAAGGGGTAAAAACATCCTTCCCACTTACATTCGATTGTGAATTATATGATGCTGTATTAAAATAAAACAATTACATGTCACATGCCATAATGACCTTTAACTTATCATCTATTAAAAATTACAAAGCACCCAAATAAAACCAATTACCCTCAAAGGTGCTGCCTCACATATTGGTGTATTGCAAAAAAATGTTTTTCCAAATATTCGCGTGATTTTGGTATAATTTTCATTCAAATTCGACAGATGATTTCACAGAAAAAGTATCAAAGGGCAAAGTTCGTTGAAAACAAACCAATGGTTACCAGAATAATAGCGTGGACAAATTTCGACGGACAAGCCAACTGCCCGACCAACCAATCAACCTCAAGCATGACTTCGATATAGCCCCATGTAACCGTAGTTGAAAATACATAAAGCAACTTGAAATAATAAATTCGATCCCTCCTTCAGACGGTCAAATAGAAGTGCTTTCCCACCTAACATAACTAAAGCAATTACTAACAGTCTTTCGGACGAGACGTTAAGCGAGGTCCCGTGTATGATGCTTTACATCAGGCACGTAAAAAACAGGGATGCTTCTGGATCTGAGGTATTTTCTGTATCATGCACTGTCCCCCCAAGAACTAAGAGACTAACCTCTTCTGGAGGCCTCGCCCAGGGGCGTAGCCAGCCATACGCAATTACGCACGTGCGTAACATCAATTTGAAAAGTAAAAACATAAATACAGCCAAAAACTGACAGAAAAGTCAAAATCTGGGGGTGTTGTACTTTTAATTTATCATACGACGAAATTTCACCATTTTTATGCAAAGCTTGAGAAAAACTTCTAAGGGAGGGGACACCCCTCCAAAATCCACACCACTACAATACAATATATGTAGCCATCCTATTATACCCTTCAAACCATTCAATTTTCCATATAATCCATAATCTCAATGATTGTCGAACATTAGGCACTCAGCATCCCTACCACCCACTTCAATACTTTTGTGCGTAACATCCATTTAAGCCTGGCTACGCCCATATTGATTTCCGGTTGCGAGGATCAATAAAAGCAAATAAACCAAACTAAAATCCTCCAGAGTCTACACGAATATGTCTAGAATTGCACAGTTCACTAAATACGTAACAAAAGCTCTAAATTTCTGGTGGTTTGGTACATGTATTGTGTTATATTCATACTCACAGCCGCGTCTCTGGCACAGTTCATTAGATTATCATTAGCATCTGCGACTTCATCTAAATCGTCTTTCTTTGTGTACGCATCACATGATTCAAGAGCCTTTTCACACATTTCCATGCCTTCTTCCAGAGAAATTATGTTTTCTACTTGCCTCTGAAATTCAACTAAAATGTTGAGCTACACATGGATGGATATAGAGTATATATACATTAAAATATACATGTACTAAGTAATTTACTAGAATCGTCGCCCGTATGCGACACATCTATATAGCTCTAGTTTAATACTCGCGACAATGCTTCTTATTACAGAAACCAATGAAGGTAAACTGTATTACAAACAATTTATATCAGATCACAAACACAAGGAGGGGCATATATTAAAATCCAAAACAGGGTAAACTTACACGCCCGGTGTTGGGCTTAATCTATGGCGAACGAACGCAACAATGTACCGTAGCAGTTATACTAAATATCGCACACAAACACTATGAATTACGTTCAAAAAAGAAACTTTCGCGTTTTTCATGTTCTGAACACTTTCGCGGCTACTTACTTTCGCGAATTTCTACCACTCGCGAACTCCGCGAACTTAAATCGCGCGAAATAGTTTCTAGGTTTACAGTATAACGTAATTTGAATGCGTGTAATTCTACATCATTCTACTATACATGTACACTGTATATCGCTTCGCACATTTTTAGCTCAACTGTCGACATAGTGACAGGGTGAGCTTTTGTGAGTACTCTTCGTCCGTCGTCCGTCCACTATTGCTTGTGAACACACTAGAGGTCACAGTAATGACCCAATTTTCATGGAACTTGGTCAGAATGTTTGTCTCTATGAAATCTAGGTCAAGTTCGAAACTGGGTCATGTTGTGTACACAATTTGTGTACACAATTATTTTCCTATCTTCATGAAACTTCGTTAGGATGTTTGTCTCTATAATTCTAGGTCAAGTTTGAAACTGGTTAATATGGGGTCAAAAACTAGGTCACAAGGTCTAATCTTAGATAAAGCTTGTGAACACATTAGAGGACACAATTATGATTCAATCTGCATAAAACTTGGTCAGAATGTTTGTCTCAATAAATTTTAAGTCAAGATAGAAACTTGGTCATGTGGCTTAAAAAGATTCAGGGCACTAGGTCAAATCTTAAAAAAGCTTGTGAACACATTAGAGGAAAAAATTCTGGCACAATCTTCATGAAACTTGGTCTGTGGTTTTTCTATGAAATCCAGGTCAAGATAGAAACTGGGTCATGTTGGGTTAAAAACTAGGTCACTGGTTCATATCTTAGAAAAGCTTGTTAACACATTAGAGGACACACTGTCTTATGGCCCAATCTACATGAAACTTCGCCAGAATGTTTGTCGCTATGAAATCTACGTGAAGTGCGATATTGTGTCAACTCAAAGAAAAAACTTTGTATAGGCGCTAGATATCATAATTTTGGTCTAATCTATCAATGTGGCTTATCTGTAAATGACAAGGTCACTGGTTAGGACTATATGATAACCTTTTACATGCAACGGAGGCTACATTAACTTGATTCTTTGAAGTTGTAAATGATTTCTTACGTTGCCATGTGGGCCTTCATGAAATATCGACAGGTAAGCGACCTAGGGCCTCTTGAGTCCTCTTGATGTGTAGAGTATCGTCCCATATAATCACAAAAAATCCCCACTGATAGACCTTTCCGTTTTCTTACATTTGATGAAAAAAGTCTTTGGAAAAATTAGTATCTCACTCTAACTATAAATGACACAAACGGCGATCAATACTTGCATTTATGACGTCATTTTAAACAAATGAAAACATTTATAGACATGTTTTGACAAGGCCAACTATGGGACGCCGTGTGTCCAACAAAAGGTATCCAATAGTAACACATGGGTTAGCGTAGGCGAACCCGTACTTTAGGGTAACTTTGTACAATGATCTCTGACGAAAGCCAACTCGTTTGTCTAAGGTGTACTAAGATAGGGACCGCTGCACATACGCTAACCTGCATTGGTAAAAGTTCGCACGCGCTAACATAAAAATAATCTACAACGCTGGCGATTGTTTTCGAGCGCTATTACCTCTACCAAACACATTCAGGCGCTATATTACATTCACTATTGAAACCTAGCCGTGCACCGGATACACAACTTTCGGAGTGTGAGCTAAAACATTTCTCCTCACATTTATGCTCTCCGAAGCATATAGTTTGCCGCTTTGTCCGTTCTTCTGTCCGTCCGTCTGTCCGCCTGACACACTTTTGTCCGGCTCATTACTTGAACAGTATTGGTAGACAGTCCTCATTAAGGGGAAGTGCAGTGCACTAGAACCATAACTCTTCATTACATATTATTTTAGTTATTCTCTTTGTGATATATATCATTTAAAGGATATGCAGCGCCCAGGAACCATATCTCTTTATTGTATAATTTCCAGTTATGGCTCTTCGTAATTTTTATACTTCTTGTCCGCGCCATAATTCATACGGTATGGAGGTATCGATTTGAAACCTTATAGTCGAATATATCTCATTGAGGAGAAGTGCAGTGCTGAGGAACCATAACTCTACCTTACTTAGTCTTTGAATTATCGCCCTTTTTCATACAAAGTAAAGCTTGTCCGGCCCATAACTGGAACAATATTGATGGTATTTGCTTGAAACTTCACATAATGGTAGAGATTATCAAGGGGAAGTGCAGTGTCAAAGAACCATAACTCTAAATGTTTGTCTTTTTATCTGTATAATTATCTTTAATGTGTTTTTCCCATATTGGGAGAAGCATAATTTGGTTTTTCCTATTCTTTTGTTTAGACTTTTGAAACGCTTAAATCAACGTTGTTTTAATCTTATATCAACATGATAGCTTGATAGTTTAACTGTGTGTGTGTATAACACAAAAATGCTGATAAAATCTTAAACACTATAAAATTATAGTGACCTATTTCCAATCGCATTTTAAGGTACTAACAGGGGATTTTTTCCTGGTAATAGTTTAGATATTATACGTAGACTAGAAAATACACAAAACAAAACTTTTGAAATTTTGTCTACGTTTGGTGTTTTTTTTGTCTAGAATGACTGGACAATACGGGCAATACAGGATTAAGCTATAATGATACATTGGCATGGTTATCTTGAGCTAGAAATATGATATTGCTTAACAATTTGCTAGCCATTGACCGCCAGTAAATATATGAGAACATACTGAAAATGGAATTGACAAGTTACCGTGACTCTAAGATGGTTGTGCAGAGCACGCGTCAATTCCCATCGTTTGCCCATTCTTTTCAGTCTTTTAGAAATAGTATCTTTGGATGAAAGGTGTTCTGGTATTTTGTTCTTCACATCATGTCGCTTCCTTACATTTGATTGAGTTACGAGGGTACCCCAGCGCCACCATACCCGCCCTGTGCATGTATCTTCCTCGTGTGCCGAACACCACGATACAGGATTTTCTTCCTGCTCAAGATCAGGACATACACAAAGTTGATTGGCCTCAGGCCATCTCTCAACGTTTTCATACACACTTGGACTCGTTAGATCTTCTACATTGCTGGGTCTAAAGAATGGCAAAATACACCATGTTTTAAATTTTTTTATTCCATTTAAATGTATGGAAATGTATTTTCTCCTTCTTGACTTTTATTCACTATATTTGACTCAAACACTATAAAATATATTTTTTTCATGAAAAATCCTGAACTTATTGCTAGTGAGAAAGTATGATTTATTTGTCTGGAATTTAATTGATTTGTGTTACATAAACATTTGGGTATTCATATAAGTACACACGTCACTTGAAATAACATAAATGGGTTGTGTTAACATACCATATAAGTGGCCCAAATAGCGATATACTCAGAGTCCGGAAATAAACACCAGGGCTGGTATTCACAAAGCTTCTTAGATAAAAATATATCTTAAATATCCTATAAATTGCTTAGTTATGATAAAATTTGTCTTAAATTTAATTTATTTCTAAGTCGCTATTCACAACATATCTTAAACTTAAGATCTTCTTAAATAGCCACTTTTTGTCATAAATATCCATTTTCAACTAAGAAATGTGCCTATATTTAAGATACGTACATAGGTATCTTACTATTTAAGAAATTTCTAAGATGAAAATAGGAGTTTTTTATTATGTGTTTAAATCCGGTTTTAAAGCTTGGAAATCATCAAGCAATGTGTAACAATGAAGAACCGCCCTAATATACGTATTAAATCACTCTTTTAGACCAAAAAACTTAGCAATTTATCAAAACGTCATGCAAACGCCCAGTTCAAGGGAAATAACCCGGTGTCGCATCCGCCTAAAGCGAAAGTAGAAGGTTAGGTGGAAACTCCGGACACAGGTTTTCGGAATTCGGGATTATTGATGCATACATGTTTAATCATGTATAGGCTAGTCTGAAATATCCACATTTTGCATTTATAACACACAGTTAATCAGAAATAGATATGTTGCTAAATTCATCGTGCATTATATGTAATTTACAAAGTGTAAATAAGTATATAAGAATAATCACGCTACAATAATAGCTGGCTAACACAAAGTAGGCCTATAGTAGATCTATAACACTAATGTTTTATTACGCATTTTAAAACGCAATATCTTTCGTTGAATTATATTATCAAACATGTCAATTTTGTCAGCAAACACTTATACCTTGGTCACATTTATGCTACGAGATATACACGAGCTGACTTTTGCAAACTAGTAGGCCTACGACGTCCATAAGCCAATGTGGATATGGTAGACTACCGATCATCTTACAGTTTTCTTAATTCGTATATCAGTGAAAATGTTTCACCGAACTCCCGAGTTGTACACGTATTCGCGCGGATTTCGAAGTCGGGAACATCTCGTACGGGTCTCATACCGACATCAAACGAGCTAAGTATGATATCCGTACGGATTTGAACACTAATAGGCTTGTCGATGCTCGCATGCCTTATCGAAAAGTACTCACACGGACACTGTGTGACCACCATATGGCTATCATAGTAGTGTCTTGCAAGTGCTTTACGAACCTAAAAGCTCCGGACGGGTTCCGCACACTTTGGTTGTGTTATTGTTCGAAGGCGCGGTGGTGACTTCATAGTTCATGCTTCATGCTTCACACTTCGAACTGCATGTCTAATTTTGCTTTATGGTTCATATGTTAAATGTAAACACCCGTACATAGTTCACCCTTCATATTTCATACTCCAAAGTTCATACTCCAAGTTCACACTCCACAGTTCATACTCCACAGTTCACACTCAACAGTTCATACTCCACAATTCACACTCTATAGTTCGCACTCCACAGTTCACACTCCACATTTCATACTCCACATTTCACACTCCACGCTCCACAGTTCGCACTTAATAGTTCACAGTCCTTATTTCATTGTTCACATTGCACACTTTATAGTTCACACTTCATAGCTCACAGTTCACACTTCATAGGCAAAACTTAAAAGTTCCTTTATTCATCGTCTGTTTAAAGTTTGATTTTAATTACTTGTACTGTATAATTACATTTTTGATAATGATAAATATATCAATAATATCTGTACACATGTATATAGGTGCATAGCCCTAGGCTAAATGGGTATATCATCGGAAAATAAAGTTATTATCATTATTATTTATGATTTGTAATATCGTTGTGAATATTTATTAGTCTCTTATAATTCTGTATTACAATGGTCACATAATAATGTTTCTGTGATATATAATGTGATTGATAGACATACATGGTCAAATGAGTTGCCACAATTTAATACAAGTGCCATACAAGGCTGAAATAGAAATTTTGATGACATTGTTGATGGTATCATTGGTTTTGTAGATACATTGCTTATATTCTTACATGTTTTTTTCTGGCAGAAAGTCGATTATATTCAGTTTTCATAAGTTTTCACAATGCACTAGATGAAGTTTATGATAACGTTTACAGTATTGAACCAGGAAACGGAACGTGCGATGGACATGACATTGATTGTGATGGACGAAGGATGGACGTGCGATGGTCGTGCGATTGTCGCATGTCATACGCACGGCATTCTTGCGGACATTCATTATCGTACGACAATCGCACGACGCACGTACGATGTTTGCACGACACTCGTAAAAATATGGCGTTCGACAACTGTTCATCGTAGGGATGCTGTGTGTCAACGCAGAGCCGTCGTGCGTCCTATGTACGACTATTGTGACCGCACCACAAAATTACAATTTCAAGACATATGCCGATGAATTTCGATGTAGATTCGGAAGCGTCGGGAGATGAAGAAATTCCTACGACAATTGTGAAAGGGAGTTAAACTTTTGTAGAGAGTTATAACTGTCTCACCTATACCTTATACAGCTTAAAATACTCGCAAAACGGCTTTAACCTCTTCCTTCTAGATACGTGTTCCTTACATTAACAGTGACATTTAAGAAGAGATCCCACATAGGATGTATGTAAAAACTTACAACTATTACTGGCTGACATCTACAATACAACTGCATATAGCATTTGTACATTATATAAGAAATCAGAACAGTGATTCATTATTCGTCTCTCTGAGTGGAGGCGATGGGCTACCCAGGGGGAATTAGTCATTTTCGATTTTTTGATGTATAAATCCTCACCCTGGAGACAATGCTCACTGTCTAAATCCCCACCGTGGGGCATAGTTTTTCATCCAGGTACTTTAATAAAAACACGTATAAAAGTAGGCCTATCGATGTCGCCTTTCGTGATGTCAACATTCCCGGACCAAAGTCTGTTTCACGGGACTCGGAGTCGATAAGATTATCAAATTTCCGACTGTCGGGAAGATTCGTTTGTCTAATTCCCCCGGGGCGGGCATAATATTGACTGGTGCATAAGTAACTTTGTAAGATATTCGACTAACATTTTTCTCAGTGGGTCTATTAGCTACTATTTTTCTTAGAGCGGTGCCGTAATTACACTCTAAGCCCCCTGACAAGATATATACAAGATACACATGATAACAACATGTTTTGCCAGAATTCCACGGGGGTTCGGAACCCTCCGGATCCACGCATGACTTCGGTAAAAACAAACTACATGTTTTCTATACACACAACTCTTCAAGCACGTAATTCAAACAGAATGTACTGTACGTGAATATAATTTAGAAATTATTATTTATAATAGACACCCGGTTTTACATTACACAAATTAATATTCATGAAACCCAACTAATTATTTTATATACATGCATGCTTTCAAATGATAATAAAAGCGGTTCGAAAATGATCGAGGACTAATCCCTCCCTTGGAAGGAGTCCTCATTTCCGTTACTATTTTTAGAGCGAGAAAATCCCGTTTTACATAGCAACCACTTTAAAATATTTCTTAGATTTAGGATAATATTTTAGCTAAGATATTTCTAAGATGCTTCTTGAATACAACTTAAGACAAAAATAAATTTTATTCTTAGCTAAAATAATTTCTTATCAGATAAGAAAATCTTACGAAAATATCTAAGAAGCTTTGTGAATACCAGCCCAGATTGACCCGAAATGGTTGTATGCATTGACAAGTCGGCTTTGAAATCATGTTCTTGTGCACATGTATGTGATGTAGTGAAACTGCTTAGTTTTGATTTTGTTACATTTTGATCAAAATATGAAAGTAGACTGGATGTTATCCGGTCTCGGATCAATCCGCACGATAGCGAAGATATGCCCTCCATCTTTTAAAAGCTTGGAAGATGCATGCCTCCTTTTTATCGTATATTTTGAATCTCAAATATACTTTAAATATTATTTTGAATCTCAAATATACTTTAAGGTGATCAATATGTGTCAAGTGGGCATACACGGAACCATATTTAAATTTGAGGCCGGCCATTGTCACTTTTCATCAAAAAAAGAGAACAAAATTAATCTATTTGGTGGTTCCTTACCTGAATAGATTATATTGTATACTAGTAATTTGAGATGTTCATTTGAAATACGACCTAGGCTATCTTTGACTCGATATACGTACCTACTTCAAGAGGGGATCTTAATTTTTCTCCAGGGCTTAACTTCAAGTCAGCACTATGCGTGTTTATAACTATAATTTTAAGATTATCAAAAACGACGTTAACAAGTCTTTAAGAATTGCAAGCAATACAGAAGTCCCCTGCCGGTTTTAAGTCATTTTCAATGTTTCTGTTGCCATAGCTACCACAATTATGGTCGGAATCAAATTATTTTTGGACGTGTATTATTCCCTTATTGCCCCCTATTTACATACCAAGTTTCATAAACATAGCATGGAAACTGTTTGAGTTATGTCAGGATCCAGATTTTTTGACGGACGGATGGCAAACCTATAGTCCCCTTCGGTCAAAAACGAATGCAAAAATGGAACATATGTCTTGTACCAAGTTTATTTTGTACAGAAAATGCTATATTATAAATAAATGTTACATACAGTTGAAAAAGATGGTTTTTGTTAAACTTGAACAATAAATACAATAAGTTACACAGAGAAGTAAACAGGTAAGAACGGGGTAAAGAATTTATTGATTTAAATAGCTTGTACTGTAAAATCATTTATTTTCAACGGGATAATGGTTCGTAATTTTTGGTGAAAAAGACCATGTTATGGGGACGTAATTTCAAGGATTTCGGATTTCATGAAAAATGACAAGGTCAAAATTCAGTTTAATTCACACACAATTATCAGAAATCATTTTAAAAATCAAACAGATATAACAACTCTCGTATTACATGTTGATATATATAAGTAAACTTCCCAGAAAATCCCAGTCTTATACGGGATTTAAGAAATAAAAATCTTTTCGCGTATTATGTCGGGGAATAAAACACGGGCAGGAGTTCGAATGTATAGCACGAGTGATTTAATTTTCTGCATCCGAACGAGTGCCCGTGTTTTATTCACCGACAAAATACAAGAACAGAGTTTTCATTTCGATTCTAAATACGATAATATCCCGTACTATTTAACTGCGCGCATTCCATTTATACCCATTTAACATTGAACATAATTTCACGCTGAAATTGAGTGGCCTATTAGCTGGTACAATTACCTACCTCGTTAATGTAAACGAACTTCGTTATTTTCTGTAGGAAATAACACATTTTAAACATTGAAACAATTTAAATAACACGAGTATAGGGAATATATTTTATGAAATGAAAAATATAAATGAATTGATTATCAGAAGTTTTAATGAAACTTAGTATCGAGTGTATATTGGAGTTTGTAAAAATAGATGCGTCAAAGCTGTAACACTGGATACTCGTGCAACTTGCCACGTTCGTGTCACGTTGAAGATTTTACTATAAAGTTTACGTTCATTCATTCATAAATATGTCACGTGATACGGGGCGTAAATAGTAACAGCCAATTTGATAGGTATATTTTATTGCGGTAATAATACAGTAACCTGTCCTGGTTTACTCTATGCGTATATGGATTAATCCGCAGATCGTGTTAGAATGACTTATTAACCACAGTAAACATGACATATTTATTCGTATAATTATTCATTGGGGAATTAATTTTGTGGTTAAGATCACTCACAAAATTCACGAAATTAAAACACCCGCGACTATTAATGATTTTACAAGACATGTACGTAAGGAATGCAATGTAATGCTGTATATTGAACTTTAAAATAACTTACATCCAGGAGTCGGAGAAATCACGTGGATAGAAATATTCACCAGATTTCCACCACCAATTCCACCAAGGTCCATCCCCCCGATCCGCCTCTGCATAACTAAGCGTGTTGGTGTCCCTCAGTAATGTATCGTCATTTGTATCACCGTTAAAATTGCCACATAATCCTTCAGTTTGATTAAAATCGGACGAATCCGACATTATGTAGATATTCATTGCGTAATTAAAATATGGCATTACGTACACATAGACCAACATTCCAGTCGGCAAAACAAACTGAAAGTAAATAAACATAACATGTTAAATATTGTTGTTGACCAGACCTATTTTACATTTTCGAATTCATATCGTATACATTTGCATTCTAAGTTGCTATTGCAATAATACTAATAGGCTTTTAACGCTGAGCTTATTTCCATTTGGTTACTATATGGTTAGACATGGTAAAAGATTATATTAAGTCAGACAGGGAAGGCAGCACTCAACCCAACCAGCCGAGCACAGAAAACATAAAAAACACAAAAAACTCAATGCCCAACTAAACAAGCGACGATCCGCCCAAGTCCAAGCTGTCGAAAAGTATAATAAATTATAAGTAGCTGAATGACCCAGTTTCCACAGCAAAGTTTAAAAAGCTGAATAGAAAAGATTCAGCAAACAAAAGGCAGAATGCCTACGCTGAATGAATATGGTTAGTCGTCGATGGGGACTATAGTTTTACCCTCCGTCTGTGTGTTGGTCCGTCTGACCATCACGGTAGCTTGTTAATGCATGTTTGCATGCATGTGGCCCCACCGTGATGATAGTTATTTGGCCATGGATAGGTCTACCATTCATCCATTTATGAATATATTTTTATCTAAAACGTACTAGATTTGAAGTCACCAAAGATATAGTTCGCCGGGGATAATCAAGCCTTATCAATAAACAAACAAAGCTAATTATTAACACTGTACGGTCGACTGGCCGCCGCCAGTAAACAGTGTAGATTAAAGAGTATATCATTAAAAGTGTAGATGCACAAGATTGAACAAAAATGAATATCGAAAATGTATTTCATTTTTATTTGTAAACAAAGGCTAGTGTTTTCTCCAGCGAACAATACCAGTCAATGTGTATGTTGATGCTTTTCCATTGTAATTACGAATACTTATACATGTAATTCTAGTACGTGTAAGTGTTGAGTAAGTAGTTATGACAAAAGTCCTTTTACTTCTAAAGCACCGGTCCCCTCGTATATGGTTACAACAATATAATCGATTTGATCTTGGGGTTCCTTATTTATGCCAAACGAGTGAATTGCGCCCTTGCTCGATTAATATCACCAAGCCTCGTGGTCTTACAATGTGACAGGGTAACATGTTTCGAGTTACGACCACATCTTGTACCAGCCTTTTCCCCCTGTTTGTTTTATATCTGATTTGAGAGTCAAAACATACTTAAAAGATGTTTTTCATAGTATGTAATTTAGTCAATATACATAGCTGATGCATTATCTCCATACCTGGTAAAACGTATCGTACAATTTGTATACTTTAAGAATTCCATCGTAACGTGATAGAAACCCAGTCACATGTCCTCCACAATGATCAATGGTGAACACATCACCACCGACCTTGACCTGCACGGAACAGGAACAGGTAGCTCTGTTATTATTACAGGATGTCGTTTTTGTTTGGACCTGGAAAGTAAAATATTCAAAACTTTACAGTGAATTAAGTCGTATACACACACGTCATTGCATATGGACGGGGACGCATTTGAACACCACGATGCTCGGGAGATGCGATACACACGACACACGGAGATACCGCATATAAGCATAGTTATGTTTTGTTAAGACGCATTTATACAAGTAACAAAGAAGCCTGAAGTAATTATAATCGGACAGCAAAATCCTCCCGGTATTACTAGCAGGTCCCAAACTATTCCGAGAGTGAATGCCTAGTTAATGTCAAATGTCGGGACATGACAGTACACGTAACAGTAATTCAATAGACGTCGTGAAGATAATTGATAATTAATGACATTATCCTGAAGATCTGGAAGGAACTTGAACTAGCTTCAAACCTTTCCATTGGCTTGTCCTTGTATTTCTAAGTTACGTTTATTATTTCGCTCAACAATAAGCCAGTAAGGTTAGTTAAGTCATACTTACCTCTATTGGTAAACTTGTGTGTTTATATAATATGTACACTCCAATCACGTTGTTGTCGAAAGGCCTTCAATAATGTACAAACAATGATAACATAACATTGTAAATACATTACATGCATCATATATAAGCAAGTCAGAAAGACTGTACACTTCTAATAAGTGTGCACGTGTTTTTGCCGTATACCTTTTTTATTTATGATTATTTCTGCAGGCACTTTTGTGTATACGTACTGCTATTGAATAATACTATATTGGATTTACAAAGGTTTTTTCTTCAAAATAAGTTATACAAGTTCACTGAACCATGTAGTTGGGAGTCCATCAGCACAAAAGTCGCTTATTTTTCATGGTCCATGGCATTTTTTAGTAGAAGTGTTTCAATACCATATTTGAATTGACCAATACCAGTTGTATATGGTTTGGGTGGATGCCACGCGCAAGACCCTCTGTGAAGGTCATAAATGAGGTCAAAGGTCAATTAAGTGCATACATCAACTTGAAGTTGCACCATATATTGGCCAATTCTTCAGGTAGAATGGTCAAAATGGTTTGCTTACCCATGAATATTAATGAGGAAGTCAAAAATTTGTAAATTTTCGTTAAAAATCTACTAGTATAGTTGACAAATATATGCCATATCTTCCTTATTTCTATTATTTAAAGATCCGAATTGTACCAAAATCATGAGAAGACATAGGGCTTTCGTTAAATGTATATTTTTATAGATAAATATAATTTAATTCCACCAAGAATAACCGCCAAAGGTGGGTGGGGTAAATTTAAAACAGAACGTAAAAATCTCAATACAGTCAGAATCAACATTAAACACTCATTAAACATATTCCTTATATCAAAATATGATTTATTCGTGGAAATTGATTTTAACTTACTTAAATATTATGCTAATTAACTCATTTGCATATTTATGAATATTGATAATGTATTCAACATGTATGACAAATAGCGTCCAAATAAGGATCTATATCTGAGTGATAAACAAGCAGTGCCTTTTAATAATTATACAAAATGCAACACATATGTCTCATTACACAAGTTATAGTTAGAACATATTAAGTAAATTTTAATGATTAAAAAGGCCAGAGCGAGCGAAGCGAAGCGAGGCCTTTTTAGTCATTAAAATTTACTTAATATGTTCTAACTAACTTAGAATATAACATTCTGCATTCTGATTGGCCGATAGAAATTAGCGCCAACGCATGACGTCAAGTCTGTTAAGAGAAAATTTTAATGATTAAATTTTCATTTAACCGCGAAAATGCGGCGTTTTCATTGGCTCATAATGTAGGTTATATTCTAATATATGTTTGTACATGACATGTAGAACTGTATTATTTATTCTTATAATCATCGGCAAACCACAGTAGTTTCTACCGTTATTATACAAATTATACCAATTCCAATCAAAGAAAACATGTAGTGCCGTCAACGTTAAATGTCGCCTGGTATATTAACCTCTTAATTAATAAGTTGGTATTTTTTAACAAACTACCGGGTATACGTATGTTCTTTTAGTTGCATGTATAGAGTCGTATTGAAGAACAAGAAAACGTTATTCTTAGCCAATTGCAGTTCATTTCTTTCGTACCCTGACTTGTCCGTACTTTCACAATGTTTATAAAGCCTTAGTTGATACAGTTTGTTGCTATTTTAATCAGTAGCATTATGTAGTAAGTAACGATGATTAGGACGGTATAGTATGCACATATGAGTAATTTCCTTTTTCAACGTTTCTGTTGTGACTTTACAAATCATAAGCTTATCAAGAAAGACTACACAACTTGGATTCAAACGAGATAGAAAAAGTCGCCCGATGCGTCGAATTATATCTGGTCCTGATACTAGTATACCCATGCCACAATCAAGCGATTATATATTCCTAATGAGTTAAACCGAAGTCGATACTCGCTCAGTTACTTTCCTTTAGTTTACGAACAAAGTCAGAGACGTTACTAAGAAAGAACGAGCTTGTTGTAAGAGAAAGCTACCACAATGTACAGAAGACAACGAAAAGACGCGAAGTTTGCCAAATGTCATCAAAAGATGCGAGGGTCATTTTATGCGTTGGGTGCTTCAAGCGAAGGATCCCTTCCTTATGTATTATTCAGTTCTCTTCATTGATTCCGTTTTTACTCAGGTTCGGCCTCTACTGTTCTTCGCCTTGCGGTTTTCAGTCTTGTTCTCGGTCTCTTAATGCCACGAGGTATCAATTGAGACGCTTGAAGCATATACATTTCCCACTGCGTATGTCTTTGTCTAGGGGATGAACTCCCAATATGGATGTGGGAGGCATCGTAAACAGGTTGCTCGTGGTCATCAGACAAGTTGTGACATCAGGAGGAACCATGATGATCAAGGATAATCGGGGTGCATTGCAAAAACTCTCGATGTGCTCGAGACGTTATGCGTCAATTCCTCTTCCTCGGGGATGTACTTCCGATGGATTTAAGAGCTTAGCAGGCGTCTATGATCCCATTTATCTCAGAGAAGGCATCCGGTGTCTCGGGTAAGCTTCATGAATGTTTTGGGGAATCTGGAGACATCTTGTGAAAACGCGAGTACATGTACATACGTCAGGGAAATTCAATGCATGCATATTTTTACCCGATGTATTCGCGCTGTCATGTCGGGAATAACCCGGGAAGGCATCCCAGAAGCGCACCAGAGACTCGGGAATACCAGTTACCATGTTAACTTATGCGCTAGGCATCCCAGTGATATTTGGGACACATTCTCGGTCTCGGGATTACAATTTTGAATGGAAACTTCGGGTATGTCATGAGACATTTTGGGTCATCGTGAGTAATTGGGTGGGGGTATCGGTAGACATCGGATGACTCCCGAGTTGTCCTGAAGTTATACGTTTGTCCAACTGCCTCGATGATTTACTCCCGATGGAAATTAGGGATGTGTTGGGATCAGGTTCTGCAAGAAAATCGGTAGTATCGAGAGACATAGACAAATGTGTAATTCCTTATCTCTGATAAGTTCGCATCGTGTACCTTGGCAGAGCCCCGACATATGTTCTGGGGAATTGTCCCAGTTACCGGAAGCCTACGTCTGATAATAGTTGAATGAGACAGGTAGAATTTGTCAAGATATAGTATGTTAAAAATATTTGGGCCAAAATATTTTTCAGATTTGTCGTAGGTAGCCGTTGTGGAAACTTGACATGAGTATTTTCATGTTAGCTTAAATTTGCTTGATATATTCGCAGATTCGCAACTTTGTTGTTTGGTTGTACTGTTTAGATTTTCCAAACTTGACGTAATCTATATAATGTTGATCAAAAAAGGTTCGCTATGTTTGTCTATTAAGTGTAATAATGTTGTCAACCTGATCAATGTATAAGTCTTCAGCAAAGGTCTGAAGTATGACTTGTGTCTCTCTGGTGTTGATTTGTCAAACCTAGTTTGCAAACTTGCTAAAGAAGAGTATGAAGGGTATTAAAATAATTATCGGATGGCATGATATAGATGTTTATATAGAATCACCATCTGGGACATTCAAATATTCAAGTCTGTATGAAAGTTGTGCCATCAAAGAAAACCAAACTGTGTACTTTACATATAATTGTCAGAACATGTCCCCAAACGACTACCGTATCATTGTTGGGTTTCTCTCTTTGACGGGATGTGAAACTATTATTCTGCTTGAAAAGATATGAACTTCTGTTGGATATTAGAAGAGACGTACATTCAGATGAGACAGAGAATTGTACAAACTTGTTAATGACTCCTGTTTGTTAAAGCTCTATAAAACAAGGCTTGAAATACTTCCGCCAAGAAGTTAAAAAAGAAGTTAAGTTACCAATATTCGAGGGCTGCTTTCAGCAGTTCAGCCACCCTTTGACATTTTAACTTCCCTGGTCATTGGGCCACCTAAGGAACCCTGTGTTCGAGTTTCCCTTGGGAGACTACTTCTCTCCTGATGAGTGTGCAGCCATCATCTATCAGCGGCGCCCAGAACTATCGAACGTGTATAGACATCGCCCTAACAGGCATCAATTCACACCTTGGTTGAGTGGAGCATGTGGGTTATTCTTGCTCAGAGAAATTTGAGCAGTGGTCGAGACGGGGATTGAACACGGGACCTTTCGACCCGAAGCGCGCCTCCTTACCTCTAGGTCACTGCTCCCCCAGTGATGTGAAGTGATGCGCTCGAACTGCACACCGCAAGAGCAAACTACCAACCAGGCACTTGTATACGGATACAAGCCGCGATGCATCCATAATGAATACAGAAATCAAGACGTGATCTACAAATTCTTCATACTACTTGCATTGAACTGAGAAGGTGTTTGTAAATTCACGTGCTAATATATCCACAGTAATTCACAATCAATCTAAAACTAAACAGCGACATTGTAACTTGTCTTATTTGTACATATATACACTATTGTTTTATGAATGATTTGTGGCGTTTTCTGTATAGATTCATAGTTTAAAATTGCCAAGAACGTTATTGTCTTAAGCACTTAAGGGGGTATATGCACCTTGTGTTTAATGATCAAATTCCCACGGACGGGCATTGGTACCTGCTGTTTCTCGGTACTCTGTAGATGTTATAACACGAAAGGCATGCTTTAACTCTATATTCATTCTAATTTAAACAAGACATGAATTAATCTGGTGCTGTATGGAAATATAATATAATGTTACAGAATTCATGCTTTAAAATGAACCATTCCCCACCAATTTTGAGCTTTCACAAAGGAACAAGTAAAAGTGTATGAACAATTTGCAATATCATTTTGATTATCATCATCTTTTTATATTCCTAAAGCATAATTTGAACCTAGTTTTATGTTTGTTCTTATTTATCATACTAAACTCGAAAATACTAATTGCAGCTCACGTGTATGCCTACGTTTAGGTAGCTCATTCCTCCTTAAACGAATGTTGACATATTTTAAATGAATTGGTACATTTCAAAACCAATATAATAGTTGTTACTTGTAATCCCATTTAAATCAATGCAAACACAATATTACTTATTTATAATACTGTTGACGCTATTATGTTAGTTTGGGTTCATGTGTCATTTTAACCCCCACCCACTTTAAGCAAACGTGTGCCCTTAAATCATTGAGAAGGTAAGTGTCAAGTTAACATATCAATAGCTTAGTGTCTCACCATTAAATAAGAATCATTTAGGCTTTCAAATAGCAAAAATGACGACATTATATCAAATAGATGGTTCACACACGTCGAATTTTTATGAAAAATATTGCTAATTTTAGGTGTTCTCATCAATATTCATGAGTATAAAAATGCATGAATTAATAAAAAGTTATTTTTATTAATAGCCCAGTGCATTAGCTTCATTTTGATACCATTTGGAAAATTTTTGACCGAAAACTGACAGAGATATAATGATATTTTGAGGGAGATATATAAAAAATGCACTCATTTGACCTTTGACCTAATTCTGAGAAAACGAGGCAAAATCACGGATGGCATCCGGTCGTTTCAGATTGCACACATATCAAAGATAACATATAGCATGGATGCCACATTCTACTCTCCAATGCCATGGCTCGTGATATTTTCTCCGTATGGACTCCCGACTAATGAAACACCAAAAACACGTAAAATGCACGATAAATTGACGCGTTGGTGCAGATTATTTTTATGTATGGTCAATTGGATTTTTAGATATATCTTCAAATTTAAAACAAAAACATATAGTGCGATTTTTCAATTAATAACATGGTGGTTTTTAACTTTTATATACATATTTTGATATTTATGGTCAAGGGGAGGTACTCGTCAGAAATTGCCTTTTTAAGCAAAAAGTGGGCAATTATAAACCTAAACTGGGCTTTATTCTCATTATTGTTTCTTCATTTCTGTCTGCGTGATAAGCACATACACTTGAACATGACCTTGATCAGCGAAGAGGACACATTGCTGCATTGACAACCTGACAAACGGCTAATGAACACACGACAATAATGTGTGACATTAGCTTTTGCTGATGTCATCATTTTGTTATTCTGTTTGTACAAATTGTTTTTTTGGATTGTAATAAAATCAATTGAATTGCAATTCCACATATCTAAGCTACATATGTTGAAAGTGTCAGCAAGATCAAACATGTATTGGCCGAGCTATGGGTAACTGTATACATGCACATTTATAAGATTTGATAAGTGTATAGATAAGTCACATAGACGGCTTAACAAACCGTTATACAGTTTTGTAATCTTGATTATGTCCCTGATTCACTTTTGTGTAAAAACTACAATGATCAGTTGTCCCAGGTACTCACTTCGTACAGGAATTGACAAACTTTCGCAAGCAAATGGAATGGCCGTAGGCAAGTTCAGGGAAATCGTATCTGTTTCTTACGTGTGACAATCCACTGATCTTTCGACTGAGCTTTTAATAGACATAATTAAAGAATTGTGAAGCATGTATGAAGTAATGTATGTATATCATTTTCCAATGTAAATACATACCGCCAATCGAATGTAAATACATATGGGTCAACAAACGAGTAACAACCCCGATACCTCGCTTGATAATTTTCAGTCACCTGTACCTGAAATAGAGAGAAACTACAATTACAAATTGACAACAATAAAAACTTAAACTCACATATCGAGCACATTTAAACATTCAATTCTCCTCTCTAATGACTCCTGAGATTAGAATCTACTCCTAAAAATAATATAAAACCAAAAAACTTGTTTTCGTTTCCTTAATTGCCGTACGAGAGGTGTTCAACTTATATCTGAACAAAAATGAAAGTGTTTCCATGCTAGCTTGATACACTCGATAATATTCTTTTTAATTATGTATACAAATGAGTTAGATAATGCATGTATATTAGATCAATGTGCAATGTATAATGTATTCACGATATAGTTAGAGGTACAAACAACCATTTTGTAGATGGTGTTGTTTTGTTTTACTTTTAAGGGAAAGGTCTTGGAGTGTGTAAATGTGACATAGGGAGCATTAACTATACAAACTGCTTCGCCATTGACGAGGTAACGTTGTATCGTAGAGAATGTGTGATATGACAGGGTCTGCTATTTTAGACAAGAAGGCCCTGTGGTCACTCACCTGTGCACTTTGATAAAGCAGAACCTAATTTATTTATTTTTAAATGTTTTTCCAATCAGTTGTCATGGCAACCACAGTTCTGCATGGAAAGGATAACCCAAGGAACATTGTTGCCCATTTAACATGAAATCAAACTACTTTTAGGGAAGAAGATTTGTAAAGATTTTACTATAATAGATATATAGGTAACAAACCACCAATTAGATTTGTTCTTTAACTCAATTCAAAGTGACAAATTGCTGACCCAAAAAATGTCAAACTTTTGTCCATGGGGACCTCCCAAATCCACCAATCAATAGAAATAGCATATAGCCTCAAGAAAATGAAAAAAATCAGGGAGTTGCGTATCATATAAGAAAGATTTGGTTCGTCAAACGCTGTGAACATATTTAAGCCAGAATATCAAACTTTTCTGTATAAAACAGTTTCACTACATCTGATACATGTGTACAAAGCATTTAAACCCAATAACATGATTCTAATGCTGATTTGTCAACACATACCACCATTTCAAGCCAAATCAAAGTTTTTTACAGGACTATTTGAGTGTATCTGATTTTGGTCCGCGTAGTCATTTGGTGGTTTGTTACCTATAGGGAAAAACAGTGCCCCACCCACCGGCGGCCAAGTTTTAGACAAATCATGACAAAAATATCAATTTTGTAAGAGGGTCACCCAACACCTATCTAGGTAAAATCATTTTGAAATCTGGCTAACGATTGATTTTAGAAGATTTTTTAAATTTTAAAGCTTTTACTATCGGTTGCCATAGCAAAAAGAGTATATTAAGTCAGACAGGGAAGGCAGCGCTCAACTTAACCAGCCGAGCACAGAAAACATTAAAAACACACAAAGCACAATGCCCAACTAAACAAGCGCAGATCCGCCCAGAACTTGAGTTCTGCATGGATTATAATTCTATTTAAGATAGGACCATCCAAGGAACAATTTTACCACATCATAGTGAAATCAAGACAAAAAAGGTCAATTTTGTAAGACGGTCACCAAACAATTATTTCTGTAAAATTATTTTGAAATCTGGCCAGCGGTTGATTTGTTTATGATTTTTTAAAAGATTTTCCTATCGGTTGCCATGGCAACCAGAGTTATTTATAGAGAACAATTATTTTAGCTATGTTTAGAAAGAACCACCTAAGGAACATTCCTGTGAAGTTGAAATTGGTCAAGTGGTTTAGGAGGAGAAGTCATTTGAATGAATTGTTGACGCACACACGCACGCACGACAGACGACTAACGACGGACGAAGAGTGATCACAATAGCTCACATTGTCACTATGTGACAGGTGAGCTAAAAAGGTCATTAGGGGTAAGTTGGTGTTTGTTCAGCTTGATATGTTCGCGGCCGCTTTATCTTGCCCTCTTGTCAATAGTTTTAGGGTGCCCAATTGTATGGTAACAAACATAATTCCGTGCCATGAAAACTGCAAACAATCTCTTTCACATGCCTTTACCCAATCTAGAAATCTTGGAAAAGTCTTATATGCTGGACCAACCAACCTCTAACTTGTGAGAGATTAAGAAGAAATTTCTCTACATATATGTGTTTAAAGGGCAATATGGCATGGTTTTGTTGGTTGGGTTTGAATGTTTAGTGATTGGTTTGCGAAGAAAAAGTAACTACTGATTAGTACTTTGACAACGTTGATAAATACCATACCGTTAAATCTGTAAGTTTCCGTTTCCATAGTGGATTGGAATTCCCAGCAGCATGCAATTTAATGTATGGTGTAAACGATGACCGCAGACGATAATATCTGTTGTTCTTTGTTGTTATGGTAATGGTGATGACTGTGTCATGTACGGTTGGTCCTGCATTGTTTATACATACTTTCCCACCACAAGTGTCACTGCTTACGGCCGCGATAGTTGAATCCATGCAGTCGTAAGTATCATGCCGATCGTATACGAGGCCGCTGACACAGCATAACGTTGAGGACAGAGGACATCCAAACGGTATATGTAAAGTAATCTCAAACGTAGCCTTCTGACCTCGGGTAAACCAAATGGACGTAGTTGATATCTACAAAGAATAACCAATGCATTCATAAGTTTTACACAGCCAGGTTCTAATTGTTGTCTAGAACACACGTACTTATTCAACACATACATGAATGACATTTGAAAGCAGTGATTTATTCATGGCACTGAAGACAACAAATCAACACGAATACTCACGAGTGCGAAGGAATTCACCACGGACTACTTAACAAAACAAAGGATCTAATGACGGTATTAATTTTTACTAGCATTACTGTAACGCGTTAGTACTTCTCTGTTCCTTATTGCCGATGGTTAGTTAACCGGTTACATCTTAATACTAGTGATACTAAGTTATACAAAAAATATCAAAGATGTATCATAGTTATTCAAACCGTGAAAACGTGTAGTTAAGGGAGGATAATTACGTATAGTTGTCATTCGCAACGGGATTTACACGCTGTTGCAACTGTCTATTCATTTTTCCCACATGCAGTGAATCATCTTGCTTGGTCATAAACAATCTAAATATATCTAATACAAAAATAAAACCCTGGTGTCATCACAGTTTTTTCAAAGTTAATGATACGCTTGACCTATCAAATTTGATTTCGAACGGACAATATATCGACGAAAATCTTGTAAAAATCTATTTATGAGTATTTAAATACAAAATATATCTCTGGTTTTATTGGAACTAGCCTGTAAAACCATATGATTGACAACATTAATACAGGAGCAAGCTTAATATTGTAATTAATTAAATGTATACCTCTGCGAGAACAAAATTATCACTTTCTGTTTTTTGTAATTCTGCAGCACCTAAACCGTCGTGTACCGTGGCCATACAACGTATCTGAAACAAGATATGTCTTCGTATAACGCAATCTTTACCTGCTGCAATGAATGTATAAGTTCAATCTTAAAATTACGATGTCGGATACAACGATACTCTCTGATACTGCAACCAAACATACTACGCATTTACAACAACAGCATCGTACTTGTTGGTACATACAGTAACAAATTGGAAACACGTCATTACATCTTAAATTTGACACCAAGTAACGATAACGTCTTACGCGCCATTTTACGTCACGTTATTATTTTTAGAAGGCCGTTATCAGTAATCAGTTGTGTTATCATTGCCCGACAAGTCTACATGTATAATCAAAGTAACAACAGCGTAAATTTGTTAGTAGTTAGTGTAGTATTTTGTTGTACTAAATTAAATTGTCCGTCTCTGTCAACGAACTTTCACTTATTCCAGGGGTTATAAATGTTGTCCCAGACTACTTGTATTGACTGATCATAGTTATAATTTATACGACGTATACATTCATGTAAATACAGAAGGACAGAATAGTTGAATATAAAGGCATACTTTTGTTCCTATCAGAGGAAGATCGAGTGATTCTAGATGTTCAAATAAATCATTGTCAGTAAATCTGTGGATTGAAGCCAGTTCCGAAGATATGATTCCTGTATCATAACACTTATTACCATCGACGTACCTGAAATACAAAGAGTATAAACAAAACTAGGTATGTATCCATCGATAGTATTACTATGATAATGAACCTAACCTTCTTGGCACAACCCTGACACTGAGTCTACTAGTAACTATATAAATATACTGCGAACCCATTCGTATTCGCTGTTGCAATTATTACTAAGTACAGTATAAGAAAACAATATATTAGGGGAAACGGTATAATCGCTGATTTTGTACGGAACTTTTCACTTCCGCAAAATCTGTCTTTTTGTTGAAAATGGAGAGACTGATCGGTTCAAATATCATCTTAGTATACTCTTAATTAAATGACAAGGCGTGCTTAATTTGGTACAGTTATGTTTTAAGTTCAATCGTCAGTAATCGAATCATTTGAAAACAACCACGACGTACTTTCCTGACACTCATATAACTATAATAAATGGATTAGTGACAAGGGAATAATAAAACATGTTTTTCTTACGTTTTGCTTTAAGATCCATTGTCGGAATTCAGATCAAGAGACTACCAAAATAAATACACATTGAAACTGGACAGTACCAACTGATACCGAGACGACAGCATCGACGAAACTGCGACAATTCCTATGCTAAGCATTAATTGAATGACGCTATAATAACATCGTCATATTTATGTAGTATGTTAGTCTTACCATTTGATTATGTATGTAAAACCGTCGGATATAGAAAAATTACATCTGAGAAATGTCACGTGCTGATCAATGGTTTTCTCTTCGCCTGGTTGTACAGAGACCTCACCTAAATCTGTAAAATATTGTAATCAAACGATTCGTGAGAATTTGTGTTTTTGTTCAGTTATTAATACTCGTTTACTGATGATCCATATTTAGGAGTCAATAAAGTACAATTCAGTTATGTTGTTTTGTCACTTTCATACAATCAATGTAATATAAAAACAGACGGCTTCCTTTTATGTAACAAAAATCAAACGATATAGAGGACATCAAACCTACAACTAAAAATATAATTGCAACTTGTTGGCCTCACCGCGTCTTCCATACAAGGAAATTCGTGCTGCACAGATTGATATCGAACTGATTTACACTAAGTCGAACCTGGTTAACATGACAGAGCAGTCAACTCTACATAACTCACTTGATACAATTCGTGAGCGGAGCGTCATTGGTTCAATCACAGACCACGCCATTTATACTGAGCGAATGTTCCAACTATACTGTTTTTAAATTTCTTTACGTATTTTGATAATTTCTGAGCGTTGTTCCGAAACAAGGATTGCAATATTGTGTAGGTTACAGTGCATGTATTTTTGCCAAGTCCATAAAGCAACGTTATGAGATAACTCATCGATAGTTTCAATGATTCTTCATTGAGTTTTGCCTACTTTTGTTTCATAAATGGAGTGTAATAAAACAACAAGAAGATTAGTTGGAACATTTGCCAATGAAATATTGGTAGAGGTCGATTTCGAGCATTGAGCCGTGACTGCACTTTTAAGGTTTTAACCACTAATCGATATAGGTTGGTAAAGGTTTGACCAGTACTATAAGTAGATCTAATACAATTAAAGGTCAACTTTTTCTTGTATCTGGATGGTCGTGACGGTAAAGCGCTTGATACATTGTAAAATAACTTTTACCCCACCAGGGTGAGTTCGAATCCAACCAAAATAGTTTTTCATTTTTATTAGTTTTTTTTAAATGCACTTGTACAATCCGTGCAATACTAGTATATATGACAAACCATAGTTGTTACATGTATATTGTAAAACGTTATGATGGCTAATCAACCGAATGTAGGATGTCAGTAAGCTCGAAATACACCAACGATCGAAATGAGTGAAAATGATAAATGTATTGAATCGACACCTTATAATCTCTTCAAAGAACATAAAACAATGAATTAAAAAATGAGCGAATCAGGGATTCGACCCTTCGACTACTGGGTTAGAAATTCTGGACGTTGCCGACTGCACTAAACTATAGTCTGATTATAAACATAGATCCGTAAGAATGATATCAAAAAAAATGCGCTCCGAGGGTAATAAATGATAGTCTTCCCGCCACCTATCCTACTAGTCGGATAGGTCATGACTCAGGGTTCAAAATTGAACTATAATACACACATGATTTATGCACCTAGGTTATAGCACATACATGTACATCATTGACATGTTTTTAGAATTATACTGGTAGTTTTATTGAATGCATACGAGATGCGAATAGATAAAATCCTTCTACACTGACGATACAGAAACTGTCGTTTTTTACTTCGAATTTATTTTCCCACTTTTTTCTCTATAACATCTATGTAACTAATAACTAATGTGTTATGCTATGAATCAATAGGTAATATCGCGTCAAAATGTGTCTTAAAAAGCTTTCTTTTCTGACGCGACGTCTTTAGTCTTTACCAACCCGTAATTTTTAAAAAGCATTGTATTAAAATGACAAGAATACATTCTCAATGTCTTTTAAATCAATAAACTACTTTACTAGCACTCAGTCTGATTTCTGGCATAGTGTTCACAAAGCATCTTAGCAGAATATTTTGGGTTGAATACATACAAATGCATATTGTACATTTTGTACTCGGGCATTTCTATAAGTATTCTGTATATTGAACACTTGAAATTTCGATAATAATACATTAAGATCTACATAAAATTTGTATTAGTAATTTAGTAGGTCATGAAGCAATAACATACTTGTAACAAGCGGTTAATTTATTTCAAGCAAGTCTCCAGAAAAATGTATGGAAGCAAAACAACTACGAATGTGTAGCTCATACTTACTTTGTATCATGTCGATGGTTGAAGAACTTAATTGTGTGCTGGTTTGAGTGCTGAGTTGAGTGCTAGAATGAGTCTCGGATATCTCTGTATCGGTTGAATGTGATTCAATAGTGCTCGGTGAAGTGCTTTCAGGAGAAATAGTTTCCGGGCTTGGTGAATTGCTGCTCTCGAAATTGGTTGACGACAATCCTACAGAGCTTTGTGGTGAGCTCGATTCAGTGCTTGGTCCTGGACTAGAAGAAACGCTAGTCCCGTTTTGGGTTGAAATAGATTGAGTGCTCGATTCTACGTTAGAGGAAGAGCCAGTCTCGTGTTCGGTTGAAGTCGATCCTACAGAGCTTTGTGATGAGCTTGATTGAGTGCTTGATTGTGGGGTAGACCAAGAGCTAGTCTCGTGTTCGGTTGAAGTCGATCCTACAGAACTTTGTAATGAGCTAGATTGAGTGCTTGACTGTGGGGTAGACCAAGTGTTAGGCTCGTGTTCGGTAGAAGTTGATCCTACAGAGCTTTGTGTTAAGCTAGATTGAGTGCTTGATTGTGGAGTAGACCAAGTGCTAGTCTCGTGTTCGATAGAAGTCGATCCTATAGAGCTTTGTGATGAGCTAGATTGAGTGCCTGATTGTGGAGTAGACCAAGTGCTAGTCTCGTGTTCGGAAGAAGTCGATCCTATAGTGCTTCGTGATGAGCTAGATTGTGGGGTAGACCAAGTGCTAGTCTCGTGTTCGGTAGAAGTCGATCCTACAGAGCTTGGTGATGAGCTAGATTGAGTGCTTGATTGTGGAGTAGACCAAGTGCTAGTCTCGTGTTCGGTAGAAGTCGATCCTACAGAGCTTTGTGATGAGCTAGATTGAGTGCTTGATTGTGGGGTAGACCAAGTGCTAGTCTCGTGTTCGGTTAAAGTCGATCCTATAGAGCTTTGTGATGAGCTAGATTGAGTGTTTGATTGTGGGGTAGACCAAGTGCTAGACTCGTGTTCGGTTAAAGTCGATCCTATAGTGCTTTGTGATGAGCTAGATTGAGTGCTTGATTGTGGAGTAGACCAAGTGCTAGTCTCGTGTTCGGTTGAAGTCGATCCTATAGTGCTTTGTGTTGAGCTAGATTGAGTGCCTGATTGTGGGGTAGACCAAGTGCTAGTCTCGTCCTCGGTTAATGTCAATCCTACAGAGCTTTGTGATGAGCTAGATTGAGTCCTTGATTGGGGAGTAGACCAAGTGCTAGTCTCGTGTTCGGTAGAAGTCGATCCTACAGAGCTTGGTGATGAGTTAGATTGAGTGCTTGATTGTGGGGTAGACCAAGTGCTAGACTCGTGTTCGGTTGAGGTCGATCCTATAGTGCTTTGTGTGGAGCGAGATTGAGTGCTTGATTGTGGGGTAGACCAAGTGCTAGTCTCGAGTTCGGTAGAAGTCGATCCTACAGAGCTTTGTGATGAGCTAGATTGAGTGTTTGATTGTGGGGTAGACCAAGTGCTAGTCTCGTGTTCGGTAGAAGTCGATCCTACAGGGCTTTGTGACGAGCTAGATTGAGTGCTAGATTGTGGGGTAGACCAAGTGCTAGTCTCGTGTTCGGTAGAAGTCGATCCTATAGAGCTTTGTGATGAACTAGATTGAGTGCTTGATTGTGGGGTAGACCAAGTGCTAGTCTCGTTTTCGGTAGAAGTCGATCCTACAGAGCTTTGTGACGAGCTAGATTGAGTGCTAGTTTGAGGGGTAGACCAAGTGCTAGTCTCGTCCTCGGTTAATGTCAATCCTACAGAGCTTTGTGATGAGCTAGATTGAGTCCTTGATTGGGGAGTAGACCAAGTGCTAGTCTCGTGTTCGGTAGAAGTCGATCCTACAGAGCTTTGTGACGAGCTAGATTGAGTGCTAGATTGTGGGGTAGACCAAGTGCTAGTCTCGTCGTCGGTTAATGTCAATCCTACAGAGCTTTGTGATGAGCTAGATTGAGTGCTTGACTGTGGAGTAGACCAAGTGCTAGTCTCGTCGTCGGTTAATGTCAATCCTACAGAGCTTTGTGATGAGCTGGATTGAGTGCTTGATTGTGGGGTAGACCAAGTGCTAGTCTCGTGTTCGATCGAAGTCGATCCTACAGAGGTTTGTGACAAGCTAGATTGAGTGCTCGATTGTGGGGTAGACCAAGTGCTAGTCTTGTCTTCGGTTAATGTCAATCCTATAGAGCTTTGTGATGAGCTAGATTGAGTGCTTGATTGTGGAGTAGACCAAGTGCTAGTCTCGTGTTCGGTAGAAGTCGATCCTATAGTGCTTTGTGATAAGCTAGATTGAGTGCTAGATTGTGGGGTAGACCAAGTGCTAGTCTCGTGTTCAGAAGAAGTCGATCCAACAGAGCTTGGTGGTGAGCTAGATTGAGTGCTTGATTGTGGGGTAGACCAAGTGCTAGTCTTGTGTTCGGTTGAAGTCGATCCTATAGAGCTTTGTGATGAGCTAGACTGAGTGCTTGATTGTGTTGTAGACCAAGTGCTAGTCACGTTTTCGGTTGAAGTCGATCCTATAGTGCTTTGTGTTGAGCTAGATTGAGTGCTTGATTGTGGGGTAGACCAAGAGCTAGTCTCGTGTTCGATAGAAGTCGATCCTACAGAGCTTGGTGATGAGCTAGATTGAGTGCTTGATTGTGGAGTAGACCAAGTGCTAGTCTCGTTTTCGGCAGAAGTCGGTCCTACGGAGCTTTGTGATGAGTTAGATTGAGTGCTTGATTGTGGGGTAGTCCAAGTGCTAGTCTCGAGTTCGGTAGAAGTCGATCCTACAGAGCTTTGTGATGAGCTAGATTGAGTGCTTGATTGTGGGGTAGACCAAGTGCTAGTCTCGTGTTCGATAGAAGTCGATCCTACAGAGCTTTGTGACGAGCTAGATTGAGTGCTAGATTGTTGGGTAGACCAAGTGCTAGTCTCGTCGTCGGTTAATGTCAATCCTACAGAGCTTTGTGATGAGCTAGATTGAGTGCTTGATTGTGGAGTAGACCAAGTGCTAGACTCGTGTTCGGTAGAAGTCGATCCTACAGAGCTTTGTGATGAGCTAGATTGAGTGCTTGATTGTGAGGTAGACCAAGTGCTAGACTCGTGTTCGGTAGAAGTCGATCCTTCAGAGCTTGGTGATGAGCTAGATTGAGTGCTTGATTGTGAGGTAGACCGAGTGCTAGTCTCGTGTTCGGTAGAAGTCGACCCTTCAGAGCTTGGTGATGAGCTAGATTGAGTGCTTGATTGTGGAGTAGACCAAGTGCTAGTCTCGTGTTCAGTAGAAGTCGATCCTACTGAGCTTGGTGGTGGGCTAGATTGAGTGCTTGATTGTGGAGTAGACCAAGTGCTAGTCTCGTGTTCAGTAGAAGTCGATCCTACTGAGCTTGGTGGTGGGCTAGATTGAGTGCTTGATTGTGGGGTAGACCAAGTGCTAGTCTCGTGTTCGGTTGAAGTCGATCCTATAGAGCTTTGTGATGAGCTAGATTGAGTGCTTGATTGTGGGGTAGACCAAGAGCTAGTCTCGTGTTCGGTTGAAGTCGATCCTACAGAGCTTGGTGATGAGCTAGATTGAGTGCTTGATTGTGGAGTAGACCAAGTGCTAGTCTCGTGTTCGGCAGAAGTCGATCCTACAGAGCTTTGTGACGAGGTAGATTGAGTGCTAGATTGTGGGGTAGACCAAGTGCTAGTCTCGTCGTTGGTTAATGTCAATCCTACTGAGCTTGGTGGTGGGCTAGATTGAGTGCTTGATTGTGGAGTAGACCAAGTGCTAGTCTCGTGTTCAGTAGAAGTCGATCCTACTGAGCTTGGTGGTGGGCTATATTGAGTGCTTGATTGTGGGGTAGACCAAGTGCTAGTCTCGTGTTCGGTTGAAGTCGATCCTATAGAGCTTTGTGATGAGCTAGATTGAGTCCTTGATTGTGGGGTAGACCAAGAGCTAGTCTCGTGTTCGGTTGAAGTCGATCCTACAGAGCTTGGTGACGAGGTAGATTGAGTGCTAGATTGGGGGGTAGACCAAGAGCTAGTCTCGCGTTCGGTAGAAGTCGGTCCTACAGAGCTTGGTGATGAGCTGGATTGAGTGCTTGATTGTGGGGTAGACCAAGTGCTAGTCTCGTGTTCGGTTGAAGTCGATCCTACATAACTTGGCGGTGAGCTTGAATAAGTGCTTGACTCTGAGCTAGAAGAAGTTGCATTTTCTGATTGGGTTAAATACGCTCCTGTGGATTGTGGTGATGTGTTTGGTTGAGCGCTTGGTACTTGACTATCGGCATCTACAATGAGTATCATTAAATGTATTATATTTGAAAAATGTACATACTAGGGGTATCAAAAGGTACGTGAACTGGGCCTGTTATTTGTTTAGATTTTGACTGATTTCCTTGCAAAATGCTTCAAATCAAATCATTTTGAAATGATTTTCCATCGCATATAACCTTCTGCCGAGAAGGGAGACCGGGGCAACGGGTTACACGGGGAAAAGTGTTACATTTGAATTTTCACCCAAATGTCGACATCTATTACGTCATAACCGTTGCGAGGTAAGCAATTTTCGGAGCTGCCATATTTTCCGAAAGGTTTGTGATTCCTCTGCAAGGCAGAACATTGTATTGAGGCGTTGACGCATTTTCGAACATGAAAGTAACTTCACCTATTTTGTAAATGTCGATATTTCTTATCATCTCGTATTGGATTTTATTTTAACTTAAGTGTCAAAGATAGCGATGATACACGACATGGCGTAGCAAAATGAACTGCGATTCGGTCAACTTCGGATTTTACTTTAGGACGGTTTTAATCCCACAAGTGCGCACCCACATTTTTGAAGATACTACCGGTATCCCCTTTCGGGTGGAACCTTTACGCACCATTCGTAATCATTGCATTTTGAAATAAACGAGTTTTCCCAATATTTGGCTAAAATGACATTTTTGAGTAATCGTCACCTTTAAGCTATACGAGAAACAACTGTTTCATAATTCAGTAAGTTATGTAATGCATATACGATTGATAGCATATGACCAGAAAATAGATTACGTTGCTTAAAATGCTTAAAGTACGTGTGTGTGGAAAAAAGTGTAAAAATTGACGTTACGAAACACAGAATATGATTTATTTGATACACATGTGACTACAAAATACACAATTCCTCTTTGAAATGTGAGCTTGTAAATACAAATCAATATACTTCTGGCAATTTTAGAAAATTGAACAAAGTACCAAACTGATACCTCCTACCTATGAATCCACGAAGCTGTACATATATGCAGAATTTTGTCATTGAAAATGAATGGGAAATAGTTATAATTAGGTCTATTAATAACAATACAGACCATTATTACATAGTAAAAAGTTTTAATAAGTCTCCCAAGGACCTTTTTTGCTGAATGTCCAGATAAGACACTTATATTTACAAATATGTAAAATACCCCACCAAACCGGAACTAGTATACTATTTGAGAATGTCACATTGTCATTTGTTTCTATAAAACTGAGGATAGTGTTTTGTTTATAAGTTACACAAGTTCCATCTATATTCTGGCATTATATAACAACATGTTTTCAAATTTTCAATGTATGAAATTGTTAATATTTTGAAGATTGTGTATACTAAATAATAATACTTATGTTACTATATATAGTAACAAATTTGCATTGGAAAATAAGTATTATGCGCCCTTTCAAAGTATTATCAGCTTTTGGCCCGCCTCGCACAGGGCTATTATCAATGATAATAGCCCTTGGAAGACGTACACGCGCAACGTTACGTCATTTGAATCCCAAAGTAACGTAGGCCTTCTTGAATCACTTGCATACCAGGTTAATAGATTTGGACATGCAGGATAGCACATTTCAAAATTGTATCAATCCTTGATCAGATGGGTCTAAATCTACACCTATCTTCTAAAATCTAGACATTACTAAACGGGATAGATCTACACTGAGATTTTATGTTGTTCCAAAAATGTGAAAAACAACTTTTTTCAGAATTTTGCATCAAAACATACACCAGAATGTAGCAAACTTTCTAACTAAAAAAAAGACTACCCATATGATATGTTTCCGTTTTATAATAACAAATAATTTAAGTGATAGATCTACGCGAATAGATCAAAGTTTGACAATATTTCTAAAACGACGATGGTTGTCTCTATCAATTACGGAACACGTCATGTCCTGTAAGTGTTTTCTTAAATGAGTAGTTTTAATGAAAACACAACAACATACGTATTATACAGAACAATGAATGGCTGATCAGTGCCATTGAGTGATAGCGCCCTCTGGCAATTATCAACCTACCGGGGCAATTATCACTCACTTATGGCACTGCTCAGTCATGTATTATTCTATAATTATAAATACGTGATTATCATTTCAAGCTCTGCTATATATTATACCTTACCTTTCCACTAATACACATTTATATATATATACTAATTCAGAATTTGTAAGGTGTGTACTGGGATGCCCTCGACCCATTCTCCCAAGGGTTGTCGATAATAGGAAAAAGAGGTGTCGATAATAGGCAAAACAATTGCGTTTTGTATATTTTAGTGTTGTTTTTAAAAGTCATCTGATTGGTCAGTGTAATTGCTGATTTATCTCAGTGGTAACGCACTGGACTGTCAATGTAGTTTCAATCCCCGCCATCGGAACTTGACATTTCTGAAATATTTATAATATTTCCTGCTATATCTGCCCGTGTGTAATGCAAAGTATCTGGGTAAAGGTGCCAGAAAACTCTGTATCTGAACCAGGCTGTATGTTCGAAATAAGAGCTATGCGCACTTCTGCAGCGCCGGACATGCCTGTATCTAATGTATCTCTCTCTCCCTTCAGGTGCTTTCTCTCAGTCTGTACCTCTGGTCAGATCATGCTGTATATGCACTAGTAGAGAATGCACCTGCGCCATTGTAGCTACAACACTATAATTTAAGGTGCCTTTGAACGTGTGTTCGCATGAAAAAGGTGCTATATAAATCTGGTATATTTATTTATTTAATTGTCCCGTAAAGGTACAGTTAATTATGTAAACAAATGAAATGTGTGACAACTACAAAACCATTAAATAAAAACAACGTAATAAATAATCATTTCAGGTTAATTTGTGCATAGCATGTCGATAATAGGGTTGCGCATTACTCTACGGGGCAGTGTGACACTTTGCCCTGTGTGCCCTGTGAATTTGACATGATCCTGATCTTTATGCATGCATATATTACAAGGTTCTTGCGTTGAATATATAAATTTCCGCGAGCAATTCGTGCAATATCGGTCCTTAAGATTTGTGTTGGTATAGCACCTCGAGCGTCTTCGTGATACTTTCCGCATATAAAAACACAACCGGGGTGATAAATATAGACGCTATATCAGCTGTTAAATTATGCAAATAGAAGTTCGAGAGTCGTGTAAAATTCTCTGGACTATAACACATCTAGCGTAAAACATAACAAATAATTACTGAACCGAGCAATGGCGATGTTTCCTGTATATACACATATAAATTTACAATCTCTCACTCAGACTTTAAGGTGATTCCAAACTCTTCAGTTGCGCGGAAGTTTTGAAATCGTTGTAAATAAGACGTATTGAAAGCGTCTGACTACCATGATGAAATAAAACAAAAACTTAAAATTGATGTGTCAGCATGTTCTCATGTCTTAAAATCGCGAATTCACTGTATAGTTATTACTATATTATACTATAATAAGCTTGCAGAATAAAGCTATAGCTGAAATTGTATGTGCCATTTATTCCAAACGTTGAAATACCAACACTCGCGAATACTAACTACAACATATATAAAACGTAATAATTATAATGCGCCCTTACAAAATTTTGTCCAAATTTTAATATTTGTTTAGCAAGCATCCCGACTACTTTAGAGGAAGGTTCTTTTGCATTTATTTCGTCAGAATATAGATTAGCTAATGCAAAAGAGCATGGGCTAATCTTTAAATATACACTTTTTTCAAAAACAAATTACGTCGAAAACTGGATACTACGTATTCAAAACTTTGATGTATTTTGTAGACTCTCCTGGTTTTCGACATTTCCGAAATCACTTAAGTGTCAATTAAAAAAATCTAGCCGAGCAACTGCCATGAAATTTGGGATAAAACTTCTATAATAGTTACTCTACTGGTTGCATGTACAAAGACAGTATGTTGTTCAACTATTTTTTTCGTATAACGTATAAATAAAAAAGCACATATTTAACATGTAATTTAAAAATACATATAACATGCATTGTCTAAAACAAACGTTATCGTGTGATTCCGTCTATACGAAATTTCGTGCATGCCAAGTTTAATGCAATTAAATGTCAAACTTTTTCGGTGAAATGCAAATATCGGTTTTAAGGGGGGTTCCCCAAAATCTAAAATTATCTTGAAAACTATCCGAGCAAAACTGTTATGGGTTTGCACAACCACTATCATGGGTGTGTTCTTCATAAAAATCAGGTGTTTGATACCTCTTGTACAGACAAATTTAAGAATTGGGAATCACCTTAAAGAAGATTACTGATAATTATTTGTTCTTGTTGCAGAATGGTTCGAAATTATAATCGAACAATAACGCCATGTAAGGTAACTGACGATGTCATTGTAAGGGGAATCAACGATGTCTTGGCATACGGGCGAAGGCCATCCCCGCCGTTTATGATTGCCACTAATGGGTGTTAAATAGAAACAGGACTAGATATAAAAAGAAGGAAAGAGATGTTAGGTAACATAAATAAAGAGTTAATTAAAGAAATGGAACCAGGCAGAGTTCAATAGAAGGGAAAATGTTTTAGTTGATCACCCCCATAATTGCAATTTGTTGAAAAAATGTGAGGATTATACTGACAAACATGTCTATAAAATCATCAAATTTAGTTTAATTTTTAAAATAATTTCCCATGTGCCTGATGGTTATATTAATAAAAACAAAACCAATAACAAGCAGAAGATGCGATTTAAGATAGTTATGTTCATATATATTACCAACATAATTGTAAAATTTCGTGAGTTTTTTTCATTCTTCAAAATATATTATGTCTAAATTTTTAAATAAAACTCCAATCAATGGGCATATATCACTATCAAATACCCAAACATTTTCTTTATACTGTTATGCACATACTTAGACCGAATAAAATACAAGTTCACCTTGAAATTATCAAGATATAACATTTTGTATGACCCCACCCACCATATTTCATGCTTTAACAATGTATAAATTCCTATAATGTAAACGAAAGATATTTGAAAAAATATTTTCCACCATATAAGAGTAATAATGCATGATTTAAATACAAATATTACGTAAACACTTAAAAAAATAAAGAAGACATGCTCCCAGTGAGGTTTAAACCCACAATCCTCAGGAATATGTCAAAATATTTCAAAATTAAACAAAGGGAGATAATTTCAAAACTGGGCCATATAGAGTTACATGTATAATTTACCTACATTCAAGGTATTTTCCTTAAATTCAAGTACCATTCTGGCATTTGTTCAAGGCAGCACTTAACTCGAGTATTTTTCAAGGTCCGAACCAAAGCTTCACAGCATTTGCAAACCTTGTGATTATAATTACAGCACAGTAGTTTTTTTGTATGGCTATAAACTAGATCTTATATTTTATCAATCAAATTACATGACAATGCAAAGTTATTTAAATTCAAAGCAGATTAATTTTCGTTGATTTCGCGGATGAACTAGATCTAGATCGTGAAATTTTATTTGAAAAATATGTATGACTAACAATATATTTATTTCAATATTTTAAATCCACCATTTTTAAGAAACCACTAAATTACCAACAATCTGCCAAGTTTAATACTCACAAAAATTAATGATTTTACAGTATTTTTTTAAATTTTATGTAGATTTTGTTTTGGGCTTGATTAGCTATGTTAGAGGGTGCAAATAGAAATAATTGCATGAAAAAAGGGTAGGCGGATGAGTTGTATTTGACTCTACTATAATCATGGGTCTGTTTAGACAGATTGATTTATAATATTTTTTTACAAATGTATGTAACGTCATCACAATCATCAAAGAATGTCAAATGTCATTTGTTTATGTGATGCATACTTTACATTATTGCCTAGCATCTTGAAAATAAATTGCGTTGTAGAAAAGTTCATGTGTGTGTGATAAATGGTGATAAGACACCCTTAACACTAAATAATCAGTTTTTCCTATGTTGGGAAATGTATCAATAGATCTTTGTGTATGGGGGGGGGGCAAGGACTGAAGCATTTTAAAGCAACATGTTTAATTGTTTATATGACGCATGGAATTTTAAAAAAGTCTTCATTAAATCTTCTGCCTCTGCATTAAAGTTCTGAGTTCAAGTACTTTTCAGTTTTCACATAAAACTTAGTTGCCCATTTTCAAAGACTAAAAAGTTGTTTTCCGTGGTAGAACGCAATAAACATGTTGGAAGCAATGAAATAATGATACAATCTTGAGTAATTAGCTGTCCAACACCACTATTGCAAATCATTCTTTGATCATTTGCACTTGTCTTTTTAAACTTTTAGAAAAAAAGATCCGGCTGTGTGGAGGGGCATGTGTTGGTTTTAATCTACCCCTCTGTCATATTTGTCTGTTTTGCTCAATTTCTATTAGCAGCAAACTTGTTCTAGGTCAATACACCAACTATTTTGGAAAGTTCAAGTCCTGTGGACACACTGTTACCAATGTACAATAATTATATATAGTCCTTTCACTATATCTTGAATTTCAAGACCATGTCCTTCATACAAGTACATTGTCGTACGTGAGTAATTTGCATTGAAGAGACATATAACTGATATTTCAGCTTAGCTGTCTTGTTGTCACAGAATCCAGTTAGTGACATTTCAATGTCTGTCACACCAAAATGCAACACTGTGATTCAATGGATGACATGTTTATATATTCTTTCGATATTTTGCATAATTAAGTCCCCAAAATAAAAGGGGCAGATGTCTATAGTGTTACCACCAGACATCCTTTCGTCATTCTTCTGTTTCCATCAATAACCTCTGTCATAGATCTACATATTGCACACAAATTTAGTATAAATAGAAGCATTATGGCAATACGCAAGTCAACTTCAAATGTGGTTCCGGTCAAATAATTTTGGCAGAATAATTCTCCCTGGACTTAGACGTTTTTAACAATTTGTGGAGTCCGCTTATTATCTCTGTCATGCAGTGATCTTTGAAATAATATATGCAGTGCAAATGTTCCAATTAGACATAAAGTTTTCTATATGTTGTTGATAGTATTAGAAGTAGTCGAAACCAATCAAAAAGTTTTTTAAAACAAGTTGTACCTCAAATGTACATGTACTTTGCAAAACAGTTTTGTCTAATAAACAATTAAAAACATACATAATACCAAATAATTGTTGTAAATCATATTTTAGAACTAAGCTACCTAGAAACATATGTACCAATGGATATGCAAAATTATTCCCAGTTACTGCTTGCCACAGTTACGCAAGCATAAACATTAAAGTTAAGATGACACACACAAGTAAGTCTAGGCTTGGTACTGATGAACCCTGCAAAGATCATCATTAGGAACCCAACCCAAACATTGAGTGTCAACAACATGCACAACTAGATGTGGTACTGATAAGTCACGTCATGTTGAAATCCAACCAATGGTTAACCAGGAAATGGCATGGACAAAATTATAAGTAAACAAGACTGCGTTCAATAAACGCTTATGCCCCCTGTGGAAGCCTTGTCCATAAATAAGTCTAAGTCCAAAATTAGGTCAAGGTGAAGGTCAAAATGGGGTCAGGTGATACAGGTGTGTGGAGAGTGTTCATATACAACATCCATGCAAGTTTGGAAGCTTTGTAGCAAGCCATAATGATGCTAGAAGAAACGGTCAATTTGGGTTAACCAGGACGGACGGACGGACGAACGGACGAACAGACGAACGGACGAACGGACGGACAGGTGAATCACTATATGCCTCCCGATCTATCGATACGGGGGCATAAAAAGGGCAATAAGTCCTTAAAAATGATTTGACCAACAATATGCGCTGATGATATGCACACAATTTTAATATACTGGGTACTGTCATAAGAAAAATCAGAATAAGCAGGCCAAGTTTGAATTTGGTCTCGTTTGGATATTGAGTTGAGCACCTTACAGTTACTTCTTCGTGTCGTCGTGTCGTTGAAACGCAAATAGTTGAGAACAATTATGTTACAAAACAGACCCTCAAACTGTACCCGGACTGCAAAAGACTGAACGAATACTTTTTATGACATTGATCTTGTGCACTGAACAACGTCTTATAGTGTTTAACAATTATACTAAGTTGTTATAAAAATATTCAATGCATAATGAAGATACAGCACGACCAAGGGATATAATGCACATTTTTGACGTTTGACCTCTTAAGTGTGACCCTGACCTTTGAGCTAGAGACATAAACTTGCGCATTGCACACCATCCTATGCTGTTCAACAATAATGCCGAGTTATTTAAAAAATATATCAAGGCATAAGGAAGATACAGCCCGGACAAGGTCTTTAATGCTCATCTTTGACGATTCATCTCTAAGTGTGACCTTGACCTTCCAGCTAGATACCTAAATCTTGCGCACTGCTAACCGTTCAATGGTATTTAACAACAATGTCAAGTTATGTTTAAAGTACTAATGCATAAGGGCGATACAGTCCCGACAAGGTCTATAATGCTCATTTTAGACATTGACCTTAAGTGTGAACGTGAAATTTGAGCTAACGACCTGACTCTTGCGGACTGCACACCGCCTCATGGTGTTTAACAATTATGCCAAGTAATATTCAAAAGTGCCAATGCTTAAGGGATATACAGCCCGGACAAGGATATTCGGACAGACTCACTAACACTCATTTACTTAAGTACCAACACTCAACTGCCATTGTGGCGACTATGTCGAGCTCTTCGCAAACGGGCTCGACAAAAATAATCATATATTAATCTGTCTAAATAGACCCTATGTTTGTAATACTTTCTAAGACAATTCACCAGCCTACCCTTTTGTCATGAAATTATTTCCCTCTGCACCCTCAAACATAGATAATCAAGCCCCCAAAAAATCGAGCTAAAATTGTGAAACAAACTTCTGTTAAATCATTCATTTTCGTGGATATTAAATTTGGCAGATTATATAGTACATGTTATTTGGTTGATTCTTAAATTTGTGGACTTAATAAATTAAAAACGTGTTACCCATTTTGTAGATAAATTTTTGGAGGGATTTAATTTCATGATCTATTTCATCCGTGAAATCAAAAATAAATCTTCCTTGAAATTTAATAACTTTCCATTATTATGATGTTCGATTGATAAATATATCTATAGTCGGGAGTCCATACGGAGAAAATATGACGGGCCATGGCATCGGAGAGTAGAATGTGGCATCCATGCTAATTGTTATCTTTGATATGTGTGTAATCTGAAACGGCCGGATGCCATCCGTGATTTTGCCTCGTCTTCTCAAAATCAGTTTTCTGTCAAAATTTATACAACTGGTATCAAAATGAAGCTAATGCACTGGGCTATCAATAAAAATAACTTTTTACAAATTTATGCATTTGTATACTCATGAATATTGATAAGAACACCTAAAATTAGCAATATTTTTTATAAAAATTCGACGTGTATGAACAATATATTTGTTATAATGTCGTCATTTTTGCTATTTGAAAGCTTAAAAGATTCTAATTTAATGGTGAGATACTACTCTATTGATATGTTAACTGGTCACTTACCTTCTTATTGATTTAAGGGCACACGTGTGCTTAGAGTGGGTGGGGTAAAATGACACATGAACTTAAACTAACACAATAGCGTCTAAAGTATTATAAATAAGTAATATATTTATGTTTGCATTGATTTATTGAATGGGTTTACAAGTAACAACTATTATATTGGTTTTGGAATTGACCAATTCATTTAAAATATGTCAACATTCGTTTAAGGAGGAATGAGCTACCTACACATAGGCCTACACGTGCACTTCAAATAGTAATTTCGAGTTTAGTGTGATAAATAGGAACAAACATAAAATTAGGTTCAAATTATGCTATATGAATATAAAAAGATGATAATAATCATAATGATATTGCAAATTGTTCATTATACACTTTTACTTGTTCCTTTGAAAGAGCTCAAAATGGATGGGGAATAGTTCATTCGAAAGCATGAATACTGTTACATAATATTATATTTCCATACAAAATCAGATTTATATTTTCATTCATGTCTTGTTTAAATTAGAATGAATATATAGTTAACACATGCTTTTCATGTAATAACATTTACAGAGTACCGAGAAACGACAGGTACCAATGCCCGTTCGTGGGAGCTTTGATAATTAAACACAAGGTGCATATACCACCTTAAGTGCTAAAGACAATAGCGTTCTTGACAATTTTAAACTACGAATTTATATAGAAAACGCCACAAATCATTCATGAAATAATAGTGTATATATGTACAAATAAGACAAGTTACAATGCCGCTGTTTAGTTTGAGATTGATTATGAACATTTGCTGTGGATATATTTGCACGTGAATTTACAAACACCTTCTCAGATCGATGCAAGCAGTATGAAGAATTAGTAGATCACGTCTTGATTTCTGTATTCATTACGGATGCATCGGCTCGTATCCGTATACAAGTACCTGGTTGGTAGTTTGCTCTTGTGGCGTGCAGTTCGAGCGCATCACTTCACATCACTGGGGGAGCAGTGGCATAGACTTAGGACGCGCGCTTCGGGTCATAAGGTCCCGGGTTCAATCCCCGTCTGGACCACTGCTCAATTTCTCTGAGCAAGAATAACCAACATGCTCCACTCAACCAAGGAGTGAATTGGTGCCTATGAGGGCGATGTCTGTACACGTTCGATAGTTCAGGGCGCCCTAGATAGGTGTTGGTTGCACACGCATCAAGAGAGAAATAGTCTCCCCAGGGAAACTCGAACGCAAGATTCCTAGGTAGCCCAATGACCAGCGAAGTTAAAATGGCAAAGGGTGGCTGAACAGCTGAACTGCTGAAAGCAGCCCTCGAATATTAGTAACTTAACTTTATTTTTAATGTTTTGGCGGAAGCATTTCAAGCCTTGTTTTATGGAGTTTTAACAAACAGGGGTCACCAACAAGCTTGTACAACTGTCTGTCTCATCTGAATGTACGTCTCTTCTAATATCCAACAGAAGGTCATATCTTTCCAGCAGAAAAATGGTTTCACATCACGCCAAAGAGAGGAACCCCACAATGATACGGTGGTCGTTTGGAGACATGTTCTGAAAATTATATGTACATCGGGAGTAAATCATCGAGGCAGTGGGACAGGCGTATAACTTCAGGACCACACCGGGAGTCATCCGATGTCTACCGATACCCCGCCCCAAATCCTCGCGATGACCCAAAATGTCTCATGACTTACCCGAAGTTTCCCTTCAGAACTACAATCCCGAGACCGCGAGTATGTCCCAAAATATCACTGCCTAGCGTATAAGTATCCATGGTTACTGGTATTCCCGAGTCTCTGGTGCGCTTCTGTGATGCCTTCCCGGGATATTCCCGAGATTACAGCGCGAATGCATCGGGTAAAAATATGCATGCATTGAATTTTCCTGACGTATGTACATGTACTCGCGTTATTACAAGATGTCTCAAGAGTCCCCAAAACGTTCACGGAAGCATACCCGAGACACCGGATACCTTCCCTGAGATACATGGGATCCTAGACGCCTTCTAATCTCTTAAATCCATCGGGAGTACATCCTCGAGGAAGAAGAATGGACGCATAAAGTCTGGAGCACATTGATAGTTTTTGCAATGCATCCCGATACTCCTTGATTATCATGACTCCTCCTGATGTCACAACTTGTCTGATGACCTCCCCGATACTTCCCTTAGACCACGAGTAACCTATTTATGATGCATCCCGAATCTCCATCGAGAGTTCATCCCCTAGACAAAGACATACGCAATGGGACATGTATAAGCTTCAAGCGTCTCAATTGATACCTCGTGGCATTAAGAGACCAAGAACAAGACTGAAAACCGCAATGCAAAGAACAGTAGAGGCCGAACCTGAGCAAAAAGGAATCAATGAAGAGAACTGAATGAGGAGTAAGTAATGCATCCTTCGCTTGAAGCACCCAAAGCATGAAAATGACCCTCGCATCTTTTGATGACAGTTGGCATACTTCGCGTCGATTCGTTGTCTTCTGTATATTGTGGTAGCTTTCTCTTACAACAAGCTCGTTCTTTCTAAGCAACGTCTCTGGTCTTGTTGGCAAACTAAAGGAAAGTAACTCAGCGAGTATCGACTTTGGTTTTACTCATTAGCTAGATGTAATCGTTTGATTGTGGCATGTGCATACTAGTATCAGGACCAGATATAATTCGTCGCATCGGTCGACTTTTTCTACCTCGTTTGTTTCCAAGTTGTGTAGTCTTTATTGATGAGCTTATGATTTGTAAAGTTACAATAGAATCGTTCAAAAAGGTAATTACTCCTATGTGCATTCAATACCGTCTTAATCATCATTACTTACTACACTTTGCTACTGAATAAAATATCAACAAAGTGTATTAACTAAGGCTTTATAAACATTATGAAAGTACGGACAAGTCAGGGTACGAAAGAAATGAACAGCAATTGGCTAAGAACAACGTTTTCTTGTTCTCCAATACGACTCTATACATGCAACTAAAAGAACATACGTTTACCCGGTAGTTTGTTAACAAATACCAACTCATTAATTAAGAGGTTGATATACAGTATAACTTCGATGCCTCGAACAGTATTTGCGTCGAACACCCTAGATGCCTCGAACTGGTTCTTCGGTCCCGGCAAAATCCCTTCTTTAATCATATATAGTATGCTAGCATGTTTATATCCGTTCCCACTCGTCTTAAACATGTCTTTATTGTGTGTATGTAGCATTGTTTGGCATTTTTGAATGAGTAATTACATGATAAAAGAGTTATATAAATATGGTAAAAATGAAATAATTAGGAGTCATTTATACAATGTCTCCATTGACGAGTGATTGACAATGGCTATCGGGTGCCTAGCTATCAGCCAGATGACTGGCGAAAAATTAAATAATTATATTCATTATATATTCTATTTGCTATTGTAAAATTCTATTCACTGTACAATAAAGGTTCGGTATTTTTAAATCGGCAAAAACCTTCTCAAAGTTGAGTGTGTCTAACATGTCTATTAATCAAGAAATCTGAAAACTGTACATGTTTTTGTTAATTACATGACAACTGTACTTGTGATGTGCCATGTGTTAGTCTCGAATAGAAGAGAATTCAATGCAACAGAATCAAATTACACATAATTGGTATATTTTAAAAATCTTTGCGATATAATTAAGGCAATAAATCATACGCTGTAATTTCAAGATCGTATATCCTATTACAGTGAAATATCAGTATTGACAGACACTGTTAACAAAATCTTAAAGAGTAATGTAGGGACCGTCATTAAAAAATATCGACTTGGAAATTATTTAGATCATACATGTCTTATTTAAAAGAATTCCTAACAACCTTTTAAAACAATGCATTAACAACAGTCTCTTAGCTATAATGTATTTAAATAATCCTTACAAATTAGTAATATGTGTGTATATAGGTGCATTTTTATTAGTCTAATATAAGTCTGTACTAGAATGGTCACAAAATAATGTTTCTGTGATATATAATGTGACTGAAATAAAGAACAAATGAAATATAGTAAAACAATAGATGACTCGAACACTATCTAGGTCGAACACAAGTTGTCGCACCTTTCATTGACTCTTGAAATACATTGCTCGAATGCGGGTAGTCGGCGACATGTGTATTAAGGTTACAAGTTGTTATAATTACTGTAATTAACAATTGTTTGTGTACGACTGCATTTGTATAACCAGTTTTTAAAAGACTTAACTTTATATAAATCTATATTGTAATTTAACTTATTTTCGTTAATGAAATTCAGAAGCAACAACATATCAGAATAACATTATCCTTTTTTAAATTAAAGTGCTCGTACTTGTATATATATCAAAAGTTTTTGTTTCATTTCCATTTATTTATAGGTAGTCGAACTTGACCTCGGTCATAAGAATATTCCGTGCGCTCCTTAACATAAATACACTGTACATGTATAACAAGAAACCTTAGTAAGATTTGTCAATTATCATATAAATATTTCCGAGTATTCTTTGGATTTTTGAACATTCGAAGAGTTTGCCGAAGATAATAAATCAGACTCCATGTCAATTTTGTCAAACTATTATATTTTGTTATTATAATGAATACTGTTACAAAAATGATACACATGCAATAGTTATGTTAATCAATTATACAATACACACACACACACGATTTGTACGGTTTAACATACTGGCATCAGTTCGAACTTATACACATGATACATATATTTGAGTACCATAGATGCCTCGAACAGGTAGATGACTCGAACTATTTTCCCGTAAGGAAGGTAGTTCGAGGCATCGAAGTTCTACTGTACCAGGCGACATTTTAAGTTGACGACACTACATGTTTTCTTTGATTGGAATTGGTATAATTTGTATAGCGCAGATAATTTGACATGATCCTAACCTTTATACATGAATATTTTACAAGGTACTTGCGTTGAATATATAAATTTCCACGAGCAAATCGTGCATTATCGGTTCTTTAGATTTGTGTTGATATTACACATCCAGCGTCTTTGTGATATTCCCCGCTTATGAAAGCATACAGCCGGGATTATTAATATAGACAATATATCACCTGATAAATTATGCTAATTGAAGGTCGAGAGTCGTATCAAATTCTCTGGATTATAATAACGGTAGAAACTAGTGGTTTGCCAATGATTATAAGAATAAATAATACAGTTCTAAACGTCATGTACAAACATATATTGTGTAATGCGACATATGTATTGCAGTTTGTATAATTATTAGAAGACACTGCTTGTTTATCACCTTATTTGTACGCTTTTTGTCATACAATTTTTTTTTTATTTTATTTTATTTTCGTCTCATTTATGTACATACATATAACAAACACATTTAACGTAACAGGTAAAACTAAGTACACAACCATTCAATCTTGAATTATAGGAGACGTATGATAATCATATAATAATCTAATTATCATAATTTCATATCTAGTTCTCCCAAAATTACGATTACATTAGTAATGAACAATATTCACATATGTAAAACTAAGAGACTGTCGTTAATGCGTTGTATTAAAATACTGCTAAATTAATTATTATTTAAGAAACTGATATTTGTAAGTGGGGCACTAATGCGCTAATAAAAACATTTTAATAAATCATTTATCACCCCGGTCAGACCGTAGATGAACTGATTAACAACAGTCTCTTAGATGTCACTAAAACTACAAGAATAAAAATAAAAAAAGATACAAATATATTATTTACACAGATAAAATTGTCTTTTTTGCAAAATCATAAAGCAGGTTTTGGCACAAATTCTTAAAACACTCTTCTCTGTAAGAAGAACCCTTAGTTTATTACTATCATTAAGAGAATAAAATTCTGGATAAATAGTAGCAACCTGTTCAAACAGGACATTTCTTAAATCAGTGTACAAATTACAATTTAAAAGAACATGTGCTTCATCTTCTAAAACTTGACAGTACTGACAAACACGTTCGGCTAAGGGTAAGCCTTCATATCGCCCTGTCTCAATGCGTATTGGAGCAACTCCACATCTAAATTTACAAAAAGCTGATCTGTGTCTTACAGGCAATAATATGTTACAATAATTCTCGACTTCATAACAATCCTTGAAAGTACAATATGTTCTAAGTTTGTTTCGACCTCTGCCGGATACACCAACAGGGTTGTTTATACTAGAAAGCCAGTCATTAACATATTTATCAAAAAGATTATCTGAAACTTGTTTTATCAACGAAGACTTTGGTATTGGCACAGAAATATCACAGAACTGGTTTAGCTCAATATCACAAAATTGCTTTTTTACATAGTAATACCAATTTTTATACTTGGTCGATTGATGGTTCACCCAGAGTGCTACACGCTTATTTAACCTCGTTGAATCCGTAGTTGACAAACGAGTCCAATATGTTGCAATGGTTTTCCACTGACGGACAAAAGGTGGAATCCAACCCATATCACCCGACACGGCTGCATTAGGTGTATATTTCCCGACGCCAAGAAAAAACCTCATAGCTCTGTTGTGTACAGTAGTTATACATGAGAAAGTTTTGTTTCCCCAAATTGCCGCTCCGTATGAGATAACTGGCCAGACAACCGTGTCGTATAATTTGGTGAAAACATTATAAGGAACACCTCCTATGAGCTTACATTTAGCAATAAGAAGACCCAGTGCGCGACCAGCACTCTGAGCAACCATCTTTGCAGTAATATTATAATCCAAATGTTCATGAAGTACAAGACCTAAATATGTATATTGCACAGTATAATTTAGTACACTATCTCCAACGTTAAAAACAATAATAGATCTTGGAGTAGACTGAGTACGGAAATGAACGACAATACTTTTATTAACATTTATAGACATATGATTACGCGTACACCAGTCATTTAACGCATTTAACAAAAATTGCAAGTCATTTTCATTCTCTGCTAAAAGCACAATGTCATCAGCATACAAGAGAATACAAACAGTTTCGTTAACCATACTTACTCCAATGTTAAATGATTTAAGATATACAGCCAAATCATTTATAAACAGGTTAAACAGAAGAGGAGATAGGATACAACCTTGTCTCAAACCAGACTTAACATCGAACCAGTCAGTGTTATGAGAATTAACTCGGACACATGACGAAACGGACGAGTATAAAGACTTAATAGCCTGGAGCATTTTACCATTAACGCCTAGGTCAACCAATCTATTCCATAATAATGAACGGTTTATGTAATCATATGCTTTTTTAAAATCAATGAAAGCTGTAAATGTGGATAATTTTAATTTGTTACGAGTTTCAACAATACTGGTTAAGGAGGAGATTTGATCAATTGTACCTCTATTTTTCCGAAACCCGTTTTGTTCATCAACAACAATACTATTATTTTCCGACCATTTAGTCAATCTTTCATTGAGAATTCTACAATAAATTTTATAAACAGACGATGCAAGGGCAATTCCTCTGTATGCTAATGGATCCCTTGGATCTAGTGTTGAAGATTTTGGAATCGGGTTAATTATACATCGACCCCATAGTGATGGTACAATACTATTATTGAAACACAAGTTAAATAACACATGGAAAAAATATACAGCAGTATCATTACATAGTACTTCTGCAGGTAATTTATCAATTCCACATGTGCAATAGATTATCAATTTTCATAAATATGCAAATGAATTAATTAGCATAATATTTGAGTAAGTCAAAATCAAATTCCACAAATAAATCATATTTGGATATAAGGAACATGTTTAATGGGTGTTTAATGTTGATTCTGACTGTATTGAGATTTTTACGTTCTGGTTTCAATTTACCCCCACCCACCTTTGGCGGTTATTCTCGGTGGAATTAAATTATATTTATCCAAAATATACATTTAACGAAAGCTCTATGTCCTCTCATGATTTTGGTACAATTTGGATCTTTAAATAATAGAAATAAGGAAGATATGACATACATTTGTCAACTATACTAGTAGATTTTTAACAAAAATTTACCCATTTTTGACTTCCTCATTAATAATAATGAGTATGCAAATGTGATAATTTGCATAAAATCATTGCAAATGACGGACCAATTCATTAGCATCATTTTGATACCATTTTGACCATTATACCTGTAGAATTGACCAAGATATGGTGCACTTTTAAGTTGATGCATGATATATGCACTTAATTGACCTTTGACCTCTTTTATGACCTTCACAGAGGGTTTTGCGCGTGGCATCCACCCAAACCATAGACAACTGGTATTGGGCAATTCAAATATGGTATTGAAACACTTCTACTAAAAAATGCCATGGACCATGAAAAATAAGCGACTTTTGTGCTGATGGACTCCCAACTACTAGTCGGTAGCCAGACAAAAACGTATGTTACAGTGCTGTTTATAAGCGAAGTCAAGTACGATATTCTGAAGGTCTTAAATGATCTCATTTGTCTTAAATGGGACAAAAAAAGAATATTAACTTTGTGTTGAACTATCTTTTGATTTTATGAAACAAGTTGAACAAAATAATATTGGTAACTTTCTATTCAACTTGTTCCATAAATTCAATAATAAATCAACACTCATGCAATAGCCTCATAACCAGTAAACACAACATAACATTACACTAGTTGCTTACATTCAACTTATCTAGATAATTAGATTTGGAGTAAAAGGTAAGAGTCATGAAATGTAGTCACTAAAACAATCAAAATTAAGAATACAAAACATATGTTAATATGCAACACTTGTAGTTACACAAATGTAAGTATCAAAGTGTATAAACAAGTCAACTTCTAGTTATCGCAATAAGACATACACATTAAATTGTATAGTTTACAATAAGTCATACAGTAACAGGAAATCAAAGTAGTTCGGGAAGCTTACGCGATTCCACCTCGGCTTTTCCACGCTCAACAAATCATTCCCGATTGACCATCACTGTCCCTCGATTGGTCAGGATTTGAACCGATTTTAGATCGTAGTAGAATCTGGGCACCAGTTTGAAAGCGATTTTAGATATTGCTGCTAGAGTTCACTAATAAAGTCATTTTTATTATTAGTATTTTCAATAAGGGATAACTTATGCGAGGGGGTATAAAAAACCGCCTTTCAACAAATGATATGTTAGTGAAACCCCTCGACTTTCAACATGGCTAAATCATATGTCGGCCGACCATGTTAAAGATGCACAGGACCATACACATCGAAATGTCATCGAAGCTATGCATTAGACAGTCTTTCAGCGAATGGAAGCCCCCCCTCAATAGTTACTTAGTGTGGAGATGATTTCAGGTTTTATTCCTGAAATACGTAAATCCATCCCCGATCAATTTAATAATAAACATGATGAAAGGTGTGTAAATTTACTATAATCATGCTTTTACCGGAGGGGTATGTCCAGCAAATAACTTGCATAACTTGCATATATGTAAGCAGAAACAATAAAACGAAAGGTTTGTCATTGCTATTAGAACTATTGTTTACAATACATTAACATAAAATGCAGCACTTACTGTTCAAATACGCCAATACACAACATATTCCCATAAACACGTAGCTTCGTCTTACTAGCGCCATCACTAAACATTATCTGAGCTGTTTAAACGCTGTGTAATTACATACATTTGTATTTCTTATTTTTAAAAAATACAAAAACCAGAACCAATTTGGTATATTCAGTATTATAATTATATAAGTAGGCGTATATGTAATCGATTCTTTAAAATTGTATCAGAGGTAGAAATCAATACAAAGGTAAAGACTAGTAATCTTATCCATGATGACCTTTGGCTCTAAATTATTTTATTTGTTTGAAATGGTATTAATAGCATAATAATTTTATAAACGCGTGTATTAATATATTATTTTCAATTAATCGCTTTGCAATCGCAAAAACGGTATAGACATATTTCGATTGGTCATGACATTCTGTACATAATATAATGATAATCAAATTGTTATATGTATATATCTGTTTAAGGTGATTGCAAACTCTTCAGTTGAGCGGAAGTTTAGAAATCGGTGTAAATAAGACGTATTGAAAGCGTCGACTCCCTTGATAAATTGAACGAAAAACCTAAAATTTATGTGTCAGAATGTTCTCATGTCTTAGAATCGCGAATTTACTGCATAGTTATTACTATATTATACTATAATACACTTGCAGAAAAAGCTATAGCTGGAATTGCGTGCGTCATTTATTCCAAATGTTTGAAACACCAACACTCGCGAATACTAGCTACAACGTATGTGAAACGTTATAAATAATGCGCCCTCACAAAATTGTATCCAAGTTTTAATATTTGTTTAACAAGAATCCCGACAACATTAGAGGAGTTCGTTTTGCATTTATTTCGTAAGAATATAGGAGCCAATATCAAATTTGAGCAGATTTTCTGTCTTTTTAAATTTTGATTTGATTTTAGCTCTTTAATACAGAAATGTAGCACTAATAATTGATAATGACATTAAAATCTAGTAATTTGACACAATAAACCAGACATATATTACATATTTTGCCTTTTACAGCATCTAATGTACCCATTTTGTCCTTGCTGTTACGTGTCTTTTGTCCCTAAAACATCACGAAAAGCCATTTTTGAATACTTTACAACATAAGTATTATTCTTTTTAAGCATGTAAGCTTAATATCAGCATCCAATGTTTTCAAATTTGAATAAAATAGTCAGTTTATAACATTAACATATGTTTGTTGAGGCTTTGAACTTTGTCTCTCACATAGATGTCCTTGCTGTTACAGTGTAATAATTCAACATGTACAACCTTAAATACTCATAATAAAATGCAGGAAAATAGTCGACAATGATTAAGTATTTACATTTAAATGAAGGATAACATCGTTAAAGAGCAGTTGTAATTTTTACGAACAAAATGTGAAGTTTCATCAATGCAAGTAAAATAGTATTTTCAATTTGTGTCCTTAATGTTACACATATTACGCAATTACCCAATACCGTAATTATTAAGTAGATATTACCTACCGATGTCAAATATTGGTATATTTATAATTTTGATTGAAAACAGATGAATGGTTGTAGGCTTTAATGATATTTATAGAAGAGAAAGCAAATACGTCCTTGCAGTAACAGTCATTAAAATAACGCTCAATAATGTAATCAGCATGAAGTAAAAGTGTTTCTGCAAAAGCATATTGGTTCTGTATGCGTTTTCTAAACGATTACCTGTTAAATATTACTCGTTTGATTATCCCGTCATAAAACCTTTGCATATACTTCAATATTAAATTGTAGATTTTATGTACAAGTCTGACGACATGTTTAGCAGTGTTTGTTCAATTTTGTTATTGCAAGGACATAACTTGTTACATGTACATAAATGACTGACCATATATCTTAAAGTGATATAACGCTTATTTTAAAATCACAAACAATTAAAAACCTATATTGGAAGTTAAGGACTACTAAGATACAGTATGAAGTTTTGTATAATATCTTTTAAAAGATAATTCTAATTTGACACAGTTTTATTTTCGTTACAGCAAGGACACCACCATGTCTTCTGTAAGCTTTTTATATACAAGCAAAAACCTTTTAAGGGTTAGAAACGATCTAATACTCATTCAGATATATCAGCAAATAATATTATTGGTGTTTGTGATAAAAATGATGACATTGTATTTTTTACAAATTGACCCATTTAAAACTGCCCAAATTTGATATTAGCTCATAGAGTAGCTGATGCAAAAGAGCATATAGCTTAAACTGGGCTCATCTTTAAATATACACATTTTTCAAAAACAAATTATCGCGAAAACCGGAAACAACGTATTTAAAACGCTGATGTATTTCGTAAATGATTTTGTCACTCACCTTAAGACGAGAGCAGCTAAAAGCAATATGTTTAGGTTCGTTTTCTTACTGCCAATCTTGCCAAAAATCGGCGCGTATGGCTTATCGACAGGCACATATCAAATAGAGGCATATTATTTGGTTCGAATATTAAATGCGTAATATATAAAAAGGTATATAAGAATGGCGATAAAGTTACATTATTAAAATTGCCTATTTACCAGATTCTACCGTCCGTGAGTTCGTAATAAACGAGACCTGTTTTATGCCGAGAGGGATAATTTACCAAAGCCCAAACCAAAATAATGGATTTTCAGCGAGCGGAATAATAATCCGTAATGCATCAACGTATAATACTTATCCAGCGCACAAGTTAAGAATATATTATTGCTACATTATGGAACGCCATAACCATAACGTCAACACCACATTGGAACATGATACACTACTAATGTGATGCACGGTTTTTCCGGCATTCACTGTCGTTTGAATTAAGTAGAACTAACGACCGTTCGGGTTTCCGAACTTTGTATTTTGCGCATGAGAATTCTCAAAAGTCCACAATCAACAATAATATAATAACAAGTATTAGTCAGTGTTGGTAAAATCCAAACAAATATAAGAATTAACTGCGTAATTGAACTCTAACGGATAACCATTGAAACGTTAGCTTGGAGAACCAAGTTCGAATACTTCTAAAACCTTTACAGAACGTCCACCAGTAAGGCGTGGCTTCTGTTTTAACCAACCAAATGATTTCATACAGATTATGCAAATTTGCATCAACCAATTAAATTTCCGTATTTTACACACATAATTCAAATTACCTTGAGCCGCGAGCAAATAATGACAAAATGGCTTCATGATTACTTATTGATACAAAATCCGACCTATTAGCGGCTACAGAATAGATTGGTCTATCAAGACTTTTATCACCTTCTATTGTTTGATGACTTACAAGTCACAACACCATCCGTTTCAATCGGACAAAAAATGCAAGGATTAAAATGTCAACTATTTTGCGTCGATACCCATTACGTTAATCTGACTGAAAAATTACCGGAAATCAAAATATAAAGCTAAAATAACTAAAACTTATTGACATGTATGCCGGCCTATACTTTTGCACAAAAATAAACTCACATATGCACGGCACAACACTAATACTGATACTACTAACACAATAAGACAGTGTTTAACATTTCAAGACAGCTATGACCTTTTATAATACATACCATTTTTAAATTTGTTGTGCCTTTTGTGCTCAGTTACAGATGTTTGTTTTGCGTGTATTCGGTTAATTTCAATCACAGACATCGTCAGTGTATTGCTTCAAAATATGCATGTTTACAATTGTTAAAAGTGCATCAACTGTTGTGAAACATATTGTAAGAGGAAAATGTTGGTCAATCAAAAAAATGGAGGTCTTTTTGTTAACTACTGGTTTGAAATTTAAATCAGATTATTTTTATCAATTAACAATCAGTAAAGTACATGTACAGATGTTTGAAATAAGCCGATGTACGATGCCGATGAATTCTTATAGCTAAATGTAGTGTTTGTTCTACAATTGGACTGCATTCCGATTTCTAGAACAAGATCTACAATGCCATACGATAACAGAAGATCCCATAATGTTCTATACATGTAGGTTCACAAGAGTCGTACATAACAGTCACTTGACTTTCTAACATATAACGCCCTTTCAATTCACCCTATCTCGTAAACTCACTCAAACCGTCTCAACTCTTCCTCAGAGTCTCTACATTAAGCTTTCATCTCACTGGTCATATCTTCTCACGTCCGACCCTACTCACGGTCAAATCTTCTCTTCTTGTCATCCAAAACAAAACAAATCGAGTTAAGGATGCTGGATCGGTTTAGTGCGCATGCGTAATTTGTTACAGTACATTAGCGTGTCTTATAAACCTAATAATGTGTCTAAATTATCTAAATGAAAATACTACTCGAAATCACGGATTTCATTCTGAAAAAAATATTACATTACAAAATAGGTGGGTGAGGTAAAACATAAATATTCCTATTTGTGTCAGGTTTGTCTTGTACAGTTGGTGTATTTTCGCGATTTTTTCATGATCAGTTCAATTAGCTTTATTTTAAACGATTTCATTGACTTTCTCAGCTTTTGGCTAAATTTAACCAAAATATCAAGCCACTAAGAATTATAAGCAATATAGACGTTACCTATCTGTTTGAAGCCATGACCTTTTAATTATTTTCAATGTGGCAACCACAAATTTTGTCAAAGTGATGTATTCATAGGTGTAATCCCTATCCGTGTAGCAATACCACGTGAATTTTGGCTACAGTTACAAGAAGAAATTTGTAAACAAATATTTCTTCATCGATTTCTATGAAATACTAGTATATGCCATGCTAATGGGCCCGGACTAACGGCCCACAGTAAAATAAAGTAATACTATGACATTTTTAAAGGAAAATAACTCCATAAATATGCAATGAAGAATTATTGATCTTGTACATTGCTCTTCCCCTCAATGAGATCTATTCACCTAATAAAGTTTCAAATTAATATCTCTAATACTGTATAATATATGAGCCTGACTAAAGTGTGACGGACGGACTACCTACAACGAAGGTACCTACGAAAGCTACATTTCGGATCTGTGCCAGAGGTTTAAGCCATTGAAACTCGAAAATCTCGGGTTAGTTGGTACACTAACTACCCATGCGTTCAAAAATATTTCGCTCGGAAAAGACTGCGCATGCGTTCATTACAAGATTTTTGCATCACCCCATTTTTGTCTTTTTCGTCTTATCAGAAACAGTTAAATGTTATCGGACATTTGGCGTTATCGGACATGTGGCGTTAAGTATTTAAAGCTTGCATGACAAAACATTTGCCCAAAGTTATTTTTTATTGAGAACGAACAGTAAAATGTTGAACATACGCAAAATTCGCTATTTCTAGCACATTTGACACAATCGATTTTCTTACCTTGGTCAGTGTTTTAAGCGGTAAAATAACGTCTCATCATTCGCAATCTCATTAAAATCAGACCTCTATTATGCTTCACTACTTTACGCTGAAATAGGATCTGATGACAATCTGTGTGGGGTCATGTCGATGTGAACTTTACGTCATCCAATTAAATCGCTGCTTTCACAAATCTGAAAGTGTGGTGAAACACTGCTGAGGCTATGTGACGTCATTGTGCGCTAGAGAGGTCATGTGACCTCTTACGGAGTGTAGTCAGATCTCTAACCGCGTAAAGAAATGGAGCAAATGTTAGGGTCTGATTTTAATGAGATTGCATTATGCGTTATGAGCCGTCTACCCGCAGTGAACGATTGGACTCGGTGCTGTTGCTTGCTTTGTTAATATCGTCTTGCGTTTACTACGGCATCTTAGATAGATAATGAACATCTTGCATCTTTGTAAGATATAATGGCGATTTTACTATGCTGAGATACTACAAACTCAACTGTTGGAGAATTCGAATGTTGATATTAGATGACTGGATAGGAATAGTACTTTTATAGAGACCTACAAGCATGTATCGGTATACCTTATGTTTGATTGTTTTATAGACTGATCAACATATACAGTAGAACTTCGATGCCTCGAAATACCTTTGGACCGGGAAAATAGTTCGACCCATCTACCTGTTCGAGGCATCTATGGTACTCAAGTATATGTATGTATATAAGTTCGAACTGATGCCAGTATGATAAACCGTACAAATCGTGTGTGTGTGTGTGTGTGTGTGTGTGTGTGTGTGTGTGTGTGTGTGTGTGTGTGTGTGTGCGTGTGCGTGTGCGTGTGCGTGTGCGTGTGCGTGTGCGTGTGCGTGTGCGTGTGCGTGTGCGTGTGCGTGTGCGTGTGCGTGTGCGTGTGCGTGCGTGCGTGCGTGCGTGCGTGCGTGCGTGCGTGCGTGCGTGCGTGCGTGCGTGCGTGCGTGCGTGCGTGCGTGCGTGCGTGCGTGCGTGCGTGCGTGCGTGCGTGCATAATTGATTTACATAACTATTGCATGTGTATCATTTTTGTAACAGTATTCATTATAATAACAAAATATAATAGTTTGACAAAATTGACACGGGGTCTGATTTATCATCTTCGGCAAACTCTTCGAATGTTCACAAGTCCAAAGAATACTCGGAAATATTTATATGATAATTGACAAATCTTACTAAGGTTTCTCGTTATACATATGTATAGTGTATTTATGTAAAGGAGCGCACGGAATATTCTTATGGCCGAGGTCAAGTTCGACTACCTATAAATAAATGGAAATGAAACAAAAACTTTTGATATATTTACGAATACTTTAATTTAAAAAAGGACTATGTTGTTACTTCTGAATTTCATTAACGAAAATAAGTTAAATTACAATTTCCCGGTCGGCCTTCATTAACTATTTAATAGATCTATATAAATTTAAGTCTCTCAAAAACTGGTTATACAATGCAGTCGTACACAAACAATTTTTAATTACAGTAATTATAACAACTTGTAACCTTAATACACATGTCGCCGACTATCCGCATTCGAGCAATGTATTTTAACAGTCAATGAAAGGTGCGAAAACTTTTTTGTTCGACCTATCTACAGGCAAAGCAAGGGTCTGTCCAAACAGTTCAAGTGTTCGACCTAGATAGTGTTCGAGTCATCTATTGTTTTACTATGTTTCATTTGTTCTTTCACATATATACAAATACAACCACATTATATATCATAGAAACATTATTATGTGACCATTCTAGTACAGAATTATATGAGACTAATAAAAATTCACAGCAATAGTACATATTAAAAATGCACCTATATCTACACACATATTATTAATTTGTAAGGATTATTTACATACATATAGCTAAGAGACTGTTGTTAATACATTGATTTAAAAGGTTGTTAGGAATTCTTTTAAATAAGACATGTATGATCTCAATAATTTTCAAGTCGATATTTTTTAATGACGGTCCCTACACTACTCTTTAAGATTGTGTTAACAGTGTCTGTCAATACTGATATTTCACTGTAATAGGAAATACGATCTTGAAATTACAGCGTATGATTTATTGCCTTAATTATATCGCAAAGATTTTTAAAATATACCAATTATGTGTAATTTGAATCTGTTGCAATGTAACTTGCATTGAATTCTCTTCTAATCGAGACTTAAACACATGGCACATCAAAAGTACAGTTGTTGAGAAGGTTTTTGCCGATTTAAAAATACCAAACCTTTATTGAACGGTGAATAGATTTTTACAATATTTAATAGATTATATAATGAATATAATTATTTAATTTTTCGCCAGTCATCTGGCTGATAGCTAGGCGTCCGATAGCAATTGTCAATCACTCGTCAATGGAGAAAAATATATATTGAAAAGTACTATTACGTTATTAAGTATGTTTAAATTTTTGGAACTAGTGAACTCTATAAATGAAATCCAGTTATATAAATTAGCTATATATTATAAGAAAGCTGTAATGATTAGAAAGAATACTTTGAATAATATGAACTAACAACGAATAATATAGTTAACCTCGACTGTCAATTTATTTACTAACAAAATAATCATGTGATAACTTTATGTACGTATATATGTTTGTATGTTATATGTATAGATGATGTACTATGTACAAATCTGAATAAATTTCTGTTCAGTTCTGTTCTGTTCTGTTCTGTTCTGTTCTGTTCTGTTCTGTTCTGTATAAATGACTCCTAATTATTTTATTTTTACCATATTTATATAACTCTTTTATCATGTAATTACTCATTCAAAAATGCTACATACACACAATAAAAACATGTTTAAAACGAGTGGGAAAGGATATAAACATGCTAGCATACTATATATGATTAAAGAAGGGATTTTGCCGGGACCGGAGAACCAGTTCGAGGCATCTATGGTGTTCGACGCAAATACTGTTCCAAAGGCATCGAAGTTCTACTGTACAATGGTACCCAGTATACTATTGCTTGCTTAGTTAATACTACTACCACATTGCAAAAGACAGTGATATTCGCTATAGGATTAAAACACCATTTGTTAAAGTTCACCAATATGTAAAAAGATGCACACTCAACCAAAAAATTTCTCCGCCTTACAAGATAAACTTACTCATCCACGCTTTTAACCTATGTTTCTCTATTGTACGGACATGTATCAGCCAACGGTATAATGGTATAGTACCTTTGATGATAGGGTTAGATTAAGGACATATAATGTATTATTACACCTCACCTTTTTCTGCAATGCAAAAGTCCCATTGCCCTAGAGAGAGACATTATGACTGTCATTGACAGTTCCAACCAATTTTACACATGATTGACCGAAACCTGACTGTCAGGTCATGTGATCGACCTGACATTTTCAATGTAATGCAAGGTCAACTAACTGTGTTTGTTGTAGTTGTCTCCCTTGTACACAATTAGTAGTGACGCCACTGGTCAGACGAGAGTGTACAAAAAAACATGTCAAGATTTGCCAGTTTGATTTTATTCGCCTCGGGGTGACATTCTGCCCTCGGGTTGACAATATCAATGTCACACAGACAGGCATCTGATATTTATTTAATATTATCTCGGCTAATAGGGTCATGCAGCGGCAGAACCAGGATTTGTTGTTAGGGGCGTACATTCATGTTTTGATACCACCCACCCCTCATCAAGAAAATGTGCGAGCGGTGAAATGCTAGAATAAAATGTCTCTCTGAGAAGCATTCCACACTATTCCATTCTTTATCTTATACTATTCATTGATCAAGTTACTTTGAGAGCAAAGCGAGCAAGAAAAAATACATGAATGTTTGAGCAGCATATCCCACGTACTCATTCCCTACTTGACAAAATTAACTGATAGTGTTTGCGCGAGCCAACGAGCAAGAAAAAATGCAATCATCCATTTTAGCAGCATACCACACATCCTTATTACCTGGTAGTATTCACAGATACAGTAGTGTTAGGGGCCATAATTTGAAACAAGGTGGCGGCGTAGACTCGAATATTATCGTTTTGGGACTAATATGTCAAGATGAGCACGGAATTTCAACATCTTTTATACTCTATCATATGGCACTAAAAACGCGCTTTCCAGTGGTGTATAATATGCTTGTCTGGTATGTTCTTTTTCTGAGTACATTAAGACCAAAATTTCGAGTCTATGACAAGAAGCCGTTGTAGTGTAATTCACGCTATTGATATGATAATTGAACACTTGCCCGGTCAATTTACCTTAGAAGACTACCCTTGGCATAAACATTTTTGACCAAGCGATAATCTGAATAAATGTTTCATATCACATTATTTATATCCAACTCCTATCGTTCAAATTTATTTTGAAATGTATTGATTCTGAGATATATAGCCTGAAAAAGCCTTTCTTTGGCCAGTCCAAAATCATTGCGTTAACTTGTCCGCTTTGGCAACTTCCTACTATTCAAAAGATATTTACTTAACTGATCGGGAAAGTGAACATAAAGCACTTAATATATCTCAGAATATAGACAATGTAAGATAGTTCTGAACGGTAGGATTTTAGATAAACCTTTTGTGGTACGAAATATGCAATCGGATTGTCTGTATCATGCAATATCCCCCCAAAACTAAAGTGACTAACCTCTTCTGGGGGCCTCGTCCATATGGATTTCCGGTGAAAATATAGGGTATAGAATTAACACTAGTATCACTAAAATTGACTGATATTTGTTTGCATTTGATGAAAACGAAATTGCAAAACAAGCCGAATACCTCACTGAACAGTGATGTTTACGCGGTAGTTTGTTGATGTTACAGTCCGAGCCTGAATACCAGCAACATAAGACACGACTTTGTACTCCAAAAATTCACCCTATATTGCAAGCATTTTTATGATTTGACTTTGTGACCTAGTTTTTAACCCAACATGACCCAGTTTCAAACTTAACCTACATTTCTTGGATACAAACATTCTGACCAAGTTGAATGAAGATTGGGCCAAAATTGTGTCCCTTAATGTGTTCACACCTTTTTTCTGAGATTTGACATAGTGACCTAGTTTTTGACCTCACATGACCCAGTTTCAAACACGACCTAGATTTCATAGAGACAAACATTCTGACGAAAATCCATAACGAGTGGGTCATAGGTGTGGCCTTTATTGTGTTCACAATAAATTGTGAACGGAAGGACCTACGACGGACGAAGAGTGATTACAAAAGCTCACCCTGTTTCTTTGTGACAGGTTAGCTAAAAAGAAGGCATCAGTAAACAAAAACATGACTAGATCTACTATTGCAACAGCCAAAAAAAAACAATATTCCAAACTGCACAGAGCAGTAAAGCACAACATCAAGAAAGGCAAGAAGGATTTTGTAAATAGTTTAGCTGCCGAAGCAGAACAAGCAGCTCGTAAAGGAAACATGAAGGACCTGTACGACACAACAAAGAAACTTTCGGGAAAATTTAGCATGCCAGAGCGACCCATCAAAGATAAGCAAGGAAAGGTTATCAGAGAAACAGAAGCACAACTCAATAGATTTGTGGAACATGTCGGAGATCTCCTCAATAGACCAACTCTACCAAACTCACCAAACAGTCTCAAGCAGACGTAGACCTCAATGTTTAAAGCAACAAGTCCACTAGAATGCAGATTAGAAAAGCCATCACGCTCATGAAGAATGGAAAAGCTGCAGGACCTGACAACATTCCAGCAGAAGCACTGAATGCAGACGTAGGAACATCTGTAGAGATGCTATTGCCACGCTTCGACAATATCTTGGAGGACGAGGAGGAGGAGATACCAAACAACTTGAAAGAGGGCTACCTCATCAAGCTACCAAAGAAAGGAGGCCTTAGCAACTGCAACAACTACAGGGGCATCGCTCTCCTTTCGGTACCAGGCAAGGTATTCATCAGAATTCTCCTAGAACGAATGTAAGTGGCAGTAGACCAGCAACTTCGTGGCGAGCAGGCAGGCGTCCGACAGAACCGTTCCTGCACTGACCAAACAGCAAACCTTCGCATCATGGTTGAGCAATCCCTGGAGTTGAACTCGTCACTATACGGCAGACTATGAGAAGCCGTTTGACAGTTTGGACAGAGAGATCCTTTGGAAGCTTCTAATACACTATGGCATCCCCGACAAGCTAGTTCATCTGATTAGAAACTCATACGAAGGAATATCATGTACAGTCATCAATGATGGACAACTCACCAACAGCTTCTATGTAAAGACAGGCGTTTGGCAAGGGTGTTTGTTGTCTCCGTTCATCTTCCTGATCGCCATCGACTGGATTACGAAGACGCCCACTAATTAATGGAGAAATGGCATCCAGTGGACCTTATGAAGCCAGCTTGATGATCTGAACTTTGTCGATGACCTGGCACTCCTCTCTCATACTCACCAACAGATGCAGGACAACACAAACACCAGTGCAGCAAAGTAACTGTTTGTCATATTTTATAAGATACATTATGATTTTTTGACTTTATGTATTTTTCCGTTTTGGAACTCATTTTTGGACGTTTGCTCATCAGACGGAATTTTCCGCCTTAATATTCATTGGTTCTGAACCATGTATATTTGGATTATTATAATTCCATTGAATAAGGAGTATCACCCCATGATGTTTTTAGATTAAATTTCGCCTTTTTGATGTTTATAACGTGGGGGCATTTCATATCGGGGGCTTTTGGAGAACGGACGCAGGATATTCGAATAGATTTATAACCTTAATGGAATTATAGTTAAACTACTTTTGGACTTTGGAACTTTGGAAGAACCAGGAAGGATCATACATGTATATATAATGTAACTATAATATTTTATTGTACAAACATGTATTTGTATTTTACTGTTCTGACTTGAATAAAGAAATCTCTTTTAAACTTTATATCTGGCCTAGCTTGTTGTCTGCCACCGTCCGCTGTTCATCAATAGCAATCCTGACAAGTACGAACGTTGGAGAAGTTTGTCGTATGTTGCAATATTTTAGACTTGTTTATCCACACGTCTGAGGTACAGGCTACGTTTAACCACGGGAGTTTGCGCGAACAGTGTGTCGTCAGGTGCGGGGTTAGACCTAATTAAAATATATGGGCGTACTACCTAGGCCCAGTTTGAATATGGACCCAACCGGCCCAGGCCCTGTAATTATGACCCTTTAATTACAAAAAAAGTGTGAAGTTGGCTTTGTCAGTACTCTGATTCAAACAGTTTTCACCTGATCGTCTTCCATTCAAGTTTGATTATAGGCCTAATCACCAGGCCCCTAAGGTTATGGCCCTAAAAGTACCAAATAACTGTGACATTTGCCTTGTCTGTACCTTATTTCAGGCTTTTTGCCAATGTTCATAGGCATACTATCCAGGTCATGTTTGGTTGTAGGCCCAATCAGCCAAGGCCTACTTGGATTATACATGTAGCCCTTGAATAACCTATAAGAAGTGAACATTGGCATTGTTTGTACTCTAATTCAGACAGCTTTCATCTGATAATCGTCAAATGTACTGCTTATGTTAAGGGCATACAATTTAGGCCAAATTACATTATGAGCCCGATCGGACGAAGGCTTCTTGGATTATGACCCTTAAAGTACAAAACAACTGAGATACAGGCCAAGTGTGATTGTATAATTTGCATTCACCATGCCCGAGACTGCCGATTTGGTGACAGTTTGGTGCTCGTTGTGGATCAGTGAAGCCTAGGCCCCACTGAGCATTTTTACCTCGGCGATGCAAACCGGATTGAAATAATAAACTATCAGGACATTGGGAACAGGTTTCTCGTGGTCTAGGTGAGACTTCGGAGAAGTCACGAGACAGTCGGTGATATCGAGAGGAATTGTGATGAATCGGGTGGTATCTGGAGAACATCGCCGAGGTGGAATTCCTCAGTGAGACCTAGGCTTTAGATTGTACGGTGTATATATATGTCTCTTGTCATTTCTGTATGCCTTCTAGATGTCAGTGCATGTACAGTATTTAACATGTTATTTAATTGACCGACAGTAGAGTAAGGTAATCATTTTCTTGGTCAGAAACAACAAACAACACCTATTAGATGATGCAAGATATATTTTGTCAATATGTAACACTATCTCCTAATAATTACAAGTACATAATAACAGTAAATACCCACGGCAAATATTCATCGTATGGACTTCGTTTTAATAATATAAGGTTAATTGATGACTTACCTAATTGATGAATTACCCATGGATGTATTAAAGTGGTGGTTTTAACACAAGTTTTACTGAAATTTACTTAATATTTGCTTGTATGATAGATTTAGTGTTTTAAGTATATGATCAAATCTGTCAAAGGCAACTCACAAATAAAGATATCTTTAACAAACCCGGTCTCCGATGACTAGCACGTACATAACAATTACTCCGATAATGCCATTTTCAATAATTTAGCTATATAGACCACGTGTCAATGAAGGCCATTTTGCCGTTGCCTTGGGTGGTCGGTACAAACATATTATTACTATACCTCGTTTGTATTGCACTTTAGTCATGCAAATACAAGTGAAAAGATTATATTAAGCCAGACAGGGAAAACAGTACTCAACCTAACCAGCCGAGAACAGAAAACATTACAAACACAAAGCACAATGCCCAACTTAACCAACCGAGAACAGAAACCATAAAACACGTAAAAAGCGCAATACCAAACTAAACAAGTAAAGATCCGTACAAGGTGTCGAAAAGTATGATTTATTATTTGTTTCAGCAACCAAAAGACTGAATGCCGTAGCTGAATACCCCAGTTTCCACAGTAAAACGACTATAGTGTCTAGTTTTAGTTGTCAGAAATCTTAAAAAGAAGAAGTGCCCAACACACTGCCGAACCACAACACACAAGAAAAACGATCCACCATAGTCCCAGCTGTCAAAAGAACGTGTCTAACAGTAACCATTAAGGCATACTTAAAACGATTTGAAACTGGATAAAATAATGCAAGTCAAAATAAGATGGATAAAACATGTATAAAAAACGTTACAGATCAATGCAATAAGATTTAATGGCAGTTTATATCTACAATTGATTCACGAAATGAGATTGAATACATAAAACTCAATTTATTTGGTAGCTTTAAACCTAGCTATGCGGCGCTACTCCAATAAGTCAACAGGACAACTACAGATGACAACTACACACCAATCGCTATCATCCCAGGTATTAATAGTTTAGCCCGGTTAAGGACTCTTTACAAGTATAAATATAAGTTTATATAATGCCATTTCAATAAGTCCACGTTTGTCTGCAATAAAAACTTCTTGCAATAGAAAATTTCTATTTAATTGCATAGTAGGACATATGATAATTTTAATTAATGTTGGTTATAACCACCAGATACTTTGTACAAAATGCATTTAATCCATACAATTTCATTATGAGTATTTAACTGTGTTTACCATTAGGACAACAAGTGTGTAATAAGGGAAAGTTCTATCTCGCTGTGGGTTGTCTCAAAATGGCGTCTTCTCAGATTGTATCATAATAATTTCAATGATTGTAAGCATAAATTATAATTAACCTGTAGATCTCTGTTGTTTGTTTAACATACTGTCAAAATGTCATTACATGTATAACCTTAAATTGCTGATTACATTTACTAACGTCATGTGAAGCCTACCGGCCACAAAACATCAACCTGTATGCATGTATGAAATAAGGACAACATAACGCAAATAACGATGATATTAGTAAACCACATTCAATTGAGACTCTTCAGACTTGAATGAGCTTTATAAGCTTGAAATCTCAGTTTAATCTGGTCAGATAAAAGATGCTAATCCTTTTTTCTTTGTTGTTGTAATTGTATCAGCGTTTCCCTATCATGTCACGTGACGTATAACGGATATTGTGATCAAACCTGTTTTCCTGCAATTGATAATCGCAAGCATGTGTCTACTTCTCTCTCAAATTGAGGCCTTGTCAGTAGCCCGATGTAACGAAATCATATAACATGCTTAAAGGGACTGCCTCACATATTGGTATATTGCAAAAATAAAATAAAATTGTCAAATATTAGCGTTATTTTGGTATAGTTGCCTGTATACGTGGGACGTTCAAAAATAAACAGGACTGGGGCCCTCACGGCTATAGTTTTCAATATTATACAAATATTATTACATAATATGCAATCGTAATTCAATCGCGAAAATTCGATATCTCATTTATCGAGTTACACTATCACGTCATCTCATAATAGCCCAGTTTGAAACCATGGTAACACGCACCCGGCGCAGCCCAACAATTACCATTAATGGCGTCTACGTAATGGGGTGTATCTTTAATACTATCAAATCGTTTGTTTTCAAACTTCGCCGTATCATTACATGTTACATGCTGGACGATGTCTGCAAAAATCACGACATTTAGAGGTTAGGTACTGAAATAAACAGAAGTTGAACTCCAAGTGTGACAAATTCGTGACGCAAAAGTGACGTCACCAGAACGTAAGGAAAAACGGACAAACACAAAGTTCTGTAAAACAGCAAGATGATATGTCCTCTGAATCGTATAAAATTATCGTAACTACATTTTGGAAACAGTTCTGCAAGTCGTTTATCAGTTTTAGAATGGCATAACTACTTTAATGTCAATTGTTCAGCTTTGAAAGACAGGGAAGTAATAGGAAATCATACGAACGTTTGTGACGTCAGTTACCGAGACTTTTTCAAAATACCAACGTTTCATGGTACGGATTCTCGCCTAGATATAAGATGTAAGATCCGGAAAAATAAATGCGATTCTCGCCAACGCATTACTTGTGTTGCTCAGTGTGGTACTGGAATGTATTCTTCGCCCTTATCACTAAAAACTTCGTATTTCATAGCCCTATGCGAAGCACTAACGCCGTGAAAAATAGCGCGACGTCATTTTGTGCGCCGGGTCAACGTTAGTGACCTTGTTTAGTCACCTGTAACTCTCGGACCGCGTATTTGTTTTAGTTCATATCTTTACAGTATGTAGAAAAAGGATTCCGATTTCTGATGGTATATAATTTGATTTATTTCGTTTAACCATGCGGGTTTTGTGATAATAGTCCTATTTATTTTTGAACGTCCCACGTATCCCATAAACAACCACACTAACATCTAAAATAACTTAATAAACTTCGGCATTTTGTAGTTAGCTAGTATTTTTACATCAAAATTTTTATAGGGTTTTAATACCCTATATAATTAACACCACTATTACTTAAATTGCCTAAAATTTGTTCGCATTTGATCAATTTTGATGAAAACGAATCGTTACCCAAACCATATACCTCACTGATGTTTATGCTGTAGTTTGTTGAGGTTACAGTTTGATCACGAGTGAATTACATAATTCACAAAGCATATTGAAAGGAAACTTGCCGCTTTATTTTCAAGAAAAAAATACTCAGTGGGCGACATCGAGAGTGGATAAAATTGCTTTTTTGCACCAAATATATCATAAAGCAACTGTCAGTGGCTTTCTATTACATCAATACTTGGTTAGGTTGGAAAATCACGATATATAAAATGTTAGCCCAATATGTGAGTCAGCACCTTTAACAACGGAGTTGATCCCGGACCCGCCGGGTAAAAGTTAATTGAGACGACGGAAATTTCGTTCCGAATAAAAAACAACAGAATAACAGTAATTAAACGAAACAAAAAACAAGAACAACTTAACAAAATCGAACGACGAGATAAAAAGGTAAATGAAAACATAAAAATAAAAAAGGGCGAGTTAAAAAAAAATCAACATGACGTGCTTATATGAAGTATGTGAGTCTGATTGGGATGTATGCAAGGTCTATGAGTCATACATGTGTTGTAACAAGATACGAATATATACAGTTAATCCCCGGCACTCAGCACAAACAGAGAATGTCGATGCACTTGTGTATCCTGTGAAACTTCGCCTGCCTCTCAGCCATTCGTATCCAAATTATCACCGTCACCTAGTTCAGACGGTCCTCCAATCCGTACGATTTTTTCCCTTTTTGTTGTAACCAATTTGGTTTAGAATGGGTCCATGTATTTGCTCCCATAACCTTTTTCGCGTTGAACCATTGATTCATGTTAGATCGCAGCATGGGCTCTGGTGTGATATTCCTGAAAGTTTAAACATGAACATGTTCATATGCGTTAATGACAAATACATGGCTTAATGGGTGTTTCATTGTTAAATAAAGTTTTTATTATCATTATTATTCTTATATTTGAAGAAAACTACTAAATGGTTCAATGACATAGCTCTTGTTTTCGAGACTTGGTGGTTTAATAGGTTGCGGGGTCGAACACATGCCATTACATACACAAATATGGTCAACATTGTACTGATATACCACTAGACTGAGGCAGACTGCATTGGTCAAATTTGACCGTTCTTCAAGAGGTTTTGCCTGTACAGTAGCTTACTACATTTGCACGTGGAACAGCTAGATTGGTAGTTAAGAACATACAAACGAAACTTCGTACTACTAGCAACCTTCATACTACTCTGCTACTAGGTAAATACAAAATAAGCATGATCGGGTGTGGGTATGCGTTATGGTACGCCAACCCTCGACCGCGTGTTTGGGTGTTTTCTGTTGGTATCGTCAAACGGTAGATTAAAATGCAAATTCAACCACGAAATAAAACACCATATAACATTCTTGGACTGAATTAATTATAAGCTCGTCTCGTGTATAACTGCAACATAATACTCACCCTGGTGATTTCTTCAACAACACTATACAAATTATTGTAATAACAACAATTACGACTACACTACCAAACACACAACCAAGAATTATAGCTAACATGTTCCCATCATCTGAGGATACCAATCCATCTACACAGACTGAAAAAATCAAGCCATATATGTCAAAGTAAAATGCGTACAATATTTGTTCTATTTTGACCGGCTGATTTAATTTGTACCCTTATTTGACCAATTATCGACTTAAACATAGAACGTTTCAAGATAAACATATTGACGCTCCACAGAAAAATGCAGCATAGACTACCGCCACTAAAATGAAATGCGCGAAACATATTTATGCGCATAAACTATCCAATGGAACGTGTTGTAGATTAGTATTGTTCGTAAGCCATGAAGCACAACAAAAAGATAATAATAACTAGAAATGCATGCCCTCGGGCAAATCATGTCGAGCCTCGGCGTTGAAAAAGGCACCAACTTAAATGTGCAAAGTTACACCTAATTCCACCATGCATAAAGAAGAAATGATCCGTACAAACTTCAATTTGACCTTTGACCTCCAACTGTGACCTTGACCTTTCAGAGAGGAACCTGGGATTGCGGTGATGATGACACTAATGATTAATAGAGGTTAACATTAGTGCGGATTATAAGCAAGATTGGTCAATATATGACAAAGTAATGGTCTGGACAAATTTCAACTTGACCTTTGACCTCCAACTGTAACCTTGACCTTTGAGAAAGGAACCTGAGGGATTGGGCATGATACTCATGAAGGTTAACATTTATGCGAAAAGTTGGTCAATGTATGACAAAGTTATGGTCCGGACAAGCCCAATTTGACCTTTGACCTCAAACTGTGACGTTGACCTTTGAGATAGGAACCTGGGGGTTAAGCATGGCAATCCTACGCATGGAGGTGAACATTCATGCTAATAAGCAAGATTGGTCAAAGCATGACAAAGTTATGGTCCGGACAAAATCGGACGCACGCACATACACCGAAAGTGGCGACTAAGTCTCGCTCACCGCAAGCGGGCTCGACAAAACGATTACATTAATTCAGACAGGGAAGGCAGCACTCAACTTAACCAGCCGAGCACGGAAAACATAAAAAAATCACAAGGCACAATGCGCACTGAATCAGCTGAAGACAGAAAACATGAAAACACATACAAGGCACAATGCCCAACTAAACAATTTATGATCCTTCTCATGTCAAGGCTGTCTAACATACCGCCGGTCACTGAGACTCACTGGAAAATGTATCGTTCTTGAATGTTGTACAAGCAGGAAAATGCACTACAATAAAGTTAAACACAAACCATCTCTCCAAGTAAATGTATCGTTTGTTATGTCACACATGTCACAGACACTGTCGGTTCTAAATGTCCCCCACGTGAAACACACTCCGGAGATGTAGCAATAACCTGCCTGTAATATGAAGCACATTCACCGTTAAGTAGTGGTTTTAGCCTTATGTTCCGTGGTTATCTGGTATAGCTGAGCCCATTTTACCTGTCTCAAATTAAACTCGTGTGTGTGCGTTATTGAATAGTTAAAATAAAAACTCTGATTGGACTACGGATAAGCATGGATTTTCAAGGATGTCATGTTTAATGGGCTTAGCTATATTTGTTGCAAAGTATTCTAAACATCGAGATAAAATATTGACGGGAAAAATAAATAACTGTTCGGAGGATTAACTATAAGTCGTTTGTGGTCAAACAAATCGTATAAAATGAAGGTTGTTCAATATCTAGTGAACGTACCGGTCGCAGCATTTTAGACGATTTTTAAATAAGTTTTATTGATAAGTTCTATATGAGATATTTATATTTTAAAGACAAAAATCAATTCAGAACATCCTATACACGCACTAGCCTACTAGTATTTTACTGTCATGTGATAAATATAATGGTGTATTTTTCAGTATCTTCAAAGTTGTATTTATACAATACGAGTACCGTCCCGGCATTTTCTGTATTCACATTAGTGATGCAACATACAAACTACAGTGAAGTTCCGCTAATAAGACCAGTCACAAATGTGGTCTTAATAGCGAATCGGACTTATTAGCGGACTTATTTTGTTCTAAACTTATACTTTGGGACTTTAAACTGGCAAAAATCTGCATGATTTCAAAATAATCAAAGTGGTCTTATTAGCGGAACTTTACATGTATCATCCCCACATATTCAAATGCATACATATACAAACTTTTATGCAGGTGTACGGGCTTTACAATGTCGATCGTACGGATAAAAGCATGTAAATCCAAAGTGCCAGAGATTATAACGGTCAATAAATGCCAACGCAATGCTGGATTGCTTCCCCAAAATCAATTTATTTAAATATACATCAAAGAACACAACTTTCTTAATAATAAATGAAAACATATTAAACTTTGAATGGGAGTAGGTAGGGTTTATTCATAAAGCTATGCCAATTTTACCGAAATCGGACGATTAGATTTTGAATTATTTAAAACGTCTACGAATTGTTATATCGCAAACGACATATTTCAATCTTTATGTATTGGGTTTCCACTGCGAGTCAAACAGACGAAGTCCGACGATACTAACCTTTACAGATACCACTGAACTTGCTGACGTATTGGCATTTGTTTCTAGGCATGTGGTATTCAAGACGACCACGTAGTTTGGTTCACCAAAATGTACTCCGTCGTTACTGGTTGATATGCCAATCATACGAGCCATGGTATTACCCGAATCTCCGACATCCCGACGACGTCTTTGGGCATTTTCACCAACATCAAATGTAGGTACGTATGCCTCGTTGAAATTCACATATACACACTCACGAACAAAGTTGCGTAACAGCAAAAACTGACCATCATATCCAGCCTGCAATTTAAATGTAGTTCAATGTGTGAAATATGACTTAAACAAGTGACTAAGAATTGCATGCAATGCAGAAGTCCCCTACCGGTTTGAAGCCATGACCTTTAAATGTGCAAATATTCTTTGCGATAGCAGAATGAAGAGGTTTGATAAATAGACACTGCAACTGTATACTTTCTTTTCGGTCACTCTCGGGGAATCTTCACTAATTGCATTGCTTTAATTCAATACAATGACGCTTTGTTGCTGCTATAACATAAAACAACTACTTCAAATCCACGTAATACAACATTATTAGTAATCGTTAATCTAACAGAATAAATGTCATCACACGAAATAAATGTCTGACCTCTGTAGTTTTTGCTCCATCTAAAAGTGCACAATACCCGATGCCACGCGAATAACATAGCGTCAGTAAATGAGCTAGGTTAGACTAAAGAGTGTGGAATCCAGTATTTCAAACATACTTATATACTACAGTTCTGTTATAATTATACTTACAATATATATGGACACATTGCACCACACATTCTCTACAAAGCCGTTTCCTACTATAAGTATGTAGTCACATGTATCCCCGGTACTGACGTCACATATTCCCTCGTCTCCGTATTCCTCTAATATTGGTGGTATGGCTAGTTCAAGCACACACAGATCTGTCCCAAATCCTTCGTAACACGTACAGTAGGCTATAAAATATATCGTTATTGAATCGATTCGTGTGTAAAACTACCGTAAAAAATACCCACATGTGACTGAATATATATTAAATAAACAAAACATAAAAAATATTATACATTTGTGCAGGAATGTGTGCAGGAATGCTAACTGTGTTATAGGAGGACAAATCGAAAGCGTTGAATCATTACACTGTCTCTTATTTAAAAGAAACCTATGATATGTGTTTGAAGTACTGAGATCCAAAGTGTCTATATAGAGAACAACATAATAAAAAGTGGTATTCTGACTCAACAACGTTTTGAGAGTAATCAGCTTAGCAACCCTCAAAACGAACTATCATCTGTAAATGAAGCAATACTGAATATAGTTCTACACTGATCAATGGGTGGTTGTCGTATAAATGTAATGAAAGTATTCATACCATTCATATTAAGCCTTTTGTTTTATATCGTTCAAAACCAGACTCTTTTTCGTCAAAGAAATCAAAGTTATGGGTATCAATCACAGTGCAGGTATATAAGTACAACATAAATAAACATTTTCATCAGAGTTAAACAACTATTTGGTAAGTTCCAACCAAACTATACTATTTTGACAGGTTTCTATTATGTTAATGTTTTTATGTATATATTGTTTGTAATATATAGTAATACCTCCGCTATACCTGCCTTTACGAGTGTTTTGGGTTTTATTTCCAAATATGTGAACACAATCGTATCCAGTGATATCAAAATTTAAATGCACATTTTTTTATCACCAAGTTTCTGTGAGGAATATTATATCGTAGTTCTTTATAGAATTTATGAAGTTTGTGTCCTTTACTTTCCGTGCTGGTCCATGAATATTCCACGAAACTATGTTAATATCCTTCTCATGATATCCCTAACTTTGGGTCCAATCCACGATTTTATTGCCGGTAAAATTATTGCTATGTTTATTGTTAATGTACAGTTTTATTCCTACTATACGTGTAGTTTTCAAGTTTATCCCTTCATCTTTAAAGTAGTCCAGGAACGTTTTTGGCAACCCTGTACGTGTGTGGGAATTGGATGCCAACAACCTTATTCGAATCATTGAGTTTCGTCTTCATACCTTCATCATATATATAATTGTAGTCGAACCTTTTCGCGATCGATGTAATTTTGAAACTTCACCACTATAGGTCGTGATTTGGCGGCTATGGCACCAACTAAACGATGCACTCTATCGAATACCATGTATGTATGGTTGATATCAAGAACGCTGTCGATGAGGTTTCTGACAAGAGACTTACAATCATTTACTGCCAGTGGTTCACCAGGTTTTGGTCTGTTTGGTTCTCGAAGACCGTAGAAGATGAGATTCTCCCTCATTCGTCGCTTATGAATGAGAGGGATTTTTCGGCTTCAACACGTTCAGCTTCTAAATGTTTAACTATGGCTTCAAGCTCATATATTTTAAGCTTTATTGCATTCACATGTGGCTCAATTTCGTCAAGTTTTGGTAAAGCATCTTAGATTTGTTTCACGTCTTCTATGAGCGATATCACCCAGCTCGGGGGTGTTGTACTTGGCGTAGGGAAAAAATTCTGTGGCTGAATATTTTGCAGGACCGGTGTGTAGTGACCACCATTCATGTTTATTACTTGGGTTTGCATAACCGTATGAACATAATTCTGACTGTTCGTGTACAAAGTGGACACGTGTCCGCCCGGTGATTTCGTCGGTGTGTAATGGCCGTTATTGACCAACTCTTTTAGATAACGTCTCACCTTCTGACATGAGTGCTAGTCCAATTATATAACTTTACTCCGAAAACACTTCTTATAATCCAAGTTATTTGCAATTTCCAGGAGAGAAATTACACATGTCTTATTGGTTTACATACCACGTATACATTAAAGTGACCCCGGTCAAAATTTTGAAATCCGTTGATTTCTTATCTAGGTTGAAAATTATCATTGTTGAAGTTTTTGGAGCCTAAAACTGAGCTAACACCATTTCCTTGTACTTTTAGTTGAATATGAAATCACGCACAGCACTCATCTCCAAAACTCAATATAAAAGTTCCTTTGAAATCGGAGGTCATAAGAAGGGATCAAACCGAATGTACATGCATTGTCGCAGTCGAATGCCAAAACCACACCTCCAAAATAGTGAGGATTCTATGTATTTTTCTCAGCTGCAAATTAAAAATGTTCCAGTTTTAAATACGAAGTTACTAAGTTACATTACCAAAATACGAAATTACAAATTCCTACCTGCTATGCAATGGCCATTCCCACTACAGTTTCCTGGGCAGGAATCCAATATACTTCGAACTAAATCTTCGTTCAAATCAACAAAGTCCAAGTCTTTCGCTAACACTGATTTTAATTCCACTTCGTAAGCAGCACAATGAGTGATCATCCATGTTGTTGTATTATCTTTCTAAACAAACGCGAAAGGCAACATTGTTATATATAAGATAATGACAGATGTGCAGTATTACGATACAAGTATACACAAAGATAATAGTCCAGTTAATCAGCGACTAAAGTAGGGTTAACCTGGAGGCTATTGCAACCGAAATTGTACTGTTTTTTCTGATAGGGCAGTATATTAGGGGTTTACAGGGAAAATGTTGCAAAGAGTAATCTTCGAAGGTGATGTTATATTTCCTGAAAAACTTAAGTTAGCTTCAGAGCTTTGTGAAACTTAGTTTGAACCCTACATATGGTTACAGCAAAGTAGTACGGAGAAACAATATTAAAACGGCATATAGCAGTGCATCTTGATTTTAGCATAAAATTATGTGGTACGGCTGATAGTACTGGTAGGTTGTGATGGGTGGTTCAAATTCGACAGAATATTTCAAAGAAAAAATATCAAAGGGCAAGTTTCCTTGAAAACCGACCAATTGTTACCAAAACGATAGCGTGGACACATTTCGACGGACAAGCAAGCTGCCCGGCTAATCAATCAACCTCAAGCATGACTTCGATATGACCCCATGCAACCGTAGTTACCAGTATATAAAGCAATTTGAAATAACAAATTCGATCCCTTCTTTCAGACTGTCAAAATGCTTTCCAGTGTTTCCCACCCAACATAACTAACATTTACTAACAGTCATTCGGACGGGATGTTAAGCGAGGTCCCGTGTATGATGCTTTACATCAGGCACGTAAATGAACCAGGATGCTTCTGAAACTGGGGCATCTTCTACATGTATATCATGCACTATACGCCGAGAACCAAAGTGACTATTGTCCTGTAGGGCAGTATATTAGGGGTTTACAGGGAAAAGGTTGCAAAGAGTAATCTTCGAAGGTGATGTTATATTTCCTGAAAAACTTAAGTTAGCTTCAGAGCTTTGTGAAACTTAGTTTGAACCCTACATATGGTTACAGCAAAGTAGTACGGAGAAACAATATTAAAACGGCATATAGCAGTGCATCTTGATTTTAGCATAAAATTATGTGGTACGGCTGATAGTACTGGTAGGTTGTGATGGGTGGTTCAAATTCGACAGAATATTTCAAAGAAAAAATATTAAAGGGCAAGTTTCCTTGAAAACCGACCAATTGTTACCAAAACGATAGCGTGGACACATTTCGACGGACAAGCCAGCTGCCCGGCTAATCAATCAACCTCAAGCATGACTTCGATATGACCCCATGCAACCGTAGTTACCAGTATATAAAGCAATTTGAAATAACAAATTCGATCCCTTCTTTCGGACTGTCAAAATGCTTCCCAGTGTTTCCCACCCAACATAACTAACAGTTACTAACAGTCATTCGGACGGGATGTTAAGCGAGGTCCCGTGTATGATGCTTTACATCAGGCACGTAAATGAACCAGGATGCTTCTGAAACTGGGGCATCTTCTACATGTATATCATGCACTATACGCCGAGAACTAAAGTGACTATTGTCCTCTGTGGGCCTCGCCCATTTTTCCGGTTGCGAGGATAAATAAAAGCAAATAAACCAAGCTAAATTCATAACTCCAGAGTTTACAATAATATTTCTAGAACTGCACAGTTCAGTAAATACGTAACAAAGCTCTAAATTTCTGGTGTTTTGGTACATGTAGGCTATATTGTGTTATGTTCATACTTACAGCCGCGTCTCTGGCACAGTTCATTAGATTATCATTAGCATCTGCGACAGCATCTAAATCGTCTTTCTTTATGTACGCGTCACAGTATTCATTAAGGGCCGTCTCACACATTTCCATGGCTTCTTCCAGAGAAATGGTGTCTTCTACTTGCCTCTGAAATTCATCTAAAATGTTGTGCTACTCATGGATGGATATATATACACATTAAAAATATACGTGCACTTAGTAATTTACTATAATCATCGCCAGTATGCGACACAGCTATATAGGTCTAGTTAAATACTCGCGACAATGTGTCTTATTACAGAAGCCATGTAACACCAGAAGGGTAAACTGTATAACAAAAACTCTTTTTCAGCGTTGCGTTCAAGGAAACATTATGTGACGTACGTTTCGCTCCTGCCTTGCGTTCAAAGAAACAATACGTGATGTTCGTTTCGCACCTGGTAAGTTCCAGGTTCGAAACGTTTCGTACCTGGTACGTAACAGGTACGATACATCCGTCACGTCAATTTTTCCTTCAACGCAGGGCTGGTACGCCATGTTATTCGTTGAACGGTATGTTTAAAAAACATATGTTTGTCACGTACGCCAAGTTTGGCTAACCATAGCCGGCGGTGGTGTGCGTGTATTTGTGTAATTAAACAAAATGGCTGACAGAGGCAAACAAAATAATGTGAAAAGTAAAATCCTTGCATCCGTACATATTTCGAACTGAGAACGGAAAAAACGGGAATTAGTACTTACAAATTGTAAGCCGCAAACGAAGCGCACAACGAAGGATTATATCGACAAAAACTCGTGATTGATAAACATGTTTGCAGGTTACTTTCCTTGAACGTCGGGCAGATGTTTATTGTACGGATACAGACAAAGACACGGGGAGGGATATATATACACATCCAAAACAGGGTAAACTTACACGCCACAATGTTGGACTTAATCTATAGCGAACGAACGCAAAAAATGTACCATAGCAGTAATATAACGTAATTTAGCTAGTCCAGTCATTCTAGATCTGAACATATGCAGCATTGCAAATTAATTGATTTGCACATTTTTGTGTAAAGTATCGTCCCATATATTCACACAAATATCCGCATTGATGGACATTGCATTTGATAGAGAACGTGTTTTAAAAAAATGAGTATTTTACTCCCAGTATAAATGACGCAAACGGCGATCCGTACTTGCATTTATGACGACATTATAAAAAAAGGCCACGTAATGGTAGTGATAAAACCTGAAACAAATCATCAATTGCAAATAATGTTTATATTTAAAAAATATCAAAACCACTTAACTGATAATTAGCTAGATGCTTACATTAATAATTTTAGCGTCAAAAGTTTTGCATCCAAATTAAAAATCCTAATTTGTTTAGTTGTTTGGTTGAAAAAAAAAGTTTCTCTTCCACCTATCCATGAGCGGAAGCGGTTATTTTGAAACTATTGTCGCCCTTTTTCGCCACGCTTAAATGATCCCACGGTCGAAAAATGATTAATCGTCTATTCGTGCACGTGCGAACCGGGTATTTCATTTTCACTTTACATGTGTTTCAATACTTCTCTGTGATAAAAAGTTCTCAATTAGTTTTTTAAATAGGCACACTTAAAAAGATTACCAAAATGGGTAATGATGAACACAATCGTGATGTAACTATATTGCACTACCAGTGACATATTTTGCGGTGGCTCCGTAATTTTCTTATTTCTCATGTTAAGGTACGTTTTTGATACGCTGTTAGTTTCATTTTAAGTTAACATTTTCTACTTACGAAGTCATGACTAAAATAATTTAGGTTCCTCGACGGCCAGTATTGTTGTCAAATACAAAACCCTGGTAACCGACTCAACCTCAATGAAATTGAGTGCATACTTTTTAATCAGACGCGTAAAATGCCGATCATAGACAGTATGCAGTGTACTGTGTTTGCCTAAGTTGGACACCGTTGGCAAACGTTTCTTGAGAAGCTGGTGGCGTTGGGAAATTTAGCCAAACGTTTTTCAAACTGAGACCAACGGGTAGCCAACTCAATTAACACAATGGTAACGCAAGTTAAAATGTAAGCAAACTTTCTTCAGAATAGCTGATCGCTTGTCTAGCGTAGGCAAACATGTATCCTTCGCATTGATCGCAATAGTAACAACAAGGGGTTAGCGTAGGCGAACATTTTACAACGTGCCCGTACCTTAGGTTAACTTTGTATAATGAACTCGTACCAAAGCCAACTCGTTCGTCCAAGATGTACTAAGTTAGGATGCACATACGCTAACCTGCATTGGCAAAAGTTCGCACGCGCTATTTAATATATAATCACAAACAGTTCATTTACATACAGCTAATTAATATAAAAAATATCTACAACGCTGATAGTTGTTGTCGAGCCCGTTTATCTCTATCAAACGCAGACAAGCGCTAGATTAGGTTCGCTATTGAAAGCTAGCCGTGCACCGGATACCACAACATTTCTTCGCACAAACGTCATTTCTCCGACGTTTAGGCTATTTTCATGTTCCCCCAAAGCATAAAGTCGCCGCTTTGTCAGTCGGTCTGTCCGCCTGTCACACTTTTGTCAGGCTCATACTTTGAACCGTATTATAGATATCAATTTCAGATCTCATTAAGGAGAAGTGCAGTGCACTAGAACCATAACTCTTCATTGCAATGTTTTAGTTATTCCCCTTCGTAATTTTTCATAGTTACTTAGTTCTTGTCCGGGCCATAACGCATACAGTATTTGAGATATCAATTTAATATCGATGTGAATATATCTCATTGAGGGTAAGTGCAGTACACAAGGTCTATAACTCATATGCAGCGCCCAGGGATCAGAAATTTTTATTGTATAATTTTGGAGTTATGGCCCTTCGTACTTTTTATACTTCTTGTCCAGATCATAATTCATACAGTATGGGGTATCGATTTGAAACTTTATATTGTGATTATATCTAATTGCGGAGAAATGCAGTGCTGCAGTATCAGAAATCTATCATACTTAGTTTTTGAATTATCGCCATTTTTCATACAAAGTTATGCTTGTCCGGACCTCAAATTGAACAATATTGATGGCATTTGATCGAAACTTCACCGCGACCGTGGGCGTCCGCCTTGCAAGCGGGAGATCGAAGGTTCGAATCCCGGCGGAAGCTGGGTTAGAACTGATGCGGTCGGTTGGTGAGACGCCAGCTAGTTAAAGAATGGTTACAGTAGGCATATCTTTGCCAGGCGCCCGGCATTACGAGAAGGGATTTGGGAGGTACTTTGCGCACGAAATATAGGTGTCTCATAAGTCAAATTGGCTGGCCCTTTCAATAGGGGTGACACTATAATAAACAAAAACTTTTCTTTACCTTTATTAATAAGGACCATCTAGGAAAAGTGCAGTGTCATAGAACCATAACGGTCCATAATTATCATTTTTACCTGTATCTGTGTATCTATTATATATTATTTCCCGTATGAGACAATTAAGCATTTGCTTCGGGGAGCGTATTTCGTTTTTTTGTCTTTAACGTTTTTATTTCCATAAGACATATACATAGTATTACATACATACGATATTACATCCACATACAATTATATAAATTGGTTACATAGTACAACGTAATATTCTGTCGTTATGATTGTTTGAGAATTGATAGTGTATAAAGAGTTAGAAAGAGAGCAGGATAGTGATGAAGAGAGAAGGAAAGAGAATAGAGGTGGAAATATACCAACATATTTGAAATATGTAATTAAGTTATGTTTTGCCATTTTCTATTACAGACTTCTACTTCATCTTTGAAGATAGCTATAGTGTGTTCAAGCTTCTTCCTATACTTAATATATTCTTTATATTGCCGGATTAGCGGAACACTTTTATTGCATTTGTTTTTAAAAATAAAATATTTGGAAAGCAGAACAATGTAATTAGCAATAGGTCCATCTTCATCTTCAATGTTGATAATATTGCAAAATGAAATCTTTTGAAATGTAAGATTGATACTTTTTGAAGATTTGTCTTCTAAAAATAACTTTACCTCCGACCAAAAACCTTGCACAATATGAAATTCCCAGAACATATGATATTGAATCTGGATGCATGGTGCAAAATCACAAAGACTTGATTGGACAAAATGACATTTATGTAGGAATGAGTTGTCTGGTATTATGTTCATGAGATATTTGTACTGAAATTCTCTTAGTTTCGTATCTATTGTAATGTTACAATTATGATTGTGTGAGGATTTTTTCCCATTCTATATCTTCAGTTGGGTGATTAATTCTTCATTTTTTTTTGTATTTTGGTTTAGTTGGTATTTTTCTTTTGATTAATGTTTTATATGATAGTCTATTCATTTTTTTCCCATTTACTTTATCAATCAAGTAGTAAGGTGCATCGTATGTCATATTACAATTATCCAATTGTGTTTTCCATGTGTATTTCGGTTTAACCGATTCTTTTGTTTAGACTTTTGAAGCAGTTATCAACGCTGGTATTAACCTTATATCAACATGATAGTTTGATAGTTTAACCTGTGTGTGTGTACGAGAGGCGATCGAGAATTAACCGGATTGTTTCAATTACTACAATACTATTTGTTGCAAAGCATAATAAACAACACAGCTACAATACGAGGGTTGTTCAAATTGGAATGCAAGTGATGCCATATCTTTCTGATAACAATGATTTATTTTTAAAAAAGTGAATTGTATATCAAAGATCATTGTATTAGCTTTAATACGTCACATTTTAAAATTCTAAGTGTAGCTGTAACAGTACGTCGATTATCACTATCTACTAATGCTTAAATGATAGGGGAAATTTTACATTTCTTTGACCGATTTCGGTCCCATTTAAGAATCGCTGTTTTCTAAGCAGAGCAAAAACCATATTTGAATTAACTTGTATGGTGACATGGTGTAATGTCATGTATTATTAATCAACGACTTGATAGTTTAAGAAATTTAAAAGTGGTGTAATTTTATTTGAAAAATGAACCTTTTGCAATCTTGTCTAGGGTAGGTGATTTGTTTGGGCTAGCATTCCTGGACTATACGGGAAATACAGAATTTAGTTATATTGGTACCTTGACATGGTTATCTTGAGCTAGAAATATAATATTGCTTAATAATGTCCTAGCCAGTGACCGCCAGTAAATATATGAAAACATACTGAAAATGCGATAGACAAGTTACCGTGACTCTAAGATGGTTATGCAGAGCACGCGTGGATTCCCATTTTTGGCTCATTCTTTTCAGTCTTTTTGAAGTAGTATCTTTGGATGAAAGATGTTCTGGTATTTTGTCCATCACGTCATGTCGCTTCCTTACATTAGATTGAGTTACAAGGGTACCCCACCGCCAGGATAAGGAACCTTTACATGTATCTTCCTCGTGTGCCGAACACCGCGATACAGGATTTTCCTCCTGCTCAAGATCAGGACATACACAGAGTTGATTGTCCTCCGACCATCTCTCAACGTTTTCATACACACTTGGACTCGTTAGATCTTCTACATTGCTGGGTCTGAAGAATGGCAAAATTACATCAAATGCATGTTTTCCTTTTTTTCATGTCATTTAAATGTATGGGAATGTATTGCTTTCCTTCTTGATTTGTCACTTTATTAGACTCAAATAGTGAAAAATATTATTTTTATCACGAACAAGTCCTATAATTTTCATGCCAGTATTTCCCTTATTTGAGTATCAGGTATGGATTCTTTATGTATTAATATAAAGAATACACACTCTATAATGTACCCGACACAAGGGTTTAGTGTAACATTTATACAAATACAGATTCATTCAATTTTAATATGCATAAATTCTGGGCATCAATGACAAAAACTTTCCTTAAAGGTGGGTATACGGTATGGTAAAATTGAGAAAGTATGATTTATTTGTCTGGAATTTAATTGATTTGTGTTACATAAACATTTGGGTATTCATATAAGTACACACGTCACTTGAAATAACATAAATGGGTTGTGTTAACATACCACATAAGTGGCCCAAATAGCGATATACTCAGAGTCCGGAAATAAACACCAGATTGACCCGAAATGGTTGTATGCATTGACAAGTCGGCTTTGAAATCATGTACTTGTGCATATGTATGTGATGTAGTAAAACTGTTTAATCTTGATTTTGTTTTACATTTGGATCTCAATATGAAAGTAGACTGGATGTTATCCGGTCTCGGATCAATCCGCACGATAGCGAAGGTACCTTCCCTTCCTTGATAAGTAATATCTTGCATGGAATATGCATGACTCCTTTTTTATTGTATTATTTTGAATCTCAAATATACTGTAAGGTGATAAATGTGTGTCAAGTGGGCATACACTAAACCATGTTTAAATTTGAGGCTGGCCAGTGTCACTTTACATTAAAATATACACGAAATCTATTGTGTGGTTCATTACCTAAATAATTCAATATTTGATTATATTGTATCTTAAAATATGTGATAGTCTAGTAATTTTAGATGCTCATTTGAAATACGACTTTGGCTATCTTTGACTCGATATACCTACTTCAAGAAGGGGTCTTAGTTTTCCTTCAGGATTTAACTTCAAGTCAACACTATGATAGTTTATAACTGTAATTTTAACACTAACAAAACGACATTAACAAACGATTTAGAATGGATCCTATGCCATGTACCAAGTTTTTTATGTATAGAACATGCTATCTGTTACATACAGTTGTAAAGTTGATTCTTGTTAAACTTGAACAATAGATACAATAAGTTGCGCACCTATGTAAAAACATAAGAACGTGGTAAAGTATTGATAAATCTGAATAATGCTTGTACTGTAATTTCGACGGGACAAAGGTTCGTGGTTTTGGGTGAAAACGATCATTTTATGGGGACGTAATTTGAAGGATTTCGGATTTCATGAAAAATGACAAGGTCAAAATTCACACAAAATTTAAGAAATCATTCAAAAATCAAACATATATAACAACTGTCTTATTACATGTTGATATATGCAATTAAACATTCCCAAAACCCAGTATTATACCTGACTAAACTTGAAAACCACAGAAAAACGTGACATATTTATTAGTATAATTATTCATTGGGGATATAATTTTGTGGATGAGCTCTGTGACGAAATCAACGAATTTAAAACACCATCGAACATTAATTACCTTACAGGACATATTTATTAAGAAAGCCATATACTGTGTACAGAAATTAAAAATAAACTTACTCCCAGGAATCCGTGAAATCACGTGGATAGAAATAGTCGCCAGATTCCCACCACCAATCCCACCAAGGTCCGTCCCCCCGATCCGCCTCTGCATAACTTAGCGTGTTGGTGTTCCTCAGTATTGTATCGTCATTTGTATCACCGTTAAAATTGCCACATAATCCTCCAGTTTGATTAAAATCGGACGGATCCGACATTATGTAGATATTCATTGTGTAATTAAAATATGGCATGATGTACACATAGACCAACATTCCAGTCGGCAAAACAAACTGAAAGTAAATAAACATAACATGTTAAATTATGCTGTTGATCAGACCTATTTCACAGTTTCGACAAACTTGAATTTATATCCTTTCCGCTACCATAGCGTACTAATGCAGACTGGCCGGGATTGCCATTTCGCCTTCCGTAGTTTACGACCTAAATGCCCTCAATTCGGGAAGTTTGCTGTCATGAGTACACATGCATCCCAGACTAAATGATATTACGGGCCCAAGGTTTTCATGACCGCTGGTCCCCTTTACAAAGGGCTTTGAACGTAGATTTTCCAAAACTGAAATTAATGGTCACACCCGCCATTGCGGTACGAATTCCTGTGGAATGGCATTATTGTTCAGTGCCAAAAAAATACTTTGTATAGAAAGAATATAAGGCTAGACCAAGGGGGTCGAGATCAATGCCCTAAAGGGGCCCAAAATAAGGCCTACAAAGTTAAAAAAGAAGAAAAGGAAGTTATTCACGCAAGGGTCACTGTCACATCGTCATTTCAGGTGACCTTTAGTTGAAATGTTGACGATTTTTCCTACTTTCACTTTCGGTCAGGTGTGTAGCATCCGGATGTATCGAGATTTTATCAGTGCTGCACGTCAATAATGTGTCAGGAACGGAGTATAGGGTCAATATGAATTTCTCCTAGCACCCACAAAATCGTGTTAGCGGAAAGGATATCGTATTTGCATTGCAGTATGCTATTTCAATTATAACATAGAAGCTTTTAATGATGAGCTTATTTCCATTTAATTACTATATGGTTGGACATGGTTAGACAATATGGTTAGTCAAAGTTTGTCTTCAGTACCTTGTTTATGATTTATTTTTATGTTTATTTGTCCCCTACCGGTCACCGGTCACCGGTGGGGACTATAGTTTTACCCTCCGTCTCTGTGTTGGTCCGTCTGTCCGTTCGTCCATCACGCTAGCTTGTTAATACATGTTTCCATACCCATTGTAATGTAGCCATGGATAGGCATACCATTTATTCATTCATTAATATAATTTGTATTTAAAACGTACTAGATTTGAAGCCACAAAAGACACCATTCAATGTGTATGTTGATACTTTTCCATGGTAATTATGAATACTTATACAAGTATATAAGTCCTTTACCTCTGAATCACCCCTCGTATTTGGTTACAATATCATTGATTTGACCTTGGGGTTCCGTATTTATGCCTAACAAGTTAATTACGTCATGGGCTCGATTAATATCACCCTGTCTCGTGGTAAATACTTATAACGTGACAGGTCGGCATGTTTCGAGTTACGACCACATCTTGCGCCAGCCTTTTCCCACTGCTTGTTTTATATCTGATTTGAGAAACTAAACATACTTTTAAAAATGTTTTTATCGTTATGTAATTTAGTCAATAAACATAGCTGAGGCATTATCACCATACCTGGTAATACGTATCGTACAATTTGTATACTTTAAGAATTCCATCGTAACGTGATAGAAAGCCAGTCACATGTCCTCCACAGTTATCAATGGTGAACACATCACCACCGACCCTGACATGAACAGAACAGGAACAGGTAGCTCTGTTGTTATTACATGATGTCGTTCTGGTTTGCACCTGAAATGTAAAACATTCAAAACTTTACAGTTAATTAAGTCTCATACACACAAAACATTACATAGTAACAGGGGTACAAATACACCCCACGATGCCCGGGGCATGCATTACACACGACACATGAATTAAGGATACATTGCATTTAAAGATACCGCATTTAAGCATAGTATTGTTTTGTTTAGACGAATTTATACAAGTAACAGAGAAACATGAAGTCCTTTTAATCGGACAGCAAACTTTTCTCGGTATTACTATCAGGTCCCAAACTGTACCGAGAGTGACTTTTGTCACATTAAATATAAGTCATATTTGAAGGCCTTGTTAATGTCAAATGTGGGTACATTAATGTACATGTAACGGTATCGTAACATGCATCGTTAAGGTAATTGGTAATTAATTACATTAACGCTTCCATTAGACTCGTCCTTGTATTTCCAAGTTACGTTCATTATTTCGCTCAACAATAATCCAGTAAGGTTAGTTAAGTCATACCTACCTCTATTGGTAAGCTTGTGTGTGTATATAGTATGTATACTCCAATCACGTCGTTGTCAAAAGGCCTTTAATAATGTACAAACAATGATAACATAACATTGTAAAAATATATTACACATAGCATTTATAAGTGGGTCAGAAAGACGGTACACTTCCCAAACTTTATAAATCTGCACGTGATTTTGCCGTATAACATTTTTTATTTATAAATATTTCTGCTTGCAATTATGTGTATATGCTATTGAATAACACACTATTGAATTAGTAAAGTCTTTTATTTAAAATTAGATACACCGGTTCACTGAACTATGAAACATCAAAATGCACGAGAAATTGACGCGCGTAGGTGAGGCGGCGTCCAGCAGTTTGTCTGTACTCTAATGCTCAAGAGTTTTCATCCGATCGTTTTCAAACTTTGGGACAATGCTAATGGGCATCATATCTAGGCCATATCTAGTTCGATTATAGGCCAAATCAGCCTAGGCCTTATTGGGTTATGGGCCTTTTATTACCAAAAAAGCAGTCACAATGTCAATTGACATATTCCTGAGGGTCTTGGGTTTAAACCCCACTGGGAGCAAATTTTTTATTTTTTTAAGTGTTTAGGTAATGTTTTGTCTTTAAATCATGTATTCGTACAGTTATATGGAGACAAATATTTTTTCGAAAGTATTGTGTTTAAATCATAGGTCAAATCATAGAAAAACCCAGTTTGTCTGTACTCTAACTTTGTGACAATGCTTATGGGCATAATATCTAGGCCAAGTTTAATTATAGGCCAAATCAACCAAGTCCTTCTTGGGTTATGGTCCTTTAATTAAATTTTATTTGGATTGTTTGTTTTTTTCATTGACCATACCCGAGACCGGCGTATTTTGTGACATTTTGGCTCTTGTTACTTTTGATGTCATTTGTTTATTTTGTTTGTGCAAATTGTAATAAATAAATTGAATTGTAATGCCACATATCCACATATCCAAGGTACATTCGTTGAAAACTTCAGCCAGATCAAACATGTATTGATCGAGCTATGGGTAACTATATACCTGCGCACATATAAATTTTTAAGTGTATAAGCCACATAGACGGCTAAATAAACAATTATACATTTTTGTAATGATTTTCGTATTTATGTGCCTGTTTCTCTTTCTCTTTTGTTTAAAAAAACTACAATAATCAGTTGCCCTGATCAGTTTCTGGAATCAATTATTCACCAGTACTAACTTTGTCCAGGAATTAACAACCTCTCCGTAAGCAAATAAAAAGTAAGAATCGGGTAAGATTTCCCTGAATTGAGCTACGGCAGCCAAATTCTGAGAAATCGTACCTATTTCTTACGTGTGCCAGTCTTGTGTTCTTTCAAATGTGTTTTAATAGCTATAATTAAAGAATTGTGCAGGTACAGGGTTAGTATATTAGTGTATGTATATCATTTTCCAATGCGGCTTTTTCTGAAAGATATTGCAAACAAACTAGAGCACTATTATACCCTGAATACCTACCGCCAATCGAATGTAAGTACATATGGGTCAACAAACGAGTAACAACCTCGATACCTCGCCTGATAATTTTCAGTCACATGCACCTGAAATGGAGAGAAACCAAAATGACAAATTGACGACAATAAACACTTTAAAACACCTTTAAAATTCTAACGACTCCCGAGATTAGAATCTACTCATTAAAACACAAAACAAAAACAACACTTTTTCTCGATTCTTAAATTCGCGTATGAGATGTGTTCAACTGATTTTAAACGAAACTGAACATCGGGTTTTGCTAACTTAATAAATACAGGATCCGTCATGAGTTGTCTTTTGAAATCAACATTTCTTAAACGAATCTAAAACACAGGTTATTAAGCGAGTTTAAGAAATGTTGATCCCAAAGACAACGAGTGGTGGATTATTTTTATCACATTTCCATAGCTACCGAGTTAAAACAACGTCTGAAATAGCTAATTTAAGCCGATGACGTTATGTTTTAGCGCCGAAAAGCTGGTGACGTCACGCATTTGTTATCACACGTGTTGGAGAACATTGTTACGTCATTCGTTCTCACATGGAAAATCTCGGTATTTATGTGATAAATAGAGGATATTTGTTTGTTTTGATTGAATATGGTTTATATCTCATCGTGTAGTGATAAAATTCAATATTTTCAAGAGCGCGTAGCGCGAGTGAAAATATTAAAATTTTATCACTACAAGTATCATATGCTGAACCAAACGTTTGGAAATCCGACCCTCTAAATTGTGAAAGATTAAGACGAAATTCCTCTACATATATGTGTTTAAAGAGCAATATGTCATGGTTTTGTTGGTTGGGTTTGAATGTTTAGTGATTGGTTTGCGGGCACAAAGTGACCACTGATTATAGCGCGAGTGAAAATATTAAAATTTTATCACTACAAGTATCATATGCTGAACCAAACGTTTGGAAATCCGACCCTCTAAATTGTGAAAGATTAAGACGAAATTCCTCTACATATATGTGTTTAAAGAGCAATATGTCATGGTTTTGTTGGTTGGGTTTGAATGTTTAGTGATTGGTTTGCGGGCACAAAGTGACCACTGATTATTCTTTGACAACGTTGACAAATACCATACCGTTAAATCTGTAAGTTTCCGTTTCCATAGTCGATTGACATTCCCAACAGCTTGGAATTTAATGTATGGTGTAAACAATGACCGCAGACGATAATATCTGTTGTTCTTTGTTGTTATGGTAGTAGATATGACTCTGTCATTAACGGTTGGTTCGTCGTTGTTTATGCATACCTTTCCACCACAAGTGTCACTGCTTACGGAAGCGATAGTTGAATCCATGCAGTCGTAGGAATCATGTGGATCGTATACGAGACCGCTGACACAACATAATGTTGAGGACAGAGGACATCCAAACGGTATATGTAAAGTAATCTCAAACGTCGCCGGCTGTCCTCGGGTCAACCAAATTGACGTAGTTGACATCTATAAAGTATAATCAATGTATTCATTAACCTAGTACCTACGTACATGTACTTATTCAACACATACATGAACAACATTTAAATGCAACTTTATTCATGGCTCTGAAGATAACAAATTGACACGAGTACGACACGGAATAATTAACAAAACCAAGGGATTTGATTGATGATGGTATTAATTTATTATAGTTTTACTGTAACTTGTTAGAACTTCTGTTCCCTATTGCCTGTGGACAGTTAACCGGTAACATCTGATTTGAGATTGGTTACTTATTCCTATACCCATACCGATGTCTATGATTGCTACTTACGATTGATATTGAGGGGTTTTCTCAAACGTTTAATAACGTGTTTATTTAGTGTGTCCACCGTCGACTTGATGTGAGTGTTATTTTAACAAGCAGTTTTTAAGGCCAGACCATTTTTTCAAATAGTTTATCAGTGAGCTTTTATATGTTTTCGTTAAATTATTTTTGAATGTAGACTATTAAGCGTTTATGTACGTAATCACGAAAAAAAGTTTATTAGACTCTAACCAACTTTATTAACAAATCGCGGTTTACCACACCCGTTATTGTAAATACAAGCGTGTTCTACGCAGTGCTTTCAAATGACTTTTTTAAATAAAATATTATTCATAAAGACGATGACGAAAATGCGTCAAAAGACTAGTAGAAAAAGTCGTTGTTACACCTAGACACAATATTTTACATTGTAGATGATAATGGGACCATCAGTGCTGATTTTTCTTCCGCAATCGATATTTTAGCTTTTCTAAATAATATTATGCGTAATTTTAGGGGACAGGATTTACCCATACTGTTGTCATATAATGACCCCTTACGCTGCTGTATATATAAAGCACTTGCTACGTTATGGCGTCACCGCAGACATATCATTTTAAAGTTGTTTCTTAAGTGTGTTTCATTTGTGTGCAGACATAAAATATGAACACAATTCTGTAAATATGCTTGTCCTTACTTATTTGCTATACATATAAGAATAATTTTGAGATACCCCCTTATTTTAGACAATATTAGCTATCATAGACGTAGGAATAGACATAGGGATAATGACAAATCTCAATTACTAGTGATACCAACAAGTTATACAAATCAAATACTGTATACGATATATCATAGTTATTTAAACAGTGTAATAGTGTAGTTAAGGGAGGATAACTGCGTAAAGTTATCACTCGCACCGTCTTGCAACTGTCAATTCATTTTTAACATATGCCATGGATCACATTACTTGGTTAAGAAAGAATCTAAATAAATCTAATACAAAAAGTCGTCAGCGCCTTTTAAAGTTAATGATACGCTTGACTTATTAAATTTGATTGCGAACGGACAAACTATCGACGAAAGTAATGCAATAATCGATTTATTGTCTTTGAAGCCTTTGAGTCTTTGAATACAAAATATATCTCTGGTTGTATTTGAACTAGCGTGTAAACCATAGGATTGACAAAATTAAGACAGGAGCACGCTTAATATTGTTATGAATTAAATATATACCTCTGCGAGAACAAAATTAGGACTTCTTTGTTGTTGTAATTTCATAACAACTACTGCGTCGTGTACCCTGGCCATACAACGTATCTGAAACATGATATGTCATCATATAAAGCAATATTACACTATTGCATTGAATGTAACAGGTCAATCTTAAAATAACGATATCGGATACAACGATACTCTCTGATACTGCAACCAAACATACTACGCATTTACAACAACAGCATCGTACTTGTTGTTACATATAGTAACATCGAACTTGTTACATATAGTTACAAAAAAAACACGCCATTCCATCTTAAATTTGACACCAAGTACGCGCCATTTTATGCCACGTTACTAGTATTCTTTTAAGCAGGTCGTTATCAGTAATCAGTTGTGTTATCATTGCTCGGCAAATCTACAATCAAAGTAACAACATCGTAAATTTGTTTAAGAAATAAAAATTTGCTCTTGTATTTTGTGGGTGAATCAAACACATGCAGGAGTTCGGATGCGATATAATTAAATCACGAGTGCGTAGCAGAGTTTTGATTTCGATTCTTAACACGATAATAGCTCGTACTATTTAACTGCGCGCATTCCATTTTCACATTCAATATTATTCCACGCTGAAATTGAGTGGCTTACTAGCTGGTACAATTACCTTCCTCGTTGATGAAAACGAGGATTGTAATTTTCTGAAGGAAAGAACACATTTAAACATTAAAACAATTTAATAAAAGTAGTATAAGGTATCTATTGCATGAAATGAAAAATATAAATGCATTAAATTTTATTATCAGAAGTTTTAATGAAACTTAGTGTCGAGAGTATAATGGAGTTTCTAAAAATAGATGCGTCATTGCTTTAACACTGGATACTCCTGTAACTTGACTTATTCGCCACTCGTTGAAGTTTTTACCACAACGTTTACGTTCATTCAGTCATAAATATGTCACGTGATATTTATTTTCACTAAACTACTTTTAAATCGCACATGCTGATGTCCGATGTTTTGTGAAGGAAAGAACATATTTTGGGAGTTTAATTTGTTTATTTGCAGAAACAACTGTAACAGTATATTTAATCAATGCTTATTATGTATTGTATTTAGTTGTTTTGTCATTTTTGAGCGCACAAACAAATATGACAAATTTGCTGTTTGTGGGTTGTAAATAGTACCAGCCAATTTGCCAGGTGTGCCTCTATGCGTATATGGATTAATCCGCAGATCGTGTTAAAATAGTTTTTAATGCAGTATTTTGTTGTACTAAATCATATTATCCGAGTCAATTTCAAAATTCGCAGGTTTTTTGCCTCCCCAATTTCTTAAATATTTTTTGTTAAATATAATGGTTTTAATTATACCAAGTTATTGTCCAAACTCTTCTTGGACATTTATGTATAGTTTCCACCCTTAATTAAGTCAATATATAATATTATGTTTTTCAACTTCAAACTTAAAGTCACTTAAGTAAATTGTCTTGGGGTAACGATCAGGAAATTTAACAATACTTTCTTTAAACAAACTGAATTAAGCTGTTTTCAACTACATAGTAACGAAAATACTAATATCTGAATAAATTTTGCTGAAATTGTAAATTGAATGAGTCACACGAAATTGTATAGCAATACAATTCACCAATATCAAATCTGAACATTTTCTACTACTTTGTATTGTATATATTACAAATAAAACAGTTTTGTTTATTTTTTTTCTTTCATTTATGTAGCATTTCCTGCAGGCTATCTTTAAGATACATCTATTGTTAAGACTGTTTTCATTTCAATAACATCATAAAACCTGATTTACATTGTTACACCACGGACATTGTTACACCATGGACATATATGTTACACCACAGGCAGATATGTTACACCATGGACAAACACAATAATATACCTAATTGATCAAATTTTAGGAATAAACTAAAGATAAAAGGTATTGCAGACTTGTGTGGTGTATTCAGTACTACCCCATATATCTATGAAAAAACAGAAAGGATATCATGTGTTAACAGTCGGATCGATTTCCGTAAAGAAATTGTCCATGGTGTAACAGCTATATTACATATTTTAGTTTTATTATGAAATATAAAAACAGTATTATGCTTTTTGCAACACATATCTGCTTTAAACATATGTGTCAATAAAATACAATCGTAAGCAATTAAAAATGTCAATATATTTCTGAACTTCATAGTTAATTTACTGATTTTGTCCGCGAAGTAACAAATTTAAATTGTTACACCATGGACAGCTACACCACGAACATTTTTTAGATGTTATCATCATAAAATACACATCGTTTATAGCACTTCGATACTGACATTACAAAACTACTGTATACATATATCTTAAACCAAAAGTGGAACTATTCTGAAAAATATGCTTTCGGATGCATAATAAACAGCGTTACACCACGGACAAAAAAACAAAGTACGCCCAGGAATACAAACATTGAATTGTCTATAGATTTCCAATTATACATAAAATTAAAAACCATTCATCGCTGTTGTGTGAAGGATGAGTAACTCTTTCTAAATAGAGAAGTTATTTTGTTATTTTCGGGGATCATGATATAATATTAGGTACCTAATCGATTTCGTTACACCAAAGACACAAAGCTATGGGACATGCATAAAACATACATTTTTTTATAATATTCATTGTATGAATTTGTTTACAATATATTTTCTGTGTATTATTAAATATTCAGCATCAAAATGCACATACAGGTTTTGTCTCATAACATATGACAACATGAAATACTTTAATAAAAAGCATAACATTGTGGTACTGGGACATTAATTTATTCCCTGTTGTAGGCAGTAAAAACACAAATACAAATATTTACTGATGACAAATCATTTTGTTTTGCAGTGTTACTATAAATACATTATATATAACTTTATATAATGAATGTTTTACTATCATTTATCATATTTATGTGTAAGTTATTCAATCAGGACAAGAAAACTTTGAAATTGAATCATCTATTTCTGTCAACGAACGTTCACTTATTCCAGGGGCTATACATGTTGTCATCGATTGCTTTCTACGTTTTAATAATGTTACTTAACTTTTTAGATTAAAAAGGCTGCTAAAACTATGTAGTTCAGCAGTTTTACTGTTGTAACTAGGTCATTCAGCGTGGGCTCTCTGCCTTTTGTTTGCTGAATCTTTTCTATTCAGTTTTTAAACTATGAGACAAGGGGCGTTTATATTTCTTGGTCGGTAGTGTGTTGGGCACTTCTTCGTTTTAAGATTTCTTACAGCTAAAGCTTACAACTAGGTCATTCAGCGTAGGCATTCCGCCTTTTGGTTGCTGTATCTTTTCTACTGGGTCGTTCAGCTAGTTATGATTTATTACACTTTTCGACAGCTTGGACTTGGGCGGATCAGCGCTTGTTTAGTTGGACATTGTGCTTTGTGTGTTTTTAATGTTTTCTGTGCTCGGCTGGTTAAGTTGAGTGCTGCCTTCCCTGTCTGACTTAATATAATCTTTTTGTACTCAATGAGAATGGTTAGAATTTATACGACGTATACATGTGAATACAGAATAGTTGAATATAAAAGCATACGTTTGTTCCTATCAGAGGAAGATCAAGTGATTCTAGTTGTTCAAATAAATCATCGTCAGTGAATCTGTGGTTTGAAGCCAATTCCGAAGATATTTTATCTGTATCATAACACGTTTTATCATCGAGAAACCTGAAATACAAGAAGTATAATTATCACTGGGTATTAATCCATTGATAGTATTCCAATCCTTTTGAAATTACCCCTTTTGGCACAACCCTGACACTGCGTCTACTGGGGTTGTCAAAATAAATGTATATTTTGTTCAATTTTCTTCAATACCTTACAAATTAGGCACATTTATTACTATTCATCCTGAATATTATCGTAATTTACCAGGCCTTTTGTTTGTGATCTTTTATTTATTAAGTCTCGTCCATTTATAAAACTCACGCGCAACATATACGTATTGAATGCGACATGGTCACATAACATTATATTTAGTTGGCCTAACATATTAGGAAATAATTCGCCAGTGGTGCGGTCACATGTAATATATATACCGTTAGACGATTCACGGGTGGTCGTATAGATTTTTCAATTATAGGACATTGATAGCCTATATAATATCAAATACTAAATGATAAAAACTATGCGGTCACCTGTGGATTGTTTAACTTGTGAATAAGTCAGTCAATTGAACATGTCTATTAATTCTCTGAGAAAACCCCTCGACATAATCCGTTGATTCATTTTCATTTGTCAGTTTAAGTTTCAGTTCAAACTTCCCCAGTAATGATAGAACTACACTGGGAACCGATTAACAACGATTTCATGAAGCTGACAATAATGGAGTTAAAAGCAGAAATAAATTGCGTATATGCATGGTCATTTTTTCTACGCAACTACAAAAGTGTACTCAATATTAAGCATGAGAAAACTATATATTAGGGCCAAATGTATTTTCGCTGATTTAGTACTGAAATTTTCACTTTCTCAAAATCTGTGTAGAAAATGGAAGGATTGATCGGTTAGAATATCATCTTATTATACTCTCACGTGAATGACAAGACAAGATTTTGGTACAGTTATGTTTCAAGTTCAATCGTTAGTATTCAACTCTTATGAAAACAACCACGACATACTTTCCTGACACTGGAAATACCTACACTGGAAACAAATATAACTATAATTATAAATGGATTAGTGACAAGGGAAAATAAAGCTTTAAGATCCATTAAGGTCACAAACCACTAAATAAAATAATTGTTATTTAGATCAATGTAAAGTGACAATTGTCAGCCCCAGATTAAATCTTGTTAAAGTCTATGACCAGTTGACAGACCTATATCATCGGAAAGCAGTATGTTAAGACCAACAAACAGGGGGTCATGTTTAATATAAGAAAGATTTTGTTCGTCAAAGGCGGTAGACAAATTTTTACAGACGCGCGGACCGATCCAATGTGGGTTTTATCCTGGTCTACGTTCGCTTTGTCAAATATCCCAAAATCTCAAAATATTCAAGATGAAACACATTCACTCATTCAACTATATGTATACAATACCGTTAAACTCAATAAGATGATTATAGTTTCATTTTGTCAAGGCATATCACCATTTCCAGGCAAATAGAAGTTTCTGTAAGGACTATTTGAGATTTTGGTCCGCGTATGCATTTAGTGGTTTATTACCTTAACGGAATTCAGATCAAGAGACTACCAAGATTAATACACCTTGACACTGGACAGTATATAAAGAACACATGGCTGCGAGGGTGATAGTGAATAATACTAACCCGAGAATAGTTAAATAGCCCGAGGCGAAGCCGAGGGTGATATGACTATTCAAGGGTTGTTATTATTTACTTTCACCCGAACAGCCATGTTTTATTTATTTTATTATCCCGAACAAAATTACACGCATTTTACAAAATAAAATATCAACAAAGGTTAGCAGCACTTAGATGCTTATATTGCCGGTATGATAATTTAACATATACAATCTTAGCAATGATTTGATGGATCAAATTGACCAGATTTACTAAAAAGAAAAATATTGTTAATTGTTTTATCACCCTGCGACAGTAAAAAATGTTCAGTCACGTGGTACCATGGACGGTACAGTAAAATGTGTCCTGTTTACCTATGGGATAATAGCATTATGAAAAAAGTGAGGGTTAATAATACCAGCTGATACCGAGACGACCGACAGTAAAATAAAGCACCGACGAAACTGCGACAATTCCTATTCTAAATATTTTCTAAAATACGCTATAATAATATCATCGTATTTATTAAAGTTTGTTAGTCTTACCATTTGATTCTGTATATTAAACCGTCGATTATCGTAAAATTACATCTAAAAAATGTCACGTGTTGATCAATGGTTTTCTCTTCGCCTAGTTGTACACTGACCTCATCTAAATCTGTAAAATATTGAGAATTAGTGTTTTTTGTTCTGTTATTCATAATCGTATACTGATAATCCATATTTATATCCATCAGTAAAGTACAATTCAGTTATGTAGTTTTGTCACATGCATACAATCAATGTAATATCAAAACAGACGGCTTCTTTTTTATGTAACAAAGAATCAAACGAAATAGAGGACATCAAACCTACAACAAAATATGATTGCAACGCGTCTTCCATACAAGGAAATTCGTGCTTCAAACCTTGATATTGAACTGATTTAGACCCAGTCGAGCTTTGTTAACATGACAGACGATCTTACGTTCATAACGTGGAACATACAGAACAGTGCGTTCAAAGTTAAACCAGAACTAGTCCAGCAATAATATCAAAAAAACATTATTTTTTTAGGAAAGTACCAAACTTGGTACGACTATTCCTTGAACCATTTAAAATATATTTTTCATGAGACCCACTTAAATCGAGTTGTAGGGTTGCCATAGCAACCATTTCAAAATGGCCGTCATGCACCACATCTAAGCCACCATGAAATAGCAGGTAACCTTTTTTTCACCACACAATTCTGAATAAACATTGGTGTTTAAGCAATAGTGTTTGATATCATATTAATGAACTTACACCAAAAATATATAAAAAAAACATTATATTTCCTAGTTTTAGGGTTAAAACATTAAAAAAAGAAAAGTGTGAATTTTAGGAATCGGTACATTAAAATATTATTTATCAATTTATTTGATAAAAACTCAGTGTAGTAACCTGTAGTTTAATATATCAAAACTCTAGTGACATGCGAATGTGCAAAATGAGATAGTTTTGGGGTAAAAAGGTAAAACAATATAAACAAAAGTGCGAATTTTTGGAATCGGTCGACTTCAATGCCACCTTTATTCAATTAGATAATAAATCACTGTGATAGGTTTCGGGAAAACAAATTAGGCATAAACATCCTTGTTCCAGGCTTTTGTGCATAATACGCGAAATTTGGGGTAAAACTTCATAAAAATAAGCAAAAAATGTGAATTTTTGGAATCGGTCGACTGCAGTGCCATTAGTGATATTATTTGATAACAAATAACTATAATGCGTGCATATTAATATACAGCTTAAAACATCAAAATATCATAAGCCAATCTATTGTGCAAACTAAGATATTTTGGGGTAAAACATTACGAAATATAAACAAAAAGTATGCTTTAAAGTGCGTATCATTGCAATAAGCTAATGAAAAACTGAGAAAAAGTAGGTGTAATTAAATGAACTGTTTTGCGTGATGTTTGTTGAAATTTTCAAATATGTACTATTATTTGTGTCTTCAAGATGCAAGTATAATATAATTTATCATTTAAACACATATCAGTAATACTGTTTTTTAGAAAATGACAAGTTTACAGAAAATAGTTAAAAATGTCATGATTTTATACCACTCGTTTTTCGTTTCCATGGCAACAAATTCTATTTCATTAATACTTTTTTACAAAACATAATTGTAACTGATACTTTATCATAGTGTGTATGCAATGATGTTTTTTATAAATTAGTTTTGTTATCTACATACAAAAATAAAGTCATTTATTGAAGGCCATGTTGTAGTTTTATAAAAGTGGAGGCCATCTTTTAAAATGGTTGCTATGGCAACCATAATGGCCGATACGAGATGGGTCTCATGAAAAAAAATGTTCAGATATGTTTCACCATTGTATATACGAAGTTTGGAGGTTTCCTAAAAAACTAATGATTATCCGTTTTTGAGGACATTATTGCTGGACTAAACGGTTATTTATACGTTTGGTATTTCCGTCATACTACAATGTTCAAGGTTTTTTCTAAACAACTTGCAAACCATTTTAGGTACTGACTCAAACTTTAAATATAAGCTAACAACCACCGTAAGCTACTTTACGGCAAATGAATCCAGCTACAAAGTACTTGGACACATTTTGTAAAACGTATTTGGGAGCACGCAGACACACCTCTAAGTAGCAATGTGTATGTGTTCGAGTTGCGGACTCCCACCAGTCACGCGCATGCCTTCTTCAGCCAACTTACAACGCACAAGTGAGGAATGACAAGGTGGATGAGCATCACGTGTGCCATGCCCGTGCGATAACGCGACAATCGCACGGAGATCGCACCGCAAGCACATACAACTCATTTAACTATGGTGGCTATAATTTATGCCATGTCGATTTTTCGCCACAACAAAGCGACAATACAAAAATGTAACAATGCGGAAAAGTCGACTTTGTCCTATGTTTGCATTGTAACATTTTCGCTTTGTAAACCTATATCGTGTTTTCGCCTTACATCCGTCGTATCTTTGCTTCTTCGTGACGAAAATGTAACAAAGCGAAAATGCAACACTGCGAAAAAGTCGACTTTGTCGTGTTGTCGCATAGTTTTTTGTGGCGACAAAGCGAACATGTAACAATGCGAAAAAGTCGACTTTGTCGTGTTTTCGCATTCTTACATTTTCGTTTTATTGTGGCGACAAAGCGAAAATGTAACAATGTAAAATGTAACAATGCGAAAAAATCGTCTTGTCGTGTTTTCGCATTGTTACATTTTCGCCGCGAAGAAGCAAATATACGACAGATGTTTGGTGTTGTTTTGTCGCCCTTCATCTGTCGTAGTGTCGCTTTGTCGCCACAACATACAAGATACGACAAAGTCGACGTTTTCGCATTGTTACCTTTTCGCATTTTCGCTTTGTTGTGGCGAAAAAACGAAAATACGACATGGCATAAGTCAGCCACCATACTTCACACATTTGCAACTTACTATACACGCCGCTCCACTCGGCCAGGCACAACAGTATGTGCGTGTGACGTGTGATGACGTACGTCCTCCCTCAGTACCCCGTTTCTACGCTTTCGGAAAAGATCGTAGCGACCGTAGCCTCCCAAAAAGATATATATGCTAACAGCACGCTAGTTTGGTTGTGGCCGGGACTTAAAGGGGTTTGTATTTGCTTTATCATATAATATGACTTACCAAATACCATACATCTAACAAAGTTTGTCCAGTTACCATCGTGGTGACATTCTAAATATGGCATGGTGAAATCGTAACCATCCTCACAGACCACGTAAGCGGTAGATCCGTAATGCGTCGAGTTGAAATCGTCAAGCCACAGTGTGCCATTCTCTATTTCCGGTACCTTGCCACAGTCTATGAGACAGTGTTATATAAAAATTATAGTGACTACAATAGAGACCAGGGAATCAGAACATCGACAGACAGATCAAAGTAGAAAGGGGTATGACACATGATCAGACACATGATCAATACGCACATGTGAAATATTAGTCGATACCAAACGGATCTCTGAAGGTACTATAGTCAGGTTGGGATACGAGACCTTTCGTAACGGGTTCTCTAAAGAACGAATACAAAACACGCATAACAGTAAAGGTACACGCAAAGATCATTAGCAATTATGAAACGGACCGGTGGTACAAAGACGATGAACAAACACAACCAACAAACGTGGGTTATCAATGGGGACACAGACATATCAAACATGCACAGGAGAAACAAACGTGAATGGACACAAAACACGCAAATCAAACCAGAAGATATATGCTTGACACAAGCAGAATACCGAAATGATGCGGAACGATTGTACATTATTTTACATGACAGATGGTATCAAATGTGCAATCAGTTTGTATAGTTATACATATACCTATATAGTATATAAAATGTTTAAGATATAATATATACCTGCATCAGAGCATATAGCAACGTCAACGTCCCATTCTCCATTTGGCAAACATGCAATGTAGTCAGTAATTTTATAAAATCCTGTCTCACATGTTAACGTGGCATTTGTCCCGATCGCTAGTGTACCATTTGGATTCTCAATCGTGCCATTTGCAATTTCGGGTATTTGACCGCATTCTACAAGAAGGACCATTTCTTTGCTCAACCGTTTTTCAATATGAATGTTAAACTTGATAAAATAATGAAACATATATCGAGTCTAAATGGGTTTATTACGTGTGAGACGAAGCATTAGTTAAGTATACCAACATAACACACAATAAAATGCCAGATGTCAAATTTACATTAATTTTGTATATGTCGAGAAAAATAGTCTAAGGCTTACACAATCGGTTTGTCATTAGACTAAGTGTAATTTATTTAATTTAAGGACAGGAAATACGTTATTAAACACACAATACATGTAATCAAAGTGTGTACGTGTTTTACCGTATAACGTTTTTTATATATTAATGTTTTTGCATGTAATTGTGTCTACATACTATTGACTAACACAATATTGGCTTAATATAGTTTTACATCGGTCTTTTGAAAAAGTAAATTGACGCGTCGGTGCAAATTGTTTTTATGTATGGTAAATTGAATTGAGATACATCGTCGAATTCAAAATACACGAAATAATGCGATTTTTCACTTAACAACATGGTATTTGTGAACTTTTAAAAATGCATTGGGAGGTAACCCTGTAAATATTTTCTTTGTGAAGTAAAAATTCGGCAATTCTAAACCTAAATTGGGCTTTGTTGTTAGCATTGTTTTCTTTACATCTGTCTCCGTGATAAGTACGTACACTTGAAAACTTTATCAGCAAAGCGGGCACATAGCTAAAATAACAACCGGACAAACGCCCGACTAACAAAAGGAATACATGTGTGACATTTGATTTTACATTATCTTTTGCTGATGTCATAATTGTAAAATCTATGTGTGACAATTGTAACCAGATATTAAAAAAATAAATTGAATTGTAATTCCTCATATCCAAGCTACATATGTCGAATATTTAGTAATATCAAACTCGTATTGACAGAGCTATAGATAAATATATACATGCACAGATGTGTACACGACGCCAAAGTCGAAGTTCACAAACGGCTTATTACGCCTATGACCTTGTGTTTTTGTATAAAAAAATCATGTTTGTATTAATCTGTCCTACAATTCAAATACATGTAGCAACACGCCCTGTCAAAAAATGAGCATGTATATCTCAATTCCCTCGTAATTTCCAATATGCGAGGAATATAATGTAATGTTTAACCAAAGTACCCTATTTTTCAATTTACATGATTATTCATGACGTAAAACCTTCCAACTGGTAAGGGCAAACTATATTCGTCGATATGTGGCTAAAAGTTGAAATGGTTTGGATTTCTTTAATAGCAAATAGCGTTAAAAGCAATAAACAAACGCTAAAACATTACCGCTTATCAAACATTCCGCATCGCCTTCCCATTCGCCAGATGCATTACATGTTAATATGCCGGTAGAATTTGTAATAAGTGCATAACGATCGTCGCATACAACACTAGCTGTTGCTCCATAATCCATGTCCCCAACTTGATCTAACACGACGGTACCATTAGTAATGTTTGGCATGGAACTACAAACTAGAAAGAGGAGCGTTATTTGAGCAGAACAATCAACTCTACATAGCACACTTGATACAGTTTGCGAGCGGAGCGTCATTGGTTCAATCACAGACCACGCCATCTATACTGAGCGAATTTTCCACCTAGACTGTTCTGATTTTGACCCTGTGATTTTTATTAAAAAATAATGTTTTTATAAATATGTCATAAAAAATTATAATTCAAATACATGTAACAACACTTCATGTACAACATAAGCTACCCTGGTAATTTGTTGACAATATAATGATATGTTTTGCAACAAACCCTATTTTGTCAATTTCCATGATTATTCATGACTTTAACCATCCAACTGGTTAGGGCAAATCACATGCTGCCGAATGTGGCTAAATATTTTGGGTTTCCTTTAAAAAATATCGTAAAACGCAACAAAACAATTGATAAAACATTACCGTTAATCAAACATTCCGCATACCCTTCCCATACACCAGATGTCGTACATGTTAATATGCCGGTAGAATTTGTAATGAGTGTATAACCATCGTCGCATTCAACACTAGCTGTCGCTCCATAATCCATGTCTCCAACTTGATCTAACACGACGGTACCATCAGAAATACTTGGCAGAGGACCACAAGCTTAACGGAGAGAAACATATCATCACTATAACAGTATGGCATGCGTGACATAAATAATACAAAACATGAAAGACATGGGACAAATCGAGATACATTCGAAGTTGGGAAATATTATAATTTTAAAGGTATTCCAACTGTATTCTAACGATTACGGTTTCGGGTATTGTAAGACTGTCGTTAGATCATTTATTATGAGTGGCCATGGAATTTGACCAAAATGTTTGGAGTAATTTTGAAGTGTAACGGTACCATCAGTAATGTTTGGCATGTAACTACAAAATGGAAAGAGGAGCGTTATTTAAGCATAACAATCAACTCTACTTTGCACACTTGATACAGTTTGCGAGCGGAGCGTCATTGGTTCAATTCACAGAACACGCCATTTATACTGAGCGAATGAGCGAATGTTCAATCTAGACTATTCTTAAACTTCTTCAAGTAATTTTATTTTCAGAACAGAACATAACCTTTATTTTGTTAGCACAGATTACATAGTAATAGCAAGTGCACAAAATATATAAATTTATACAAAATACTATACATGGATAATGGCATTAATAGAATAAAACAAAATTAATGGGAACAAATATCAAGATGAAACAACATTGTTTTTCAGAAATACTGTAATAGATATATATGCACAACAGGTGGGGAAAGTAGTTGTGACTCACAATAGTATACACATTCGATTTGGCAGGGACGTTATATAGTTGTCGGCTGATATGGGGACAAAATTGGAGACAAATTTTGAAAAAATATCTATAAGACATTATGAAAATCAGCTAGATTCATTAGCCACTTATACATGATTAAACATGTGTGAATACATAATACAGATTGGTGAACATGGATGAAATACATACAATTAGCAAACATGGATGAACTACGTACAAATAAATGGTTATGAGTGAAAAACATGCCAATTAATGATCAATACACATGAAAGAGTTACAAACCTTAAATGAAATATGTACAAATGCGTGTTTACTCAAACGCGACGAATATTGGAAAATATACACATATAATTTATCAATGAGTGTTTACTCATGTGGAACAAAACATTCTTTGAGTTACTGTCGGTTCAATAAGTAATACTAATGAAGGAACTATCCCATTCAAAATAATAGGGGGGCTTACGTTTTATATAGTAAAAGAGATACATTCAATCAATAGTATAATACTTGAAACTCAGTTTTTCATATCGTCTCGTTACTCTAGTGGATAAGCATGCCGCTGTTATCCAACTGATTTCGTTGAAATTTTGTTCAATATCGCCACTGGTTCGACACCCATCCAAGTTACATAAATTTTAATTTTTTTTACAAGTATCCAATTTTGTATTTGTAAGTAATATTATAATAACGTACGTAGTAAGTATATTTATTGGTGTGTTATGTTTTCATTCTATATCAAATTGTATCTTTTAAATTATTTTATTTCTATCTACAGTACAATAATCATACACTTATATAATATATTCCCTGCAACATAAAATATGTAGCATTAGAAGTATCGATTCATTAAAGCAGTTGTATAATATGAAACTTTATATCATGGATACCTGTGATGGATACATGCAATAAAAAAGTTGACCGAAGTGGGGATCTAACCTACAACTCAGAATAAAATAGAAACTTGGAGGAAGTGAGGGTTTATCCACTACACTACCGCGCCTTTGATATATGGAATGAGATTTGCACACTATTTGATATCGAACCAATATAAAATTTACCTGACGGGCGAGTTTATGTTTATAACCGTTATCATTTGACTTTGAACGTACTATACATGTGGTTTACGGGTGTTTGCAAATAATTTATGAGGATTGTTCTGAAACAAGAATTGCAGTCTTGTGAAGTGTACATTGCATGTATAAATTGAACAAACACTAGGGGTTAGCCTAGTCCATAAAGCGACGATATGAGATACATGTAACTCATTGATAGTTTCCATGATTCTTAATTCCTACTTTTGTTACTATCAATGGAATGTGATAAAACACCAAGATAAAACAAGGGGACTAGTTGGAACATTTGCACATTAAAATATTGGTAAAACACACACTATTTATGCAATATACACCAACTAGAAGGTAATAGCACATACATGTAACTTTTATTCATAACATCTATGTAACTAATAACTAATGTGTTATGCTATGAATCAATAGTTAATATCGTGTCAAAATGTGTCTTAAAAAGCTTCCTTTTCTGACGCGACGTCTTTAGTCTTTACAAACCCGTAATTTTTAATAATCATTGAATCAAAATGACAAGAATACATTCTCTACGACTTTTACAGCAATATATTACTATGACGTAACGTACGGAACTAGGTACGTTTGTTTAATCATGTTACGTCAACATAAGTACTGTACATATTTACTTGTTTCATGATCAAGTGTACAAATCTGCAATAATTAACACTGTCGACAACGACGATATATTTATCAATTAATTTTTTGTTGATCTTTAATTCATAATTGATGTTTGTGTTCGGTCGAAATTTCTCCCGTTTGGTCCATTTAACGCTCAATATGTCAGTCGTTAACTATCTAGCAAGTATCTTACTCACTCACTTATTCACTCCCTTACACAGTTATCCGTGCAGTCTCTTATGACATATATATTGTTCTAGAGTGTCACTCAAAATAAGTAGCCTTTTATCATTTTGTTACGTATTGCGTCCACTTAAATAACTTGTGTTGTATGAAACGTCCAAAACGTCACAAAATTGCATCGTAGGACATAATAAAGTGTGTCTGACTTATTTTAAAAGCAATCTTGTTGAATTTTTACGAGTACAAACTTAACTAAAATGATATTTCTAATTTTATTTTATTTCAACGTACTATGACTTATACTTTAAATACTTCGTATCGAATATCGACTAAGCTACAACGCATCGAGAAAACGCGTTCGTAGGACATTCTTCCTTCACACGCATGATTGTTATTATCTCAAAATCGGTCGTATTGAATGCTTTGAAATTTTGATATTTGTGTTATAAAAATGCATAATCATAATTATTTTATTTATACGAATGAAAATGTAGTTGTGTACTAATCTTGCGTCTTATTAAATATTTCGGTAAGTTTTTGCAAAATTACACTTTTTTCGTGTAAACAGTTTATTGTTTCACTTTTTATTTTTCACACCCGTGATTTTTGATGATGATATATTAAAGCGCGTCACTTCTGGTGCCGGCCGGTGAAATATAAGCACATTTAAAGTTATTTGAATATCAGTTTCCACCAACTATCATGTGCAAAAGCCTCGTGTCTCTGGTTCATTTGTTTGGATAGATACAACAACAACAGTCTATGTTTACATGTCATTTAATTTAAATGACGAGATCAATATAGTATAAAAAAACAAAATTTTACTATCCATACATAGGTGGGGGTACAACCGCCATCAGCAATATATAGCATAGAAATATTATTTGAATAAAACGGGTGTTATTTTATGCCGATGACCAATATTTAAGTTACAAATTACACGCACATTTTTGTTTATCCCCCGGGTCTTGTCCGTCATTCTATGATTAAGACTTTTGTATATGAAAACAAAAAGATATAGCAATGTAGACAATTTCATAACGAATAATTTCGTGTATGGTATGTAATGTATCGAATGAAACTGAAACATTTACAAGTTAAATAGTTCCTGCGAGCAAATGATGTACCGACGTCATTTGACAGAGAATTGACAGGATCCTCGACCTTCTATCTGCATAATTCAACAGCTGATGTGTATAAAATTAAGCATGAAATTTGTGAGAAAAAAACGCGAAAGGCCGGTTGCTTTCAAATTGGGAAAACTATATGCACGATAATTTGACATACGAAATTTATCAACAAATTGTTAAATAATTTCATGTATAACAAACCAATTTTCAAGACACTTAATTGCATATTATGACTCCCTTGTTCCATTTTAAAATATTTATATGCTTATAAATAAAACCCCGTTTCAGTTTATTAAAAGGTATTATCATAAGACATGTTTTCAGTGTTCAACAATATCAAAGATCATAAACCAATTCCGATAATTCCATGACAATAGACAAAAGACATGGGAAGCGCTGTGCTTATGCAGCTGCAGTCACCTGCTTTTTAGATTCATGGTCTCAATATTGCCTAGCGCTCACTGAAATTTCGGACAGTTCTGATTTCTTCGGTAAATAAACTATTGCAATGTGACAAAGACCGATGTTATCCGCATGGAATAATGGAATTAGTCTGGTTCACAACATTCTTACAAAATGCATCTTTTTTTGGATTTTTTTTTGAAATCGTAAACCATCGAGAACAGGTCACGTGCCCCTCCATGGACTTTTTACTTTATGCTATCCAATATACCTGCTCGCTCAAGGCTCGCGGGTAATCAACGACTGTTCTACAGCGAGTGTCAGGAATTACAAACGTACTCAGTAGCGTACGTTACGTCTATACAACCACTAAGACTGATTTATATAGTATTCACAAAGCATCATAGCAGAATATTTTGGATTGAATACATTCAAATGCATATTGCACATCATGCTTTTCTATAAGTATTCTGTATATTCAACACTTATTTGAAATTTCGATAATAATACATTTAAATGTACATAACATTTGTATTAGTAGGTAATGAAACAATGACATACTTGTATCAAGCGGTGAATTTATTTTTAAAAAGTCTCCAGAAACATGTATTGAACCACAACAACTAAGAATGTGTAGCCCATACTTACGTTGTGTCATGTCGCTGGTGGAAGAACTTAATTGAGTGCTTGTTTGAGTGTATTGGGTTGAAGTAGATTCTGTAGAGCTTTGTAATTGGCTGGGTGGAGTGCTGGATCCAGGGCTAGCAGAAATGCCAGTCGGTTGGTCGGTTGAAGACGATCCTACCGAGCTTTGTGGTGAGGTTGAGAGAGTGCTTGGTGCTTGGCTAGAAGACTTTGCAGTTTCTGATCGGGTTGAATACGATCCTGTGGAGCTTTGACTATTAGCATCTACAATAAGTATAAATACATGTATTATATTCGCATGGTGTAATGATTCGTTATTCCGTATAGGAAACTATAACACCAAAATTTAATGACACGTATATAATGGTGCGTTCACACTAGGGACCCACTTCTACTACGATCTAAAATTGGTCAAAATGGGGACCAATCGTTGAGCAGTCTTGTTCAATTGGGAGAGGATCTTTGTGAACGTGGGAGAGTCGTGGCGGATGGAAGCTCCCCGACCTTAAACCACGCTTTTTTAGACCCCGTTCACACTGGGCTATGCTCTTACTACGATCATGCCGATCTGCCCCGACCTGACTAAAAGTATAAATCGGGACGAGATCGGCGTCAAAACCAAAAAAAAGATAAATACCTTCACCGGAACGTCTGATCGGCGCGTGTGCTACGATTTCGCTACGATCACGGCGTTTCCGATACGATGCTTGTACGCTTACACCACGTTTCCATCGCGATCAATGCCGATCATGAACCGTTTCTACTACGATGTCGCAACGATCTTCAAGACCCTAATACGTTGGTAGACTGAAGCACGACGTTGCGCCGCTCATGCCGACAATACTACGATCTTGACATGATTATAGTACTCTTTGGTGTGGTGCTTACACTAATCTTTGAGTTTGGAGCATTTTCTTCACATCACTCATTGCACGAAAGAGGCATTGAATCCATTGGATGATGTTTTATGTAAACAATGAACAACTTTTTCTACAAACCGTTATATGCGTACATGTGAGAAATGATCATGTCCTTTCCCAATATCTCGGCCAGTTTTGTTAAAAACTAATGTTTTTCACAGAGTAATTTGCTTTGATCTATGTCCAATTGGTGTCAAGGAAAATGACTATCCTATATACAGGTATTATTACGCCATTTTGTACGTGTTTCAAAAGAAAACACAGGTAAATTTGATGCCGATGGTACAACGATGTCATTACGACCATGCCGGTTCCACCAAGATGCTTCCCCGATGTTTCTACGATTATGCCGATCTTAATACGATCTTACTACGTTCTTACACCGATTCGTTTTAGCTATGATCCCGCTAAGCTTGTTTGGAACATGTTCAAAATAAGCGTAGTAAGTTCGGGGAGCTCCCCGACCTACGCGATTCCACCACGACTCTACCACGTTCACGAAGACCCTCTCCCGATTGACGACGACTCTCCCACGATTTGTCCCGATTTGGACCAATTTTAGATCGTAGTAGAAACGGGGCCCCAGTGTGAACGCCCTATTAACATGTTCGAAACAAGCGTAGCGGGATCGTGGCCGAAACGAATCGCTGTAAGAACGTAGTGCGGTCATATTAAGAACGGCGTAATCGTTGAAACATCGGGGAAGCATAATGACGAGATCTGCATGATCGTAATAACATCGTGGTACAATCGGCATCAAATTTAACTGTTTTCTATTGAAACACGTAGAATTCGCGTTATAATATTTTTTTTGTGTATATAGCTTTTCTTCAGAAAAAGGCTATTAGCCTATCATTTCACAAAGGACAAGGATGGCCATTTTCCTTGAAACTAGTTGGACAAAGATCAATGCAAATTATTATGTTGAACACAATGTCTTTAATCAAACATGAGATATAGGAGGAAAGTCCACGAAAAAATGGAACATACCTCGTGCAAGCATATAACAAATTTGTAGACAGGATCGTTCATACTGACCATAAAATATCACCTCATGTATTCAATACCCCTTTCAGGCAATGAACGATGTGAAGAAAATGCTCCAAGCTCATTGATTAGTGCAAGCATTATACCAAACCGTAAAATGATCGTGTCAAGATCGTAGTATTGTCGGCATGGCGGCACAACATCGTGCTACGGTCTTTTAGATTTGTCTACCAACGTAGTAGGGTCTTGCAGATCGTTGCGACATCGTAGTAGAAACGTTTCATGATCGTCATTACTCGCGGTGGAAACGTAGTGTAATCGTAAAAGCATCGTATCGGAAACGCTATAGTCGTAGAGAAATCGTAGCACAAGCGTCAACAAGACGTTCCGGTGAAGAATTGTATCAATGTTCTTGGTTTTGACGCCCAACTCGTTCAGATTCATACTTTTAGTCAGGTCGGGGATGATTGGCATGGTTGTAGTAAGACCCTGTTTACACTTGGCTATGCTCGTACTACGATCATGCCGATCTGCCCCGACCTAACTAAATTTTTATGCATTTTATGTTTTCTTAGACAGGTGCATTTGTACTACAGTGGTTAGATTTTCCGGGTATCAAAAACAATAATTGGCTTTCGATATCTTCATCAAGTAATTACAATCATAGACAACATTGTTAGAACTTTCTCACTGCACAATCACATCGAAATTGATCAACTAGTTAAAAAGTTATATCACGAACTGTATGTCACGGTGTCCAGACAATCACTGAGGTACATTCAATAAAAACAAAAATGCTATTCTAAACAAGAAAAGAGAAGTGATGCCACGCCCTATTAGTTTTTTTCTTAGTTATGGACGGTTTATAAAATATTTGTATCAAATTAAAGCCGAAGCTCTCTTGTTTCTGTTGACGTAAATATATTTAAAATGTAACTACTATTACTAAAATGTTTATAAAAACAAAAAGCATCTCAGTGACTGTGTGGTCAATTTTCACAAATTCTATAAAATGTTTGCTTACTCTTTATTGATGATACAGTTACCTGTGGCTAATACGAATCGTTTGAGAACATAGTAAAGCCGTGTTAAGATCGGTGTAATTGTAGAAACAACGGGGAAGCATAATGAAACATGCATGATCGTATTAACATCGTGGTACAATCGGATTCAAATTTAACTGTGTTTTCAATTGAAACACGTACAAATCGCGTTATCATTACCGGTATATATTTTCATTGACACCAATTGGACATTGGAATTAGAGGTAAAAGCAAATCAACATGTGGAACACATTAGTTTTTACCAAATATGATCGAGATATGAGGAATGTCAACGAACATTTGGAACATTCATCGTACACGCATTCAACAGTTTTGTTGAAACATTTGTTCATTATTATCATAAAATATCATCCAGTGGGCTCAATGCCTCTTTAAGACAATGAGTGATGTGAAGAAAATGCTCCAAATTCATTGATTATTGTACGCATCATATCAAAGCGAATTATGATCGGGTCAAGATCGAAGTATTGTCAGCATGAGCGGCGCAACAGTCTTTTTATGCATGTCTACCAATGTAGTAGTGTCTTGCAGCTCGTTGCGAGAACGAAGTAGAAACGGTTCATGATCGGCATTAATCGTGGTAGAAACGTGATGTAAGTGTACAAGCAGCGCATCAGAAAAATCGTAGGACAAGCGTTGACCAGACGTTCCGGGGAGGATATTACCAATTGTCTTGGTTTTGACGACGATTAATACTTTAAGTAATGTTTGAGCAGATTAGCATGCTCGTAGTAAGAGCGTAGCCGACGCTAGTGAGAACGAGGCTTTAATGAAACGCATACAAACAAACGTACATTGGCATATGGCGAATGACTAACACCGCATTAGAATGGGCAATCATACTACATGTACGTATTAGAATCATACGTCAAAAGACTGAAAGTCGGATCCAATCATTCACGAACCTAATTGCGGTATAATTAAATTATAATTAAATTATGATAATCATGCAATATACATAGGATATGCATAGGTAAATGAGTCGAGCCATATGTTCCATAACTTTGTTACAGCTATGATGATATCTAAACCAAACTAGTTAGCATCTCTCTTAACTGGCAATACGTATATTTAGCACCTGGTTAACTAGAATATTTGAAATGCCACGGAAACACATTTTTAAAATGATAACTGTAACAACAATCGTTCTCATACATTTGTTACTATTAAGCCGGCTGTTGACAGGCGTGGTTGTTTCTATTGCATCGGTCGTCGTTATAGATCGGCAAGTTTTTACGGATCCCGTGCAAAGATAACGGACAGAACCCTATCAGGCTGGTGGGGTTTCACCAGATTAATGAACACTGCTAGTTGCACAACACAGTACATCAGCACCTCATCGGCAGGACATCAAATCTTAATATTTTACATTTAAATTTATTTGTTTTTTTTGTGATCACATTTGCTCTAACTTCTATAATTATAATCCTGGTTTTATCCCCGAACGATATTTACGTAAATCAATCCCCGACCGATTTCATAATGAAAATTATGAAAGGCGTGTAAATTTACAATAACCAAGCTTTTCCCGACGGGTATGTCCAGCAAATAACTTGTCTGGCATATATGTGAGCAGAAACAATAAAATGAAAGGTTTATCATTGCTATTATAACTATTGTTGACAATACATTAACATAAAATGCGGCACTTACTGTTTAAATACGCCAATACACAACATATTCCCATAAACACGTAGCTTCGGCCTACAAGCGCCATCACTTAACATTATCTGAGCTGTTTAAACGCTATGCAATGATATTTATTTTTAAACAATACAAAAAAAAATTGGCATCAGTATTATGTAAATCATTCTTTAAAATAGTATCAGAGGTATTAATCAATATATTGGTAAAGAAAAGTTGTCTCATCCATGATGACCTTCGGCACTAAATAATGTTATTCGTTTGAAGTGGATTTTTTAACCTAACTTTAACTAACCTTTTCAACTAACCTTTTTAACTAGGTTCGTGTGGGTGATTGTAATACTGGGCGGTTGACAATTGGATACACGAACGTCTCCAAGCAATTATACACAACTACCTAAATTATTACTAACTGATATGTGTGATTTATTTTTGAAAACACTTATTTGATGTGATATGTATAAAACAATATACATGTTCTAGGGTTGCAGAGTTTGAGGTGGTAGGGTGTACCTGGGTAGTATTAGGGTCTACAGGGGGGGGGGGCATAACATGACCGGTGTATCAATATATCATTTTATATTAAATCGCTTTGCAATCACAGAGACGGTATGGACATATTTACATTGGTCATGAACATCCGTTCATAATAAATTGTAATCAAATAGTTATATTTACATATCTGTTTAAGACCAGTACAGCTAAAAACAACATGTTTTAGGCTCGTTTTCTTACTGTCAATCTTGTCAAAATAAGCAGGTATGGCTTATAGACAGGCACATATCAAAAGTAGGCATACTATTTGGTTCAAATATTAAATGCGTGCTATATAAAAGAAGGTAAATAAGAATGGCCCTTACGTTATATTATTATACTCGCCTATTTACCAAATTCTACAGTACGTGGGTTCATAATACGCGAGACCTGTTGTAATGCTGACATGGGGTAATTTACCAAATCACAAACCAAAAGGGTCTTAAGCGCGCGAAAAAAAATCCGTAATGTATCAACGTAACATTACGTAACAGCGCACAAAATAAGAATATATTATGGCTACATTATCCCCCCGTGTACCCCGACAAGGCGTATTAGCCTGAATAAGTATGTGTTACCTACCGCAGAAATATCATCATTCGAGAGGTTAGGTATTTTGGGCATGTTTCATTTATTTCGTGTCTACCCCATTAAAACAGCCAACCTGTACGTGTGCAGTGGTTCTTCCTCGACACGGAGATGTATTTTTGTTCGACCACAAATAACGCCACATTAGATTTTAAACTTGATAAATTTGTCAAAATGTCACAATTTTGGTCTATGAAAAATAATTAAAATTACATATAGACCAATTGCCAATCTCATAGTTTTAAAATTAAAAAAAATGGTGAAGCAAAACATTACCTTGACACTCCTAACGATACACCTTTCTCGCATTGCTTCGTCGTATTCGAATCTCACGCTCGGAATACGCTTAGACTGGGTGAGTAAGAAACTTTTTTTTTCTGAGACTTTTTTGAAGACATTATATTTGGTATTTATATAAACATATTTTAAATATTTTGTTTTGCGTTAACAAGACATTCAAGAAATAAATAAAATGATAATAATATTCACGATCATTTTTGGAAACAGACGAAGTAACCGGAAATTGGTTTTCACTGCGCAGAGCGCGAAAAGGTCTACGTGTAGGCACGGAAGCACAAGGTGACATGGTCAATATTTTTCATAAGTAGTGGGAACGACTTGGTTTAAACTGTATTTATTTCAATATTAGTACATATATATGTACGGAAAAAAAACTACGCATACACAATAAATTACGTACTTTTAAATTTTTGAGACTACATAGTAGCATGACTAATGTCATGCAAATAACTATATTTAAAGTTACAGTGATGTTGGAATATAATTCATTATTGCCGATAATTTCCACTTACTCCACATATACTTGGTACCGGAATCGAAAATAATAATATGTATACATGCATAATTTGTTTATATTATAATGTGTATATTTGTGTTAATAATTATGTCAATACATGTACTTATTATATGTGAAATCATGGGCATATTGCCTTATTTTCGAAATAAACTATCTATATATAATAATACAAACATGGAATAATTAATGGATTGGAAAACAAGTTTTTGAAAACTTATATTAATTCATCTCCAAGGTTTTTGTTAATACGAGAGGAAAGATCAAGTGGTGACGGGTTTGAAGGTATAGTTCAGTTTGCCTTTGGATATCACAAACCACACAGCCTCACGGTCGGCGCTCTCGCATTAGATAAAAGTACATTATAAATCGTGTGCGCGAAATGAAAGCACAGATCGCGAGGCTGTGTATTCTGCGATAGCCAAAGGCAAAATGACCTTAGATATAAGTATGCACTAAATTTAGTTTTATACGATGGTATAGTTAGTATATAAATCTTATATATCAATTTCTATTTTTGTTGTCTTTGCTTGTACAGTTTTTACACGATGTTTTTATGAATGAGAAGAAAAAGAAAATAAATAGTACATTATTCGCGGCAATTAAGGGATGGCGGGAAGGTCCTATGCATGCTGAAAACGTTTGGAAGCCAGTATGAATTGCTGTGTGTTTAAGACTAATGCGTTGTTTTGTTCTGTTGTTAAGTGTTCGTTGCCATAGAGAAGATTATTTATAGTTGGAGGACAAGGTATATTTGAGATGAGATTGCCTCTGATTGTTTTATATAAATTACACTCTAGCATATAGTGACTAGCAGTTTCAATAGCACCACACAAACAGAGGGGGGAGTCAACTATAGACTTTCTATGGAGGTCGTTGTTTAGCGAGCTACATCCAAGACGAAGACGTGTATGGAGGATCTGCCCTAGTCTGCACCCGACACCATAATGAGATGGTGGTTTACGCTGGATCCCATTCAGACGTGCTTTAAAGCTTGGAAGTGAGGGCCTATTTCTGACAGAATTTGATAGAGTATTCCAGTTGCGTATCGTAGACGGTAAGAATGAATTGTTGTACAGCTGAGTACGAGAAGGAATTACAGGGAGGTGGTCCGAGTTTCTTAACCTGTATCGGTTTTGGTTATTTGGTGGAATCAAACTTGAGAGATAGCCGGCGCAAGATCTGATTTGATTTTGTAGAGGAGGCAAAGTTGGTGTTTTTTTCTTCTCGAAGCAAAAGGTTCCCAACAGAGATCAGAGAGGAGACTTTGGATGTTACACAGTAACTATTCGAGTCGCCTCATTTTGTACTGCTTCTAGTCTCGATTTTAAGTCTTCAGAACAGTTGTCCCAGACAACATCTGCGTACTCAAGTAAGGGTCTTACAAAGGAAAAGTACATTCTTTGGAGACTAGTTCGATTCAATCTGAATTTCAATGATTTAAGGATTCCAATGCGTTGCCATGCCTTTTGAAGATTAGAGCAGATATGAGTGTTCCATCGGGCATCATCACTGAAAGTTAGACCCAAATGTTTGTGTGTTTTTACATTTGCTATGGGTACAATGTTAAGAAATAACGTTGGGTGTTGTGGTTTACGTTGTTTTTTTTGAGAAGGTCATGGATTTTGTTTTGTTTGGATTGAATGATACAAGCCATTCCCGGGACCAAGAGTTAATTCTTTCCAGATCAGAATTCAGAGTTCGGGCAGCAGTGTCCGGTTTGTCGACAATGATGTACAAACTGGTATCGTCTGCAAACAGGCGTATTTTGGATTGAATAGAGTCCACAATATCATTTATGTATATCAAAAATAACAGCGGTCCAAGAATTGAACCTTGAGGAACCCCTGCAGATACAGAAGACCAGTTAGAAGAGGCATTTGCAATAACTACACGTTGTTTTCGCGACGAAAGATAAGAAGAGAACCACGAGAGTAGTTGACCACGTATACCTAGTGATGAGAGTTTATGCAGGAGACCCTTGTGCCACACACGGTCAAATGCCTTTGATATATCACAGAAGACGGCCCTCACCTCTCCTCCCTGACCCAGAGCTGTACAGATGTCATTGTAAATATAGACTAGCTGATTAACTGTAGAGTCACCTTTGATAAAGCCAGACTGATATGAAGAAAGCAAGTTATTTGTATTTAGAAAGTTATAGATGTGTTTATTTACACAGCGTTCCATAATTTTGCCAATACAACTTAGTAACGATATTGGTCTGTAGTTGGCTGGGTTTGAGGGGTCTGATTTCTTGAATATAGGCGATACATTGGCTAATTTCCAGTCTGACGGGAATATTTCCTTGCTGATAAGAATGTTGAAGAACTGACCTAAGGGTGTAGAAAGAGGTTCTGCACCTTCTCTTAACAAGCGGGGACTAACAAGGTCCGGAACGACTTCATTGAATTAAGAGTAGAAAATAGTTTTATCTTGTGGGAACAAGTTAATTGAGGGAAGAAAATATTTTTTATCTTGCGGGAATAAGTTAATTGAGGGTAGAAAATATCTTTTATCTTTTATTTGAGGGTAGAAAATGTTTTTTATCTTGACGTGGGAACGATTTTTTCACATGGACACCTAGCTATAGTCCCCTACCATTTAGGTTTTTCCTACGGACACCTAATCCCTACCATTTTGGTTATTCAAATTGACTCAGCTTCTATTACAGTAAAAATAACAAAGTGGTAATTTCACTGTTATTTTCACTGTTATTTTCACTGTTATGTTCACTGAAAAATAAACCTCCATAATCCATTGAAAGCAAATAATAAACTCAGAATAATGTTTCTGTTTTGGTATGGCAATTTAGAGTATAAATCCGCATGGAAACCATGTCAAACAATAGGTGATAACATTTGAGTTGAGATTGAGCTCAGATTGAGTCGTTTCGGGAGATCGGGGTCAGGTCTGTACCTTTAAGGTCGGAGTCACATTAAGAGGTTAAAGTCAAATATGTGGTGTATGTTCACTAGGTAAGTTTGTCAGTCTTTAATAGATTTTGTTATTTATTGGCACAAATGTTCACCATCATAACACGATGTGTTAGGCGAAAGACTTGTGTGTACCGTCAATGTCACAGTTAAAGGTTTAAGTTCATTTTGGGATCTTTTTCTTGTGTCTGCTCTGTTCCTTTGTCAGTTTCAAATGGATTTTGAAATAACAAGATATGAATGTTAAACATCCTCTTACATAGTGTAATAAGCAAGAGCCAGGTATATAGTTCCAAGATTAAGGTCAAAAAGTCAAATATGGGGGTATTTTTATCTTTGCGTATTTCAACAGCACGAAAAATATAAAATTCAATGTATGTATTATAATACCAATATACCGGACAGGTACATAACGCCACTTTCATGTTACTTTCAAAATAGTTTTGCATTATTTGCCAAAACATTAGCAAGGTAATGATACATGTGGTTCATTTGTCAAAATATGTGTGACTGTGCATGTTGGTAGGTAGTGGGGGTATAAATGTCATTCTGACTAGTACTTAACCCTTAGCCTGCTATGCTGACGACAATCATAATACCATTTGCAAAGAGCCTAGATCCAGACCAGATGCTGAGTTACTTTGCATTTGGTCAGTTTTCACGCTGTTTGACATTCTGAAAAGGTTTCTTCTGAATCTTGAGAAAATTGAATAAAAAATAATTATTAGCAGACGACAATTTTTCCAGCATGCAAAGGGTAAAATTAGATAGGCAAGTTGAGCTTGGACAACAGATTACACCTTCAACTTTATACGGTCAACATAAATGTACACTACAGCTGGCAGTATCGTTTACATTCACATCACTTTAGGCACTAAACTTCTTCCCAAGCATACAAAGTTTATCCCCAGACACTGCTTTGATGTTCATTCACATACATCGTAAATGGATATTGCTTCAAAATATTCATGTTTACAATTCAGGTGCATCAAATGTGGTGAAGCAATATGTTGACCAATAAAAGAACGGAGGCAATTTTGTTAACTATTGGTTTGTAACTTAAGTCTGGTTATTGTTATCAATAAACAATCAGTAAAGTACAAATGTTTGAAATAAGCCGATATACGATGCCGTAAATCAGCTATTCAGGTTGTTTTAGTTGACAGGGTGTACTCAATATAATTCAAAATGCGGAAGAGGTCATGACTTAATGTGACATTTTATGTTTCCTAGCCAAAAATACCATAAACTCGTATTGTTTATATTGTTTTGATGTTATTACCAAGCAAAAAATGATTAAGTGCAAAAGGTTTAATATAGTTTGACTGTTTGTTTGGCTTGAAATTTGTCATGGCTGGGTATAAAATATAACTAAGTACATATATGTTATTGTCTTTCACTTGCCAGGTCAACGGCCCCAAGTTTGAAATGATACATCTGCCGCCTGAACAAAGGTAACGATTCTGCCCTGGCAACAACAACATATGAAGTTTATTTGTTCTTTTCAAGACTAAAACATGAGTCGTCATTTGTAGATGTTTAAACACTGATTGTTCAGACATTGTGCAGCCACGACGATCCTGAAAATATATAATACAGCGGCGAACCAGAAAAGGGATAGGGTGGGAGGGACTTTCTATGAAATGTTTTACTTAAGCCTATGTTTGAAGAGGAATATACCATGTGCCTCTATCCGCTGGAATCAGAGTCGAAAATAATTTAAATTCCTGGTACGGTAGTTTATATAGGTGTTGGTCACGTGTGTCGTGTGAAATGGGCGGAACGTCATTTTTGATGTGTAAAACGTTTAACCTTTATACGGATAAATTGAATAGTGTACATTACGTATTCATTCGCGAGTGCATACTATCTTTTATATAGTTCATGTTCTTAACGCATTGAAGTCTATTTGAATTTGTTCATTTCTTTAATATTCCTAAAATTACTGTTTGAGCCGCTGTAGATTCGGTAATGATCAGGCAAAATGAAGCGTTTAATCATACTTCATGAAACCTTAATGTCATTTTGAATATTGACCAAGCCTTTCTATTTGCATACGATCAATGAAATTCATCGAAGCACTAAATACAGATAATACGACCGATGAATACTTATCTTATAGTTGAAGCATACCATATTGTTAGAAAGGTTTACTGCAGGGGAGATGATTTTAAAGAATCTGCAAATTAGTAGCACCCAGATTTTGATATTTTTCGAGTAAAAGTATATGACTTTGATACTTCTAGATAAGTGTGCTTTACCACAGCCTGATCTTGGGTGCAAGATTTAAACACATGACATCTTTGTCCCTCTAATTTCTTATTTCAACAGGGATACGGTTTAAATAACCTTCGTAAAAAGATTAAATTAAGTCAGACAGAGAAGACAGCACTCAACTTAACCAGCCGAGCACAGAAAACACCAAAACACACAAAGCACTGAAAACACGGCAACCCGTCCGGAAAGTCTGCCGCCTAAGCCAGTCAAACCAAAACGGAACGAGAGCCATGTGACGAGAAAACAACAACCGGACACCACACACCACAAGGACAAACTACAACACATATATAGTGTACATGCAATTTTGAAAGATACGAAGCAGCCTTGTGCTGGACAACGAAATTGCAGAATGGCACATACAAAATGAACAAAGTTCAACAAAAAGGCACAAAGGCGAAATAGTTTTGTATTTTTACTATAAAGTGGACTATACATACATAGAGGAAGATTGACCAAAGGGCTTTCGCCTTGGTACGGACAGCGACAAATGTCACTGGGGGCTTAAACGTTATACAGTGCACCAAACCTCACACTTACCCAATAGACAACCTTATAGCACATTACAGTGTAAATAAATGTTTCCCGCCATGTAATGCCCTCTAAGAAAAAGGCCACAGTGACAGGTAATAAAGGAATGTAAAACATGAAACAGTATATAAATAACGTCTATCGAGTAGCACAGAAAGTACTCAATAACCTATCAGAAGTCAGAGCAACAAGAGAGCAAAACATTTAAGGGTACGACAAGACATTATAACAGACATGCATCAATGCCAGCCGTCCAAAAAGGCTTGAGGTTAGGCATATCATAGAGTCTGTATATTGTCCGGTCATCGCACAATGAAATAGGAAGCATAATGGCGAGCTGTAAATGGACCCCCTTCTAAGCATGCAGTCCTTTGCAAAATAAAAGGGTCATATCCTCTACTCAGAATACGTTTTATAATCTTGATAAACACATCATGAAAGTGACTAAGACCCAAAACCTTTCGAAATTTGTAAAGCACATCACCATAAAATTCAGGCTGAGACAGACCTTGTCACAGAAGTGTCTTTAAATTAATACCATATTTAGAAATGAGATCTGAATTACGCCTATAAAATTTTGCAAAAGTTTTACGAAGTTTATGGAAGCGATAGCCTTGTTGCAGTAACTTATTAGTAATACAAAGATTTCGAGTAATAAAGTCTTCCATTCGAGAACAAGCTCTAGTAAAACGGATTAATTGGAAGCGTAAACACCATATGAAGTTGACCGTGGAACATTTCCTTCAAAGTGTGGATAATTTACAGTATCGAAATTAAAATAAGTTTTGCTTAATTTTCATCGGTAAACTCTTATTTCTTAATTAATGAAATTCATCTGACAGGAACTAACACTAAAATATAATACATCTGAAACATACATCTTACCTAGAAATAGATCAGACAGTTGAAACCGATCATAGTTTTCGTAAAGTTTGCTACAACAGAGATGGTGATGCTACCCAGGCAAATAACTCGACATATTTGTATTACTAAAACGTTACTTTAACAAGGTTACCGTTTCCTTAAACTTCGTATAACATTTGCTTGTTTCTTGATATGGTTACAAACTGTGAGACTCTTCTGCGCTAAGGTATGTCCTAACTTAACTTTGATGGACATGTGATTTACAGACTTCGAAAGATTTTGGGACATGCCATTTTCATGATATTTGACGATATAATGTTTTCTGAGCATAGATTATGATCCTTTCACTAATTTGATTCAAACTCCATGCTTACTGGTGGAAACCTTTATAGTTCGACATTATGCTTCCTATTTTGATGTGTGATGACCAGGCAATATGTACACGCTATGAATGATTTTTTCTTTTAGTGTGGACATACCACATAGTATGTGACAAGTTTTGCTAAGAAAGCAATTAAGTAGTTTATTATCTGACCGATATAACGAGACATCCTCGACGCTTAAAGCTGGGTAGCAGTTGAGTCGGTTTCGAACAAAAACTGTGCCCTATTGCACAAACACATTATGTTGTGCATGGATAGTATCAGTCTCTGATGTCCCGTTAAATCGGCAAAACAATAAAATACTAGGTTGTTCTACACTTTTGTTTTGTTCTTAGCCAAAATGTGCGTCACATACCACGTGGTTTGTCTCCACTGTTTTTCTGTGGTCAATGTGTATATATTGCATTGTCTTGTCGTGCCCTGAATATCTTACTGTCTTGCAGCTGCTCTGACATCTGCTTCTTTGTGGGTCATTGTTGTGGTTGTATTTGCGATTGTTGTTGTTTGCTATGACTTAATCTTGTTTTGTTTAAGCGACAGGCTGTTCAGTTTCTCTTTTTATCTTTTTAAGTTTAAATTTATGAATGTCCTTGTAACTACTATTTGTAATCCATAGTTCAGCATGTGTTTTTTCTTGTGCCCTATGTGCTCGGCTGTTTCTGTTGAGTACTGCTTTCCCTGTCGGATTTATTTGACACATAATCGCTACTCTGAACATGTTTAGGTGAGTTGAATTGTTTATTTCTTCTATCTATCTATATTTAAAGCCCCTTTCGGGTAAACTAGCAGTTGTAACTGTCAAAAATATTAAGAAAAGTAGGAATTGTAGTCGGTTTTGTGTTCAATATGTTATAGTACTACATGTATATATACATAAAATGTACACAATGCCAACAATTTGCTTCTAGCCACACTTAGTCATGTCACTACGTGTTTGAAATATGCGTGCGTGTGTGCATGTTTGTTTGTGCTCGGTAAACGGTATTTCTAGCTTGCATTATTGTGTTGTCCGTCGTTCGAACAGACAAAACAAGACAAAATAAATGACAATTTGTATTGTTACATCTTTATTTAGTCTCTGTAAACGGATTGTTTAAAACATTTCTAGAATCCTAAAACAGAAACATTGTACATAGTACTACAAATCATCTAATACAATATATCTATCAAACCATTGCAAGGACATTATGCAGTGTAATACTATTCATTAGAAATGCTGATTTGCAATACTGGATTGGTTCATGTATTTAACAATCACACAAGTGATGATAACGTTTTTGTCGTAGATTTGTATCGTTAAGCTGCCAGTTAGCTTGATATTTCATATTGCCTAAATATATCAATTTCCTGCTACCCTAACAATACTGTATTACAAAAATGAGCATGATTTGGCTAAACATCATACGAATAGTAAAACCATTGATTTTGTTAATTTGTAAACACATATAATAAGGATCACTAAATATGATTTTAGTGTTCAAATTGTATATGGCGGTCAATTGTCATAACAAGATGTGTCGGGTATCCGCGCAGTACTAAGATGCTCATTCGCATTCAACATTTCATCATTCAACAGCAGTTCCATATTATATAAGTTAAATTTGGAGGTTAGGGTGAACAACGTTTGATTCGTTTTTGTCAGTAACATACATTTGAATAACTGAAATATAATAACAATCGGCCGGAGTTTTAAGTGTACGACATCTGAACTGACAGCCTAACACTTTAAGGGTCGAGCTAACCGGATGGGCATGTTATTGATTAAATATGTTTTAAAAACATATCATCTCTTTCATAAGTATTTTATGACTTGAAAAATAATTGACTAAAAAAACATACATAGTGAATGCATTCTTTATACAAAAGTAAACATTCGACATAAAAAAATATTGTAAATTACAAAATACTAGTACATTGTATACTAGAAACCAATGTCCTTTTTGGCACATAAATGATATGCAATATATGATGAAACAATGAGCATATCATGTCACCGATATGTAATAACATGATGTACAGAAAAAACTAGTTCTATAAAATATTTTACATTCCTCAATCTGAACGCTCGAGGATGTGATGAAATGTCATACAATCTCCTCTATTGATTTTGCCTTGAAATTATAGTGCAGTCGTCAAGACACCCCGGTAGTAACACCATTCAGAGCTGTTGACAAGACACAACTTATGGTGGCTGATTTATGCCATGTCGTATTTTCGCCTTTCGCCACAACCAAGCAAAAATACGAAAGTATAACAATGTGAAAAACTCGACTTTGTCGTATCTTTACATTGTTGCATTTTCGCTTTTTTTGTGGCGAAAAACCGATTCGGAACACACGACAGATGAGCGCGACAATACGACACAAAACTATGTCGAGTATTCGCCTTACATCTGTTGCAAGTATAAATACGACAACGTCGAATTTTTCGCGTTGATACATTTTGCTGTGACGAAAAAGCAAAAATACGACATAAATTAGCCACCATACACAACTCGTATTGTAACAGAGAATTAACGTTTTGACTTTAGGATTTGACATTTGAGAAGAAAAAAGGAAATTGACAAATCATTGTTTGGTTTGATTTCTATTTTAAGATTATCCACCAAATCCTAGAGCATTTAACACTAATGTATACAAATGTTCGTAGTTTAAGTACATTGTGACTTCAATGCGGGGGAGCAATGGTGAATTAATAAATGACAGGGCTTCGCTCAACAGAGGCTTCACAGCTTAGATGTGCACATAACACCTTATTAGCCATTGAACAGTCTTGTGTATCCTTTAGCAAGTTGGCCCAGTTACTGGATTGCACTAAAAACACAAAAATAAAAAAATCCTTGATAATCTTTATCTATTGCATCAGGTTTTCAGTCGTTTCGTTTCAACCCTGTTTCGGTCATATGTGGCGGCTAGTCGACCAAAACGAGTTTTCCTGGAACTGACGACCATGCCCCGATCTTGTCGTCGACTCTTTGCATTATTTACCATATTTCTTCAATGTAAGCATACTCACTTATAATTTAAAAACAGTTTAGAACGGTAATTAACCATAATATGACTGGTGCAGCATTTAGAATGTCTCAAGATTAAAAACATGCTGTACAAGTTGTATCAACACATCTTTGAGCGCAATAAGCATTACTCTATTCATTGATTTATGTGGTGTTTGAAGTGTATGTTATATTTAATTGTCACCACCACTTCCATCTGCATTAAAAGGATAATCTTGCGATGTTAGTGGTTTCGTTTCCTCTTCTGTATCGTCATTTGGAGCAGGTTCGTCTCTCTTCTTTTCAGGTTCCGAAATTTCTATTTTGATCACACTCTCCACTGTACGCTCTGTCTCTTCATTGCCACTAGTTTCACCATTAGAATTTTCATTGCCTGATTCATTCTTACTTTCTACATTTTCTACGGTGTCATTTTCAAAATTATTTCTAGTTACACTATTTGGTACAAATTTAACATTAGGCGATTGTTCAGTTGCTTTACCTCCTGTACTGTCCATAATTTCATCATTATTGTCATCATTATTGTCTTTATCACCTAATTCATTTTCTTCCGTCATGAAAAACACAACATTGTCAGTATTTTCTTTGTCTTTCTTCTCTGTGTCATTTTCTATGTTCTCCTTTGGAGCTTCGCTTTCTTGTTTAGCGATTTCTAAATCTTCAAAGTTTACCTTTTTACTCGGTAAAACATTTTCTGATTGCGACGCGGTTACTTCAACCACCTTTTCCGATGATTCAGACTGTGTAGGAATAATCTTTCCTGCTTCATCTCTCTCGCCCACATGTTGCACTTTTTCTTGGGCCTGAGTTTCGTTTGTTTCAACTTCGTTTGCCTGTTCTACCACTTTTTCATCTTCAACTCGTTCCTCTATAAGTCCAGTTGATCTCGCTTCTGCATTTGAAGGTTCTGGTTTGGTTCGATCGGCGCTTACAGCAGAGGCATCAACTGGGGTTGGTGGAGGTTGGTTGACAAAGAGCATTTCGTCGACATAATCACGTGGCTTTTGTATTTTTGGCAGAGATACACCGGTTACTCTTGGTAATTTAGAATCAACGCTTTCTATCATTTTCTGTCCCTTTAGTGTCACATACACCCCTTGTTTACCTGAAAATAACACGTAATGTATTACATAATTGTAATAGAACCCGTCATATATTATTTACACCCCCGTTGGTGGTAAATACGTTTACTAGCATACGACTGTTAATATGAATTGTTTTCTTAGCATATATATGATATATTTATTTGCATAATTCAAATCATTCTTGGCATAAATGTTGATTATGTACATTCATTCGCTGCTGTTATCTAAAATGAATATATGGTATGTTTGATTTCAAGTCTGGTACCTTACCTTTGTTTATATGATCAGGCATTGCCATGGTCACTTCATCCGGAAGCGGAAGTTCTTTCTTTTCAGGTGACTTAGGGATGTTCTTTTGTTGACTCGCTTGAGTGTTGGACGGTGATTGATCTTTGGCACTTCTTGGACGCGATGATGGTACCCGAGAAGAGGATTTTCTGTAAATATAAATTACATTGTGTATTCCAACTTTGGAAGTAATAGTAGACTAAATAATGTACGGATTGATATATATATTAATTTCTTAATTTCTTACATTCCGTCAGCTGCAATTGCTTTCGATGGACGAACATCATTTACAGGGTTTTGAAATATGAATTTTCGTTTTGAAGTATGGCTTCAAAAATAGGTATTTCAGTTTTTTATTACAGCTGGTACTTTACTTTCGGCTTTTTGACAGCTGAAACTTCGACTTATACCGGTTAAGATTCATGTTCTCGTTTTTTTCGTTTTTTTTCCAACATTAAAATATAAGTACAAACAATGCCGTTAGCAATACAAATGTCATAAATACATGGGTACATGTATAACAGTATGCCGATATTGCTCATATTTTGGTAGAATCATAAATATGTCAACTTCAAAATTAAAACATTAAATAGAAAGAAATTAAGAACTTGGGATTTCTGATTTTATTTACAAAAATAAGCCACGAGAATGACTTTGCTGTATCGTAAAATGTTCTTTTCAAACGTAATGGTAATGCATTGTTTAAAACTGATCAATATGAAATTCCCAAAGAAAAGTTTGTAACAAACTTTTGATGATGATTAAAATCCGAATCAGTTACATATCATGTCTATTTGTTTGTAGTATTTGAAACAAGCAAGTCAAAACAATATGAATAGTTTGCACATTTACTAGGATTGAAACCCATACTTTTCAGCGTCGTCGCATAGCAAAGTACATACGACCACTAGCTCATCGCTAAACACCGCTGCAGTAATGGAATGATATGTAGATAACAACACTTACTATGACTATATGCACGAGGAGACATTTTATGCATAGAAAACAAAAATAAATAGTTTCCACATATATTTGGAATCGAACCCAAGTATTATGATGAACAGTTATATGACTTACTTGAGCGACTGTGGTCTAGAGTTAGAATTTCTGGTAGATGCTCTACCAGAGCCAAATCGTGGCACCGCGGTACCCGAGATAATTGGCTTTGATGATGTTGGTCTGGATAGTATGAGTGGTGTAGGGGTGTCGTCTAAATCCGATCTCGGAGAATCTGTAATACATTATGATGTATGTATCAATTACCATGGCCAGTGTTAGATATAACATGTATCTGTTCTGGCATAAAAGAAATTCCGTAGCAAGAATTATATGTTATAGATACACTGTATGTTGAATCTGACACTCATATCCAAATACTATACTCTCATAATGAGTTCATAACTGCCGTAGAAACCTTATATTAGTCGACGGTCAAACAAATATGTTCGTGTCTCTCAATACTCAATCCTTTTATATAAAATAAGATTTTGTGATCTTGATGTTGCTATCGGGCACGTGTCCAGCTTTGAGGATATTAAATATATGCATTACAATGTAACATAACCGGATTTGTATTCACGAACTCTTGTTATACAGCTGATTGTATGACGCTATACATGGTGAATTTTACCTGGTGGTGCTGATGGGACTTGCTCCCCATCTTTAATTCTTCTTGGACCCGTGATGAAGCAATCCCCAGGATGGCCACGTGGCATGTATACGCCGTACACTGTCAACCCCTTAGAATCCAACAAGTGAGCTCTGAAAAAGTGACAAAAATGATAAATATCACATATGTAATAATAATACCTTCTTTAATGTAAGTAGTGTCCACTCCTTATTACAAAAACGATTATAAAGAAGTTTGTGTCAGTCGATCTTTTTGTTTGTTTTTCTTGTTGCCTTTGTGTGTTACCTTATGATATGTGGTTGTTCTTGTTGATGTAAGTTGCCTTTGTGTGTTACCTTATGGTATGTGGTTGTTCTTGTTGATGTATGTTGCCTTTTTACTGCAGCAATGTTTGATTGACTGAGTCGATATGTTGACTGGGTAGGGAGATAGGCTTTATTTGTCGCTGTGTCCTCTCATGTTTTGTCTTTTCAAGTTGACGAATAGCCTAGACCCTTGTGACTGCCTTTGTGGTGTTTTTCTGTATGTGCACTTATATTTTGTCTTTTCGTTTAGAATACGTACCTGTTATATCTGGCTCCGGTCAGGAATGAATGCATGGACTCTCCTTCTGTCGAACATAAACTGATGTATCTAAAAGAATACAACATAATGGATATGTTGAAAAACGTTTAATTAGATAAAAGTTAAATTCAGTTTACATTTATTCGTGTATAGCTTGGAAATACTCATTTTATGACAAATATTTGTAGGTTAAATATTAATTGTTAAATGTACAAATCAGTGAGTTGGTTAGTCAAATACATAATGAACTTAAGGACGTTAAACGGCATCTAAAACGTTATGCTTTCTAAAACACGTATTTTAATCTATGATATCTTTATTTATCTAAATTTACCAAAACGCGTAATTTGAAATACACCTTTGACCATTAAAATTGGTATTCGTTATGGTAGAAAGTTGGTCATGTTTATAAAAAATGCACATTATTGTTCAAAAGGATGCATACTTATGTTTCAGCCAAAATTCAGCGGTACAATGAGCGCGACGCCATGGCGACGTTGATATTATGGATGGATTGGCTAACGTCCCGTCAAGCTAATTTAAATATTTATTGCAAGGTCTGGAATGCCGAACGATATTTACGGCACGGCTTTACGGCACTCCTGGACCACATGTTATGTGATAAACTTGGGTTCTACTCTACATGAGTCACTACCACAAAAAATACCAATTGTCAAATAAAATAAATATAGATATATCCAGATGTTGATATATTATTCGTATTGAAACGCCTTGTGGTAATTGTAAATACAAGTGTTATACATTTGATTTTGCTCAAACAAAGAGCATATAATTATGTATCAAAACTAGGAATTCCGATGCTAGAATAGCTATGTATACTAATACGATTATTTATGTAAATTAATGTTAGTGTGCACTTGAAACAAAGTTGTGTCGCAAATAGCGTAATACAAAAGAACAGATATACATTAGGAAGAGATCTGTTAGATATACTTATATATAATTTCCAAAACCAAAGAAGTTGTACTAGAGTATATATTCGGTTTATCCCTAACTAGGGTAAATATAATCAGTTTAATCAAATATCAAATTTAAAAATGGGTTGTTGCCAACAACATAAGATGTTACGCCAATATAGATTGTTCGAGATCCTTATGAACAAGGTATATTGTTCCAAATGACGATGTTAATTTGTGTTGAGTTGACACAGTTTTTGGATGATTATGTGTATCAATCATACATGGCATTCCGCCTAACTAGTCTTGCATATCTTCCCTATTTACCAACATGTTTACATGTGGCCTTTTATGGGACAATGGCCTTAATATGGACTGATTACTTAAATATATGATACAAAACAAACTGAAATTCCACATGAACTATTGGGTGGAGGACTTACATTCACTCCATAGCATTGAAAGACACAATCTCAATCGAACACATATCGAATACGAAGCAGCACTGAACAAGTGGGACAATATATAGTTTTTACAAGCAATGGTGCAAGAAACGAAGCAAAGCTCTAACAAACGACAAGACAATCAACCAAGATAATGTATAGAATTGTAGGCTCAGTTTCTCAGAAGGCAAAAGTCCCAATTACCAGATAGAGAAAAAAAGACTAAAGAAAAAAAAATGGATTTTCAAAAATGATAATACCTGTAACTGATATGGACATACTCTCGATCAAACAGACTGAAATTAATATGTTTTATTGCAAATCTTACTTACAGTGCTCGTTATTAGTTATTTTACGTTCTTCGTAAGTGGAATTTCCGACGATTGAAGGGGTAGTGAATAAGACATTAGCGTATGGAAATATTCGCGATTTATTTATTTGTTAATATAGTTCTGTGAACGCCATAATATACGCTAGAGGAAAAAGGTGGCGGTTTTCTAAATTCGGGAAGTTAGCCATTAGTTGAACGTCGGGTACTTTACACTTAAACATTATACAAGACGTTGACATAATGCAGATCAGATTGTTACCATTTAATACGAGTTATCTCCCTTCGTCGGTACAGAGCCGATTGTAACCATTTAGTACGAGTTATCTTCATTCGTCGGTACAGATGGGAATGTCGCCATTTAATACGAGTTATCTCCCTTCGTCGATATGTCGTCTATGTACAAGTATAAGTACAAGGGAGATAGTGAAACAAGCGTGTAAGGTACATGTGACGACCCATACAGAACACATTAAATTGCTTGCGAAACAAAACGTTTAAATGTAAAATCACGTGACAGTTGAAGCCTGATTTACTCATACATTGAAATAAGTGTGAATAAAACTCGGTGAGTTCATGTGAGATAAAAGTGTTGATTCCCGTGCAAGCGCATCTTTCAATTTAGACTGGCATACGCCATTTGTATATTACAAACTACAAATAGCTGGATGACCAAATGTTGTACAATAGTCTTCACGTAATTGTACATGTAACTCTGTCAGTTCCGCAACCTCTCGAATATGTACAGTGATATTAGCCTAAAGTGAACAGGCGAAGGGATTTAACTCGTTGAAAGGAAAACAATCTCATGTGAATCCCTACTTCCACTAAAGTTTGCAATTAATTATATATGTTCACGTTGCAATAATGTATGTACACTAAGTAATTCAGTACAAGTTAAAACACTGCTTAGTTTGTATGGCTAAGTAAGGTGGCATAGAGGGGACATAGACCATATTTTTAGCAAGTACGTACGTGTTACTACCACGTGTAAACTTGTTAATAATCATGTGTTAATTATCTCGTGCGCGCACGTTAAATATCATGTTGGAACGTGATAACTACCACGTCAAAACGTGATCCTTACACGTGCCCTAGTGTAATATGAAATATTTCCAGTGTCCCCTCTTCTGTCACCGTAGATAATAGTATATGAGAAGTAAATATGTCTGTTATATAGATACAACAACAAAAACAACAACAACAACAACAACATAAACAACAACAACATAAACACAATATATAAATGATAACGTATACTCACTCTTTTGAAGAGTTATATTGAGAACTACTCTTAACATCATCGTTTCCTGAAATATGACATAGAATAGTTATATAATAATACGAATATCACAAATTAGGTATTAAACATATTGTACACAACATATGAACGGCTGAAACGTTTTGATTAAATAAACAATAACTTAATAGAGAAATATCAATAGAGCATTTGAAACCCGTTCAGGGTGGCCAACATGAATGAACATTATACAAGCGGTGAACACTTCAATCATCCAAGGATATACCACACATAGTTATTCTGACGACATTCCTGCTCATTCCCACTGTAGTATGACTGGGGTATAAGAATGACATTGCTCCATTAAATATGTCGATTAGGATTACGTAAGGACACGCCAAGGATTAAGGTAATGTGGTAAAATAACTAACTTCTGGTATTTTCACGTCTAATATCGTACGCATTCACTGGAGCTGAATTAGTCCTCTGTCTGGCACGCAGTAAAGTTGTTCTGGTGGGGCGACCATACTTGGCCATGTTTTCTTCATTGTCGTTAAGATTTCTTAGATCTGTTGCAGATAAATATTGATGTGTGCTGTTTGGACGATAATATTCCCTCCTGCCATTCAAATATCGCCGTCTCGGAACTATAGGTCGTTTTTTAATTGTTCGGTTGTTGCGATCGAAGCTCGCCACACTTGGGTCAGGCTCATACTGAAATAGATTGTAAAACATTCTAAAGCTATTAGATACTCCAGAACAAGATTTCAAGAATACCCCTTTCTTGTACAACTGCATTGCATCAATGGACAAACGGACCAGGCTTCTGTTCATATGTTAGCTTTATATAGGTCGCATGTAGCTGTTTGCTGGTCGTTAGATACAACTATCCATCCAAGTAACCAAATGGGTGCAATTATCATCCTCATGGTGTTGGTGGCTGGCGAAGCTTGTTTGTTTAAATTAGAACGACATAATTATATATGAAATTATAAGAGGGCTTTTTGTAAAGCCAGAGACCTACTACACCGAATATATATCAAAAGGAGGCCTTACTAAATATAGCCTAAATGACAATACATAAAACAAAAGTTAAATGAAAACATATATGGGCCATTCCCACGTCAATAATCACTACATCCCGACTTCCTAGAAGGCATAACCCAATATGTGTTCTTTGGTATTTAGATATACCAAGTAAAATTATTACCGGCTCTAACTGGATTTTAATAAGTACGTATTATTGTGTTTATTTTGTTTTATTTTAATCCGGTTATATAACGGCCGTTTTGTATGTGTTGTGCATGACTTTGTAAGTCATTCAAACCGTCGCCTTAGTATTATCTTGCGCTAACTACACACTAATTTCACTTTTCGAGAAAAAACGCTTAAAAGATTCAGGTATCTCACTCAACATTGGTCGATTTGCAAGAAATACAAAATATTTGTATTAAGATAAGCTATCTTCACCATGAATTTTAATACCCCATGAGCAACAGTTCATTCTGAAATTGAAAAAGTATTTTAGGGATAGCTGATAAAGTGTAACAATATTTTGATTTTTTTAGTATTATACTGAGCTATCAGGAGATAGCGCTTGAAATAAGAACATTTTAAGCGAAACTGTTTCATTTATGGTTGACCCTTTTCATGTCTATTTTGAGCTATCTACAAGGAATGGCGTCATTTTAATTTTTTTTAAGTCAAATCAAGTAACAAAATATTTGCTTCATTTTGATTGGTTGTTCCACATTTGTTACGATTATAGTGCGCTTTCTAACGTAAATAGCTCAAAATAACCCTTAATGTTGATAGTGAAATATTGAGTTAGCGCAAGGTGTGACGCGCAAACTTCGTAAGGGATGCCTCCATTTTGAAAACATTGTGCGCATTAGATAGCTCAACATATTAGGAACTCAGGGGTGAAATTATCTCAAAAAATGATTATTTGTAGATAGCTTAAAGTAATCCTAAGCCGACGAAACATCAAACCTCATTATTAAAATCACTTGAACTACATACCAAACTCAACATTCAACGTCTTCTTTCTTAGGTACAAGACACATATACATGTATACACAAACTGACGGGCTGGAAGTTTAACTTTTTTTGTAATGTATTGATAAATACTTAAGTATTCTTATGACAAAAAAAATATTACAAATACTAAGCATCAAATACTATACGATCAAGTATAGATCATTCATTGATTAGTTTGAATGCGATATTTTGGTCTTTCTACTTCACTTTGAACACTATTACACGCGAATGAACATCTGTAAATTTCAAATTGCAACACATAACAGATATTTTAAAAACCAATACACGTCATGCCAGTATCGTTTATTTCAAAGCCAAAATAAAACAACCAAAACACTAAAGTCATCTGTACATTCTTTGTAGTTGGTATTTGATACGTTATGAACAAGGAATTTGAATATATATTTAATATAAGCGTTTCATAAGGTCAATGGTTGCCCAATTATTTGGAGTATCAAACCGGTAACATTTGATATAAATCAATATAAGGTATCATTGAAGACGCATATAATCTACAATTCAACAATTAGTTTATCAAATACAGTGCAAATACTTCAAATGTAATAATACGATATAAATTTGAACATTGATTAGATATGTAAATCCAACATGGGCTAGCTTTTTGCACACCCCTACATATCGGTGGAGCGCAAGTACAAACTCCATACTTTGAGAAAACAAGAAAAAACTGTCTGAAAACTACTGTTTACTATACAAGCTTTTTAAACTTCAGTTTGGTCAATATGACTTTCGATTTTCATGACAAAAGGCTCATATAAAGCGCATTGAAATGCAGATGTCAATTATTCATGAGTCTTATAAGGTCGTAAGTACGACCTTCTAATTATAAGTGGTCATGTGTTTAAGTAAGTGCGAATATTGCGGCGGAATTAAGATACTCGGAACTTGATGAGTCTGAACATATAATACTAGTAATCAAATGGTGTGAAAGGAAACAACCCAATTACAAAATCATGCTAAAAATGGACCCAACTTTAATTCCGAGACATGACAGCAAAAAGGTGAACATGGGCTTGTGAGCTGAATTTTGAAGCAATTTGATTATTGTTTTAAATGGGATGTCGCCTGTTCTACTAGTCGGGTGTTACAGCTCTATGCCATGGTTAAGTTACAAACTACAAAGCCTCACAGTTAGGTATGATCAGTGTGTATCGATCTGTAACTTAAAATTTTACGAGCATGTTTTAGAAGAATCGATATCATGCTGAATGCATTGAAACAAAGCTTCCATTGCATGGAGTTTTAAATATGTTATTGTGGCAATTGAACAATAGTTGTATAGCATGTTTAAATTTGTTTTTGAACAAAGTAATTGTTTTAAGCTATTTGTCATGCTGTTTATACCCGGTTATCAAGCTGTGTGTGCATTGCGTCTCAATTGTTTAGTAATATATTAGTATTACAATTGATGATGGTAAAATATAGTTGTTTTGATTATTTCACCATCGTCATGCACGCTCATTGACAAAGGGTTTGTCTTCTCCTACTTATTATGTACTGAAAGATGTTTATCGAAGGGAAACAACCACCAATGTGCTATCCGTTCTGGGTATGTTTCAAAACTCTCCGACAATATTTACAGATTTGAACGACAATATGTAAATGCTTGTATTATCTGAATAGTTATATTGTAACAACTTCATCGCGTGCTTATTTTATACACTAGCGGACCTTGGACCAACTTAACAATTAGGCCTAATATATTGACTATAAATCACAAGCAACTAGATTTCGATAATTAACATGTTCGCTTACCTTTCCAGATGGTAGTAGATTATTTGTAAATAATGGTGATTCTCCACTGTGAGTTACTTCCCTTTGTACATTATTCAACCAATAGGGGGCGCCATGATTTTCGTAGTTTTCATTGTTGACAAGAATTTGATATTCCACGTCTAAATCATGTTGATATTCTTCATTTTTGTTGAACGAAAATTGACCTGGGGGTAATTGCCTCATTCCTGAAATATACAAAGGTTACAGGTTATTATGTCGTCCTTGTGATTCGTTCTTGTCTGTAGGTTCTTGTTTTGATCGTGTTTGAGTGACTTGGAGTGTGTTTGACTGACTTGGGGCGTGTTTGACTGACTTTGGACGTGTTTGACTGACATGGAGTGTGTTTTCTTTGGGTTGTTATGTGGTGTAGCTGATCAGTTACATTTTTTGTTGGCATTCTGGTGGTTGTTCGTGTAGCGTTATAAAGCAGAATCTAGGTATTTCAGCTTTTCATAACTGAAACTAGGTCTTTCAGCTATTCATAGCTGAAACTAGGTCATTCAGCTTTTTTATAGCTGAAACTATGTCGTTCAGTTTTTTATAGCTGTAACTAAGTCTTTCAGCTTTTTGACAGCTGGGACTTAGAATTTCGACTATTTGACAGTTGAAACTTGGACTACTTCAGCGGTTACGTTCATTTTTTCGTTAACTCTACGTGCACCTCCAGAGGGTTTTACAAACATCGTGGTACTTGTCAGTGACAGCTTGAACGTGGACGTTCGACTTCTTGACGAGTTTTTTTCTCGTTCAGTTGTGTGTAGGGCGTTGTGCCGTGTAATTATGGTTTGTGTTGTTTTTATTTTTTCTGTGCTCGGCTATTTAGGTTGAATGCTGCATTTGTACTTGTCATCAGGGATTTTGCTTATTTCATGCGTTCTCTGTTGTGTCGTTCGTTCTCTGTTGTGTCGTTCGTTCGTTCTCTGTTATGTCGTTCGTTCTCTGTTGTGTCGTTCGTTCTCTGTTGTGTCGTTCGTTCTCTGTTGTGTCGTTCGTTCTCTGTTGATTCTGTTGAGCGCTATCTTCCCTGTCCGATTTGTAATTCGATTCGGTCTCTCGCAAACCCAATGAATGACAGTGTCGTGCAGTGACGTATACATATGTTAGTAACAAAATACGATAGTTGGAGGGCCCTAAGGGCTATATGGAGCATTATATACATGTGACAATAGGACGTAGACCGGTTAACATGTTGTAACCGCGTACCTGTCCGAGCCCTATCTGATATACACATCATTTAATTACACTCTTTATAATCAACAAACAAGGATCCTATATCAGTATCGTTTTTACGACGTCGCATATGATCAAACCCACAACCTTCCATTCTTGAGATGGAAGCTTTGACCACTAGACTACGTTCAGTTTTATGTACAAAAATAAAGACAATTTAAAGGTGAGTGAATGGACAAAATGCCAGTCGGCATATGCACTGTGAAAATGTATTTGTAACGCACTTACCGAGGTTTTCCAACGGCATAAAATATCGCTTATACATGTTGTAATTAATGTAACAACCCACGAGTTTTGTAATCCAGTTTACAATGAAATCCAACGTTCGGATCCGTGAAATAATGTTTCAGTATTTACTTGATTACTAGTTTTTTTGCTTTAAAAAGTAAGCAGTGGTATCCGAACTCAAAGACACTATATACCAGTTAGATTGTTTTAAGATAAACAGTTTAAAGCATGTCTATTCATTGTTAAAGACTCGTCGTGTAGGACAGGTTCCAATTATTACTTAATTATCGACAAACTGAACAACACAAGTTTGCTTCAAACATTTATTTGTCACGTTAACAGTTTCACAAATCGTTGCGTGCAACCCCTAGCGACAAGAACGGGTTACGTGAAAGATAGCCTTAACCACTTCAACGATTGTATTGAATTTAACAGTTAAATACAATTGTTTTATTTGAAGTTTAGATTCCCACTTATCTTTAAAGTGATAAAATAGTCGTTAAAATGATCTCTGCTTGTCAAATTTATCTGGCAATCATCATTACAATACCTACTTCAAATCTATATTCTGGCTATTTCCGATAATGAAAATTCACATGTTTTCGCGAGGTGTGGATTTTACAGAATTTAGCAAAACATTTTCAGGTAATATTATAATTTGTCGTGAAAACATACGAATATAGTTTAAAATTATGCCATATTGGAGTTGTGTACATGATATGACAACCACGCGCACTAGTTTTTAAATCTTAATTATAAGTTAGTCATCATTAATGCATATAGTTGTTACTACACAGCTAAATTACAATGTCAAGACATGAAGGCCTGCGGATAATTGATCCACTTTATGGTAACACCTGTCACATGATTTGGTCAGAGTTCGAATTCACTAATGGACTTGGAAATTTGTGTTACAATTCCGCACTGAAAGAATGATACTGATAAATGGCTGCCAATAGAATATAACAAAAGTTGTTTAAAATGCGATATTCGGAAGCTCATAAATTTTCTTTTATTTTTTAATGATGTTTAAAAATATTCCAAAAACTAGAATAGGCCCATATCTAGAAAAAAGATAATAACTTTCAAGGCAGTGTGGGAGGTATTACCTCCCCTGGTTTTAACTTTGACCGCTATCTTGGAAAACACAGCGGCGAGAATCACAGAACGTGGCAGGCACGAAAGTACTTGTTTTAAACAAGGAAAGTCGTTTTTTATACACATAATCAACGTAGTAATACAATGAACTTAAAAACGATAGCAGGTTCGTGTCGTCCTTCGTTATTTCGTATCAAACCGCTATCGAGGGCTTTCTTGAGCACTCGCCTAGCAAAGTGTTAAGAAACAGTATGCTATCAGCGAGCACAGCTCGCTCGTAGCGTGTCGTTGCATAGACGTAGGAAAGCGCTCGGCAGCGCCTTTTGGAAACGGCTTGGTTAGGTAACGGGCCCCAGGTTCGTAACTTCGTAACCGAACATTTTATTGTACAGTTATGCATCATAAAAAATTCCAGTACTAGATGAGCATGTTACAAATAATGTAGGGCAACTGACATAGTCCGCTAAAAATAGGCTGAGCCTTAGTTCATATTAAACATCAACCTGCTCAATACGATCACACTTGACATTTATCAACTGATGTGGTTAGACTGTACTTTTGGGTTTTGTTGCCGATGATTTAAATATACGACTTATCTTAACATATCAGTATTAAAATACTTGATTAGATTATAAGTGGCTTCTCCAATAAACATAAATCACACAGAATTAAAGTATTGTAGATCTATACGCTCAATTTATCATGGGTTCGTTTTTCTTACAAACTACTTGTGTAACGAATTCACAAAACACAATTTTTACAACCTACTTCGAAGCCGACGGCGATGGCGCATTTTCTGGACAGACAGTGTTCTACATAAGCCTATGCTTGCTGATGCATTTTGCATTGGCTCAATTTGAGTAAAGGACGCACGCCGTAGCTTAATATAAAACTAAAGACTATGGTGCGTAGACCCTAAGAGATTGCTGCTTCAGACCAGTATACCATAGGTGTAGTACCGATCCCTGGAAAACTAATTTCTCAAATTACAGTTTTGAATTAATAGCAGGTAGAGTATTCAAGGGTACAGCGAGAGTCGTCAACGACAGTGAATCGTTGTATAACTCCGGTGGCAGTAGCTTAAAACTAGCTTTACAGTTAAAACGTGTCTGTCACAAAGTCGCAATAAAACACATGTCAGATATTACATCAACGTAAAAATGCAATAGACTTACTGAGGTACACACAATCAATACAAGACTGCCAGATAGAAACATATCAACACTAAGGAATTTCACAATAGGAGAGATCATCGTATTCATATGCAATGTGCCCACCAGCAATCTATTGGATGAATGAACAATAAAAATCTGCCATTCACCAATAGCTAGCTGGTGGTTTTAATCCATTTGTATACAAACATGATCTCTCCTATAACCCGAGCATACACATATGTAGTCTTAAAGTCATATTTTATCGGTGAAAACTGATATATAAATATGAAACCAGATGATATATATGTTTCTCATGTGCCTCGGTAGCGCAGTAGGCAGCGCGTCAGTCTCATAGTCACACAATATAGAGTAATCTGAAGGTCGTGAGTTCGATCCTCACCCGGGGCACTACCTTTTGTTTTATACTTTATTTACTTAATACACGTATAGTCAGTTTACGGTCAGTAGCACGGGAATGCATACTTCCTAAAGAAGCATCGATGCATGTTTTAACTATGTATCACTTCATTTTATCAATTTTATACGAAATGTTGTTGCGCGAAAAACGAATGAAATCTGTAATTCACAGACAACCCAAAGCCATCTAGAAGCCATCAGTTTGTGCTAGCATTTAAAATCAGAACATGCACCTGACGATAAGAAAGGGCCAATGAGAGACCATATACACACGAGTGATACTGTTATGATATACATTTTGTATTATGATTGCCTGTTGATAAATCAACACATTGACGATGAAAATTGTTATATGGACCGACATCTGCGCATCGAGATAGACCGGATACTCGTTATAATGACACTCGACTTAGAGAGATGAATTACTGTACAACATAGAGCAAATTCACCGGGACTTTGAAATATGCTCGACATAGGTCGGTTGCTCGTGTAATGGCTGCTCGTATTACCGAGGTTTTACTGTATTTAAACTCACAACTTGCTACCCATTAACACCAAAAAGTGATTGCAATCAAGGCAAGTAAATGAATACTAACAAACCAAAACCAGTGACCAGTGACAAAGGTACGACGACTGTGTCATTATGTACCTGATTAACAGTCGTTTCACACTTAGGTTTGACCATTTATACAATTATCTATTACATTTAAATTGACAAGCGGAATATAATATTTGTTTAAAGCATATTTGAATGCCTTTGTAAGCAGAGCCAACAATTAAAGTATAATCGTTTAAATAAATACCGCACATTGCAATTTGTAAACCATTTCAATACTAATGGGTTAACATATTTTAATAGAATTTTAACTATTGGTAAAGTTTCAAATTTCATATAATTATATTGAACACGAATATATATGCGGGTATGAACACACAGTCATGATTAGGTTTTAGCAATATATTGAATAAAATTGTATCAATGCAACTATGCAACAGTACATACTACAGACATACGAAATATATAAATGTTAAAATGTATCTATATAAGTGGACCATTTTGCCTGTGTAATGAATCATATTTACGCACGCGTAATACCGAACGGTTTATTTCAGTAGTGTCGACCTTCAAAGTTAGGACTTGGCCATGTTTTGTCAGCATGTTGAAGGATAGAACTATTGTTTATAGTATCTCCCGATTGCTATCTTTTTATGCTATGCACTAGACCGGTGGAGATACGGTAACAATTATCAACCAGTTGGTGGCTCTCTATCCAACCATATCATAGCAAGTTAAGCCCCTGTTGGGAGCAGATGCATTAACCATATAGCAACGGAGCCGGCCATATTGTTCACGACCCGTGTAAGCACGATAAAATGAAGCTGTGAGTAACTTCATCTAAATTACAGATCAAAATACAAATCGGCTGGGGTTTTGCGCTAACTATAGTGTGGTCTGGTTTGATTAACTGCCCGTCATGGTCGGGTTTCTCCAGGCACCAAAACGTATAATTTCGTTTGAGTAGTTTCAAGATGGCACAGATTAACCAACTTAGAAGGTTAAAAGCCCGATCAAAGTATAAGGTTTTGGCGGTCTCTAGTTTAACTATGGTGACCAAGGTTTTCCTAAACCCATCCATCATCACACACATGTCAATGTATGTTGTCATAAAACAAAAAGGAACACGATATACGACAACTTCAGTCTATGTAAATTGTTGTTGAAAGTTGGAAAGGAAGCTATACAAGATTTGTCCATTAAAATCTCAGTAGTCCAGACAAGTGTTCATATAATCCAACCACTAGTGGTTTAATTATATGACTTCACATTTATTTTAATCCCTAAAACACTTTAATAGTATGCACAACTTGTCGTAGGGGGGTTTACAAACATTCGGAATACAAGTGACTTTTATACCATAAGCTGGTACTTAAGTAGGTAACGACTTACAACACAAAGTATATAGAATTATTAATCTTTGTGTAGATACTCAAATACAGAAAGAAAGCAAGCACATTTTTAGCTGTTTTTAGCATTTGCGCGCGCCCTGCATTTCAACGTTTTTAAGTCATATATTATGCAGCTGTCCGTTTTCTAGTTTTCCAGGAATCAAAGTACAGAGGTTGTGAAACTATCGTGTACGGGTTCATGTATGTGTATCTACCCAATCATGTCGAAGTTGCAATTAGGATAAGCTTGCGAAACAAAGTGTGTGCGCACGTAAGAAAACGATAAAGTTCCAAGGGTTTTAAGTGCTCAGGGTTTTCAAAATGGCACATGGTTTTGGCGCTAACCATATCTACCTAATTTCACTTAGAGACTGCGAAAACCTTCCGTGGTTAAACTATGTTCGAACCAATGCTAGTTCTTTTTTGTTCTTTTTTAAATCTTGAAAATACGCAATAAGGGTGTTGGCGTCTGGACTAACAAGATATGCGCAGATTGACGTTTCAGACCAGAATATAGTTAAAACGCCTAAACCTCCTACTCGACCAGTAAACAGTTCAAACTACAAACAACTTGATGACGATATGCTCAAACGTAGGATCTACGTCATCACACACGTTACGCGCTGTACTAACCTACAACATCGTAGCAATTTGAGGACCTGACTACAGCCAGTGTTATGGTAGACCACAACCTCACGAACGTGGGTATCGAACCAGTTCGTTCAGGTGACATTATAATGATCTGCCAACAGCGCTGAACAACAGGAGCAATTATTTACTTTCCGTGACGCATAGGATTTTTTTCAGCAGCTTGACCGTTTTCCCAGCACAATGTGAAACCTATATTTGCCACAGTTTAACAGGGTGCTGAACAAAACGACACAGCTGCTGAAAAATATCTTATATTTCATGAAAAGCAAATAATTTTCCACTTAGCGTGGGATATATCTATAGAAATCGATGAAGAAAAAAATACTTTTGGCTATTTTTGTCTTCCAATGTAGACAAATTTCTTCTTGTAACTGTAGCCAAAAGTCACGTGGTATTTCTACACTGAACATTACAGTAGTCATTTATATAATAAAATGCTTACCTAGGTTAAACATATCCATCAGACCTAGATATTCAAACTATTTAACATGAAACCGTCAAACGGTTCATTTTTATATCTTGCTGAGTGTATTAAACAAAGGTCGGTGCACACTGACTTTCAAATCAAAGATTACAAGTGGTTTGATTTACTGAGGCATTGAATGGAATAGTTTGTGTCTCGAAGGGGATCATATTTGTAAACATGGTTGATCATGAGTTATAGTAACCGTACTGTAGATAATCTGAGCTTACAATGATTTATAATTCATTATTTGTGAAACAAGTTAAAGGGAATAACCCCGTATTTTTCATATCTTAACTGAACGTTTACTGTAAAGATCTAGTTAAGTATTGCTTTTAATATTTGTAAATAATACAAAGTCATCCACTTTAATACAACTTGAATAAATCACTCTAACTGAATGCTTCCTGGGTCGCTAATCAGCACTTGTCTCTAATTTAGTGCTTTTTTGGAAGGACGTGATTCGGCCTCGTGTGGATTCGACCCGTAATTCGGCCTTGTGTGTATTCGGCCCTGCGACCTTCTAATAATGGGTCAGGTACTCTTCGCACCGACTGTTTCCATGTTAAATCGGCCAATAAGTTTACCGATTCTAATGAAAAGCAAATAGATCTACAAACATTAAAAATATAACTAAGTATTGTGTCATTTTAATACGGTATTGTTAAAGAGTATGAAATATATATATGAGTACTATTAAGTTATGTGAATATATTATGACTGTATTTAAGTCGAAATATAGAGCAATAGAGTAAGCTATTAATTTTTTTTATTGTGGTCCCTTATCTGGGATATTTTGCAACAAGACTTGTGCCATTTATATTTACTCTATTTTGACTACTTCGCACAGATGATACATTGAGTATGATTAAGTTTTCTTTTAAGTCCGTATATACAAACGCGGATTGAGTATTGGTGCGTCGCAGAACACGACATACTTATTTTATTTTGTTATCCTTATTATTCAAGTAAGGTAAAGCTTAGCATGGATTGTCCTCAATGAAATAAAGGGGCCACGGTACCCCTTATCAGACGATATTCACGTATATACAGATAAGGCAGACACTATTGTAATGTCGATGACATGCAAATGGCCATAGGACTGATTTTACTGTCGATTTAAAGTAAGCTAAATCCTAAGCAAACAAAATTGTGTCATCATCATTGATATGAGTAAAAATCGGTGTTTGTATGTATAGTTGCCGAGTGTTCTGTCTTTTGTTAGGGAAGATCAGACTTTCAAGTCAATTTGGCAGTCACATGTATGACCTCCCTGTTGATGTATTAACATGCTTAAAGTCGAACAATTTATACCTGGATCTCTGAGACATCGGAACACATATAGTTTTTATCGTGATGTTTGGTTTATATCATTTTAATTGTTATAGCACGGAGAATTTGACATGATCCTGACCTTTATGCATGAATATATTACAAGGTTTTTGCGTTGAATCTACAAATTTCCGCGAGCAAATCGTGCAATACCGATCCTTTAGATTTGTGTTGGTGTTACACCTCGAGCGTCTTCGTGATACTTCCAGCTTATGAAATTATACAACCGGGATTACAAACAAATACAATGTACAATATATCAGCTGTTAAATTATGCTAATAGAAGGTCGAGAGTCAGGTCAAATTATCTGAACTATAACACAGTTGATACGCATTGTCCAACATATTCCCTCAATGTTAAAATGCTTTAAGTGTTGTTAAGCATTCTTAATTAAACGAATACCACCGATCAATGTTATATACGTGATCAATACATAGGTGTTATTGCAGTCATCATTCACTATACTTTCATTTTAAAAGACGTACATGCTTCTCTTGGCATGTAACATTGTAACATGGCCTCTTTAATTCTCTCTCTACTCTACATTTCAATATTGAATAAAATCGTTTATTTCTCACCCCCTATTAGCTCAAAGATATCGATCACATGAGTTAAATAGATTATACTACTGTACCTATCTCCTACAGTCGTATCTTAATTTACTCTCTCCTAACAAAGTGAATAAATATTTCAGGACGATGTTAGAACGGTATGTCGCGCTAAACAATGATAGTTATTATTATTAACTGCAACTAATGACACAGGCAACTTAATTTCTAGTAACTCTCTAGATCATACATGGTACTGTTGGGGGCCTTACGGCAGATTGACAATTATGTCAAGTATGTTCCCTCTATAAATAAAGTCTTTATTATTATTATTATGTATTATTATAAAGAAAAAGTACCGAGTTAAGGTATATTTTCAGACATGCGTCAGTTCAACCGATTGTAAATTTATCCGTGCCCCCAATCATTGAGTTGCTAGTTGGCTGTTACATTGTGTGGCGATGGAAGCCACAGTAGAATGGCTTTTGGCCCTCTCGTGTAGTTAAGTGAAGCATAATTTTTTACATTCTTGCTCAGAGGAATTAAGCAGTGGCGCAGATGGAGATCGAACGCGTCTACCAAACCTTATAGCCTCAAGTCGACAATTACAGAGGCACCAAACACCAAAGCTACATGTTATAATGTGTATGGTTTATTGGTATAATAGTATTTCAAATAAACCGCCGTGTGGTGGAATGTTGGGGTTCCCTCGACCCATATCTACATATTATTACATGTAATCGTCCGAGGAAATTTATTAAAATATCAAATCCCTTTCCCAAAAAAGCTACATATTAGTTATAGTCGCAGCATTTTGCTAAAGCTTTAAAAAAAAGTTTTCTAACAATCATTTTTAAGTCTGAATGAACCCCAGTTTTTTATTAAAACAACACTTTTATGAATGATTGATTATAATTTTCAACACCGATTGAATTCTTTCCCGGTAGGTAAAAAGTTTCCCATTAGTATCGACGACATAAATCGAATCGCCTTTTATGTACATATGCGAGTTTTTGTCATTTTTAGATCAACATTGATGTGGTTATTTGATATAAGAAATAGGAAATTAATAGCTCTATAGATAGCCCGATTATACCACAAAATGAATGAATTCTTACACCGATCAATTTGCTTGTGTAAATTCAGGCAAGTATCCGAGTTTTCGTGTCTTACCGTGAAATCTGTAGTACGCAATGTTAAACGTTTCGCGAATATAGCGAAAATTAACCCCTCTCGAAAATTATACTTTGTAGTTATTATGCATACAATGTACGAGTCAAGTCTCAATGAGAAAGAAAATCTCAAATGAATATTTTGAGACGTCATTTGGACAAATCGACTGTATTATTTCCGTTGCATACTTAACTTTCTGGTTAATTTTTCATCGTTAAGAATCTTATCAAGTATTGTATCAAATACATCGCCAAGTACCCTTGTTAAAATGTTTATTATGATAACTATTATTATTATCATTTTATTATTATTATTCTCCACTTAACACACTGACCTGCTTAAACAATAAGTGTCCATGTTTAACTAAGTCTAAGCCTACATACAATGACGACGACGCAATACGAAACATTGTAGAACTGTGTCCACCATTAAATAAAATAAACAAATGTTGCTGGTTTAAGTAAACCAGTTTGATTATTTGTATGTAGCAGTATTGAAAATAATGACAGATTCTGGAATGTGGATGCTCATTGTTTTGCCAGAAGGCGTATAGTTGATAATAAGAAATAGGCAATGGTACCAATGAGAGGCTTTCGTCTCCCACAAATAATATTTTACTCTTGTCTCAGATTATGTTTGCATAGTTATAATGACATGATGTGTGTCGCATTTCAACACGCCCGGATAGCGCAGTCGGTAAAGAGTTAACGATGTACTGTCAGTCCAACGCCCAGAGCTGAGGATAATAATCCGGTATTAACATTGTCCCTTTGAAGTTATACCAAGTGATAACGAAGATACTCAACTTCAATAAAGACCTAAAACTAAACCATCGAACTTAACGCAAATCGATTTCAGTTGACTTTAATTATCGAGCAACTACAGTTTTGATTCGAGTACCATGAACCAAATTTCAATGACCTGGTGAAGGGGCTCGCTGAGTTTGAACCTACGACCGATAAAATGTACAACGTCCGTGTATTATACAATGTTTTATATAGCTGATTATTTGATTGATTTGTATACGTGTAAAACATGATGAGCAGGCCACATTGTAATAAAGAGGTAAAAAATCCCACCATTCACTTGTATGGTATGGTATGTAATATTTAACACTACATACTCGATAACATTCATTGTACTTCAAATATAATTGAATAGTACTTTATTTATAATCGGTCGTATAGGGAACAACAAAACTATGCATAGTTGAATGTCAACACCCTACTGCCTAAATATGTATGTTAAATATCGTATGAATATTTGTCCAATCGTATTGATATGTTTATGTATTTAGGTGTCAAATGTGAGTGGCAATTATGTATGTTGGGGTATTTAAATAGTAAGGTACGTGTGTCGGGATTTGTTTAGCAGAATACAATACAAGTATACATACTGCTATATTTACGTTAAGTAATGAATAATTTAAGAACTGTTTTAGACAAATATTATCCGAAGTATTAATCGAGCACATAACGTACCTCTGTATCCCCCATGGGGCCTCACTCCATTGTGTATACCTTCCGGTGTCGGTGGCGGGGCCCCTTCGAATGTCAGGTCGAACTTGCGAAGTCTAGGCTTCTTGATATTATTTAAAACCACACCGGCACTGTACGGTCGAATATTGGTCCTGTTTGTCATTTTTATATTCAGTATTTATTCCTTGTCCATACTCATGAGTAAAATATCACTAAAACAAACAGTTCATAACTTCATAAACTCCATGTAATATTAAGGTGTACCCAGTGCTTAGATAAACTCCTGTTATGTTACCATATCGCATTTATAGCCTATTGTTACAAAACTAAAAAAAACTCCAGTTTAATAATTTCCTATCCGAAAATATGCAGCTACCGTTTCTTTTAAGCTTATTTAAATAAAGTTAAGGTTGGTAAACACATAACCAAATGTTCACCCGTGACCTCTTTCACCGATAAACTAGTAGCTATACATTGACAAGATCGATCGTCCGCCATATTGTTTGGATCGGTAACCAATGGAGTCGCACGCTTATATTGTAAGCGCCTATAGCTCCTGATCGAATAGGATTTTAAAGTCACTGGAACGCGTTTTATAATCAGGAAAGATAATACAGGATTTAATGTCAAAGTCATATTTATATCAATAAATCAAAGGTTGTTTATTAATAGTTTGTTAACTAAATTTATAGTAAAATGTTATAAGCGCGATAAACTGCGATTAGGTTGGATTTTTATAAACAATGCAGTCGACATTGTATTCTTTACTGCATTTATTGAATAAATTCAGTCAACGGTTTGAATATCAATATATACCTTTATTTATACTTTAACATAATGTTTATTAACAAATAATAATAATATCTTTATTTAGAGATGATCACCCAATAAATAATGGACTTATCTCTCTTGTGGTCATCTAGCAAAACGCATTTTCCTTCATCAAGCATAACAGCCTACAAAAGCATCCATAAACTGGCAGACAAAACACCTACATAAATACTGTCATTTAATATAATGTGTAAATGGAAAGAATTTAACACATAGCATTAATAACTTAGCACATTATAACACAATAGCCAGATAATCAACTTGAACGACAATATGGACACTGGCTCTCGACCAGAGAAACAATTCTATAAAATGATGTTGCCTAGGCCACGGCAATGTATAGAATTGTTTCTCTGGTCGAGTGACAGTGAATATGGGTTACATTTGAATAGTATTAGATGCTTGTTTGTTTGTTTTTCATCGCCGTTTTCAAAACATCGGTCGGTTTTATACGGAGCTCGGCTTTCTTTGTAATAATTATCAATTAGTATTCACAAGGGACAGTTTTCACTGACCTGCAAACATCACATCATCATAGTCAGTATCACAGAAGAACATACGCTGCTCGACTTCGAATCGATTGTTAGCGAGTACTCTACCAACTGCGCTACTGGTGCGGATTTGAAGAATCTTAATATAAACGCTAAATACATGGTGATTCATAATATCTGTCCCAGTTTTAAACTATTATAATGTTTCGTTCCTGTACATGATATATATATATGTATCATATATCATTTGAAAGCTTATGTGATAAAGTTTTTATCTTCAATAAGCTACAAGAATGATGTTTCGAAGACGTCACTTTCAAAGCATTATTAAACGCAGCATAATTCTGATCAGCTCTGCTTTGAAAGCAATTTCACTATTATAATCATCGTAGCAACGCAAAAATATAAGACTGATTGTGATAAACTGTCTAACTGAAAGGCACACTAGCTTGTTGAATGGTTTCTGTAAATTGTATCGATGGAAGATGACAAAAAATTAAGTAACATTAAAATAAGCATTGACGTCATTAAAGGCAAAATTTACTTATGGATATACTCAAACATATAAAAACTGTTTCATTTGAAAAGTGTAACAGATATTATGAATCACCCTGTATGTCTTTTCTGAAACTTAAAGCTCCCGACAGGAGCGTATTGGTCCTGTAAGAATTTAATTAATGGGTCTTCCCCTCTTAACCAATGTTAACTATGTTTGCGCTTAAACACGGCTGATTTAAACGTTTATATACTAGGGACATAACTCTTAAAATGAATTAAGCAGATATACAATTGTTATCTCCATTATACTGTAATATGTTACATTAGGTTATACTTACGAGGGATGATCAATAAATAACGCGAGAATGCTTATAACTTTGCTATTACATGTTATTTTCTAAAAATATCTTATGTGGTGGATAAAACATATATTAAAAGAAAACGTACGAAATAGTTTTCAATTACTAGAATATCGAAAATTAATTGTTTGGAACATTTTTAGCTCCACTATTCGTAGAATAAGGGGAGCTATTGCAGTCACCCGAGCGTCGGCGTCGGCGTCAGTGTTGGCGTTGGCGTTGGCGTCGGCGTAACACTTTTGTTAAAGTTTAGGTATAGGGTTTTTAACCTCTTATATTCTCTAAGTCCTTTGAGATATTGCTTTCATACTTTGCATACTTGTTTGCCATCATGACCCCAACCCATATACAGGAGTAAGTAACTCTATGAGGCATTATGTTGAAAATTTGCCCCCTTTTTCTTCTTAGTGCAAATAGTGCAAATGGTTTAGGTACAGGTTTTTTAACCTCTAATATCTTCATAGTGCATTGCGATATTGCTTTGATACTTTACATACTTGTTCACCATCATGACCCCAACCCATACACAGGGGTAGGTAACTCTATCAAGCATTTTGGTGAAATTATGGCCCCTTTTTCTACTTAGTGCAAATGTTAAAGTTTAGGTACAGGTTTGTTCACCTCTAATATTTTCACAGTGCATTCACATATTGCTATGCATACTTGTTTTCCATCATGACCCCAACCCCATACACAGGGGTAGGTAACTCTATCAAGCATTTTGTTGAAAGTATGCCCCCTTTTGGACTTGGAAATGCAAATGTTAAAGTTTAGGTACAGTTTTTTTAACCTCTAATATCTTCAAAGTGCACTGACATATTGCTTTCAAATTGATACTTTGCATACATGTTCACCATCATGGCCCCAACCCATACACACGGATAGGTAACTCTATCAAGCATTTTGTTGAAATATTGCCCCCTTTTTCAGATTAGTTCAAATGTTAAAGTTTAGGAACAGGTTTTTTCACCTCTAATATTTTCACACACAGCACTCTTACGCAGAAGTGTCGGTTTGCTCCAAAATCCCCAAGAAAATATAACTGTTCATCAATTTGTAACACCTCGGTGTTTATTATCATTACCCTGGTCTGACCCTATCATCCTCCATGGTGTGTTAAGGTTCTGATCCTTATCTAATTGAAACCAGATGTTGGTCAACAGTGGTCAGAGAAAAAGCAAACTTTAATGTTGAAAGGGAAACTACATTTATTACAGAATCTGATAAAAACTGTGTGATTTTTGTACTTATTCTTTATTAAACATTTTAGAAAGGACACAATATTAAAAACGAAAAGAGGATAAGAGGAGCTTTGTAGTCACCAAAGCGTAGGTGTTGGCGTAATGCTAATGTGAAAGTACAAGTTTTTTATTGCTTTGGTATTTTGCATACTTGTTGACAATCATGACCCCCAACCTCTACAATCGAGTACGTAAATCTATCAAGCCTTTTGTTGAACTTGTGCCCCCTTTTTAACTTAGAAAAACTAATGTTAAAGTTTAGGTACAAGTTTTTTAGGCATAATACAAAACATGGAGTGGAGTCGTGGAGTGGAGTTGTGGAGTGGAGTCGTGGAGTGGAGTCGTGGAGTGGAGTCATAGGCTGCCTTAAATACACGTTTATAATTATATTAAAATTATAAAGAGGCATAATTGAAAACATGCTTTACTAGTAGTACATGTTTAGCATTCAACATTGGTATTTGTTAAGGTCCCATAACTGACTTGTTTAAGAAATCTGCAAAGGATTTATGTATCAAATTTGTTGACACTGGGCAGTCCAGCAATATTATCTCAACATAGACCAGGTTAATGTGCATGTCACTTGGGATCTCATGGGAACGTGAGTGTTAAGAGACTTACAATATTCAAAGAATTTCAGAACCATTGGCAAGTGGCAGTTGATACTTTATAGACTGATGTCATTCTAATATGCTCTTATTAATTACTAATTGTCAACACTAAACACTTGATTTCAGGTCTTTTGTTTTTAACAATCATCATGCTTGAGTGGTGCCCTTCCTCACAACCGCATTATGTACATTATCCTTAGATGAACTAGTTCCTATTAAATATTTAACTGACCTGCCAATAAAGGGGTCAGCTAAGGATACCATGCAGAGACATCATCATCCATTAGGTTACAATTACAATTCCCAGGGAGATTTTGCTTGTCAACAGAGTTATATGCTAAGAAGGGGACAAAAGTAAAGTACTTGGTGGTAAAATAATATTTTGTTAAAAATTCAAGCTACTGGTAACGTTTATAATCTATCAAAGTGTTAATTAATACTTAAACTACAAGTAGCACTGATATTGTATTGGTATCAATATAGATATTGTATTGGCATTGCATCGGCATTGTATTGGTATTGGATCGGCATTGTATTAGTCTTGAATCGGTACTGTATTGGTATTATTACATCGGTATTACTGGGTAAAGTGCCTTTGAACGTGTATTGCGCATGAAAAGGGTGCTATATAAATCTGATATATAATAATAATCATAATGGTATATAATAACACAAGCAATTGTGAACAGAAGAGCGATCACAAAAAAAACACAGGTAAGTCATATGTCAATCTAACATTAATTTTTGCATCAGGTGATATTAAACTTGCAAAGCAATAAGCATACTTAAGTTTAAAACTATACATTAGCACTAACTGTTATTATCCTCAGATGACCTCCTACATAAAGTTCAGCTGAGCAATTATAAGGTCAGCAAATGGGATACTGTTTTGCCCATAATTACAAATCACAGAGGAATTGAGCACAATGGAAATTAAATGCAATAATGGCTTTAATTAAATTTTGAATTGTTTATTAAATTATTTTGGGTTTTGCCCTATTCCTTTTTATATGATTAAATAAACTTATTTTAGAAATAATAATTAATTAAATAATATATTATTAATGGATCCAACAAATTACATTATTCATTTATGTTATCCTCTTAAATAAATAAAAATAAATGAATGTTTATGTTAAATAAATACATGTTTATGGTTATAGAATTTATTAATTACTTAATTCAAACAATGCATCAAACTGAAATGTTTTAACCAGCAACTTGCACTAGTGTATTTCGTTTTGAATTGAAGCAGATCATTATAACTCCCATGAGAACACAGTAATGACATTTTACAGCCATTTTCATCCTGCTATCCAAAGCTGACCTCTTAATTGTTCAGTTCAACTTTTTATAGGAGTTCATCTAAGGATACTCCACTCCACGACTCCACTCCACGACTCCACTCCACGACTCCACTCCATGTTTTGTAGTATGCCAGTTTTTTAACCTCTAATATCTTCAAAGTCCATTAACATATTGCTTTGCAATGTTGCATACTTGTTCACCATCATGACCCTAACAACTGACACAGGAGTAGGTAAGCATTTTGCACATTTTTTGTACAAATTATCTGCCATTTTCAACTTAGCAATCCATGTTAAAGTTTGGGTACAACCTCAAATATTTTGAAAGTGCATTGACATATTGCTTGGATACTTTGCATACTTGTCCACCCTCATAGCACCAACCCCTAGACAGGAGTAGGTAACTCCGTCAAGCACTTTGTCCAAGTTATATGCCCGTTTAGACTTAGAAGCCCTCAATCTCTACAGAGAAGACACTGTAATGCTGTTTTTTGTTTTGGATATGTAATTGTTTTACTATCCAGGCACCAGACACTGAGAATAGTGGATCGCACTGTTAAACCATTTGTACCGTTATACAGTGTTCTTGTGTATGAACTGTTTCATTTGAAGCATGTGTCTATAATAAAGGGTTTATACTTTACAGAGAATTAGTGTTCGAAATTTCTTTTCAAATTAGCTGATTTTTATGCCCCCGTATCGATAGATTCACCTGTCCGTCCGTCAGTCCGGTTAACCCAAATTGACCGTTACTTCTAGCATCAATATGGCTTGCTACAAAGCTTCCATACTTGCATTCACATATTGCTATGCATACTTGTTTTCCATCATGACCCCAACCCCTAAACATGGATAGGTAACTCTATCAAGCATTTTGTTGAAATTATGCCCCCTTTTGGACTTGGAAATGCAAATGTTAAAGTTTAGGTACGGGGTTTTTAACCTCTATTATCTTCAAAGTGCATTGACATATTGCTTTGATATTTTGCATACTTGTTCACCATCATGACCCCAATCCATACACAGGGGTAGGTAACTCCATCAAGCATTTTGGTGAAATTGTGCCCCCTTTTTCAACTTAGTGCAAATGTTAAAGTTTAGGTACAGGTTTTTTCACCTCTAATATTTTGAAAGTGCATTTACATATTGCTTTACATACTTGTTCACCATATGACCCTAACCCATACACAGGGGTAGGTAACTCTATCAAGCATTTTGTTGAAATTATGGCCTGTTTTGGACTTGGAAATGCAAATGTAAAGTTTAGGTACGGGTTTTTTAACCTCTTATATCTTCAAAGTGCACTGACACATTGCTTTGATACTTTGCATACTTGTTCACCATCGTGACCCTAACCCCTTCACAGGAGAAGATAACTATTTAGCATTTTGTTGAAATTATGCCCCCTCTTGGACTTGGAAATGCAAATGTTAAAGTTTAGGTACGGGTTTTTTAACCTCTAACATCTTCAACGTGCATTGATATATTGCTTTGATACGTTGTATACTTGTTCACCATCATGACCCCAACCCCTACACAGGAGAAGATAACTATTTAACAATTTGTTGAACTTATGCCCTCTTTTGGACTAAGAAATGCTTATTTGTTTACCTTCATGACCAAGAGGACCTACACATGAGTAAGTAACAGTACTGCATAATTTGTCCAAATCATCCCCCTTTTTCAACTTAGAAGCCCCAACCTCTACACAACAGAGGGTAATGCTGCTGTTATGAAGCATTTTGTTTTGAATATATAATGATTGTACACTGTACTATCCTAGAATGGCGCTGCGAATAGTGGAGCGCGCTGTTCGTGAACAGCTCTTGTTGCTAACCCGTGAAACCGATAGGCGGGGCAACGTCATTTTTGCTCATTTTAACGTAATTCAGAATTTAACTATGATCAATTTGACGATCACATTACAAAGGCCATACTGTATAATTTTTTTAAAACTTTTTAGATTATCATCCTTCAATATTTATACGCCCTCGACAATTCCATACTAAGTTGAAAAAAGATTAATTATAGTCATCCTTAGGAATTTCGATCAAAACATCCAACATCCTTATGCGTAGTTCTGACGTTGACGACACGTTGCGCTCGTTTTGCGTTTGATCACTAGCTATTTTACAGTCCGTTTTTGATATGTTATAATGTTCACAAATCAAAGCATTGGATATGGCACGATCACGAAATGATTACTGAATATCGTGCACAATTTTATTATAACTTTTTTCATCAAATTTAAACTAAATATTGTATTGATGATCTTCTGTCGTCCGTCATTTATGCTGTTACGGAACGATAAAACGTGCGTGACGTAACGAATGACAACTAAACCGGTATATGACGTCAACATCAGTTAGGGGCGAGTCTTAGGTGACCCCATGTACTAATTTTCATTACATCGCTATTGATTACATGAAAACTGTGAGAGTTTGAATTTGCGTGAAAATGGTGAAAACTTCGCAAACTGCCCCGCCTAGGATTACTTAGGGTTACCTTAGCAACCGTAGATTTTAGCATGATATCACTTTATTATTTGCTTTCAATGGATTTTGGAGTTTTTTAGTGAAAATAACAGTGAAAATAACAATGAAATTACCACTTTGTTATTTCACTGTTTTAGAAGCTGGTCCCAGTATCGTGCAGAAAAAGAAACGTAACGTCAACGGCGCCGGGCTTTAAAATAGGCGTTACGTCATCATGACGTCATAATTCTCACGTCGAGACTTTCTTATTTCGACGTGATTTTTCCAATTTAGCCAATTACGGCACATATTTAAGAGGAATCGAGGCTTATAATAAACAGAAAATTTGTTAATTTTTTGGTGTAAGATCAATTTTATTTCACTCGTGATCACAGAAAATTAAATTTTCACACGTGGCTACGCCACACGTGAAAATATTGATTTTCTGTGATCACTCGGTGAAATAAAATGCGATCTTACACCAAAATCAACAAATATCCTCTGTGTAATCATGAATATTCAGGAAAGCAATGCTAATATATGTTATTACTTCCAGCTAAAGTTTGAGTAAAATCGAACGGACCATAACAAAATGATATCATTAAGCATTCTCGTTATACATGGATCATCCCTCGTATGTATGGAACGCCATTGCTGTCTTCATATTATGACTATTGTCGATATGTGCAGTATATTCATCATTACGTTCTGTCCAACCTCCTTTACGTTCAGTACATCCGTCAGTATATGCAGTAGTTCGTGCAGTCGTTACAGCATTTCGTGCAGAAGTTACATCATAACGTGCAGTAGTGACATCTTTATGTCCAGTAAGATATGTTTTATGTTTAGTGCATTCTTCTTTACGTTTAGTACATTCGTCATTATGTACAGTAGTTACAGCATTAAATGCAGTAGTGACGTTCCATGTTTATAGTTTAAAGACTACATTACCAAGAAGCAAGGCTGAGATGATATTAGAGCTTCTAATGAATCATCGCCTATCGGTAAAATGTAACTTGTAACCTGGCTTTTGGATGAACATTTTATTCTTAAGGATGATAGTGAATTAAGCAGTGGTACAGACGGGGTCGAACTCCGGATCTCTTGACCGTAAAGCTCTATGTCATCGCTTCCCGGAGAGTCGTTCTTTCGACTTTTCCATCTTCATACTATCGTGTTTCACCATCGTACTTTCGTGGTTCGCCATCTTACTATCGTGTTTTACCATCGTACTTTCGTGTTTCACCACCGTACTATTGTGGATCGACATCGTACTATCGTGGATCACCATCGTACTATCGTGGTTCACCATCGTACCATCTTGTTTCACCATCGTACTATCGTGGTTCAGCATCGTACTATCGTGTTTCATCTCCATACTATTGTGTTTTACCATCGTACTATCGTGATTCACCATCGTACTATCGTGTTTCACCATCGTACTATCTTGTTTCACCATCATACTATCGTGGTTCACCATCGTACTATCGTGTTTCATCTTCATACTATTGTGTTTCACCATCGTACTATCATGATTCACCATCGTACTATCGTGTTTCACCATCGTTCTATCGTGTTTCACTATCGTACAATCGTGTTTCACTTTCATACTATCATGTTTCACCATCTTACTATCGTGTTTCACCGTCGTACTATCGGGTTTCACCATCGTACTATCGTGTTTCACCAGCGTACTATCGTGTTGCACCATCGTACAGTCGTGTTTGACCATCGTACTATCGTGTTTCACCATCGTACTATCGTGTTTCACCATCATACTATCGTGTTTCACCAGCGTACTATCGTGTTTCACAATCATACTATCGTGTTTCACCAGCGTACTATCGTGTTTCACCATCGTACTATCGTGTTTCACCAGCGTACTATCCTGTTTCACCAGCGTACTATCGTGTTGCACCATCGTACTGTCGTGTTTGACCATCGTACTATCCTGTTTAACCATCATACTATCGTGTTTCACCATCATACTATCGTGTTTCACCAGCGTACTATCGTGTTTCACCATCATACTATCGTGTTTCACCATCATACTATCGTGTTTGACCATCGTACTATCGTGTTTTTACCATCATACTATCGTGTTTCACCATCATACTGTCGTGTTTCACCATCATACTATCGTGTTTGACCATCGTACTATCGTGTTTCACCATCATACTATCGTGTTTCACCATCATATTATCGTGTTTCACCAGCGTACTATCGTGTTTCACCATCATAATATCGTGTTTCACCATCATACTATCGTGTTTGACCATCGTACTGTCGTGTTTCACCATCATACTATCGTGTTTCACCAGCGTACTATCGTGTTTCACCATCATACTATCGTGTTTCACCATCATACTATCGTGTTTCACCAGCGTACTATCGTGTTTCACCATTGTACTATCGTGTTTCACCAGCGTACTATCGTGTTTCACCAGCGTACTATCGTGTTGCACCATCGTACTGTCGTGTTTGACCATCGTACTATCCTGTTTAACCATCATACTATCGTGTTGCACCATCATACTATCGTGTTTCACCAGCGTACTATCGTGTTTCACCATTATACTATCGTGTTTCACCATCATACTATCGTGTTTGACCATCGTACTATCGTGTTTCACCATCATACTATCGTGTTTCACCATCATACTATCGTGTTTCACCAGCGTACTATCGTGTTTCACCATTGTACTATCGTGTTTCACCAGCGTACTATCGTGTTTCACCAGCGTACTATCGTGTTGCACCATCGTACTGTCGTGTTTGACCATCGTACTATCCTGTTTAACCATCTAACTATCATGTTTCACCATCGTACTGTCGTGTTTGACCATCGTACTATCGTGTTTCACCATCATACTATCCTGTTTTTACCATCGTGCTGTCGTATTTGGCAATCGGACTATCGTGGTTCAACATCATACTATCGAGTTTTCACCAACGTTCTATCATTTTTTATCATTGTAAGAGTTGGAACCCTCAGAATTGAGAGAGGTAGTACGAATACTTAGATGTGAGTGCCCGAGTAGGCTCCTCAGAGGTGAGCGTGAGAGCTCGAACCATCAGAGGTGAGGGTGAAGTTCGAACCCTAACAATATAGAGCGGAAGTTGGAACGGATCTGAAGGCATGAAAGTACGATGGTCAAAACACAAATAATATCGAGACATTGAGCATCATAAATTGGTATATGTCAGAATTTGTACAAATATCAAAATTGCGATTTGATTTTATAGTACAGTCAGGACTCGATATAACGACACCCGATATACTGACAAATTCATTATACTGACACCATATTAATTGTATTGCAAACTTTGCGATGGGAAATAACCGAAACTTGTGTCTTTTTCATTAGATTTTCTTAAGATTGGTTGATATTTCGCGCATATGAACGATTCCCGTTCGACTTACTTCGTTATCTCAGAGTAATCATGTGTCTCATAACAGTGTGTAGCATCGTTTATGCACTAAAAATGTTAAAATTTCCTTACGAAGTGGGCAAAAAAATGGCTGCCTTTTTTGTGTCCAAACATTTAGGAAATAGCCCTCCCCATATAAAAAGATTGGTTGCACAGCAACCATGGAAGACTGATAATTATTATCTTTTCTTTTCTAGACAGGGGCCTACGCTAGTTTTTGGAATATTTTTAAACATCATTAAAAAATAACAGAAAATTTATATCATATTTTAATTTTTTTTGTTATTCTATTAGCAGCCATTTTCTAGTATCTTTGCTCCAGTGCGGGATTTTAACACAAATTTTTAGATCCATTAGTACATTCAAACTCTGACCAAACCACGTGCACACGTGTTATCGTAAACCGGATCTAATCCGTTGGACTTCGCCCAACGTATAGTCCGCTATTATGTGACAAAAGTATTAAAACGCTCTTTGTATCAATTGACATATTCGTTACAACGACATTTTTCTTGGAAACGAACAGCGTCATTGTATCGAGTTCTGACTGTATTGATAATTACTAGTTCATATTCTTATTTAAAAAATTAAGACAATGGGTCCAGTGTTATTGTGACAATAAGGGATGGTTGTTTCAATCGCGACATTTATTGTTGGGACACTGGATGACACACGTTAAAATATCGGTTAATCTAATGTTCCGTGATCGCTTATTAAGTCGTTTAAGTCCTCTTTTGAAAAATGTTATTTCAAAAGAAAACTCATCTATTGACGAAATCAATATAGATAAGATAACTTAACTTAGTCTATAATTTACAATTTTAATTGAATAGTTCAAATGACACAGCTTAAAACAATAGTAACATGCAACTAGTAAATAATACTTGTCGTTCTGAATTGGTCCATAGTTTGTAAAACATTTTTGTAACTGAAATAAATATATATAATTCCCAATGCCAAAACAAATCAGATAACATTTGGTGATGGCGCACGTAAACAGAAGTTACATATTCATTGGAATATGTTGTTTATTGGCGTATACAAAATGTAAGTAACTTGCATTTTATGTTTATTATATGTATTATAAACAAGAAGAAGAAGAAGATTTATTCACCTTCTAAGTCACACTTTAGCTTCTAGTCTACAAGTATATCAAAGTAATATTGTGGTTCAACAATCGTTATAGAAGTCATGATTCTCGTTTTATTGTATTCATCGCTTTTACCAAAGGTGCGTTTAGACAGTACATTTTGGTGTGGTGTATGCATTTTGACAAAAGGTTCTGCGTAGGTACGTGCAGTACACTTCTACCATACATCTTTCATATTCAATTTGGCATTAACAAAATTTTCAGCTTCCAGGTACATTATCATGTATTTGCCGAACATTTTATCGATTTTATTAAACGAGTTTGATAAATTCAATGAGGAAAGTCACAAATGTAATGTTCTTTTTATCACATGTTAGCTTTTTTCCGGCCGAAACATAAAATAGCTACTTTTTTCACTATAATAAACGCGCAACTTTGACGACGTCGCCCATGCTTTGAGTGACGTCACGTGAAGGCTTTATTACACTAGTTGTATTATCAAAAATAAATAATGGCTTTATTACACTACCGCGACGTCAAACATGTGATAAACACGTACCATAACCGTTTGCAAAACTATTAAGAAAAGTGTAAAAGTCAAAAACTATCCAACGATCAAATCAATTTAAAACATAATATTATGAGTTGAGACGCACAAGTAGATCAATTTAGTACACAAAAAGGGCTCACGGTCCTACACTAAGGAATACTTGCTTTGGATCAATTTATTATAACCTAGATCTAATTTGCATACTAGTATTGGAATGAAATACATGTATATTGTATTAAAAAATATTTCAAAAACTAGCTTAACGAAACTGTAGCTAAATCATGCACTACAACTAACAATTTCATCGAAGCATATGCGCTTTGACAATTAACGTAGTGAACTACTGTATGACTATACATATGTTTTAAATGGTACCGTTTCCCGACCACTTTTCGTGTATGCAACAAGCAAAATTAAAACATAAATTTTAGATATAAACAGTACGCGTTATTATCACGTGAATTCACCCATTTCTCTAATCCCTTCACACTAATTGAATTTATTGGAAACAAAATGCTGATACCTTACATTAACTTCATTACAATATGATTTACACTAAAATTCCTTCAGCGCCTTTTGAATAAACACTGGAAGCTGCCATTTTAATGACCTCGATTTAATTGGAAATGAATGGAACCTCTTTCAGTGAATCCATGATTCAGTCTGTATATAAACCGTTCTAAACAAAATTGAGTTAAAACTATGCACTTTCAAATAACGTTTATATTAATCTTTCCTTGCTGTGCCTGAAAACGTCAAAATTATTGATAAAGGTGAGACAGGTATAAAACATGGCACCCCTAAGATTTATGTACTATTCTTGGCTGAAATCATATTTTATATTTGTTATTAGAATTTTCCGGCATGCATACAAGGTAGCTCGCACCTCTCCACTGCATATACTGTATTTTATAAACATATCATAAATACATCAATGACATGAGGCGAGGTTCATTAAACAGTATTCGAGATAATGGCGGGATGCAACTTAAACCTATTGAATTATGTTGAAAACAAGACAATGTACAATACTAGTATATGGAATAAAACTTCTTATTATGTTCATTGTAGCTGCCAATAGTACATCAACCAGCAGTTCAAGTAGTCCGCCCAACACCAGTTCAAGCTCTACTGCAATGGGCGGTCCAGGCTCTACTTCAACCAGCGACACAAGCGTTACTCCAACCAGCAGTTCAGGCTTTACTCCAACCAGCAGTTCAGGCTTTACTTCAACCAGCAGTTCAGGCTTTACTCCAACCAGCAGTTCAAGCTCTGATCCAACCAGTAGTTCAAGCTTTACTCCAACCAGCAGTTCAGACTTTACTCCAACCAGCAGTTCAAGCTCTGATCCAACCAGTGGTTCAAGCTTAACTACAACCAGCAGTTCAGGCTATACTTCAACCAACCATACAAGCTTTACTCCAACCACCAGTTCAAGCTCTGATCCAACCAGCAGTTCAGGCTTTACTCCAACCACCAGTCAGAGCTCTACTCCAACCAGCAGTTCCGGCTTTACTCCAACCACCAGTTCAGGCTTTACTCCAACCACCAGTTCAGACTTAACTGCACTAAGCAGTTCAGGCTTTACTCCAACCACCAGTCAAAGCTCTACTCCAACCAGCAGTTCAGGCTTTATTCCAACCAGCAGTTCAGGTTTTATTCCAACCACCAGTCAGAGCTCTACTCCAACCAGCAGTTCAGGCTTTACTCCAACCAGCAGTTCAGGCTTTACTCCAACCACCAGTTCAGACTTAACTGCAACAAGCAGTTCAGGCTTTACTCCAACCACCAGTCAAAGCTCTAATCCAACCAGCAGTTCAGGCTTTACTACAACCACCAGTTCAAGCTCTGATCCAACCAGCAGTTCAGGCTTTATTCCAACCAGCAGTTCAGGCTTTATTCCAACCACCAGTTCAAGCTCTGATCCAACCAGCAGTTCAGGCTTTATTCCAACCAGCAGTTCAGGCTTTATTCCAACCAGCAGTTCAGGCTTTACTCCAACCAGCATTTCAAGCTCTGATCAAACCAGCAGTTCAAGCTTTACTACAACCAACAGTGCAAGCTCTGATCCAACCAGCAGTTCAGGCTTTATTCCAACCAGCAGTTCAGGCTTTACTCCAACCAGCAGTTCAAGCTCTATTCCATCCAGCAGTTCAGGCTTTATCCCAACAGGCAGTTCAAGCTTTACTACAATCACAAGTTCAAGCTTTACTACAATCACAAGTTCAAGATTTACTCCAACCAGCAGTTCAGGCTTTACTCCGACCAGCAGTTCAGGATTTACTCCAACAGGCAGTTCAGGCTCTACTCCAACCACCAGTTCAGGCTTTACTCCAACCAGCAGTTCAGGCTTTACTCCAACAGGCAGCTCAGGCTCTACACGAACCAGCAGTTCAGGCTTTACTCCAACCAGCAGTTCAGATTTTACCCCAACAGGCAGTTCAGGCTCTACTCCAACCAGCAGTTCAGGCTTTACTCCAACCAGCAGTTCAAGCTCTACTCCATCCAGCAGTTCGGGCTTTACTCCGACCAGCAGTTCAGGATTTACTCCAACAGGCAGTTCAGGCTCTACACGAACCAGCAGTTCAGGCTCTACTCCAACCAGCAGTTCAGGCTTTACTCCAACCAGCAGTCCAGGCTTTACTACAACCACCAGTTCAAGCTCTGATCCAACAAGCAGTTCAGGCTTTACTACAACCACCAGTTCAAGCTCTGATCCAACAGGCAGTTCAGGCTTTATTTCAACCAGCAGTTCAAGCTCTATTTCAACCAGCAGTTCAGGCTTTACTCCAACCAGCAGTTCAGGCTTTACTACAACCACCAGTCCAAGCTCTGATCCAACCAGCAGTTCAGGCTTTACTCCAACCAGCAGTTCAGGCTTTACTCCAACCACCAGTTCAGGCCTTACTCCAATCACCAGTTCAAGCTCTACTCCAACCAGCAGTTCAGGCCTTACTCCAACCACCAGTTCAAGCTCTACTCCAACCAGCAGTTCAGGCTTTACTCCAGTCAGCAGTTTAAGCTCTACTTCAAACAGCGACACAAGCTTTACTCCAACCAGCGATACAAGCTTTACTCCAACCAGCAGTTCAAGCTTTACTCCAACCAGCAGTTCAGGCTTTACTCCAACCAGCAGTTCAAGCTTTACTCCAACCAGCAGTTCAAGCTTTACTTCAACCAGCAGTTCAGGCTTTACTCCAACTAGCGACACAAGCTTTACTTCAACCAGCGACACAAGCTTTACTTCAACCAGCGATACAAGCTCTACTCCAACCAGCGATACAAGCTTTACTTCAACCAGCGATACAAGCTTTACTCCAACCAGCGACACAAGCTTTACTCCAACCAGCGATACAAGCTTTACTCCAACCAGCAGTTCAGGCTTTACTCCAACCAGCAGTTCAAGCTTTACTCCAACCAGCAGTTCAAGCTTTACTTCAACCAGCAGTTCAGGCTTTACTCCAACCAGCGATACAAGCTTTACTTCAACCAGCGACACAAGCTTTACTCCAACCAGCGATACAAGCTTTACTCCAACCAGCAGTTCAAGATTTACTCCAACCAGCAGTTCAGGCTTTACTCCGACCAGCAGTTCAGGATTTACTCCAACAGGCAGTTCAGGCTCTACTCCAACCACCAGTTCAGGCTCTACTCCAACCACCAGTTCAGGCTTTACTCCAACCAGCAGTTCAGGCTTTACTCCAACAGGCAGCTCAGGCTCTACACGAACCAGCAGTTCAGGCTTTACTCCAACCAGCAGTTCAGATTTTACCCCAACAGGCAGTTCAGGCTCTACTCCAACCAGCAGTTCAGGCTTTACTCCAACCAGCAGTTCAAGCTCTACTCCATCCAGCAGTTCGGGCTTTACTCCGACCAGCAGTTCAGGATTTACTCCAACAGGCAGTTCAGGCTCTACACGAACCAGCAGTTCAGGCTCTACTCCAACCAGCAGTTCAGGCTTTACTCCAACCAGCAGTTCAGGTTTTACTACAACCACCAGTTCAAGCTCTGATCCAACAAGCAGTTCAGGCTTTACTACAACCACCAGTTCAAGCTCTGATCCAACCAGCAGTTCAGGCTTTATTTCAACCAGCAGTTCAAGCTCTATTTCAACCAGCAGTTCAGGCTTTACTCCAACCAGCAGTTCAGGCTTTACTACAACCACCAGTCCAAGCTCTGATCCAACCAGCAGTTCAGGCTTTACTCCAACCAGCAGTTCAGGCTTTACTCCAACCACCAGTTCAGGCCTTACTCCAACCACCAGTTCAAGCTCTACTCCAACCAGCAGTTCAGGCCTTACTCCAACCACCAGTTCAAGCTCTACTCCAACCAGCAGTTCAGGCTTTACTCCAGTCAGCAGTTTAAGCTCTACTTCAAACAGCGACACAAGCTTTACTCCAACCAGCGATACAAGCTTTACTCCAACCAGCAGTTCAAGCTTTACTCCAACCAGCAGTTCAGGCTTTACTCCAACCAGCAGTTCAAGCTTTACTCCAACCAGCAGTTCAAGCTTTACTTCAACCAGCAGTTCAGGCTTTACTCCAACTAGCGACACAAGCTTTACTTCAACCAGCGACACAAGCTTTACTTCAACCAGCGATACCAGCTCTACTCCAACCAGCGATACAAGCTTTACTTCAACCAGCGATACAAGCTCTACTCCAACCAGCGATACAAGCTTTACTCCAACCAGCAGTTCAGGCTTTACTCCAACCAGCAGTTCAAGCTTTACTTCAACCAGCAGTTCAGGCTTTACTCCAACCAGCGATACAAGCTTTACTTCAACCAGCGACACAAGCTTTACTCCAACCAGCGATACAAGCTTTACTCCAACCAGCAGTTCAATCTTTACTTCAACCAGCAGTTCAGGCTTTACTTCAACCAGCAGTTCAAGTTCTGATCCAACCAGCAGTTCAGGCCTTACTCCAACCAGCAGTTCAAGCTTTACTCCAACCAGCGATACAAGCTTTACTCCAACCAGCAGTTCAAGCTTTACTTTAACCAGCAGTTCAGGCTTTACTTCAACCAGCGATACAAGCTTTACTTCAACCAGCGACACAAGCTTTACTTCAACCAGCGATACAAGCTCTACTCCAACCAGCGATACAAGCTCTACTCCAACCAGCGATACAAGCTTTACTTCAACCAGCGACACAAGCTTTACTCCAACCAGCGATACAAGCTTTACTCCAACCAGCAGTTCAAGCTTTACTTCAACCAGCGATACAAGCTTTACTTCAACCAGCGACACAAGCTTTACTTCATCCAGCGATACAAGCTCTACTCCAACCAGCAGTTCAAGCTTTACTTCAACCAGCAGTTCAGGCTTTACTTCAACCAGCGATACAAGCTTTACTTCAACCAGCGACACAAGCTTTACTTCATCCAGCGATACAAGCTCTACTCCAACCAGCAGTTCAAGCTTTACTCCAACTATCACCCCAACTGAAAGTTCAACACTTACCACCTCTTTCAGAACCGCAGGACTAAGAAGTATGTTGTTTATGTAGCATTATAAGAGGGGTGTATGATAAGTTCGTGGTCTGTATTCGTGGTAACATAACACATCGTAATGACAATTTACTACAATACATATGCATGAAGTACAACACAATAACACCAACATACTGAAACTGATCGAAGTTACAAAAAACCGCTTTCGAATAGTGATCTCATACGCAAGACAAATACGCATACACCGGAGCACGACGTTAGATTACGTCAATATTTTATGACGTTTAAACAAGTCAATACCACTGTTCTCAGAGCTACTGACTTTTTATGTCGTTGGATTTACTTGGTAAACATTACACCATACCAACTTCACGGGAATGTGGACACCATTTTCTGCATCCGTATCTTGTGTTCACGAAACTAGTAGAAACGATAGTCTTTTAAAATTACGATTGGCGTTCCGGAAGACATGACGTCATTTTAACCATTCGGTCATATTGTTATTTTGTCCAATTCAATACTTTCTAGATTTTATGAAAAACAAAAAAAACTTTCTAGTGCACTGCGAAACCTAATTTAATATTTATTTGAGCACAAATGTTCAACACCAACACTTGACTGATACTTCTTTATTTCTCAGGTGTTTGTGTTGCTGAGTCTAGATTTACCAAGTTTATTACATTATAACGAAAGTTCATGTTGGCAATTCACGTCAATTATCATTTCGGCGTTAGATAAGTTTTATTATAATGAAATAGCACGCTAGAAATTTAGGGAAATCATGTTAATACATCATTGGGGACGAGTGCATATTTCTGCGGTTATAGTGCTATGATTTACATCAAAATGTTAATGTATCTATAGATCCTACGTGTTCAATAATGGGGAGCTCGGGTTGCAGTTTCCATGGCTACATCTGAGGGTCCTTGAAGACACATTATTTTACCAAATTAACATAATTTGGTCTTAATCCAGTGCATACATTTAGAGGCAGTATTTTTGCACTTTTCAAAATGACCATACAGAAAATGACACAATAAAAGAAAAAGTCCACGAATTTATCATACAACCCTCGTACATGTTCCGTTTGTAATACCCGATTCATATCAACCCTGCATTAGTAGAAATAAGGTATAACATTCCTATTCCTGACATGTTTGGGCTGGAAAATATAATTGAATAGTTCATGAAATTGTTAAAATGGCATTCAAATAGTGACTTAGAACGACACTTGTTCATTTTGGCATTGATCACCAGCAAAACGTTAGCAAGAATGAGTCGAGCGATTACATTCTAAAAGTATTCCAAACATTTTTTGTCAAATTCCATGGCCACTCATTTAAAATGATCTAACGACAGTCTTACAGTACCCGAAACCGTAATTGTTAGAATACAGTTGGAATACCTCTCAAATTATATTATTTCCCAACTTCGAATGTATTTCGATTTGTCCCATGTCTTCCATGTTTCGTATTATTTATGTCACGCATGCCATACTTGTATAGTGATGATATGTTTATCTCCTTCTAGCTTGTGGTCCTCTGCCAAGTATTTCTGATGGTACCGTCGTGTTAGATCAAAATGGAGACATGTATTATGGAGCAACAGCTCGTGTTGAATGCGACGATGGTTATACACTCATTACAAATTCTACCGGCATATTAACATGCAGAGCACCTGGTGAATGGGAAGGCGATGCTGAATGTTTGATTAACGGTAATGTTTTATCATTTGTTTAATTGGGTGTTACGCCCTTTGTAAAACACTTTTTAACTATCAGTCATATAAGGTAGCCTGTTGTTTACCCTTACAAATTTTCCTGGAGGGAATTATCGGCGAATTAGTAATTATTCTCCGACATACATCTGACAACATATCCACATGTTGAAGATTGCTATCATTGTCGTGAGGTTAGTTTGTATGACGTTGGTGTACTAATCATTTCGTTTCCGAATTTAACATATATGGTTAATTCTAGCGCGACAGAGTGGATTATAAAGACAAACCCAAACTAAAATCCTTCACATCGTGATTACAATTTCTAAATGCCTAGGACCATGCACACTTCATATGTAGTGTTAACAATTTAAACAGTTCATAAGTATTAAAATTTCCTTGCGAGTGTTTGTAGTATACATTACTTAAGCTACATCTTCATAAGTTAATCAAATTGACTTGATTTGAACTTTCCCATCATAATGATCTTATTAACATTCATATTGATACTAGTAACCAACATAATTATTATGGTCATTCTTATAGATTGTGGCCAAATACCCGAAGTAGCAAATGGTATAATTGAGAATCCTAGTGGTGAACTATTTGTCGGGACAAGAGCCGCGGTAAAATGTGAGACGGGATATTATGCAATCACTGACGAGATTGAATGTTTGCCATCTGGAGAATGGGACGTTGCGATATGTTCCAATGCAGGTAGAAATATCTCATAAACGGCTTCTGAATAAATAAAAGTATTTAATTGCTGTTGAGTTTAATAGCATTTTTGTATCATTTTGGTCTTGTGTTTGTGTCCCTTCAGTCATTTGTCTCCTGTTTGTTTGGTATTTTGTGTCTCGTCCTGTTCGTTTTTTGTTAGCTATGGCTTTGTGTCCTACCCTTTCGAGTACTCAGAACCCGTTAAGTCTGGTTACGTATTCCTACTTGACTGTATGACGTCCAGGTCTATAGTATTTACTGCTTTGCAACTGCTAAGATCTGTCAATTGATGATCTGAATCCATTCTTCTCACTAATTAAATGCTTATACCACTTTCCATAGACTGTGGTGAGGTACTGGAAATAGAGAATGGCGAACTGTGGCTTGATGAGTTCAACTCGACTACGTACGGATCTATTGCTTACTTGGTTTGTGAGGATGGTTACGCCTTCACTATGCCATATATAGAATGCCAGCACGATGGCTACTGGCAAAATGATACTGGTTGTATGACATATGGTAAGTCTTCAGCGCATCTTATGCTATATATATATATATAACTCTTAGGTGCTAAATCGCAATAACACAACATATACCGAAATATATTAACATATTCATCAGCGAATAAAGCATTCAACAGAAACTGCAGATTACCAAATGCACGAAACGAACGCATATACTACAAGTACAAGTTACAAAGACAAATATAAAAATAAACAATAGATAAAATCACTCTGCAATTGCAAACATGATTTCAATTGGTTGTTAATATAACGATAATAATAAATCAGATAATATTTGAATATCAAGAGGCATGCTAACGGTATATATCATGCTGCAGGACGGACTTCTTTCACTGATTGATGTCACGATCTTTTATTTTAATTCAAAACCAAAATATAAGCTGTTTAGTACTTGTTTATTATTGCAAATTATCGCACTGTCATTCTAGCAGAACTTTTGTTTATTCATTACAATGATAACATCTTATTGACATTTTTTCTCAGTTTCACCGGCTTTTGTCGGTGCTTTATTGGAAACGTTTAGGTAAATTACGTAGTGCATTTGCCCAGTAATCAGTTATTGACTAAAACCTTTATCAGTTAATGACCAGTAAAAGCGCTTTCATATCTAAAGGGTGTAAAGAAAGTTCGTTCCGGTTTTTGAAAAGCTTTTGTACACAAAACTAATAAATATATTTGCACCAAATTTTGTGTTCAGTATCCTGGTACAATAACATCATTATGTATAACAGTTTTAGCTGATTTGACTGTCAATAATTTTTCAAACGCAATGAATAAATTTGTTAATCTTGTTTCGAATATGACGTAAACGACGTCGTGACCGGGTCAAGTTAGAAATACTCCCTTTGTTGTCCACTCACTGTATCGTTGTGTATGTTTTAAACTTGTAATGAACTAAACTAATATTTAATGTTATATAAGAACAAAATATCATCCAAGTTGTGATGCTGTAAGGGTTTTTGTTTTGCAAATAAATGCTTTTTGTTTTCCCATATACGTATTTATTTCTAAATTGCGCGTTTTTTGTCAACTCGGGCGTTTCGTTACTTTCAATTTATTTAGTTACTCTTTACTTGAAAAATGAGGCATGTCTTTGCCAATGCCTTATGATGTTCGTAGAAGTTGTTTATGTAATTTTCCGCCGTTATTTTTTACACAGTCGGTCATTTTCTTTACCCTACTCTCAATTTTCGCTTAACGTTTACATCTCGTCACGTTCGACGAAGTCGATACCATGTTCTTTCAAATACGTAGTTGTGCTCCAATTGTACCAGTACTTTAGCCGTCAATAAGTTTAAACATAACGTATTGTTTAACAATATGAATGTCTAAAATGCCTAAATCTGGCTATATTTCATTTTTGCAGTTATTTCTGTTTGTCGACTCATCTTTAAAATGGACGTCGACGTAACGTTAACGTACGCTTACTTCCGCGTTCTATAAATTCATGGCAACGGTGTCCATCCAAACGGAATTCAAGCAAAAATAATCAACATATCCTAAATTTAGTACTATACCTTCATAGCAAATTTTGTAATATTTCGCTGGGTAAAAATAAAAATACGCCATACTTTCCGACCGGAACGAACTTTCTTTACACCCTTTAAATTAAATGATTTATCAAATCTTAATTGTAAAAGGGTACTTTGAAGCATTGTATTGATGAGAATTGTAAAAACATAATTATATCTGGAATTACATTGCATCATGATTCACCGCTTGATATACTTTTTAAATTACCACATAGTCCAATTACAGTCCGACGGTATTAATAATTCTAATTCATTTCCAGCTTCGTTTTTATTTTATGTATTACTCTTAAATTTTGATCATTGTTAATTGAAAAACAAAACACATTTTAATGAATCGCTCAATATTTTACAGATTTAGGTGAGGTCAGTGTGCAACCGGGCGAAGAGAAAACCATTGATCAGCACGTGACATTTCTCAAATGTGCATTTTCGATATCCGACGGTTTGACATACAGCATCAAATGGTAATACTAACATTCCTTTATAAATACGACAATTGTATTATAACGTCAATTGAACAATTGCTGAGGCGGCCTCGTTAACCAATGGGAATTGGCACAGTTTTGTCGATGCTATATTGTGCTGCTGTACCACGATTCTGTGTGTTGTTGGTTCTATTCAAAATCATGGTCTTACTGGTAAAACGTTCATGTCGCTCAGCCATTGAGTGTAGTTACAGGTATATCCTGTATCAGAATTGTGTTATCGCGGTAGTCTCCAAGGATAAGAATACTGTCGATGGAGCTTAAAACATAAAACCGGTTTTATTCTTCCCATATAACTCGGCTATTACAAGTACATGTAGTTCTATGACTACAGGTATATCCAATGTGTCAGGATAGTGTGTCTCGTTTTTTTCTAAAAGAAAGATGAATCCTATCGAATGAACTTAAAATCAAGCTAGTAAAAACTAAACACGTATTGTTCTTGGCTTGTGGGTAGTTTTATGACTACTGGTAGACCCGGAGTCAGAATTGTACCTAGAGGGGTAGTATCAGAATGATTAAAATGGCATCGATGGATAAACTACTGGCTTAGAATTAAAAGGTGATAAGTACTACTAACGGCCTTACAGGACTCATGCATATTTGAAATATGCGTCTCAATGCGCTTCTTATGAGCTTATTTTCATGAAAATCGGAAGTGGCCGTGATGACCAAACCGAAGTTTAAAAAGCTTGTTTTTCCAAAAGTAAAGAGTACTTTTCAGACAGTTGTTTTCTTGTTTTCTCGAAATATCTATTTTGTACCTACGACCTTTTAGTTATCAGTGAAATACCTCGTGATGTTTATATTTCTTGTATTTCAGGTACTTCAATGGTTATGAATTTTATGATACAGGAATCATATCTTCAGAATTTGCTTCAAACTTCAGATTTACCGATGATGATCTGTTTGAACAATTAGAATCAAACGATATACCTCTAATAGGAACAAATGTATGTCTTTATATTGACCCAATCATTCCTTCTGTATACATGCCAACCCGTTTCAGTATGTCCATTACAAGAGATCTGCGATCATATTTATAACCCCTTGGATAAGCAAAAGTGCGTCGTTAGAGACCGATGTTTTTTAGTTAAAAACAATACATACGACATAAATATGTTACTCAAATAGTACCACGTGTTTGCTGTTTTACATTGATTATATATTTTGTCGGGGCATAATAACATGACAGTCACTCAAACGTCGACTGATAACTGATAACGGCCTTCTAAACTCCAAATTAGCGTACAAGACGTTATCGTTGCTTGATTAAAGTTTGAGTAACGTGTTTCTAAATTGGTAATGTTTGTAAAACAACTAGCAAATTAATATCTTATTGTCAGTGTATATTTTGTTGGTGCTAGAAGGCTACACGTATATACCATTGTTTCGCATGTATCAGAGGCATATTCGTTGTATATTTATTGCGCAGTATCAGGCAGTATCGTCGTATCCGAACATTGTGCATATAATTATCATAGATTTTTTATAATGAATCACATTTATTGTTTTAGATACGTTGTATGGCCACAGTATATGACGGTTTAGGCGCGGAAAAACTTCAGAACCAAACAAGTGCTGACTTTGTTCCTGCAGAGGTATACTAGTACTTTTAACTAGTTAGTACAATATTAGGCGTGCTCTTGTCTACACTTAGTTATTCAAATGATTTGCTAGAAGTGTTACAAGGTTATCTGAAACGTCGAACGTAATATTAAAACGATGTTCGTCCATATTTAATTATAGAATTCACATTCAACAGGCGATGCATCTTACATTTTATGAGATGAATGTTGTCGACATCACTGCAAGTAGAAAACTTAACTGCCGTCCTAAAGATACTGGTATGATTCCCTTATTGAACAGGCTTAGCTTCTTTCTTGACATTAGCGATGTTCACGGTCCCCAATATGCAGAAAACGCATCAGTTACAATGTAGTAATGGTTAATAATCATAATTATTCGTATGGCAACTAGATAAGCCTCCAGTACACCGCAATTATTTATTAAGACGGTAAATCTAAGTGTACATGACGGGTAAGAACCTTCGTCAAATATACGACCGGTGTTCCAAAAATAATAGGACTTTTCTCGTAAATTCTTACTGAACACTTACATTTTAATGACATTTATCTCATATGTGTAGCATTTTATGATCTATATACTGGCAGCAACATATTTTCATTCTTATTGGTGATGCTTATAACAACCGTTGTCATAGAAACCATGTAACGCACAGGCGGGTCACACTGTAAATTTTCATTATTAACCACACTAAACACATGCATATCTCAGTAACCACTGGATAAATAATATTGGCAAATTATGTGGCAATACCTTGATTTCACTGACGTGTGCATGCAAACTTACGAAGCGCTGTTTGTTTATGATCACAACTGAGTAAACAAGTATATATCCAAGCGTGTCATGGGCGAAACGACGTCAACGTCAAATACTAGAAACCGCGCGATTGTTAAATCATGTTCACAGATGGCGAAAGGTATGAACTAACAAGTGGACACAGGTCAAGTCACATAAAAAGTAGTTTGACGTTTATAGAGACCGTTTGTACACTGAAAGACGCTTCAAGGTTAGAGCAATTTCTAACATCACTGTAACCCATATTTGGGAACAGTTGTACAGAGACACATTTAATCAATAGGGACAGTAACATCAGATCTAGATAATGAAATTCAGGGTGACTATATATAAAAAATATTTAGGGTGTCTTTCGGCTAAAATACTGCGTTTGAAAGACGTCATTATAACGTCACGGCGCGACCCGCCTCCATGGTACATGGTATATTTAATGTTTAATAGATTGTTTACTGTTTAAACAATTGATTTGATATTTCGCACATTTGTCAGTGATAGATGAAATGTTATTTACAGCAAATTAGTTTTCTAAATTTCTGATTTACCGCGCTGCTATGAAAAAAGTCCTATTATTTCTGGAACACCCTACGTTCTAATTCTCTCTAAACAACAATTCTTTCTCCGTTTGAATAACCATGATACATCGTGTATTGGTGATTTGTTCACTTAAACATACCACAAGTACTAAGAATAAGCCAGTTCACTGTTTATTTAACAGGCCATTATAACAAAAAGTGGTACCAAAAGCGCTTAGACATAATTCTCTATAGTGTGTCTACTTAGATCGATATTAGAAGCCAGTTTCCAGTTTATTATGCTTAGCATCTAACAAGGGAATTACTGGTACCATTTTTATTTCGTCTTTGGTATGACGCGGCCTGTGATCGAACCCGGGACCTCCCGCACTCAAAGCAAACGCTCAACCATTATGCTATCGAGGTGGCGATGGATACCATTGGGAATGAGGTGTCGAATGTAATTAATATAAACTATAAAAACTTGTTTCACAATCGACTTAAAATAAATTAGTATAAACTATCCCATCGATATGTGCAAAAATGTAAACTAGTCCGTAGTGATTTTCTTGGAACTCTTGCAAGTCGTCATCAAGAGCTATTTATAAAGAGGCTTTCAAATACAATTCATGTATGTGTGGAATAAATACTGTAGCGCTCATACAATTCAAAGCCACAGAGAAACTGCGGTTTCGACTTAAATTGATAGCATGTCTCTTCTTAAAAACGAGTGTTTAGTTCAAACATGTAAATTGTCAGATTGTGTAAATGTAATGAACGTCTTGATTATATTTTGTAGATATCAACAACATATATTACGATGATTCGAGGTCAAACGGCTACGATTGAGATTACTTTACATATACCGTTTGGGTGTCCTCTGTCCTCAACGTTATGTTGTCTCAGCGGCCTCGTATACGATCGGCATGATACTTACGACTGTATGGATTCAACTATCGCGGCCGTAAGCAGTGACACTTGTGGTGGGAAAGTATGTATAAACAATGCAGGACCAACCGTACATGACAGAGTCATCACCATTACCATAACAACAAAGAACAACAGATATTATCGTCTGCGGTCATTGTTTACACCGTACATTAAATTCCATGCTGTTGGGAACTCCAATCCACTATGGAAACGGAAACTTACAGATTTAACGGTATGTCATTTATCACAGAAAGATTCAGTGGTCACTTTTTACTCGAACAACCACCACTAAATATTCAAACCCAACCCACAATTCAGGAGCTTGTCACATTGCTACTTTAAACGCTAAAATGTAATGGAATTTCTTCTTGGTTTCTTACAATCTGATGGAAGGAAATTCAATAGTTTTGGTTCAGCATATGAGGCTTTCTGGAGAAGTTAAGATTGGGATAAGGCATGTACAATGTACAAATGTATAGGTAATTGTTTACAGCTGACCTTTATGTTCGATAAAACAGTCATCATTTTTATTCCACACCTTGTGTATGATGATTGTTATCTTTAAAAAACCCACATAATCATACCCAGTATCATTGAGATCATATGACCCAACCTAGATGGCCTACGCCATGCAAAAGATAATATCAAATCGGACAGGCAGAGAAAGTGGTACTCGACAGTAACAGCAGAGTAAGAAAGACAAACAAAATTATGAATGATTTGATGACTTCTGTTTGAAATGTAGTACATTGTTCTCGGTTTCGGAGCTAGCACCATTTTCTAAATCCAATATATGCTAAGCTGACCACTTAACGTTGTGGTCTTTACGTTCTTTTAGACAAGAGGTCTACATGGCAAATACAGCTCATACAATGAAATAAGGTCACCAGACAAAGTAATCCTGATGGAAAGAGAGTATAGTAGTAATCTTGTAATATATCGAGGGTTGACCGCAAAACTGTCGTATTTGCTCATTATTAAAGACGGATGTACTACCGTCTTGCAGGCAACCCTCGATATATGTATTGATCTATTTCAGGTACATGTGACTGAAAATTATCAGGCGAGGTATCGAGGTTGTTACTCGTTTGTTGACCCATATGTACTTACATTCGATTGGAGGTATGTATCTAGGGTATACATGTAATAATGCTCTGTTCAAAATTGCTGACAATTTGTAATCAAAATTATTTTTACAATCAATGTAAACTGAAATGCATATATTACCAAGATTATAAACGTATAAAAGTATGTGTTGCAAATAGTGTAATTTTGATAAGCAAAGAAACATATAATTATCTCAGTAAATTTGGCAAATGGGGTGGAATAATAAATTAACTTTGAAGTCGCTCTAATTGTTTCTATGCTAAACGATAGTACGAATCCAAAATTTTATTTATTGGAACTTTCATCTTCAATCTCGTTACACAGAGTGTACCAAATAGCAATTGATCAACACTCGTACAAATTTGTTGTAACAGTAAAATTTGTTTGGTATAAGATACACCTAACATGGTAGATAACAAATATAAAAACGTAACGCGGTTAAATTTATGTCGTATTCTTGAAATTGAGTAAACGCTACAAACAAATGCATAAATGGTCGCATCTACCAGTCCCCATTTCCTGTTTATTTGGCTATAAAGTATATGGCAAATATATATACAAGATCAGATCTATATTATCTTCCCTTATTATCAGCACAATCAAAGAATGCAGGAGAATCATGACTTGTCAAATTAAATTCATGTACAATAATGATAAAAGAAATACAAGTATATATGTTTGTATAGCATGTTTATTCTGTTGGATGCTGATTGCAAGTCACGTGGAAGAAAAAGAGGGAACTTGTTATGATAACAATCGTTTAAATTAGTATTCGGGCATCAAATGTGTTAGAAAAAGAAAACTACGATGCCCATATACCTATATTTTTGTGGATAACACATTTATTGTCTTTTTCTAATGATCAGAATAAAACAGTTTGTGTTCGAACCAAGCATTTTCATGTCGATCTTATTTATTTTTAAATCTATCGAGTTTAAACAGTCATAAAAATGTTTCTGTTCCAACGATTTTCAAAACTATTGGTGTTTTCCTTTCTACAGAAATATATCTGAAAGTTAAAACCACTGTCATTAAAAAATATTTACAGGCAAAAAAGATATTAATTTTGTGTTGTCGGGTTTTATAAAGCAATGATCCCAATAAAATCTTAATTTTTAAACCTTGATCAAAGATCAATATTTCATAGATCTTCATTATTTTTGGTGGTGTCATATTCTACTAACCTATAGCTTTCATTTGCATCCACTGTCATTTAAATATATTCACAAATAAAAAAGATATAGAGGAAACATCGATTTAAAATGCAATATCCCTATTTATTCTTATTGAATGGTGTCGGAGGGTTTAATCCTAATTAGCACCACGCGATATTGTAATAGCGATGGCGCGTTCTGATTGGTTAGCGATTTTTATCGCTGTTTATGTGGGCGGAGCTTGCGTCTTGTTTATTGTTTTTAAGCTGTCTATGTGGTTTACATATTGCTAACTCTATGGGACTTTTAAGTTGATGCAGTATATGAGCTGGGACTAGGGCGGATCATTTTCTTGTTCGGTTGTGTGTTGGGCACTTCTTCTTTAAAGGATTTCTGCAAGCTTAAACTAGGCATTGTAGTCGTTTTACTGTGGGAACTGGGTCATTTAGCTAGGGCTTTTTGATTGCTGAATTAATTCATTCTACTTTTCACCAGCTTGGACTTGGGCGAATCTTTACTTGTTTAGTTGGGCATTGTGCCTTGTATGTGTTTTATGTTTCCTGTGCTCAATTGGTTCAGTTGGGCATTGTGCTTTGTGTGTTTTTAATGTTTTCTGTGCTTGGCTGGTTAGATGAGTGCTGCCTTCCCTGTCTGACCTATTATAATCTTTTTGGAATCAGTCGCGCATGTGAGAAAATATGTTCATCGCGTTTGACGAACATAATTGTCTTATATGATACGGACCCCCTGATTTTTTTTCCATTTTCTTTAGGCTATAAGCTGTTTCTATTGATTTGTGGATTTTGAGAGGTCCACGGGGACAAAAAATTGATATTTTTTTGGGTCGGCAATATGTCACTTTACATTGAGTTAAAGAACAAATTTATTTGGTGGTTAATTGGGAACCTAAAATGCAGTACTTATATGTGGCTTATACTGTATCAGTTATGTTGTGTGATATATGTTTACTATTATGTTATTATTGTTTGCGCATTATTAAAGATACTATGACAACGATGTGATCCGAAAGTATATACAATACAGACACACAACTTTACCAATAGAGGTTAGTATGATAAGTACGGTTTAACTCAACTTTACTGAACGTATATCATTTATGTTGCCCGAAGGTATATTCAAAATATGAAAACTTATGGGAATGTATGTGATAGAAAAGTTGTAATCTACTTACCATTAATCCAGATCTTTAAAGGGGCATGTCCTGGAACTGAAGTGTCTCATTAGCAATCAAATTGGTATCATGTTAATACCTAAGTCAAATAATGAAAACCCTGTAAAAAAGTTACGAAATATCCCGCTAGTTTTTAAAAAAGATTTTTCTATACTAACTAAATATCGTTGTCGTCAATAAAAGGCTGACAGCCTTTTAATCAAATCGTTATACAAAATATCGAAGCGCGCATTATAGAGTAAACTTTTAAGTCAAATTCTTTTTTGACTTTTCGGTAATAGTTGGTTTTACAAGTGATAAACGCAGTTTCTGGGCATGCCACTTTAATTTTTAATTCATATAATTTAAACTCGGTTGTAACCAGCTATCCTCATGTGGTGGTTTTCAAATTGAACCTAGGTGAAAAACGAAGATTGATAGTACAGAAAATGGCAATAGACAACGTCCATGAATTGATCATTCACGCAAGATAAAACTTTGTGTCGCTCATATGTCCCACAAATTGAAGAATAATCCATGTTTTCTTAGTGATAATAGATCTGTTTACATAATGCTGGAAAACTACGTAAATAATAAGTTTGAAGAAAGTTTTAAGTTTTCTACTAAGATGCTTTGTAAGTACAAAAACCCCTCACTACTTTCATATTTGCTATTTACGGTTACTCTGACATTGCGTAGAATTACGCCAAAATTAACGACAGTACATAAAAAATAACTGTCATGTACATGAGAAAAAATATCTTAGTAAAACGCATTTGCACAAATATTATCGACGTACGCAATAGTAACGGAAAACTTGCGGAGTTACGCTAACGTAAATGCTTTGACAAAACCGTACCATTTGTTTTATTTAATAAAACATTCCATATATTTTACATTCTACGTGGAAGAAACTCACTCACGTCACGTACTAGATTTAGATCCGAGTTTTATTTCGTCTATATAAGCGGTATCCATTATGGTTAAGAAACGCCCTTATATAGTATTCCAGAGTTGTGTTTTGTTAGGGATGCACGTCCTGTGCCTTGTGGTCTAGTTTAGCTTCACTTCGCTATGTAATAAGTTGTGAATATGACACTCCATTTACTGTACTATATTTATTTCAGGTTCAAACCAGAACGACGTCCTGTAATAACAACAGAGCAACGTGTTCCTGTTCTGTTCATGTCAGGGTTGGTGGAGATGTGTTCACCATTGATCATTGTGGAGGACATATGACTGGCTTTCTATCACGTACCGATGGCGTTCTTAAAGTATACAGATGGTACAATATGTATTACCAGGTACAGACATAATGCACCAGCTATGTTCATTTACTAAACTACATAACGACAAATAACATGCAATCCAATGAATTATGTTTTGACTTTAAAATAAGGTCTAAAACAGACACCGGGAAAATGACAAAGGCTGGCGCAAAGTGGTTATCTATGTTTTCACTGTGACATGTAAGGTCTAAAACTAACATCTAGACACTGACAAAGGCTGACGCAAAGGTGTTACTTAATAGACGTACGATGCGACAGGGTGTTTTCGACGTCTGGACATTAGTACACTTGTTATACTTAAAAAAGGAAACCCAATGCATTATTTACCCATGTTTTTATGAAAGCCATGAAATAGCTTCGTCATACACGGTGGTAACTTCAAACCCAAAACGTTTCAATAAGATACATACAAATGAAGGCTACATTAGACCTACTATGATCATCGTGGGGTAGTAGGCATTCAAACATTTATTAATAAATCATTAAGAAATTACTGAACACGAATTATATCTGTGCAATGTGGCATTCATTGTAAGATGCAGTATAAAGGCGTTCTTGAAATATCCTTCATTGCGGGATACGGATTGTACGTTGTATGTCTCTTGTATGGAGGGCTAGGCACTGTCTTGTATGGAGGGCTAGGCACTGTCTTGTATGGAGGGCTAGGCATTGTATTGTATGAAGGGATAGGCACTGTCTTGTATGGAGGGCTAGGCACTGTCTTGTATGAAGGGATAGGCACTGTCTTGTATGGAGGGCTAGGCACTGTCTTGTATGGAGGGATAGGCACTGTCTTGTTTGGAGGGATAGGCACTGTCTTGTATGGGGGGATAGGCACTGTCTTGTATGGAGGGATAGGCACTGTCTTGTATGGAGGGCTAGGCACTGTCTTGTATGGAGGGATAGGCACTGTCTTGTATGGAGGGCTAGACACTGTCTTGTATGGAGGGCTAGGCACTGTCTTGTATGGAGGGCTAGGCACTGTCTTGTATGGAGGGCTAGGCACTGTCTTGTATGGAGGGCTAGGCACTGTATTGTATGAAGGGATAGGCACTGTCTTGTATGGAGGGCTAGGCACTGTCTTGCATGGAGGGATAGGCAATGTCTTGTATGGAGGGCTAGGCACTGTCTTGTGTGGAGGGCTAGGCACTGTCTTGTGTGGAGGGCTAGGCACTGTCGTGTGATGAGGCTAGGCACTGTCTTGCATGGAGGGCTAGGCCCTGTCTTGCATGGAGGGCTAGGCCCTGTCTTGCATGGAGGGCTAGGCCCTGTCTTGCATGGAGGGCTAGGCCCTGTCTTGCATGAAGGGCTAGGCACTGCCTTGCATGAAGGGCTAGGCACTGTCTTACATGGAGGGCTAGGCCCTGTCTTGCATGGAGGGCTAGCGCTGTCTTGCATGGAGGGCTAGGCACTGTCTTGTATGGAGGGCTAGCGCTGTCTTGCATGGAGGGCTAGGCACTGTCTTGCATGAAGGGCTAGCGCTGTCTTGCATGGAGGGCTAGGCTATGTCTTGTATGGAGGGCTAGCGCTGTCTTGCATGGAGGGCTAGGCACTGTCTTGTATGGAGGGCTAGCGCTGTCTTGCATGGAGGGCTAGGCACTGTCTTGCATGGAGGGCTAGGCCCTGTCTTGTATGGAGGGCTAGCGCTGTCTTGCATGGAGGGCTAGGCACTGTCTTGCATGAAGGGCTAGCGATGTCTTACATGGAGGGCTAGGCACTGTCTTGCATGGAGGGATAGGCACTGTCTTGCATGGAGGGCTAGGCACTGTCTTGCATGGAGGGCTAGGCACTGTCTTGCATGAAGGGCTAGGCACTGTCTTGTATGGAGGGCTAGGCACTGTCTTGCATGGAGGGATAGGCACTGTCTTGCGTGGAGGGCTAGGCACTGTCTTGCATGGAGGGCTAGGCACTGACGCCGTTTCTGTATGGCTTCGAATTGTCTGTCCATATACTTTAGTTATTTAACATATTGTTATCGAATGGAAGTAAATTCATCATTAAAAGTATATTTAAACAGTGCAAAAACCACAATGAGGAATGCAAATACAATATATATTTAAGTTTGACAAAACTGTGAAATAGGTCTGATCAACAGCATAATTTAACATGTTATGTTTATTTACTTTCAGTTTGTTTTGCCGACTGGAATGTTGGTCTATGTGTACGTAATGCCATATTTTAATTACGCAATGAATATTTACATAATGTCGGATCCGTCCGATTTTAATCAAACTGAAGGATTATGTGGCAACTTTAACGGTGATACAAATGACGATACAATGCTGCGGGGAACGAACACGCTAAGTTCTGTAGAGGCGGATCGGGGATACGGACCATGGTGGTGGTGGTGGTGGTGGTCTGGTGACTATTTCTACCCACGTGATTTTACCGCTTCCTGGGAGTAAGTTATTATAAAGTTAAATAAACAGTACATGCATTCCTTACGTATCATAACAGTATAAACATTGATTAGAATTATGAAGTATTGTCCACGTTGTGCACGTCTTTGTTTACATGTGCGTATTGGTCAAATTGTACATAGTCCTCTTATTTCGCTATGTTTTATACATTCCCTATGTAACACAATAAGCTTCGTATATGACTTAGGACTCCGGTCAAAACTACCACCTCTGCTGTTTCTGTTATTGTAAACTTAATATATTTATAGATTGGTGGGAAACTAAACTTTTGAAGAAAATCAAGATTTCCACTTGAAGTAGTTATATCGGCTTAATGAAAGGTGTAAAATAATCATAGCATACATAACAATTTAATAAATGTTTTCAGACCCATCAGCGATGTAGAAGATCTAACGAGTCCAAGTGTGTATGAAAACGTTCAGAGATGGCCGGAAGACAATAAACTATGTGTATGTCCTTATCTGGAGCAGGAAGACAATCCTGTATCGTGGTGCTCGGCACACGAGGAAGATACATGCACAGGGCGGGTATGGTGGCGCTGGGGTACCCTCGTAACTCAATCTAATGTAGGCAAGCGACATGCTATGAAGGAAAAAATACCAGAACATCTTTCATCCAAAGATACTACTTCTAAAAGACTGAAAAGAATGAACCGTCAATGGGAATGGACGCGTGATCTGCATAACCATCTTAGAGTCACGGTAACGTGTCTATTGCATTTTCAGTCTGTTTTCGTATACTTGTTCAAGGTACCTGTGTAGTGCATATAACATATTATAGAAATAGTATTTCACACCCTTTTTGAGTTGTTGTGTTTCCGTTCGAGTTTTCAATGTATTAGTTCAATATAGTTCCTTCCTTTGGGGTTTGTATTTGAGAATAATTGTTTGAATTTCAGAGACAAGTCCAAAACGTTATAACAGTAGAGGAAGGTATGGAACTATGTGAAGAAGCACTTAATAATGCATGTGATGTGTTCACTAAGAAGGATGATTTGGATTCCGTCGCTGATTCTAATGATAATTTAATGAACTGTGCCAGAGACGCGGCAGTGAGTATGGATACTGTAAAAATAAATAACATCTATGTATAAATTTGGCTAACCTAATCTTAAATGTCTCCCAGTACTTAACTTCAATGTAGTTATATTTGGAATGCACCCCCCCCCCTTCATGATACTATGCTTATTAAAGAGACCACGCCGTTTTTAGGGCAGTGTACTAGTATTTATATAGACTTACTTGAAATATCCTTTTTAGGATACAGATGGTACGTTCTGGTCCGTTTTGGTTTTTCTAGACCCTCTTGTTTTACTTGAGTATGTCTCAGTCTGAATGCATTACATAATTATTTGGTTCGAAATACTTTGGGTCTGTGTCGCCTTTGTAATGTTCTATGGGCGATAAGACGTGTTATGGATGTAAGTTGTGATCATTCGGTTTGCACCGAACTGCGTGTTTTTGTTGCATCAGGTACATGTAGCGGTTTAACATATAGCTTCATATTATATTGTGAGATGTCCGTACACTATGTAGACTGTATGAATAAGCATAACATAAAGCCTTTCATCTTGGCGGGTGTTGATACCTATCTGTTGCATTGTCTTGTCGTGACTTTAAATGTTTTACTATTTTGCCTGATTCAATTACACAAACGATTGACTGATCTGGATCTGGTCTGATCCCGATATTAATTTCCTATTTTTTGGACGTTTTTGGTAATTTTGGCAATGCTTCTCATAACCGTGTACTGAATAACTAATCTGCTTCAATTTAAACATGTTCAAAGTATTCAGAACATTAATAATTACCGGTAACTGAAAATGAGAATGAACCAGCTCCTGAACAACTGCATTATTTTAAACCTTAGATTAAATCTAATTAAACTTATTTTAATGTATTTGAAAATCGTATTAACTATACATGTATTATATATCTTTACCAAGCCACCTGCATACAACTTAAAGCTTAACATAAACATACTTCCTGAATTGTGAAGGAAATCTGTTTGTGCTTGATCCTGGTCCTGAAAACTAATTCATTGTAAACACGGGCCCTGGCTTCTAGTAGGTCATTAAGTGTTGCTTTGTTACTGTAAGGTTTTTTTCGGGGAAAGTTTAATGTTTGATGCAATATTAGCGTTTGGGCCCCATCGGCATCGCCTCTGTTCCCATCAAGGCGGAAGCACACTACCTTCTGTTATGTATATATTTCCGCATAATAGTTTCTTTCTAAAATGTATGGTACTGTTTCCGTTTAGTGTTACGTTGAAGGCTGTCCTTGTGACGTGTGGTCGCCGTTGTTATCCACCCATGTCTGCTGGCGTTGATCCGGATGTTTGACTGACTGAAGCAGCTGGTTGTCAGCTGTCGAGTTTTTGTATTTTACATTGACCTTGTGGCCTGTACTTGTAATATGTACCTTTTTTTCATTGGTGTTTTGTGATTTTTTTCCTTGTTTCTTTTGAGTGCTGCCCCTGGTTTCGTTTTTCAACATAAGTGTTTTAATCGTTGCATTTCGAGTATAGAAAGACAATACAACTGCCTGGGCTGAAACCCATTGTGCTGCTTTGGAAACGAAAGTAAAAACAGTGTTAGAAAAAGATTTGGACTTTGTGGATGCAAACGAAGATTTGGCACAAAGTGTTATGGATTCTTGTCCTGGAAACTGCAGTGGGAATGGAGAATGTGTATCGGGTAGGAATTTGAAATTCTTTGTTTTGATGACGCGTTTTAGCTTCGTTCTATGGAACAATTGTGTTACTAAAAATAACTTAGTACTCGTTATGTTTCAAAGAAGCGTTGTAATTAAATACGTATAAATATTGGACCCATGATATTGCTGTAGGGATTTGTAATTTGGTGTTTTGGTACATTGTTATAAGCCTCATAAACGGGGGGACAGTGTAGTGAATGGAATCCTCGATCTGTTTCTCATGTGACAAGAGTTATAACCCTGCACAAGCGTATATGTTTTGTTGATTTATTCCACACACCGTCACTTGTGGTATATTCTTTCTGGTAGGTAATCTTACAAACTGAGTCAATTACGATTGATTTTATAGCTCAACGTCTGAGTTATATTATAGCTGAATTCCTGTGTTATTTTATAGCTCAATGTTGGTTTTATATTATAGCTCAATGTCTTTGTTATTTTATAGCTCAATGTCCGTGTTATTATAAAGCTCAATGTCTGTGTTATTTTATCTAATGTCTGTGTTATTTTATAGCCAATTGTACGTGTTATGATGGATTTGGGACAGATATGTGTCTACTTGAACTAGCCATACCAGCAATATTGGAGGAATACGGAGACGAGGGAATATGTGACGTCAGCACCGGGGATACATGTGACTACATACTTATAGTAGGAGATGGCTTTATAGAGAATGTGTGGTGCAATGTGTCTATATTTATTGTAAGTATAATTATAACAGGACTGTAATATACTTTGTCTAGTATGTTAATACTGCAACCCACAGTCAGAAGTGTGACTTGTTCATCTACAAACGCCAGATTAGACAGTTGTTCACATTACACCAGGTTGTACACACTTTAATGCAGAGGAAAGATATCGGGGTCTGAGATTGGTTTCGGCTGATGCCAATTATTCAGATAGACGGTTCTCGAAAAAACGATTATTGAAATTACTATATTACGTTGTGTTTAAGTTGTATTTTATGTTATAGCAGCACAAACCACTATGAATATTTCCATTGTGATTCTAAAACTTTAGGGACCTTATTTACTGACATCATTGAATACTAATGATATTCATACTTCAGAATGTAACAATGCTACTTCTGCTATCATGTTGTAATAAATAACTGATTAAAATATATAAAATTAATTAAACACATAGATTACAAGCTTGTTGCTAGTCTGGGTTCAAGTCTTACAGCATTGTGAAAACAGTTTCTTTTTATATCAAACTTTGTTTCACCTTTTCCAGAGCAATAAATAACTAACAATAACGCTAGGCTGTAATTTATTCTCCACGCTCGCCATTAAAAGGATAAACGCATTTATGTATATTTAATTTAGTACACAAAATATTTTAACGATAAAAAATACCAAATATATTATATTCATAGCAGGTGTTACGAAATAGCAATTGATAAGGTTAAACCAACTGTTCCTCTTTACTTACTCACCCTCCTCATCCCTGGTGGGACATAAGGCTTCAACAAGTCGCATCCACTATTTGCTATATTTTATTGGGCTTGTCCACAAGAATATCCCATGTTTGCAAGTTCTAATGTTACCTTCCTCCACCATGTTGTTCTTGATCTACCCTTTTCTTTTACTAGGTAATGTCCAGTATAGGGCAATTTTAGTGAATCAGATTCTGTATTAGTTCATTCTTATTACGTGTCCTAGCCATCTCAAGCGTCTTTGTTTTATTTTAGGTCCAATATTTCTACTATTGTGTTCCTTAGTAGATCGATGATGGTTATTTTGTTTGGCCAGAATATTATATTTATTTATGTTAGACAGCTGTTGTTAAATCCATGAACTGTCTTTATGTCACTTGCAATCGTACGTCAGCATTCATATGGAAACAGGAGAACAGACTTGACATTGTTGTTGTGTTTCTGTAGCTTTGTTCTCAAACTGTATGTTCCAACTATGTTGAAGTGTTGAAGTCACTTCCTTCATGATTGTCTTCACCGAGAAATCTTCAAATATTATTAATGTCGTCTGCGTCTTCCATAACTTTTTATATTTGCTTTCAAACATTAAATTGCATTTCCTTTGCAGGCTGGGTATGACGGTCAGTTTTTCCTGATGCGCTTTTTTATCCGCGAATGTGTCTATGTGAATTTCAACGAAGTATATGTACCTACGTTTGATGTTGGTGAAAATGTCCAAAGACGTCGCCGAGAAGTCGGAGATTCGAGTGATACCATGGCTCGTATGTTTGGTATATCAACCAGTAACGACGGAGTACATTTTAGTGAGACGTATTACGTAGTTGAATTGGATACAACTTGTCAAGAAACAAATACAAATACGTCAGGAATTTCAGAAGTAACTTTAAAGGTTAGTAGGAGGGAAATTGTCTGAATTTATTCAGGTATTTCTCTGGTATGCAAATATTGCAATATCATACATATTTAGATCAATCATGTTTTTAACTGTGAGTAATTATTGCAGCAAAGTTGAGTCACCATAAAAGGGTAGGTACATATAAGCAATACCAACATAAGTTAAATAAGTAATTTTTGTAAATAACTGAATACGTAGCCCATAGGAAACGGCTATGTCTTATTGTTTGGTTCGATCCTTGGTGTGGTCACTTTTTATACTTTTGTTCAAATTGCTTATACAAGTAATAACACAAGAAAATGATCATGCATTTCCTCAATGTGAGTTGGGATTTCTACTTGAGATACTTTGGGAGATCGGGGCCAGATCTACAGAACACAAGATTGTCACTCAGTCTGACAAATTTCAATGTGCTTTGTATTACAGCCCGGTTACTGCTACATCTCCGGAGCGTGTTACATGTTGGGAGCATTTAGAACCGCCAGTGTCTGTGACATGTGTGACACAACAAACGATACATTCACTTGGACATATGGTGAGTATTTAAATATATTGTTGGATATGAACAAAGTTATTTTGCCTAGTGAACTCCTTTGCTTGGAAAACATTCTAGAGAAATTATGTATCATCGGCCTTTATTACGGTGACATGTGCTTTCCGGGAATGCTCTTTCTTCTGAAGAAGGTGACTAATGATTAAGTTTCAACATATCGCTGGCCTAGATTTAGAAGGTCGTAAGTACTACTTACCTAGAGTACTGACATTATACCTCATACTTAAGGGCAAGTGGCCTAGATATAGCTCGGATATGAGCCCTAAAGTGAATTTGTTTGCTGAACGTGGTGAACATTTAGTGTATGCAGATCCATTATCCTTGACTATGGGAAACCTGAGTTGTCATTTGGGGTCAGCATGTAAATCTATCTTTATGAACATGCTGACATCCTTGTTCTCTGTATGCTAATATACCAAAACACGTGATTGAAAACAAGGGAGTTAACTCATGGTATTGAACTAAATAATCACAATTATGATGCTGGTATTTTGAACTGTGTTTATCCCTTAATGTTTTGTCATATTGGCAATGTGTTATTGGTAAAGAGGAAAAGTTACAAATCGTCGCCCGAGAACCATAGTGTTCTATGTGTCTTTTTCTTGTTTTCGAGAAAATCAGGTTTTCAGATTCAGGGCTTTCAAAGCCTTTATAACAGAAATGTGTATGTGCTTTATTTATGTAGATCTCAGGAACACTTCCAAATATCATGAAGAATCGTTGATTCAAACATACCGCACTTAAGTTCTCGGGCGACGAAATGTTTAACCAAGGGAGACACCCTGTATATTTGAAATCTGCATCTTTAGGCGCTTCTTATAAGCCTATTTTCATGAAAATCGGACGTGGTCATGTTGACCAAATTGAAGTTAAAAAAGCTTGTTTTCCATAGGTAAAGAGTTGTTTTCAGACAGTTTTTACTTGTTTTCTCAAAATATTGATTCTGTACTGACGACCTTCTATATCTTAGCCAGCGATATGTTATTGTCCTGTAAGAACAACCCATATATTTACAGTGAGAAGGTGTTCTATCCGATCAGTTATAATTGCATGCAATAAATGGGATTCATTGAAATCAGGGGTTTTATAACTGAAACTAGGTATTTCAGCTTTTTGACAGCTTGTAATTGGAGTTTGACGTTTTGCCAGCTGAAACCTGGACTTTAAGTGGTTACATGTAATGTTAGTATTCTCGTTCAGTTGTGTGCTGGGCACTGTGCAGTGTAATTGTGGAAGGACTGTGATAATTTGATGTTGTTTGTGCTCGGCTTGTTAAGTTGAATGCTGCCGTTCCTGTATGATCTACTATCGTTTTTAAGGTTACTTCTCAGTTTTATCTAAGAAGAGAAAAGCATAGATAAGGAAATCACAAATTCAGCAAACAGTAAAGCGTTGATACTAGTAGCAATGTTCATGATTCGAATGTTCGGAAAAATGACCATAGTCAATGTCATGGAAGACATAATCTGACAAATCTAGGAACCAAGCCCTGTTTAAGGACGTTCACTGGTGTGTCATGAAAATTGGCCTAAATATTTGTCTTGTAACGTTCTATGTTTAAATTGGATATTTGACATCTGGGGCCAAATACTAAAACAGGTGGTCAAATTAGACCTAATAATTGTAGGTATTTTCCATTGCATGATACGTTATTTTTTCAGTCTGTGTAGATGGGTTGGTATCCACGGATGATGGGAACCAGTTAGCTATCATTCTTGGTTGTGTGTTTGGTAGCGTGGTCCTTATTGTTGTCCTTTCAATCCTTGGTGTAGTGTTGTTTAAGAAAACACACGGGTGAGTATTATGCTGCAATATATATTACTATGGAACTTATTAATAATTATTTTCCAATGTCATTAAAATCAGATCCTAACATTTGCTTCATTCCTTTACGCTGTTAGAGACCTGACTATACTCCGTAAAGGGTCATGTTCAAATGACCTGTCGGGCGCACTATTCCGTCATGTAACCTCAACAGAATTCACCGCACTTTCAGATTACTGAGAGAAGCCATTCGATAGGATGACGTAAAGTTCACATTGAAATAACTCCATACGGAGTGTCACCAGATCCTATATTAGCGTTAAGAAGTGAAGAGTAATAAGGGTCTGATTTTAATGAGAGTTGTCATATCCGAGCATTATTCGTCATTTACGTCAGATGGCAAAAAGTAATAAAACAAAAGCTATCATTTTCGAAGTTCACGTATTTGAACCCTTAAAATGTCACTTTCGCTTGAGTGTATTTAATCATCGAAACAGCGATATCTCATTGGACCACTAGATCTATGTCGTGGAACGTTGCTCTATCTACTAATTTCAATATTTCGAGAAAATCGCGTTTAAAGTTGCAGTATGTCATATATATCTGTATTTGTATAAAAATATTAATTTTGACAAATATGAAAATATGGCACTTCCGTACATCTTAGAGCAATGGTGATTTTGAAAGAAATACAAAACATTGAGAAGAATTCACTATTTGTTTTCAGGAATATTACACAAGAGCCACTGACCAGGTCTAATATGAACGAAAGGTACAACTCGAAAAAAGTTCCGGGAGCAAATGCATGGTATCACCCTGACCCCAACCTGTTACAACAGAAAAGGAAAATGTCTGTGGGAATTGCAGGGCCGTCTGATTTAGGGGACAACTAATATAAGGATACGATTGACTGACAGACTGGCGCAGTTACACAGGATATGTTCCATATTAACTATTTATGTTGTGTGACGGTGATAAACTGTATAATTATTATAGCCGTGTCGTGTTGCAGTATAACACATGTACCTTGTACTCTACCTATCTAGACTAACATAAGCACGATATTTTTATATTTTATGATAATTATGTTTCCTTCATTCACCAACCCTTTCATATATTTTATTACAAATTGTAATTAGTTTTAATGTTTGAATGTATTTTAACTATCATGTTTTATATAAGTTGAATATATTTTCCATCTCGAACGAAATTGGTACCGTCCCGGTTAGCCCTTTGACCCCTGCGAAATGAAGCCTTACAGTTCATGAATAATTCATGAATAGTCAGTGAACAGAAAATTTGACATGTCAGTGAAATGTTTTTGAAATTTGAGGTTCATGAACTGTTCATGAATACTTATGACATGAAGTGTTCATGAACTATTCATTCCAACTAAATTCATGAAATATTCTTCAGCATTTGCGGTTCATGAACAGTTCATGAACATTTTTGTTCTATATTTCATGTCCCTTTTACTGCTCACGGGCTGTCGGTGAACAGTTCATGAACTATAGTTCGTCAAATGTTCATGAACTGAGACCTCTGTGAAATGTTTAAGAACAAATCATGAAGTATTTATAAACAACCCTTGAAATAAACTTAAGTGTATCATAATGCAATAAACGAAGCTCTACTGTGTGCGTGAAGACACAGTCAAACAAACATGTGGTTTTTAAATAGTAAATATGGATACAATGATTGACTCATGATATTTCAAAATAAAAAAGAATCATTTTGCATGTATGTTCATGTTCACAAATGTTGCAAATTGGGAATATAGCTGAAGGATGATCTACTTGCGTGGATATCAGATGAAACCTACTGGAACATTGTATTTTTATCATTGCCATTATTTTCCTCAATCAGATAATTGTTTAACTACCTTTTGCACTGTTTGCAGCATGATTTTCTGTTCACATTATTGTCATGAACACTTCATGAACACGTCATGAATACCTATCCTTGAAACCTCATGCTAAGCGTACCCCACCACTTCCTAATTTGTTTTTCTATATTTTTAGTTTGAACAACTATTCTTATGGTTAATTATTAGTGACACATGATACTTTTAAACTTGACATGTTAAAGTCTGCAACTTTCTTTGCATAGGATCACACTCATTTAGATAAAAACACTCAATAAAATTTGTCAAACATCAGCACATATTATTGCTGGCAGCCATTTTGAAAATCTGTGATGTCGTCAACATGTGACAGGAAGTCATGTTTCATGAACACTTCAAATCCTTTTTATGATTTAATTGATGAACAGTTCAGAGATGGTTCAAGAACAGTCTAGAAATGATAGTTCATAAAATGTTCAACAAGTATTTTTATGGCTAGATCAGGAACAGTTCATGAACTCCCAAATGTTCATCAATAATTCATCAACAGTTCATGAACTCACTTTAAGAACAGTTCATGAATTCATGTCAAGAACTTACCAAGGCCTGTTCATGATTGGAGTGAAGTGTTCATGAAATCATGAACAACATTTCGCAGGGGAATTACTTTCAGAGACTCTGTAGACTTCCACTTGGCAGATCCGGGATTAAGCAAGTCATGTTTTTCGTGATATTAGGCTATTTACACGGCCTCCAGTATGAATTAAAGTATTTTTCAATCGCTTCAAATACCAGCTTTCTAATGACCCCGTACATGACTAAATATTGTAATACAGCCAATACAAGTACAGCACAGTAACAACACAATGTAATAATCTTGTATCATCCACTTATACAAGCGTTATGTAAAAGTTACTTCTCACATATAGACTTCAATTCAAATTAGAATGATTGTAATTACATATTTGATGTGTGGTATTACATGTAGCAGTCAGAACTTGCATTTCAATGTTTTCCTCGTTAACAGACAAATACCATATAAGTATACTGTTGTAACATAGTTAATAGTATAAAACACAATGAAATAATTTTAAAACAATTATCATGTACATCTTCAATGACCATGCACACCGAACGTAGAAAAACGGTAATGTTTTTTAATGTCTTTAAAAGTATTTTTATAATAGATTTAGTACCATTTGACAACTTACGATTTTGTACTTTTCCTGTTGTTAATATGTAACTAGTAAATAAGGCGTGCACGAAATGTAACCTGCATCTAATCTCATGCTGTGTTGTGTTGTTATTTACCTAGAGATGAGATATCTTATAATTATGGTGGCTGATTTATGCCATGTCGTATTTTCGTTTTTTCGCGACGACAAAACAAAAATGCATAAAAGTAACAATACGAAAAAGCCGACTTTGTCGTATATTTACATTGTTGCATTTTCGCATTGTTGTGGCGAAAAGCGAAAATACGACAGATAAAGGGCGACAACACGACACCAAATTTGTTCGCATTGTTACATTTTCGCTTTGTTGTGGTGAATAAGCGAAATTACGGCATGGCATAAATCAGCAACCATATCTAAGCAACCTTATATCAGTCATGTAATTAAACAAAATGACTAAAATATTTACAGTGATCTAGATGTGACATCTGTAGTGTGGTCATAAGATAATAGATGTTGCAAAATAGAACGTGTAAACTTTACCACTCAGTAAATACTATATTTGGGCATTTCGTTTTCCAGGAATGTGTAGATTCTAAAAGTAGCGGACGTGTGAAAGGTACTCTTGTTACTCAATGTATGCGTATTAAATTAATTTAAAATTCACTTCATATTAACTTTATATACGTAGCAATTGAATGTTTTATAGGTGTCAATATGTATGTAATGTTACGAGGAAGCGAACCATAAAGAATAAAAAACAACCATAAGTGAAAGTGACATATATATTTGGTACGAAAACTGTGTATCAGCTTAATGCGGAAACACACAAAATCAAATATGTACATAGTATCTCTTAAAACAATACATTCAATATTATATTGTGTTGTATAAAATGTGTAGGTATGCAAAACCATACTTATATTTTTTACACTCGCGTTTGCATATTTTACGTATGTATATTTACGTGCGTTTAACCAGAGATTACATGCATTGCATAACAGTACCTAATATATCTTAGCCATGCTATTTATGTCATGGTTTCAAACAAGGCATATTAGCTATGCTGAAATCGGGTAGCTGCAAACATAAAACCCTTTGCGTAATACACACATGATGACAAGCATTCCTGTAACGTATTATCAACACGTGATACGTTCGACATTTATAATGTTGAAATACCCACTATCAAACTTATATCAAATTTACCCAAGTTTGCAACAGAAACACACATTTAAAATTATTTTTGTTAAAGACAACACACACCAACGGAAAATACATCGGGTTAAAGGGACATGCCATTTATTAATACCTAATTGGGACCCTGAAAACCAACTTACATAGTCCGAAGCGGCGGAATCATGGTTTGATTTCGTTGATACCAGTCGATTTTGAGATTTATGTCACGTTCTAGATGAAGATAGACACATGCTCCCGATGACAAATCCACCGTTACTGTGACGTCCCGGAAAATATATGTTTGACTAAAATTTAATCGGTGGATTTTCCTCCAACATCAAATTAACGAAACTCGTTTCAAAACAAACAAATGAATAACTTATATAACTAATAAGTAAAAATAAACCCACCAATTCAAGGAAAATGTATGCCATGTCCCTTTAACACACACATACACATATATAATATCCACGTCCGTAAATATTGAACTACCAATGTTCAAACAAAAGTATTAGTATTACAATCACATACAAGAAAACACTCAGTTTTAATAACACTTAATGGTTTACATAAATAGTTATACTATTCTAAATAGTTTATTAATGTACAGTCCGTTTATGCAGGTCTGTCACCTGTATACAAACATTGCAATATCAGAACATTGCTAAAACATTTTTATTTGTTTTAAACAACTTAATTGGAGAAAAGGGTAGTGAAAACCAATGCCTTAATCGCTAAGAAACATACTAATACACATAATATATATTAAAATATAACCTTGATAAGAGAAATTGCAATTATTGTGTACACAAGTCTAACGTTACGTGAACAAGTGACTGACCTAAATAATCGATGTATATATACAACTTTGTTATGGTACACATTTTTCTGTAATCGTGCATCATCGAATACAAAGAGCGATGTAAGACAAATATTACATATCTGGTCCGCCGATGATAGCACTAGCCTTTGATTACAAATAAAAGAGGAACATTAAATGCATTTTCGATTTCCTTGTTCAATCTGGTACATAATCATTTATAATACATAATTAATCTCTTTCAATCTACACTAATAGAGTACATTTAGTTTTCTTTACAATTCGACACTCACAGCTTATAGTGATATATCCCTCTTTAAAACATGCAGCACAAGCAAACATTTATGGATCCCAACTGCCTTAGATGGTATTTAGTTTTATGGACCTATACGGCAGTCAGTATTAGTGCACACACATCCCATCAAGGTTCCGTATTTACGACTGTTGAACCGAGAGAGGACGTACATTTCAGACATACAGCACGTCTCTTGTTCATCATTTGTGACACGTGAACAACAGCATTGTTACAGAATTACAGACGTTATTGGCTTTAAAACACAGTCAAACTTTTTAATAAAAAAATAAAATACATAACCCTTTGTAAACTTGTGTAATGATCACTCTTTGTGTACCTGTCTGGTACATTCAAACCCTTAATTATCCGTTAGAATCTAACAACAATGTCTGAGTCATCGTCCTCCTGATTTTCTGATTGCGTAACTTCATTTTCAGAATCGTTGCCATTAACTGACTCTGTATTTATCTGTGTTGGTAGATCTTCTACCGGCGACACACTTCTGGTTGTTGAACCAGCAACACTTTCGTTGGAAGTAGAAGATAATTTAGAAGATGCATTGGTTCTAGCTGAGTTGGGTGGAAGGCTAAGATTATCAACATGTATTACTACACCCGCATTCTGAGAAACATGCGCACGTTTGTCATTGTCTGCCTTAGGCGCGTCTGTTTCATCTGCTGTTTCAGAAGCAGGTTTTGCAACTTCATGCAAAGTTGGATTGTCATCACGTCCATTGGATTTCGTTTCATCTGGCTCGCCACCTTTGTGTTGTTGAGATACATTTGCACTAGGACTATGTGCTGCTCCCAGTTTGACATGATATACAGTCGGCGGCTGATGTTTTACTGGTTGCTTTATTGGTGCATCAAACAAGGGGTTTTGTTTAGTGACATGTATTGGTATGGTGTATGGTTGGATGGGTGACCTGCTGGCTGAGTATGTTGAGCCATTCATTGGTACATATTTCTCTGTAATCTTCTTCTCATATTCTTCCGCCCTTACACTAGGTCGTAAACTTGGAACAGATATAACTGATAGCGCGTTTAAAGGTGGTTTCACAGTGCTTGATACCACTGATGAACCGCTGTGTTTAATCCCTTGTTGATGTATAAATTTGTCGAGGATTTTTTCATCTGAGAATGTCATATACGGGTCACCCGGGTGGTATTTCCTCAGGTTAAACTTTTCCCTGCTAGGTGTGGTTCTGAAGAAAAGAATGTTTTAACAATCAATTATGTATATTCTATGTGATATAGACTAAAGTAACCAATCAATATGACAAAGCAGTGCGTAATTGTAACAATAGTAAGATACAATGTTATAGTATGGTCTGCCTTGGACAAGAGTCATATAAATGCATTTCATTAATATTTAGCGTTTATTTATGATAGTTTTGGTCATATTTGAAAAACCAACTTATTTTGGGTACGCGACAACTAAGTCTTAATTAAGCATCTTCTTATTATGATATATGTCAGCATTTAAAAGCCAACGGACAGAGCTGAACGTTAATAAAATCTTCGACCTCATGCACCAAATGCAGATAATGTTGACCACTCAGTCATTAGATTAGGCCACATAAAAATATGTCTGATTCAGGGAACCCGACCTACCCAATTTTTCCTCCGGACCCTAAATATTGATTATTGATATTTGTTACGATTTTTTGAAAATTAGACCTATGATCACAACGATTTTCACTTAAATACCATTGAAGAGATGGTACCTGGATGTGTGTCTTTTGTGAACTCTGTGTGAAGGTTAGCATAATACATAGGGTAATTATTTAAAGGCAAATGGTGCAAAATAAGCAAGCATAGTCTGATAGAAATGGAAAAGAATTATGAATATAGATGCTACATGGTTAGATAAATACAGATATCAAGCAAACACCACAATATCACATGTTGGAAGTTACAAAACGCTTTATATCTCTACTTAAGTATGTTATGCGGCATGTATGAAAACTGTTTAAAAAATATAAAATGCCTATACCTTAATTTTGGGGGTAATGTTTCCTGAACCATACATATTTTTATATTTGGCCTTATATATGCTATACATTTTATTCTGGGCAATAACATGCATTTGATATATGCTTATCATGCATAACACTCGAGTAATAAGTTTGTTAACTGCTTGGTTTTCTACTTATGTGACTTACTAAGAAATAACGTTTGGTTGGGCTTAACGTCTAACCGACAATACAATGTATATGAGACATGTATAGTCTTTATCCAGTCATATCTTCCGGATACCGTACCAGCCAGTCCTGCAAATACCCTACCCTTTTAGTTAAACGTCAAACATTAAAACTGTTGCAGTGACGTTTTAGTTACTTCAGTATGTTGTTGCATGATATGTGATTTCCCGTGCTACAGTAATACGTAGTACCCCGCTCACTATAATAACTTTGCTTTGTGCTGTGCCTTTGAATGCTGCCTTCCCTGACGATTTGTTATTTAGGATACTCGTTTCGTTCACCTATAAGCATAGGCACATGGTTTCAAATTAGCTGAGTCAAAATTATCTAAGTGTGCCCTACATATAGAAAAGGTTGGGCAGCGGCCATGTTTAGCCGCAACGGATATGATGTTTCGAAAGCTGGTTTTCAGTTTTTCTACAGTTGTCACAACAAACAGAATACCAGTTCCGGTAACGTCATATCCGTCGCGGATGAATATGGCCGCTGCCCAACCTTCTCTCTATTTGTAGGATCAGAGAACATTGACTCAGATGATTTGAAACCATGTGCCTATGACTATAAGGACTTAATCTACTTCAGACGTATTTTCATCACAGAAATACCGAGGTACATTCTGTTATGCGTACATTTCTTATATACTGACTTATATAAGATATCTAGTGGTCCTAGTACAACATTTTGCGCGAGTATGGACTCTGTGAAAAGAGGAACACTTCATAAATTTAAAACTAAAACCTACATATAACTCAGTTAAAGTCATACAGAAGCCTAGCACCCACACACGAGATACGCTAAACAAACAATCCGTACCACAGGATCTGGGTGCGATTTTAGGGTCCGTCAAAAAACTGAACTCTAAAAGTGTTTAGAATATAATTTTTTCCGGACCCTAAAATCGCACCGAGAGCCTGTGATCCGAAGCCCCTAAAACGTAATTTTACAAAGCTTCTGTCACATTCCTACACGCATTACATTGGGTAATGACATGCTGGTGTCAATCAGAATCCGGCGTATACATAACATTAGTAATGCCTATCATATTACCTCTTCCAATAGACCCACAGCAGGAAGATTACAATGACGAGAATTCCGACAGCGATGGGAATAAATATCGCCAAATATACCGCCGTTTTCTGTTCGTCATTTTTTTCTGAAAAAAAAACTTGCAAGTATAATGCAACACAATGTGTGTTGTATATATATCAGTATCACAGGCAGATGCCGTACGCGACCATTGGGCACTCTGCAAGTATGTATGCAATAGTATAATTCATGTATAGTTTGTGCAACGTCTGTGTACTTCATGTACCTACAACAGCTCAGACTGCATTCTGTTCTGTCAGTGTTTAATATACAATGTAGTTGTATGCAATAATATCAAATGACTTAAAGTGTCGATAGTTAAACAATAGTAATTATTGAATGAACGATAATAATAGGCCTAAAATGGCTGAATCCAAAACAATTACTTCACGAACTATATGGGAGTAGTTATTAATTTTATCATGCATTTATTTTAGATTACATTAATTAAGACACTTACGACCATCACCTTTCGATATACCACCGGCAGCAATTGTTGTTGTTTCAGTGGTTGATGGTGCACGGGTGACAGACTGTGTCGTCGTCGTCGGGGTCGTTGTTTTTGTGGTAGTCGTCGGGGTCGTTGTTGTTGTCGTCGTTGTCGGGGTTGTAGTCGTCTTCGGAGTTGTTGTCGTCGTGGATGTTGTCGTCGTCGTCGGGGTCGTTGTTTTTGTTGTAGTCGTTGGGGTCGTTGTTGTCGTCGTCGGAGTCGTTGTTGTTGTCGTCGGAGTTGTTGTTGATGTCGTTGTCGGGGTTGTTGTCGTGGTCGGAGTTGTAGTTTTTGTTGTTATCGTGGTCGGAGTTGTTGTCGTCGTGGATGTTGTCGTCGTCGTCGGGGTCGTTGTTTTTGTTGTAGTCGTTGGGGTCGTTGTTGTTGTTGTCGTGGTCGGAGTTGTTGTCGTCGTCGTAGTAGTCGTTGTTGTTGTCGGGGTTGTTGTTGATGTCGTCGTCGGGGTTGTTGTCGTCGTTGTTGGAGTGGTGGTTGTTGTCGTCGTGGGCGTTGTTGTTGAAGTGGTAGAGGTCGTTGTTGATTGTGTCGTCGTAAGATCTGCCGCTGTAAGCTTTTTACATTCAACAGTTATTTCTCGGTCTCTTGCCGCTGAAAACACCAATAGTTCTTTTATTCATAAATAAGTATGCTGGGCGTTTAGTAATATATCATTGCATCAGTTGAATATAAAATATGTGACCTACTTGACAATATAATTTTAAGTATTACAAAACTTTATTACAAAATACAATATAATGCATGATAAGCATAAAATATATATATTTTACTTTTTCTTTTTGAGTGTTTAACAGGTCGGTAAGGCACGATACAGTTGTATTTAATCTAACATGATCTTCCAAACTCCGACAAAAAGATTTGATGACATCCCTCTTAAATGCAGATGATTTTACTTCCAAAATTATGATTGGTTTACAAGTCAGGTTTTCTAGAGGACGATTTATGAAGCGTTGTCTTCAGATCCTAGTTTAAAGAGTATCGTCGCGTATACAGAGGAGATGATTTAATAAGTAGCGTTTACAGCGTTGCGTCGCGTATACTGAGTAGATGATTTAATAAGTAGCGTTTACAGCGTTGCGTCGCGTTTGATGAGGAGATGATTTAATAAGTAGCGTTTACAGCGTTGCGTCGCGTATACTGAGTAGATGATTTAATAAGTAGCGTTTACAGCGTTGCGTCGCGTTTGATGAGGAGATGATTTAATAAGTAGCGTTTACAGCGTAGCGTCGCGTATGCTGAGGAGATGATTTAATAAGTAGCGTTTACAGCGTAGCGTCGCGTATACTGAGGAGATTATTTAATAAGTAGCGTTTACAGCGTAGCGTCGCGTATGCTGAGGAGATGATTTAATAAGTAGCGTTTACAGCGTAGCGTTGCGTATGCTGAGGAGATGATTTAATAAGTAGCGTTTACAGCGTAGCGTCGCGTATACTGAGGAGATTATTTAATAAGTAGCGTTTACAGCGTAGCGTCGCGTATACTGAGGAGAGGATTTAATAAGTAGCGGTTTACAGCGTAGCGTCGCGTATACTGAGGAGATGATTTAATAAGTAGCGTTTACAACGTAGCGTCGCGTATACTGAGGAGAGGATTTAATAAGTAGCGGTTTACAGCGTAGCGTCGCGTATACTGAGGAGATTATTTAATAAGTAGCGTTTACAGCGTAGCGTCGCGTATACTGAGGAGATTATTTCTTAAGTAGCGTTTACTGAGGAGGTTTAATTCCACCGTATATAGGAGTACAATAAGTCACTACTGTAACAATTATTCAAACGCATTTGCTTATATGAAGTTTGTAGTGAATGCATTTGTTACGCTTATTATATAGCTTAGCATTACATTACATTTTATTTCATTCCAATATGCAATTTGGATAGATTTATGCCAATTTGCAGAATTTACTTTGAAAGAAGCCCCATGGCTCCTAATTTGTTTTAGTAATAACACATTTCATATCTTTGCAAGGAAATAGTGATAAAATGTGCCACTACCTTCTTAAAAAACGTTGAAATACTGAACTATAGTAATCGGTGATTTGTTTCTAATGATTACATTCACATATTTGGTTAAGTAAATTACGTGAGACCTAAACTACATAATTCTAGCCAAACGAAAGAATCGAGTAAAAAGCATAACCACCGATGTATGCTTTATGGATTTCACGGAGTTCAATACTAATCTTAGATAAGTTATCAGTATGCTTGACAATACCTATCCATTACTCTGCCCGAGGTCCAATCCAGTGGAAGTTGTCTCTACTTACCTTGTACATTCACCCAAACCATCGCCGGTGAATCCCATCTTCCATTGACGTACACATTCCTCAAGTTCATTTCTGCTGGAACATTTGGAGAAATATTATTTGCAAGTTGTTGTCCATCGTATCTAAAATTATCTATATAGTGTTTTGTTGAAGGTACACATCTTACGCCGAATCCGGAAGAAGAAAAATTTGCTGACGAACATGCGGCAGACACCTGGCCAATTTCTTTGTGATAACTTTCCATTCGAACATCTACTACTTTGAAGTAAACCGTCTGTGGTGTGTCTTTAGTGACAATTTTGCATCGACAATCCTTACTGGCTGTTTCTATATCAAATGCTTCATTTGATCCATCAAATATAATATCAACCGCACTAAAATCTCCAGACGCCATTCCGGATGTTCCACCACACATAGGTACTTTACCGGCACCTGAAAAATATAGAACCTTCTAATCCAGTAACATGTTTGTCAGTGACGTCATTTTGTCAACAATCTATCAACAAGCATGGTATAATTCAAGTTTGAACCGTGATACATGACCTATCCTAAGTGTCCATTTAAGCGGAGAGCCAGTGATTTATTAAGTTTTAAAGGTGGTTATGAAGCACGGTAAGAACTTCGCTTCTAATGAGGTTAAATTTGTAACTGTGAAAATGGACCTCAAAATTACGGTCTTGATTCTAAGTTGGTCTTGTGATTGGTGTGGTTCAAAGGCACTTTACATATAGTGTTGCAGCCACAAGGGTGCAGTTGCATCCTCTACCAGTGCAGATACAGCATGATCTGACCATAAGGACATACTGAGAGAAAGCCCCTTAAGGGAAAGACACGTTAGATACAGGCGTGTTCGGTGCTGCAGAAGTGCGCCTATATCTTATTTTTATAAATATTTCCGACAAGTCCAGTTACCATGCCAGGGATTGAACCCACGCCCTCTGTATTGACAGCCCAAGTGCTTCACCACTGAACTATTTGCTCAGCAAAGTTAATTCCAGGTAACCACTGGATCGCTTTATGTCAGAATAATATGACTGGGTAGTCTTTATATGACAGAAAATACTTTTGACCAGTGGGACTTAAGGCAATAGTTATTTATTTTATTGTTACCAATATTATTTGGTTCGCAATCGTATTCCATTTGAACGAAAGTTGATGTGGTAGCCGGTTGATACTTGGTGATCACTTGCCATGGTGCGTGTACCGTACAATTAGTACGTCCAGAACAATTTGTGTAAGCGTTGTACGTATCTTCCAAGTTCAGTTCTTCAAACACTTCGTTTGTATTACCAGACACTGTACAGCAAGTAGCCTTTTTAGAACAGTCAAGACTCGAATTATTGCAGAACTGAAAACAAATAAATTTTCATACAAGAATGTTCTAAAGCATTTTATTAAATTACATTTGATTTTCGGCACTGAAAGAAATGCTCAATTCAAGTCTATAGTTCATTAAAGTAATAAGCATGTATTATGATGTTGATTAAAATAATCGTTAATTTCAGAGTTCGAGCCCTCTCGGACATACACTTTTGATATATACAAACTGTTTCAAAAGAGATAAAGCTAACGCTGCAATTAGTATGTTTCAATTATTTTGATACTTACCAAATTGTCTGAGACCGTATATACGAAGCTTATTGAAATTTTGTTTTCATGAAAGATGGTGAACGATGTTTTTACAAACTAACTGGTTCTTTTTAAACTTGTGATTTAGTGATGAAGTACACACTGTTATGATAAATGCAGATTAATATATTGCTAAAATATCCGTGTCTTCAATCCATTCTTCTTGAATACTTTGATTGTTTTTGTGTGGAGGCACAATATTACGTGTTAGATACTCCGTAAGCAATATTCGCGACTTTTTTATTTTAAATTATGAAGTCATTCCACATTAATTTTAAGTGGCTTAAAATTAGAAGTACAAAATCTATATTTTGAGAAAACAAGAAAAAACTGTCTGAAAATTACTCTTAACTTTTGAAAATAACAAGCCTTTAAAACTTCAGTTTGGCCAACATGACCACTTCCAATGTTCATGAAAAAAGTTCATAAGAAGCGCTTTGAGATGCAGATTTCAAACATGCATGAGTCTTATATGGTTGTAAGTAGTAGTTACGACCTTCTAATTCTAAATCAGCGATATATGAGTGGTTAGTCAAGTTACTAGATACTGGTGTCAGAAGAGTACGAGATTGCTAATTATGTTAAAACAATAACATATTCCGATACATTACCGTTATTATATTAAATCTCCATTTTGTCTCCCAAAATGTTCTTTCAAACACCCAGTAATAATAAGAATACGTACTTTTTATAGAGGGAACATACATGACAAAATCTGCCGTGAGACCCTCACGAGTAAAACATTGATACGATATAGACATGGCACCATTGAATCAAATTACTATGCACAAAATAGCAAGCGCATGGATATATAATGAAATAATAAATATGTCATATACTTTTTTTAAGGTGGTAGACATGACAGTTGTTTAAGTGAAATAATATACATAACAACTTCGATTTCAATATAAACCAACACAATTGTACATGTACACGAATTTACAGGACTAGTATAGTGTTAACATAGTGTTACCTCATATTCTACTCAAACTTTGCTAAGGGTCAAGAAATTGATTTCGGTGTTCGTCTCACGTTAAATGTACAAAACCGATGAAGAAAACGTTGTGCAATTTCTGCTTCTAAAGTTCGAAGCTTGATGTAATGCATTTTATACGCCTTGCCAAAATGACGTCGTTTTCTAGATAACTGATAAGCCCTATTGGCGGGGACCAAAGTGGCTTGATAAACATGGAAATTTTTATCCCGTTTTTATTACCATATCGTGTAAGACCCCAAATGCCAAGAAAATGATCGCATTCCGTTACTACAGAGGCTTGAATGCTGCACAAACATTTTAATGGGGTTGGGCTTCTCAGCATTTAGACATTAAATTTCGAAGTACTCTTTATTGGTTTACAATCTTGCAGATGTAACATTATGTTTTTGAAAATTCTACCGGTCAATCTTTTTCGATTTGCCAAATATTCAAATGGAAAATTTCTTGGCCCTTTTCAAATTTTGAGTAGTAGTATAGAACCATTTTATATAAAGGGCTTTGAACTGATTGGGTGTAGCAGATTGCTGAATAGGACTGGGTAAAACATATACACTCAAGTTGGGTCTTACGGTGCTTTCCACCTTTGGGACTCACCTAAAGTGCTAAAACTGCATTATTCTGCAGTTTGAGCTTACTTACATCGCTAGTTTTGTATCCAGCATACAGATTGTTTAACCGGATGAGTTCTGTCGAAGCACACTGCATGGAATAGAAAGCACAGTTAGGATCGGTTCCATAACATGCATTGCTAGTCTGTCCCTCACTCAAGCTCACCGCTGTAATGATAAAAAGATACATCTATGATTAAGATGTATACGTATGCTAAGCCCAGGTCCTATTGAGGAATTCCACATCGGCGATGTTCTCCCTTTTTTCCGATACCATCCAATTCATCACAATTTCTTCCGATATCACAAACTTTGCCATGCCTTTCCAGTAGCTCTCCTGGACCACGAGGAACCTGATCCCGATGTTCTGATAGCTCATTAATTTCAATCGGGAGTACATCGCCGAGACAAACAATACTCAGTGGGACCTAGGCTTTAATAAAAATAATAGTCAGACATGCGATAATGACCACCTGTGAACACAAAGACCACTACAGTATTACAGGACATACCTGGTATAACCACTACCAAATAAACTGAGTACATAAAAACGTACAAGGTTTATTTTCTCCGTACTGTAGGGTTACATGTTATTCTATAGCTTTCTTCGTTGGTTACACAGAACAATGAGTTTGGTGTGTTTTGAAGGTTAGCACATTACAGTTGTTTTGGTAGTCTAGGAAGAAATTGCTAAATGCGTCATTTCCCAGAAAATGCTCCTGCAACAACTTGTATTGATAACCTCCACATCAGAGTCACATGTGAATACAGTTTAAGAATGAAAGCAGAGATACCTGGGAACAAATAGACACAAACATGACTGATATACGTAGCACGGGAAGAAAATGGCAGACTGACCGAAATTACCTGTTAAACATGTAGCCCTACGGAGACAATGTCACATGTACAAGTACGATGCTTTTTGTACGTTTAGTTTAACCTAATAATACAATTAATTCTATTAATCGTGTGCGTTTAAATCAACCTGTTTATCATTATTTCAGCCATGGAAAGGTTTGCTTAAGACGTGTCAAAATTCGTGTACAGATAACTAACAGCTAGTTCATAATGAGTTATGTGTAGTGCTTACCTCCCCTTAAACAACACTCGCTATAGACAAAATGAAAATGTGCACTGTTACTATAGTACGGTGAGAATGACTTGATCCTAAACTCTGTGCAGGATATATCTCATGGTTCCTGCGTTTTCGTTTAATTTTCAGTTTTAATAGTGCCATTAGGCTATATTTAGCCTACTTTGATATACGTATTTACTGTGTTAGAGCCTTATACTGTATTTTAGGTCTCTGACTTTACACAATAAAGCCCTCTTACAGTTTATATAATTTTATCATGTGTCGTTCTAATTTTCACCAGTAATCAAAATCATGAGGATGAAAAACTTCTTTTACGCAAAATTTGTTCTAACTGAAAAACGTTTGGACAAAAACGGATTATTGAGATACAAGTAGTGTTCACCTTCTAGGACATTCTAGGACATTCTGAGATAAAGTTTACCTTAAGTTGGCAATACATACACTGCCTATTTATACCATAAACTGCAAACGCTTTTATGAACGAATGTAGTTTAAACAGTGCATCGTAAACGATGTGTTGGTGAACGTAGCAAATATGCTATTTTTACATTAATTTCTGTTTTTGCATTACAATTATGAGTATAAATGACAGGTAGAGTATAGTTAACGTCAGGAGGCTGGTGGTCGCTAAGACGATAGGATCACCATTAGAGACAATGTAGATAGGTTTACGAGAGGGATCTGGTTTGACCTGACTGTCATTTAAAGTAATATCGCACGCCGTGATAACACTGTGACATAAACGTACAAGGTACCTCGATGTAAGAACATGACAGTTAGTGGAAATCTAATTAGTAAGAAAAGTCGTTGTACTCAATGTTTAGTTCGAGGTCACTTTTATCGTAATTTATTGTTCATATACGGTTGATTTAATGCAATTATAAACATACTATATAGTTATAAACAGTAAAACTTCGTTAAGATGAACATCATTTTACGTGCGCCTGTTTTATGACGAAGGAAGTTTGTAGCACGTAGAGTACGTGCTGTTGTTTGGTTTGTACATTTATTATGATACGCCTCGATAGCCTAGTGGTTGAGCGTCCGCGTCGAGTGCGAGAGGTCTCTGGTACGATCCCAGGCTGTGCCATATCGAAGTTATTTAAAATAGTACTGACTTATCTCCCCTGTTTGGTATTGCTTTAAGTATGTACTAAAAATTTAATCAGTATTCAGTATTCAGTATGCGAGACTGTTTAAAGTGGGTCTTCTACTTGTGTCGGTTTTAACACGCATGTTAATTAAATTAACATGCGTGGTTTTAATAATAAGAGAAAAAAGTGCATCTCCACTCGAAAATTGTGTTTGGGGTTGTAGAGGTTTTACTACATATATAATAGTAATGATTTGATCGATTTAGAAGTTGTTTTCCTAATTTAAAGATGGTTTTAATAAACAATTATGCATGAAAAGAACCCTGTGGCAACAACGATTAGTGTTGCTATAATGTCGACATTGATGACCACACCGAGAAACACAAGAAAATGGTAATATAATGTATGCAGGTGTGTGTGATAAAGTGGTTTATCAAACATCTGTATCAAGATATGAATCCCTAATTGACACAACGACCAAGTTTACTTTTAATGTTGTTTTGGAGTCCTACTGGTCAATAGTATTGTATTAGTCATATGGAGACTACCCAGACACATTATCCTGACACTAGACGAATCAGCTGTTGCCTGTAACTATGCTGAGTTTCAATCACGGCAAATGTACCAGATATTAGCGACTTTGGTTGGTCGTGGCCTGGTACTCGGAGCGAAAACTCTACCACTATGCTATCGAGACCGATGTGTTTTATCTATTACTCGTGACTGTGCTTTATTCTACGATAAAACACAGGTACATATTCAGTTTTGTTTTAAATCAAAGCTAAATTGAACAAATACGTAAAAAGCGAAATTGAACAAATACATTGAAAGCGAAATTGTGAAGGGTTTTCTTTTATCCTTTGTTAAAGACCGGTTACTTTGAACGTTTCATTTTACAAAAACACAATCGTTCACACCGCGACAAATATAGTAAGTATGTCATGCAACGCACATACATCAACGGACACATAAGTCGTATACAATGGTGGTCCCAACATAAATTTACTATATATTACTTCTATGACAGGCTATATAATACACAGGTATATCCGGATGGATACATAAAAATACCAGGGCATGCTATTAACCCATAGAACATTTCTTTACATTACCATATACATTTCAGTTTTGGGGCGTAGCTTTTGCTTTTTAGATATTTTGATGTACAGTATATTATGTGTGTAGAAATAAACCGGTGGAAATAAGTTGGACTGGTGGAATTTTATCGAATTTAACAATAACTATCATCACTACCCTCCCGTAAATAGGAAACTCGATTCAACAGACTGGGTACACTCTTGAACAATACAACGTTAGCATGTTTAAACGTTCGTTGGTAAAAGTCTCTACAGTTCAACGTCCCCACACGAAATGTCCCATACCGTTCTAATAAAAGCGTCTTCAATATTAAAAAAGCGTCGGCAATATAAATTTTGATTGCTGAAAACGTCCCTATTAATGTAAAAAAAACGTCGCCAACCTTATCAACATCCCCGTGAATACAGTAACAGTTATACAAGTACCATCGCTAGTACTGCTATACAACATTGATACTAATTCACATTGTTATTAGAATGTTTTGTCTATTGTTTTGTTACCTGCGAGCCTTGAGCGAGCAGGTATATTGGATAGCATTAAGTAAAAAGTCCATGGAGGGGCACGTGACCTGTTCTCGATGGTTTAATTACGATTTTAAAAAAAAATCCAAACAAAGATGCATTTTGTAAGAATGTCGTGAACCAGACTATTTCCATTATTCCATGCGGATAACATCGGTCTTTGTCGCATTGCAATAGTTTATTTACCGAAGAAATCAGAACTGTCCGAAATTTCAGTGAGCGCTAGTTACTATAGTTGCTTCACAATTTTGATTATGTTGGTATTTGGACCGATTTTAAATACTATTTTAAATCTAGGTTTGTATTGTGTTATCTTTTGTTAGATAAGACAATAAAACCATAGATTTAAAACAGTATTGTGTACATGTATATTGTATAAAGGTTCTTATTGATGGTTTATGTGCAAACATCTTATTCAAGTTTGACGTTTGTGTTCGATCGTTCAATAGAATCGGATAATAAATCACACATTTCCTTACAATAGAAAACACATCTACTTGGTAGGGCAGATAAATTCTTATTGATCTGCAAGGTAAAATATATCGGCCAAAGAATACGACACTTCATTATAGGTTTTAGGAATGTTATTGCATTGTGGCAGTTAAAGAGGAACGAGCTACATAGTACCTTACTAAGTTGCTTCTCGAAAGGAAAATTTGATCGTGGGATAAAAGGTGTTCGTACCTCCTTAAATGTCGATAGCATCTACGTTTTGGCATTAGTTCAGACAATGTTAGTCTTATTTGCTATGTATAGATATGCCTAATAGCTTTTTGGAATCTATGCGAACTAGTTGAGACTATAACCAGTGAAGTCATGTGTTTTTTATTACTTAATGAAACACACATAGCGACACCAATTTGACTTGTTATATTCCTAGTATCTAAGCAAATTTACTTCTGGGTAAGGTAGGATGGTCTTATTTTTGAGTTAGTACTGTATGAAGCATAATACAATATATTCTTGTTGTATTAAGGATGTTCGACCGGCGTGGTTCCCACACTCAGATTATGTTTAAACTTTGCTGAGAAGTGAACAGTTCTATTCTTACCCACATAAACACTAGATCCACGACATTGTTTTCCGAATACTCATATAAGGCATTAGTACTAAACAGATTTAGCAACATTAACAGAATATCCTAAATTACAAGATCACTGATGGAACCTTATATTGGTCGTATTATTGAGGAGGTCATTTTATTGAGGTGGTAATGAGGTGACGTTTTACTGTACATGTTATTTCGATCTATTGTCAGAAATAGATAGCATTGGCCATGTATAACTTTTGAACTGTAACAAACTTTAAGCTGGTATTTCATTATCATTGCATTATCAATAAATCAGTTGTTTTGGGTATTGAAAGAATAATCAACGAAAACATTCAACGCTCGATTAAATTCCAACTTTCATAAATCGGTAAATGCCATAGAAAACCGTAAGTCTCATTGTTATAAAATATGTTTCTTTGTGCTGACCCGTCTGGATTGAAACTCGGACAATGAACTTATCGTGCCCCGGGTATCCGATGATTTATGTGATATGTTTCTAGCAAGATAAGCCACTGTTTGTGGCAAAGTTAAGGTAAATTTTTAAGTTTGAGATTTTTTCATTCAAATGTATCGATTCGTTGATAATTCAAAATATAAGTTCCGCGTTTTTTTTTGATGAAATGCAACACCACACATTTGGCGGTACGGACTATATTATGGTACATGAACGCCCTTGTGAGTAGAATATCATAATTATCGATTATTGAAAACAATATGAACAGATTTGGACAGCGAAAGAAGCAGCCAAATGAAACAGATGAGAACGACAGGTACAATTACAGAACATTGAATACGAAAGACTAGCAGTCTGTCCGTAATGACCACGCTCCTTTGCACGGAAATTTCATTTCAGAATTTCAATTATTAATTTTGCATGAATTTATATTTTGCATATTTTGCTCAAATATTTACACATAATACACATACACAAGCAATACATGTCAGCCAGCTAAATCACAAACATAAACGTATCGTGTATACATCCGTCTTTATTAAAATAGATTGATATTACCATAAAACTAACAAAACGAGAATAGAAAATTGGACACGGAAGGCAGCACTCAGCTGAAACAGCCGATCACAGAAAACAGAAGCGTTTTCCAATTAGCAACCCGAGTAACCCGAGTAAAAAGGAAGGACTGGAGGTTACTTGGGTCGAGTAGGTGAGTGATTATACGCATGCGCACTGCGTTTACTCGACCCGTTCCTTTTACAACTCGTGTTACTCGTGTAACCCGAGTTGGTAATTGGAAAACGATCATAATGTCCATTACACCACTGAACGTGAAAATGAAACTAAATCGCTGAAAGTCGTCTAAGTATCATCCGGCAAAAAGCCGAAACTCCAAGTTAAAGAAATACCTAATGTCAAAAAAGCGATTTTGGCAACTTTACATAATTATGTCGATCAGTACTATGACAATACAAGTGTAAGTTGTCGTATTTTTAGAAAAAAAATATTATTGATTAATTAACATTTTTTAGTTCATCTGTTTATGAAAACAATGTAGAACAAGAAAACCATTGATGCAAAGCATCAAAAGTCGCCTCTGAATGGTGTAATTATACAAATGTATCTGAAGATGATTTTATTTATTGTTCCAATAATGTTAACTGCTAGAATTTGAATTGTATTTGCCAATACAATTATGTTAATACTCTTTAATGCATAACATTAGATGTCGATACCACATGTATTTCTGTAGACCAACAATAAATCTTTAATATTAAATGTTACTTCTGACTTCAAAATATGTTAATACTCTTTAATGCATAACATTAAATGTAGACAACACATGTATGTCTGTAGACCAACAATAAATCTTTAATGTTAAATGTTACTTCTGACTTCAAAATAAATGAGTCATCTACTGGTTGTATCCAACTGTACTATAAAAAGTCAAAGACCATCTTAAGTTTAGGTATTAACCAAATAAATATACATATTTATGTACAATTGTATTGAACCTCACTACAGCCTTGGAAATCAAACCAATAGCAGTTGCGCTGCATATAAATTTAGTGATTATTCTAGAACCACAAAAAGGCCAGAGTGCTGTGAAAAAAGGGCAGGGTGAAGAAAAGTTAGGGGGGGGTTTGAGGTATGCTCCCCCAGAATTTTATTTTAAAAAATCGACCAATCTGGAGCATTCTAGGTGTCCTAAGGAACTTAAATGATACTGAAAAAGGACAGATTTTGAGGCAATATCAACCCAAAATTTTCACCAAGTATGCCAGCGCTGGCCTTCAATTAATCACAGGTATTATTATGCCATTAAACATGCCATAATAGGCAATTGTATCAAATAGATGTTGATTCATGTGTACATGTATCAGTAAAAAGATGTAATTCATGAATGTGTTATTCATCCTTTTATACAGTTTGTCGACAGTTCCGATCATTTTTGTGTTTATTTTACACTATGCAACAATAAAAAACAAACTAAAGTGTTTGTAAGGTACTCTTAAGACAAAGGAATTATTTCTCTAAGTTTTAGCAAGATAGCTGTCGTTTTATTCTTTTAGGGGCAATAAATGCTGAAAAAGGTTAACCTGAACTGGTTGAACAACTCAGGTATTGTACTATCCTAATGGAAGTAGAAGGCTTTATTATTTTAAAATAATCTTTTTCAATATTAAAATAAAGGCTATGTTTTGAAATATTCATTCAGTTCTTTTATGGTTTTGTACAATTTTCCCACAGGTGAACTTTAATTGACAATGTTTACCAAATAACTGATAAGCCGTCTGGCTTAGACTGTTACCATAAGAATGAAATTGTACTCTTAATTTTTACATGTGCTGATATTGACGCCAAACCCCAAAGGAAATTATTCAGATTAAGACAAATTTGCTGGGTTAATCTAAACTGGTTGACTGACTGTATATAGGCCCGGTGGTGGATACATTTACATTCATAATTGGCATTTTTTCTCTCATCATTTATGATTTAAACATATTAATTCAACATAAATATTTCACAAACTATCATTCGTGAACACATCCGTCACCTGAATACGTTTTTAAAAAGAAATTGGTTGTACATCGTTTTTTTGTTCATAATCCGGGTCCGGACCGGACGGAACGGACTTTAATGTCAACGTTTAACGCGTGCCTAAACATTCACGTGGAGTCACTTTCGTTTTCGATTTTTCGAAAATACACGATGAAATTTCGTCTGCTACATTATATCAAGGATCATACACACATCTATCGTATTCTTTGGTTATATTTATCGTAAATAAATGCATTTGGGACGCTAAATGCTGCGATGCTGCTGAAAATATTTCATTCTCAAAGCATGGGCCGTGAAAATCAAACGGTAATTGTTGTGCTATATATCACGGAAATACATTAGAGTGTGTATATCCGTGTATATATAGAACATGGAACACGTTCAAAGTAAACAATACGTAAGAAAATTAATACGCTACTACGATAATAAATATGTAATTATTGATTTACACTTGTTGTCGTTATTACTTTTTAAAATGTTTATAAAATGAGTTTTAGTGAACAATTATCATGACATGGTTTAATCTATTAAAAATGTTAATGTCAAACAAACGACGCACTACTTTTTTCAACGACTAACTGCTGTGACGGTATGTACGGCTTTTAACTGAACAGAAAAAAGAAGCTCCATGGCAAAAAAGAAAAAGCATTCCAATAGTAGCCTCCACTTCAGTGGAGGCGACGATAACCGTCCCCTAAATATCTTTACAAAACTTGACATGGCCCTTTAATTGACATCTCTGGGAAAGAGGCCAAGATGAAGACCAAAGACCACCTGACGCCGAGCAGTCAGAAAGATATCAAAGGAATCGTAAGTCGCGTACTCTGATCAGGGAATTATACTGTTCGAAGCCTGCCTATTGTATAATGTTATATAATTCACCGACACATCGGCGGGATATTCAATTACTTGTATTGATTCTAGACATGTTACTTGATACTTCATCATACAATTTGATATACAAATTATTGATGTTTGCGCATTTTAACAGAATAGTGTATGCCGTCAAAATTCAACCGCTCACACGATTTAATCTAAGGAAATTTTATCTGAGTTGGTAGATTGCATAATGAATAGAGACTCTGTTTAAATTGACTGCTTGAAAACCAGTCATTGTTAAAAAAGTGGACTTGAGAATGAGTCAGAAACCCATGTATACTTTTTGCTTAAATTGACCCAATGTCATTTGATGATGAAGTAGTTTTCTTTGATACAGAAAGTTACCGTCTGTATTGAGTGATTTAAACATCAGATCGAAGTCAAAGGTTACTGATTCATCATGTAAGTGAAACGAACTGTCAAAATACAGAAAAAAATTGAATGTCACATTTTGAGTGCACGAAATTATCAGTGATCAAATCAAATTGGCGTGAAATTGCACGTGACAATTATTATATTCGACTTTCTTTCAATGGCAAATGATGAATGACTATGACATATTTACGCAGATGTTGAATGGTTTTTGTTGTTGTTGTTGTTGTTGTTGTTGTTGTTGTTGTTGTTGTTGTTGTTGTTGTTGTTGTTGTTGTTGTTGTTGTTGTTGTTGTTGTTGTTGTTGTTGTTGATGATGATGATGATGATGATGATGATGATGATGATGATGATGATGATGATGATGATGATGATGATGATGATGATGATGTTGTTGTTGTTGTTGTTGTTGTTGTTGTTGTTGTTGTTGTTGTTGTTGTTGTTGTTGTTGTTGTTGTTGTTGTTGATGTTGATGTTGATGTTGTTATTGTGGTGGTGGTGGTTGTCGTTGATGTATTATTGCAGGATGTCTTACTGAATTTATCTTGCATAACATATAAAAATACGGTAATATATTTGAAGATATAAGTATTAGTAAAGTAAAGACTTTTTAGTGTTTATTCTTATGTTATCACATTTTAAAGGTCAAATCAAGTTTACTTCTGTGACACCTAATTGCTACACAATTAGCGGTGTTGGTGTTAGTATTCACAGAAGCTTTCGTATAAGTGGCCAAATGTTGTGACATCACGTGGCTTTACAATGCTTAATCATATAAAAAATGCGTTAGATGGAGACCATTATAGTGCGTGGCCATTCCATCGAGTTGAAGGTTGACTGTTACACTCGCCACCGATTATAGCAGCCAAGTACATTGACCTCTGCCCCACTCAGGTACCGATTCATGCACCTGGGTAAAATGGAGCATTGCGGTAATTCTTTCTATGAGATATTTAGCACCGAACCCAGAACCTATCGATCCTAAACGCTCGCCATACCTTTACTATGTCATTCAGCATGGACATTTAGCTTTTTGATTGCTGAAACTAGTGCATTCAGCTTTTTGATTGCTGAAACTAGTACATTCAGCTTTTCGATTGCTGAAACTAGTGCATTCAGATGTTTTGATTGCTGAAACTAATGCATTCAGTTTTTTTATTGCTGAAACTGGTCCATTCAGCTTTTTGACTGCTGAAACTAGTGCATTCAGTTTTTTAACAGCTAGGACTTGGGCAGATCATTTTCTCGTTCGAATGTATGTTAGGCATTGGACCCTGTATGTATTTATGTTTTCTGTGCTCGGCTAGTTGAGTGTTGCCTTCCCTGTCTGACTTAATGTAATCTTTTTAGACCACCGCACCCCGACGCAGTGATATTAATCAGGAAGTTGAGACATGCTATCAACAAGGAATGGTCTTAAAAATTAATGTTTTATTTAGCTTTATTGACGTGATTTATGGGTTATAACCCGGAAGTCGTCATGGTTGCAAACACGTCGGGGTTTTGGCGCTAAATATTGTTTGGTCGGGTTTGATTATCTACGCATGTCTGGTTTCTCCAAACGCCAAATCTATATCTGCGTTGGGGTAGTTTCAAAATCGCAGACTAAACAAGGATAAAAGCGAACTAGCGTTGATTCGACGATAGTTAAACAACGGAAGTTGTTCGTAGTCTAAAGTTGAATTACGATTACCAAGGTTGATCACAGCCCATTGTAGGCATAATATATTGTAGGCCATGCATGGTCCAGTGGTTAAACATGTACTTTGTACGTGTGACAGCATGTATTTAGTCTATTTGGAATCCGTTCCGATTTTACCACTTATTTACAACTAAACCTGTCTAGTGGTCGATATGCTATCAATAATTAATTAGCATTTCTATTTATCCATGGAATCGACATGATTTAGGCAAATATGAGTTTTTACTATTTGTAATGCACAACATTATAGGAGATATGTTCGCCAAGTTCAGAACTCTCTAATGTTCGTTAAAACCAGAAACCCCAAATGGTCGTAAAATCCACAAATCTAGTATCGTTAAATCCATTCTTTAGGTATTTTATGCGTTTAGCCAACTTTTATGTTAAATAGAAGTAATTTATACATTTTATACCTCCAATGTAGATGAGCGTATAAAATGCAAGGTAAAAGATAGGTCTACTTTAGTGGTTATGCACTGGAAAAATCGAGTATTATTGCTGGGTCAAATTTAAGTTTTGCGAATTTGTAGTTTTGACTATGTTCGCGAGGTTTAATTGTAAAAATGAAAACAATGTATCCTGCCTAATTTGAGTAATACTTTATAGGATAAATATGTAGGTGGGAATTTCTTTGCAATAAGAGGGGGCTATATGCCTAGTGAAGACACACATACATGTACTTTATATGCACAGTCAAACTATCATCTTCTGTCTCTATACTGGACACTATATAGTCTGCGGAAACATAAAATGCTGCATCTTGTGTGGGACAGCTTGATGTCAGTGCGGGGTGTAAGACACGATTCCATTCACTGCGCCCCCCCCCCCCATTACATAGAAAAATGACAGAAAGTTTTGCCTCAAGACAAAGCTGTGACGAGATGCCCAAAGATGTGATGAGATGCCGGCAAACTACGAAAGACAGTGCCGTTCATTATCACATCCATATCAAAGATACATACTAGTAAATGGTTATTGAATATGGTACGCTGCAGAAAATGTATATACCATTGACTGTCACAGTGATGTTTAAACGTTTTAATACTTTTTGACAGCTAAAACTATGTCGTTTAGCTTTCTGACTGCTATAACTAAGTATTTCGGCATTTTAACAGCTTAAACTAATTATTTCAGCTTTTTGACAGCTGAAGCTACATCGTTTGGCTTTTTCACAATTGATATATATTGTCAATCAGTTTCCTCGTAACATAAAGTATTTATTGTTATTATTATTATTATTATTGTTATTACTATTATTATTATTATTATTATACTAGTTATTTCAGCTTTTAGACAGCTGAAACTTAGACTAATAGCGGTTTGGTTTCATTTTCTAGTTCAGTTGTGTGTTGATTGAGGTTTGTGTGGGTTTTTTTCTGTGCTCCGCTGTTTCAGTTAAGGACTGCCTTAACTCCCTGTCCGATTTTGTATTATCCTTCTGGCAAGATGTAAAACCACGCGAATAATAAAGAACTTTCATTTAACAGCGCAAGAACTATTCAGTTCTGTTCTATTCAATTAACAAAACTACCTGTTGTGAATGTTTCAACCAGATGTGTACATTACTTGGACCAATATGGATTATTTTTAAATTTCAACACGAATATGAATAACGAAACTACGTATTGTAAAATCAATTGTCAATAACATTTGAAAACCTTTATAAATATGTCAATAAAAAGTGTACATTAATATCTCATTAATCTAGACATTTGAAAGCAAGGCTGTTTATTTATTTATAAGAAATGTCATTTCAGATCGTATAATTAATGCACCGACACGATCAATCACTATTGTAATACACTTTTCATGTTAAATAGCCAAAACTACTCATATGTGTTGGCTAGATACAGGGTGTTTCATAATATATGTTCCCATTACAACCGAATGCCAAGATAAAATGCTTCATCTCATCTGATGTTTTCATATACCAATGGAAATCTATCGTTCGGAAATTTAATTCAATATACATGTATAACATGACCATGTTACTAGCAATGCAACCCAGGAATCTAGATTCTTGCAAAAAGTCATTTTTTGCGATAATGGGGTCAGTTAGTATGAAACACCCTGTACATGTAGTCGTTTTTTATAAAATATTGATTTTAATTTGTTGTAATCGATTTTGTTAAATTACATAGAGGATATTACATGAGTGTCTTTTCATATTGAATTTATTAAACGAGTTGAATAAAATAATAAAATGCGAGGCTCTGTCGAGCATTTTATCGATTTTATTCAACGAGTTTGATAAGTTCAATATGGAAAGTCACAAATGTAATGTTCTTTTTTATCACATGTTAACCTTTTTTCGACCGAAACATAAAATAGCTACTTATTTTCACTATAATAAACGCGCAACTTTGACGACGTCGTCTATACTTTGAATGACGTCGCGTCAAAGCTGTATTATCAAAAATAAATGATGGCTTTATTACGCTACCGTAACGTCAAACATGTGATAAAAGTATTTACTTATTGTGAGGGTCACGAACACTTTATGGTACACTTAACGAAACGTCTAATGCCACGATATTGTCTTTTTTAATTCGGTTCACTGACTCTCCAAATTGATGCACAATATTCGGTACGATCTTACAGCAACGTGCTGCACGTGTCAACACCATAAGTTCACTCCTTTTCCGAAACTAAATGCACATTCAATGTGCACAACTTATAGATATAAACTAAGTTAGTTGATTGCCACATCTTTATAGGGAGCATACCGAGGCCAGCGGGTAACAATAAGACGAATAGAAAGATCGGTAGTGACTTTTCAACTTCAAGAATTCACCAATTTTTAACTTCGCGTATTCACGATTACAACTAAATGATATTAAAACAGTGATTTTCAGCAGTTGCAATAGTGAATTCGTAGGCTTAAAGAATACGTTTAAATAAAAATCTTAAATTCATGAAGTTGAAATCGTGAATACATGAAGTTGAAACCGTGAATACATGAAGTTGAAACCGTGAATACATGAAGTTGAAACCGTGAATACATGAAGTTGAAACCGTGAATACATGAAGTTAAAACCGTGAATTCATGAAGTTGAAACCGGAAATACATTAAGTTGAAACCGTGAATACATTAAGTTGAAACCGTGAATGCATAAAGTTGCAATGCAACTACCAGTCCTTCGTAACCGTAGAAGCGTACGCTCATTATGTTGATGACAAATGAGGTAAGCTAGAACTTAAATGTCGCAAAAAATCGGAAATTTAATCCATTTCGAATTCCGAAAAGCAAACAATACATTGTCTCCTCGACAATTCAATATAATTATGGTATTACACAGTTTTACAGAATAATTTACTGTTTGAGAGGGAACTAAAACATTGTTTTAATGCGTTCTATTCTATTATACAGTAAAACCTTACACAAAGGCCACCCGGAAATAAAGGCAACATATACAATGATCAAAGAGCCATAGTCCCTTGTGTTCTCAGTATTTTTCTGTATACAATCTCACAATGAAGTCCACCTTTCGTTCAGTACCAACGATGTGTCCTATTATTGAAGAGTGTTAATTTTGTAAGTTATTCGTCATCTGAATGAAGCAACTACCGGTCTTAAGCAAAGCCCCTCGGTGCGATTTTAGGGTTCTGCAATAATTATACTCTAATATTTAGCGAATACTTTCCGGGCCCAAAAACCGCACCAAGGACCTTTGGTCTTAGCAGCCAGTGGTATTAATCACAATATCCATTTTATCATACATAATATTATACTCGTATTTACAATTACCTCTTTAAAGCATCCTTTGATGTTTATATCATGTGACTGCTTGTTTAAAACAGGTTAGACTGAGAATTGTTTGTAGTTCCCAGATGTTGTCACTTGACAGGGCCTGGTGAACCAGTCAACCCTTCTACCTACGTAAAGATGAGTAAATCCGTCTACATAAACATCACCTTTAGAACTGTTGTTGGCAGACACTGTCAGCATTACAAAGGCGTTTTCTAATTCAGCCGTAAAAACTTGATAATTTATTTTTTGTTAAGATTCTTACTTGAGGAAATGTCATGCCTACTCAAGGATATGTCTGTCAGCGTGAAAAATGTTTGTTTCCCTTAGGAACCGTATTGTCGACGTTTAAGACACAACTTAAGACTATTCGGACAGACGGGGGTTTTGTTTTGTTCAGTGTGGGAACAAAAAACGAACAAGGTATCTAAAGGTTTTAGCACAGAGGTTAGAACGGTCATATTCAGACAGTTGTAACTATTTTCGTATTTCTTAATTGAGAGACAACACGTTCCATTGTATAGTATAGAACATAGTATACATGACAAGTGGTGAGGGATCATCATTTTACTTATTTATTTCTTGACTTACTTTTAAAAATGTATAGCCACCCTCTCTCGGAAATATTTCGGACACATATACGAGATAAATAAAGATCAATAACGTCACTTGTCGGGAAACTTTCCGAACATCCCTCGTACAATCAACAATTAACGTTACCAACAACCAACAACACAGTAAAACACAAGAAAACTGTCCATTGTAACCAGTTCATTGGAGAACATACTGTTTTGCTTTCACTACTACTGCCTAAAACATTCTCGCTGGTTTTGCAAACGCTTTGGCTCAACACTCAATCTCGTATAATCGCCGCAGTCGTATACTTTTGTATAAATTAACGATTGTACGATCGTATACTTACATTCAGCAGTAAGGAGTGACAATGCACATGCAGCTGATTCATTGTATAAACACAGTATAGACTTCCGTGTAACGTACGGTGAAAAATATTTGAATTAATTGATATTTCATTTAAAGGTGCATACTGCTGTGTAATTATAGTCATCATTTTTGTATACAAAATTGAAGTCGGTTATCCATCGTACTATGTTTAATTTCACCACACACAATCTTACAGCACGGGTATCCCACGACAAACAGCCAATTCAGTATAAGTGGAAATTTTAAATAAACAACCACCTGCCCTAAAAAGCTAACATTACCATAATAACCCACAATCCGTCAGTTTTACACCCGCATTATACAACATCTTACTTCAAGCAGTCGCATACATTGTACAAGCTGAACTGTAAACATATACAGTACAACAACTCGAGAGCGGCCCTCTGTTTAAATTCAACCTCTGTAGAACAACAGCCTCTATACAACCGCCGATATGTGCTGTTGCACTTCAGAGGTTGTACTGCATACGAATATGATCCACGAATGCATTTTTTTAAATTGTCGAACTACTTTCTCAACCAAGATGGCCAAACAAAAGCAGAAATGAAGAATTACACATTAGAGCAAAAACAACCAAACACCAGCGAAACAATCAAAATCAGGAAATGGAAACGGATTGGTCACACTTTAAGAAGAGAAAATACCATCAGCAGCACAGCACTTCCATGGAAGCCAGAAGGAAAACGGAAAGTTGGTCGGCCGAAAACCACGTGGAGACGAACAACCGAACAGGAACGGGAAAAGCTCGAATGGAGCAGCTTGGCAACAGCCAGGACTGTGGCAAAAGACCGAACACAATGGGGACAGCGCATCAAGTCCTTTTGAAGAGGATAGGTGAGGTAGGTGTGACTTTCTCAACCAATTAACATCGCTTTCATCAAAAGTTTCAAAGTTTATTTACATATAAGCGCATGAGTCCCGAATCGGGCAGCATCAGCAAAACAATTTATACAATTCATACATAATGTTGACACGTGACAAAATGGAAACGACTTTACATAATATTTACATGGTTTCAATACATATATGTAGCAAGCAACAGTAGAAACAAGAAACATCATTTATATCATCAGATTCATAAGAGTATATAGAGAGTAAGCAGCGTCAGCGGGTGAAAGATGAGTTTATAGAGGAATGAATTAACAGAGAGTGAATAGTGTTAATAATATTAGGATACTTGAATGTATCGGGAGTAATCATGCAGAAATAATAGTATACATCACATTCAAAACAAAAGATGGCTACAGTATAGGAAGTAGTAGTGGAAGGGATAGAACTGGGATGTCGATATAGAAATGATATTAGAATATATTAATCGTATATATATATATACATATAGATACATATATACATACACACACATACATACATACACATGTGCATACAATGTTAGAGAAACAGTAATTAAACAAAATACATGTATATAAGTTAAACACAATGAAAACAGAGATAATTTACAAGTCAATATGTACAAAGATAAACAAAATTACATGTAAGACAAAGTAGTGGAGCATGTATTGTTATGTACAAAAATGTACTATTATTTGAAATGGTTCATTATCTTCTGACATAGTAATGCGATATTTGATAATTCTTCTTCATTGTCTACATTTAAAAGCTCTATAAATTTTATAAAATTAGGTCTGTTATAGTAATAATGTTTGATATATTTAGTTCTTATAAGTTTAAATTGTTTGCATTTAAGTAAGAAGTGAAATTCGTCTCCCAAATCATTACAATATGGGCATTTTCTATCACGCAGTGGGGTATTTTGCCATCTGCCTGTTTCAATAGGTAAGTGGTGATTTCGTGTTGTAAACGAAATTAAACTTTTGGTCAAATATGAAGGCAGTTTATTGATGTATTTACTACGCCCAAAAGATGATTTTAAATGTTTGTATAAGTTTGTATCGGTTGATCGAGTAATATTTGAGTTCCAGTTTTGTATGAACATATCTTTAAGTTTTAGATGGGTTGCTTTATTTAGCCATTTATAATTATGAATGCTTTGGCTATACCATAGACCAGACATACCACAGTTGCATATGATTTGTTTAATATTTTCCAACCAGGGTATTTTTGTATCATTGTTAATGCTGAGACTATATAAAACTTGATACAGTTTTGTGGACAATTTCGATTCATTCTGATTGTATTTATTTTCGATCATTTTACCCCAAAATAATATCATTCTGTGTTTAATGTCAACTGAAAGTGGTGTTATCCCTAGTTCTCCATATATCATATATGACGGAGTAGATTGTTTTAACTTAAAGATATATTTAAAAAACTTTAAACTTTAATCAGAGACTATGGATTACATGCAGTTTCTATAACAGTTTGTATAATCCTGCGAATAAAACCAACTGAGTCACAACAAACAAATCTTTCATGATGGTTATTGTAGTTTCATTTGTTTTGGATGAATGATAAACTAAGGACATAATGAAGGAATATTTAGGGATAGATGTAGTGAAGGAGACGAGGGGCTGGTCCTTAGACCCATATTCATCAACGCCTTAATACTTAGGCTTAACATTTGCAATATTAAAAAATGACTAGAATATGAAAAGAGCGTAAATTAACATGTATTAGTCCCAGAACCCTTAAAACTTTCCATAAGTATTGGTATAGTATCAGACCCCTTAAAACTTGCCATAATAATTGGTATAGTCCCAGACCCTTAAAACTTGCCAAAAGTATTGGTACACACCTTAGATATAGTCACAGACCCTTAAAACTTGCCATAAGTATTCGTAAAATACCTTAGATATAGTCCCAGACCCTTAAAACTTGCCGCCATAAGTATTCGTAAAATACCTTAGATATAGTCCCAGACCCTTAAAACTTGCCGCCATAAGTATTCGTAAAATACCTTAGATATAGTCCCAGACCTTTAAAACTTGCCGCCATAAGTATTCGTAAAATACCTTAGATATAGTCCCAATACCCTAACAACGTGTCGTAAGTAATTAGTATTGTTAAATACAGTCAGTCAGAGTGATTCTCTATAAGAGCAATTGTTCGGGACTCGATGTGAAATATAGTCGATACATTATTCTTAAAACCTAATAAAAACATGTGAGGTGCATATCCCTTTAAAATACACCTACGTCTGCATTAATTACACATTATGAATCATTATATAACGAATTCGAATAAGTCTTGTTTGAAGTTCAACTACAATGAATTATACGTACATCTGTACATTGTTTACAGATAACCAAATACATTTCTATTTTCTGAAACAACTAACCACTAAAGTATAAAATCAATTAATGTTACCTGCAAATATTGACAAAAGTAGCAACCACACGGAACCAAGCATTATTCCTGTTATTTGCACGGCGAGTTATCCAATCAATACAACTTTAAAGGTGTAAAATAAATGAAGTTCACGGTGTGTTAAAACACCTAATACTGTTTTGCCCAACACACAAACACCAATTTTATATTACGCCGATTGATGTGGAATCAATTGGTATCAATGATTAATAATCACGTATGTCAGAATCGATACATTGGTAAACAAGCGAATGTTTGGGTTTAGTGATCACTCTGAGACTACAACAGACGCGTTATGCCACGCCCAAAAATTGTGTCTATCCGATGACTCGTTCTTACATTCCAACACCCGCTTCTTTTATTTGAATAGTAAGTGTATACCAGTTATAACCTCTAATGACTAAGCCCCGTTTAATAAATGGTTATCGCGTGGAAATAGTATAATAGGATGGCGGATTCTGTCTAAAAAAACGTTCTCTTTATACGTATGCAGTAAAGGCATCCGGTCGAAACACATAAAATCCTATGTTTATGAATATTCTTTTGTAGAAATTGTCTTCCTTTCAACTGTAAAACTTCCGTTTCGAAATTATATTAATATAATCATAAATAAATGAATCACTGTATCCTGAATCGTTGTGCGTATAGGTAGATATATTGTAGTTTTACTATATATATATATTGAATTTATCCACAGCGTCCATTTATACACCTTATCCGAAAACCGACGTTTTTTGACCGTAAACGAACTAAATACCGGTATGTGAAATGGTGCGGCAACTCTAGCCGTAATAAACTTAACAATAGTATTAAGAGACGATCCATTCAGTACAGAAACCAAACAATGCAGTTATTCAAAACATGTTTAACTAGTCGCGGATCGTAGTGTGGTATTTGTAATTTGAGAGTTGATCACGTGGTTCTATCCACAAGGAAGTTACATCAGTGTGTTAAGTACACTCATGTTTATTGGTTATTCAAATTGCCAGTTTACCCTTAATATCGTGAAAAAAAGTGAAATGTTTTGAAAAATATTAATATGTCTAATCAGGTGGCCAGATAATACTAGTAGGAGGTTCATATGTAATCTGTCTACATCATGTTGAACAAACCGTTATATCAAATTAATTGAAAAATTGGTTTTAAATATCTCAATGCAAAGCTATTTGTTTTGATCTCATTCAAAATGCGTTAACCAAATCGTAAAGAACAGAACTCTTGCTCAGAGAAGTTATCAGAAAGTTGAAAGATCGTAGTTCGAAATTCAATTTCCAGTTGCAGGCCAATAACCAACAAGCAGTGAGCTCGTTATTCACATTGCCACACCAATTTCGAGTTGGAGATCAATTTTTCAGCCAACATTGAGTTGGATATTAGGCCTAAAGACTCACATTTTTAGCTGTGCCGTATTTTTCAGGCAGTGGAATTAGGTTTTTTCTGCAAGTTTGGCTTATTATCACCGACATTAAGTACATGTAAATGTTTGGTAATCCGAAGTACGGGTGCGATCGCCTATTTCTAAATATGCACTCTGGGCAGTTTAAGCCTAGGTCCCACTGAGCATTTTTGCATCGACGATGTACTCCCGATGAAAGTTAATAAGCTATCAGGACATCGGGAACGGATTCCTCGTGGTCTATTGCACGCTTCGGTGTAAGTCATGAGACAATTTGTGATATCGGAAGGAACCGTGATGAATCGGGTGGTGTCGGAAGATATCGGGAGAACATCGCCGATGAGGAATTCCTCAGTGGGATCTAGGCTTTACGGGTCCGGTGTACAACACTGATACACGCGAGGCTACCTATCTCTAGTTTGGTTGTCATCAATTAAAAGCGTTTCAGAAATGACAAGGTGTACCCGTTAAAATTATAACCAGGGGCCTCTGGATCCGTAGTCAAGAGCGTTCTCCACTCGATCGTCAGGGAAATATGAAAGTAATTATTAAGAATATTCAGAGAAATGCATATACATATACTTTTGTTCAAAAAATGCATTAAAAAGTTAAGCATATTGGTTTATTCGGGAACGACCTATTTTCAATACGTTTTGAATCCCGATTAATAGCGGTTGGAACTGTTGTTCGGTAGCCTACAGAGAAGCGTTGAAGTTTGATTCGTTCGTACGAGTATGTTTAATTTTAAAAGCCGGATCTACAAAGGGTGTATTAAATGTTCCCACTTAGATACTTGTACATCATTTCAATATGAAATATGATAGATATGTCCCTATAGAGACTAGCAATCATAATGTGAATAAATAAAAAAACATTTAATGTATTAATGGAAATTAAAACAGTGTAACTGATACGTAGTGATTATACCTCGCCATTTAAAATAAAAAAGTTTCTTTAATTTCAAGGTGGATGGGTATATTTCAAATGCATCAGAGCATAGGAACATAATTTCAATTCACAAGTTCGTGATATCTATCGTTGCATAGCTTGGTTGTATTTAACTTGTTCATCTGAAGGAAGGGTTCACATTTTAACCCCAGCAACTTATAACAGACTGATAAGGCCTGCATGCCGACCAGTATAAATTATGAACCTTCACAACCATTCATCACCAAATACTGTAAGCACAGACAAGCCATACACAAGCGATGGCAGCGCCTAGCCATCCAAGCAAGTTACAGACTGTGACATACCATCCGTCTTCCCCAAAAAGCATATTTCAAGCAAGCCTATATCATGCCCTAACAATATTGGTTTCTTGAATTAACATACATTGTATTTACACAAAGGCAGGTAATTTCAAATGATAAGGAAACTGAAGTAGGGCATATAGGTCAAGATTTTTGTTACTGTCAGGTCCGACCGATCTTGACATCCATATGGTGCTTCCAGATCAAGGATTTACCTCGCTTATAGGGCTCGAGCAGTAGATATGAAGTTTACCTAGCACTAGCATCAACGTTTATAATTTTGGTTTACCGTTCATTTTACACAAAACGTTTCAATTAATGATAATTACAAGGCAGCATCGACTGTTATGTTTGTCATATTTGTTTAACCTGGCTCGATCGTTTTACACATCAAGGGACGTAAACCTATCACATTACCAGGCTTACCAATGCAACGGATGAACGAGTTATTCCCCTTGATTATATAAAATACTGTGAGACGAATTGTAGTTTAGATTTGGACTTGCATTCTGTAATTATTGTGGGTTATATAAAAGGCAGCTATCCATGTACGTTCTTTTGACATGTATTCCTTTGATACGAACCGACGACGTACTTTATATACTGACCTTCTTGAATTATATCAAGAATATCTGTCATTAAAATAAAGGAAATATGAATTGAATAGGATCCATTTATTTGTTCTTCGTCGAATGAGTTATGTGTCTGTGTTTTTATTTTGTAAGCACTGGTTTCGGGATTCATTTTCGCAGGGGATGTGTTATACACAGGTAACTGTATCATTGACAAAGAGTAAAACAAGTTTCTTTTATTAATTTTATGTTATCTAACTAAAGATAATATAAATTTTATAAATTGTTTTTGTTTACTTTTTATTAATGATACAGTTAACTGTGACGTTGCACTCCTGTCTATGACATAAAACGTATAAAATCGACCGCTATGATAGGCAATGGCAGATACAATAATATATACTTTATGTCTATATTTATGGATATAATTTCGAATACCCGTGGTAATACATGCATGCAACTGGTTTGTATATAAAGATTTGTGCACGATTTCCAACAGGTGAGTCCATTTCAACTTGTTGCACGTGTAATTAAGACATGACAAGTTATAATTGTATGTTCAGATTAAGCTATGCCACAGATATAAACATGTTTTAACCAGGAGGCGGCTTTGTCTTAAATCCTTGATACACCTAATTGTTTCTTCTCTTCATTGGTAGTTGAATTTAACTTAAGGACGAATGTCACAGTTAATTATTGTTATTTCATTACTATACTACTATAATTATTATATGTATAGGCAATATACTTATATGTTATACATGTCAAGTATTTAAAGTAAGTTTTCATGTATTGAGGCCAATGTTCGATCAGTAAATAGGTTAACAAACACGCAAATACATGACAACCAATCAAGTACCTCCGCTTTGTGGTGTTTGACAATTTCAAAATAACTTCCGTGTGGCATTGCTAGTGGGTGAAAACATGTGCTTCAAGTAATGCTACGGTCACAAAGCTCGTACGATATCCGTACGAATTTACTAACTCGTACGAGTCCACAATGTTTGAAATCCTAACGGTATTTTTACATTCGTAGGGTCTGGTCACAGCTCGTACGGACCTCGTACGATTTATAGAGATGCAATCGTACGATATCCGTACGGACATCGTAATATCCTTACGGACACCGTACGGGGCTCGCAAGGAGCCCGGTCGTATATCGCACGGTGCTCGTAGATCAATCAGAGGTCGCAGATAACTCGTACGGTGTCCGTACGGTGACCGCACGATGACCGTACGGTGTCCGTGCGACAATAATGGATATATTCAGCGAATTTTAATTATTTATTTTAAGACCCTGGTCACATTGATCGTACGAGCTCCGTGCGAGTCGAATTTTAGCAAGTTCGTACGGAGCCGTACGGACATCGTAAACTCGTAAGGGCATCGTACGGTTTTTTGTAACTCGTAGAGGACTCGGGAGCTCGGTGAAAATGTTTCACCGATCTCCGAGTTGTCTACGAGCTCGTAGAGATTTTTGAAGTAGAAAGCTCACAAGGAAGCTGTCCTCACCGATTTTATGTATTATTATATTATGTAAGATGATTATGGAATGGTTGATATTTCATGTCATATTTATATATGCAAGGAAAAATGTCTTACCAAACGACTGCATCAGTTATAACCTAACTTTCTTCGGGGTTCGAACTTTCGATCTCCCGCTTCCTATACGGACGCCAAAAGCACACAGCCACGGTCGCGGTAATATGTCATGGATCAAAGTCTGGTGCGTACCTACTTGGAGAAAGGTTGCTGGTCGGATAGTACGATGATGATAATACGAGAATACGATAGTATGATGATGATGATAGTAGAATACGATAATCATAATACAATAATAAGATGATGATAATACGAGCATATGATGAGGATAATACGATGATAAGATAATGATAATACGAGAAAACGATGATGATAATACAATAATAAGATGATGATAATACGAGAATACGATGATGATAATACAATAATAGGATGATGATAATACGATAATACGATAGTATGATGATGATAATACGAGAATACGATACTGCTAATACAATGATAAGATAATGATAATACGAGAATACGATGATGATAATACGAGAATAAGATGATGATAATACGATAATAGTAGGATGATGATAATACGATAATAAGATGATGATTTACGAGAATACGATGAGGATAATGCAATGATAAGATAATGCTAATACAAGAATACGATAATGATAATACAATAATAAGATAATGATAATACGAGAATACGACGATGATAATGCGATAGAACGATGATGATAATTACGAGAAAACGATAATAATAATACGATAGCTCGATGATGATATAACGAGAATACGATTTATATGGTGACACGAGAATACGATAATGGTAATATAAGAATACCATAATGATGATATAAAAATACGATATCGTTTTCATGAATTAATCAAAGTTGTGTTTTTGCTGTTGGCAGAGTCTTTCTACCGGAACTTGGATACATGATACAGTAAAACTGTTGCAGTATCAACATAATAGCAGTGAATGTTATAGTGTTTACAACAATGTCATGTAATAAATATATTAAAAGTCCGTGTACAAATGTTGTTATACTCGCACAGTCTGTCTGTCTTCCGAAATTTTAATGTTTCAATATTTCAATATACACCATACTCATAACAATTCATTGTCACAAGTTAAGCAGTTGAGATAATGTTCACTATCTACATCCTAATGGCGTCCCATGCGATGCAAAACCATGCAAATTCCCATATCCGTAAGGATTTCGTACGATACTCGCACGAGTATTTCGAGATAATACAGACTTGACAAATATCTAAGAGCTCGTAGACAACTCGGGAGCTCGGTGAAACATTTTCACCAAGTCGCCGAGTCCTCTACGAGTCACGAAAATCCGTATAGTACGATGCTCGTGCGAGTTTTGATATCCGTACGGGCTCCGTACGGACGCCGTGCGAGTTCGCCAAAATCAACTTGTACGGAGCTCGTAAGGAGCTCGTAGGGCAAATGTGACCGTAGCATAAACATGATACTTGTAGCGCGTGATATAACCTAGCTATTCAGTAAGTCATCTCTATACAGCGTATCACTGAACAGTCCCGCCAGTACTTAATGATAATGGTTCGAGTTCGGCCAGTCCAGCCAGTCCGGCTGATCACCTGTCCCCATGATGATCACGGAGTCAGAATTACTACCTGTCACATGACTGATCTTACACAGCCTTTAACTAAGTAATTAGTGCGTTTTCATTGAACGTGAGTAACTTGCAATTCTTGCTTGTCTGGGTAACAGTAAAAACTATAGATTCAGACGACGAACGTTCGAAATACATTCCAGATACAACAGTTACCAAATTAACAACAAAATGTCTGGGTTACTTTAAATCACGTTTTTTTCGCGAGAGTTTTATTTTCGCTAATATTCGCGAGTGTTGTTGACACGCGAAATTATGATTCTCGCGAAAAATAATCTGATGATCCGTGATGTTTTAAGTACACTTAAATTTGTAAAACCAATTTTGCAACAGTTGACCAAACCGATTAATGTTTATAAACATCACATTATCCTGGGCGCACTATATATACGCTTGAAGCATATAGCGTCTAATACACTCGCGAATTAAATATTTTCGGCGCTACAAATTCGCGAATTGGACATTTTCAATGACGTGAATTCAACGTTCTCGCAAAAAATAAAATTTCGGAAAAATCGCGAAATAAAGGTTACGCGAAAATTAAGTGATTTACAGTATTTTACCTGTGTCAAATTGATTGTTGCTCGATTGTTTCTGTTGAGTGCTGCCCCCCTCTTTGATATGTATTTTGTTTGTCTTTTTTGCTAGGGGAGGTAATCTAGGTATCGGGTCAAAAAGGGCCATTTACCAGAAAGGCCCAGTATAAAATGAACCAAAAAGGCCCACAAAGGTGTACCAGAAAGACCCACTTAGGTGTACCAGAAAGGCCCCTTCGATCTATATAGATACAGATTGATATCAAAATATCCTTCAGTTAACCGACACATGCATTTTTCATGCCACTTTTACAAATGCGTGATTTTGCATGTCGTGCATATCGATTTTAAGATAAAATTGCACATTTGATTCCTTATCAATTGACAAATGAGATAAACATAGTTTGACTAATTTGTTCTTTACGTTTCACAGATAATCCCTAAACTGCATATTCATGAATTGCATGGTTAACCGCACGTGCGATTTGCACGTCTGGAATTCAAATACATAATAATATGATATCATAATACTGACACATAAATAATTTACTCAAATTTGAATAAATTATTTATTTGTCAGTATTTAATGATATCAAATTTCAAATTACATGTTACTTTTATGAACATGCAACAAATGGTCAAATATGTATACTTGGAAATGATAACACACTAAGATCTACTAGGTAAAGCATTAGATTAAAAATTGGACTTTCTGGGCTTTTTAAGTGGGCCTTTCTGGTCCGGTCCATCTTGGTAACTGGGCCTTTATTGTAACTGGGCCTTTTTGAACCTGATTCGTAATCTACGGGAGGTAATCTAGACTAACTACTATCATCCATACATGGCTATATTGTGACTGTATTGTCGCTTTTATCTTAAGTATTAAAAGAAAACAAGAAGTAAGCAGTTTGTATAATTAACTTTAATTGAACCCAAAACCATGAATAACTAAACATCATTGTACGGAAATAAAAGAGTCCGTTTATTCAGGTATGTCACTTGTATACAAACATTGCAATATATATTCATGACATTGTATTTTTAATGTTTTTAACATTTTAATTGGAGAAAAGGGCAGTGCCTTATACCTTATTAACTAAGCTGCATACTAATACACAGACTATATGTTACAATAAGACATTAATAAGGCAAACTGTAATGGTCATGTTAATAATGTTATATAAACAAGTGACACAACTGAACAATCAATTTATACATCAATAATTAATCAATCAGTTTGAAGCTTCTAAACCGTATTTTTATTTTCTCCTGTTTATGTACAGTGTTGTTTCTCTACCGTGTCCGATTTGTAATAATTATTGTCTTTAGGCTATTATTCGAATTCATCAATAAATGAGACGAATATATTTTTAATATTACAGGTTCAAAATTTGACCAGTCAATACAATAATAAAATAAAAAATCGAACGAGGGTTGCAGCTCTGTTAGCAACTAGAAGACTTTAGATAAACGCACTGTCCAGTAGAGTTCTATAAAATTGTATTTGTCTTGTAAATATCACAGTGCGTGAAATTATATATAAGGTAACATATATTGACCGCTCAAACTGTTGATAAGGGTCAATACATATTCCTTGTGAATAATTTGCCAATTGAATAAAATGGATATATGTACTTTTAAGAAACATAGTGTGACGGCTGCAAAATTGTAAAAGAGTAAAGATTGTTTTAAAATTGGAGTCTAAGTACTGATACACCAAGCCTCTGTAAAATGTATGTGCCTCATTCAATACCCCTGTGATAACAAAATACGGTCCTTTTCTTTAGCATTTTGTTTCTTACACAGAGTGAGAACAGAAAAATGGACACACATTTCCATGTTATTCTTGCGACTTTAGTCCCTGCAAATAGGGATTTTCAGTTACCTTGAAAAAATGGCATTTTGTTAACGCAAACCAAAGTGAACAAATGACATTTTCGAAATTTAGTAGCATAATAGATATTATTTTAATTTTTGCATAACGTTTTCTTAATCGGTTTTGTTCCGTTACACGGACATGATTATTGATTTCTTGACCATTATCAAACTTTGAGTAGTATATATTAAATAATGACATGAAATATACAATGCTAACATTGAAAAGAATCACCGAAACCAAAACTAGTAAAACTGTAACTATCATACGAGACTATGTCCGCTCTCAAGGCAATTCAGGCTTGAAATATATTTATTAACTATGCAAAAAACGATTGATGTTAACACAGCTATGAAATGAGAAACATCGACATGACGCTTGAGTAAATTTTAAGTAACTGAGTCACATAGCACCATATATAGACGTAGGTTTAAAAATTCCAGTAAAATATGCTAAAAACCAAGTTCGTTGAAAATAGTCATAAGGGTCAATACACTATCATGTGATTGTTTTCTTCAAACTTTTGCCATGTATGCCGGTTTTCCTTGAGAGCGTCTCGTTATAAACAATTAATAAAAAAATAAACAACAAGAGCATATGTACATAATATTTTGAAATAATTGTATACAAACATTGCAATATATATTCATGACATTGTATTTTTAATGTTTTTAACATTTTAATTGGAGAAAAGGGCAGTGCCTTATACCTTATTAACTAAGCTGCATACTAATACACAGACTATATGTTAAAATAAGACATTAATAAGGCAAACTGTAATGGTTATGTTCATAATGTTATCTAAACAAGTGACACAACTGAACAATCAATTTATACATTAATAATCAATCAATCAGTTTGAAGCTTCTAAACTGTATTTTTATTTTCTCCAGTTTATGTACAGTGTTGTTTCTCTACCGTGTCCGATTTGTAATAATTATTGTCTTTAGGCTATTATTCGAATTAATCATTAAATGAGACGAATATATTTTTAATATTACAGGTTCAAAATTTGATCAGTCAATACAATAATGAAATAAAAAACCGAACAAGGGTTGCAGCTCTGTAAGCAACTAGAAGACTGAAGATAAACGCACTGTCCAGTAGAGTTCTATAAAATTGTATTTGTCTTGTAAATATCACAATGCGTGAACTTATATATAAGGTAACATATATTTAGCGCTCAAAATTTGATAAGGGTCAATACATATTCCTTGTGAATAATTTGCCAATTGAATAAAATGGATATATGTACTTTTAAGAAACATAGTGTGACGGCTGCAAAATTGTAAAAGAGTAAAGATTGTTTTAAAATTGGAGTCTAAGTACTGATACACCAAGCCTCTGTAAAATATGTTTGTCTCATTCAATACCCCTGTGATAACAAAATACGGTCCTTTTCTTTAGCATTTTGTTTCTTACACAGAGTGAGAACAGAAAAATGGACAGACATTTGCATGTTATTCTTGCGACTTTAGTCCCTGCAAATAGGGATTTTCAGTTACCTTGAAAAAATGGCATTTTGTTAATGCAAACCAAAGTGAACAAATGAAATTTTCGAAATTTAGTAGCATAATAGATATTATTTTAATTTTTGCATAACGTTTTCTTAATCGGTTTTGTTCCGTTACACGGACATGATTATTGATTTCTTGACCATTATCAAACTTTGAGTAGTATATATTAAATAATGACATGAAATATACAATGCTAACATTGAAAAGAATCACCGAAACCAAAACTAGTAAAACTGTAACTATCATACGAGACTATGTCCGCTCTCAAGGCAATTCAGGCTTGAAATATATTTATTAACTATGCAAAAAACGATTGATGTTAACACAGCTATGAAATGAGAAACATCGACATGACGCTTGAGTAAATTTTAAGTAACTGAGTCACATAGCACCATATATAGACGTAGGTTTAAAAATTCCAGTAAAATATGCTAAAAACCAAGTTCGTTGAAAATAGTCATAAGGGTCAATACACTATCATGTGATTGTTTTCTTCAAACTTTTGCCATGTATGCCGGTTTTCCTTGAGAGCGTCTCGTTATAAACAATTAATAAAAAAATAAACAACAAGAGCATATGTACATAATATTTTGAAATAATTGTATACAAACATTGCAATATATATTCATGACATTGTATTTTTAATGTTTTTAACATTTTAATTGGAGAAAAGGGCAGTGCCTTATACCTTATTAACTAAGCTGCATACTAATACACAGACTATATGTTAAAATAAGACATTAATAAGGCAAACTGTAATGGTTATGTTCATAATGTTATCTAAACAAGTGACACAACTGAACAATCAATTTATACATTAATAATCAATCAATCAGTTTGAAGCTTCTAAACTGTATTTTTATTTTCTCCAGTTTATGTACAGTGTTGTTTCTCTACCGTGTCCGATTTGTAATAATTATTGTCTTTAGGCTATTATTCGAATTAATCATTAAATGAGACGAATATATTTTTAATATTACAGGTTCAAAATTTGATCAGTCAATACAATAATGAAATAAAAAACCGAACAAGGGTTGCAGCTCTGTAAGCAACTAGAAGACTGAAGATAAACGCACTGTCCAGTAGAGTTCTATAAAATTGTATTTGTCTTGTAAATATCACAATGCGTGAACTTATATATAAGGTAACATATATTTAGCGCTCAAAATTTGATAAGGGTCAATACATATTCCTTGTGAATAATTTGCCAATTGAATAAAATGGATATATGTACTTTTAAGAAACATAGTGTGACGGCTGCAAAATTGTAAAAGAGTAAAGATTGTTTTAAAATTGGAGTCTAAGTACTGATACACCAAGCCTCTGTAAAATATGTTTGTCTCATTCAATACCCCTGTGATAACAAAATACGGTCCTTTTCTTTAGCATTTTGTTTCTTACACAGAGTGAGAACAGAAAAATGGACAGACATTTGCATGTTATTCTTGCGACTTTAGTCCCTGCAAATAGGGATTTTCAGTTACCTTGAAAAAATGGCATTTTGTTAATGCAAACCAAAGTGAAGAAATGAAATTTTCGAAATTTAGTAGCATAATAGATACTGTTTTAATTTTTGCATAACGTTTTCTTAAGGTGATTCCCAACTCTTAGATTTTTCTGTACAAGAGGTATCAAACACCTGATTTTTATGAAGAACACACTCATGATAGTGATTGTGCAAACCCATAACAGTTTTGCTCGGCTAGTTTTCAAGATATTTTTAGATTTTTGGGAACCCCCTAAAAACTGATACATGTATTAATTTTGCATTTCACCGAAAAAGTTTGACATTTTATTACAAGAAACTCGGCATGCACAAAATTTCGTATATACGGAATCACACGATAACGTATGTTTTAGACTATGCATGTAAAATGTATTTTTTAAATGATATTTTAAAATATGTGATTTTTCATTTTTAAGTTATACGAAAAAAATAGTTGAACAACATACATTTGAAATTGTACTGTTTTCGTACATGCAACCAGTAGAATAACAATTATAGGAGTTTTATCCCAAATTTAAAGGCAGTTTCTCGGCTAGATATTGTGATTGACACTTTGGTGATTTCGGAAATGTCGAAAACCAGGAGAGTTTACAAAATAATCAACGTTTTGAATACGCTGTATCCAGTTTTTGCGATAATTTGTTTTTAAAAATGTGTATATCTAAAGATGAGCCCATGCTCATTTGTATTAGTCTATATTCTTACGAAATAAATGCAAAATAACCTTCCCCTAAATGCAAAACTTTCCTCTAAATTAGTTGGGATGCTTGCTAAACAAATATTAAAACTTGGATAAAAATTTGTGTGGGCGCATAGATAACGTTTCACATACGTTGTAGCTAGTATTCGCGAGTGTTGGTGTTTCAACGTTTGTAATAAATGGCACATAAAATTTCAGCTATAGCTTTATTCTCCTAGCTTATTATAGTATAATATAGGGATAACTATACAGTAAATTCTCGATTTTAAGACATGAGAACATGCTGACACATCAATTTTAAGTTTTTCACACTATTTCATCATGGTAGTGAGACGCTTTCAATACGTCTTATTTAATTTCACCGATTTCTAAACTTCCGCTCAACTGAAGAGCTTGGAATCACCTTAATCAGTTTTGTTCCGTTACACGGACATGATTATTGATTTCTTGACCATTATCAAACTTTGAGTAGTATATATTAAATAAGATAAAATGACATGAAATATACAATGCTAACATTGAAAAGAATCACCGAAACCAAAACTAGTAAAACTGTAACTATCATACGAGAATATGTCCGCTCTCAAGGCAATTCAGGCTTGAAATATATTTATTAACTATGCAAAAAACGATTGATGTTAACACAGCTATGAAATGAGAAACATTGACATGACGCTTGAGTAAATTTTAAGTAACTGAGTCACATAGTACCATATAAAGACTTAGGTTTAAAAATTCCAGTAAAATATGCTAAAAACCAAGTTCGTTGAAAATAGTCATAAGAGTCAATACACTATCATGTGATTGTTTTCTTCAAACTTTTGCCATGTATGCCGGTTTTCCTTGAGAGCGTCTCGTTATAAACAATTAATAAAAAAATAAATAACAAGAGCATATGTACATAATATTCAAATTCATCTGACACAATAACAACTATAATACTAATTATAGTATACAATTTATTTCCAGCATTTCAATCAACGGTTCCGTAACCAGAGATGCAAAAGGGTTAGCAAGAAAGTATCCCTTGCAAGACGTTAGTGTTACAACCCATGTCCCATTCCCTCATCGCCGATGTTCTCCAGATATCTTATAATACTACCCAATTCATCACGAATCCTCCCTTTATCACAAATTGTCCCATGGCTTCCCCGAAGCTTCCCCTAGAACACGATGGACCTGTTCCCGATGTCCTGATAACTCATTAATGTCAACCGGGAGTACATCGTCGAGGCAAAAGATGCTTAGTTGAACCTAGGCTTAACATGAATCTGTTGTAGCCGATCATATGATACTGTATAAATGTATGACCACATTTCCACTACTCGTTATGAAATAATTCAAGAAATGTCCACATTTGTATAACATCGATACTACACCATTGCAACGTTGTGACGTCACAGTATATTGTTTCATATATACTCGGAACCACTTCTAACATTTACTATACTAGCTCTAGTTAGTGTATCTAATCAGTGTTGTATGAAACAAGCCCTAATCTCAAGAATAATTTGTCTAATATAGTCACGAGCGCATATGTGAATATTGTATCCCTATCAGCCCTAATCGGCCACACTGCGGATATTTGCCCTAAAATAAATTTAGAAGTAGATCGACATATATTCATGTATTTAAATCACAATTGATTATGCCCAAAACATACTTATCTACTAAAAAATACAATACCGGAAACGCCTTGATGTTCTGATCGTCCAATAAACGACTATTTCATTTCACACCATGTACAATATTTTCATATACATGTATCAATGCACTAAAGGTTTTAAATTATAAAACCTTTACTTAATTTGTTCTAACTATTACTTGAAAAGAAGTTGTTCAGATGGGCGTTGTATATCTCTAACATTATGCAGGTGTGCTCATCACAATTTCATCAATTCGATGACCGCAGAACGTATTTCTTCTGAAATCATCATTTCTAAATCTTGAAGTGGGATATGAACTGACCACACTCACTGTATCACCAGGTTTCAGAACGATATAGGTGGAAACCGTACTACATCCACTATTAGTATTCTCAACTGTCGTGCTGGTCACCAGAACCTCATCATTGTGTTTTATACCAACTACAGCCGCTGCACCGACTGCGTTGCAGAAATTGGTTGAAAATTGATACAATCCAGGATACACGGCGTTGAACGTACCAGTGGATGGATGATATGTTGCTCCCTCGTTCATGTCTATGTCATTGAACAGGAGGTTGTCGCCTAAAGCCGGACTCACATTGTCTATTTCACCAGCGCAGAATGCAACTGAAAGACACAACACGACTACGTGAATGCAAAACTGTTCGGTATGTATATATGTATCCGGAATATTATTATAACTTGTGTGTAGTTTATGTATACCTAATCCAGACCAGGCCCGGACCCACGTAGAGGCACACCCATACACCTTTTCCCTTCTGTTGTTGCCACGGGGAAAATTTACAGGTAACTAATAAGAGTCCTTTGAAAAAAAACTCAAATATACCTTCGAAAATAATTGCTATTGTGGTTTTTGTTTATCTCTAGATAAGGATCTGTTTTCCTATGACTTTCAGAAACTGATCTATTGGTTGAAGTGTTAATAGAATAGTTAGTACGAGTATTACCTAACAAAATAAAATTCTGGGCCTTAAGATCATTAAGTGGAACAGGTGATTTTGTTCAAGATTAGTTTTCCCACATGATGCAAGATTGCCGACTGCTAACACAAAGAAACATGATTGTTTTATTTTTCCACTTATCTCAAATGTTTATTTTTGTGTCACACAATATATCAAAATATACAAATTAACGATGCAATATGTTTCAGTCAAAAAGAATATCGCCTGCTCACAGAAACCAGTGTAGCAATACCACGTGGCTTTTGGCTACAGTTACAAGTAGAAATTTGTAAACATTGGAACACAAATATAGCCATAAGTATTTTATTTCTTCATCGATTTCTATTAAATATACGCCACGCTAAGGGGACAATTATTTGCTTTCCGTGAAATATAAGATCTTTTTCAGTAGTTTCGCCGATTTTTCTATTACCCTGTGAAACCTACACGTTCCACGGTTTCACAAGGTAATGGACAAAACGGCACAGCCGCAGAAAAATATTTTATATTTTATGGAAAAGAAATAGGTGTCCCTTAGCGTGGCGTACATTTCATAGACATCGATGATGAAATAAAATACTTATGTTTTTTTTATTTTCCAATGTTTACACATGTCTTCCTGTAACTGTAGTCAAAAGGCACGAGGTATTGCTACACTGAGAAACGCTACATTTATTTGTTTGTGACGACGACGTAGACGTTCATCGTGCATGTATACTTGTAACCAAGTACCGAAAAATAAACAGCTAGATTACGAAATTCATAACACTAAATGTGACGAGAGTTATTCATTATAAAACCGATATAAATCCACTTTTTTAATATTTGTAACGTTTTACCCCTAAAGTCTTACCGCACTAAACAAACGACCAAAGCACAGACCTTTGGAAAATGCTCTTCTGACCGTAGTCTTTCAGAGTATATAGCGTTCAAACTTCCCTACGGGTTGTTCGTGACCAACCAGTGGACTGATACAAACGAGTCGGACTCCAGGAAAACCTGCTACTACTATTTTAACAAAAACATTTAGTTTTAGTTTTTCCTTAATAAAAGACCAATCATAACGAAACAAAATGCAAAAGAAATGATGACATATCCTTTTTTGAATGTAAGCGCTGTTTTTGTAGAGATCCCGTTGCAGATTTTTCGGCGGGATTTCAATACCGTCATTCAAACGGTATTTTACGTAACTGTATTCATAAATCTATCAATTGACAAAACCTTAAAATAATTAACAATAGCACCACGTTTTAGAATTTATGGAGGTACGCGCACCTTTGATCTAACGATCGAATTTTCATTGAAACATCTTAAAATGACAGAACAGTCTTCAAGAACAACATTAATATCATAAAAAGGTCATGTCACCAGGCTCGTTTTCGACATACAGGGCTTTCTAATGACCTACCATTGTATTCTGTTCATTTTATCTATTTCCTGCATTTATGGCACCATTATGTTCTTTTTAAGATTATTACTATATGAAACCACCTTTAAGCAATGAATGATATTTTGTGTGTTCCATGGTCATTCCTATTGACATTAGTCACCATTCCGGCTGCCTGGTAACAAATTCAGTATTTGAACATGATAAATAGTTACCCCACCCACTTGCAAAAAAGTGTGATTTTCAAACGATTTCAAATGAACGTCAAAAAATACCTAACGATCGAAAACGATTTAGAATTGGCCCTAAGTTTAGTATCAAGTAGAACACCAGTTTAGTCAAATAAAAAATAGGGGTCACCAGCCTTTTTTGGGAGCTGTGCATAAAAAAGTATTAATTATGAATAAATTTGCATAAAATTAACCTAATTAACATATTGTAATGAAATAATTTTTTATTAAAAATATTTCAAAGTGTGGCTACCTCTTAAAACTAAACCATGCACTACATAATTATATATAAGCATATGCATTTGAACAGTTGTAGGGACTTATTGTAAACCCATATTATTCACAATTTTGCCGTTCCCCACCCACTTTTCATACATGCAAAAAATAAAAAGTTAAAAATATCTAATTTGTGCAATAACATTATGTTTATTATCATTAATCAACATTTATATGCGATCATTGAAACTAAAATTCATGTTTTTTCTTATCTAATACGATTTTGAAATTTCGCGCATGCGCACAAGGCAGCTCGGACCTCCTTAAGGAGAAACGCTTAATCTAACTCGTCGCTTTTCTCAATCTGAGTACTTTTCATATATTGGTCACCCTAGCAAGGAAGTGAGTTATCCATAAAAACTAATCATATGACTTATTTATCACATATTACATGTGAAATGTTTAATTTAAAATATAGTACTATATGGACAAACAACTTAAAAAGATAATATTAAAGGGAAAGGCAAGGCTAATAACAAGTTGGTTTTATTTTAAACTAGCGTTCATTTGAAACACATAGGCGAAAACAGAATGAAAATCAGACGATTATTAATGGAGCTAGAGCATTTGGAAATCAATGTTTTGTGATGCACATGGAGATCGCCATTTGTAAGTTATCCCTCAATAACGACAACTCTTAAGAGCATCGAGTTATCGTTCGTCGTAATCAGTCGTGAATAAAACCCGTTCACCGTACGTTCAAAGACGGACGCGCATTGCACTCATATAACATGTGAAATGTTTAATTTAAAATATAGTACTATATGGACAAATAACTTAAAAAAGACAGGGAAGGCAGCCGAGCACAGAAAACATAAAAAACACACTAGGCACAATGTCTACCTGAATCAGGCGAGCACAGAAAACATAAAAAACATAAAAGGCACAATGCCCAACTAAACAAGTTATGATCTTCCCATGTGCAAGCAGTCGAAATTCTAAATGAATCAGTTTCAGCAATGAAAAAGCTAAATGTCCAAGCTGAATGACCTAGTTCCAACAGTAAAATGTCTGAAATACCTAGTTTAAGCAATAAATAGATCAATGTTCATTGTCTTATTTAGAGTTTTTTCTAACCTTATCACATGTAGTAATTACATAATGTAAAAATGGCGGGTTTTCCTTGAGACTGGCTCAAAGTGATTTATAATGAGGTTTTATAAAAAGATACATTACCTCGTTTTCGCTGTACAAGAGTTTCAAGAATTCCTTCAACAGTTGCTTCAAGAGTTTCAATTGTTTTCTCCAAGTTTGCCACTTCAATCCGTAATTGGGCTGACTGTTCCATTTGCCGTGTCAACAAATCAAACTGGGAACACTTTTTATCTCCTTTGACATGCCCTGCACATACTGATGTACAGAAAAAACATATAAGCCAGATATATTTTATGTTCAGTATCATCTTTGTACAGCTCTGTGTTTTTTCTGTCTGAAGTGAATTTTGAACGTACGTCACTATCCACGTGTTGTTACAATGTAATCAATACTAAAACACCACAAGGCCATGCATAATCAATTTTGCCCATTAAGCGCATTTTACAAAATCTACATAAAATGAAAATAAATATATAAAAAATAATGTAGGTATTTGTCACAACTTGGATTTAGTGGTCAATGAGTAAGCATGCGTGTGGGTATTTGTACTAACTCGGAATGGGTGTTCAATGAGTAAGCATGTGTGTGGGTATTTGTACCAACTCGGAATGGGTGTTCAATGAGTAAGCATACATAAGGGTATTTGTAACAATTCAGAATGGGTGGTTAATACGTAAGCATGCATGTGTGTATTTGTACCAATTCGGAATGGGTGGTCAATGAGTAAGCAAATCGGTAAATGCATAATTTCAAAGCGGAATAGGGATTAAACATGTGGGACTTCCGAGTGTATGTAACAAGTCGCAAATGTTGTCATTGTGTAAGCATGCCTGTAATCACAAACTATGTAAGGAATGAAGGTATATGTGTACAACTTAGTGTCCAGTCAAACCATGGAATGTTCGGTAATATCGTTTACTTTAATGAATTATAGTGAGAATAGCGGACATCTAAAACTGTCAATTAGTTTTGCTGGCCTGCATTGTGAATAACAGTGTGGTTACATTTTGCAATGGTGTGTTTACCATCCAATTGTAATTACAATGAACATGTAGTAAACTGTTTTGCAATCTTTGAACGCTGCCATAAGTAAACACGAGGGAATTTTAAACAACAAAACAAATTTTAATAAAATTTAATGTACCATCAAACCATAATTTGGAATAATGAATGCCGATTGTATTATCATATACCAACTCTTTTTTCAAAGGAACCAAACTGAAATCAAATTTTAAAAGGTATCACCTAACATGTTAGATATATTTAATTTTCCTTCATACACATGGATCGGCAAGTACATCATGACGCGGTTACTATAGCTTGCCTAGCTAGTGTTTACTGGCTGGCCCGGAAGCTTCATCAAATATCCACTTTCGAGCCCGGAGGCTTTCTCATGTCACCATGTAAAACAACATATACATGTACAAAAACGTACTTGAGTTAGTGTAACGCAATGTGTCTTAAGTTACATACAAATGTTTAGTGGGGAGAATAATTTAATCAGTCTGGTTTCCATCTCAAATCTTACGGTATTTTATGACATGCAAACTACTGTAAGACTGTAAGATTTTGGACAGGAATCAGAAATAACTTAATTAGATAAGATGTATGGACACTCAATGAACGTTATCGCGTTATTGTGAATTAACGTTACGATGGTTTAACAATCCATGTATGGGTACCATTGGGCATTCTTTGAGATCAGAACTAGTCACTCAAATCAAATTATACGGCACACGTAAGCAAAACATGCACAACCTACACCAATAGTTCGGATTTAAGAAAAACTGATTGTTTTATACAAACCATTATGTTCAACAATTTTCCTTTGTGTTCCCATTGTGATGAATCCCACTTGTACAAGTTTCATACCAAGTAACATTAATAATGCTGATTTAAATATCACTGTCTTGGAAGAAAGTGTGACATTTGTTGCCCCCGGAAACTAGTTTAGGCTCCCAGTGTCATTTGCCACTGTTGATACCAAGGCAGAAACCATACAGTCCATCTTCGTTTATGTAGGTCATGTTTTGTCCTTTGAATAGTATTCAAAATAATAAGGAATATTAAAAAAATGCATTCACTAACTATACTGTTTCTGGTCAGTTTTGTTCGTGCGTTGTCATAGTGATTGGGCTCTTGTTTCTTGTCTGCAAGCTCTAACTCCGGTTTTGCTTGACTGAATGAGTCTTGTTGTAGATGTGCTTGTGCATACACAAGGCACTCAGTTTAAATAGATCATGAAATAAAAATATGTATTCACCACCACACACTGGTTTTCGTTTTATCGACTATATATACAAATATATACATGTAACTGACTAAAGTATATAAATGTATTTAAATATTGCCCAAGGTAAAATATCGTATAAAGTGTCAATCCTTAATTTCTTTTCCCGTCCGTTTGGAGCGGTAAATACTCATTTTATGTGAAATTTAAATTCAATTATAAGTTTATGCTATCTAACATTTATAAATTTCTGAGGCAACTGGCATAACTTTTACGATATGATAAGATGTAAGAAATGTTGCAAATGTTTGTGCATCTTGTTTTCCTCCAATCAACTTGTGTTTCGTGCGATGTTAATCAGTGAATGTATTAAAAGCTATCGGATGTTATTTTTTCTTTCCCGTTGAAAATATAAGCCATTGTCTTTCGAATGATGTATTAATTCTAACCAGACAGTATAATTATGTATACTTACAATCAGAACTTAGTGCAGCCAAAGGGAAAGAAATGCGCCTGAATCAAACAGTAAAGTCAATTGAGTTGCTCCCATTTGTTAATAATGTGTTAGTAAAGCTTTGAATAAATGTTGTTAACTTTATAACAGGAACCACAAACTGATAGTTGTTATTTGTTAATGTGATAGACAAACTTAGATACTAATTGGGTCATAGTCACGTTCGTGCTATTCTTATTAAGATCATACTGTAAAATTATTATTTGTCAAGGGGGTTGTTAAACTCGACCACGAAATCTAATCCTCACGGTTAATCAACCTCACAAAAACAGAACATGTATTTACCCTTCCAAGTTTTTTGTAATTTACCATCCCTAGAATATGCATTTTCATCAAAACGATGAAGATCTGTTTATTTTGCAACAAGCTGCATGCTTAGTGGTGGTTTGTGTATAGTTCTCAATTATCCTTTCTATTTCAACAAGCTGCATGCTTAGTGGTGGTTTGTGTATAGTTCTCAATTATCCTTTCTATTTCAACAAACGGCATGCTTAGCGATTGTTTGTGTATAGTTCTCAATTATTCTTTCTATTTCAACAAACTGCATGCTTAGTGGTGGTTTGTGTATAGTTCTCAATTATCCTTTCTATTTCAACAAACTGCATACTTAGTGGTGGTGTGTGTATAGTTCTCAATTATTATTTCTATTTCAACAAACTGCATACTTAGTGGTGGTGTGTGTATAGTTCTCAATTATTCTTTCTATTTCAACAAACTGCATGCTTAGCGATGGTTTGTGTATAGTTCTCAATTATTATTTCTATTTCAACAAACTGCATGCTTAGCGATGGTATGTGTATAGTTCTCAATTATTCTTTCTATGTCAACAAACTGCATGCCTAGTGGTGGTTTGTGTATAGTTCTCAATTATTCTTTCTATTTCAACAAACTGCATGCCTAGTGGTGGTTTGTGTATAGTTCTCAATTATTCTTTCTATTTCAACAAACTGCATGTCTAGTGTAGGTTCGTGTATAGTTCTCAATTATTATTTCTATTTCAACAAACTGCATGCTTAGTGATGGTTCGTGAATAGTTCTCCTTTAGTCGTTCTATTTAAACAAACTGCATAATTATTTAGTAATCGTGACAAAGATTTCGAGTGCTTCAGCCATTGCACTATACATACGTAGGATTACTTCAATATGTGTATCTCTGTTTTAATGTCAATGGTTGGTTGCAGTGGAGCTACCAAGAGTTGCAGTACAACGGAGAAACTATAAAGTTCATTCAAAGCGTTTCTGGTAAAGAGATAGTCTAAGCTTTAGAGTTCGTAGTGTTTATATGAGTGAGATTCACGTATCATGTAAACTAGCGACTCCTGATATATTGCTCTCATAATACATGCGCTGTTGTCGTCGAGAAATACAGATCTGTCCGCAGTCACGAATTAACATTCTTGACATATCGCAATGACCAGCATTAACACACTGTACATACATAACAATAGCCGGCATAATTTGTAGCTGCAGAATCCGAAATAAAACGAGGACTGGCTTTTGCCATATCCTAGTACTTCAAAACCAACATATTTAAGGTACATATACGAATTCAAATATATGGGCAGGGTTATGAATGAACTCCATGTTTAAGGAGGATCACACTGCATAGTTCGTATGCGCGGAAAATTCAAAATTGCCAGGGTCGAATAAGAACAAAATATAAAATGAAATTACAATAATGGCATACACACGTAAATAAATAATTCTCGTAATAAACATAATGATTGTGTACAATGTTCATATTTGTAACTTTTTCTTGTTGTTGCATAAAAAAGTGGGTGTGGAAAAGTACAATTAGAAATAATATAGGCAAACAATAAGTCACTGTAATTGTTTAAATGCATGCACTTACAGAAAACATGTAGTGCATAATTTTGCTACAGTTTGAAAACATTTTTATTCCAAAATGCAAATTAGGTTAAATAATGCAAAATTGGTACTTTTTGGTGAATAACTCCAAATGAAAGGCTGGTGACCCCAATTACTATTTTACTAAATTGATGGTCTATAAAATGTTCAACTCACTGAAATTTGAAATTATTTTCGATCGATGTAATGTTTTGGATACTGGATTAAAATCACCATTTGTGTCAATATTTTTGGGAGTAAATGGGGTTACTTTCTTGTACAAATACAATGTACTGAATTTGTTTACCAGGACACCGTCATTGTTGTTTAAGTGAACAGAAAAAAAGAACAATATCCAAACAAATATATGCCATGGCTTAAAAGTGGTGTAATATACATGTATTTAACATCTTAAAATGAATATGATGGTGACATATATTCAAGAAAAAAATAGAATGAACAAAATAAAAAAATGTTCATTTGAATACCGTGGTGACACATCAGTTTTATATTGTTTTGTCGTTTAAAATGATTCTGCGGTCATTTTAAGGTGTTTCGGAAAACATTTTATCATTAGATTAAAGGTTCGCGTACCACCTTTAATACAGAACATACATATGAGGCAGTCTCCAGGAAAACCTGCTTTTTTGAGATTTTCCATAGCTTGAAAGATTAATCTTTATGAACCAAAATACGAAAGAAATTTTGTTAATATCTTGCTTTTTAAAGAAGTTACACCTGTTTTTGTAGTGTCCCCTTTCGGAGCTTTTTTGTGTGACGTCGCAAACGTCATTCAAACGTTAATTGACGTAACTGTTACACGTATTTCAAAATTACACCATTTGATCAATTATTTATATGAATTGTTCAAAATGGTATCACATTTTAGCAGTATCTTTTAATTTTTAAAATATTTACCAAAATCAAGTGTTCGCATTCAGAGAAAGGCTACTATTGTTTTAAACAACTAACTCCTCGTTTTGCACACTATGTGTACTTTTCCAAAATTGGTCACTATAGCAACGAAGTATGTGATTTCGACATAATTCATGGGAAAATTTAAAGCCAAGGTATAGTACTATATAAGTAAACTACATAAAATAGAATCAATGGATATGTATTTTTTCTTATATTAGAGCTTTTACAAACCTTGTTACATAATGGTAATTACATGATGTCATTATAGCAGGTTTTCCTGGAGACTGGCTCATATATATAAGAGAGGTAACTGTAAGTATTGTATGTGTTCTATCCGTCAGAGTATAACATTGCTTTCGTCGGTGTCTCATAGGTACCACCCCCTCTGCCTATATGCCCGTCACCGTCGACGTTTATGTTAGTATCGTACTTGGGTCACCCTCCGTCTCTATGTGTAAGTCTAATGTCTCAATGGCGTCACACGCCATCTATGCAGTTAAGTCACTGCCTCATTGGACAAATTTTCGTCTCTGTCAGTGTCTCACTGGCGTCATCATCTGTCTCTACGTTTAAGTCTGTACATAACACCCTAAGCATATACGTCTAAGACATTTGCTCGACGGTACATGGTGCATACTGATTTCAGTAAGTGACTTCATAATGGGTATTGTGATGTAACAATATAAATAATTAAAAAGCTTGATAATTAATAGGTCTACTAGCTGGTGATTTCATTGTTCTAGAATCCATAAATTATTTAAGAAGTAAGAAGAAAAGCTCTCGATTATTTAGAGTTTATCATGTTTCGAAAGTCCACCCATCAAACTCATCATCATCATCGTCCGTGGAATTAGGAAGATGAAGTACTGGATGAAACACTTGAGTCTTTTGATTTTGTAGACTTGAAACATGAACAGCTAAACCTTCTGTATCACTATCATTTGGTGTGTGTTTAATAACATGATAATGGCTTGCATCGCCATTTACGTAGTCAGAATCGTTATTGTGAGTTTGTTTTTCAGCTTCACTTTCTTCGCTGTTTGGCATCGGGTTATAATCTGACTGAAACCTTACATGATACACATTAGAAGGTCGATCTTTTGTTGATTTATTTTCATCATTTGAACTTGATCTCAAAATAGGAATTGGAATTGTATAAGGTTGAATGATAGATTCACCCTTCGATGATATTGATTCTAGCAGTGGTAGATGTCGGTCGCTGATATCCCTTTCCAGCTCTTCAGCTCTACGAGAACAGCTTATAATGCTTGATGCTTTTGAACTTCCTGAACTTATTCCTTGTTGACGAATAAATCGTTCTAGAATTCTACCGTCTGTGAATGTCTTGTAAGCATTAGCAGATTTACTTTGTTTCTCGAAATTAAACTTTTCAATCTCCGGCTTTCTCCTGAAAAAAAACGTTTACAGTTTTATAAGTGTGCATATTAATAACAACCTAACATAGCTTTACTGTCAATTCGTCAATAGATCAAAATAATTATTTAAAATTTGTTGTAATTATTTCGATTTTCCATCCGTTCAAAATTCTAGATAGTTTTGCTGTTTTGATGCCGGTTCCTGTCAATGAAACATGATGTCAATGAACATGCAATGAGGTAATGATAATGTCAAAATAGTGACTTTATGACACTTCAAATACTTTAACTTAGTGTCGATTCAAATACCATTTCCATAAAACATATGAAGCAGAAAATATTTTGATTAAGGTGCAAGCTATAATTTTACTAGTGATCACAATAAAGTACCGTGTATAGATTATATTGCTCTATGTGACCACTCAGTGATGTAAATACTATCGACATATTTAGCATACGAGGGGCATTCTGAATGTTCTGATCTTTACATTGGTATGTCAGATACTTTAAAAGTGAACATTTTCAGAAAGATCAATCTTTCAGTGAGACATCCATTGTTCATTTATTAGTGTAAATGTGCGAAATTATATTTTATTGGTATTTAAATACTACACGGTTCCGGGTATTGATTGCAATCTCTCTGGAAAACGCGAGGTAATTGCCCATGTATATTTCAAAGCGTACTGCGGAAGTATCATTCAGATTGATTGAAATAAATTTTATATTATTTACAACATACATAACAGTACTTTCCATGTACATCTTTAGTCATTTATACTGTCAGAACAATAATTGTCATATGTAATGAGATACACAGTGATATAATACAAGATATGTGTAAATTCCAAAGAATTTGGATTAAAATTATAGAAATTATTAACAATAATGTTATCCCTCCAAGGGCTAATATGACTCAATTTGTCGACAATTCATTGGGTTATATACCTACATGTACAATGGCATTAGGTAAATATTAAATTCTCTGAAATTAATATCATGATATGTTTTCGACGGAGGAAGGTTGTATCTTTCAGAAAATGTTTACTTTTAAAAAAATCTGACATACCAATATAAAGTTATCAGAACTTTCAGAATGCCCCTCGTATGTTGAGAAATTTACCGATTGTAATGACATCCTTTTAAACTATGATAAAAGTTAAGGGTAGAGAATGTTCTGTTGTTCTGATTATTAACACCAGCAAAATAGACAAGTCAGAATATTGACTTAAACTTAACTGTACTATACATCTGAGCAAACACAATGTTTATGTTACAGCCATGGTAAAATATATCATCATAATTCTAACTTACGGCCTTCGTGCTCAATTCATTCGCATCAGAACTCCAAACTGTCGTAAAATAGCCGTTATACAACGAATTTTCATATTTTATTTCTTAATTTTAATAATAAATAACTTGAAAAAATAGTTTACCTCCTTCTATACAAACACATAGTGTAAATCGCCAAAATAATTATTCCAATTCCTAGTGGTATAAATATTGCCATAAAAACAGCATTTCGTAGTTTATATTCACCTGAAAGAACAGAACGTAATGGTACGATATATTTATTATTCACTTCCGCATATAGTATTGCAACAGTATAGTCTAGGCCGAAACGCCCATGACTAGTGAAACAATTCACAATTACATATTAGTAGATACTGTTACTGTAAAATCACATATTTTCGTGGGTATTAAATTTCGTGGAGTTTGTTAAAAATGCAATTTCGTGGGGTAGCAAATTCATGGATTACAAAACATGAAAGGATAAACACATGTTTGATCGCGGGAATTATATTTCGTGGTCAAATACAACAACGAACTCAACGAAATTTCAACTCCCTCATTTTACAGTATTTATGTGCTTAACGAATATGTTTAAGCATCAACATCTATCATCCAAAAATGCTTCATTGCACAATGAAGTAAATAGGAGGCATAATGGCGCCCCCTGAAGGGACAGTTTGCTGCAAAATGAAAGTATCATAACCTCTTCTCAAAATGCGTTTATTATCTTGATAAAAAGATCGTGAACGTGGCTATTGGCCACGATATTTCGAATTTTGTATAGCGCATTACCATAAAATGCAGGTGTAGACAGACCCTCAGTCTCAAAAGCGTCAGTTATAGACAGCCTTATGTAGTTACTTATTTAGCAATACAAAGACACATAGTGTAAAGATCTTCTACCCGAGAATAAGCTCTTGCAATCTCAATTGTTGTAAACCGTACAATTCGGCCTTTTTCAACAGTAACATTAATTTTAGATACATGAAAGATACGCGAGTAACCGATGAATTAGCTTCATTAAGTGTTTATTTAGCATGGAATGGCGTTCGAAACATTATAAAATCAGATCTGCTTCAAGTGGTACACATTGATACAGATAATCTGTAGATATTTTGAAGTGCCAATTCTGACAAAATCCTTTAAAATTACACATATGTGCTTCACAAACTTCGTTATGACCAGGTCCACACCCGTGGTTTTTTAAATAGTAAACATCATATTAAACAAAGACATCGGTTAATGAAGGCTTTATACCTTTGTGTAAGGATACAAAGACCCAAAGGCATATATGGTTTCAACGGGGACTCGCTGTTGATTGAGTTTCTTTTTATTATAGACATTAACAGTTGACTAGACAATTGCCATTAATCAGAAAATAAATATTATAGCAACAAACTATAAACATACTGTCATTGTCATCCACCACGATTCTTTCAAATGCTGCGCCATCAGTTGTGCTGTTACTGGCTGTTGTTGGAGAAGTTGTAGGAATGGTCGTAGTATCAGTTGTTCTTGTTGTTGGAGTGGTGGTTGTTGTTGGAGTGGTTGTTGTTGTTGTTGGAGCGGTAGTTGTTGTTGGAGTGGTGGTTGTTGTTGGAGTGGTAGTTGTTGTTGGAGTGGTGGTTGTTGTTGTTGTTGGAGTGGTAGTTGTTGTTGTTGGAGTGGTTGTTGGAGTGGTGGTGGTGGTTGTTGGAGTGGTTGTTGTTGTTGTTGAAGTGGTTGTAGTTGTTGTTGGAGTGGTTGTAGTTGTTGTTGGAGTGGTGGTTGTTGTTGTTGGAGTAGTGGTTGTTGTCGTTGAAGTGGTTGTAGTTGTTGTTGGAGTGGTTGTAGTTGTTGTTGGAGTGGTGGTTGTTGTTGTTGGAGTGGTGGTTGTTGTTGTTGAAGTGGTTGTAGTTGTTGTTGGAGTGGTTGTAGTTGTTGGAGTGGTTGTTGTTGTTGGAGTGGTGGTTGTTGTTGTTGGAGTGGTGGTTGTTGTTGTTGGAGTGGTTGTTGTTGTTGGAGTAGTGGTTGTTGTTGTTGGAGTGGTGGTTGTTGTTGTTGTTGGAGTAGTGGTGGTCGTTGTTGGAGTGGTTGTTGGAGTGGTTGTAGTTGTTGTTGGAGTGGTGGTTGTTGGAGTAGTGGTGGTTGTTGTTGGAGTGGTTGTAGTTGTTGTTGGAGTGGTGGTTGTTGTTGTTGTTGAAGTGGTTGTTGTTGTTGTTGGAGTGGTGGTTGTTGTTGTTGGAGTCGTGGTGGTTGTTGTTGGAGTGGTAGTTGGAGTGGTGGTTGTTGTGAGGTCAGCGGCTTGAGTCTGTCTGCATGTTACATTGAATTGACCAGAAGCTGAAATAAAATACTTAATGTCTTTAAAATATGCAAACTCAAGTGCCGTGTTGGGATAAATCACTGCCCCCTGTTCGCAGCTTTCAACCCAATTTGCTGTGAACTGAAGAAATGCCTTTACGATGTTTATTTACGAAGAGCGTTACAAGCAAGATCGATCGGTTTAGTGCGCATGCGTCATTTCTCATACTGATATTGACTGCATATTGGACAAAAAATTGACATCCTGTGTACATTTGTTATTAATGTACTCAATTTTAAGTTCTTCACTTTTCGTAAAAGTACTGACTTCTATTTCAATACAATATACATGTAATAGCTTATTTAACAGTCTTGTTTTTCATAATGACCCCCTTGTATAGCATCTATGTGTATCGGACGAGTCACAGTCCATGCACCGTGCGCCTCACGATGTGCATACGCAACCCAAGTAACTCGAAATACATGTACTACTATTTTATGATAAAGGGGAGGTAATCCGTTGGAATAAGCTGTCGAATAGGTACAAGTGGGTGCTTCAAAAACTAAATTTAGCGTTTTTACCATTTTCTTCTTTATTTCCGTCACCGAGATAAGCACACACATACGTACATGTACTTTATCAGCATAGCATGTACACATCCACAAACACCAAAGGACACACGGCATAAATTGTGCAATATACCCTTTGTCAATACCATCATCAAGCTTTTCTGTTTGTAAAGTTTGTAATCAGATTGTAACAAAACCAATTATTATAATAAATTATCATTCCACATATCTCAGCCCCATATATTGAACATTTCAGCAAGATCTAACACATATTGACTGAGATATGAGTAAACTTATATATGCACTTTAAAAGGATACGATTTGTTAAGTACGCATCGTGATTAAACCGCCTAGTACCGGTCGGTGTGATATTGTTCAAACGTAACTTTATTGCGGGTATTACTATCACTAAGTGCGTAATAAATCGAAATCCTTTAGAATATTATCGATAGTCTATGCCATAGTAGCCGATCCATTACAAAATAACATTATCATCGCGACTTTCTACCAAAATCGGACTCGAATAGCAAAGGCGACAAAATAATAAAGCACGAAATCGATCAAGTGAACGACTGCGTTCAACGACGAGCAAAAAGGCCAATTTATCTCTTACATTTTATAATTTTCTTAATTGTTCTGTTTTACCAAAGCATATGTGTATATTGTCTTTTTAAAGTTACATCATACTAGTCAGAATATGTTTAAACTAAAAATGTGTCCATGGGACACTGGTGCACCCACTTGCCATTAGACAGTATCAATTTCATGCATGTGCTAATAAATATTCCGACCAAGTTTGACAACTGTAGCACAAATACTAAAGGAATTATAAGCAACAAATGCAAACTTTTATCATTTTAAGGGCCACAACTCATACATGTCAGATACAAAATCACTTTTACCAAATAGAAGAACAAAGGACCGTTATTCTAAGATAAACCATTGTAGCGCAAATGAGCCCAGCATGAATTCCTACCTCCATAAACGTATGTTGGGGATGTTGTTCATATTTAAGAGTTTGGAGGAAATCCTGGTAAAACCATACAAGGAGTTGCGTCCAGAACATTTGTTCACTTACGTATATATTGTATAATATATATACAAATGTAAAAAATGGCCAATATAATTCTATTAAGATATGCGCACAAGCTGGATCCAGTATATATTCCCTTACAACTCGTTGTTCGGGAGCAAGATTATTCTCAGTGTTGTTAAAATATAATTTTATTATTACCTTGACGATAAATGCTAAAAATGTGATGATAAACAAACTTGACTAGCTCAAACATTGAAAGGGCTGGTTTGCCAAACATATGGGAAGTTGATCTTGTATGAGGAGACCTAACGTACGAGAAGCACTCATGTCAGGTCTTTTCCTTATTTAATAGACGACGTTGTAAGGCCCTTTCCGTATGTAAAACGTGTTTAAGATCATTCCTTTTAGCTCAACGATGAAGTTGACAAAGCAGTTACCCAACACACTAAATACCAATATTAGTGTTCCCTTATTAAAGGCCAATGCTACATCCAAAAGGATACTAAGTCCTGTACATCTAAAGTATATGATACCACGTACCTGACAAAGAAATCCAAACCATAGCTGGTGAGTCGTGAAGACCGTGTGTAGACAACCTGCTCAGAGTTATGTAAGCGGATCCGCCAATGTTTTGAATAAACAAGTACTGTCTACCTCTGTAAAAGTTATGCGAGTGTGAGTCTGCTGTATTCACACATATTGATGAAAGCACAGGCGTAGAAAACAAAGCGGACGAGCAGACACCGTTGTGATTCTCCATTCGTATGTCAATAAGTCTTAGATAAACTAAAGACCCTAAACTTGTTATGGAACATGTGCACTCGCTGCTTGCACTGTCAAAGTCCAATGCCTCAGGTAAACCATTATGCATTAGGTCAACGGAAGTAAACAAACCAGAAGCTACGCCACTCGGTCCTCCGCATATTGGAAATTTCTGCTCCACTGCAATAGATAAAACATAAGGTTGTACGAGGGGTGATCAGCAAATACGCAGAAATGTGATTTATTTTCTTTATATGTCGTTATAAGTCGATGAAACTTTCATGTTTTTTATAGCTATGTTTTTGTAATACGCCATTCTATTATCTGACTGATTTTCATAAATAATGGTAACGTAACAAAGAGTTCAGTGCATGTTACGGCGTATTTGTTGATTACCTCTCGTACATATACAAAACATGTAAATGTACAATAAAATACAGTTTAATGTGAACTTAAAATTTCTAGCTGAAACGAGTTGTTTCCGCATTTTCTATCGTATCGTCGCAAAATACAGACATTGGAAACAGACCATGTCAGCTAGTACATTATAATTATCTAAATCAATATCTGATTTTGTTACAGTGGATTATTTTGGTTAAGTTTATGACAGAAAAAACTGTAATTTTATTTTAACTAGATGCAGTATTCTGCTCGTTTTGTCGCGTAATAATGCCAAATTAGTTGCATTATCATCAATTTTCATAGAATTTTCGAAGTTTGCTCAAATTAAATGATATATCACAGTGGCCACTACAGCTTTACTGTATATTGTAACGTTTTTCTATCTTACTGAATCTTACATTATTTACAATCCTAGTTTTGAAATGACGGCCTTATTTGAAGTCAAATCTATTGAGCATTAAACTAGTTATGGGTACTACTGGATATAGTAAGCAGGCTCACGCAACCACATTTTCAAGTCTTACACTGCTATGCTGATCAAGCCACTTACAAGTTGAATTGTTTGATAATCGTTGAACGGATATAAATATACTACAAATTTGCATTCAAAGATGACAGGCAATTAAAAACAAGGGATGATAATACAATGAATGTGATATCTTGGTAAAATTGACCGATTCCCGTCCCATAACCTTACATTATTTTTGGTCCGGCATCAAATGATTAAAAGGCGTTTTCGTTGTGGTCGTAGATTCGTGGGTTACAAAACATGGACGGGGTTTCCCATGTTCTGTAATTGTAAGGTCGATTAATCGTAGGGATTAGATTAAGTGGTCGAGTTTAACAACTTAAATCAACGAAATTTCAACTCCCTCGAAAGTTAAAGATTTTACGGTATAAAATTTTACCTGACTCGCAGTCATATTCCATTTGTACCAACGATGAGGAAACAGAACCATTTGATCTGTATTGTTGCGGAGCTTCTACTCCACTGCAGCTTTGACGACCAGAACACCGAGTGTATGTATTGTATGCATTTTCTTCCGTCAGCAATTCTAAATCGTTATTTTGATGGTATCCACAACATTGATCGAGGAGGCCACAACGCACAGAAGGTGAAAGACTTAAACATGCCTATTAAAACAATAGTATCTCAATTAAGCCCGTGGATGTCCTTAATCAATACAGTTTGTGATAAACATGTGTTTAAAAGGATATATTGGACAGGGAAGGCATCACTCAATCCAACCAGCCGAGCACAGAAAATATATCATATACCAAAATTACACGTCAAAATGCCTAACACCTAGCTGAACGAGACTTAGAAGCCTTCATGCACGTTGAAATAAAGCACCAGCTTATATGTGCCAAGTTACATCTAGTCCTACCATGCATGAAGAAGACGTGAACCGTACAAACTTCAATTTGACTTTGGACCTTCAACAGTGACCTTGACCTTTGAAAGAGGAAACTGGAGTTGCTCATGACTCTCGGACTAATAGAGGTTCACATGCATGCCAATTATAAGCAATACATTTTGTATTGGACTATGCATGACAAAGTAATAGTCTGGACAAACTTCAACTTGACCTTTTACCTCAATAAAGATTTGTCAATGCATGACCAAGTTATGGTCCAGACGAGCTTCAATTCGACGTTTGACATCCAACTGTGACATTGACCTTTGATATAGGAATCTGGTGGTGGGCACTGGGCATGATACTCCGTCTCATATATGCATGACGTCACCACCAGTAAGGCGAGTCTTAGATGACACAGAGTATCAATTTTCATTACATTGCTATTGCTTCCATGAAAACAATGAATGTTTGAATTTGGTTGAAAACGGTGTAAATCCGCAAATTGCTCCGCCAAGGCGTATTAAGCGTTACCTAAAGCCTAGGTTCCACTGAGCATGTTTTGTCTCGGCGATGTACTCCTGATTACAATTAATGGGCTATAAGGCCGTCGGGAACAGGTTCTTGATGGTCTTGGGGAAGCTTCGGTGAAGTCATGAGACAGTTTGTGATTTCGGAAGGAATTGTGATGAATCGGGTGGTATCGAAATAAATCAGGAGAACATCACCGATGTGAAATTCCTCAGTGGTACCTAGGCTTAAGCAACCATAGATTTTAACATGATGTCGCTGTAATCATGAATATTCAGTTTAAGTAAAATCGAACGGATCTTAACAAAATTATAAGCATGTTCTCGTTATATATTGATCATCCCTCGTAGGCATGTGGCATATCTAAATACTTGTAAAAAGGGGACTATTATTTGGCATACATGTATTGAATGCGTATAACAAAAGTGGTTCTAAAATGATTATAAGCGCATATTTACTAGATTCTACAGTACGCTGGTAAACACTGACCTCACAGCTGAATTTCGATTAAGCGAGACACGTCTATATATGGAGCTAGTATATATATATCAGGGTCAGTACCACGCTATATGATTACGTAACAGTCCTTGCATACGATATTAACATTCATTTTAAAAGTAAAAGTAAATTGATCACGTTACTCTGAACAAGGTGGACTCGAGTGAAGTAATCGTTATAAACCTAACGTTGTTTTATTAAAATCAGTGTAAATTACGTTTAGTCAAAATAAACACAGTGTTTTATATAAACTTAAGTGTCTGCAAGGAGGAAGTTGATGTAATAAGATTACATCAAATATAAATTAGAACACTTTCGCTTCGTGTACAACTACTAAAATTTCCTAAAAATAGCTACATCCGGAATATTAAAACAAAGTCATTTTGATAATACGAAACAAGTGCGATATAACTCCATCGTTTAATAATAATTGTTGATCTTAAAATATACAAAGGTCAGGATCACAATTATCCGTGCTTTATAACACGTCGATTTAATTTCGTACGCTTTTGCAGACTTATGCTTTGATGTGCAATCTAAATAATTGTTTGATATTAAATTATATTAATTTTCTTTTTTGGGGCGTGCCTTTTGTGTCCGGTTGTTTATGATGCCTTCACTTTCCGATTTGGTTGTTACCTTCTGGTTTATTTTTATTATTCCTGATGAAGACAATATAGTCGAAACGTTGAACAATCCTGGAGTTTGTCTTGCTTTACTTTATTTATGACCTTCTGGTATAGAAATACTACATGGCATATAACATGGACATATGAATTATATAGTAACATTATTGGTCACCCCATTCATAAACTAATAATCATTTTAGGGACGACTTTAAAGATTTGCATTATATTATATATTGTTACAATGTTGACTTACATCATCAGCATACCCTGCATAGAGATTGTTCAGCCGTACAATATGGTTACTGGGACAAGTAAGCGAGAATTCACTACACGGTGAGTTAGTACATGCTTTACTGACATGTTCTTCACTCAACTGTATCACTGAAATATAATAGACAAACAGGTATGACTGGATAACCGCGAGCAGGATCCAGATGTATCACGTCATTTCGCGCCAGATTTGTAACCCGGCGACCAGTTTGATAACCGGTCGCGGAAAGTCATTATTATGTATATACATAAATGAGACAGAACTAAAGAAAATATATATTATTATATATTATTATACCCCTCTGCAAACATTGATAAACAATGTCTATTTTCCTTCATATAATTATGGATAAGTTAATGGTTCCTCGTGGTAATCGAAAGTCAGTACTCCAGAAAAAAACTGGTTAGGTGAATCGGCCACTGTATAAAACTTAACATTGTTGAGAATCGGGATTAAACTCCAATGAAGCTAAAATAATCTAGTTTAAATGAATAGTTAATTGTTATTACGCAGTTTAATAGTTTTATACGACACTTTCTCCACACACCAAACAAGCAGATTCAGAACATGTCAAGTGAAATATTATTAATGAATTTCCGTTTCTGTTTTTACTTGGCGATATTGTCGATACCAGCCACGCTTCTCTTAAGTCATAGGAGATTAATACCACCAATGTGTTGATAAAAAGATTTGGACCCTCGATATTGGGGCATGTGTTAGGCATACGTCGTCAAAATTACCTAGCCTAGAACCGGTTCTCAAACATTTCAGATTTTTACATAGTTTGTATGACGTCATCATATTACGTCCACATATAGTTAGTTTAGAATGGTCGGTTTTAAATCGAAACTGATGGAACAAAAATGACGTTTTACCCGTTTCTTTTTTATCCTGCAATGTTTAGTTTTTTACGTTCATTCTTGAGACTTTTTCGTGCACTTTTGAAATATCAAACAAGCCTGATGTATAATTAGATTTTAGAAACAAACAAATGTACCTATTGATCTACTGTCGGCTGCATTGAAAGGCACGTGGAAATCATTTGATATATATCTACAATGTGTTCGCTACTTAATCAATAATTGATACAAGGTTCAAAATTGGGTCAGTTATTTTAGGCACCATGACAGTCAGTGACTTTGTTAACTAAGAATTCGACGATATTACAATTGTTTGATTTTTTTCAAAAAAGTAGTAAGTATTTTGTAAGCTCTTTTATGGGAACTGGATAGATTTAATGCTTCGGGATCGAGAGGTGGTAACTCTACGCTACTGTGACTACGTGCGGACCAATAATAGTGCGGTCCAACTGATGTGAGTATGTATAAATTGACTAGTCAAACACTGGGAACATACAGTTTTCTTTGAATACAAATGTATATAATATTATATAATGTCAATTTCCGAGATGTTTTATTGTAAGTCATGTTCACTCACACGTATATTTAGGTAATAACTGTATTAAATCATAAATTGGATGATTTGCGTTTAGTCATGATGACACATTAGATGCAGACGATGGGAACATACCTATACCAAACGACCAAAGGTTGTTAAAATCGTTCATATTAAGTCAATATCTTCAAGCTCTGCTGATTACACTAAAAAATAATTTTTTGCAACAACTATTATGTTTAAACATTGTGTGTACCTTGTATGTATATGGGTATGAAAGAGTGTTTATCCTTTCATCCGGAAAAACATCCGACTTTTTAACATCGAAATTCAAAGGAAGAGAACAAAATATATATTTTTAAGTAGACGTATACTATAATTATTGTACATACTAAGTGATCCCACCTTTCTCGTACACAATTACAAACGCAGCATCATTTTATGTCTTCGCTTAAGTCAAAGTGACATCCTCATTAATTATAGGACCATCAATATACAAAATGTTATATGTATTTGTATTAAGAAAACACTTTCACTGCTGTGCTCCTGCAGCAATATTAATATTAACTTTGTTTATTCGGGTTATAGTGACGTTGTCCAACACTGTTTCAGTTACACACGGCAGGCAATTCATCTAACCAGTTTGTTCTGTACTGTATGCTAACACTCGATGTACCAATGCATCAATGCAAAACTTACGACGGACAAATAAAAGAGTCATGATGGCCCTAAATCGCTCAACTGTGCAGTTGAACCAGTAGAACCATAAATCTATACTAGGCTTTAATTTGGGTTACCATTGTTACTAGAGTTCTGCATGGATTAAATATTTTAGCTATGGTTAGAATGAACTACTCAAGGCACATTGCTACCCATTAACCATGAAATGCAACCAGTACTTTCAGTTAAAAGCATTTTAAGAGCAATAAATGAGCCCACACATTAATTTTGTTAAACAAAGTGTCTATAAGGGTAACTAAACAAAACAACTATTACTGTAAAAATCTTTTGAAATCTGGTCCGCTTGCGGTGAGCTCGACACAAGCGCCACAATGACAGTTGTGTGTCTGTACGTTAGTAAGTGTGTGACTTAGTTAGAGAGTGAGTTAGTTAGCGAGTTGGTTAGTCCGTTCTGATCCTTGTCCGGGCTGTATCTCCCTTATGCATTGATACTTGGCATAATTGTTAAACTTGTCAAAAATGAGCATTATATACCTAACATTGTCCGGACTGTATCTTTCTTATGCATTGACATTTTAACATAACTTGGCATAAATGTAAACACAATGAGGTGGTGTGCAATGCGCAATATCCAGGTCCGCAGCTCAAATATCACACTTCGAGGTTATATGTAAAACACTGGGTTGATATTGCTTTTTTTGAGGTACTATAGCGCGCCCAGGATAATAAGAAAGGCGGGCAAATTTGGTATAATCATAATTATTCAGACGTGCCCGATTTATCAGTGATGTTTTTAGTATAGCTCGTTCGGTCGAAAAATATCGTCTAAAAAGAAGATTTCTCAGTATTTACCTCACCTACAAGTATGAGATTTTGCACGAGTGATTAAAATATATCTACCTAATGTATACAATTAAATCTAAGCAACATCGGACATGAGTAAATAAAGTTTTGTTCACAAGTTCTACGGTAAATATTTGTAGTTTACCATAAAACTTCATGTTAGAAGACTCGACACATTCAACAACCAATTTTATGGTCACGTGACACGTCTTACGGTAGATTTACGTATTTGTAACCTATTTAATATAGCAAATTCGTGGCCTTTCTGTGCATCTGACATAGTAATGTTTGTGTTTCATATTTTCGTGCCTATCTACTTAGTGTTATGAAAATACATGAAAAAACACCCTGGCTTTTTATTATGCATTATCTGTAAACGAGCGACAAACCTAAATAAACCGACTTACTGTCGATTCAAAGATGTTTGTCAAAACCGCCAGAATGTTCCATTTCTAAATAGGTAAATGTATGTATTGACCAATCAGCGCTCTTATTTTACTCATACCATCTTTAACCTTAGCTTTATGTATTAAAATAAGCGAGGTATATTCCATTAGCGTTCTTAGCGTAGTGCGTTCAATGCATGGTATCGGCATAAATCATTAGTGAAATCCAAGTAAGGGTTCGAATCAAGCCTGAAGCCTTTTTTATACTATTTATGATAGTTTTGTCTGACATTTTTATACCGACAAATTAATTTTATCATACTTTTCTTTGCGATAAAAGTAGCAGGCTTGATATAGACACGCTATGTTTTTTTTTTATATTTACTAGCAAACATTGCAGAAATGTTCAGCTTCGTAGTATGAACTCAATCCTGGTGTGCTGGAATACAAATGCGAATGGATCGAGTCGTTCTTTGTACATAATCTGACACCGGAATGTGAAAAAGCATTAATGTACATAGTTTAAGCAAAATCTAGGCATTGTTGGGATTGAACTTGCAGCAAATTGTATACATTTTCAAAAAAAGACTCACACAACCATAGGTGTTAACCACTCGGCTATAGTTCAGTTGGAAGTTTTGATCATTTAAATATACAAGTGATGTTAGGATTTAGTCCTGACATACCTGTAATAATCGATCGTGTTGAATGTTTGTTTACGCGGTTGTGACAGATAACTTTCAACAGTATACGGGCCTCATAAATTTTACTTTCAACACAGCAATGTCAATCTCATAGATCTCATTATAGCGGTACAAATAAATAATAGTATAACATTTATGGAATACCAGATTACCTCCCTGTGTTAAAGTGTCCAAATGCATGTAATTTAAATACACAATAAAGAATAAACTTGATTGAATAAGAAATCAAAAATTATAAAATTTGGATTGGGAGTAGGTAGAATGTAATTATGGTTCAACGTAAATATTTACCAACATCTGATTAATAGATTTTCAGAAATTTAAAATTTAGACGAATTTTTTCGCCGCAAACGAGCTATACTAAACTGACCTTATCTGTTTACATAAGTAATTTGTAAAACCAATTTTGCAACAGTTGACCAAACCAATTCATGTTTGTAAATATCACGTTATCCTGGACGCACTATTGTATAACAAATTTTCAGCATCTGGAAATGACTTGTTGCATATAAGACGTATGTCTCGTACTCCAAGGTCAATTTCACACTTTCATGTCATAGATAAAAAAACTAGTCTTGTTTTTTTGTGTTAGAAAATGTGTCTGTGACCAATTGTATGTCAACTTTGCTTTGTTGACAACGGGCTAGACATGTTGCCGACAGGTATATAGTTATGATTTCTTTTGGATTTCAATTATTTAGGTTTTTTTTATAAAGGACCAACAAATGAGTACTGTTACCTATTTATAATGAAAGCCAATCAGTACTTTCAGAAAATATTTTTAGATATTTTTATATAATGTATAGGGAATTAGGACGGTCCCGTCCCGCCCAATAGCTGCCATGTTTCTCACAAATTACTTTTGTAAGAGGGTCGCCCAACATCTATTTCTGTAACATTATTTTGCAATATTGCGATTGATTGATCTTTCATGATTTTTAAAAACATTGTCCTATCTGTTGCCCTTGCAACCAGAGTTTGGCACGGATTTCAATTATTTTAGCTATTGATAGTAAGGACCATACAAGAAACATTCAGGTGAGATTTGGTTAAAATTAGTCTACTGGTTATGGAGCGGAAGTAGTTTGAATGAATTGTCGACAGATACATCATTTACTGTATATATGTACATTATGTATAGTTTATGTAACCTTGTGTGAATAAAGCTTAGAAAAAAGAATTATCGACAGACGGACAGGATAGACTGACAACGGCCCAAGAGAGATCCCAAAAAGTAATCAAACTTGCCTCCATTTGAGGATGAGCAACACACGCGGATCTTTTCTTGCCAACAGTTGAGAAAATTAATCATTTATACTGTAAGAGTATTACAAGAAAGTGTAATATAAGATAATTTACCTGTTACAGTCGTCAGTGTTGCTATGATTACCAACCGAAGAAACTGTTCCATCACACATGCAGTGGTCCGATTATATTAACTTATTTCCGAAATGTTAAAGTTATATTAATGTTCACAAGTACATTACAAGATACGGCAATAAATCTGCACCAGAGCTACACTTCCGTTCTGCATACATCGCAAAAATCATTTATGTATGTAGTAAACAGCAAAGCAAAATGAAAATTGTCGAAAAAGACTTGTCATTTAAGAATATTTGAAATCATCGAAAAGTAGAAGCTATTATTATTTATCGGACTCGTTGATACAAGCTTTCGCCTTTAAAGAGGATGACATCGTAATTTTACCGACTTATCATGTTCCTTGAAATGTCGATTAAATTGTATATCAATTACTTGTATAATATTTTTACGAACAAAATGCAGAATATCCTATATTGCTCATAGTTTACGGATATTTAATCACAAATCCATTCTTTAAATAGCCGCGAATACTAGTCACAATATAAACAAAACGTACATTTATGAACCTACTACAACATTATTGTAAAGAATTTAAGAGCTGTACTCTTTAACCATAATTTTGTTATTTTGTAATGTTTCATGACGGTATAAGTAACGAATACACATTTAAATCACAATTTTATGAAACGAAAAGGTGTGTAAAATATCAGAGACATCCACTTTAAATGTTCATTCAAATGTTTCAGTAGCGGTTACCTATGCTCCTAAACTAAACCACAGCAGCACTTTAAGGACATATTTTATGCGTCGATTTCATATAACTATTACATTTACATGCGCATTTTCATAGCAAAGCACACACTTAAATTGTCATTTCCATTATTTTGGACAATAAAAATAGCATATAATTCTAAATCACTAGGGTACTGTTTTATCAAAGCACTTACGAAGATCTTAAAGTTAGGCTCAAATTTAAATTCTTTAACAACTGCAAATTGGTTACGGATATGGTTTGCTGGAGTTCAGTCACTGAAAAATTATTAGGTAAAGCAACTTCAACAAATCTAGTTTTTTTTAACAAATATTTTGTTATGTGTCATAGAGATATTTTCAGCTGTTATTTTATCACAACGGATGTTTAGCCAATACGAACACAAAAAAACAGTTAGTGTTGTTTTTTTGTTGTAACTTGTTCCAATGCGCACAGTATACCTTTAAGTGGATCAAATATTATCAATTATACCAGTAGGTCATGTAAGTAAAACTATATTATAAATTTATAATTTCATTGTTATCATCAACCTATGGCGATGAATTAATATAAAAATCATATCATTATCCGTTCATATTAGAATGGTAACACAGAAATCATATCATTATCCGTTCATATTAGAATGGTAACACAAAAATCATATCATTATCCGTTCATATTAGAATGGTTGTTAAAATCGTACATTTGTGTTTATAACTTATTGCTATTGACACGCATGGGTTATGTTGTCGATTTTCTCACTGATCTATGCCTCTTTATGGATAATTAAGTAAAATTGTAGGTGTAGTGGCGCACTAAATTTGAGCGATTATAAAAGGTCGACGTTAAGGTAGCTTTGAATAAATTATAATAATAGAGAATATATAAATATGTACGGTTGTTTGTTTTTGTATTGTCTTTATTATAGACTGACGCAGTATCCCAAAAGCAGTGCAGCTGTATACTTACGGCGATTGTTTGTCTTGCGTTACTAGTTATTACCAGTTTCTCTCACCAGTAAATATCGACACAGTTTGTCATATTTGTTTATCTGGATCATATGTGGTGTTTATCTGCGGAGTGAAAAGGTCCAAATCGGCATGCCTTCCTTCGTGTTTATTTGTTGACTATTTAGCCTGACGCGTGGTTGAATTGTCAGGCGAATCAACGAACTTGCAGGAGAAATGAAGACATGTTAGCTACTTCTGTATGGCTACAGTAATTACGATATTTAATTCATCAGTCAGGTCAGCATATTATAAATTACATGTATTTTAACACGTATCGAGATCGGCGAGTAAAGTGTAGAAGTATAGTGAGGTTGCATAATTACCCCGGTATCAGTGTTCTTAGTTGCAATTTATTGTACTAATAAAGAACAAACACAGCACACAACTGCCGATAAAGAATTCCAGGGAAAACAATACAGGGTAACTAATTGCAATTTATTACTGAAAACAAATATTTGTGCAGTAAGAGTCAAGTTACCTCCCTTTGATTAGAATGTAAATATACATTTTTGGTCCACTGCTTGCATCATCTACTACTCGACATTTTCAATAAGGCGCACGCGTTTAAATATAAACGTTGGAAATACATGTTCTACTCCAGGTTTGGGCAGTTAATGTTCTCCGGTGACTTTGACTACCGTGATGTCTTTCACGGGTGGAAGTGGATGCCAGTTGTATGAGAGCAAATTAGCGCTGGTTGACACTTAAACGCTCTAGCAAATGGTAGTATGTATCTTCTCCAACCAAAATGTTGTTGATGTAGCCAGTGGTTGTACTCGAATCTCTCACAAGTGTTTTAACCAGTATGAGACAGTTTGTGTATTTCTCCACTCACTGTTTATTCAGTGGTTGTACTCGAATCTCTCACAAGTGTTTTAACCAGTATGAGACAGTTTGTGTATTTTTCCACTCACTGTATATTCACACTAGGTATGAATTAATTCTTCAACTTGTATAACATGTTTTAAACAATAACGCCGTAATAGTGTAAGACAATGAATTCAGAATACGTTTCATAAGTTTACTCCCATCAATAAATTACAAGTAAAATATGACCATGTATATCCAAATGAAGACAAATAAACAGAACCAGAACCAGATTAACTACCAACCTCGTACGAAAGTTCATACATGTACTGTTTTTTTTTCAAAAGACGTTTAGTGCAATATAGTGAAGCAGAAACAAGGGGGGGGGAAGTGTTTCTATTTTTAAACATTTTTACAAGAGTTGTCTTTCTTATATTCCTCTTTACCAAATACCTGTAGGTGATAACAATGTATGTATGTGCTAAGTGACAATGGTATGTGTATGTCTTCTTTTAGGCAATCATGAAATGCATGTATGTCAAAAAGTATTGAAATTCAGCATCGAAGGGTAAACTTTAAGCACTATTTTGACAACTTAATAAGTAGTTCAGAGTGCGTGGTCGTGTCATATTGTAATGTACGTATTGGTGGAACGGATTGATGCAAAGCAACACTATTTGGTACTCGGGGTCATTTTTCTATAAACGCCATATTCTATACAATATAAATTAACATACTATTATAATGTAAACACGCCATTCAAAACGCCATTTAACACTCAGACAACTGAGGCGAAGCCAGTTTTGAACCAAATAGCATTGTGGAAATTGTCCACTTTTTTTTTTCAAATATAACACTCACTGCCGTATACCGTACACCGGCTATTGCACGTTAATTTGAGTACTTGGTACAAGTCCTGTTACAAATAGTGTCTGGAAGTGGGGTGTTAATATACTTTTAACATCTAGGACCAACTCTATCTAGCGATATTTGCATCATTGGAGGAAGGATTTACAGTAGATCTACGCTATACTATCGCAGATCCGTACATCGTCGGATCCACACATCAAGACTTTTCGGATCCGCACACTGAGAGTCACAGCGTCCGTAGGCCTTACGGATTAGTACATTTTTGGATCCGTGCGTCGGGAATATTCAGATCCGCATACAGAGGGATATATCTATAACGTCCGTAGGTCTTGTAAATCCGTACATCTTCGGATCGGCACATCGGGAGTCTTCGGATCGGCACACAGAGGGTCACAGCGTCCGCAGGTCTTGGAGATCCGTACATTTTCGGATCCTCAAATTGGGAGTCTTCGGATCCGCACACAGAGGGTCACAGCGTCCGCAAGTCTTGGAGATCCGTACATCGTCGGATCCGGGCGACGGGAATATAGGGATCCGAACACGAGGGTTATAGCGTCCGCAGGTCTTGTAGGTCCGTACATCAAGAGTCTTCGGATCCGCACTCTGATAGTCACTGCGTCCGCAGGCCTTACGAATCCGCACGTTTTCGGACCTGAGTGTCGACAATATTCGGATGCGCACACAGAGGTTGATAGAGTCAGTAGGTCTATTATTTCCGTACAGTTTCGGATCAAAGCGACGTGAGTCTTTGGGTCCGCGTTCAAGTAGTCAGAACTGTATAGATCCGCACGTTTTCGTATACAGGTGCTCGCTAACTGTTGAAGTTCGTACGTATCAGTTCCGAACATCAGGAGTTTCCGGAAAACGTCGGTAATTTTCGGATCAGTATAAAGTCCGTACATTTTCGGAACCGGACGGTAATTGACACATAGGACCTACACGTTTTAGATACATTCTTCGGTATTTGTTCAGGATCAGATCCAGCTCATATTACAATCATAAGAAAAGCTCGAAAATAACATCATAATTTAAAAAATGGCTGAGATCCAGGATTCTGAAGTTAATTTTAATATGAATCATCAGGAGAATGATTATGATAATTTGGGGGTAAATAATGGTGACCATGGTTACGGTGCTGGTGAGGTTGTAGTGCCTCCTCGCAGACGTAGGTCACCACCACACACCAAACCTGATCCTTTCACTGGTGAGGAGGACTGGGAATCATATAAGTCGTATTTTGAGGACTGTGCTGAGTTAGGCCAGTGGACAGAGAAGGAGAAACTGTTGAATCTGGCTACATCACTAAAGAACCAGGCACGGTTACATTATAGTGCCCTGCCTGCTCTTGAAAAGCGTTCATACAATATACTGATAAGGCGTCTTGAACAGCGGTTTGGGACGTGGAGGCAACAAACGAGATGGCTCTCAAAGATGCAAAATAGGACCCGTGGAAGTGACGAGTCAATAGCCACACTCGGTGATGAAATTCGTCTGCATGCTCACAAAGCGTACACGAATCTCGATTCGGAGGCTCAGGAAATGCTCGCGCTGCAACATGTGTTTAAGAATGTATCTCCAGAGATGAGATGCTAGTTAATGGATAATGATTGCAGGAGCATTAGGGAAGCCGTGGAGGTAGTCGAGAGGTACGAGGAGGTGCTGGGGAAGACGAGTGTTGATGTGGGCATGACTCATATTCGAGGGATCGGCAGTGCATCATTGGAGCATAGCAATGAACGACAGCATGTGTTGCAGCCAACATCACATGGTATGGTTGAACTGAGAGAGGCAATCCTCAGAATTGAGAAACGTCTAGACACGTTGGAGAAAGGCGACAGCCGTAGGGACAGGGACAAGTATTGTTACTCGTGTGGTTCCCATGACTATTTTGTCATAAATTGCCCTACTCGGCATAGGCCTTACAGATAGAATCCTCAGAACCAGGAAAACTCTTATCCGTCACCTCAGTAGGTCGTGGGATGACGGGCACTGGTGAAAACCGACCTAGACATAGTGACATAGTACGGTAGATTCAATACCAAGGATAGGACAAGAGGGTAGGAAACCATATTCTTGGGACAATGGGTTGTACACTGAGGGCAGTGTCAACGGTAATAAAATAAACTTTTTGCTGGACAGTGGAGCTACTGCAACACTCATTTCAAGAGAAACATATGAACAATGTGGAGGTGAGAGTAGCATACCATTGTATCAGCGGGACCTTAATATACATGGTGTTGATGGTACAAATATTACAGTGTATGAGTACATTGAAACTGTCACACTAGGGAAATATACAACCCAAGTAAATATTCTTGTCTGCAATAAATCTTTACCACGGATATTAGGACAGGACTTTATAATGAACAATGTAAAAGTTTGGGACTTGGATGCATTAGAGTTATGTACTAGGGATGGGAGTATCATAGAATGTTACTCGGGTGACAATAGAGGCAAATTATGCAGGGTGGTGGTGGAAGAGAAAATGGACATACCGGCTAGAACCTGTACCTTAGTACCAGTAAGAATACATAATGCTGACATTCTTCCAGACATGGAAGATGACAATCAAGCAGTGAACAGTGGGGGAAATTAGGCTATTGCAAGGTGTTCTAAATCCACATGGAGATGACATGTTTATCGGTATAATGAACGAGACAGACAGAACGGTTACAGTGGCGAAGAGTTAGGACACTGTCATCCAATTCTTGAAGAGACGCATGTATATTCGGAAGCAACAGAGAGGTGAGAAGCAAAGTGAGTTTGCAAGCAGGAGATGGAGAGAGAATTGCTGCACTACTTAATGAATTCCAGGATGTGTTTGCAAAGTATACCCATGACTTGGCTGCACCAAGAAAGGTAAACATACCATTAATACTGGCGCGAGTCCTTCAATACGGCAACCAGTTCGCCGTCAACCATATGGCAAACGGGAGATCGAACAACAAGAAGTTAAGAAGATGCTTGAAAAGAGAATTATAGAACCGTCTAATAGTCCATGGTCTTCACCGATTGTCCTTGTTTTAAAGAAAGACCTTTCGACTCGTTTTTGCGTGGATTACCGACGGATGAATGAAGTGACCGTCAAGGACGCCTATCCCATTCCACGTGTGGATGATTGTTGTGATGCACTCTCTTCCGGATTTTGGCAAATAGAGATGGAAGAGCGGGATAAACGGAAAACTGCATTCTTTACCAGCTAAGGGTTATACCACTTCAAGGTTATGCCTTTCGGACTTGTCAATGCCCCCCTCGACATTTCAACGTCTAATGGAAGATGTCTTACGCGGCCTACAGTGGGTAGAATCCTTACCATACATGGAAGATATAATCACTCCAGGGGAAACTGTGATACAATGTTTGCAGCGTCTGAGGAATGTGTTCACTCGTCTAAGAGAAGCTCACCTAAAACTAAAACCATCCAAATGTTCTTTCAAAAGTCTGCAAATTCGTAGGACACATTGTTTCTGAAGATGGTTTTAAAACAGATCCAGACAAGGTACAGGCAGTTCGAGATTGGCCAACTCCTGGGAATGGCAAAGAGGTGCGTAGCTTCTTAGGTCTCGCTTCATACTACAGACGGTTTGTACAAGGCTTCTCGGACATCGCTAGACCTCTACATAAACTTGCTGAAAAGCAAACCGAATTCAAATGGACGGATGAGTGCCAGAAAGCATTTGAAACGTTGAAGGAGGCACTTACCTCTACACCTATCTTGGTTTACCCAGAGCTTGGTTCCAAGTTTATTTTAGACGCGGGTGCATCAGATTCTGCTGTAGGAGCAGTTCTTTCACAAGTTCAAGACGGCAAAGAGAGAGTAATTGCTTATATGAGCAAATCAATGGATGTTCACGAACGAGCATACTGTATAACAAGGAAGGAATTACTAGCTGTTGTAATTGCCTTGAAACATTTCCATAGTTACCTATATGGTCAAGACGTACTCTTGCGGACAGACAACGCAGCAGTGAGCTGAATGCGAACACTAAAAGTGCCAACTGGTCAGGTAGCCCGATGGCTACAGGTACTGAACACATATAATTTAGAAGTTATTCATCGGAGAATCGCGGTCAAACAATGTATAAATTTGGTGTCACAGACATCAGTGTACGATATTCTGTCGTGAACAAATAATAAACTGTTATTGAATAAAGAAAACCAAGACTTCGTCATAATTGCGAGCCCCTGGTGTTGAATGGGACGGCGGCATATTTCGTAAGAATCAAACCTGAGGGACCCGGCCCATGCTCAAAAGTATTTTTGCTTGTTACTTAAGGTTGCCTTGTATTACTATTTCAGGGACAACTGCTGGCTTTGTGAAGCAATGTTTAGTAACAGAACGTCGCTTGTCAAACATCTGACCTCAGCAACACACCACCGATTGATGGTCTTGTGCCCATGGTTTCCTGGAGTGACCCAAGACTTTTACGAGGATCAGCGTCTTGGAAGTGCATGTGAAGGGTAGTCATACCAACATCCGTCTTCAGAAGAATCATTTCACAAGATCCAATGGCTTCTACTTCAGTACCGGTATGTTCCCGGATGATTATGTCAAAATAGTGGAAAGTATTACACTGTACGACAGCGATGAGGCCTACGACGCCAGGAAAGCCGTGAGGAAGTGGGCGGAGGGATTTAGTGACAGAAAGTAGAGGCCACTGAGATGGTTGGAAGAGGGGAGCAACGAGTGAGAGGAAGAGAAGAGTTGGAGGTGGAAGTGGGCATAGGGATAGGAGCGGAAGTAGGCCAGTACAAGAACAGGGAGTAAGTGAAGGTATGGATGAGATAAGAGTGGTGGACAATAGTATTGGTGTAGTGATGGACAGGGGTAGTGTGGATAAGGCAGGGGACGGACGGACGAGTACTGTGTGTGACAATCCAGAAGGTAATAAGTCAGCTGAAAGGAATAATAGGGGACAAGACGGGAGAAAGGGAGAAGAAAGAAAGAGGGTTTGCAGCGAGAGGAGGGAGGAAGCAGCTGTTATAGAGAAGGTACCAAAAATGGAAGATTTCGACGATTATACTGATAATATTGAGTTGGGTGAAGTGGTAGACATGGTGGTTACGGTAGAGCCAACTCAACCTGTGGCACAGTAGATTGTGATTCCTGCAACAATTCCCGAGGAGCAAAGACGGGAGAACTTACACCAGCAAGCAACGGCTCCAGTAGCAACTGCCCCAGTAGCAACTGCCCCAGCAGCAACGGCCCCAGCAGTAATGACCCCAGCAGCAATAGCCCAATCAGCAAAGGCCCCAGCAGCAGCAACCCCAGTAGCAACGGCCCCAGTTATGGTACGGAAAAGAGCCCCAAGCGTCTCGAGTTCTTAGTCTTCTAGCAGTAGTTCCTCAAGCAGCAGCTCATATAGAAACCTCGGAGGTGATGTTAAGGCCAGGGCCAACAAAGTGTTGAACAGAGGGGCGATGCCGGTGTGTCCTCCCGCCAGAAGAGATTGGAGCCATGTAGTGGAGTTCAACATGTCAAACAGCAAACGGGAATTGTGCTGGCCATCAGTCAACTGGAGAAGTTTAACAGCGGACCAACGACTGATGGCCAGGGAATATGTTGCCATTTATTTGGAGCAGGCCAAGGTACCAGAATATCCCAGGCTGAGTAGGAAGGGCATTCTAGACAATTATAACTTTTTAGCGCTGGAAAGTGAGGGTAAGCCCAAGGAGGACGAGGAGAGTGTAGACCAAGTAGAAACAAAAATTCTTCAGTATAACTTCATCTACATGAAGAGTGTCGCAAAGGGCGATGTAGGGGAGAATAGAATGTCTTGTTGTGGAATTGTAAAGAGTATCGAGAAGGCCCCAAGATGGACGGACACAGACAGTTCAATTGAAAAGCTTGATGACGCTGGTGTGAAGATTAAGATTTGAAGTACATGTACCATTATGTATATATGCACTACCGCTATATTGGTTTTTGCCAGGAACTTTTGGGGGAGATAGATGGACTTGTTCAATCATTAATTTGATTTCCTTAATGTTTAAATTATTCTTGATTGGTTTTTGCCAGGAACTTTTGAGGGAGATAGAATGATGGACATGTAACATAATCATTAATTTGATTTCTTTAACGTTAGAATTGTAAAATATCATTATATGTATGCATTGATGTTTTGATTATTTGTACAATGCTGATGTCTGTAAGGATTAAAAGAATTACAGAATTGTCAGGATATCTCATTGTTGTCATAGCTGAAAGTGTATAATCCAGGAGGATTACTTAACAAGGAAGGAGACAGTGTAATGTGAGGTACTCTTACATACCAAGTTATCTGGTGTCCAGGATTTATATAGCTGGGATACATGTTTATATGCAATCAAGGAAGTTCCCGAAGTCGTAATATGTCGCTAGCGTTTTTAGCAAGGCTGTACGGGAACTTCGAAGTTACACTTTCTTAGACCAGGTCGCGGAATCATATGACGATTACTGGACGACTACAAATGCAACGTCAAAACTATTGCAGGAATTTGCATCTCAAGTTGGTACAATTGATGGATTGATTAAGCATTCATCACTTACACATTCACAGTTGATGATACTTCCATACTTGGTAAATCCAGAGGAACACAGTTCACACACACGTTTGCAGTATGCAGTGATTACTTGTAACTATTTATAGAAGTACATGTATGTCACGTCATGGGGATTCCTTGTCGTTACCATCGATACAGTCGAAGGGTGTGCTACACGACCAGTACTTTCAGCATACGTACTTAGGGATCGCCATAGTCATTATAATACCTTTGTCGTAACTGGAAGCTCATATTTTACACATATGACGGTGGAATACATTCAACAGTAGCGGAGCAGACCGTATGTTCGGATCTAATTTCTTGTACGGCGTAAGGACGCATTGTTTAGGAAATTCCGAAAGTCTGCTGATTGGTGGAATAGAACATAGGCCAAGAAGGCGGCTACAATATGATTGGTTGATACTTCACACGTCACCGCTCTTTTGTTCTAAAGTATCAAAGCGCGGCTAATATAAAAGAGAGAGCGCGCAGAAGCCGGGAGCTTTTCACTTTCGGATTTCGGCCAGACAACATCCAAAACTTCAACATTAAAATAGAATCTTCAAGTCCTCACAATACAAATAATCATGAAATAGTATTAATACATTATAAATTAAATACATACTAAGAAGACCTACAGTAGATCTTTCCATACGGAATACAGTACAACTCTAGATCTACTTAAGACGTTTTACAAGCGGACTTTGGTGGATTACTCTGAAGAATGGCGGACATGTAGATAAACATACTGACAATATAACATTATAGATCTATAGATCCAACGTCAACTCTCGATTATTTTGTAGTAGATATCTTTGTCTAGAACATAATTGCTATTTGTTTCAACTAAATTCGTATTGTTGTATTTCTATTGTTTGTTAACATTGATCCACGTCCACCCTCCCCCCGACCACAAGTCAAGCCCGCACATAATTTCGTTGAGACCGCCGTCCTGTTACAATATCATTACTTTTCGCGACATTGGACTTGGAAGGAGTGTACGGTCAGCCACGATATTTCCCAAACGATTGATTCCTTCATTCACGCATATTAAATGGTTTTAAGCATCTTCAGAAATTTGTATAGCCATAGAAGACATCAAACTATAGCAGATATTCGTTTAAGTGCTTAAATTTCCATGAAATGGGCTACTTCTCACTCTTAAATGTTGCTCGTAATGCTTCAAATGTGTTTGGAATGGTTGTATTAGCAAGGTATAATTGTTTTTAAATTTGAATTGGGCATTCTTTTTGTGCTAATCCAAAATAGTGTCAGTGAGAACAGTACAAAATACTTTCTAAAACAGATACAAATAACTGTACAGAGTGTTGATTTTTACTGTACCGGGTATTGCCAAGCATCTCGTTTATGTCCGGAGTATTGAGCAACGTTATGACTGCATTACTCATTTGCTCGCAATATACATGTACAGTGTACACGTATACCATAGTGACTTTATCTTGCACGCTGTCATCCCGGGACAAGTCTTAACTCGTTCCTTTAATTCTAAACATTTTCTTGTTTTGTGGTATGAGACCTGAACTCCCTTGGAATGTTGCTCGATGGAAGAAAAATAAATACTAGTATTGAGATCCAACAAAAATGCCACATATATGAGTCGTTCGCCAGTAAAACCGGGCTAAGTGACAAAATTATGAAAATCATGATAAGGTGGCGTAAGCAAGAAAAGTCTCTTATAATTAGTTTCTGAAATTTTTAGCAAATGTTTGTAACAACTACACAAATAATCTAACCCACTTACAAAGTTACAGACTCCCAGAACTATCCACTCCTGTTAACTATTAGATTGACGTCACAAACGCCATTCAAACGTTATTCGACGTTTCGTTAACTTACACTTCAGAAATCTAGTTTTTTATAAATTCTTGACGCAAACGTTTCAAAATAGAATCACAATTTAGAATTATATTCTTAGTTTAATATAACATTTTAAAAACATGCATTCTTGCTTATAGAGAAAAGAAGCTACTGATTCTTATCTCTAACCTCTCGTTTTTCTCAATATGGGTGCTTTTCAGAAATGAGTCACCAAAGCTACAACAGAAGTTATTTTTTCATGAGAAAAAATAAATCTAAGGGATAGTAATACTATCCAAGTACTTAAAGTTAAATCAACGAACATGACTTTTTCTCATTTCAGAGTATTTTCTAAATCATATTACACAATACAATTCCTATATATTGACACTAACATGATTATATTAAGTCAGACAGAAAGGCAGCACTCTACTTAACCAGCCGAGCACAGAAAATATTAAACACCCACAAGACACAATGCCCAACTGAACAAGCCAAGATCCGCCTAAGTCCAAGCTGTCGAAAAATATAATGAATTAGTTTCATCAACCAATGCCCTAGCTGAATGACCCAGTTTCCACAGTAAAACGACTATTATTATAATGCCTAGTTTTAGCTGCCAGAAATCCTAAAAAGAAGAAGTGTCTAACTCACTGCCGAACAAGAAAAATGATCTTCTGAAAGACCTAGTTACAACAGTAAAACTGCTGAAATACATAGATAAGCCCGGTTTTCCTGGAGAACGGCTCATTTATATACCACTTGACATAAAAGTTCCATGGCTGTATGGAAAAATGTTTGGAGATAAAAGGGACACGAACGATGGCACTTGCCAAACCGCTAAACGGAGTACAGAAACTTGACCATCAACATCGTTAGTTTCCCAAACTTATACCCTTATCCACAATACATCTCCTGGCCAACTTTCCCAGTTAACAATGTGAAGTTGTATCAATGTCCTTTTTGGTTCATACGGTTGAAATCCAAATTTAGCCATGTGCATTGCAAATTCATATCCGTTGTATCCCTTTTTATATAATATCCATTCCATCAAGACATATTTTACATTAACTTCTTGAAGGAAGATTTCGCCTCCCCTAAATGCCTTCCACTCAGAGCCCTCTATATCTATTTTCATAAATATTGGACTTTTTTTAACTAAGCCAATCAGATCTTCCAATGTAATAGAAAGAGCTGTTTCTACAGCAAATTTAGTCTTTGCTTGGAAGTCAAACTCTCCCTCGGATTTCACATACGATCCTCCAATATTGCCCGTAGTAATCGTCAGTTTGATTGTCTCGTGTACATCGGTTACGGCGTTCCATACAAGTGTTACGTACTTTTGCAATCCCCCAAGATACAAAGATTTTGATAACAGTCTTAAATTAAATTTGTTAGCGTCAACTGCGATTACTTTACGACCCATTTTCGCAGCTTGTAATGCAAATACGCCTATATTACTGCCAATGTCCAATAGTTGCATGTCTGGATTTGCTGTAAGAATCGCCGCCATTAAATACGTTAACCCCTTCTCCCATGCACCTTGTTTAACGATCGATCCAGACACCCAAACATCAATTTTAGGATCATATATACAAATAGGGGTCGGCTCTGGCGTAGTTTCTAAAGGCACACATTGATTGGTGTTGATAGAGTTGCGATCTTCTTCACTTTCCTCAGAGGCGTTGAAGATGTTAAGATATTTGTGCATTTTTACTTCGGGAATTCTGTGAATTATCGTAACGACTGCTGGTGGTAATATTTTAGTTCGGTTTCTGTAATCTTTACTGTTAATGTTGTCCTCTTCTAACCAAATGTTTGGATGTATAGTTGCTTGTAGCCTCGATAAGTGGTCAGATTTTGTCCATAAGGATGTACTGAAAACATATATTATGACAAAGAAGGTGAGGCTAAATGCACTTGCAAGAAAACATGTCCTCACACGAGCCGGTTCACGACATCGCAGAATACCGTACATTGTGTCTTTGACCCAATCTGAAACGACAGAAAAAATGTGAGATCTTAGTAGTTTATTATCTGTACGGAAGGGTAGTTAAACACAGCTTATTTAATAAATGTTAAGCTTTAAACCGGTAGGGGACTTTTGTATTGCTTGCAATTCTTAACTACTTGTTCATTACGTCATATCTCGATTTGTTCAATTACGTCATTTTACTTATTGAAACTTTTGAGACTAAAAGGCAGCTAAAACTATGTATTAATCTTATTGTATCTTACGAAGGATTAACAGAAGGGAGCAAAAAAAACACAAATATTCGCTATAAGGTTTGCATGAAGCTGGCAATGGTAAGTATGTTCTAACTTGTGTTTTGGAACTGGTGAATAAAGAAGTAAAGTAAAATAAACCACACGTCTACATGATATCACCTTCAAGAGTATTGAAAAACATGTATTGTTATGAAATAACTGAAGTCGTAACGAAAAAACGTTAAGTTATTTTTAAACTACAGCAATATCCCACAAATCACAATCAAAACATATTTAGATGTGCAACATCTTCTATTTCCACCTACTCGCATACACACTTTCTTAAACCAAACTTGGAAACTGTACGAGTTATGGAAAATATCCAGATTTTGAACGGAATGACGGGCTGACTGACGGACAGAGGGCAAACATATAGTCATCTCGGGTTACAAACCGGTAGGGGAGTAATTACGTAAGTTATATAATAGTTTATACATGATTTATATACATAGCACATTACATTATATCGACGGTGCCGAACCAAAACCCCGTAACTCAATTTTGGCGCCAAATCGTTTTTATCCATCATTCTAATATGCTAGATACCATGCGCATTTCAGTCTAGTCACCAAGTAGCCCATATGGTAGGGTGACTATTGCCAAAAATGTCCTCTATTTTTGGAGTAGTTGGACCCGTCTGTTAACAAGACATGTTATATACCAAAATGTTCGGGAAAGTCAGTATTATCTGAGACCTAGAAATCCAAGATGGCCGCCTTTTTGACAGTACTAGCCTATTATCAATGTTAACAGGAATTTGATGCAACTTTTTGAAATAACTTTGCTTAACTGTTTTAGACACAGCAAACTCTTTTTAACTATAACATTTTTAGAATCTTCAAAGGTCAATGTCAAGGTCATTTGCAGGTAAAACCAATGTAAAAATGGCTAAAAATGTGTTTTCACCTGTTATCTTCTTTATTTGTATAGCATTTATTTACAAAAAAAACTACCCAAAATGATCATTTAAATGAAGGTTTACATTCAACAGTTTAAATAAAACTACTTTGGAACACTCTTGCATTCAAATAATGGACATATACAGTCTATTTTGTACCATGTGCTTTTCTTACCCCACCCACCATTTTATACAAGAAATATTTAGTCATGTATTCAGAGAGATGTCTGTGATAAAAACGTTTATTATTATGATACATTTATATTGGCATCCAAAAAATAGTATTAATATCTGAAATTCACGAGCAAAATCCAAGATGGCGTCCAAAATGGCCGCCGTAATATCGAGGGGTTAGAGCCAAATCCTGCTATGTGCTATTTCCTTATGTTTTCAGCAGAGCGTTTTTTAATAACCATTTGTTAAGATATGGTTATTGTTAAAGTTAAACTATTAAATTATGTAGACAGTTGAATACTTTAAACCCTAATATGAAATATTTGTGAACATTGTAAGGAATAATGTGATTTAAATGCCAAAATATTTTTGGGTTTTCAAACCCTCACTCAATGATACAATTTGACATTTGCCAGATCCAAATGTAATACGATTTATATATGTGGCAAGCAGCTGATGATAAAATAATGGGAAACCTGTCCACACTATACCACGCTTATTTACACTAGACCGGTAGGCAAATCTACTTTCCTCCTGAGATCAAAACATTTAAAATGTCTAACCATATTATTGTCATATATATGTATATGGAGTTTACGATAAACGTCCATGTGATGAAAATTTTAGAAACTTTTTATCATATTCAGTGATGAAATCCTCTGGTATCATATAAATTGATGTTTGTGGACTAACAAAAAAACATCAAGAAAAGATTATATGGTTAATGGTCTGATTAAGCTTAAATGTCAATGTAAATCAGAATATCATTCAATGCTCAAATTGCTTCCGTAACAGATGTAGCATTTTGGCATATAAAATGTAAAGGAAATGTGACTGGAAAACATAAAAATTATGCAATTGCGATTGTAAATATATGTATATATATTTAAAGGTTTCTTAGCTTGTGGCCATGGTGAACTGCAATTATAGTACATAACCGTATTGGTCATTATCCTATATATCCTATATATATATATATATATATATATATATTATATATAGGATAATGACCAATACGGTTATGTACTATAATTGCAGTTCACCATGGCCACAAGCTAAGAAACCTTTAAAATTAATTACGAAAGTCAGTGTTCACTGTGACATTCATCACTGTAGTCATATACAATTAGAATTACATGCCGTAATTAATAGTTTTTAATGAATTTATAAATTTCATGTCGTAATTAATAAAGTTTTTCATAAATTCATTAAAAACTTTAATATTTACGGCTTGTAAATTAAAATTTAAAATGTGTTGGTATGTTTGAATTACAAGCAGGTATGAACATTTAAAATATTAACTGGGTAATAAGATACAGTTTATTTTCAAATGAAAATATATTTTAGGATTGGCACAGCAACTTAAATATGTACTACAGAAATTTTAAAACTTCAATATCTGTGAAATGTATGATTTATCTTTTTTGCTTTCGACAGACAGTTGTAGTGCGGTTTTATCTCTGCCTAATTGGCGAATGACCTCAAGGAGAAGAGATAGGTTGATGCTTGTGTGATACAAGGAATTCAGACGGGATGTCCTAGTCCAGTCATTCTGACTAGAATTCCTGTGTCCAGACAGAGATTCAAACCTTGGAATTCCAGATTAGTAGTTGAGCGAGCTAAGCACTCAACCACCGTTCCACTCTGATATATATACCACTTGCAACAACTGGGCCACGTGTCATTCCATATGGTATTTTTTATTGAGATAATACATAAAGCTATAACAATCTTTTGCATATACAGTAGTGTTGGAAGATATTGTCATAAGAGATGTATATTTTCCTGATACACGTATTTGGCTAAGAGTATAAATGAATCAACTTCCAGTTATCGCAATAAGTCATACACGTTGAATTGTATAGTCTACCAATGAATCACACAGTGACGGGAAATCACAAGTGCTTTTACTCACAATAAGGCACATACTTTGCATTGTATAGTATCCCAGTAAGTCATACAGTGATTAGGTTTGTACGCTGTGATTGTGGTCATTTCTGTTTTACCTTAGGAAAGTTAATTTATAGCGCTTGATCATTACTTGATACCAAGTTAATGCATACTAGCACCTTCCTTAAGTTTGCTTACGTAGTGGCTAAACAGTCTTTTAACTGAATGTCTTCATACACATTCAAGTGTTTAAGAGTTTTTTTTCTGTTTTTCATGTATTACAATTCTTACTTTATACACCTATATAATCAAACACTACACAGCTATGTTAATATCCATCTCGGCGAATGAACATCATTAATTGATTCGTACTAAATAGTTTATTCGTTTAAACAATACATGCACCGTTCCAAAAAATAATTCATATTAGCTGTTACAAAATTAACAAATTCAAGAACATACACGTTTACTAAGTAAGTTATACTTACTGTTATAATTAAGAATTAGCTAGTTTTATGTTCTTTATTTGAGATTATTAGAAGAGCTTCTCATTTACAAAAAGATTAAATAAATGAAAGCAATTTAATGTGTTTCTAAACGCACAACATTTAAATTCATAAGGAATACTAGTAGTCAAAATAATTTTCGCCAAAACTACATTTTTCTCTCTGTATAAGGTATTCCTGTTTCAATCACACATAGCTAAATGTATACAATCCATTTTAGTCACACTTTGACATCTTATTCGAGTGAAGCTGCTATTATTATACAGCAGTATAAACAACAACTGTGGTTTGACATTTAACTAACAGCGATGAAATTGTATGTACCACAGACCAGCACCCGGTGCCTTGTTGTTGTCAAATATAAATTGACAAATCAAGGCTGATGTCATTTAACCAAAATGTCATTGTTTTATATGGAACAGTTGAGCGGGACAAATATTATATTAAAACACACAAATGTTATTGGTAGAGATTGATATACAGATTTGATTCATTCTAACAGATGTTAATGTTACATCTACGAAAATATTAAGAGGCCATTGATTTAAAACTGGTTTTGCCTCCAGTTAGTTCTGTAGATACACGATAGCTCAAAATGACTATTATCAATATTTAATTAATCAAGTTCGATATTTTGAAATAATTTTGAGAATAAATATCAATGATGATACGGAACTCATTTAACTAACAAGAGTGCCAAAATGTCACAACATACGCCCGTCTTGGGGCATGGTGAGTCTCAGGGCATGGTGAATGAAAAAAACAAACAATCCAACATTTTTTTTTAATTAAAGGACCATAACCAAATAAGGCCTAGGCTGATTTGGCCTACAATTGAACTTGTCTTAGATATTAGATCCATGAACATTGTCACCAAGTTTGAAGATACTCAGATGAAAACTCTTTGCACTAGAGAACAGACAAGGCCAATTTCATACTTATTTGGTAATTAATTTAGGCCCATAACCAAATGACGCCTAGACCGATTTGGCCTAGATATTATGCCCATAAGCATTGTCACAAAGTTTGAAGATGATCGGATGAAAACTATTTGCGTTAGAGTACAGACAAGGCCAATTTCATACTTATTTGGTAATTAAAGGCCCATAACCCAATAAGGCCTAGGCCGACTTGGCCTATAATCTAACTTGGCCTAGATATTATTCCCATAAGCATTTTCACAAAGTTTGAAGATGATCAGATGGAAACTGTTTGCACTAAAGAACGGACAAGGTCAATTTCACATTTATTTTGGTAATTATAGGACCATGCCCAAATAAGGCCTAGGCCGATTTGGCCTATAATCGAACTTGGCCTAGATATTTTGCCCATAAGCAATTGCCAACAAGTTTGAAGATGATCGGATGAAAACTGTTAGCGTAAAAGTACAGACAAGGCCAATTTCATACTTATTTGGTAATTAAAGGACCATTACCCAATAAGGCCTAGGCCAATTTGGCCTATAATTGAACTTGGCCTAGATATTATGCCCATAAGCATTGTCAGCAAGTTTGAAGATGATCGGATGAAAACTGTTTGTGCTAGAGTACAGACAAGGCTAATTTCATACTTATTTGGTAATTAAAGGACCAAAACCCAATAAGGCCTAGGCCGATTTAGCCTATAATTGAACTTGGCCCATAAGCATTGTTAGCAAGTTTGAAGATGATCGGATGAAAACTGTTTGTGCTAGAGTACAGACAAAGTCTATTTCATACTTATTTGGTAATTAAAGGACCATAAACCAATAAGGTCTAAGCCGATTTGGCCTATATTTGAACTTGGCCTAGATATTATGCCCATAAAGATTGTCAGCAAGTTTGAAGATGATCGGATGAAAACTGTTTGCGCTAGAGTACAGACCAAGCTAATTTTATACTTATTTGGTAATTAAAGGACCAAAACCCAATAAGGCCTAGGCCGATTTGGCCTATAATTCAACTTGGCCTAGATATTATGCCCATAAGCATTGTCAGCAAGTTTGAAGATGATCGGATGAAAACTGTTTGTGCTAGAGTACAGACAAAGTCTATTTCATACTTATTTGGTAATTAAAGGACCATAACCCAATAAGGCCTATGCCGATTTGGCATATATTTAAACTTGGCCTAAATATTAACCCCATCAGCATTGTCAGAAAGTTTAAAGATGATCGGATGAAAACTGTTAGCGTAAGAGTACAGACAAGGCCAATTTCATACTTATTTGGTAATTAAAGGACCAGCGTAAGAGTACAGACAAGGCCAATTTCATAATTATTTGGTAATTAAAGGACCATAACCCAATAAGGCCTAAGCCGATTTTGCCTATATTCGAACTTGGCCTAGATATTATGCCCATAAGCATTGTCAGCAAGGTTGAAGATGATCGGATGAAAACTGTTTGCGCTAGAGTACAGATAAATTACTGGACGCCGCCGCCCGCCCGCACAGGGTGTTCACATAATACGTCCCGTTTTCAACGGGCGTATAAAAAAGTCAATTTGGCCAAGTTTATCAGATAGAAGGTTTTGGCTGTAACCCCTCGATATATAATATCCCTTGTATAGCATTAAGCATGACTAAAACATTTTTTTCAGGTGAGGTGGCCACAAAGGTAGAACAAGAACTGATTCATACCAAAATGTCCTTATGAATTCCAACATAGACTTGCTGTCATACATATTGTCAAAGGGTGGTGTGAACCAGGAAGTTCAAGATGGCCACCATAAATGGTCAATCCTTAAAAAGTTCAAATTACTATGAGGCAGTTTCATACATGGATGTAAAGATGAATGTTAGCATGCAAAGTAGTCATTTGCTAGCGAGCATTAGATATTAAACATACTACAAGGTCTTTTAAAGGTCTTTTAAAGGTCACAGTATGAAAAATACGATTCTTGGTGGTGATAAGTACCACATATCGGTAGGTCGTTGAATGGGTGCACACGTATTTGGTGGTGTTGAATACCGCATTGGACATTGAATAGATGAACTTGGTACAGCACCCCATATCCTTTCCGCTACCACGATTTTTGGGGGGGGGGGGGCTATGTGAAATTCATATGGTCCCTATACCTCGTCCCTGAGACACTATTGACTTGCAGCACTGATAAAAACTCGATACATCCGGATGCTACACACCTGCCCCAAATTGAAAGTAGGAAAAATTGTCAAAATTTCGACTAAAGGTCACCGGAAATGACGATGTGACGGTGACCCTTGCGCGAAAAACTTCTTTTTATTATACGCCCGTTGAAAACGGGACGTATTATTATGTGAACGCCCTTGGCGGGCGTGCGGCGGCGTCCAGTAATTTGTCTGTACTCTAGCGCTAACAGTTTTCATCCGATCATCTTCAAACTTGCTGACAATGCTAATGGGCATAATATCTAGGCCAAGTTCGATTATAGGCCAAATTGGCCTAGGCCCTATTGGGTTATGGTCCTTTAATTACCAAATAAGTATGAAATTGGCCTTGTCTATACTCTAGCGCAAACAGTTTTCATCCGATCATCTTCAAACTTGCTGACAATGCTAATTGGCATAATATCTAGGCCAAGTTCGATTATAGGCCAAATCGGCTTGGCCTGATTGGGTTATGGTCCTTTAATTACCAAATAAGTATGAAATTGGCCTTGTCTGTACTCTAGCGCAAACAGTTTTCATCTGATCATCTTCAAACTTGCTGACAATGCTAATTGGCATAATATCTATGCCAAGTTCGATTATAGGCCAAATCGGCCTAGGCCTTATTGGGTTATGGTCCTTTAATTACCAAATAAGTATGAAATTGGCCTTGTCTGTACTCTTACGCTATCAGTTTTCATCCGATCATCTTCAAACTTGCTGACAATGCTTATGGGCATAATATCTAGGCCAAGTTCGATTATAGGCAAAATCGGCTTGGCCTGATTGGGTTATGGTCCTTTAATTACCAAATAAGTATGAAATTGGCCTTGTCTGTACTATAGCGCAAACAGTTTTCATCCGATCATCTTTAAACTTGCTGACAATGCTTATGGGCATAATATCTAGGCCAGGTTCGATTATAGGCCAAATCGGGTTATGATCCTTTAATTACCAAATAAGTATGAAATTGGCCTTGTCTGTACTCCAGCGCAAACAGTTTTCATCCGATCATCTTCAAACTTGCTGACAATGCTTATGGGCATAATATCTAGGCCAAGATTGATTATAGGCCAAATTGGCCTAGGCCCTATTGGGTTATGGTCCTTTAATTACCAAATAAGTATGAAATTGGCCTTGTCTATACTCTAGCGCAAACAGTTTTCATCCGATCATCTTCAAACTTGCTGACAATGCTAATTGGCATAATATCTATGATCCTATAATTACCAAAATAAATGATGATAAACCTTGTCGAACTAGTGCAAAGAGTTTTCATCTGAGTATCTACAAACTGGGTGACAATGTTCATGGATATAATATCTAAGACAAGTTCAATTGTAGGCCAAATCAGCCTAGGCCTTCTTGGGTTATGGTCTTTTAATTAAAAAAAAGGTTGGATTGTTTGTTTTTTTCATTCACCATGCTTTGAGACTCACCATGCCCCAAGACGGGCGTATTTTGTGACATTTTGGGACTCTTGTTTATTTTATTTTAGCTTGACAGGCCTACTTTTTGGCCCCTTTAGGGCATCGATCCCGACCCCTTTGTCTAGCCTTATATCCCTTCTATAGAAAAATAATAACTTTTTGGTGGCGCTAAATGTTATTGCAATTCCACAGTGAATCGTACCGCAATGGTGGGAAGGACCAGTAATTTCAGTTTTGTAAAATCTACGTTCAAAGCCCTCTTTAAAGGGGTCCAGCGGGCCCAAAAACCTGTGCACGACCCTGGGCCCGTAATATCCTTTAGTCTGGGATGCCTGTGTACCCATGACAGCAAAATTCACGAATTTGGGCATTTAGGTCGAAAACCACGGAAGGTCAAAATGGCCATCCCGGCGAGTCTGCATTAGTACGCTATGGTAGCGGAAAGGATATACATGTAGCATTGAATTGGTGTATTTGGTAGTGGAGGGTACACCTTAAGGCCTGAAATTGGTTTATTAGATGGTGGTAAGTGCCATATTGGGCATTAGGAATATAAGGTGGTGAAGAATACCCCATATGACACTGACTTTGTTTATTGTTTGGTAGCTTGTGCCCCATATAGCCTGAAATGAATGTATAAGTTGGTGGTGCATACCACATTGGGCACTAAACAGGTATTTTTGATGGTGTTGGGTACCCCATACTGCCTGAAATTAGTGTATTAGATGGTGGTGAGTATGACATAAGGCTTTGAATGGGTGTGTTGGGTGGTGATGAAGATCCCGTACTGCACTGAATTGGTGTATTTCTTGGTGTATAGTGCTCCATATGGCCTGTAATGGCTGTATTAGGTGGTGGTGCGCACCCCTAAGTATTTAAACGAGTGGTGAGTACCCACCAAATAGTCATAACAGGTTGTATTCGGTGATGGTGAGTACCCCATAGGACATTGCATGTGTGTTGGTGTTGATTGGGTACCCCAAATGGCCTTAAATATGTGTATTAGGTGGTGGAGAGTTCGCTATATGGCATTGAATGGGTGTATTTGGTGTAGGTTATTTCCCCATAGAGCATTGAATGGGTATATTAGGTGGGGTGAATACCCCATTGTGTATTTGGTTGTGGTGAGTGTATTTGGTTTGGTTGTAACCCTACATTGCCTGAAATGGGTGTACTAGATTGGTGACCAGTACCACATAGGGCATTGAATTTGTGTATTGGGGGGGGGGGGGGGGGGGGGGTAATAAATATACCTTATATGGCCTGAATTGGGGGATTCTTTGAGGTTAGTGTCCTACATGGCGTGAAATGGGCGTACTATAATATGGTGGTTTGTACTCCCAATACCTTGGACGGGTGTATTTGGTGATGGGGAGTACCAAATATGTCTTCACAGGATGTATTTGGTGGTGTTAGGTAAATGAGGTTTGATTGTGGAGTGTACTTCGTGGTTTGGAGTACCGTACATGGCATTACGTTGGTGTATTTGGTGATGGTACATACCTAATAGGGCAATGAATTGTTTTTTTTGGTGGTGGTGAGTACCCCATAGGGAACGGAATGGGTGTACATTTGTTGTACATGTATTTGGTGTTGGAAGGTGCCCAAAATGCTGCCTCACAGATTGGGCTAAAAGTATTGTATATCGTGATTTTCCAACCTAACCAAGTATTGATGTAATGGAAAGCCACTGACGGTTGCTTTATGAAAGATTTGGTGCAAATAAGCAATTTTAACCTCTCGATATCACCCACTGAGTATTTTATTCTTGAAAAAAAAGCGCTAAGTTTCCTTCCAACATGCTTTGTGAATTATGTTATTCACACGTGATCGAACTGTAACATCAACAAACTACAGCGTAAAGATCAGTGAGGTATTTGGTTCATTTTTCAATTCGTTTTCATCAAATGCGAACACATTTCAGGCAATTTAAGTAATAGTAGTGTTAATTCTATAGGGTATCAATACCCTATAGAATTTTTGACGTAAAAATACTAAATAACTACACAATGCCGAAGTTTCTCAAGTTATTTTAGATGTCAGTGTGGTTGTTTATGGGATATACAGGCAACTATACCAAAATAACGCGAATATTTGACAATTTTATTTTATTTTTGCAATACACCAATATGTGAGGCAGTCCCTTTAAATGGGTATATTAGGTGGTGGAAATTTCCCTATATGGCCTTGATTGGATGCATTTGGTTTAGATTATTATCCTATAGAGCACTGGATAGGTGAAGTTGGTGGTCGTGAGTACCCCATAGGGCATTGAATAGGTGTAGTAGGTGGTGGTGAGTACCCCATAGGGCATTGAATGAGTGTAGTAGATGGTGGGGAGTACCCCATAGGGCATTGGATGAGTGTATTATGTTGTGGTGAGTACCACATAGGGCATTGAATGGGTGTAGTAGGTGGTGGTGAGTACCAAATAGGGCATTGAGTGAGTGTATTAGGTGGTGGTGAGTACCAAATAGGGCATTGAATGGGTGTATTAGGTGGTGGTGAGTACCCCATAGGGCATTAAATGAGTGTAGTAGATGGTGGTGAGTACCACATAGGGCATTGACTAAGTGTATTAGGTGGTGGTAAGTACCACATAGGGCATTGAATGAGTGTATTAGGTGGTGGTGAGTACCCCATAAGACATTGAATGAGGGTATTAGGTGGTGGTGAGTACCCCATAGGGCATTAGTAGAGTGTATTAGGTGGTGGTGAGTACCACATAGTGCATTGAGGGAATGTATTATGTGGTGGTGAGTACCACATAGGACATTGCTTTGGTGTATTTGGGGTTGGTGGGTACACCGCATTGCCTGAAATGTGTGTATTATGTAGTGGTTAGTTCACTATAGGGACTTGGATGTGTGAATTAATGGGTTATGAGAATGTCATATGGGTGATGATACATTCCCAAATGTCCCGAAATTGAGGTATTTGGTTCTGGTTAGTACCCCATAAGGTATTGAATGGGTGTATTTGGTGGTGGTGAATTCCACAAATGCCGTCGTGTGTAGTAATTGGTAAAGAAAATCCAATATGATATTGAATGTGTAAATTTAGTAGTGTTTGGTGAGTATCCCATTGTAGGCCTTACATGTGTTTTTGGTGGTGGTGATTATGGAAAGGCCTTGAATTGGTTAATATAGTTATAGTGAATACCTCTTATGGCTCTAAATAGGTGTATTTCTTGTTGGCTTGTGTCACATATGGCCTGAAATTGGTGTATTAGATGGTGGTGCCTACCCCTATAGGGCATTGAATGGGTGTACATTGTATTTGGCATGGATGTGTAACTCATTACCACCAATTACACCCATCCAAGACCTATGTTGCACCAACCAACACCAAATACACCCATTCAAAGCCCTAAGAGCTGCATTTCTTCTCCGATTACACTGGTTTAAGGCCATATGACAACCCCAAATTTACCTATTTAAGACAATATGGAGTGCTAACCTCCAAATAATACACCTATTTAATGCCCTATGGGGTAATAACCTGAACCAAATGCACCCAATCAAGGACCTAGAGTGAACTCACCACCACCTAATACATTCATTCCAGGCCATTTGGTGTACCTACCCACCAACACCAACCACAAATATTCAACGACATATGGGGTATACACCACCACCAAATACACCAATTCATTGTCATGTGTTGTACCCCAAATCACCAAGTACCCCATACGTGCATTATGCCACATTAGGTACTCATCACAACCTAATAGCGGACTATACGTTGGGCGAAGCCCAACGGATAAGATCATGTTTATGGTAATACCTGTGCACGTGGTTTGGTCAGAGTTTGATTTCACTAATGGATCTAAAAATTTGTGTTAAAATCCCACACTGAAGCAAAGATACTAGAAAATGGCTGCCAATAGAATAACAAAAAAAATTAAAATGCGATATTCGGCAGCTCATAAAATTTCATTTATTTTTTAATGATGTTTAAAAATATTCCAAAAACTAGCGTAGGCCCCTGTCTAGAAAAGAAAATAATTATCAGTCTTCAATGGTTTTATGGGGAGGGCTATTTCCTAAATGTTTGGACACAAAAAAGGCAGCCATTTTTTTGCCCGCTTCGGAAGGAAATTTTAACATTTTCAGTGCATAAACGATGCTACAAACTGTTATGATACACATGATTACTCTGAGATAACGAAGTAAGTCGAGCGGGAATCGTTCATATGCGCGATTATCAACCAATCTTAAGAAAATCTAATAAAAAAGACACATGTTTCGGTTATTTCCCAACGCGAAGTTTGCAATACAATTAATTAAAGTCCGTTTCGGGTATTTACGTATCTGGACCGGACGGTGATAATCCACATCGTAGGTGTAGGTTATTGTAAAGAAAGTAAAACAAATGCATTTTCGTAATTCCTCGCCGAGATGTAATAAAAAATCCCTCCAAAATCGTCAAAAAATATTCGCGGGATAAAGGTCGCTAAAACTAATTACATGTTGTTGTCGTTATTGGATACAATAAAACCCGTAATTTTCCGTCTAAAACTCTTTTATGTTGTGACGATTTGCAGGGTTTATTTAACAAAAAAAGGTGATTAAGATTAAAGATGTTATATTAATCGTAATATGGTTAATTGAAATGAAAATAGCCTTTTCTTTTGAACAAAAATACTATCTGGTATGCTGATGCAACCCATTAAAAAAAGGGTAAAACATCAAATAAGGCCTATTTGAAATCAGTTGTTATCTGTGTTTATATCAAATTATTCATTTTTAAATAGGTACCCCTGAATTAAGTAGACCTAGAATTAAACACATTGAAAAACGTGTATTATCCACAGACAGATCTATTTTCATTTTGATCGGGCTGACAAATGTTCATTCGGACTGACAAACAAACGATAGCAGGTTTGTATAGTCTTTCGTTACTTTGTACCAAATATTTCGTATCAAACCGCTATCGAGCGCTTTTGGAAACGGCTTGCTCCAGATTCGTAACTTCGTAACCAAACAATTTTTTGTGAAGTTATGCATCACAAAAAAATCCAGTACTAGATGAGCATGTTACAAATAATGTAGGACAACTGACATAGTCCGCTAAAAATATGCTGTGCATTAGTTCATATTATACCCTTTAAAGATATATTCGGTACTCACCACCACCAAATACACTCATTCGAAGTCATCCACCTAATATACCCATTTCAGGCTGTATGGGGCACCAAACAAATTGTGTGTTCTATGTGGTATTCATCACCACCCAATAAACCCACTTCCCTTTGACATTGTGGTACTTGCCACGATCTAATACACCCATTTCTGGAGTAGTGAGGTACCCACATCCAACAATTACACTAATTCAATACCATTATGGTGTACTTAACAACCTCTAATCCCATCTTTACAAGGCCAAACGAGGTATCCACCTCCAACAATTACCGGTACATGTACACCCATTCAACGACATACCAGTATGTGGTACTTATCACTACCAGGAATAATATTTTCAGTTATTTTTCATACTTTGTCCTTGATATGACCTGGAACTTTGCTTCAAAGTTGTCAATGCAGTATGTTTATTTGATACACTGTAGCAAATGAGTACTTTGCATGCTAACATGTATCTTTACATCCATGTATGAAACTGCCTTATAGTAATTTGAACATACTTTATATTGACTGACCATTTATGGCGGCCATCTTTAATATCCTTGTCCTCATCACCCTTTGACAATGTAAAACAGCAGGTCTATCAACTTATATGAAGTCACATGAGAACATTTTGATAGGTATCAGTTCTTTTGTGGCCAAAAACGACTGTTTTAATCATGCCTAATGCTATACAAGGGATATTATATATTATGGCGGCCATTTTGGACGCCATCTTGGATTTTGCTCGTGAATTTCAGACATGATTAATATTGTTTTACCCAATATAGACGTATCATAATAATAAACGTTTTTATCACAGACATTTTTTGTAAAAAATTCAGAATACATGACTAAATATTTCTTGTATAAAAATGGTGGGTGGGGTAAGAAAAGCACATAGTACAGATATACTAAATATCTCCATTATTTGAATGTCAAAGTGTTCCATAGTAGTTTTATTTAAATTGTTGAATGTAAACCTTCATTTAAATGATCAATTTGGATAGTTTTTGTCAATAAATGCTATACAAATAAAGAAGATAACAGGTGAAAACACCTTTTTAGCCATTTTCACATTGGCTTTACCTGCAAATGACCTTGACCTTTGAAGATTCTAAAAATGTTTTAGTTAAAAAGTTCAAAAAGATTCATCATATTCCTGATATTTTCATTACACTGATAATAGGCTAGTACTGTAAAAAAGGCGGACATCTTGGACGCCATCTTGGATTTCTCGGATACTAAATACTTTCTATCGAGCGAACAACCCATGTACCCGTCTTAAAAATTATGTAAGTAATCTATAACCAATCAATTATTGTTATTTTTGATGCAGTTCATAGTCAAGCCTCTAATTCCTACCCGATCTATTACTAGTGAATACATTCGTGTACATTGACTTGTTGGAGTTACTTTCGGTACTTAACAGAATGTATAGACGTTTTTATCAGTTTGTCAGACATAGTCCAACATGGTGGACAGAAATGCACTTTCCTTATCCCCTGAATGTATGTTCCAATGTACATATTGAATACCTACTTAAGCATGCAAATAAACGTCAAGCTTTCTTAAATGGATTTTGTTCATTGAATGTTGAAGTAGCTGATATAGACTTTGCTTTCAGCAAAAACAATTTGCCAAGGCACACCATTCTACTGGTTGGATATTTTAATTTGTAAACTGTCAACGCTGAGTTTAATGGCACGTCTTTCAAGTTTCATGATTCTATAAACCTTACGGATGTCGATTGCCATGCGTCATTATTGACCAGCTGTATATGTGTCGTTCATAAATATTCAAACGAGCACTGTAGTTGAACTGAGTATGCGTATTAGCTGTATGCGGAGTACAAATGAGTATTAACCATTGTGCGACTACAGAACTCGTACCAAACTTTACTGGTAATTTACATGTCGATTATAGGTAATGACCTTGACGAAACTCTTAAGACTGAAACAAGTTTACGGAGACATATCGGTTCATGTACACAAACCATGGCAATGAGTTTGTTGTCATAATCTAGCAAACCAAATATACACACTGTTGCCAATACAAGGGGTCGTATCACAGTGCAAATTAATCACACTCCAAACGCAACACCTGTATTTTTTATGATTTCTTCTCTATTATTCAATAGATATCATTATAAATTTGGAATGTGCATGAACTAATATTTTTTGGCATACAGCTGAGATAATTTGACATGTTGTTGAATATATTACAAGGTTCTTAGTACGTTGATAAATTACGATATATAAATTTCCGAGAGCAAATCGTGCAATATCGGTCCTTTAGATGTTTGTTGGTATAACACCTCGAGCGTCTTCGTGATACTTCCCGCTTATAAAAACATGCAAACGGGATTCTAAATATAGACAATATACCAGCTGTTAAATTATGCTTATGGTAGGTCGAGAGTCGTGTCAAATGCCTAGAATTTAAATGCAAATCAGTTCATTGAAAGATAAAAATAAAACCAAATTATGAACATCACTGCAAAACGATAAGAAAATGACACCATGTCAAAATATTGCATGATGAAGTTCCGGCTCCAATAGCACATGCAACACAGGCATTCCAGCACAACATACAACAGTTGTCGCTATCATCAAAATCTTCGGATTTCAAGAATATGTAGATTTTGTTGGAACGAGCTGTGCATGCGACAAACGAGGGGACCACCAACCCCGCAAAAACGACAGAAAGAGCCGTTTTTCGAGAAAGGGGAACCTTTCCCCAGGTATTGATGCGAATTTTGTGCTCTGGATGTGACAGAAGAAAAAATATATCATAAAATACACGGAAGGACATACTAGATATTATCAACAAGAAACAGAATGTTGTTCATTTTTGTATTGTTAAAATTTACACCCACCTTGGTAATATTTTTCATAGTGTATTTTCAATTTGCAGAGCCTGGTCATTACTTGAAATGATTTTCATCTTACAATCAATCAATTTAGATAAGGCAATCATAGAAACATCAGTTAAATATGCATCCAATAATATGTCGAACCAAATTGCTAATTATAAATAATGGTGATTGAGCGTATAGATACATGATTATAAATGTATTATACATAGCAGCAATTACTCATCTGAACCAGGTGTTACTCAGATAAGATTAAATAGTATGGCAGTAAGATTTTCCATAAAGCACAAGGTTAACAAAAGGCTTAATTTGTCCTTTTTCTTATAATATTTTTTAATAGAATTTTGTTGGTAAAATGTTAATAGCAAAACATAATCTGACTCGATCAAAAAGAAAAATCTTCGGTACATGTATATAAATTACAACAAACCTGCTCGCAATAAGTCTTTTTTATTATTATAACAAAAACATAATAAGTCATACAATTTGAATTGTCTCCCAATAAGTCATACAGTGGCCGATAATTACGGATGCTTTTGCTCGTTATAGGCCATACAAGTTGAATTGTATAGTATTCTAATCAATCTCATTTAAATTAAATCAATATAATGCCTCACTACTTTACACCGATATATAGGATCTGATGATACTCCATACTGGGTCATGTCCAAGTGACCTTTCAATCATCCAATCAAAACGTTACTTTTACAAATCTGGAAGTGTACAGGTGGCCAGCCTTGCACCAAGCTTTTATGTTTGTATTGATATGTTCTTTTGCATAGTATTTTAATATCACTGGTGACAATACATTCTCTTTCAATTTTCTGTAATTTTTAGCTATTTCTTGATTTCTACTGAACATAAAAAGGGGTTTATCGCAAGTAAGATCATTATTTCTTTGGATGTTTTCACTGCAAGAGTTGTCTCCTTTGCATATTCGGGTCATCAAAATGTAATTGCACGTACTAGTTTAATAAAGATATATATATTTAACTGTAACATACTGTCTTTTCATCTTTTACACTTTTAACACTTGTAACATACTTATTTCTTTGGTAATTGTTTGCTCTGACAACGCCACCCTGTAATAGTCGGATGCTTGATGCAAGTAAAGATGTATATTAGTCTTAGCAAAATTAATCACTACGACTGGTGCTTGTCTTACTAGTGGCTACAAACTGACTGACTCACTGCGTAGGAGAGAGGTCATTTAAACATGACCTGCTACAGAGTGTAGTAGGATCTAACAGTTTAGGATCTGATTTTAATGAGATTGTCTTCTAATAAGTCATACAGTGACTAGGTTAACACACCGTGAATGATATATCCTTTGTCATCATGTTTTGAAAATTCCAACAATTGATCCATTGTTTCTACATTTCAAACTCACCTAGTCGATCTTATTTTCTTTTTCTCCAGGTTTCGTCATAGTAATGAGAGATGGGCAAATATAATTGAAATCACTGGGAACGCGCATACATTAACTACTGTGACTTTATGGAGCACTTGGTCAGAAAACATCCAGATGTATGCCTTAAGTACAGAGAAACTGAACTGAATGACAAATCTGGCCATGTAGTCTATAGGACTAAAGTTTATGATTATATAATACAATGTGAAGGCGAGGTCTTTGTGTCGGGGGCAATACATTTTGAGTTATTGTTAAACAGAGGAATGCGACTTTCTTTAAAAAAAATTATTTTCATAGTTATCACACATAATTGCGTCAAATCTTAGCAGACACAAACATTTGTCGGTCTGGAGTGATTTTATGTTTTGTTATACTAAGCTAAAACTTATTTATAGTTCGAACTTTTTGCAAACATCTGTTTTCTTGATTCATATGGCATTTGTGGGCACATAAATTGTATATACTAAGTGTTTATTAATCGCTTCAACGATACCTGTAAGTGATCAACATACAAAACCAACGAAAGACATAAAACGTAACAAATACCCTACTAAAGTACCACAAAACGCGTTTTTAGCTGCCATCCACAAACAGAGCTGCCTTATACGTACGAGTTAATAAATGTACGTTTACACAAGTTTCGAGTGTGCTAAATACATTTAAATTAACAAATGGTGATTATAATTATATTCATTATAAGGTCTTATCAATCCGAAAAGAATCACGTATTCTGTTAAACTAATGTGTTTCTATAAAATATTTACGGTGTACATCCTTAAACGTGCATTTCGTCCTTTGGTGCAAAAAGATTGAAGGTACCATTATATAGTGCGGCCAAGATATGATGGCACAATAACATTGTGTAAACGTCACTGGTTGGATTAGTCCATATCAAAACGCGGGTAAGTAAATAAATCACGATCATCTAAGCGCTTGTTCAGTTATTTTTACTTATTTAATTAAGGATGAAGATCGTTGTGTTTATTATATAGTGTAGTGGTAACGTTTCTAATCTCAACGCAGACGCTCAGGGTTGGAATCCCATTAGAATCTTTTTTTTTCGCGAATACCAAGTTTCATAAACCTAGCCTGGAAACTGCTTGAGTTATGGCAGGCTCCAGATTTGGGCATATTTTCACTCTTTCTGTTGCCATAGCAACCATAATTTTTGTTAGAATCAAAATATTTTTAGACGTGCATAATCCCCTTATTGCCCCCTATCCACGTACCAAGTTTCATAAACCTAGCTTGGAAACTGTTTGAGTTATATCAGGATCCAGATTGTTTGTTCCGTACGGACGGCAAACCTATAGTCCCCTCCGGTCAAAAACCGGTAGGGGACTAACAAGCGTTTATTGACCATGACTGTAAATGAGCACCCCTTTCTGTTGAAAATGAACCCATCGAAAACCGGTAGGGGACTAACAAGCGTTTATTGACCATGACTGTAAATGAGCACCCCTTTCTGTTGAAAATGAACCCATCGGCTAATTAGCATGTGTCAATGTTATTGTGCCATCATATCTAGGCCGCATAGCACTATAGTCAAATGGAAGATACAACCTTGTTGCACAAAGAGATGATTTGTTAGAAGCATGAAGAAAGATCAGTTTGGGCCCCAAGTATTGAACGGCAATTTCTACTATTTCTAGCAAGTGTTCACTGTTAAAATTTTAATTAAAATCAATGCAATCATACGTATTTTTATATCGCTATTTTATCCATATTAAGTTATGGTCTGTGTCCAATTTCGATAACTAATGCTACATTCACCTTAAACTGTTCCAACTTTTAAACCAAGTTCGACAACCTTCATTCTTCAAATTCCCCCTAAACATTTCGATACTCTTATATGATTCAGCTTGTTATTGTTTATGCAACATTTTCCTCTTCAGACAAATGCTCCTCTGATAATAAGGGTATGAAAGTATACCGTTAAATCATCGCTATGTTATACGACTCATAATTAAATAATGATGTGTGTAAAAGTAAGTATAAGTCCCTAATTTAGATATACAAGAGGGCCCAAAGGGTCCTAGGTCGCGTACCTGTCGTACTAGTGCATACACACCCCTATGGTGACCCTACTCATTTTCTGAATAAAATTTAAAGAAATTCAGCCTCTTTTGCAAGTTTTTATATGATTTGACCATGTGACCTAGCTTTTGACCCCAGATTACTTAATTAATATCAAACTTAACCTAGATTTTGTTGAGATGATCATTAGGACCAAATTTCATAAAGATTAAGTCGAAATTGTGACCTCTGGTGATTACACAGGCTTTTTCTATGATCTGACTTATAATTTAAACAAAATATATTGGAAAAAAATATTTTCCTCCATACAAATACATGCTATAAAGACGGAACAATACCTAAACACTTAAAAAAATAAAAATTATGGTTCCAGTAGGGTTTGAACCCACGACCCTCAGGGAAATGTCAATTGACATTGTGACCTTGTTTTTGACCCCAGATGACCCAAAATCCAACTTGGCCTAGATTTCGTTGACAGGATCATTGTGACAATGTTTCATAAAGATTAAGTTGAAATTGTAACCTCAAGGTTTTTCTATGATTTGACCTATAATTTAAACAAAATAAATATTTTCCTCCATATAACTGACAATTGTACAAATACATGCTATAAAGACAAAACAATACCTTAACACTTACAAATATAAAAATTGACAATGTGATTTTTATAAATTAAATTGACATTGTGACCTTGTTTTTGATCCCAGATGACCCAAAATAGAACTTGACCTAGATTTCGTTGACATGATCATTGTGACCAAGTTTCTTTAAGATTTATAAAAGATTATGACCTCCAGTGACTACACAAGGTTTTTCGTTAATTTGACCTAGTGACCTAGTTTTTGACATCAGATAACCCAATATCGACCTTGACCTAGATTTTGTTCAGATAATCATTGTGACTAAGTTTCAAAAATATTAGGCCAAAATTGTGACCTCTAGAGAGGACACAACCCAGTTGTTGACGGACGGACGGACGAAGAGTGATCACAAAAGCTCACTCTGTCACTTTGTGACAGGTGAGCTAAAAAATGAAAGTGATTGACGCATACTAGTGTAATTATCTGGGTACTATATCTATTTTGACAATTTGAAAAGCAAATTACACAGTGCAGATTATTTTAGTATTTTTAAAGAGACCGGACACAGAGCGAAAAAGAGGTTATTATGATTAAATTTATTGACGACTTTTACTCCACTACATATTATTTTAAATTAGAAGAACCAAATAAAACTTAAGCCGAAGGTATATTAGAATGTGTCAATTAATTATAAAAGGTTTAAGCAAAGAAATATTTCAAAAGCTTCTTTTCTGCAACAAAGTAGTATTACTCTAGACATAATTCTGCGGTTTTATGTATTTACAAAAATTCATGAAAATATCATACGACCTTTTTAGAAGAACGCCGATGATATTCCGTTGACAGTAAAATATTACACACATCAATTGCAATCACTAATAAAGCCGTCAGTGCAATGTCTAGTTGTAGACGGTGCAAGCTTATTATATAAAATGAATATATTACATACAAGGTCGTGTTAGAAATATAAATCAGCTGTCGTTGACTTAAAACGTCAGCCATGTTCTATAATATTACAATGATTCTATTTAAACAATTTTACATTAAAACAACCACTAATTAGTTTGATTGAAATCATAAGGTCAATTTTATCCCAGCGCAAAGTGAGCGTTACGCGCACAATGATCATATTGAATGGACTGAATATGCAACGACACATGCATATTCCTATGACGACCGTACAGACGAATTACTGGTTTGGTTATTTGCGATGGTAAGTTCTATATCTGTCCATTGTGTTTATTTGTTCTAACTGGCATCGAACATTTAAGATATTTAACGTTTATACATGAACGGTAGAATGTGGGATTCTCTGACCTACATCTACCTATTGACGAGGAAAATAAAATTACCCCCCCCCCGAAAAAAATAGTTTATTCAGTTAAATATCAAGTATTTAATATTTTATTATAAATATCTGTGTGCAATCATATATGATGATATTCAATGTCACGGACGGAAGGGCATTCGATAATATGCTGCGCTACTCGTTAGTCGATTTATAAGTGCTAAGACAATAGCTCTGGACAGCAACTGCGCTAGATGGGCCGTTTGTTAAAAAAGCAATTATAAAATACCCATACCTCTTCATATAAGCGCAATAATTCTCATCTTTTTTACGAAGTGAAGCTTCTTGAGTTTTTAAAGTCCAGTTAGGTGTTCCAGTGAATGAACGTCGCGAAACTCACACAATGGGGTATAATTATGCACCAACAAATCAAGGTCATTAACTTGGTTAAAAACGTTAAGTCGTTTATTTTAGAGAAATAGCTCGGACTTGACAATCACTAATACTATATGCCAGAGGGCGAAGCACCGCGTACAAGCTTCAATGTATTTCGTTAATTTCTCCACATCAGGCAAGATGAGCATAGATAAATACCATGCACAAATAGGAAATATAATGTACTAACATGTAAAATCGTGTATTCACGTGCTATTATAACGAATTTCTACAAACCTTAGTCATATAAAACTCGTTAACATGACACTCCATCAATTTACATCTTTCCGGTATATGATAGCTTTATTATAGTTTAAACCACGTATAACTTGCATTCAAATGAGATGTGTTACATTGTCCATCGTGGTTTGAAACAAACGAGATCGCTTATTTGAAAGCAGGCAAGGCTATGAGGTACGGGTTGTCTTAATACTTCTGATATTCTCTTTAAAAAAAGGATGTACACTTTTTCCAATAATCGTTCTGACCGGGTTATAAAGGTTTTAATACAAATCATAAAATGCATATTCTATTTACCATGCCCAAACGATATCACGTATTGAACAATAATGATGCAAACAAGGTGTTGTTTAGTTCGAAGTTTGTCTCCTTATAAAACGACATCAATTGGCACAAGCACCATACTAAAAATGTATGTAAAAAGTATGGAAGCCCTGGAGGGCACTTTTGACTTAGGTGTTGTGACTTGTAACTTATGACTTGTGACTTAGAACTTGTGACTAATGACTTGAGACTTACGACTTGTGACTTACATTTTATAAATAAATCTGCGCGCACTTCTTTGGACAGCGTGGATGGTAAAGGATGATGTCTAAATCGGAATTACCTGATAATAGTCTATAGTGAGTCAGGTAAGTCGGTATCAGTTTTGTTTGATTGAAATCATCATTGTTGAAGGCCCCGACCCGTTATTCTGAATTGTTAACAGAATTAACGAGAATACCCTTCATGTAATAGCATAATTTCCCCTGGCATAGCTGTGTCTTATACGAGTACATGTGCATACATAAGTATTATGGTTTGCTTCCTTTTCGTTATCATTTGTGATGGATAGTTCGGATCATACATGGTATAATGAATTAGACTTTAAGTTTTGTTGATGTACATGTATTAATAATTATATGTTCATCTACATTTTTCCAGGTGAAGAAAATGGAATGTCCGTGTTATGTGTGTGTGTTCGGTGCGTTTGGTTCGACAAATGATGTGGCGGTGCAAACCTAATTACCTGTATGTCTTAAAACCCAGCAAAGCAACCGGCTCAAATGTAAACTTGGCAATTGTGTGACACTATGGGCTAGAATAGATTTTGAATGTGATTGTGTTACATGTATGTACCATAATTTAGAAGTAGAACATTATAAGGTTTTGCGGACAAGTTGTGGATATCAATACATTAACATTTATGGCGCCTACGAAGATGGCTTTATATTATTCGCATAAGTTTAATTTCATAGATGTAATGTCGGTCAGACATGTTTAGAAATAATACGCCATTTTGTCATGTTTTGAAATACATGTGACCTAAACAATCTTATATTGATTTATGTGGAATTTATTTTGAATAAACTTTGTAATGCAACAGACTCAAAGTTGTCATTTGCAAATGTGTTTTTGTCTACCGTTCATCTTTTACAACATAATACTGCATTTCAGTTAACTTTGTATACAATATAAAGCAAAGACCAAAAACACTGTCAATTACATGATTAACTATCATTCCAAGATTTTGGCTTTAATGGATACTGATAACAAACGAAGGATAACAAACTCATATTAAATTACAACATTTATAATAATAACACTTATAGTGATACATTTTGCTGTCTATAATTTTATCAAAGGTAGTGTGTATGTCACATTTTACACATCATAAGTCTCAAGTCTCAAGTCACAAGTCACAAGTCACAAGTTATAAGTCACAAGTTACAAGTCACAAGTTACAAGTCACAAGTTACAAGTCACAAGTCACAAGTTACAAGTCACAAGTTACAAGTCACAAGTCACAAGTTACAAGTCACAAGTCATAAGTCACAAATCAAAATCTTAATTGAAATGCAGAAATAAAACAGACGTTATAACCATGCTTTACTTTACGATTAAATGAAGCATTAGACATGCATGTCAAAATTAATAGAGCAACATACACATGAAATTATACTCAAGTGGCTCAGCATAACAATACCGACTAACAACATGCCATAATTAGTTATACAAATATTTTAAATCATGGAATATGCTGTAAATTGGTGAACTTCTGAATTAAACACACGCCTTTCCAACATCCCAAAATCAATTGGAGTACATGTATATCATCAAGGTATTGGTGTTGTACTATATCATGGTACAGGGTCTTAGAGATCCTATATCATAAACATTCTTATTTTGTGCCAGTCAGTCCAGATCGGTTGGTATTTCTCTCTCGACTATATCAACCTTAACTTCTATTTGAGTATATGAAGATTCATAACGAGACAATAATATTGTGCTCAACTTGTGTGGGTTTATTGTAAGTATATGCAGTTCTGTCCATTACAGTAAGAGAGTTGTTCAGAGCCTTTTATGCAATATTCCACAAGAGATATTTTCAGGATTCCACGACAGCTATTTCATTTATCTCCACCTGCAAAAACAAACATACATTTTAATTACACTGGTCATTCTATTCACTCCTCTTAACCTAAATACTCGTCACGATTGTGACGCTAAAATTATAATCTAAAGTTGGAAATATATTATAGCAACGTCAACGCTAACTTTGTTTGCAATAACATATCGATAAAGAAGAATTTTAAACCTAACTCTTATGTAGTAGAATGAGTGTAATTCCGTGAACAATTGTTATTTAATGAAACAACTAAAACTTACCTGTCTTGCTATATATATTAAAATCCGATTCACGTATCATCTGTTTTTATCCACGTTATTGTTGGGCGTAAGGGAAAAATAAAGCATGCAAATATATTTATAGTTTGTTTGGTCACAACTCCTAAGTCACAAGTCACGAGTTATAAGTCACAAGTCAAAAGTGCACCCTGGGGCCAACGCAAGTCACAAGTCATTAGTCATAAGTCAAAAGTGCCCTCCAGGGCTTCCATAAAAAAGTTCAATGTTTTGAGAAACAGACGAAAAACTGTTTTTTTATTTCTTTATAATTTTACTCAAAATTGGGTATACGGTTTATAAAGTTATTTCGCATATAACCAAATGATCATTTAATGATTATTAAACTAAATAGGGGGATACTAATCCATGAATAATTTAAACTGGCCTTACGCAGCTGTGTTTGATTTCATTTTTTGACTTATTGCATAATTGAGCCAAATACATCATTTTGACTATGAATATCCATCAACTAGTCCTTGGTTGTCATGACATTGTGTATACACTACACTTAAAGACTTTGAAAACGCACCACTTATTCCAACCATGCAAATATATAGTAAACATTATTCATTTGACACAAAAATTGGTATATAGAAAGCCTATTTTATATTTATTAATAACCCACTCGCACAGTTTTGTAATAAAAGTGAACAAAAAAGAAAAGACACGTGACATCGATGTGTTCAAGTCCCAAATTCACAATTTAGTAATTTGTGTATAACGAGATTTGTTCGTGGTGCATTCACAACAGCGGCTACTCATAAACAACATCGCATTTTAAATGTGCTGCTGAGGGAATACTGAGGGAGTATGGTATCCATCGCGTTGATATTCTTTTCGTCAATAAAAATGATTATTTTCAGTAATTTATGCGAATGATTATTATCATGCTGTCTAAAGTTAACATCGTTGTTGCCAAAAATAGTGATACAAGAACGGAATGGCTACATATAGAAGAACATATTCGACTAAGATTGAACACAAACTGCCGAACTGTACTAAATCAAAATGCCTCTTAGAAAAAATCAAAGCACTGAGAGTATTGGTGGAAGGCGGTCTGGTTGCTGCTACTAAAGCTTAAACCGACTTCACACGTTTAATGTTCGTTTTCTTACTGCCGATCTTGTCTTGAATGTCAAAATAGGCATATGTGACTATATAGGCATGTTGGGTATCTAAATAATTGTTAAAAGGTGCATATTAATTTATATGTAATACGTGTATTAAATGCGTATATCAAAAGTGGCTTTAAAATAATACTACGCGCCTATTTATCAGATTCTACAGTACCGTCTTGTAACCACTTCCCTCACAGCGTGAGACAGTCTATAGAAAGCGGCTAGCTAGTACAGCGACACCATATGATTGCATAACATTACTTTGCAGACCGTATACGGTTCATTGATAAAACCATCACTTGACCGTAGTCTGAAGTTTCTAAAAATAGCTTTACAGCCGGGACATTTGATGAACACGTCATTTTCGTATTATGAAACAAGTTCGGTATCGGCCGGTGTAGTGATTTTTTGCAAAAATATCGATTTAACGAACAGTTTCACAATAATTTTTGATCTTAGAATAAACAAATGTTGCCGATTGGCTTAAATCAGTTAAAACATTTGGAGAAACATATGTAGCAGTATTGGGAATGTTGACAGTTTCTGGATTTTTATTCACGCAAGATCCACGAGCAAAACATGAGATTTGGCCACGTGGTTACCACGTGTAATTTGCGTGGTAAAACACGTGTCAGATGTTCTCTACTGACAAGGTTATTAACTAGAAACATCATTTTATTCCTACGAAGTATATAGTTCAATAAAAAATCAAGGGTCTCTTAAAGTGTATGCATTCACAAACGTCGTAGACTTTTCAGAAATTCCGAATGTATCCATTCGAAAACGACATATAATTTTGAAACATGTATTATAATATTATAGGTTTCACAAACTGTACAATATATACTCACTGTAAAGTGTTAGTAATACTCTGTTATGCAAAATTAGCCCAAAATCTTCATTCCATCACACAATACGTTTGAAACTCTGCGACTTGATTTGTACGTTTGCAAATTCACTGTATAAATCACTATATTTTCTGAATAGCTAATACACGTTTTTAGCACAGGTAACTGTATCATTTATAAAGAGTAAACAAAAACAAATTTTGTTAAAACATTTATAATATCTTAGAAAGGTTTAAAACATGGGAAATTGACTACACAGTCACTAAGGTGCAGTTTGTTTAAAAAAAAATCATAAATACTTATTTAACATATAATTACATAAACAGAAACTAGAGAGTCTAGTCTTTAATTTGATATCAATATTTTAAAAATCCGTCCATCAATAAGAAAATAAACCCATAGAACGTGAACTCACTTTATTTTTTCTTGTTATGAATAACCTTGTCGTTTCTATTGAATGCAACTCAGTAATTGACTGGACACCATGGTATAAATTTCATTGAGCATGTATAACTTTTTAACTAGCTGATCAATTTCGATGGGATTTTGCATGGAGGTAGTTCTAACGTTGTGCCTATGAATGTTATTACTTTATGAAGATATCGAAAGCCGATTCTTGTTTTTGATACCATGAAATATCTGATAACTTTAGTACAAATGCACTTTTTAAAGATATTTTATAAAATATTTGACTCTTTACCAATGATAGTTACCTGTGGTTTTTGCGCCAAAATGAAGATACGTCCTTTGCGAAGACAAGCGACGACGATATGCGATGTTATATTTTCAAATACCATGATTTTAGAACAAGACATGGGTATTGCATGAATACCAGAATTTTATTTCATCTGGCACAAATGGATACATCCTGTTTTGTAAATGTGACCTTGGTTGCACTTGTCCAACTTCTCATCCCAAATAATGTTACCGCATAAGTAACGTACACTGCAAGTTTCGTCATGATATATCTTTCCTAAGCGAAGTTATAACGGAAACATTTCTTCTACTTTTAGTAACATTTACCGTTACCCCACTTTCTATTCAAAGCAAGGTTTTTACATAGCATAAGCTACCTACACAATAATCTTCATCTTAACATCTTATCCTAACTGAACATATAGACAATATGAAATATAAATATACGTTTTTCTAAGCTACCTACATATTGTCAGCAAGTTTCATGATACACAGGAGGGAGGGGGGAGTCAAGTGGTCGCGAAAGTACATTATGTGCTCAAAATGGCAGACGAAACCATCAATTCGAGCAAACAATATAGATATGTGCATAGTTACAGGTTAAATCAGAATTGCAAAATAAACACAGAGTACCCGCTTATCATATTGATTAACTTTGATGAATTTCGATTGCATGAAATATTCTACGTGCAGTCTTGAAACTCGACACAGGTTTTCAGCGTTTTAGTACAATTGCATAAACACTACATTATGAGGGTATTTTCAGCCCAAAACGCTGCTTTTTTAAAATGTATCGCTTGTAATGACTTCCGGTTGGCGGACTAGTACTGTATCTTGCATACTCACAAAGGCGGTCACCTTTCTTGCCCGAAGTCGATTCATCTGCCTGGATAGCAGTTGGGTCGACTTGGGCAAAACTGCCACCAAATTTTAAGTTTTTGGAGCTGAACAAGGGACAATAGTCAAAATTTATCAAAGCTATGGTTGTTGCCCTTTGCTACCGATATGTGTGATATGTATTAACACTGGCAATAAGTATTGCAATTCTCAATTGAATACCTATAAAGGGTTTGAGGTTCAACTTGCCATACAATAGCGTTCAGTTGTTGTGAGCTAATATTTAAAATTTGAATTTGAAATATTAAATAGGTTTTCAGTTATTATGAACAAATTCATTCAATATTGTAGCGAGAGTATTGTTACTTGTCATAAAATAGCGTACTGTTGTTGTGAGCATATGATCGTTTTACGTTTGAAGTCAATACCTAATAGCGGGTTTCAAGTTATTTAGAAAACACATGTAAATCTTTTCAAGTAGTTGCATGGTGACATTGCCATTAATTATTCATTATCTTAACAAAACATGACATATTGTGATATTTCATATAACTTTTTATTATCCCACTAGGCCAAATTAGTAGGCACATGTCGGATGACGTCTTGCGTACGTTCCAATACTTGAGCAGCGCAAGACGTGTTTATCAACCGTGAAAAAGCTTTTGCATTGTGTGTGGATCAGAACTTGAACTACTACACTCATTTATTCTCTTATCCATGGTAAATATTGTTGTCTAGAATTGCCGAGGTACCGCCATATTTGTATCGCCGATTTACCCTTTATTTTCCCGTGTCATGTTTCAAACCCGCACTAGATCGAGGGATCTATCTTTCCTTCATCCATTTCCACCGATACTCCACACAAATCATTCCGTTAAAACCCGTAATAGTCATTATTCTGACCAATTTGTACGCTTCTCCAAACTAGCTCCACGACGTTCATTTCACTTCCGGTCATAACGCTAAATGCCGTACGTCCGTACCGCGTCCTGTATTGTCCGTACGAAAGAGCTCCACTGACGTCATAATATTTGTGACGTCGGGGATCATCCCCTGAGCCAATATAAAAACCCGAGTTTTTTATTAGTTTAGTTATCAATCGGCTCCACCAAAACTTAAAGTACCATATTATCAAATTCTACATACAGCTCCACCAGACTTATGTCACAGGTTGGTTTTAACCTTGTGTCGGGTTCGAGTCCTACTCCAACCCTTGACCATCGTCCCGATCTCCGGTTGTAGTTAGTTGTAGTTATAGGGTACAGAGTACAACAGTAGTGACTGTACGACCATGTCATGTTGTATACACTTGCTTAAATAACACCTTGTATACCTAATCTCTGTCTATTGTTATGGTAATTACCTTAGTGAGTGACCAATCGATGTCGAGACACCAATCATAACTTGTGTATGATTGATGTATTGCACACCGATTGAATGCTATTGCTTTATCTTCCATTATGAAATATATTATTTCAATATATTTACAGGTAATTATCATAACAATATACTTCTATTACTTGATTTTACATCTTGGGCTATTTAAATGTATAGTTTATAATCATATTTATAGGTTTATGTCATGTTTTAAACCGTCCGTAATTCCGTCATTGTCGCCATTTTACATGGTGATGTAGATTTTATGTAATTATATGTAAAATCATAACTTGTGTATGATTGATGTATTGCACATCGATTGAATGCTATTGCTTTATCTTCCATTATTAAATATATTATTTCAATATATTTACAGTTGTTGTCTTCCACGATATAAGACTGCGGTGAGAACCCTCCCCTCGGATTTGTACAGGTTACTTTGTAACAAGGTTGTCTGACTATACAGATACACCACTATATACAGAACCATAACTGTACCATATATAAATGAACTGTGACACTTATATCTATTCTACAGTATACATTATATTTAATGTCTTAAAGAAGGAAGACTGGAGAGGTAACTTATTCATAGATCTATTTCCAAGATCTACTGGAGAGCTCCCAATTTCATCCCTTTATATTATACCTGACCACCTCGGCAGTTGTATATATATGTGTTCATTTATGCTATATATATGTGTGTGTAAATTCCCTGACATGTACCACATTAAATCGTAGAATGAATACAGCATTATCTTTTTACAAGTAAAGCCTGGTATTGTGATCACTCAGTGTTCGAACCCTAACTCTTTAACAACCGTTCCCGGACCTTGGCAGGTTCGCCGGCAGAACAATATTATGTAAGTATAATCTTATGTTACCCATTTGTGTGTGTCCGTAATTCTAGGCCTTGCATCGGTTAATATCAAAACTTCATAACCCTTAGAGTGCAGTTTGTCAATAGCTTCAGCATCAGACACGGAGAAAACATTTATTTATCTTTACAAGAGCCACTTTTTAAATTATGTGAAACGTTATGTAAAGAGGTTTCCATTAAATAAACAAGAGCCGTCACAGACGGGGTATGCTCCCCGTTGGGCGTTTGTCACAGAAAAAATGCTAAAAAATATGTCATTATTCTGTGCAACTGCACTGTAATAATAAGATTTATTTATCTATGAATTTTCAAATTGATATATCCAAAACTGTTTGAGTTATGGCCTGGACAAGAATTAAGTATGAAACAATACAAAGGGGAGCAACTCTAAAATAGGAATAAACAGTTATGGTTCATGGGCACTGCACATCCTCTCAATGAGATCTATTCAGCTATGAAGTTTCAAATTGATATCTCTTGATACTGTTCAAGTTATGGCCCGGACAAGAATTAAGTATGAAAAAATACAAAGGGGAAACACTAAAAAAATATGCAATCAAGAGTTATGGTTCTTGTGCACTGCACTTCCTCTCAATGAGGTCTATTTACCTATGAAGTTTCAAAATGATATCTCTTATACTGTTCAAGTTATGGCGCGGACAAGAATTAAGTATGAAAAATTACAAAGGGGAATAACTAAAAAAATATGCAATCAAGAGTTATGGTTCTTGTGCACTGCACTACCTCTCAATAATGTCTATTCACCTATGAAGTTTCAAATTGATATCTCAAATACTGTTCAAGTTATGGCCCGGACAAGAATTAAGTATGAAAAATTACAAAAGGGGAAAAACTAAAAAAATATGCAATCAAGAGTTATGGTTCCTGTTCACTGCACATCGTCTTAATGAGGTCTATTAACATATGAAGTTTCAAATTGATATATCAAATACTGTTCAAATTATGGCCCGGACAAGAATTAGTATAAAAAAATTACGAAGGGGAATAACTAAAAAAATATGCAATGAAGAGATAGGGTTCTTGCGCACTGCACTTCCAATCAATGAGGTCTATTCACCTATGAAGTTTCATATTGATATCTCTAATACTGTTAAAGTTATTGCCCGGACAAAAGTTTGACAGACGGACGGAAGGACGGACAAAGCGGCGACTATATGCTCACCCTTCGGGGAGCATAAAAAGTATTTGCATATAGCCCGTTTGCATCTAAATTTTGAATGGTTTAAAATCTATTCATCAGATGTTGATAAAAATTTACGTAGAATCATAATTACATTCTACCTACTCCCATTTTAAATTTCATAATTTTTAATTTCTTATTTAAACAAGTTTATTCTTAATTGTATATTGATATTACTTGCATTTGAACACTAACGCAGGGAGGATATCTGGTATTCCGTTGATGATTAACTGTCATTTTATTAACTGTTATAATCCGTGATCAGCGAGATGAGCATTGCTGTGATGAAAGCGAAATTTATGAGGCCCATATAAGTCGATTTATTTAGGCAAGTCGCTTGTGTGTATACAGATTATGTATAAAACATGTAATATCACGGAAAAGCAGTGAAAACCAAACCCTTATTCACTAAGCTACATAAGCTATGTATATACTTATACATGGACATACACGTATATAATAATGTTAAATTAAGAAAATGTTAAATTAAGAAAATGTTAACTAAATGCATTTTCATTGTTCCACCTTGATGAAGGCTGGTAAAAGCGGAAATGTTTGTCAATGATAAATTCTGTGTAACTACATTTACACTCCAGTGTCCTAGTTGAATGTTCAATTGTGTTCAATCTCGTACATATTCACTCTTAGTGACATACTCTTAAATCGTCACTGATAATAAGTGGTCACTCGGCCTTTCAGTGTTTATATTATGCATGTTTGTTTATTGATAGGTCTACAGTTATCTCCGGCGAACTATACATGCATGCATGTTTTTATTGTTGTTGTTTATTATGTTGTTTATTTAATATGTTGTTGTTAATCGGTTTCTCTTTTTCAGTGGACCATATTGAAAATTGATATTACTGTCAAATATGTAATCCACAATAAATAAAATCGTTATTATTATTAATGACATGTAGTCTTATGACTGAATCAGTTCTAAATAATTGAGTAATATACATCTACCCAAACCTTTAATAAGTCTGAAATCGACATTCATGAACGCGTTTGAAGAATGCCTAATATTAAACAGTCAAAATCGTCAAAGACGCTGTAAAATCCGTGTTTTTATAGTTCGAGAACGAGGCTGCTAGACGCAAGCCATTTTTACGTTTAGACCCGAAAATATGATACACATGGACAGCACAGATGTACAGATGGGCCTCGTATATGCTATATTAAATAGGTTACAAATACGTAAATCTACCGTTAGACGTGTCACGTGACCATAAAATTTGCTGTTGTGTGTATCGAGTCTTCTAACATGAAGTTTCATTGTAAACTACAAATATTTTACATAGAACTTATGAACAAAACTTTTTTCACACATGTCCGATGTTGCTTAGATTTAAATGTATATTAGGTAGATACCTTTCATTTACTCGTGCAAAATCTCATACTTGTAGGTGCAGTGAATACTGAGAAATCTTCATTTTAGACGATGTTTTTCGCCGCAAACGGACTATACTTATTATTGGTCTTTTTATATAATGTGGACTTATTAAATATTTCAGGGAATTATTTTTTGTTGTCTATGTGTCACACTTCGCTCTACTTAATTATATTGGTAACCGTAACACTACGACATATCAAGTATTGTACCTAAAACGAATTGCTCTGTTGGACATATTGAAACACATCCAATTAAATGATCGCTCGAAGCATCGATTGGATGGGTTTTCAGTAGATTTGAAAAGAAGTGTGTCAGTACAAAAGTTGGCTGCAATTGATCGCCTTAAATTTTCAATGAAGAAAGCGTAAATCATGTGGATCTAAAAGTATACCACGTGTTACTCAAAAATTAAGAAAACAGCAAACTCTTGTCCATGAATGATGGAATAAACCCAATTCACAACCAGTATCCGTACATGACAAAGGTAAGTCTTGAAATTAAAGTACAAGAAACGCCCTGTGCGTAAGATATAATTAAACGGACGGTTACAAGCTAGGGTTAGCTCAAGCAATTGTTCAGATGATGTTTTATCTATACGAATGTAGATGAGTACTATATTTTTCATTACTAATATTTGTAAATTTTAAAATAAAGGGTAAACATGCTGGTTTAATTGTTATTCAATCATTTTGTTATAGTACTTTTCAGATAAGGTAATTAATAAATATAGTTGGAGAGATATAGACCCGGATTAAAAGTCTCTTGCTATCACATCCATCATTAAGATTTGGAAACTGATGAAATCAGGAATCCCAAGGGGCAATGTTTTCCTCATGAGATATTTTACAACTCGTTAAAAAAAGTTTGTTGTGCTATTCCAAGATTCACTGTAAACGCACAGAACGATGCCTATGAAATGTACACATCTATTCTTAACGAGATAGTAAATTGTGTTGATGAGTATTTTATATTAAAGTAAATTGTGTTGATGAGCATTTTATATTAAAGTATCAAAATAAACTACCGTGTGAGAAATGAAAAAAAGTTAATGTTGTAAAAGAGGGGGCCAGTATTTTTATACATGTACAGCCAATTTACATCTTCTGTATCTGTGCAAACTTTAATTGACAATATGTTCACTTTATTTTAAGACATTATATATCAATGCTCTGCTTGCGATAGATATACCTTGCATAAGTTGACCAAACATTATTGAACATTTTCCGGATGCAGTTGTTCTTGTTCTAGGCAGATACCAGACTATTACTAGTCTTTTTACAGTAGTTGCGTGGTGATATTTCTGTAAATGATTCATTATCTTTAAGTGGATTGTTTACAATCATTTACTATACCTAGTCATCTTAATTTCTTTGAAACACTTGACATATGTTCTCTTTAAATAGAATGCAGTATGAACTACGGAAACGTTTTTTCTTCTGAAACCTATAGTCCCCTCCGGTAAAATCCGGTAGGAGACTAAATAGCTGAACGCCTCAACCAGATGACACAGTTTCAACAAGTAAATGTCTTAATTAGAAGCTCGAGAATAACTCTTAAAATACAAGAGAATGAGGAGTGTGTATTTTGGACTGAATGGGGTGTTGGGGGCTATGGCCAGTATCATCAACGGGATACCATATATCCAGATGGAGTGGGCTTTCAAACCAAGACCGCTCACCGTGTTGCTCTTATATGGTTTATTTTATTTTATACAAGTAATTTTCCATCGAATATCAAGGGTAGTTATCTGTGTATAGGAAATAAGTTATGTTTTATTTCCCAGAGTCTAGTTGCTCTGGGAAAAAAGAAGGAAAACAATATGAAGAAAATTAAATAAAGGGAGATAATTAACAAAATTGATTTCTATGGATCTATATCCTATGATCTATTTCTTGCGTTTATATTTCAGAGTGCAACAGAAGAAACAAGACTGCGTTCAATAAACGTCTCTATTGAAGCACCCCCATGGACGCCTTGTCCATAAAAAGCTAAGTCAATTAAGGACCATACTTCTGTCAAAACGGTGGATAGTGTTACATGGCTTGGGCAATGTAAGGGCCTCATGATGGTTAACTAGTTTGCCAAGTTTGAAAGTAATGCCTTGATGGACTGGATGTAAGACGAAATGGTCAATTTGGGTTAACCAAACATTAGACCCTTCAGTCCAAAATTAGGTCAATGTGACGAACTAAATGAGGTCAGGTGATATAGGTGTGTGCAGTGTTCAATTACAACATCCATGTAAGTTTGAAAGCTTTGTAGCAAGCCATATTAATGCTAGAAGAAACGGTCAATTTAGATTAACCAGGAACGGACGGTGAAACACTACACTGCGCGTGCCTCCCGATCTATAGATACGGGGGCATAACAATATAAGATTTGGCAAATAATTAAACAATGACTAGATCTACGAGGGTTGATCGGGAAGTTCGTATAATTTTGTTGTGAATCGAGTTGTTTTGCTCATAAGGAATAATAGATAATACCATTGCACTAAGATGCATTATCAAACTCTCTTATAAAAATTAGAAAAATATATCAAACAGCTACATAGTAACGACGAATCTTAAACAGTCACTTTGCATAGACGCCGCACACCAGAAAACTAAACTACGTCACATAACGTTAAACGCAATGTAGGTCCACTGTATGGAGCACTTATCCACGAAGTCACAACACAAGGCTACGAATGTCTGATTTTCGGCATACCTAGCTCTTTCGTACATAACCCATACATAGTTCAAGGAGATTTCTCGAGCTCGCTGACTATCAGTCTAATGGATTTTTGTCAGTCTTTTTGGATGATTCCTCGCACTTTTCACGTACACACGGAATCACTGTCGACGGCAACATTTCTCTATTGTTGACTTCAGTCGATCTTCTGTGCACTTTGAATCGTCTGTCTTTTTTGTTGGTAACTGCCGGACTGTACGTTTTAAATTATCGCACATTTTCATCTTTTCATTTGTTTCAGTCAGTGTTTTTTTCATATTTCCACGCAACATTCTGTAACGCGCCTCAATTCAGTGTCACCCGTTGACGTCATAACGTTGTTTCTGTTTCATTATCTGTTCAGATAAACACAGTGCTAATTTGATAGCGGATGTAGTAAACAACATTAAATTTTATGTAAATGACCCCATGACGGCGACGTATGATGACTTGTGTTATATTTGCGTGAATTTTAGTCAAACATAAGACTTTAAAAACGGCATTGTTTCAGGAGAACGAAATATGAAAAATGTAGCAATTTTGGTTTGCGGCAACCACGTGTAGTAACGTTGCCAAGGGTATCGTTAATTGTCGCATAACTTGGCGGATTTTACTTCCGTTCTATATTTCAACTTCAATCATGTTGATCATCCAGGTAGTGAAGTTTCGTCAATATTTAACTACAAATAAATAATATATAAGCAAATTACCTATCTTGGAGTCATTAATACTAATGGTGACAAAGTGATGCCACGGACAAGAAATGCTTATAAAATCAATCAAAGGGACAAAAATAAAAAATGGCACAAGGCAGAGTTACGATTCTTGTGTACTGCACTTGGACTTTTGGTAAGAAACATGCATACCAAATTTCAAGTCATTCAACCTCTTGGTGACAGTTATCCGCCGGACAAGAAATGCTCAAATTAAATCAATCTGAGGGAAATAATTCAAAAATGATGCAAGGCAGAATTATGGTTCTTGCGCACTGCACTTCGGCTTATTGCAAGAAACATGCATACCAAATCTTGAGTCATTTGAACTTAAGGTGACAAAGTTATGGTCCGGACAAGAAATGCTCTAATAAAATCAATCAAAGGAAAATAATTCAAAAACTATGACAGGTAGAGTGATGGTTCTTGCGCACTGCACTTCGGCTTATTGTAAGAAACATGCATACCAAATCTTAAGTCATTTAAACTTAAGGTGACAAAGTTATGCTCCGGACAAGAAATGCTCTAATAAAATCAATCAAAGGGGAATAATTCAAAAACTATGACAGGTAGAGTTATGGTTCTTGCGCAATGCACTTCGGCTTATTGTAAGAAACATGCATATGAAATCTTGAGTCATTTGAAGTTAAGGTGACAAAGTTATGCTCTGGACAAGAAATGCTCTAACAAGAGGGCCCAAAGGGCCCTAGGTCGCTCACCTGTCAAACTTGACCTAGATTTTGGTAAGAGGATCATTGTGACCAAGTTTCGTAAAGATCAGGCCAAAACTGTGACCTCTAGTGACTATGCAAGGTTTTTCTATGATTTGACCTTGTGAAGTAGTTTTTGACCCCGGATGACCCAATATCAAAATCGACCTAGATTTTGTTGTGATGATCATTCTGACTAAGTTTCGTCAAGATTAGACCACAATTGTGACCTCTAGTGACTACACAAGGTTTTTCTATGATTTGACCTTGTGAAGTAGTTTTTGACCCCGGATGACCCAATATCAAAATCGACCTAGATTTTGTTGTGATGATCATTCTGACTAAGTTTCGTCAAGATTAGACCACAATTGTGACCTCTAGTGACTACACAAGGTTTTTCTATGATTTGACCTGGTGACCTAGTTTTTGACCCCGGATGACCCAATACTGAACTTGACCTAGATTTTGTTAACATGATCATTGTGACCAAGTTTCATAAAAATAAGATAGAAACTGTGACCTCTAGTGACTACACAAGGTTTTTCTATGACTTGACCATGTGACCTAGTTTTTGACCCCAGATAACCCAATATCGAACTTGACCTAGAGTTTGTTGAGATGATCATTGTGAGTGAGTTTCATAAAGATTAGACCAAAATTGTGACCTCTAGTGACTACACAAGGTTTTTCTATGATTTGACCTGGTGACCTAGTTTTTGACCCCGGATGACCCAATACCAAACTAAACCTAGATTTTGTTGAGATGATCATTGTGACCAAGTTTCATAAAAATTCAGTCAAAATTGTGACCTCTAGTGACTACACAAGGTTTTTCTATGATTTGACCTAGTGACCTAGTTTTTGACCCCAGATGACCCAATATCGAACTTTTAGGTTTTCAGATTTTTGGTGGTGAAATCGGGCCTTTCAACGTTTTAATACTGTTACTTAACTTTTAGACTGTAGGCTGCTAAAACTATGTAGTTCAGCAGTTTTACTGTTGTTACTAGGTCATTCAGCGTGGGCTTTCTGCCTTTTGTTTGCTGAATCTTTTTTATTCAGTTTTTAACAATGAGACTAGGGGCGTTTAATTTTCTTGGTCGGTAGTGTGTTGGGCACTTCTTCGTTTTAAGATTTCTTACAGCTAAAGCGGGGCAATATAGTCCTTTTGCTGTGGAAACTGGGTCATTCAGCTAGTTAGTAGGTCATCCCACTATACGGGCCTTTCAACGTTTTAATACTGTTATTTAACTTTTGAGACTAAAGGCTGCTATAACTATGTAGTTCAGCAGTTTTACTGTTGTTACTAGGTCATTCAGCGTAGGCATTCCGCCTTTTGGTTGCTGTATCTTTTCTACTGGGTCATTCAGCTAGTTATAATTTATTATACTTTTCGACAGCTTGGACTTGGGCGGATCTGCGCTTGTTTAGTTGGGCATTGTGCTTTGTGTGTTTTTAATGTTTTCTGTGCTCGGCTGGTTAAGTTGAGTGCTGCCTTCCCTGTCTGACTTATAATACTCTTTTTGATCTAGATTTTATAGAGATGATCATTATGATTAGGTTTCATAAAGATTAGGCTCAAATTGCGACCTCTAGTGTGTTCACAAGCTTTTTCAATGATTTGGCCTCGTGACCTAGTTTTTAACCCCAGATGACCCAATATCGAACTTGACCTAGATTTTATAGAGATGATCATTGTGATCAAGTTTCATAAAGATTAGGCTCAAATTGTGACCTCTAATGTGTTCACAAGGTTTTCCTTTGATTTGGCCTAGTGACCTAGTTTTTGACCCCAGATGACCCAATATCGAACTTGACCTAGATTGTATGAAGATAATCATTGTGATCAAGTTTCATATTGATCAGGCTAAATTTGTGACCTATAGTGTGTTCACAAGCAATTGTGAACGGACGGACGGACGACGGACGACGAGCGATCACAAAAGCTCACCTTGTCACTTTGTGACAGGTGAGCTAATAAAATCAATCAAAGGGATATAATTCAAAAACTATGACAGGTAGAGTTATGGTTCTTGCGCACTGCACTTCGGCTTATTGTAAGAAACATGCATACCAAATCTTGAGTCATTTGAACTTAAGGTCACAAAGTTATGCTCCGGACAAGCAATTTGTGACGCCGCAGCCGCCAAAGTAACACCTATATGGCGCCTTTTCAGGCGACACAAAAATGACAGCCAAATAGTCAGAAATAAAAAAGGTCATAGACCTAAACATCAAAAGGGGCATCTACAGTTGATGACCAACCTCCAGTGTAAAGTCGGAGATCCTAAGGCAAAGCGTTCTTGGAAGGAAAGCATTTGGTCTACCGACATGTGCAAAGCAATATACGCTGTCATCAAAGATGGGGGTATACTTACTCCGCCTTCTGGCGAAGAATAAAATGCAAACGCATTGAAGATAAAATCACTGATTGGGACTAATAACCCCAGATAGTTCGTTCTATGTCTGACTCTTGCATGGATGACTAGGCGCCGTCGTCGTTTCTGTGTGGCTTTGGATTGTCTGTGCTACAGTATTTACTAATCACTACAGCATGTGTTAAGTAGCAGTGTGGCGGCTGTAAAAGCCTCCCCGTACTTCACTTTAGTGTAGTTATCATTTATAATACCTCCCTTTATGGCTAATTATGCACAAAATTCGAAGTCAACAGTGTGTCATGCATGGCGGAGAGATTATATAGGCTTGCTTGAAATATATATGTTTGGAGATGTGGATGGATCGTTCTGTCTGACTCTTGCGTGGATGGCTAGGCGCTGTCGTCGTTTCTGTGTGGATTTGGATTGTCTGTGTGCTACACAGCCTATGTACAATGTTATAGTTGGAACATATAAAGATACTTTTTAATGATTAAAAAGGGCGGTGCGAGCGTAGCGAGTCCTTTTTAATATACTTAATGTGTTCTAACTTGTTTAGAACATAACCTCGCGCATTTTGAGTGCTCTGACAATATGCACAACTAGACTTGGTAATGATCAACAAGAGTTGTTTGTAAAACACGTATGCCCCCATCACGGTATAATTCCCGATACAACGCTTTTCAGTCCCGTGAAAGAATTGTTCTAATGTGAAGGCACACATATATGCCTGCCATATTTCAGCAGAAAGCTGACTGGTAAATAAAGGCTATGCTCGGCATTTTTAAGAAAAAAAAGAAGAGAATTGTTCTATTTTCATAAAGCTCTTGACGGAACGAAAACCGATTTAGAGCTCGAACGGAACTCAGATGTTATGTATCCCGAGTGTTACATTGGTTTTCAGTTCCGTCAGAGCTATATCGTAAATGAAAATAGAACAATTCTCTCGCGGAACTGAAAAGCGGTGTATCGGGATACATACCGTGCCCATGGCAGTCCATAATCAGAAACGGTGACGGTCGCAGTGACCTTGACCTACTGCACTCTAAATTTATTGGTGTCATCTACTGTTGCTGGCCAACCTCCACCATGTATAGTTTGAATATCCTAGGGCAGTGTTTTTAAGTTTTTGCACGGAACCGACCGACATACATGTGAAAAGCAATAGACCCCATCATCAAAGATGGGGGGCATTATAATGTAAATCTAACCAATGGCGACAGTTGAAAACATATACGTGTAAATAACAAAGGGTCATAATTCCAAAATTGACCCAAGCATCTTGCGTTAAAGATGTGCTCAAGTAGACTTGTTCAACTAGACTTGGTCCTCATCAGTAATGCAAAGTAACATTGCCCGACCATAGGTTACACAGAAATAGCGCAGACAAATTCATAAGGGTATAAAAAGCGCTATAACTGCCATAAAATTTACCCGACCAATGTGTGCCGACGATATGCGCAACAAGACTTGGTTCTGATCAGTCATACGAAGTAACGTCGAAATCTCATTCGCTGTAATCCGACCATTGGTAATAAAGAAATAGCGCGGAATAAATTTATAAGTGTAAAAAAGGGCCATAGCTCTCTTAAAAAGCGACCAACATGTGCCGCTAATATGCACAACTAGACTTGGAACTGGTAAAACATACAACGTTTCATTAAAATCTGACTAAAGGTTAATTACGGAGAAATAGCGTGGATAAAAAGTGCACGGACAAACCAACCAACCGTAAGCATGACTCAAATATAGCCACCGTATACTTCGTATCTGAGCAGGACTCTAATATAGCCTTCATAATTATATATACTTCGTATCTGAAGGTATAATGGATAATATTGTATACCTATAGTTCTGTTAACCGTCCAGCGTGTGTAGATGGTTGGTGAAAAAAGCACAGGTAATGATGTTCTCTCAGGCAGCATCGCTTCTCACGAGGAAGATGTTCTCAGGCACAACTAGAACTGTCGCCATTCTGCAGACTAATATACCCCCCGCGTGGCAAAATCATTGCAGCTTATTCTTTTCTTAATGCACATCTACATGTTGAGGTTGTTCATCTGTTAAATGTTGAATAAAATGCTGCAAAAACTGTAGGAGAAGTTGCGTCCACAAGAACTATTCACTTTGTATTGTATAGTGCATAAAAGTACAAAGGGCCATAATTCTGTCAAAAATTGTCGCAGCGTAAATTCTTTCCTATATGCGCATCTACATGTTGAGGTTGTTCATCTAATAAAGTTTGAAAGAAATGCTGCAAAAACTGTAAGAGGAGTTGCGTCCACAAGAACTGTTCACTATATATTGTATAGTGCATAAAAATACAAAGGGCTATATTTCTGTCAAAAATTGTCGCAGCGCAACAGACAGACAGACAAGCTGAATCCAGTATACCCCCTTACAACTCGTTGTGCATAGGGTATAATAAAATAATGGCACACTTTGAAGCAATAATTGCAGTTAAAGGTTGGAAGATACGTGGACAGACACCAAAAAATGGAAATTGTTTCTTCTGGTCGATAACTGACCAGCTGGACGGTGTGCAGGTAAGCAGCAAGACTCATAGTCAGTTAAAACATTGTGTTGTGGAAGTGTTGTGTTGTGGAACACATCAGCAACTTTTCGGAGGGTATACGTTTTCGACTAACACTTATAACAAACTTGAAGACAAAAATCAAACATGATAGGGTCGAAGAGAATTACTGGAGATGCTTGAGCTGTATGATGCAGATGACGTTTATAACCTTGATGAAACGGGATTGTTTTATCGATTAGGACCAACAACAACTTTATCAACCGCTTCGATTCAAGGAACCAAGCGATCCAAAGAAAGGATATCGATTGCTTAGTGCTGTCACGCTTCTGGTACCGACAAATGTAACCCCCTTGTCATAGCTAAAGCTCAACGACCAAGGTGTTTTGGCAAGACATTCGATCCGTCTGTGTATGTTGAATATAAATTTAATGCCAAAGCCTGGATGACCACAATTGTATTTCAAGACTGGTTGCATCAATTTGACAGAAATATGCGCTTGAAAGGGAGGAAAGTTATATTATTAGTTGATAATGCGTCGAGTCACTCTACAAATGGCATGCTTCTAACCAACACGACAATGAAATATTTGCCCCCTAACACAACGGCTCATATTCAACCAATGGATGCTGGTATAATTCAGAATTTCAAGTGTCTCTATAAAAAGAAATTATGTTCACATTATCTTGCAGGCATTGAAGAAGACAAAAAACAAACTTTAGATATAAAGTGTGCCATTGGTTTTGTTGCAAACGCTTGGGATTGTGTGTCCAAGCAGACCATTAACTGCTGGCGTCCCCGAGGACCTACCCCTTTCTTGTATGGCTGGTGCCAGTGTTGATGAATTCGAAGATGATAATGTTCCGCTGGCGGAACTAATTGCCAGATTCCCTTCCAGTGTAGGACATCTTTCTGCAAGTGAATTCCTTTCAATGGACAGTTGTGTTGAGACAGGGGAAGCGTTAACTGACGATGATATTGTTAACTTAACGTCAATAATTTCTGACATCAGTGAATGTACGGATGATGCTAGTGATGATAGTGATGGTATTTTATCAGAAAAACCTGTCACTCAAATTATTGCCAGGGATAGCATTAAAAGCGTTATTACATTTTTGGAACAGCAAGGAACAAGCAATGGCAAACACCTTACTATGGCTTGGTCCTTGCTGTCGGCCATTGAAAATGTAAACCACAGAGTAATTCAAAAGAGTATTACAGGTTTTTTGTGTCGCCTGAAAAGGCGACATATAGGTGTTACTTTGGCGGCGGCGGCGGCGTCACAAATTGTTTGTCCGGAGCATAACTTTGTCACCTTAAGTTCAAACGAGTCAAGAATTGGTATGCATGTTTCTTGCAATAAACCGGAGTGCAGTGCGCAAGAACCATAACTCTACCTGTCATAGTTTTTGAATTATTTCCCTTTGATTGATTTTATTAGAGCATTTCTTGTCCGGAGCATAACTTTGTCACCTTACGTTCAAATGACTCTAGATTTGGTATGCATGTTTCTTGCAATAAGCCGAAGTGCAGTGCGCAAGAACCATAACTCTACCTGTCATAGTTTTTGAATTATTTCCCTTTGATTGATTTTATTAGAGCATTTCTTGTCCGGAGCATAACTTTGTCACCTTACGTTCAAATGACTCTAGATTTGGTATGCATGTTTCTTGCAACAAGCCGGAGTGCAGTGCGCAAGAACCATAACTCTACCTGTCATAGTTTTTGAATTATTTCCCTTTGATTGATTTTATTAGAGCATTTCTTGTCTGGAGCATAACTTTGTCACCTTACGTTCAAATGACTCTAGATTTGGTATGCATGTTTCTTGCAATAAGCCGGAGTGCAGTGCGCAAGAACCATAACTCTACCTGTCATAGTTTTTGAATTATTTCCCTTTGATTGATTTTATTAGAGCATTTCTTGTCCGGAGCATAACTTGGTCACCTTAAGTTCAAATGACTCAAGATTTTGTATGTATGTTTCTTGCAATAAGCAGAAATGCAGTGCGCAAGAACCATAACTGTGCCTTGCATCGTTTTTTAATTATTTCCCTTAGATTGATTTAATTTGAGCATTTCTTGTCCGGAGGATAACTTTGTCACTATGAGGTTGAATGACTTGAAACTTGGTATGCATGTTTCTTACCAAAAGTCCAAGTGCAGTACACAAGAACCGTAAATCTACCTTGTGCCATTTTTCAATTTTTTCCCTTTGATTGATTTTATAAGCATTTCTTGTCCGTGGCATAACTTTGTCACCATAACTATTAATGACTCAAAAATAGGAATGCATGTTTCTTTGCTGTGACATGAAGTGCAGTGCGCAAGAATCATAACTCCCTTCAGATTGATTTTATCAGGACATTTTTTTGTCCAGAGCATCGCTTTGTCGTTTTTAGTTCAGATGACTAGAGAGCTCTTTGTGAGTCTGATATGTAGCCCAATACTGGATAGTTTTCCATGACAAATTTGCATTTCGTCAGGCGACACTTGCGACTCGCGGAGCTTTTATTTAAGCTTTGTACTGTATGTCTTATCATTTTATCAATGTTATATTTTTAATTAATTTATTAGAATTTTAACAAACAATTAATTATACATGTATACTTTTAAAGCATCATCTGTGCATTCACTGCTCTCTTTATTAGAATTATAATATTACTTTAATATATTTGTATATTTTTATATGTATGTATCTATCTTATGACTGTGCCGACAATAAATGTATGTTGTTTAAATTGAGTTCAGTACATGTATACATACCCCTTTGTCCTTTGTAGAAATACACCATCAATCAATAATCTAGTGAAATTCGTTATACTGACATATTCGATATAATGACATTTTGCTTGGGAACCAACAGTGTCGGTATATCGAGTTCTGACTGTATATGAATAACAGATTACTAACATTTATTCGGACAATAAATATAATTATTAATTTTTAGGACGACAAAACAGAACGTTCTGGAACCTGTTCATAACCACAGACCTCCAGTCATATCTGTCAAACATAGGTACAAATGGAGCTTAATAATTATGCTGATCATCTGTGTATCAGTGTTACAAGTAAAATGTTGTCATGTACCATACAGATAGTGCAGGCTAACAACACAGAGATTAGAGAAGGCAATGATCCCCCTCGGTATTAGTCACAGGGTACTTGCCAGAACCCCAACACTGTCAGTCTGGAGACTGGTACCATTGGAAAGATAAATCGCATCATGTGATATAATTGCACAATTTATATACCTTTGCAGCTTTATAATATCAACATATAACATATACTCAAATACACTATTTGCAAGTATAAGATTACCAACAATGCTATTTTTGAAGATAAAATTAGTGTTTACTTCGTTTCTATAAATCTAGGTGTCGAGTGCGATATTATGTAATCTGGGGCCAAGAACTAGGTCACTAGGTCAAATCACAGGACTTGCATGTAATGCTACGACAGGTGAGCCACATATGGCCCTCTTTTTGTATTTTATAGAGGTTTAAATTTTGACTTTTTTAAACTTTTCTAGCCAATTATTTGAAAATAGCCCTGATTGAAGTCATTTTACATTCAACATACAATATAATCATACAGACAAACATGCCTCTGTAAGCGTCATGAAGACTTACAAAAAGTACAAGGTGAACAAGCTAAAGCAAATCATTAATTATAGCACAAATTCAGAAAATCTTGCTAAACACATAACCTGTGGCACTGCATAAAACATGCAAAGTATCTTTGAAGAAAACTGTTGAACTTTTTTAATCTGGGCAGATGGTGGCATGGTGTGAATGGAATACCAGAAAGATTGAAAAGCAAAGTCATGAGAAAGATGCTGAAATCATTACTGAAAAGCATTACAGTAAAGGAACGTGCGAAAGGAACATTGAAACAACTGACTATTGAATTCCATGATGAACTGAGTAAAATGTTGTAAACATCCTTACAACATCAGACACCAATATAAAGCTATTCGCCAATTGAAGGAAGAGCTCTCTGAAAATGATGCACTAATCCACATCGACTTCTCTGAAAAGCTGCCATGCAACTATTCTTCAATGCATGCACTACGGTGCTTCGCAGGGTCGGATTAGTTTACACCGGGCCCCCTTTATACTTATATTAAAACTATATAGAATATTCTGACATTTCTTTCAGTCTTGCTTTGTCCTTTGTAGTTAATGAGATTGCATGGTTCCAGTATACGGATGGTGGTGATTTTCTGTGTATAACTACATTGTATTTTGGGTTCCTTCACTGTTATTTCAGTTTATATAATATCAGTAATAATTATTTTGTATTTTACAGATAAGCCGGATATCGATGACTCCCTTAAGGGCCAATATTGTGTTGTTTCATATGACAATAAATTCTATCCTGTTGTGGCTGTTGATGTCGACGATGAGGAAGTTGAAGTACAAGTAATGTATTCAGTTGGTAAAAACAGGTTCATCTGGTATAATAGTAAAAACTTGCCAAGACTTATAGTTATAGATCCACCAGAAAAAAGGGACAAACAGACATTACGAAATTAACAATGATGTATGGGCGATACTTGAACAAGAGTGGGAAATTTATTGTCGATGATGAAGAAGTTGCTGTATAGTTTTGACAATTAAATTTTGTGCAGATATATTGTGGCTTTGAAAAGTTGTGTTAATTCATTTACTGGTTTATTGACATGTGCTAGGTGGCAAAAATACTATTATTGTCTTGACAAATTAGTTGTGTTCACTGAAGTTTGCTTTTGTTTGAATAAAGCATTGCAATTTACTGAATTTATTACATTCAGTAACGACATGGCCTTTCCGTAACGCTCCTGTCTGTACGATAACGTATACAGTATATGATTAAATATTGTTATGTACAAACGGTATATTAAAAGTCCTATTCTGTCGTAGCTATAAATATATGTTTCTCTATATCAGATAATATATTTTAAAACACTATACACAGGATTTCACATACAGTTATGAGATGTAAACGGGATCCTAACTTTTCTCGGCTGGTTAAGTTGAGTGCTGCCTTCCCTGTCTGCCTTAATATCATCTTTTGCCATTGCAGCCAAGTATAAAGTTATGACTAAGTATTACATAATTTTCTGTCTTGTTTGCATAAAATACGTGGAAATAAGACATATACGTAAAAAATGATCATGTTTTCCACTTACATGTCGTAAACAATAAAATAAAAGTTTTCTTACTGAGTGAACTTTTTTTTGATTGCCACTTCGATTTTGGTTTGTTCCCTATAATGTGTTGAGAACCGCAATGCTGGGCATCTTTTGAACATGTCAACCAACATATAATGGTAAGTAATAAACATTAAAATTTTAAACACGATTATATTATATAAACCAGATATAATAGTTTCAAATATATACGCTTAAAATAGAATGACCCTCGTGTGTCACTGTTCAGAATGGTGATGTTTTATAGCATCCTTTGATTTTAAAGAGTTGTTGAGTAGTTTAAACATGCAAATACAACTGTTACTATTTTACTGTTATTGTTTTAGTATTCTTTGGAATCCAACTCGCGATGAGGCCCGCTTTTCGACGCACATCTACATTTCCCTTGAATTACTCGACATACTCTACGGCGATATGGGCCTCCACACATTGGTATACCATAATAGAAACGACCCACGTCAACACATCTCCAGTAACCAGCCCAAATACGCTTCATCTGACAGTCTTGACTCACACTTATTGACAGACAACATATCAACACGAGGAGGCACGTAATTCGATTCATTTTTATCTATGCTGGCAACCTATATAATATTAATGAAAATTTAGTTAATGGTGTCCACATATTTCGTATTAAACGTGTAAATATCTTTAACAACATAAACACGGACTGTCCGTTTATTCAGGTCTGTCACTTGTATACAAACAATGCACTACCATAAGATTGTGTTTTTATTGTTTTAATTGGAGTAAACAAGCAGTGAAAACCAGTACATGTATTTATACATTTATTTACCTACCCGCATACTATAATACACATTTAATCTATTAAACTAAGACAGTAATATGAGAAATTATGAATATCCACAGTGTAATGTAAACAAATGACTGAACTGATTAATCAAGTTATGTATGAGATGAAAAATGCGGCGGACTCCAAATCCGTGCTAAAATCGTATTCAGTACTGACGTTAGAATTCTGAAAGTCAAATCATCAGAAAGGCACGGGAATATCATTTATTAAATTGTTGTTTTTACCAAAAATAGTATGATCCAGTCGTAATTAAAGTCCTTCACATATTTCTATTGATAAGGTTGGACTAGTAAACATATTTTTAGTAAGTGATCAAATATTAAACATGTGTAATTAATTTACAAGGAGACGAAAACAAAATCACGTAACATACCTCCAACGAAAAGTACCTGACACATAAGCCAATATATAATTACATGTATAACATAGCCATGTAAGATGTCGATATTGAATTGAGAAACTAATTGATTCAATATACAATTTATGGTTTAAGAGCGTAGTTTATAAATATAATAGTCTTGTTTGAAATCATCGGATGTGTTAACTCAGTATTATACCGGTCGATCATCTTCTAGCGCTCAATACGATCAGATACTGGATATTGTTCCGGTTTCCCCACGATTTAAAGTCGTTTTTACTTAGTCAACGGATACGTTAAGTATAGGTTAGAGTTTATTAAATATTTTCTTCAAAGATTTGAACCTTAGCGAGCGAAGCGAAGCGTGGTTTAAATCTTTGAAGAAAACATTTTAAACTCTAACCGACTTAGTGTTGGCTCCGCCTTGAATAATTAAAACCACAAGAAGCACGAGATTCAGTGTGGCCATACCACGTGGTATGTGACGTCATTTTTTGGCTCAGCCGATTACGCTCGATTGGGAGTTAAAAAGTCCTGTAAGTATCTTATTTTCCACTCGATTTGACGAAATATGGCCGATGCTAAGGGGAAAAGTGTTTACTATCCCCGGTTGTTGATACATTTCTCACCACGGGTTTACTTTTGTCTAACATTCGAGTCAAATGCCAGTCCGCATCAAAAATGAAATGCTTAGACGGCACGCCAATTGGAAATTCATCACAATAGTAGTTATATATAGTAATACACTCATTTTAATACATATCGGGTGTACAGGGTGGCAAAAAACGACCACATAACGGTATTTTTTAAAAACAGAAAATATGCTAAGACGGCACGTCGTATTTGATTAGCTAAGACGGCACGCCGGTATTTTAACTGCATATCGTCAATGAGAATGCATCACAAATCAAGTGTGGTTCTTTTCTATTTGTATTTTAACTAGTTGCATCAAACATTTACGGATGAGAATGAGCATTTTTATTTCATACGTCCATAGGGTAAATGTTTTATCCATGTCGTATTGACTTATATACCTACACTTCAACATGGTTTAATCATGTCTTTATTGTGACTGTACAGCATTTTTGGACGTGTAATAACACGGTGTAAATGTTGTATTAATATCGTACATAATACAGCATAATGATAAAACAAAATGCAACAGTTAACTACAGTTACTGTAATTAAACTAACGAAGTAAAGTCTACTTCTAGTCCAGCGAATCCGTGCACACAGTATACGCATGCCAAAAATTTAGGTTCACCTGTAACGCAAATACTCTTACCCTAGTCTACATGTTAGCGAAGTCGTTCTTTTCTTATTTCAGGGTCATGTGGGCTAAAGCTACGATAGCGCTCGGAAAGCGTAGCAAAAGTACCAGGAAGAGACGATCATTTAAACCAAATACTGTTTCATCATTGATTGAAAGGAACAATGAAATATTTAATAAAGTTACATACACAAAGTATTCGCAAAGAGGTTACTCTTCACGAACTCCGAAAACAAAATCATTCCTGCAGACAATGTCACCAATAATATTCGACCGGTAACGCCAAGTCAACGAGTGAACACAAATAAAAAAAGTAGACATACTTACTTACGAAAAAGTAACAACACCATCTAAATCACCAAATGCATAAAAGGTTCGGCGTTCTTTGTATGATCTAATTACTCAACAACAGCAACCTATCTACGATGTCAACAAAGCAGAAGAATGTGAACAAAATCGAAATTTTGATGAAACTGTGAGTATGCAAGATCAGGCTTGTGGTTGAAACACTGACTCTGGAACTGAACAAGATACTTTGGGATGTGAGGACACTACACTGAATTCTGAAATAATTGAGAAAATTGATTTAATGCCCTCTGTTATGAAAAATCTGGTAGTCGAAGGGTATGATAAATAAACAATACCGAGATGTATGTTGACGTTTTTATTATTATTTTTTCAAATTATTAACAGACAATTTCAAGTATAACAATCACGAATTTACAAATAAATCACAGCTGATCGATGAAATTAACGATGTCGATACATATCAAGTGAAACATATTTCCACGGAGGAGAAAGCAAACACATAATAAGGACAAATATGCATCTTGCATTTGAGTTATTTATAAGAATCACAATAACTAAATAAAAGATCAATATAGTTGCTGATGGCTGCCAACATTTTGCGAGATCTTTAGTGCCAAAGGAAGATTCTTACAATTAGATTAGAAAAAATCTCAAAAGTTAATAAACACAACACAACAGTTAACAAAGCGGCAAGTGAAAATGATAACGCTTTTGCGCTCAATCCCCATCATATCAACACACAATTTTATAAGGTGTCACAATCGCATGAAGTATACAACATGATGTGATCTACATTGTACCCTAGATGACTCAACTGTTCTTTTGATCTAGGTTTTATAGATACAGTAAATATCTGCTAATAAGACCACTTTGATTATTTTGAAATCATGCAGATTTTTGCCAGTTTAAGGTATCAAAGAATTAAATTTAGAACAAAAAAGGTCCGCTAATCAGACCGATTCGCTATTATGGATATTTTCTATATTTTTTTTATTCCAATAAATGTTTTTAACTCACTTTATTTTATATGAAATTTTATTCTAAAAACAATAAGCTAAAGAAAAACAGGGGTCTCCGAACTCGTTTTCTTAGATAATGAGATTTTGCAACATCACTTTCTATAAAAATGACAAAAATTATGAATTTTCAAATGTTTTTATTTTTTGATAAAAATCACTATTTTCATCAGAATTTTTTTCTTAGTTCAGATGTACAAAAACATATTATTCAAACGTACCTATGCACATTTTTAATTTTTAATAACATTCACACATTTTTGACAACAAATGAATTTTCAATATTTGCCAAGAATTAGGGCTCGAAAATGAAAAAAGATACATTATTGACCAATAAAATCAGAATTGTCTCCCTTTTTAAAGAATATGGCATGAAAATTACCCAAAATAGTACTCTAGAGGCCAATAATAATAATCTGGTCCAAGAATTTTTTTTATTTTTGCAAATGATGTTGATGAATGTCTGCTCCATCAGAATATTAAGAAAAAAACGTAGGTCATCGTGCTTCTTTATGCGCTATTTAACCAGAATTGTCTCCCTTTTTAATGAAAATGACTCAAAATAGTACTCTAGAGGCCAATAAAAAATATCTGGTCCAAGAATTTTTCCTATTTTTGTAAATAATGTTGATGAAACTGTACTCTATTAGAATATTAAGAATAAAACATAGGTCACCCATTTTCTTTTTGTGCTATTAAACCAGAATTGTCTCCATTTTAATGAAAATGGCATAAACATTACTCAAAATAGTACCCTAGAGGCTAATAAAAGAGTTCTAGCACTACAATATTATGTATTTTGCAAAAGATGTTCAAGAAAATTGACTCTATCAAATATTAAGAAAAAATAATAGGTAATCATGCTTCTGTTTTTATGTAGTGGCTAAATGACCTAACCAGTTTTCCTTGACTGTGTCTAAAGCAGTACTTACTTACTCTTCCACAGAGAATCAGCAACCTCTCGACATGAAGAGGGACATCCACATTGTTGTCAAATTTCATAGAATGGCATGACATGCGAGGAATCAAAATCAGATTGCTAAGTTACAAAACCCAAAGCTTAGTAAATTGATAAAAACCGTGAGTTACAGTATGAAAAGTTTTCTGCAATAAGAACATAGAAATACCATTATATAGTAAATGTGTGTCAATATTATTCTTCTATGAACAGCAAGTAGAAAAATCAAGAATAAAAAACAAATACAGTATTACCACAATTTGATTTAAATTAATATTATTGAAAATTATATTGCACTTTTAGTCCTTCAATTGATTTCAATTGAACTGTGCTTGATAATTTGGCATATTCTCCTTGCGTTTATGTTATTTTTTAAAGTATGTCAAATAAAGTCAAAACACACTTTTAGCTTGCATCCTTCTTCTTTTGGACTTCACTAACTGGAAAACAAAATCAAGACTTAAGTAATATTCAGACATGATGCATATGCATCTTTCTTTGGAAATTTATCATGAATCCAGCTTGAGTTGGAGCACAGACAAGGCAACTTTCACATTTTTAGCCCGCATGACCCTGAAATAAGAAAAGAACGATTTCGCTATCATTTTGACTAGGGTAAGAGTATTTGCGTTACAGGTGAACCTAAATTTTTGGCATGCGTATACTGTGTACACGGATTCGCTGGACTAGAAGAATACTTTACTTCGTCAGTTTAATTATTGTAGTTAACTGTTGCATTTTGTTTTATCATTAGGCTGTATTATTTACTATATTAATACAACATTTACACCGTGTTATTACACGTCCAAAAATGCTGTACAGTCACAATAAAGACATGATTAAACCATGTTGAAGTGAATGTATATAAGTCAATACGACATGGATAAAACATTTACCCTATGGACGTATGAAATAAAAATGCTCATCCTCATCCGTAAATGTTTGATGCAACTAGTTAAAATACAAATAGAAAAGAACCACACTTGATTTGTGATGCATTCTCATTGACGATATGCAGTTCAAATATCGGCGTGCCGTCTTGGCTGAACAAATACGACGTGCCGTCTTAGCATATTTTCTGTTTTTAAAAAATACCGTTATGTGGTCGTTTTTTGCCACCCTGTACACCCGATATGTATTAAAATGAGTGACTTGACGTCCGAACAAATTCAGGCACTGCTTACTGTCGTATATAACTACTATTGTGATGAATTTCCAATTGGCGTGCCGTCTAAGCATTTCATTTTTGATGCGGACTGGCATTTGACTCGAATTTTAGACAAAAGTAAACCCGTGGTGGGAAATGTATCAACAACCGGGGATAGTAAACACTTTTCCCCTTAGCATCGGCAATATTTCGTCAAAATCGAGTGGAAAATAAGATACTTACAGGACTTTTTAACTCCCAATCGAGCGTAATCGGCTGACAGTCTTAGCCAAAAATGACGTCACATACCACGTGGTGTGGCCACACTGAGATTCGCGTGCCTCTAAATCGGTCAGTACATGGACAATATTTGGCGCGAAAGAGATGCGTTTAATGGTCAAATAGACGGTTACATTTTATTAGATGTGTTTAACAATAAACGGTGTGTATTTAACCATAAAGTCGATGAAGTTTGAATTGTGAAATCTATTGATATCCCCGTTCAAATAAATGGTTTAGACCACACGCCGTCTCTACTGCATTTGTATCGGTGGGTAAAACCACCGGTATCTGTATCATTAAGAAAGAGTGAACAAACAAAAATCTTTTCACACTGTCACTGGGGTGCATTTTGTTTTACTAAACATTTCATTAATACTGGAGTTATATTAAATATGTTTACATAATTATAAATAAGAGCGATTCGGTTTTAATTTGATACCAATATTTTAAAAATCCGTCCTTAAATAAGAATATAAACCCAAAGGGCGTGAAATCATTTCTTTTTTCCTGTTTAGAATAGCATTGTCATTTTCATTGAATGCACCTAGGTGATTGACTGGACACCGTGATATACATTTCATGGTATAACGTTTTAACTAGTTGATCAAATTCGATATGATTTTGCATGGAGGTCGTTCTTACAATGTTGTCCATGATTTTACATTTTATGTAATTACTTCATGGAGATATCGAAAGACAATTCTTGTTTTCGATACTATGAAAATCTGACCCCTTTAGTACAAATGCACTTTTCTAAGATAACATAAAATTGATAAAAAATATTTTTACTCTTATCAATGATACAGTTACCTGTGGTTGAAACATTGATGACCAAAAGAACAGTGTGTTATTTGCATATCACACGAAGTTCACGAATAGGCGTGGTCTATTTGCGCATGTGCAGTGGCTTCATTTTACTTCTTGGTGAAGACGCATTAATTTGAAAAATAGAACGTTCTTAATGGATTAGACGAGGAAAATCGAGTCCGCTCATTGGTCGAAAAAGTCGTGCAAACACTAAGTATTATTAGAATCGTAAGTCGGGTTAGCATGGTGAGAGTATAATTTCGGAGCACAATTGTTCGCGCCGATGACACGCCGAAAAAAATGTTTCTATGAAGCCGAAAACAGAGGCATTTTTTATATAAATACATACTTTTAAATTTTATTAAATATTAATTGATATTTCAAAAAACAAAAGTGACAAGTGACCCTATATCGCCTACCAGAGTATTTGTACCAATTTTCACATTGAATATTGGTACCTCAGGATCTACTATGTAGAACAGCAGCTACCATCTGTATGCTTCCGTTGACTACATGAGAACTTTTTGAAGAACCATTCTAACACACACACGGTTTTTTAATATTTTCCGATTCTGATATTGAGCCTGATGAACAGCCAGGTGGTGACCGTATATATCGCCGGAGTCCAGCATATGATCATGGAATTTTAGACGACTGGTTACTTGATTTTGACAGAAATACTGCAGAACCGAAACATTTGCCGGACAACCTTATGGAAACTGATGTTATTTTAGATGATATGTCAGTTTGGATATGTTAGTTGTTGAAACCAATAGATATCTTGGGCAATTCTTGTATTCCCATGCAAACTAGCCTCAATTTAGCCGTTATTTAAAATGGTAAGAATCCAGCCGACAGGAAATGCGTGCTTTTCCGGCTATTTTACTTCTTACTGGTTTCTGAAAATAATCCATGGCCTGTTACAGGGTTTTACCCAACCCTTTTCAGCTAATACGGGACGACCCATACATGACCCACCTGCACGTTTAATAGGTGGAGAGAGCTCTACATCGGGCTCAGTGAAATTAAAGGAGACCGATTGCTGTGTTTGTTCTAGCAGAGATAAGGAAAATGCCAATGGTAAAAAAACGACATCAAACAATATAGCTTCGTAAAAAGTCATGTGCCCATACCCTTGCTTTGAGAGGTACCATATACTACTGAATTACAAAAATAGTTTGAACTGAAGGGATTCACCAGAAGTGCTAGATAAATGAGCTAATTTAAGCTAATGCAGAACTGATATCAATCCACTGACAGTCCACCAACATTCACCCTGTTATGTTGTAATGCCCTCCAATATATCTTTAGCAAAGTTTTTAACTTTTATTTCACCTGAAACTATAATCATGATGATAATAATCATGACTTTATTCAAAGATGCAACACAGTAGGACAAGCCCAGTATTCCATGTGAACCTCTGTTTAATAATGATGTGTACACAATGTCATACAGGGTGATCCAAAAACATGTCCCACAAACAATGCTTAATAACTTTGCGAATGTTGGTATTAGAGTTATTGTATAGGCATTGACAGAAATAATATTGAATAAAGTTTTTGTTGAATATAAAGACGACCGTCATATACTATCATACCCTTCTCCAAAAAGCGAGCAAAACCCGGGTTAAACGCGGGTTAAAACCGTGTTAAACCGTGTGGTATTGGCACCGTGCTAAAAGTGCGTCTTTTAGCTTACCGACTGGGTTTTTTCTGAGCAAAACCCGGGCAAAACACGCTTTAAACACAGTTTTAACTCGCTTTAACTCACTTAAGTTGGTTTTATGTGGGTTTTAAAACCCACTTATTTTTAGAAAGTGGGTTTATAGTGTGTTTTTTCAATAAGTTGGTTTTAAGTGTGTTTTTTCTGTGCTGAAAAACTCGCTTATGTGGGTTTTAAAACCCGCTTTTAGCTCACTTATTTCTAGAAAGTGGGTTTATAGTGTGTTTTTTCAATAAGTTGGTTTTAAGTGTGTTTTTTCTGTGCTGAAAAACTCGCTTATATAAATGTGGGTTTTAAAACTCACTTTTAGCTCACTTATTTCAAGAAAGTGTGTTTTTTTCTCAATAAGTTGGTTTTAAGTGAGTTTTTTATGCGTCAAAAAACTCGCTTTAACACACTTCTCCTAGATGGGAAGTTGGTTTCTTAGTGAGCTAAAAGTGAGTTTAAAGCGAGTTAAAAGCGAGTTTTAGCTGTGAAAAAACACGCTTTAAACTCGCATTAAACACGGTTTTTACCCGCATTTAACTCGCTTTAAACTCACGTTTAGCTCACTAAGAAACCAACTTTCCTACCGCATTTAGCCAGCTTTAGCTCGGTTTAAACACGCTTTTAACTCACTTTTATTCAATTTAAACTAGAGCTGTCGCCATTCCGCAGACTAATATACCCCCACCGGCAAAGGGCCATAATTATGCCAAAATTCATGGCAGCGCAAATTCCTTTCTTCATGCACATCTATCTGTTGAGGTTGTTCATCTGTGAAAGTTTGAGCGAAATCCTGCCAAAACTGAATGGAGGAGTTGCGTCCACAAGATTGTGTCTACGGACAGACAGACAGACCGACAGAGAAACTGAATCCAGTACACCCCCCTTACAACTTGCTGTGCGGGGGTATAATTAAATGGAATATCTTTTCAAAGCAATGTGAGGAGTCCAGGTTTAAATGCTGTTTTAGTTGTGTAAACTCACTTTGATCAATTAAAATGAAATGACATACCTTTTCAAATTTAATAAAGAATACAACAATAAATATCAATTAATAAAATATTTACTTGAAAAAGTAAAGATGTTCTTACTGATATACAACAATACAATCAAAACACAAAACAATGTTTTACGTATAAACAACATGAAAGACCTGGTGAACAATAATGTAGATACATACAGAAAGACATTGCATTAATAAAAAGATATAGCATAAATAGATAAATATAATAACTTTTTTGACATAAATAAGCAAATTAAATTCATTGTTATAAACATCAAAGCTCGCTACATTTTGACTAAACTACAGAACAAACTGTCCAGAGCAACTCCCGTTGGTAAACACAAAGTTTGGTTGTTGTACAGAGGTTGTGTCTGGTGAGGTATAATATACAGTAAAATGTTACTATTTAACAAAATGATTACTGGGCATGTCGTTTTAAGCAGGTTGTTGCTGAATGGAAAACCGCTCTGGAGAGGTTGCAATAGATAACATTGTTAGACGGACATTAAAATCAACAAGAGATGTTTGTAAAACATGTATGCCCCCATGGCAGCCTAATAGTCAGAAATGGCAAAGGTCAATGTGACCTTGACCTTTGACCTACTGACCTCAAAATGTTGATGATCAACCTCCATATAAAGTTTGAATATCCTAGGGCAAAGTGTCCTTGAGTTATTGAACAGAAACTATTTGAATAGTCAGAAATGGTTAAAATCAATAGGGGTCATCTACTGTTGATGACCAACCATCATATAAAGTTTGAAGATCCTAGGGCAAAGCGTTCTCGAGTAATTGAATGGAAGCCATTTTGTCTACCGACAGACCGACCGACATGTGCCAAGCAATATATACCCACTCATCGAAGATGGGGAGCATAATGAGAGTTCCCTTCATGACAGTTAGTTATAAAGTATGTGCATGATAAAAATAAATTGCAAACAACTTTATAATCAAACATATATAGAGCTGATATAATGTAATCAGGAACAAGACTGCGTTCAATAAACGCTTATGCCCCCTGTGGAAGCCTTGTCCATAAATAAGTCTAAGTCCAAAATTAGGTCAAGGTGAAGGTCAAAATGGGGTTAGGTGATACTGGCGTGTGGAGAGTGTTCATACACAACATTCATGCAAGTATGAAAGCTTTGTAGCAAGCCATATAAATGCTAGAAGAAACGGTCAATTTGGGTTAACCAGGACGGACGGACGAACGGACAGACAGGTGAATCACTATATGCCTCCCCATCTATCGATAGGGGGGCATAAAAACATAAAATGTATAGATAAAATAAAAGTAAGTAGACATTTTTGGCCCCTAATTTAATTAAGAAATAATGAAAATGTACCTGTGTTTTATCGTAGAAAAAAGCACAGTCACAAGTTCGGATGAGTAGTAATTAAATCATGAGTGCGTAGCACGAGTGATTTAACGTATGCATTTAAACAAGTGTCTGTGCTTTATTATAGATAAAACACAGACCTGTACATATTCATTATTTTGATTCTAATAAAGCCAATATTCCGCATTTGACAACAGATCAATGCATTATCCGCTGCACCATTTTCTTCCTCGGAAGGCTTATTTGCAGTTTGAAGTTATTCAGCCGTACCTGTGTTTTATTGGCAGTTCATGCGCACCGTGATTTCCTCTATGTGTATATAGCTGAATCCGCTGGTTGTATTAGAATAGATGAAAAGCCTTAAGTAAGAGATAATATTCTACTACACATGTTTTAATTGATGTACCACAGGGGCGACACGTATTATAACCACTGCACTTGTGACTCTCCTGTTGGTAACATGTGGTTCCTTCTATAACATTCTGGTCCAGAAAAAAGAAGGACGAAAGCAGGTCTTTACCGAAACATGATCCTAAGTCGTCTTAGCTATCCCCGCATCTTCTCCTTGACTTGACATCGGGCGATGTCAAACTTGTCAGAAATAACATCTGCAATAACATAATACACATATTTTAGTTTTGAAATAACCAGTACAAAACCGGATTTAATCATGTAACGGTAACTTAATCATGATTGAACGTTATCAAGTAGAGATCGAGTTTGTGTGGTAGGCCTATATTGCTAAGAAAAACCATGCATTTTTTCTAGCTCGCTTCGCTCCACAATAACTTTCTCAATATCATCAAGCAGAGAATGACTTTGTGCGACATGCTGCTCAGAAAATCAACACATTTTACCTCGCTCCCACAATAATTTTATCAGTGAATATCATTATGCCAAGTAGACAACAAGATTGTGCGATATGCTGCTCAGATAGAAATGCAATCTTTATTACTGTGACACGTAACTATAGTTAAGTAACCAGGCCAAAACAACATCAGAAATAACATATTTAAGCCAGCGACGTTACGTTTTGGCGTCTAAAATCTTGAGATGTCACACATTTGTTATCACACACGAAAAACATTCTTCCATAATTTGCTGTCACATAAAATAATGTGGATATAATTATAAGAGCAAAAAACAAACAGAAATAACACCCTTAAAATTGGGTTAAAATGGATTTGTGATAAAAACCATCATAATAATTGACACACACACCAGACCAAATTAGCCAATTCCTGGCCCCTTAAAGGGTCGTTTCTATGTAAGCCATCATGGGATACACCCAGTTCAAGAAACTTGAATACAACTTGTGTGCAAGTTCAGTTAAAATCACATTATTAATAAACTGCAAATTACCAATGATAGCTGTTCTTTCTGCAGCAGGGATTCTTCGTTCAACTTTTGTATCTATAGCAGGTCCTGTCTATAGGATTCACATTTCATGGAGCAGACCACAAGTTGCCAGACGTAAACAGCATCCCCAATAATGTCATGATACATGGCTTTTTTAGTCTCACCTGATGCTGTTATCTATTAAAGCTTGAATGATGTGCTGCAAGAATCAGAGGAAATGATTAGACATGTACAAGCATATGTCATAACAAAAGCTGTCACTGTAATGGACATATGCTCTGAAGTGTGATATTGATAGTACTGTAAACACAAATACTTTTAAGTAACCAAAATGTCTAAGTTACAAAAGGGCCGTAACTCCTTACAAAATAATCCGATAGTTCTATGACATGATGTGAAGCAGGGCTCGACACTAACACTGGTCCGAGACCAGTGAAAATCCAGAAGGACCAGTGAAAATTCTGGAGGACCAGTAACTGTCCTATTTACAAATTGGGCACTTTTGCCCAGTCGGACCAGTGGCCAAAATAGTCAGTGTCTAGGCCTGTGAAGGTGTTCTGATTGACCTGGAAGTTACCTCAGGGGATGGCAGTATATAACAGAAAGAGCGAACCGGTAAATTTATTTTGCAGACTTCTGTATTTACTAAAGATATTAAGAATAATTAATATGTTTAACATGAAAAAATAAAATGTGTCAGTGATTTTTTGGGCTATTTTTTAGGCCGAATACAGGCACTTTCCTCCAGGAAAATAACCTCCATTTTTCCCAAAAAGAATGCATACATTCCCCATTTGGTTCCCGCTGGTATAAAAGCAACTTATTGGTATGGTTGTTTTTAAGTCAAGACAATAGATTTTTAAATCTAGTTAAAGTCTTTGCAACATATAAGTTGAGTATAATCAGAAGAAAAAGCAAGCATGAACAGTTAATACTCAAAACAATATTTTTTAATAATTCCCAATTTTTCGACGCTAAATTTTCCCAACTTTAAAGGCACAGCCAGTTAAATTTTTTTCAAGAATAAAAGCTACGCGAGTCGCATGTGTCGCCTGACGACATGCACATTTGTAAATGTAAAATTTTCAGGTTAAATTCCAGAAGGTTTTACATTGCTCTAATCTTTCGAGCATTAAATGAAGCTATGAGTGTAAGAAATTAAAATTGTACACTGTGTACATGGTTGAGATAAAACTTAGTATGAATTTAAATTTTGAGAACAAACTTGAGAACACCCTGTATATACAATGATTTTACAAATTACATGTATGCTGAATGAAGTCAGAACCCACCTATACTGAGCCACAAGCACCCTCCTGTAAGGGTCACTCTATCAACATTCTCCGCATATATCTCCAATGCATCCTTGCATGACTTCTTAACTGAACAAGACTGCGTTCAATAAACGCTTATGCCCCCTGTGGAAGCCTTGTCCATAAATAAGTCTAAGTCCAAAATTAGGTCAAGGTGAAGGTCAAAAAGGGTCAGGTGATACAGGTGTGTGGAGAGTGTTCATATACAACATCCATGCAAGTTTGGAAGCTTTGCAGCATAATGATGCTAGAAGAAACGGTCAATTTGGGTTAACCAGGACGGACGGACGAACGGACGGACGGACGGACAGGTGCATCACTATATGCCTCCCGATCTATCGATACGGGGGCATAAAAAGATGGTACAGCTTGTCATATATTCCTAATGATTCAAAACAATCGTCATTAAATTTTCGAAATATTGAGTTCGACCTGTTGCCAGTCAGGTCTGTTGGTTCAACAGATTTTCAGGAGCTCCCACTGCCTAACCAAACCGCTCAATAGCACTGCTTGGAAACAGCTTGCTTCATAACAGCGAACAAAATGGAAAATACATCATATATGCTACTGGCTAGCGTTTGCAGATATCGGACTGTTGCACAGCAAAGCGCTATTGAGCGTTACCGATGCAGTGAACTATATAAAAATGAATTTATAAGAAACTTAAAGAAAGCAATGGTCTGGAGCAGTGCTGAGAGGAGTTGGATATATTTGATATTCAATACAAAAATCTACGTAATTCCTCTACTGCTTAAAAAACACAAAGATAAAAATGTTTCGCTGAACTTTCTCGCACACTGACCTAGAAAAACTAATCGTGTAAAACTTTTGCAACTTTCCCGTATATTTCTGGTATCTTTCGTCAATAACAAATTAATCTTTACGATGACTATACTGACAATACTCCATCGGCACTCTAGTCTTCAAAATATGCGAGAAAGTTTACAATTGTCAACTAATTTTCCGCCGCGCACATAATCTTTCGACAAATTGAACGGTGGTTCCCACCCCAGTACATAAGAATTACATCGCGCGTTGAACATTGGACCCAAACGAGGTATTCCAAAAGGTTTATTTAAATATCTCGTTCCAACGTTCAACGCCATACTTTCGTATTGATCGGACCACAGGCCATCTATGCGATTTTATTGCCGGAAAAAAAATATTACTCTTATTTAACCTCAAGGTAAATTTGTCCGGCCGGAATTCTCCGAGGGTAGGGAATACAACCTTGCCCATAAATCCATCATTTATTCACCGATCTTATCAATCTTGGTGTCAATCGTTAGAGGAATGATTTCTCTTTAAGGAAAAATCGCTGTCAAAACATATGTGAACACATTAGAAGGTCATATCTGACCACAAACTGTCACAAATTGTGACAAAACGGCTCTAAGAAAACATCTGATTGCATGATTCTCAGATTGATCAACTATCAACGATTAAAACACAGTCAAATCGTAATGATGGAACAAATTCCTTTAGTAGTTCATTCTAGTACATCAAATAGAATAACGCGGTACCCTTAAAGTCTCGATAAATTGATTAAACGTACCAAATCAAACTTTTTTTCTTCACGATACGTTTTCAATCGTACGTAAACATCCATGACCGACCAACGCGCATGCGCACAGAATTATCTAAGAGTTCCTCTCATTAGTCAGCGACAGAAACACCTCCGTCGGTGCTCATCCCTGGCCAATGAAAGGACGTCTTACAATACTTCGTGAGCGTGCGCATTGCACTCATGGCCGTTGAAAGCGAAACTACAGCAAAGAACGTGAAGAAAAAGGTTCGTTTTATTAGGTTTACGCTATTTATCGAAACTTTAAGGGTACAACGTTATTCTATTTGATGTACTGGAAAGAACTACCGAAGGAATTTGTTCAATCATTACGATATCATCAATAGTTGAACAATCTGAGAATTTCTGCAATCAGTTGTTTTCGGAATGGCCTTTTGACAAGTTTTATGACCGTTTGCGGTCGGATATTACTTGCTGTGTGTAAGCATATGTTATGACAGCGATTTTTCCTTAAAGAGAAATCATTCCTCTAACGATTGACACCAAGATTGATATTAAAGATCGGTGAATAAATGATGGATTTATGGGCACGATTGTATTCCCTACCCTCGGAGAATTCTGGCCGGACAAATTTACCTTGAGGTTAAATAAGAGTAATATTTTTCCGGCAATAAAATCCCATAGAGGGCCTGTGGATCGGACGGGAAATCATTGTCGAAAGATTATGTGCATGGCCATTTAGAGGTGAAAATTACCAACTTTCTTGCAAAATGTGGAGGCAGGGGCGAATATCGGTTTCTGTCACTATCATCGTCGTGTAGAGTAATGTGTGCTTGACTGAAGGACACCAAATATAGGCGGGACAGTTGCACAGTCAGTTAAACACGACGCGATATTCGGATACTCAAGGAAGGTTTGCGAGAAATTTCAGTCAAACATTTTTATCTTTGTGTTATTTAAGCTAGAGAGGCATTTACGAATATTTTTTATATGTCCCAGATACGTTTAATAATGTTTGTGTGTGTGTGTGTGGGTGGGCAGACCCAGAAGTGTATGTGGTCTAAAAAATACAATTTAAATTATTATAAACCCAATGTATGGACAACAAAATCACAGAAGTCAGTATTTTATACAAGCCTGTGATTGCTCAGAGCATAAACTTTGATAAAGTCTGGAAAACATTACCCCACCCACTTAAAAAAATAATTACTTCGGAGTAGGCCACATTGTAGTGAAACCATCTCGACGTGTTAAAGTACACTTGCTGGACTGTCAGAAATAAAAATGCAGCACACTTAGAAACAGTTTGGCTGTCTGGTCACACTGAAAGTCTGAATCTGAACCATTTTGCTTCGAAGATTTGAGACAAAAACTTTGAAAATAGAATCAGTCTGAAGGAGAAAGAATCACAGGCCTGTTTATAGTTGGAGATGCCAAAATATGTGTAGTTCTTAATTTGTGATAAGACAATACATAAATACCGCAACAAATTGATTATTACCTGATAAAACATTGAATTTCGATTTGTTCGATTCAAATTTTCCGCCGGAAACGATAACAAATCCATGGACGAGATGCTAAAACCCGTAATTCCGGACCGTGTATCGCTACTTCGGTTCCAGCATCATAGATAAAATCTCCGATCGGTATTCGCGAATGTTTATGAAAAATTAATAGTTATTCTGTTTTCCCCTAGGTTAATTAATGTGAGTGATTTATATATTGTATACAATTTCTAGTTTCGGTATTTAGTGTAGGTTAGTCAGTGTAGGCTATTACACTACTTCTTTTAATTCTCTGGCCAAGTAAGTTTTTATCAAATACATTCTATATCATTCATAATGAATAAGGAGACGCCAACACATATTGAAAATGTAGCACACTGCATAAATCATAATATAAACCGCGAAGTCGAAAAAAATAACGTGCGAGAATAAACCAGAATAAATAGGCCTACTTCGTGACTTTAAATGTCAATTTGTGAACACTTAGCTACCAAATAATACTGTAAGATCTTTATAGCTACCAAGTAACAAAACTATATTGTGTAGATATCAACTCAATCATAAAAAAGCGTGTCTTTAAATCTTAAATCGAAGATATATTTACATAGACATTTATTACATGTACATTTTTGTATATACATGTATATGTGTCAGCTCATATTTAGCGCTTAAAAATAATGCTACCGAACTAAAATTACGTCAACTATGTAGCCTAAGTGCATGACAAAAATTGACGGGAAGTCATATCGTGTATTTTAAAAAAAATATTTCCAGATTATTTTCAACGTAGCTTTCATTGATTACAATCAATTTACTCGATCAATTTAAGTCAAAGCATTGTGTACAGGACCACTCGCTGTTTTCTGTATTGTCGCAAGTGACCAACAAGCTATATCATATGGATACAAACATGTCACGTGGTCAATTTTTTAATCTAGCTACCACCCTTATCTATATTTTAATTGGACAGTTGATTAAGCCTGGAACGATTATTGTGTAATTATCTTAATGTTTTATCTATAGCCCCACGTGACATACAGTTCGGAATGTGTAAATCACTGTTCAAAGATGCCGTGTTTTATAGCCATAGGCAAATTAAACAGACCGCACGCTGGGAAATTGTCTGGATTTTCTGCAACACGTGATCAATTATATCATAATGTATATATTACACATGCCACGTCAAAAATATAATCTACCACCCATATATATTTTACCTGGACCGCTTACTGTGTAATATATCAGTGTTTTATTTATACATGTAGTACCGCGTGAAATACAGTTGCGACTGTAACATAGGCAGATAAGAAAGCCTATGTAATACATTCGGATTCAGCCCAATCAGTTTAAACTGAGTGAAACATTATAAATGCGTTTGCAGGACTTTGCATTTCTATGAATAAGCTAAACTGAAGCTTATTGATAAGCTTTTCACCCCTCGGTAATCATATACGTATAGTTCGATATGTTGCATTCAGCATTACCAATATAATTTATATTAATTTTAATGTTATTATGGGTTGTTGTATATTTACATGATGCTGTCAAAAACACTAGACAGTGAATTTGGCGACCGGGTTTAAATCCGGGTGGAGGCACACATGTGCCAGCCATATTTCAACTGGCAAATAAAGGCTATGCGCGCGGCGGCATTAAAAAAATAAGGTCCGATGTTTTTAGCACAGGATATTTAATTTACATGAAGGACTTTAAATAACATGTCCTTTGTGAAAATTAAAAAACATATTACCATGCATAAACACCAATTGAAATACCAAATGAGAATATACGTGATAGATCATGCGTTACATTCGAACTATGAGTAGATCTAAGATCTTGTGTTCAGTGAATGTCAACATTTCAAAACAAAAGACCAACTTCCTTCAGAAGTGGGTTTAAAGTGAGTCTTTTTAATGCGAAGCTCAACTTACGAAAAATTATCAAAAATGTAAAAGACCAACTTAAAACCCACTTTAACCCACTTCTGAGAATACCATTATTCAAAAGACGCACTTTAGCCAACTTATTTTCGTTAAAGACCCACTTTAACCAACTTCATTTATGAAAAGACCAACAAAAACACACTTCCTGTACTAAAAGACGCACTTAAACCAACTTATTTGATAAAAAGACCCACTTTAGCCAACAAAAAACACACTTATTGTCAAAAAACCCAAGAAAAACTCGCTTTTAGCATACTTTTGTAAAAAAACGCAGGAAAAACCCACTAATAAGTTGGTTTTAAGTGAGTTTTTGGTAAAAGTGTGTTTTTCTTCGGGAAGGGTAGTAACCATGATAACACCATCAGCGATGTCATCATATTCTTAGAGTTCCAAGTTGGCTGAAAAAGCAGAAATTTGTGTGAATTTGTTTTATAAAGTAGGCGAAAAGCCATTATTTGATAGAAGGAAACTTCAAATTCCGAATACAAAGTCATCAGTATCATACAGAATGCAAATGGGAAGACATGAGCCAAAATTGGAGACACAATGGACTGTGAGAAACATTAGAACTTGAAGGAATGGACATAGAGATGCGAATGTTGAGCATATTCATCAAGTTGTAGTGGAAACGCGAATACTATGTTAAATGTGTTATGAAGGATACAGCACTACTGCAGATCTGAAGTGTTTAATTAAAAAGAAGAATGTTGCAAAGATGGCTTCACACACGGCGAATGTTATGCTGGCCAATTGACGTTTTGATGATCGGTGATTGCTCTTAAGACAACGCATGCATGACCTCCGCATTCGTGCATTGAACCTCTTCCCTATATAGAGTTCCTTAAAGGAGAAAGTGTAATATCCCAAACCAACCACTATACTTGATTTTAAAGAATCAATTGGCTGACAAATTGGTTTGATCACTCTACGAGCGTGTACAGTGACGTCATTCAGAACTTTCGACGTCGTCTTACGCTTGTATTGAAAAATGTGGTGGTCATTTATCGCGTCTCTTCTTGTGTTGTTTTGTTTACAAATACGCCTAATAGTTTTGTTTAACAAAATTTTACATTATGTGCTTTAATTGTGTAAAGTTAAAAATTAAATATTTTTAATAGTAATTCTTTCATTACGCATTGTTTGTGGGACATGTTTTTTTGGATCACCTTGTACATACTGAAGTACTGAATTTCACTGTCTGTCACAAACTCAATGCCTCCCGCTCTCGAAGCGGCCAATCTACCACGTATCATTATTGCCTGCCTCCTATCATACCACACACGTCTCCAAACACTATTGAGTTCATCCTTTCTGCAGCAACCTAGAGTAAACTCGCCTAATGCCGACACCCCCCTATTACCGACACCTTTGCCTAATTCCAATTTAATTACCTGTTAATACTGCAACTCTTAAAGTAAACGATGCACATAGTCGGGACGTCATAAATTATGTCAACAACAACTATTTTGATGATCGTTTGCGCAAGTTATTGTTGACTGAAATATTTTTAGCAAAATTTAGCAAGTGAAGTATGAAACACGATTTTTTTCTCAATCTTATACATCCTCAAAACTCGTGGTTCTATTCAGTTTAGAATCATTTTCGTGTAACCATGGCTTAATGCAGTATTTTTTTAGTCTTTTAGGTGCATATCACCTAGTGTTTTGAGAATATCTCGAGATGCGAATAATACGCAAAATAAACACATAGTTCCCTAATACCGACACCAGCCAATTAAATATAAATTAATACACCAAAATTGAAGTTGTCTTATTTTTAAAGCGCTATATTTGTTCTTAATTTATATCTTAATAGTGTCATAAATATAGGGATGATCTATGCGTAAAATTTGATACTTTTAACAACGAAATGTATTACCTCTAATTTATACGTCTTGTTCATTGATAAAGGTCAGTAGAAACACCACAAAACACATGTCCTTAGCGAGTGTGTAATTGGAATTCAGAGGGAGGGTGCTACTTCTAAATACATGCAATTCGTGTTTTTGATGTTAAAATTGATTATTTAACTGTATTTGCTAGTTTCTCCTGCAGGAATATAAATAATTTTCAAAACGTTTGAGGGTGTCGATAATTGGGGATCGGTATCGATATTCGGGAACATTTTTTTCTACAGTAATTTCACTGCTGTTTGTAAACTGTCAAACAATTGGTCAATATATTGCAATAGGAACATCATGTTAAGAATTTCGACCAATGAAACCTTGTTTAATAAAAATCTCAAGATAATAAATTGTTATTAAGAAGACTTTACGATGTAACTTGTTTTCATGCTTAAGGTGTCGATAATCGGTGAAATTACTCTTATTTAGATCTATCTATGTTTTATGATTGACGGAAGATGTATTATATAGTGTTTTTAATTGCCTGCTGTAATAATTAACAGTAGCGACGACAACGAGGCTCTAAAAATCTAGGTCACGCATTCTGCGCAATGGTAAAACACGCCCAGTTTATCCTTACATTAATCAATAATATCTAACGAAATGCATAAAATAGTACCTCAATATCGATAAAATATACAAGAGCCGTCAGTGACGGGTGATCCTCCCCGTTGGATGTTTGTCATAGAAAAATACTCCAGAAATATGCAAGAGTGTTTTGGTTCTTTGGCACTGCACTATAACTCGATGAGATTTATTCAACTATGAAGTTTCAAATTGATTTCTCTCGTACAGGACGAGTTATGACCTGGACAAGAATTAAGTATGCAAAATTACAAAGGGCCATAACTTCAAAAATATGCTATGAAGAGTTACGGTTCTTAGGCACTGCACTTTCCCTCAATAAGATCTATTTACCTATGAAGTTTCAAATTTGTATATCTAATACTGTTTAAGTTATGGCATAGACAGGAATTAATATGAAAAAATACTAAGGGGAATAACTCCAAAAATATGCAACGAAGAGTCATGGTTCTTGTGCACTGCACTGCCCTTTAATCAAATATATTCACAAGTTTCAAATTGATATCTCTAATACTGTTCGAGTTATGGCCCGGACAAGAATTAAGTATGAATAAAGTATGAAAAATAATAAAGGGCAATAACTCCAAAAATAGGTTATGTAAAGTTGTGGTTCTTGAGCACTGCACTTCTACTCATTGAGATCTATCCACCTATGAAGTATCATGATGATACCTCACATACTTTTTGAGTTGGGCTCCGGACAAAAGCCAAGTATGAAAAAAACAAAGGGCAATAACTCCAAAAATAGGATATGTAGAGTTGTGCTTCTTGAGCACTGCACTTCTACTCGTTGAGATATATCCACCTATGAAGTTTCATGATGATACCTCACATACTTTTTGAGTTAGGCTCCGGACAAAAATATCAGACGGAATTACGGAACTACGGACGGACGGACAAAGCGGTAACTATATGCTCCCCCGAATTTTCAGGGAGCATAAACTTCCCGATTGAGGCCTTAAAAAATCTTATGTGTTCGTGATAAAGCCGAATTTTGCGTTTGAAACTGATCTACAGTTGTTTCCGGGTTCGTTTCCGCCATATTTGTTGACATTGACCACTTCTCGAAAATTGAAAAATCTCGCGAGATGAAGGCATTATGGGTAAATTACATCATCGTGACAAGGTAGACGACAGATCTGGTGACCTTTGTGTTTTCCCCTGCTTATTCACGTGACCCTGCCCGCTTACTAGCTGAAAATTTTTTGTCAGAGGTAAAAAAAAAGTCGTTTTTGTTAGAGTAACATTTTACGCGGTTAAATCAATGAAAATCGTGAAATTCAATCTTTAAAAAAGCCCGCCATATCGGCCCCGACTGCGCATAACGTGTAGCATTTTGCCGCAGTGGATATTAAAAGCTTAAGGTCGACCGGAAGTTAAGTTCGGACAGCGGAAGTTGAATTTTATACGGAATTCAATTCGGATAAAGTAAACAAACCGCTGTCAAATGATGTTACAGAGTCAATAGTTCTTGTTTAACTATCTGTTTGGATTTTAACCGACACACTAAAAAACATAAACTTCTAATTAAAAACCAGCACAGAGCTGCTGGTGAACGTAATCTAAGTTCCTGTGAACAGTCACCATATACTTACCCTGTACCAAAGACATCAGACCAGTCCGGTCAAACTACTATCCGACCAACAATTTTTGACAGTGACGTCACTTTGTCAACAATCTATAAATAGGCGGGGTATATCCCAAACGGATTTATGATTATATTAGATAGAAGTAAGTCCTCATCAATTGTAAAATGGAAGCTGTTGGCTGCTTCTCACACAGGCGATCCAAGTTCAAAGCTGGTTGTAGACATTATATTAAAATGTCATTTTTTAATAATATACGGGAAGCAAAATAAATAATTTAATAGAATAATGCATTGGTCAATATTCTTTTTTCTTATGATTAATAAAAGCTCTTAACATTCACGTAATCTCTAAAACACGTTTAGAACAGAACTGATGTTGCTTTCTCATTATTCTTCAAAGAAACACTAACATAATTTTAAACGTGTTCCGAGCCATTCAATTTAGCAATTTTATGTTTAGTAAAATGACAAAGATTTTGTGCTCAATTAATTTTTCACACATACTTCGTATTCAATAGCAAAATACGGGTAGTAACGAGTGGGGAAAAAGTTACGCTGACGGGGCTCGAACTCGGTACCTTTCATCTACTAACACAGCCCTTTATCCTCTCGGCTACGATGTGACGTAGAATATAGGTAAAGACATATAATGATAATCCACATTTTTGTAGAACAATATATAAAGTAAACATTGGATTGTAAACACAATGTGACGTCACTGTCAGGTATCCCTGGTCGGATAGTAGGACAGGACCCTTTGATGTCATTTATGACAACACAAAATTAATGGCCATGGTATACAAGAAGTTGCTGAAAGGTATTGCTGCTTATGATGTTAAATTATCATGTCTGTCCTTAAAATAATTTCAGTACTTGTATCAGTGTACCACCAATAAAGTTTAACTTCACATTTAAAGTTTAAGCTAAAAATCTTTATATGAAGTTGCATATCACCAAAAAGTGAAATACATTCCTAAATAAATTATCACGAGTTGTGAATTGATGTATGAACTTTTATTAATAAACAAGTTATGGAAATTTTGTAAGCAACCCTCTGGAAAGTCAAGAAAAGTCATGCAATAAACTAGTATGTAATTCACAAGCAGCTTTACCTTTAACTTCAATTGTTTTAATTCAGTGCAATGTCTGAGCTACATCATGCTCAGAGAGAAGATAGAAAGGTAGAATTATTGGACAGCAATTTAGAAAAAGCTCAGACACAAGTAAATGTTAAAACGAGAAATTTAAAAAGAACTTTAATGAGGGAAAATTACTGGAGGGAGAAATGTAGGAAATTGGATGAGGAGGATGTAGATCGGAATATTGTAGAGGAAGTAAATACTTTGAGGGAACAGATATATATTTTAGAAGTTGAAAATGATATGAAAAACAACATAATTAAAAATTTAAAAGCCGATATGGATATTTTAAAAGCTGACAATGAGAATTTGAGAAAATTGGACAATGAAACAGTTTTTTTATTTGATGAGTAAAAGAAGGAATATACTACCAAATGTCACACATGTGTGTATAGTCTTCTCAATGATCATGTCTCTACTGAACATGTTAGTACAGTAATATCAACTGTTAAAACTAGTTAATAAAACTACCAATAAGTTACCCAGCAACAGTACTGTCAAAAACTGGTCATTAGAAAGAGGTATGATTGCTAGAAAGCAGGTTAGCGAGACTGCTAGTGAAAAAAACAACTCGTCATACCAATGAGGCTAGCAAATATGGTAGTAAGTGGGTTTCCTGTTTCAAGGAAATTCTGAATGATATAAACAATGCTTCTGAAAATGATGAAGTAGGGAAGCAAATATTGCTTAACATTAAAAACACAATGAGTGATAAAACTGCTACTGAATAAAAAGTCAATGAAATTCTCAAGGATTACAGGGGTGAAATATTACCTCAGGTTGTTGAAAACTTTGAAACAATGAACAAGGAATCAAAAATGGCAATAAGCCATACGAATAATATTTTTTTGTGGCCTCCATTCACTAGTCCATGTGGCTGAAACAGCACAGAAAACTTTACATCAAGTGGAAACAAGTCATTTTGATGGAGATGTTCCCATTGACAATCGCAGTTTGTTTTAGATCAGGACAATCTGGTACTGTACGTTTATTATTTACTTCATGTAATGCGTTTGCTAGAAGGGGTGATCAAAAGAATGGATGCCATGGAACTTTCAGTACGTTTGTAAAATCATTTCTTGATGAAAATAACTTTATTTCATTACCTATTCAGCCTCTAAATCGCGATCAGAGAGAAACGATTAGAAAATCAGAGAATGCAGTTTGAACTAAAAGCAAAACAAGAAGAAAAGAAGGTAAAAAAGCTCGAGAAAGAGACTATTGACATTCAGTTTATGGATTGTGGCAAAGTGTAGAGCAAATGGACTCAGAACTTGGAATGATAGATTCAAATAAAGAAAAGGAAGAAGCGTTCAAGTCGCAGTTAAGATTTAGAAAAAATGTATTTCAGCTAAGGGGAGAGCAGAGTGTGTATGTTTTCAGTAAAGTTGTAGATGGTAAGAGAGTAAATTTGACTGTTGATGAGTTGAGAAGTAATGTCTCCCAATTAATGAGAGGGGCCTATGATATTCCAAGTCCAAGACAAGATGCCACTGCATCAATATAAGTAGGGAAGAGGGTTAGGCAAAAGTTTTTTGATGATCAGGGAGATGCATTTTTTTGGTCACCAGGTAAAGTGATTTCGCAGGTAAAAAGAAGTTTTAAGTAATTTATAAATGGATGTTTGAAAATGTCAGAAAAGTTTCTACATGTATATTTGTTAACCCTCCATATTTTCTATATTCAGGTACCAGGATTCCCAAGATGGTTTAATATCAAGTTTGATAACGATCCCACAATATACTCGGACAGCTTTGCTGATCATTACAGTCATCAAGAGGTAGAGATACTTGCTGACCAGACTGAGACTGACAACTAGACGGAAACACCAGATTTAGGAAATACCGTAGCACACTGACAATCCAAAATCACACAGAAATAGATGATTCAAGCAAGCCTATATACTCATCGCACAATGAATGACATACTGAGTACTTTGGAACTTTGTGCATTATTAACCATAAAGGGAGGTAATTATGAATAATAACTACATTAAAGTGAAGTGCCGAGAGACTTTTTACTGCAACCATATTACACTTAACACCTGCTGAAGTGATAAGAAAATCCTGTAGTGTACAGACAATTCAAAGCCACACAGAAACGGTGGAAGCGCCTAGCCCCCCCCCCCATGCAAGAGTCAAGTTTCGAGGAATTATTTCACAGGTAATGTAGCAAATACATGTATATATTTATATTTGTACAGCCATTATTTTAATATCATCATTGTCTATGACCCTGTGAGCATAATGTGAATATCCGAACATATAGACCTTATGTCGAATACATTGCGCGAATCGGGGAATTGCGCGATATTTTCGAGAAGTGGTCAATATCGATAAATATCGCGAAACGAAATCAGTCTTAATATTGGGCTGTATAAAATACATTCACACTATTTCATGGCTGCAGTTTTTATTGTATCTGTATTAAAGTAACATTGTATGCATTTCATGGAAAATCTTTGACTGATTTATGGAAATTCTGGGCATGTTTTACCATTGCACAGAGTGGTTAACCAAGATTTTGACAGCCTTGTTGCTGTTGCTACTCAAGCAATTCATTAAATTAAATATATAAAAACAAATAAGCAACTAGAATCAATGCAGACAGTCAGATATATAAAATAAAACCAAGAACACTAATAATTCAGCTACTTCAGTATGTACCCATTAATACAATGAAACTTCCTGATTTCCGAGTAAATTGTGTATAAATTATATAAAACTGATCAGGTTTGTGTGATTTCAAAGTGCCGTAACTCATCAAAGCATGGTACTATTTAAATATGTGTTGCAGTTTTGAATTGGTATTAACACACTCTTTCCAATGATGTACAAGTCAAATAGTTCCTGCGAGCAAATGAGGTACCGACTTCATTTGACAGAGAATTGACAGGATCCTCGACCTTCTATATGCATAATTCAACAGCTGATGTGTATACAATTAAGCATGAAAATAAGCGCAATAGGCAGGTAGCTTTCAAATTGGGAAAACTATATGCACGATAATTTGACTTACGAAATTTATCAACAAAATGTTAAATAATTTCATGTATAACAAACCAGTTTTCAAGACACATACTTGCATATTATGACTCCCTTGTTCCATATAATATTTATATTCTTATAAATAAAACCTCGCATCAGTCCATTAAAGGTATTATCATAAGACATGTTTTCAGTGTTCAACAATATCAAAGATCATAAACCTGTTCCGATATTTCCATGACAATAGACATTTAGAATTTTAAGTCTCTGAATAGACATTAACACTGAATGGTAATTCTCCTTATATGACTCTGGAGACCAAAAGAAACTGTATATGTTGTTAATTTTATCAAGGGAAACAACCAACACTTATTTTACCCGCTGATCCTAAAAAATCCGAAAAATAATTTACGGAGCGAAGTGCCGGGTACGAATTTTGTTGAGTACGAACGTTGTGAAGTGGTACGAAAGAGTTGAGTATGAAACGTTAGCGAAGAATTTATCCAAAGATAAAACGATCTAAACTCGTGTTTTATACTCTTTTAAATTGAGTTGCGTGTATATTTTTTATCGTAGGGACGGGTTTTAAGGATAATGTTGTAGTTCTTTCTAAGAATTTCGACTTGCCCGGGCCGACATACGTCAACCATCTTTTTGCGTAAGATAACCTATTTTCGTTCAAAAAAAATTTGAAATCTTGTAACGACCGGTTTGATTAGTCTGGTTCACGATATTCTTACAAAATGCATCTTTTTTGGATTTTTTTTTGAAATCGTAAACCATCGAGAACAGGTCACGTGCCCCTCCATGGACTTTTTACTTAAGGCAATCCAATAAACCTGCTCGCAGGTAATTACATGCCCACATTGTAACATAAATATTTTTTTAACATATTGTGGTAAAAAGGGGCAGATAATCCGCACATTACTGAAAAGTGGGCCAATGTCAAAAACAAAAGTAGTTCTTAAATTGTCTTATTGAGACCTTTCCAATTATATATAACACTTCATTGTGTGATGATATGCCAAAAATGGTTTGTCCTTGCTATTAACAGGCTAATAGTTGATCTAAAAAGTATGAAGATATGAGTATAACTTATGAAATATTTGTCCTGTTATATATTTATTATTCTTGTTGATTTGCTTTTAGCAATGCAATGTTGTCATAATAGAAATATCGATATTGCATCACACTCTGCAAACAGTGATGTAACAAACCAACAACAGTCCCAACCATCGACAACACATTTACAACCTGTGCACAATATGTCTCGGTTGTTGGACAATCTTTCACTGTGCTTAGCGCACTGTGTTTAAAATGACATTGTCAAGAGTGTATGCAAATGAGGAAACTGAAAAAACAGATAATAGAATTAGAAATTGCTTGGATTTAGAAATTGCTTTAATTAGTAAACAGTTAATTGATACAGCTGAACACTAGTTTTAAGCTCACCTGAGCACAAAGTGCTCAAGGTGAGCTATTGTGATCACCCTTTGTCCAGCGTCCGTCGTGCGACGTCCATATTTGGATCGTTAACACTCTAGAAGTCACAGTTTTCAATTGATCTTTATCAAACCTGGTCACAATGTTTGTCTCTATAAAATCTAGGTCAAATTCGTAACTAGGTCATCTGGGGTCAAAAACTAGGTCAATAGGTCACATCAAAGAAAAACCTTGTTAACAATCTTGAGGTCACATTTTTTACCTTATCTTTATCAAACTTGGTCACAATGTTTGTTTCTATAAATCTAGGTCATATTCGCAACTGAGTCACATTGGTTAAAAACTAGGTCACCAGGTCGCATTGAAGAAAAACCTTGTTAACACTCTAGAGGTCACATTTTTGTGCCCCCGTATCGATAGATCGGGAGGCATATAGTGATTCACCTGTCCGTTCGTTCGTCCGTCCGTCCGGTTAACCCAAATTGACCGTTTCTTCTAGCATCATTATGGCTTGCTACAAAGCTTCCATACTTGCATGGATGTTGTATATGAACACTCTCCACATGCCTGTATCACCTGACCCCATTTTGACCTTCACCTTGACCTAATTTTGGACTTAGACTTATTCATGGACAAGGCTTCCACAGGGGGCATAAGCGTTTATTGAACGCAGTCTTGTTTACCTAATCTTTATGAAACTTTGTCACAATGTTTTTCTCTATAAAAGCTAGGCCAACTTCGTAACTGGGTCATCTGGGGTGAAAACCTAGGTCACCAGGTCACATCAAAGAAAAATATTGTTAGCACTCTTGAGGTCATGCATTTTGCCTAATATTTATTAATCTTGGTCACAATGTTTGTCTCTATGAAATCTAGGTCAAGTTTGTAACTGGTCGCCAGGACACATCTAAGAAAAACTTTTTAAACACTCCAGAGGTCACATTTTTATTTCATCTTCATAAAACCGGGCCACAAAGTGTGTCTTTGTAAACTCTACATCAAATATTAAGCTGATATCATAACAAATGCTGATTCTGCCTAAACTACTAGTCATCAGGTGAGCGCTTTAGGGCCACATGGCCCTCTTGTTTATTAATAGAATAACCAATATTGCTCAAAGCATCCAGTTCTGTATAAGCCCTGCCCCGAACATCACTTGATCTAGATTGTACTAGGTTGCAATAGTGATCAGTAGAGTGATTTAGGGCCATGATGGTCCTCTTGTTTAATGTAACGGTGTCTCATGTTTGTGTCTACATTTCTCTCTTTTTATGTGCTCAATATGGGATAAAGGTGCCTACTGCAACGCTAAACACAATAGAGATGGCAAGCAGCAGTCCAGTTAAATTGGCACTTGGACTCTTGGAGTTGACTATCACGAAATATCACTGTTTTAATCATATCCTATGAAAAATTAGGACGATAAGTATTTTTGGTACCCCTATCTGCTTTGAGATGCCATACCATATGTCCTTGCAAACTGTCCAAAAAAAAAACAAGTTAAAAACCAATTTCTAGATATATATTTAGACTGTTTGCAAATTTAATGACCATAAACCAGACACTGGTTCATTTTGTCACCCGTGCGACAGATCCATAAACAAATATGGGCCAGCAAAGACAAAAGTATGCATTGCTAAACGCATCATGGACACCACTAGAAATAAACACATTTTTCCACATAAACCAGTTTCTACCATTAAATTTGATGTATAAAATGGACAATGGGTAAACGCCAAGCTTAAATAAGGTAAATTCCTTCAGAAACTGAAGAGATACTCCGACAATCGCTCCCAAGCGAACTATTTGCAGGTTGGCATGCTATTGAAGAGCAATGGGCCTCCACCTGCAGCAGCCATTAACTCGATTTCCTGAGAATCGCGACGATTATCGAGCTTTCTGACCATCCTAATTTGTTAAGTATTGTCCCTTGTGATCTTTATTTGTTTCAAACGACTTTTAAATTGTATTGTCGGAAAAAATATCAGACACGTTAATATCTCAGTTTGGCTCATGTCAAGTATATGCGCAGTGTACCAAGGAATGACAACTACATTTTGAAAAGGGAATATTGATGAGTGTTTGTGTGTGTGTCTGGATTTGATTTAATGCCGTTTTTTCAGAAGTTTTTCAGTTGTACAGCAGCGGCAGTTAACCTATCCCGTGTTTCATAATAATAATAATAATAAAGACTTTATTTACCGAAGGTGAAAACACAAGACTCTGAACTAGTGCTAACATGATCTCCGCAAGTAACTGCTTATTTCACCACATGAATCGGTGGTGGAGAATAAAGGATTTCATACACAGTATTCAATCAGATCGTCACTGAGAACATACACCTCGCCCTGGGCTCGAACTCGCGACCCCTCTTTCCGCAGTCCTGCGAAATGTTAATGGATCTGTGACATGTTTAATCAACTGTTTTGATCACTCTTTATCTGTGCACATATTCTATTTTACATGTATCTTTCCTCTCGTTAAAAAATTCCTTTTTTTAATTTCGTGTCGTAAAGTTCAGTGCTTCATTTATGCTTTGATTGGATCCCAACTTGCATAAATAATTAAATATGTATTGAATTTTCTGAAGAATTGGTCAAATCCAATCATAGGTTTTGGAAGTAAAGCGGCCTGATTTGCTGTGGGATCCAGATGAAGTCCGTCAGTCAGGCCGTCAAAAAATCTGGATCCTGACATAACTCAAACAGTTTCCAAGCTAGGTTTATGAAACTTGGGAATAATGCACAGCCAAAAATATTTTGATTCCGACCAAAATTGTGGTTGCTATGGCAACAGTAACATTGAAAATGGCTTAAAACCGGTAGGGACTTCAGTATTGCTTGCATTTCTTAATGGCTTGTTCCTGGTTGGATTCCCGATGACAACCCATGTGGGACGCAAGGATCTCGGTGTGATAATCTTAGGATACGTAATCGCATTATTGTAACCACATTTTAACTAAAAGATCTCAAGAAATCTTAACACTGTTGTAAAATTAATAGAAGTGTACGTTCAGACGATGGCAGAGCGGTTAACGAGTAAGATTAATTTGCTGTAGTGAAGGTCTCGCGATCGATTCACCGCTCCGCCGAAATATTTTTTTTTTTAAATATTTTTTTCGTCCCGCTCTTATTTCAGCGGTATTGGCGAAATTTGTCGACGGATATTAATTGTGTAACATTTTTCATATCTTGCCCATCAATCTGAAAGACTTCGGGTTGTTTTTTAATCGTTTTATTCGAGTTTTGGTCGGTCAACACAGTACGGTTTAAAACGGATTTTAACCTCTCACAAAACGCCCCCTGGCAGGATACTTCGTGCGTCACGAGTTGTTATTACGGAGATCATAAATAATTTTGCATAAGTGTGAAGTAGGAACCCTATTCTAATCATTTTTAGCTCACCTGTCACTTTCCTGTCACAAAGTGACAGAGTGAGCTTTTGTGATCACCCGTCGTCCGTCCGTCCGTCAACAATTGGCTTGTGTAGACACTAGAGGTCACAATTTTAGCCTAATCTTTATGAAACTTGGTCACAATGATCATCTCAACAAAATCTAGGCAAAGTTCGATATTTGGTCATCTGGGGTCAAAAACTAGGTCACTAGGTCAAATTATAGAAAAACCTTGTGTAGTCACTAGAGGTCACAATTTTTGTTTAATCTTTACAAAATTCGGTCACAATGATCATTTCAATCAAATCTAGGTCAAGTTCGATATTGGGTCATCTGGGGTCAAAAACTAGGTCACAAGGTAAAATAATAGAAAAACCTTGTGTAGTCACTAGATGTCACAGTTTTGACCTGATCTTTACGAAACTTGTTCACAATGATCATAACAACAAAATCTAGGTCAAGTTGGACATTGGGTCATCCGAGGTCAAAAACTAGGTCACATTGTCAAATCATAGAAAGACCTTGCATAGTCACTAGAGGTCACAGTTTTGGTCTAATCTTTATGAAACTCGGTCACAATGGTCATCACAACAAAATCTAGATCAAGTTTGATATTGGGTCATCCGGGGTAAAAAACTAGGTCATTAGGTCAATCATATAAAAACCTTGTGTAGTCACTAGAGGTCACAATATTGGCCTAATCTGTATAAAACTTGGGTCACAATGATCATCTCAACAAAATCTAGGTCAATTTTGACAGGTGAGCGACCTGGGCCCTCATGTTGGTAATTTATTTCTAAAAATCCATCGAAAAATATTCGAAAAAGACTGTCCGGTAATATCTACTGTACCTCATTGAAAAAGCGCCAAAAGTGCCCCTAATTGGGCCAAATATTGGGTTGTTCACGTGACCTCATATTTTGTGAAATCCATTTTTATCAAAGACCTTGAACACATGTAGGCGTAAACACAAAACATTCTGAATACAAATCGATTTTTAACTTCAAGGGAAGCTTTTTAAGCGATTTCTGGCCGGTATTAACTTCTTTGCCAGTAGACATGTTAAAAATTCATAAGTCGAAAAGCATAATATTCTTGGACATATTGCTGTAATATGCCACAAAGCAAACTAATTCAGAACCCTAGAAAGAGAGGTCGGGCAAAATTGCAGATACAAATAAGTGCTTCATTGGAGGAGCGCCGGTCTAATTGATCAGAAAAGGATGGAAAATATTTAGCTACAATGTCAAGTCAATAACTATTACCTCCCAACGTCCTCCGCAGTTGTGTGATTTTAACTGCCCCGCTTCCCCGGTATTCCCCGAAGAGGAACCCGCCGCTCTCACGCACCAATGTATTTAGTCTTATTTCTGGTGACTGACACCATACTGGACTCTTTTTCTTTCCAAACTCTGCCCTTTCTGGGTCAGTCATGTTTACCAACAGTCTATGACGAAACAACAGACGGTACAGAACAAACTCCGATTGAAGAGTAAATCGTGTATTCGGCCGCTTACGATGTTAACAATCTGTACTTACCGAAGTTCGTCGTTTTTACCGTTCGTGAATTAGACTTACCGCACCGGCTTGGATAAGACCGTGTCCAAGTCTAAAGCTAAGTCCAAGTCTAATATATATTGGTGAATAAGGACCCTGGTCAATTAACAACACAGCACAACAAGGAATTACCATTTTACCATCAATAGGGTGAGCTGCAGACATCTCATAGTATAAGAACTGCTTATTGTTGTCGCCTTTTCTGACAACAGTACCGGTTGCGTCCCAAAAAATGTGTTACACCTTGCAGTCTCATTATAAATTTTAATACCAATATCACTCCAATATAATACGTACATATGCTGAGCACAAATCTTTCGAATAAAGTCGTTGTTTTCTTTATGGATCAATACACTTGTAATTAAATCCGGATCGCTCCTTCCAACTTGCCGAGACTCAACACCAACCTGAACTTTTTTTGTGTGTTCATACCAATAATGCTCATATTACCGGCGATAAATTCTGAAGGAGGTATTTCTTGAAATTGTTTTAGATATACATTTAAAGGTTTTTCGCCGGTTTTCAACAAATTCTTTATAGTTTACTTTCTCTGTCTTCTTCAATAAGGGGGCGTGAATGATGTTCATGTATGTTTTAATGGAATATGTATAGTGAACATGAACCGACGTTTCATTGTATGTTTTAGTGGAATATGTATAGTGAACATGAACCGACGTTTCATAGTACATTGTTACATTAACTTTACATGAATTTTGCAATCTGAAAATTTACAAATTCCGTTTGCTTTGAAAATTGGAGAATTTACCTATTTGTTTCTGATTTTAGCACCAAAAACAGAATGGTACCTAAAAGTAAACACAATAATGGTTACTTTTATGAATCCCTTCAATAAAATATTTTTGCCATGAATTCACTGCAAAACATCTCTTTTTTATTACTTTTCAACTTGTGAAAAATGTTGGGATCGAAATCAAAATTGAAGGATCGAGACCTTAACGTTTTATACTCAAAGTATTCTTTAGGTATATTTACACCCAATATTTCGCCTAAAGCTTTGTCGGACATTAATCGTTGAGACTCTGTGGGCATACTGAGAACTACCATTGGAGTCAGCGGTGCCTTTATAATTCTGACTTGTAGAGGGTGTTACAAGCGAATTAAAACTAGCGACATTTTCATGGGTTCCAATATCACTGTTTTCCGATATTGGGTCATTTTCACCCGAACATAATTCATTGGTGTTATTTGATTCTCTAATAACATTAGGAGTTTCAGGCTTTGAATTCATGTCAACATTATCACTTTGTACTAAATCAGATAATTTTGAATCTAGATTTATTTTGTCACTCTTTTATAATTGGAATATATCGTCCGCCGATAATCATCTTGCTCTTAGAAAATTTACAATTATGGTATCCACAAATACATTTTTATTCCTCTTGAAAAAAGGAATCACTTATTCTTTGTTTTCGTCTCAAAATGCAAGAAAAGTGGTACCTAGTAAGACAGGCTTCACATTGTACTATTGGTCCTAATTCTTGCCAATTATTATTATTTGCATTACAAATACACCATGAATGAAGGTCTTCATTGATGTTTGCTTTCATCTGTTGCTTGTCCAGTTGCTGATATGTCACTGATTTGCGTTTGAGTTTGTGAACTGCTCTGACTATGTCGGGAAGAGACATTTCGTTCTTGGACGTTTGAGGTTATTTTAGTTTGATGATGTGAGTTTTTTTTGTCTGGATCAATTTCTGATTTTGTGAGTGACTGGTATTATGAATCTTTGGTCTGGGGTATTCTCGGCTATGTGAGTCATTTAGTTCCTGTCCGCTTTTACTTGGCCGTTTTGTGTTTTAGATGAATGTCGTGTTTGTTTTGAAGCGGTTTGTGGTATTTTTGTATAGTTTATTTTCTCCGGGATGTTCGGTCGTTGTTCTGATTGACTTTGTGATGGGTTATCTGAACACGATTTGTTTCTACGATAAAACGTTTGGAGTCGCTTACGGTTATTCTTTAATAGTGTTTTTCAAATCTATCATGTCACATGCCTGTCCATATGGTCCTTCAGCAGTTATTTTTTTTTTGATTTTCTCCTTTTACTAGGTTCAACCTGCATGGAGTTGAGTGCGTTTCCTTAATCCGGACCCAGTACCTCCAAGAAGTTTGAACTGGAATAAAATATATGCGTAGGTATGGCATGTCTGTATGTTTAAGTTTGACTGACTGAGGCGGCAGACTTTCAGGACGGGATGCCGTGTTTACAGTGCTATGTGTGTTTTTAATGTTTTCTGTGCTCGGCTGGTAAAGTTGAGTGCTACCTTCCCTGTCTGACTTAATTTAATATTTTTGCTCTAGTAAAACCTAGTATTTTATAAATTCTTCTTTAACGAACGACATAAAATTTACCATTAAATTCTTCATACTCGCATACTCCGTTTATAATTTAAAACGACGAGGGCGTTAAATGTATGACGTAAACGATATAGGCAATGACGTCATCGACAAATTATGTATTTGTGGATAAAGGGAGGGGTCGATAATAGACTTTGGTCGTAATTGCTTCCGTCGGAATTAGCCTCACTAGCTGCATGCGAATATTTGATTATATTATTTTGCAATGTATACGTCAAAACGCGAGGCAGCACCTATTACGCTTTAGACTGCAGGTATTTACAATTTACTGTTTCTTTATTGTGATTTTTGACAGCTTCTTAGGTCTTTCAGTTGAAACAATATCTAAGCTTTTTTGTAGCTGTTTTTGTATAGCTGAAACTATGCCTCATTTTTATACGACCGTTGATCAAAAACGGGACGTATTATGTGAACATCTTTGGCGGGCGGGTGACGGCGTTCAGTAATTTGTCTGTACTCTAACTCAAAGAGTTTTCGTGCGATCGTCTTCAAACCTGCTGATAATGCTTATGGACGTAATATCTAATCGGCCCAGGCCTTCTTGGGTTATGGTCCTTCATATACCAAAAAAATGTGAAATTGGTATCGTCTGTACTCGAACTCCAACAGTTTTCGTGCGATCGTCTTCAAACTTGCTGACAATGCTTATGGACGTAATATCTAGGCAAAGTTTGACTATAGGCCAAATCGGCCCTGGCCTTCTTGGTTTATGGTCCTTCATTTACCAAAAAGAAAGTGAAATTGGCCTTGTCTGTAATCTAACTCAAACAGTTTTCGTGTGATCGTCTTTAAACTTGCTGACAATACTTATGGGCGTAATATCTAGACCAAGTAAGATTATAGGCCAAATCGGCATAGGCCTTCTTGGGTTATGGTCCTTCATTTACCAAAAACAATGTGAAATTGGCCTTGTCTATACTCTTACTGATATGGTGCATTTGTCAAAACCGTATAAAATTATATAGATTGTGATTATAAAGATTAGTTTATAAATAATTGTTTAAAAATGTTTTGACATAATATGGGCTTTTATTTCACAATCAATATCTTTTGTCACATTTGTGACATTTTGGCACTCTTGATTATACCTCGGCATTTATGGACGCAGGAGGCATATATTGAGTATCCTGTCTGTCCGTTCAACATCTGTCCGTCTGGAATAGTTTACCAAAACTATATAGTTATTTTGTCCTTTTATAAACACTTACTATTGTTAAAGCCATGTAACACTTTCTAAAAATGAACCCTGCTTGACTTAGCTTATTTTGTCCATCGCTTTCATTGAATGCAATCTTACTTTAGATTTTAAACTAGGTCATTCAACATTGTGAAGGCGAAACTGCCCTATCATTAACGGAACATTTGGAGGCAAATTTGCGAAGGCCCCTGAACAACAGTCTTTAGTAGAAGCCACGTTTATGGAAGCCTATTATGGAAGCCCTGGAGGGCACTTTTGACTTATGACTAATGACTTGTGACTTGCGTAGGCCCCAGGGTGCACTTTTGACTTGTAACTTATAACTTGTGACTTGTGACTTAGGAGTTGTGACCAAACAAACTATAAATATATTTGCATGCTTTATTTTTCCCTTACGCCCAATAATAACGTGGATAAAAACAGATGATACGTGAATCGGATTTTAATATATATAGCAAGACAGGTAAGTCAGTTTTAGTTGTTTGATTAAAAAACAATTGTTCACGGAATTACACTCATTCTACTACATAAGAGTTAGGTTTAAAATTCTTCTTTATCGATATGTTATTGCAAACAAAGTTAGCGTTGACGTTGCTATAATATATTTCCAACTTTAGATTATAATTTTAGCGTCACAATCGTGACGAATATTTAGGTTAAGAGGAGTGAATAGAATGACCAGTGTAATTAAAATGTTTGTTTGTTTTTGCAGGTGGAGATAAATGAAATAACTGTCGTGGAATCCTGAAAATATCTCTTGTGGAATATTGCATAAAAGGCTGTGAACAACTCTCTTACTGTAATGGACAGAACTGCATATACTTACAATAAACCCACACAAGTTGAGCACAATATTATTGTCTCGTTATGAACCTTCATATACTCAAATAGAAGTTATGGTTGATATAGTCGAGAGAGAAATACAAACCGATCTGGACTGACTGGCACACAATAAGAATGTTTATGATATAGGATATCTAAGACCCTGTACCATGATATAGTACAACACCAAAACCTTGATGGTATACATGTACTCCAATTGATTTGGGGATGTTGGAAAGGCGTGTGTTTAATTCAGAAGTTCACCAATTTACAGCATATTCCATGATTTAAAATATTTGTATAACTAATTATGGCATGTTGTTAGTCGGTATTGTTATGCTGAGCCACTTGAGTATAATTTCATGTGTATGTTCCTCTATTAATTTTGACATGCATGTCTAATGCTTCATTTAATCGTAAAGTAAAGCATGGTTATAACGTCTGTTTTATTTCTGCATTTCAATTAAGATTTTGATTTGTGACTTGTGACTTATGACTTATGACTTGTGACTTGTGACTTGTGACTTATAACTTGTGACTTGTGACTTGTAACTTATGACTTGTGACTTGAGACTTATGACGTGTAAAATGTGACATACACACTACCTTTGATAAAATTATAGACAGCAAAATGTATCATTATAAGTGTTATTATTATAAATGTTGTAATTTAATATGAGTTTGTTATCCTTCGTTTGTTATCAGTATCCATTAAAGCCAAAATCTTGGAATGATATTTAATCATGTAATTGACAGTGTTTTTGGTCTTTGCTTTATATTGTATACAAAGTTAACTGAAATGCAGTATTATGTTGTAAAAGATGAACGGTAGACAAAAACACATTTGCAAATGACAACTTTGAGTCTGTTGCATTACAAAGTTTATTCAAAATAAATTCCACATAAATCAATATAAGATTGTTTAGGTCACATGTATTTCAAAACATGACAAAATGGCGTATTATTTCTAAACATGTCTGACCGACATTACATCTATGAAATTAAACTTATGCGAATAATATAAAGCCATATTGAAAAGCTTAGTTCGTAGGCGCCATAAATGTTAATGTATTGATATCCACAACTTGGAATTGTCCGCAAAACCTTATAATGTTCTACTTCTAAATTATGGTACACACATGTAACACAATCACATTCAAAATCTATTCTAGCCCATAGTGTCACACAATTGCCAAGTTTACATTTGAGCCGGTTGCTTTGCTGGGTTTTAAGACATACAGGTAATTATGTTTGCACCGCCACATCATTTGTCGAACCAAACGCACCGAACACACACACATAACACGGACATTCCATTTTCTTCACCTGGAAAAATGTAGATGAACATATAATTATTAATACATGTACATCAACAAAACTTAAAGTCTAATTCATTGTACCATGTATGATCCGAACTATCCATCACAAATAATAACGAAAAGGAAGCAAACCATAATACTTATGTATGCACATGTACTCGTATAAGACACAGCTATGCCAGGGGAAATTATGCTATTACATGAAGGGTATTCTAGTTAATTGTGTTAACAATTCAGAATAACGGGTCGGGGCCTTCAACAATGATGATTTCAATCAAACAAAACTAATACCGACTTACCTGACTCACTATAGACTATTATCAGGTAATTCCGATTTAGACATCATCCTTTACCATCCACGCTGTCCAAAGAAGTGCGCGCAGATTTATTTATAAAATGTAAGTCACAAGTCGTAAGTCTCAAGTCATTAGTCACAAGTTCTAAGTCATAAGTTACAAGTCACAACACCTAAGTCAAAAGTGCCCTCCAGGGCTTCCATACACGTTTGCCAGTTCTTGCTCAATTTTAAAGAAGCTTTGCTTTTATGTGGAGCAATATCATTTTTAACCACTCAATATGTCATTCTACAGTCTGATAGCAGAATCATAAAGAGACAAAAATAAATACGTAAACTTCATGACTGGGAGTTAGCTGTATGTATAGCAGTGTTCCCATCAGTACTCTTCATGTTTGCGTTTTAAATATACAGTATTCACTAGCACCATGAATACCAGAAACATACACTTTTCTGAATTGTTGAGTTTTAGAGTGTATACAGAACTGTTGGTGTTATCTGTGATTCCAATGAGTACTGGTACTGTCGTAGCTCCAGGTCTTGATTATAGGCATAAAAAGTTAGTTCAGAATAGTTCTAAACATGTTAAAGAAGCTCGATTATATGAAGCTCGTTACCTTTTAGCTACATTTACAAGCTTGGAATCTTATCTCACTACATAATTATAAGCTCATTGTAACTAATATAAATATAAGAGTCATAAATACCACTGAACGTCCCCCCGTATGTAAAAACCTAACATAAGGAATGTACTGGGAGAACTATATGTAATTCATTCGCCATCTCAATCCATTGTTGAATCTCTTTTAGGTGTTGGGTGGTCGTAGCATGGCCTCGTTGATTATCGTGGTCTCTCAGAAGAATCTCGCATAGTACTGTCTCAGCTGATAGATTAATGCCATGTATCACACATCTCTGATACATTCATGTAAAATTTAGAAAATAATGAATTCAACATTGCCATGGGTCAAGAATAAAATAAAGTGATATTTAACATGGATTTTATTGTACTCCTAACAGACACTGATTCATTCAACAACCATCAGAAAGATGTACACTTTTAGAAAACGTCAGTGCAGAGAACATCGTTGGACCCGAGATGTAGATAGATAACAGTCATGATCACTATAGTTATGAGTATTCATCAACATCTCATCCTTCAAAGAAACGTCGAGTCTCTCACTAACGAGTGAAAACGCTTAAAATATGAACCACGCTCTAGTCCTGTCAACGATGACAAATGCTTACCTAATCAGCGATAAAAAAGATTCCACACGACTTTTACACTCAAAATCACCAACAACCAAGTTACCATTAACGTTACCAGTACGCCAATCCCCTGACAATCCTGAAGCTCTAGAAAGTTTGGATGGCTCTAAAAATATAAATGGAGAACTCGTAAATATGTCCAGTAATATCTCCACCTTAGAGCTAAATGGAAACCACGGGTTACGTTGCCTTCCTTGGTCTTTCGCCAGAATTTTTAACTTCATCGTAAACTTAAACCATCTTCGTAAACTTCCATTATGTTTACGGTGAATGTTCCTTTATAGTTCTGTCCGAACAAGTTGAAGAATGTCCAATTACGGCATTGACAGCGCCGGTACTTATCGATACCGTATTGCATTCTTCGGACTGACTCATATCTTGACGAACCAGGAAAAATGGTAGTTTTCTCATTATTGTGGTTTGTGTATGCCTTTTAAAGAGGGCTGTTCAGTTTGTTGAAAAAGTGCAAGCACTATAAGCAAGCTCTCCTGTATCAGTGCACTCATATAGCTGGTTTTAATACAGGCTAACGGCAGCAGACCACATGTGTCTATAAAACCTAGTTGATAATCATTATACCTTTTCGACTGGGCTGTTTCGTGGAGCAGGTTGTAGTCTGGTTCCCGTCCTCAATTTTACAGAACTCTTACTAGCAGTACTACAGTAACATTGAGTCGGGAACCAGGCTATAACATGATCCAGTTAATAGCCCAGTCGAAAAGCTCGATTGTCTATTTACTTCCTGATCGTGGTCGCTGATACCACAGCGATACTATAATGTTTAATCCAGGTACAATGAGGCAAAGTACTAGAATGAACTGTGCATTTTAAACTGTTAATAATCGCTGATTGCATAATATGCGAAAATGACTCCTTGTTACCATAACATACCTTTATCGTGGCCTCGTTGATTATCGTAGTCTCTCATAAGAATCTCGCATAGTACTGTCTCAGCTGATGGGTAGATGTCATGTATTACACATCTCTTATATATTCATGCGAAATTTAGAAAAGAATGAATTCAACATTGCCATGGGTCAGGAATAAAATAAAGTGATACTTAACACGAAATATAATGTATTCAATGATCCCTTATGACAGAGGTTCCAACGGGCACTTATTCGTCAACAACCTTTAATGAGATGTTTACCTGAAGAAAACTTAAGTGCAAAGGACATCGCTGGACCCAATGTGTAGACAGATAACATCTTGGTTACGAGTATTCATCGACATCTCATTCGCAAAAGACACGCTGAGTCTCTCACAAACGAGATTAATAGGCCAATATATATGGTTTATTTCCAAAACATATATATACAAGATTTATATTTGGCATCGAGGACTCGCTAACACGATTGGAAAACAGAAATTATCTATACAGATACTCAGAAAAACCTAATAAAATTACAAGGTCAAAGCGGGTCGCGAAAACGTAAAAAATATTAACGACGCTAAACTCTTGTCAACGACGACAAACGCTTCCCAAATCAGCGATAAAAAGATTCCACACGACTTCAACACTCAAAATCACCCAACTGCCAAGTTGCAATTAACGTTACCAGTACACAAATCACCTGATAATCGTAAAGCTCTAGAAAGTTCGGATGACTCTGAAATATAAATAGAGAATTCATAAATATGTACAGTAACATATCTACTTTAGACTAAGCCAAAGGGAAACCACGGGTTACGTTGCCTTTCGTGGTAATTTACTAGAATGTTTAACTTCTTCATAAACTAAAACATCATCGTACACGTCCATTATGTTCACGTTGTAACGGTGAATGTTACTTTGTGGTTCTGTCCGAACAAGTTGAATGACCAATTACGGCATTGACACCACCGGCACTTATCGATACCGTATTGCATTCTTCGGACTGACTCTTATATCCAGACGAACCAAATATGGCAGTTGTCTCATTAGTGGGGTTTGTTTATGCCTTTTTAAGAGGGCTGGTCAGTTTGTTGAAATAATGCAAGCTATATATACAAGCTCTCCTGTATCGGTGCACTCATATAGCTGGTTTTACTACAGGCTAACAGCAGCAGACCATCTGTCTGTAAAACCTAGTCGGTAATCATTGTCTTTTTACTTCTTGATCGTGGTCGCTGATACCACAGCGATACTATACTGTTGTATCCAGTTACAAGTTCAAGTACTATGCTAAACCGTGCCTTTTAAACTGTTAATAATCGATGCTTACATTAAAGGCGAAAAATGACTTGTTTCTTGTTTCCATAACATACCTTTATCGTGGGTGTGTTGTGTGGTTTATCTTTCACACATCCTTACTCTCCACATCGATTCCAACTTTACGTCTCTCATTGCGAAGCAAGCTGAAACAATAACATAGTATTACCGGTACTTGAATGTAATGTAATTACTCTAACCATAAAAATGTTCTTGTAAATAATGATATAACAGAAATGACAAAAACCTTTCCGAATGTGTCAAGCACGTAATGTAGTATAGAAAACATTGTAAGTTATTAATATTTACCACTAGAAGTTTGTTTGTCTCAAATGTTTTTTCGCACTTGTCTTCTAGATAGGTATGGTGTCCAAATTACCTTGAAACATACCCCACAATGCCGTGTGGTTGTTCGTTCACATCGTGTGTTTGTTTTCGTCTAACTCGTAACCCCTAGTACGGTATGTATTTCATTAACGACATCCGCCAGTTTAAAGCTATTATGAATTTATGGAGGTCATATGGCACAATCAGCTTTACACAATATCTTGACGTATTAATCACAATACCCCACCAGCTATCAAACGTTAGCATAACAGAACCAAAGGGATTCGACCCGATAAAAATATCTTTCACATCTATACTATGAATACATAAGACAGAAACTAGAAAACGGCCTTCGATAAAGAAGAGAAATCATTATTTACACACGATCTCTGTCTGTGCAGGGTTATGTCGTCAAACCGGGTTTTACGCATTTTGTGAACATTCTATGCTCGACACAGGCGACATTGTGTACGTGTATTGATAAAAGTTGTAATTTTTATGTTTAATATTATATTGTCTTGAAGTGTGCAGTACAAATTAAATGATTGTATTCGGCTTGTTTAAAATATTGGACATAATGTTGAGTTGGGTATATGAGGGCCAGTCATAAAGAAAGACCCCTGTCTTATGTATTCATAGTATAGATGTGAAAGATATTTTATCGGGTCGAATCCCTTTGAACAGAACAGGACATACACTTATTTAGACTTGTTGCAAGTACGTTGTCTACATGTATATATACATAATACACAATACACGTGATAAATGGATAAGTACCAGAGAAAAAAAGAACTGGGTAAGAAGGCTAGTAACGGTGAGAAAAAGCCTCAATAACGTTAGCAACATTTTAAGTTTGTTGATCCTACTAATTTTTTATGCCCCCCTATCGATAGATGGGGAGGCATATAGTGATTCACCTGTCCGTCCGTTCGTCCGTCCGTCCTGGTTAACCCAAATTGACCGTTTCTTCTAGCATTAATACGGCTTGCTACAAAGCTTTCATACTTGCATGGATGTTGTGTATGAACACTCTCCACACGCCTGTACCACCTAACCCCATTTTGACCTTCACCTTGACCTAATTTTGGACTTAGACTTATTTATGGACAAGGCTTCCACAGGGGGCATAAGCGTTTAGTGAACGCAGTCTTGTTTTTAATGTACTTCACACATTCAAAGAAGAATAAAGATATACTCCACACGTTTTACGAACATACATGTACACTCACTCCCAAAGTAACACCCTCATCCCTCATGATTTCTCCATCATTATTAAATGTATATACATGTACTGTATATAATCTCATATCAATTTGTACAAGAAATAAACATTACTTCATGTGATCTTGAGTATAAATGGTGTGAGTTTTAACCTTTAAAAGGTGTATTATTTCAGGATGTTCGACCATTATATCAATAAACGCCAATAAAAACATTACCCGAGGGTAGTCCGATGCTCCCAACTGATTTCATACATTGAATATATGCTAAATCAAAAGATTTCAAAGGTTCAAGTCTACCTGGTTCAGACTAACAGGATGTCTTCTGTAATTACTATCTTCATCGCTTTGTATTCTGTTATAAAAATTTGTCCTGTTTTGTAAAAATTGTGTCTTCCTTGGTTGTTATACAGTCGTCAGTTGTTTAAATGTGGCCCAGGGATAGTATAATATTGTCTTTCCTGGTTGTTGTACTGACTTTTGTTGTAAAAATTCTGATAGTTGTGTTCACAGTCGGTTTGCTATTGCCATTCTGAATGTTCTGTCCTCCGTTGTAGTTAAAATACTGGTAAAAAGATGTCGTAGTCAATCACGTATGTTCTGTCATTTGTTATTCTTTGATTATGTATGTCATTTGCCATTGTTGAAGTTCTGTCTGCTGCAGTTATTACTTCAGTAGAAGGCTGCTTAGTTAGGTGCCCCCTGTATTCGATTTCAGGCATATGTCAATTCAACTCCTTCATCTCGTGTCATAATTTTCTTCACTTTCTTTTATTTAATGAGACCACGAATCAAGTAAAGACCATAACACATCACTTGCTGCATTTCATCATTAATTCTCCGAGTGTTATTTTAATATTCTAAGCTCTCAAATTACATAATTTATGCGTGCAGCTCATGGAATACACTTCGTTCCATAATAGCTTTATGCTCTGCATTTTCGTAAACAAACTCCTTTTGTTAATACCTTGAAACATTTGGCCGAATATTCGCCGAAATAACCTTGGCGTATTGTTTCAGAACGTTTGTGGTTTAATTTACGAAATTAAAACCGGTCTCCTTAAAATCGAGTAATCAGGACGTCCTGGTCTTATTAAATTCAATATTAAATCGACATAACGTAACGTTGGCGGATGGTCCTAGGACGACTAACTGACATACTATTTCTTACTCGTTTTACATTTATTAATGAAATGCGTAATAGATTTAATATGATATGGTCAGTTCACATCCAGGTTTTTACGCAGACAATGTCGCCGTATCATTAAGGTCCTGCAGCGTTTGGTTAGTTTTAGCGATTACTTCTAGATATACAGCCACATGTTTTGACACTTCACTCCATGTTGTTCTACAAGCTGTTTTGGTTCTGACTAGAGCTGTTTCCTAGACTTCGGCTTCGCAAAAGACGCACAACTTACATATCACAAGCTAGTCTTGCTGTTAGAATACATGGAAACTGAACTATATGTCCTATGTCAAGTTGGGATAAAATAGCATGAATCCAGCTCGGAATTCTAGCCCTACACTTCATACATTCCAGCTTGTCACATGCCATATTATAAAACCCGTCAATGTCGGTAACTTGACGGACTTTCTGGTTTATCCCAGCTGAAGCGAGTTCTCGTTTCCCACAGTCCCGGTTGAGACAATACAGTTTCACTTTCCACTGTTTTCGTGGCATTCACAGGAACAAGGGTCAAGCAAAATACCTGTCCACTCCTGGTACATTGTTGACTGCTACAGCTTGCTGTGGAGGATACCACCATAACTGACTTAGATGTTCAGGAACAAGTTCTGCCTTCCCTCTTGAGTTCGAACGAAACTAAGTATTCGCTATCCAATGCCTACCCGCCTGAGGTAGCGTTGTCTTCCATCTAGCTGGTAGACATAGCTCTGGAAAAAAGCAGTCAGCTCAAGTATTCATGATGTTAAATCATATGATATTATCTAAATGTATCCAACCATTGTTTTGCCCCCATACTCATTTATTAGTGGATGCATATAGCAATGGTGCTGTACGTCCGTTACGCAAATATTTTGTGTTGAAATTCTCATAGACTGTCATGTGGAATTTTTTCAAACTTTCACAGATGAACAACCCCAATATATCGATGACCTTAAAGGATGGAATTTTTGCTGCGTCAATCTGTACCAGAATTTTGGCCCTTTGTTACTGTTATTTTTACCCATAATGAAACATCTTGTGTGTTCAATTCCTCACAAACTGTTACTTTAAATTTCTTGAAACTTTCACAGATGAACAACCCCAATGAATATACGGCCGTAAAGGAGGTAATTGTGCCGCATCAATTGGTACAGGAAGTATGACCCTTTGTTCTTTTAACTCTATACACCATAATGAAAATCTATGTGTAGATCCTTGGTAATATATCTTCAAACCTTCATAGATTTTAAAGCACAACAATGTTCGATGTTTTGTACGAAATTCATCTTAAGTTTGACTGTCAGGAGTCTATTCAACTTGCGCGGCATTGGCGAAGACGTATAAATATTAAAGGAGGAAAGTGTAAAATGTTTTTAAAAAATGATACAGTAGGAATGTGGTCGTCAAATTGACCATAGTTAAATTCTGAATTACAAAGGTGCAAAAGTGACGTTGCAACGCCTACCGATTTCATAGGTCGGCATAATGTCCCAAACATTTCATTTTCGATATATTTGAAACTATTTCGTACGTTTTCTTCTAACATATGTGATTATGTATTAACCACCACATAAACTATAATCTAAAATAACACGTAATATAAAATTTATAAGTATTTTCTCGTTATATATTGATCATCCCTCGTGACCTTCTTAAACATAAGTATCATTTTTACATTCTGTTGGGCATTGTGGCAGGTATTTTCATTATTTTCTGGGCTCTGATTTTTATACACCCGTTGAAAACGAGACGTACAAAAAGCAGTCACAGACAACCATATCCCCGCTGAAGGAAAAATAATTGTGAATATTTTAACAAAAGTTACGTGAAAGTTAGGTTTCAATCATATAAGAGATGTTTTGAGATGCACATTAGGTTTTTCTCGACATCCAAATGTATTACAAACAAAATCAACAAAGACAAAAAGAAGCAGACATCACACAAAAGCCGGGTTAACGGTGACCTTGATCATATCGCAGTTTTATTTCTGAAAATGTCATATCACTAGGATCAATTTCATCAAAATCTGCATGCAGTGATGTCAGTAATACTACTATCTTTGTACGCTTGAACTGTTTTTAGTGAATCTTTAAGTTCAGTTTAGGCGACACTCGCATGTAAAACACCATGTAACACTGCACACAGCTTCTGAGAAAAATAGGGAAAATATTAAAGCCTACCTTAATGATAGACTTTTGATATTTTTAATATAAATATAGTCCACAGGGTTAGATTAATTTAAATAATGATGCAACCTCAACCCCATATTCCCCACTCCTTCTCCATTCGAAATGATATGTGCACATGTTCTAGTTCTGCATAAATTAGTTACGGTTTACGTAAACTATGTAAAACTTGCTAACACGTACCTGTAGATGTAAAACGAGATTGAACCGCGACTGCTGTTTTAACTATAGACTTATATAAACTAAATATCTTCAGGTTACTGATCAGGAGTCATATTCTATCTATACTGACTAAATCGCTTGTTAATCGTACAAAAACGTTTAAGTTGTGATTGTTAAAATATTTCGATTCAAAATGACCGAAAAGAAACGGATATGTATAATTGGAGCAGGCCCGGCAGGAATGGCTAGTTTGTTTCATTTTGCAAAATTGGACAATATGCCGGAGGTGGTATGTTTTGAGAAACAGAGTACATGGGGTGGATTGTGGAATACGTCATGGAGAACGGGTTTGTTGTATAAATCTTATTTATTATGTGCGCAATATTGTATATTTTTGTTTATTGTTTTGATAAGAGTTCGCGCAATTTCCGATAAAATTTCAGTCATTTATTTATTACAAATAGTTGTAACTGTTTTTAAACCAACTTAATTCCTCTTGAACTTAAGTAAGCTAATGACAACTTCTCGCCGTATGGCTGCAGACACGAACAAAACCAATGGTACATATGAAGCTTTTGTAATTTCTATAGCCGGTTTTCTAATACGTTCCTAGTTCAACGCCGTACAGTACGGGCTAGAATCCCACTATAGGTAAAAATTACAAATACGAGGGGCGTTCAATATACAGTGTCTTTTTGGTCACAAATTAAATAAATCGTAGATATCTGGATATCTTTTTTGAATTCTGGAATCATCCACCATTGCGCAATATTTTATGAAAAGTTCAATAAAATTTAATTACCTAACTGTTTTCATAGAAAAATGCAAAATTACATATCGAACACCCCTCGTATTTAACCTGCCCAAACAGGGAAGTACACTTTTCAGGCAAGAGTGAATAAACTAATAATAATGTTTTAAATATTTACACGAATAGTAAACGTGATATGAATAACCAATTTATTAAACCTCATATACGGAGACGTGATACTTTATTTCGATATGCTCAGTGACAATCGTAGCGCACGATCGGTTATTCAACCATAAGCCGGTAATACTGTAGTGTAATGATTCATGGGATAGCTAATTATATAATATTAATTTCAATGCACTCTCCTATCGAACGTGCATAAATATAGATTCGTACTAAGTTATATATCTCAATATATTTCGATGTCCATACACTAAAACCAGACAGCCTAGGGCAGACACTTGTCAGTGGATTGCGGAAGTGTCTACGCTGGTCAAATATATCATATACCATGTTAGTGGGCAGTCAGTCAGTCAGTTAAGTTCAGTTAGAGAGTTGAGAAGTAGAGTCGAGAGAGACCAGGCCCCAATTCCACGAAAAAGTTATTGCTCAGCTGAGACTGCTAATTTAAAAACATATTGTGTGGGTTAAATGACTTTCATGTATACTTGTATATATTGTTTTATCACAGTTAGATTCCCATTTAATAGAGCAATACATAATAAGTCCGATTTTTACAGAAAATAGTGCTTTAAAGTTATAAACGTCTAAGGTAAAAACTTAAGTCTGTTATAACAGGCTCAAATACGAAGTATTTTATTGTTCCTTACTGTTGGATTTACATGAGCATTTCTTACGAAAATCACCTATTAACTCATAATTTAGCAATAAATACACAGTTTCTGGTAGCAATCTACATCTCAAGACTATAATTGTAGTCATATAATCAATTCTAAATAGCAGTCTCAGCTGAGCAATAACTTAAGTTTTTTCGTGGAATTGAGGCCAGTAGGTGTGGGCCATCAACAAGCGAGTAGCTTGGGCCATAAGCCTGGACAGTATGTTTATGAGTATGAAAAGTTGGCTTATGCTGTGAACCTGAGAAGTACTATACTATGTTTATGAACTGTGTAACTAATAAAACCACTATACGAACACTAGAGTTACGTTCTTTACAAACTTTACAAACAAAGGACTACGTAACAATACATGTATTTGCATAGCTCACTTTAAGGACGTTTGATACAGTTGTTTATGCGCATCATTTCTGCGCGTATACCTTAAACGGGAATAGAGGCCGCGTTTGGCACTGGATCGTCATGAAAATTGGGCAAAATGTTTGTCGTGATACTATCTAGGGTTAGTATAAATATGGATATTTTGGGATAAAAACATTTCACTGAGCAAATAATATGAACGCACTGTGTGAAATAGCGGTTACATTTTCATTCATTTTTTTGTGAAATTAGAAATTATTACTTGGGTTACCTGTACCAATTTATAATGAGTGTTTGTATTGTCTGGGACTACACAGATCCCCTTTTACTGATGTATAGGTAATAAATTAATGATATCTTGACTAAAATTGTGAAGATTATTCAAGTGAGCGATTCACGGCCCATATGTGCCCCCTTGCTATATGGAATGCGACGTCACAGACAAATTGGGAAAAAGGGGAGATAATTCAGTCATAATAGCACAAAGTGTAGCGTGACAACCTATGTTTTATTCTAATTTTGAGATAAAGTACACTTTAATCAACATCCTTAGCCAAGAATAAATTATGACAAGACTAGAAATTATGAGAAAAACATATATGCAAAATGTACTAATTTGGCCTTTTTGTGCCATATTATCGCCATTATACCGCAATTTTCATTGCAAAGAGACACAATTACGACGTAACTGCAACTAAAATATTTCTTGTTTCACGCCAATTTCTTTATATTTACTATACTTTCATGTACATAATATGCAAATGTGAGTACTCTTTTGGTATTAGAATATTATTTACGCGCAGATATTGCGTCGTTTTTACGCAATTTCACTAAGGTTTTTATGATATAGGGGGACAATAATGACACAATAGCGCAAAACGTAGTCCCGTGACCTATCTTTTTTATTTAATATTTTGATTGAGTACACCTTTATCTACAAAGTTAACAATAAAAAATATATTGGTCATCGATGTCGTTTTTGAGCTACGGCCGATTTTGTGCATTTTTTTTTCTTTTTTAGCGGTCAATTTTGTCGAGCCCGCTTGCGGTGAGCGAGACTTAGTCGTCACTTTTGGTGTGTGCGTGCGTCCGTCCGATTTTGTCCGGACCATAACTCTGTCATGCTTTGACCAATGTTGCTTATATTTGGCCTGAATGTTCACCTCCATGAGGAGTGTCATGCCCAACCCCGAGGTTCCTATCTCAAAGGTCAAGGTCACAGTTGGAGGTCAAATGTCAAATTGAAGCTTGTCCGGACCATAACTCTGTCATGCTTTGACCAATGTTGCTTATATTTGGCATGAATGTTCACCTCCATGAGAAGTGTCGTGCCTAACCCCCAGGTTCCTATCTCAAAGGTCAAGGTCACATTTGGAGGTCAAATTGAAGCTTGTCAGGACCATAACTTTGTCATGCTTTGACCAATCTTTCTTATATTTGGCATGAATGTTCACCTCCATGAGGAGTGTCATGCCCAACCCCCAGGTTCCTATCTCCAAGGTCACAGTTGGAGGTCAAATTGAAGCTTGTCCGGACCATACCTTTGTCATACATTGACCAATCTTTCTTATATTTGGCATGAATGTTAACCTCCATTAGGCGGAGTGTCATACCCAACCCCCAGGTTTCTATCTCAAAGGTCAAGGTCACAGTTGGAGGTCAAAGGTCTAATGAAGGCTAATTTAAGTTGTAGCCATTTTTCAACGTGCGCCGAGGCTCGACATAATTTGCCCGAGGGCACGAATTTCTAGTTCGGATATTTTGACAATTCTTTTTTTTGTCAAAAATTTGTGAATTTTCTTATCAATACCAAAAGTGTATACGAATGTTTGAATAATCTGTGTTTGTTCATACGAACCCATGGAAATAGTTTTAACACGAAAAAATATCGTTTTTATGGCAAAAATGAATATCAGAACTTTTGGTCATTTTCTTGAAAAGTGATGTTGCAAAAGGGCCCATGACCCCTAAAAAGTACCCCGATGTACCTTTTTTATTTCACATATTGCTTCAGTATATATTAAACTAATTGTGCCCATTTTTTGGTATCATTTAAAATAAAGCAATAACCCTATCAAACGTCCTTAAGTGATTGTTAGGTTAGTGTAAGGGTCAACGACCTTATGACAGTTGTCCATAATTTCCCCTGTATGCGTCCTAGTTTGATGATGGTACAGGTCGCTATACTTGGATTGTTCTGTTTGAACAACTATCGAATTCCCGATCAGACACGACGGTGTTTATACGTATAGTTATGATCATTTGTTCGATTTGTTTGTACGAAAATATACACGTGAAGGCACTTATAAATGCACTTACACATATTTCATTATCACAGTAATTAGTGCGTATAATTCGTTGAAATTTGCAGCAATTGTAGCTAAAAGATGTTTAATAATGTTTAAGTATATTTCATTTCATAACACACAATATTTAGAAAACGTCAGCACATAATTCAGCGTTGCGTAAAATTGCGAAGTCACAAAATGTATGAACGGGTCCTTCTGAGCTTTAAGGCCATGAAACGTTGTCGCATTGACGTCACGTTTGAATGCAATCTTATTGCATTTGATCGTAACAAAACATGCTGCTCGTATCAACATACGTTATTCCAAATCCGGTCACACGCCTGGTAATTACTGGCACCACAACAATCGCGTTATGTGTACAAAATGTTCCAATGCGATTTCCGTTATAGTGCCAATCGGCAAAAATTGTTGAAAACGGTGAGTGAAATAATTTGTTTTTCTTCACTAAAGACATCTAAGCCCGAATTTTAAGAATCGGGGAATTTAGTGCTATGCAGATATGTCCAGGCTTTGTTGTAAACGCACAATAATCAGAATAAAATTCGAATCTGATCTAAAAGAGCTCGCACAAAATGTGCAGTCAGAGTGTTGATCAGACCAAAATCTGGATTTTATGACATATTTTACTGATTATGCATTTCATAGCTACTAGTAATTAACACATACGATAGCTATTGACAATTGGATGTTTTTCTGCAAAAATTGACATTTTAAAGGTCATCTTTGATGGCATATGTCTATTTTTTAAACCGTGGTTGTTCCAATCGCTACGATGTAGTCCCAATACTGTGTTGTGATTTTCAGCAAAATATAGAGATCTCTAATGTACGTGTGTTGATGTATTGATTATACTTAAACCGTTTATATTTGATATTATTTTACATGTATTTATACTTGAGAAAGCAACATCAACCACAACGCTCAAATACTAACGGATATTCTGTCAGTTTTGTAAACATGGCCATTAATTGTCAATTAGAACATTACTTTATATATCTATCTAAAACGCAACATGTATATGAATAATCCATTGAAACTAATTAACTTGTACTTAAATGTTAGTGCTGACGTGTGTACTATTATTGTAAAATAGCACTTCATATCCGGGTGGAGGCACACATATGCCTGCCATAAAGCTGATTGGCAAATAAAGGCATTGCTCGGCATGGTTGTGTTCATTATTAGTTTACCCCTACGAAATAAGGGTTAAATCTGCTTTTAAATTAATACACACGGCATCATTATATACAAATGTACATCAACACCATGCAGATCTGTTTTAGGCGGCGCGTGACTCATTTATTTTATTGAAAGAATGGGCTTTAAGTTGAGACAACTGCAAACATAGGTAACAATACCTTGTCTTGTATAATGTTTTAATAACTACAAATGAACACTGAACAGCTTATACAGTGTAGCAATACCACGTGGCTTTTGGCTACAGTTACAAGTAGAAATTTGTAAACATTATAAGAAATAAAATACTTATGGCTATATTTGTGTTTCAATGTTTACAAATTTCTACTTGTAACTGTAGTCAAAAGTCCCGTGGTATTGCTACACTGTTATACAGGTACATTGGAAAAGTTTAAATACGATCTTATATTATTAAAGGATCAAATATGCGTTATTTTCGTACGACCTTGTAACACTACATGTGTATAATTTTACACTAACGTGTACCTGAACAATTGGCAAGTGCATGAAAATCGCTGACATAATTATTTGTTACTTGGTCGATACTAGCATGATTATGCTAATACTAATATAATACACAAAAGTACATATAACCACGTGCGTAGCGTCCATGACAATGCGAAACTTATACACAACGCTAGACGAACTTATGTCTAACTAAAAAGCAACACCTCGGCATTCGCTGTAACTACCTTTGTGTGTAATCAGAAACATATTCCATCGCATTTCATGCTGGTTGTAACTTTTGGTAAACTAACCCTAGACGTACATTTGTATTCGATGAGCACCAGCGTATAGTTTCAAAACACTAACAAATACATTCGGCAATCATTGACCAGTTTTAATTAAACTTTGTCGTGAAACTGGTCAATTACATATAAAATAAAAGAACATGTATGTGCATACTTCAGTAAGATTGTTAGATCAAGTTTGGAAGAAATTCGTAGCATTCGACATTTCCATTACTCGAACCGTGACACATTTTTTTTATTTCTTCCAGGTATCATGGAGCGTATATCAACACACTACAAAACTTAACAGCTTACTTATTTCTGCATTGTAGCATTTATTTTCACTTTTCAGTAATAGTGTAACAATAAAATTATCCTAAAAAACACTCTGTGCGAGATATGCTTGGTAAATATTCGTCTTAAGTTTTTCCAGGGTATTTTAGGTTCACTTTCGAATAATTGACATGCATTTATCTAATTACAGGTATCTATCTTCCTCGTTATTTAGTATATGGGAATCACAACACCGTATTGGGACTACAACGAAGTGATTGGAACCACAACGGTTAAAAAATAGGACATACGTCATCACAATTAACTTTAGAAATGTCTACATTTAGCATAAAGCATTCAAACATCAATAATTATCGTATACTATCATTACTAGTAGCTATAACATGCATAATCAGGAAAACTTGTCATAAAATTCACATTTTGGTCTGATCAACACTCTAACCGCACATTTTGTGCGAGCTCTAAAAGATCAGAGTATGCTTTTATTCTGAATATTGTGCTTTTACAACAAAGCCTGGACATATCTGCATAGCACTACATTCCCCGATCGATAAAATTCGAGTTTAGATGATTTTAATAAAGAAAAACACTCACCATTGTCTACAATATTTGCTGATTGGCACTATGACGGAAGTCGCATTGGAACATTTTGTACACATAACGAAACTTGGTGGTGCCAGTGATTACCAGGCGTGGGTCAGTCCTTGCAGAAAAATGACGTTGACACGTTAACAATATCCGGACAGATAGACAAGGTAGAAGAACATGGCTCAAAACCTGTAGGGAGGTTAATGATTGCATAACACGTAATTTTGCTAATTCGAACGCCAATAATAATAATATTCAAAAGGTTACATTGAGACGCCCGTGTTGATAATCCCGTCGTCACGTCACTTTAGATAAATATTGTCATTTGTGTTTTTTAAGTCAACACGTCATGGATTTGATGAAACTGACAATGTGTAATTTTATTTCTCGCTCTTTCACTATTTTCTCGTGCAATTCGTTAAATTGTTCAATTCGTTAAATTGTTATTTTCCCAGACCAATGGACCTTATAAATTGAACCGTCAGAATTAAATATTGGATTACGTTACGTATCGACTGACAACCAAATACACAAAATTTCGTTCAAAAATGTTAACAAACAAAAAGTAACTAGGAATTGAAAACTGCACAGTTATAAGTGCCTGTTAGTGTTATCTATTTATAGGATGCAGATATGGCTGAGTTTATTAAACAATTTAAAAAGCACAACAGACTGTTACTGCTATTGCTCGTCCGTTCGCCGCAATTGTTAGTTGTTAAAGAGATATATATAATTTAAATTTGAACATAAGTTTAAGATTTCCGTAAGTGCTTTGATAAAACAACGCCATGGTCCTCGTGAACTCTTGTCGGTGTAATTTTACAGCAACAGTGACTTAACATCGGTTGTATCTTCAAAATATGACGATCGGACTCCATGAAAACAATATTTATTTTGCATTGATTTGGATTAACAACATGCATGACTTTCTACACTGAACGGCTTTGAAAACGCAATATTATGAATATAAAGATAACTTTTTATATATTTATACTTCTACGTGAACTTTTGTGAGAATGTTATTGGCTACCCATGGATTGTAACTCGTGATCTTTCCATCTAAATTCACATGAATGGGAAGAATAAGTTTTGCTGAAGGAAACTGAATTGGATGGGTTTAATGAGAAACCATGACCTGGCTAGGAAAATATATGCAATAAGTAGCAATGCATTAATGTACATTGTATTAAGTATATGTTACCAATTAATATCGAGTGAGGGAGAAGAGAAATATATTCATCTACGTATTATTTCTGAAACTGCTCACACGCACAGCATTTCTGAAATAGTTCACCCACATAGCATTTTGTTATTTTTAAAAAATGTCGCGAATACATGCATATATTGACAAAACAAACGTCTCTCTAGTCGTATAAACATAAAATCAATGCCTCGTAAGACAGTTTTTCCACAGAATCAATAGAAAAGGCAAAGAACCGCACATTTTGGCATATGTTTGTGTTTTCCTCACCAACACAGCATTACGTTTTCAGTTTTGGAAAAGCGCGGTTGCACTTTCTGAGAAAATAAAGGTGAAACGGCTCTCGTCTTTGATTCGTGAAAATTCATCCAGTAATAAGAAAATAAAAAGGGAAAATGTTACCTGAGTCGAGCGATTACCCATTTTGAGCTCACCAACACAGCATTTTGTCACGTGGTATGTCCACAGTGATTAGGCCAAGATTATTTTGTACATTAGAATTTAATATTCTATAATGCAAAACATCTTGAATTGTGCCAAAAAAGATTTTCATACTCGTTGTCTCGCTAGTGATCCTTTTATTTTTGTCGAAGTATAAGTCAGATAAAGTACTAGTTTTTCGTCTAACGCGTCTTCGCCTTGGCCAATTATGTTATTCGTCCTCACAAAACTGCACAATAACACTCTTGTAAGATGACACTTTTGTCGAAAAACTAGTAACATATCCATTATGTATTATAATTTTTAATAGACATTTCACTGACGTATATGTCACATAATCTACAAGTGTTTGATACAATTTTATGTAACGCAGAAACTTTCTGATATCAGAGAAGGAAGTCAAATGACTATATAGATTATTAAATATGAACAGTGATTTCCGTCAATATTATGGTGTTTCACAAATATGATACATTACGTTATATATTGCTGTTAGAATTTAACTAGACTGCAGTTGTGTTAGTTTAGTCTCTCGATGTCAACAAATTCCACGAACAAATTATACAGTACTAAATCAATCACACTTTGCTTCGTACAGGTGTTGATGAGTATGGGGAACGGAATCATGCTAGTATGTACAAACAGATGTGGACAAATGGTTTTAAAGAACTTATTGAGCTGCCGGATTATACATACGAAGAACATTTTGGAAAGTCGACACCGTGCTTTGCTCCCCGGGCAGCGGTGAGGGATTACATGGAGGGTGAGCTGGTGTGTCTGTCGTTAAAGCAAACTGAAACTTGTTTTTGCGTTAACGATAGTGTGAGAATATTTATGTATAAATGAGGTATATCATTGATCGAGAGAAAAACTCGAAAAATCCACAGAGAATTCTTAATGGTGATATAATTTATTGTATTCAATTCAATAATATATGGGCTCTTAACTTTCGAAATTTATCAATTGGTTACATGTTGGGGGATACTCCTGCCCATCTTCGGTGTGATTTATGTACTAACAAGTATATGACGTAGCTAAAGTGACGCTATGATTGTATTTATCACATGCTAAATTTGTAAAATTTTGTTTTATACATAAATGTACTTGTATTATATTCCGACACAATTCGAACTAGCAGTTACTTTAACTAGCAACATTACACCGAGCAATAAGTAAGTGCGACATCGATATAAGTTCCATTTGTAACGATTTTAGTATGTCGAAGCATTGGACGAACCTGAGGCCTATTGGTCTCGATGCGGTAGCCTATTAATCGAAGAAGACCAAATTACATATCGAACGTCGACAAAGTTCACTGCTGTATCTTTGATTTTTCTTCAGGCAGATGGACACGAAAGGCAAACAGGGATATGAAGACGTTTATAGAATTTAATACAGCTGTACGTTGGGTAAAATATAATGACGACAAGCAGAACTACACCGTATTTGTTGACAATTTGAAAACTAAAGAAACGCGTGAGGAGCAGTTTTCTCACATCATTGTTGCCGTCGGAATTTACAGCACGCCATCTGTTCCGGAAGTCGATGGTATGAACGACTTCGCTGGTCGAATAATCCATTCGCATGATTTGCGCAATGCCGCAGAATTTAAGGGACAGAATGTACTCTTAATAGGTGCCAGTTATTCGGGAGAAGACATAGCTCTTCAGTTGATGAAATTCAAGGCTAACAATATATACTTGAGTTATAAAGACAGACCTAAGAGCTCCACGTGTATCATGCCCAAGGAAATCGACGAGAGGCCACTTGTTGTCAAGCTGGATACCAGGAAGGCATACTTTAAAGATGGCACAGAAGCTGAAGTCGATTCAGTTATACTGTGTACTGGATACAGGAATTATTTCCCCTTTCTGGAAGGCCGGTTTCGAATTTTGGAAAAAACTCATTTTTACCCACCTGGTCTGTACAAGGGAACACTATTCTACAAGGCTGGCAATAATGACTTTTTCTACATGGGTGCGGAACTTCAGTTTTTCACGTTCAAGTATTTTGACGCATTAGCCAGCTGGATGTGTAGGTAGGTTTCATTAAATAAGGCTCAGAAGTGTTCATCGCGTGCTTGGCTGTTTCGGTTAAGATCTGTCTTTACTATCCGATTTATGTACTGCATTTTCTGATGCGGGGGGGGGCATACATGTATTTTGATCATCCTGTTCATTCGTCCGTCCGTCCGACCGTGCCCGCTTTGTAAATGTCATTTCTTATTGGATATTTATATATAATTTGGTACAAATGTTGACCGACAAAGAAGATGCGTCACGCAAAAAACCTATGTCCCTAGCTTGAAAGTCAATGTCATACTTAAGAGGTAAAAAGGCTCAAATAGTCATACAAAAATATTATAAATAAACAAACAGACAGTAGGCAGAAGTGAACAGATTTTCTGAAGAGCATTGTAAAACAAGAATGGTGAAACAAATTCATGCAGGGAATGTTATTGGTTTGTAAATCTATTAAGATTTGCAAAGCATATGAATTTAGAAATATTTATTACAGTTAATTTTGATGTTGATGTTAATAAATTGGTTAACTTTTGAATAGTAGGCCATGTATAATAATATCGTTTTAAATATTTACGTCATAATTCGGAGTATTTCGGACATATTAGTAAGAAATGGTACTCATTTTCTACAACTTGATAATTAAAATTATTACAGGTTCTTTCATTTCTTGGTTGATTGGTATAGCGTCCTTGTTCAATATTTAATTTATGGGATAAATTGTGTTAAAGCAATCCTAAATGTACGTTCCTTGATAAAATTGAGATAATGTTCGAAATTAAATTTATGTTTAAAGAGACTATATGTTTCAAGACGGTTAGAATTATTCATAGCTGTGTACCAAGTTTGATAGTAAATATCTAATATACGTTGTTTTATTGCCGGATAATTTATAAGCATATTATTTTGGTCCATCCAAATATGTGATAATCCAGATTCATCCAATATACTGTAATGACACTTAATGTATGCATCTGCAGGGCGATATAATTTATTGTCACGCCACCATCTTTGACGAGGGGATATTTTGTTGTGCGCATGTGCGTCGTTAAACCAAATAGTTTCCGTTCATTAACTTGAAAATTCTTTGACATAGGATCTCCCAAGTTTAGACGGAGGTTGGTCATCAACAGGAGACGATCCCTATTTATTCGAGGTCAGTCGTTCTAAGGTCAAAGACACTGTGACCTTTATAATTTCTGACTATTGGGCTTCCCATAGGGCATCCGTGTTTTACAAACAGCTCTTGTTTTATGTTGAACTTTGTACTTTGTTGAAATGCTATATTTCCTATCCGTTTCGTTATTGTTTACTTGAATACATGATACAATGAATCACAATTCTTACTATCCAGGTTCATTATGGGCAACCTACCAGGAGAGCCAAAGTCTCAGGAAGAAATGGATAATGATTCCAAATCATGGGTGAAACGTGCAGAAGCAATTACATCTGAAACTGAAGGTGTTCAATTCATAGTAGATTTAATGGATTCATTAATAGAAATATCGGGATATGACCAACCGTTGACCAAAGCGCAGTCTTTGGCAACGGAGTGGATACGGATCCGCAAAGAATCACATGGATTATTAAACTTCAGGGATTACGTGGTAGCCAGCGTTTACTCTGGAAAAATGGCATTAAAACAAAAGTCTTATATGCAAAATTTCGACGACAGTATGGAAGCTTTCTTGAACACTGAAGAAAGCCTATAGACCTTAGTCGTGGATCTACAGTTAGTTATGTGAACGTACGAGAATTATCTTTATGTATAACACTATGATAAACAGACATTTGGAGACAGCTAGTGGCTACGTGTAAGACTTTAGTTGGGCATTGAGTTTTTTTGTCCTCTGTTGGTTCAGCTGGACATTTTTAATGTTTTCTGTGCTCGGCTGGTTAAGTTGAGTGCTGCATTATCTGTCGGACTTAATATTATCTTTTGACTGATGCTTCCAATACTTTTGTTTAAGGCTTAAAATAAGTTTTGTAACTAGTATTCGCGACTATTTCATACAACGTATATGGGGTATATTAATGTAATGCTTGAGGTCGGTCTTTGATGGTCCGTGCATATGTATGTCCGCGCTATTTTTCTACAACCATTGGTCAAATTGCAATGAATCTTTGTTTGATTTGGTCGGATTTCAATGTACTTTGTTTGACTTATAAGTACCAAGTCTAGTTGTGCTTATCCCAGTAACATTTGGTCGCATTTCAACGAAACTTAGCATGACTTATCAGTACCAGATCTAGTGGTGCTTAGCGTCAGTGTATCTTGGTCGGATCAATTTTTAGAAAGTTTATTTTCCTTTGGTTTCTTATACTTTGTTATCTGTTTTCTCTGCACCCATTAGTTAAATTTCAACGGAACCATGCTTGACTGATCAGTACCAAGTTGAGTGTGTGTATATCGTCGTTGCACTTTGGTCGTGTCCTCCGATTTTGATGCATAAACATTTGTCCGCACTATTTCTGTTTTATCATTGGTTCAATTTCAGCAAAAAAAATGCATGACTAATAAGTACCAAGTCTAGTTGTGCATATCATCGGCAAACTTTGGTGGGATAGATTTGAAGAGAGTTATTGTCCTTTGGAGGGATTAGTTTTGTTTATATGCGTCTTTGTAAACTTTGAATGATTCATCAGTGCCAAGCTGTAATTTAGGGCCAGTGTATCCTGTCACCTGTTTCTTGAACTGCATCTATGTGATTATTGTGTCTTTGATTTCAGGCTCTTGGTGGCTGTTAATGTATGTATTTAATTTCATCGGTCCAAATGGAATGTTGTCTCTCCTCTTGTCTTACTTTCCTGTCTTGTGCGTAGGTTGTCTAATTTAAGTTGAAAAAGATGTTTCTGATGTTGCCTCATCATGCCCATATGCTGTGGTGCATTATGCCTGGCTTCATCCAATACTTTCTTGTGTCCTTTAGATAGAGACTGTATTCACTGAGTTGTCTGGTTATTTGTCCACATCACTATAGCTTCGCATGTGGTAAAGGCAGCTGCAGGCTTTGCCCTCATCAAATAATCCAGTTGAGCAAAGTCGCGCTCTGACATAGTGTATGTAGTGGGAACGGACACATACGTACCTGCAGTAACGGCAACTACATCCCAATACTTACCCCTTGGAAGTTGGTCGTCGGCTTGCCTTTCAAAAATGATCAGCATTGCTGAACAGCAAATTTCCAAGGCCATTTGAGTATATGTATCAATAAGTTGGTCATCAGTAGGGCCAATTAGATAATCATAGAGACAATCTTTATTGATATCGCTATCCGTGAACACCTGCTCGCCATCCAATAATGTTGAAGCATTTTTGGACCAAGTGTCTAATTGGATCTTAAGTTGATGCAATAGTGAATTGTAAATGATATTATTTTGTTTTTTTTACCCCTTCGTCCTTTAGATATGTATCAAAGTGTCCGCCTACACCAGATTTCTCACATTCCATTAAGGCAAAAGCTTAACTTGCAGTTTTGACAAGTCTAACAATACCGCTTTCCGTTACAGAGAATGCAAAGGGTTTTTTGCCATCTGCTATAATGGACTTCTCAAATTCTGAAATACATTTTTCAATTTCAGTTGCAAAATTTACAAAAAGGTGCATTTTGCAAAAGAAATGAAACAAAGTTCCAACTTTTTTTCTTCTGGACCTATAAGGTCATCCCAGTTTTCATAGACAACAGGAAGCAACTCCTCTCGGAAATCGTTTCGCATTGATAATATGATTAACGGACCCTTGGTCTGACATAGATGCAACAATGAATTTGACAATTTTACCAATTATATTCTTTCTTTTGTCAGTTGTGTCTATACAATCTACTAAATCTGCAGTAAGAATTTTAAATGTATCAAATAGACTGGTTGTATCGGACTTCCCTACTTCTAATATGCCTGCTGACTAGGACTTACCATTATTTGCAGTCAGTTGATACGATTGAAAGTGTCTGTGATTTTTACTTGTTCCATCTTGGATGAAGTGTAAAATTGTTGTTCTTATCAAGTAAAGCTTCCATCAAATACACCGGTACTCGGCAACCTACTAAGTGTGTTTTACCTGTAAGATTCTTCAAAACAATCTCAATAACAGTGCTAACCTTACTTCGGCTAACCCCACACTCAGTGGTTAAACACATGATAGTCTGTCTAATTTCGTTCGTAAACTTACCTTCACAAGATGTGTTGATCCTTGGATTAGACAAAAAAGCATTTATTGCTTCAAGCTGTCTTAATTTCTGGTCATTCTTAGCAAAAACATGTTAAATATGATCATTTTTTGCAACATTCCGATCCAATACATTATTTTTTTGTTAGCTAAGCGATACACCTTTTGCAACAAATCATTGTTATCTCTTTTCAAAAATAATGCACGGTCAGACATTTTCTCACAACTCTCTCTCTCAGATTATTTATCACACTCTCTTTTTCTGAAATTACTTATCAGTATCATTTTTGAATTGTTTGATCTCAACTTTTTTGTGGAGATTTCTAACATTGTTTGCTTTCATAATATTTTGCTTCACCTGAAGATCTTCAACTGCATGATCAAATTGTTTAGCTAAAGCATCATACTTTTGCTCCAAATCGTTTACCTCTTTCTGTAATTGCTTACTACTTCTCTCAACATATAAAATCTTTCACACTTATCATTAGCAATTTCTAATAACCCTTCTGATACATTCAATATCAATACTAATTTCATCGTTTGATTTTTTGACATTTTGTACGTTCCATTTCAAAGTCTTGTTCTCATCAAGAACATTTAAAGTATGCTGCTTAATGTTGTGAAACACTTCACTAACTTCATTGCTAGAATGAAGAGTTTCAAAACATTTTGCCGGATCAGTAAGACACGACTTCAGTTCATCTAGTTTAGAATTTTTCTTAAATTTCCTACACCAATCATTCAGTCTTTTAACTTTTGTGTGTAATACGAAAGGATACAAAATCTCAAATCCTGGGTAATCCACAGACAGTGTCTTCGTCAGATGTACATCACCTGAACTGCACAAGAACGCCGTAATAATTTCATCATTAGTTGGATGCTTGTGTGGTCCTGTAAACAAGCAACATTCCTCTTCAACATGTACAACCAGCAATTTTAACCGACCAGCAGCTATATGCAGTATTACATATTAAAGGGACTGCCTCACAGATCGGGCTAAAAGTTTAGTATTATGTAACCTATTTACCTAACCAAGTATTTATTTAATAGAAAGTCACTGTCGGTGGCTTTATGAAATATGTATGGCAAATAAGCAATTTAAACCACTCTTTATATCGGGCATTCTGTATTTTTCCTTGTAAAATTAGTGCTATGTTTCTTTCCAACATACTTTGTGAATTTGTAATTCACACGTGATCAAACTGTAACATCAGCAAACTATCGCGTAAACATCAGTGAGGTTTTAGGTTCGTTTTGCAATTCGTTACCATCAGGGTACTTGAATAGTTGCTCTCATACTGTAGCCAAGGTACTTGAATGGTTGCTCTCATACTGTAGCCAGGGTACTTGAATGGTAACTCTCATACTGTAACCAAGGTACTTGAATGGTTGCTCTCATACTGTAGCCAGGCTACTTGAATTGTTGCTCTCATACTGTAGCAAGGGTACTTGAATGGTTGCCCTAATACTGTAACCAGGGTACTTGAATGGTTGCCCTCATACTGTAGCCAGGGTACTTGAATAGTTGCTCTCAAACTGTAGCCAAGGTACTTGAATGGTTGCTCTCATACTGTAGCCAGGGTACTTGAATTGTTGCCCTCATACTGTAGCCAGGGTACTTGAATGGTTGCCTTCATACTGTAGCCAGGGCACTTGAATAGTTGCTCTCATACTGTAGCCAAGGTATTTGAATGGTTGCTCTCATACTGTAGCCAGGGTACTTGAATAGTTACTCTCATAATGTAGCCAAGGTACTTGAATGGTTGCACTCATACTGTAGCCAGGGTACTTGAATGGTTGCTCTCATACTGTAGCCAGGGTACTTGAATGGTTGCTCTCATACTGTAGCCAAGGTACTTGAATGGTTGCTCTTATACTGCAGCCAAGGTACATGAAGTGTTACTGTGATACTGTAGCCAGGGTATTTGAATGGTTGCACTCATACTGTAGCCAGGGTACTTGAATGGTTGCTCTCATACTGTAGCCAAGGTACTTGAATGGTTGCTTTCATACTGTAGCCAGGGTACTTGAATGATTACTGCGATATTTAAGCGAGGTTACTTGAATGGTTACTCTTATATTGTAGCCAGGGTACTTGAAAGGTTTCTCTCATACTGTAGAACGGGACCCGAACGTTCCGGTTGGCATCTCTGATTTCTATATGCTCCACCATGCCATGGATACAGAACGTGGTACAACAGTATTCAGGAAATGTTCAGAACAATTGAATATGGCATGTACTCCTTCACCAAACACATCTTTGGACCAAACAAAAGTAAATGGTTATACTACTTTACACTTAAACCAAAACGTAAATCCTGAGGACTCTTCGGCTCCCTGAAAAAGAGGTTAATATCAAGCAAGCAATCATATATACCTCTAAATAGACGAAACAATGAAAGTCAGTGCAGAATTGCAGTAAAGCCTGCTATTATAAAGCATTCAAACATAAAGTCTTCAACTGAATCTATAGATGAAACAGCACTGAAGATATCAGATTCATACGCCCAACGAGAACCATCCAGGACACCAATTCAAGACGAAAACTTGGCCACTGACTCTACAAACAATAATATAGAACTAGAAAAAGAGCTTAAATGCATTAGGAGCCAATTAGAAGCTGCTACCTAGAAAACTTAGAACTCACGAAAAATATCTGCTATCGCAAAATTTTGAGCTTTAAAAATCAATGAAACTAATATAAAGCAGCGAAAGAACAATAATTCAGAAGAAACCAACATTCCTATAATAATCTCCAGAAACCAGCAAGAAAAACCTCGCAGATACGAATTTGAAATTACTTATTCTTGAAGAAGACCACAATAAGCTCAAGCAGTCCAATCAAGCTTTAAAGACTGAAAATAAATCATTGAAAGTCAAGCTACAAAACTTTTCTACTGAAGTGATTTATGACCTGCCAGCTGACATTCACGACATCAGCACTAGTATGTCAGTTGTTTCTATTAAGAATAATATAGAAGAAAACACAAATATAGCTTTGACACAGCAAGAACTTATTTAAAATCCAAAGAGATGAAATACTGGAACTTGAAAACGAGGGCAAGAAATAAATAAGCAACCTTCGACGTAACTATACTGAGCCAACGATTAACACTCGGTCTCCTCATACAACGAAACAAAGCAACAATAAATCGACAGTGCCAACCAGAAATTTTACAAAAGCGAGCCTCCAAAACCAACACAGAATACATTCTCACCAGAACCACCACAGAGAGCGGAAACAATGGATGAGACAAAACAAACAACAAGGTTTGGTTTCATATGCCCACAATATACAACACTGGGACCCAAATCAAATATACTGGGCACGGAATCCAAACTACCCGCTAGCCAGAAAATCAGTGGATACCAGTAATGCCACCACGATCACGGTACTAGACAACTCGACCAGTCGACAAAAACATTCGCCAAAGAATAATAAAGGAACAAAATGCATACATCTAAACATTCATTACTTATACCCGAAGTTTGACGATGGGTTGACATCAAAATACACAATCAAAGAGTTTTCACTGTAGGTTATGTTTATCGACCTCCATCAGCTGATGTGAATTGGGTCTCCAAAAGTGAACAGACATTAGAAAAAGCCTTCCTTGAAAATAAAGAAACAACATTATTTGGTGATTTCAATATACACTGTTAACAATCTTTAAGTAATACATGAAATCGCATCACTAACAGTTACAACATTGGACAGCTTGTTACAAATCACACTAGAGCCATCATCAACAACAATTATAGATCACATAATATACTAACACCCAACAGCACTTACCAAAAACCAACATTGTCGAAGAAAACCTAGTATATCTTTTACTCGCATAACAGCTACTTAAAACATTCAAACCCGACCAATACTACTATCTCATATTGCTCCTTTAAAGACATGAATACAGAGCAATTTCTTCTTGATCTCTCGCACCAGCCTACTACAGCTGTTCAATCATTTGACCACCCAGATAATGCAATTGAGTACTTCTCACAACTTCTTACAGAAACTCTAAACAAACATGCACTAGTACGACATAAGCGAATAAAGCACACACACCAACCAGAATGGTTCAATTCTGACAAAGCAAATGCCATAACATGCCACAACAAATCCAAACAATCAGGTAACACTAGATCATATAAAAATTGGCACCAGCAAGTACCGAAACGGTCATATAAAAGCAAGAAACAGTACTATGCACATTCTATCAATAATAACTCCAACCCAAATCACTATGGAATAATTTGAAACTTCTTTCTGACAAATCAAAAGTGCATAACAAAACTCATATCAATGACAACGAAAACAATCCAATCACAAATAATCAAGAAGCATCAGTATTCTTCAACAATCTCTTTGCAAATGTTTTCAAAGCATCACAACCACAAGACTCACTAGGCGCAAGTCATGTTGTGTCAATACAAAACTTCACGTCCGAAAACTATCTTCAGACATGAACTATTCAATTCCTTACTTCTCTTAAGACTTTATTCTCAATCAATTAAAAAATCTTGATATTACGAAGTAAGTCAACTGGCCTTGACGAACATGGGCCTCGTATCCTACACTTAAGTGCAGACATTATAGCCAAACCTCTTTCTCACATCTTCAATCTAAGCATAAGAAAATGTGCTTTCCCTGAAACTTTCAAGAATGCAAACAAGAGGATCATAGATCCTGGGGCGCTCACCTGCTAAACATGGCCAAACATGAACTTGACCTTAAGGACATCAAGATAACGTTCGACTACACTTCATGAAGGTTAAAGCAAAACTGAGGCCTCCAGAGTGTTAACAAAGTTTTGCTATTATTTAACATATTGACCTAGTTTTTTACCCACATGACCCAACTTTAAACGTGACCTTAAGGTCATCAAGATAAACATTTTGACCAAAGTTGATGAAGATTAAAGCAAAAATATGGCCTCAAGACTTGAGTGTTAATAAGGTTTTTCTATTATTTGACCTATTGACCTAGTTTTTTACCCCACATTAACTAACTTCGATCTTGACCTTAGGGTCACCAAGATAAACATTTTGACCAAACCTCATGAAGATTGAAGCAAAAATATGGCCACCAGAGTGTTAACAAGGTTTTGCTATTATTTGACCTAGTTTTTGACCCCACATGACCAAACTTCAAACTTGACCTTAAGGTCATCAAGATAAACAATTTGACCAAACTTAATAAAGAGTGAAGCAAAAATATGGCCTCTAGAGTGTTAACAAGGTTTTACTATTATTTGACCTTTTTACCTAGTTTTTGACCCCACATGACCCAACTTCAAACTTGACCTTAAGGTCACCAAGATAAACATTTTGACCAAACTTCATGAAAATTAAAGTAAAAATGTGGCCACCAGAGTGTTAACAAGGTTTTGCTATTATTTGACCTAGTTTTTGACCCCACATGACCCACATTCGAACTTGACCTATATTGTATTGAGATACAACTACTGACCAAGTTTGATGAAGATGAAAGTGCTAGAGTGCTAACGGTCAAAAGTCTAACGGACGGACAGACGGACGGCGGACAAAAAACGATCACAAAAGCTCACCTTGCCACTTTGTGGCAGGTGAGCTAAAAATACGCCAATTCACAAGAAAGGTCCGACTCAGGATGTTAACAACTTCAGACCAATATCCATTCTACCAGTGTTATCAAAGATTCTTGAAAGACACAAACTGCCTTTCATCTTCGTGTTTTTCTAGAACAACTTAAACTTCTTCATATCAATCAGTGTGAGACTGCTTTAACATCAATCATAGATGACTGGCTATCTGCAATAAATGAGCACAATACTGTCGGCACTGTACTATTTGATCTCTCCAATGCATTTGAAATGGTAAATCATACACTTCTTCTCGAAAAACTCGGCCTTTACCACTGCAGCCCTTCTGCTCTTGCTCAATTCATATCTGTCAAATAGACACCAACAGGTTTCAATATCTGGAAACCTTTTAAAACCTCAGCTTATTACAGCTGATGTTCCTCAGGGGTCTGTTCTTGGACCTCTTCTTTTTAGCTCACCTGTCACAAAGTGACAGAGTAAGCTTTTGTGATCACTCGTCGCCCGTCGTCCGTCCGTCAACAATTGGCTTGTGTAGACACTAGAGGTCACAATTTTAGCCTAATCTTAATGAAACTTGGTCACAATGATCACCTCAACAAAATTTAGGTCGAGTTCGATATTGGGTCATTCGGGGTCAAAATCTAGGTCACTAGGTCAAATCATAGAAAAACCTTGTGTAGTCACTTGAGGTCACAATTTTGGTCTAATCTTTATGACACTTGGTTAAAATGATCATCCTAACAAAATCTAGGTCAAGTTCGATATGGGGTCATCCGGTGTCAAAAACTAGGTCACAAGGTCAAATCATAGAAAAACCTTGTGTAGTCACTAGAGGTCACAATTTTGGCCTAATCTTTATAAAATTTGGTCACAATTATCTTGTCAACAAAATCTAGGTCAAATTCGATATTGGGCCATCCGGGGTAAAAAACTAGGTCACAAGGTCAAATCATAGAAAAACCTTGTGTAGTCACTAGAGGTCACTTTTTCGGCGTTATCTTTATGAAAGTTGGTCACAATAATCATCTTAACTAAATCTAGGTCAAGTTCGATATTGGGTCATCCGGGGTCAAAAACTAGGTCACAAGGTCAAATCACTTTAATAAGTCATTGGGTCTAAATATGATGTAAATTTTAAAGCATAAGACAATATGAAAACCTTGTACATGCAATAGAGGCTACCATTAGGGGTGCATGAACGACTAGGACAGGTGAGCGACCTATGGCCCTTTGGATCCTCTTGTATATAAGACTGTCTGCAAATTCCATTTACATGATTTCTGTTACATTTGTATATTTTACTGTTAATCATCAAAATAGTAATTCACTCGATGTTGTGTATTATGCACATTTTCATGTGGATTCCGCCGATGATAACTCTTGACTTCGTTCACAAGTAAAACATTTAAACTAAATATACAGCTTGAATTATCCACGTTGATGAAGGCTGGTAAAAGCCGAAACGTTGGTCAATTATAGATTCTTAAACCTAACATGTTCTGATTGTGTAGCTTCATTTACACGGAACAGTGTCCTAGTGAATGTTAATTTTGTTCAATCTTGTGCATATTCACTTTTAATGATATACTCTTTAAAACATCACTAATAATAAGAAGTCAGTCGACCTGCGGTGTTTATATTATGCATGTTTGTTTATTGATAGATCAAGAGTTATCTCCGACGAACTGTACATGCATGCATGTTTTCATTGTTGTTTTTATTATGTTGTTTGTTACTGTATTTTGTTTTCCGGTGGACCATATTGAAAATTTATATTTATATAACTGTCAAATATGTAATCCACAATAAATAAAGTAGTTATAATTATTATTATTGTATGAGTTGTATTGGAACCAATATCGTGCAACATATGATCAAAACCAATGTAATTGTTTCATTGGAGAGTCATGGAATGTTTATCTTCACAGTCGTATACTAGTTACTGAATTTCGTCGGATACTTTTTTGAGATATAGAATCTCCAAACAACCCTCGTATGCTTACTTTCGGCTACTATCACACCACATATATGCTATTATTCGGCTAATAACACACCATAGATCAATAATTTGGCAACTGAACTATTACAGCAACGACTCGAGTACTCGAAATACATGTACAATATGACAGTAGCCATTCAAGCCGTCACCTGGATACAAAACGACAGTAGCCGTGTAAGTACCCTGACTTCATTACGACAACAACCATTCAAGTACATTATCTAGAGTATGACAGTAGCCACTCAGGTACACTGACTATGTAAAGTATGACGGTAACCATACAAGTACCCTGACAACATAACGTATGACAACAACCGTTCAAGTAGCCTGACTATTGTATGTCAGTAACCATTCAAGTAGCCTGACTACAGCATGACAACAACCATTCAAGTACCTAGGCTACAGTTAGACAGTAACCATTCAATTACCCTTGCTACAGTTAGACGGTAACCATTCAAGTACCGACGATACAGTTAGACAGTAACCATTCAAGTACCCTGACTACAGTTAGACAGTAACCATTCAAGTACCGATGCTACAGTTAGACAGTAAGCATTCAAGTACCGAGGCTACAGTTAGACAGTAACCATTCAAGTACCGAGGCAACAGTTAGACAGTAACCATTCAAGTACCCTTGCTACAGTTAGACAGTAACCATTCAAGTACCGAGGCTACAGTTAGACAGTAAGCATTCAAGTACCCTGACCACAGTTAGACAGTTAGCATTCAAGTACCGAGGCTACAGTTAGACAGTAACCATTCAAGTACCGAGGCTACAGTTAGACAGTAACCATTGAAGTACCCTGACTACAGTTAGACAGTAACCATTCAAGTACCGAGGCTACAGTTAAACCGTAACCATTCAATTACCGAGGCTACAGTTAGACAGTAACCATTCTAGTACCCTGGCTACTATACGATAGTAACCAGCACTTTTATCCGAATTTACTATGTACATGTAGGCCCTACTCGTCAATAAAGGTGAAAATCTACGTTCGTTTTAACAGCTTTCAAATGGTTCGTTCGAATGTAAAGTATCAAAATAAACTGATAAAATTATTCGCGCACTCAGCTAGACAATCGGACGGATTTAGATATTGATTGAAACCAGCGACATGCCATTAGTATATTAATCATACTTGCTAGACCAATTGTATCAATATTTAGCGGTTCTATACCTACAGCGTTGTCCATCTTATGAATAATGTATAGCTAACTCCACCCATTTATTAGACACGCCCGGTAACTCAAATGGTTGTTAACTCAAATGGTTACGAAAGAAGGTTGATCGCAAACATTCAGTCCCATCTAATTGAATACCAGTAGGGGAATAATAATAGCATCTGATCTTATCTGTTAAGAAAGGCCACTGTTGTTATTGGTTGAGGTTATCTGCTGACAGGTTTGACTGTCATAAACAATGACAATAAATGAAGTACATTTTTTTTGTACAAATGGATTATTTAGGTCGGTCACTTGTTTACATAACATTGTGTACATAAACATTGCAATTTCTCTTATTAAAGTCTTATTTTGATAGATATTTTGAGTATTAGTAAGTAGCTCAGTGCATAAGGTATAGGTTTACACCGCCCTTTTCTCCAATCCAAAAGTTTAAAACATTAAAACTACAATGTTATGATATTGCAATGTTTGTATACAAGTGACATACCTAATTAAACGGACTTATACATGTATATACATTGTACTGACACAGAATAGATATATATTTTAATGGTTCATTTGTCATAGCAAAATGAGTCTGCAAAATACTTATTGCGGTTTTGACATTGTCTTTTTAATATCATTATGGCATGAGTCGTTATGGTCAGGGTCAAATGTAGTTCTCTTGACCTTTCGTTCAATGATGACCCATACAAGTGCACGCACTTATTTTTGCTGAAGCGACAACTACAAGTATAAAGAACAGTAGTGTGAAACAAGGAATCCGGTTGTGACATCGTAGCTCTTTGCGAGTAGACTCATTGGACAAGTGTTCTCCAACGTTCCCAGTGTACATATCGCACCGACCACCCCGACATAGCCTCTATGTTAAAAACCATTTCATCTCTAGTTAGTGTTGAGTGAAAACACTGACATGCATTTTTTTCCACTGCCCGGTCGAGATTCGAACTTGGGACCTTCGGGTTGGTAATCTAGAGCGTTCATCACTCGAGCCCCGTGTAATCTCAAAAGTATTTTAAATACGGCCAAATACAGTTAACAAACCCACTGGTCAGGTCGGGGGACACACCCCACCTTCGTCTGCGCAAAAACCCAGTCCATCACCGTGCTAACGGTTACTTACATTATTCATACATGTACAATTATGCGTACAGTGCATAAACTTTAATTCTGACAAAATAAATAATCGTTGAATAACATTTGTTATCAACCGCAAACAAAAACTTATAGCAATTATATATATACAAGAAAGGAATGATGTCCGTCCCCAGAACGTATTATTTTTTTGTAGGGTAACCGTGCAATGTCTTCTATGCAAAATGTTGTTGCATCTACATGTATAGCTGAGTGGGAAGCACTGAAAAGCGTTTCAGAAATGACCAAGTACCCCGACAGGGAGTTCTCGATCCGTACGTAGTCATGAGCGTTCTTCACCTAGGCACCCCTATATTATTTTTAAAAATCGACTGATTACAGAATGCCGATTTTACAAAGCACCAAATGCAAAATATACTCACGAAAAACATATACAGTATCAGAAACATTTGGCATTGAGTTTCACTATGATTAGGTCAAAATTGTGACCTCTGGTGACTTCACAAGGTTTTTCTATTAATTGGCCTTGTGACCTAATTTTGGACTCCGGATGACCTAATATCGAACTTATCCTAGAATTTTTGAAGTGATCATTGTGACAAACTTTCATTAAGATAAGGTCAAAATAATGACCTCTGGTGAGTACACAAGATTTTTCTATGATTTGAACTTGTGGCCTAGTCTTTGACCCCGAATGACCAAATATAGATCTGGACCTAGATTTGTTGAGATTATCATCGTGACCAAGTTTCATAATGATTAGGCCAAAATGTGACCTCTAGCGACTACACAAGCACATTGTTGACGGACGACGGACAAGGAGTGATCACAACTAAAACTACTGATGAATCATACCCCCGCAACACTGCTCGACACAGGAATAGTATTTAAATTTATAGCCATTCAGCTAGTAATGTTTTATACTTTTCGACCGTTTGGACTTGGGTGGATCTTTGCTTGTTTGGTTGGGCATTAGGCCTTGTGTGTGATTTATGTTCCTGTGCTCGGTTGGTTCAGTTGGGCATTGTGTTTTGGTGTTTTCTGTGCTCGGTTGGTTAAGTGGAGTGCTGCCTTCCCTGTTTGGCCTGTCTTCCCTGTTCCTATGGGAACTAATTGTGCACCTCTTGTCGCAGATCTGTTTTTATATTGTTATGAACGCGATTTCGTGTTAAAATTGTCTCCCGAACACCAATCTGAGGAAATTACAGCGTTCAATAATACGTCCCGATACCTTGATGACATTTTAGATATTGACAATCCTTACTTTTCTAATAAGATCGTAGAAATTTACCCAGCCGAATTAACACTAAATAAAGCTAATTCATCTGATACACGCGCATCATTCCTTGACCTTGCTATAGAAGCAGGTCAAATTGTTAGTAAAATTTACGACAATAGAAATGATTTTAACTTCGATATTGTAATTTACCCACACTTGGATGGATATATTACACGGTCAACTTCATATGGTGTTTACGCTTCTCAATTAATCCGTTTTGCTAGAGCTTGCTCTCGGGTGGAGGACTTTAATACTCGAAATCTTTGTATTACTAATAAGTAACTGCAACAAGGCTATCGCTTCCATAAACTACGTAAAATGTTTGCAAAATACTATAGGCGTAATTCAGATTTCATTTCTAAATATTTTATTAATTTAAAGACACTTCTGCGACTAGGTCTGTCTCAGCCTAAATTTTATGGTGATGTGCTTTACAAATTTCGAAGCATTCTGGGTCATAGCCACTTTCATGACGTGTTTCTCAAGATCATAAAACGTTTTCTGAGTAGAGGATATGACCCTTTAATTTTGCAACGGACTGCATGCTTAGCAGTGGGTCCATTTACAGCTCACCGCTATGCTTCTTATTTCATTGTGCGATGACCGGAAAATATACAGACTCTTATTATATGCCTAACCTCAAGCCTTAGTGGACGGCTGGCATTGTCGTACCCTTAAATGTTTTGCTCTCTTGTTGCTCTGACTTCTGATAGGTCATTGAGTACTTTCTGTGCTACTCGATGGTTGTATTTTATATAATGTTTCATGTTTTACATTCCTTTATTACCGGTCACTGTGGCCTTTTTGTTAGGGGGCATTACATGGCGGGAAACATTTATTTACACTGTCCTGTTCTATAAGGTTGTCTATTGGGTAAGTGTGAGGTTTGGTGCACTGTAAAACGTTTAAGCCCCCAGTGACAAGTGTCACTGTCCGTTCCAAGTGTCACTGTCCGTTCCAAGGCGGAAGCCCTTTAGTCAACCTTCCTCTGTGTTTGTACTGTCCACTTTATAGTATAATTGGAAAAAATACAAAAATATTTGGCCACTATGCCTTTTGTTAAACTTTATTAATTTTGTATGTGCCATTCTGCAAATTCGTTGTCCAGCACAAGGCTGCTTCGTATCTTTTAAAATTGCATATACTCAGTGTCTGTTGTGCATTGTCCTTGTGGTGTATGTTTTGTCCGGTTGTTAATTTCTTACCAACTGGCTCTTGTTCCTATTTAGTTTGACTGACTTAAGCATCAAGACTTTCGGGATTGGATGCCCGGTTTTGTATTACATGTTCCTGTGCCAGTTTTTAGCTCACCTGTCACAAAGTGACAGAGTGAGCTTTTGTGATCACTCTTTGTCCGTCGTCAGTCGACCGTCCGTCCGTCCGTCAACAATTGACTTGTGTAGACACTAGAGGTCACAATTTTAGCCTAATCTTTATGAAACTTGGTCACACTGATCATCTCAACAAAATCTAGGTCAAGTTCGATATTGAATCATTTGGGGTCAAAAACTAGGTCACAAGGTCAAATCATAGAAAAACCTTATGTAGTCACTAGAGGTCACAATTTTGACTTAATCTTTATGTAACTTAGTCACAATGATCATCTCAACAAAATCTAGGTCAAGTTAGATATTGGGTCATCCGGGGTCAAAAACTAGGTCACAAGGTCAAATAATAGAAACACTTTGTGTAGTCACTAGAGGTCACAGTTTTGGCCTGATCTTTACGAAACTTAGTCACAATGATCATAACAACAAAATCTAGGTGAAGTTCGATATTGATCACAAGGTCAAATATTAGAAAAACCTTGCGTAGTCACTAGAGGTCACAATTTTGGCCTAATCTTTATGAAACTCTGTCACAATGATCATCTCAACAGAATCTTGATCAAGTTCGATATGAGTTCATCCGGGGTCAAAAACTAGGTCACAATGTCAAATAATAGAAAAACCTTGTGTAGTCATTATAGGTCACAGTTTTGGTCTGATCTTTACGAAACCTGGTCACAATGATCATCTCAACAAAATCTAGGTCAAGTTCGATATTGGTTTATCTGGGGTCTAAAACTAGGTTACAAGGTCGAATCATATAAAAACTTTGTGAAGTCACTAGAGGTCACAATATTGACCTTATCTGTAAATAAACTTAGTCACAATGATCATCTCAACAAAATCTAGGTCAAGTTTGACAGGTGAGCGACCTAGGGCCCTCTTGTTTATGTTGGGCATGTTCCGCGCCTTTTCGAGTGAAGTTGTATATTTTCTGTGACTTTTTGTTCTCGCGTGTCCCGCGGTTTCTGTTTGGATCGGTGCTACTTCCGGTAGTTTCGTATTTTGTTTAATTATTATAATATGGGTTTGTATCTCGATTTAAACGCCAGTTCCGTTTACAATCGAGTTTTTCATTTTTAGCTCACCTGTCACAAAGTGACAGAGTGAGCTTTTGTGATCACTCGTCGTCCGTCCGTCTGTCCGTCCGTCCGTCGTCCGTCCGTCAACAATTGGCTTGTGTAGACACTAGAGGTCACAATTTTAACCTAATCTTTATGAAACTTTGTCACAATGATTATCTCAACAAAATCTAGGCCAAGTTCGATATTGAATCATCTGGGGTCAAAAACTAGGTCACTAGGTCAAATCATAGAAAAACCTTGTGTAGTCACTAGAGGTCATAATTTTGACTTAATCTTTATGAAACTTTATCACAATGATCATCCTAACAAAATCTAGGTCAAGTTCGATATTGGGTCATCCGGGGTCAAAAACTAGGTCACAAGGTCAAATCATAGATAAACCTTGTGTAGTCACTAGAGGTCACAATTTTAGTCTAATATTTATGAAACTTGGTCACAATGATCATCTCAACAGAATCTAGGTCAAGTTCGATATTGGGTCATCAGGGGTCAAAAACTAGGTCACAAGGTCAAATCATAGAAAAACCTTGTGTAGTCACTAGAGGTCACAATTTTGACCTAGTCCTTATGAAACTTGGTCACAATGATCATCTCAACAAAATCTAGGTCAAGTCCGATATTGGTTTATCTGGGGTCAAAAACTAGGTCATTAGGTCAAATCATATAAAATCTTTTGTAGTCACTAGAGGTCACAATATTTGCCTAATCTGTATAAAACTTGGTCACAATGATCATCTTAACAAAATCTAGGTTAAATTCGACAGGTGAGCGACCTAGGGCCCTTTGGGCCCTCTTGTTAAATAATCGATAATATGCCATAATTTCTCAGTATTTAATTTTTTGACCGGGCCAAAAGGAGCTAGGAGTTATTTATTCGTATTTGTCGGTTGTCCTCTTAACTATTTCGTACCCGCGATTCGCATCCTACCTGGTTCGTTCATGAGTCTATGTACAGCTGGAGTTATGGATGTAGTGTTCTGTCCCCCGATGCCATTTAATGTAGTTTTAAGTCCCCTACCGGTTTTTGACCGGAGGGGACTATTGGTTTGCCATCTGTCAGTCAGTTTTGGTTCTGACGGAAATTGTGGTTGATATGGCAACAGACACATTGAAAATAGCTTTAAAACGGTAGGGGACTTCTGTATTGCTTGCAATTCTTAATGACTTGTTCATTACGTCATATCTCGATTTGTTCAATTACGTCATTTTACTTATTGAAACTGGGTCACTCGTTTTAAGGTTTTCAGATTTTTTGTTGCTGAAATCGGGCCTTTCAACGTTTTATTACGGTTACTTCACTTTTGAGGCTAAAAGGCTGCTAAAACTATGTAGTTCAGCAGTTTTACTGTTGTTACTAGGTCATTCAGCGTAGGCATTCCGCCTTTTGTTTGCTGAATCTTTTCTACTGGGTCTTTCACCTAGTTATAATTTGTTATACTTTTCGACAGCTTGGACTTGGGCGGATCTGCGCTTGTTTAGTTGGGCATTGTGCTTTGTGTGTTTTTAATGTTTTCTGTGCTCGGCTGGTTAAGTTGAGTGCTGCAGCCTTCCCTGTCTGACTTAATATAATCTTTTTTTTTAAATATAATCTTTATTCATAACTATATAACCTTTGACCTTTAAGTGACATTGACCTTTATGGTAGGGACCTAGGTCTAGGTATTCCGCAAAAAATGTGAATTTTTTTTTTTAAATGTGAAGAAAGAAAATGTGAAAAAAAAAATATTATTATAATTGTTTTTGGAAAAACTTGATTGATGTAGTGAACATTTGTACCAAGCACTTTAAATCCAGTAAGAAACGACAAAGTTACAGAACGGACACGACTTGCATGACTATATAACATTTGACCTCTATGTGTGACTTTGAGCTAGGGACCTGGGAATTGTGCATTACACACAAATGACAAAGTTACAGAGCGGACACAAGTTTGTGCCTTTTATTATTTGACCTCCAAGTGTGACCTTGACTATTAATCTAGGGACCTGGGTCTTGCTCATGACACACCGTCTAGATGTGGTGAACATTTGTACCAAACCATTTTAAAATCCAGTAAGAAACTACAAAAAAGATTATATTAAGTCAGACAAGGAAGGCAGCACTCAACTTAACCAGCCGAGCACAGAAAACATTAAAAACACACAACGCATAAGGCCAACTGAACCAACCGAGCACAGGAAACTTAAAACACATGAACAAGCACAGAACCGCCCAAGTCCAAGCTGTCGAAAATTATAATAAAAGTATTACTAGAAGTTACAGAGCGGACAGGACACGACTTGCATGCCTATATGACCTCTAAGTGTGACCTTTGGACCTGGGTCTTGCGCATGACACTCCGTCTTGATGTAGTGAACATTTGTACCAAGCCATTTTAAAATCCAGCAAGAAACGACAAAGTTACAGTGCGGACACGATTTTGCTAACAGACCGACCGACCAAGTCGACATGGTTTATCCAGTTTACCCCCTTCAAACTTTGTTTGCGGGGTATAAAAAGTGACAGGTGAGCTAAAAAGGGAGTTATGCCTCTTTGGCACTGCACTGTAACTTAATGAGATTCATTTAACTATGAAGTTTCAAATTGATATATCAAATATTGTATGAGTTATGGCATTGACATGAATGAAGTAGATTTATGACCAAGAACCAAGGGGAATAAATCCAAAACTATGCCATATTCAGTTATAATTCTTGGGCACTGTACATCCTATAAATGAGATATATTCACCAATGTAGTTACAAAATGATATATCTAATACTGCATGAGTTAAGGCCCTGACAAGAATTAACTAAAACAAATACTAAGGGGAGGGAATAACTGCAAAAATATGCAATAAGGAGTTATGGTTCTTGTGCACTTCCACTCAATGAGATCTATTCTCCTATGAAGTTTCCAATTCACACCTCTAAAACTGTATGAGTTATAGCCCGGGCAAGAATTAAGCATGAAAAATAAAAAGGGGAATAACTCAAAAATATGCAATGAAGAGTTATTGTACTTTTGAACTGCACTTTTTCTCAATGGGACCTATTCACCTGTGAAGTTTCAAATTAATATCTCTAATACTGTAAGAGTAATTGCCCGGGCAATAATAAGATATGAAAAAATACAAGGGGAAATGATTCCAAAAATGTGCAATCAAGAGGTATGGTCCTTGAGCACTTATTCACCTTAATGAGATATATAAACCTATGAAGTTTCAAGTTGATATCTCTTATACTGGATGAGTTATGGCCCGGACAAGAATTAAGTATGAAAAATTACAAAGGGAAATAACTCCAAAAATACGCAATGAAGAGTTACGGATCTTGAGCACCGCACTTCCCCTCATTCAGATATATTCACCTATGAAGTTTCAAATCAATAGGTGTTATAGTTTTTGAGTTATCATCCGGGCAAAAAAAATATCAAAAACAATTTGCGGGGCGCTAACATGAATTCAGCTAAAGTTCGCCGGAGATAACACTAGCATTTTGTTTACAAATAAATGTTATATACATTTTCTATATTGATGTTTGTTCAATCTTGTGCATATACACTTTCAATTAACATGCGTGTTTAAATCTACACTGATAACTGGCGGCCAGTCGATCGTGCAGTCTTTATAATTTGATGTTTGTTTATTGATAAGGCTAGAGTTATTCCCGGCGAACTATACATATATTTCCCATCCCTATAAAACATGTACACGACATGTTGGAAGCTGTTCTTGAACCGGGAAGATGGACATGACGGGGGCATAGATACTAACTTAAAATACCGCACACTATACTATTTCTATACTCCATGAAAAACACGAACATCACGACACGGAGACCTGTACGGGTTTCATCAACTGTTTCGTTTCCAATAATGTGGGTCGCTCGAATTGCTGAGATTACAGTGTACACGAGGTCGTCCACAAGACTTGTGTTGAATTTACTGCATTGATACAGTTGCTCACAAACCAACGTGCCGAAGTCGATATAGTTCTATCAAGGTAAGTTTTCTATGATTTTTATGCCCCCCCCCCCCCCCATCTGTAATGAGGGAGTATATTGCATTTTTGCGCCTGTTGGTTTCCGTCGTATAAAATGGTGTCCATTCAATGATTCAAGACAAAGCGTCCTATGATCTTCAAACTTTACATGGTGGTTGGTCATGAACCGTTGATTACCCCTATTGATTTAGGTCAGTAGGTCAAGATCACATTTCTGACTATTGGGCTTCCATGAGGGCATACGCGTTTCACAAACATTTCTTGTTATTTTCACAAAGTCGTATTTCATTATTAAAACTTGACCAACCTGTAGTTTCCAGCATTTTATACACGTATGCCGAGAGCCATGCAATGGAGCAATACCATCATCCTTTGAGTAACTCAAGTAGGTTGGGACCGAGTATCAAACCCGCGACCTTACATTTTTGGTGTTAGACAGCCTACTGCTTCTCCGGATCGATTAGATTGGCGAGTGTCGGCGGGTTGGTTTTCGTTTAGTGTATTCGTTCAGGAATGAGATATCGTTATTTGACTTGCCGTGTGTTTAGCTTGTGTGAAAATATTATACATGTACATTGTATATTATAATCAGGCCCCTACCGGTTTTCAACCGGAGGGGACTATAGGTTTGCCGGCCAAATGTCCTTAAAAAATTTGGATCCTGACATAACTCAAGTAGTTTCTAGGCTAGGTTTATGATATATGGATAGGGGGCAATAAGGGTTCTGACAAAAATTATGGTTGCTATGGGGACAGAAATAGTGAAAATGTGCCCAAATCTGGATCCTACCATAACTCAAAACTGTTTATGAAACTGGGTTTATGAAACTTAATATGTGGGTATGTGCCAATTAGTAGATGATGCACAACTAAAGTATTTTAATTCTGACAATAATTATGGTTGCTATGGGTACAGAAATACTTTTTTACAAATTTTGGATCCTACCATTACTCAATTTACAATCTAGGGTATGCAACTTAGTATATGGAAAGATTGTGTACACTTAAATAGTTTTATTCTGACAGTGTGGTTGCTATGGAAACATAAATAGTTAAATTGCTACCCTTTAACTGGATCTTTGTATAAACCAAAAATTATCAACGCAATGTTGACAATTTAGGGTATGTGCATATAGATCAATGTTGGGAGGACATCTATTAATAAACGTTTCACTTTGATAACAGAAATTGTGTTTACCATGGCAACAGAAGCATTGGAAATACATAAAGCTCATGGCTTCAAACTGGTAGGGGACTTCTGTATTGCTTGCAATTCTTAGTGACTGACTTTAGTCTGTACAGCTGTGGAGTTATTGATGTAGTTTTCTGTTTCTGGTTTTTAGCTCACCTGTCACAAAGTGACAGAGTGGGCTTTTGTGATCACTCTTCGTCCGTCATCCGTCCACAATTTACTTATGTAGACAATAGAGCTCACAGTTTTAGCCTAATCATTATGAAACTCGGTCAAAATGATCATCTCAACAAATCTTGATCAAGTTCGATATTGGGTCATCCGGGGTCAAAAACTAGGTCACAAGGTCAAATCATAGAAAAACATTGTGTAGTCACTAGAGGTCACACTTTTGGCCTAATCTTTATGAAACTATGTCACAATGATCATGTTAACAAGATATAGGTGAAGTTCGATATTTGGTCATCCGGGGTCTAAAACAAGGTCACAAGGTCAAATCATGGAAAAACCTTGTGTAGTCAATAGAAGTAACACTTTTGACCTTATCTTAATGAAACTTGGTCCTAATGACCATGTCAACAAAACCTAGGTCAAGGTTTATATTGGATCATCCAGGTTCAAAAAGTGGGTCACAAGGTCAAAATCATAGAAAAAATGTTGCATAGTCACTAGAGGTCAGAAGTTTGATGTTACATTTATGAAACTCAGTGATAATGATCATCTCAACAAAATCTAGGTCAAATTCGATATTGGTTCATCTGGGGTCAAAACCTAGGTCACAATTTTAAATTATAGAAAAACCTTGTGCAGTTTCTAAAAGGTCTCAATGTTGGCCATATGTTTATGGAAGTTGGTCACAATGATCATCTCAACACAATCTAGGTGAAGTTTGATATTGGGTTTTCTAGGGTCAATAACTAGGTCATTAGGTCAAATCAAAGACAAAACTAGGCTTAAACTTCAATATGCCAGTGGTCTATGTGATGTTAATTGGAAGGTCGCTTTATAAGACAATATAAAACCTTGTACATGCAATAGAGGCTCTCATTATGGGGTCTGCATGAACTACTAGGACAGGTGAGCGACCTATGACCCTTTGGGTCCTCTTGTTAGATCACCTGAACACACAGTGCTCTGTGTAAGCTATTGTGATTGGTCTTTGTCCGTCGTCCGTCCGTCCTCGACAATTTTTTCAAACCTCTACTACAAAGGACAAGGTTCACTAACTACCAAAAATGGCCCAACCTCAGAACTGAATAATATTTTGACCAGTTATAAGTACCATTGCAACATTATCAAAAATTATATATTTCGATAAAAAATGCATTCCGTTTTTACTATGGCAACAATAGCATTGTCAGTCATTTAATCCATCGGTCAGGGAATTGAATCCAGCAAAACATAAGAAGGACTTGATATACTCACATTAAATGTTACTTGGTGACATTATAGGAATTATGCATGTTGACACTTTTGCCGTGTCTTGCCAAAATAATTGTTACTATGGAAACAAAACAGTGAAAAATACACACAAAACAGCCATAGAAAAACTTGTATATGAGATAAACTAAACATTATGCAAGATATATTCATTAAACTTAGAATGTCGCCGGGAAATAATAATGAGAATATGTACGTCTTTATATATTGTGTATTGATAAAAGATGTGGTTACTATGGAAACGAAAACAGCGAAACACCATCTATTTAAAAAGGATCTTCGCGTAACACAAAAGTTATTTCAACTAAGTTTATGAAATTGCATATTTGGCCAGAGGACTATACTAGGATTTTATATTCCTATAATTAATTCCATCTGGCAAAAATTGTGGTTGCTATGGCAACATTTTTTTTGGAAATTTCAGATTTTAAACTTAACATTGAATGATTTAAAAAAAGATCTGGCTAGCTTATTGGACTTAATACATGCTTAAATAACTATACATGGATTAGTATGCTACTTGTATATGGTTCTATATGAGGTTGCTATGGCAACAGAAATGTGGAAATTACTATATGTTTACTGAACCTTTCCATAACTCAAAACGTATCCTAGTGTAATTCATGAAATAAAGCGTGTGGATAGAGGATTGTATTTGGATTTTGATAATCGTTTCTTATTTTAAACTGACAAAATAACTGGCAAGCAAGGCAACATAATGCTTAAGGTTACAATATATTGTAAGGACTATTTTTACATTAAATATCAATTCTACTTATTAATGAAATTTTGCATAAGGATATTGTAGATATAGATATTTTAAGTATTACAGCTATGTTTCTGACATTAGATGGGTGGATAAAGAACTGTAAGAATATTGCATATGTGATTATGAACATAGAAAGGATGAAACAAAATAAACGAGTCAAACAAATGCTGAATTATATTACATTGATTAATTTAATTCCATCCAAACTATCAAATTTTAGATAGTACAGAAGTAACAGAACATTGACACATACTAATTAAGACCAATTTGACCATTTTGTTGTACACAATAATATAGAATAAATGAAAAACAAGTTGACTGAATGCAGTCACAAAATTCGGATACAGAAACATGATAAAATAGAATACAAGATCAGTGTACATCAATTACATTGACGCTTTCTATGAAAACCTTGTATATTTTTAACTATGTTCATTTACAATTTAAAGTTTTGTACATGCATTTATGCGTTCTTAAATGAACCTCATTTTTTTATTATCTCATTTCAACTATTTTTATTTACAACACACAATATTTCATATAAAATGCAAAACTTAATATATTCCAGTTGAATGATATGCATGTATTGTTGATATAAAAGTGTTATAGATATGCAACTAATCAATAATAATATATATTAATGTTCTGATAGTAAATACTATCACAGCATTAGGTCTGAATAACAATGATCTATAAATGTTACATATTTCAATGTATCAACAAACAAGTTTAATTGAAATTCAAACAAGAGGACCCACAGCAATAATTATCATAATGAGTTTTAAAATAAGTGTATCTCTACATATATACTAACAAGTCATCAACATTTGTGTTATGCAACACCAAGATATCAATTGTATTTATGCAAATGCATGTAACAAATGCACCCATTGCAAGTAACAAATAACAGTAACGATCAAACTGATTAATGTTTCAGAAACAGACCTAATACACCTGGCGGTACTTTTGTACACTAATTCAGTCTCAGAAACAAACAAATACACTGGGTGGAAACTGCCGTACACTGAATCAGTCACATACTAACTTTGATCTACAACAGACAGTTATACTTTTAGAATTTAAAGTAACTAATCGGCTGAGAATGTCCAAGAAAGTAGTAGTCTCAATTCTCTGCCAAACATTATTCGGAATCGCTTCCTGAAGAGTCTTCTACTAAAAATACAGCTGCATCAGACAGATGTGACCCCCAGTCACGGACACAAAAGCTGTCCTGTGTACTGAAACGTGCTTGTGACAAGTACCATATAATTGCTGCAACATGGGAACACATCCCTACAACTCTCGATCTGCAGGTGCAGTACCACCCATCAACTTCCCCGTCCTGGACCTTGATCCACAACATGTGGCTTTTGCTGGATGTATGTCGGCTCTGCATGCGAACATTTAACAAAGCTGGATCTTCATCATTAACTACAAAATACGAATATTTTTTAACAACATGAATTTGAAATACCGTCCATAAGATATGATTGTAGTCAATAAATTACATATCACCCTATACATATTTATCACATAACCTGCGGTCCAGGAGTGCCGTAAAGCCGTGCCGTAAATATCGTTCGGCACTCCCAGACTGTGCAATAAATATTTAAATGAGCTAGACGTGACGTTAGCCAATCCATGCATTGATCCGTCAATGACGTCAGGATAATATCAACGTCGCCATGACGTCGCGCTAATTGTACCGCTGAATTTTGGCTGAAATATATGCAGCGTACATCATCCTTTTGAAGAATAATGAGCGTTTTCTAAGGTTATGTGATAAATAGAATCTTACATTCGTGCTCATTACATACGATGTTTTATTAAATTCGTCGACAAAAACAATATGACACTCGGCAAAGCCTCGTGTCATATTATTTTGTCCACTCGTTTAATAAAACTCGTATGTAATGAGCACTCATGCAAGATCCTCTATGTAATGCATGGTTTTCCCGGCATCCACTACTGTTGGAATTAATAGAACCAGCGACTGTTCGGATTTCCAAACTTTGTATTTTGTGCGTGAAAATCCACAATCAATAATATAACAACAAGGCATAGTCAGTTTGAGTAAAATCCAAACAAATGTAATATTAAATGTGTTATTCAATTCTAATGGAAAAGTGTGTGTGCTTTGTATTTAATATTTTTTCTGTTCTGTTCATGTTTACCTTTTATATCGAACTCTCCATCCATGTGTTCCTGTATATATGACGGTGAGAGTTTCAGCTGGTAGACACCAAGTGTCAGTTCACTCAACTTGTCATCAGACAGCACAGGGAAAGGTATATCCGCCTCGTCAACATTCTTCCAAATCTTTCGTTTCTTGTCTAAACCATTTAACTCTATAAAGTCCTTCAGTGTGTTTTCCTTTACATGCAGCTGGAGCATCTTCTCCGCTACAGCCACGTCGCTGTCTATCTGTCCTGGGTCGCTGAGAGGTGGAAAGTATTTGTTGGCCAACGCACACACTATTCGGACAAAATCACCTATATATGGGATTTGATTGTTTGGAAGCACATGGTCAAGATACTTGAATCGTTTTATTCGTGCGTTAGCTGATTTCACCACCCAGCGTATCTAAAAGAAGAAACAGTGCATTTATAACATTTTTTTAATCTGACAGTTGGACAGACTAACTCACACACGCAGACAGGCACTGTAAGACCAACATAGTTATGGTATATATTCAAATCAGGAATCAGCACTTAACTATTTGTTTCGTAGTAGTTTCAGAACTACTCCATATAGTACCGAGATATTGACGTTATAAATCCTAACATGTAAGTATGAATATATTACAAGGTTCTTATGTTAAATATACATGTATCAATTTCTGCAATGCAATCGTGTGTTATCCGCCATTTAGATTATTTACACCTCGAGCATCTTCGTGATACACAATATATCGACAATATATCTATACTGTTAAATAATGCTAATAGAACGTCGGGGATCACGTAAAAATCTCCGTATTATTTCTTATACGAGATCAACTAATTAGTAAATAAAATAATATTATCAGTTAATACCTTGGTAACCAAGCGACTTGCGTTGGCATCATTGGTCTGAAGCTGTCTCTGTCCCTTGGTCAATAGGGCTGGCATCTTGGCCTGAATACCTAGGTCCTCCAGCAGATCAAGTGAATCCCTGAACCCACGGTCGACCACTAGAACATCTCCTTCCCGCAGGAAATCCCGAAAATCTTCAACATTCGACCTCAAGATGTGGTTGAGAATGGCCGCATCATTATTTTTGCCGTCTGCAAAATATGGACCCATGATGCTCACAAAACGTCCAGTGGTGGTAACAATCACCATGGGCTTTACCAGGGGGCGACCTTTATACATTCTAAAACACCTCCTTTGAAACTTGAAATTGTTCGACTTGTTAATATAAATGTAAGTACCATCTAGTACTAATATTATTTCATCTGCTTTTGAGCCAAACAGAGACTTGGCTAATGGTCTAGTATGTTTCTCAGTGATGGCTTCCCTTGTGAAGCTTTCAAGTCCAAGATACAATGGTACAAATCCTCTCATCAGGACCTTTCTCACAATGGCAACAGAACGTCTGACGCTAGATTTCGTCATCCCAAATATAGTTGATAGAAGTTTGTTTGAAATTCCTGATCGAAGTTTCAGAAGAAAGAGCCCTAAACATGTCCTGGGAGATCTGGACGAAGAGGATTTGATTTTATCAGTGACATTAAAGAAAAGGTCGTTGAACTGTTCCTTTGAGAGGCCTGTTAAAGATGTGTAATCGTTGTCTTTAAGATGATCGAAGTTGAGAGAAGAATTCTGTTGTATACAAAGGAATCGCATGTTTTGAAGAAGCTGGAAGACAGAAGAGCGATTTAAGTGTGAGGCTGGGTTCAGATTTTGAATATCAGGGATGACATCTGGCTTGAGTAAATTGTCTGCCATGTGAACTGGACAGCACCTAGCATCAGAGTGTATCAATACGTTGTGGATATAGAAAGCTTGAAGGCGACCCTCAGCTCCAAGTCTAACAAGTTTCGGGCCAGGCCTCTTGCAAATAAAACAACGTGAACGGCTTCTAGTAGTGGAAGGGATGTTTAATGTCACCTGAAATATCAAATGAGACCAGAGTAGATATACACCAGTTAAGAGTTACAAATCCAATTTATGAGACTTGTATCTAATCTTTGTTTTTCCGTAAAAATTCAATTTTGTGTGTTTTAAATTCGGTAATATTGCAACAATGCACAAAAATGATTATGCTTAATACACCTTTTCCAACTAGACACTCCAATATTTTTTTATTATACATTGTTCAATGTTTGTAACGCATATAAATAGAATATATATATGGTCCTTAACTTCATTAAACACATTTATTAAATAGAATAGGGTCCTTGACATCACTAAACAAACAAGCCAACCTTTATGCTACAGCAACAAAGCTATCTGAGAATTACAGGCAGAAATGCGTTTTTTTCATGTACATGATTGTACGACAAGTTATTCGGTACCTAGTCAAAATAGTGTTTAATTACAGTTCTAATCTTCAATAACTGTTGTTACAAAACATAAAACAAAAAAGTATTCTTCTTAATACCTTAATTGTGGCAGGAATGGTTTTATTTCCATATAAACTAGAATTAAGCGACTATATAGATTTTACACTTTCTTAAGAAACAAATTGACCTGTACATTTATTACTCTTAGCACACACAAACATGTCTCTTGGTCGATATTGGGCTGTATCAATATCCGACACATTTTTATAATGACTAGTCTACAAGTGAAAATTGTACAAACCGATGGCGGACTGATCATCTGGCTAGCTGACGGTTGTGGCAAACTAAGAGGACTCTCTTCTGTTGGTTCTGGATCAACAGATTGTGGTCTACTTCTATACAGCTTTGTCCTACATGGAGGACAAATAACATCGTCATCGCTGGGGTCGACTGTTAGTATCTTTTTAAGTAATTTTCTACTCTTTTCTGGGATGGAGCGTCGATAAATCGGCTTTACCCTCTTTTTGCACACTAAACATGCATACTGTTTGGGCATCCTATATAAATAAAAAATATGCTTAGTGGCACTATGTTTTGTATATTAAACGTGCAAAATGTTTTATCTTTCTTTAATAATTAAAAAAATTATTCAACCAGGACCATGCGAGTGACGGTCTAGTGCTTTACCAATACACTAGCGCCGCTTATGATATGTTCGGTGTTAAACTTATGTATATACATAGGCATCGGCAAATGACAAGTTGTGCAGACGATAATTTTCTTGTATGCACAGTTATAATGATGCTATTCACTAACAGGTATGTGCAATTTATCAAACTGTTCACAGATTTTTTTTAACGATAAACAACTGAAAACTCGTTCAAAATACAAGAACAAAATAAATGCAACGACTGCGGTTTAACGCTAAAAATAGCAACAAATAAACTCCTTTATTGAGACGTATTAGACATAAGGACACGAAGCAGACTCGATATATAGTGTTATAATGGTTGGGGACAGTTTTATTGTTGATGGAAATACACACCTCAGCCTTTGCAGTCGTTGAATTGCACGGTTGCTTCGTCACTTGACAGGTTGTTAACAACAGCAACGGTGACGTTCGCACCCAGGTCATTTCGTTCGTGACGTTGTCGCATTAAAAAGAGGCGCGTTTTGTTCAATGAATATTTTTTGTTTCATTTTTGTTACCTAATTTATTATTTTTTTATTTCATTACTGATACGTTTGTGTGTATTTTAATTAGTTTTATATCAGTTTTACAATGCGCAATAGTGTTAATGAAGCTTTTTTCGCCGACGTTCGTGACGATCTCAGATCGGGAGTTATCTGCCTGGTCATAGATTCTATAGGCCTACTTTTAAAATTCTACATATGAGCGCACGTGTGTTCCAAAAAATAACACTGATATTATAAATTAAAATGAAATGTCTCAGCAATCTAAACAAGTTTGAAGGTGGAACAAACGTGCGCTGATATGATAAAATGAACAAGGGTCTCAAGAAAAACACGGTTTTTGACACTTTTAGCCAAAATGGGGTTCTTACAAGTGGAATTTAACTGACTTCAAAACGGATTTCCTGAAGAAAAAATCCATTTATATGAAGAATAAAGGTTGATAATTAAGAATAAAACACAAAAATATTGTTTAGTCTATTTTTTATTTTTCATTATTTTTGGGCCATTTTTGGTAGTTAGTGAACCTTGTCCTTTAGCCTTCGGGAACCCTTCGGCGTCCTAGTGGACGGCAGGTCTTATAGGAATGGACAGCCAGGGTGGACATTCAGAATTAACAGCTACATTGGACAGTTGGTATATTTGTTATATAAATGCCGAAATGAATATCTAAGATGGACAGTTGAACGGTTATAGAATTGGACAACCAGTATGGACATTTAGAATGGACAGCTACATTTGACAGTTGGTATAATTGTTATATAAATGCAGCGAACATTAACAATGATGGACAGTTGAACAGTAATAGGAATGGACAGTCAAGACGGACATTCACAATGGACTGCTACATTGGACAGTTGGTATGTGTGTTATATAAATACAGAGAGTATCTACAAAGATGAACAGTTGAACAGTTAAGGAATGGACAGCCAGGATGGATATTCAGAATGGATAGCTACTTTGGACTATTGACAGTTGACCAGCATATTTAAATATATGGACAGATAGAATGATCAATGGACAGTTGTCCAATAATGCATAAGAGAACTATCTCTTATTCTAATTCACAGATGGACAGCTTGAATAGACACTAATGTAACGGATGGTTGATTCAGACCAACCTGAGTACCGATTCAGTCAACGTCGGGTTTTTACCTCTACCCTGCAAGACAACTCTCAATATCTTAATAACGTGCTATTTGAGTTGTCTTTCTTACATTGATAACAGCCTGAATGATACGCTTCTAAAATGAAGCAACGCTACTGTTTTCAAACAATGTATCAGCAATAATATGAAAATAACCTGATAGCAATATTGCAGAGCGACATACATGAGAACAAGTCATAGTTGTTTTTGAAAAAACCCCGATACATTAAGTCTCTGATATGTGAGGTTGAGGTTGGTGAAAACAAATATTACGATGTAAACCTTAGCGGTGGATGGTTACACGTGTGTTAATAAAAGTTGTGTGATACATGCAGGTATATCACCGACAATATTCAGTGTTGTATGTTAAAAACAAAATATAAAATAATTATGCACACGTGTTTTTTATCGCTAAATAGATACAGCAATTCTAGGAAACGGAAACATGCCCGTGATGATGTCACATAACATTTACATTAAATTCATTTATCGACCGACGAGACACAAACTGTCAATGTTTACCATCCGCTAGATTACGTCTTCGGGGAAATGTTCTACAAATTCGATTTATTCTAACACGTTTGTGGAAACTTGTTGGTAAATGAGTCGGTTGAACAAAACCAAAATTCTCTGAAATCCAATAAATTGTCTTGTTACATATTTACAATCAATAAATCATGCATACCATTGCTAGAAGATAATAGACCCCGACCGTGGCCAAGTGGTTAGGACGTCCGCTTTTTATTGCATACAGCGGAAGCGAGTGGAAGTAAAATTGTGTTCCTCAAACAGTCATCGTGCACCCCCTTTTTATGATAAGTCCCCTACCTGTTTTTACAGGGAATGAACTTCACATGATTTTGTGAAAATTGACATGGAATGCAAAATGCTGAAATAGCCTGATTGAGTGACATTGACTAGCTGATTACCAAGCTAACAACAAGTTCGAGTGCATCATTTGAATACTTCAGTGCTCCAACTTGTATACTCATTCTGCTATTTCAAAAACACAGTCATTAAAGATAAGGTTTTAATAGCAATTAGTTTCATATATAAGAGTTAAGGTTCTTAAAGCTGAACACTGCTCTTCGTGAAAGGTTTGCATTTAATAATCACACTACCTGTTTGATGGCATTAAGTACATTTTGTCTAGTGATGATTTCAATAGATATGGTTGACATGTCTGGCAATATTTCTGACATCATAATTTTATTCTACAATATTAGGCACTATGCATTTGGGCCCGGTTTGCCAGACAGCATTGCCATAGCTGTCATCTTGTCAAGAAGTAGGTATGTTGTTTACTGAGCATGTCCGCCTGCACACTATACATAGACCCGTCAAATACTGGGCTTTCTCTGAACAACATCGTGAAGAACTCACGGGAAAGAACACCCTCATCTATCCCTTCTTCATCAACACTGCGGTATACCGTACACCGGATATTGCTTGTAAGGTGAGTAACATTATCAATTTTCGCGACCTTCATGTGTACACCAGGGTAAGTTTAGAGACGCTGATTTATCTTTCTGAGTATATTTAATGTAAATTTTATACAAAAGTATCTACTTAGATAATTACCCTAGCCCCTGAAAGCCGAAAAACGACCAGGAATTACTTAAAAGGGTAATAAAAGACCAAACTCGTATCGGTACTCGCGCAAAAAATAAGCTTGGTCTGTCAAATAAAGATGTTTTTGTTTATATTCTATGTTAAACTTCACAACTTGAATCGAGCAAAATGACATTCCGGTGATCAAGTTTATGTTGTTTATGCTTTACCAAGAAGGAATCATAAATAACGGGTAATGATGTATTTTGAGAATAAATAAACATGTTAGTGTACAGAGTATTGCTTTATTGTTGCTCACTGGTGTACGGAGTATTGCTCGCGGAAATTACTTAATTGCGAGGTATAAGCAGTGCTATTTGGTTAATATTACTTATATTGTTTAGATAAATATATGTTGAAAACAGTTTGACAGGGTTAAGAGTATGATTAGTACATTCTTCTATAAAAACAATAGGTTACTGTGCTGGTCTGACCCCTTCTAGGAAAAAATAATTGGTCGGATCCCCTTAAGAACTTGTCTGTATCCAGGCATTTCCATGTTCAATAGAAAAGCTCTATCACACACACACATTATTCTTGAAGCTTTTATGACAAGACAATACAAACACAAATCAAAAGAGCTGATCAATCTCCTTTCATTTAACAGCACTTTATTGTATATGATTTGATATAGAATTTATTTTAGAGCTTCAAAACATAACATCAATAAAAATTTTAACAAGACAAACTCCAGAACTATTCAAACATTACATACTTATTCTTTTTAAAGGGACATGCACTGGAACTGAAGTGTCTTGAATAGCAATCAAAGTGGTATCATTTTGATACTTAAGTCAAACAATGAAAACCCTGTAAAAAGTTACGAAATATCCCGCTAGTTTTTAGCAAAAAAATATTTCAAGAATAACTAAATATCGTTGTCGTCAATAAAAGGCTGACAGCCTTTTATTCAAATCGATATACAAAATATCGAAGCGCGCGTTATAGAGTAAATTTTTAAGTCAACTTCTTCTTTGATTTTTCGGTAATAGTTGGTTTTACAAGATAAACGCAATTTTGTTGTATGCAAAAAACACTCTTGACATGTAGCCTAATAGTCCCAGTCCTACCCTTCTTACATGCACACCGTTTAAATCATGTAGCTTAACAGTCCCTGTTCCACTATTCTTACATAAAATAAAAATATACCAGATTTATATAGCGCCTTTTACATGCGAACACACGTTCAAAGGCACTTTAAATTATAGTGTTGCAGCCACAAGGGCACAGGTGCATCCTCTACCAGTGCAGATACTGCGTGATCTGACCACAGGGACAGACTGAGAGAAAACCGCTGAAGGGAGAGAGACATTAGATACAAGCATGTCCGGCGCTGCAGAAGTGCGCCTAGCTCTTATTTCGAATAGACAGCCTGGTTCTTTATTGACTGTGACTGATTGATGACTTATATGCCCAGTTCCACTCTTCTTACATGCCAATAATTTAAATCAGGTGACTGTATGAAGACTTATAGACCCTGTTCCACTCTTCTTACATTTACACCATTTAAGTCAGGTGACTGTATGAAGACTTATAGACCCTGTTCCACTCTTCTTACATGCAAATAATTTAAATCAGGTGACTGTATGAAGACTTATAGACCCTGTTCCACTCTTCTTACATTTACACCATTTAAGTCAGGTGACTGTATGAAACTTATAGACCCTGTTCCACTCTTCTTACATTTACACCATTTAAGTCAGGTGACTGTATGAAACTTATAGACCCTGTCCCACTCTTCTTACATGCACATTATTTAAATCAGGTGACTGTATGAAGACTTTTAGACCCTGTTCCACTCTTCTTACATGTACACCATTTAAGTCAGGTGACTGTAGAAAGACTTATAGACCCTGTTCGTTGCAAGTAACATTTCTGAGAGCAAACAAGTTTTAATAATGTTAAATTGGGACTAAGTATTATTTTTTGGTTATTTCGTAGTTTAATTCAGTGTATTTGTAAGCGTGAGCTAATGTGCAATACTCTGTACAGTATATATCAATACTCCGTACACGAACTAATATCTATTTTGGTGTGTATCTTTGTTGTACTTTGATCATTTTTTCTGAAATTTGGACTTAAGACATTAAGGTTCAATACAAACAAATAACTCAGTTTAAAAATATATATCTGGTTAATACACTCATTCAAAACGCATGCAAAGTGCTGTGGTTAATATTTGCGAGTGAGCAGCTGCCCAATACTGAGTAATTTGAGAACTTCTACGAATACCTGATATACTATGGCGTACTGTAAAGTTATAAACATATCCGAAGACGTAAATACCTGGTTGGGATGGTGTAAGTAGTCAGTAATTTGGAAAATATCGTCTCTTAACTTACCCTGGTGTACAGTAGAATGTCGCGAAACTTGATAACATTACTCACCTTTACTAGCAATATCCGATGTACGGTATACCGCAGTGATCAATAAATTGTACTTAATTTTTCCTTAAGTCCTCTTGGCTTGCGTCCTCAATTTGTTCCATTGCAGTTTTCAGGAAATTCCTTCTGATGACCGACAGCTCCCATTTTCATGAGAAGGATTCATACCCAGCTTCCAAGGCTTCATCGGGAGTTCTGTAAACAAAATGTCATTAGCCTGACTGCTTAATTTCTTTTAATCTGACTGAACTATAGATACAAATTAGAGTACCAATACTTTCAAAACAAGTACAAACTATTGTTAATTAAAGGAAACTTTCATAAATTTTGTTCGAACAATATTATCCCCACCGAAGGCGAAGGGTTATAGTAATATATGCGTCCGTCCGTCCGTCCGTACCATATTTTGTCCGGAGCATTACTCTTAAACTATATCAGGTATAAACCTGAAAATTTGTATGTAAATAGATGGCAACTAGGAGAAGTGCAGTGACCAAGGACCATAACTCTATATGCCCAGTTTTGAAATTATCTCCCTTTGTTTAATTTTGTAATAGTTTTTTACGATAGCATAACTCTAAAACTATTTAAAGTATTGACTGTGCCGCTTATATATTTTCTGTGATCAACTGGTTAAGCTGAGTGCTGCCTCCCTTGTCTGACTTAATATTATCTTTTTAAACTTGATATATAAATTGATGGCAACTGGGAGAAGTGCAGTGACCAAGAACAATAACTCTATATGGCCCAGTGTTGAAATTATATCCCTTTGATTAATTTTATAATCGTTTTTTGTCCAAAGCATAACTTTAAAACTAATTGGAGTATTGACTTGAAACATGGTATGTGAATAGTTGGCAACTAGGAGTAGTGCAGTGACCAAGAACCAGAACTTTATATGACCCAGTTTTGAAATTATCTCCCTTGGATTAAACACCCGCTAGTAACAAATATTTACGGCCGGGGATGGCCATGTGAACGTGGCTCTTGTATCTATTATAAATATTGATAAAATGTTATGTTAAATCATACCCTCTCACTATGGAGTATATGATAAGATTAAACTGTTCTGTTTCTTTTAATTAGGAACTTTGTTCCCAAGTCGCTTTTAATCAGCTTAATGCATTCGGTTATCATTCGCTGATGCATTATGTTCTCCGATGTGTCACCTAGTTTTCAGAAAAGTGTTTATAAAACAAGTAAGGTTTGTATTTATATGATTTTCTTAATTAAATTGTACTGCAAATAGCGAGAATAAAAATAATAGTATTCATAGTAGAGCATTACATACGTACTGCGTTGACAAGAAGCTGGTGTATAATTAACACCGTTGTGTCATTTACTTCCAACGCAAGCTATTCCACATGGGCTAACTAGGTCGGTATCGATGATTGCTCTGCATATCGTTTTGTTTAAACCTTGCTTTTAAAAAGTAATCTTGTATTATAAGTGATATATTCAAATAATGTTTACTTGAAAAGTTGTTAGATATTCTTCCAAAATCGTAATTCCGGTCACGTAAGTTCGAATTTGCCGAACGCACGTTGTTACGCTATGTAGAAAATGTTGCCTCGAAAAATCGGTAACCGCAGAGAAACTTGCCATTGAAACATTAAATGTTCCACGAAACACGCAAATAGTGAAGCTTTTTTTGTACTGACATTTGAAAACAACATTAGGATACCTTGAAATCAATGATAGCATCAAGCAAATAATTATCTAGAGAAAAAATAAGAGAACAAATGTGACATGTCTAAAGATAAACGCTGTCTGCAGGGCACGGAACTTCGTGCAATGGCAACATTACATGAAATAACATGATTTTTGTTCATTTATACAGTATGGCAGCTATCTTTTCATTGCGTTCCATCGAGTCAGTCGTAGTGTGCAGCCATTCAGTTTCAGCCCTTCCTACTTGGCCAATGACCCCGGCTTCGAGGGAAAATACAGGGTTGTGTGATACAAGGAATCAGACCGCGTTTTAAAATATCTCCAAATTCAGCCATATGAATATTACCAAAATTTACCGATTATTACCGAGTTGTTATAATGTGATTTTGTCTTCAAAAAGATCATTATTAAGTCAAACAGGAAAGGCAGCTATCAACTTAACCAGCCGCGCACAGAAAACACAAAAAACAATGCCCAACACACAACTGATCGAACACATGATCCACTCAAGCCAATGAACCAGTTTCTGCAACCAAAAAGCTGAATCCCCAAGCTGAAAGACCCAACGGCAGTAATACCTAGTATTAGCTGTCAGAAGTCCTAAAAAACTAAAAACAACAGTTACTGTATTAATAAGAGCCATGATCACGTGGCCATCCCCCGCCATATGTGATACTAATGGATGTTAAATAGAAATAGGACTAGATAGAAAACGAAAGAAAGAGATGTTAGGGAAATAAAGAGTTAATTAATGAAATGGAACCCGGCAGAGTTCAATAGAAGGGCAAATGTTTTGGTTGATAACAAGCAGAACGAAGACGCGATTTAAGATAGTTATGTTCATATATTACCATCATAGTTGTAAATTTTTTTCATTCTACAAAATATATAATGTCTAAATTAAACTCCAATCAATGGGCATATATCCCTATCACTTACCCAAACATTTTCTTTATACTGTTATGCGCATATTTAGACTTTTTTTATGCTTTATCGATGTATAAATTCCTATAATCTAAAAAAATATTTATGAAAAAATAGTTTCCACCATATACGAGGGTCATTCAATAAATTCGTAGACTGTGTTAATCATTTTAACATCCGATGATACAGAGACAAACAATCTACATTACGTTAAACTACAGCCTTTCGGACACAAGTGCTGAAAATATTGCGTGAAACAACGCATTTTTAAAGAAAATATGGCTAAAGTATAGATATCACCATACCGGTACCATAATATTGACGTTTTGCTGATTCTCAAAGGGTAACCCGAAATGAAATTATGTTATTAACATAGAAATAAACATAATCATTCAAATTGTATATGATTTAACATATCTTCCACAGTATCTTATACAGTCTAAGTTAAGAATTAAGGTTTGACATAATGGTTGTATATCAATATGAAAACACCTCACAAATTTCGACGGACGTTGCGTGAAACGTCACTACGTTTGCCTATCTGCACATCCCTGTGTCGTTTTAAATACTATGCTGGGTTTTTGCCACTAACAACAAGACCACTGCATGGTGTATGTTCTCCTTTCGCTCTCTGTGGCAGTTCTTGTGTGTCTGCAGTGTTTTACCAAGCCCCATTCACAATTCAATAGATTTCCTTGCGTGAAGAAATAGACATTTTGACGTTATTGAAAACGCGACTCGTCGTGATAAAACAGTTTTTAATTCACACTCCGACGTCCAAATAACTTCATAATTTCATGAAATCCCATGATTATATTTAGTAATAATCTGGCAAAAACAATGAACTGTACATTAACTTAATCGGAATTTATAACTAGTTGAGCTAATGAAAAAGGCACGATATGTCGGTCGTGGTGGTGGTGCGTTACTATGGTAATAGAGTTGATGATAACATGCTACTGGTTTACATTTTTGGAAAAAACTTTTCTCTTCGTTGGTAATAAGTTACTGTTTGTAATGCTGTAAGAAAGTATTGTTAAAACGCAATAATAATCAAATGAGAACGATTGTCTACGAATACATTGAATGACCCTCGTAACAGTATAAATGCATGCTTTAACTACAAAATATAACATAAACACTTAAAAAAAATAAAATAAAACATGCTCCCAGTGGGGTTTAAAAAACGACCCTCAGCAATATGTCAAAATTATTTCAAAATTAAACAAATGGAGATAATATCAAAACTGGGACATAAAATTATAGAGTTATGGTTCTTGGTCACTGCACTTCTCTAAGTTGCTGTCTATTTACCTACTAGGTTTCCAGTCAATATCTCAAATAGTTTTAGAGTTATGCTCTGGACAAAAATATTTTAAAATTAAACAAGGGGAGCTAATTTCAAAATTGGGCCATATAGAGTTATGTATCTTGGTTACTGCACTTCTCATAGTTGCCATCTATTCACATACCAAGTACGAGTATTAAGTCAAAACCTCAAATAGTTTAAGAGTTATGCTCCGGACAAAATATGGGAGGGAAGAACGGACAGAAGAGCGGATAGACGCATACTATTACTATATCCCTTCGACTTTGGCGTGGGAAAAAAGCTGAATGACATACTTCTATTGCAATGAGAGCCAAGCATGAAACCTAGACAATACCAGTATCACTTTAAGACGTGTGTTTCCACCACAGTGGGATTGAAGCCATTACATCGTTAACCAACAACACTGACCTTGGCTTCTGTACGCATTGTGTTAGAATACTCAAAGAGAAAATACTCGCGTAAACGTATTTGGTTGAATTCGGTTGCTTAGACATACACCTTTGGTTCCACAAGTTACCATATATTCAGGCAGTGTTATTGTCAGTAAATCTTACGGCAAATAATATGGAACGTAGAACCTTGAGTAATTTCTGTTTTGATTAAAAGTCAATGTCGTGTTTAATTACATTTCATTTCCTTATTCTGATTCGTCGGGGATCGCGTCTATTGATTGCACTGTAACATAAGGGTATAATTATTCACCAGAGATTAGTGTTAGTTAGTCTCTATTGTGGTAGAATATCCTCTCACTTTAAGATGTTATTAAGGCAGGCAAACCTTAGGTGATATTTGATCTTGGGCTTGTTGAATCATGTACATGTAATATGATCGTGTATTTTCGACATTACCTGTTAGCAATCTTCGTTTAAACGTTAATTTGGAGATGAATTGAATGATACTGTACGGATCCGAGTTTGTTTCGGCAGTGTGTTGGGTAGTTGCCTTGTACGTATGTTTATGTCTTCTGCGCTCGACTGGTTAAGTTGAGTGGTGTCTTCCTTGTCCGACTTGATATTATCTTTCTAAATACTTTATGTGATAGTTATAACGGAAGTGCTCTTTCTGCAATACCACACTGTGTGTGCCTTTTTCCAATAACAAAGAAAGAAATCGAAACAGATAGAGATGGTGTCTTATACTCTGTATATAACGCGTTTTAATACGATAAATATTGCCTAATGCGTTGATGTCAGTTTAAATAATCGTGTTATCCTTCTCAGATGTCTTTATAAAACTGTGATATGTTATCTTTTAAGAAAAAAGCAACCTTTGGTGTTTGCATGAATGCTTTGCCTGTTATTTACTGTAACCTGGCGCAGTTATTCACCACACACTTATATTTGCCACCATAAACAGGTGAAAAATGTGTGAGCTTTGTGATGGTTATAATCTAATTTCATAGATCATAACCATGTGTATTTTTTGTTGTTCGATATATCACTCATAGCTTAGTTGAAGAAACTACTTTTTTTCCTACGTCGCCGCTAGGCGGCGCCACTTGCAATAGTAAACCGGTCAGCCAGTAATATTGCGTAACTACTTACGTGGATGTAAACCGGTCATTCAAAACAGTTTTTATTTCATGCGGATCGCATCGGTCTTTTTCGCATTGCAATATTCTATTTACCGAGGAAATCGGAACCATCCGAAAGCAAATAAATTCAGACTATAACATACTTCTGAATGAACAGCATTTGTCTACCTCCCGGTCAATAAATAGACCGATTTCTATTCATATCTTCACGTCCTGATATATACGGATAGGAGTTCACATCAAGACATTCATGCATGTACTATTAAAGGGTATAACTAGTAATACAAATAGATTATAAGAAAAATGCAGCTACATCATCTTTAATTTATACTTTCCCTGCATTCATTCCAACAACTTTAATGCAAATTAACAAAATAAACAGTGGTATTTTTGTAAATCGATTAAAAAGTTTGCTAATATATCTACGTATTTGTGTAAAGCGATTGAAAAGTACGCTATAATACATACCTAATATCATACCTATTGTAGTTGAACATTACTTGAAGGCCACCAAGAAATTAATATCTCCTTATTAATGGGAAATATGTGCAAGGAGTAGTTTTCAAATTATGTCTTCAATTTGACTAATAAATCAGCTACATGGTAATACAGTTGGCAACACATTAGATATCCTCTCCCATTTAGGTGGATATCCTCTCCCATTAAGGTGGTACAGTTGGCAACATATTAGATATCCTCTCCCATTAAGGTGGTACAGTTGGCAACACATTAGATATCCTCTCCCATTTAGGTGGATATCCTCTCCCATTAAGGTGGTACAGTTGGCAACATATTAGATATCCTCTCCCATTAAGGTGGTACAGTTGGCAACACATTAGATATCCTCTCCCATTAAGGTGGTACAGTTGGCAACACATTAGATATCCTCTCCCATTAAGGTGGTACAGTTGGCAACACATTAGATATCCTCTCCCATTAAGGTGGTACAGTTGGCAACACATTAGATATCCTCTCCCATTTAGGTGGATATCCTCTCCCATTAAGGTGGTACAGTTGGCAACACATTAGATATCCTCTCCCATTTAGGTGGATATCCTCTCCGGTTAAGGTGGTACAGTTGGCAACACATTAGATATCCTCTCCCATTAAGGTGGTACAGTTGGCAACACATTAGATATCCTCTCCCATTAAGGTGGTACAGTTGGCAACACATTAGATATCCTCTCCCATTTAGGTGGATATCCTCTCCCATTAAGGTGGTACGTCCGCCTTTTATCTAACGATCGAATTTTCTCCGAAACACTTTAAAATAGCGGAATAATCATATGTTACAACATCATAATTGTAAATATGATATGTCACCAGGCTTTTTTTCGAGATACACAGTTTTCCAATAGCCAACCATAGTCTTTTGTTCATTTCATCTATTTTTTGAATATATGACACCGACATATCTAGTATAAGATTGTTATTAAACCAATTTTAAATAATGATATTTTGTGTGGCTGTCTGGTGAAGAAATTCAGTATTTGTACATGATAAATAGTAACCTCACCCACTTGCAAAAATGTGATTTTGATATGAACATCAAAAATATCTAACGATCGAAATTAACTTGAAATTGCATATAAGCTGAGATGCATATAGAGCACCGTTTGAGTGAAATATAAATTAGGGATCACGACACTTTTTCGCGGAGCTATTCACCAAAAAGAACTAATTTTGATAAACTTGCATAAATTTTCCTAATTTGCATATTGGAATGAAATAAAAACAGATGCATTTGAACAATTTAAGTGACTTATTGTACACCCATTCACTTTACAATTGTGCCTTTCCCCGCCCACTTTTTATACATTCAAAAATTAAAATGTTAAACAATATCAATTTTGTGCACTAGTATTATGTTTATAGTAAATAATTAACATTTATATGCGAATATTAGAACTATCTAAAACTATTTTGAAATTTCGCGCATGCGCACAAGGTAGCTCGGGTCTCCTTAAAGCAACCGCACAGTAAACATGCCTCTAAATACAAGGAAATACTAAATGTCAGTTTTAAAGCCACAAATAAACAAACTCATCGATCATGTGTTTTTGTCTGTACTCGAAAACATAAACTAATCAGCATCAAGTTGACAAGCAACGCTGTGTTTTTTTGTATGTAAAATTAGAATATTCACATTCAAGCTGATATTCGATTAGGTCACACAATGACGTAATCCAAATATAGCCAAATGTCGCAAATGCACAAATATTGAGCCGCAGTGTGGCTATTATCATATGTCAAACCATTTAGATAATGGTATCGCATTTCTGAATTGAATACAAATATAAATGTTTCTGTAAAATCATAACGCATTCTGATATAATTTGTTCCTGTACGAATGTCATGGTATTATGTAAATAACTAAATGTATGTGGTTATACGTAGTTAGATGAAAATATGTTAATGTGTATATTTTCTAGGATAATTTTCAACTACACTAGCTATCCGTTAAATATTCCGCCTCATACCTTATGTACTGTAGTGACAATTATCATAATTATCAGTGTTATTTGAGTGACATTTTTTGGCTGTGTCGATGGCGTATTCATTATGATCGTCGTTGGCTGTAGGCGTTTGTCGTGAGTTTTGGGTTCGAATCCTTGTTTTTAATACCATGAAAATTTTACCACTTACTAGCACTAATGTACCGTTTTAAGATAACATAAATTGTTTATTAAAAAAAAAAATATTTTACCATTTATTATTGATACAGTTACCTGTGGTTCAGCATAAAAAGGGATTGCTGTGTTGCAACCGGTTTTGTAATTAAGTTTGCAAATTTTATTAATTATTACGAAATGGGTCTTTTTTCATTGTTACCCTCTTGGGGATGGATACGACCAGGAATAAGGTGCCTATACTGATTAATGTAATTTATAGAATCTGTTCCAAGATAAATACTGTAAAGAAGAACAGTTTCGATTTGAATCATTGAAATGCACGTATATATCTTGGCATATTTTCAAATGTGCTGCTTGCCAGACCTCGGTAAATATACCCCAAGGACACAGTTATTGACATTCGCGTGTTCCTTAACGGGAAGGAAATGATTGTCTATTGTATTGACATTTCTGAAACGCTGCAATCACTGGCCCAGTATTGATATAACTAGACAGTTAGCCAGCACATCGTGCAGTGGAATTCACTCAAACTATTTGCACAATATGGTCTTGCAACAGACAGCTTTTGCAATGCCTAATTTCTCGGCAACGGATTCTGATGATTTGTGTTTGTGATTACTTTACATGTTTGGATTTAAAGACACATTGGCAGTATGTCAGTTACATCAAGGTATCCAGTCAAACTTTCCTAACGCCTGGCCGACCAGTCCGATGTTGTTTTATATCGAGGGGTTCAGTGAGGTTTTCCTTCATAACTTTGATTTAAAATCCCCAAAAATACAAGATGATATAAATCTAAAATGTAACTGGAGGATTTTTATTATAGTTTGATAAATAAGCCAACTATAACGTCTAACAGACTATATCCAGGACAAAATCTAATAGTATGGAACGCCATAGCTGTCTTTTGTTGTTTATTGTAACATAGTTTCTAGTCAAGTCTACACAACCAATGTTGCATCATTTGGACTTAACAACACTATTGTTTAACAAAAGAGGACAGTGCTAAGACTTATAAAAATATAGTAGAAAATCGGTCAGGGAAGGCAGCACTCATCTTAAACACAGAACACAAAAACATAAAACCAAAAAACATCACATATCACAATTACAAGGTACAATGCCTAACGCATAAGTGAACGACAAAATGAAACCAACCACCGAAAGTCCAAGTTTCAGCTGTCAACATCGCCAATGTTGCACCATTTGGACCTAACAACACTACTGTTTAACAACATAGGACAGTGCTAAGACATATCAACACCACATTTCGATATAAGTTTATACTAATTAATTTAAAGTCGATTGTCAAACAAGTTTTATATATGTAAGTCTTATATAAATCACTCTCGACACATCCTGATGTTATCCATCACCACGAGGGTATAAGAGAAGAGAAGCCAGTTTTCCTTTTTGCGGAGCGTGTAGCAAGGGATTTTCTGATACCATTTTTTCATCTTTGGTATGACGCGGCCTGGGATCGAACCCGGGACCCCCGCCCTCAAAGCGGACACTCTATCACTAGGCTATCAAGGAGGCGGTAAACATTGGGATATGACAAAACTACTAATTAATATATTTAGACAGTGTTGTAAGCGTAAGCAGCTATGGAGTTATATATAATAACATTACTACTAGTGTGTCGCTGTACAAATTTTTTGACGATATACAAGTTTTTTGCCTGTTTAAAAATGTTTAAAAGAAGATTTCATTCTATTTTTTAGGTGTGTGAAGTTGGCTCTGAGATCGTTAATCGAAGATCGACATTCAATACAGACCTAGGTGCTAATACAGATCCAGCTCTGAAATCGACATTGGCAATTTAAGGTGAGCTAATACAGACCCAGTGGCCAATACAGATCCAGATCTGAGATCGACATTCGCATAAAAAGGCCTGTGAATACAGATCTGAGTTTGAATACAGAGCCAGGTCTGACATCGTCATTCGATGTACACCGACGGCGAATACAGACCTAGGACCGAATACCGACCCAGCTCTGAGATCGACATTCGCAAAATAATGCCTATGAATACAGATCTGAGTTTGAATACAGAGCCAGGTCTGACATCGTCATTCGATGTACACCGACGGCGAATACAGACCTAGGACCGAATACCGACCCAGCTCAGAGATCGACATTCGCAAAATAATGCCTATGAATACAGATCTGAGTTTGAATACAGAGCCAGGTCTGACATCGTCATTCGATGTACACCGACGGCGAATACAGACCTAGGACCGAATACCGACCCAGCTCTGAGATCGACATTCGCAAAATAATGCCTATGAATACAGATCTGAGTTTGAATACAGACCCAGGTCTGACATCGTTATTCGATGTACACCGACGGCGAATACAGACCTAGGACCGAATACCGACCCAGCTCTGAGATCGACATTCGCAAAATAATGCCTATGAATACAGATCTGAGTTTGAATACAGAGCCAGGTCTGACATCGTCATTCGATGTACACCGACAGCGAATACAGACCTAGGACCGAATACCGACCCAGCTCTGAGATCGACATTCGCAAAATAAGGCCTGTGAATACAGATCTGAGTTTGAATACAGAGCCAGGTCTGACATCGTCATTCGATGTACAACTATGGCGAATACAGACATAGGATCGAATACCGACCCAGCTCTGACATCGACATTCGATGTATAGCGACGGCGAATACAGACCTAGAATCGAATACCGACCCAGCTCTGAGATCGACATTCGATGTACAGCGACGGCGAATACAGACCTAGGATCGAATACCGACCCAGCTCTGAGATCGACATTCGCAAAATAATGCCTATGAATACAGATCTGAGTTTGAATACAGAGCCAGGTCTGACATCGTCATTCGATGTACACCGACGGCGAATACAGACCTAGGACCGAATACCGACCCAGCTCTGAGATCGACATTGGCAAAATAATGCCTGTGAATACAGATCTGAGTTTGAATACAGAGCCAGGTCTGACATCGTCATTCAATGTACACCTACGGCGAATACAGACCTAGGACCGAATACCGACCCAGCTCTGAGATCGATATTCGCAAAATAAGGCCTGTGAATACAGATCCGAGTTTGAATACAGAGCCAGGTCTGACATCGACATTCGATGTACAACTATGGCGAATACAGACATAGGATCGAATACCGACCCAGCTCTGACATCGACAATCAATGTGTTCCGACGGCGAATACAGACCTAGGATCGAATACCGACCTAGCTCTGACATCGACATTCGATGTATACCGACGGCGAATACAGACCTAGGATCGAATACCGACCCAGCTCTGAGATCGACATTCACAACATAATGTGGGCGAATACAGATATGAGTTTGAATACAGAGCCAGGTCTGACATCGTTATTCGATGTTAACCGACGGCGAATACAGACCTCGGATTCAATACCGACCCAACTATGACTTCGACAATCATTATTTACCGACGGCGAATACAGACCCAAGTGTGAATACAGATCCATCTCTGAGTTCGTCATTCGCAAAATACGTTGAGGGGAATACCGAGCTGGGATGCAATATTATTGACAGCCAGAAACCAAGAAAACAATGTATTTTACATGCTTTATATTTGTTGTTCAATGCATGAAATCTGTAAAAGCAACATCAATACATACCGTTTTATTTATTTCTTATTTATAAACTAATAGTGAATGACCAATATAAATGAGTTCTAATTAAATACATTGCAAATTTACCATAGTTTTCATTGATTATTTAAAATTTATTTTAAAGGGAAGTAATAAAGCCTTAACAATAAACGTCACTGCTACGTATCCACAGTTTAATGCATAGACCGATGACGAATACAGACCTAGGATCGAATACCGACCCAGCTCTGAGATCGACATTCACAAAATGTGGTTGGTGAATACAGATCTGAGTTTGAATACAGAGCCAGGTCTGACATCGACATTCGATATGAAACGACAGCGTATACAGACATAGAATCGAATACCGATCAAGCTCTGACATCGACATTCGCGAAATGTGGTTGGTGAATACAGATCTGAGTTTGAATACAGAGCCAGCTCTGACATCGGCATTCGATATGAACCGACAGCGAATGCAGACCTAGGATCGAATACCGACCCAGCTCTGACATCGACATTCGATGTATACCCACGGCGAATACAGACCTAGGATCCAATACCGACCCAGCTCTGAGATCGACATTCGCGAAATATGGTTGGTCAATACAGATCTGAGTTTGAATACAGAGCCAGGTCTGACATCGACGTTCGATGTAAACTGAGGGCGAATACAGACCTAGGACCCAATACATACCCAGCTCTGAGATCGACATTAGCAATATAAGGTGGGTGAATACATATCTGAGTTTGAATACAGAGCCAGGTCTGACATCGACATTCGATGTATACCCACGGCGAATACAGCCCTAGGATCCAATACCGACCCAGCTCTGAGATCGACATTAGCAATATAAGGTGGGTGAATACAGATCTGAGTTTGAATACAGAGCCAGCTCTGACATCGGCATTCGATATGAACCGACAGCGAATACAGACCTAGGATCGAATACCGACCCAGCTCTGACATCAACATTCGCAAAATAAGGCGGGTGAATACAGGTCTGAGTTTGAATACAGAGCCAGCTCTGACATAGACATTCGACGTTTACCGAAGGCGAATACAGACCTAGGGTCGAATACCGATCCAGCTCTGAGATCGACACTCGATGTATACCTACGGCGAATACAGACCTAGGATCGAATACCGACCCAGCCCTGACATCGACAATCGATGTATACCGACGGCGAATACAGACCTATGATCGAATACCGACTCAACTGACAGCGACATTCAATGTATACCCACGGCGAATACAGACCTAGGTTCCAATACAGTGTTAGGTCTGACATAGACATTCAATGTATAAGCACGGCGAATACAGGCCTAGGTTCCAATACCGACCGAGCTCTGAGATCGACATTCGCAAATTAAGGCCTGTGACTACCGAGCTTGAATACAGATCAAGGTCTGACATCGAATTTCGATGTGAGCCGACAGCCAATACAGACCTATGATCGAATACCAACCCAACTGTGAGATCGATATTCGCGGAATTAGCTGGGTCAATGCATATCTAAGCTTGAATATAGAGCCAGCTTGACATTCTACGAATACCGACGGCGAATACAGACATAGGGTCGATTACCGATCTAGCTCTGAGATCGTCATTCGTGAAATGAGCTTAGTGAATACAGATCTGAGTTTGAATACAGATCCAAGTCTGACATCGACATTCGATGTAACCCGACAGCGAATACAGACCTAGAATCGAATACCGATTCAGCTCTGAGATCGATGTTCGCAATATACGACTTCAAATACCGACCCAACTCTGACATCGACATTCGCAAATAAGGTGTGCGAATACTGATCTGAGTTTAAATACAAAGCCAGCTCTGACATCAACATTAGATTTAGGATTTCATGGCATCAGTCTGCGACTATATCTGGCACCCTCGCAGACGTTCAGGAATTTTGTGCCATTTGATTGTTTTATATGTGTGACCTTTAAGCTCTGTTAGGAGTCAATTGCATCGGTCTGCGACTGTTTTTTACACTATCGCAGACTTTCATGAATATAGAGGCCCTAAGGTATCCATTGTATCGGTCTGCGAATGTTTCTGACATGTTCACAGACTTCAGGTATGTTGGTGCCAATTGAACAAATCACAGTTTTGGCATCTAGGGACCCTTACGAGTCCATTACATCGGTCTGCGACTGTTTCTGACACACTCATCGACTTTCAGGAATGTTCGTGCCTTTTTAGAAAATGGTATTTTTGACATTTAGGGACCTTCATGAGTCCATTCAATCGGTCTGCGACTGTTTCTGACACACTCATCGACTTTCAGGAATGTTCGTGCCTTTTTAGAAAATGGTATTTTTGACATTTAGGGACCTTCATGAGTCCATTCAATCGGTCTGCGACTGTTTCGGACACCCATCGCAGTCTCTCCTGAATGTTGGTGCAAATTGACAAAAATGACACTTTTGTTCTCCATAGGAGTCCTTTGCATCGGTCTGCGACTGTTTCTTACACTCTCGCATACTTTCAGGAACTTTGTTGCCAATTGATAAAATGACATTTTTGGCCTCTAGGAACACTTAGGAGCTCACTGCATCTGTCTGCGACTGTTAATGACACACTTGAGGACTTTCAGGAATTTCGGTGCCAATGGAGAAAATGATAGTTTTGGCCGCCTCTAGGAACTCTTAGGAGTCCATTGCATATGTCTGCGTCTGTTTATGGCACACTCGCAGACTTTCAGGTATATTATTATTTTCACAATTACTCTAACATAGCCAACTTCTGCTTGTTATGTGGATGGATGTGCGTGATTCAAGCCTTGCTTTGAAACATTTAAATAGAGTATCACGGTGTTCAAATTATCATATAATATAACTAAGATGAGTTTTGTATTAATCACAGTTCTCTTTCTTGACAAGATAACAAAAGTTCTCTTAATTTCTTTTTGTATACCTCGTAAAATAACAAATATACAAAGTACTATTTTCTAGGACTAACAAAGTAGTTTTTGATCAGTAGACATAGGGCAGTCAGAAAATAATTGTCAGCAAAATTCCCTAATACGGGGGACATAAGGACCCCCTTTGGTCTCATAGCCTAAGTTTGCTGTGGGTGGATTGTGGATTGTTTCTAAAGGTTCCTTTAGTGTACTATATATGCAGCGACGCAGACGTGAAAACATTATATGTATAACACCATAACTCATGTGACGTTTGAAACAATTTAAAATTGTAACTTTGTGCATATAGACAAAGGTGATTTTTGTAATTGTTTAAACACATGTACTTTTTCAATGATTACTTTATTGACTTAATTTTAATGACCCATGTGTGAGATGATATTCATTACAAGGGTTTACTACCCTCAGCTAGACTTTTGTCAATATCAATGAGATGGAAACGGTTTCGTAAAAAATGAATGCGTTTTCAGTTCATTGATATTCAAACAGGACATGTTTTATTGCACTGGACAATACTTGTCTCATAATTACGCAATACAATTATGTTATATGGGCTCATACGGTTTCTGAGCGTTGTTTTCAAATGTCATTCATGCGGATTGGATTTAAATTCATTTTATTCGAATATGTACCATTGTACTCATAAATGACAATCTGAAATTTTGAAACCGCTAAATTATTATTAAACTATAGCTATACAAATGAATCAAACGCGAAACCCAAAATACCACACATACATCCTAATGAATACTGGATGCATACTAACGAATTATACACTAATTTATTCTGAATATGTCAACATTTCTAGAATGTGACATGATGGTTCTTTCGTCGGAGGATTTTAATCCTTTTTGCCTCATGTATATTTTTACAAGACTTTTTATGTTCGACACTAACTTTTAAAAAGTGGATGGGGTAATGTTATACCCTCATTATAAACAAAAAAAGAAAACTCACACATGTTGTCCTTTTCATGTAATTCTGCTTACATGAAATTACCACCATTGTTTTATTTTTGTTGTTCTTATTATAGTATCAGGGATATGACGTCATACATCTAAAATACATAGTTTTAAACGACAAATGATGAATTATTCTGAATTTATTTGTTCTGTGAAAAAACAACATATTTAGATATTTAAAATAGCTACATATTTGACTTTCCCACTTAACACGTCCAACAGCAAAATTCAGTAACACTGTATAGGGCATAGTACCAGTAAAATGCCCTCTTCAAGAGTATTTGGAACATGGCAGATTTCCTGTACAGCTAAAGCCATTCAGACTTTTCAAACATCAGTGTTGATATATCACTAGTTAAACAAGTATAAAATGCATAAAAATGTGCAAATTTAAAATCAATCGGATTACTTTTGTATATTTTATGAACATGTATATCAATCCTTTCGATTACTAATCTGCCTTATTTTGTTCCAAGTCCAGTCATAGCGCTGGTACCGCCGGTGATCCGCTTCCATCGGTTAAGGTCATACCTTACTATACCATAACAATTGCTAGCCAAAATTGTTATTTTTATTTCACCTAGAACAAAATGCAGTAGCTTTTACGAATTTTATAATATGTATCATACTCTACATTTGCTAGCATGTATTATGCAAAGGTTATTTGCAATTTGGTGAATGACCATCTAGTTGTTATGTACGTACATATTGTGTATATATTATATACGATATGGGCCAGGTACTATATAGTTTGTCTTCATTAAGACAGGTTTGCCGCGAAATGAATGCACCAAGTAAACCACAGTTATAGTCAAACCAAATGAACTTAGTTCTCACATTTTATGCATCGATATATTGCACGACAAGTATCAATTTCCTCGAGATAATCGTGTCTTGTTGGATATTTAGATTTGTGTTTATAGTATACCGTGTACATAATCGCAATACTTTCTGCTGATGGAAACAAATATCATTTTAAGTTATTGACAATTAGTAAACGGTTAAATGATGCTTTAACGAATGTTCGATTACAAGGGTAATGTGTTTGCACTATAATTGCGACCTTGAATTTCGACACCAACGCCTAGTAGAGCGCAAACAATATGCATGTACAAAGAGGACTGTTCAATTATGTGTATGGTTCTTATTATCTTAACCATAGATTTCCTTGATTAGCTTCTGATTGCGCTGTGAAATTGCGCTGAAAATTGCATATTGCGCTGTGTTTTGGCAGATAATTGGGTTATTACGACATGTTATGAGTTAGAAAATTAGCTTATACCTTGGTCACACTGGCTGGCTGGTGTCCGTATACCATAACTATTTAACCTGTGTATAGGCATAGTGTATACACTGAGCGTCGGCCGCTGGTTAACATTTGCTCCTTGGTAAAGGATGGCGGACGGGAACGGTTGAGGGACATAAAAACACATTGGATCATCACGGAAATATCACTTTGACCCTACGTCACGTTCTGATTTAATCCGACAATTCCACGAAGACCAGCCGATGTCCGTCCGGCCTCCGGTCCACTTAGGTAATGGGTATGCCGATCGATTATCGGATGACGAATAGATGTGTGCCCCATTTATAAGCGATGTACTAACAGAACATTTTGCAAATGTCATGATACTTGTATACTAGGCCTACAAGACTAAAATAAGAAGTAGTCAATACACTATGTAGATATGAGATATGTTATGAGGAATAATAGTGTACTAGCACAAAATTGTCCTCATGGAATGGAACATGAGTTGTTGTTATTTTAGCTAAATATTTTTGACATTAAAGTTGATCCTCGTCCATCCGAAAATGTACCAGTGCATGGTGTTGTGATCGGCAAGGTTCGAGTAATCACTCCCGGTGGTGTGTGTAAAATGGACGACAACCACAAAGTACAAAATGGGTTTGAAATTATTTAAAGCAATTATGACGCCTTGTAGTTTTTTATGATCACTGTAAAATTGTATATTGAACATCCCTAGTAAAAGTTTTGGCACCATATCAAGAAAGACATCATACGACCAAAAAAGGTGTCAAGTGCGTCTAGTTCAAACCGGTCAGAGAAGAAAAACGTAAACTGTTGTTTTAAGCTCTGTGTTGTTCAAACGGAACACAAAGATTCAAAGTAAGTTCTGCCTACTGCTTAAGTCGCAGCTATATTCAACCTAGGGCCTGTTTGTACAGAAGGTATATATCGAATGTCAATGTAAGAGCTAGGTCTGCATTCGGACCTGGTTTTGCATTCGATATAGGTATATATCGAATTATTGTTTCCGAGGTTTAGTGGTTAAAGCACTTTTCTTCTAATCTGGCGACCCGGGTAAAGGCACTCATTTGTACTCCATATTTCAACAGAACGCAGACTGGCAAATAGAGGCTATGCCCGATGTAAAAAAATGTCGCTCTCAGAGCTGATTTGCATTCGGTCTGCACTAGGTCTGCACTCTGACTGCATTCGGACCTTGGTGTGCATTAGATATCGGAATATATTGAATGTCGATCTCAGAGCGGGATCATTATTCAAACATTGGTCTGCATTAGCCTTCGAGATAAATGGAATGTCGATGTCAGGCCTAGTTCTGTATTCAAACTCAGCTCGGTATTCAACGGTCATATATTGCGAATGTCGATGTCAGAGCCGGGTCTGTATTCAAACGCAGCTGAGTATTCAACGGTCTGATATTGCGAATGACGATCTCAGAACTGGGTCGGTATTCGATAGTAGGTCTGTACTCGCCGTCGGTATACAACAAATGTCGATCTCAGACTCTGTATTCAACCCGAGACCTGCATTCACCGGCCCTATATTGGGAATGTCGATCTCGGAGCTGGATCGACTTTCGACCCTTGGTCTTGATTAGCCGGCTGTATACACCGAATGTCGATGACATAGCTGGATCTGTATTCCAACTAAGATCTGTATTCACCATCCTTATTTAGCAAAGTTGATCTCATATCTGGACCGGTATTCGACCGCAGGTCTGTATTCGACGTCAGTATGCATCGAATGTCAGAGATGGCTCTTTATACAAACGCAGCTCGGTATTCACCAACCTTATTTAGCGAATGTCGATCTCAGAGCCGGATCGGTATTCGATCCTAGGTCTGTATTCGATGTCGGTTTACATCGAATGTCGATGTAAGACTTGGATCAGTATTCAAACTCAAATCTGTATTCACCAACCACAATTCGCGAATGTCGATCTCAGAGCTGGGTCGGTATTGGATCCTAGGTCTGTATTCACCGTGGGTATACCTCGAATGTCCATGTCAGACCTGGCTCTGTATTCAAACTCAAATATGTATTCACGCACCTTATATTGCGAATGTCGATGTGAGAGCTTGATCGGTATTCGATTCTAGGTCTGTATACGCTGTCGGTTCATATCGAATGCCGATATCAGAGCTGGCTCTGTATTCAAACTCAGATCTGTATTCACCAACCACATTTCGCGAATGTCGATCTCAGAGCTGGGTCGGTATTCGGTCCTAGGTCTGTATTCGCCGTGGGTATACATCGAATGTCGATGTCAGACCTGGCTCTGTATTCAAACTCATATATGTATTCACGCACCTTATATTGCGAATGTCGATCTCAGAGCTGGGTCGGTATTTGATCCTAGGTCTGTATACGCCGTCCGTATACATCGAATGCCGATGTCAAACATGGCTCTGTATTCAAACTCAGATATGTATTCACGCACCTTATATTGCGAATGTCGATCTCAGAGCTGGGTCGGTATTGGATCCTAGGTCTGTATTCGCCCTCGGTTTACATCGAACGTCGATGTCAGACCTGGCTCTGTATTCAAACCCAGATATGTATTCACTTACCTTATATTGCAAATGTCGATCTCAGAGCTGGGTCGGTATTCGATCCTAGGTCTGTATTCGCCGTGGGTATACATTGAATGTCGATGTCAGACCTGGGTCTGTATTCAAACTCAGGTCTGTATTCACAGGCCTTATTTTGCGATTGTTGATGTCAGAGCTGGGTCGGTATTCGATCCTAGGTCTGTATTCGCCGTGGGTATACATTGAATGTCGATGTCAGACCTAGGACTGTATTCAAACTCAGGTCTGTATTCACAGGCCTTATTTTGCGAATGTTGATATCAGAGCTGGGTCGGTATTCGATCCTAGATCTGTATTCGCCAGCGGTATACGTCGATTGTCGATGTCAGAGCTGGGTCGGTATTCGATCCTAGGTCTGTATTCGCCGTCGGAATACATTGATTGTCGATGTCAGAGCTGGGTCGGTATTCGGTCCTTGGTCTGTATTCGCCCTCGGTTTACATCAAACGTCGATGTCAGACCTAGCTCTGTATTCAAACTCAGATCTGTATTCACTTACCTTATATTGCGAATGTCGATCTCGGAGCTGGGTCGGTATTCGATCCTAGGTCTGTATTCGCCCTCGGTTTACATCGAATGTCGATGTCAGACCTGGCTCTGTATTCAAACTCAGATCTGTATTCACCCACCTAATTTTGTGAATGTCGATGTCAGAGCTGGGTCGGTATTCGATCCTAGGTCTGTATTCGCCCTCGGTTTACATCGAATGTCGATGTCAGACCTGGCTCTGTATTCAAACTTAGGTCTGTATTCACCAACCACATTTTGTGAATGTCGATGTCAGAGCTGGGTCGGTATTCGATCCTAGGTCTGTATTCGTCATCGGTCTATGCATTAAACTGTGGATACGTAGCAGTGACGTTTATTGTTAAGGCTTTATTACTTCCCTTTAAAATAAATTTTAAATAATCAATGAAAACTATGGTAAATTTGCAATGTATTTAATTAGAACTCATTTATATTGGTCATTCACTATTAGTTTATAAATAAGAAATAAATAAAACGGTATGCATTGATGTTGCTTTTACAAATTTCATGCATTTAACAACAAATATAAAGCATGTAAAATATATTGTTTTCTTGGTTTCTGGCTGTCAATAATATTGCATCCCAGCTCGGTATTCCCCTCAACGTATTTTGCGAATGACGAACTCAGAGATGGATCTGTATTCACACTTGGGTCTGTATTCGCCGTCGGTAAATAATGATTGTCGAAGTCATAGTTGGGTCGGTATTGAATCCGAGGTCTGTATTCGCCGTCGGTTAACATCGAATAACGATGTCAGACCTGGCTCTGTATTCAAACTCATATCTGTATTCGCCCACATTATGTTGTGAATGTCGATCTCAGAGCTGGGTCGGTATTCGATCCTAGGTCTGTATTCGCCGTCGGTATACATCGAATGTCGATGTCAGAGCTAGGTCGGTATTCGATCCTAGGTCTGTATTCGCCGTCGGAACACATTGATTGTCGATGTCAGAGCTGGGTCGGTATTCGATCCTATGTCTGTATTCGCCATAGTTGTACATCGAATGTCGATGTCAGACCTGGCTCTGTATTCAAACTCGGATCTGTATTCACAGGCCTTATTTTGCGAATATCGATCTCAGAGCTGGGTCGGTATTCGGTCCTAGGTCTGTATTCGCCGTAGGTGTACATTGAATGACGATGTCAGACCTGGCTCTGTATTCAAACTCAGATCTGTATTCACAGGCATTATTTTGCCAATGTCGATCTCAGAGCTGGGTCGGTATTCGGTCCTAGGTCTGTATTCGCCGTCGGTGTACATCGAATGACGATGTCAGACCTGGCTCTGTATTCAAACTCAGATCTGTATTCATAGGCATTATTTTGCGAATGTCGATCTCAGAGCTGGGTCGGTATTCGATCCTAGGTCTGTATTCGCCGTCGCTGTACATCGAATGTCGATCTCAGAGCTGGGTCGGTATTCGATCCTAGGTCTGTATTCGCCGTCGCTATACATCGAATGTCGATGTCAGAGCTGGGTCGGTATTCGATCCTATGTCTGTATTCGCCATAGTTGTACATCGAATGTCGATGTCAGACCTGGCTCTGTATTCAAACTCGGATCTGTATTCACAGGCCTTATTTTGCGAATATCGATGTCAGAGCTGGGTCGGTATTCGGTCCTAGGTCTGTATTCGCCGTAGGTGTACATCGAATGACGATGTCAGACCTGGGTCTGTATTCAAACTTAGGTCTGTATTCACAGGCCTTATTTTGCGAATGTCGATCTCAGAGCTGGGTCGGTATTCGGTCCTAGGTCTGTATTCGCCGTAGGTGTACATCGAATGACGATGTCAGACCTGGGTCTGTATTCAAACTTAGGTCTGTATTCACAGGCCTTATTTTGCGAATGTTGATGTCAGAGCTGGGTCGGTATTCGATCCTAGGTCTGTATTCGCCGTCGCTATACATCGAATGTCGATGTCAGAGCTGGGTCGGTATTGGATCCTAGGTCTGTATTCGCCGTCGCTTTACATGGAATGTCGATGTCAGAGCTGGGTCGGTATTCGATCCTATGTCTGTATTCGCCATAGTTGTACATCGAATGTCGAAGTCAGACCTGGCTCTGTATTCAAACTCGGATCTGTATTCACAGGCCTTATTTTGCGAATATCGATCTCAGAGCTGGGTCTGTATTCGGTCCTAGGTCTGTATTCGCCATAGTTGTACATCGAATGTCGATGTCAGACCTGGCTCTGTATTCAAACTCGGATCTGTATTCACAGGCCTTATTTTGCGAATATCGATCTCAGAGCTGGGTCGGAATTTGGTCCTAGGTCTGTATTCGCCGTAGGTGTACATTGAATGACGATGTCAGACCTGGCTCTGTATTCAAACTCAGATCTGTATTCACAGGCATTATTTTGCCAATGTCGATCTCAGAGCTGGGTCGGTATTCGGTCCTAGGTCTGTATTCGCCGTCGGTGTACATCGAATGACGATGTCAGACCTGGCTCTGTATTCAAACTCAGATCTGTATTCATAGGCATTATTTTGCGAATGTCGATCTCAGAGCTGGGTCGGTATTCGATCCTAGGTCTGTATTCGCCGTCGCTGTACATCGAATGTCGATCTCAGAGCTGGGTCGGTATTCGATCCTAGGTCTGTATTCGCCGTCGCTATACATCGAATGTCGATGTCAGAGCTGGGTCGGTATTCGATCCTATGTCTGTATTCGCCATAGTTGTACATCGAATGTCGATGTTAGACCTGGCTCTGTATTCAAACTCGGATCTGTATTCACAGGCCTTATTTTGCGAATATCGATGTCAGAGCTGGGTCGGTATTCGGTCCTAGGTCTGTATTCGCCGTAGGTGTACATCGAATGACGATGTCAGACCTGGGTCTGTATTCAAACTTAGGTCTGTATTCACAGGCCTTATTTTGCGAATGTCGATCTCAGAGCTGGGTCGGTATTCGGTCCTAGGTCTGTATTCGCCGTAGGTGTACATCGAATGGCGATGTCAGACCTGGGTCTGTATTCAAACTTAGGTCTGTATTCACAGGCCTTATTTTGCGAATGTTGATGTCAGAGCTGGGTCGGTATTCGATCCTAGGTCTGTATTCGCCGTCGCTATACATCGAATGTCGATGTCAGAGCTGGGTCGGTATTGGATCCTAGGTCTGTATTCGCCGTCGCTTTACATGGAATGTCGATGTCAGAGCTGGGTCGGTATTCGATCCTATGTCTGTATTCGCCATAGTTGTACATCGAATGTCGAAGTCAGACCTGGCTCTGTATTCAAACTCGGATCTGTATTCACAGGCCTTATTTTGCGAATATCGATCTCAGAGCTGGGTCTGTATTCGGTCCTAGGTCTGTATTCGCCGTAGGTGTACATTGAATGACGATGTCAGACCTGGCTCTGTATTCAAACTCAGATCTGTATTCACAGGCATTATTTTGCCAATGTCGATCTCAGAGCTGGGTCGGTATTCGGTCCTAGGTCTGTATTCGCCGTCGGTGTACATCGAATGACGATGTCAGACCTGGCTCTGTATTCAAACTCAGATCTGTATTCATAGGCATTATTTTGCGAATGTCGATGTCAGAGCTGGGTCGGTATTCGGTCCTAGGCCTGTATTCGCCGTCGGTGTACATCGAATGACGATGTCAGACCTGGCTCTGTATTCAAACTCAGATCTGTATTCATAGGCATTATTTTGCGCATGTCGATCTCAGAGCTGGGTCGGTATTCGATCCTAGGTCTGTATTCGCCGTCGGTGTACATCGAATGTCGATCTCAGTGCTGGGTCGGTATTCGATTCTAGGTCTGTATTCGCCGTCGCTATACATCGAATGTCGATGTCAGAGCTGGGTCGGTATTCGATCCTATGTCTGTATTCGCCATAGTTGTACATCGAATGACGATGTCAGACCTGGCTCTGTATTCAAACTCAGATCTGTATTCACAGGCCTTATTTTGCGAATGTCGATCTCAGAGCTGGGTCGGAATTTGGTCCTAGGTCTGTATTCGCCGTAGGTGTACATCGAATGACGATGTCAGACCTGGGTCTGTATTCAAACTTAGGTCTGTATTCACAGGCCTTATTTTGCGAATGTTGATGTCAGAGCTGGGTCGGTATTCGATCCTAGGTCTGTATTCGCCGTCGCTATACATCGAATGTCGATGTCAGAGCTAGGTCGGTATTCGGTCCTAGGTCTGTATTCGCCGTCGGTGTACATCGAATGACGATGTCAGACCTGGCTCTGTATTCAAACTCAGATCTGTATTCATAGGCATTATTTTGCGAATGTCGATCTCAGAGCTGGGTCGGTATTCGGTCCTAGGTCTGTATTCGCCGTCGGTGTACATCGAATGACGATGTCAGACCTGGCTCTGTATTCAAACTCAGATCTGTATTCATAGGCATTATTTTGCGAATGTCGATCTCAGAGCTGGGTCGGTATTCGGTCCTAGGTCTGTATTCGCCGTCGGTGTACATCGAATGACGATGTCAGACCTGGCTCTGTATTCAAACTCAGATCTGTATTCACAGGCCTTTTTTGCGAATGTCGATCTCAGAGCTGGATCTGTATTGGCCACTGGGTCTGTATTAGCTCACCTTATATTGCCAATGTCGATTTCAGAGCTGGATCTGTATTAGCACCTAGGTCTGTATTGAATGTCGATCTTCGATTAACGATCTCAGAGCCAACTTCACACACCTCTATTTTTTAGTGATATAATTATACTGATGCATGTGTGTAGTTATGTTCAATTGCGAACACGTGGTCTATTGATTTAGTGCGCTGGATTTGTATCCCGGCGATCTGGATTCGATTCTCGCTAACGACAGATCATTCCCTTCCTTAAAAACTTTTCTACACATGTGAAGAAGTCGCTGGTTCCTTATGGAAGGGTAAAACACTACTGGTAATGATAAGGATACAGTCCATGAAAACTAGTTAGATGAATTAGCCGTGGTAGTATACGAAAATGAAAATTGTTGAGAAACTGCGTTAAACACGAACAAACAATGCAATGTCCTAGCATGTATTCAGGCACAGTCATTATTAAATGTTTATTTAGTACGTGATGTATTACTTACATGTTATGAAACTTGTTAATATCTACTATCGGTATAGGTTTTCAAGTGATTGAATGCGATGACTTGTACATGGAAATGTCAAAGCATGATGATAACGTAATTGTGAATACTGACTTTGGTGGTTATTTCCTGGTAACTAGTGTTTAGGCGTGTTACATACCAACCAACATCGTATCAATCACCTATAAAAAAGATGACATTGACCAAGAAGCTGGGTTATTGAGCTAGTCTCGCTGACTGAGATACTCACGGTGCACAATCACTCGGAAAAGCGGGATTTATTGGTGTTCTTAAATCAGCTTGTAGCAATACCGTGAGCGATTTAAGATTTTTGATCAGTTTGGCCAGTATGTCAGTCAAACTAAAGCAGACAGGTACATATTCTTGGTTATGGAGGGTCCGCATTGACATAAGGACTTGCAACATACAAAATATATTTCATAAATATGCGTAACGAAATACTTACGACGATTTTTCTTCATTGAATCGATGGTTTGTTAATTAAATATTTCTGGCCGCTACAACCAAATATGACATCATAGATCACGTGATTGTACACCGTGATACTGCTAAGTAAGGGTCGTGCTTGTGAAGTTTTGAGCGAGGTTTTTTATGTTTTCTGTGCTCGGCTGGTTAAGTTGAGTGCTGCCTTGCCTGATAAAAAGATCACAAATAACAAATACACTGCACAGTGCCCAACACATAACAAGCCATACAAACGATGTCTATAGTATTGGCTGATTAATTCATTCCCGGGAATGAAAGTCGAATGGTCATCTTATGTGACTGGAATATCGTTAAAACACGATGTACGACATATGTAACAGACAAACCTAAGAAGCAGAGAGTTATCTAATACCAGCATTGACTGTCAGCAAGAGGGATAATAGCCAAGTCGTATATCATTGGTTCGCCGGAAATATGTATCAACATTAATACCATGTCATTACTGAAGACGATTTGTGTCCAAAATTAACCACGCGAGTATTGTAATGGTTTGATTGTAAGACTCTAATTTAACATACCACGTACACCATCGGTTGCCTGCTCCAGATATAGTGTCAAGATGTATGTATTAGACTTTGAAGCTTGTTAGTAGCATTTTTATTTTTTTTGCGCACAATTAACCCATAAATGTTTACCTAGAATAAGTTTCTTGTTCATTTCGTGTTGGGCATTGTGACGTATGCTTGTGGTCTGTGTTGTTTTGTGTGTTCCCTTTTGTGACTTTCGTGCTCTGTGTTCTGTTTTATCAAAGCACTTACGGTAATCGTAAAGTTATTTAAATTCTTTACGATAGAATAGAAATTGTTAATCATGTTGTGCAAACTAAATCCTTCAATACCTCAATAATGAGGTCCTCAACACGCGTCTTCTTATCTTATTGAGGTGGTCTAAAAGTTTGGTTGAATTCAATTTGATAAAGCGGTCTTCTAAAATGCAGTTGAGTAAACGTGTATACATAAGTTATGTTATTTTGTATGGCCTTAAACAGACCCAAGTGGAGAGAGACCATTGCAGCCTTATGACGTACAGGAATATGCAAGTACGTAAGTAAATATAAGTACCATCGGATGTATATTATGCACTGATTAATGTTATCAGTGGGGGTGCACGGAAAATAAGACATAAAGACTTTTCCGATGTACGGAAATTTGCTAAACCGTGTCGGCACATGTAGCGGGAATTAGACTTGGCCCGTATTTTTTATGGACCGGGGCAAAGCAATTAGACAGGACAACCTGCACATGGAAGGGAAATTTGAAGACCAATTTCCAAAAATGTCTAATTCCCCATATACAAACCCCTTTGGGGGAAAACATTGACAAGTGCATTAACATATTATCATCATTTGATTATAATATATATATACGATGCAAGCTCTCAACCTTAACAAAAACATTTTAACACAAAACATAACACTATATAGACATCTATCAAACATGTCAAGACGACGGCGAGTTCTGTAAGATCAATGACTGTAACACTGTATGTAATGTGTACTGTCTGTTTTGTATTAGAAATCCCATGTGTGGTCTATTTTACTGGCTAAATGTAAACATTATCTTGGGTGGCTTCCAACTATTAACAACGCAAGTGCTTTATATTGTAAGGTACCTCCCTGCGCTCATTTGAGGTTACCCTTATAGTCAAGGATGCTGGTTTACTGTAGTGTATGTAATATATATGACAACTTGCTTGGGTGTATATCCACGTCTGTGGAGCTCCGCCCAAGCAGGTAAAACAGAAAGGTTTACTTCTGTCATCGAATGTGTAATCTCCATGGTAACTTGCTTGGGTGTATATCCACACCTGTGGAACTCCGCCCAAGCAGGTAAAACAGAAAGGTCTACTTCTGTCACTGTGTGTGTAATCTCCATGGTAACTTGCTTGAGTGTATATCCACACCTGTGGAACTCCACCCAAGCAGGTAAAACAGAAAGGTCTACTTCTGTCACTGTGTGTGTAATCTCCATGGTAACTTGCTTGAGTGTATATCCACAGCTGTGGAACTCCGCCCAAGCAGGTAAAACAGAAAGGTCTACTTCTGTCACTGTGTGTGTAATCTCCATGGTAACTTGCTTGGGTGTATATCCACACCTGTGGAACTCCGCCCAAGCAGGTAAAACAGAAAGGTCTACTTCTGTCACTGTGTGTGTAATCTCCATGGTAACTTGCTTGAGTGTATATCCACACCTGTGGAACTCCACCCAAGCAGGTAAAACAGAAAGGTCTACTTCTGTCACTGTGTGTGTAATCTCCATGGTAACTTGCTTGGGTGTATATCCACACCTGTGGAACTCCGCCCAAGCAGGTAAAACAGATTATGTGACCTCTGTCTCTACGTACACACCATCGTGGCAGAACAACAACAACTGGTTTCGTCTACATCATTTAATAACGGCGGTTTGCCGCAATACTTCTCTGATCAAAATATATATTCAAGGGTGTAACTATGAATAGGATAAAAGTATACACAACTATAAATTAACTGGATACGCAACTGTATTCATAAACAGTGACATCATAAAGGACATCGGGTCAGTGACGTGCATCATATATAAAGTGCTATAACCTCATAGATCTGACAACGAGGGACTTAGGCTGCATAAAAGGATCCACTTCGATCGACTTAAACATTACATAATGTATATAGATCTACAAAGACTGGTGAATGCACAATTACTTTGGCTCATCAATGCATGGTAAACACATCTTGTGCATGTAGATCTATATAACCCCATACTGTAGGCAACATCTGACATCACTAGGCAGCACAGGCGTTCCATACTTGGAAAATCTCATTCATAATCATAAACTATAAGTAGGCCTATTGTAATTTACATCAACCTTCTAGATAGTTCTAATACCTTGTAGATAGCTAAGTATTAAGTAGGAGCTGGTATAGCTAGTAGATAGTTCAAAAACTAAACATGTTACGTCTTCGGTGACGAAGTGGATAACTGAAATATTCTGACGACACCACTTATATACACTTCTCAATAGGGTCACATGACCACATGAACCAATCAGAAGCTGGCTTTAAAGTGTGTACTGTGATCAGTCCCCATTAAAGTCAGCTTACATTATATAAAATGTCATGTTTAAGTGTGGCTCGATGGTGGCTTCTCAATATAATACAAAAAGCCACAACATAAATATCAAACAACAATAAAAATGCATGTAACAAATAAAAGCCAGAGTGAAAACTAGCCGTATGCAACAATACAGGCCAAAGTGTAGGGCTACGCTTACTAAAAGTACAATGTAGTCCCAATATTATCAACAATGTAACACAAGACTTCATGTGACTGGCTCAGACGTGCATAATAAACTATTTTACATAAATAAAGTATCTGTAAAGTTTCAAGGCTGAAAAAGAAACATACACAAAAAGCCAGGAATTTACAGTTTGAAAATAGTCCCGTACCACAGAAGTTAGGAAGCGGCCATTTGTCAAATGCAGACAAAAATGGATGCCGATATTACTGTCATTAAAGTTCATATATCTTGAAGATCGGTAGATTAATGTTCACACAGAATGTTTCACTAGACTCAGAAAAGATTTGAACACACAGTAAGTCACTTACTCATTTCTGATCACAATCTCATTCAGTGGTATGACGCCCGATATCCTGTGAATGTTCGGTGACAGACGTCAATATAAACATTGAGTAAAACACTGAAATTCCAGTCTGTTGGTTGTAATTAAGCACTGAATGGTGAGTTATTCATAAATGTATCGTGATTTAACTACATGCTGAAGTTCATTTTGTTCTGTAACGCGTATTTGATGGAGAATCACTATTGTCACTAGTTTTCGCGACCTTGATTCCATGTCATTTGAAGACTGTCCATTTGTAGAATGTAAACCTCAGTTGAGTTTGATAGCACAAAAGGGTGATAATGTAAACTCATTGTGTAGCACATACAGGGCGCTGTCCTGGTATTCACTGGGTTGATTGTGTTAATCTTGATGATATAAATGTAAGGGGGGTCCCTTACAATATTTATGTTCAAGGTCGTACAAATCATTAGATATTCTATTAAACATAACGCCTATGTCACACTGAGCATGTTTTGCCTCGGTGGTGTACTCCCGATTGAAATTAATGCGCTATCAGGACACCGGGAACAGGTTCCTCGTGGTCTAGGAGAAGCTTCGGGAAGTCATGAGACACTTTGTGATATAAAAAGGAATTGTGATGAATCGGGTGGTATCGGTAGAACATCGACGATGTAGAATTTCTGAGTGGGACATAGGCTTAACCAAACAACTATATAGAGTCAGTAATCATGTTTCTATATTTGTATCTTATAAATACAATGGACGCTACAGTAGCATCAATAGTTTCTTTGTTTACTTGAACGCATAAAGTGTTGACTATATGTTTGTATTAGGGCTCTAGTGATTCATGTTCGATAGTTATTTGAGGTTACTGTATTTTATCGTTCTAAATTAGGAAGCATTTAAATACTTAGCTCAAAACTGACGAAGTAACCGTCCCATTGCATGACACAAATTGTGTCACAATTTAGTAAAAACAATTATTTCTTATATGCTTTAAGTATATATATAATTAATATTGGTACATAATGACATTGCAACCAGTTAAATAGACTAACGTGTGTATCTACGGACAGTGTAAAAAATATACTGAAGCACAAATAGTGGTAAAAGTACAAGTTGTAAAGATCTGATGGAGACTGATATATATTACAAATAAGCCACAATGTGCAGACTATTTATCAAAAATAAAGGGCTGTTTTGAACAAATTCACTCACTTTTGGTACGGTACTGTATGATGGGCGGTATTGTCCGTTTGCCTTTAGATCTTGTCCCGTATGCAAATAATGAATAAACACTACATATTTATATTTGTTAAATACTATTTTATTTTGTAATATTATAATAATATTATTTCCACAATAAAATGCCTGGAAAACACCAGCACTGTCTGTTTTCACAGTAAAAAGTTTAAATACGAATACAGGACATTATGTGCGTGACATGCATTCATTATTGTAAAGCAAATGCTACGAAACGCATAAAGCAACAGAATAAACATTTTGAAAATATTCTTTTTTATTTCAATTAAACGTAATGATTATGCCTAAATTCAATTTGTGAGACACACCAATGTACTGTTGATAGTCGTACTGTCCTTTTTACAGCATCCGGCGCTATATCGTCTAATACTTATTTTTACTTGACACTAATACCGCTTCGTCTCATCAATACAAATACAGATAAAACAATAAAATATATCAAACTAAAACATATAAAACATATAATTGTACTGCCACTCTAATCAGAGTTATAAGAGACGGACGATATTCAGATGAGCATGATATATAATTATTTAAAGAGGTTGTGTTGAAATTACGCCATCATAAGTGAATGCTTGACAAGTGATGAAAATAACCAAAGTTGCCCCATACTAGGGACAAAATGAATTCTGTAAAAAAAAATTCCACACAAACATGCGGACATGAGAAATTTATACGTGTGGCCTTACTATGCAAAACAATCAATATTTAAGACGATACGTACATTCGTACGGCTCACTACTATAGAAAATACATGGACACGTATACAGGGTAGCAATACCACTTGGCTTTTGGCTACAGTTACAAGTAGATATTTGTTAACATTGGAACACAAATATAGCCATAAGTATTTTATTTCTTCATCGACTTCTCTAAAATATACGCCACGCTAAGGGGAAAAGTATTTGCTTTCCGTAAAATATAATATCTTTTTCAGCAGTTTTATCGATTTTTCCATTACCCTGTGAAACCTACACATTCCACGGTTTCACAAGGTAATGGACAAAACGGCACAGCCGTTGAAAAAGATTTTATATTTCATTGAAAGCAAAAAATTGTCCCCTTAGCGTGGCGTATATTTCATAGAAATTGATGAAGAAATAAATTACTTATGGCTAATTTATTTTCTAATGTTTACAAATTTCTTCTTGTAACTGTAGTCAAAAGTCACGTGGTATTGCTAAACAAAGAGAACAGTGATGACTGGAATGTGACTAAACATGCAGGTCCTATATGACTATATGTATTTGACAATGGGAATGATGTCAGTAGTGACGTTAGTATTAATCACATTAGGAAGCAGTAGGCCCCTATACCAACTGTTTGATTAATCATCGGCTGCTTAGTAATATCCAGAACTTGCCAAAACAAGTTCACCACTGAAGGATTAAAGAAAGAAAAACATGTGCACCAAACGCATCTTCAACAGTACCATTGCTGTAATGTACATAACGACATATAAATCAACGAACTTTAAACACAAAAGTGCACATTTTTTCAATGAATTTACAAAAAGACGCCGGAACTACTGAAAATATGGTTAACATGTTTGAGTAGTATAGGCCTATGTTGTAGCATGGACTAAATATAGTCATATCGCTAGATAAGAATTAGAAGGACGTAAGTACAAAATCAATATTTCGAGAAAACAAGGAAAAACTGTCTGAAAACTACTCTTTACTTATGGGAAAACAAGCTTTTTAAACTTCAGTTTGGTCAACATGGCCACTTCCGATTTTCATGAAAATAGGCCCATAAGAAGCGCCTTGAGATGCAGATTTAAAATATGCATGATTCTTATAAGGTCGTAAGCACTACTTCTAAGCAATAGGTAGTAGAAATATTCGGCAAATTGTTTTACTCTTATTTGATCTAGCGTAAAGATTTGCCAATATAGCACTTAAGTTCAAAATTAAAAAAACTCGCTAATATTTCTAGAAATGACTGAAAAGAATTCGCTAACCCTGACCCACGGAAACATCTACTGATACTAAAAGGCCAGAGTCCTTTGATTTTTTGTTAATCAGACCCTCCTGTCCTATTTTTGGTCTTTCAAATAATAAAATGGAAATAAAAAATTGGTAGCTACAATTTTGAGTTTTTATTTTTTTGTTCTGTCCTCCTGTTGACCTTTTGCCCAAAAATGTCCGAGTAAAAAAACTAAAAAAAATATCTAACAGTAAATTGTCGCGTATTCCGGCATACATTTAGCATTCAAGGTCAGCGCAGCGTTTTATATTATTATTTAGTATTATTAAAGTTATAAAAAAGATATGTTGTAGAGTTTTATTGACCTTTTAAATTACATGGTACAATCGGTTTCGGATAAGTTATTAACATCGCTCGGATGACAGTCGGGTTGAATTATATTTTATTTTCTCCATTTGTTTCGCTAGAAGCGTCATTCCAATATTTCTCTGCATCAACATTAACAATTGTTTACTCTGCAACGCTACGGTAGTTCAAGTAGCACAGTTTTGTTGACAATTGACCGGTAGTTTTGTTCAACAGTCTTTACATTGGAATATTTGTATAGGGTATGAAAATCAAAAGGAAATATATTTTAGAGATGTATGAATACATACACACGCGTGTTTGATTTAGCAAAATTAAAAATAATCAAGATTTGTGGGATTCGAACCCAAGGAGAAATATCGTTTTAGACCCATAAGCAATAGCTTAGCCAACTGCACCAAGGAGGCCGATATAAGTTACCATTTTGAATATGCAATTCTATTCTGATATGTTAAAATATACCCCTTTTACCTGGATTATTTCAGTATTAAAAGTACAGTTACGCCCGAGTGATTGTAGTTTATCCATAAAGATAAGTCTTCTCCAAAAATGTGAGGATAGTGTTTAGTGTTCAGCTACCGTGTATAGTTGGATTTCGAGCATTGAACCGTGACTGCACTTTTAGAATTTCAACCATTTTTCGATAAAGGTTGGTATAGGTTTAACTAATAAGGTAAGTATTACAATCAAGGCCAACTATTTCGTGTGTCGGAATGGTCGTGACGGTAAAGCGCTAGATACATTGTAAAATACCTTTTGTCACTCTTCAATTATACACCTTGATGGATGGAAATCAAGAAATTTTGTGTATAGGTATATTTCTAACTTTGGTAATCCAAACACGGACTCGTCTTCTGAAAAGGGGAGACATGTTTTCATGCTGAGTATCTATCACAACTGTAAAAATCAATGTGCTTATTTAGTATACCTATAATCGGATTAGTCCATAGTTTAAAGTACAACAATATGCATAACCTAGAAATTTACCTATACATATGTATTATAGTTGACAGTTAGATTGAAATACACTTTTCACTAATTAATATCATAACTGGTATCGTATAGAAACACATGCTGGGTGTTATAAGTATTCTAAGAAGCTGAGCAAGTAAAATATAAACATTAAAAAGTTTTAAAATGTCGTACAATTCTATCATGTTCACAGAACTAATCTTACTCTCCCTCTCTTTATATATATCAGAAAGACAAAACGCTATTTGTACACATGCACTGGAGCTGCGTCACTTATCCGGAACTGATCGGAAAATTTCCGGAACATACGGAACATAGACGGGAAGATAGCGTCGTCTCGACGTCTCACGAGATCTGGGAAAGCATTTCTAAAATGGCGAGTAGCTTCTTCAAGGTTGTAATGTGGAATTCTAGAGAATAAATGATGTATTTGATGCGTTCCTATGTTGTGTATGACGTCATGTGCCCAGCCGTAGTTTCGATCTATTGAACTAAGTTGACCTTTAACATAATTCCACTGGTCATCTGCAAAAAAATGGAAAGTTGTGTTTTACTTCAAAAGAAAAATAACAGTTAATTATACCAAACTAATGGCAAACACAGTCGCCATTGCTTCTTTAGTGTTATGGTATTGTGTGCAGAGACTGTGTTGGTATACGATGTACACTCAAGTTACACAACAGGTCCGTAGCCACGCTGAAGACACAATATAGATGCACACAGAGACACTTGCCTCGGTAAAAGTTAGAACAATTACCAACATTACAATGTCTTTTAAAGATAATAACGCCTCATATCATACCCTAGAACATTTTGCCTCAGTGCGTTTTTGTCTCTGGATACGACCCTGCGAAAAACAAATTTGAAACATGCCCACGTGTTTAACCTAAACTGTGTTATATTGCTATCATAATTAAGCATACACATGCTTTAAGCTACCACAAGTTAACACTAATCGGCCAACTGTTCTGTTTAAAATAGCCATATTTGATACATATCCATTAAATGACTATGATGTTACTAATGATGTATTCAGAATTGCAAAGTAATAACTAATATCGTAAAGATAAGGACACTATGCTTCAGGGTACTGTTTTATCAAATCACATCCGATAATCTTCAAGTTTTGTTCCAATTAAAACCCTTTGTAATTAATTAACAAATGCAAATTGTGGAATTAAAGGGTGTCTATCATATTACTTATATTTCAGTAAATATATTCCTTCAAACCACATATGTTTCTGGTGTGTATTTGCCTAAGAGCTATGAAGAATTTAAATATTTGCGTAACTTTACGATTCCCGTAAGTGCTTTGATAAAACTGTACCCTGGAGTCAACAAAAATAACCAGAACATATGAACGTATCATTAAATGTGCTATACTATGGAATGCGGAATGCACAATAATTCCTTTATCTATGGGTTTAACAGTTAACTACGTAGTTAAGAGACTTTAAACCGCGGTTGCAAGTGCCAAATGCACATTAATTCTTTAAACCGCGGATAAAGACTTAGAACTGCAGTTACAAGTATCGATGATGTTTACTTAACCCCATAGTTAAGCGACAACCAATCAGCGCGTATGAAATTACTAATACGGCGCTCTCATTGGTTATCTCTTAACTATGTAGTTAACAGACTTGTAACCGCGGTTACAAGTCTTAAACGGGGGTTTAACACGCGCGAAGTGCACATTTAATATACATCTCTTAATTATATAGTTAAGCGACTTTAAACCCGGGTTCAAAGCGCCGTTTGCACAATTATGCTTAAACCCATAGTTTAAGACATGTAACTGCAGTTTAAACTCTCAATTAAAGCGTGGATTCAAGTATATGTATGTATAAACAATTCCTCATAATGTCTTTCAAATTCATATGATCGTAGGCATATGTCATTGTATTGGAATTCATTTAGAAGATCTAACACTAGTTTAAAATGAAAATTTAACGTGTAACTCGGAATTTCCGATTTTAAACCGGGATAGTAGATGGAACCCCAGTTTAAAATAACAATTCAAAGTCTAACTCAGAAATTCCGACTTTAAACTGGGGTTAGTAGATGAAACCCCAGTTTAAAATAAAAATTTGACGTGTAACTCGGAAATTCCGACTTTAAACGGGGGTTAGTAGATCGAACCCCAATTTAAAACAAAAATTTAAAGTCAAACTCAGAAAGTCTGACTTTAAACGGGGGTTAGTAGATCGAACCCCAGTTTAAAATATGAATTTTATAGAAAAGACAGAAATTACGACTTTAAACGGGGGTAAGTAGATCGAACCCCAGTTTAAAATAAAAAATTAACGTGTATCTAAGAAATTCCGACTTTAAACGGGGGTTAGTAGATCGAACCCCAGTTTAAAATATGAATTTTATAGATAACACAGAAATTCCGACTTTAAACGGGGGTTAGTAGATCGAACCCCAGTTTAAAATATGAATTTTATAGAAAACACAGAAAATCCTACTTTAAACGGGGGTTAGTAGATCGAACCCAAGTTTAAAACAACAAATTAAAGTCTAACTCAGAAATTCTGACTTTAAACGGGGGTTAGTAAATGGAACCCCAGTTTAAAACAACAAATTAAAGTCTAACTCAGAAATTCCGACTTTAAACGGGGGTTAGTAGATCGAACCCCAGTTTAAAACAAAACTTTAAGGTCTAACTCAGCAATTCTGACTTTAAACGGGGGTTAGTAAATGGAACCCCAGTTTAAAACAAGAAATTAAAGTATAACTAAGAAATTCCGACTTTAAACGGGGGTTAGTAGATCGAACCCCAGTTTAAAACAACAAATTAAAGTCTAACTCAGGAATTCTGACTTTAAACGGGGGTTAGTAGATCGAACCCCAGTTTAAAACAAAAATTTAAGGTCTAACTCAGAAATTCTGACTTTAAACGGGGGTTAGTAGATCGAACCCCAGTTTAAAACAACAAATTTAAGTCTAACTCAGAAATTCCGACTTTAAACGGGGGTTAGTAGATGGAACCCCAGTTTAAAACAACAAATTAAAGTCTAACTCAGGAATTCTGACTTTAAACGGGGGTTAGTAGATCGAACCCCAGTTTAAAACAAAACTTTAAGGTCTAACTCAGCAATTCTGACTTTAAACGGGGGTTAGTAAATGGAACCCCAGTTTAAAACAAGAAATTAAAGTATAACTAAGAAATTCCGACTTTAAACGGGGGTTAGTAGATCGAACCCCAGTTTAAAACAACAAATTAAAGTCTAACTCAGGAATTCTGACTTTAAACGGGGGTTAGTAGATCGAACCCCAGTTTAAAACAAAAATTTAAGGTCTAACTCAGAAATTCTGACTTTAAACGGGGGTTAGTAGATCGAACCCCAGTTTAAAACAACAAATTTAAGTCTAACTCAGAAGTTCCGACTTTAAACGGGGGTTAGTAGATCGAACCCCAGTTTAAAACAACAAATTAAAGTCTAACTCAGGAATTCTGACTTTAAACGGGGGTTAGTAGATCGAACCCCAGTTTAAAACAAGAAATTAAAGTCTAACTCAGACATTCTGACTTTAAACGGGGGTTAGTAAAAGGAACCCCAGTTTAAAACAACAAATTAAAGTCTAACTCAGGAATTCTGACTTTAAACGGGGGTTAGTAGATCGAACCCCAGTTTAAAACAAAAATTTAAGGTCTAACTCAGAAATTCTGACTTTAAACGGGGGTTAGTAGATCGAACCCCAGTTTAAAACAACAAATTTAAGTCTAACTCAGAAATTCCGACTTTAAACGGGGGTTGGTAGATCGAACCCCAGTTTAAAATATGAATTTTATAGAAAACACAGAAAATCCTACTTTAAACGGGGGTTAGTAGATCGAACCCAAGTTTAAAACAACAAATTAAAGTCTAACTCAGAAATTCTGACTTTAAACGGGGGTTAGTAAATGGAACCCCAGTTTAAAACAACAAATTAAAGTCTAACTCAGAAATTCCGACTTTAAACGGGGGTTAGTAGATCGAACCCCAGTTTAAAACAAAACTTTAAGGTCTAACTCAGCAATTCTGACTTTAAACGGGGGTTAGTAAATGGAACCCCAGTTTAAAACAAGAAATTAAAGTATAACTAAGGAAATCCGACTTTAAACGGGGGTTAGTAGATCGAACCCCAGTTTAAAACAACAAATTAAAGTCTAACTCAGGAATTCTGACTTTAAACGGGGGTTAGTAGATCGAACCCCAGTTTAAAACAAAAATTTAAGGTCTAACTCAGAAATTCTGACTTTAAACGGGGGTTAGTAGATCGAACCCCAGTTTAAAACAACAAATTTAAGTCTAACTCAGAAATTCCGACTTTAAACGGGGGTTAGTAGATCGAACCCAAGTTTAAAACAAAAATTTAAGGTCTAACTCAAAAATTCTGACTTTAAACGGGGGTTAGTAGATGGAACCCTAGTTTAAAACAACAAATTAAAGTCTAACTCAGGAATTCTGACTTTAAACGGGGGTTAGTAGATCGAACCCCAGTTTAAAACAAGAAATTAAAGTCTAACTCAGCAATTCTGACTTTAAACGGGGGTTAGTAAATGGAACCCCAGTTTAAAACAAGAAATTAAAGTATAACTAAGAAATTCCGACTTTAAACGGGGGTTAGTAGATCGAACCCCAGTCTAAAACAAAAATTTAAGGTGTAACTCAGAAATTCTGACTTTAAACGGGGGTTAGTAGATCGAACCCCAGTTTAAAACAACAAATTTAAGTCTAACTCAGAAATTCCGACTTTAAACGGGGGTTAGTAGATGGAACCCCAGTTTAAAACAACAAATTAAAGTCTAACTCAGGAATTCTGACTTTAAACGGGGGTTAGTAGATCGAACCCCAGTTTAAAACAAGAAATTTAAGTCTAACTCAGAAATTCCGACTTTAAACGGGGGTTAGTAGATCGAACCCCAGTTTAAAATATGAATTTTATAGAAAACACAGAAAATCCTACTTTAAACGGGGGTTAGTAGATCGAACCCAAGTTTAAAACAACAAATTAAAGTCTAACTCAGAAATTCTGACTTTAAACGGGGGTTAGTAAATGGAACCCCAGTTTAAAACAACAAATTAAAGTCTAACTCAGAAATTCCGACTTTAAACGGGGGTTAGTAGATCGAACCCCAGTTTAAAACAAAACTTTAAGGTCTAACTCAGAAATTCCGACTTTAAACGGGGGTTAGTAGATCGAACCCAAGTTTAAAACAAAAATTTAAGGTCTAACTCAAAAATTCTGACTTTAAACGGGGGTTAGTAGATGGAACCCCAGTTTAAAACAACAAATTAAAGTCTAACTTAGGAATTCTCACTTTAAACGGGGGTTAGTAGATCGAACCCCAGTTTAAAACAAGAAATTAAAGTCTAACTCAGACATTCTGACTTTAAACGGGGGTTAGTAAATGGAACCCCAGTTTAAAACAACAAATTAAAGTCTAACTCAGGAATTCTGACTTTAAACGGGGGTTAGTAGATCGAACCCCAGTTTAAAACAAAAATTTAAGGTCTAACTCAGAAATTCTGACTTTAAACGGGGGTTAGTAGATCGAACCCCAGTTTAAAACAACAAATTTAAGTCTAACTCAGAAATTCCGACTTTAAACGGGGGTTAGTAGATCGAACCCCAGTTTAAAACAAAAATTTAAGGTCTAACTCAGCAATTCTGACTTTAAACGGGGGTTAGTAAATGGAACCCCAGTTTAAAACAAGAAATTAAAGTATAACTAAGAAATTCCGACTTTAAACGGGGGTTAGTAGATCGAACCCCAGTTTAAAACAACAAATTAAAGTCTAACTCAGGAATTCTGACTTTAAACGGGGGTTAGTAGATCGAACCCCAGTTTAAAACAAAAATTTAAGGTCTAACTCAGAAATTCTGACTTTAAACGGGGGTTAGTAGATCGAACCCCAGTTTAAAACAACAAATTTAAGTCTAACTCAGAAATTCCAACTTTAAACGGGGGTTAGTAGATGGAACCCCAGTTTAAAACAACAAATTAAAGTCTAACTCAGGAATTCTGACTTTAAACGGGGGCTAGTAGATCGAACCCCAGTTTAAAACAAGAAATTAAAGTCTAACTCAGACATTCTGACTTTAAACGGGGGTTAGTAAATGGAACCCCAGTTTAAAACAAAAATTTAAAGTCTAACTCAGAAATTCCGACTTTAAACGGGGGTTAGTAAATGGAACCCCAGTTTAAAACAAAAATTTAAAGTCTAACTCAGAAATTCCGACTTTAAACGTGGGTTAGTAAATGGAACCCCAGTTTAAAACATAAATTTAAAGTCTAACTCAGACATTCTGACTTTAAACGGGGGTTAGTAAATGGAACCCCAGTTTAAATCAAAATTTAATGTGTATCTAAGACATTCCGACTTTAAACGGGGGTTAGTAGATGGAACCCCAGTTTAAAACAAAAATTTAAAGTCTAACTCAGAAATTCTGACTTTAAACGGGGGTTAGTAGATCGAACCCCAGTTTAAAATAAGAATTTTATAGAAAACACAGAAATTCCGACTTTAAACGAGGGTTAGTAAATGGAACCCAAGTTTAAAACAACAAATTAAAGTCTAACTCAGAAATCCTGACTTTAAACGGGGGTTAGTAAATGGAACCCCAGTTTAAAACAACAAATTAAAGTCTAACTCAGAAATTCTGATTTTAAACGAGGGTTAGTAGATCGAACCCCAGTTTAAAATATGAATTTTATAGAAAACACAGAAATTCCGACTTTAAACGGGGGTTAGTAGATCGAACCCCAGTTAAAAATAAAAATTTGACGTGTAACTCGGATATTCCGACTTTAAACGGGGGTAAGTAGATAGAACCCCAGTTTTAAATAAAAATTTAACGTGTATCTAATAAATTCTGACTTTAAACGGGGGTTAGTAGATGGAACCCTAGTTTAAAACAACAAATTAAAGTCTAACTCAGGAATTCTGACTTTAAACGGGGGTTAGTAGATCGAACCCCAGTTTAAAACAAGAAATTAAAGTCTAACTCAGCAATTCTGACTTTAAACGGGGGTTAGTAAATGGAACCCCAGTTTAAAACAAGAAATTAAAGTATAACTAAGAAATTCCGACTTTAAACGGGGGTTAGTAGATCGAACCCCAGTCTAAAACAAAAATTTAAGGTGTAACTCAGAAATTCTGACTTTAAACGGGGGTTAGTAGATCGAACCCCAGTTTAAAACAAGAAATTTAAGTCTAACTCAGAAATTCCGACTTTAAACGGGGGTTAGTAGATCGAACCCCAGTTTAAAATATGAATTTTATAGAAAACACAGAAAATCCTACTTTAAACGGGGGTTAGTAGATCGAACCCAAGTTTAAAACAACAAATTAAAGTCTAACTCAGAAATTCTGACTTTAAACGGGGGTTAGTAAATGGAACCCCAGTTTAAAACAACAAATTAAAGTCTAACTCAGAAATTCCGACTTTAAACGGGGGTTAGTAGATCGAACCCCAGTTTAAAACAAAACTTTAAGGTCTAACTCAGAAATTCCGACTTTAAACGGGGGTTAGTAGATCGAACCCAAGTTTAAAACAAAAATTTAAGGTCTAACTCAAAAATTCTGACTTTAAACGGGGGTTAGTAGATGGAACCCCAGTTTAAAACAACAAATTAAAGTCTAACTTAGGAATTCTCACTTTAAACGGGGGTTAGTAGATCGAACCCCAGTTTAAAACAAGAAATTAAAGTCTAACTCAGACATTCTGACTTTAAACGGGGGTTAGTAAATGGAAACCCAGTTTAAAACAACAAATTAAAGTCTAACTCAGGAATTCTGACTTTAAACGGGGGTTAGTAGATCGAACCCCAGTTTAAAACAAAAATTTAAGGTCTAACTCAGAAATTCTGACTTTAAACGGGGGTTAGTAGATCGAACCCCAGTTTAAAACAACAAATTAAAGTCTAACTCAGAAATTCTGACTTTAAACGGGGGTTAGTAAATGGAACCCCAGTTTAAAACAACAAATTAAAGTCTAACTCAGAAATTCCGACTTTAAACGGGGGTTAGTAGATCGAACCCCAGTTTAAAACAAAACTTTAAGGTCTAACTCAGAAATTCCGACTTTAAACGGGGGTTAGTAGATCGAACCCAAGTTTAAAACAAAAATTTAAGGTCTAACTCAAAAATTCTGACTTTAAACGGGGGTTAGTAGATGGAACCCCAGTTTAAAACAACAAATTAAAGTCTAACTTAGGAATTCTCACTTTAAACGGGGGTTAGTAGATCGAACCCCAGTTTAAAACAAGAAATTAAAGTCTAACTCAGACATTCTGACTTTAAACGGGGGTTAGTAAATGGAAACCCAGTTTAAAACAACAAATTAAAGTCTAACTCAGGAATTCTGACTTTAAACGGGGGTTAGTAGATCGAACCCCAGTTTAAAACAAAAATTTAAGGTCTAACTCAGAAATTCTGACTTTAAACGGGGGTTAGTAGATCGAACCCCAGTTTAAAACAACAAATTTAAGTCTAACTCAGAAATTCCGACTTTAAACGGGGGTTAGTAGATCGAACCCCAGTTTAAAACAAAAATTTAAGGTCTAACTCAGCAATTCTGACTTTAAACGGGGGTTAGTAAATGGAACCCCAGTTTAAAACAAGAAATTAAAGTATAACTAAGAAATTCCGACTTTAAACGGGGGTTAGTAGATCGAACCCCAGTTTAAAACAACAAATTAAAGTCTAACTCAGGAATTCTGACTTTAAACGGGGGTTAGTAGATCGAACCCCAGTTTAAAACAAAAATTTAAGGTCTAACTCAGAAATTCTGACTTTAAACGGGGGTTAGTAGATCGAACCCCAGTTTAAAACAACAAATTTAAGTCTAACTCAGAAATTCCAACTTTAAACGGGGGTTAGTAGATGGAACCCCAGTTTAAAACAACAAATTAAAGTCTAACTCAGGAATTCTGACTTTAAACGGGGGCTAGTAGATCGAACCCCAGTTTAAAACAAGAAATTAAAGTCTAACTCAGACATTCTGACTTTAAACGGGGGTTAGTAAATGGAACCCCAGTTTAAAACAAAAATTTAAAGTCTAACTCAGAAATTCCGACTTTAAACGGGGGTTAGTAAATGGAACCCCAGTTTAAAACAAAAATTTAAAGTCTAACTCAGAAATTCCGACTTTAAACGTGGGTTAGTAAATGGAACCCCAGTTTAAAACATAAATTTAAAGTCTAACTCAGACATTCTGACTTTAAACGGGGGTTAGTAAATGGAACCCCAGTTTAAATCAAAATTTAATGTGTATCTAAGACATTCCGACTTTAAACGGGGGTTAGTAGATGGAACCCCAGTTTAAAACAAAAATTTAAAGTCTAACTCAGAAATTCTGACTTTAAACGGGGGTTAGTAGATCGAACCCCAGTTTAAAATAAGAATTTTATAGAAAACACAGAAATTCCGACTTTAAACGAGGGTTAGTAAATGGAACCCAAGTTTAAAACAACAAATTAAAGTCTAACTCAGAAATCCTGACTTTAAACGGGGGTTAGTAAATGGAACCCCAGTTTAAAACAACAAATTAAAGTCTAACTCAGAAATTCTGATTTTAAACGAGGGTTAGTAGATCGAACCCCAGTTTAAAATATGAATTTTATAGAAAACACAGAAATTCCGACTTTAAACGGGGGTTAGTAGATCGAACCCCAGTTAAAAATAAAAATTTGACGTGTAACTCGGATATTCCGACTTTAAACGGGGGTAAGTAGATAGAACCCCAGTTTTAAATAAAAATTTAACGTGTATCTAATAAATTCAGACTTTAAACGGGGGTTAGTAGATGGAACCCCAGTTTAAAATAAAAATTTGACGTGTAACTGACTCGGAAATTCCGACTTTAAACGGGGGTTAGTAGATGAAACCCCAGTTTAAAATAATAATTTGACGTGTAACTCGGAAAGTCCGACTTTAAACGGGGGTTAGTAGATGAAACCCCTGTTTAAAATAATAATTTGACGTGTAACTCGGAAATTCCGACTTTAAACGGGGGTTAGTAGATGGAACCCCAGTTTAAAACATTCGCAACAATTATGATGTTCCATGATTGACAGGAAGTGATGTGTAGAAAAAATACAATACGTCAATCTCACTAATCCGTTTCATATACCAGGCCTGCCGTTATAAAATCACGCAATTGCCTGAGATTCTAGCGAACATTGAATCACAGCGCGATGTTGGCAATATTATTAGTTTGCGCTTGGCGCACAAACCGCCTAATTCAACAGCGTCAAGCACGCGAACCGCCTAAACCAAAATTACTTTATTTAATAATATAAAGCCATGAACTTGATTGTGAAATATTTACGTATTAGAATAAAATCAATGTAGAAGAGCTCTACATTAATAAAAAGTATATTGAACGTTTGTAGCCTAGTCTAGGCAAATTTTAAACAAAATTTGCCATTGTCTCAACTTTAATCAATTAATTAGTAGAAATATTTCACTCGTATTGAACATATATTATCAACAAATATTTCCATAAGTTTCGATAGTATACACCTTTAATCAAGAGTACCATATTTATGATATTTGAATTAAGCATAAAATATCAAATTCATATTTTAAATGCGGAAAAATATATATCAATAGAAGACCGACTTTTAAATCATCTGTGTCTAAGGGCGCTTTATATAAACACACGTAATACATTTAAAATGAAGCGTCCAAGGGAGCCAGATCAAGTAACTAAAATCTGAATGCCTAGGCAATATAGGGGAATAATGGGAGATAGTACATTTTATGACACCTGCTTCCTGTTAATTGCTTTATTACCCATCGATACAAAAGAAATTGGTTAACAGTAATAATTAGTAGGAGAATTTATTATGTATACACGCACGTTAATTTGATTAAACTTCGTGCAGGGACAATCTAATAAGTTATTATTAGATTGTCCCTGCTTCGTGGTATACAACTGTAAAATACATAACACCTTTCAGTTTTGTGAAATTATCTGCAAATTGAACTAAATTGCCTGTATGCAATACAATGAAATAAAATACAAAGTTTATTCGGGCATACTCGGGTTTATTCGGAAATAGCAGAGTTTCGCGGGGTCTGTGAAATTCATTGAAAACTAAATTCAAAACGATATGAATACCACCGACTGGTTATGTCTTAACTATAGCGTTAAGACTTGTAACCGCAGTTTAAAGTATCGGATGTCTGACCCAAGTTTTAACTCTTAAACTGGAGTTATATGTTCGCGAAATGCACATTAATTAAACATTTCTTAACTATATAGTTAAGATACTTTAAACCCGGGTTACAAGTGCTGTTTTGCACATTAATTCTTAAACCCATAGTTCAAGACTTTGAACCGCAGTTCAAGACTTCGAACCGCAGTTACAACTTTCTTAAACTGTAGTTAGAAAATGATGTCCAATCAGCATTGAGTTTGGTATAAATGCTTGGTTTTCATTGGTTCTTTCTTAACCATATAGTTAAGAGACTTGTAACTGCAGTTCTAAGTCTTTATCCGCGGTTTAAGAATTAATGTGCAGATGGCACTTGCAACCGCGGTTTAAAGTCTCTTAACTACGTAGTTAACTGTTAAACCCATAGATAAAGGAATTATTGTGCACTCCGCATTCCATACTATACATCACACAGCTTGTGAAACTATCTTTCAAATTTACGTAATCATCGCCCAGCGTGAAGATTGCAGCTTTAAATCGTTAGTCAATAAATAGGCGATGGTATTGAAGACACAACTACCGGTATGTCGCCTAGGACGAATATCGAGTTTATGGGAATTAATATTTGACGTTGTCCATGGTGTATTTTCAGATAACGAAGATAATCAGATATTTAGACGCTCAACAGAAACAGTAGGACACAAAAGGCACCAAAAAGGAATACGAAAACTTAAGGTAACTCCTAGACCACAAGAACACGTCGCAATGACGAACACAAAAATGAGCAAGAAAACTGAAATTGATCAGCTATGAGTACTAAGTCCTTCTTTTATTGCTGATGCCTTGTGATAGAAAACAGTGTTTAAATAATATCTAGTTATACTGCTAAAACATACTGCTGTTTCAAAGGGACACCATTTTTCTATGCGCAGATAAACAAACAAATATTACCTGCATACCAAGGAGTGTCCTCTTCAATGTGGTGAAGAAAAGTTACCACTAGCAACCAGCTCGCGAATACTATTTCCGGTATAACATAATACTTTACGACAGCAACTATCCCAACTGAGCATGCGCAGTAAGAGAGACATCCGAGCCAGCCAACCAACACGGCGATTGAGAGAGTACACCCAGTGACGTGGTTTGCATACATTTCGTGTATGGGATTGAAATGACAGTGGTTCCTAGGGTAATATCCACGAAGTAGGTACACAAACCAACCAATCCCAAGCCCGAATAGATACACGAAGTTGTTGCCATTGTCATATTGCTTCCTAACTGGATAAAACACTTCGTCTTTGTCAATGTTCCCCGTATTCTTATGATGATTGCGGTGCGATATTTTCCATGGATAATACGGTGTTAATACCAACGAGTGTAGCACAGTTCCAGCTACGTCATTCAACATTTCATACTTTGAGAATGAGCCGTGTCCACAGTCATGTCCTAACACAAACAATGACATCAACAGCGTCCCCTGGAGGTACCAGTATACCGGAAATGCGACTAACAGGAAGTGGATGGGGAGTGTTCTTTCTAGTATAGTTACAACTATATACAATGCTGCAATTAATGCTAAATCTTTTATCACATAATATAGCGACCGGGAAACTTCGGCTTCGAATAAAGTGTTTGGTATGGCAGCCTTTATTTGAATCAGCGTTGGAAAAGATTTTTTCAAGTATTTATTATTTGCAGGGGAACTGCTTGTGGCGCTCGCCATAGTTATTCTCGAAATAAATACAATTTGAGCAAACCGTTTTAACTCGTTGTACCAAACAAACCTTAACTCCCTCCAATCACAGTCTGTCAAACATAGTCTTGGTTATTTTCCAAACATTCAAACGACAAACATCCATATGAACATACTATTCAAAATGTAACAACATAACGAATCTCGCAAACTTCTTTCAGCCTTCACACGTGCGTATTCCTGCAGTAAAGGCCCTATGCTGTAATCGGAATAAAGAGAGATAAGTATTATTCCAAAATCATGTACTTTACAATATACTAGAATACCACTCGGAGAATTCAAGCAATTAATAATTCCAAGCTCTTGTTGCTTTATAACTTCCCTAGAATTACATATTCTTCCCGGAACGCTCCGTCTTCTGTCTGCAGAATGAACTTGTGATAGAAATCGATAGAACTCAGAGAGATTCACTTGAATTTCCTATTCCGTTTGCTTACAATCCACAAACACTTTCCTAAAAGTTTCCACCGAAAATTTGTCCGCCGTCTTTTGGTCCTTTACACACACCCGAATCGATTTTGTAGAATATTTAGAAGACAAGCTCGTCAATAGAGTGAATGCATTACCAGCAAATTTCGGAGCGTCTGCGCGAAGGTGTTTCCTATAAATTATCGAATGATAGAAACGACTGTCGTCTGCCCATTTCCTGACTCTGGCATCATGCTGTTTGCCCGAATTATTCTCACATCCGTAATGGACGAGACATTATTGAGGGGGGAGTAGATGTCTAATAACGCTACAGTAAGTGGTTTTATGGATTGGCTACATATATGTCTATATGAAGAGTATGTAAGATCACCAAGAGAGTCCTCGGAAAAGCCTGCAGGAATGCATTCACATTCGCATTTATTACAATTTTGTTACAGGCGTGATCTATACCTTGTACAAAATACATTTTGATACTATGGGAACTATAAATAAACCAGTCTCCAGAAAAATCTGCTATTTTTGGTATTATGTAATTATTGTATGTAATAAGATTTTACAAAAGCACTAAAAACAGAAACATATACATATCTTCTGATTCAGTTTAATTTACCCATAGTTATACAATATTAAAGCATTAAATTGTCTTAATACTAAATGAATTATGTTGAAAAAATTGGTGACCCATTACGGAAAGGTGCTCTGATTAAGAAAAACACGAAGTCACTAGTAGTTTTTAAAAAAAACGTAGTAAAATGTACTCTTTCTCTAAATGCGGAGATTTACAATTAAAATTGATATATATTTTAAAAATTAAACATAATTCTAATAAAAGAGAAACTATATTGAACATTTTACGGCAAACATTTATCAAATGCTGCATTCATGAACTACTTGACGTCAAATAACGCTTGAATGACGTTCGCGACGTCACTTAAGGCTCCAAACAAGGCCTCTATAAAATCATCTGTAACTTCCTTAAATATTATAAACATATGAACACAATTAATTTTGCTTCATTGTGAGCTTGCTTTTAAATTATGGAACATCGCAAAATTATTTTATCTTAAAATAACAGGGTTTCCTGGAGACTGAACTAAATAGTTAATATGATGTACGATGTGAGAACATTTGGCCAGACCCATGACCATGTCGTTGTTTTTCATTTATCCTAAAGACAAATAACTTCAGAAATCTAGAGGGTTAGGGCAAGTCGGACATCGGAAACATCACAACTTTTAGTGCAAACATGAACAGTGTAGCAATACCACGTGACATTTGGCTACAGTTACAAGTAGAAATTTGTAAACATTGGAACACAAATATAGCCATAAGTATTTTATTTCTACATTGATTTCTATACAATATACGCCACGCTAAGTGGAAAAGCATTTGCTTTCCGTGAAATATAAGATCTTTTCCAGGAGTATTACCGGTTTTTCCATTACCCTGTGAAACCTACACGTTCCACGGTTTCACAAGGTAAGGTACAAACCGACACAGCTGCTGAAAAAGCTTTTATATTTCATGGAAAGCAAATAATTTTCTCCTTAGCGTGGTGTATATTTTATAGAAATTGATGAAGAAAGAAAATTTGTATGACTATTTTATTTTCCAATGTTTACAAATTTCTTCTTGTAACTGTAGTCAAAAGTCACGTGGTATTGCTACACTGATGAAAGAGTCAATATCATTGAGCAATTTATTAACACAGACATAAATATTCATGAAAGACGAACTAACATGTAATAGATTGTGTAATGCATTACTTGTAGTTAATTACATTTTATCTAGGAATAATGTTTTACATGGAGTCAAGTATGGATATTATGTTCAATATACTAAATAATTCAATACAAACACTTAAATGTGCGTCATCAATCACCCAGCGACTTTCTTGATGAAAACCATATTCACCGCGTATAAACCAAATCACTGTATGACTGACTATACAAATGAACTTGCATGACTTATTGTGATCAAAAGCACCTGTAATGTGCGGTCACTGTATAACTTATTGGGAGACTATACAATTCAACGTGTATGACTCATTGCGATAACGGGAAGTTGACTCGTTCAAACGCTGGGATATTTGGCCGTTTCGTGGAGCAGGTTATAGCCTGGTTCCCGTCCCAAGCTTACGGTAGTACTATAGTGCTATTACCATAACATTGGGGACGAGAACCAGACTATATTCTCCTGCGCGAAACAGCCCAATCGAAAAGGCCTATTGTTATACACTGGTATAATCTAGTCGATTTATTCAATTATAGCATAAAAACGGTGATTTTTGCCCATACGTTAACGGAACGAAAACCATGCGTAAACATAAAGATTCACGCGCTGTTATCGTCCAGTTTTACGTATGCTTAATTGATGTTTTGTATGCTATAATAGCGTTTACGCATGTTTTTTTCGCGTTATATCATATGCTGAGTCCCTCGGGAGCGTTGGTGCCCTCGCCTTAACATGCGTTAACCCTCCATTATAGCATAAAACGGTGATTTTGCCCATACGTTAACGGGACGAAAACCATGCGTAAACATAAAGATTCACGCGAGAACGCGCTGTTAACGTCCAGTTTTATGTATGGTGATTTCAGGGCCTCACCGACGAAAATAAACGATTTTACAGCGTCTACTGCAATTCCCATTTTATTTGTAACTGCTAATTAATTTACTATAAAACTTAAACAAACCCGCATTATCCATGTTTTCTTGGTATTTGCCGATCCCGGAATCCGACGCTCATAACAATAATTGTTATGACGTAACGAATGTTTCCGCGATGTTACGTCTGTTGACGCGACGTCGCCACAAAATCTCCCGCCAAAATGTAATTATTTCGAAATTCAAACGCATCAATTGATGTTTTGTATGCTATAATAGCGTTTACGCATGTTATTTCCGTGCTAGAACATCTGCAGAGTCCCTCGGGAGCGGATGGCGGGCTTGGGCACCAACCGTTCTTGGTAGCTCGAAAAAGCATGCGTTAACCTCACATAAAAACAAGTAAATACACTCATAAGCACATAATAAATCAAAGCACTGAGAGTACTAGTGGGAGGCGATCTGGTTGCTGCTACTGAAGCTTAATCCGACTTTACACGTTTAATGTTCGTTTTCTTACTGCCGATCTTGTCTTGAATGTCAAAATAGGCATATGTGACTATATAGGCATGTTGGGTATCTAAATAATTGTTAAAAGGTGCATATTAATTTATATGTAATACGTGTATTGAATGCGTATATCAAAAGTGGCTTTAAAATAATACTACGCGCCTATTTATCAGATTCTACAGTACCGTCTTGTAATCACTTCCCTCACAGCGTGAGGCAGTCTATAGAAAGCGGCTAGCTAGTACAGCGACACCATATGATTGCATAACAGTACTTTGCAGACCGTATACGATTCATTGATAAAACCATCACTTGACCGTAGTATGAAGTTTCTAAAAATAGCTTTACAGCCGGGACATTTGATGAATACGACATTTTCGTATTATGAAACAAGTTCGGTATGGCCGGTGTAGCGATTTTTTTGCAAAAATATCGATTTAACGAACAGTTTCACAATAATTTTTGATCTTAGAATAAACAAATGTTGCTGATTGGCTTAAATCAGTTAAAACATTTGGAGAAACATATGTAGCAGTATTGGGAATGTTGACAATTTCTGGAACTACTTGAATGCGGATTCACATAGCAGCCTAAAGGCGGTTAATTTTGTATTAAGAAATGGGCAATGGTAGTAATGAGAGGCTTAAACGCCTACCAATAGGGAGATTGCCGTTCTTATTTTCATTCCGTTTAATAAAGCCAAGAGAGTTTAAGACAGTGGCCTGAATTAGCCAATCAATAGGCCTACTAAATCTTAGCAAAATGGGATATACACTTGGGATAAACTGTCAAAGGGCCATTTACGTTGACCTCCACACGTTGTTCGTTTAAAAGTTATGTTATTTTCATTTTCGCAATGAATATATGTGGTGGACAGATAGCATGTGTTTTTAGACTAGCCACTGTAGTCCTGGATATGGGGCTATGATAAACATTCAGGCCTTTTTGCAGTACAACGTACAGTGCAACCTCTACAGCGCGGCCATCCATAAATCAAAAGCCTCTTTTAAAGGTGCTGCCTTGGGCTAAAATTTTTGTATATCGTGATTTTCCAACCTAACCAAGTATTGATGTAATGGAAAGCCACTGACGGTTGCTTTATGAAAGATTTGGTGCAAATAAGCAATTTTAACCACTCTCGATATCGCCCACTGAGTTTTTTTCTTGAAAAAAAGCGCTAAGTTTCATTCTAAAATGCATTGTGAATTATGTAATTCACACGTGATCGAACTGTAACATCAACAAACTACAGCGTAATCATCAGTGCGGTATTTGGTTCGATTTTCGATTCGTTCTCATCAAATGCAAACAAATTTCAGACAATTTAAGTAATAGAAGTGTTAATTCTATAGGGTATTAATACCCTATAGAATTTTTGATGTAAAAAATCTAAATAACTACCAAATGCCGAAGTTTCTCAAGTCATTTCAGAAGTCAGTGTATTTGTTTATGGAATATAAAGCCAACTATACCAAAATTACGCGAATATTTGACAATTTTATTTTTGCAATCCACCAATATCTGAGGCAGTCCCTTTAAGCGTTTTTAAAAGCACAAAGTGTCACGAACTCACTCGAGATATAATACAAACAAAAGTATAAAGGATCGATATTGCACAATTAGCTAGCGGAAATTGATATAATATATTTAACGCAGGAACCTTGTAATATAGTCATGCATAAAGGTCAGGATGACGTCAAATTATCCGTACTTTATATATAATCCTTTATTATATACATGTATATTGCTCCCGAATTAAAACACACGAACGTACCACAGCTCAACGACCGGTTTCCACAGAAGTTGACAATTAATTACAATATGTCATGTAAACGCACTGTGCAATACATCAATTACCGTGTAAAACAATTACTACCATGTTACACGATCAATAATCAAACTTATCACTGAACACAAACGTTTTTTACATAACTCGTATCGCCAATATAGTGTTGTATTATTGCACATATAGGTACATGTGGATAGTTTATTTTCCTCCAATACATGAAGAGTTAAAAAGATACAATATACATTTTCACATACAGACATGCAATACAAAACAACCCTACCCTTACAAAATATCCCATAAAAATGGTGTTGCTTGAACAGCGTCAGATACCACTGTTAACCAGCAACAATCTCCAAAGGTATAACGATGCTACCGTTAAAGAGATTCCCAGGCTCCAAAGAAATAATAAAGTACATTTACTTTCATTAAGAAGCAAAATCCCTACCCCACATGATAATACATACAATGCAACATATTTTTTTATGTATGACAGATATGAAATTCATTATAACACTCAATGGAACCAAAAAATATCCTGTTTCTTACATCAAATCTCCAAATCAAAAATCAAAATAATACACGTATAACAGGAACAAAACACATTGAGAACAAAAACAATGACCATAGAATTAAACATCAAGTTGATGCTTAATACAACGCGGCAAAAATGTCAGAAGCATAAAATTATACTTTGATTTATATATTTACCAACAGAAAATTCTAAGACGAAACGAAATACATAGACTTTCAAAGGTAATACTTCACAGTATGTACGACAGTAACTGATAACTGTTAACATGTGTTTGTTTCATATTATATTATTCCTATGCATTCTCTATCTTTATATTTAACATGTGCTTTGTATATATTAATGGTGTTCTCTATCAATTATCACTATTTCTATTGTTCATAAAATGAATGTATACATCACTGTAAAGGTGGAATAAAATCGTATATACCCGGTATATATATACGGTACGCCAAAGTTTCAAAGTTAATGGTAAATGTCTAAAATTTAGACGATTGTTTTCCGAGGCCAGGTTAAAAATAAATATACATTGTTCCCTCAAACTTAACAACAAGAGGTGAACAAATGTGTTCATACCACATACAGATAAAATCGTGTCCCATAGTGAGTTTTGCATTGCTATATTTAAATGACAATGTTCCAACAAATGCTCAATTTCACAGTCAGTTTATAAGCCACAACTCCTACAGTTTTTGACGTATGATCTTGACGCTAAATGACCAATATTTGACATCAGAAATCTACATAGTTGAGATAGTCTGGGCGCGTTTTTCGCTAAAACCCACAACCCACAACATTTACTTGAGCTCAAAAGTGGAAATGGAGGAGCAATACCACCAGCTAAAGCTTGCTGAGTATTCATTAATATTTTCGTTTTCTCTTTATTGAGTATGCGATTCTGAAGAATAATTTTCCAAGCACGTTTGGATGGGAACACGCCAGATGTCAGGAAATCATGACATACAGCAGAAAGGTCATATTTGCATAATAGAATAAGGTATCCTGTATAAAGCCAGCCCGTTGCTTACTATAATCATTATAACGAATCAGTCTATGAACGAGTATTTGTTTTGCAAGATATTCACAAGGCAGGCGACATATCTGTCCAAAGAATTGAAGTTTTCTGAATTCGATTATAGATTCTAATGAGTTCTGATTCAACGCACATAATGTGAAGTCGGTGTTCGTATATTTACCAAAAGACTGTATTAATCTCTCTAATGACTGCAAGTCGAACTTAGAATATGTACTCCACAGTTCACACCCGTACAACGCTTTTGGTATCACAATAGAATTGTAAATGGTCCGAGACGTTCAAGGATTTAAGGAAGTAGGGTGCAAACCTGAGTTGATGATACTTAAAAAGGTTCCCCTCAATTTGTTACTAGCTGCTTTCATTGAATGACTAGAAGATAAATATTTGTCAGTCATAATGCCAAGATGAGTATACGAATCGGATTCATTGATAACCCCAGCACCCATTTTAAAACGCCTATCTCTACATTGAGAAATATTGCTTTCATTAAAAACAGTCACTTGGTACGTCAGTGTTATTTAGTCGTGTACCCGGGTTTTTACTGTGTACATGTATGAGTCGCAAGTGAGCACATATTTCCAGTAAATTAGTAGAAATCTTCATTACATACGATTTGTTTTACCGCAAGCGGCCTATACGTATGCGGTCAAATTCATAGGCACATGGTTTGAAATTGTCTGAATGTACCCTATGCAAAGAAAAAGTAGTGTAGCGGCAAAGTTTAGCCACAACGGATATGATATAACAGGAATAATTGGTATCCGTATTTTCTGTGACAAATCTAGAAAAAACTGGGTACCAGTTTTCGTAACGTCATATCTGTTGCGGCTAAACATGGCTGCAGCACTACCTTCTCTCTGTTTTTGGTACTTAGATGTGTAACAATAAGGACTTGGCAAATATCGAAACCATGCGCCTATGGTAAAATTCCATGCACATGTAAATCGTGTCGATTGCATGTAATGTAAACTCATTATGAGGATTCGAGAGATAGTATCGTAGTCCGACATTTTAATCTTTGAGTTTCCATTCTAAAACATGCAGTTATTAGTTTACTACCTGATATTGATGTATGGAGCTCATTTTCTCAGTCCTAACACCTTTCCTTAGTTTTGCCTACCCCCACTGCTGCACATATAACACACACAGAGGCACAAACGCCCCCTACCGGTAGGAAACTCCACAGTCATAATATATGTCGGTATATAACGTTTGCAGGCAGGAGACTCTCTCAGTAGGAGATGTATCACACCAATAGTCCTATATATGAAAACAATTAATTAGTACAGACTACACGTGTACTCAAAAGTATCGGAAGTGCTAATGCTTTCTTTCACTTTCGTCCACCCCCCCTTTGGCAAAACCTAATATATTACATTAAATTTTGATCTCTGACGACCTCCTAGCTTTTGCACCCGTTCTTTATCAATGTGGGCATACCACGTGGTATGTTTTGCTAAGAATTTAAGAAAAAATATGTCAACACAAAATTAAAACAATCGTAAGTACATGTATTTTATTCTTCGTGCGATTTTAACGAGACATACTGGAAGCTGAAACCAAGAATAAGTAGGGCCTACTATCCACGCCTATAAATATGTCTGTGCAAAAGATCACAGTAGATATTGCCCGAACCCGAATCAACTGTTTCCCAGACAGTTGATTCGTTTTCTGGCAAAAATTGTGACATAGCTTTTTTTTAGTAATTGAATAATCGCCAACCGTACAAAGGTGCTAGACTTATTTAATATAAAGTGAAACATTTGCAGGAAATATACTCACGATCGGCACATGAAGGTCACAGGTAATTGTATCATTGATGAAGAAATTTTACAGAAATTGATATATGAGTCAATTTCAAAATTCGCAGGTTTTCTTGTCCTGTTTGAATAACTTACACATAAATATGATAAATGATAGTAAAACATTCATTATATAAAGCTATATATACTGATTTTATAGTAACACTGCAAACTAAATTATTTGTCTTCAGTATGTTTTTGTATTTGTGTTTTACTGCCTACAACAGGGAACAAATGAGCTGTGTGAAGTTGGCTCAACATACGACATACGACATTCAAAAAATCGAATGTCGTCCAGCTCGACATACGACATTGGACGACATTCAAAAAATCGAATGTCGTCCAGCTCGACATACGACATTGGACGACATTGGACGACATTCAAAAAATCGAATGTCGTCCAGCTCGACATACGACATTGGACGACATTCAAAAAATCATCAAAAATCGAATGTCGTCCAGCTCGACATTGGACGACATTAAAAAATCATCAAAAATCGAATGTCGTCCAGCTCGACATTGGAAGACATTGGACGACATTCAAAAATCGAATTTCGTCCAGCTCGACATACGACATTGGACGACATTCAAAAACTCGAATGTCGTCCAGCTCGACATACGACATTGGACGACATTCAAAAAATCATCAAAAATCGAATGTCGTCCAGCTCGACATTGGACGACATTGGACGACATTCAAAAAATCATCAAAAATCGAATGTCGTCCAGCTCGACATTGGACGACATTGGACGACATTAAAAAAATCGTCTTAAATCGAATGTCGTCCAGCTCGACATTGGACGACATTGGACGAAATTCAAAAATCGAATGTCGTCCAGCTCGACATTGGACGACATTGGACGACATTAAAAAAACATCAAAATTCGAATGTCGTCCAGCTCGACATTGGACGACATTGGACGACATTAAAAAAACATCAAAAATCGAATGTCGTCCAGCTCGACATTGGACGACATTCAAAAAATCGTCTAAAATCGAATGTCTTCCAGCTCCAAAATTGGACGACATTGGACGACATTCAAAAAACATCAAAAATCGAATCTAAACTTAATTTTTTGTTACTATTTACAAAGACATGTGTTATGACGTCTCAAAGCAGATACGGGTACCCAATCTGCACTTATCATCCGCATGTTTGGAATACGCTTGGGAGTTGTGTGAATAGCTCCTAATGGTATACCAACATATTGAACCTAATTGTAAATCTTTTATCAGTGCCTAAATATTATTTGTATTTTGCAACCAGCTCATTAAAACAATCAACAGAAATCGAATGCTGTTAAACAGATAAACTACATGGACATATTATGTGAAACATATGAAAATAATCAAACTACTAATTTGATTTCCAACTCAACACTGGCGGCTCGGTATTTATGATGTTAAGCGCGTTTTAATCGATATTCGAGTAAAGTTAACACATCCAGCCTAAATAACATTACTTTCGAGCTAAGTCGAATATCGAGCCATGTTGGTAATTGATATTCGAGCTAATGTGACACATCAATCGTACTTGAAAACTTTTATTTTATCAAGCAATTAGACGAACTGGACGACATTCGATTGACGATTTTTTTGAATGTCGTCCAATGTCGTCCAATGTCGAGCTGGACGACATTCGATTTTAGATGATTTTTTGAATGTCGTCCAATGTCGAGCTGGACGACATTCGATTTTTGATGTTTTTTGAATGTCGTCCAATGTCGTCCAATGTCGAGCTGGACGACATTTGATTTTAGACGATTTTTTGTATGTCGTCCAATGTCGAGCTGGACGACATTCGATTTTTGACGATTTTTTGAATGTCGTCCAATGTCGTATGTCGAGCTGGACGACATTCGATTTTTGAATGTCGTATGTCGTATGTTGAGCCAACTTCACACAGCTGAACAAATGAATGTCCCAGTACCACAGTGTTATGCTTTTTATTAAAGTATTTCATGTTGTCATATGTTACGAGACAAAACTTGTATGTGCATGTTGATGGTGAATATTTAATAATACAAAGAAAATATATTGTAAACGAAAACATACAATGAATATTGTAAAAAATATATGTTTATGCATGTCCCATAGCTTTGTGTCTTTGGTGTAACGAATCGATTAGGTACCTAATTTTATACCATGATCCCCTAAAATACCAAAATAACTTCTTTATTTCGAAAGAGTTTCTCATCCTTCACACAACAGCGATGAATGGTTTTTAATTTAATTTATTATTGGAAATCTATAGACAATTCAATGTTTGTATCCCTGGTCGTACTTTTTTTATTTTTGTCTGTGGTGTAACGCTGTTTATTATACATCCGAAAGCATATTTTTCAAAATGGTTCCACTTTTGGTTTAAGATATATGTATACAGTAGTTTTGTAATGTCAGTATCGAAGTTCTATGAACGATGTGTATGTTATGGTGATAACATCTCAAATATGTCCATGGTGTAACTGTCCATGGCGTAACAATTTAAATTTGTTACACCACGGACAAAATCAGTAAATTAACTATGAAGTTCAGAAATATATTGACATTTTTAATTGCTTACGATTGCATTGCATTGATACATATTTTTAAAGTAGATATGTGTTGCAAAAAGCATAATAATGTCCTTATATTTCATAATAAAACTAATAAATGTAATATAGCTGTTACACCATGGACTATTCTTTTAAGGAAATCGACCTGACTGTTAACACATGACATCATTTCTGTTTTGGCATAGAGATATTGGGTAGTACTGAATACACCACACAAGTCTGCAATACCTTTAATCTTAAGTTTATTCCTAAATTTGATCAATTAGGTATATTAATGTGTTTGTCCATGGTGTAACATATCTGTCTGTGCTGTAACATATCTGTCCATGGTGTAACGAGGTCCATGGTGTAACAATGTAAATCAGGTTGTATGATGTAATTGAAATGAAAACAGTCTTTAAAATAGATGTATCTCAAAGATAGCATGCAGGAAATGTTATATACAGTATATGAAAGAAAAAAATAAACAAAACTGTTTTGTTTGTGATATATACAATACAAAGTAGTAGAAAATGATCAGATTTAATATGGGTGAATTGTATTGCTATACAATTTCATGTGACTTATTCAATTCACAATTTCAGCAAAATGTATTCAGATATGAGTATTTTCGATACTATGTACTTGAAAATCAGCTGAATTCAGTTTGTTTAAAGAATTTATTGTTAAATTTCCTGATCGTTACACCAAAGACAATTTACTTAAGTGACTTTAAGTTTGAAGTTGAAAAACATATGAGCCAGTCTCCAGGAAAACCTGCTATTTTGACGAAATTATTGACTTTAAGATTGTCCATAGTATTACAGGATAATGTTAAATAAACAAATTGCAAAAGAAATTATGTTAATATCTTGAGTTTTAAGGAAGTTACAGCTGTTTTTGTAGAGTCCCTAGTCGGAGCTTTTTGTGTGACGTCGCAAACGTGATTCAAACGTTATTCGACGTAACGGAAATAAGTATTTCATTTTTACACCATTTGATCAATTCTTGACATAAACTGTTAAAAATAGTACCAAATTCTATAATTATGTTTCACTTTTCAAAATATATATCAAAATCTAAATTGTTTGCATTCAGAGAAAGGCTAATTCTGCTTTAAACAACTACATCCTCGTTTTTCTCAATCAGAGTACTTTTCTGAAATTGGTCACCGTAGCAACGAAGTATAAGTTTTCGACATAATTCATAGGAATATTTAAAGCTAATGTATAGTACTATAATTATGGGTCAATTACTTAAAATAGAATCAATAGATATGCATTTCCACAAAGTGGCCACATTTTCAATGTAACTAAACCACGAATTTGCTTAAGATATCTTCAAAAAGTAATATTATTTATGATAACCATTTTAATAACTACTTCCATGCAAAATAAAATCAAAATTGTTCAACTAGTTTATGAATCATGTCATAAAATGTAAGTATTTGTTTTGAGTCAATCACTAAGGTGCATTCCATACAAACCAAAAATGGAAAATGGAGCAAACAATGTACTAGTATATGAATAAATATACGTGTTTAAAGGAAGGGTATTCTGCAATGGCATTTATTTACCCTTACACGACATCAAAAATTCAAACCGTAAAAATCGAAGTTTGAACGATGAATTAGCTCTGGTTGGAGTGAAATACCATATGCGTTCAATAAACTTTTCTATTAGATGAGTAAATTTGACAAAAAACAACACCTTTGTTTCAATGATGAAGGTAGTAGTAGTTTAGTTCAATTTTTTCTTGTTCAGTTTTGTGTTGGTCATTGTTGCGAGCGTTTGTGGTCTGCGATGTTTCTAATTTGTTAGTTTATTTCATGATCTTCTGTTGAATCTTGCCTTCTTTGTCCGAGTATAACTATCTCCTTAACCAGCTTCTATATAGTATAGATATGAGCATGAACTATTTAACATAGTAGTGTACAAAATGTACAAAACATTTTTGAAATAATACTGTATGGTCTTTAACAAGGCATTGGGCTTGCGGCAATACTCAAATCTGATCACTTCTTAGGACAGCAGTATTCCATATTGCTCCACGATAACCGATCCAAGAAGCATTGCATATAGAACGCTTGATTGAAATTGGCTATTATGGTCAGTACTAAAAATGCACAGTTTTATCAAAGCACTGACAGAAGTTTAAAATAGCATTGGGGACCGACTATCATGATTTGTAGGAGTTTTTTAACTGATCATAATATATATTGAACAACTTGTTACAACAAGTTGTAGCTGTTAAATAATTATAAACAATTTAAATTTCAAATTAAGTCTACGATTTCAATAAGTACTTTGGTAAAGCAAATACCACTGATGTGCATTGACTAGAATAGTTAAGATCAGATAAATTTTATTTTGAGTCGGCAAGACAATACATTAAACAACATAAGCACAGATAAGCTTTTACAACCGACTATTTATAAACGAATATAGCAGACTGTGTACCAACTAACACTATGCATAATTCCACAACCCTGTCAGTTCAGAAGACGTAACATTATCTACTTGGGTTCACTATACGTCGATAATAATTTCCCGGACGAAGATATAGAAGAATATTAATTCGCTTCAATGTCTCTCCAGAGAGAGAGAGAGAGAGAGAGAGAGAGAGAGAGGGGAGAGAGGAGGGGGGGGGGGGGGGGAGAGAGTGCTAGCAAATTATGACGTCAGACGTGAATACACGAAATGGGGATTATACGGAACAGTACATATAGGTTGTGACTCTATTCTTGTAAATATTTCATTTGAAGTGTTGCTAAAATATAGATTTTCTCGATAAAAGCGGCTAGGAATAGTACATGTATTGGGAAAATATCAGTCGCTTTCCTGTTGGTGTTAGCTTAGAGGAATAAAGCTATATATAATCCGTGTTTAACTATTTATAGACAAAACATTGGGAGCAGTATTGGACAATAAATAATGCTATATCTAAGGCAGACAATAGGACAAATAAAATACACATTAAATGCAGCTATATTAGTTCGTGGGCGGAACATCTGGCTAGGAGTATTTCAGACACTCGATGTGTTTCTGTGTTCGCTAAAGTTATTGTTCGGTTCAGTTCAACTGCCAGGATAACTCCACCAAGTCTAGCCACACCTATAGTGCCCGACTATCAGCATTACACAACAAAGGCTAGCCACACCTATAGTGCCCGACTATCAGCATTACTCAACAAAGGCTAGCCACACCTATAGTGCCCGACTATCAGCATTACTCCACCAAGTCTAGCCACACCTATAGTGCCCGACTATCAGCATTACTCAACAAAGGCTAGCCACATCTATAGTGCCCGACTGTCAGCATTACACCACCAAGGCTAGCCACACCTATAGTGCCCGACTATCAGCATTACACAACAAAGGCTAGCCACACCTATAGTGCCCGAATATCAGCATTACTCAACAAAGGCTAGCCACACCTATAGTGCCCGACTGCCAGCATTACTCAACAAAGGCTAGCCACACCTATAGTGCCCGACTGCCAGCATTACTCAACAAAGGCTAGCCACACCTATAGTGCCCGACTGCCAGCATTACTCAACAAAGGCTAGCCACACCCATAGTGCCCGACTATCAGCATTACACCACCAAGGCTAGCCACACCTATAGTGCCCGACTATCAGCATTACTCCACCAAGGCTAGCCACACCTATAATGCCTGACTATCAGTATTACTTAACAAAGGCTAGCCACACCTATAGTGTCCGACTATCAGCATTACTCCACAAAGGCTAGCCACACCTTTAGTTCCTGACTATCAGCATTACTCAACAAAGGCTAGCCACACCTATAGTGCCCGACTATCAGCATTACTCAACAAAGGCTAGCCACATCTATAGTGCCCGACTGTCAGCATTACACCACCAAGGCTAGCCACACCTATAGTGCCCGACTATCAGCATTACACCACAAAGGCTAGCCACACCTATAGTGCCGGAATATCAGCATTACTCAACAAAGGCTAGCCACACCTATAGTGCCCGACTGCCAGCATTACTCAACAAAGGCTAGCCACACCTATAGTGCCCGACTGCCAGCATTACTCAACAAAGGCTAGCCACACCTATAGTGCCCGACTGCCAGCATTACTCAACAAAGGCTAGCCACACCTATAGTGCCCGACTATCAGCATTACTCCACCAAGGCTAGCCACACCTATAGTGCCCGACTATCAGCATTACTCCACCAAGGCTAGCCACACCTATAGTGCCCGACTATCAGCATTACTCCACCAAGGCTAGCCACACCTATAGTGCCCGACTGCCAGCATTACTCCACTAAGGCTAGCCACACCTATAGTGCCCGACTATCAGCATTACTCCACCAAGGCTAGCCACACCTATAATGCCTGACTATCAGTATTACTTAACAAAGGCTAGCCACACCTATAGTGTCCGACTATCAGCATTACTCCACCAAGGCTAGCCACACCTTTAGTTCCTGACTATCAGCATTACTCAACAAAGGCTAGCCACACCTATAGTGCCCGACTATCAGCATTACTCCACCAAGGCTAGCCACACCTATAGTGCCCGACTATCAGCATTACTCAACAAAGGCTAGCCACACCTATAGTGCCCGACTATCAGCATTACACAACAAAGGCTAGCCACACCTATAGTGCCCGACTGTCAGCATTACTCAACAAAGGCTAGCCACACCTATAGTGCCCGACTATCAGCATTACTCAACAAAGGCTAGCCACACCTATAGTGCCCGACTACCAGCATTACTCAACAAAGGCTAGCCACACCTATAGTGCCCGACTATCGGCATTACTCCACCAAGGCTAGCCACACCTATAGTGCCCGACTATCAGCATTACACAACAAAGGCTAGCCACACCTATAGTGCCCGACTATCAGCATTACACAACAAAGGCTAGCCACACCTATAGTGCCCGACTGCCAGCATTACTCAACAAAGGCTAGCCACACCTATAGTGCCCGACTATCAGCATTACACAACAAAGGCTAGCCACACCTATAGTACCCGACTATCAGCATTACTCAACAAAGGCTAGTCACACCTATAGTGCCCGACTATCAGCATTACTCAACAAAGGCTAACCACACCTATAGTGCCTGACTATCAGCATTACTCAACAAAGGCTAGCCACACTTATAGTGCCCGACTAGCAGCATTACTCAACAAAGGCTAGCCACACCTATTGTGCCCGACTAGCAGCATTACCCAACAAAGGCTAGCCACACCTATAGTGCCCGACTATCAGCATTACTCCACCAAGGCTAGCCACACCTATAGTGCCCGACTATCAGCATTACTCCACCAAGGCTAGCCACACCTATAGTGCCCGACTATCAGCATTACTCAACAAAGGTTAGCCACACCTATAGTGCCCGACTGCCAGCATTACACCACCAAGGCTAGCCACACCTACCTGGGCGTATACATATATGAGAAGCTCTCCCTGAATACCCATGTTGTTACCACAGTTAAGAAGGCCAACAACAGCTTTACCATCCTCAGGATAATCCTGGCAAGCTGTCCACAACAGGTAAAGACACAGTGCTATCAGACATGTGTCATGCCAATCTTTGAGTATGTGAGCTCTGCTGCAGCCTGGGAAACACATACAAGGACCAACGTCTGCTGACAGTAGGCAGCTCAGCGTAGCGCAGTGCGATTCGTCAAAGAGGACTATTGCACCACAAGCCAGATGATTGCTGAAATTGGCGTTCAACCCTTTGTGAAACGCCGCTCCAATGCCAAGCTAGTGATGGTCTGCACAATCATCCATGGACTGGTTAACATATCAGCGGAGACCTTCTTGAACCTAGCATGTATAAACACATTGGGTCACCCCACCAGGTATTTTGTAACCTTAAGCTTTTGCTTGGTATAGCTTCGTGTTTTGCTGTTCGCTCCATCCCTGTAACGGCAGTGTTACTGTTTCTGTTATATGTATGTTCATAATAACTTGATCGAATGGCTCCCGGGATCAAAGATGGTTGTCGGAATGTTACGATATATCTATATGTAAATTATACAAATACATAATAGCATCCATAGATGTGATAATCAACTACACTTCCAGTTTATATATTTATTTCCATAACGTTTTTACACTAGTTTCAGTAATCAAACATATACGTAGTGTTCACACGATATTATCACAAAATAGTATCATCCAGGGCCAGTAATTAGTCATTATGATAACGTCCATACTCACTGGACACCTAACTTCAGACAATAACTCAAAATGTTCGTTCGTGCCGGAACCAATGATACCTGTTCCAGCAAGCACGTGACCTGCAGCATATCAAGTCTCTAGCTAAATCTCCAAAGTACCCGTCACATGATACCTATAAATAGCTTATTCTATCACGTATACTACTCAACAACAACACACAGACACCTGTGACTACTTATATACTTGTGTACATGTAACACGGTTACAATTTGCTCCCATTCTGCTGCACAGATGTCTTCCTGTAGGTCATCTCCCCCTCAGCCATCGGACTCTGGAACCCGCTTCTTGAGCAAACTGTTAACTTGCTTCTGGCTTTCAACTCATGCATGATCAATCGGTCCTCGTCAAAAAACCGCTTAATTTTTCTTTTCATTGATTATTTGGATAGACGCATCGTTGCTTACAAATATTTTGGCAACTGGATTCGGTTCATGGCTGTAAAATAGTTGTTATCAATTATTTGTTTAATACACTTAACCGATTTAGAAACGCAACACGTTTGGAGTATTGTTATGCTCCCCAAATCATTTTTGATGTAGTATATAGCCGCCGCTTTGTCCGTGAGTCCGTCCGTCTGACGTTTTTTGTCTGAATTGTAACTATAAAACTATTTCTCCTGTTAATTTGAAACTTTGCATGTGCATAGATCTCATTGAGGGGAGGTGCAACAGTGCTCCAGCTAAGATTTGAAAAGGGCTAGGTGGAACTTTGGAAAAAGAGCACTTTGGGAGAAGATGCGGGAGGGGGTGTCCGACGCCAGCCTGTAAGGGGGGAATGGGGGTCTTCCCCGGAAGGAAACTTTAGAGTCTGTTTATGACATATCCTGTGTTTGCACAAGAACCATAACTCTTGCATATTTTTGAGTTATCCCCCTTTGTAATTTTTCATACTTCATTCTTGTCCTGGCCACAATTAATACAGTATTAAAGATATCAATTTGAAACTTCATAGGTCAAAACATCTTATTGAGGGAAAGTGCAGTGCTCAAGAACCATAACTCTTCATTGCATATTTAAGGAGTTATTCCCCTTTGTACTTTTTCATACTCTAATTCAAGTCCATGTCATAACTCATAAAGTATTTGAGATATCAATTTGAAAGGTCATAGTTAAATAAATCCCATTAAGCTATAGTGCAGTGACAAAGAACCTTACCCTTTTTGCATATTTTTTTTCTATGGGGAGCATCGCTCGTCTCTGACGACTCTTGTTTGTATAAATCATGATTTAAATTTTGTTGGAGTATAAATCAATAAACGGGATGATAGTCGAATGCCTGGCATAAATTCAAACGACAAAATATTTCAATTCAACCCATATTGACGTCATTTTTATGATTTACGTATTTAATTTTATGTATATGCAAGATAAAGGTTAATACATTTTTTATTTATTATTCAATCTACTTGAAATTCGCTATGCCTGTTCTACGATAAAAGCGTATTTTCAATTACATAAATTCACATGGAATAATGTTTGTATACGTTCAAAAATGGGATTTTTTAAAATTCACGTTATTTCTGTATTTTTGGACATTTTTGTATATTCTACCCATCAATCTCCAAGAAAAAAGTCATTTTTTATGATATTGAAACAGTTTTTGTGCAAACAATGTTTTGGAATAAACGTATTATTCTAGTTAAAAATGGCTCACTTACGCACACACATAATTTAGCAAGTCGACTTTAAACAAAAGAAAACTGAAATTAACAATACAAAAAGTCTCGCTTTTTTGACTTTGTCTTTTCTTAGCTCCATTTTGAATTTTCTCGGCGGAAACGAACGGAAATAATATGGCACCAGGTGTTAAGACTGCTTTAACAGACAGCGTTGTTTCCATCCAAATCCGTTGCGCTGTTAGTACATTATTGCAACTGTTACCTATAAGACCATGCGTTTTTGTTACAAGTCTCGCTGCGGTTTAGCGAAAAGAAAATTGCACAAAACGGCGCATTTTACAGTGCACCTTTATTTTTCCGTTTTCTCGTGTATGCAAAATGCGCAATTTGTAACTGCGTTTAGTGATATAAGTTTCATTTTTCTAGGCCGAGTTTTGCGAAAGTAATCGTAGAAAATCGTTTGCGATTTCTGTCGTTTTCGACTGTGCCTCACGTTTTGACGTTACGTCACCTACGATTGTGAGCGCCAGGCTAGCAGACGATACAAACACGTAAACATGATGTCATCTTTCAAACGATTCTTTTGAAGACACCACTTCCGGGCAACATATTTACTGCTTTACCTACAGTATAATTTCGTAATTTCGCTAAAATAAACATTCCATGACATTTTGGTTCATAATTAAATTAATTTACTAATAAAATTACCGTACGGAATAACTACAAAGCTACAATTTTGGTTCATGTTTATTGTGATCCATGTTCAAAATCGCTTCTGTCTTTTTATTTACCCTAACACTTTCCATAATCGTCTTCCGACTACGGATTTTAGATGCTATAGACCTAGAAAATGTATAATCTTGCTAGATGGATTGGCAAATGTGAACTGTGGGTTGCATTGCATTTTGCCTGGTGAAGCTAAATTTGAAGACATATATAAGAAGTGCAGAACATCAACAAAAAACATCAAGATGTTCAGAGAGCAGTTACGTGTTTTCCTTATAGATGTGTGGAACAACATTCCACAGTCCAACCCTTTCCGCCTGGTTTGCATAGTTCCGCCAATGAGGCAGATACGCCTCGTTTGCATAGGTACGCCAATGAGGCACAGACGCCTGGTTTGCATAGTTCCGCCTATGAGGCACACACGCATGGTTTGCATAGTTCCGCCAATGAGTCACAGACGCCTGGTTTGCATAGTTCCGCCAATGAGGCACAGACTCCTGGTTTGCATAGTTCCGCCAATGAGTCACACACTCCTGGTTGGCATAGTTCCGCCAATGAGGCACAGACGCCTGGTTTGCATAGTTCCGCCAATGAGGCACACACGCCTGGTTTGTATAGTTCCGCCAATGAGTCACAGACGCCTGGTTTGCATAGTTCCGCCAATGAGGCACAGACGCCTGGTTTGCATAGTTCCGCCAATGAGTCACACACTCCTGGTTTGCATAGTTTCGCCAATGAGTCACAGACGCCTGGTTTGCAAAGTTCCGCCAATGAGGCACACACGCCTGGTTTGCATAGCAGGTTCCAACTCATAAATACGTTATTTAGCGAATTTGACATTGTCGATCACAGTGTAGCAATACCACGTGGCTTTTGACTACAGTTACAAGTAGAAATTTGTAAACATTGGAACACAAATATAGCCATAAGTATTTTATTTCTTCATCGATTTCTATAAAATATACGCCACGCTAAGGGGAAAAACATTTGCTTTCCATGAAATATAATACCTTTTTCAGGAGTATTACCGATTTTTCCATTACCCTGTGAAACCTACACGTTCCTAGGTTTCACAGGGTAATTGACCAAACGGCACAGCCGCTGAAAAAGATTTTATATTTCATGGAAAGCAAATAATTGTCTCCTTAGCGTGGTGTATATTTCATAGAAATCGATAAAGAAATAAAATATTTATGACTATTTTATTTTCCAATGTTTACAATTTTCTTCTTGTAACTGTAGTCAAAAGTCACGTGGTATTGCTACACTGGATCAATACTTTTCAAAGTTTTCAGGACTTAATTTTGTGACCATTTCAAAAGACATTTAAATCGGTTAAGTGTATGTTGTTTGGGCTTCTTACAAAAACGAGTGATCCGCTATTGGCGAATTGACTGTATTTACCAAGAAACGGACAATAACCCATGTTTTTTTGTGTTTATTGAAGCTCTTTACACAATGTTTCTAAACTGCTTGATAATCTTGATTTTACTTTTTAGCTGATGCACTTAAGGAAATTTAAAGATTTTAAGAAAAATGTAAGTTTTCCTTACGATGATTTATGAATACCATCCCTGTGTGATAAACCGTATTAACTGATGAACTTATTATAAACAGTAGTTGTAGCCGATTATTCACCCCGGCGTCAATATGGCCAACCCGTTATGGTCGTAAATATTATTTAATATAATGTACGTCGAAATATGACATCTGACAAAGAAAACAGGTAAATACTCATTTGGGAAGGGGGAAAATTGAAAGTATAACTTAGTTTAATTCGTCGATCAATCACCAAATAACAAGTGTATTGTTTGTCGTCAAACCACTGACATTTACATTTTTTGACAAAAACTTCGCAATTGGTATTTAAGAAGATCAGCGGAGTCAGACATGCACGAACATTGACGAGGAGTTACCGGACATGCACGAACATTGACGAGGAGTTACCGGACATGCACGAACATTGACGAGGAGTTACCGGACATGCACGAACATTGACGAGGAGTTACGTGTATTGTGTATTTAATTAAGTATACCACGTGATTAAGGAATTATTTTACATCTGTTCAATTGTTCAATCCAACAGGACTTAACTTTTCTTGTCCTAGGAAGTAAGTATGTTATATTATTTTGTGAATTCTAGTTCGTTTGATGATGAACGTCTTAAGCCGATTATAGTTTTTAACAAATCGTCACAACTAATACTGAAGCTTTACGATCTAAAGAATTCTCTCTGTAACTAATTATCGTACCATTACTAAGTTGTCAATCAGCAAAAAAACCACTGACATATTCTGCATATCGCTGGCTTAGAATTTTAAGGTCGTAAGTACTGCTTACGACCTTATTAGACTCATGCATATTTGAAAGCTGCATCTCAAGGCGCTTCTCATGAGCTTATTTTTAGGAAAATCGGTCATGTTGACCAAACTGAAGTTTAAAAAGCTTGTTTTCCATAAGTAATGAGTAGTTTTCAGACAGTTATTTTTTGTTTTCTCAAAATATTGATTTTGTACTTACGACCCAGCGAAATCACAGTTCAAATAGATTGGCCAATAATGCTCTAGGTAGAATTCCCTTTTTAAAGTAAACTATATCGATTTTGTACTTAAGATCTTTTCATTCTAAGCCAGCGATATGTGATCCACATAACTTATTGTACATGTATACGGAAATAGTAAGGGAGATAGTATTTGATTGACGAAAAAAAGGGAGTCTAACTTGTGAAAGATCAAGCATGTCTCAGTAAATTACTGAACTATAGTTTTTTAACTATATGTCTGTAATACTTTGACGGTCAAAATGGTTTCAACCTGTTCGTTTAACTTGAATTTAAAGTGTTTCTTCCGTTAACGCTGGTGTGTTGAAGACGTACAATATCGGAGCACTTAGATGAACACGCCTGTACATATAATAATCTCTAAACAAAACAAAAAAACGTACATTTCACGTGAAAACGTAAAATGGTAAATAACGTGAATATATTCTTTCCGAACAATTATATAATAAGGCCAAAAAATGTTGTGGTTCTGGTAACATTGCCAAAATTTACTAGGTAGGTAGGCCGTCGATTTTTATTTTCTCCCGCTAAGCAGCCCATTATAAAAAATTGTGTTATCTTAAAGGTTTTCGCATAAAACCTCACTGTATACCATGTGTATGTGTTGTCTTTGTTGTGTAGTGATCTTCTTTGAATATTGATCATTTATATAGCTCGGTTTTGCTAAACTACGAAAAATCTGAGCATGGGCTACCCGCTTCTAACCCTGTAGCAGATCTCCCCTACACTCTCCCCACCATATATGGCATGGACATCAGTAGCCTCTGCATTTCATGAAAAAATTGGACATATGTTCCCCTAGCATAGGCATTTTTCTCATAATAATATATGACGTTACGCTCATTGTTGGTGTACATAGGCAATTTATAACATTTTTACACTTCAATATTGCATAAAAATCGTTTTAGAAATACGGTTGTTTGTATTTTGATATCACAAGCAAGATAAAAGAATCGCCATGATTCTTGCCCGGCCACTGTCAGGTATTTGGACCGGTCAACGTCCAGAACAATTCAATCAAACCTGCGCGATTGTCAGCAGGTTATTGGCAAATGCCCTGCCAGCACTCTTAAAATACATCAATTAGCAGTCCTTTCGCTAGTTGGGCTGTTCAGTTGGAGGATATCATTTGTTACAATTGATGAATGTTATTTTAATAGAGAGAACGTGACTAAATATAATAGAAACTGTTTTTACCAATGAGAACATTATAAATATTACATACATGATACAATATTTCTAATTGAATATTAATAATTCATTTATGTAAACGTATGTCTTTTGACCATTATTGTCCTAATGTACTTCTATCCCTTCCTGAACAATTATATTATTTCATACAATTTTGTACTTGCAGACCCTTCCTGAACAATTATATTATTTCATACAATTTTGTACTTGCAGACGTCTATGAAAGTTCACAATCAGCCCTGATCACAACATTCTCATTGTGGTAGAACACTAGACTGGCTACCTGGCTAGATAATATATTTTATTCAATCAATTATCATAACTTCATATTCAATTTTAGCTAGATTTTATTTTAGGCTTGATTATCTATGTTTGAGGCTGCAAAGGGAATTAAATTTCAGGAAAAAAGAGTAGACTGAAGAGTTGTCTCCTTTAATTAATATAGGGTATGTATAGACAGACTAGTAAAACACCAACTGTCAAAAGAGAAAGCTAGAAGCCACAGATACATTTATACAGGTTGTAAAGATTACGATCAAGTTTCAAGGAAAGAACAGTGTGCAGCTATAGGGTCATAAATTACTGTGGTCAGTTAGCTCATTATTGATAATTACACCTCCTGAGAATAAAACTGCCCATTATGAAGATTTTCAGCAGTTTTTCCCTAGTCTGAATTGAATTTATTGACGAAACAAACAGCACGCTTTACAAATTTGAGATATTTCAAAGGAAGGGTAAGATTTTTTTGATAATTATTTTTTGGAGAGGCAATAAAAACGTTAGGGTCGGGCCGATTTCATAGGTAGGGTCGGGTTACCCGAACCACAGCATTTTTTTATTAGGCTTCAACGAAGTGAAGACAAATCCCACAATATGTAGCCGGTATTTGATACAAGAACATTGTTATTATATTTAATCATGCTTTTTAATCTCAAATCTTTTTCTGCAAAATAGCGCAAAGTTTACGGCCGCGAACCGGTCAAAATTTATGTTGATACAAGCTCTGACTGTTATTCTACATGCTTAATCTGTTGATTGATGTAAATATTCTGTATTTTTTTACTGTGATACACTGACATAATTATGTATGATATGTAACATACAACTTGGTATATCTCTAATTCTACAAGGTGAAGAAATTATGTTACCCCATGGCCCACCATTTTGAAATGGTTATTCGTTTTTTAATTAAATTCCCGTTAATATGTGTTACTGTCTGTTTTTAATCAATAAAGCTTCTAGATTTCAGATTGCTGTTCATTGCCCTGCAGATAGTTTGCAAAGCAAACTGCCTCAATAGAGATCTGTAGATATCTCAACATACATGCTTGAATTAGCAATACAGGGTGTCTCAAGATACATGTCCGCTTGTTGAAGTCATATTATTCGGTAATGTCTTGCTTTACGTATCTCATTTATATTTATGATCGTAGGGAATTCAAATCAATGTTGAAATTACGAAACAATTATCCAAAGCGATGCATACGAAACGTCAGGTAAGCAGTATCTACCCCAAATTCATGAAAAACATAGTTATAGCCCTTCAACAAGCGGACATGTATTTTGAGACACCTTGTACATGACACATGCATATATTCTAAACACCTTATGTGTTTAAAGAATGTATTTCATGCATGCAAAAACTGTAATAAAATTGTGTTTACGTTAAAAATACGTTTAGAACATGTCATATGTTTATGTTTTAAACACCCTCAACATGTATAAAAAGTAAACGCAGGTGTTTAGAACATGTTTTAAATGTGTTTCAGAAGTATACACAGGTGTTCTACTTTGTGAACACTACTGTTATAATTCAAAACATGTGACATGTGTTGAATTTCAACATGTGCAAAAAGTGTAACAAAAAAGTGTTTACTGATTTAGACATTTAAATTAGTATTAATCGTTTTTACAGTGTACGCTCACAATATTCAGATCACACCAACGTTTTATGAGTATTTATCACATGTTTGACGTCGCGCTAGCGTAATAAAGCCATTATTTATTTTTGATAATACACTAGTGTAATAAAGCTATCACGCGACGTCATTCAAAGGATAGGCGACGTCGTTATAGTGAAAAATAAGTAGCTATTTTATGTTTCGCCCGGAAAAGGCTAACATGTGATAAAAAGAACATTACATTTGTGACTTTCCACATTGAATTATTAAACTCGTTGAAAAAAATCGATATAATGCTCGACAGAGCCTCGCATTTTATTATTTTATTCAACTCGTTTAATAAATTCAATATGGAAAGACACTCATGTAATGTCCTCTATTTATATAACATGATAATTAAAATGTACAAGCATTATCTAAGAAAGGTTCATAACATGACATATTGACCGGACAGTCACTAATGTGCATTTTGTTTTTATCAACATTTTATTAATATTGGTGTTATTTTAAATATATTCACATATTTAGAAACTAGAGGGTTTCATCTTGGTAATGGTGTAAAAAAATAGAATTGAATGAAAAATAGCAAATAGAAATATAACAGGTAGGGCCGTGGAATTCGAGCACATTGAAAATATAATTTCACTTGGTCGTTTTCATTGAATGCACCTTTGTGATTGATTGGACACCGTGATATACATTTCCTGGTACAATTGTTTAACTACTCAATCAATGTCGATGGTAATTTGAATTGAGGAAGTTCTAACAATGCTGCACATGAATGTAATTACTTTATGAATATATCGAACGCCAATTCTTGTTTTAATACCATGAAAATCTATCTACTTTATTGCAAATGCACCTTTCTAAGATAACATAAATTTTATATAAAAAATGTTTTAGTCTTTATCATTGATACAGTTACCTGTGAGCACATGTACATGTATTTTAAGTTTACACTCCTTGATTGCATTTTACTTCCGGTAAATGTACAAGATGGTTGTATATAAGTTCAGCAAACATCCGGATGTAAACAATCTTAATGTGTATTTATAATTTCAGTTATAAAACTCAAACTCTACTTAACGGACACTCTCTTTCCAGTGCTACTTTGTTTAAACATGACCCCTCAAAAAGCAACCTGGCCATAATGTGTGTACTAGTATTGTATGCGAATGTAACTTAAGCAGGGCAGTCACTCTAGTAATAAGTACAAACTTACCCATTACACAAGAAACCGACAAATTCACCGCGGCATCTCTGGAGGAAAATTGACTTTGTTGTCAAATTTTCATAGAAGGATATGACCTACTCAACACGGAATCCAACTCACTAACCACTAGATCATGGCCTCGGTGTTGCCTTTTTTTGAAACGTTCAATATGCATTGAGATTTTATGATATATTTTGTTATATTTATAGCACACGAATAATTCATGATGACGTCATATTGGATGGTTGTCATGGTTATGTTAGTACTACTTGGCGTTGTGACATACGGACAGTATTGGGGAGGAGATATGCCGGATAACCCGTACGGAGGGTACGACAGTCCAGACTTACCTGATGGTTACAATGGTGGTTATCCTCCGTATGGTGGATATCCTCCTATGCCCCCATACGGTGGATATCCTCGCATGAGTAGATGGAGGCGCATGCCGTGGATATACCAGTAGGCCTACTGGTGACGTCATGTAAGTAACAGTTTTTTCCACATATTTAACAGGTTACTGCATATTAATAAAGAGTAAACAAAACAAAAACATTTTTTTTTATAAAATTTATGTTATCTTGGATAAGATGAAGATTAAATTTTACAAAGTATTTTTTGTACTCTTTTTAACTGATAGGCTACAGTTAGCTGTGTTTCCATGTACCATTCTATAAAAACAACATTAAGATATTACATTATACCGTTTCTTTATAGAACTAGCATCATGAGTTATGGATTTATTGAAAATAAAAGGTCAAATTGTGTGACCGAAACATGCACTGTTGAGTAGTTTCGTGATTTATTTTGCTGCATATGTTTCTTTGACGCCTGCCATCAAGGTGGCGTTTTCTGTGCAATGCGTTTTGTTCACAGTGATGCATTCGGATTATCAACTCTTGTCTTTCTCGAGCTATTTTACACAAAGGTAACTGTATCATTAATAAAGAGTACATAAAGCAAAAACATTTTGTGTGTGTAAAATTTGTAATATCTTAGATATATTAATCAATTTAATAAAAAAACATGTTTGTGAACTGTTTGTCTTCGCTTACTGTATATTAATTCATTATGTGTTTCAGTATGAAGAGAGGCAGACTGCGAGACAACAAGGTTATCGTGCTTTGTAGAATAGTTCGATGTTAACATATTTTGAATCAATAAAAATAATTTACATTTTTGTATCTGAGTTGTTTTGGTTGTGCAAACTATTTGTTCTGGTGGTGCTGCCAAAGCCAAGTGTTAATCATTTATCATTATGGCAATACATGTACATAATTAAACTGGCGTTGTCAATAACTAGACGAGCTTTTTACACAAAACGTATTGCTCTCCGACAAACGGCCATAAATCATCTGATCTATCATTCCTAAGAGTATGCGCAACTAGGCTTGGTACCAACTATTCATGTGAAGTTTAGTGTTATTGAAATCCGTTCAAATGTTAATGAGAACAATTAGCGCGGACAAACTTTGTGAAATCCATCCAGATGGCAAAAAGTCCAGACGTCCAGCACAGAACAAAATGCCTCCTCTCTACCGGTATGGGTGGGAGATATATATTGTCTATCAATTTGTCATTTTATTTATTTGGATTCATTATGAAACGTATTCTGTTTATTGTGCTTGATATCCATTCCTTAACTGCATCCATCATTATGATGGTATTGAAGACTAAAATCTGTCCCCAATTCAATGCTGAACGTCAAGCAATGCAAATATTGCATAATATTATATTGAATACATGTATAGCATTCAATAAAAAAATCAGTTACAACTTACTACATTTTTATTGTTGAAATCACAAACATGTTTCGTGACACACCCCTTCGTCAGTGTGATGAGTATATCATGTAGTATAACGTAGTCACATGGCTAAACCGACTGTAGCACCGCACACGGAACAAATCATACATAACACGCATCGTACATGGCACACATCAGATGTAGCACGCCTCGTACATGGCACACATCAGATGTAGCACGCCTCGTACATTGCACAAAGTCATGTTGTACATAGCGTACATAGAGAATACATCACTAAAATCGCAAAAACCATAGCAATATCGAACATATGTAACTCATCAAACATGGAACTCATCTAACTTGGATATCATACTAGTACACGAAGGTAACGTGCGTGACTAGTAGCACTTATCGAACATAGCACTAGTCTTACAGTTGCTCTGTCAGGCCACGTTATTTGGGGGTGGTCCAGTCATGAAGATAGTGCAAACCTACGAGGTGAGTGAGTTATTATATTATCAGTTGAATATCTCTTGATTATATCAAACGTTATTTTCGAATCCTAGCACCAAAACATACAAGAACTCTATGCAATGATTTACTTAACGTTTTCAGACATAATTTTGTTTAAAAATCAAGTTCACACATTGTGCACAGTGACAATCATCACGTAGAATTCCATAATGACATGTAGATCTACATGTATATCATAGATTAATATGGCAACATGCCAACAAGATTTTCAAAATGAACTGCAACAAAAACGTCCATAATAAAATTAAGTAGGCCTAATATTAAGTGTTTCCTGTCAACTAGTTGCATGGAAATGGAAGATCTCAGTCAGTAGATGTCAATGGTTTCATGTCAGATCAAGTACCTGTCACTTCTGGCGTACCACACGGATCTGTTCTGGGACCTTTACTCTTCCTTTTGTACATGAATGACCTGCCCGACAGTTAACCAGGTGTATCTTACTGTTTTTTTCCTTTCTGATTGTCAAAGGTTACAAAATGTCCTAAATAAGCTTGAAATCTGGGGAAAATTGTGGGACTTGGAATTCAAGTACACGAAGTAGAAAGCCAATTCATTTTCAATGCTCGCCTTATGGTCAACACTCCTCAGAAAAGAATGCTAAATATGGATGGATGGATGGAGGGAGGGTGTGAATTTCTCTCATGGAGGTTAAAGGACAAGTTAAATTGTGAATTCACGAAATCTGCTCCGGTTTAAAGCAGTTAACAACGTGTCCTTCTGGGCGTTTTTTTTGTAATGTTGTTGCATTGACGTCATATTTGAAGGGCAATCTCCGTGACAGTTGGTCCAAGCATAACATGCGGCACGTATCCAGATACGTTGAAATTGGACCAGCCATTGGAGAGAAATGACGTTGACAAATTTTAACAATGTAAATAGACAGTCAGGTAGAATATGGCTCCAAATATCTACAGGGGCTTTAATGGTTGCATAACACATAATTTAACTTTTGGAACGCCAAAATTAATTATATTCCAACAGTAACATTGTTCAAGACGCCTGTGTTGATAAACGCGACGTCTTGGCGTCATTCTAGACACATTTTATTTTGTGTTTTATTGGGTTAACGGGTAATGCATTTAATGAAAACTACCACGTGTTATTTTATTTCCCGCTGTTTCACGATTTTCTCGTGCAATTCGTTGAATTGTTATTTTCACAGTCCAATGGGCAATATTCATGGAACCATAATATTTAAATATTAGATTACGTTGTGCGTCGACTAACAACCAATTACACAAAATTTCGTTAAAAAATATTGACAAACAAAAAAGTTATTAGGAATTGAAAAGTGCACAGTTATTGATCCCACCCTATTTACATTTGTTTGGATGGGTAATGTTCGTAATTGAAATAAAAAATATATTTCTGTTTTGATAATAATTGCTGATCCCTTTGACCGTAGACTTGCTGAGGAGCCTATTTTTCTTTTCTCTAAAACTACTGATTCGTTTACAAATGATGCACTCAGATGTTTTCGCGTGAAAACAATTATATAGGGTTTCATATGAATTTTCTTATTTATCAATTATAGATAACGAAAATAAATTATCGCCTGGAATTGTCTATTAATCCACCATTACTATAAATAGCACTTATAAGTCTGGGTGCTGGTCCACTAATAACTGTTACCGAATGAGTCGGGAACCAAGCGAAGTGACTACTAAACGACGGTATCCTACGGTGTTGTCCGGTATCAATAGAAAATCCCGGTATTGATAGTTAATCACGCTGTATAGTAAATTATGTTGTATAATTGAAACATGCCTGAGGCGGGGGATTAACTACAATGTAATTATAGATAGTGCGAATGGGTGTGCAGAAAATGTCTATTAAGAATGGTCACATAATAATGTTTCATTCATTTATAATGTGCTTGTAATTGAATATGCCTATTTGCGAGGGCTGCACTCTACATGTACTTACGTAGTTTACTTCATATCATTCATATCATCCAGCGCGTGTATATTAGAACGTTTTGTGCGTCCATATAGAAATGCATGTGTAGACGAAATTATTGTTAAACAATAAATATAAATTAATAGATCTTGATTTATTACACACTACTTATATACTCAGCGTCAATGAATGAAAAGTTACCATCCTATCAATTGACTCTTATATTTAAACTTCACCAGCTCGAAGTTCAGTTGTACATATTGTCTCATCTTTCCACTCGGACACAATTACACAAAGGCTTTTGAAATAACTTTGGATTGATAATTACACCATTTTTCATGTCCAAGACCGAGTTCCAAGGTCAAGGTCACAGCTGTCAAACAATAAACGGGGTGTATTTTGCATCTGTTCCATTACTCTACCATTCATACAGCGATTTCCATATCACTTGGCATAAATGTTAACCATAATGAGACGGATTTGTCATGCACAAGACCTAGCATCAAGGTCATACTTATAGGTTTCTTATTGTATATGGCAAGGATTTGTCTTTACTGATAGAACCAAAGCAGGGCTATCTGTGTTGTTTAGACACATTTACAGTTTTGGTTTGGAACACCACTCATTGAGCTTTTTTCTTTCAGAGTGTACACCAAAACATTACGGCTTCCGTTTGATGCCTTGCATCAACCATTTTTCTTGTTTTGATATGAAATGTGATATATAAGCACATATGTATGTAAGTAAGTTAACAGAGAATTGTGTGCATTCACGAATTATAAAGGCATACTATAGTTATAAGAACACTGGGACAGTAGTTTTTAATAAAAAATAGAATGAACCTTTATAGTTATGATCTTGTTAAAAATATCCAAGAAAGGGATCACATAAATATTGTATACTAAAGACCGTAGATCTAGTAAGGACGAAATATTCAGAATTATGCAAACATTTATATGAGTCTGACCTAAGCCCGACCACTGATACGGAAAATACCGGAAATTTTCGATCGCGTTGCCGTAGCGATGTTTACAAAATGGCGGCCATCCCTGGGATAAAATATGACGATGGTTTACCTGCCGTCTCTTCTAACTGCTTCCCTGTCAGATCATTTATAAGACATGATGTTGAAGAGGATGGCAAGTTTTAATTTGTTTTACCGCTCTTAACCATTTTAACGAATTATAATCCAAAATATTTCCTAAATTTGACAAATCTTCAGTGAAATTGAAAGCATTCGGATACGCTTTAACATTCGGATATATCACTCAATATGATTGTTATTTTATTTAAAAATGTTTGTCAGCACTACAATCAATAAAATATATCATCAAGTTCGTGTTACAAATGCATTTGTACGTTAAAAGTAGGAATATCCTAAAATAGATTGGGTTCAAATAATGCGATGATTACGATTTTCATCCAGCACACTTGATCTGAATATTTCAGCATGGTAAAAGCTTAATTGAAATCATACTCATAGCCTATGTTTCAAATGGTGATATGCGTACATGGATATATTTGTCACAAAATGAGACAGAATAATTTATAGGGTCCGGGTTGCACGTTGGTCTAGCGGTTAATGCTCTTGACTACTGATCGTGAAGTCCCTGGTTCGAATCCTGGCCAGGCCCCAATTCCATGAAAAACCTCAAGGTTTTGCTCAGCTAAGACTGTTATTTTGAATTTATTATATGACTACAATTATAGTCTTGTGATGTAGATTGCTACCTCTGGAACTGCATTTATTGTTAATTTAAACAGGCCGTTCAGCCAATTATCAAGATGTAATTGTTTGAAGAATTGTACAGTGTATAAACATGTTAAGACGTTTGTTTTAAGTTCACAGTTCAAAAAGTTACTTTTATGGTTGCACCTGAGGCAGTAGTTGCACCCCTTTTCCCTCGTTATTATGTCTACGAAGTGGATTTTGACGAGTAACGAAGTAGAAGTAGAAGTAAAGTGATATAGTATCCGATACATGTATACCACTTGCTGGTATTCTCGCGTTAAACCTATTCTCGTGGTAATTTGATTTTTTACGAAGATCTTAGAACAGCGCCACCTATAGTAAACATAAGTGACCTACATAGATTCGGCAGTGCTTTGAACGTCATTTTACCGATATAAATGTAAACAAAATGGCGCATGGAACATTCGTTATGTAACGGCGCTTTCGATTGGACAAATCTAAAACACCTTGCGTAGTGCTCAGAAATACGCGATTTTAGAAGAATTCTTAAATTAATAATGAAATAAAACTTGCTCCAAAATGTAAACATGGCCGAAAATAAAATTTTGTCTATTTGACCAATATTTTGTTGATATAAATAAATCATTTAATGACCAAATTGGGTGAAGAAAAGAAAAGAACAACAAGGCAAAAATTGTATTTGTCATTATATGACTTTAGTTACTTAGTAACGCGAGAATACATCCAAACAGGGTAGGTGATTTTTGTATAAAATGCTCTTGGAAATCCAACAGTAATGAATAATAAAGAGTGTCATACTTGAGCTTGTTATAGCAGGCTTAGTTTTTTTATTTAGATGTTTAGAACTTTAAAACACTATTTTCGGCAAAAAAATGGGCTTAGTATGTATTGCTCTATTACATTGACATCTAACTGTGATGAAACAATATATTATACAAGCATACGTTTGAGTCATTTAACCAACAAAATATGTTTTTAAAATAGCAGTCTCAGCTGAGCAATAACTTAAGTTTTTTTGTGGAATTGGGGCCGGGGCATTTGCTCATTTCTGAAATGCTTTTCAGTGTGTCCCACCCAACAAGAGACAGAACTGGTAGGAAACCCAGAGGTAGTCTCACTTTGTTCGGTGCTGTACACCGGGCACGTAAAAGAACCAAGGTCTCTATTCGAACGGGTATTCAAGGGTAATAGGTACTCTATTCAAGGGTAACGCACCCGGATTCCTTGTATCACACCTTTGTCTCTCTGTTGATTGAAGTCTGCTCTGTCGGACAAAACAAAAACAACAAGAAAAAAGCACAGTCACTACATCATGTACTGATGTAGTTATTCAACCATATTTTAGCTCATGAAATAAATAATGACATGGTTCACTACTCAGCCACTGCTTTAAGCCTTACTATGTGAGAATCCCAAAGATGCATACATGGACAGTCCCTTTTATGGTCCTGTTTAAACGAGAGTAGGCCTATCTAATCTATTTAGAGTACCTGTAGACTAGTTGCAAGCTTTTCTTACCAATTATAAAATTACATAATGAATATTTTTACAATATGAAAGTTGACATTAATAGTATTACTTTTCTTTCTTCACAGCTGATGGTGCCTGGTTGGTTGCTCAGAGAGCAGAACAAAGACGACGTTTTAAAGCCATTCTTTGTACTAAACCTAAAACATATGCACGTATAAAAGAAGAGAGACGTAGAGCAGAGAAACAAGGAACAACCCTCTCTGAACAACTTCAAGTTGCTGATGAACAAGAGGAAGAAGAGGAGAAAGATGTTCCTGCACTTGATGGTTTCTTTCTGGTAAGTTACTGTAAAACCATTAATGTCCATCTATAGAAATTGTCGATCATCAATTTTATCGGTCCATATTACTTAAGAGAAGTAACTGCCCTGAACCTAAATCTAAATACATGGAAAACATTCTTTCTTGAACTTCCAGAGTACAACATAAAGGCATATAAAAATTAGGCTGCTATACAATGGGTATAAAACATATATTAGCTGGAATATGTGGCTTGTCTGCAGGACAAACAAAATGCATTGGAGGGGCCAGGTTAAGTCCCAATTCAATTACATAATCGATGATTGATCGAAATTACATGTCCGATTAATTTCGATTATCAATTGTTTTCTGTCGGATTATGAAACCCTACTTGTACCTTATATTTCAGATGCGTCACTGCTGTGTAGAAGATCCGACTGATCTGTGCTCAGTTAATATTGCTGGTAAGGAGATATCAGATGTCAAGGAGGAAGATTTGGCATTATTTGACAATGTCGCCTATGTCAATGCTAGTGAAAACTATCTCCCCTTTGGTTAGTATATTTATAATTTTTATGATCAAAACAATTCATATTCAAGATTATAGTTAATTACCCTTATAATTATTAAACTTGAATATGATTACACTTAGTATGCTATGCCAGCTCTGGCAAAATTAATTGTTTGGTTTCGAAATTGGTCACTTTGGATAATTTTATTTATTGCTTTGTTAAACAATCACTGACAAAATCATCCTGAATTTCCAAGTATATTTATAAATATTGTGTCTGATACCGAGGTGTATCTGACTATTTTATTGTACCCTGAAGCACAAACTCAATATCTCATCCTATAGGAAAGATCACTGTATTCATATGCAAAATGCCCACCAGCAATCTATTAGATGAATGAACAATAAAAACCTGCTATTCACCAATAGCTAGCTGGTGGTATGAATACCTTTGTATACAAACATTATCTCTTCTATGATGAATTGATCCAAATAAATGCGATTGTCCTCCCCTGTCTGACTGATAAAACTCTTATGTCTTCATTTGTGTGATACAAGCTGCGAGAATCTGAGGTATGCTTACTCTCTGTGACTGACTATTGTACTGATGGAATATTTCACATTTACTTCACATTAATATATATGTTTCCAATTCACCAATATATATTATATGGTCCTGAATTCACCTCTATGAATATTGTATTAACTGTTTTCAATACATATTGAGTTGGCTGTTAGGTGCATGTGCATCTCCATTCGTTGGTTTTGCAAACACAAGTAACTCTATCATTGGAAAAAGTAAAATATTTGTATTATTTTACGAAAGTTCTGTTTTTATGCCCCCGTATCGATAGATCGGGAGGCATATAGTGATTCACCTGTCCGTTTGTCCGTCACGTTAACCGTTTCTTCTAGCATCATTATGGTTTGCTACAAAGCTTTCATACTTGCATGGATGTTGTATATGAACAATCTCCACACGCCTGTATCACCTAACCTCATTTTGACCTTCACATTGACCTTATTTTGGACATAGACTTATTAAGCGTCCAATTCTTGTTAACCCAAATTTAGTCTTACATCAAGGCGTTGTCTTCAAACTTGACATACAGTATAACATCTGGCGGAGGCAGAAAAAACTGTCGCTCTGCGGAGGTGTCGCTCTGTAGAGGTCGACTTTTTCAGAATGTCGTTCATAGACTATCGAGTGTACATAATCCCGGTAATCTTAATTGATGTGATTAAATGCATAAAATTAGATCTACTCGTAGCCGTGCGTTTTGCGGCATAATTCTGACGATTATTTAATTAATAAGATCGATGATTAGATACAAAAATGCGTACATTTCACGGGTCTAGCAACTCTCAACATTATAAACCGAATCCATATTATTTTACGCACATGCCGTATTCAATTGAATTGTTTACCTTCAGTGTTAAAATCTCTATTACGTCATATTGCTCACTACACAATTTGCACACGTGATCGGTAATTTGTTTACCTCGACTCGTGTGTAACTTGGTCAGTGCATATGCTTAAATTAACAGTTTTAGACGACGTGATTAACCATTAACACGACGTGTATGTGAATTTCCTTTCTTATACTGATTTATAAGCGCGTATTGATATTTCATTTACAATTATTAATTACGACTTTGATTTAAAAAAATCGAGTTTTATGCATATCATCATGTACGGTGTCACTGTGTCATATTGTCTAACTGATCACAAAGATAGTCGCTAATTTACTTGCGCCCGTGGCTACCTGATGAGCGATAATTATTATAATCCACGAAGGTGCGAAAAATAGAAAACAACATCGTATGGAGTTATGTAGACACGTGTGAATATGCCGTTGTACAAACACACCTGTCGCTTCTCAGAGGTAAACCATACAAAATGTATACAATTTTAACGGCCGTTTGCCGCTCTGCGGAGGTGTCGTTCTACGGAGGTTAAAATAAGAGTGAAAACGAACGGGGGGAAATAAAAGTGCCGCTCCTCGGAGGTTGTCGCTTCTCAGAGGTGCCGTTTCGGGAGGTTATACTGTACTTGTTTACCATCATAAGCCCCTTATACTGACAAAGCCATGTAACCCTATTTAACAGAACTATGCCCCCCGATTGACTTTTTTATGGACTAGGCTTCCACGGGGGCATAAGCGTTTATTGAACGCAGTCTTGTTTTTTTTTTTTTAAATGATACAGTTACCTGTTGTGCCACATACCTCCAGAAATTATTAAAACTTAGACCATTATAAGCTTTAGAGGAATTATAACCTGCATGCGAAGATGTACATACATGTATACCTGGGGGTTTGTTTTTGCTGAAATTTGAGACGCCTTGTTTGGAAATCTGGGTTTTCATGCCATATTTCTAGTACTTTTTCACTGGCTGTTGTAGAACTTACACTGTAGTCATATCAAGACCTGCACTGATTCTGTAGAAAGTCAGTCTTGATTTTGAGGTAGCCTGATCAAGTTAAATTATGCAGGAACCCAAATCAGTTCAACAGATGAGATGGTTGTTTCATGAACTTTTGTAGTATATTCATTATTTTGCATGTTGAAATTAATCTGTCATCACTCATTGCTTATATTTGCTTGTGTCTACCCTTGTTGAAAACAGGTAACATTGTACCTGTAATTGAATTATGAATGTTAAAACAATATTTAAACAAATGTAACAGTTGTAGATAAATAAATAAATGGATACCCATCAAGCCCATTGCACTGGCATTCATATTGTACATGTATAAGTACAGTAGAACTTCGATGCCTCGAACAGTACTTGCCTCGAACACCCTAGATGCCTCGAACTAGTCCTTCGGTCCGGTCAAAATTCCTTCTTTATTCATATGGTAAACAATAGATGACTCGAACAGTATCTAGGTCGAACCCTCGAACTGATTGGATGGTCCCTTGCTTATGGTTAACCCGTAGATGAGTCGAACAATACAAGTTTTCGCACCTTTCATTGACTGTTGAAATCTATTGTTCGACCGCGGGTAGTCAGCGACAAGTTGTGATAATTACTGTACCAAACAATTGTTTGTGTTAGACTTCATTGTATAACACGTTTTTAAACATTTATACATCCATTAAATGGTTAATGAAGGCCGTCCAGGAAATTGTAACTTATTTATTTTTAAATAAATCGGAATAAAATAATCATTTTTCAACGTTTGTCAAAAGAATCTGTTACATTTCCATTTATTGATTTGTAGTTGAACTTGACCCAGGACATAAAGATATTATGTGGCTTGCAGCGTAATTAATTTTTATAATCGTATATAAATATGCTGTTTAACGAGAAACCTTACATGCGTGAACACTCGAAGAGCTTGTAAGAGATAAGTTAGATTTCATGTCAATTCGGTCAAACTATATTGTTTCATTATTGTTATGAATAAAATTACACACAATTATAGACCTAAATAAGTTATACAAATAAATAATGCATATACACACACATTTTGTAAATTTACACGTACCGACATCAAGTTCGAACTTATACCCATGCATATTCTTGGATACCATAGATGCCTCGAACACCCTAGATGCCTCAAACTATTTTCATGGTCCGAAGGTAGTTCGAGGCATCGAAGTTCTACTGTATTGTATTATATAATTGTTATGTTAAAGAAAACTACATGTACTGATTGTACTTTTATGCCAAATTGAATATCTTGAACAAACATGTTATTTTTAAAATATAAGGTTTTGGGCTTAAATAGTCTCTAGTTTAAAAGAACGAAAGAAACATTTAATGTAAAAAATACAACTATACTCCCAATAATTTTAGAGGGGGGGGGGGGGGGGGCAGCTGGCTTCCTCAGTATCGACAGCTGAACTTTAAACAGAAATTGAACTTGTAATATGTATAAAGAAGCTTAAATTTTGAATTTGGAATAGAGCCTTATTTATTGGACAGACCTCTGGCCCATAGATACTTTGAAATAAACTTACTATGTACTTTATCCATGTCAGTGAATGGTTAATAATATACTAGGTTAGAATTCCGTTTTTCATAATTTTTCATTTGATTATTGAGTACCAAAATGTTTAATGTGCTATGCTGTTTGTGTTGCAGAGGCATTTAGAGGATTTCCCATCCTTAGAGAACTTGAGATGCCATTAAATGGATTACGAGCCATCAAACCAAGACTAGGCGACTATCCATCACTTGAGGTAATCTTCGTCTTCTGATAAGCTAGGGCTAAATAAAAAAAATGTGTGGTTCAGGTAACATTAGTGAAAAAATAGGGTAGGTACAGTTTGTAGGCAATTTTTTAGCTCACCTGTCACCAAGTGACAGAGTGAGCTTTTGTGATCACTCTTTGTCCGTCGTCCGTCCACAATTTGCTTGTGTAGTCAATAGAGGTCACAATTTTGACCTAATCTGTATGAAACTTGGTCACAATTATCATCTCAACAAAATATAGGTCAAGTTCGATATTGGGTCATCTGGGGTAAAAAACTGGGTCACAAGGTCAAATCATAGAAAAACCTTGTGTAGTCACTAGAGGTCACAATTTTGACTTAATCTTTATGAAACTTGGTCACAATGATCATTTTAACAAAATGTGCTTAGGTCAAGTTAAATATTGGGTCATCCGAGGTAAAAAAACTAGGTTACAAGGTCAAATCAAAGATAAACCTTGTGTAGTCGCTAGAGGTCACAATTTTGACTTAATCTTTATGAAGCTTGGTCACAATAATCATCTGATAAAAATCGAGGTCAAGTTTGATATTGGGTCATCCTAGGTTAAAAACTAGGTCACAAGGTCAAATCATAGAAAAACCCTGTGTAGTCACTAGAGGTCATAATTTTATGTTAATCTTTATGAAACCTGGTCACAATTATCATCTCAACAAAATCTAGGTCAAGTTCGATATTGGGTCATCTGGGGTAAAAAACGAGGTCAAATCATAAAAAAACTTGCAATAGAGACTGAACTTTCTTGAATCTTCTCCAGAAAATGTAAATGATTACTTAGGTCACATTAGGGGTGTGCATGCACTACTACAACGGGTGAGCGTTGTGAACGTGTTTTTTTTGTAGATGTATGCAGGTGTACGACATACATCAGTGGTCACAATTTACTAAATGTATGCAACTATAAGCATCTCTGCCACTAGCCATATGTTATTGAATAGGAAATACAGTGTGTTAAAATGGAAACTTAGTTTTTTTCGTTCTGCACTTTTTGTAACTGCTCAATACCAATAAAAAAATGCTAGGGTCGGAGCTAAAATATAAGGTATTTAGGGGTGCCTGAACCCTGTACACTTTTTTTTGCCTAGAGTGTCAGATTCGACCGGGAGTGCTCTCACGTTTGCTCCCTTATGTGACTGCATGTTAACTCCAAATAATTTAATATAATATACTATTACATATATATATTTCCAAAGAAATTGGATTAGGCACTAGGCTTATAAATACAGAACAACATATACGTAGATCAATACCCTTTGGGAGATGCAAATATTGGTTTTTGTTGCTTTACAGGGGTTAGATTTAAAGTAAATATTGGCTTAGTGAAAACGTGTAGGTGTTGTTATAGAGTGGTTGTTGATCTACAGATGACCAGTTTGGAGAGATTGAACCGTTAGTACTTATAATACCGAAGAAATGATGTTAATAAATCATTCAATCATGTTAAAAACATCTTTTCCAAACACTTGTAATTTAATCAGTTATGTATTTGTTGATTCTAGGTGTTGGACCTGTCATACAATAATCTATCACAAGAGGACATTCTTACATTAGGGTTATTAACCAATGTGAAAGTGCTACATCTCACAGGAAATGGTCTATATAATCTACCAGCTAACATGGCAATGCCACTGATTGATGAAAAAACGTGAGTAAAACTTGATGCTTTTGTTTTTATGCCCCCCTATCGATAGATGGGGAGGCATATAGTGATTCACCTGTCCGTTCGTACGTCCTGGTTAACCCAAATTGACAGTATCTTCTAGCATTATTATGGCTTGCTACAAAGCTTCCATACTTGCATGGATGTTGTATATGAACACTCCACACGCCTGTATCACCTGACCCCATTTTGACCTTCACCTTGACCTAATTTTGGACTTAGACTTATTGAAGGGTCAAATTCCTGGTAAACCCAAATTGACCGTTTCTTCTAGCATTTTTATGGCTTGCTACAAAGCTTCCATACTTGCATGGATGTTGTATATGAACACTCTCCACACACCTGTATCATTTGACGCCATTTCGACCTTGACCTAATTTGGACTTAGACTTATTGAAGGGCCAAATTCTTGGTTAACCCAAATTGACTGTTTCTTCTAGCATTAATATGGCTTGCTACAAAGCTTTCATACTTGCATGGATGTTGTATATGAACACTCTCCACACGCCTGTATCATCTGACATCATTTCAACCTTCACCTTGACCTAATTTTGGACAAAGCTTCCATACTTGCATGGTTGTTGTATTTGAACATTCTCTATACACCTATATCACCTAACCTCATTTTGACCTTCACTTTGACCTAATTTTGGACTTAGACTTAATTTTGGACTTAGACTTATTAAGCGTCTAATTCTTGGTTAACCCAAATTGACTGTTTTGTTTTACGTTTTGTCCATCATGGTGTTGCCTTTATTGTGGACCAGACTTTCCCTTCCGTTTAAGCTGCAATACTTTGGCTTTCCCTTCAATATAAGTTTAGTGTTTTACTCTTTTAACAAAGCACTTACAGATATATTATAATTACGCTTACAGTAGATGAATGGTGTCGTAGGAATTCATTGATACTACCAAATCCTCAAAAGACTAAAGCAATGATTATCTCACCCTCAAACACTATCTACACAACACTAAATACAAGCAATATCCATAACCTGGTTTTACAAAACCAGAACATAGATTTCACTGAAGTCGAAAATTTGCTAGGTGTCAATGTTGACCACAAATTAAGCTGGACCATCCAAGTTGAACATATACTTAAGAGATGCAATTCTCTGCTGTACCGGCTTATAAGAATAAAGCAGTATCTTAGTATTCACATGAGAACAATTTTCTCCAATGCTTATATCTTGCCACACCTTGAATTTTTCTGCACTATCTGGGGCAATTGCAGTGATGGATTATTAAATAAGTTGCATAAATTCCAGAAAAGAGAAGCTAGATAATTCTAGGCAAGCCTTACGATGCACCAACTCAAACCTTACTCATTGATCTGAAATGGATGAAAATACAGGACCGTATCTTTTATAAAAAGACGGTGTTTGTTTATAAATCCTTAAATAATCTATTTCCCGAGTACATGTCCAACCTATTTATTGAAACTAATAATACATCCTTAAGATCTCATTCAAACAATGCTCTCTACATTCCAAAAACTAGAGTTAAATTCTGCAGAAAATCTCTTGCATACTCTGGTCCAAAAAAATGGAACAAAATACCCCTAACCATACGTCAGTCAAGTTCACTAAATATCTTCAAAAACACATATATCTCAAATGGTTTTACTCTGGTGGACAACATGATATTTCTTTGTGAATATTTTTACAATTAATATGTTTTTTTCTTTGTGGATATTGACACATATATTGTCACATATATTATGTTTTAAGTAGGTTTGTGAATATTGTCACATGTTTGTTATTTACATTATGTATTATGACATAAACATTTTTTTCAGGAGTATTATTATGCCCCCGTATCGATAGATCGGGAGGCATATAGTGATGCACCTGTCCGTCCGTCCGTCCGTTCGTCCGTTCGTCCGTCCGTCCTGGTTAACCCAAATTGACCGTTTCTTCTAGCATCATTATGGCTTGCTGCAAAGCTTCCAAACTTGCATGGATGTTGTATATGAACACTCTCCACACACCTGTATCACCTGACCCTTTTTGACCTTCACCTTGACCTAATTTTGGACTTAGACTTATTTATGGACAAGGCTTCCACAGGGGGCATAAGCGTTTATTGAACGCAGTCTTGTCATTAATTTATATTTTGTTCTCTTACTCTTGTAAACATGAATATATATATATATGTACTTATTATTTGAGACTGGACTTGCCCAACTGTGTTGCCTCTTTAAATAAAGTTGTTATTATTATTATTATTGAACACAGTCTTGCTCACATTGGCCTGATTGCTAAGCAATGGTGCCGTACAGGTGCAAACTATTGTGACTGCTCTAACATGCATGTAATTGTAATATGATACCCATGGGTAAATTTTTCCTGCACTATTTTACCCATTGCAATAAAACTTTTTTAACAAGCTGACCCACAGCATAAAAGTGAAAATCTGCTTCTCTCATTTTTTCACACCCTTATGGTTACGGATTATATATAACAGTGGATTTTTTTCTGTGTTTAACTCTGGCATTAAATGTTTTCGTAAGTATTGAGTCTTTCCAATATGTTAAAAGTGTACTATAAATACTTATCTAAAGGACCAAAAACTTTTTACGCAAAAATTGATACATTAGATTACCCATGTAATATATTTATACATGAAAGTAAAACACAATGATATGACATACTCGTTATTATGCTTGCACATGCTGGTCGGTTGGTCGGCGAGTAGACCAAATAGTTTCCATTCAATAACTCAAGAACTCTTTGCCCTAGGATCTTCAAACTTTACATGGAGGTCGTGACCAGCAACAGTAGATCGCCCCTATTGATTTTGTCAAGGTCAGTAGGTCAAGGTCGCTTTGGCCTTTAACATTAATGACTATTTGACTACAATGGGTGCATACATACAAACATTTCTCGTTATATTGACAGCAAGAAGGAGCATTTAAGATTTGCTAAGTTAGAGATACTGTTGTTAGATGACAACAATCTGGAGGATGTTTCTGTATTTGCTGCTCTGGCTGGTCTTACCAGGTAATGTATTACTGCTGACATAGTACATAATCCTCAATGTTTTTATTAATATAATCTGATTACTGGTGTAGTGTATTGTCATCACATCGATACTGGTTTTATTCACAACCTTGTTTGTGGTTGTTGTGATAGCTGAGTGGTCTAATGCATTCATATTTCACGTTGCAAGGTGATGGCCCTGTTCAGTTTAGATTTGAATCCCACTATAGATGCACACTATTAATTTAAATCCCTCCTAGCCTGGAGGTACATATACTCAGGGCCTGACACTAACACTGGTCCGCTGGTCCGACAACCAGTAAAAATCCAGAAGGACCAGTGAAAATTCTGGAGGACCAGTAACTGTCCTATTTACAAATTGGGCGCTTTTGCCCTGTCAGACCTGCAGTGGCCAAAATAGTTAGTGTCTAGGCCTGTATACTTTACCATTTGGTTTGATTTCAACGAAACTTTTCCTAATTACTTTGTCCCAAGCTTTCAGCAGTGCATATTGTAAGAAATTTTAGATTGGATGTTTTTTGCTGGGGTCAATTTTACACACACTCTCCCTGGAAATCTCAACGTTTTAAACAGTGCATGGTATACAGACATTGCTTAACATTGTATTATATTATGCTTCGGTGAATGGAGATGTTGGCACTTTTTCAAAAACCCTTTTTCAAAAACATTCCTTGTTATTAAATTTGATTAAAATCACAGTTTCATTAGGTATCAACATTTATCTTAATCTTAAGACTCTCGAAATTGATCTTTCAGCTTGAAGCATCTGAACCTGGAGAAGAATGATTTGTATTATGTACCAATGCTGAAGTCAGTGGAAGGTAAGCTTGTACAAAATGATAACGAGAAAGATGCTCGTAGATTAAAAAGATCGGCCGAGAAAGGAGGCCGTAAGTCTTCAGCTAGGGGTACCAGATCGAAGGAACCAACACCACGACAACAATCACTTATTGTGAAGAAAGAAGTGTCAACTGAGGCTCCACAACCAACCCCTATTCCAGAAGACGCTAAACCCTCAGAAAATGGTGGAAGTAGTGTCAATCCAGGAAATGGTGCTGTAGTTCAGCCAGGTCAGTAAGGTTTTGGTTACTTACTGCAAATAAGAATGTTATGACAATTTAATTTGATACATCACATTCAATTCATCCCCTTGTTGTGCTCTTATTACTGGGTGCATACATATTTGTTGACCAAGATGAATTTGATCATAAATCAACCTACAATGAAACCAGCAGTTATCTATCCTCGACAGCCCCCTACATTCTTCCTCTACGACAACAATATCAACTTTTGAAAAATCATCAGTATTATTGGTTGTATATTTATTGTTGAATTTATTGAACATTTTGTAGATTTGCTGACAGAAGATTTCACTGATCTAACAAATCAGATATCTGATATGGAACTAAATAAAGAGTTCACACTGCCAACTGATGATGGAAGCAATGGAATGTTGGGTGATGGATCACAGTTACCTCCCTTCCCTGATCTCAGAGCTTTAAACCTGGCACATAATAAGGTACATGTTTTTTTGTTTGTTTGCATGGTCATTCGGTTTTCCCTGCAAGATTTGGCTAATGATCTTAGACTTAGAGGGAAGAGACAGAACTGAATGTGTTGAGGAACCCTGGCTCTTGTTTAAATAGACCTTTTGTTCTTAAAACGGGCCTGATGTACAGAATAGATGTATGGGAGACTCCCTCTGGGTTACCAATCACTTCATGTTTAGTTGGGTGATTAACATAATTGAACTTAAGCTAGGGACCTCTTGATCTGTAGCCAAAAGCATTATCCACTCGACCACCATGCCACCTTGTCCAACTGATGAGTACAGAACATTGTGTCTACATGGTCCTGGAGAGGCCTAAAATAAAAACATGCAAACGCACGTTCAAAGGCACTTTACATTATTTTTCACGATCTTGTCACGATCTGCGGTTGAACCCTTATCCTTTTGAGGTCAGCAAGTCAAAGTAGAGTCTAATCTTGAACATAAATGACTATTTTAGGGCATAATAGCAGTGTATTATTTCTGCTCCTTATTGTCTCTTTAGTTGCCATAAGTGATACTAAGTAATCCTCATCATACTTGTGTTTCTTGGTGTAAGTAAGACAATTAATTTTGATAACTGCATATAGACTGTGGTATGGTTTGTTTACAGTCGCTTTCCCAGTAATACTATAGTTCATAGAATATCAGAAGTGAAAGGATTCTAGATGAATCCGAAATATCTTTATTTGTCATTTAACTGGGGCTTGTTTTGTGCTGAGCTAGAGTTGAGTATTGCCTTCTCTGTCTGACTTGTAAATATCTTTTCACAGAAAATACTGTCTAATTTTATTCACAGATAGAAGATGAAGAAGCTCTGTTAGCTGTTGCAGCATGGCCAATGTTGGTTGAACTGATCATCCATAATAATCCACTGACTACAGAAAACAGTGGCGATCCTCCATTACTTCAAAGATTTTTAGGGGACAGACTAGGGATCAGAATTAAAAGGTAAGGATTTCTCTTCTTCATCTTGAACACCCCATACCATCGTGCCAGCATCAGTGGTGAAACTTGATAATCCATAATGATAAAAACAAATTGGACCTGGAAGGCAGCACTCCACAGAAACAGCAGAGCATAAAGGCACTAAAAAGAACACAAGAAAAGACAAATGACATATTGCAAACTTGTATAAGTGACCAGGACAACCATAAAAATGAACTTGTAAATAATGAAAAAGAACAGCTACAATATCCCAGAAGTTTCTGGTGGATAGTTGTTTTGGATTGCCTTACTGCAGTATGCTCTTGGTTGTGGCTTTTACATCTTTGGAGAACACATGATTCCCCATTGTTTGGTCTTTGAATAGGGTTAGTGAGGCAAGTCGGTCTGTTTGTTTGCACATGTATGTATTAAGCTTGTTGTGCCCTGAGCATGTGCAATTAAATTTGTTGAAACCTCAGACCATACTGTATGAGTTCAAATCCCACTACAGATGCAAACTATTTATTTATGAGATGGTCCTAATGAGGTAGTTTTACTGTAGTTGAGTATTTACCCGATGTTACCACTTTCAACATTTGTCATGTATATGTTTTTGCAGGAAACAAGAACCTGATATTGTGAAGCCAGCTGTTGAGGTAAAGATGAAGAAATCTCGTCATGTCACCACCGTGGTCCCTAAAATCCCTAAACTAAGTGTTGATGACCTACTTATGCTGGAAGCTCCAAAACCACCTTCAAAACCTAAGCCAGAACTAATGAGGTCACACAGCAATTTGGACCCTCAGAAGCCCTTGCCACCAATTCCTGGCTCACCTCACGAAAACCAAAAACCAACTTCAGTGAAAGAAGATGTTTCTGCTGATGGAAGGTCGAAGGTCACAAGAGATGAAGGTCAAGGAGGGGTGAAAGAAGAGCAAGATGGCGACGCATTCTTTATGACCCAGGTAAGAATGCTTGCTCTACTTTCGGGTAATTATTTTTTTGGCTCAAATATAGAATAAATTCTGATATCTGTACCTCAGAATTAAAGTGCGAGTGTTTCATTGCAGTAATAATTAGATGATGGTGAAGGAAACATGGACTTTCAACATTGATGTCTGTTCTTTTGCATTCAAGTACACTTAGTCGCAAAAGAAAGTATACATTGTACATAACATAACATTATATCATCCAGGATTAAAACAAACTAACAAAAAGTTCATATTTACCAAATTGTATGTTTATCTGATATTTTAAGACCTAGCAATAACATATCAATGAATGCAATACCGCACATATAATAAATTATAGTCAACTGCCTTTGTACTTGAAACACAAATGTTAAATCGTCAAAACAATGAAAAATACCTAATTTATAACTTTGTGTACACGATGTTGACTACCACAAGAGTTTATTAATTAAGTTTTTTCTTCAATATTTAAGACAGGGGTTCATTAAGCCATGAAAAACCAAAAACGTAAATGTACGAGAAATACTATTATGGTCAAGGAGGGGTAACCACATATAAGATTTGAACCTTTTCTTGAATTTGATTTTTCAGGTGTCAAAGCTGTGACTATATTTAAGTAGTATTGCATTTATTGACATGTTATTTATTGATCTAAAAATCTCATATAAACATACTGTTTAGTAAATATTAACCTTTTGTTTGTTTCTTTTAACCTCAGATGAAATAATTTCAATTATAAACGATGTATACTTTCTTTCTTTTGAGTGTATAAAGTATGTAGGCTGTACAATAATTTCTATACATTGGCAATTTGGATAAGTGTAGACCAATGTGTATATCTTAATAATACATACAAAATTGTACAAGCATGAACTTTATTGTAGTACATTGCAATCTTGTAAACCAATACTCAAAGAGTTGGCAACAGAACAAGTTGAAACATGTTCTGTGAAATTGATTCTACCATGGCTCACGTTTTTCACCTCAAATGTTTTGAAGTATGCACACTTTGGTAACATTACCACGTTAGGAACATTTCACTTCAAACACCATATATACAAGTTACTTTATCTGGTATCATTACTTTTAGGGGTTTCATTTGACTTGGAAGTAAGGGTTTCGACGTGTGAAATTTCAAAAAAGCCACTTTTTGACCTTCCAAGATTTTGATTTGAATGGTCAATTTCTCTTAAAATCATGGGTATTTTGCCTATCAAATGGTAAAACTTAGTCAAAATATCAAAATGCCCCTTCAGAAGCTAGTGGAACCCCTGACACTTTAACATGGAACACATATTCTACTACAAACATTCCCTATTCAGGTTGATGATCAAGCTGAAGAAAGCTTACCTAGGAAAGATTCATCTAAGAGGGGCAGAAAACACAAAAAGCCCAAGGGACAGTCTACTGACAAATATAAGGGTTACGAGATCCTTCTTGATGTAGACGATGATTCCAACTACTCGCCACCTAAAGGTAAGTCGATTCATCTATTCCCGTTTAACGCTCATATATCGCTGGCTTAGAATTAGAAGGTCGTAAATACTACTTATGACCTTATAAAACTCATGCATATTTGAAATCTGCATCTCAGGGCGCTACTTATGACCAAACTGAAGTTTTAAAAGCTTGTTTTTATGCCCCCGTATCGATAGATCGGGAGGCATATAGTGATGCACCTGTCCGTCCGTCCGTCCGTCCGTTCGTCCGTTCGTCCGTCCGTCCTGGTTAACCCAAATTGACCGTTTCTTCTAGCATCATTATGGCTTGCTGCAAAGCTTCCAAACTTGCATGGATGTTGTATATGAACACTCTCCACACACCTGTATCACCTGACCCTTTTTGACCTTCACCTTGACCTAATTTTGGACTTAGACGTATTTATGGACAAGGCTTCCACAGGGGGCATAAGCGTTTATTGAACGCAGTCTTGTTCTATTTATATAGTAAAGGGTAGTTTTCTCATTTTTTTCTTGTTTTCTCAAAATATTCATTTTGTACCTACGACCTTTTAGTTCTAAACCAGCGATATTATGGTGGTCAATTCATTAAACAGGGCTTCTACTGAGGCACTATGCTCAATCCTGAAAATGAGTTGCACGTCTGTCTCAGGTGCCATAAACACACAACTCTACACCAAAAATCAGTTCAAACATTGTTTTATTGTTAAAACTAAGGTTATGAAATTTCAAATTTGTCAATTTTTGGAATGTTTTCATCAACAAAACCGGAATTGTAGGACCCCTGATCAAACCAGTTTTCATGGATAGTATTCTAACCAATACCATTTTATCCTTCCACAAGGATCAAGAAACGTCTCCACATGTGGAGGAGAATCAACAATAAAAACAAACAACAAATGGAAAGGTGTGAACAGCCATGATTCAAACCTGGTGCACTGGATTACACCACCTGTATAATGATGTATTCCCAGATTTTAACACTGTTTTGACCGGATATATGTTAACATTTTATTCACAGATATGCCAGGCAATATAAAGGCATTGAAGTATGCATTAGGTCATGAGCTAGTATACCGAGATCCTGCTGTCAGACTGGATAGGATCAGTAAACCAGTGGAGCCATATAGAAAGGTATATATATATAACAATATTATATAGTAATCAAGTTATTGTAGGATTTCTATTTCTTACTGAAGGCACACGGAGGTGCATGCCTCTTGCAATTTTAAGAAATTACCAAAATAAGCATGCTTTTGAAGAATAAAATGCCTAAAATATACCATAGAAAATATTTGTCTTGGTGCTTTTTTGTCTCTGTTTACGGCCCTGTCGAAGCAAGACTTTCCTTTTATGGTTCAAAATTATAGTTTAAATAAGGATTTATATTCTTCCATTTAGCTAATTGTACAGTACAATTCATCTCTCGGGACATTTGTACACATACCTTTGGAAACACAAGGTTTGGTTTCTTGTCCTATGTTGTTACTATGGAGAGGTAAAATTGATAGTATAATTACTGTGGTTACTTCTGGAACAAAACAGTAACATTGCCAAGGAGGTTGTAGCTCAAGGGAGGCCACTCTGGAGAGGTTATAATAATAAGAAATACTTTATTCATGGAGACAACACAGTTAAATAAAAGAAAAACAGTGAAAATGGACTTGGAAATCATGTTCTTGGTCATAATGAAGTAATCTTTAAATATGGTTTTGTTCTACACTACTTGTTATGCCATTTTTGATGAGGAGGTATATTGCTTTGCACATGTCTGTCTGTGGGTGACTTAATGGTTTCTGTTCAACAACTCAAGCACACTTTGCCCTAGCATCTTCGAACTTTACATGGAGGTTGGTCATCAACAGTAGATGACTCCTATTGATTTTTAGATCAGTAGGTCACAGCGACCTTACAACTTCTGACTATTTATCTTGTATTTATACCCTGTATTTCAGACTGAATACTTGAAAGGTTCTCCACGGGTAACTCAAGGTCAGAAGAAGGATCAGATGTTAACAGAAATGAGGGACAGAGTGACAACAGATGAAGCTGGTCTGCAAGATGTTTTAGAAACTCATAATAAAGGTCTCCAGAAAAGATTTCCTGATGCTGATCGTCTTCTTTCAGAGGTAAAAAAAAATTGCTCATTACAATGCCATTTTAATGCATTTGCAGATCCATATTTATACTACAGCAAGTTTTAGCATTAATTTTGGCCATTCATCGTCACACAGAAGCGAACTGTGAAATTTTGACATTATAATGCCCGGTACAATTTATTTGCCTAATCTGTAATTTTACCTTCTATAATTTGCCCATCTTTTCAACATCTAATTACTATGTAAAATCATGTTTGATCAACCTTTCACAATTTAGATGGCACCTTCAGTATTGTTTGATACTTCAGTGGTAATAATTTCAGTATTGATCTTACTTGACTTATGGATAAGAACAACCAATCATGTCACACTATATTAAACTTTTGGTCAGTAACAGACGATATGATTGGCTATCCTTATTCTCCAATTAAATAAGATCAATATTGAATACCACCCCTGGACTCATACACATACAGTGTGTCCCATAATATGTGTTACCATTACAAAATGCACAACCAAAAGCCCACATTTCAAATACTAGTACATCAATACTTGCCATTTTAGATTCAGCGACGTTACAATGCAGTAAGAGTGAATTCAATGAAAGAAGCACGAGATGCCAAGAAGATGTTATCAGGAACTGTACAAGACGTAAAGAAAGTGGATGCCAGTACAAGACGTGTGAAAATGGAGGTGTGAAGTGTTTGGTTACATATACAATTATAAGTGTCTTGCAAGGATAAACTGTGATAATGAACATTTGGTTGATTTAAATAATTTATGAAGACGATTTATTACCCATATGGAGTGAGACTTTGCGCACAAATTGCAAGTGAACAATTTTGTACTAGGTGTATTTTTACCCTAAACTTTGTCCGTTATATGTTCACATGTTGTTGAATCGTGTTTTATACTATTATTAATTACCTCTGTTGTAAATTATTTACTTATTGATGTATTAAATTCTAACTTAAAGTTTGTTCAAATCTGTGATTAGTGTATTTATATGGTTTATGAATGCAATCAAATTTGCCTCCTATGCGGAGAAGTTGGTTCCTTGTGGAAGGGCAAGTTAGTACTGGTTCAGAATGTAAGATCCAGGAAAACTGGTTACTAGGTAATTTAGCCACTGTTATAACAGATAAATTGAGAAATGGCAATAAACACATTAAGAACAAACATTTATTTATCAGTATTGATATTCAGTTTCTGTGATAATGTGTGAAAGAGTAAGATAATTAATTTACTATATGTACAGTATTGTTATTTTTGTGAGTAAATATTAATACCTCACCTGGGTAATATTTTATTAAAGCACTTACAGAAATCATGGATCTACAATATTTATTATTGTTTAAGTTAATAAACTTCTACAAACCATATCTGTTTCCAAACTGTAGTTTTTAAAGATTTATAAAGCATTCAAATGTGAGAGTAAATTTAAGATTGCCCCAAGTGCTTTGATAAAACAGTACCCAGGTGAGCTAGCCATGTTGTCACCCAGTGGATCTGGTTTGATTCCAAGGTTGGTATGGTTACATCATCTGTGATACTGGCTGCAGTCATCTACTGCTGGAAAATGTGTCATGTGTTTGCGGAATGGCTTGTCAGAACTGGTTCAAAATATAATACCAGGAAAATTGGCTTGATCTACTTGCAATAGTATATGACTGTCCTAACGATAGGTCTATTTGACTGGGAAACTTTGACTGTTCACTTAGGTACTCTCCCTGCAACTAAAATTCAACCAAAAAAAAAAATTTTAATGCATGGATTAAGTGTGTCTTCCATTGCTCCACGCACTGAACAAATGGTAATCTACCATGAAAAAATTGCTTCAGGGTCTTATTTTGTTAAGCAACATAATACTTTATTTGAAAATTGTTTTTAAGTTTAACACAAGACAGGGAAATACATCACAGAGTTGCTCCACAGAAAATGCCCAGTCGAATATATGCCCACCCAGTCAAATATATGCCCACCCAGTCGAATATGCCCATTCAGTCGAATATGCCAATTGTTTGAAAAATGATAAAAACATGATAAAATAAGAAATAGTCATATGAGTGGTTGTGAAAACATTTTGTAGAGCCAAAAAATACAGCTTGTATGTTAATTGATTTACAGATGTGTGTCAGGTATTTCATGTTCTTTGTATACTGTCAGAATAATAAAATATATGATGTCACACGAGAGTTATTGTTTTTACCTAACCCTTATCTAGAAGGAATGTGCCATGTTTTGTATGTGTCAAGATCTCTGGATTGCCAGGGAAGATTGAAACTGAAATACTGAAGAAGCCACAAGGCAAACATACCTTGGTAGCTCGGGTATAATGACTTAGGTATAAACAGTTAGTATCAACATTTAAAATAACGAGACACAACATGTGTACTCAACAGTAATATTTATTTTAAATTTTTAATACCAATTACATCAACGGGTTAACAAAAATGCTATGTAATGAATGATTGGGCTTGACTGATCTGAAATCAAGTAATAAGCACACGTACATTGAATATCAATGTTCACTATAAAATACAACACAAACCAATCACATTGCACTCGACTATGAAAGTATGGAGAACACCACCTTTGAGAACGCCTGTAACATCAATGTTAAAACAGAATCAACCACTCGGCTAGTCCTTTGTTTGAGATCCTTCACGTGGGCTGTCACGGGGACTAGTATCATCCTTAGAATCCTTTTTAGCACCTTGTCTTCTTTCCATTGCTTTTCTAGGATCATAGATGGCCCTTTCTGGTCGATCCTGAAATGAATACCGAAATATTGGAAGCATTACTCGAATGTTACTGTACGGTTATACTGGTATATTCAATACATGAAAGGTGTGATAGTTCAGTGGTGCAGTATATATATATAATCTTGTATATTATAGCTACATGATAATGATATACAAATCCAGACAGATCCATGCATGAGTAAGCCATGGAGGGGGCTAAAAAAATGAACAGCATTACCTATTCGCTGAAAAACCATCTCTATGACTAAAGTTTTATCAAACTTGGAATATGTAAGTTGTTTGCAAGTATAACATGCTGAACGGACAGACATCAACCAATCCGGTCATTGAAAAGCTAGATCACCACTAAGGGTGATTTGTTGGACTTATATACTGTCATTCTACTCTAATGACAATCTTCAAGATTTACAAATTGTGCATATTAATCCAATTACCTCCCTTCATGCATTCAGCGACCGTTACATTACTTCCCCCTCTGAGAAATTGAGGGAGATTTGGCCTGGGAAACACATGGGTAAGGCAACTCCAGTCTGGCAGTTGACTTCATCCCACCGCTGCAACCATTTGTAACATGCCGGAAGGACAGACACCAACAAATCCCGTCAGTGAAAAGCTAGATTACCACTAAGGGTGATTTGTTGGACTTATATACTGTCATTCTACTCTAATGACAATCTTCAAGATTTACAAATTGTGCATATTAATCTAGTTACCTCCCTTTATGCATTCAGCAACCTTTCACACAAGCATGTATGAATCAAATTCAATGAATGCATGCATACACATGCAAATGTTGAAATAAATTTATAAATATTCAGGGAGCAGCATGCTCCACAATATGGAGGAGGTTTGTAAATCAGCAGACATACAGCCTCAGTGGTAACCTGAATTAAGCAATCACCTGTCTAAATCCACCATTTTTAAGTCCTAATTGGCCATAAGTATGCCTGTGTTAAAACAGGGAACTCCTTCAATCAACCCAATTTACACAATCCTCAACTGTTTGTTATAGAGACAAGTATTTATTAAGGTAATAAATTGATTATGATATTTTAACATTGACTGTATATTTATAAAGCATATTCCACAACATAGTTGGCCAAGACAATTAAGTCAAATTAAGTGGTTGGTAGTAGGTTGCATGAATGAACATGCATAACACGCTGGGACATTCAGAGGTTAAATGCATAGCAAAGGTTTATCTCAACTGTGCACAATATATACATATTTCCTTATACATTGTAATACTAACCTATCAATTGAGCATTTTCAACGTAAAATAAAGATACATGTACAGTAAAAAGACTATGAAATAATGATACAAAATACAAGTGTGAAACACATGCAGTGTGATACCTTCCGTTTACGTTTGTCAGACATGTCATCATCTGTTCTTGGAGTTGTCTCCCTTTGACCATCATGTGATTTCTCGACATTAACTTTAGTGTCAGGCTACATACAACAGACACACATACAGTGGTTACAAACATATATCAGGCTATACAAACTAAAGGGTCAGTGGAGGATCTCGGTCTGTGACCCTAATATACACAATTACAATATTAGGGTCATAATTGGATCCACTACTCACCCCTTTGAAACAAACTAAACTGACTGGGTGCCACAATATTATATATTTAATAATTATTTCTATTAAAGTCTCCATTACACAACTTTTACATTACTAGAGTCTGGAGAATTTGACACAACTCTTGACCTTTAATTTAACAGCTGATATATTGTCTATATTTATAATCCTGTTTGTATGTTTTCATAAGCGGGAAGTATTATGAAGACGCTCGAGGTGTAATATCAACACAAATCTAAAGGACCGATATTGCACGATTTGCTCATGGGAATTTATATATTCAACGCATTACCTTGTTAATATTCATGCATAAAGGTCAGGATCATGTCAATTTCTCTGAGCTATAACATACTCGAAATTTGGAACAGCTTAAAAATTTCTAAATACACTGAAAGTAAAGTATAGTTTTTATAGCACTAGATGGTACATACAGCAATTTGTGGCTACAGTGCTACACTAAGTATACTACACTTTTAATTATATTGTGACACCCAAAACTAAATGTTCAAATAAACTTTTCTACAAAACTCTGCAGTTGCAACAAAACTCTGAATCAGTGGATATTATGTGCTTTCATTATCATATCTGTTAATGCTTTATACCCGTACATTGACATACAAACTCAGTCTAGAGTTTTTGAAAGAAAAATGTTTGTCTCCAACAGGGGGCAATAACTCTGGCAAAAATCATCCAACCAAAAATTCCTAGCAAAATGCACAATTAGGTTTAGTACCAAGAATTAACTCTCCATCTTGGATATAATAAAAGTATTATTATCATGTGAAGTTTTATTGAAATCTAAGCAGTAGTTAAGCCTGGACAAACCCTTAACATCCATCCCAACAGACATACCGCTGACAGCCAGTATAAAATCAGTATGCCCCCACTACATGTGGGAGATTTATAAGTACAGAATTATCATTTTTTTATGGTATTAACTTAAGCTTATGATCCCTGCTGCCTGAAACAGAGTGCCATTTCAACAGGTATCGGGTCCAAAATCTAAGGTACTATTTCAGTATTTTGTCTATTTATCGCTGCTTAAGTTCAACATATTATGTTCCAGTGACATATAGTGGTCCAGTCTGATAGATTGTGTTAGAGTTTTCAGCCTAAGCCAAATGAAATGTCTGACATTTTTTGTAACTTTTGTGAAGTCAGTTATCATCCCAAAATGTCAAATGATAATGGAAGCACATTATTTGTTCGTTTAGTGAAGTGAATACAGTCTAACGAGAATTAGGGAAAAAACTATAATGATATATAATGTCCTACATACTTTATACAATATATGTACAAAGCAGAATACCCCCTCTTACCATACCAATAAGGTAACTGTTAATTTCTTCCAGAGGTTAACTCCATATTAGCAGTCCATTGTAAACATAATATAGGTACCAGCCGTCATGTAATTATTGAGGTTTCAACAAAAGTTTTATTTGGGATGTTTTTTAACCATTTTCATCCAAGATGGAGATAAATATTGTCGAGTTAATATTAAAGGAAGTATGCTGCAGTTTGAGGTAATATATTTTCCAATAATAGAATAGTTTTTTTAAACTCTGAATAGGGACACAGTATCATGTTAAACACAGACAAATGCAAAAATGATCATACAACAGTCGCCATGCTTGTTCAAGAGTTAACTACCCTTGAATATGCAAATTTGAAGAAAGATGCTGTTTCAAGGGCATATAACTCATAATCAAGCATGGTTGTTTTCGAATTTTTCTGGGTGATCGCCTAGTAATGTATTTATAATCGTCTAATATGATAAAGAAATACATAAATTATGTAAATACAGGAACCTTAGGTCTTTCGATACATAATTGTGTATAAGATTATACAAGTACAATACATCTGGGTACTGTTTTATCAAAGCACTTACAGACATTTTAAACTTAAATTCAAATTAAGATTAAGTTCTATGACAACTACGAAGTGTGGTACACGGATCTGCAAGGATTCAGTCAATGACTTCCTACAAACCATATAATGTCCTCAAGTTGCCGTTTTTAAAGAATCATAAAGTTTTTTTTAAAAATATATCATAAGTTTAGAATTTCTTCATAGAAGTGCTCCAATAAAACAGTACCCTAGGCCCGATCTCCCGAAGCATCTCAAGTAAGAAATCTCATCTCAAATTGAGATTTTGCTCAAATCAGATTCAGAATTTGAGATACATTTAAAGTTCGAGCTCTTTAAATTTTATTGTAATGAACTAATAATAATATGTTCTCTTTATCTTGCAAATTTTGAGACGAGCCTTCCATGTAATGTAACATAAAGACACATGACAATATTTGAGATGAGATGGGACTCAAATGGAGATGCTGCAGGAGATCGGAGCCAAGTATACAGTTTATGAAGTGCTATAGTGTTCTCTTCAAAAGGTCAATAATTCAGAAGGTGCTATTGTTGACACTTAACCTTATATAACCTACAGTGGTGTGTTGAATACCCTAACCCAACATAACCCATAGTGGTGTGTCGAATACCCTAACATAACCCATAGTGGTGTGTCGAATACCCTAACATAACCCATAGTGGTGTGTCGAATACCCTAACATAACCCATAGTGGTGTGTCGAATACCCTAACATACCCATAGTGGTGTGTCGAATACCCTAACATAACACACAGTGGTATGTCGAATACCCTAACATAACCCACAGTGGTATGTCAAAAAACCCTTACATAACCCACAGTGGTATGTCGAATACCCTAATCCAACATAACCCACAGTGGTATGTCGAATACCCTTACATAACCCATAGTGGTATGTCAAATACTCTTACATAACCCACAGTGGTATGTCGAATACCCTAACCCAACATAACCCACAGTGGTATGTCGAATACCCTTACATAACCCACAGTGGTATGTCGAATACCCTAACCCAACATAACCCACAGTGGTGTGTCTAATACCCTAACATAACCCACAGTGGTATGTCGAATACCCTAACCCAACATAACCCACAGTGGTATGTCGAATACCCTAACCCAACATTACCCACAGTGGTGTGTCGAATACCCTAACCCAAGATAACCCACAGTGGTATGTCGAATACCCTAACATAACCCACAGTGGTATGTCGAATACCCTAACCCAACATAACCCACAGTGGTGTGTCGAATACACTAACCCAACATAACCCACAATGGTATGTCGAATACCCTAACCCAACATAACCCACAGTGGTGTGTCGAATACCCTAACATAACACACAGTGGTATGTCGAATACCCTAACATAACCCACAGTGGTATGTCGAAACCCTTACATAACCCACAGTGGTATGTCGAATACCCTAACCCAACATAACCCACAGTGGTGTGTCGAATACCCTAACATAACCCACAGTGGTATGTCGAATACCCTTACATAACCCACAGTGGTATGTCGAATACCCTTACATAACCCACAGTGGTATGTCAAATACCCTAACATAACCCACAGTGGTAGGTCGAATACCCTAACATAACCCACAGTGGTTTGTCGAATACCCTAACATAACCCACAGTGGTATGTCGAATACCCTAACAACCCACAGTGGTGTGTCGAATACCCTAACATAACACACAGTGGTATGTCGAATACCCTAACATAACCCACAGTGGTATGTCGAATACCCTAACATAACCCACAGTGGTATGTCGAATACCCTAACATAACCCACAGTGGTATGTCGAATACCCTTACATAACCCACAGTGGTATGTCGAATACCCTTACATAACCCACAGTGGTATGTCGAATACCCTTACATAACCCACAGTGGTATGTCGAATACCCTAACATAACCCACAGTGGTATGTCGAATACCCTAACATAACCCACAGTGGTATGTCGAATACCCTAACATAACCCACAGTGGTATGTCGAATACCCTAACATAACCCACAGTGGTATGTCGAATACCCTTACATAACCCACAGTGGTATGTCGAATACCCTTACATAACCCACAGTGGTATGTCGAATACCCTAACATAACCCACAGTGGTATGTCGAATACCCTAACATAACCCACAGTGGTATGTCGAATACCCTAACATAACCCACAGTGGTATGTCGAATACCCTAACATAACCCACAGTGGTATGTCGAATACCCTAACATTACCCACAGTGGTATGTCGAATACCCTAACCCAACATAACCCACAGTGGTGTGTCGAATACCCTAACATAACACACAGTGGTATGTCGAATACCCTAACATAACCCACAGTGGTATGTCGAAACCCTTACATAACCCACAGTGGTATGTCGAATACCCTAACCCAACATAACCCACAGTGGTGTGTCGAATACCCTAACATAACCCACAGTGGTATGTCGAATACCCTTACATAACCCACAGTGGTATGTCGAATACCCTAACATAACCCACAGTGGTAGGTCGAATACCCTAACATAACCCACAGTGGTTTGTCGAATACCCTAACATAACACACAGTGGTATGTCGAATACCCTAACATAACCCACAGTGGTGTGTCGAATACCCTAACATAACACACAGTGGTATGTCGAATACCCTAACATAACCCACAGTGGTATGTCGAATACCCTAACATAACCAACAGTGGTATGTCGAATACCCTAACATAACCCACAGTGGTATGTCGAATACCCTTACATAACCCACAGTGGTATGTCGAATACCCTTACATAACCCACAGTGGTATGTCGAATACCCTTACATAACCCACAGTGGTATGTCGAATACCCTAACATAACCCACAGTGGTATGTCGAATACCCTAACATAACCCACAGTGGTATGTCGAATACCCTAACATAACCCACAGTGGTATGTCGAATACCCTAACATAACCCACAGTGGTATGTCGAATACCCTAACATTACCCACAGTGGTATGTCGAATACCCTAACCAAGTGAGTCCTAATATGATATCCCATCATAAACTAACAATGCAATTACCTCCCTTTGTAATTTAGACAAACTGTGACCAGTAAGTTCCCTTTATCAACATCAACCCCAGTAAAGTTCCCTTAATTTTCACTAAAACTTAGTTCAGTAAAGCCCCTTTAATTTTCGAACAAATCTAGCAATTAAATTATGGAAAAACTAATGAGCTCCCTATAATTTCAGCTAAATTCAAACTAAATTTTTTACAACACATCAAATAACAAGTGTTGACAACAGCATGCAGTAACAATCAACAACATAATTATCATGCTGAACACATCAAACAACATGAACAAATAAAGTCAAAACATATGTAGTACAACCTCTGTAGAGCACCACCCTTGGGGAGTGGCAAGTTTGACCATTGTTCAAAGGTTGTTGCTCTACAAACGTCATATTTGCCTCTCTGGAGAGGTTGTACTGTAACTTTAGAAGTCTGCAATATCTATTATTTTAGAGCCCCAATTTTTCACACCATATTCTGTTTTATTTGGCTAATTCAGTCAAGAATAAGAATATTTTACCAGTCAGGTTTTATTCTAGAAGTGCACAGGTAATGTATGGTATACCATTTACATATCCACTGGAATTTTGGAAAGTTCTGTCCAGTATTAAATTACATATTAATATGCATAAATTATTATCAAACAGTCACAGTGGAGCAAGCCTGCTTCACTCAAAGACGTATAATCAATTCACTGGTCTACATGAAGATAAATTTACAAAAATATGCATCTTTTTCCATGATACAGTTACTTGTAGTTTCAGTAGATGATTTGGTAGATTACTGGATGTACATCAAGTATTGCACTAACTAATAATAAAACAACCCTTATATAAGATGTTCACATTATAAGGAAAAAGTTTCCCTGAAACATTTCATGATTCTAACCTTAGTTCTGTCTCTGTCAGCTTTGCTGGAATCTCTATCTTTAGTGGATTTATCTGCATCAACTTGTTTAGTTTTATTTTGTTCTGATTCCACCCTGAAGTTACATGAAGAATATTGATGGTCTAAAACAGGGAAACAAATACTGTAGAACTTCAATGACTTGAACTAGTAAAATAGTTTGAGCCATGTAACCCGATCTAGGCATCATACTGTATACCAGTTCATAATCATTAGTCCAATTGAAAATTCAGAGTGATAATAGTAATATGGTTATTTTTTTTAGCTTAGCTAAGGTATAACTGGTATTCCATTGAACATTCACAGCAAATGTGCTCAAGTGTGAACTTATGCTGTAGCCGAGTGGTTAGGGCGTGCACCTAGGAAGCGGGAGATCGAAGGTTCAAATCCCGGTGGCAGCTGAGTTAGAACTGATGCTGTCGGTTGGTAAGCTGCCAGCTAGTAAAAGAATGGTTAATGCAGGCCCACCTCTGCCAGGCTCCCGACAATTAAGAAACGGGATTCTGGAGGTACAGTGCACACGAAAGATTATAGGCGTCTCATAAGTCAAATTGGCTGGCTCTCTTAATAGGGATGACACTATGATAAAAAAGCCTTTACCTTATAGTGCAGATACCATCATCTTCAGAAAGAACTACTTTCTGAATTTTACTGCTGTTGTTAAAAGTTTTTGTGAATTTATCAATTAGTGAATATTGCAAAAATTAATTTCTCGCAAAATGATAAAACATAACTCATTGTGGGGAGTTTGACCACAAAATCATTTACTACAAATAATTAACCTATAAAATTAATAATGATTTTACATGCCATTGGTTTCTTTCAATACATACCTTGAAGATTTTCCTCCCTTGTCAGCTGAGTCTTGTCTATCTGATTCTTTGTCTGGCTTTTTATCCCTACTGTCATATTTACTAGCTGGTCGATCAGACTTTGTTATACTAGTGTTACCAGATTTAGATCCATCTCGACTACTGTTATTATTTCTATTATTGTCTCTAGAAGAAAACATTATTTGAAACGGTAATAAACAAGAAGTCTTAAGCCTAGGTCCCACTGAGCATTTTACTCCCGGTGGAAATTAATGAGTTATCAGGACATCAGGAACAGGTCAATCATGGTCTAGTGAAAGCTTCGGGAGAAGTCATGAGATACTTTGTGATATAGGAAGGAATTGTGATGAATCGGATGGTATCGTAACATAGAGAACATTGCCAATGAGGAATTTCTCAGTGGGACCTAGGCTTTAGAAACAGTTCACTACATGGGATTATCTAATTTATCCCTTCATTCAAAGTATACATTATGGGTGGCATGGTGGATCAGTGGTTAATGCTATTGACTAACAATCCGGAGGTACATGAAATTTCAGAAACGCTTTTCAGTATTTCCAAACCAACTTGAGATGAAGTAGTTGGTAACTCAAAGGTAGTCTTACTATACACCTGGCCCCGATCTCCTGAAGCATCTCAAGTAGAAATCTCAACTCAAATTGAGATTTTGATAATTTCAAAGTCTGAATTTGAGATAACTATGAATCTTGAACTCTCAAAAATTTGCTGAAATAATGTTTCTGTTTTGTTATACCAATTTGGAGTACAATTTTGCATGGTAACTACCTCAAACGATAGGTGACAAAATTTGAGTTGAGATTGAGCTCAGATTGAGACGTTTCGGGAGATCGGGGCCAGGAAAGTTAAAGAACCAAGGAGTCTATTCAGAAAGAGCTAGGGAGCTCACCCAGACTCCTTGTATACCACAACTGTTTCTTCTATCCAAGTCAGAGATCATTGGCCATTCCGGCAGGGAAAAACATGAATGACCATGCACTTAAAACTGTCCCGGTCAATCAAAAAAAAGCATACACTAACAGCCAAAATACTAATGATATTCGAAGTCACAAACTCAAAAGTAACATCACATAAATTATGTCTAGATGATTGTAACAATAAAATGCCTCATTGTACAGTACAGAAAAAATAACTACCAGTAACTTGGTGACCTGCAGATAAAACATGAGATGAAAATGTCTTATTGTTTGCCAGACATAATTTGTTGGATATTGTAATTGAATCCTAGAAAAAAAGCTATTGTCATGACAAAGTTGTCTATGTGGGCGCCAGCGAGGCTGTTAATTAAGCTTACGTCAATATCTTTTTCTTAAAAGCTATCAAAGGTATTCACTTCAAACTTGGTGTACTTCCAAATTAATCAAAAAGGGCAATCCATTACAACTAGGTAACTCAGCATACTTGATGACAGTGATGAGTCACTGAGGATTTTATTCTGTACACAAGATGAGGTAGCTCTATCAAAAGTTTTGATGGAGTTATTGCCCATTTTTACCTTAGAACTTTTGAATTTTGTAACCATTTCTTATAATCTATCTAAGGTATCAACTTATTGCCCTTTTTACACCAAGACTTTCGCTCACAGATGAGCAAGGGTAATAACAAGTATGCAAAATTCAAGCTTCCGGCGCTTGTATACGGAGCTCTTTAGAACAATTAGCCAATTATTCAAAGTTTCAAAGACAAAATTCTATGATTGGTCAGTTGAATTCAAGATTTACATCTCTATCATATTCTTAGGGGAAAGAAGTTTCATTGAACTTGAGGTCAGTTTAAATTTTAATGTAAATCAACACTCAAAATAAGTATCTATTGGTTCCCTTTCAATGTTTTTAAATTGCCAAATTACAGTAATCTATAAAATTGAATACAAATGTACAACTAAAGTACAGAGATTTTAACCTGATCTTCAATTAGCATAATGTAACAGCTAATATCATGTCTTTATATTGATAACCCTGTTTGTACGTTTGCAGAAGCAAGGTATATCACATAGACACTCGAGATGTAACACAAACACTGATATTGCACAATTTGCTCGCGGAAATTGATAAATTCAACGCAAGCACCTTGTAATATATTCATGCCTAAAGGTTAGAATCATGTCAATATCTCTGTACTATATTTACCTGTAATCGTCCTTGTATCTGCGGTCATCTCTTCTACCTGGACCTGATCTCGGTCTATCATCTCTGTAATATTTACAAACAAGTGAAATAACACATAGGATGACTGCAGGTAACATACTGTATTCCTAGATACTTTCGCGGATACAATATTTCGCGTTTTTCATACCGTCGGCATATTCGCGGCTACAAATTTTCACGGAATCATAAGGCCCGCGAATTCCGCGAAACTAAAGTCGTTACGGCATAAAGGTATGTTTGACACATAATGCAATTTTAATAGGACTGTTTGTCATCACCATCGTGTATACACAATCAAATTCAATTGATTGTGACCTTAGATGACATGATAATAATTACGATGATCAATTAATATCTTTATAACAAAGGATTTCATAGTGTTTTCATTAGGTGTTATCAACATAAACCGGTAAAAGTTACAATTATAAATCAACCACCAAACATATGTTAAGCAAATAAATGTGAAGTGATTATTGTAAATACCTGTACAGGAATACATTGACTTTAATCATGACAAAAACAAACCTTAGTAGAAGTATAATCAACTGAATGTCAACACCCCACCCATGTACCCCTGTGCTTGTTTACATTGAGCACATTACACGCTACGTCATAACAGCGTTTGTGTTTACACAAGCTAAAATATGCACGATTCTCAGAGGATTAAAATTGATGTTTATATTGAGAAATTAACGCAATAAATTAATTGTTCTTAGATTTTATAAAGATGGATTTATTGACAGAAGATTCAATGTCATGTATGCGCAAGTACAATTATCCTTCGTCGAATGATTTTGCGATTTTAGCATGTTTAGTATGAAGAAGCTAGAAACTTTCGCGGATTTGTTGGAGGTAACATATTCGCGGCTATTAAACTTCGCGAAATGATACCTCCCGCGATAGTGTCGCTAACTTAAAATGCGCGAAACCATTTCTAGGAATACAGTATAGCATGACTGCAGGTAACATATAGCATGACTGCAGGTAACACATAGCATGACTACAGGTTACATATAGCATGACTGCAGGTAACATGTAGCATGACTGCAGGTAACACATAGCATGACTACAGGTTACATATAGCATGACTGCAGGTAACATGTAGCATGACTGCAGGTAACATATAGCATGACTGCAGGTAACACATTGCATGACTGCAGGTAACATATAGCATGACTGCAGGTAACATATAGCATGACTGCAGGTAACATATAGCATGACTGCAGGTAACATATAGCATGACTGCAGGTAACAAATAGCATGACTGCAGGTAACATATAGCATGACTGCAGGTAACATATAGCATGACTGCAGGTAACATATAGCATGACTGCAGGTAACACATTGCATGACTGCAGGTAACATATAGCATGACTGCAGGTAACATATAGCATGACTGCAGGTAACATATAGCATGACTGCAGGTAACACATTGCATGACTGCAGGTAACATATAGCATGACTGCAGGTAACATATAGCATGACTGCAGGTAACATATAGCATGACTGCAGGTAACACATCGCATGACTGCAGGCAACACATCGCATGACTATAGGTAACATGTAGCATGACTGCAGGTAACATATAGCATGACTGCAGGTAACACATCGCATGACTGCAGGTAACATGTAGCATGACTGCAGGTAACATATAGCATGACTGCGGGTAACATATAGCATGACTGCAGGTAACACATCGCATGACTGCAGGTAACATATAGCATGACTGCAGGTAACATATAGCATGACTGCAGGTAACACATTGCATGACTGCAGGTAACATATAGCATGACTGCAGGTAACATATAGCATGACTGCAGGTAACATATAGCATGACTGCAGGTAACACATCGCATGACTGCAGGTAACACATCGCATGACTACAGGTAACATGTAGCATGACTGCAGGTAACATATAGCATGACTGCAGGTAACACATCGCATGACTGCAGGTAACATGTAGCATGACTGCAGGTAACATATAGCATGACTGCAGGTAACATATAGCATGACTGCAGGTAACACATCGCATGACTGCAGGTAACATATAGCATGACTGCAGGTAACATATAGCATGACTGCAGGTAACATATAGCATGACTGCAGGTAACACATTGCATGACTGCAGGTAACATATAGCATGACTGCAGGTAACATATAGCATGACTGTAGGTAACATGTAGCATGACTGCAGGTAACATATAGCATGACTGCAGGTAACATATAGCATGACTGCAGGTAACATATAGCATGACTGCAGGTAACACATCGCATGACTGCAGGTAACACATCGCATGACTGCAGGTAACATATAGCATGACTGCAGGTAACATATAGCATGACTGCAGGTAACATATAGCATGACTGCAGGTAACATGTAGCATGACTGCAGGTAACATGTAGCATGACTGCAGGTAACATGTAGCATGACTGCAGGTAACATATAGCATGACTGCAGGTAACATATAGCATGACTGCAGGTAACATATAGCATGACTGCAGGTAACATATAGCATGACTGCAGGTAACATGTAGCATGACTGCAGGTAACATGTAGCATGACTGCAGGTAACATGTAGCATGACTGCAGGTAACATATAGCATGACTGCAGGTAACATATAGCATGACTGCAGGTAACATGTAGCATGACTGCAGGTAACATATAGCATGACTGCAGGTAACACATCGCATGACTGCAGGTAACATATAGCATGACTGCAGGTAACATATACCATGACTACAGGTAACATATAGCATGACTGCAGGTAACATATAGCATGACTGCAGGTAACATATAGCATGACTGCAGGTAACATGTAGCATGACTGCAGGTAACACATCGCATGACTGCAGGTAACATGTAGCATGACTGCAGGTAACACATCACATGACTGCAGGTAACATATAGCATGACTGCAGGTAACATATAGCATGACTGAGGATAACACATAGCATACTGCAGATGGAACTTGTTGATATTATTTGCAATACCTCGTTTGGTTGTAATGATAGATGTGCATGTCTAAAGTTTTTTAATACGCCACATTGCTAGACTATGGCTCCTTTCAATATTGATTAGTATCTTATTATAATTGCTGTACATGCAAACTATTTAATATGGTTTAATGCCCTGTTTTATAATTGATTGGTCCTATATATCGGTCAGTTGACCTAACCAGTTTACTTAAATGAATGATCAACCAGTGGCTCTACTAACTTACTCTTGCACATTCATCTCATAACTTCTCAACATATGGAAGACAGAAGATTATACCACACCTAGTATGGGTAATAACATGTCAGATTATACCACACCCAGTATGAGTAATAACATGTCAGATTATACCACACCCAGTATGGGTAATAACATGTCAGATTATACCACACCCTGTATGGGTAATAACATGCCAGATTATACCACACCTAGTATGGGTAATAACATGTCAGATTATACCACACCCAGTATGAGTAATAACATGTCAGATTATACCACACCCAGTATGAGTAATAACATGTCAGATTATACCACACCTAGTATGGGTAATAACATGTCAGATTATACCACACCCTGTATGGGTAATAACATGCCAGATTATACCACACCCAGTATGAGTAATAACATGTCAGATTATACCACACCCAGTATGAGTAATAACATGTCAGATTATACCACACCTAGTATGGGTAATAACATGTCAGATTATACCACACCCAGTATGAGTAATAACATGTTAGATTATACCACACCCAGTATGAGTCATAACATGTCAGATGTATGGGTAATAACATGTCAGATTATACCACACCCAGTATGAATAATAACATGTTAACCCAATTGTTTACCTATTAACATATGGAAGACAGAAGATTATAGCACACCAAGTATGCCATGGGTAATAACATGTTAACCCAATTATTTACCTATAATCTTGATCTCTGTTCTGTCGACGATCACGTTCATCCCTGTAAGACTTTCGTGGTCTGTCTGACCGCCGGTCATCTCGTCGGTCATCTCTGTCATCACGTCCTGACCTGGGACGCTCACTCTAAAACAAGTAATAGTAATATAAAAATCTCATACATCAGTTCTATAAGAGATAACTTCATCTAGATTTAACTGAGATGACTTAAAATCACAAACACCCAGCAATGGCAATATTTTAAGACCATCGTAATACAGGTATAATTATAAGACTTGATTTTAAGCATTTAGTGACTGGTGTAATGCAGATAAGGACATATTTAAACTTTTAAAAACACAAAATGACAAAAATGTGGAAATTTCACAAAATGTACTCTCAAATAAGGGCAGTAACTCTGCTAGAACTCTGCTAGAACATTGTTCTAGCAATACCAAAACAGGTACATAACATTACATGGTAATAAAATGTTCCTGTAAAGTTTTCACATTCCTGTTCACCAACATATTTTTTACCCTGAATCATAGCTTGTCTGGGGACATGACTAACCATTGATGTAGGAGGGCTTGATTAACTACTGATGCATGAGGAATTTTCAAGACAAAAATAACTTTGTACTACTAGATGCATGGAAGACAATGTTGATAACCCCGTGCCGCCCCATTAACCAACAGACTGCTCACCGAATTTGAGAATCTAATAATATATAATTACAGAATTTCAGATTCTTTGCAGCCAAAAAACCCGGTTAAACATCTGCCTCTACAAGCTGTAGCAACAAAGAAAGCAACCTCATCATACATAATTATATACATGCACTAGGATTAAGATGCAATTTTATTTGCTGGATTTATTATTCATTTTTTTTTAACCAGTAGGCATTTTTTTTTACAAGAAATCTTTGAAAAAATATAACTGTCAGGAGGAGGTGAATGCAGAAATAACATGAGACGATTCTGGGGATGTCCTATGTCATTCACAAAATGGCAGGTGAGTGACGCAAGGCCTTCTAGTTATATTTTCTTCCCCGTTCATTACAGTAAAACTTCCAAGAGCTCCAACTTCAGATTTGAACAAAATCCCAATTCGAGCAGAGATTTAATTTTTAAGATGTTTGGGATTAAGAGTGAGAAGAGCTTAGAACCATTCAATGGCTTAGAAGACGAAGGTCATTAGTACAAAAATGCTACTTTGAGAAAAAAAAACTGTTTGAAAAGTACTCTTCACTTTTGGAAAAACAAATTTTTTCTACTTCAGGTTGGTCAACTGTTGATGACGACCTGTTCCGATTTTCATGAAAATTGGTTTAAAAGAAGCGTCTTGTGATATAGATTTCAAATATGTATGGGTCTTATAAGGTTGTCAGTAGCACTTATGACCTTACTCTTCCAAGCCAGCACATTATATCTACACAGTAACTGAACCATGGTGGTTGTTTTTTACTTTTTCAGTTATATCATTTATAACCCTTTTATTATCCCCACCATCGGACAGGGTATGAGATCCATCCCTCATCTATGGTGAAATACCTTTGTACAATTTACAACCAGAAATAAAAAGAAGCATTATAACTCAAAATTAACTTCATAAAAGAACTCAACACTAAACAAACATAAAATAACAGTACTGCCTATACATTGTAGATGTCAAGGTACTGCAATACAACAATGTCAGTGTATGAATACCTACACATATACAGATAAGCATTACTGTTAAAAACTGTCTTCATATAGTGTACAAAGGACACTTTGTAATACTTTCTTGTACTGTAAAATCGCTATTTTTTTAGTAGAATTTTCGTTGATTTCATGGTTAAACTCACCCATGAAATCTAATGCTCACAATTTATTGTATCCCAAAAAACATGACATGGTTTTACCCTTCCACATTTTGATATCCATGAATTTATCATATACCACAAGTGATTTTACAGTACCGGCATACAGATAACGCATTACATTATTTTAGTCAGCATAATGAGGAGAGTTATATTGTGTACACATGTTACCTTTGCCGGACTAGTTTTCCCCCGGTCTCTATCGTCTCGTCTGTCCCTGCCTTCACGTTGTTCTTTTATTTTTTCTCTATTTTCTTTAGAGAATCGTAATCTAGGTTTATCCTCTCTCATTCTACCGCCAGCATCTTTCTCATTTCCTTTATCGGAATACTCTTTGTCCTTTTTAGTATCACTAGATTTATCATTAAGCTTTTCACTACCTTTTTCTTTATCAACTTTAGTGTCTTTACTTTCCTCCTGATCTATCTCCTTCGCTGGATGTTTCAAAAGCTTTAAAAAAAATAAATGTCACATACAAAAAATCTCCCCCAATAATGTGAATGAATATGAAAAATTAATCCTTACCATACATTGCAAAATGATCGTCCGAAAGCTAGCTATACTTACTGGATTGTAACAACTATTAAATGAATTGGAAAGATAAAATTTAACAAAGAAACAATAATTGACAAAATCTAAGGGCAGCGTTTTTATAGACATAATAATAAAAGCATGTGGTGAAGGAATATTAATAGTATGGCTTAATTGTCAAAGTTGTGAGAAAGAAATGACCATTACCAAGGTCATCGAAAAACACAACCTGTGCATTGCAACCAGGGAACTAAAGTCTGATAAGTCAGAGGGCAGACTGAGTCTAGAATTGCATCTAACAATGCAGCCAGGTGGGCTTATCAGCCAGAATCTTTATATCACTGACAAGCCAAAATGCTCTAACCCAGCATTTCAAAGACCTACCAGTGTAGAATCTATACTAAAATGAACATGGTCAAACCTCTTATAAAATATGTAGTATCAAGTATCTAAATGATGTCAGAATCCATAGATTTTGCCAACATTGCAGAAGAACTACAACAGTAACAAATAAAGTGCATGTCTAACAAACCACATGATAAGTGACAGGATCAAATGCAAATTTTAACATGATGTCCAGAACATCTTTAGAAGAAAAAAAATTAAGGAGATACAAAAAAAACATTTAACGTACCCAAAACCACAATTACATGTACCTGGTTAGCTTAAAGTATTTACTTCAAACCATATCATTTAAGTACATTCTATTATGAAATGTTACATTTATTCCTCAGAGCAATATTTTAGACTCCAAGGATGTGTGCTATAGTACATTACAAGCAGCATGAAGTTTGATGAGCACTAAAAGCTTTAAATAAATATATAAACCCTTTAAATACTTCATCATAATTTTATTTAACAAACCAACAATATAACAAAGAACTGGATTTCAAACGATTTCAATACAAACCACCAACCATCACAAAGCTTTCATGAAATCCATCCACTCGGAACATTCATCCGAGCTCCCATCATTTACCTTAACTTGACTTTCCTTTGTCTTCTCATCCAATCTATCTTTATCTTTTCTCGGGTCTTTATCTCTATCTTTTCTATTTCTGTCTTTCTCTCTATCTTGTTCCTTCCTTTTTCTTCTGTCTTCATCTCTCTGTAGTTTTCTGTCAAGTTCACGCTTTCTCCTTTCTTCTCTCGCTCTCTGAAATACATGTTTGTTCACTCAGTTATATATGGTGGCCGATTCACCAAACTAGCTTTTCCTGGACTGTATACTGGCCAGTTCTCACTCAAGCTTCCACAAGAAACTAGTCCCTTTTCCACATGTGGAAGAAAATCAACATTGTTATCATATAGTGGAAGAAAATCAACAATGTTATCCTATAAGAAGCTGCATGAGCTGTCACAACTGGGATAATTGATTTCTTTTGTGAATTTCGGTAACAGATGTTATTTGGCAGATGGATGAATATGTGGTCAAAGGTTCTGTGAAAGTAATTTTACAAAGATTCATGAATTCATGAGAAACTCTATTACTGAATATTAGCGAAGATAAACATCACAAATGTTCAGAAGCTTATAGCCAAGTACCTACCAGTATTGAGTTTCTCTTTTCTTCCCGTTTCTTTCTTATGAAATCTATCAAAGGTGTTGAGATCTTTGGTCCACCTTTTGTTGCTGCAATGTGGATGTTATACATTTAATTATGATCTGCTTTGATCATGTAATACACAACAACATTTGTAGTTTACTAGTGTTTGCATTCAACAAAGTCAGTCATGTGTGGTCACTTTGGTTTTTCCCCCGCCAGATTAATTATTGAACTCTGACTTCGAGGGAAGAACAAAATTCATCCAACCAAAATTCCTAACAACATGCACAAGTATTCATGGAAATTCCATCTATATGTATGGTTAAACTTAAAGACGATAACGGTAAGTGGTTTTCTACATCCATGTCTCTAGACAGACATCCCTCTAGACAGACATCCCTCTAGACAGACATCCCTCTAGACAGACATCCCTCTAGACAGACATCCCTCTAGACAGACATCCCTCTAGACAGACATCCCTCTAGACAGACATCCCTCTGGCACAAAATCAATATGTCTCCCCACTGGAGACATAATAACAAAGTTAAATATAAGTGAGTGTTCGATGATTATCATGCTATTGGTTTACCTTTCGCTTCCCTTTCCTTGGCTTCAAGTTTTTCCAGGTATGTATCCAAGGACATTACATCTTCTGTCTCAGGATTTTCTAGGGAATCCAAAAACTTCACATAATCAGCATCTGAAACAGCCAACAAAATGTAGACATCAAATAACAAGAAAACAAAACTCAATGGTAAGTTTGTCACTGAATAACAGTTTGTTTGACATTGGTCATTATTTATTACATTTTGTATGTCACAAATAGTATTTCTTTTCTTCGTGATTTCATTCATTGTTTAATGTTATTGGGTTCCATGCCAGTATTCAACATTGTTCAGTTTAAAATGGTTGTCAGTTGACTAATAAAAACTGGTTTTCTTAAAATTGCATTTAAAAATAGAAAATATTCAAATTTTAGTCATCAACCAACAGGGGTGTCAACAGGCCAAATTAAAAATCAGGAAAATTGTATGTGGCCGACCATTTTTGCCAACCAAGAGGCCTTCAATGACACTGTTTCAATAATAGCTCAGGTTGTATTAAGAAAATCCTTCAGAGCAGATTAAATTTATCATAACTTTGCCATTTCTTGAGACATTTTCATCAAATAACTTTCATTTCGGTCAGAAACCATTGTTCTTTCAGGATTGATAAATCCGGAATCCCGGATTATTCAGGAAATTTGACACCCCTGCAACCAATGAGCCAATGAGGTTACCTTCTGTAAGCAGCTGACAACTAGCCTACACACTTTCAAGATAAATGACCAATTACAACAGCTAGATGTCTGGAGAGGGTACAACCCTGACCCACTCTAGATCCCAACCTGTGACTCACTGATGAAATCCCAGGACACAAACAATCAAGTGGACCTTATTTACCATTGACAGTCTGGTTCCCTTTCTAACCCTGGCTCCCTATCTATCTGACCATACCTTGTTCAATGGTTCCCTTTTTTGAATCCGGCTTTCTCGACTTTTTCTTTGGAACTTTTTGGAAGGTAGCAAATTCAACGATGGCAGGGTACTCATTCCCTTCAATTATAGAAATTTTAATTTACATACATTTGTATATCTAAACATTCTATAATATAATTATGTTATCCGGAATTTGCTAGATTTAGGGTTTACCGCTAATTTACATGAGGTACAATTTACCATACAAATAACGTTGATCTTAATCTGTTGCTAATACCATTATGATTTAAATAAGCATTGCTCATTTCAATTGTCCATAATTAAAAAATTATGTATATTTATTGTACTAAGTGTTGATAAATGTAAACATTGTTTTTTACCTCAGGACTAGTGTAAGAAAACCATTTTCTTAAATAATAAGCAACTAGAAGGGCTTTTGACACAAAAAGTATGTCAACCACAAAGGTCCATTACTCTGGCAATCTTCACCTGACCTTACATTCCTGACAATATGCAGACATGTAACTAAGCTTGGTACCATCTATTCAAGTGAAGTACATGTGTAACATGCAGTTTGTTGAAATTCCTCAGGTGGTTAAGGAGAAGTAGCGTAGACTACCCAATGTCCAGCAAACAAATAAATCAATAAGTCTCCGCAGCTACGTGTGGGAGATTACATCTTTGTCTATTAAGTTAGATCTACTATTCGGATATTCTGAATTGAACATGTATAATACATCTAACTCTAGTTGCTAAGATACTTTGCTTTTAAAGTGATATTACAAAATTTGTAATTTGTATTATACATATTCAATTCAGAGTATCCGAATAGAATATTTTGAAAAGAACTGCACTTCAATGATTATTCTATCTATAGGCGGCTTTTCATCTAAATATTTGTATTAAACATTTTAAATCCAAAACGCTACATGTTAGTTTACCTTTAGCATCTACAAAAACATAACCATCAAATTTGTTACTGAAATTTGAGATGTCCTCATAGTTCTGGAAGTTGATATATACCCTTGAAAAGGCATTCGCACCGAGACTGAAACATAAAAAATAAAATATTATCACTACTTAAGGACACTGGGGATTTTTTATAACATTGTTAAAATAAAATTGTTTGTTTCCCCTCTTTCAAGCCTCATGTGATTTAGGATCCGCCCCCATTGTGTTGGTAGGTAAAAAATTTCTATCTATAAATGTTCATATTTTACAGAAGTAATATTGAACAACTTACCGGTATGCCAATTCCACCACCAAAACGTTTTTCCGATTTTGTCAATAACAATTTTGAGTAGGTAGTCGGAGGGGAATAAGCAAATAACTTCTAATCTAAATCAAGGCCTCATAGGCCTTTTTAGTGGTTACATGTACACAATTAAGTTTCTAATAACAACGATGATAATGACTGTGTATAAAACAAGAACGATCAACAGAAAATAAATTAGGCACAAATCTTCCAAGAATTGTTGTACTTAAACAAATAAACTTGTTTTAAATTACTGCATATATGTGTATTAGTGTTACATATTTTTCAAAATAATCTAAATAAACATTGTATTGTTTTAATCTGTAACAAACACAGGGACCATATGCAATACAATCCATCACATCTGAGTACTAATATTTGCTTGCACATATCTAGAATTTTTTCTCAGAGGGGGTCCAACCAGCATTTTGTTGTCAGGAAGGGGTCCAACCATTAATTTTTTTCTGACAGGGCCCAACAAGCTATATTTCATACAGATTTGTTCTCATCAAACTATCATGATATATTATATAAAATAACCAAATTTTTGCCAAAATCAAGAGGGGTAAAAAATGTATCTGGACCCCTGTCTTTCTCTGGATCCGCAAAATTTAATGCTAATGAGTAACATACAGCATTCATGAATAGTGTTATGCCAACATCTACATGTATATTAAACAGACGATTGTTACAAAATGTACATGATCTAATACAGTTTATAATAGTACACTCTCATAAACAGCTAACCTGAGATCAGCTTTCATGAAATAGAAGAAATCGTAAGATGGGAGAGGTGATATTTGCTCCAGTAATGTTTCTGCAGTCAAAGATGGTGGCAAGCGTCTGACAACAACCTGTAAAACATTAATAGACTAGATGTGTCTGATACTCTGATAAACATGAACAAGAGGGCCCAAAGGGCCCTAGGTCGCTCACCTGTCGTACTAGTGCATGCACACCCCTATGGTGATCCTACACATTTTCTGAATAAAATTTAAGGAAATTCAGCCTCTATTGCAAGTTTTTGTATGATTTGACCATGTGACCTAGCATTTGACCCCAGATGACTTAATTAATATCAAACTTAACCTAGATTGTGTTGAGATGATTATTAGGACCAAATTTCATAAAGATTAAGTCGAAATTGTAACCTCTGGCGACTACACAGGTTTTTTCTATGATCTGACCTATAATTTAAACAAAATATTTCCTCCATATAACTGTACAAAAACATGCTATAAAGACAGAACAATACCTAAACACTTAAAAAAAAATTATGGTTCCAGTGGGGTTTGAACCCATGACCCTCAGGAAAATGTCAATTGACAGTGTGACCTTGTTTTTGACACCAGATGACCCAAAATCGAACTTGGCCTAGATTTTGTTGACAGGATCATTGTGACAAAGTTTCATAAAGATTAAGTTGAAATTGTAACCTCTGGTGACTGACTACACAAGGTTTTTCTATGATTTGACCTATATTTTAAACAAAATATTTTGGAATATTTTTCCTCCATATAACTGTACAAATACATGCTATAAAGACAAAACAATACCTAAACATTAAAAAAAATAAAAATTAAAAAAAAAAATGATGGTTCCAGTGGGGGTTGAACCCACGACCATCAGGAAAATGTACAAATACATGCTATAAAGACAAAACAATACCTAAACACTTAAAAAAATAAAAATAAAAAAATAAAAATTATGGTTCCAGTGGGGGTTGAACCCACGACCATCAGGAAAATGTACAAATAAATGCTCTACAGACAAAACAATACCTAAACACTCTTCGCAACCTCTCTAATTTTTATTAAAGTCTCATCAATGTACATTCTTACAATATTTATATTACATATTTGAACAATTATAAAAAATAAAAATAAAAAAATAAAAATTATGGTTCCAGTGGGGGTTGAACCCACGACCATCAGGAAAATGTACAAATACATGCTATAAAGACAAAACAATACCTAAACACTCAAAAAAAAAAAAAAAAAAAAAAAAAAAAAAAAAATTATGGTTCCAGTGGGGGTTGAACCCACGACCATCAGGAAAATGTACAAATAAATGCTCTACAGACAAAACAATACCTAAACACTCAAAAAAATAAAAAATAAAAAAATAAAAATTATGGTTCCAGTGGGGGTTGAACCCACGACCATCAGGAAAATGTACAAATACATGCTATAAAGACAAAACAATACCTAAACACTCAAAAAAAAAAAAAAAAAAAAAAATTATGGTTCCAGTGGGGGTTGAACCCACGACCATCAGGAAAATGTACAAATAAATGCTCTACAGACAAAACAATACCTAAACACTCAAAAAAATAAAAATAAAAAAATAAAAATTATGGTTCCAGTGGGGGTTGAACCCACGACCATCAGGAAAATGTACAAATACATGCTATAAAGACAAAACAATACCTAAACACTCAAAAAAAAAAAAAAAAAAAAAAAAAAAAATTATGGTTCCAGTGGGGGTTGAACCCACGACCATCAGGAAAATGTACAAATAAATGCTTTACAGACAAAACAATACCTAAACACTCAAAAAAAATAAAAATAAAAAAATAAAAATTATGGTTCCAGTGGGGTTTGAACCCACTACCTTCAGGAAAATGTCTATGCTCCCTACAGCGCTTTGATTTCCACTTAACCATTACAATTCACACCCTCTAGAATATTTTGATATTTGACCTTTACAAAACTGCTGTGAACCCTGATACACATTTTCATTGGTTGATGAAAGTTTACTTGTATGTATAGAGTGTAGAGAGTTACAGCAGAGAGTTAAGTGACCATGAAGACTACATGTTGAAAGGTTAAAAACAAGGTTTTTCTATAATTTGACCTAGTGAGCTAGTTTTTGACCTCAGATGACCCAATATCGAACTTGACCTAGATTTTGTTGAGATGATCATTGTGACCAAGTTTCATAAAGATTAGGCAAAAATTGTGACCTCTAGAGAGGACACAACCCAATTGTTGACGGACGGACGGACGGACGGACAGACGGACGGACGGACGACGGACGAAGTGTGATCACAATAGCTCACTCTGTCACTTTGTGACAGGTGAGCTAAAAACATGTCAATTGAAAATGCAACATGAAATTTAGACTAAAGCAAAATATATTTATTTAGTGCCTTATCAAGGCTTATGTGATGAATAAGCGTCAATAGCTCAGTGGTAACACACTGGGACTGTCAATCCAGAGGTCATGGGTTCAATCCCCGGCATGGTAACTGGAATATATCTGAAATATTTCCCGCTGTATCTGACCATGTGCAATGCAAAGTATCTGGGTAAAGGTGCAAGGAAGCTGAGCATCAGTTCTATACACCGGGCACATTAGTCATTATATAAAGAACCAGGCTGTCTATTCGAAATAAGAGCTAGGCGCACTTCTGCAGCACCGGACATTCCTGTATCTTAAGTCTCTCCCTTCAGGGGCTTTCTCTCAGTCTCTCCCTCTGGTCAGATCATGCTGTATCTGCAAAAATGTGTATGTCAGGAGTGTGACACATTTTCTTGTAATATAGTTTCATTCTTTGATGGGACCGTTTTTGCACATTATAGCCGAAGCTTTGTGCTCAAATTATGATAATATATGAAAAGGGAACACAAAATAAAGCATAGATTGTGCAGAATATGTAGATATGATTCTTTAACATAGTATTAAATCTAACTAGAATTACCACAGAGTGACAAATTATATACCCATAAAACGACTTTGAAAAGAGCCTTTTGACTCCACCAAAATCCTTGATACAGTTACCTCCTCTCGTCCACAGAGTAAAGTAATCACTGTGATTGATGAATTATGTGGAATTTCATGTCAATACAAAATGTATCTTTCTAGATATTGAGTTCAAAGTGAACATTCTATGATAGAAAAGGGCAATATCTTCGTAAAAATGATCTCATGGAAGCCTACTTTTGTCTACACAATGAACTGGTAACAGAATGGGAGGGTCTTATCTCTGGTAATGATCTAATATGTTGAGGTTTAAGTAAATCTTTTATACTTATTGAGAAAACTTGAAAATAGAAAATCAATCATTAAAGATTTAACAAAATGTAAGTTAAAAGGGGCCATAACTATGTTAATAAATATCATTTCAAGCAAACTTGACTGCAATTTATTATGTTACACTTGGTATGAACTATATTTTAAATACGTCATCCCTTTCATGGGTTATTTCCAGACTCCATGAAATGGACTTTAAGACCAACTTTTTACAACAAATCACTCTGATATATATGATATACCCCAGATTTCATTCTGTGGGGGTGTAGAGTATAAATGTACAAATGCATGAATTTGATAAGATCTGAATTCATTCAATGTTCATAATAATCTGGATGTGTTGTTTTGTTTCAAAGCCTCACATTTAGAGTGAAGAGGAGTATATAATTCATTTTCCAAAATTAATGTGCAATAATTTATCAGTAATTAAATAATATTTATTGTTCAATGATTTACAGTATGTTCCGGCACCCAATATATACATCATCGCCATTTCCGACTCCCATTGTTGATATAAATTTGTTGTTGCTTTTTAAATCTGCAGAGAATTTATTGGTTTTAATTTTCAACAATATATCTTAAGTCATGTACCTATTTGATCCTTTAACTTATCACCATGCATTATGTAATCAGTATGACAAAGTAATTTTTCGCTTGGTTGAAATAACATTGTAGATAATGGCTATGATGTCAGAAGAGTGACACCACTGCTGCCATACTTTAAGGCAACTTCAGACCTTTTGACAGCTAGAATTTTCATTCCAATTAGCATGAATAAGTAACTTAGATTTAAAACTACAAATAGAAAAGAAAGGCTTGAAGAATTTATGGAATTGGCCAGAAAGACTAAGGATGTATAATTTTTTAACATAATACAGTAGAACTTCGATGCCTCGAACAGTACTTGCCTCGAACACCCTAGATGCCTCGAACTGGTTCTTCGGTCCCGGCAAATCTCTTCTTTATTCATATAGTGAAACAATAGATCACTCGAACAATATCTAGGTCGAACACTCGAACTGATTGGACGGTCCCTTGCTATGATTTACCTGTAGATGAGTTGAACAATGCAAGTTTTCGCACCTTTCATTAAGTGTTAAACTCCATTGTTCGACCGCGGGTAGTCGGCGACAGGTGTATTACATTTTGTAACAAGTTGTGATAATTACTGTATAGATGTATACCTAATTGTTTGCATTGTATAACGAGTTTTTAAGAAACTTAAATTTTTATAGATCCATTTAATAGCTAACGAAGGCCAACCATGAAATTATAATTTAATTAATTTTTTGTTAATAAAATTCAGAAGCAACAACATATCAGAATAAGATAATCATTTTTTAACGTTCTCATACGTCAAACGTGTTTGTTTCAGTATCATTTATTTATTGGTAGTCGAACTTGACATTGACAATGATAATAATTCGTGACTCGCTGCTTTATATAAATGCGTTGTATAACAAGTTACCGTAGTAAGACTTGTAAACATTCGAAGTGCTTGCCGAAGATAAATCAGATTACAGGTCAATTTTGTCTAAATATATTATGTTTTATTATTATAATGAATAATATTAAAAAAGATACACGTGCATTATGCTAGTGAAGTAATTAATAATATTCAATACGCACACGGATTTCCATGCCGACATCAGTTCAAACTTATATTTGAATACCATAGATGCCTCGAACACCCTAGATGCCTCGAACTATTTTCCCGGTCCGAAGGTAGTTCGAGGCATCGAAGTTCTACTGTATAACAATAATCTGTCTCTTATGTTCGGTGTAAATATCTTTGAGGACACTATCCTGACTGTTTTCTTTTTAAAATATGCCTCGTAATTGATAACTATTGTTATTGCTATATAATGGTAGTTTTGTCTTTATGTCAGATATTGAATTAAGGCATTGAAAGTTTTATGTCAGGAGTGTGACAAAATATACAAAAATAAGCCCATTTCTGGTAGAACTTCTTGAAAACTTGTATGTTATTGTTTGCCTATAGATTTTTCAATATAGCTTGACACGCTCAAATTCAAATAAAAGTATGTGTTTTTCCAGTTATGTTTCACTCTCTTTATCATACAGGGAATTTCAATTCATGGAAAGTAAATATAAAAGGATAAAAGCATGGAAAACATGATTTTTTTAATTTCATATGATACCGCAAGTACTTCAGCACTTATTTCTGATGCTTCAACATATATTCTAACAGAAAAAAACAATAAAATAAAAATAAATAGTAATTATTGTTTGTTTAGCACATAAATAAATATTCCTGTAATTTTGTTATTTTGGGGAAGATTTTGAATTATAAAGCTACATAACTTTTTTATTTCTTTACATCTGAGTAGAACTCGATTGGTTTTGATGACTGTAATGACTGTACAACATTATGAAACAACACATTTGGACTTTTCAATAATTTCAAATTTTAATACTTTTTTCACTTTTCTAGCCATTTTTTTTGGAATAGCCCATTAGATAAAATGTTTGTCCGACATCTGTCGCGATTCCCACCGTTTTAAAAACGAAAGTCACCTACATTTGACAAATTGTCTTAGACGAAATAATTAATCGGTACGGAGTAGTCGTTCTTGACCGACTTTAATGTAGGCCTATTTTTAGTCCGGATACTGAGTTTTAGTTATGGCAGTGGCTAGCCGTCCGGCGCCGGACGACTAGACAGCGAAATTAGTCGTCCGGCATTAGAAATAGAAGTAGTAATGGAACATAGAAAGTTTCAATTACAGTATTATGAGGATGGGGATAGTATATGACTTCACTTCATGCTGAAAAAATGAAATTGCTGTGTTAGGTAATTGACAGTTTGGAATGTCACTGGTTATAATAGAGTGAAAACAATGTTACCGTTTATGAATCGTATCATGGTAGGTCCTATTCTAAACTCCCTGATTGTATATTGTATTTAAAATTTACAAAAAAATACAATTGTAATTGTATTGTTTTGTATATATGTGCTATTAAAACTGCGAATGAAAAGTATAATTAATTGCCATAGCTCTGTTTGTGTTACATCGGCAAATTAACGTCCGTACTTTGTTTGTTTTCCAATATGGCGGACATTATATGGAGATACACGGTCGGTCACAAAATGCACTAACTTGTCTTGCTTAATTCGTAGTTTATTACAAGGTAGAAACATATGTGATACTTATCACAAGAAAATAACTGAAATTATGGATGCCTAATGCATAGAAATAGAATGACAGTTACCTAGCCAATGCATGTATCGTTTGCTAGTCGTCCGATGACGGACGACTAATTTCGCTGTCTAGTCGTCCGGTGCCGGACGGCTAGCCACTGCCTTTAGTTATAGCCACTTTTCGTCCAATCAAAATTCTTACAAATGTCGGAACAACAACTTTCGGAATACATCGGCTCTATTCCACGACTTCAATGGCGTAAATAAGGACATTCAGTAGTGAAATGAAACAGGAGTAATTTATGTATCAATGAGGTTAGTGTTCTTGCAATCATTCGTTTTCAATGATAGAAAAGGCATTAAATGAAGCCATGTGTGGTGTGCCTTTACTTTGTATTGCTTTTTAGGGCTCATAATCGGTCACTAATCAGCGACAAAGAATCGTGTCGCAAAGTGCTACATACAAGTACTCGGGACCCGGTGAGACCTAACGTCATGTAATGTAATGAAATGATACGTTTGGTCTCTGTTGGGACTGCTACCCAAGTTACCTTAAATGTGGAATATTGTTCATCAGTAGTTTGGAATTCAAATGTTGGCACACAAAATATTACCTTAGTAGGTGCCATGTCCTTTGTCCGTCTTTTATCAATTATCTTTGGTTTTGTATCCGTTTCTTGAGTCATTTTCTTAACAAACAAATTATCATAGATAAACTCAAGAATATTTTTTCATCTGTGTCACGTAGACGCTTGAGTACCGTACTATTTTCGGTACGGTTGGGTCGGAGATTAGTTAATTCGCTGTGCTTGATATATTTTATAATCGATATTAATATAGCGAATTTTAGATAATTAATTGTTATGTTTAGCTAATAATTTGTTATGTATATTAAAATATATGTGTATAAACTTATTCCAAATATAAATTAAATAAAACCCTCATCTTTATTCCATGATTGTGTCTATAGATTTTGTGTTTGTCACCCGACGTCACCAACTAGAACATGTTCTTATCAATGTAAACAAAATAAATGATCAAGGCGACCTTGGCTGGCAAGGACGTTTGCAGAATTTATGTTTCGTTACATGAAACCGTAAAATTATTTAAATATGTGGTATGAAACGTTGCCGTTTGCCGGCGTAATGTTTGCCTGTGTGTTCCTCACAAACTATGCCCACTTACCATATAATTTTCTTATGTATCGACGGGTATGTATCAGTTTGTATTTCTTGAAAGTTTAATAAACTTCCAATGTCAATGAATAGAATTAAGAAAAAAGTAAAAAAAATACATAATACCATACTCTAGCCTTACTACGGAATTCGGACAGTGAAACTTGTAATTTAATCTGTTGTTAATCTGGGATGACAAAGCCACGTGATACACAAAAATGCACTGCAATCCGACTGACTAAGTTTTAAGGCAGTGGCTATTCTTTAAGGCAGTGGCTAGTCGTCCGGCACCGAACGACTAGACAGCGAAATTAGTCGTCCGGTGCCGGACGACTAGACAGCGAAATTAGTCGTCCGTCAGTGGACTACTAGCAAACGCTATGTGCATTGGCTAGAGAACCGTCATTCTATTTCTACGCATTATGCATCTACCTTATAATAAAGATTATAATAAACTACGAATATAGGCAAGACATGTCAATGCCTTATCTGCAACCATTTTGTGACCTCCCGTGTATCTCCGTATATTGTCCGTCATAGTATAAACTGGCACGAATGAATGCGGAAATCGCTGTCGGCATGAGATCTATATATAGTGCAAAAAATATCCAAGTTGATTTAAATGGTAATGCTGTGTTAAAGTGACATACAGTAAAAATTGAGATTGGACGATATCAGTGGATACCCATCGATGAACGATTTTGTTTTAATTGTATGAATGTTGTCGAAAATGAATATCATGTAATAATGTCATGTAATCTGTATGAAAACACCAGACGTCATTTATATCAATGTATTCAAAATGTTTACCCTGATTTTAATTATCTGAACGATCTAGAAAAGTTTTATTATATCTTATCAAATAATGAAATCGTAAAATACAGTGCCAAAGCTTGTCATGAAATTCTAGTCACCAGGAGAAATGTATTGTACAGTTAAGGTTTTTACATGTATAATGATAATTTATATCATGACATCCATTTGTATTTGTAATTGAATTATATTGTATTTTAAGGATATTCTTCATTATTGTTTTTAGGATGTATACTTGAAATTTTATGCCGTTAATATTGTCTCTCATAACTCAAATTGAGTGGTTTTGTGCATGTTTTACATTTTTATCATTTTATATGTATATTTCTAACAAACATGTACAAAAGTGAGACGTTAATAAATTTATCTTATCTTAATAAATTTATCTTATCTTATCTTTTACAGTAGCATTATGCTATGCTCATAATGATAAGTAGTAGGTAATGGAGATGTAGAAGAAATGGTACATGTGTCACAAACAAAGCTAATGTGGCAATTAATTATTTTTCATTCGCAATTTTAATGACACATATATACAAAACAATACAACTGTACTTTTTATTTGTTTTCATTTTAAATAGAAAAACAACAACAATATACAATAGGACCTACCATGATAACATTTATAAACGGCAACATTGTTTTCACACTATTATATAACCAGTGACATTCCAAACTGCAATTACCTTACACAGCAATTAAATTTTTTCAACATGAAGTAAAATACTTTCATAATCCTCATAATACTGTAATTGAAACATTCTTTGTTCCCTTACTACTTCTAGCTCTATTTCTAATGTCATTTCTAATACACAGCTGCAACATTGCTATTTGTCGCGCTTTATAAAACCCGACAGTGATTTCCGCATTCATTCGTGCCAGTTTATACCATTCCAATACGGCGGACAATATACGGAGATACACGGGAGGTCACAAAATGGTTGCAGATAAGGCATTGACATGTCTTGCCTATATTCGTAGTTTATTATAATCTTTATTATAAGGTAGATGCATAATGAAATAGAATGACGGTTCTCTAGCCAATACACGTAGCGTTTGCGAGTAGTCCACTGACGGACGACTAATTTCGCTGTCAAGTCGTCCGCCGCCGGACGACTAATTTCGCTGTCTAGTCGTCCGGTGCCGGACGACTAGCCTTTGCCATTCTTTAAGGAAGTGACTATTCTTACGGGTCTCCCGTAAGAATAGCGATACCACCCGCGAATGACTATTCTTACGGCTGTTTTATTTAAATGTACCGATCTCCTTTAAGTAATGTTCGATCTGTACCTTAACAATAGAATGTTAATTAACATTTGGTATTAAATTATCGCTCCTAATGTATAATTAAAACAGTGACTTATTTTGAATGTCTATGACCGGAACTCGATCTCTGCCTCCATGAATACAACTGTATAGCACAGATAAGTTGACCTGATCCTGACCTTTATGCATGAATATATTACAAAGTTCTTGCGTTGAATATATCAATTTACGCGAGCAAATCGTGCAATATCGGTTCTTTAGGTTTGTGTTGGTATAACACCTCGAGCTGCTTCGTGATACTCTCCGCTTATGAAAACATACAACCAGGATTATAAATTTAGAGAATATATCAGTTGTTAAATTATGCTAATTGAAGGTCGAGAGTCGTGTCAAATTCTCTGGACTATAACACTTTCTAAGTCTTCGGAAAAGAGGATTTTTCTCCAATCACGAAATTAAGGAGGAAGCCCTAGTGGTTATTATAGTGATAAAGCATATATTTTCCGTTTAGATTATATGCACCACTTACACAGTTGCTCAAAATCTAGGAATTTTAAAATTTACTCTTCCACGCGTTATACGACGAATTTACTATTTGCTATTCAGCTCCGTGGAACAGACTAGAAATTTAACACCTAAAGTTAATTAACATTCTTTTGTTAAGGTACAGGTCGAAAATTAACTGTAATTTCTTTACTCAAAGTTACAGTACAATGATAATGTCTATATTACGAAGAAGATTAATTATCACATTATATTTCAAAGACATCAGTCATTCCTGTCCTGTTCGCCGGTTGACTTTATATAAGTTATAATGATAATTACAAAGGAATTTCAATTACAAAAGGACTCCTCGAACTGCAATTTTTGGATACCTTTGTTCATTCACTTTGAAAAAATTGTCAATAAATACATTTAGAATATAAAAGGTAATTATATATTCATTAAATGACTGCATATAAAACTGCCGTAAGAATAGCCAATCCGGGGCTGTTTCACTATTCTTACGGAGCCGTAAGAATAGCCACTGCCATTCTTTAATTTCCTACAGCTCACTTTGTAATAATAGTGAAACAGTCCTGCGAGTGACTATACAGCTGTTTTGTTTAATTGCACCAATCTCTTATAAAGTAATATTCGACCTTTACCTTTAAGGCTTAAGTCCTTAGAATGTTAATTAACATTCAGTGTTAAATTTCTAGATTTATTATTAAGTAAATTCAGAATTGTTGATGCTAGTGTGGTGATTATGGGCTCTTTCCGCTCATAGCGCTCTTTCCGCTACTGAACCGGTCATGGACTGGTAGGTAATCTGGGTACCAGTCAGTCTCCATACTAGTGTATATCGGGTAAACAAACCAAATTTGACGAAATACTTGGACAAACAATTATCGCTCCATATATAATAAAAAAAATGACTTACTTTGAATGTCTATGTCCGGAACTCACTGCTTCCATGAATACAACTGTAATCTGTATACCCAATTTGTTCATTAAATATTTGTTTGGACAACCGGTTTTTGCAGCCTGAATGGATCTAGAACAATGCCTGTAAAACTGAACATTTTGTGACTTTCGATAATTTTCTATTAAATTTACTTTCAGTCTTTCGAAGTCTTTGAAAGACGAGAATTTTTCTCCAATCACGAAATTAAGGAGGAAGCCGTAGTGGTTATAATGACAATGAGCATATTTTCAGTTTAGCTCATATGCAAAGTCCGACACCATCTGTATTTACTAAAAGAAGCCAATAAAATATTTGAAACTGGCATTGATTGATGCATATTATCAGACAGTCTTATTGTAGAAAAAAAAAATATCATGTAACGTCCGTCCCTATTAGACATTGTTACTTAAAATGACTTAATTATGATTAATTATGATTTTAAATGAATTTTTATATCAAAATCATGAATAGAATTAGTTTCTTCTAAAATTGAGTGATAGAATTATTTTCACACATTTAATGGTTATTAGTCCCCTACCAGGCCCCAGGATCACGAAAGAACTTAAGTTCAAAACTCAAGCTCAAACTCAAATATCTGACTCAACTGTTAGCTTGAGTTGAGTTCGATATTTGAGTCAGGATCACAAACATATTTACAAACTTAAAGTTTTTTAACTGGAGGGGATTAAAGGTTTGCCGTCTGTCTGTCCGGAGATAAAAAAAAAATCCAACCCCTTATTTCATTATTTAACTACTTAACTATGGACAGAAGGACACGAAAGGCTTGTCCGACACATGCAAACAAAAAGGCACAGACAGTGTACAACGTTACTCAAAAATATTATTTCTAACCTTTACACAAGATGAACTGTTTAAACTGGAAATTTTGCTTGATTTTGAAAGTTTTGTTTTGGAAATCATCCTCAGAATATCTGAGACATTGTGTGGCTTGGAAAAGGCCAGCATGGTGTAATCTTCCTGTTCTTCACTATGAAACCCTTAACCTACAGTTACATAATTCATGATGCTGTATATGTGATAATATGTTATAAATTATATATATTTACAGATGAATCCAAACAGATGGACCGCTAGTCGATATGAACAGGTATGGTTGGACAGAGATGCAAGGGTGAATGGCGATGCCTATGTTGCTAAGGTTTGTCACTTTTTCTGATTCTTGATTGTTTCTGGCCCAGTGGTTGAGTGAATTTAATGTTCTTGACTACGACAGCAGGTCATACCATGGGTCCTACTATTTCCGAATAATCTGAAAGTCCGGATTTGGTGCACTAGGAAGAATGACAATAACAAGTTTGGAACAGATTATGCTTTTTGTGCAAATAAATAAATGCATAACTTAATGTCAAAATTTACTGGGATAAGCATCCGTATAATGTGTAAATATGATCAGTCTGTTAAATATCGTTCTTATTTTATTCCAGGGGCTTGAAACCATTGAAGATTAAAGAATTTCACAACACCGTGGCGTAGGGAACAGAGTAAAACAGTTTATAAGAGAAATATTTTTACAATATGTCAAATTTGATGACACTTAATGCGAGTAGAAAAACATACACTAAACATTTTGGCTTACTCGATGTATCTTGCTATCACTGTTAACAATGCAGTTCTGTATGTATTTTGATGTCCCCACAAAGTTGGGGGCATATCGACTTGTTTGTAAATTAAATTATTAATGAAATTAGTGTTTTATATGTTTTTTATACCCCTGCAAAAATTTTGCATTGCCCTATCATAATTACCATGTATGATTGTTTGTCTGTCTGCTCATTCGTCTATATTTTTCATGTTTTTATGCCCGAGCATCTACAATGAAGTGCTTTTACACGTTTACTGAACACAGTCTTGTATCTTAATAATTTGAAACATAAGCTCACAACGACATTGTACAATATACTAATTTATGGTAAGTTACATTACTCCAGCTGACTAGCTCAAATATTCGAAGAATTATGGCCCTTTGTAAAATTCTAATTATTAATCTTTTTTCTTCATATCTTCAAAACCATAAGACGTTTACATGAAATTTGCTATTCTTATTGACAGTAATGAAACATCTGTAGGAAAGGGCAACTGTAGCTCTAAAACTTTCGATTAATGCCCCTTTTTCCGCTTCAAAAACATTAACATTGGCCATAGTTCAAAAATCGTTCCAAGATATTGTAATGAAACTTGCTATACTTGTTTAAAATGAAGATAATCACACGTGGACCAAAAAAAACCAACAATATGCCCATTTGTAGCAAATGGCAACAACTCGAGCTTTATTCCTAGATAATCAGTCATTTTTTTCTAAAAACGGGATGTTTTCATGCTCAAAAGGGTGTTTCAGGATTTGCTTAATTGTTTCTTGGTTTGTTGAATCATATTCGCTTGGAAACATAGATTAGAATCATATCACTCTATACGGAACGTCTGTTTAGATTAAAATTCTCTCTTAGTGGCCGAGGATGATAATCTAGGAATTAATTTATACTAGTTAGCCTTAAGAACAGATCTGTCATGTACTGACTACAATGTAGGGAGGATTGTGGGTACCTCAGTAAAACAGGATGGTCTCGTCACTTAAAAACTACATCCTGGTGTATGTTCCAATACAGCCAAGGTAAGACAGGTGGACGTTGTTCTACTAGACTTCGCCGAAACATTTGTCCAAGTCTCATAGTCGCCCGCCTTCTTCACAAGCTGGGCCATCATCATCAAGAGCTGGGTGCAGTCCTTGAAGAACAGGAACCAGAAGGTAGTCCTTGGTGGAGCTACATCAGGAGTCCCACAGAGTACATTCCTCGGTTGTCTATTGTACCTAGTGTACATGATCAATGCTCTTCCAGACACAATAAGAACCTCTTCACCCAAGCTGTATGCTGAAGACAGCGCAGTCTTCAAGGTAATCAAGAGTGCTCAGGTTAAACAACTCTTCCAGGACCCATTAAATTGGTTCAACCTCTCCAAGTGTACTGTCATTCGATCAATCCTCGCAACCGTATAAAGTCCACTAGACACAGTAACAACCTTCATGACCACATACCCGATACATGATATAGTTGATCCCATAAAATACTTGTGAGTCAATATCATTGATCAATACGCTTACATGGGATAAGCACGTAGGGACGATTACAAGCAAAGCCAACCCGTATCTCCGCAAAAATATGAGAGATATAATACTGCACACCACCTGCTAAGGAAGCCCATGTTCGAACTGTACCGGAAAATGCAGTTACTGCATGTATGAAACCCCTACCAAATATAAGGATCACATCAAATCCAGGGTGCAGTTCGCTTTGTCTTAAATGACAGCACTACAAAGACACCAGGAAGTGTCGTTGACATGATAATCAACCTCAACTGGTAGCACCTAGTCGATGACACAGTCGGCTGTACATGATGTACAAGATCAACAACCAACTTGTCGACATCAAAGCTGATGCTCATATCCGAAGAGGTGATGCCCGTACCAGAGAGCAACATAGACTTACCAGGAGTGGATTTACAGTACCGGTACTTACCAACTCTTTCCAAGGACCATGATAGACGGCAACATTCTTCCAGACAGTACAGTTACAGCTTAACTTTGGATGCCTTCAGAATACCCCTGTAGGCAACCACACTTCATCACTAGACATGATAATAGTGTAAGACTGTAATTCATTGGTTCTGAGTATCCCTATGGGGGTATACGAGTATAAGGCTGTAATTGTTTGGGATGAGTACCCCTTTTGGCCTCATATGGCTATTATTTGTACTATTGGGTAATCCATAGGGCCTTGTACAGCTGTGCTCAGTGATTGCGAGTACAATGTAGAGACTCATACATGGCTTTATTCAGGTGTTGTTAGTATCTCTTGGGGTCTACTATGGCTATAATTAATGGTGGTGAGTATCCAATGTGGTCTTGGTTGGCTGTACTCTGTGGTTGTAAGTATCCCATATGGCCTCAGGTATAGTTGGTGTCATTAAGAACCCAATAGGAATGATTGTACTGGGCAGTTTAAGTACATTTTGTACTCTATTGGTTACGCATGTATGTATGGACAGTGTTATTGGTACCCCATAGGGCCTGGGTTGACTGTTAAGTGGTTTGAAAAGCACTTAGAGCCTGATATGGGTGTACTCGGTGATGGTTACAACCTATTCAGGCCTGGTATATAATGTTGATGAGTACCAAGTCGGGTGTGACATGGGTGTCATTGTTAGTGGTATGTATAACATAGGGTTTGGTTTGACTGTACTCAGTTGTTGTGAGTACCCCTAGAGGTAGCGACTACCCATTATAGTATTGGATGGCTGTACTATGTGGTGGTGGGTACCCGATATGACATGGGATGGTTGTACTTGACAAGACTTAGTGTTCATAATGTAGCCCACATTGGTTTGGGATGCCTGTACTTTGCAGTGTTGCATATTAGTATCACATAGGGCATATTTTTCGTAATTTGACATTGCAATGACCTTGACTTTGAACTGGCCAGTCTTCTATGTCCATTTGATGTACATTATCAAAGGAATAATATCTAAGCAAATATCTGTGACTACATGTACATACACGAATAACCAAAATGCGTGAGAACATAGAATTTTAAGAGTATTCGTAAATAACAGCGCCCATCTTGGACGCCATTTTGGATTTCCAGGTCCGCACCACGCGTTTACAATTTATGCCGGCAGTTCCATACAGTACATACATAGACGTACATTTTGGTATATAACAGTGCTGGTTCTACTTTAGTTGTCTTATGAAACGTATTTAGTAAGGCAGGTAACTGCGGTTGTCATGTATGATCATATAATAAATAACAAAAGTAAATGAACCCTTACCAGAGACTGATTTGACTATAATTAAGTAGAATAATCCATTTCTAATAAAACTATCGAACACATTACCTATTTACATACACGACAATTCTAGAACGTCACTTATGCAATTCAAACCACGACCCTCAACCCCAAAGTTATCAAGTATGCTTTCAGTATATAGGATTCAAAAGTTAACAAATTGTGTAAGGTGAGAACTCATTTATGTCACCTGTATGTTTCCGCAGTCATAATTCCGTCCCTTGATCGTCACCCTCAGTTGTTTTGGTCGAATGTTAATAAAGGGCTTTTTAGAACCAGATGCATAGCCCGGATGATGAGGTGAGTACTAGGTTGATACATGTTCTAGTTCCCTGGGTTGCTTGATCTGTCTAGACAACGTGCATTGAGTTTGTATACTACGTATGCCGCAATACATGTACTTACTTACTTATTCCTCTTCACTCCGGTCGGAGCATAGGGCCTTCACCACAGTTCTCCATCTTGTACGGTCAGTAGCCCGGGCTTTGGCCTCTCCCCATGACATCCTCGTCTTTCTCAGCTCGATATCAAGGGTTCTTTGCCAAGAATTGGTGGGCCTCCCTCTTCTTCTTGTGCCTTGAGGATTCCAGTCCAGGGCTTGTCTTGCAATGTTTGGCTGGGCTCTGCGCAGTGTATGTCCAATCCATTCCCATTTCTTTCGTAGAATAGAGTCTGTGATTGGTTGCTGTTTTGTTCTTGCCCAAAGTTCCTGGTTGGAAATCTTCTCTGGCCAGCGTATACGTAAGATTTGTCTTAGACAGTTGTTAATGAAGACTTGGAGACTCTTGTCAAGGCGTTTGGTTCTTCTCCAGGTCTCAGCTCCATAAAGGAGGACTGTCTTCACGTTGGTATTGAAGAGTCTAATTTTGGTTTTCAGGTGGATGTTGTTGTTGTTCAACACTGGTCTCAGTGTTGCAAAGGCATGGCGCGCTTTTCCTATTCTGGCCTTGATATCTTCCTCAGTACCTCCCGTCTTACTAACTATGCTGCCCAAATATGTGAAAGCTTCAACATCATCAATGTCTTGTCCTTCTAAGTGGATGCCCTGTCTGCTTCCTGAGTTGATCCTTAGGCATTTCGTTCTGTTGGTGTTGACTTCCGGCCCTGTTGATCTGGCTACTTCTTGCAGTTTTTCTGTTTTCTGCTGTATATGGGCGCAAGTATGGGACAGGAGACCAATGTCGTCGGCATAGTCAAGGTCTTCCAGCTGTCTTGTTAGGGTCCACTGTATCCCTCTTGGTCTATCCAATGTCTTCTTCATCACCCGGTCAATGACTATCGAGAAAATCATTGGAGAGAGAAGGCAGCCTTGCCGGACGCCGGTGCGCACTTGGAAAGGTTCAGAGAGGTCCATGTCATGGATGACCTGGCAGAGGTTGTTGCTGTACAAACTTCGAATTATGTTTACCATCTTGCTGGGGATACCATAGTGTCTGAGTATCTTCCATATTGTGTCCCTGTCCACTGTGTCGAACGCTTTCTTGAAGTCTATGAAGTTGACATACAGTGGACAGTTCCATTCGATGGATTGCTCAATAATAATCCTAAGAGTTGCGATCTGGTCTGCGCATGATCTTCCTGCTCTGAATCCTGCTTGCTCATCTCTGAGGAGTCTGTTCACTTCAGTTTTAATCCGCTCCAGTATGATTCTTGTGAGCACCTTGCTGGGCATTGATAAGAGTATTTCTCGCCAGTTGTTGCAGTCACTGAGGTTGCCTTTCTTTGGTAGTTTCACAAGGAACCCTGTCTGCCACTCTACAGGAACCTCTTCAGTGTCCCAGATGTGTTGAATAAGGTCCAGCATGATGTCTGCAGTGACGTCTGCTGTTGCCTTCATGGCTTCTGGTGGGATCTTGTCAGGTCCTGGAGCTTTCCCGTTCATGATCTTGTTGATGGCCTGCTTTACTTCCGCAATACATGTACTACATTACAAAACATAACACGATGTGTCTCTATTCTATGGTGTCCTGTGTATGCCATCACATACTTTCGTTATATACATTGATTTGCTTTAAGTGTGGTTTGTATCATAGATAACCTTAGTCAGTCAGCACGTATTCTACTCCGCCAGTCAAATCCAACCTTATCAGTGTTCACCCATACTTTTAACATGTGATTTCAAACATGAAATAATACATGTACAAGGGATTATCAATATATAACGAGAAAATGCTTATAATTTTGTTATCATCATTTCGATTGTACTCAAACTTTAGTTTACAAGTAATAATGAACTTGTGCGTGATTTTCAGTAATCATTTCGTGACAATGCCATATCAAAAGCTTCGATTTGTGTACATAATAACATATTAAAATATTGATTGGAAAAAGGCTGGTGATCTAACGCAAAGTGGGCGTAACGTGACGTCGTCTTCAGAACTACGAACGAACATTTTGGATGTTCTGAACGAAATTCCTAAGGATGACTGTCGTGCGTCTTTTTTCAACTCTGAAAAGTTTTCAAGAATTAATACATTAGGGCCTAAAGAAAGTGATCTTCAAACTGATCCTAGTTAAATTCTGAATCACGTTAAAAAGTGCAAAAATGACATTGTCCCGCCTACCGGGTTTCATAGATCGGCAAAAATGTTCCAGGCAGTTTATGTTTTCGATGTATTCGAAAACTACATGTACATGTATTTCGTACGTTTTCTTCATAATATATAATTATGTTTTAACCACCACATAAATATTTTTAGAAACAAAAACATGTAAAAACAAAGTTATAAGCATTTTCTCGTTATCTATTGATCATCCCTCGTACAATATACCGGTACATGGTACCATACTTATCAATTTTAACGCTGTCACGACCGTATTTTGTGTACAGTTTTCCTGGAATTCGTAATTATTTGTGTACACTTTTTCTGGAATTTGTAACCAAATGTGTACAATTGTTCTGGAATTTGTAACAATCTGTGTACAGTTTCCTGGAATTTGTAATAATTTGGGTACAGTTTTCATGGAATTGGTAATACTTTGTGTACAGTTTTTCTGCAATTTGTAATAAGTTGTATAAAATTGTTCTGGAATTTGTAAAAATTTGTGTACAGTTTCCAGTAATTTGTAACAATCTGTGTACAATTTCCTGGAATTTGTGTACAGTTTGTCAGGAATTTGTAACAATCTGTGTACAATTTCGTGGAATAATCAACCAATATTCTGCAAACGACTGACGACTTCTACATTTGGAGCGCATGTTCCGAAGCAAATGTCATGGATGAACTCGGAATAGAACTCTCCGTTCTACAAACTGAGCGTCCGCCTCCATAGCCTAGTGGTAAAGCACCCGTTTGGCTTCCGAGAGGTCTCGGTAAAACATACCACTCGTTAAGAATTGTATTGGTATATCTGCACTGCTTGACATTCCACATACTAGTAGTTAGTTCAAGGTAACTGATGGTTCACCTTGTGTCAGCATTATCAGGATAATTTGACTGTAACTACTGTGCAGTCTTTATACTACTGAAATACTGTTGACCAGTACGACTTACGAGCATATTTAAGATTCAACTACAGGAACCTGTTATTTTATATATGTGACCCAAAACACTATATAAAAGACCCCGTAACGGGCCAGGGTGGTATTCAATATTGATCTTATTTAATTAGAGAATAAGGATAGCCAATCATATCGCCTGTTACTGACCAAGAGTTTAATATTGAGTGATCTGAATGGTTGACCTTATCCTTAAGTCAAGTAAGACCAATATTACATACCACGCCTGCACTATAATAGATATAACATATTTTCTTATATCTGTCATAGTGCTGGTCAGTAACGGGGTCTTGAATAGTGTTTGGTCGTACATATAAAGTATCAGGTCCCTGTGATTAACCTAACCACATGAGATGGGTTGGGATGTGTTGATTTGGTATAAAGACAACAAAGACCATTCGTGTTTTAAATGTATTTTAATACATTTATAGTCAGCTATATACACAGCAATAACAGCATTAATCTACATACATGTATTATATACAATATATTACATTAAATATATACATTATATTATATATACACTATACAACTTCTCTTGTAACAAATATTACGTCACCAAACAGACATCCATGACCATCTTTTGATCTTGTAAATTTATAATTTTTGGTGCGCTTTTATACTTATATTCATTTGTAAACATTACGACCTATTCGAAGCGATGGTCTCGTCAGAAAATCACCTCATCTATGTGGTGGTATTCACGAAGTAACTTATACTCCGCAAATTTAATGTAGTAAATTGCGGCAATTGTGAAAAAAAATACTCGACGGGCATTATTGTGACCCAAGGTATGGGACATTGTCATACCAGTGTGCGTATTTGAAATGCGTAACTGACTGCCATTGTATATAATTTCAATAATGCTAATATGCATTGTGTCGATTATTTTAATAACATCATTTGCTTGGACTACAAAACACCACAAATATAAAATAAACCGTTAAATGTTATGTAAAATTGAACACATATTGGAACCATGAGTTGTGTATACATTGTGAATATTATGCTGTACCAATCAAAAGCAGTAGTAAAGTCATACAACGTCAGTGCATTAACATGGCAGTATAACTGTAACGTATGTGATCGATCTACATCGATATCACTATGAACTCGTCAATTATCTCGGGCATGAATAAATGTTGTAAAGTAAACACCGCCAATGACTTCGAAGAAAGTATGTTTGATCAAATGAATAAGTCAATACATGTCTTTCTATTTCATAGAAATACAAATATCGTACATACAAAGAATTGACAAGACAGATTTATGGCAAAGTTAGACCTCCGTAAGTTGACAACGGTGTATCGATTGGAAGGAAGTCATTAGAGTCTAAATCGTAGAATTATCGTCAGCAATCGATTTTTACAGACATGGAACTAGTTTTATTTACGTAAATTGCAGACATAATGATGTTTATATCACACGTAAAATCCTTTCAAGGCTGCAATACATTGGTTTGGGTTTTCTGGTAAAGGTGGTGGCAGCATTGGCTTCCGTTTTGTGTTCAGAGGAATTCTGGGAGGGAGTTTGGGTGGAATATCATCATCGTCTTTTCCTTTCGTAGAAATATCACTAATATCTGATTGGTCACTTCCTATTGATGTCACTGATGACGTCATAGATGATGATGTCACAGAGGTTAAAGATTGCACTGATTTTGATGATTGTTCTGATGATCTACTTGAACGTGATGATGTTCTTGATGATCCTCGTGAAGAACGGGCGCTTCTTTTGTCCGGTGTAGATGACTTTTGGCGCGGTTTTTCAATAACGTCAATCGTGATTATATTTCCATCATGGTCATGTGTTTCCCAAACACCGTCTGACACTGGTCGACACACATTCGGAAATAGAGGTACCAAGTTACCCACTTCCTTAACTTTGAATTGAAGTTTCACTGAGTTTAAAGCACGAGGACTAGTTTCACCTTTTAGTTTTTTCAAAGCGAATTGCACATCGTAATGGTCACGTGATTGAACGGTGAACATACAGAAATCGTCTTTATTCACATCCGGGTCAAAACCGAGTATTAATGTATAGAAATGAATCATATCTGTCCAACACTCTTCACTAGTAAATAAAACCATGCGAATGAATTCCTTCCCACAATGCACTAATCTTATTGCCCATAACGGAAGTTCTTCCGACGTATAAAAGTAGTCCGTGCTGTTATAAGGATATGGGTTGATTTTATTGTGTCCAACTTGCTCACTGTGGTGGAATTTCCAGGGAGGTTTTTCAAAACGTCTTTTAGCAGCTTGTATCCGTTCATATCCTAACGGACCCTCCTCGCTCAGGAACAGCATCACAGCAATACCCGGCATCCGTGACATCCGCTTCGGCTCGCAGTACGATTGGTTACAGGTCATTTCATCTTTTCTTTCTCCAACTCTGAAGAGTCTCAAATCTTGATCCACCCAATCAAGCACCGGTTGATACAGATCAAGCAACGGCAGCACCTGAAAACAGTGATAAAAAGGATGAATATAAATCCAATTACGAACAACAGTTTATCGAAGCTAATTGACAAAGGTATGAAAGAAGACGCGCGTAGTACTAGTAATTGCATTTATTGAGATTTGAACTTAACCATGTGTTTTTGGCAACGGTCATTATATTTTTGTATGTAGAAATACAGTTGAAATACATGAAGACATTTTAATCATTTTTAATTATTCTTTCAGGTTTTGTGAGGACTGGAAATCAATGTTGAAGCCCAGTCTTTACAGTATTGCTTCGCTTGGCTTCTATCTCATTTAACCAACTGGATGCTTAATTGCATTATGTTGCACGTGATTGTACAACTAAATGAATTTAGCTTGTTGTTTCAAACTACAATGGGTCATAATGTACCAAAGAAGTTGAAATGACAGACAATGTTGTAATGTAAACATATATAAAAAAAAACAATGTACACATAGTAACTACAAGTTTGATTTTATAAAAATGTCATGCTCAGTAGTTCACTTTAGTAGAACCCTCTCCAACTTACATTGAAAGCACAATAATAGGGTTGTTATGACATTTTGTATTATATCTACGTAACGCGTCAACGAACTATTGCAAGATTACATCATCCAAATAAGCTACTTAGTTGATTTATTTTGCAAAATTCGTCCCAATGAATGTTATTTGATCACATTTGTATCTAATTAAATCAATTATTCATGTGAACCATATGCCACCCTCTTACTAGACTGAGTCATTGTCACATTGAGGGATCCGAGGCACATCAAGAATTATACACATAATCAATAAATGTCGTGTTTGAAACACGGGAGCTGATTGATGTTACTGTTCTTCTATAAAACGATAATAGAAAATCGGTCAGGGAAGGAACGCAGCACTCAACTTATACATCCGAGCACAGAAAACATAAAATACACAGACTCCCGGTGATTACACGTAAACATGCTCAACAAAAAACCTAACTAGAAAGGGAACTTAACAGCTGAAAGTTCAAGTTTTCCTGCCAAATGTCGAAAGTCCAAGTCCCAGCTGTCAAACAATGATTATATCCCGATGTACGGTATTGATTGTCGTATAGACTAACATTGGCAATTAACCACATACTCTACTCTTGAAGCATTAACAACATTGTTTGTAGAATGTACGTACCTCGTGTTTATCAACAACAAACTGTAGTTGTAATCGGTAGGGGTCACTATTGTTCATACTGGAGTCCGAGTCTGAGCTTAGTGTACTCGAGTTTACACTCACACTATCCGCAGATCTGATTGAACTAAGAGATGACAAACTGCATCCTGAAAAGATAAAAACTTTTCATATAATATGTTCAAGCTAAAAAGGAATCGAGCCCGGGTTGGTTGAGTGAGGAATCTGAACTAGAATCTACCAACTTACTAATATACTGAAAGTATTCGCATGTCTCGTGCACGTATTATAACATTGCATTATAAAGATAAATATCAACAACAACACGCGTTGAATAATCAATACTGTATTTTCAACGTTTCGGCATTTTACTACTTGCCTTCATCAGGAAATACGATTCATTTTTTTAAACATCGTATTATGTAAATATAAACTATTACTATTATTCCACATTTCAACCGATACATAACCGTTTCACACTATTGTGGGTTTTTTAAATTCTAGTTCAATCAGCCTATGCTATGATAGGCACTGCGGTACCTATCCTTACTATCCACATCGGGTCATTTATACGTAAATGATCGTCTTTTCAATTCCACTAATTACCACAAATATCAAATATTTAATTCCAATTCTGCTAGAAATCCGAGTAAACACTTCAATCCCACGTTGGAAAAAGACAAACATATTCCGTATGAGTAATTAAATTTTCTGTCCGTATTTCTTCAGAGGTTTCTAGTGTTTGATGGTATTATAGAGATTAATTATATGATTCACTAACGGCACTTCTGTGCTAATTGGGTGCCATTCATGAATCTTTTATTGGCAAATATGGAAATCAGAGAAATAATCAGTATTGAGTCTAAACAAAGACTTGACGAGAAGGGTCCGTTCAGTCCCTTACATTTCATTGAGTCCATTTATAATCGCTTTTCTTTTTGGACGCTTTAGTTCACTGCGTGAAATATTCGTTACTTTATATAACTCGTCGGAATCAAACTGGGAGTCCAATTAAGAAACTAGCGTTATGCCGCTTAATCACAGTCAACGTAGATTGATTGCTGTGGTAGATTATTACAGATTATTTTTATTACATTATTCGCATTAAAAGCATTTTTAGGAAAAAGGTCAAGATATATTATCGGCAAAATCTGTATTTCTTTTACAAATTAATGTTACGGTTCATACAGAAAACTCGAAACAATTTCAAATACTTATCCATAGATTACTAGATTTCTATTAATAGCGCATTTTAAGGATCTCTTGTTGTCAGATTGATTTTAATCGGGTGTGCATAGTAAAAATTGTTTCAGGTTGCGACAGAAATGTACACAAAATCCGAAGTTTGGATGGAACATTGATAGTCACAAGTTGGATTTTGCAAGATTTCGGTTGGACAATATAAAATTGACAGGACAGATGGCTTGCATCTAAGACTCAAGAGAAAAAGAATAATGCAGTAAGTTCAGATGCTTTGACTCCGACGTCTTAGAAATGCCAACAAGACTTGCAATACACGAATATATCTAACATATGCATCGTTGGGTGGCGATATTTGCATGTCAGTTTCATTGGCTTAAGAAGTTAACACCATTTCTCGGATATGCCCATGGTAGTCAGTCAAAACTAACCGGTGCTCCTGGAACTAACTCGCTAACACCATACTATCATGCACATCAACAAGTAGCTTGTTAACTGGCTCACATGATCAAAGTCAGTAGGAAGAAAACTACATAGGCGGGAGTTTATGTAAATGAATATCTTAAACCGGCAAAATAAAACGTACAAAAAATGAAATACATTTGTTTCAATCTATTGTTTAGTACATGTACATTGTTCATGTAAATAGTAGATGCATTAATTAGAATGTTCATTTTACATGATATTTTGGTGTCGCCGGAAACCATACGTTTTATTCTGTTACATCCATTTCCGACGTTGGCTACACTGTAGTTCAAATGACTGACAATCAACCACAAAATCGATCAATTTCTGACAGTGATAGTAAATTTAATTCGCCATATCGTAATACAATACATCGAGCTTACGGACAGACTGCCTTAAATGAAGTGAAAGAGCTTATACATCATCATGTGTGGGCCTATACATTATGGCATTTTCAAGGACGCGTATTCTTTTAAATGCAGCCATGACACTACCCATTAATAATTTCTTCAAAAAGAAACGATGATCTCACAAAGTCGCCTAGTCAACTACAGGTTGTATGATATTCGGACTAGTAGACAAGTGATTAATACTCCCTAGACTATATAATGCCCTGTAACAAGTCATTGCAGCACTAAATATATAAACCTGCTTCTTAAACAAACATTTGATTTTAAGATTTTCCACAATTTAAAAGAACAATTATAATGAAGTAAAATGCAAACTATATCGTGTTGATATCTTTATTTTAATGGAAGTTACAGCTGTTTTATTTGTAGAGATCATGTTCGAAACCTTTTTGCGTAACCTACTAGTTTTGGTGGCTGTTCACTCGGATGATTTACTAGCAGACAACCATCTGCAAGAGTCTAAACTGTTCAATACCGTCTGCCTAGGAGTTAACGCTCCATCCACAGCAGCCGACAATGGTTAAGTTATATACATGTATATGTTTTGTTCAATTTCACCGTATTAGACTTGTTACATACGCATCGAAGAGAACATGTTCATGTAAGGTTTTGTTGTTCGTGATGATTTTCCTATAACATGTGTGCTACCTGAAATAAAGGAATTATTGAAAGTGATGACTTACTGTCGAATGATGATGACCCAGAGGATGACGTACATGATCCAGAAACTGACGTACTTCCACGCCGAGATCTGAAAATATATAAATCCATTTATAAGTACTAGTACAACATTCGTCTCTCATAAGATGACAATACTTGTAGATAGACTGGTGTGTGTAACATATATACATCGATACCACCTGGGCAACCACAAACCACGTGATGACCACAATGGTACAACATTGATTTAATAGGTAAAACAACAAATTTATCGAAATCGTTAATTTAGCTAAATTTACACCCTCGTGACAATTTCTGATTTTACAGGTATTATTACTACACAATTCAACGACTCACAAACTCTAAACCTACTATATTTACTGTAAAGTTTGTAAACAGTTAATTAGATTAATTCCAATAGATTAATCAATCAATAACTAATAAATGTGCGTCACTTGTCATACCTTAATTAATTAACAACTTAGATTCCTAATTAGTGCATGGAAAAAATAGTTACCCAAAACACACGCGTGTAAATAAACCAGTTGATCCCTTCGATCACTGATGCCTTCTTAATTAGTTTAGAACTTGTTTTCCTAATTAGTGCATGTAATTATACGTATTTATCCAAAACACACGCGTGTAAATAAACCAGTTGATCCCTTGAATAGCTTAATCTGGTAATGCCTAACTAAACCTTCCGTCCAAATGTCAGATAAAGTATCCAAAATGTCACATATTTCTGACAGATTTTTCAAAGTTTTATCGCTTGTAAAAATCTGTTACATAGTTTTGTATAGCACACAATGAATCCGTACCAATCAACTGTGATATACCATACGATCAAAACATAATTAATAATTCTTATACGATGAATGGAGCACAACACGGTTGATAAGATTTAAATAAGCAATAGTAACAGACACTATTTCCATGATAATCATTCTTGCTTAAGGGTTTATTTGTTTAACAAGATGGTATTGTTTATATTCGGATTACAAATTATGAATTGTTTGTTTAAGCGACATTCATCGTCTTAGCACAAGTATCCCATTTAACATATTGTACTATTGAAAGATGTTACACTCGAGGAGTTGACTTAAGCATACGAATTTCATCTAAGTTTGAGGCTAATGTAATTGTTTGTAATATTGATGTAATAGCAACACTTTAAGTAACTTAAACTCGGTCGTTCAACGTCGTAATGTTGATGTTTCATTTAATCTGTGATTGATTTATTGTTCACCGCTTGAAAATGATTGTGTTCAACAATGCATGAGCTATTACCGATATCATGTATGCTCTCAACGTGACGAGTATCAAGGCAGTTACACGATCGTATCAATTCATTTCTTACTACAAATATGAAATAACAGGTGTTTTCATTTTAATCTAGTAACAGTGTAGCAATACCACGTGACTTTTGACTACAGTTACAAGAAGAAAATTGTAAACATTGGAACACAAATATAGCCATAAGTATTTTATTTCTTCATCGATTTCTATAAAATATACGCCACGCTAAGGGTAAAAGTATTTGCTTTCCGTGAAATATAAGATCTTTTTCAGCAGTTTTACCGATTTTTCCATTACCCTGTGAAACCTACACGTTCCATGGTTTCACAAGGTAATGGACAAAACGGCAGAACCGCGGAAAAAGATTTTATATTTCATGGAAAGCAAATTATTGTCCCCTTAGCGTGGCGTATGTTTCATAGAAATCCATGAAGAAATAAAATAATGACAGCTTTTTTATTTTCCAATGTTTACAAATTTCTTCTTGTAACTGTAGTCAAAAGTCACGTGGTATTGCTACACTGTAGTAAGTAACGACTTTATTTATAGTGGATAACATATTTAGCAGATACTGGTCCGGTGAAATTCGTATGATTAAATCTAAAGTAAAACCTCTTATAAAAACCCATTTCAATAATAAGATTCCCTCTAAATTGAGACCACAATTTACAGGTTCATTTTCACTGAATTGCTCTTTTTTTAACCTCAAGATTTAAACCAAATAAGTATTGAGACCAGTTTTCAAGGATTCCACATGTGGTGTTTTATTTTATTTAACGACGTTTGCCAACAAAACCCCAGTAAGCTATATCGCGCGGTTAATGATGATATAGTGTACCATACATGTAATAAGTTTCTTCTATTTTTAGCCAGGTGTAATTATTTTGGACTTCATATCAAACTTTCAAAGGGAGGGAATTGTATTAAGAAAGTAGGTGCAGGAGGTGTCTCCCATAAAATACCTAACACCCATGGTATGCAATAATTTGATACAGACTTAGAAGTCCAAAGCAATACATAGGCAAATCGTCATCCTAATTACGGTGTTTTCATTTGATCTTCGACCATTTCACCAGAACTCACCCACCCACAAAATGATTCATAAGTAGGTACAATAACAAAACTATCAAGTACTGTTATTATGTGTAATTTATACTACGGATTAATCTGTTGTAACAAGTCAAAGGCTACAAATTCACCGAATATGTTTTTGCATTAGTTTTTCGGCTATGTGGCGTAGATGTAGCACATGTAAATCAAATATGTGTGACTGTTTGATACAAGGGTGTTGTATATATAAAATAGACAATTAAATTTTAATATGTTTAGTTGTTTAAGACAGGTGGTTGAATAACGCGGATGGCCACTAAAATATCGTGACACGCTTAATAGACTAGTGGAAGCGCGTGCGCTTCGAGTGCGGGGATCTCGGGTTGGGTCCCAGGCCGCGTCATACCAAAGACGAAATAAAAATGGAACCAATAATTCCCTCTGCTAGACGCTCAGCATAAAGGGAAGCTTATGTCGTAGCGATGGATACCTTAAGGACTGATATGTCGAGAGTGATTAGTTTAAGTTGAGTCAAAGTTTCTCAATCGATCTAAACTTATTAGTATAAACTAAACTAAACAAAACATATGTGACATAAAGCTGGCTTACACCAATCGCTACACAAGTGTTTATATACATAAAGCCAACAATCAGAGTATTCTCTGATAAAGCTGCCAAAAAAGTTATATATCAGCGTAATAGAATCAAAATATTTATATGGATGAATTCGTCAATAAGAGTACGCCATTGACTGATTTCAAATATACTAAAATATACATTCCGACGCATTTAAAAGTATAAATTATATAAATTATGTTGCTTTCTACGGGTGTATTAAACTATCAGTATCCGCATAATTCATGTCTTACAAAAGCAGTAGGTAAAGTCTTCAATGAAGTGGAAGGAAGTGCAAATATCGATACTTATATGGTTATATCAATGACAGTTTACGTTATCAACATTCCAATAGTTATTTACGAAACAGGATATTGTACTGTTAAACCTCACCCAAATATTGCTTTCAAAAAAGACCACTTATTTCTTGTGGTCTTAAATAGACATTTTTCAGCGGTACGAATTAAAGTATGATTCAATCTAGTCATTAAGACCATTCTATTTAGGCCCAGTTCACTGTTTTGCTTCGTATTCAATCATGGGACCATTTTAAAGAGTCACAAGGATGGTCTTATTATTGTGTTGTGTACATATCCTTTACTTGATTGTTTTACTTCTGTATAGGCTAGGGTTATTTACGTGTAACGTTTAAAATCATTAGATGACAGATGCATATCTACCAATGTCTGTGTTTGGAGGAAAGTAAAGAACTTTATCTATCAGAAAATTGAAACAATATCGATCAATTTCACTATATAGTCCAAAAATCACATGTCAGTGTCACCATCAAGTGTATATAGGAGTTTATATCATGGAAAGTTGAAGTGTGAAGTATGAAATGAAATGTGAAGCATGAAATGAAATGTGAAGTATGAAATATGAAGTCCCCGCCGCGCTTTCGTTCACCATCGGTCTTGAAGATGACACGCAACTTTAATGCTCATTCTGAAGCGCACATAATGTCACTGCACCATGATATCTACTTATTGAACATCACATTGGTCGGTTGTTTTATTGATTATCCGTGATAGAGCAGCATCATGTCAATTATATTTAATTGAAAAGCTACGCAATCGCGTGCGGAATGATTACTACCGACTAAGTTAACCATAGAACTTACATTTCGTTGTAAACATCGCAAATTCAAAGTATGCAACTAATGTATGAAACGCCCTGGCTTTCATAACTTTTGTCAAGATTGACCATAATATTTTGTACATTGAACAAGTTTCTAAGGTGGCCTTTTCGACTGGTCTGTTTGTGGAGCTGGTTATTGTCTGGTTCCCATCCCAATGGGACGAGAACCAGAAACAGTCCGATTGAAAAGGCCAAATGTATGCGCTCAAAATCACTCATTACAGTGTAGCAATACCACGTGACTTTTGACTACAGTTACAAGAAGAAATTTGTAAACATTGACAAATAAAATAGTCATAAATATTTTATTTCTTTATCGATTTTTATGAAATATACACCACGCTAAGGAGACAATTATTTGCTTTCTATGAAATATAAAATCTTTTTCAGCGGCTGTGCATTTTTGTCAATTACCTTGTGAAACCGTGGAACGTGTAGGTTTCACAGGGTAATGGAAAAATCGGTAATACTCCTGAAAAAGGTGTTATATTTCATGGAAAGCAAATGTTTTTCCCCTTAGCGTGGCGTATATTTTATAGAAATCGATGAAGAAATAAAATACTTATGGCTATATTTGTGTTCCAATGTTTACAATTTTCTTCTTGTAAATGTAGTCAAAAGCCACGTGGTATTGCTACACTGCATTATCGATCCTTCAAATTAGTGTTTGTTGTAAATGTCGTACTTATTAATATTCTAGCATCCCGCTTACGTATGCAAAACACAAAAGATAAATAAAGACAAGAAATCATCTGTTAGAACTATGCTTATCATATTTTGAGAAGATATAATATTATACAGTCGTCGATATATAAGTACAATAGCAATAGTCGTAATCGGAACAGCACACCATAGCGCGTACACACACAAACGATTAGATAATTATCTGGCTTAGAATTAGAAGGTCGTAAGTACAAAATCAATATTTTGAGAAAACATGAAAAAACTGTCTGAAAACTACTCTTTACTTGTGGAAAAACAAGCTTTTTAAACTTCAGTTTGGTCAAAAAGACCACTTCCGATTTTCATAAGAAACGCCTTGAGATGCAGATTTCAAATATACATTAGTCGTATATGGTCGTAAGTAGCACTTACGATCGTCTTATTCTAAACCAGCGAATAATGGCTTTCCATATCTTCCACATGTCTACTACTAGAACGAGTTGCATGGTTTTACAGTCAATGGGATGTCGAGTCAAAATGTTGACACAGTCCAAATTTCACATGATTAAGTAAATGTAAAATAGATTTGAGATAATGTTGACATAGTTTCCTGGATGTTAGTGATGTATGTGATTATAGCTAGCCCATCTATTGCCTCTAATGTTACAGTGTAGAGGATCAATAGAGCTTTGATTGTGTCACCGTGTGGAGTATGCTGATTAATACGGTATACATCACAGACAATAGAGGGTTATAATATTATCTTTGTTCCAATTATGAACATTACAATTTAATCAATTCGACACGTTTCATGTTTCATAAAACTATCTATACATTTGTACATTTGTAATTCATATATAATTCAGACAATGTCAGTTTAACTTTCTGTTGTTTTTGAAACACTTTATTACAGCTTTTACTTATCATTCTCAGTGCTGATTTTAAGTGCTGATGTTTACTAATAATCGCGCCTCACTAAACGATCGGGAAATGACAAGTTCAAGAATTTTAAATCAAGCCTGACTAGGAAGATCTGACTAACTCACAATTTGTATACCAGGAACCAGACTTAGCATTAGTCAGGCAGTTCCAAATAAAACTAGTTTAACTCCGTTCAAGCAACAGTCCATAGGTTCCCTGGTCTCAAACGCTTCTCGGCCTTTTTCGTATGCAAAAAAAATGTAAGAGCGTCTATCAGTACACCACAATGTAACAAGTTTCTTTATATAGTGCAGTTGGTGCTTTAGGAGGTCTTAAGCACATACATTTTGATTAATGGCAACATATCACATAATTACAAATTTCGAAGATGTTGTTATACACCAAACCCTATCTTCTTTCCTCCCCCTTTCTTACTCGCTATACACTTTTAATCCTCACTCAAGAAATCATAACGGCATATATATTTTGTACAAAAATTTATGTTATAATATGTAACCAATTTATATACATGTAGTTGTATGTGAATGTATTATTTTATGTGTGTAATTCTATGTATATGTTTTATGAAAATGAATATGTTAAAAACCATAAATTATTATTCATTTTGCTTATAAATACGTTTAAGTTCGACTGTTAAAGAAATATGCCAAAAATTAGCGCTTCTGAACAGGTACAGTTTTCTGTAAATTTATTGCCCCGCAATGATTGTGATTTGTACATAACAGTAGATAGAAATCGAAATTTGCGGTAAAATTGACAATTTTTAATTAATTTGTCGGAGGCCAATAAATTCTGCATCTGGAGACCATCTCTATCTGACAGTGGTCGTATAAATGTCACGATTTTTGTCCGTTAGTGTCACGTGAGGATACGCTACATGCACGTGATTTGTATTTTAGTCCGTGTTCAATGCCCCAGGGTGGTAATTGAAGATCGATACAAGGCTTGATCGAAATCAGATCCTTTATACTTTTATACACTCAACTAAAACGCTGTGGACCACTGCATGATGAAACGACGAATCGATGAAACAATTGATAAAAAGATAAATTTCGTTCGAACCTCTTTCAAGTTATAGCATTGTCAAAAGGGCGGTTTTGTCAATACAATTATGAAAATTTGATAAGGCTAGGTTGTAAAACCTGAAGCTAGTGATAACCCCTCAACAATTAAGATTTCATACATGATAATTGGACCGATTTGCTATTTATTTGTTTATCAAGTACACCGCTCCATTGAAAATGAAAGCGATTTCAATTTTGATAAGTTATTTGGTTACGGAATGGGTGGTAGTCTTTTAGAATAATTGGTTTTGTTTTAAAGTGACGTTAGTATTTCGCTTACACAAGGAAAGGTATCTTTCTTTCAGACTAATGAATCGTATAAAGCGTTGGTAAACATACAAAGACAAGAAGTACTTTACAACAATAGAACTTGTGTCTTTTTACAGACACATACGTTTTGTTTCACTGATTAGGAGTGGATAGTACTTAATGAGCTACACGTCCAATCAGCAATTTTACGGCACAAGATACATGAGTCTATATGGACAAGTATAGTAAATCCCCAGTTCAAACCCCACCTCAATAATAACACCACATTAGAACATAATCATCAGATCTATCAACATTGGTTTGCTCTAAATTTTTCAACCCTATTGTGCTATTAAGACCACAACTCACTAAATATACTACATGGTGTAGATTACCATGGTTCCAACGATGGTCTTATTATTTAGGTTTTATTGTATTACATGCATTATTAGCATATCAATTTTGATGAGTAGTAATTGTTCTGGACCAGAATTCGTTGTTATCATATAAATATGAATCCGTCGTTTGGACTGGAAGTTGCGGTGCCAACCACATATCCTGTCTAACTGGTCATTAAAATGGGAGGTTTTAGCTACTTGACAACAACAATGTAAAGTATGGATTTGTTGGTACTCAGCAGCCTACGAGGTTTGTGCCAGGATCTGGATTATGTGACAGGAACAAATCCTATATTTGTGAATTTCAAACCAAAATAAATGTTGTCAAATAATAACATATATAGTTCGGAGAACATGGCGAGCCAGTAATCATATCTGGCGTCTGTAAGGGGATGACAAAGTGCGGGTAAGCATGTATGGTTGCCTATTAGGTCCTCTTTATCAACAAAAAAGAGGATGTTATGTTAATAGTACGTGATAATTTGTGGTTTGAACGTACTAATCTGATAAAATAACTCAGAATACATATACTATCCCGGCAGATTATCATGGTGAATTCCTCCAACAGCATAAAGACATGTATTCCATGTTCACTTATATATTGATCATCCCTCGTATTTTGAGGTAACGGTAAGGGTAAACATGTATACGAAAACAAAAACGTAGTTATACAGTAATGTGATTATATAGCAATAGAGAATACGGTCGTATACGTAAGGTAAGCAAGGGGCCAGAATTTGGAAAATGAACGTATCTAATCTTATATACATGTATATGGTAAGTAAGCTAGCGTATATAGTAAGTAAGAATGGTGAGGCTAAGTATTAACTTCTTTGAAGTATCTTACCTGTAATCCCAGAACGGAAACTGTCGACAATCTTCGTTAAACTCCATCAACTGCTTGGGTAGTGACATCTTCTGGTTGTAGGTTCTTTTCAAATAAGTCTCCATGTTTGACGGATTGGTTTCTACCAGACACTTTTATATCCACCAATTATACAACTCACTATATTCACTTAACACTAGGTAACACAGAACATTTGGAACTAGTTCAATAAATCCTCACAATCAAATGGATATTTTGCGTGAAAAATCAAATAAAAGCTAGCTAAATGTACGTATTCCACATGTCTAATCGGCACCCATATTTGGGTGTGATTTGTTCCCTATTATTGTAAACGTTCAATGTTTCTAGTAATAAATCAGTGTGACTTCCACAACATTAAAATAAAATGAGTATATCCATAAATGGCATCACAACGGACAACGGAACTGAATATAATAGAATTATTATATTCAATATGTCGTGACATTCAGTCTACTTGGAATCAGCTTCAGTCGTTCAGTCTGGAAATTGAAGAATATCCCTGAAAATATTAAATATGAATCGTGCATTACTACACATAAATAAACAAATAAATACATACGCGCGGTGTTTTGTAGCGCAGATTAAATGAATTCAGCGCTTCAAATTAAACGTAAATTCTGTGCCATCAGACCTTTGAATTCATATAGAAAAAACTTACGTATGCTTGTTTATTTATTCCACACGTTCATCGAATACTTCACAATTATGGCGACAAACCGCCAATAAAGAACTCTCAATCCATTCACATTTCAAAACTAAAAGTCAATATCTCATATAAAGGTAATTCCAATGCCTCTTTACAAATCAATTAATGTGTCTATTTTCAAAAGCGCTAAACTTGCAATATGCTTAAGTAAATATAAGACACGGGTGTCAAAATACTGTTATGAATTGTCATAAGATATATTAATACGGATTAAGAACACCGCTGTCTTTAATGTTAAAATGTATCACTCTGACTAAATACGATATTTTTATTTCCTGTGGTTTCGTAATTAAGCCCGCAATAATCCAATAATAATAAGTAATATTTCCACCGCGACACCATTAAAATGTTCTTTGAAGTACTAAAATCCTATTTCATATATAATATGATTATCCAAAACATGAAGATTGTCTTTATACTCTCTCAAATAAATGCGCGTATAAACGCTAATATCCATTTATTAACTAATCAAACAAAAAACAATTAATCCAACGATCCTTCCTTTACTTTTAAAACTAATATCCGCAGATTTCTGTTTGAACAACAAATCATTGTCAACATGTACACTTTCAATGTATCAACCACGATTTTAATACTAACGATGCTTTCCAGATCGCTGTCCAACGACAACATACCGTTGTAAGTTATGCAACTGAATGTTCAAAGTGGTCAGTTTTATTATTTTTACTAGATAAGAAATATAAAATGCTCACTTTTCCTGTTGAAGTCCCCGCTGTTGATACAATTAAACGTCAACTGCACACTAACACCGCATGTAACATGAAAGGTATTGACACAATTAAATGTCAATTCGTCAAACTTTGTCTACAAATGATCGATATCTTGTAATCGATTTTAACTACCGATAATGTCAACAAAATAATTGAAAACTGTCTTTCAAATCCTCTTACCTCTTGTTTTTAAGTGTACGCTGTCTCGTTGCACGATTTGAGCAGATAATTAACTTCTCAAATCAATTTTATCCAGCTCCAAATTAAAGTCAGTCCACCAAAACTGTTAAAAACACGTCTAGCAAATTGAGCGGCGTAATTATCATGAAATAAAAACGCCAAAAGAATCGCGTTACGGCGTGATTTGTTTGCGAACAAACAGACAAACTATAATCAACTAATGAATTGAAAACTACACTTATTGTCAGTCGGACTTGATTGTATTTTTTACAGTTTGAACATGATTGCCACTATCTCAATTGTTTCAATGAATAGAATACAATAATGTTGAACACTGGCGTCCGAATGTGAAGATATCGCGATGCGCAACCCAATACGTGATGTTTAACGATCCACGCGAATTATTCTACATAGAACACTGATTAACACTTTTGATATTATCTAGTCACACAAAAGCCGCCATGCCCATATAAACAATAGTGAACAGGGTGCGTTAAGATTTCAGATCTTACCACAATGTGAGTCTGTGGATAAAACTGTAAAATTACTAGATAAAACTCAAATTCCATTCGTGCCCATCTTGGGATCATCAATATTATTTCATTGAGGTCATCGATTAGTCCTATACATTATTACATTGACACCATGTATCTCAATAATGATAACGAATCACTAACAGTTTAGTTAAGTTAAGGTTATTGGAGAATTTGTACAATTATATACATACGTGTATTATAGGTCCATAGAAACCACTAGATAAGGATGTCTGTACAGTGGATAATCATTACCAAGTATCTCATAGTTTCAAAACTTTTCAGGAGATAAAACAGTTTGTTTTGTTTTTAAAAGTCATGTTTTAACTTATTTTCGCATATGAAAGAAGTATGTTGAAGCTGCATGCCGATCCTATTTAGACAATATTAGGTGGTCGCGGCCTATAGTGACTATTCAGCAAAGTAATATTTGGGGAGAGGTATACGTCAGATAAGTACCGTGACCGTGGCCGTGTGGTTAGGGCGTCCGCCTCTAAAGCTGGAGATCGAAGGTTCGAATCCGGCGGAAGCTGGGATAGAACTGATGCGGTCGGTTGGTGAACCACCAGCTAGGTAAAGAATGGTTACGATATGCCCATCTCTGCCAGGCGCACGGAAATATGAGAAGGGATTCGGAAGGTACTGGTTGTAGCAACGTTAAATGTCGCATCGACGCTAAATGTCACACTTGACGCTAAAAGTCGCAAGGCTGACGCAAAATGTCGCAACCGACGCTAAATGTCGCAATCCCCCTGACGCTAAATGTCGCATCTGTGACGTTAAATGTCGCAACAAACTGGCCTGACGTTAAATGTCGCAACATTAACGCTAAATGTCGCAATCCTTAAGACACTATTTTGTGGTATTACTGTTTTAGTTTTAGTCCAGACGTATTCACGGTTATTAGGGGTTTACCCAAGGGGATCGACACATAAGCCTGCAGTGATTAAAAACTGTTTAAAAAAATTTTTTTTTTTACTTCTATGTACATGTATATTGTATGAAATATACACAGTAGAAATAAAACATATATTTTGAAAACAGTTTTTTTATCACTGCATGCTTATGTGTCGAACCCCTTTGGGTTAACCGTGACGAACCGTGTTGATCCGACCGTATGACGTCGTACAGTATGGGTTCGATATCCACTACAGGTGCAAACAGGTGCATGTTTATGACTGTGTAGAACCCCTTTAGGTTTAACCGAATCTTACTCGGTATATCCGGTTCAGTGAACCGTCGTACAACCGTAACAACACTGAATCGGCAAAAAGATTATATTAAGTCAGACAGGGAAGGCAACACCCAACTTAACCAGCCGAGCACAGAAAACACCAAAAAACACACAAAGCACAATACCCAACTGAAAACACGGCATCCCATCCCGAAAGTCTGCCGCCTCAGTCAGTCAAACTAAAACGGGACGAGAGCCAGGCGAAGATGAAAATAACAACTGGACATTACAAATCACAAGGACAATCTACAACATACACTTAACCGATTTAGAAACGCAACACTTTTGGGGGTCGGTATTTTTTGTATTAATTATTATTAAAATTTTATTGGAGTATAAACAAATGAATGGGACGCTAGTCTTATGCCTGGTACGATGTTCTACGAAAAAATATTTCAATTTAGCTCATTACGTCATAGTGGCGTCTTGTTCATTATTTATATGTGACGCGTGAGCAAAACGACTGGGCGTGACGATTTGACCGACAATTTATAGAGAAACGATACCCCAACAAAAAAACATAAAATTAAATTTTGAAGTGCGTTATGTACGGTGTCACGCTTTTAGGATACATAACATCCTGGCGCCATCGACTTGCTTTAATCAGTTATGTGACGTTTGATCATGACAAAGAAGATTAACTGTCGTCTGTCGACGATATTTAGACTTGCATAGTGTTTTCAAGAGGCAGTTTACACCTACGATTGTCTGCGTCAGGTATGCCGACGATACAAGCGCGTAAACAATGGCACCAAACGAATGTTTTTTTTAAAGACGCCACTTCCGGTCAAACTTATTTTCTGGTATACCTACAAGTTGAAGGCAATGATGCGTACGATTAAGTAATTTTGCTAACATATACATTCCGTAACATTTTGATTAATGTTTATTATGACCCATGTTGAAAATCGCTTCATTTTGTCTGTCCTCATATTTATCTTGACATATTCCATTATCCACTTCCGGTGACGGGTATGAGATGCCATAGACATAAGAAATGTACACTGTTAACCATTGGACACAATGCAGCCTATGCTAGATGGGCAAAAACTTGCTGACAGCTCATGTTGAGGCTGTGGAGGTCATTGTATTTTTACTCGTGAAACGAAATTTGAAGGCAGACACAAATGGCCGTCAAGAAGTGCATCATCAAGCAGAAACTTCTGAACGTTTGGATTGGTACGTGTTTTCCTCATAGATGTGTGGAACACCATCCTGCAACACTTTATTTTCCCGCCAATGAGGCAAAGACGCCTGATTTTAATATCAGGTTGCAGCTTATAAATACATTATTAATTTTCCGAACTTGACATTGTCGATCAATACATTTCGTGGTTTGGTTTTGTGACCATCTAAACCTGGATTTGCACATCTATAACTTCATGTATTGATTTCATTACATGTAAAATTTCAAGAGAATTGAAGCACCTTAACTGACTTAAATTTATCAAAAACCCACTGTTGCGTTTTTAAATCGGTTAAGTGTAATTTTGAAAGATACGAAGCAGCCTTGTGCTGGACAACGACATTGCAGAATGGCACATACAAAATGAACAAAGTTTAACAAAAAGGCACAATGGCGAAACGTGGTGTACCGTGATACTCTTAACAAACAATATTATTTAAATATGTTGAAGCATGATATGGTGTGAAAATATGTTTATGAATACGTCATATACATTTATATATATATACACATTATATGTAAACATAAAATTATATTTATTTATGCAGTTGGTGGTCGGGGTGGGGGAGTAAATGTCTTACTGATTTCACTGGTGCGTTTTGTTTCTGAAACGGTATAGACAATTTATGAATGCGTGGGTGGATCGAATGTTTGTAAACAGTACAAGCAGACAAGCACGAGATATTCGTGACGGTCTGCGTAAAGTATAGATAAACCACAATCGTTCGGGCGTAACTGTACTTTTAATAATGAAATAATCCAGGTAAAAGGGGTGTATTCGGAAAAGAAATCTATTATTTGAAATTGTAGTTTACATCGTCCTCCATGACACAAAGGGATTCGACCCGATAAAAATATCTTTCACATCTATACTATGAATACATAAGACAGGGGTCTTTCTTTATGACTGGCCCTCATATACCCAACTCAACATTATGTCCAATATTTTAAACAAGCCGAATACAATCATTTAATTTGTACTGCACACTTCAAGACAATATGATATTATACATAAAAAATACAACTTTTATCAATACACGTACACAATGTCGCCTGTGTCGAGCATAGAATGTTCACAAAATGCGTAAAACCCGGTTTGACGACATAACCCTGCACAGACAGAAACTAGAAAACGGCCTTCGACAAAGAAGAGAAATCATTATTTACACACGATCTCAGGAAATTAGTATGACGATTTGGTAGAGGAACATATTAGGATTAACTCACCGACACTCGTCCGTTTCTGTACAGCTTAGCTAGACGAAAGCAGCAATTCAACAACATTGACTGAAAACAATTCGCCGACTTTTGCCATTTTGACAGTGACAGCACGGCTTTTGTTACGAGTAATTTGATTGGCCGAAGAGTTGCATGGTATTACCCGAACACCAATCATTTTCTATATTGTCACATGATTCGTCACGTGATACTACAATGGTCGAAATGAATGTAAATATTAGAAACTGAATATCAGTTCTCCCTGAACTCGGATTCAGGCCTGCCATAATAAAATCATGCAAAAGCCTGAGATTTGAGCAAACATTGAATTAAAGCGAGCGAAGATGACAAATTCAATATTCTGCGCTTAGCGCGCGAACCCCCTAATTCATGACGCTTTTAAAGCGCGCGAACCGCCTAATTCAAGCCGCTAAGCGCGCGAACCACCTAATTATAAGCCCATCAAGCATTCAAATGGCCTAATAAAAAAATTAATTTATTAAATTTTAATTAGATAAAGCCATACAAACTAATTGTTCTGTAATATCAAGATCCTAGAATAAAACCAATGTAAAAGAGCCCTACATTAAAAAAAATGGTAGCCTTGTCTAGGCAAAATTTAAAAAAATGCAATTTCCTCAATTCTAATAAATGAAGTAGCAAAATACATTTAGCTGACTTGAACAAATATCGACAAGTACATTGTATTTCAATCATTTTCGGTAATAGACCCCTATAATACAATCTGGGCTAAGCATAAAAATCAAATAAACAATATAAAAATGCAGAAAAGGCACGTCAGTAGAAGACCGACTTTAAAACCATCTATGTCTAAAAGTCGTCTTATACATGTTAATGGAAAATACAAGGGTCCAAGTGAGCCAGATCGAGTCCATTTAATCTTAATCATATTTGGGCAACAATGGGAGGTAGTACATTTTATGACACGTGTTTCATGTTAATTGCTTTGTCACCAATTATACAGACTCGCAATAAACACCATCGTTATGAAAACGGTTGTTGAGAACGCTTTGATTTTATCAAGATTGCCGGTAAATTGGACCTCAAAGCCGGTAAGCCTGTAATCACATCAGATTGCCGGTAATTACCGGCCCATTGCCTGAGAAATGGCAGGCCTGCGGATTATCGTCTATTTAAGCGGAACAGAAACATATAGGTGGCGGTAAGTTGCAAAACATATGTCCCACTATCAAATCGTCGTACTAATATCCTGAGATTGTGTGTAAATAATGATTTTTCTTCTTTATCGAAGGCCGTTTTCTAGTTTCTGTCTGTGCAGGGTTATGTCGTCAAACCGGGTTTTACGCATTTTGTGAACATTCTATGCTCGACACAGGCGACATTGTGTACGTGTATTGATAAAAGTTGTATTTTTTATGTATAATATTATGTTGTCTTGAAGTGTGCAGTACAAATTAAATGATTGTATTCGGCTTGTTTAAAATATTGGACATAATGTTGAGTTGGGTATATGAGGGCCAGTCATAAAGAAAGACCCCTGTCTTATGTATTCATAGTATAGATGTGAAAGATATTTTATCGGGTCGAATCCCTTTGCCATGACACAGTAGGCTAAGCTACTGCTTATGAAACTAAATATATTTTTTGCTTGGGTTCGAATCCCACCCATTTTGAATATTTTGCTAATAAAACATTCGCGTGCATGTCTATTTTATATATATTTCTAAAATATATCTATTTCCTTTGTACATTTTTTCTGTATTTTAATCCTTGAAAACACTCCCACGTCAAGACTGTTGAACAGAGATATCTTTCAATGGTCACATGAACTGTGCTCCCTGTATTACCAGAGTAAACGCTTATTAATGTTGAAGTTTCAAAGAATGTTCTTAGAGTGGTTATTCCTATTCTAATTCCAGCGAAACCAATGATGAAAATAGTTTGTAATTCAACCCGATTGTCATCTGAGCAATAAATACAATATCGGCAGGCTAAAATCGTAAAATAAACGAAACAAGGCAACTATGTATTTAACCTTAAACATAATTTTATTATTCATTAAGTAATAAAATATATGAAAAAACACTCATGTATTATGATAATAAAATTATTGAATAAGAGTTTAGCAGCGGACTCGAACCCACATCCCATATAAAACGAATGTTCTGAGTACAGACTAGTTCAGAGTATAGATCATCTTAACCACTAGGCCACGCTGTCAACTTGAAAGATAACGTGAATTTATCAGATATATTCATAATATATTAGAAAAATAACGGTAAATATAGTTTCAACCTTAGCAAATAAACTCGCCCAAAGGTCATATTTCGAAGGTCGTTGTACATCTATAGTTCAATTTGCTGAAGTATAATCCCGTGGTATATAAGGAATGAAAGTTGGAGAATTTTGATCGACTATATTGATATAATTGAATGAGTTTTACTTTTACTATATTTATATAAAAAGTCTCCTCGGCTTCCGTCGTCCTTTTGTAAGCAGGCTTTTCGAAGGATTCTCAACGCGCGTTGAAATTCTCACTGTGATAGAAGTCACATCCGGCTGTACTGGTAGTTGTCGTGCGTATCCATGCGTATATCCACCCTGGGAGTTGTTAAGGTTCTCATCGACATCACCAGGATGATGTTGCCGTGACATCATTCGAATTGGTGAGGTCGATTGTGGTTGATTAACATCACAGGGTTCATTCCTGTGGGTCGCAACATAATGATTGCTGATAATGGCTGCATGGGAATTGGTCGATGATTCATCATAGGCGATTGTACATGAATCGGCTGATGATTCGCCATCGGTTGTTGCATAGGAATGTTTATAAACGATTCAACTTCCGGTTATCACAATAATGAGTACACGTTGAATTTTATAGTCTTGCAATAACGCGTACAGTGATTAAAACACAGGATGTTTCAATCACAATAAGTCATACAAGTTGAATAATTGTATAGTATCACAATAAGTCGTACAGTGATTTGGTTTATACGCGGTGATAATAGCAAATATTAAAGATAATTAAAAATACCACACCAATGGAGTTTTATGAACCGCCCATGCAGCTTTAAAGAACTGACATCCGATAGCCTCCGTAGCTCAGTGGTAAGCATAATATTCGGAATGGTTTCCGAAGGGAGCATGCCTCCTACATGTACATAATAATGCATACACATGACATAAGGATGCATATACATTTATTTTGACCAAGCTACGCCCCTGGATTAGATATCATAACAAGACTATAATTTCAAAATCACGATTTTGTGGTGTGATATGTGTCACAGGTGAACACATGTTATGATAATGTACTCCTAAATATCGTGAAAATTGCCTTTGTGTCGAAAACTCTTTATGTATACATAACATGAGCAAAAGCTGCAGGCGATTGTGGTTTCCATAGGCAGCCTGCACGTACCCTACTACTTCACAAGTCATATCAACCTTCTCATTGTTTACCTATATAACATAGTAAACAGTGGTAAAATCCGATTTGGCCGGGGTAGTATTTGGGTACGTGCTGACTGCCTATGGTGGTTTCCGTCTAATGCTACTTTACAATAGGTGGCCCCTCATGAAGCTTGGGACAAGGACCCAGACTAAATTGCAGGGCGCGAGCACATGCCATTACCGTTCCTGCTGTCAATGTGAAAGGACGCAAGAATGTTTTTTCTTACGTTTTCTGTTGGAATTTGATAAACTTAGTGAATTTATGCCAGCTAATTAATGACGTAAGAATAATTATTTACACTTCTGTTTTTGCTTGCTACATCTATATTTTTATGATAGCCTTTATCAGGTTGGGTACAATTCTAGATTTGATTAAGTTACGCTTGTAAACAAGGAATATTACCTTTCATAGTCAACGTATGTTTTTAGCAATTGCTTTGTATGGATTTGAAATTAATAAATTAATATGTTTTGCAATTTATCTTATTTAAAGTAATTTGGTTAGCTGAAATTGAACCAATCAGTGTGTAAACGTGTCAGGAAATAATTTAATTTTTCAAGTCGGCAACAGGTTTTTTAATAAAAACAATTAAGCTAAATTGAATGAATACATATATAATATTATATATAATAAATTATATGTAATGGATATTCATATGAAAAAATGAAAAAGTATTTTATAAGAGGTGTTTTATCTTAAATTGAAAATTGTCATTTTTTGTGTCAAAATCCAGTAAAACGTACTCACTCAAATTCAATATAACACTGTATAAATCACATTGTTGTGTACTCCAATCTTTTATCCAGGTGCTCGACTATTTCCCTAATAAATTATACTCCTCAAAAAAATTTAAGGACCACAAAATGCAAGGGTTAATATTAAATCACTGAAATAACTAACAACTAAACAATAATTGATATCAAATGTTCAATATGTCATATTGACAAATGTAAACATGACAGTAGTAAACACGTGCTAGGTCAAGAAGTTATGTCGCTATAACTCCAACGCGATAAATTGCAGTACAAAAACAAACACAATACTGCCTATATTTTTGTTATGGATTAAAACAAGGACCGTAACATTTACCAATAAAAGCATTCAAACATTTGGCACAACATATAAAGTTTTCATGCTCCTAAATATTCAGAAACGATAAATATAGCGGAGTTTGTGTTTGTTTTTGTATTGCAATTTATCGCGCTGGAGTTATACCAAAATGTCAACGTTCGCATAGTGGTGGGTGGGGTATTGTGTTTTTCAATCAGTGTCGAAACACATAAAATGCAATGCCATAACTAACGCCAATACCACAGATGACCCGTTCGAGCTTCCATAAGAACCCTACACCTCAGTTTTAAGTTGCTAATCAACGTTCTGAGGGGTTTTTGTCCACTTCTCTATGAGGGCACGTGTCAGTTCCCACTTACCCGTGGTTTGACAAGTCGTGCACTTAACCGTCACCTGAGTTTGTCGCATACATGCTCTATCGGATTCATGTCAGGAGACCGAGTAGGCTAGTCCAAATGCACTAAACGCTCGCGTTTGAAGTACTCTGGGACCACACGGGCCCTGTCCGACCGGGTGTTAAAGTCCACTAGCACAACGTATTGACCTCTAGCATCACCGTAGGTCGTACACATTAATTTTCAACATCATCGTGGTAGGTAACATCCACTGATCTTCACCGTTTGGATGACGCAAGGGTCTGTAGATTCACCATAGACCCTGACACAAACTAGCACCTGCGAACCATCAAACCTGTCGTGTTCCTGGATACAAAAGTACATACATATTTCGTTTTTCTGTCGCCACACACTTGTTTTGCCACCATTAAAGTCTACACATAACATTGATTCCTCTAAGAGCAGAACAGACCGGAGTCTGGTTAACGGGATGTTTCGGGGTTCCAGAGAAAATGTCAAGGAAAACATCATGTGCTCTTGGGTCAATAGTGGACGGACAGCAGGAATGAGAGCATGCTTATTGGCAGCACGAAGTCTGTTTCTAAGAGATCATTCACAGTTGCGAACCTCAGGTGCATGCCGGAAGTAAGAGGTCGACGTTTTCGCGGTTTCGAACCGCCCACGTTTGGCAATGTTGACAATATAAAGGTCATTACAATCCGTCGTTTTGCTCTTACGGGATCTTCCTATGCGCTCAACAACATACCAAGTATCCAGGTACCTATACCCGACAGGACCGACCACGGTATGACTGACGTTACACTGACGTCCAACGTGACGTTAAATGTGTCTCACCAATAGTATTTCATTAATTTGTTCCACGTCACCAACTGGTAAATGTCTCCTCATGTGCGTTTATGCCGTATACTCACTTTAAAAGCACAAAATTACCCGAACTTAACCCGAAAATGAATTGAACGAGTAACGTTAAAAAACTGACAGTTACAATGAACAGACAGGAACACAGCGTTTTGAAGCGATACCCGCTCAAAAGCAAAATCCACAGTTTATCCGTGTAATTACGCAATAGATAGTGTGTTTTACATTTTCCCAATACTTTAAACATACTAAATTCTGAATAGATAAAATATCAATATCCGAATAATTGCAAAAACATAGGTTTGAAATAGTGGACGTCCATAAATTTTTTTGCGGAGTGTATATTAATGATATCCACACATTGTATCAAAACGTTTGACCACTTTATTACTAGAATTGACAAGTTTGATTTACACACAGCTGATTATTATAAGTGTAATGTATTTGGTACATGTATCTGTTGATTTAGCTAACAAAGGGCACAAAAGGATGACCGTTGAAAATCAATGGGTTTGGCAATGACTTGTTTCGACTGCAACTAATCCCATGAATAGAAAGTTTCTACACAAATGCCTTCTACAAAATTTAATGTTAAAAACAAAACAGAATTTTAAGTTATACATGGTTTACTATTCAGTTAATTAAGGAATAAATATAATTGATTTAACTTTATTCTATAGTCGAGCACCTAGATAATAGATTGGAGAACATAGCAGTGTGATTTATACTGAATTTGAGTGAGTACTTTTTGCAGCACGGTTGCACAAAAATTGGCAATTTTCAATGTGTGATAAAACACGTTTTTACAAATTGAATTTTCATTTTTTGATACAAATATGTTTATGAGTGTACATATTTCAATATAGCATAATAATTTTGGCAGAAAACTATATTGCAGACTTGAAAAATAAAATTTGTTTTCTGACACAGTTTTATGCATGGACAACATGTGAATGGTTACAGAAGAACAACTAAGTACTGATTGACAATTGATGTTCATTTATAGGCCGTAGATATATCCATAGTATAGTGTGACAATTATTTATATAGTTTAGTACAGCTCTGTATCACCAACACAGCATGCATTTCAAACAAATATTGTTTTTTAGGAGGACCAATTAATTTTAATCAAGACGATTATGTCACAAGTATATGAAGCATGTACTAAGCCACATCAGCAATATTAGTCATGTACCGGTATTGTCCATATGTTTGTTCGCCCCGGTTGTATTTTGAAATTAGTTCAAAAATGGTGATGTGATAATACGACGTACGTTACAAATATGAAGGCAGAAGTAATTGGTATCTGACGCGAAGGTATACCTGGTATTGCTGAAGATGGCTGATAAGCCTGGACTGCTAGGGCAACCTGATGTGGTTGAACTACTGGAAAGCCATTGATAATGTTGGACTTTAACCATATATTTTTACCCTATTTCCTTAAACGTTAAATGAAACTTTATCTAAGATAGTTTTAAGCACGCCATATATGAAACATTTGGTCAAATGAGAATGAACTTTCATGTTTACATCTCGCATTTGGTATAAATATATTGGAGCTGGAGTGCACACATATTATTTGTTACTGTTTAATTGTGAAAGGCAAAATTCGTACAGGTTATGTTTAAGTCCAGGAAAACAACATTCAAAATAAAAGTCAAATTGCTTGATTCTTTTTAATTGTAGTATCCATCATTTCAGGCTTTGAGAGAAGAGGAGCGCAGATATCCAGATTCAAACTGACATTAGCTCAAGTTAAGTTTGCCTTTTATTATTCTTTAAGCCATATGTTTAGGATGTCGACACTGGTTTGGTTGGAGTACTGGTAAGCCAGTGATGGTTTTTTCACTTTAAACATACAATATATTATTACCCATTTTCCTAGACCGTTAGACTAAATGTTATCTTAGATTGTTGTGCTCACCCCTGATTGAAGCACCACATACATGATACTATTTGGTCTAAATGCGACTGGGCTTTTGGTAATAAATAATTGTTTAATATTGGAAACTACAACTGTCATAGTCCATGAAAAGATTAAGACTGTTCGACACTGCTTTCGTTGAAGTACTGGTAAGCCAGTGATGGTTTTGATTTTAAACATACTATCTATTACCCATTTTCCTAGACCGTTAGACGAAATGTTATCTTAGATTGTTGTGCTCACCCCTGAATGAAGCACCACATATATGATACTATTTGGTCTAAATGGGACTGGACTTACGGTAATAAATAATTGTTTAATATTCGAAACTACCACTGTCATTGTCAAAGAAGACTGGTTAGGTGGCCGTCGTATTGCCTTTTGCATGATTCTATTTGTCGAATATGAGCAGTAATCCTAATATGGGAAGTATTGTATATGTTAATGCTACAATACTCATATTTCTGCCCTGCCAAACTAGCTCTATGTGAAATCTAACTGAAGTCCTGATTCAAATGAATGTCTCATTTGTCAGTGATATGGTAGCACATGTCTCTCCAACAAGGAATTGATTGTTGCTCTGAAGGCAATCTGAAGTATGACATCTCGATCTTAACTAGCTGAACTTGCCAGTGGATACATTGAAGTAGAGCCTGCTTCCATGAATCTGCCATCAGATATTACAACTGACATGGTATGTACAACGGACATGGTATATCTTCAGTGTGAGCTATTGTTCATAGGTACCTTAGGGGCATAATATGAAAGTAAGCATTGCCTGGGATGTATTGTAGAAGTGAGTCTGCTGTCAGATTCTCTATGCAAGTGTGTGAGTTCTTCTTTCGATGTATCTTCCTGTCGAGGAATGTTGGCGAAGTGGTAGTTTCACCAGGGTTGTAGGATAATGGATTAAGTCCTTGCTGGACTAGTTATGTTGCTCCTGTCTTTGATTAAATGACACATTTTTTTAATTGCGTCTTCAATCCAATTTCACTTGAACAAATTTGATAGGACAGGGATATGAATGTCTTAGCGTCAAAATATACAACACCATCATATATGGTCACACCTCGCATTTTGCATAATGCATTGGATTTGGGCTGCACACCGTGAGAAGTTGCTGCTTACTTGTGAAGGCAAAGTTAGTACTGGTTATGTTTAAGTCCAGGGAAACAACATTCAAAGTAAAAGTCAAATTGCTTGATTCTTGTTAATTGTAGTTTCCATCATTTCAGGCTTTGAGAGAAGAGAAGCGCAGATATCCAGGTTCAAACTGACATTAGCTCAAGTTAAGTTTGCCTTTTATTATTCTTTGAGCCATAGGTTTTTTAGGCTGTCGACACAGGTTTGGTTGGAGTACTGGTAAGCCAGTGATGGTTTTGACTTTAAACATACAATCTATGACCCATTTTCCTAGACCGTTAGACGAAATGTTATCTTAGATTGTTGTGCTCACCCCTGATTGAAGCACCACATATATGATGCTATTTGGTATAATTGGGACTGGACTTTTGGTAATAAATAATTGTTTAATATTCGATACTACAACTGTCGTAGTCCAGGAAGACTGGTAAGGTGGCCGTAGTATTGCCTTTTTCATGATTATGAGCAGTAATCCTAATATAGGAAGTATTGTATATGTTAATGCTAAAATACTCATATTTCTGCCCTGCCAAACTAGCTCTATGTGAAATCGGACTGAAGTCTTGATTCAAATGAATGTCTTATTTGTCAGTGATATGGTAGCACATGTCTCTCCAACAAGGAATTGATTGTTACTCTGAAGGCAATCTGAAGTATGACATCTCGATCTTAACAAGCTGAACTTGCCAGTGGATACATTGAAGTTGAGCCTGCTTCCATGAATCTGCCATCAGATATTACAACTGACATGGTATGTACAACGGACATGGTATATCTTCAGTGTGAGCTATTGTTCATAGGTACCTTAGGGTAAGAATTGCCTGGGATGTATTGTAGAAGTGAGTCTGCTGTCAGATTCTCTATGCAAGTGTATGAGTTCTTCTTTCGATGTATCTTCCTGTCTAGGAATGTTGGCGGAGTGGTAGTTTCACCAGGCTTGTAGGATAATGGATTGAGTCCTTGCTGGACTAGTTATGTTGCTCCTGTCTTTGATTAAATGACACATTTTTTTTAATCACGTCTTCAATCCAATTTCACTTGAACAAGTTTGCCAGGATAGGGATATGAATGCCTTAGCGTCAAAATATACAACACCATCATATATGGTCACACCTCGCATTTTGCATAATGCATTGGATTTGGGCTGCACATCGTGAGAAATTGCTGCTTACTTGTGAAGGCAAAGTTAGTACTGGTTATGTTTAAGTCCAGGAAAACAACATTCAAAGTAAAAGTCAAATTGCTTGATTCTTGTTAATTGTAGTTTCCATCATTTCAGGCTTTGAGAGAAGAGGAGCGCAGATATCCAGGTTCAAACTGACATTAGCTCAAGTTAAGTTTGCCTTTTATTATTCTTTAAGCCATAGGTTTAGGATGTCGACACAGGTTTGGTTGGAGTACTGGTAAGCCAGTGATGGTTTTGACTTTAAACATACAATCTATTACCCATTTTCCTAGACCGTTAGACGAAATGTTATCTTAGATTGTTGTGCTCACCCCTGAATGAAGCACCACATATATGATACTATTTGGTCTAATTGGGACTGGACTTTCGGTAATAAATAATTGTTTAATATTCGAAACTACCACTGTCATAGTCCAGGAAGACTGGTTAGGTGGCCGTCATATTGCCTTTTTCATGATTCTATTTGTCGAATATGAACAGTAATCCTAATATGGGAAGTATTGTATATAATAATGCTAACATACTCATATTACACCTCGCTTCTCTGATCCATGCATTCCGAGACTGTGCGACCCTGGTGTGTGGTTGGAAGTATTTTTAATCCTGTAATGATTTTTTAATATTAAACATATTTATAATTTATTACCCATTTTCCGTGACCGTTAGACGAAATTGTATCTAAGAATTTTGTGATCTGCCCCGTTTTAAGCACTTCATATATGGTACTATTTGGTCCAACGGGATAGTACATTGGGTTATAAATAATTGAGCTAAAATACAACTCCCTTGGATCAAGTATTCTGGTTTTGTTTATTGACTGCCAAATCACATATTCCAAGCGCCTATTGGTCAAATGTCGGCAATAATCGCAATATCTAAAGTCTACTGCGTATTTCTGCTCTACCGATCTAGCTATATGACTTCCAACCGAATTATTGATGCAGATAATTGTTTCATTTGTCAATGATGCGGTAGCACATGACTCTCCAACATGGATCATACAACACCATTGTATAGGATTATACCTCACATTCTGTATAATACATTTGTACAATGGAACTAGACTGCCATTGTGAGAAATTGCTGTTTACTTGTGAAAGGCTTAGTAAGTACTGGTAAGGTTTCAGTACAGCTACACTGGTTGGTTCAATTGGCTGCCTTTTATTATATATATGTTTGATACACCCCGTAAGTATACTGTGACAGTAGTCAAATTGTTTGATTTTTGTTTATGTTTCTTACTCTATTTTCAGGTTTTCAGAGAAGAGGATCCATTGGTATTGCCTTACATAGAAACTCTTTTTGAGTATTGGTGTATTGTATGTTATGTTTGCTTTTGAAATAAAGTTATGTATATGCATACGTACTCTTGCGTTGTTATTGTGAGAAGACTTATACGAGCACAGAATTTCAAGGAAAGTAATTCACTGTTTGGGACAGTCACGTTTAAGCTCGCCTGTCACAGAATGACAAGGTATGCTTTGAAGACCACTCTTCGTCCGTTAGTCTAAATGGCGTGTGTCGACAACAGAAGACACACTCTTTTTAAAACTTTTGCAAACCCTCATAGGACACAGGTGTGTGTGTTTTGGACTGCAGCTGGCTGCAGACTGTACACTTCTCTGACAAGATGTAGCACAAATTCAGTACTAGTTAGCATTGTTATCGAATATGCACAATTACTAAACAATAAACACTTTGGATATATATAGCCCCCAACGATAACAATAGCCTTTGTTTACAAATATAAGTGACAAATTCTATTTATGTATTTCCGATGACCATTTTGTTCGATCTCGTGCATTATCACTTTCTTTTAATGCATATATTATTTCAATCCACACTGATAACAAGCGGTCATCCAACCATGCAGTGTTGATATTATCCATGTTTAAACAAGGCTAGTGTTATCCTTGGAGAGCTACATTCTAGTTAATATCTTACTTTAACACACATCATTTTCGCTGACTAACTTCTGCATCTAATCTGTCATTCAGAATATTACACATAAATGCATCACATATATCGTTGTCAACATTACGTAACATCAGTGCGTCAACTTATGTACAGATATCTATAAATATAAATCAATTAATTGGGTCTGTCACTTGTTTACATAACAATGTGTATATAAACATCGCAATTTCTCTTATTAATGTATTATTTTAATAAACATTATGTGTATTGGTATGTAGCTTAGTGAATAACGTATTGGTTTTCACTGCCTTTTTCTCAAACTGAAATGTTTAAAACAATAAAAATACAATGTTATGATATTGCAATGTTTGTATACAAGTGACAGACCTTATTAAACGGACTATACATAGTGAGTATGGATGTATCGACTGCTATGCTATTGTATGGATAACATTTCAAATTCCTGTAAGAAACATACAAGCAATGAAAGGATAACGAAGCACATACCTTACTTCAAAGGTATTGTTTTAACTACGAAACTGACATTGACACTGACACTGACAGGATAATAACTACAGTCATAGTTGTGTAAAGACCACCTGGGAACATAGACCACTGTTACAAATTGACTGCTAATACAAATGTACCACGCGTGCTATCCCCATCGGATTTCCTTCCACAAACTTCATACACACAAACACACCACTCACTTCGGATATGGCTATCTCTGTGTCTGGCACACATAGAAATCAGATAATATCAAGTCAGACATGGAATGCAGCTCTCAACTTAATCAGCTGAGCACAGATAAGATAAAAAAACATACAAGGCAGTTGTCAAAGGATTGGGAAAGAGAACGTTAGCAAAAATGATCCATTTTTCTCAAACAACGCTGAGATTCCATCACAATAAAGGTATCAGACCTAGCACCTCGGCAATGAGCAGGGAGGCTGACTTGTTTTCCTATGATTTAGTTAGACACCAATAAACACCTTGTCATGCGCGCAGTATTTACGAGTGGGAAAGCTGGTTTCTATTCGCTCACATCTTCTTAACGATGGATATCATCAATTATGAGGTGTCGAACAGTGATTAATATAAGTTGTAGAACACATTGAATCTAAAAGTAAAGTTTAACAAAATCTACACGAGACTGATCACACTTCGACAATGACTTCGTTGGTAACTAACCATCGCCAGTTGTTATTAAAGGTCGAACAATTTTAAACATGACGAAGGAACGTTATGAAATATACTTAATATGTCTCAGACGAATTATGTCAAGCTATATGAATTGAATTTCCATTACGCTAAGTACAAGTATCATTCTGATCACCTCGGCCTTTATGCATTTTTACCGGAGACGAACGGAATTGGCCGAGCTTTCACGATTGGTACAAGTCTGTAACAGTAAATGATAGCATGTGTTTCCTAGGTAATGATCACCAGAAACAATCGAAGTCATGTTGTCACCAGTTTGTTTCTGTGAAATATTGAATGAATTTGTTCTGGACTCCCGAAGGCAACACTATAAACAAGAGCATGTTTCGGCCTCGCTAAACAAGACACCCTTGGCTTTCAGATGCTTAATCAGTATTAAGAATGTCCAGACTGCTGGTGTGATACATTGACAATCATAGTATTCGCTTAGTTTTTACAGAGGTATGTTGGTTAATATTTTGGTATGCTTAATCGTGTTGCATTGCACAGTATGTCGCAATATACATTTGTACTTTAATATATTATACCTCACCCTAATTTAATTCAACTGTTTCTTTGTTATTCCAATCAGTCAATATATCCAGTGATAGACTGAGCAGCCGGTCAATATTATAAAAAATATGGACCGGCAAAATAATATTGACCGGCTGCTTAAATTAACGTCTTGTTTATTGCATGACGTCATGGATACTGTGATGCTACCATAGAGCGTGGCGTTGCTCGAACCTTTCTTTCGTAACGTTTTTTGTTTAAATTAGATTAATGTCCTGAAAACAGTAATCGCATGGATCAATTCATGTGCGTTAATGATATAAAGTTCAGTATGAACTCTAAAGACGCATTAGTTTGCATAAAATGAACAAAAAGTCGAAATTCCAGGGATGGAGATTTATACTTGAAACAAGTTAAGTTGTCTATAGATTTATTATAGCAACACGGTTTTTCACATTTCTGGTTTATTTCGGTGGATATGCAGACCTATCAAAATAGATGTTAGGCCTCCTATAATGATAAGTAATTCTTTAGCACATAAACAACTTAAACCCAAATGTATGTAAGGTTTTCTGATTAGAATCTAGATCTAGTTATAAAAGTAGGCCTATAATATCGAAATTGAATGTTCGGTATAATATAAGAAATAGTTCACATCACTTCGGGCCCAATGACATTATATGGACTGGCTAGTCAGCCCGCGTTGTGTATATGGACCTCAGCTTCGCTTCGGTCCATATACAAAACTTGGGCTGACTAGCCAGTCCATATACATGTAATGCCATAGTGCCCTTAGTGATGTGAACTATTTCTTAAATATTAATCACTAGTTACTAGTATAATATTTAATACAGTGTGCAAGGATTAATATTAAATGAACTTGATATTTGGCAATTGCTGGTATGTATGTTTCTAGTGATCATTGTATTGAAGTGTAGATTAGTTTGTAAAGCTTTTTACTCTATAGTAAATTGTATATTAGTGAAATGTCACCAGCCAAGGGGGCTTATCAGACACACATTTTCAGAAGACATGGACGACGTGGCTTAGAAATGGTTATGCTAGGCTCACAATTTAAATGTTGTTAAACTAGCTGGTGGCTCAACAACCGGTTCTAGCAGTACGAAGCTACCGGGATTCAAACCACCTTCGAACTCTGGCTTTCATGGCCTACAGTTCGTGTTATATACAACGTGTTAGCTAGAGTCACGATACTAACACACTCGTTCTTGGACGCTAAATGTCGCAATCCTATATAAACACTCTTTTGAGTTATTATTGTTCTAATTTTGGTCCAGACGTATCCAAGAACAGTTATTAAGGGTTTACGTTTAACGTCAGATGCGACATTTAGCGTCGATGCGACATTTAACGTTGCTACACTGGTCGCACGAAAGATAGGTTATGAGACCATAAGTAAAATTGACTGGCCCTTTCAAAACCTTTACCAGTTTTATAGAATTTTGGAGACATAATATTAATAAGTCACATTATTCTGACAGCGGACCAGTCATTCCTTGCTCTGACATGACGCCGAATGCCATTCAAGCTCATGAGCACTACAGGTAGGTATATCGAGCGCACAACGTGTGATTTTTCAAAATCTATGATTTAAGAAATTCCGTTGAATGCTATTACATTTTCCGTACCGGTTACGCAACGGGAATTCGCCATAATAAACTCATACGAAGCTCGTATGGTAAATCACGACCAGGGCAAAAGGGAAGCAAGATAAACGACATATTTCATACTGTTCATGTGATCTTATAGCTACATAAAAATATACCTATACTCATAATGTACACGTAAAAATACGTGTACATTATCCATAGTGGGGAATGAAAACGGAACAAAACAGAACAGAACTGCTTGGGGAATACGCGTATTGATTTCATGAACCTATTGACGGAATCCAAAAACAAGCTCTCGGCAAAGATAACTAGCATTAGTTCAGAACCAAGGTAGATCGACACCTGCCGTTAGTTTCGAAATAAAAAAACCCGGTGAGTGCAGATTAAGCCATTAGGTCAAACGAAACCAAATTATGCATATTCTTGTGGACCAAAAAGAAAATAGCATACAACATATGGGACAGGGAAGCCAGCATTCAACTGAAACAATAGAGCACGAAATTTAGGCACACACAGAACACACGGATTACTAGTCATAAAAAACAAATTTGAAAACGAACAAAGTTGTTCAATATGTACTAGTATATCAGGATACGTTAACAACGCTTGGAGATAGTCCGAAAGTCGATCGACACAAGGGGGGGGGGGGAGTTCAGAAGACGGTCTCGTACATTAGACCGTGTTGCCTGGTCCTGTCCCGAAGTATATCGACATAAGACAAGGCCCAGCCACATGTCCACAACAGATCAGATCGCCGTCTTGGTAAGTCAGGCAGTAGACATCTGGGTACTGTTTTATCAAAACACTTACGACCATCTTAAAGTTAAGCTCACATTTTAACCCTATGTAATTCATTAACAGTTGTGGATCTGTTATCTTAATGATGTTTCAGTAAATGCATTCCTTCAAACCACTTATGTTCCTAATGTGGTTGTGCATTTGTTCAAGAATTATGAAGAATTTAAATTTGTGCGTAATTTTATAATTTCCGTAAATGCTTTGATAAAACAACTTACCCAGAACGGCATCCGGAGTAGCGTTAGTATCAAGGCAGCACGACACTATTGCGACATCCGCATTATAAGCGCCGTCAGAAGGTCTATCATCTACTTGCTTTTTCCAGTTCATATGTCAATCTCGATACGTGGCCGGCATCTGTTCGAGGGACACAGCCAAGTAGTTACACAGTCAACAACAGATTAGCATCAAAACTATCACATGACAGCCTCGGTGTATATCGGCATGCGACCGGCATTCAAGAACCGCGTGTTCAATGTTTTGAAAGTGAGTGTATAAAGTTTAACAACTTGTTTCACAAACGACCTAAAATAATTTGATGTAATGATTCCTACATTGTTTTTCAGACGATCCCGAGTCCCGGGTAAGAATCGGACATTCCGGTCTCTACTTATCAGAAGTGAGCTTGAAGGCGTAAAAGACGACTGCAAGGGACAAAACGTTTCTACATTTTACTTCACCGTTTCTTAATTTCTCCATTTTTATGTAGCTATGAATACTCATTTTTCATTCATAAATGCGCGTAAAAATGATTCTTTCTGTTACAATACCATCAAATAAGTTGTTTCATTATTCTAAATTTTGATAAAGGGAGACAATTACATAGAATATATCAAAGCAAACTTCCAATGGTGTTTCTTCCCTTTTCATTTTTACTGATTAAAGGGAAAAAACCGCTATGATGTATCCAATTGATTTGTCTCCCTTGAATGACGTTTAAAAATATTACATGTCTGTTTGTACATGCTATACCGTATATTAACTTCTCGCGGTTCGAGTAAATGAGCACACCATTGGAACACATAACTACAAACCTATATTCCAGTTACGTAGTAAGACTACCGCGAACATTAAACACGTGGAAATGAATAAGTTTAACGTATCTACAAAATTCGGACCGGAAAAATAACCATTGAGTTCAAAAACCTCATATTCTACATGCATTTTTTTGGTCGACTTTTAAATGAGTTCTTTAATTTATCACTCTCATTCACGAGGGTATTGGAGAGTGAAACCAGTATGACCTTGTCTGTGAGAAGTGTCAAGCAATAAAAACGCATGGTACCATTCTAATTTCGTCTTTGACATGACACGGCCACGGATGCGAACATTTACTTTATGCACTAAGAGAACGTTCCGGGTCTTCATAACTCACACCCAACACCATATTTCTGACGACCCAAAGTTGTTCTACATTGTAACTATGGCCGACTGACAGCACCCGCCGCTAACTTTGTTGATAGATCTCTATATACGGGCAACGTAAAATGTATGTACGTTTATTATTTCCGGTTTACGAATTTACGGAGTGCGAAGAAGTGAATGGAATATTATGTGAAGTTTCTAAATCACGAAACTATAGAGCCAGAAAATATTCTATTAAATAAGTATTCTTTTAAAATGTATTCAATAAAATAAATAAACATTCAGTAAGGGGAGATAAAAACTCCGAGACGCGAAGCCCGTGTCCATTCTCTATCCATTCTTACCGTTACACCGTATCCATAGTGAGTCAGCGGAAGTAGGTAATGTTTTGATAAATCTTATCAAAAATAGCCGATAATTACTGATTACACGATGCGTGAACAAGGAAAATCGTCTTTAATACTCACAGCGAACGTAGAAATGCAATTTGATCAACATCCGATACAGAGTTTAAACCTTGAAATCCTTCAAATTAAATAACAATGAAATTCAATGTGATAATGAAGTAAAACTTTTAGGTATTGAACTAGATTACCAACTAAACTTTGATAGCCAGGTTACAAACCTTTGTAGAAAAGCAGCTCGACAATTAAATGTTCTCCAGAGACTTAGTAAATTCCTTAAACTAGATACCAGACTTATTATCTTTAAAACCTTCATTAGATCCAATTTTAATTATTGTCCCCTCATTTGGAACTTTTGTAGCAAAAGTAATACGAAAAAAAAATGAAAAAATACAATACAGGGCCCTAAAAATTGTCTTTAATAAGCGGATTTAGCTCAGTGGGGAACGCACTGGGCTGTCAATCTAGAGGTCGTGGGTTCAATCCCTGGCATCGGCACTTGACAAATTCTGAAATATTTATAACATTTCCCGCCGTGTGGTCTGCAAGTATCTGGAAGTGCCAGGAAGCTGTGTATCGGTGCTATACACCGGGCACGTTAAAGAACCAGGCTGTCTATTCGAAATAAGAGCTAGGCGCACTTCTGCAGCGCCGGACATGTCTGTATCTAATGTCTCTCTGTCTCTCTTCAGGGGCTATCTCTCAATCTGTCCCTCTGGTCAGATCATGCTGTATCTGCACTGGTAGAGGATGCACCTGCGCCCTTGTGGCTGCAACATGGGTAAAGCGCCTTTGAACGTGCGTTCGCATGAAAAGGCCGCTATATAAAATCTGGTATATATATATATTTTTTTTTTTAATGACTACACTGCTTCTTATGAAACCCTCTTAAACAAAGTAAACATGACAACTCTCCACCTAAACAGAATTAGAAACATAGCTATCGAAACCTTTAAAATCATACATGATATATCACCAGAATACTTGAACCCACTTATTACTAAAAAAGACTCCTCTTACAATTTCAGACATGTAAATACATTAGAAGTACCAAGAGTGAAGACTGTAAGGTATGGCAAAAAATCATTTAGATTTGAGGCGGTCAGGGTGTGGAACAGTCTGCCAAATGATATAAGGACTGTCGATAACTACAAAGAATTTGTCAGACTGTTGCGCACCTGGACAGGCCCCAAATGCAAATGTGCCATGTGTACATAGCTTTTTACTGCTTAGTATGTGTTCAGTTTTATTGCTTTAACTATGCCTTATAATTTTGATTTGTGTTCAGTTTATTTATTGCTTGAACAGTGTTCTTTTTTTTATAATTTTGCTTGTGTTCAGTTTTTTAATGCTTGATATGTGTTTTATAATTTTGCGTTGTGTTCAGTTATATGCTTGAATTGTGTTTTTTATTATGCTTGTGTTCAGTTTTTATTGCTTGAACTGTGCTGTATATTGTTTGCTTGGGTATCAGTTTTATTGCTTGAACTGTATTTTTATAATTTGGCTTGCTGCTCCATTATGCTTACTCTTTGCTATGTAATAACTATGTTATTCTTTATTGTGCATGAGATTTACTATATATCATGATTGCCTGTGATCTACTATTTATTGTTTTATGTGCTATACTAAATTCTTATATATGCATGAAATATGTTCTTATGCTATTCCTTAATCCTGCATGCTTGAAAATCTTATTTATTATCATTATTTATTAAAGATGGAATTTGTTATATGTGATAATCTTATACATGTAATTCTAATTTTGTAGCTGTTTTTCTATATGTTATATTTTATTTACATCTGTTTGTCGGAAAATAGCTATTAGCTAATGTTATATGTTTATATATATCCGACGTAAAATAAATCTTCTTGTATCTTGTAAAATCTTCTTGTATCTTGTAAAGTAAGTCTTTGTCGTACTCGTACCGATTCGACCTCAATTGTCAAAAAATGTAAATAACTTTTGAACAATGTTATGCATCTATTGTGCTTTGCTATTTCGTTTTCTGCACACTAATTGTTTACATCAGTACAAGGCATCGTGTGTTACACTCAACTGCTCAATGCTTTGTTTACCTTTTTACAATAACCTGTATGAGCATAGCTATAAATTTAACCTCTGTAGAGCAACTACCTCAAAATGACAACCAGTATTTTCAGCTCCCAGAGTGAAGTAGAAAAAACCCTAGGTACAATGTAACTGCACCATCATAGAATCCCAAGTCCTCATTTAAAATGCAGGAGGGCCTAATTGTGTATTTTTATTCTGCTTTTACTTTATTCTTCCAATAAATATGTGGAACTAACAAGTACTTTAAAATTATTTTGAATTATGTTACTAGTAATAATCTGGTGACATTGCAACACTGCACATCCAATTGGCCAAAGGAATGATGACTAGAGTTTCCAATGCCAGACTTTATAAGCCTGTGTTCAAGCTCTATGTTGCCAAGCAAACTTTAAAATACAAATTTATTTTTGATCCCAGGGAAAAATCGGGATTGGAAATTGTGTTTTTTCTTTATGTTATTTTCTATTTCAAAATCAGACTATTATAACTAGGTGTGGATTATCATCTCCATAAAAGATATTTTCAAAATATAATTTACTTAGTGTGTCTGCAAATATATTGCTGATAATTTATTCAATATCTAAGATTCAATCACCAAGTAGGCTATGCCTTAGTTCATATTAATAAATATATACCACAGGTAACTACAATCATAATTGGCGTTTGTGTACTCATTTTTTTCTTGGTCAACATGATCAATGATACAGTTACCTGTGTTATATACGTTAAAATCCAAATATTTACATTTTTGTACAGTGCAGACCCAATTGTATAAAAAAACTAAAAAAATAAATACAACAATTGTAATTATGTTACAAATAAACGGAACATGATTACACGTGTATGGGTCATTCAAAATGTCAATGTCCTGTACGTATAACGATATAATCATATCGCTGGCTTAGAATTAGAGAGGTCGTTAGTAAAAATTCAACATTTTGAAAAAACAATAAACAAACTGTCTGAAAACTACTCTTTAGTTTGGAAAAATCCATTTTCGACTCCATTTTGGTCAACATGATTTTTATAACAATAGACCCATAAGAAGAAGCAGATTTCAAATATGCATGAGTCTTATAATGTCGTAAGTATCACGTACGACCTACTTATTCTAAGCCAGCGATATACAGTCTCACATAGTATACATGTATACAGTTAAACGACTGTATAATACACGTGAACAAACACTTATTTGGGCTCATTCATAACCACACGCTGCTGATTGAATTTGTAATACGGTTCAAACCTAAATTAACGCTGTCGTAGAGACCATGTTATTGGCCATCTGAAGCCATATTCTCTAAAATTGTATTCTCCATTTCAATAATTACAACTTCGTGTATTTTCACACAGGTACTACATTCTGATTGGATTAAACGGTCATGTGACCTGTCTTTTATATCCCGATGAAGCAGCTCCGTATAGTCGGGAGTCCATACGGAGAAAATATGACGGGCCATGGCATCGGACAGTAGAATGTGGCATCCATGCTATATGTTATCTTTGATATGTGTGTAATCTGAAACGGCCGGATGCCATCCGAGATTTTGCCTCGTTTTCTCAGAATTAGGTCAAAGGTCAAATAAGTGCATTTTTTATGTACATTTTTTGTATCTCCCTTAAACTATCCTAATATCTTTGTCAGTTTTTGGTCAAAATTTATACAAATGGTATCAAAACGAAGCTAATGCACTGGGCTTTTAATCAAAATAACTTTTTAAAAATTTACGCATTTGTATACTCATGAATATTAATGAGAACACAAAAATTTTTTTTATAAAAATTCGAAGCGATGAACAATACATTTGTCATAACGTCGTCATTTATGGTATTTGAAAGCCTAAATAATTCTTATTTAAAGAAGCGAATACATTGGAGTATCCAAAGCTAACATGAAGACAATTATGAACTGTCAAGTTTTCACAATGGCTGCCAACGACAAATCTGAAGAAAAGTGCGGCCCGTATTTTTTAACATATTAGATCTTGACGAATTCTTCCTGTATCATTCAACTTTGATCAGACGTAGACTTCCGGTGGCTGGGATAATTCGCCAGAATGCATGTCGGGGCCATGCCAAGGTACCACGATGAAAATTCATCAGCGATGAGGAATTACCTATTTGTTTTCCCAATGTCTCTCGATACTCCCGATCCTCTTGCAGAACCTGATTCCGACACCTCCCGAAGCTCTTAATTTCCACCGGGAGTAAAGCCTCAAGGCAGTGGGACAGGACCAGATCGGGAGTCGTCTGCTGTCTCCTGATACCCCACCCCCGATTTCTCCAGATGACACAAAATGTCTCAGAATTCCCCTCCGCGTATGTGTCCCCCAAATATCACCGAACGTTCTCCAAACAGTTAAATATCCCCTTAGGTTTGTGAAACTTGTATCAAGTAGCCTCTGGGATGCCTAGCGTATTTGTTTTCGCGGAAGTATCCCCTATTACTGGTATTCCCGAGGCTCTGGTGCGCTTCGGGGATGCCTTCCCATGATATTCCCAACATGACAGCGCGAATACATCGGGTAGAAATATGCATGCATTGAATTTTCACGACGTACGTACTCACAATATGTCTCAAGACTCCCCAAAACTTTCACGAAGCTTCCCAGAGACAAATGGGACCTTCCCTGAGACTCATGGGATCATAGACGACTTCCAAGCTCTTAAACCTATCGGGAGTGCATCCCCGAAAACTGTCGCATAACATCGGGAACACATGTTTGCAATGTGTCTCGATATCCCTTGATTTATCACGATTCCTCATGATGTCTCAGAAGATCTCCCCAATACTTCCCCAAGACCAGGAGGAACCTGTTTCCGATGCCTCCCGAATGTCCACATAGACAAAGATATGATCAGTGGGACATAGGCTTCATGCGTCTGAATTGATACCTCGTGGCATTAAGATACCAACAAGACTGAAAACCGCCTGGTGAAGAACAGTAGAGTCTGAACCTGAGGAAAAGCGGAATCAATGAAGAGATCTTAATGATGAGTAAGTAAGGTATCCTTCGTTTGTAGCACCCAAAGCATGAGAATGACCCTCGTATCTTTTGATGACAGTTGGCATATTTCGCGTCTTTTCGTGGTCTATGTACATTCTGGTATTTCTCATACAACCAGCTCGTTCTCTCAGAAGCAACGTCTCTGACCTTGTTCGCAAACTAAAGGAAAAGAACCTAGCAATATCGACTTTGGGTTTACTCATTAGCGAGACGCAATCGTTTGATTTTGCCAGGGGTATATCAGGACCAGGTGTCATTCGACGAATCGGGTGGATTTTTCTACCACGTTTGCTTCTTTTGTTTGTCTTTATTGATGATCTAATGATTGGTATAGTCACAATAGAACCTTTCGAAAAGGTAATTACTCATTTGTTTATTCAATACCGTCATAATTATCATTACTTACTACACACTGCCACTGATTAAAACAGCAACAAACTGTATTAACTAAGGCTTTCTAAACATTATGAAAGTATAGTCCAGTTAGGATATGGTGACAGTGACGTAGTCGTTTATGTGTTCACAAAAGAATACAACCATTGTCTGAACAGGTAGTGGGAATATAGCATGTTAGTTCAGCATTGAGATTATAGCTGTCTGTTTTTAAGTCTTTATATATGATTTTACCGCTGTGTCACTCTATTCTTACCTTGACTGGACGATATGGACAAGTCGGGGTACGAAGGAAATGAACGACAATTGGCTAAGAACAGCGTTTTCTTGTTCTCCAATACGAATCTATACAGGTTACTAAATGAAAAAGGTATACCCGGTAGTTTGTAAACAAATACCAACTTATTAATTGAGTGGTTAATGTTAATATACCAGGCGACATTTTTACGTTGACGACACTATGTTTTCTTTGATTGGAATTGGTGTAATTGTAATAACGGTAGTAACTGTGGTTACGATAATTATAGGAATAAATCATACAGTTCTAACTTCGAAAGGTCATACAAAACATACATGTACATTGTGTAATGAAACATACGTATTGCATTTTGTAAAAAAGATTCGAAGACACTTGTTTATCACGCAGATATAGATCCTTATTTCAATGCTATTTGTCACATATGTTCAATAGATTATCAATATTCATAAATATGCAAATGAGTTAATTAGCATAACGATTAAGTACATCAAAATCTAAATCCACAAACAAATCATATTTGGATATAAGGAATATGTTTAATGTGTGTTTAATGATGATTTTGGCCGTTTTGCGATTTTTACGTTCTGATTTTAATTTACCCCACCCACCTTTGGCGGTTGTTCTCGGTAAAATCAAATCATATTTATCCATAAAAATAATCATATAACGAAAGCGCTATGTCTTCTCATGATTTTGGTACAATTTAGTTCTTTAAATAGTAGAAATAACGAAGATATGGCATACATTTGTCAACTGTACACATAGAATTTTAACGAAAATCTACCATTTTTTGACATCCTCATTAATATTCATGAGTATGCAAATGATATAAATTGCATAAATTAATTGCATATTAAGAACCAATTCATTAGCTTCATTTTGATACCATTTTGACCATTATACATGTAGAATTGACCAAGATATGGCGCATTTTCAAGTTGACGTTTGATATATGCACTTAATTGACCTTTGACCTCTTTTATGACCTTCACAGAGGGTTTTGCGCGTGGCATCCGCCCAAACCATAGACAACTGGTATTGGGCAACTCAAATATGGTATTGAAACACTTCTACTAAAAAATGCCATGGACCATGAAAAATAAGCGACTTTTGTCCTGATGGACTCCCAACTAGTATGCAAATTACTTTCATGACGGACTAATTATTCATTCATCCTAAATTTAGATTTGTTCATCATCCCGGACATATTCATGTACTTCAGCGTCATACATGTATGAACAGTAATTTCCGTTTTATTTGTTAATTTTCAATAAGATTTAAATTATGAATTCAAAAAAACCCACATTATCTATGTTTTCTTGGTATTAGCCCATCCCGGAAGTCGACGCTCATAACAAAACCTGGTACGACGTAACGTTTGTATTCACGACGTCGCCACAAAATCTCCCGCCAAAATGTAATTATTTTGAAATACAAACGCATAAATGGATAATTATTTTGTAAGCTATAATAGCATTTACGCAAGTTTTTCTCGTTATGACATAAAATTATGCAGGGTCCCTCGGGAGCGTTGTAGGCCATTTTTATCATTGATTTTGTTTCTAAATTAAGCTTCGTTCATCACCCGGAACAACGGATTCCTACGCCTGACTACACATTACTAAAACAAAACACGAAGGGAACAGTTGAGTCCCTATGGAAAGTAATAACACTTATTAAGTTTTTATTGTAATTATAAGAGTTGAATAGACATTTGCTGCAGTTCATCGGTGTATGAACTGTCGGGAAAACCACGCCTAATTTTTTACATAAACGCCTACGTTTATACAAATTAGGCGTGATTTTCCCGACAGTTCATACACCGATGTACTGCAGAAAATGTCTATTCAATTCTTAAATATACCATAGAGTCCCATGTCTATCGGTACAGCATCGGTAGACTCCTCTTAGACCATTTGATGAATTATACATCAATATCCAAACTGTACATGACTGAAGGTGAATATCAGAGAGTTTTTCTATTTATAGATAAGGGCTGGTCTGGTGTCTTCCATCAATGCTGGGGCGTGACGTCGGTTTTCTGTTTGCCACGTTTCGCTTTAGCACATTTAGCACATACTATGATAACTAGTTCCACAATCTCCAGGACGGAAAGAACTGAGAAGCCCGCCCACAGCCCAAGCTGTCCACCAATATCACTGATAAAATTCACCGTCTGAAAAAAAGTAATGTGCATTATATTACTGATTACCTACAATAGGGAGGTTGGGAATTGAACATGTACACGTGAAGAGCATTACGTCATTTAGGTATTCATGTAGTCAAGAACGTGCGCCAGACGTTTTTCTACCATTTGACAGACCGAGCTTTTTTTCCGTGAGTAACGATAGGAGTTTGGTCTTTACTCTTTTAAGTAATTCCTGGTCTTTTGTCGGCTTTCAGTGGCTAGGGAAATTATCGAAGACACGCTTGTATAAAATTTACATTAAACACACTCAGAAAGACAAAACAGCGTCTCTGAACTCACCCTGATGTACGCTTGAAGGTCACGAAAATGGATAATGTTACTCACGTTACTAGCAATATCCGGTGTACGGTATACCGCAGTGACCTTTGCTAGAATGACAGTTTGAAAGCGACCGAGAACAAGGACAATCGAATGTAACATAAATTGGTCGTAATTCTGTGCCGATTGAACACGATTATTGTACATGAAGAGTGTCTTTATTGCAATTCGAGGGATGATGCTTGAACAGCCAAGCCCTGATTGATGTGGACGTTTATACACATGCAGCGATTGCCGCTACATTGTTCTGTTGTCAGTATTGTAAATGATGTATATGATGAATAAAGTGGTCAAACAGACATAAACAGAATCATCCTAGTAACGATGTACATTCCTACCGTATAAGAGTATTCCTCTTTTATTGTCTGGTATGACAGTGTCTTCAAATAGATTCGAACCATGGCCAGATTTCCTCTGTAAATGAAGATACGTTTTACTAGTATGTATTTGGGTTTCTCAACATTGTTTCACTTATATACAGCGACCGATTCACCTAACAAGCTTTCCCGTGCTGTATCCTTGTACAGGATTTTACTACACACACTGTACATGTCGTGACGTAACTGCTATTTATGTGATGCAATTATTATTCTAGTAAGTGGATATTTCCGCAGATCGCTATTTCTAAGGGAATTAGGATTCTCAGTCATTTAACGTGTGCACAATATCTGCAGTTTATCTTCTTTGTCGTGTACTTTGTAGAGGCAATTTGTTTTTAATCCGCGAAATTCGGGAATTATTTCCACTACGCTATAACTTAACCAAGTATTTTGGGAGATATATCTAAGACACAATCCTTACCGAATAAAGTCCCTTGTTGTAGTGGTGCTGCTCCATCCAGTGTATCTGGCCTGTAATATTCGTCTCAACACAGGTAGATAACGGTCACTGGGCCACGTGAACATGGCTATCTCCTTCTCAAACACTGAATGCCTGTTAACAATAGTTAACTTAATATGTTTCAACAAAAGGTCATACGTAACGTCAAAAGTTGCGACTCGTGCTAAAATTCGTTGGTGAGATAATAAAATGTGGAGTATTTAATTACTATTCATCCTGTTTTCTTCACAAAAGTATCAAAATACACAGAAATAATAAGGCTTTAGCAAATTAATAAAAATGTTATGGCTTGATTACATTAATATGTAAAACACACCAATTGCGTGTAAAGATGCCTAAAAAGCGTTTGTATATAGTAACATTTATTTTAAAGATGCAGTACCTTATATTCAATTATTTTATTTAGCGAAACTGAAAATTCGACAAATTTTGCATGCTTTGTCTTGGAACGTGAATACGTTAATGGTGTAATTTTGACGGCTGTGCATGCGTTAATAAACGAGATGGTGTGTTTTCTGGAGCTAGTGTGTTATGTAATTTTCCCTTACTAAAAATGAGACACGTTGAGCTTTAAAATGATGACAAAAAATTATCAACACATCAAATTTAATGATTGTTAGATAGGTTTGGTTCTCTTTCTTCACAGAATCTGTATAAGTAATATAATAGAAAAAGTGTATAAGCATTTGCTTTGTTTGTAGTGACCGGAAAATACGAGTACTTAAAATTGTCCCACTTTAAAAAAATAACTTAAAAAATACCCCAAGTATTTTAATATGCAAAAATAAACAATTTTACATATTTGCTTTTTGTATTTTAATATGTTTTATCAATTTCGCTTATTTTCCTGTGTAAAATAAGGGTTTTGTCTTTGAAATGCCTGCAATGATGAAATTTCTATATACAGATGTGTGCCGGAGTACTTAAAATTGCTGATTTTTTCGGCGCGTAATAACGCCCCAAATACGCGCCGAAAAACCATGAAAATTAATACAGACGCGTTGTTTTATAAAAACGCGTACCTTTCATCGATATTTTAAAAAAACATGGGACTTCTAGGTCATACAAAAAGATAGATAGATTATTTTATTTCCTCCACATATGGAGAGCATCATAACATATTTACAATACAATAATAACTACACACAAATTAACATACATGAGTATGTAACTAATACATTAACATCAATAAGGTACGTAAATATCTTATTAAATGCATTTTTCATATCATGTACGTATAAGCAAGGTTATATACAAACAACTGACAGAAATGAGCCCATAAAAAATCGTACATAGCACACACAGTCTCTCATAAGCATACTATTACGTTTATCATGAGCTACATATACAAGTAGAACAATTGTTCCTAACACACAAAACTGACCCTAAACATATGATAGAGTATTCTCAGTAGTACAAATTCAGCGTTCCTAGATTCCTTGTAGGCTAATGTCATTACTGTATCAACCTGAATATCTCTAGGTTGTTTGGTCCGAGATGCAATTGCATGTTTTCTAGCCCATTTGAAAGATAATAAGGTGGTGAAGATGGTTGTTGCGATTTTGGTCATGCAAAATTTTTCATGGTTTTCAAAGAGACAGGGATACTTCTATGAGCTTCATGTCAACGTGTAAAACTTAATTAATTTAAGATGAGTGGCGTCAATAGAATAATATTAAATCGAGAAAACTACGCAAATTTATACCTCAAAAGCCATTTACCGCGCGTACATGCTTAAAAAAATTCGCTACCCGAACCGAATTTTTTCGGCGCGTAAAATATTACGCGTTGAAAAACGCGTCAATGGAAACGGCAACCTGCAAAATAGACTGAAGCGAAATATATTTATTCGGTGCGTGTTACGTGCCGAATAAATACGCGCCGAAAACGCTTAGGTTTTACGCTTCATGGAAACGGGGCTTTTATGCGTTTTGTTTTACTCTTATGGTCGCAACTTTTGACGTTACGTCTCACAGTTTTTCCCGAAACCGACCCCACTGCCTAAATAGCAGTGTAGTCGGTTTCGGGCAAAACTGTGACCTATTGCACAAAAATATTCAGTTGCATTGATAGTACTCATTCTCGGCTTGAGCGTCCAAGATATCTTGTGAACTCGGTCAAAGAATAAAATCATTACTGTTGTTTCTGAAGATTTTGTTAACAGACATTTTTACTTGCGCTCTTAGCCAAACATTGCGTCACATACCACGTGATATGTCCATCAGGGTATTGTGATATTTACAAACATGAGCCGGGTTTATCAACTGTTGCAATTGTGGTCGTTTGACAAATTACTCAAATAAAAATATATGGTCTGTTTACCCCATAAATCGTGCATATCTGATTAATCCACCTTTGTGGATTATACCAAACGTTCCCGCCTTTCTCAAAAGCTTGGATGCGGACTTATATTCGAACAAATTAGGGCTTACTTGCAAGGTGACAGACATACTTGTCCACAAGTTGATGGTGTACTGATCAGAAATTCTTTCATTATTCCATTCGTACAGTTAAAATGTTCCTGCGTATAGCATGGTGTGAAACGGTCCGCAAATGTTATATTGTTTTGTACAATATCATAGTAATCGGGAATACATCCACATCGTTCAGCTATATGCACACCGTAACACGTTCTCATACAGTCCTGTGAAAAAAACATGTTTAACCTTAATATGGGAATAAATATGTAAGTAACTTTTTCTTACTCTTCAAAATCGTGCTTAAAACACTGTTTGTTTTTAACAAATGTATTGTCAAATACGGTAGTCAGGAACACTTGCTGCAGTTACCTGCTGTTAAGATCCATGGTCTCAATATTGCCTAGCGCTCACTGAAATTTCAGTCAGTTCTGATTTCTTCGGTAAATAAACTATTGCAATGCGACAAAGACCGATGTTATCCGCATGGAATAATGGAATAAGTCTGGTTCACGACATTCTTATAAAATGCATCTTTTTTGGTTTTTTTTTTAGTAAACCATCGAGAACAGGTCACGGGCCCCTCCATGGACTTTTTACTTTATGCTATTCAATATACCTGCTCGCTCAAGGCTCGCAGGTAATAAACGTATAGCAGTTGAGTCGGTTCCGGGCAAAAACTGTGGGGTATTGCACAGACACTTGGAGTCTGGACCACGCCCCCTCCCGCTACGCGCCTGGAAATATTGTTTTTATATTTATTATACATCCAGACCCATTCAGTACTCACACAAACATTTGTTGAATGTATTTGATATTAATACAAAATTCTACGTACGTCCTCTACTGCTTAAATAACACAAAGATAAAAATGTTTTGCTGAACTTTCTCGCACACCGACCTAGAAAAATGGATCGTATATTTCTGGTGCCCTTCGGTCAATAACAAATTAAGAGCAGTTCTCTGAGAGCACCAAATTTTTTTGGCCACGCAATCTCTCAGATTTTGATAAAAATGTGTTAGTTGTGTAGACCGACCCCATATTTTAATTTCAAATTTTTTCCGTTTCTTGAAATTCCTCTCCGTTTCCATAACAACTGGTCTTAAAGTTGGGGAAATGTGAAAAAACGTGAAAAAGAGACCTGTTCTCGAAATATTAATTATTTTTCCAACAATTGCTATGACAACAAATATTTTAAGTTATAATAATAAATTGAAATAAATTACCTAACAACTGATAGCAAAAGAAAACAAATATATACTTTAGTATTTTTTTTAGAGCCTGTTAAACTCGAGGTTTTGAGGCAAAAAACATGATTTTGTGGTCTTTTTTACCTGCATGTATACAATAATCGCAGCATTACTCAATATAGCCATTAATATAGGTGAATGGGCATAGAGCCAGTCTACAAGTATAAAGAAAAACATTTGTGGGCACTCTTAAAACAAATCTACAACTCCAGCCAGAAAATTGACAATTTTGAAAAAAAATGCTGTAATTTGTTGGTCTCTTGCCTAAATTGATGACCCGAGTGCTCTCCCTTGCGAAAACAACTCTTCAATTAAAAATGGCGGACATGTGACTGTTGGTTCATAAAGTCAAACTATTCTTTGGATTTACAGTATTAATAGGATGGCAGCAATGTGTTTTGATCAAGATTAAGACAGGAACCATCAGAGAATAACTTTTGCAGATGTTATATTGTATATTACTGTGATTTTTACTGAGAAAGGGCCATTTCTGGGACGGATTTTTTGACAGACGACTGAAAACAGTGTAGGTGTCAGAGACATAAATGAACGAACTCGTGTTTTATCTAATTGTAACGGTCCAGAGTGTTAATAAATTTTGGTTGACCATCTTAAACTACAAAATGAACATAGAAGAAGAGATACAAGGTGGGCTTTACTTGGTACAGCTGCACTGAAACTGGCATGATAGTTCAAGACATGCCTCAGGCTCAGTTGGAAGTTGGGATATTGCACTGCCAATGGAAGTTTTCAGGTAGATCTTTCTATTTGTCTAATAGTTTTTGTTATCATTTAAATCCCTTAAACAATAAATATCTTCCATACCATACTGGTAAGGGTTCCTGGCAAGAAGTTTTATCCCACCCCCCACCAAATAATGTGGGGTCATGTATGTATTTAATTGTCCTTCCATCACAAAATGTTGTGCTGTCTGTAACTTGAAATGTAATTGCTACAGTCATTGAACTTCATTGGAATTGATCAATATTACTTAGGATGTGTTGTTGTGTAGCTATACGTTTCATTCGGATTTGACCAATAACATTGGCAGAGTTGTTGCCCTTGAAATTTGAAGAAAATTTTCTTATAAATGCCATCCGCAACTTAAAAAGTAATTGTGCTATTGTCATCAAACTTCATATGAATATTTGTTTGTTTGTTTACTGTAAATTATCAGGAATACAAGCATGCTTTTACCTGGCAAATACAATGTAGTTTCCTTTCTTTCAGTTTATAGTTCCCAACCTGTGTGCTGAAATATGCTGATGTGAAATACATCAAACAGATCAATCTATCTGGTAAGTGCCCTTTGTTTATGACTTTATGTTGTGTTTAAATAATTATGCAAATCATATATGCCATACTATTACTAGATCTGCATTAGTATATGAATATTATTTGAAACAAAACATCCCAGCCATAATTATTTGTTTATGATAAAAACATATTTTCCAATAATGTATGACTGCTCGAAGTGGGTGACTGTTTAATACAAGTGGCTACTGATAGAGGTTCAACTGTATACATACTAGTCTATATATTTACACTCTATCTCAATGAATGGTTTGGTTCTGTTCAAACAACTACAACACAGATAATTATTGGTCAAGTATTATGCTGAATTTATGAACACATATTGCTAAGGAGCACCAACAAACATTTGTAATGTCAGCTGCAATATTGTAAAATCACTTATGCTATGGTCTGTTTATTACTGTTCTGATGTTCTTTTCATGATTTATTGTTATTCTGTTTATTTCATCTAAACATACACCATTGCAGAGTCTGTTTACTTTCATTTTCAGAAGTTGGAACTACAAAGTACATATATCTGTCCTGATTATGATTGAGGATACTAGACTAGCACTTGAAAATGTTCTGTGACAGAATACAGGTACATTTATAAGTATAATATATAATTAATACTAAACTTAGTTTAGAATCCATGTTAGTAGTCTGCATAAAATCTGTTTCTTTCTTCAATTGGGATTTATAAATTGAAATGGACAGCATTTTTGTCAAAAGATCCATGACTAAGATTGTTATCATTCTACTTCAACAAACATTTTGAACCTTTCACTTTACTGTAACATGGTTGGTCTTCTTAGTTTTAAATTCACCTCATAAAATTATGATGTCCTATGCTTCTTTGGAACAAACTCATTGACAAACATGGGACTTCTTAATTTTAATGAGATGTATATAAGAACTAATACATGTCTAACTCAGTAACTGTGATGGCTATAATTATGACCTCCCTGAAAAAACAATGACTTTTAATTAATCATTGTTGGAAAGGTAAGTTTGAATTGTATGTTTCTATTTTATCAAGGTTTTAATTTCCTTTTATTTTTGTTTTCCAGATTAAAGGCTTCCAAATCATACACGAAAACGGATTTTCAGTTTGATATATCTTCTTGGCTACATGGATCATGGACACTTGATCACCATTCTAGTGCATACTACATATCTATTCAAGAACTAGTGACTGAATTTCACAAGAAAAAGTTCATCCGTTATTTTACATAGTGTTTACAATTACCTTAATGAAAAGTTTATATCTGAGTGAAACTTTTAATAAGATGATTCAAACTGACTAAACTTTTTAAGCACCAGTCTCAGCTGGATTTTGATAATTTGTTTGAGAAACAGAATTGGTTCAAAACTGTCACATAATGACTATTAATAAGTTTGGTTTAAACAAAGGTTTTATTTAGACCATTTTAATGAACTATAGTACAAACAAACTGATTTAGTCCTCAACCCCTCTTCCAGCATGATTTATTAGTTGATTTCTTGTCTACAATTCAATTTTGTCTGTTAATTAATGTGCAGAGAACATTATGAATGCCTTCTATAATCACTAATCTAAATCCCTGCAGACATTGATATATGTATATTCTGTGCAATAAGCTTTTATATATATTCATGAATTAAGGTTGAGGACATGTTAATTTGTTCCAGCTATACCCTTATGCTCAGATGCCATATTTTACAGTTCAGTTTATACATTTACATTGTATATCCTATTAAACAACTTCACCATTGAATGACTTCCATTGACAAATAATTATACCCCTAGGTACCCAACAAAGTTTGGGAGTACAAGTGTTCAAACTTGTCCGTCTGTCTGCCGGTCGGTCCCTTTTTAGTTTCCAGATGACTGCTTAAGTTAAGAATGAGATATTTTGATGAAACTTGCTGTATTGGTAATTTACATAAATATGCCGCTCAAGTGGGGATGGTGGGGTCAAGGTCACAGTCAAGGTCACATACTTAAAACAGAAAATCTTTTTCTAGACAATAACTTCAGTTAGGAATGAGATATTGTGATGAAACTTGCCGTATTATAGGCTACCGTAGCTTATGTGAATATGCTGCTCAAGTTCAAAAGTGGTGACAGTGGTTTATGTGATGATTAAGCAGCATGGTTCCAGTTGTACTTGGTTGTTAAGCCTTCATGAAAATGTGGTTCTGTAACAAGGCGGTGCTGTTGGGGTATAATTTGTCACCGTCTCATGTGTGGCATTGCTAATTTTGCATTTATTATTTCATGTAGGTGTACCGGATGAAATTATTCTAATAAATAAAAATTCTGTTTCTGTTGTATTTTTATATTATGACTATTTTATTTCTTTAATATACCATTTATCAGTAATACATGTAGTAGCATTAGGGTTATATAATGATAATGCATCTCCTTGAGAAGCTGAACGGATAAAGCTAAATGAATATAGCTAATGTGGACCATGGGAAAATTTTTCATCTATGAAAATGGGAATCCACTACATTTAAACCATTTGACTGCATAATTATGATCATGATAGTAATTCTGCAGCTAAAATTGCTTTTAGATAGATACAACTACACATGTTTGGCATTTTTCACAAATGGTTGCCATGGTATCTGCTGTGAATTATGTATTTGGCACTAACAGTAAACATTAGAATGATGCTTAATAAAGGCATTTATATTAGATTGTGATGAATCTCTTGTTTATTCAGTAAATTCTAACCATAAGGACATCTAGTACCTTAAAAGGAGGTAACAAATATTAATTAATAGGCGCCATCTCAACATTGACCACACATAATGCACACAGTCACCATAAATTGTCACCCTAGCATTGATAATTTTTGGATTATACAAAGATAGTCCTGTAACTATTTCAGTATCCATAGCAACCACATTTTTAGTCAGAATAAAAAATATTTATGTGTACATGATATTCTTTACAGACTCCTTGCCATATACCAAGTTTCATAAACCTAGCTTGGAAACTGTTTGCGTTATGGCAGGATCCCAGATTTTGAAGTGTTTTCACTGTTTTCGTATCCATAGCAACCAGAATTAGCAGCAAAATAAAAATCAATTAGTTGTGCATAATCTCCTTATTGGCCCTCACCTACATACCAAGTTTCATAAACCTAGCTTGGAAACTGTTCGAGTTATGTCAGGATCCAGATTTTTGACAGATTGACTGACAGAAGGTAGGGGCCTAATAAAGCGTATATATATTCTATGAAGAACTTATGAACCTAAAAAAGGGTACAAATCAATAAGAATATGTAGTATTTTGCAATAAAGAAGAATAAGTAATGGTACTAGAATGTTTTCCAGCATATTTGACAACTCTGAGCCAATAAAAAAACATTTTTTTGATATTTTTTCTAAATGGTTGCCATGGCAACAACTGTGAATGTCAATTTTTGCAATTAAATTGAAATTAAAATGAAAAGCTACGAACATAGAATGTTTTTATCATGGGAAAATGCATGTAAATATAACATTTAAAAAATAATAGCATCTTGCCTTAGAAAGAGGGATAATCAAGAATTTACACAGTACAGATTTTGGGTCATATTTGGTGAATTCTTAAAAAAAAGTTTCCGGAGTGCCCAGCAATTTTATTTCATTATATGATAAACCAAGGTTAGGTCTTTCAGAAAACATGCACCACTGTGTCTAGTTTTGCTGCGTTATAAAATTATATTACTTTAAAAATCGCCGTTTTTAACATTTTTCAAAAAAATGAAATTCTGCGAAAGTGCCTACTTTTTGTAACAACCATTGAATAGTATTTAGTCAATGTAAAATTTTGACTATAGTTCATTACGTTTACCTGATAATATCTTTATTCAATAATGCAGACTAACTTTTTCTGTATATATTTAGTTTTCCAGCAAGGGTAGTACAAAACTCGTGTTTTACGGAAAATTTTCTACTTCAATTAACCCGATTTTGACCAAAAACTTCAACATCCGTTACCATGGTAACCGGAAGTGTAAGGAATAAAATGAACCTCAATACTTTGTATGTGCATGGATACAACTAAGTCCTGAAAGTTTCAGGAAAATCGGTGACTATGCGTGCCGCAGCCCTTCTTTAAAAATTTGGTTTTCTCAGAGAACTGCTCTTAATCTTTACGATGACTATACTAATAATACTCGATCGGCGCTCCTGTCTTCAAAATATGCGAGAACGTTTGCAATTGTCAACTCATTTTCCGCCGCGCACATAATCTAGACACCAAATATAGGCGGGTAACTTGCACAGTGAGTTAAACACGAATGTGCGTGAAGTTAGCAGCCAGTTGCCAGTAGCCAGTAGCCGATTCAAAGTTTTGAATCGCAAATTGGCAAATGGCAGCTAACTTCACAACCTAGCTGCCAATTCGAATTTTGCTATCGAATCGGCAACTGCGAACTGGCAGCCAGCAGCCAATTCAAATTTTAATATAGGATCGAATTGGCAACTGCGAACTGGAAGCCAGCTGCCAATTCAATGTTCCTAGAAGACACGAATTGGCAACTGGCAACTGGCAGCTGGCAGCCGATTCAAACTTTTTCTCAAAAAATATTTTAACTCAGAAAAATCGAATTGGCAACTGGCACCTGGCAGCCAGCAGCCGATTCAAATTTTTATAAAAAAATCGAATTGGCAACTGGCAACTGGCAGCCAGCAGCCGATTCAAATTTTTCTTAAAAAAATATTTTTACTCAGAAAAATCGAATTGGCAACTGGCAACTGGCAGCCAGCAGCCGATTCAAATTTTTTTCAAAAACATATTTTAACTCAGAAAAATCGAATTGGCAACTGGCAACTGGCCGCCAGCAGCCGATTCAAATTTTTTTCAAAAACATATTTTAACTCAGAAAAATCGAATTGGCAACTGGCAACTGGCCGCCAGCAGCCGATTCAAATGTTTCTCAAAAAAATATTTTTACTCAGAAAATCGAATTGGCAACTGGCAACTGGCAGCCAGCAGCCGATTCAAATTTTTCTCAAAAAAATATTTTTACTCAGAAAATCGAATTGGCAACTGGCAACTGTCAGCCAGCAGCCGATTCAATTTTTTCTCAAAAAATATTTTTAATCAGAAAAATAGAATTGGCAACTGGAAACTGTCAGCCAGCAGCCGATTCAAATTTTTCTCAAAAACATATTTTTACTCAGAAAATCGAATTGGCAACTGGCAACTGGCAGCCAGCAGCCGTTTCAATTTTTTTTCATTTTTTTCTTAAAAAAATCGAATTGGCAGCTGGCAACTGGCAGCCAGCAGCGGATTCAAAGTTTTCTAAAAAAATAGTTTTACCTTGTCATAAGCGAAAAGAAGCCGATTTACACAGGGTGGTTCTTTTGATCAGAAGTTCCCTTGTGTTAAATTCAGCCCACAATCACTTAAATGGTCGAGTCCAAACAATGTGTGCATATCAATCATTTGACATTAAAAAACTAAGGGATGTTTTTTAATTGAAATTTAATATTGGTATTTTAATTAAACATCAAGATTGACATGCGAATAAACATTACTTTTAGAGAAAAAAAGCAGCGGAAAATTTTGAAGCCTTGTGGTAAACGAAAAGAAGCCGATTTACGCAGGGTATCTCGTTCGACCAGAAGTTCCCTTGTGTTCTGTTCACCCCAAAATCGCTAAAATGGTCGAATCTCAAAAATGTGTACTTTGACATTCAAAAACTATGGGACGTCATTTAATTGAAGTTTGAAATAAGTATTTAAAATATCTAGACCGACATGCGAAGAGACATTACTTTTTAAGAAAAAAATGCAGCGGAAAATTTTAAAGCCTTGACGTAAGCGAAAAGAAGCCGATATACGTGGAATAAAACTTTCGACTAGAAGTCCCTTCTGTTCAATTCACCCCATAATCGTTAAAATTGGTCAAATCTCAAATACGTCTGCATTTCAATAGTTTGACATTGAAAAACCATTGGATGACATTTAATTAAGAATTTAATATTGGTATTTTGATAAAATACCAAGAATGACATTGGAAAAACATTACTATTTTAAGAACAAAATACTGCGGGAAATTTTGGACCGTCGTAAGCGTTAAGAAGCCGTTAACTGTATTGATCAAATGTTCCCTTGTATGTACTTCACACCACATTCGCTTAAAATATCCAACAGTTGTGAATGCCAAAAAGCATGAAATTGAGTCATTTTTATGTTATCCATTTATGATCGTCAGATCTTTCTTAGAAAATGCATGACATATTTTGTATTTGATTATTTTGAAGCTCAAATGTTTTATACATGTACTAATTTTTTTAAGTGTCGGGTGGCCATCATGAGACTATAACATTTGTGGCTAATACTAAAGAACAAGTATAATTGGCATTGAGCAACCAACAGAAGCCGTCGAATATCACATTTAAAAAGGTGGTACGTATAGCCAAGATGTACAGCTATACTTACAAGTACAGACGACTCTCGAACATTTCGGTACCGTGAAAATTACTACGACATTACGAAAATTTCAGATAAGTTCGAAAGTCACTTTAAATCCCGTTCTTCTCGTCCCAGTTTGGCAAATTCAGGGATACCGTTTCTTACCGGGGCGACAAGCCTCGCGTCGTCGTGAACATCCGGGATCAACCGGGGTGATCCGTGATAAACAATGATGAACCGCTTAGGTCCCATTCTCACAGTCCTGGTTTTGGCATCCCCGGCGAGTCCCTGTTTTTAATCCTAGGAGGCCGTGTCTAACCGGGTAGACAACCGCAGCAGCACCGTGACTGTTACATCTGGGATCAACCTGGACGATCCGTGATAGACCGTGATGAACCGGCTGACAGCCTCGGTAAATTGTTTAATACAACCAGGAGGTACCGGAAGCGATATCAAAATCCGGGGATATAACCGGGGCCGGGGAAGGTACTAGGCTCTACCGTATCAATATCGTGATAAAACGCAGTGGCAAAGACATAATACAAATCAATGAAAAAGTCCAAAAAAACGGAAAGCATATGCATTATCCGTTTGTGGTGGAAACAAATCAAAGTACTGCTAGTATTCTTGTTCTGTTCTTGGCAAGGAATAAGTACACAAAATATAACCGAACAACCTATACACATGATATAATAAATTTCTTAGTTCACACATTTGTCACATTTAATGCCTGTTGTTGAACCCTTAACACGAATGCACTAGTCGGTTCATCCATGGGATCATGTTCTTCTCTTGAATGAGGGTCCGGTGAGGTACAACAACGTTCCACGGTAGAGGTGCGTGTGCGCGGATCCGACCGCCAAGACACGCACGTTTATGAATTCGATTAGGGACAGGCGCACAGTTTTGCCTGAAACCGACTCAACTGCTACACATGCAACTAGAGCCACGTACAAATAAAAATATGCGTTTATTCATTGTTTGTGATACTGCTGGTAAAGTATGTATGAGTTGTGACATTTATCGGCTAAACATGAAACGACTGTGAAATGTATCGTTATCGTCTGCAATGAAGAGTGAAACAAAACATGAATCAAAATTAAAATACGATATTTAGAAAACAGAGTTATATTTTTCAAATAATTTGTCAATTTACTCGACATTGTACTCGTATCATCATCCTAGCTGTGGTTGTGGCTGACCGGAACCGATTCCTGCGATTGTGCATGTGCATAATTCCGCCTTGTCTACGAGTTATATTCGGGGTCTCCCTTTGTGAGGGCGATCCTTTATCGTCCCAGTGACATTATATCGCTCTTTTAGCCTTGTCATTGTAGAATAGTGGCAACGGAATTGCCTGGCGACAGCAGTACGACACAATCACATTCGAAGAATTCCAGTTTGTTACGATCGACTGCTTTCATGCAAATATTATATGTGCTGACTTACTTTGTATGCTTTTATTATATGAGTTTTAACAGGGTTATATATAACTTGCGATTTGTCAATACCAACGTTCCAATTTTCAATTTCGCACGAGCGCTACTTGCAAAACATAGGTTTTATCGGTTTTAGAACAAATATAATTGTGCACAAAAATGCACAGTCAGAAATCAAGGGTTTAATCCGTACACCATGAATATTTTAATAAACACACATAAACAAGGCAGTTGTTACCTATGTAAGCGGGAGATCGAAGGTTCGAATCCCGACGAAAGCTGGGTTTGAATTAATGCGGTCGGTTGTTGAGCCGCCAGATAGTTAAATAATGGTTACCGTAGGCCCATCTCTGTCAGGCGCCCGGCAATACGAGAAGGGGTTCGGGAGGTACTGTGCGCACGAAATATAGGTGTCTTATCAGTCAAATTGGCTGGCCCTTTCAATGGTGACACTATAATATACAAAAACTTAACCTTTTTTAAAGTAGGTCTAACATATATCGTGCGATGAAGAAGAATGTCGTAACATATCATACCGTCAACCAACGGATTACTGTCAGCAAGTTATCATGAAATTCGAATTGGCAGCTAGCTGCCGGTTCGCAGTTGCCAATTCGATCCTACGGAAAAAAATTCAATCGGCTGCTGGCTGTCGGTTCGCAATTGCCAATTCGATGTTTCTGAGTTAAAATATTTTTTGAGAAAAATTTGAATCGGCTGCTGGCTGCCAGTTGCCAGTTGCCAATTCGATTTTTCTGAGTTAAAATATGTTTTTGAGAAAAATTTGAATCGGCTGCTGGCTGCCAGTTGCCATTTGCCAATTCGATTTTTCTGAGTTAAAATATATTTTTGAGAAAAATTTGAATCGGCTGCTGGCTGCCAGTTGCCAGTTGCCAATTCGATTTTTCTGAGTTAAAATATAGTTTTGAGAAAAATTTGAATCGGCTGCTGGCTGCCAGTTGCCAGTTGCCAATTCGGTTTTTCTGAGAAAAAAATTGAATCGGCTGCTGACTGCCAGTTGCCAGTTGCGAATTCGATTTTTCTGAGTTAAAATATTTTTTGAGAAAAAATTGAATCGGCTGCTAGCTGCCAGTTGCCAGTTGCCAGTTGCCAATTCGTGTCCTCTAGGAACATCGAATTGGCAGCTTGCTTCCAGTTCGCAGTTGCCAATTCGATCATATATTAAAATTTGAATTGGCTGCTGGCTGCCAGTTCGCAGTTGCCGATTCGATAGAAAAAATCGAATTGTCAGCTAGGTTGTGAAGTTAGCTGCCATTTGCCAATTCCCGATTCAAAACTTTGAATCGGCTACTGGCAACTGGCAACTGGCTGCTACCTTCACGCACATGTTAAAATATTTTTTTGAGAAAAATTTGAATCGGCTGCTGGCTGCCAGTTGCCAGTTGCCAATTCGAATTTTCTGAGAAAAATTTGAATCGGCTGCTGGCTGCCAGTTGCCAGTTGCCAATGCGATTTATCGGAGTTAAAATTTGAATCGGCTGCTGGATGCCAGTTGCCAGTTGCCAATTCGATTTATCGGAGTTAAAATATTTTTTTATAAAAATTTGAATCGGCTGCTGGATGCCAGTTGCCAGTTGCCAATTCGATTTATCGGAGTTAAAATTTGAATCGGCTGCTGGCTCTAAGTTGCCAGTTGCCAATTCGATTTATCTGAGTTAAAATATTTTTGAGAAAAATTTGAATCGGCTGCTGGCTGCCAGTTGCCAGTTGCCAATTCGATTTTTCTGAGTTAAAATATAGTTTTGAGAAAAATTTGAATCGGCTGCTGGCTGCCAGTTGCCAGTTGCCAATTCGGGTTATCTGAGAAAAAATTGAATCGGCTGCTGACTGCCAGTTGCCAGTTGCGAATTCGATTTTTCTGAGTTAAAATATTTTTTGAGAAAAATTTGAATCGGCTGCTAGCTGCCAGTTGCCAGTTGCCAGTTGCCAGTTGCCAATTCGTGTCCTCTAGGAACATCGAATTGGCAGCTTGCTTCCAGTTCGCAGTTGCCAATTCGATCATATATTAAAATTTGAATTGGCTGCTGGCTGCCAGTTCGCAGTTGCCGATTCGATAGAAAAATCGAATTGTCAGCTAGGTTGTGAAGTTAGCTGCCATTTGCCAATTCCCGATTCAAAACTTTGAATCGGCTACTGGCAACTGGCAACTGGCTGCTAACTTCACGCACATTAAACACGACCCGATATTCGAGGTAGGTGTGCGAGAAATTTCAGTCAAACATTGTTATCTTTGTGTTATTTGGCTAGAGAGGCATTTACGAATATTTTTTATTTGTCCCGGATACGTTTAATAATGTTTGTGTGATTAATGTATGGGTCTGATGTTAAAAATATACCCAGGTGCGTAGCTGGGGGCGGGGTCCATACCCCAAGTGTCTGTGGGGTATTGCACAAACATATATATGAGCCGTTCTCCAGGAAAACCGGGCTTAATGACAAAATTATGAAAATCATGATAATATCACATTAGAAAGACAAAACGCTTGTGAGCAGTTTCTGAAAATTTGAGCAGAATATAACATCCATTTACAAAGTTACAGACCTTTAAATCCAGCCATTGCCGCCTAGTTTTTGAGTGACGTCGCAAAAGTGATTCCAACGTTACGTCAACATGCATTTCAGAAATCCTGTATTTTGTTATGTTTTTGACGTAAACGTTTCAAATTATATCACAATTTAGAAATATGTTCTTTTAATGTATCTTATTAAAAACCTGAATATTTGCTTTTAGAGAACACTGGTTACAGTTTTTAACCACTAACTTCTCGTTTTGCTAAATATGGCTACTTTTCCGAAATGAGTCACCATAGCAACGTCAGAAGTTATTTTTACACGATTCATGAGAAAAAAACAACAACTAAGGGATAGTACTTTATTTTCGGATTACTTGAAATTAAATCAAAGAACATGACTTTTTTATCTCAAATTAGAGCTTTTTCTATACATTACTACACAATTCCTACATACTGTCACCAAGCCCGGTTTTCCTTCAGAACGGCTCATATATATACTACTCAAAATTTGATAAGGGCAAAGACATTTTCCATTTGAATATTTTGCAAATTGAATAAGATTGACTGGTAGAATTTACATAATGCTACATCTGCAATATTGAAAACAAATAAAGATTACTTCAAAATTTAATGTCTAAGTTCTGATTAGCCCAACCCCATTAAACTGTTCGTGCTGCATTCAAGCCTCTGTAGTAACAGAATGCGGTCATTTTCTTGGCATTTTGGGTCTTACATGATATGGTAATAAAAGCGGGATAAAATTTTCCATTTTAATCTAGCCACTTTGGTTCCCGCTAATAGGGCTTATCAGTTACATGCAAAACGACGTCAATTTGGCAATGCGTTTCAAATGTAAGACATCAACTTTCGAAATTTGGCAGCAGATAAGATGATATTTTATTAATTTTCTTCATCGGTTTTGTACATTTAACGTGAGACGGACATCAAAATCGATTTCTTGGCCCTTAACAAAGTTTGAGTAGTATATTTTAAAGGGACTGCCTTACATATTGGTGAATTACAAAAATTCAAAGTTATAAACATCTCACCGACATCGGTAAACCGTCCCCACGACATCGTTTTGGATTGGTTTTCCCTGGAACCCGGTCAATATTTGTCTGTTAAAGATAAGCAACATACATAGCGCTTGTTATTTGCTGACTTTTCGCGAAAGCGTCGGTAACGGTTTCGTCGCAAACATCCAGTTCAGTCTGGCTTCACTGGTGACTAGGGGCGGAACGGTGACAGAGTGATTAGCGCTCTCGTCTACCAATCCGGAGGTCCCTGATTCTAATTTGGAATTTCAGAAACGTTTTTCAATGTTTTACACCAAACTAGAGATGAACTGGTTAGAAACCCAGAGGTAGTCTCGCGTATATCGGCGTTATACACCAGGCACGTTAAAAAACCAAGGAGTCACACAAACTTTCAGTCTCTTTACTTTACTCGAAGCCGGAGGTCCGCATTGGCCAATTAGGCAGGGATAAAACCGAATGACCACGCTCTACGAGTGTCTCAGTCGAACGAACAACGACCCTCGATTCAGTCAGGTCCGAACCTAGCTGCCATCCGGAATGACTCTATTGTGTTTTCTCTTTTCCGTTACTGAAGAACAGACCAGAGAAACTAAACTAGACTAAACCAAGACTGAACTGATTTCGGGCGACAAAAACGATACTGAAGTTTTCGCGAAAAGTGAACCACTAGATATCACACACATTGGTAAAATATGACAACTCGTCATTTATAATTATAATAATATACTGCACATTAGACTTATCTGAACTATTCTAAAAAATATTGCCGTTTTTTATCACGTTGGATAAGGCATCCGTTTTAAAAATAATGCAAAATTATTTTAGAATTAAAATAATTATATTTATTTTTTCGAGATCCCCACTAAACGTGTTGGCTACGCACCAGCTTTGTCCGAAAGGCATTAGTCATACCTGGTCGATTTTGGCTGGGTCCTGTTTTATCGCTGTATGACAGCGTCGTAATAGGGTACCATCAGAGGGTATATATTCAGTAAATCTCGTGCACCGCGCACTTGTTCAGTTACATCCAGACAGTTCGTTAGTAATATTTTCATTTTTCGGTGTGGTTTCAAGGTCAACAAATCTGGAGAAACGGCGAATTTGAACACTTCTGATGTGAGGTAGAAGAGGGTTAAAAAGATAAGTAATGCGTTTTTGTTTTGTAGTTCTTACTGTGACTAGTGGAACAGGTTTATGTACACGGTTTGGTAAATTTATAGAAACTTATAAGTCGGATTAGTCGGAAACGGGCGAGTCGACACTGGGATTGTGTTGACTCGTAGTACCGTTATTTCAACATGTCTGTATTGAATATTGATGTGTATTGATTATTAGTATAATAATGTATTGGTTGAATAGTGAAGCGGGTATTACATCTTTGTCACCTCACTTTACTAATTTAACCGCCACGTGCTTAAAGTACGGTAGAGAAAACACACGAGTAATTATTAGCGACAGGCCAAATGTCCTTTGCTATGCTATATAACACACGGTAAGGCCACGTGTTGAAATTTTATTTTGTTTATGGGACGAATTATATATTTTGTTTCAGACCGTTCAGGGGTAACTGGCGTATATTACCAGGCACGTGGTTTAAATTAACGGACTTGTTTTGACTGAACATTTCTTTTATAGTTTTCCACTATGTAGAGTTCGGCTGATTAGACACTTGGTTTGTGAAGATAACTTTTTGTCGGGGGTACATTTTATAAGGTTTATACTGATACACTCGTGCGAAGTGTATACAGCACTCGGTCAGTACCATGGTATTCACGTGCATTTCTGGTGTACTTTAGAATATAATTTAATTGGCTAGTGTGTCATTAATGTTTATGGCTAAAACAGCCGCCGAAGTTTTTATAAGTCACATACCATGGGCAGTCGTGTATTCAAACTTGATCACGAGATTGTAACTGGTACTTTATGTCAATCAACTGCACGGTTTTCTTACTTTTTCTTACTTTTTCCATGTAGTTGTGGATGACTGATCACTGCTTTTGTGAGACTAGGCTATAGCGTATACAAATCAGGTATAGTCCGGAGAGATTGACGCGCATATCGAACTGTTATTAGGCTCATTTAACAGTTGATACTTGGTCTATGTTGGTAGTTGGTATGTTTTCATGAGGGGGGAAATGTCACGAAGACGCTCTATGTGAAATATCAATACAAATCTAGTAGACCGATATTGCAAGTTTGCTGGCAAAAACTTGTACGATAAGCGCAATAACCTTGTGTTGTGTTCGGGCGTGGGTGCCGGGATCAGGTAAATTTCTCCGAACTATAGCTGACTCAAGTCTTACTCATGGTACAGTAAGCCAGGCTTGTCGATGAGTCAAGCGTTTTATCAGCAGGGTATAGGATGTCGTTACGTGCTGGTCCGAGTGGAATGTACATTTTCTCATTTTCTCGATCTAGGATACGAGTAAGAAATTTACTGACCTATGTACATGCATGGGGGTCTATCCTAGTATTCAAATAACACATAATAGCATTAAATTAACAGTGGCCTGTATTCAATTAGACTCTAGGAGCTCGTGGTCCTAGGCCTCCTTTACTATGAGGGTTTGTTTGAGAAGTTAGTGCAGTCATTGCTTATTACACATATTTATGTATATTGTAGTGGTAATATTATTAAAGAGAAACCAGGATGCTGTCGCAGCTAGGACACGGATCGACGTCAACGATAAGGATTTGGTTTTGACTCGACTTTGTTGTGTATTCACTGCCTTTAACAGGGCATCCGATCAAGCTGCAGTCTAAGTTAAGTATAATTAATACATACGCATAGTACAATTTGTGATGTACTTGTTTTTACACCACTCTGTTACTACGAAGCTGTCTAAGTTATTAGTACATATGTGACCGTCAGTCATTTTACGGTACAATTGTTGGTTTGGTTTGCGTTTTTGCAGAGGAATACGTTGTTTGTATCAGAGAAACGTAAGGTTCGGAGAGTGTGGCATGATCCTCGACCTTCTTGAACATAATTCAACAGCTATCTTGTTACAAGTGTATATTTTTGTTCTTGTGGTATATTTTCATGAGCGGAGAGTATCACGAGGGCGCTCGATGTGTGGTACAAAAACAGAGCTAAGGGACCGATATTGACGATTAGCTCGAACGTTGATATTATCAATACAGGAACTTGTATTGTATTCGTGCTTGTGTCGGGGCCGGGTAATTGTCTCTGTACTGTATGTGAGATTATAGAGCCATTCAACTGGCTAGGTTTCTTATGAGAAGTAACGTGTGCTGTCGATGGTCAGATTGTTTACTTTACATTCAAGTTTAGGCAGCCCAGCAACGCCATATAAATATGGCGACATATAGGCATTCGAGCCAGACGTTGTTGATGAGAAAACAAACGCTGTGCCCCGAGTAAGATACTTACAAGTTCACTTTAAAGTGTCAACATTTTCTTGGAAGCTAACACATGTTCGGAATGTAAATTCATGTTATACAGTATAGTTTCAGGATTTGCAGTTCAACGAGTTAATAGAGTCGGCCTTCAATTAAGACGATTGGACAATTTGATATATGGGGGTTTTCCACACCGGATATCGTTGCAAATACTGGGGGTTTTCCGTTGGATTGAATTCACCTTAATGATGTAGGTTTAGGTTTTATTTAGATTATATTTGGGATATGATATTAAGGAACTGAGTTGCGTTTTTCAGAATTTTTGGGGTATAAATTTTATAATTTATTGTGGCGGAAAAATTCGGTCGACCGAGAGGAATACGGATGTTACCTAGGTATTTCGTACAATATTAAATAGTTTATGTACTTTAAACGTGTTTGACCGATCAGGGCTCCTCTTCTCGTTCCGGGGACCCGACTGGGAATGAGGTGCCTCTGATAGGGAATCTAAATTGGTTGAGACTTAACGATGTACTACGGAAAGGTATCATACGGTTGATCAGTGAGTGTGTCTGTTGCGTAGTATTAGGTTTTGCCCTCCTCTAATGGTAATTCCTAGGTTGTTGATATTGTGTACACACGGTCACGGCTTGTGGCCCAGTAAGTTGGTTGTGTATTCACTGCCACGGCTTGTGGCACAGTAAGTTGGTCGTGTACTCACTGCCACGGCTTGTGGCTCAGTAAGTTGGTTGTGTATACAGTGCCACGGCTTGTGGCTCAGTAAGTTGGTTGTGTATACAGTGCCACGGCTTGTGGCTCAGTAAGTTGGCATGATACGACCACGGCTTGTGTGTCTCACAGTGTTGTTGCATCCGGGCTGTACATTGGATCGGCACGGGTTGCGATCCCTTCCATTTTCCGGGAACCCGATGGTGGGGGGATCGCGATCTGACTGTCGGTTGATTTACAGCTTGGTTGGTGTCTTACGTACAGCCACGGCTTGTGGCTCGCACTGTGGAAGTCGTAGTACATCTCAAGGGTAGTAGAATAATCAGTGGGAGCATAATCAAATTACGTATAACGAATCCGTTTTCCTTTCGGTCGACGGGATTTACAGACATACACGGATACCCGGTATTGTCTTGAGCGGCCTAACTTATCCACATTTATATTATACGTTGAATTATTTAGAAACCATGTTAGTGTGTGATTAAATCGAATATTACTGGAAATGGTGTTGTCTTCATATCGAGTAATAAAATAATGCAAAATTATTTTAGAATTAAAATAATTATATTTATTTTTTCGAGATCCCCACTAAACGTGTTGGCTACGCACCAGCTTTGTCCGAAAGGCATTAGTCATACCTGGTCGATTTTGGCTGGGTCCTGTTTTATCGCTGTATGACAGCGTCGTAATAGGGTACCATCAGAGGGTATATATTCAGTAAATCTCGTGCACCGCGCACTTGTTCAGTTACATCCAGACAGTTCGTTAGTAATATTTTCCCTCCCGCCACACCCCATAATATTTTGAACATTGGGAGATGTTCGGTGTTATATCAGTTCGTTTTGAAAAAATAGATACTTAATGTTACGGACGCTGTATATTTAAATTGGTGGTCACATTATAATACTTAACACAACTATTAATGGTGCGTACATATTAGTTCTGCACGTTAGGTAGTAGATAGAACTTATGTATTCATGTCATTATAACGTGCATGGGTACGGGCTGTGTTTTTCAAGGTGGTCATGTCACGTGACGGGTGTTGTATCAAGCGGGGCTATACGAATAAGTCTCGCGATGGGTTGTAAATCAAGTAGGGTATAAGTCGTTAGATAGCAGTTTCGCGGGAAAAACAGCAGTTATATGCATGGCTTATTAGTAACCTTATTTTAAGTCAGTCGAGAAATAATTCAGATTCGATAATTTTTTCTATTGCAAACATTAGAACGGAAACCGGTGTCCTGATAGTTTTTAGTTATTGTTTTGTTTTAAAAATGTATTTATTTACATTTAGTATTGGTTACTTGAATTGAATATGACATTTTGTAAGTACATGTAGAACAAATGCTTCTGAACAAATTCCGTAGTTTCAGTATTCTGATGAATGGTCTGGCGCCGGGGTTTAAAAGACTTCGGTGTTACGGATCCACGTTTCCTCCTCAGGGGGTTTTCACGTTTCCTCCTCGGGGGGTTGTTCGTGTACGACCAGCATTCCGTGTGATGAATATAGCACAGTCTGTGATGCAGCCTTTGCTAGAGCATGTTTAATTAAGCAGAGACGGACTAATCTAAAACCAGTTTATAATAAGCTAAAACATATCTGAAGAATATGTAACATGTCGTCTCCATTATATATTTAGGTAAATATCACACACAATTGATTACTACTGTATGAATGTTATGAACATTTAGTAAAGATTGCAAACCGTCTTAAAGTGAAGTATTACCACAGCAAACAGTTTGTTGTTTGTAAATGGTATAGTTAAGCTGGTGTATAATTATATGTACATGTATTAATCAAAAGTTTTAGTCGTTTATATCTTATGGGTTTTCACTGCCCTTGTAGTTGTCACAACCTATTAATTTTAGGGTCTGTTTTAAACCGTTTACTGCTGTTGAGTATATATTTTACAGGATGTATTGGTTTGTTAATGTTGACTTGGTCATGATTGCACTTCATTCCACGGGAGCACAGTGGCTCACTACACAAGTAAGACGACGACAAACAACGACCTCAGTCGTCCTCGTCTGGTGTTGAATGGGAAGGTACAGGTGTATATTCTATGAACGATTTGTGTTGGTGTTACTATATTTTCACATTTTCCTGGATATGGGGGATTTGCCGTGGACTTTATTGACATTCTGGTCGTGCTTGAACTGGTGCCTACAAAATGTTTAACGTGTTATACGGTTGAATCCATTGTGCTCTTTGACGGTTTTATAATTGCTGTGTTGTTTATATACATATGAACTTTTGGTGTATCAATAATTTGCAATATGAACTTTTATTTTTTGTCGCTCTCATGTAATTATATGTAAGCGGAAAAATTCGGTCGACCGAGAGGAATACGGATGTTACCTAGGTATTTCGTACAATATTAAATAGTTTATGTACTTTAAACGTGTTTGACCGATCAGGGCTCCTCTTCTCGTTCCGGGGACCCGACTGGGAATGAGGTGCCTCTGATAGGGAATCTAAATTGGTTGAGACTTAACGATGTACTACGGAAAGGTATCATACGGTTGATCAGTGAGTGTGTCTGTTGCGTAGTATTAGGTTTTGCCCTCCTCTAATGGTAATTCCTAGGTTGTTGATATTGTGTACACACGGTCACGGCTTGTGGCCCAGTAAGTTGGTTGTGTATTCACTGCCACGGCTTGTGGCACAGTAAGTTGGTTGTGTACTCACTGCCACGGCTTGTGGCTCAGTAAGTTGGTTGTGTATACAGTGCCACGGCTTGTGGCTCAGTAAGTTGGTTGTGTATACAGTGCCACGGCTTGTGGCTCAGTAAGTTGGCATGATACGACCACGGCTTGTGTGTCTCACAGTGTTGTTGCATCCGGGCTGTACATTGGATCGGCACGGGTTGCGATCCCTTCCATTTTCCGGGAACCCGATGGTGGGGGGATCGCGATCTGACTGTCGGTTGATTTACAGCTTGGTTGGTGTCTTACGTACAGCCACGGCTTGTGGCTCGCACTGTGGAAGTCGTAGTACATCTCAAGGGTAGTAGAATAATCAGTGGGAGCATAATCAAATTACGTATAACGAATCCGTTTTCCTTTCGGTCGACGGGATTTACAGACATACACGGATACCCGGTATTGTCTTGAGCGGCCTAACTTATCCACATTTATATTATACGTTGAATTATTTAGAAACCATGTTAGTGTGTGATTAAATCGAATATTACTGGAAATGGTGTTGTCTTCATATCGAGTAATAAAATAATTGTACTGAAAATGCAATAACATGACTTTGTACATATGATATAATTATGCATGAATAACTTTTATACGGACATCCCTAATATATAAGTCGCATTAAGTTACGGTACAGGAGCAATTGTTAAAACTTATTTTTAATTCATTAACTATTTAAATATGCCTTGCTGCAGTTTCAAAAATCTAAGTCTATGTTATATACATAATTGTTTTATATAATTGTCTAAATTCACAACAAAACTCATTTCCCAGGATATTAAGACAATGTGAATAAATATGTTTTATGAGTAGTTCTGTGATATTACCTGTGTCAGAGCTATGGATGCTTCGAATCCTGTAGGAATAAATATTTCCTCTTTCGGGTTAAAGGTTACAACTGGACCGTCTTCGTGATCTATATTCAGCAAAATCCCAGATGCCGATGCCACGAAAGGTAAACTATTCTCCTGGCCAACGTTTAACAACAATTCCAAAGCTGTTGAGAGATTATAAAAAAAACAGTTTACTACAATCAGTACTAGCATTCCCCTCCTAGCAATTTGATTGGTTCTAAACATTCTCCTCCTAGCAATTTGGCTGGTCTCTTAGCAAATTGGCTGGTCTCCTAGCAATTTGATTGGTTCTGAACATTCTCCTCCTAGCAATTTGATTGATTCGGAGCATTCTCCTCCTAGCAATTTGATTGGTTTAGAGCACCACGTCAGGAAACATGTGGTCATTGAAATGGCTGTGATCATTGAAATGTCACATGACAGGTGAAATATGGTGGAAACATCGACGTCATCATTCCTACAAAGAAGTATCCACCTTCGCCGTTCCGAAATAGCAAGAAAAAAGATAATAACAAATCGGACAGGGACGACAACACAAACAGTAGAGAACGAAATACACTAAAATGAACGCACGAAACGACAACAAGCACACGTCACAATGTCAAACACAAAAGTAAACAAGAAAAAAGAAACATGTCCCGAGCAAATAGATGGAAAATTTGATGCTCTGCTGACTGAAAATGAAAATCTACCGACAGAAATAGTGATGTATAGTGGAAGTAAATCCTGAACAACCTTGCATACTATCATCATATTCCAAATGCTCCATGGTTATCAAATGAAATGTTACATACCATATTCAGGTCCAGTACCGGACACTTTACCATCTACTATACCAACCAAACTTTCTGTAACCTTAATAGAGAAGCACATTCCGTAATCGTAAGATCGGACAAACACAAAGCTGCTGTCTCTGAAAGTAGGTATGATGTTGTTGTAAAGTATGAGTCCCTGAGTAAAATAAGTATTGGTATTATTGTCGCCTGTCTTCGCCTGACGTCATGTTATAATACGTCGTATACTTCATTGGTCCAGTCGCAGAGTTTGTTTCAAACGTATTGTTTAATGGAATCAAGATTTTTGCTTATTTTGCATGACGGGGTTTTATTACCCGTCAGTATTTATACAGTTTGTGAGACATATAATGGAATAAAAAATTTCAAAATTATACGTCGTTTGCGAATGGATAAAATTCGGAAATTATGAAACTATTATACGACGCTTGTGCATACACAGTTTATTAATTGTCATGACAACCAACGACTATTTGATGGTTATTCATAGTCGAAATGATGTTATTGGCTCAATTATGCAATAAGTCAAAACTTGAAACCAAATACAGCTGCTTAAGGCCATTTTAAATTCATTCCTAGATTAGTATCCCCCTATTTAGTTTAATAATCATTAAATAATCATTTGGTTATATGAGAAATTAATTTTAGAAACCATATACCGAATTTTGGATCAAAAATAAAGAAATAAAAAACAACAACAGTTTTTCGTCTTTTTCTCAAAACTGAAATGTGAGATACGACCTTTGCGAAGACAGGCGACGTTATGCAGAATGATGCCACAGCATGACATATACAGCTTACGGATAGAGATTACGAGTAGCTTACACAATCGTGCATGCTAAGTAGGACTACAGGGTGTGAAAAAAGTTCACTCTCAAAGTTTAAGTTTCAATAGTTTATTGTCCTAATGTCGGAGGAATGTACAATTTTCAGGTTAAATTCCAGGGGGTTCTACACTTGATTTAATCTTTTGAACATTAAATAAAGCTATTTTTGTAAGAAATTGAAATTGTACACTGTAGATGGCTCAGATAAAATTTAGTATGAATTTAAATTTTGAGAACAAACTTTTTTGCACACCCTGTACATACTGTAAAATTAAGTAGTCTTAATAGCTGTATTATGGTTGATCAGTTTCCTGTGCTATAATTATATACACATCACAGGCAAATGTATTATTGACAAAACAGGAAAAATGCAATTTATCCCTGCATGATTCGTTTAATTAATATATCTACAGTTACCTGTGCAATAGATTTATAATTCAAACTCATTGGACTAACTAAGCATATAATGATAACACAAAAGCTTGCCCCTAATTCTACGAAAATACTTAAGTTATTGCTTAGCTGGGTCTGCTATTTTAAAAGCGTATGACTCAAGTGTGTACTTGTATTATATTATTTCCTCTCAGTGGGAGGCCAATTTATTACACCAATACATATTAAGTCCAGTTTTTGCAGAAAATAGTGTTTTAAAGCTATAGACATCTAAAATAAAAACTTAAATCTGATATAAAAAGCTTAAGTACTAGGTTCATTAATGTTCATTACTGTTGGATTTCCATGAGCAATTCATACAAAAACACCTACTTTATTATCATTTAGCAATAAATACGCATTTTCTGGTATGATCAATCAACATTAGAAGACTATAATTGTAGTCATATGATAAATTCGAAATAGCAGACTCAGCTGAGCAATAACTTAAGTGTTTTCGTTGAATCGGGGCCAAATGTATTTAGGAATATTTGATGTACGTACCGTCTACATGTTATACCAACAAAGTGACACAGAAGTACAAAGTCACCCAAAGATTGAGATATATTCATCAACTCAGCATCAGACATAGAACCCATTGCCATCTTGAATTGTTCTCCCGTATACCAAAGAATGTCTTCATCTAAAACCGTAATGGTCGTAACCATGGGTCAGTATACATGCGGTTTAAGAGTGAGCTTTTGTAATACAGTCATTTCAAAGGAACGATAAAGTATATATATAATATACTATCTCAAAGTTTGATAAGGGTAAAAATCAATATTCCTGCCCGTCGTTACGTTTACTGAAAAGAAAACGTTGTGCAAATATTAAAATTTCATTTAATTTGTTACTTGATTTCAAAAATTCATTAGATGCATTTTGTATGCCTTGATACAACGTCGTCTGTTTCTAGGTGACCGATAGGCCCTATCAGCAGGGAAAAGAATAACATAAACAAGTGTGTCGCTTTACTATTATCCTATTGTGTAAGATCCAAAATGCCCTAAACGGAACGTATTCTATTACCATAGAGGCTTGAATGTAGTACACATATTAGAGTGAGATTGGGCTTCTCAGCACATAGATATTACATTTTGAGGCACGCTATATAGCACGCGATGTATAGTTCGCCGCAGATAACTCTAGGCTTATCAACCAACAAACATGCATTATATAAACACTGTACGGTGGACTTTTTATCAGTGTAGATTTAAAGAGTATATAAATAAAAGTGAATATGCACACGATTGAATAAAACGTATAGTCCGCCGATGTTAACATTTAGGCTGGCTCTAATAGTCTCCAATGTCCATTTTTTTAATGTCCTATGAAAAAATACGTCATAATTTCAAGTGCAGTGTGCTTTTTGTCAGTAATTTTTTGATCAAAGTTCAGTATTTGAATCACTACGTAGCGTGTATGTTGCTTAATGTCCCGGAGATCTGTTACTCTAAGAGCAACTTAAACTAAAATAAATAAAGTTGACCAATTGCCGTCCATTATTTTGTCACGTGATTAACTGAAAAGTTTAATGTTAAGTTGCGCATTGTCCTCTACCAGTCGTTCTTATATGATCCAATGTCCAGATCAACCAATGAAACCGCGTAATTTCGGTAATATTTTGTCCAAACTCCAGGTGTGCAACTAACACTTCAAAAGTTGCTCAATGTACAAATTCGTGATAACACACTTTTTTAAAACAGACGTTTCTACGTCAATTTTAAGGCAGGATAATGAATGCAATGGGAAGAATGACGCCATAGTACTATATCTACGTTTTAAAATTTTAAAATCGGTTGACATAAAGATTTTTGACAAAGTCAAATGTTCAAAAAGAGTATATTAAGTCAGACAGGGAAGGCAGCACTCAACTTAACCAGCCGAGCACAGAAAACATTAAAAACACACAAAGCACAATGCCCAACTAAACCAGCACAGATCCGCCCAAGTCCAAGCTGTCGAAAAGTATAATAAATTATAACTAGCTGAATGACCCAGTAGAAAAGATACAGCAACCAAAAGGCGGAATGCCTACGCTGAATGACCTAGTAACAACAGTAAAACTGCTGAACTACATAGTTATAGCAGCCTTTAGTCTCAAAAGTTAAATAACAGTATTAAAACGTTGAAAGTCCGGTATAGTCGGATGACCTACTAACTAGCTGAAAGACCCAGTTTCCACAGCAAAAGGACTATATTGCCCCGCTTTAGCTGTAAGAAATCTTAAAACGAAGAAGTGCCCAACACACTACCGACCAAGAAAATTAAACGCCCCTTGTCTCATTGTTTAAAAACTGAATAAAAAAGATTCAGCAAACAAAAGGCAGAAAGCCCACGCTGAATGACCTAGTAACAACAGTAAAACTGCTGAACTACATAGTTTTAGCAGCCTTCAGTCTCAAAAGTTAAGTAACAGTATTAAAGCGTTGAAAGGCCCGATTTCAGCAACAAACAAGACTGCGTTCAATAAACGCTTATGCCCCCTGTGGAAGCCTTGTCCATAAATAAGTCTAAGTCCAAAATTAGGTCAAGGTGAAGGTCAAAATGGGGTTAGGTGATACTGGCGTGTGGAGAGTGTTCATACACAACATCCATGCAAGTATGAAAGCTTTGTAGCAAGCCATATTAATGCTAGAAGAAACGGTCAATTTGGGTTAACCAGGACGGACGAACGGACGAACAGACGAACGGACGAACGGACGGACAGGTGAATCACTATATGCCTCCCCATCTATCGATAGGGGGGCATAAAAATCTGAAAACCTTAAAACGAGTGAACCAGTTTCATTAATTAAAATGACGTAATTGAACAAATCGAGAAATGACGTACTGAACAAGTCATTAAGAATTGCAAGCAATACAGAAGTCCCCTACCGGTTTAAAGCTATTGTCAATTGAACAAATCGAGATATGACGTACTGAACAAGTCATTAAGAATTGCAAGCAATACAGAAGTCCCCTACCGGTTTAAAGCTATTGTCAATGTGTCTGTTGCCATATCAACCACAATTTCCGTCAGAACCAAAACTGACGGACAGATGGCAAACCAATAGTCCCCTCCGGTCAAAAACCGGTAGGGGACTTAAAACTACATTAAATGACATCAGGGGACAGAACACTACACCCATAACTCCACAGCTGTACATAGACTCATGAACGAACCCAGTAGGATGCGAATTCTCCAAAACATGATTTTGGCACTTTGATCACTATTAGAAATCAGCCGTTGAAAATTTAGCCGTTGTTTTACAAATAAAAATGCTTTTTCGATGTTCATGTTTATTCTATCTTGCGCATATTCACTTTTAATGATATACATGTACTCTTTAAACCAGTAGAGTGCAATGATATCATCTCCGCGAATATTCACCAGTAGATAGGAACCAGAGAATGTTCCGAAAGTGGCGCACACTCTGGAAACAGAAATTCTCAGAAAACCGGACCTTCCAATGAATCTGAACAGAGTCCAGTGTAAAGGAGTTGACACTACTTGATTGTATATAGATAGACAGTGACAACCGTATTGTAGTACATCGTTCCTTACCAATATCCTTGCCGATGTTCGCCTCATCAAATGCCGTGTAATTGAAATCGAAGAAATCCTGCAAGATATATAAACCGGATACTAGTATTGATAAAAACTCTAATACAAACCGGGAATCAAGTTATCATCACGATATTGTCATCACTGAGGTGGAGTTACATGGCAAATACCGAGAGCGGAACGGCCGGCACCTAATGACCCGACCTTTGTCCCGCGAGCCATCAAATTGACGAATATGAGATTTCTATAGCCAGTAACTGTTTCCTATCTCCGTATTAAATGTCACTGACTGAGCTAACCGGGCGGATGGAGTTCTGGGGTCGGTTGCCTATGCAAAGCTCTACGCGAGCGCCTTTATTCAGTTACCTCCTATTCAATTAAATATAGATGGGATGGATTATCTCCCATAGAAAGCGCTACGTAGCGCTCGTTCATGTTAACCAGCGAAGCATCCATTTGACGTTTGGTAACAGTTCAATAAGCTTGACCGTTTTTGCCAGCACCCTGTGAAACCTACATTTTCCACGGTTTCATAGGGTTCTGGACAAAACGGCACAGCTGCTGAAAAAGATCTTATACTTCATGGAAAGAAACTGATTTGCCCCTTAGCGTGGCGTATATTTCATAGAAATCAGTGAAGAAATAAAATACTTAAGGCTATTTTAGTTTTCCAATGTTGACACAGTTCGGCTTGGACCTGTAGCCAAAAGTCACGTGGTATTGCCATACTGTTAATGATCTGTAACAGTCCGTATGAACACACATATATACCTACCTCTACTTCTTGGGAATACATAGCAAGGTCTACCCCATTCTTCTCACTGGCATCGATGAGGACTTTTCCCAGAAGAGAAGTCATATTCAGCGCATCATATTTGATTGAGTTTCTGTTACATATTGTAATTGTTGGAAAGGTCAGTTGACTAGCAGTTGTCATCTCAATAGAGGTGCTGATTGGTGCTCTGAAATAATATCAACTTGTTTTCATCATATTCGGTCTGATATATTGTAAGATATTCCCTTAATTTCCGGCCGACTAAGCAAACATTTCAGGAGTACATCGTACTATGATACGCTGTACTTTATTCATTTAAATAAAAAATAAATACCAAAATATACCAGAATTATATAGCGCCTTCTCATGCGGACACACATTCAATGTCGTTTTACCTAATTATAGCGTTGCAGCCACAAGGGCACAGGTGCATCCTCTCTCAGTGCAGATACAACATTCTGACCAGAGGGACAGACTGAGAGAAAGCCCCTGCATGGAGAAAGAGACATTATATACAGGCATGCCCGGTGATGCAGACGTGCGTCTAGCTTTTATTTCGAATAGACAACCTGCTTTTTAATATGACCGGTGTAAAACACCGAAACACAGACGATTTAAGACGATACTTGACCTTGAAAAGCAGTTCACCAACCGTATTAACTTGCTATTCTGCAAGAAAGAATAATGGCAACAAATAGCATGTCTTCCAACAGAAACTTGCCGAAAGCACAGTCAGTCCGTTGCTTAGGATCGCTTAATAATATTTTTGATTCTAAAACGGCTTCCATTGGGGGCTGATTCTTAAAGTAATTTAGACAATTTGGTATCAGATTCTATCACTTTGAACTTCTAAAGCAAAATTACATGTATACTTTTTAAAGAAATCATGACCATTCAGTCAAAATCCTGAACTAAAATGTTTTTTTTTTAGAATTTTCAGGGATCAAAAGGTATCCATCGAGTACACAGTAATGTAAAAGTGAGAACTAGCCTTACCTGTCATACGTCTTATATAGTTCCGACACTTGCCAAATAATAACTCCTAATGACGCACACAATGAGACTATCCACAGTACCTTTAACACTAGAAATGGTGAATTCTTGGATCTCCCGAGACCATGTACAGTTGCATAGTCCAGATAATCGCTGACCGCCTCATGTACCATATTGCCCTAGTCGTAGTTTGAATAAAAAGTCAATATATTATATTCAATGGCATTCCATGACATATACTTGAACTGGCTTGTGCTCGAATTATTTCTAGTAAAAGAAAGGCGTGCTATTTGAATGTAGGAATTTCTGATTCCGGAGTCAAAGGTTTGCTGTTCAGTCAAGACTTAGTACTTTTTTACAATTTCCAGACAAAACGTTCTCACGTATTAATATAGACTTTTACAACTTGATCACTTCATTTTTCAAAAAATATTAACATAAACATGTAAAGAATAATCACTAACTTCATGTACTTAAAGCTAAAAAATATTAACTTATTTCTGAAAAAAGGTCACTTGAATGTAATAGTTTTCAACGCGAATAAATTATCATTAGGGCATTTTCATATATTAAATTTAGCTGAAGGAGTTGAATGAAATGACAAATGAAAGGTAGTTTCCTCAATTTTACATAACGTGTTGAATAAAATCAATCCGAAAAATCACAAATGTAATATTCGTTTTATCACATCATAGTTTTTCGGACCGAAAATGCCGCTATTATAAACAAGTTTATTTGACTAAACGCCAATATGTTTACTGACGCAACACTTAATTACACTAGTGTGTTCCTTTTTAGAAACGTTACAGACTTTATTCTATTCCCGCGAAGACAAAAATGTGATAAATTTCAATAGTACATACAATTGCATCCGTTTCACAATTATGGTTCAAATATTGAGACAAATATAAAAAACACCCCACTCATTTCAGTTTTTTCCTACAAAGAAGGGTGGTCCACCGTTTTATGCACGTAGCTTAACTTGGTAACTATCACGTTCAATGCTTGTTATATTCATATCTAGGTAAGGTGTATTTGATGCCATGTCAATTAAAGAATATGAATCTTTCATTCAATAAATCCCCAAGTGTGACAGCTTAAGTGTACGTGCATGGTTGATCACCGTACGATTAACTTAAAAAGTGCTGTATTATCTCGAAATATATCGCGTTTATTTAAATAATTAAAACATCCATATTTGTTATAACGTTCTATAACAATACTTTATATAGAGAATAATAGGTTTGTGCCGTGGATGAAAAAGTTTATCTGGCAAGTCGGAGGAATTTATCGGGTGAGCCGTAGGTTAGTGCCATTGAAATGATGGATAATGTTACATGGTGTTGACAATGTAATGTGTAAATGATGGTAAACAAGCATACCAAGTTTAAAAGCAATGCTTTGATGGACTTCAAATATATTTGAGTTTCAATAACTTTAAAGTTTTGGCATACATTTTCGAACAGACGACGGACAGACAGGACAATCACTATATGCCTCCGCATCAGTAGATTCCAAGGCATAAACAGTCCTAAAATGTTAAAGAATAACACTAAATGGTAAACCCTGCAACCTTTGATGGTAGAAAACAAAAATGATATATATAAGTAACAGGATAGCTAGGGGACGATTGGTCGCAAGAAAATGAAAGAACTAGCAACTAAAAAACTACACCAAGTCCTTATTCCACAACTCTACAGCTGCTAATTAATTATAAACGAACCGGTTAAGGTACGACTTGGGGGTACGAATTTGATAAGGGACGAATAGTGAATGCGAACACAAAAACTAGCTCCATAAGAATATGGCCCCGGTCAAAATGACAAATACTGAGAATTTCTGACATTTGATTGTTTATTTGAAATTGAAAAACACCAATACGCCGGAACTTGAGCTTAAAATTAAAGCTAGCACGTTTATAAGAAATTTAAATAAAAATACGAAACTAAGGACAGGTGAAACGCCCAAAGGAAACAGCAGAAAACGAAAGAGACAGAAAGGACACATGAAAAAAAAGGCAGAGACATTGAACAACGCAAAAAACCACCTGGAGGTGTATGAGATTCTGACCTCGCTCTGCTAAATTTTTATTCCGTAAACATTTTGTCTATAATTGGTGGCAATGATTACGACAGAAGCAGATTTATATAAGCAAAGAAGCTCTTAATGTATCAACGGACCGAAGTCAGATACACTCTAGTAGTTCTTAAAAATAGTAGTGCTTGAGTGGAAATAGTGAAAAGCATTGACAAATCTGCACTAAAACGATCAAATTCATTTGACTTAAATATGTGATGGAGCGACACTGTTTTATCTGGATGTTTGCCTGACATTCTAACCTAGATATGAAAGTGAAATGAGAGTCTGGAAACAGGACGCGCTTGAGTGGAAATGTGTTCCTCGTCTATGACGAACACAACATATCTGATAAGATGTAGACATAGGCCCCAAATGTTTTCCTTTCAATATTTTGAAGCTAAGGCAACCACACTTTTTAACAAATCGAAGCATTAATTAATAAGCATCATCCCAAAATTGATTTATATCTATACTTCGTATTAAATCTTGAATCCAATATTAATATTATTTGAATTATATCAATTTCCAGTTAAAGTGGAGTAGTTTGACTTTTTCTGTTGCCATAGCAATGTTACATTTTTTGTCAGAATCCAGATGTTTTGAGACATGTAAAATAAATTAATAATTGATTGTGCTCTTACACATTTTCAACATCGATTATGGTAGATAGCATGAAGTTGATAAGGATTGGTAATGTCATTTGACAAATTGTATCTTTTTGATTTGATTGAATACAATTGATTGGTAAATTTGATTTTATGTATTAGTATTTGTCGGTCTGTATTTCACCTTGACAACAAAACGATTATGTAGGACGATTTTATATTGGTATTGTGATCAGGGGTCATCTTTGACCTATATCACAATGTTATGTATTGTTATATGTTAAATTAAGAACACTCTTCGTTTACATACTGACTAACTAAGCAGCCAATCACCTTTAGGTATTGCGTATTTATCCCAAGACCTGTATAATGGAGATATGTATTCCTCGATAGTATAGTGGTAAGTATCCCCGCCTGTCACGCGGGAGACCGGGGTTCGATTCCCCGTCGGGGAGCAAATGTTTTGCTCTAAAAAACACTGTTTTTGTATTTTCTATGTCTTTCTTTCATTGCATTGGACACACAACTAAAACATGCATCTTCATTTGAAGGTAAGCATACATATACTAGATAGGTCAGAAGCACACTAACATTCTTACTACTTTTTGAAGAAGCATTTCGAGTCAAGAGTATTCCGGGAGCAGAGCAATGTGATTGGTATGTGTATTGAGCACGTTCTTAAACAATCAATCACGACAAGAAGAATAAAAATAAAACGAACACATTGTCGAGCCGAGCCGAGCATAGCCTTTATTTGCCAGTCAGCCTTCTCTTGAAATATGGTAGGCATATGAGTGCCTCTATCCGTATTTGAACCCGGGTCGCCAGATTAGACGGCAAGCGCACTAACCATTGAGCTACGGAGGTAAATATCAAAATATTCAAAAAATCAATGTTGACTTTAATGAAGGGATATAACTCAACAAGTTCTGCTAGTTACTTAAAGATTTGTCTTAATAATTTCAACTGATTGCATCAGATGAAAATAATAATTTAATATTAATAAATTTACATAAACATAGAGCAGAGTGGCGCAGTGGAAGCGTGCTGGGCCCATAACCCAGAGGTCCGAGGATCGAAACCTCGCTCTGCTAAATTTTTATTCCGTAAACATTTTGTCTATAATTGGTGGCAATGATTACGACAGAAGCAGATTTATATAAGCAAAGAAGCTCTTAATGTATCAACGGACCGAAGTCAGATACACTCTAGTAGTTCTTAAAAATAGTAGTGCTTGAGTGGAAATAGTGAAAAGCATTGACAAATCTGCACTAAAACGATCAAATTCATTTGACTTAAATATGTGATGGAGCGACACTGTTTTATCTGGATGTTTGCCTGACATTCTAACCTAGATATGAAAGTGAAATGAGAGTCTGGAAACAGGACGCGCTTGAGTGGAAATGTGTTCCTCGTCTATGACGAACACAACATATCTGATAAGATGTAGACATAGGCCCCAAATGTTTTCCTTTCAATATTTTGAAGCTAAGGCAACCACACTTTTTAACAAATCGAAGCATTAATTAATAAGCATCATCCCAAAATTGATTTATATCTATACTTCGTATTAAATCTTGAATCCAATATTAATATTATTTGAATTATATCAATTTCCAGTTAAAGTGGAGTAGTTTGACTTTTTCTGTTGCCATAGCAATGTTACATTTTTTGTCAGAATCCAGATGTTTTGAGACATGTAAAATAAATTAATAATTGATTGTGCTCTTACACATTTTCAACATCGATTATGGTAGATAGCATGAAGTTGATAAGGATTGGTAATGTCATTTGACAAATTGTATCTTTTTGATTTGATTGAATACAATTGATTGGTAAATTTGATTTTATGTATTAGTATTTGTCGGTCTGTATTTCACCTTGACAACAAAACGATTATGTAGGACGATTTTATATTGGTATTGTGATCAGGGGTCATCTTTGACCTATATCACAATGTTATGTATTGTTATATGTTAAATTAAGAACACTCTTCGTTTACATACTGACTAACTAAGCAGCCAATCACCTTTAGGTATTGCGTATTTATCCCAAGACCTGTATAATGGAGATATGTATTCCTCGATAGTATAGTGGTAAGTATCCCCGCCTGTCACGCGGGAGACCGGGGTTCGATTCCCCGTCGGGGAGCAAATGTTTTGCTCTAAAAAACACTGTTTTTGTATTTTCTATGTCTTTCTTTCATTGCATTGGACACACAACTAAAACATGCATCTTCATTTGAAGGTAAGCATACATATACTAGATAGGTCAGAAGCACACTAACATTCTTACTACTTTTTGAAGAAGCATTTCGAGTCAAGAGTATTCCGGGAGCAGAGCAATGTGATTGGTATGTGTATTGAGCACGTTCTTAAACAATCAATCACGACAAGAAGAATAAAAATAAAACGAACACATTGTCGAGCCGAGCCGAGCATAGCCTTTATTTGCCAGTCAGCCTTCTCTTGAAATATGGTAGGCATATGAGTGCCTCTATCCGTATTTGAACCCGGGTCGCCAGATTAGACGGCAAGCGCACTAACCATTGAGCTACGGAGGTAAATATCAAAATATTCAAAAAATCAATGTTGACTTTAATGAAGGGATATAACTCAACAAGTTCTGCTAGTTACTTAAAGATTTGTCTTAATAATTTCAACTGATTGCATCAGATGAAAATAATAATTTAATATTAATAAATTTACATAAACATAGAGCAGAGTGGCGCAGTGGAAGCGTGCTGGGCCCATAACCCAGAGGTCCGAGGATCGAAACCTCGCTCTGCTAAATTTTTATTCCGTAAACATTTTGTCTATAATTGGTGGCAATGATTACGACAGAAGCAGATTTATATAAGCAAAGAAGCTCTTAATGTATCAACGGACCGAAGTCAGATACACTCTAGTAGTTCTTAAAAATAGTTGTGCTTGAGTGGAAATAGTGAAAAGCATTGACAAATCTGCACTAAAACGATCAAATTCATTTGACTTAAATATGTGATGGAGCGACACTGTTTTATCTGGATGTTTGCCTGACATTCTAACCTAGATATGAAAGTGAAATGAGAGTCTGGAAACAGGACGCGCTTGAGTGGAAATGTGTTCCTCGTCTATGACGAACACAACATATCTGATAAGATGTAGACATAGGCCCCATATGTTTTCCTTTCAATATTTTGAAGCTAAGGCAACCACACTTTTTAACAAATCGAAGCATTAATTAATAAGCATCATCCCAAAATTGATTTATATCTATACTTCGTATTAAATCGTGAATCCAATATTAATATTATTTGAATTATATCAATTTCCAGTTAAAGTGGAGTAGTTTGACTTTTTCTGTTGCCATAGCAATGTTACATTTTTTGTCAGAATCCAGATGTTTTGAGACATGTAAAATAAATTAATAATTGATTGTGCTCTTACACATTTTCAACATCGATTATGGTAGATAGCATGAAGTTGATAAGGATTGGTAATGTCATTTGACAAATTGTATCTTTTTGATTTGATTGAATACAATTGATTGGTAAATTTGATTTTATGTATTAGTATTTGTCGGTCTGTATTTCACCTTGACAACAAAACGATTATGTAGGACGATTTTATATTGGTATTGTGATCAGGGGTCATCTTTGACCTATATCACAATGTTATGTATTGTTATATGTTAAATTAAGAACACTCTTCGTTTACATACTGACTAACTAAGCAGCCAATCACCTTTAGGTATTTCGTATTTATCTCAAGACCTGTATAATGGAGATATGTATTCCTCGATAGTATAGTGGTAAGTATCCCCGCCTGTCACGCGGGAGACCGGGGTTCGATTCCCCGTCGGGGAGCAAATGTTTTGCTCTAAAAAACACTGTTTTTGTATTTTCTATGTCTTTCTTTCATTGCATTGGACACACAACTAAAACATGCATCTTCATTTGAAGGTAAGCATACATATACTAGATAGGTCAGAAGCACACTAACATTCTTACTACTTTTTGAAGAAGCATTTCGAGTCAAGAGTATTCCGGGAGCAGAGCAATGTGATTGGTATGTGTATTGAGCACGTTCTTAAACAATCAATCACGACAAGAAGAATAAAAATAAAACGAACACATTGTCGAGCCGAGCCGAGCCGAGCCGAGCCGAGCCGAGCCGAGCATAGCCTTTATTTGCCAGTCAGCCTTCTCTTGAAATATGGTAGGCATATGAGTGCCTCTATCCGTATTTGAACCCGGGTCGCCAGATTAGACGGCAAGCGCACTAACCATTGAGCTACGGAGGTAAATATCAAAATATTCAAAAAATCAATGTTGACTTTAATGAAGGGATATAACTCAACAAGTTCTGCTAGTTACTTAAAGATTTGTCTTAATAATTTCAACTGATTGCATCAGATGAAAATAATAATTTAATATTAATAAATTTACATAAACATAGAGCAGAGTGGCGCAGTGGAAGCGTGCTGGGCCCATAACCCAGAGGTCCGAGGATCGAAACCTCGCTCTGCTAAATTTTTATTCCGTAAACATTTTGTCTATAATTGGTGGCAATGATTACGACAGAAGCAGATTTATATAAGCAAAGAAGCTCTTAATGTATCAACGGACCGAAGTCAGATACACTCTAGTAGTTCTTAAAAATAGTTGTGCTTGAGTGGAAATAGTGAAAAGCATTGACAAATCTGCACTAAAACGATCAAATTCATTTGACTTAAATATGTGATGGAGCGACACTGTTTTATCTGGATGTTTGCCTGACATTCTAACCTAGATATGAAAGTGAAATGAGAGTCTGGAAACAGGACGCGCTTGAGTGGAAATGTGTTCCTCGTCTATGACGAACACAACATATCTGATAAGATGTAGACATAGGCCCCATATGTTTTCCTTTCAATATTTTGAAGCTAAGGCAACCACACTTTTTAACAAATCGAAGCATTAATTAATAAGCATCATCCCAAAATTGATTTATATCTATACTTCGTATTAAATCGTGAATCCAATATTAATATTATTTGAATTATATCAATTTCCAGTTAAAGTGGAGTAGTTTGACTTTTTCTGTTGCCATAGCAATGTTACATTTTTTGTCAGAATCCAGATGTTTTGAGACATGTAAAATAAATTAATAATTGATTGTGCTCTTACACATTTTCAACATCGATTATGGTAGATAGCATGAAGTTGATAAGGATTGGTAATGTCATTTGACAAATTGTATCTTTTTGATTTGATTGAATACAATTGATTGGTAAATTTGATTTTATGTATTAGTATTTGTCGGTCTGTATTTCACCTTGACAACAAAACGATTATGTAGGACGATTTTATATTGGTATTGTGATCAGGGGTCATCTTTGACCTATATCACAATGTTATGTATTGTTATATGTTAAATTAAGAACACTCTTCGTTTACATACTGACTAACTAAGCAGCCAATCACCTTTAGGTATTTCGTATTTATCTCAAGACCTGTATAATGGAGATATGTATTCCTCGATAGTATAGTGGTAAGTATCCCCGCCTGTCACGCGGGAGACCGGGGTTCGATTCCCCGTCGGGGAGCAAATGTTTTGCTCTAAAAAACACTGTTTTTGTATTTTCTATGTCTTTCTTTCATTGCATTGGACACACAACTAAAACATGCATCTTCATTTGAAGGTAAGCATACATATACTAGATAGGTCAGAAGCACACTAACATTCTTACTACTTTTTGAAGAAGCATTTCGAGTCAAGAGTATTCCGGGAGCAGAGCAATGTGATTGGTATGTGTATTGAGCACGTTCTTAAACAATCAATCACGACAAGAAGAATAAAAATAAAACGAACACATTGTCGAGCCGAGCCGAGCCGAGCCGAGCCGAGCCGAGCCGAGCATAGCCTTTATTTGCCAGTCAGCCTTCTCTTGAAATATGGTAGGCATATGAGTGCCTCTATCCGTATTTGAACCCGGGTCGCCAGATTAGACGGCAAGCGCACTAACCATTGAGCTACGGAGGTAAATATCAAAATATTCAAAAAATCAATGTTGACTTTAATGAAGGGATATAACTCAACAAGTTCTGCTAGTTACTTAAAGATTTGTCTTAATAATTTCAACTGATTGCATCAGATGAAAATAATAATTTAATATTAATAAATTTACATAAACATAGAGCAGAGTGGCGCAGTGGAAGCGTGCTGGGCCCATAACCCAGAGGTCCGAGGATCGAAACCTCGCTCTGCTAAATTTTTATTCCGTAAACATTTTGTCTATAATTGGTGGCAATGATTACGACAGAAGCAGATTTATATAAGCAAAGAAGCTCTTAATGTATCAACGGACCGAAGTCAGATACACTCTAGTAGTTCTTAAAAATAGTTGTGCTTGAGTGGAAATAGTGAAAAGCATTGACAAATCTGCACTAAAACGATCAAATTCATTTGACTTAAATATGTGATGGAGCGACACTGTTTTATCTGGATGTTTGCCTGACATTCTAACCTAGATATGAAAGTGAAATGAGAGTCTGGAAACAGGACGCGCTTGAGTGGAAATGTGTTCCTCGTCTATGACGAACACAACATATCTGATAAGATGTAGACATAGGCCCCATATGTTTTCCTTTCAATATTTTGAAGCTAAGGCAACCACACTTTTTAACAAATCGAAGCATTAATTAATAAGCATCATCCCAAAATTGATTTATATCTATACTTCGTATTAAATCGTGAATCCAATATTAATATTATTTGAATTATATCAATTTCCAGTTAAAGTGGAGTAGTTTGACTTTTTCTGTTGCCATAGCAATGTTACATTTTTTGTCAGAATCCAGATGTTTTGAGACATGTAAAATAAATTAATAATTGATTGTGCTCTTACACATTTTCAACATCGATTATGGTAGATAGCATGAAGTTGATAAGGATTGGTAATGTCATTTGACAAATTGTATCTTTTTGATTTGATTGAATACAATTGATTGGTAAATTTGATTTTATGTATTAGTATTTGTCGGTCTGTATTTCACCTTGACAACAAAACGATTATGTAGGACGATTTTATATTGGTATTGTGATCAGGGGTCATCTTTGACCTATATCACAATGTTATGTATTGTTATATGTTAAATTAAGAACACTCTTCGTTTACATACTGACTAACTAAGCAGCCAATCACCTTTAGGTATTTCGTATTTATCTCAAGACCTGTATAATGGAGATATGTATTCCTCGATAGTATAGTGGTAAGTATCCCCGCCTGTCACGCGGGAGACCGGGGTTCGATTCCCCGTCGGGGAGCAAATGTTTTGCTCTAAAAAACACTGTTTTTGTATTTTCTATGTCTTTCTTTCATTGCATTGGACACACAACTAAAACATGCATCTTCATTTGAAGGTAAGCATACATATACTAGATAGGTCAGAAGCACACTAACATTCTTACTACTTTTTGAAGAAGCATTTCGAGTCAAGAGTATTCCGGGAGCAGAGCAATGTGATTGGTATGTGTATTGAGCACGTTCTTAAACAATCAATCACGACAAGAAGAATAAAAATAAAACGAACACATTGTCGAGCCGAGCCGAGCATAGCCTTTATTTGCCAGTCAGCCTTCTCTTGAAATATGGTAGGCATATGAGTGCCTCTATCCGTATTTGAACCCGGGTCGCCAGATTAGACGGCAAGCGCACTAACCATTGAGCTACGGAGGTAAATATCAAAATATTCAAAAAATCAATTTTGACTTTAATGAAGGGATATAACTCAACAAGTTCTGCTAGTTACTTAAAGATTTGTCTTAATAATTTCAACTGATTGCATCAGATGAAAATAATAATTTAATATTAATAAATTTACATAAACATAGAGCAGAGTGGCGCAGTGGAAGCGTGCTGGGCCCATAACCCAGAGGTCCGAGGATCGAAACCTCGCTCTGCTAAATTTTTATTCCGTAAACATTTTGTCTATAATTGGTGGCAATGATTACGACAGAAGCAGATTTATATAAGCAAAGAAGCTCTTAATGTATCAACGGACCGAAGTCAGATACACTCTAGTAGTTCTTAAAAATAGTAGTGCTTGAGTGGAAATAGTGAAAAGCATTGACAAATCTGCACTAAAACGATCAAATTCATTTGACTTAAATATGTGATGGAGCGACACTGTTTTATCTGGATGTTTGCCTGACATTCTAACCTAGATATGAAAGTGAAATGAGAGTCTGGAAACAGGACGCGCTTGAGTGGAAATGTGTTCCTCGTCTATGACGAACACAACATATCTGATAAGATGTAGACATAGGCCCCAAATGTTTTCCTTTCAATATTTTGAAGCTAAGGCAACCACACTTTTTAACAAATCGAAGCATTAATTAATAAGCATCATCCCAAAATTGATTTATATCTATACTTCGTATTAAATCTTGAATCCAATATTAATATTATTTGAATTATATCAATTTCCAGTTAAAGTGGAGTAGTTTGACTTTTTCTGTTGCCATAGCAATGTTACATTTTTTGTCAGAATCCAGATGTTTTGAGACATGTAAAATAAATTAATAATTGATTGTGCTCTTACACATTTTCAACATCGATTATGGTAGATAGCATGAAGTTGATAAGGATTGGTAATGTCATTTGACAAATTGTATCTTTTTGATTTGATTGAATACAATTGATTGGTAAATTTGATTTTATGTATTAGTATTTGTCGGTCTGTATTTCACCTTGACAACAAAACGATTATGTAGGACGATTTTATATTGGTATTGTGATCAGGGGTCATCTTTGACCTATATCACAATGTTATGTATTGTTATATGTTAAATTAAGAACACTCTTCGTTTACATACTGACTAACTAAGCAGCCAATCACCTTTAGGTATTGCGTATTTATCCCAAGACCTGTATAATGGAGATATGTATTCCTCGATAGTATAGTGGTAAGTATCCCCGCCTGTCACGCGGGAGACCGGGGTTCGATTCCCCGTCGGGGAGCAAATGTTTTGCTCTAAAAAACACTGTTTTTGTATTTTCTATGTCTTTCTTTCATTGCATTGGACACACAACTAAAACATGCATCTTCATTTGAAGGTAAGCATACATATACTAGATAGGTCAGAAGCACACTAACATTCTTACTACTTTTTGAAGAAGCATTTCGAGTCAAGAGTATTCCGGGAGCAGAGCAATGTGATTGGTATGTGTATTGAGCACGTTCTTAAACAATCAATCACGACAAGAAGAATAAAAATAAAACGAACACATTGTCGAGCCGAGCCGAGCATAGCCTTTATTTGCCAGTCAGCCTTCTCTTGAAATATGGTAGGCATATGAGTGCCTCTATCCGTATTTGAACCCGGGTCGCCAGATTAGACGGCAAGCGCACTAACCATTGAGCTACGGAGGTAAATATCAAAATATTCAAAAAATCAATGTTGACTTTAATGAAGGGATATAACTCAACAAGTTCTGCTAGTTACTTAAAGATTTGTCTTAATAATTTCAACTGATTGCATCAGATGAAAATAATAATTTAATATTAATAAATTTACATAAACATAGAGCAGAGTGGCGCAGTGGAAGCGTGCTGGGCCCATAACCCAGAGGTCCGAGGATCGAAACCTCGCTCTGCTAAATTTTTATTCCGTAAACATTTTGTCTATAATTGGTGGCAATGATTACGACAGAAGCAGATTTATATAAGCAAAGAAGCTCTTAATGTATCAACGGACCGAAGTCAGATACACTCTAGTAGTTCTTAAAAATAGTTGTGCTTGAGTGGAAATAGTGAAAAGCATTGACAAATCTGCACTAAAACGATCAAATTCATTTGACTTAAATATGTGATGGAGCGACACTGTTTTATCTGGATGTTTGCCTGACATTCTAACCTAGATATGAAAGTGAAATGAGAGTCTGGAAACAGGACGCGCTTGAGTGGAAATGTGTTCCTCGTCTATGACGAACACAACATATCTGATAAGATGTAGACATAGGCCCCATATGTTTTCCTTTCAATATTTTGAAGCTAAGGCAACCACACTTTTTAACAAATCGAAGCATTAATTAATAAGCATCATCCCAAAATTGATTTATATCTATACTTCGTATTAAATCGTGAATCCAATATTAATATTATTTGAATTATATCAATTTCCAGTTAAAGTGGAGTAGTTTGACTTTTTCTGTTGCCATAGCAATGTTACATTTTTTGTCAGAATCCAGATGTTTTGAGACATGTAAAATAAATTAATAATTGATTGTGCTCTTACACATTTTCAACATCGATTATGGTAGATAGCATGAAGTTGATAAGGATTGGTAATGTCATTTGACAAATTGTATCTTTTTGATTTGATTGAATACAATTGATTGGTAAATTTGATTTTATGTATTAGTATTTGTCGGTCTGTATTTCACCTTGACAACAAAACGATTATGTAGGACGATTTTATATTGGTATTGTGATCAGGGGTCATCTTTGACCTATATCACAATGTTATGTATTGTTATATGTTAAATTAAGAACACTCTTCGTTTACATACTGACTAACTAAGCAGCCAATCACCTTTAGGTATTTCGTATTTATCTCAAGACCTGTATAATGGAGATATGTATTCCTCGATAGTATAGTGGTAAGTATCCCCGCCTGTCACGCGGGAGACCGGGGTTCGATTCCCCGTCGGGGAGCAAATGTTTTGCTCTAAAAAACACTGTTTTTGTATTTTCTATGTCTTTCTTTCATTGCATTGGACACACAACTAAAACATGCATCTTCATTTGAAGGTAAGCATACATATACTAGATAGGTCAGAAGCACACTAACATTCTTACTACTTTTTGAAGAAGCATTTCGAGTCAAGAGTATTCCGGGAGCAGAGCAATGTGATTGGTATGTGTATTGAGCACGTTCTTAAACAATCAATCACGACAAGAAGAATAAAAATAAAACGAACACATTGTCGAGCCGAGCCGAGCATAGCCTTTATTTGCCAGTCAGCCTTCTCTTGAAATATGGTAGGCATATGAGTGCCTCTATCCGTATTTGAACCCGGGTCGCCAGATTAGACGGCAAGCGCACTAACCATTGAGCTACGGAGGTAAATATCAAAATATTCAAAAAATCAATTTTGACTTTAATGAAGGGATATAACTCAACAAGTTCTGCTAGTTACTTAAAGATTTGTCTTAATAATTTCAACTGATTGCATCAGATGAAAATAATAATTTAATATTAATAAATTTACATAAACATAGAGCAGAGTGGCGCAGTGGAAGCGTGCTGGGCCCATAACCCAGAGGTCCGAGGATCGAAACCTCGCTCTGCTAAATTTTTATTCCGTAAACATTTTGTCTATAATTGGTGGCAATGATTACGACAGAAGCAGATTTATATAAGCAAAGAAGCTCTTAATGTATCAACGGACCGAAGTCAGATACACTCTAGTAGTTCTTAAAAATAGTAGTGCTTGAGTGGAAATAGTGAAAAGCATTGACAAATCTGCACTAAAACGATCAAATTCATTTGACTTAAATATGTGATGGAGCAACACTGTTTTATCTGGATGTTTGCCTGACATTCTAACCTAGATATGAAAGTGAAATGAGAGTCTGGAAACAGGACGCGCTTGAGTGGAAATGTGTTCCTCGTCTATGACGAACACAACATATCTGATAAGATGTAGACATAGGCCCCATATGTTTTCCTTTCAATATTTTGAAGCTAAGGCAACCACACTTTTTAACAAATCGAAGCATTAATTAATAAGCATCATCCCAAAATTGATTTATATCTATACTTCGTATTAAATCGTGAATCCAATATTAATATTATTTGAATTATATCAATTTCCAGTTAAAGTGGAGTAGTTTGACTTTTTCTGTTGCCATAGCAATGTTACATTTTTTGTCAGAATCCAGATGTTTTGAGACATGTAAAATAAATTAATAATTGATTGTGCTCTTACACATTTTCAACATCGATTATGGTAGATAGCATGAAGTTGATAAGGATTGGTAATGTCATTTGACAAATTGTATCTTTTTGATTTGATTGAATACAATTGATTGGTAAATTTGATTTTATGTATTAGTATTTGTCGGTCTGTATTTCACCTTGACAACAAAACGATTATGTAGGACGATTTTATATTGGTATTGTGATCAGGGGTCATCTTTGACCTATATCACAATGTTATGTATTGTTATATGTTAAATTAAGAACACTCTTCGTTTACATACTGACTAACTAAGCAGCCAATCACCTTTAGGTATTTCGTATTTATCTCAAGACCTGTATAATGGAGATATGTATTCCTCGATAGTATAGTGGTAAGTATCCCCGCCTGTCACGCGGGAGACCGGGGTTCGATTCCCCGTCGGGGAGCAAATGTTTTGCTCTAAAAAACACTGTTTTTGTATTTTCTATGTCTTTCTTTCATTGCATTGGACACACAACTAAAACATGCATCTTCATTTGAAGGTAAGCATACATATACTAGATAGGTCAGAAGCACACTAACATTCTTACTACTTTTTGAAGAAGCATTTCGAGTCAAGAGTATTCCGGGAGCAGAGCAATGTGATTGGTATGTGTATTGAGCACGTTCTTAAACAATCAATCACGACAAGAAGAATAAAAATAAAACGAACACATTGTCGAGCCGAGCCGAGCCGAGCCGAGCCGAGCCGAGCATAGCCTTTATTTGCCAGTCAGCCTTCTCTTGAAATATGGTAGGCATATGAGTGCCTCTATCCGTATTTGAACCCGGGTCGCCAGATTAGACGGCAAGCGCACTAACCATTGAGCTACGGAGGTAAATATCAAAATATTCAAAAAATCAATGTTGACTTTAATGAAGGGATATAACTCAACAAGTTCTGCTAGTTACTTAAAGATTTGTCTTAATAATTTCAACTGATTGCATCAGATGAAAATAATAATTTAATATTAATAAATTTACATAAACATAGAGCAGAGTGGCGCAGTGGAAGCGTGCTGGGCCCATAACCCAGAGGTCCGAGGATCGAAACCTCGCTCTGCTAAATTTTTATTCCGTAAACATTTTGTCTATAATTGGTGGCAATGATTACGACAGAAGCAGATTTATATAAGCAAAGAAGCTCTTAATGTATCAACGGACCGAAGTCAGATACACTCTAGTAGTTCTTAAAAATAGTTGTGCTTGAGTGGAAATAGTGAAAAGCATTGACAAATCTGCACTAAAACGATCAAATTCATTTGACTTAAATATGTGATGGAGCGACACTGTTTTATCTGGATGTTTGCCTGACATTCTAACCTAGATATGAAAGTGAAATGAGAGTCTGGAAACAGGACGCGCTTGAGTGGAAATGTGTTCCTCGTCTATGACGAACACAACATATCTGATAAGATGTAGACATAGGCCCCATATGTTTTCCTTTCAATATTTTGAAGCTAAGGCAACCACACTTTTTAACAAATCGAAGCATTAATTAATAAGCATCATCCCAAAATTGATTTATATCTATACTTCGTATTAAATCGTGAATCCAATATTAATATTATTTGAATTATATCAATTTCCAGTTAAAGTGGAGTAGTTTGACTTTTTCTGTTGCCATAGCAATGTTACATTTTTTGTCAGAATCCAGATGTTTTGAGACATGTAAAATAAATTAATAATTGATTGTGCTCTTACACATTTTCAACATCGATTATGGTAGATAGCATGAAGTTGATAAGGATTGGTAATGTCATTTGACAAATTGTATCTTTTTGATTTGATTGAATACAATTGATTGGTAAATTTGATTTTATGTATTAGTATTTGTCGGTCTGTATTTCACCTTGACAACAAAACGATTATGTAGGACGATTTTATATTGGTATTGTGATCAGGGGTCATCTTTGACCTATATCACAATGTTATGTATTGTTATATGTTAAATTAAGAACACTCTTCGTTTACATACTGACTAACTAAGCAGCCAATCACCTTTAGGTATTTCGTATTTATCTCAAGACCTGTATAATGGAGATATGTATTCCTCGATAGTATAGTGGTAAGTATCCCCGCCTGTCACGCGGGAGACCGGGGTTCGATTCCCCGTCGGGGAGCAAATGTTTTGCTCTAAAAAACACTGTTTTTGTATTTTCTATGTCTTTCTTTCATTGCATTGGACACACAACTAAAACATGCATCTTCATTTGAAGGTAAGCATACATATACTAGATAGGTCAGAAGCACACTAACATTCTTACTACTTTTTGAAGAAGCATTTCGAGTCAAGAGTATTCCGGGAGCAGAGCAATGTGATTGGTATGTGTATTGAGCACGTTCTTAAACAATCAATCACGACAAGAAGAATAAAAATAAAACGAACACATTGTCGAGCCGAGCCGAGCCGAGCCGAGCCGAGCCGAGCCGAGCATAGCCTTTATTTGCCAGTCAGCCTTCTCTTGAAATATGGTAGGCATATGAGTGCCTCTATCCGTATTTGAACCCGGGTCGCCAGATTAGACGGCAAGCGCACTAACCATTGAGCTACGGAGGTAAATATCAAAATATTCAAAAAATCAATGTTGACTTTAATGAAGGGATATAACTCAACAAGTTCTGCTAGTTACTTAAAGATTTGTCTTAATAATTTCAACTGATTGCATCAGATGAAAATAATAATTTAATATTAATAAATTTACATAAACATAGAGCAGAGTGGCGCAGTGGAAGCGTGCTGGGCCCATAACCCAGAGGTCCGAGGATCGAAACCTCGCTCTGCTAAATTTTTATTCCGTAAACATTTTGTCTATAATTGGTGGCAATGATTACGACAGAAGCAGATTTATATAAGCAAAGAAGCTCTTAATGTATCAACGGACCGAAGTCAGATACACTCTAGTAGTTCTTAAAAATAGTTGTGCTTGAGTGGAAATAGTGAAAAGCATTGACAAATCTGCACTAAAACGATCAAATTCATTTGACTTAAATATGTGATGGAGCGACACTGTTTTATCTGGATGTTTGCCTGACATTCTAACCTAGATATGAAAGTGAAATGAGAGTCTGGAAACAGGACGCGCTTGAGTGGAAATGTGTTCCTCGTCTATGACGAACACAACATATCTGATAAGATGTAGACATAGGCCCCATATGTTTTCCTTTCAATATTTTGAAGCTAAGGCAACCACACTTTTTAACAAATCGAAGCATTAATTAATAAGCATCATCCCAAAATTGATTTATATCTATACTTCGTATTAAATCGTGAATCCAATATTAATATTATTTGAATTATATCAATTTCCAGTTAAAGTGGAGTAGTTTGACTTTTTCTGTTGCCATAGCAATGTTACATTTTTTGTCAGAATCCAGATGTTTTGAGACATGTAAAATAAATTAATAATTGATTGTGCTCTTACACATTTTCAACATCGATTATGGTAGATAGCATGAAGTTGATAAGGATTGGTAATGTCATTTGACAAATTGTATCTTTTTGATTTGATTGAATACAATTGATTGGTAAATTTGATTTTATGTATTAGTATTTGTCGGTCTGTATTTCACCTTGACAACAAAACGATTATGTAGGACGATTTTATATTGGTATTGTGATCAGGGGTCATCTTTGACCTATATCACAATGTTATGTATTGTTATATGTTAAATTAAGAACACTCTTCGTTTACATACTGACTAACTAAGCAGCCAATCACCTTTAGGTATTTCGTATTTATCTCAAGACCTGTATAATGGAGATATGTATTCCTCGATAGTATAGTGGTAAGTATCCCCGCCTGTCACGCGGGAGACCGGGGTTCGATTCCCCGTCGGGGAGCAAATGTTTTGCTCTAAAAAGACTGTTTTTGTATTTTCTATGTCTTTCTTTCATTGCATTGGACACACAACTAAAACATGCATCTTCATTTGAAGGTAAGCATACATATACTAGATAGGTCAGAAGCACACTAACATTCTTACTACTTTTTGAAGAAGCATTTCGAGTCAAGAGTATTCCGGGAGCAGAGCAATGTGATTGGTTTGTGTATTGAGCACGTTCTTAAACAATCAATCACGACAAGAAGAATAAAAATAAAACGAACACATTGTCGAGCCGAGCCGAGCATAGCCTTTATTTGCCAGTCAGCCTTCTCTTGAAATATGGTAGGCATATGAGTGCCTCTATCCGTATTTGAACCCGGGTCGCCAGATTAGACGGCAAGCGCACTAACCATTGAGCTACGGAGGTAAATATCAAAATATTCAAAAAATCAATGTTGACTTTAATGAAGGGATATAACTCAACAAGTTCTGCTAGTTACTTAAAGATTTGTCTTAATAATTTCAACTGATTGCATCAGATGAAAATAATAATTTAATATTAATAAATTTACATAAACATAGAGCAGAGTGGCGCAGTGGAAGCGCGCTGGGCCCATAACCCAGAGGTCCGAGAATCGAAACCTCGCTCTGCTAAATTTTTATTCCGTAAACATTTTGTCTATAATTGGTGGCAATGATTACGACAGAAGCAGATTTATATAAGCAAAGAAGCTCTTAATGTATCAACGGACCGAAGTCAGATACACTTTAGTAGTTCTTAAAAATAGTTGTGCTTGAATGGAAATAGTGAAAAGCATTGACAAATCTGCACTAAAATGATCAAATTCATTTGACTTAAATATGTGATGGAGCAACACTGTTTTATCTGGATGTTTGCCTGACATTCTAACCTAGATATGAAAGTGAAATGAGAGTCTGGAAACAGGACGCGCTTGAGTGGAAATGTGTTCCTCGTCTATGACGAACACAACATATCTGATAAGATGTAGACATAGGCCCCATATGTTTTCCTTTCAATATTTTGAAGCTAAGGCAACCACACTTTTTAACAAATCGAAGCATTAATTAATAAGCATCATCCCAAAATTGATTTATATCTATACTTCGTATTAAATCGTGAATCCAATATTAATATTATTTGAATTATATCAATTTCCAGTTAAAGTGGAGTAGTTTGACTTTTTCTGTGCCATAGCAATGTTACATTTTTTGTCAGAATCCAGATGTTTTGAGACATGTAAAATAAATTAATAATTGATTGTGCTCTTACACATTTTCAACATCGATTATGGTAGATAGCATGAAGTTGATAAGGATTGGTAATGTCATTTGACAAATTGTATCTTTTTGATTTGATTGAATACAATTGATTGGTAAATTTGATTTTATGTATTAGTATTTGTCGGTCTGTATTTCACCTTGACAACAAAACGATTATGTAGGACGATTTTATATTGGTATTGTGATCAGGGGTCATCTTTGACCTATATCACAATGTTATGTATTGTTATATGTTAAATTAAGAACACTCTTCGTTTACATACTGACTAACTAAGCAGCCAATCACCTTTAGGTATTTCGTATTTATCTCAAGACCTGTATAATGGAGATATGTATTCCTCGATAGTATAGTGGTAAGTATCCCCGCCTGTCACGCGGGAGACCGGGGTTCGATTCCCCGTCGGGGAGCAAATGTTTTGCTCTAAAAAACACTGTTTTTGTATTTTCTATGTCTTTCTTTCATTGCATTGGACACACAACTAAAACATGCATCTTCATTTGAAGGTAAGCATACATATACTAGATAGGTCAGAAGCACACTAACATTCTTACTACTTTTTGAAGAAGCATTTCGAGTCAAGAGTATTCCGGGAGCAGAGCAATGTGATTGGTATGTGTATTGAGCACGTTCTTAAACAATCAATCACGACAAGAAGAATAAAAATAAAACGAACACATTGTCGAGCCGAGCCGAGCATAGCCTTTATTTGCCAGTCAGCCTTCTCTTGAAATATGGTAGGCATATGAGTGCCTCTATCCGTATTTGAACCCGGGTCGCCAGATTAGACGGCAAGCGCACTAACCATTGAGCTACGGAGGTAAATATCAAAATATTCAAAAAATCAATTTTGACTTTAATGAAGGGATATAACTCAACAAGTTCTGCTAGTTACTTAAAGATTTGTCTTAATAATTTCAACTGATTGCATCAGATGAAAATAATAATTTAATATTAATAAATTTACATAAACATAGAGCAGAGTGGCGCAGTGGAAGCGTGCTGGGCCCATAACCCAGAGGTCCGAGGATCGAAACCTCGCTCTGCTAAATTTTTATTCCGTAAACATTTTGTCTATAATTGGTGGCAATGATTACGACAGAAGCAGATTTATATAAGCAAAGAAGCTCTTAATGTATCAACGGACCGAAGTCAGATACACTCTAGTAGTTCTTAAAAATAGTTGTGCTTGAATGGAAATAGTGAAAAGCATTGACAAATCTGCACTAAAACGATCAAATTCATTTGACTTAAATATGTGATGGAGCAACACTGTTTTATCTGGATGTTTGCCTGACATTCTAACCTAGATATGAAAGTGAAATGAGAGTCTGGAAACAGGACGCGCTTGAGTGGAAATGTGTTCCTCGTCTATGACGAACACAACATATCTGATAAGATGTAGACATAGGCCCCATATGTTTTCCTTTCAATATTTTGAAGCTAAGGCAACCACACTTTTTAACAAATCGAAGCATTAATTAATAAGCATCATCCCAAAATTGATTTATATCTATACTTCGTATTAAATCGTGAATCCAATATTAATATTATTTGAATTATATCAATTTCCAGTTAAAGTGGAGTAGTTTGACTTTTTCTGTTGCCATAGCAATGTTACATTTTTTGTCAGAATCCAGATGTTTTGAGACATGTAAAATAAATTAATAATTGATTGTGCTCTTACACATTTTCAACATCGATTATGGTAGATAGCATGAAGTTGATAAGGATTGGTAATGTCATTTGACAAATTGTATCTTTTTGATTTGATTGAATACAATTGATTGGTAAATTTGATTTTATGTATTAGTATTTGTCGGTCTGTATTTCACCTTGACAACAAAACGATTATGTAGGACGATTTTATATTGGTATTGTGATCAGGGGTCATCTTTGACCTATATCACAATGTTATGTATTGTTATATGTTAAATTAAGAACACTCTTCGTTTACATACTGACTAACTAAGCAGCCAATCACCTTTAGGTATTTCGTATTTATCTCAAGACCTGTATAATGGAGATATGTATTCCTCGATAGTATAGTGGTAAGTATCCCCGCCTGTCACGCGGGAGACCGGGGTTCGATTCCCCGTCGGGGAGCAAATGTTTTGCTCTAAAAAACACTGTTTTTGTATTTTCTATGTCTTTCTTTCATTGCATTGGACACACAACTAAAACATGCATCTTCATTTGAAGGTAAGCATACATATACTAGATAGGTCAGAAGCACACTAACATTCTTACTACTTTTTGAAGAAGCATTTCGAGTCAAGAGTATTCCGGGAGCAGAGCAATGTGATTGGTATGTGTATTGAGCACGTTCTTAAACAATCAATCACGACAAGAAGAATAAAAATAAAACGAACACACTGTCGAGCCGAGCCGAGCCGAGCCGAGCATAGCCTTTATTTGCCAGTCAGCCTTCTCTTGAAATATGGTAGGCATATGAGTGCCTCTATCCGTATTTGAACCCGGGTCGCCAGATTAGACGGCAAGCGCACTAACCATTGAGCTACGGAGGTAAATATCAAAATATTCAAAAAATCAATGTTGACTTTAATGAAGGGATATAACTCAACAAGTTCTGCTAGTTACTTAAAGATTTGTCTTAATAATTTCAACTGATTGCATCAGATGAAAATAATAATTTAATATTAATAAATTTACATAAACATAGAGCAGAGTGGCGCAGTGGAAGCGTGCTGGGCCCATAACCCAGAGGTCCGAGGATCGAAACCTCGCTCTGCTAAATTTTTATTCCGTAAACATTTTGTCTATAATTGGTGGCAATGATTACGACAGAAGCAGATTTATATAAGCAAAGAAGCTCTTAATGTATCAACGGACCGAAGTCAGATACACTCTAGTAGTTCTTAAAAATAGTTGTGCTTGAGTGGAAATAGTGAAAAGCATTGACAAATCTGCACTAAAACGATCAAATTCATTTGACTTAAATATGTGATGGAGCGACACTGTTTTATCTGGATGTTTGCCTGACATTCTAACCTAGATATGAAAGTGAAATGAGAGTCTGGAAACAGGACGCGCTTGAGTGGAAATGTGTTCCTCGTCTATGACGAACACAACATATCTGATAAGATGTAGACATAGGCCCCATATGTTTTCCTTTCAATATTTTGAAGCTAAGGCAACCACACTTTTTAACAAATCGAAGCATTAATTAATAAGCATCATCCCAAAATTGATTTATATCTATACTTCGTATTAAATCTTGAATCCAATATTAATATTATTTGAATTATATCAATTTCCAGTTAAAGTGGAGTAGTTTGACTTTTTCTGTTGCCATAGCAATGTTACATTTTTTGTCAGAATCCAGATGTTTTGAGACATGTAAAATAAATTAATAATTGATTGTGCTCTTACACATTTTCAACATCGATTATGGTAGATAGCATGAAGTTGATAAGGATTGGTAATGTCATTTGACAAATTGTATCTTTTTGATTTGATTGAATACAATTGATTGGTAAATTTGATTTTATGTATTAGTATTTGTCGGTCTGTATTTCACCTTGACAACAAAACGATTATGTAGGACGATTTTATATTGGTATTGTGATCAGGGGTCATCTTTGACCTATATCACAATGTTATGTATTGTTATATGTTAAATTAAGAACACTCTTCGTTTACATACTGACTAACTAAGCAGCCAATCACCTTTAGGTATTTCGTATTTATCTCAAGACCTGTATAATGGAGATATGTATTCCTCGATAGTATAGTGGTAAGTATCCCCGCCTGTCACGCGGGAGACCGGGGTTCGATTCCCCGTCGGGGAGCAAATGTTTTGCTCTAAAAAACACTGTTTTTGTATTTTCTATGTCTTTCTTTCATTGCATTGGACACACAACTAAAACATGCATCTTCATTTGAAGGTAAGCATACATATACTAGATAGGTCAGAAGCACACTAACATTCTTACTACTTTTTGAAGAAGCATTTCGAGTCAAGAGTATTCTGGGAGCAGAGCAATGTGATTGGTATGTGTATTGAGCACGTTCTTAAACAATCAATCACGACAAGAAGAATAAAAATAAAACGAACACATTGTCGAGCCGAGCCGAGCATAGCCTTTATTTGCCAGTCAGCCTTCTCTTGAAATATGGTAGGCATATGAGTGCCTCTATCCGTATTTGAACCCGGGTCGCCAGATTAGACGGCAAGCGCACTAACCATTGAGCTACGGAGGTAAATATCAAAATATTCAAAAAATCAATTTTGACTTTAATGAAGGGATATAACTCAACAAGTTCTGCTAGTTACTTAAAGATTTGTCTTAATAATTTCAACTGATTGCATCAGATGAAAATAATAATTTAATATTAATAAATTTACATAAACATAGAGCAGAGTGGCGCAGTGGAAGCGTGCTGGGCCCATAACCCAGAGGTCCGAGGATCGAAACCTCGCTCTGCTAAATTTTTATTCCGTAAACATTTTGTCTATAATTGGTGGCAATGATTACGACAGAAGCAGATTTATATAAGCAAAGAAGCTCTTAATGTATCAACGGACCGAAGTCAGATACACTCTAGTAGTTCTTAAAAATAGTTGTGCTTGAATGGAAATAGTGAAAAGCATTGACAAATCTGCACTAAAACGATCAAATTCATTTGACTTAAATATGTGATGGAGCAACACTGTTTTATCTGGATGTTTGCCTGACATTCTAACCTAGATATGAAAGTGAAATGAGAGTCTGGAAACAGGACGCGCTTGAGTGGAAATGTGTTCCTCGTCTATGACGAACACAACATATCTGATAAGATGTAGACATAGGCCCCATATGTTTTCCTTTCAATATTTTGAAGCTAAGGCAACCACACTTTTTAACAAATCGAAGCATTAATTAATAAGCATCATCCCAAAATTGATTTATATCTATACTTCGTATTAAATCGTGAATCCAATATTAATATTATTTGAATTATATCAATTTCCAGTTAAAGTGGAGTAGTTTGACTTTTTCTGTTGCCATAGCAATGTTACATTTTTTGTCAGAATCCAGATGTTTTGAGACATGTAAAATAAATTAATAATTGATTGTGCTCTTACACATTTTCAACATCGATTATGGTAGATAGCATGAAGTTGATAAGGATTGGTAATGTCATTTGACAAATTGTATCTTTTTGATTTGATTGAATACAATTGATTGGTAAATTTGATTTTATGTATTAGTATTTGTCGGTCTGTATTTCACCTTGACAACAAAACGATTATGTAGGACGATTTTATATTGGTATTGTGATCAGGGGTCATCTTTGACCTATATCACAATGTTATGTATTGTTATATGTTAAATTAAGAACACTCTTCGTTTACATACTGACTAACTAAGCAGCCAATCACCTTTAGGTATTTCGTATTTATCTCAAGACCTGTATAATGGAGATATGTATTGCTCGATAGTATAGTGGTAAGTATCCCCGCCTGTCACGCGGGAGACCGGGGTTCGATTCCCCGTCGGGGAGCAAATGTTTTGCTCTAAAAAACACTGTTTTTGTATTTTCTATGTCTTTCTTTCATTGCATTGGACACACAACTAAAACATGCATCTTCATTTGAAGGTAAGCATACATATACTAGATAGGTCAGAAGCACACTAACATTCTTACTACTTTTTGAAGAAGCATTTCGAGTCAAGAGTATTCTGGGAGCAGAGCAATGTGATTGGTATGTGTATTGAGCACGTTCTTAAACAATCAATCACGACAAGAAGAATAAAAATAAAACGAACACATTGTCGAGCCGAGCCGAGCATAGCCTTTATTTGCCAGTCAGCCTTCTCTTGAAATATGGTAGGCATATGAGTGCCTCTATCCGTATTTGAACCCGGGTCGCCAGATTAGACGGCAAGCGCACTAACCATTGAGCTACGGAGGTAAATATCAAAATATTCAAAAAATCAATTTTGACTTTAATGAAGGGATATAACTCAACAAGTTCTGCTAGTTACTTAAAGATTTGTCTTAATAATTTCAACTGATTGCATCAGATGAAAATAATAATTTAATATTAATAAATTTACATAAACATAGAGCAGAGTGGCGCAGTGGAAGCGTGCTGGGCCCATAACCCAGAGGTCCGAGGATCGAAACCTCGCTCTGCTAAATTTTTATTCCGTAAACATTTTGTCTATAATTGGTGGCAATGATTACGACAGAAGCAGATTTATATAAGCAAAGAAGCTCTTAATGTATCAACGGACCGAGGTCAGATACACTCTAGTAGTTCTTAAAAATAGTTGTGCTTGAATGGAAATAGTGAAAAGCATTGACAAATCTGCACTAAAACGATCAAATTCATTTGACTTAAATATGTGATGGAGCAACACTGTTTTATCTGGATGTTTGCCTGACATTCTAACCTAGATATGAAAGTGAAATGAGAGTCTGGAAACAGGACGCGCTTGAGTGGAAATGTGTTCCTCGTCTATGACGAACACAACATATCTGATAAGATGTAGACATAGGCCCCATATGTTTTCCTTTCAATATTTTGAAGCTAAGGCAACCACACTTTTTAACAAATCGAAGCATTAATTAATAAGCATCATCCCAAAATTGATTTATATCTATACTTCGTATTAAATCTTGAATCCAATATTAATATTATTTGAATTATATCAATTTCCAGTTAAAGTGGAGTAGTTTGACTTTTTCTGTTGCCATAGCAATGTTACATTTTTTGTCAGAATCCAGATGTTTTGAGACATGTAAAATAAATTAATAATTGATTGTGCTCTTACACATTTTCAACATCGATTATGGTAGATAGCATGAAGTTGATAAGGATTGGTAATGTCATTTGACAAATTGTATCTTTTTGATTTGATTGAATACAATTGATTGGTAAATTTGATTTTATGTATTAGTATTTGTCGGTCTGTATTTCACCTTGACAACAAAACGATTATGTAGGACGATTTTATATTGGTATTGTGATCAGGGGTCATCTTTGACCTATATCACAATGTTATGTATTGTTATATGTTAAATTAAGAACACTCTTCGTTTACATACTGACTAACTAAGCAGCCAATCACCTTTAGGTATTTCGTATTTATCTCAAGACCTGTATAATGGAGATATGTATTCCTCGATAGTATAGTGGTAAGTATCCCCGCCTGTCACGCGGGAGACCGGGGTTCGATTCCCCGTCGGGGAGCAAATGTTTTGCTCTAAAAAACACTGTTTTTGTATTTTCTATGTCTTTCTTTCATTGCATTGGACACACAACTAAAACATGCATCTTCATTTGAAGGTAAGCATACATATACTAGATAGGTCAGAAGCACACTAACATTCTTACTACTTTTTGAAGAAGCATTTCGAGTCAAGAGTATTCCGGGAGCAGAGCAATGTGATTGGTTTGTGTATTGAGCACGTTCTTAAACAATCAATCACGACAAGAAGAATAAAAATAAAACGAACACATTGTCGAGCCGAGCCGAGCATAGCCTTTATTTGCCAGTCAGCCTTCTCTTGAAATATGGTAGGCATATGAGTGCCTCTATCCGTATTTGAACCCGGGTCGCCAGATTAGACGGCAAGCGCACTAACCATTGAGCTACGGAGGTAAATATCAAAATATTCAAAAAATCAATGTTGACTTTAATGAAGGGATATAACTCAACAAGTTCTGCTAGTTACTTAAAGATTTGTCTTAATAATTTCAACTGATTGCATCAGATGAAAATAATAATTTAATATTAATAAATTTACATAAACATAGAGCAGAGTGGCGCAGTGGAAGCGCGCGGGCCCATAACCCAGAGGTCCGAGAATCGAAACCTCGCTCTGCTAAATTTTTATTCCGTAAACATTTTGTCTATAATTGGTGGCAATGATTACGACAGAAGCAGATTTATATAAGCAAAGAAGCTCTTAATGTATCAACGGACCGAAGTCAGATACACTTTAGTAGTTCTTAAAAATAGTTGTGCTTGAATGGAAATAGTGAAAAGCATTGACAAATCTGCACTAAAACGATCAAATTCATTTGACTTAAATATGTGATGGAGCAACACTGTTTTATCTGGATGTTTGCCTGACATTCTAACCTAGATATGAAAGTGAAATGAGAGTCTGGAAACAGGACGCGCTTGAGTGGAAATGTGTTCCTCGTCTATGACGAACACAACATATCTGATAAGATGTAGACATAGGCCCCATATGTTTTCCTTTCAATATTTTGAAGCTAAGGCAACCACACTTTTTAACAAATCGAAGCATTAATTAATAAGCATCATCCCAAAATTGATTTATATCTATACTTCGTATTAAATCGTGAATCCAATATTAATATTATTTGAATTATATCAATTTCCAGTTAAAGTGGAGTAGTTTGACTTTTTCTGTGCCATAGCAATGTTACATTTTTTGTCAGAATCCAGATGTTTTGAGACATGTAAAATAAATTAATAATTGATTGTGCTCTTACACATTTTCAACATCGATTATGGTAGATAGCATGAAGTTGATAAGGATTGGTAATGTCATTTGACAAATTGTATCTTTTTGATTTGATTGAATACAATTGATTGGTAAATTTGATTTTATGTATTAGTATTTGTCGGTCTGTATTTCACCTTGACAACAAAACGATTATGTAGGACGATTTTATATTGGTATTGTGATCAGGGGTCATCTTTGACCTATATCACAATGTTATGTATTGTTATATGTTAAATTAAGAACACTCTTCGTTTACATACTGACTAACTAAGCAGCCAATCACCTTTAGGTATTTCGTATTTATCTCAAGACCTGTATAATGGAGATATGTATTCCTCGATAGTATAGTGGTAAGTATCCCCGCCTGTCACGCGGGAGACCGGGGTTCGATTCCCCGTCGGGGAGCAAATGTTTTGCTCTAAAAAACACTGTTTTTGTATTTTCTATGTCTTTCTTTCATTGCATTGGACACACAACTAAAACATGCATCTTCATTTGAAGGTAAGCATACATATACTAGATAGGTCAGAAGCACACTAACATTCTTACTACTTTTTGAAGAAGCATTTCGAGTCAAGAGTATTCCGGGAGCAGAGCAATGTGATTGGTATGTGTATTGAGCACGTTCTTAAACAATCAATCACGACAAGAAGAATAAAAATAAAACGAACACATTGTCGAGCCGAGCCGAGCATAGCCTTTATTTGCCAGTCAGCCTTCTCTTGAAATATGGTAGGCATATGAGTGCCTCTATCCGTATTTGAACCCGGGTCGCCAGATTAGACGGCAAGCGCACTAACCATTGAGCTACGGAGGTAAATATCAAAATATTCAAAAAATCAATGTTGACTTTAATGAAGGGATATAACTCAACAAGTTCTGCTAGTTACTTAAAGATTTGTCTTAATAATTTCAACTGATTGCATCAGATGAAAATAATAATTTAATATTAATAAATTTACATAAACATAGAGCAGAGTGGCGCAGTGGAAGCGTGCTGGGCCCATAACCCAGAGGTCCGAGGATCGAAACCTCGCTCTGCTAAATTTTTATTCCGTAAACATTTTGTCTATAATTGGTGGCAATGATTACGACAGAAGCAGATTTATATAAGCAAAGAAGCTCTTAATGTATCAACGGACCGAAGTCAGATACACTCTAGTAGTTCTTAAAAATAGTTGTGCTTGAGTGGAAATAGTGAAAAGCATTGACAAATCTGCACTAAAACGATCAAATTCATTTGACTTAAATATGTGATGGAGCGACACTGTTTTATCTGGATGTTTGCCTGACATTCTAACCTAGATATGAAAGTGAAATGAGAGTCTGGAAACAGGACGCGCTTGAGTGGAAATGTGTTCCTCGTCTATGACGAACACAACATATCTGATAAGATGTAGACATAGGCCCCATATGTTTTCCTTTCAAAATTTTGAAGCTAAGGCAACCACACTTTTTAACAAATCGAAGCATTAATTAATAAGCATCATCCCAAAATTGATTTATATCTATACTTCGTATTAAATCGTGAATCCAATATTAATATTATTTGAATTATATCAATTTCCAGTTAAAGTGGAGTAGTTTGACTTTTTCTGTTGCCATAGCAATGTTACATTTTTTGTCAGAATCCAGATGTTTTGAGACATGTAAAATAAATTAATAATTGATTGTGCTCTTACACATTTTCAACATCGATTATGGTAGATAGCATGAAGTTGATAAGGATTGGTAATGTCATTTGACAAATTGTATCTTTTTGATTTGATTGAATACAATTGATTGGTATATTTGATTTTATGTATTAGTATTTGTCGGTCTGTATTTCACCTTGACAACAAAACGATTATGTAGGACGATTTTATATTGGTATTGTGATCAGGGGTCATCTTTGACCTATATCACAATGTTATGTATTGTTATATGTTAAATTAAGAACACTCTTCGTTTACATACTGACTAACTAAGCAGCCAATCACCTTTAGGTATTTCGTATTTATCTCAAGACCTGTATAATGGAGATATGTATTCCTCGATAGTATAGTGGTAAGTATCCCCGCCTGTCACGCGGGAGACCGGGGTTCGATTCCCCGTCGGGGAGCAAATGTTTTGCTCTAAAAAACACTGTTTTTGTATTTTCTATGTCTTTCTTTCATTGCATTGGACACACAACTAAAACATGCATCTTCATTTGTAGGTAAGCATACATATACTAGATAGGTCAGAAGCACACTAACATTCTTACTACTTTTTGAAGAAGCATTTCGAGTCAAGTGTATTCCGGGAGCAGAGCAATGTGATTGGTATGGTAATTGAGCACGTTCTTAAACAATCAATCACGACAAGAAGAATAAAAATAAAACGAACACATTGTCGAGCCGAGCCGAGCCGAGCCGAGCCGAGCCGAGCATAGCCTTTATTTGCCAGTCAGCCTTCTCTTGAAATATGGTAGGCATATGAGTGCCTCTATCCGTATTTGAACCCGGGTCGCCAGATTAGACGGCAAGCGCACTAACCATTGAGCTACGGAGGTAAATATCAAAATATTCAAAAAATCAATGTTGACTTTAATGAAGGGATATAACTCAACAAGTTCCGCTAGTTACTTAAAGATTTGTCTTAATAATTTCAACTGATTGCATCAGATGAAAATAATAATTTAATATTAATAAATTTACATAAACATAGAGCAGAGTGGCGCAGTGGAAGCGTGCTGGGCCCATAACCCAGAGGTCCGAGGATCGAAACCTCGCTCTGCTAAATTTTTATTCCGTAAACATTTTGTCTATAATTGGTGGCAATGATTACGACAGAAGCAGATTTATATAAGCAAAGAAGCTCTTAATGTATCAACGGACCGAAGTCAGATACACTCTAGTAGTTCTTAAAAATAGTTGTGCTTGAGTGGAAATAGTGAAAAGCATTGACAAATCTGCACTAAAACGATCAAATTCATTTGACTTAAATATGTGATGGAGCAACACTGTTTTATCTGGATGTTTGCCTGACATTCTAACCTAGATATGAAAGTGAAATGAGAGTCTGGAAACAGGACGCGCTTGAGTGGAAATGTGTTCCTCGTCTATGACGAACACAACATATCTGATAAGATGTAGACATAGGCCCCATATGTTTTCCTTTCAATATTTTGAAGCTAAGGCAACCACACTTTTTAACAAATCGAAGCATTAATTAATAAGCATCATCCCAAAATTGATTTATATCTATACTTCGTATTAAATCGTGAATCCAATATTAATATTATTTGTATTATATCAATTTCCAGTTAAAGTGGAGTAGTTTGACTTTTTCTGTTGCCATAGCAATGTTACATTTTTTGTCAGAATCCAGATGTTTTGAGACATGTAAAATAAATTAATAATTGATTGTGCTCTTACACATTTTCAACATCGATTATGGTAGATAGCATGAAGTTGATAAGGATTGGTAATGTCATTTGACAAATTGTATCTTTTTGATTTGATTGAATACAATTGATTGGTAAATTTGATTTTATGTATTAGTATTTGTCGGTCTGTATTTCACCTTGACAACAAAACGATTATGTAGGACGATTTTATATTGGTATTGTGATCAGGGGTCATCTTTGACCTATATCACAATGTTATGTATTGTTATATGTTAAATTAAGAACACTCTTCGTTTACATACTGACTAACTAAGCAGCCAATCACCTTTAGGTATTTCGTATTTATCTCAAGACCTGTATAATGGAGATATGTATTCCTCGATAGTATAGTGGTAAGTATCCCCGCCTGTCACGCGGGAGACCGGGGTTCGATTCCCCGTCGGGGAGCAAATGTTTTGCTCTAAAAACACTGTTTTTGTATTTTCTATGTCTTTCTTTCATTGCATTGGACACACAACTAAAACATGCATCTTCATTTGAAGGTAAGCATACATATACTAGATAGGTCAGAAGCACACTAACATTCTTACTACTTTTTGAAGAAGCATTTCGAGTCAAGAGTATTCCGGGAGCAGAGCAATGTGATTGGTATGTGTATTGAGCACGTTCTTAAACAATCAATCACGACAAGAAGAATAAAAATAAAACGAACACATTGTCGAGCCGAGCCGAGCATAGCCTTTATTTGCCAGTCAGCCTTCTCTTGAAATATGGTAGGCATATGAGTGCCTCTATCCGTATTTGAACCCGGGTCGCCAGATTAGACGGCAAGCGCACTAACCATTGAGCTACGGAGGTAAATATCAAAATATTCAAAAAATCAATGTTGACTTTAATGAAGGGATATAACTCAACAAGTTCTGCTAGTTACTTAAAGATTTGTCTTAATAATTTCAACTGATTGCATCAGATGAAAATAATAATTTAATATTAATAAATTTACATAAACATAGAGCAGAGTGGCGCAGTGGAAGCGTGCTGGGCCCATAACCCAGAGGTCCGAGGATCGAAACCTCGCTCTGCTAAATTTTTATTCCGTAAACATTTTGTCTATAATTGGTGGCAATGATTACGACAGAAGCAGATTTATATAAGCAAAGAAGCTCTTAATGTATCAACGGACCGAAGTCAGATACACTCTAGTAGTTCTTAAAAATAGTTGTGCTTGAGTGGAAATAGTGAAAAGCATTGACAAATCTGCACTAAAACGATCAAATTCATTTGACTTAAATATGTGATGGAGCGACACTGTTTTATCTGGATGTTTGCCTGACATTCTAACCTAGATATGAAAGTGAAATGAGAGTCTGGAAACAGGACGCGCTTGAGTGGAAATGTGTTCCTCGTCTATGACGAACACAACATATCTGATAAGATGTAGACATAGGCCCCATATGTTTTCCTTTCAATATTTTGAAGCTAAGGCAACCACACTTTTTAACAAATCGAAGCATTAATTAATAAGCATCATCCCAAAATTGATTTATATCTATACTTCGTATTAAATCGTGAATCCAATATTAATATTATTTGAATTATATCATTTTCCAGTTAAAGTGGAGTAGTTTGACTTTTTCTGTTGCCATAGCAATGTTACATTTTTTGTCAGAATCCAGATGTTTTGAGACATGTAAAATAAATTAATAATTGATTGTGCTCTTACACATTTTCAACATCGATTATGGTAGATAGCATGAAGTTGATAAGGATTGGTAATGTCATTTGACAAATTGTATCTTTTTGATTTGATTGAATACAATTGATTGGTAAATTTGATTTTATGTATTAGTATTTGTCGGTCTGTATTTCACCTTGACAACAAAACGATTATGTAGGACGATTTTATATTGGTACTGTGATCAGGGGTCATCTTTGACCCATATCACAATGTTATGTATTGTTATATGTTAAATTAAGAACACTCTTCGTTTACATACTGACTAACTAAGCAGCCAATCACCTTTAGGTATTTCGTATTTATCTCAAGACCTGTATAATGGAGATATGTATTCCTCGATAGTATAGTGGTAAGTATCCCCGCCTGTCACGCGGGAGACCGGGGTTCGATTCCCCGTCGGGGAGCAAATGTTTTGCTCTAAAAAACACTGTTTTTGTATTTTCTATGTCTTTCTTTCATTGCATTGGACACACAACTAAAACATGCATCTTCATTTGAAGGTAAGCATACATATACTAGATAGGTCAGAAGCACACTAACATTCTTACTACTTTTTGAAGAAGCATTTCGAGTCAAGAGTATTCCGGGAGCAGAGCAATGTGATTGGTATGTGTATTGAGCACGTTCTTAAACAATCAATCACGACAAGAAGAATAAAAATAAAACGAACACATTGTCGAGCCGAGCCGAGCATAGCCTTTATTTGCCAGTCAGCCTTCTCTTGAAATATGGTAGGCATATGAGTGCCTCTATCCGTATTTGAACCCGGGTCGCCAGATTAGACGGCAAGCGCACTAACGATTGAGCTACGGAGGTAAATATCAAAATATTCAAAAAATCAATGTTGACTTTAATGAAGGGATATAACTCAACAAGTTCTGCTAGTTACTTAAACATTTGTCTTAATAATTTCAACTGATTGCATCAGATGAAAATAATAATTTAATATTAATAAATTTACATAAACATAGAGCAGAGTGGCCCAGTGGAAGCGTGCTGGGCCCATAACCCAGAGGTCCGAGGATCGAAACCTCGCTCTGCTAAATTTTTATTCCGTAAACATTTTGTCTATAATTGGTGGCAATAATTACGACAGAAGCAGATTTATATAAGCAAAGAAGCTCTTAATGTATCAACGGACCGAAGTCAGATACACTCTAGTAGTTCTTAAAAATAGTTGTGCTTGAGTGGAAATAGTGAAAAGCATTGACAAATCTGCACTAAAACGATCAAATTCATTTGACTTAAATATGTGATGGAGTGACACTGTTTTATCTGGATGTTTGCCTGACATTCTAACCTAGATATGAAAGTGAAATGAGAGTCTGGAAACAGGACGCGCTTGAGTGGAAATGTGTTCCTCGTCTATGACGAACACAACATATCTGATAAGATGTAGACATAGGCCCCATATGTTTTCCTTTCAATATTTTGAAGCTAAGGCAACCACACTTTTTAACAAATCGAAGCATTAATTAATAAGCATCATCCCAAAATTGATTTATATCTATACTTCGTATTAAATCTTGAATCCAATATTGATATTATTTGAATTATATCAATATCCAGTTAAAGTGGAGTAGTTTGACTTTTTCTGTTGCCATAGCAATGTTACATTTTTTGTCAGAATCCAGATGTTTTGAGACATGTAAAATAAATTAATAATTGATTGTGCTCTTACACATTTTCAACATCAATTATGGTAGATAGCATGAAGTTGATAAGGATTGGTAATGTCATTTGACAAATTGTATCTTTTTGATTTGATTGAATACAATTGATTGGTAAATTTGATTTTATGTATTAGTATTTGTCGGTCTGTATTTCACCTTGACAACAAAACGATTATGTAGGACGATTTTATATTGGTATTGTGATCAGGGGTCATCTTTGACCCATATCACAATGTTATGTATTGTTATATGTTAAATTAAGAACACTCTTCGTTTACATACTGACTAACTAAGCAGCCAATCACCTTTAGGTATTTCGTATTTATCTCAAGACCTGTATAATGGAGACATGTATTCCTCGATAGTATAGTGGTAAGTATCCCCGCCTGTCACGCGGGAGACAGGGGTTCGATTCCATGTCGGGGAGCAAATGTTTTGCTCTAAAAAACACTGTTTTTGTATTTTCTATGTCTTTCTTTCATTGCATTGGACACACAACTAAAACATGCATCTTCATTTGAAGGTAAGCATACATATACTAGATAGGTCAGAAGCACACTAACATTCTTACTACTTTTTGAAGAAGCATTTCGAGTCAAGAGTATTCCGGGAGCAGAGCAATGTGATTGGTATGTGTATTGAGCACGTTCTTAAACAATCAATCACGACAAGAAGAATAAAAATAAAACGAACACATTGTCGAGCCGAGCCGAGCCGAGCATAGCCTTTATTTGCCAGTCAGCCTTCTCTTGAAATATGGTAGGCATATGAGTGCCTCTATCCGTATTTGAACCCGGGTCGCCAGATTAGACGGCAAGCGCACTAACCACTGAGCTACGGAGGTAAATATCAAAATATTCAAAAAATCAATGTTGACTTTAATGAAGGGATATAACTCAACAAGTTCTGCTAGTTACTTAAAGATTTGTCTTAATAATTTCAACTGATTGCATCAGATGAAAATAATAATTTAATATTAATAAATTTACATAAACATAGAGCAGAGTGGCGCAGTGGAAGGGTGCTGGGCCCATAACCCAGAGGTCCGAGGATCGAAACCTCGCTCTGCTAAATTTTTATTCCGTAAACATTTTGTCTATAATTGGTGGCAATGATTACGACAGAAGCAGATTTATATAAGCAAAGAAGCTCTTAATGTATCAACGGACCGAAGTCAGATACACTCTAGTAGTTCTTAAAAATAGTTGTGCTTGAGTGGAAATAGTGAAAAGCATTGACAAATCTGCACTAAAACGATCAAATTCATTTGACTTAAATATGTGATGGAGCGACACTGTTTTATCTGGATGTTTGCCTGACATTCTAACCTAGATATGAAAGTGAAATGAGAGTCTGGAAACAGGACGCGCTTGAGTGGAAATGTGTTCCTCGTCTATGACGAACACAACATATCTGATAAGATGTAGACATAGGCCCCATATGTTTTCCTTTCAATATTTTGAAGCTAAGGCAACCACACTTTTTAACAAATCGAAGCATTAATTAATAAGCATCATCCCAAAATTGATTTATATCTATACTTCGTATTAAATCGTGAATCCAATATTAATATTATTTGAATTATATCAATATCCAGTTAAAGTGGAGTAGTTTGACTTTTTCTGTTGCCATAGCAATGTTACATTTTTTGTCAGAATCCAGATGTTTTGAGACATGTACAATAAATTAATAATTGATTGTGCTCTTACACATTTTAAACATCGATTATGGTAGATAGCATGAAGTTGATAAGGATTGGTAATGTCATTTGACAAATTGTATCTTTTTGATTTGATTGAATAGAATTGATTGGTAAATTTGATTTGATATATTAGTATTTGTCTGTCTGTATTTCACCTTGACAACAAAACGGTTATGTAGGACGATTTTATATTGGTATTGTGATCAGGGGTCATCTTTGACCCATGTCACAATGTTATGTATTGTTATATGTTAAATTAAGAACACTCTTCCTTTACATACTGACTAACTAAGCAGCCAATCACATTTAGGTATTTCGTATTTATCTCAAGACCTTTATAATGGAGATATGTATTCCTCGATAGTATAGTGGTAAGTATCCCCGCCTGTCACGCGGGAGACCGGGGTTCGATTCCCCGTCGGGGAGCAAATGTTTTGCTCTAAAAAACACTGTTTTTGTATTTTCTATGTCTTTCTTTCATTGCATTGGACACACAACTAAAACATGCATCTTCATTTGAAGGTAAGCATACATAAACTAGATAGTTCAGAAGCACACTAACATTCTTACTACTATTTGAAGAAGCATTTCGAGTCAATAGTATTCCGGGAGCAGAGCAATGTGATTGGTATGTGTATTGAGCACGTTCTTAAACAATCAATCACGACAAGAAGAATAAAAATAAAACGAACACATTGTCGAGCCGAGCCGAGCCGAGCCGAGCATAGCCTTTATTTGCCAGTCAGCCTTCTCTTGAAATATGGTAGGCATATGAGTGCCTCTATCCGTATTTGAACCCGGGTCGCCAGATTAGACGGCAAGCGCACTAACGATTGAGCTACGGAGGTAAATATCAAAATATTCAAAATATCAATGTTGACTTTAATGAAGGGATATAACTCAACACGTTCTGCTAGTTACTTAAAGATTTGTCTTAATAATTTCAACTGATTGCATCAGATGAAAATAATAATTTAATATTAATAAATTTACATAAACATAGAGCAGAGTGGCGCAGTGGAAGCGTGCTGGGCCCATAACCCAGAGGTCCGAGGATCGAAACCTCGCTCTGCTAAATTTTTATTCCGTAAACATTTTGTCTATAATTGGTGGCAATGATTACGACAGAAGCAGATTTATATAAGCAAAGAAGCTCTTAATGTATCAACGGACCGAAGTCAGATACACTCTAGTAGTTCTTAAAAATAGTTGTGCTTGAGTGGAAATAGTGAAAAGCATTGACAAATCTGCACTAAAACGATCAAATTCATTTGACTTAAATATGTAATGGAGTGACACTGTTTTATCTGGATGTTTGCCTGACATTCTAAACTAGATATGAAAGTGAAATGAGAGTCTGGAAACAGGACGCGCTTGAGTGGAAATGTGCTCCTCGTCTATGACGAACACAACATATCTGATAAGATGTGGACATAGGCCCCATATGTTTTCCTTTCAATATTTTGAAGCTAAGGCAACCACACTTTTTAACAAATCGAAGCATTAATTAATAAGCATCATCCCAAAATTGATTTATATCTATACTTCGTATTAAATCGTGAATCCAGTATTGATATTATTTGAATTATATCAATATCCAGTTAAAGTGGAGTAGTTTGACTTTTTCTGTTGCCATAGCAATGTTACATTTTTTGTCAGAATCCAGATGTTTTGAGACATGTAAAATAAATTAATAATTGATTGTGCTCTTACACATTTTAAACATCGATTATGGTAGATAGCATGAAGTTGATAAGGATTGGTAATGTCATTTGACAAATTGTATCTTTTTGATTTGATTGAATACAATTGATTGGTAAATTTGATTTGATATATTAGTATTTGTCTGTCTGTATTTCACCTTGACAACAAAACGGTTATGTAGGACGATTTTATATTGGTATTGTGATCAGGGGTCATCTTTGACCCATGTCACAATGTTATGTATTGTTATATGTTAAATTAAGAACACTCTTCGTTTACATACTGACTAACTAAGCAGCCAATCACATTTAGGTATTTCGTATTTATCTCAAGACCTTTATAATGGAGATATGTATTCCTCGATAGTATAGTGGTAAGTATCCCCGCCTGTCACGCGGGAGACCGGGGTTCGATTCCCCGTCGGGGAGCAAATGTTTTGCTCTAAAAAACACTGCTTTTGTATTTTCTATTACTTTCTTTCATTGCATTGGACACACAACTAAAACATGCATCTTCATTTGAAGGTAAGCATACATAAACTGGATAGTTCAGAAGCACACTAACATTCTTACTACTTTTTGAAGAAGCATTTCGAGTCAATAGTATTCCGGGAGCAGAGCAATGTGATTGGTATGTGTATTGAGCACGTTCTTAAACAATCAATCACGACAAGAAGAATAAAAATAAAACGAACACATTGTCGAGCCGAGCCGAGCCGAGCCGAGCATAGCCTTTATTTGCCAGTCAGCCTTCTCTTGAAATATGGTAGGCATATGAGTGCCTCTATCCGTGTTTGAACCCGGGTCGCCAGATTAGACGGCAAGCGCACTAACCATTGAGCTACGGAGGTAAATATCAAAATATTCAAAAAATCAATGTTGACTTTAATGAAGGGATATAACTCAACAAGTTCTGCTAGTTACTTAAAGATTTGTCTTAATAATTTCAACTGATTGCATCAGATGAAAATAATAATTCAATATTAATAAATTTACATAAAGATAGAGCAGAGTGGCGCAGTGGAAGCGTGCTGGGCCCATAACCCAGAGGTCCGAGGATCGAAACCTCGCTCTGCTAAATTTTTATTCCGTAAACATTTTGTCTATAATTGGTGGCAATGATTACGACAGAAGCAGATTTATATAAGCAAAGAAGCTTTTAATGTATCAACGGACCGAAGTCAGATACACTCTAGTAGTTCTTAAAAATAGTTGTGCTTGAGTGGAAATAGTGAAAAGCATTGACAAATCCGCACTAAAACGATCAAATTCATTTGACTTATATATGTGATGGAGTGACACTGTTTTATCTGGATGTTTGCCTGACATTCTAACCTAGATATGAAAGTGAAATGAGAGTCTGGAAACAGGACGTGCTTGAGTGGAAATGTGTTCCTCGTCTATGACGAACACAACATATCTGATAAGATGTAGACATAGGCCCCATATGTTTTCCTTTCAATATTTTGAAGCTAAGGCAACCACACTTTTTAACAAATCGAAGCATTAATTAATAAGCATCATCCCAAAATTGATTTATATCTATACATCGTATTAAATCGTGAATCCAATATTGATATTATTTAAATTATATCAATATCCAGTTAAAGTGGAGTAGTTTGACTTTTTCTGTTGCCATAGCAATGTTACAATTTTTGTCAGAATCCAGATGTTTTGAGACATGTAAAATAAATTAATAATTGATTGTGCTCTTACACATTTTCAACATCGATTATGGTAGATAGCATGAAGTTGATAAGGATTGGTAATGTCATTTGACAAATTGTATCTATTTGATTTGATTGAATACAATTGATTGGTAAATTTGATTTTATATACAAAATGTATTAGTATTTGTCGGTCTGTATTTGACCTTGACAACAAAACGATTATGTAGGACGATTTTATATTGGTATTGTGATCAGGGGTCATCTTTGACCCATGTCACAATGTTATGTATTGTTATATGTTAAATTAAGAACACTCTTCGTTTACATACTGACTAACTAAGCAGCCAATCACCTTTAGGTATTTCGTATTTATCTCAAGACCTGTATAATGGAGATATGTATTCCTCGATAGTATAGTGGTAAGTATCCCCGCCTGTCACGCGGGAGACCTGGGTTCGATTCCCCGTCGGGGAGCAAATGTTTTGCTCTAAAAAACACTGTTTTTGTATTTTCTATGTCTTTCTTTCATTGCATTGGACACACAACTAAAACATGCATCTTCATTTGAAGGTAAGCATACATATACTAGATAGGTCAGAAGCACACTAACATTCTTACTACTTTTTGAAGAAGCATTTCGAGTCAAGAGTATTCCGGGAGCAGAGCAATGTGATTGGTATGTGTATTGAGCACGTTCTTAAACAATCAATCACGACAAGAAGAATAAAAATAAAACGAACACATTGTCGAGCCGAGCCGAGCATAGCCTTTATTTGCCAGTCAGCTTTCTCTTGAAATATTGTATTTGTGCTTACCTCAGTTGTTGAGCAAATAGAATTATTTACAACACAATGATCTGACACAATACTCGGTTCGTTAACAACAAACGAATTGATGTATTTAAAAAAGTCATTTCTACATAATACTACAACAACTACACTACTGCCCGTAGAGGTGACACAAGTATATTTACCTACATTCTTATCAAGCCCACATCTACCATTTAAAAGTAGCTTGACAAAAATTTAACAATTTTTTACCATGTTCATTTACATTTTTATCTTGGCTTTTTCTTGGTAGTTCTACATCTGGAACATAATCGTCTGGTAATAAATCAACATGAAATAAATATTCATTTTCAACAAAATCTGGTCGTTCACCTGTGCGTGCGTTAAGATCACCGTTTATTATAAAATGACAATTATTATCAAAGACATTTTCAAAATAATACACATCATTAGAAATAAGTTAAAACATATTTTGTTCAGTAAGCATTTCACGAGAGCTCCCAGTAGGCCGGGATATTATACGCTAAGCATAATACAATGTCTTTGTCAATATCAAACAAATTTCCATCAGGTTTTAGGCATATAAGACAATCGTCAGTAGATTTTAAAAACTCGATATGTCCATTAAGTCTGTCGGAAAAATAAATCAAAATAACACCGTTCTCTCTTCGAGCAGACCTCTTTTTTGCGTTCTATTTAATACATGTAAGTTAAAATCCGCAACGTCATAGTTGACCATGTCTCTGTAAATAAAAGAATATCATTTCCTGCAAACAACTGTCTCAACTGTCAAGTGTATTACATTGTTTACCGAATAAACCTTGTACATTAAACAAACACCACTTAACTCCCTTGTTCCCCTATGCTGTCCTATAAATGTGAATTTTCCCGTTCTACGTCACACCGGAATTCCTTCTCATCGCTTGTCTCCGATTGGTTGTTTATCACATACGTGTTCGGTTTCTCGTTACCCTTCGTGTTATTACTATCGCTTTCCGGTTGGTTTCCCGTTTGTTTCTCGATACCCGCTGGTCTATATTTAGATTGTGTGTACGATTTCTGCGGTTCACCGTTAGCACGTGTGTTATGTGTAGTGGTTTATTCCCTGGATTTATACGCTTGTTTTCCCCGGTTTCCCTTGGAATTTGTGCTGTTATTCCTGTGGGATATATTATTATTTGTTTTGTTTAATTCACACTGCACAGGCATAGTTCGTGCTAGATAATGTGGCAGTCGAGTCGATTTCACAACAGGCAATACACGGTTTAGATAACAGATAACTTTAAATGAATCTAATTGTTTGTTGTGTGTGCGTTTCAATAAATACCATGCAAGTAGAAACTGTTGAAATACATACTTAAAATGGACTAGTGTTTGTTTACATTTCATACTATTATGACTGCCTTGTGCAGCTAATCCTTTACCATCCATTGAACGACGAAATGTAGCATTTAACATAGACAGTTATCCAGGCCGGTAAATTGGTTGGCCTTATCGTCATGCTTGACTAATTGCTGTGTAATGTAAGCACTAAATAATTGCAAGTAGTTAGGTATGCTGTTATAGCTCAGAGGGTAAAGCCCAGTAATCGTATATGAGCGATTCGAGTTCAACCCTTCGAAGAAGTATTTTTGTGAATGCATCCCAATCATTTTAATATTATTTTTTATATTCTCTTTGTGAGTATTTAGGATTTGTTAATTATATTTTTTTCTTTGTTTTATCATGTTCATGATAATATACTTTCTAATTCAATTCATCTAATATGGCAAGAACTAAAAATCATTACAATACAAACGAATTATATATCACGTCACTGCTGTATCAGGGTCTGAGTTACTGTCACACTCAGACGCTGTATCTGTGATGAGACGTGAATCACAAGTCGCTCCAGTACATCTTCGATAGCTATATCTAGATTCCAATATTGTTCTTCAGTGTCCTTAACACGATTGCAACAATGTGACTATTTTTCAGCCGTTACACTTAAAAGAATCGTTCAACAGAGACGAAACATCTAATAACTTGAATGCCTTTTAAGAAGAAAAAAAAAGAAATAAAAAAATGCATTCGCCTTGACAAGTTTTCGAACCCATAGTCAAAATACTGATATCCTTAGGAAGGAAGTATAATCTATGCACTAAACCTCTCGGCTACGAAGTATGTTCTGTTTGGTAGGTGGATAAAATGATTTATAATACCAAACCTTGACCATGATATACCTAATTCAATCAATTGATATAGTGCAAAACAGAAAATATTGTGTCACGTGACTGCCACATTATCCTGCACGGACTATAAGGAAGTTTTCTTGTATTTACACGTTATTCGGTTTGTTAACAAATAAGTGGGCGTGGCACATTTCACTACGTTCAGGCGTGAATACATCATGTTCCATGGTCCTCCTCATAGGCGATCGTCTCGTTCGAATACAGTCTATCCCGTAATCTTTCACCCATATCTTCAAGTTTCTCTATTCGCTGAAAGCGATCTTCTCCCATCACGTTGTGCCAATCTGGGAACATGTCTCTCACTAGTTCTGGATACCATAACTAAATGGTCTTTTATTTACACGATCGCCTCGTTCGAATACAGTCTATCCCGTAATCTTTCACCCATATCTTCAAGTTTCTCTATTCGCTGAAAGCGATCTTCTCCCATCACTTTGTGCCAATCTGGGAACATGTCTCTCACTAGTTCTGGATACCATAACTAAATGGTCTTTTATTTACACTGACGTGTCGGCCATTTAGTTATGGAATTATCCTCTTCAATCATCGACTGTTTAAGCTTAACGCTTAAAATGCATGTTCATTGTTCAAAAATCGCCCAAAAACTATAATTTACGTACAAATGTAATATTTTTCAAATGTTTTGTCTTAAAACAGTCAATGTAACACCTACTGATAATCATATATTCAATGGGGATAACGTATAGAACGGAAGTGATACCCCTGACGGTTTTTCGAGTGTAAATTTCGTCGCTTCGGTAAGTAAATCTTGATTTTTCTTTGTTTTGTAAGACGCTTTCAATGAAATCACCTAGCCCACCGTACCCGGCCCTATCGATACTTGCAGACCCAAGCCAATTTTCCCTTCAAATACCTGTGATTAAGGAGAACATTCGATTCTAGTGCGGTTTTGGTTACTGCACCCCTGACGACCCGTCTACATTTTTTCCAATTTCTGCCGATTTGCATGGTGTGTTGCTGTTTTATGGGACCAACTTCGTTGTTTACCTTATTCTAGGTATGCATTTTGCAAAATTAGTTCGATGCAGTCAGGTTATGAGGCAGAATAGACGAAAGAATCACTATGATACCCCTGACGGTTGCTGTCCCTAACTGATACCCCTGACGCCTCAAAATACTATAATGTTGTAATACGAGACGGTCGGCTCTGTACATTTTCAACCACTAAAAAACAAGATTCTAATCAATACAGTTATTGCGTAAATACATGAAGAACTTGATAAACAATTCCAATAGACAAAAACAGTTGCAAACATAGATTTGGAATCGTACAGCAAGTCAAGTTGTGTGAGCTATAACAATTCATATTACAAATTATTATAAAGTAGTCCGTATTAATTTATTTATTAATCTTAAATTTCGACGGCTCATTGTTGAATATTGGAACCACCGTAATTGGGTTGTTATTAAGCTGCTGTTTGCTGTGCGGGTGCCTTGATAATTCAGTAAGTACTACTTAGGAAGCTCCACCAATCTAAACGAAATGCTTGTTCATAATAGGCAATATTTGACAAGCATTTTTATAAATTAATGGTGATATATCGTTGTTTCGCATCGAATTGCGTTTAGGATATATAATTTATGTGAATATTCAGACTTAATAATTTAGATCACCTCACGATGTGACGCGGACATTATTTTGTACACGCGTTCGTTTCAATTCAAATATGACATTGTATTACTTGATGACATGTACTTGTATTACATTTCATAGTCTTCGCGATACTTCTCGATTATGAAAACATGCAACCGGGATTATAAATATAGACACTATAGATGTACAACGACCTTCGAAATATTACCCTAGGACGAGTTCATTTGCTAAGGTTGAAACGATATTTACCGTTATTTTTCGAATATATTATGGATATATATTATAAATTCACGTTAACTTTCAAGTTGAAAGTGTGGCCTAGTGGTTAAGATTATCTATACTCAGAACATTATTTTTATATGGGCTGTGGGTTCGAGTCCGCTGCTAAACTCTTTTTCAATAATTTTATTATCATAATACATTATTAATTTAGTTTTTTTTATATCTTTTATTACTTAATGAATAATAAAATTATGTTTTAGGGTTAATACAAATTTGCTTTGTTTCGTTTATTTTATGATTTTAGCCCGCCCTGGATATTGTATTTATTGCTCAGATGACAATCGGGTAGAATTACAAACTATTTTCATCATTGGTTTCGCTGGAATCAACACGCTAAGAATATTCTGTAGAAACGTCAAACTTAATAAGCGTTTTGTCTGGTAATACAAGGAGCACAGTTTGGGTGACCGTTGACCGATATTTCTGTTCAACAGTCTTGACGTGGGAATGTTTTCAAGGATTAAAATACATGAAATAGATATACTTTAGAAATATATATAAAATAGACATGCACATGAATGTTTTATTTAGCAAAATTAAAAAAAATCAAAATGGGTGTGATTCGAACCAAGCAAAAAAAATATATTTAGATCCATAAGCAGTAGCTTAGCCTACAGCGCCATCGAGGACGATGTAAGCTACTCTTTCAAATAATAGTTTCTATTCCGAATACACCCGTTTTACCTGGATTATTTCATTTTTTAAAAGTACAGTTACGCCCGAACGATTGTGGTTTATATATCAGCTGTTAAATTATGCTAATTAAAGTTCGAGAGTCGTGTCAAATTCTCTGGACTATACTAATATTTATAATAATGGACTTAAAAGGCATTCAGTTCAAAATTGGATAGGTGAAAATAGTGTTGAGGAATGACGTTAGACCCTAACAAACATAAACATATTTACATTTTAGTCCTTATCAGTAAACAACTATATCATGTTTGATACAGAATGTAGTAATGTACTGTCGATATAAAGATATCTGTCAAAACCGCCAGAATGTTCCATTTCTTAATAGGTAAATGCATGTATTGACCAATCAGTGCTCTTATTTTACTCATACCATCTTTGACCATAGCTTTATGTATAGGTTATCGATCATATATTATAATAATAAACGAATTAAGTACAAGTGAGCGAAGCGAACGCCGTACTTAATTCGTTTATTATTCTAATATGTGATCTATAACCGGCTTATAGTTTACCCGCCCACTTTTTGGTGTCATTTCCAATGCTTTTGTTTGCAAACAATAGCATGCCCATTAATGGAGTAATGATGGTAAAATAAGGCAAGATTGTATGTACGAGGGATGATCAACAAATTCGCGGGAATATGCTTTGAAATCTTTATAACGTGACCAACACTTAAAATAATTGGTCATATAAAAGATTGAGGTGTTACAAATACACAATGTACATAGCTATAAAACATTAAACTCGAGGTAAAATTTGGTCAAAACAACATAGAAACTGTAACTTTATAAAGTAGCTGTACAACCAGATACACTTAATAGACCTGTAAACCGAAACTCATTTTTTCCTTTACAACTTACATGTAAATTATAAGAATTAGCTATTGGAGATCATTAGTATTGATGCCGTAATTTGTTATTGACGTCGTATAGCCTATTTGCATGTCGACATTTATTTCACGCGGCTGCATATGACAGCATAAATATACCAAACATACACCTGTTTGGTTTGCTATTATATATACACCGGTTGTTGTTGCTTTGTGCAATATTGCCATTAGTATGTTATGACGCTTCAATCGCAACCACACTTCATTGCCGATTTCTGTATCGCACTAATTTCTGACGACTTCGAAGCAAATAGTTCTAAAACGGAATTGTGACATTAAAACTTGTTTTTGAAATCATGAACGTAGTAGTCATAACCCAGCCTTTAAAAAATTACAAACGCACGAATGATACGGCATCGTTTGCTACGTCCAACGTTGGAAAATATGAAAATTTGGGCCGCATAATGTCAAAGAATACGGGAGAATGTATGATCTTTGATAATGTCGAGTGATGTTGCCATAGGAAACCGCATTCGTTCCGACTTTGGTTAACATTGATGATCAGCGGTGAATCAACTTGAAATACATTTATATTCATGTATAGAAAATTTCATTCACTTACAATGACAAATAAAGAAATTAGGGATTTTTTCCTTGTATTTGTTGATCACCCCTCGTATATAAGCTGGTAATTGCTGATATAGGAATAACTGTACAATTTAGAGGAAGGCGGATCTAGTTTTCCATATATGGACACAGCAAAATTGTCCTAATAAATGGATTTACTTCATGAACCACTTACTAGATATTGTGCCCATTGCACTATTAAATGAATAAGTGGTCCAAAAATTTGAAAATCCCTGGCTTTTGATTGGACAAAGAAGTAGGGTAAACTATAAGTATTAAAATAAGCGTAGTATATTTTATTAGCGTTCTTAGCGTAGTGTGTTAAATGCATGGCATCGGCTTAAACCATTGCTGAAAGCCAAGTAAAGGTTCGAATTCAGTCTGATACGCTTTTTATTTGTTATGCTTTTTATAATACTTTTTTTGATGTTTTTATATCGACAAATTAATTTTATCATACTTTTCATTTCGAAAAATGTAGCTGGCTTGATAAAGATACGCTATGGTTTTCTTTCGTATTTACTAGTGCATGGACATTGAATGCATAAATTGCAGAAATTTCCTGCTTCGTAGGATGAACTCAATCCTAGTGTGCTGGTATACAAATGTGAATAGATCTAGTTCATTTAATATTTGTATGTAAGCACCGGAATGAGAAAAAGCATTACTATACATAGCAGAATTAAAAAAATCTAGGCATTGTTGGGATTTGAACTCGCAGGAAATTGTATACATTTTCAAAATATGAATCACAAAACCATAGCTGTTAACCACTCGGCTATAGGGCAGTTACAGTTTTGATCATTTAAATGTACTAATGATGTTAGGACTTAGTCCTGACACACCTGTAATAATCGATCGTGTTGAATGTTTGTTTACGCGGTTGTGACAGATAACTTTGAATCAACAGTACACCCTTTAAATATGCTTTTAAATTCCGGTCGATATTAACGAAGTATAATACGTTGGGAAAAACGGAGGTTTAATCTATACATTGTAATACACTGCTTTACCTTAGGCTAAAAAAACTATATGTGGTTCAGGTAACCCTACCTACATCTAAAATAAAATGCCTATAGTCCGTTTGCGGCGAAAAAAATCGTCTAAAATGAAGATTTCTCAGTATTTACTGCACCTACAAGTATGATATTTTGCACGAGGAAATGAAATGTATCTACTTAATATACAATTAAATCTAAGCAACATCGGACACGTGTGAAAAAAGTTTTGTTCATAAGTTCTATGTAAAATATTTGTAGTTTACAATGAAACTTCATGTTAGAAGACTCGATACACACAACAGCCAATTTTATGGTCACGTTACACGTCTAACGGTAGATTTACGTATGTGTAACCTATTTAATATACGAGGCCCGTCTGTACATCTGTACTGTCCATGTGTATCATATTTTCGGATCTAAACGTAAAAATGGCTAGCGTCTAGCAGCCTCCTTCTCGAACTATAAAAACACGGATTTTACATCGTCTTTAACGATTTTGACTGCTTAATATTAGGCATTCTTCAAACGTGTTCATGAATGTCGATTTCAGACTTATCCTAAAGGTTTGGGTAGATGTATATTACTCAATTATTTAGGACTGGTTCAGTCATAAGACTACATGTCATTGCGCACATAAACATTACTATGCTTTTATTAAGTTCTTAATTTTACATTATTATATACGTGTATGTCCATTTATAAGTATATACATATCTCTTGTAGCTTAGTAAATAAGGGTTTGGTTTCAACTGGTTTTCCGTGATATTACATGTTTTATACATAATCTGTATACACACAAGCGACATACCTAAATAAATCGAGTGATATGGGCCTCATAAATTTCGCTTTCATCACAGCAATGTTAATCTCGCTGATCACGGATTATAACAGTTAATAAAAAGACAGTTAATCATCAATGGAATACCAGATATCCTCCCTGCGTTAAAGTGTTCAAATGCAAGTAATATCAATATACAATAAAGAATAAACTTGTTTAAATAAGTAATTAAAAATTATGAAATTTAAAATGGAAGTAGGTAGAATGTAATTATGATTCTACGTAAATTTTAATCAACATCTGATGAATAGATTTTTAACCATTCAAGATTTAGACGATTTTTTCGCTTCAAACGGGCTATACCTTCCTTAGCTGACTGTTTCACCAATGTTACCTGAACCACACATATTTTTTTGTTTAACCTTAACGGAAATTCCTATAAATTCATAATATATGTGGGCGGAATGAGCATTCATTCACGTGGTAATAGTACTAAGACAACCATATTTGTGAACTGCATGTACATTATACATACCAACCTACTGTGTTTATCATTTTGACTTCTGACACTATTTGAACTTGTTAAAGGATAAGTGATATACTTTAATAGATTACCTTCACCTCCATCTGGGACATAATGCCTAGTGATTTTATGATACTTTATGCTAGTGATTTCTCTTACAGCGTGAATGTGTGTATATAAATTTGGAGGACTATAAACGCACGTAAGTTATGACTTTTGCGCCTATAAATACATGTATTAAATGTAAATATATTTTTGAATACACAGTTTTACCTATTTAACTTCTATTGACCTAAAATGGCGATGCAACATGGTAATACTCATTTAACGCTAGGCTAATAACTTAACATAATGAGCACATGGCATGTTTGCCGCATCAATGTGCAGTTCGTTGTAAGTGTAATTTGATGACTAAAACATGTGTGTATATTACAAGTATGTGTGTGCCTGTATGTAAGGATGTATGAATTTATTAAGACGGTCTTGTGTACAGGGGAGATCAACTACATAATTATGTTGTATGCATACGCAAAGTGCCCACCGGTAATATATTGGATAAATAAACAGTAAAAACCTGTTATTCACCAATAGCTATCTGGCGGGCACATTTGCATATCAATACCTCTGTATTCAAACATGATCTCACCTATACAAGTATATATACTTACATCATTCTATAACATATAAAATATGCCTACTTAAAAGTTAGTTAAATATTCTAGGACGATTAACGTGTGTTCTAACTTTCTCATTTTCTTATATACTTGTATAATAGACCAGACGTACGTATCCTAGAAAACCTGGTAATACATGTCGGCCATTTCGACTGGGCTGGTTATAGTCTGGTTCCCCGGTCGTACCCAATATTAGAGTAGTATTGCTGTTAGTATCGTGAAATTATAACCAGCTCCACGGAACAGCCAAGTCAAAAAGCCCCATTGTCTGATCGCTATACGCCACCGGTCACTGTATATAATCCATAGCATGTATAACACTACTATGAGAATGTTAACATGTGTCACATAACGGTACTTAAATTGTTGTAAGTGCTTTATAATTTGAACTTTAAAATACCATAATAATATAAAATTCCAATTAATACAGCCAGTATGTACATACATGTATTATACCTACGGTTATTCGGGTAAAAACCCAGTATGCTATTTTTAGCAACGTTAACACTCCCGTAAATACCATTGAATATTTATACCTCGAGTCGATGAGTAATCATGAAATTTTAGCTGACATGGACACATTTATATCACGTTTTACTCACATGTTTGATTCATTGACAACTCGTGACAGATTGCCTTGTTTGATTTAATTATGTATTTACAAACCACAAAGTTGTTCAATGTTAGGTCTGGGGTACTGTAACCCCCGCCTTAACACCACCGCAATAATAAGACCACCTTAAGATTAAGAAAATATTTGATTTGCTCATTATTAAGACCAAATCAATAATGAGACCAGTGTTAAGGGTGACCGTCTTAAAAGAAAAGTGGCTTTTCGACAGCTGAAACTTGGACTTTCAGCGGTTAAGTTCATTTTTTTCGTTCATTTTCGGGTTGGCCATTGTACCGTGTAATTGTGATTTGCGTTTTTTTTGCTCGCTTGTTTAAGTTCAGTGCTGCCTTCTATGTCCGATTGTATTATCTGTTTGTTAATGAGGTCGAGCTGGACAGTCAGTAGTTGGGAAAAAACATAAATTGCAACTATCACGACTTTTATGACAACTTTAAACTGAGATTGAATCTTCGTTAAATTATTCGGTAAGTATTAGAGAATAACCTGAACTGATCAGACACGTGTTTAATTATTGCGTATCGGTATCTTTTAAAAGCTTGTATGTTTTGCAACTGTTTGATTTCAGTTAGACAAAATGGACACAGATTCATAAATGTTTCAATTAAATTTTGCCGATCGATCAACCAAACATGTGTTTAAGCTGTCAACGGAATTAAGCAGCCGAGATTAAATTAACTAAATCAGATAATTTTATCAGAGAGCATTTCTAAAGCAGCCATAGTTGACCTTAAGAGACTGCTTACGATTGGTTAGTCCATGGAAATACATGTATATAAGACATGTTTTAAAATGTTTTAAACTCATATTATTCTGGCAACGCGGGAGAAGCAGCAGTTACCTACAACTTATATGCGTTAAGCAAGGGAGATATACCAGTACCTTTGGTATGTCGCGGCTATGACAATGACGACCTCTCGAACTCGAGGGGGACGCTCTGTCACTTGGATATCGATGGGGGTTAAGCCAAATTATATAATTTACTCCCCTGACTGGAGTCAAAGTATAATTAAATTTCCGTTTACATGTACTAGTATATCACGTGACATACATAATAAAGTACCACTTGACACGTGTAGACATAAGGAAAAACAATTACGTTAACATATATAATAAACAAATATTATAAACATAATTTGACCTTACGCTTCCCGTGACACCGAGAAACACTAACAAACATACATAGTGCAATTGCTCAATTTCTAACATTGTAATAAATTCATTCATAAAGACTTTGCGCCTATAATTTATAAATTACAATGAATTGCTTTTTTCCGTTATGTTTTTATCTGTTATACTATACCATACATACTCGCTTATGACGCGATCTTAATCATAAGACGAAACGTGCCTATAGGCTTTTAAATCTCCATCGGGTACCAGCAGTGTTCTAGGTTAAGTGTAAAGACATGTTAAAGTTTTCAGTTTTACTGGGCTAGTTCACAATACACGAATGCACAGTATTCACCATCCCTTGCGGATTTTGAGTATCCACATTGTTCAAAGTTGAAGTTGAATAATGGCCGGCAATTTTGGATTTTTTTGCATAGACACTTGTATCAGCCAGATCGTCTTATAGGCGGGCACATTGGTAATTTAAACATAATTGACCGAGTAGTTGTTGAAGTGCATCTTTTGGAACTCAATCCCAGGCGGTGACACAATCAAGTCAAGTTAATATCACAGAGAGCACTGGTAGCTAACGATATCTTGCTTGACTCTCTTTGAGCGGGATGATTGGGCAGGTGGGGGGGGAATAACGGTAGTTCAAGAACCGGGTTTCGCAATATATGAATGATGTGACTAGTTAGTACTGGTACATGACTGAAACATTGTTACTATGAAATGTCATGATATACTGTCCAGTAAGGGAAAGAATAGAGTGACACAGCGGTCCACTATAACGGTGTAAAACCAATTTTAAAGGCCTATACAGACACTCAAACTTGCAATGCTAAACTAACATACAATATTCACTCTACCTGTTCAGACCATGGTTGTAATATTTTGTGCACACGTAAACGACAACGTCACTCCCACAATATCAAAGCTGGACTGTAATTAAACACACAGTTCATACCTTCCAAGAATTAAGTGAAAAATGCAACAAAACCAATTGTTATACAGTATTATAATATCAGGTTTATTACCTTACCAAATTCTTACGGTTCAATAAAAAAACCCCGAACGTACTGCTGATAGGTTCTTTTAGACTGTGTGTGACGAGGTGATGGAACCAGTTGCACAAAGCTTTGTGTAGCTTTAAACCCTTGATAATATGCTAGTATATGACTAACTTAGCTTGCTTTAACGGAGCTTTAAGACCCAGAAATATCGCGGTTAATTACATTGGTTCACGTAGTGTGTTTCTGAATTTGAACGGTGGTATCTAAGATATACCATTCGTATTTTGAAACATGCGTTCAGAATTTCAGATTATGAGGTTATTTCTAGCTTAAATATTGTTCGTGTTTTATATTTCCTGAGGAATATCGAAATATACCATTTTATTGCCCGATTAGGCAATTGTAATCTTGAGTTAAATTCCTCGATAGGACAAAGTGTCGGCGAACATCCGAATTGCCCGATTAGACAAGTTCCCCACACTAAAGAACCACAGGTATTTTGCTGTTTAGTTGACCGGGTTGTCAAAGCGTGGTGAATGCAGTAGGTGTTCAAGTACCTGTATATAACTTCCTTCCGTACTTATTCACATAATCTTGAAAAAAATGCGTAGTTAAAATCAACATAGGAAGTTTAATGCCAAAAATGTCACCTTTTAGAGTATAGAAACGGAAGAGTTTCACGGCAGGGTATTTGAGTTGACTCACTTGTGCTCATTGTGGTCTCAATAAAAACACTCTAAAAGCTTTAGAACCAACACACACAATGGTAACAAAAGGTACATTCGTGAAATACCACTACCGGGTCGTAGTTTCACCTAGTATCACGAACATGGAAACATCCAGAAGTTCACTTGATCGGGTCTATAAGATTATACAAGAAAGTATGTTTTCTTTACCAGTTTCAGTGCAAATAAGAATCTAATTCGGTACTGCACGTTCATATCTTGAATACATGTCGATCACATAAAACATCGGATACAATAGTACAACATTTTAATTTGGTCTCTTCCCCCTCAGCCAACACATATTCCACATTTACTAAATACGCGCTATTCGGACTATCATTTGTTCGAAGGAGAATATAAGTTTGTTTTAAATATTTTACTATGTTTGTTCTTATTATCTGAAACATAAGTATCAGTTTCATTAAACGATTTTAACGAGACATCTCTGACACCTTTCAAAAGGTGCTTTGTCCGTCCACCATAACTAACATTTGGTATAATCATCCCTTTAAATTTAGATTGTACTTTTGAATAGATCTATCCATTTTATGATATTATTTATGAACAGTCTCAAAGTTCTCAGTCGTCCTCAACGCAGTAGCATACAATACATAATTGTCACTCGCGCGGGTGCATTAAAGTAACATATAACATTTAATTCAGAGCAGTCGCACGGTATTGGAGTAACATGTAACATTTAATTCACCGCAGTCGCACTGTATTGGAGTAACATGTAACAGTCGCACGGTATTGGAGTAACATGTAACAAATAACTCACATCAGTCGCACGGTATTGGAGTAACATGTAACAAATAACTCACATCAGTCGCACGGTATTGGAGTAACATGTAACAAATAACTCACAGCAGTCGCACGGTATTGGAGTAACATGTAACAAATAACTCACATCAGTCGCACGGTATTGGAGTAACATGTAACAAATAACTCACAGCAGTCGCACGGTATTGGAGTAACATGTAACAAATAACTCACATCAGTCGCACGGTATTGGAGTAACATGTAACAAATAACTCACAGCAGTCGCACGGTATTGGAGTAACATGTAACAAATAACTCACAGCAGTCGCACTGTATTGGAGTAACATGTAACAAATAACTCACAGCAGTCGCACGGTATTGGAGTAACATGTAACAGTCGCACTGTATTGGAGTAACATGTAACAAATAACTCACCGCAGTCGCACGGTATTGGAGTAACATGTAACAGTCGCACTGTATTGGAGTAACATGTAACAAATAACTCACAGCAGTCGCACTGTATTGGAGTAACATGTAACAAATAACTCACAGCAGTCGCACTGTATTGGAGTAACATGTAACAAATAACTCACAGCAGTCGCACTGTATTGGAGTACCATGTAACATTTAACTCACCGCAGTCGCACTGTATTGGAGTAGCAGGCAAAATTGTATTCACAGTCGCGCAGTATTGGAGTATACTTCAACAACTATTTCTCAAGAGTATAAATAGATGCATTGAACAATATTCCAGCAAATCACATTCATGATCACTATGTACAGTGACGCACATGTGTTTTCGATATCATACTTTCGGTTGGAGATAATGGTAAGATCAAACCGTTTCTGTTTGTGAAATGATAAATGAATACACTTTACGAATATCTTCATTTGCCAGTCGTAAGCCAAAGTGGATAGTTTGATTATGTGTGCATGCTATGTTTTATTAAGCGCGTTACCGGATTTACAGATTAAAATGAAAATCGTCATAACATTTTCATTTTCGTAAAGCATTAAAATGTAGAGTGTTCATGGCTTGTTAAACATAGCCCTTTAATGTCATTTGAAAATGCATTTACTGGATTCTGAAAATTCATCTGGGGTTGCTAGTTATACTGTTATATTTGTCCATAAGTCAATTACAGAACATTTACCGAACTCTGTAGGTTTTATATTATGATGTGCATAATGGTTATATAAAGTGTAGGAGAAAGTCTATTACATGCTACAATTTATATTTGCAGGAGAATATGAAAAGAAGCGAGAGAGATCACGGACATTCTACGATAAAACGTATAAAATCGCTCGAAGACTGTTTCGAGGAATGTCCTAAACAGGGTGAGTCGAAGACAACACATAGAACTGGCAAGTGTGGATCAAAACTACCGCCAGGGTTTGGTTTTGGTGCTGATACAGATAATTTTTATCGAGGGAAAGATACTAGAAGAACCAACGGTAAACGTGGATGTAAGAAAAGAATTATGACGAAAGGTAGAAAAAAGACACTTCATTTGGATTTACCAGGTGAAGCTGATAGAAGTCTTGAGACAGATACGTTAGATATAACGACTGATAACAATGTCGAGAAGGGTGATCAAACAGACAACGCTGGACCTAATGTGGAACAAATCAACGCTTTGCAAATACCTATAGGCCGACTTGCTCAAACCTACCCACCATCGAGAAAATCAAGTAGGAACAACCTTGAGGGAGATGATTTAGAAATTGATCTAATTATTCCAGAACAGATTAGAGAGAGACAACTTGCATGCCCACCAAGTAATGTTTCACAGGATTACAGTGACATGATAGCTAAAGATATAAATGAGCCCTTGGTACGGCTGAACTGCATCAGAGTGGACATATTAGTACAAAAACAGGTAGGACCGATTTGCTTTCTTCTTTCATTTTATTGGTCTATATGCATATGAATAGCCATGATTGTACTGAAGTGCCGTCACGTCTTTCGAATAGGTCATTCAGCTGAGACTAGGGCATTCAGCTTTTTTATAGTTGAAACTATGTCATTCAGCTTTTTTATTGCTGGAACTAGGGCATTCGTCTTTGTTATAGCTGAAACTATCTATCATTCAGCTGGGACTTAGGCTTAGATGTTAAGTTCATTTGTTATTTGGAGTATTGGGCATCGTGTCGTGTAATTCGTTGTATGTGAGGTTTTTATAACGTTTTCTGTGTTCGGCTGGTTAACGTTTGGGTGCTTCCTTATCTGTCCGATTATCGTTTTATTCTGTAAATTATCTATCCATTTTGAGGCTTACAGGGAAGACTGGGTATACCCAACTGTGTTGCATATTACAATAAAGTATTTATTGTAATTATTATCATAACCTACCTCTATTTTGTTGCCATTTTCCCAACATCAGGTACCATTTGTGTCTTTCAAAAACTGATGTAGTTCTGTGAAGTTATTGTTAGACATTTATTAGTTAATCCGAATCCGATGTTGGGACAGTGTATCAAGGGGTACTTCTAAAAATATATCAGGGGTATTCTACTTAAAATAAACATAGTAGGGTTATCAGTACATATATCATAAGTATAACATAATTATGTATATTTTAATTATTTATTTTTTAATATTTTTCCACTTCTGGATAAGCACACAAACATAACAGTTTTAACAATCTAATTTGAAGTGTGTATCCTGTAGCCGTTTGCCCACGAACCGGAGGACGACGCACGACGTGCCATCTGATTCAAACGACCTTTCCTCGATACGACTATTTGACTATACTGCTTATACGATGTAGAAATGATAATTATGTTTTGTTTTCCAATATTAATACTTAATTAACTGCTCTCAGACTGGTATTTAGTTCTCCAGCAGATACATTTATTTCTTAGCTGACGTGTGCTAAGTGCTAACCATGCAGACATGTATGGCTTTGAAACTTTGAGAATGCGCACTGTAACACATAACGCTGCTCCACGCGGGGCTCTGGTTCGAACTTATACCCTTAGTGAGCGATGGTCACAAACTTTCCTTAGTGATGTAAACATGTATCACAAAAGCAAAAAGCTATACAAAAAATTGGCGACGTACAAAGTTTTTACTAACTATACGTGACTCCTGTACTGTTTTTCTTTAAAATTTCTAAATTACCAGTAATGCACAACTCATTCATATAAAATGTATCTTGTCATCACTCTGGTATAAGCTTTAATTTTGAAAACGTTAGGTTTTGAATAGAATGCTTCGAATGAATGTTACGTAATATTATATACTATCATGTCATGAACGTCACGTGGTTAATGACAGTGCGTATCATGCTTGGCTTCATTACATCATCATGTTCAACCTTCAGTGATGTTTTATATCAATATATTCATAGAAGGAGGTTAATGTAGAAAATGTAAACAAATATGAAAATGAATTTCATGAAAAACAAAAGTAATGTATTAAAGAAGTAAAATCACTGAAATACAACCCCAATTCTAAGACCATTTTGATATACAGGATATTACTAGTGGATGTCTTATTATTAAGGTCTTACACTAGATAAATACGTTTATCCAGTAATGCATGAAACATGCAATTTTTAAATCGGTTTACATAATACAAAATCTGGATAGACTAAACAACTAAATAACAAAGGACAAAATGCGTGTGACTGAATATGTCGGAATACCACAAATAAACGTGGGAAAATCTGGTTTTTCCAGTGTATGACCCAGCTAAAGTTCCCATATAAGTAGTTTTTATGCGCAGTTTAAATCATTATGTTGTTATAGCTATTCAGTTTAAGACGGATATTTGCTTCCTGGTAGTTAACAATTATTTTTTCATTTCGATTTTGAGTATAAACTATAAAGTGTGGTGTTAAAATGCGTGTAATACATAACACGTGTCATAGGACTTGTGGATTTGATCAGTTTGGTGTACCAGATTATTTCCGTACAAATGATTATGTTCAAGAAAAGAGAAAAAGATCCAAACTGCTGTCGGTGTTGCATCGGGCTAACTGCTTCAGTAGCAGACGATACGAGGTATATGCATTACTTTTTTTAAACCAAACATGTATTTATATACATTTTTTATTTCTACTGAGAAACAAGTTCTATATCCCTTTTAATATTAATAGTTCTCGATACCTCATTCCTGATGGTATCAATCACTATGAAGGTATTAGAGAAGGGATTCCTGGTTTTAGGTGAGCATCAAGCATTGATACATGTATCGGTACGCGGATGCGGCTTTGGAGCAAACACTCGAAGCGGACGCGCTCTGTCACTGAGCAGTTTAAGTCCGCGGTTAGGTTCGATACTTAGTCGAGCAGGTTTTTCTCTTAGTACATGTACTAAGCTACCTTGTTCCAAAGATCATATTATGTATTATTTGCTTGTTGAGGTATTTGTTCGATAAGTTAGGTAATGTTTGATAATTCTTAGAAAACCGATAATACTAATTGGTAGTTTGCTGTAAACAAATCGTATAATTATCATCAGTTGTTTGTGCAAAATGACATGAATCTGGTATTTTGAGTTATATGTTGTTATCAACATTGCAACATGTTTAAAACAACTGCTAATGCACAAGCAAAAATGTTACTAAATATAAACCGTTCAAAAAGACTCATAACATCCACTATGATGTATAATCACATATACTATGGGTATTAAATTTCGTTTAATTTCAACTCCCTCGAAAAATAATGATTTTTCAGTATTCCGAGAAAGGTCCACGTCTAAGTGGTAGAAACACTTTGATAAGAAAAGACTGAAATCAATGTACGAGGTAATTTTATCCGACTCTTGGTGTATATATATGTTTCCATCAACGGTTTTGAAACTTTATAGATATAGAGCCTCTCTTAAACAACGTCCATTTGGAAACACAAACTTAGTGGTTGTACTGAGGTTATTGTTCTGCTGAGGTATAAATACACGTACATGTAGTGATAAATGTGGCAAACATGATTACTGTGGGATGGTTGCTCTATGCAAGGCTGCTCTGGTGGAACACATGGACATTTACTGACTAGTTAAGCATTTCTGTCCATTGCATATCAATAATAGTTTTCCATCTTTTGACAACAATTTTGATTTAAAATCTGCCAGGAATCTTCGAAGTAACGGCATCGCTACTGTCGGTTCAATAAGTAATACTAATGAGAGAACTGTCCCATTCAAAAGAATAGGGGGGCTTATGTTTCATATCATACAATAGATACATTCAATCAATAGTATAATACTTGAAAATCTGTTTTTAAATCCTCTCGTTGGTCGAGTGGATAAGCAAGCCGCTATTCCTCTATTAATTTTGTTAATATATTTGTTAATCTCGCCCCTGGACAGTGGTTCGACACCCATCCAAGTTACATGAATTTTAAAGTTTTTATCTTTTACAAGTACTTTATTTTTTATTTGTAACTTATATGTCGATAACTGTTTGTGTTCTATTTTCTTTCTTTATCTATCAAGTTGTATCTTTGTAATTATTTTAGTTTTATCTACATTACAATAATCATACAATTGTATATAATATTTTTACTACAACATGAAGATTTGATCATTTGAAGTATCGATTCATTAAAGCAGCAGTATAATATAAGACTTTATAACTTGGAATATACAATAAAAAAAAGATCGAAGTGGGGATGAACCTATTACTGAGAAAAAAATAGAAACTTGTAGGAAGTGTGCGTTTATCCATTACACTACAGTGCCTTTGATATATGGAATGAGATTGCACACTATTTGATATCAAACCGATTTAAAGTTTACCTATGAGTATAACGGTTCTCATTTGACTTTAAACGCACTATACCTGCAACTAGGAGTATTCATGCATGACCTGCAAATGTTTGATACATGTACTAGTACTTATTGTTTTCTTTCGGGAAATCACCTATGGGACTCGTTCCGTCGACACGTTGCGCTTTGACCACAGGAATGTCTGTGTACAGTACGCCATCTCTTAAGATGTAGTATCTTCTTCTAAAAGGATATCTTTGAAATTGTTCGAGCGTTATCTTTTAGTCTTTGTTTTGTTTCACAAACAAACTGCATAGAATTTCATTCGTGACACTATTCTAAATACTATAGGATAGATTACATTTTACTGGCGACAGTATGTCAGCATATTAAAGGAGTCATCCTCGTAGAGGATAATAAACGAACCAGAATCTCTGGGAAAACCAGGTTTAATGATAAATCAGGATAATGCTTCGTTATAGAGACAATACTCTAATAATTATACGGACAGATTGTATATGGGCCGGTGTCCTGACCATGTGATAAATATTGCACTTGAACTTGTTGTGAAAACTTAAGCAAAATATAACATACATTTACAAAATCTTAGCACCTAATCGGCCTTTAGGCATGCAATTGTATATTTACCGGAGAAAAACGAACATGGCCGAGCTTTCATGATTGGTGATTGCTATCAATTCATCTCTCGCTGTTCCAAATATGTGAGGTATTAAATATTTTTTAAAAGTGATACAGTATTAAAACGAAATGCAGTATAACATGATTTAATTACTTAGAAATTGACCAATAGACATGACATTGTTTTTTTCAACTCCTTATTGGATCTCCGTTCTCATTTCATAGAGTTTTCCAAATCCTTATTACGTAGTTATTAGATCATTCAATAAATCTGGTTTTCCTGAAGAACAGCTCATTGGTGTAAATAGGATCATTTCGGCATTCAAGACTATAAGTCAAGTTCTATAGATCACATTAACTGAACTGCTAGTTCCTTGGTAAGCTTCAAACATCTTGTTTAACATTAAACATTATTTAAAGATTTTTCTTTTAATTTTACATGTTTAGCCTAAGAACTAAGAAATAGGCCAAGCCTTGTAACATCCTTATAACTGTTACAAAATAAATCGGTGACCAAATAAAATTTGTTCTGAAGTAATTCGGTCCCATTATAAACGTGAGCTGAAGAGTAGAGCCTATAAAGTTTCAATATTTAAGATTTTATTTACAGTACATGACGTTTTTATGCATATATTTGTTTACTTTAATAGCTTCGATATTTTTAACTTAAGCAACTATTTTAGAATATCAGGCTTCAGTTTTAAACCACTACGTAATTGATTTGTGTATCTATAGTAACGATTGATATAAATGATCCAATGTCAAAAACATAACGCCAGTATAGTTTTGAAGAATTGGGATACCAAAGTTTGTCTGAACGCATATTCTGATATGATCATTGGTATCGCGTGAGTTTTCACGTGTAAATAAAACAAAATTTGGGATGCGTTTGTTTAAGGGTTTTTGCTTGTCGAATGTGTGTTTTTGAATATGTTCGTATCGAGTCTGGTATCAGCGTGGTATAATATTATACAGCGTATCACTGGCGGCGCTGACATTTTATTCGGTTATTATTATATCTATCGAGTGGTTATTATGATATGACATACTAGATTGCCGCGATTATGTACGGGATTACGTGAAAAACGTAGACTTAAAAATACTCGTTCCCTCGGACTGGTACCACGATCCTACTATAAAAATATTGTTGAACGTGTCGGAAAATGGGACAAGTGACCCCAGTCTACGTTTCCTCACATTATGTCACCATCGTGACTAGCCACGCTCAGCAAATCAAGGTTTGATTCACAGAATGGATATAATAGGTGCTTCGGCTTTTTAGGTCACGTGACTTTTTACATGCGCAAATATAAGCATAAGTTAAGAAGATTTTGCAAAACAAAAAAATGTAGAACGACTAAATCCGCGAACGTTTATAGTCGCGAAAATGTCAAGGTTTTAAAACCGCAAATTTATGTCCTAGTGATTCTAGGAATTCTATACATATTGCCATGCATCAATTTAATGTAAACTATCTAGAATATAATGTACGCTTGCGCTGTTTCATTAAAATATTGTGTTGACGTATGCATAGGTCATGCTATCATGAATAAAACATGTGTTAAGATATTTATGATGCTATTATGTTATAGTATTGCACCTTCCATTTAAGTGTAACTGAATCCACAGCATTGTTTCGCTTATTAGAATAGCTAACGTAGCTTTGTAAAGATAACTGTACGATTTCCAAGTAGCGCTGTCATTTGTTGGTCTCACATAATATGTTAATGTAGAGGGTACATTCTGAATTGATACTGTGTTTATCTGTTATCGTGTAATAAGATTATATTAAGTCAGACAGAAAAAGGCAGCACTCAACTTAACAAGCCGAGCACAAAAAACATAAAAAAAACATAAAAGGCACAATGCCAAATTGAACCAGCCGAGCACAGAAAACACTAAAGAACACAGACACTTGGGGTCTGGACCCCGCCCCCAGCTACGCACCTGGGTATATTTTTAACATCAACATTGTATACCCAGACCCATACATTAATCACACAAACATTATTAAATGTATCCGGGACAAATAAAAAATATTCGTAAATGCCTCTCTAGCTAAATAACACAGTTATGACCCGCCCATGTCCAAGCTCTCGAAAAGTTGCATGAACTAGTTTCAGCAATCAAAAAGCTAAGCTGAATGCCCAAGCTAAATGAACCAGTTCCTATAGTAAAACGGCTGAATTACTTAGTTTTAGCTGTAAGACGTCCTAAAAAGTAGAAAAAAGTATTAAAAAGCTGAATGTCAAGTGTTCAGCTGCATGACCTAGTTTCAGCAATAAAAAGAGGATGGACACCCCAGCCGGATGACCCAGTTTCAACAAGTTTATTGTCACATTTAAACTAAGTGAGTAGTAAGATAACAAATATTGAACAGCACGTTTGTTTTACTGTGTACACTAAATAGACCGATCCTTTATAACCTCCACTTCTAAAATGGAAGATATTTATTTCCTTATATTTGTAAGTCAATGACATTCGGAAGTTAAAGTGACGTGGGAAAGGTAGAAGGTTAATCTTGATACACTTTTTACACAATTTTAAGTGGAATACAAATTTTATCAGTCCCTTCAAAGAGTTTCATTTTACATGTACATGAATTATAATTCAACGCCAATAATAAGAATTAAGTTCCTATTTTTGGAAATTATAATTTAATTACCTGTTTGCTTATTGTTGATAATGGCCTCCTCTGACCCCCTCCGTACATTTCGATTCCCGACGGCTTATAATCAGCAATTAGAATTATGTTGTATACTTTGTGTATTAATGTAATTTAATTACGTACGTGTTGCATAGATTATCGCCCGACTACCCCCCAGACCTTCAACTTATATTCCTTAAATGAATATTTGTATTTAAGTACATTTGTAGTACGGAGTTATGCATGTTCAACATATATCATGGAAATACGGGATATGTAAACAAGGAACACTTAAAACTTTGAAGTCTTTTTAACAAGATCCATAGCACTTGCGCTACCGAACCACGACTGACAACTTTACATATACTGATAATGAATATGCTAGTTTCATTACGACAGCTTAAATACATTAAGGGAAAACATCAACACAAAGATACAATGTATTATATTGAAACATACGAGCCGAATACGCAATGCAACCAGTGCTGTTTTTGGTTTGGAAAATCTGGTTGAAATAAAACAAAACCACACCTACATACGTACAGTATTTAAATCTGAACAAGAAAACTAGGATTGCAGTACAGTCACTGAATGATATTGTTTTTTACATTGGTCTAATTCAGCGTCCGGAACACGAGAGCACAGTGCAGATACATCATATACACAAGGGGCTGACCCTACATGACGATTTCGGCGCCAGGTTGAAAACATACAAAACGAAAACACACGATGGGAAGGAATACTATCGTCATATTTTCTATGACGTCGAAAAGGGGGCAACTGCTGAAGAAATGAACCTAAGGTACGTGTAGTGTGTTATATTTACCTGAGAACAGTTGTAAACAAATATTGTGGTGGATAGCCAATGAAAACATATTTTGCGAACGTTCGATCAATGGACACAATAATTAGTGTTCTTAACTAATTGTGAATCGACATCTAATTAACTGATAAAAGTGTTCCATGTTCACAACAGATCCGTTATCTCGTACCTTTGGCACAACAAGGTTGTATCTGTCTATATACTATATATAGTAAGATACAACCTTGTTGTGCCAAAGGGACCAGTCTTGGATCATTATAATTACCTGTAATTGGTCGATCCCGAATAATAGTTGCCACTCTCTGAAAGCAATGGTCTACTTTTAGCGTTTCGGGCATAATTAAGTGCAAGTGATCTACCTTCAGTATCAATCCGGAAAAATAGTCGACATCCTCTTAAAACATTAAAGTTAGCTGTGTCAAACCCTTTGTTGACCTTAGCTCAGTATTTGTATCTTTCATTTTCCAGAAACAACAATGAGATTGTTTTATTGAATGGTGTGTTTGTACCTGATCTAACCCACCATCAGGTGATCGACCTCTTCCGTGATGTCAAGGTCGATGGAGAAACTAGATTTCAACTGGTGAGTACAACGTCGTAGCAGTTTCTTTGGGCAAATAAATGATCAAAATACAGTATATAAACTCACCCTAAGGCTCCATTATTCACAAAATGGCAAGTAGACTAATGTTTAAAGACATTTTTTAGACGAAAATGTGCCACTTTGAAATGAAAAAGTTTTTGATAGTTTTGTTTTATAGTGACATGCACCTTTAGACAAAATAATAATATATTTGTAATTGTAAATCATATTTGCAACGAACACCTTACATTCGTGAATATTAAATTTCGTGACTTTTCATTAAAATGCATTTCGTGGTGTCGCAAATTCGTGGATTACAGAACATAAAAGGGTGAAACCATGTCTGAATTTGAGAGGCTGATTAATCGTGGGTATTATATTTGATGCTCGAGTTCAAAATCAAAATCAATGAAAATTCAACTCCCTCGATAAATGATGATTTTACAGTATTCAAAATATTTTCAGGTTGTCCGATATGTGAACAAAAAAGTGTGGATGTGGTTTCAGACCAGCGCCATTCTCTCCCCCGAAGATCATCACCGTGGGCGTGGTATGTGACAATATATATCTTCATAATCAATGCTGTAGCTGTCTATAAAAAGATAGTCGAGCACAGAGAACATAAAAAACATACATGTACCACAATTACACCACACAAAGCACCACACGTAACTGAACAAGAAAATGAGCCTAACACTGAAAGCCCAAGTTTCAGCTGTCAAAACCTCTTAGTTCCAAGCCCCGTGTGGTTCCAGGACGAGTAGACTTGGACCTCTGTCTGACTCCCGTCATGTCGTAAAAGACGACTAAATGAGACATCAGACTGTAATATGGCTCCAGCTCCTTATCTTATATTTTTATTCCATGGAAATGAGTTTTTGTGACAACAAGAACCATTATTCATGCGAACGCATGTGCTACCAGGGGATAGGATCGAGCACTCCACACCCTACCTATCATATATGTCATATAAATACTGAACAGTGTGACAAGTGGATGTCATATAAGGCGACTTCAAGACATTAGTGACAAGACATTATAGGAACTTAACTTTTTATACATTGTTTTCCCATTTCTCCGTTTTATGATTTCCCATATTGACTCTTATCTAACCATTCGCTAAATAAGTCAAGCTGTCGATGTGCCTTAAAACACCATCGAATGAAATCTGCTTTCCAAATGCATATTTTCGACTCTACTGGACCGATAAATACTTTGTTTGTCATGAAAATGTAAATAAGTCCGGGCATAGTTTAATACGAACGAGTTGTAGAACTTATTCCATAATCGACCTAATATAAATTAATTTAAACTAAATACTAGTACCAAAAAACTGTATACATGTAGTTACAAATATTTAACTAAAATATCTAATGAATTTCTGGAGAAAATACTAATCACACAGACGAAGGGGTGTGTCCTGAAACATGCACGTGAATTAAACAATACTATAAGAAAGTTGTTGCTTATTTTGTTTTGATATTTTTTTTGAATTTGGAGAAAATACAAGAAATATTAACTGAATATTTCAGGCGACAAGCACCCAAGTGTTGAAGATGAACATTTTAGAGTGTTACCTGACAACGAAACGGAAATGGAAAGCACGTGTAGATTTAGAGTGAAGGGAACGAAATATTTCGTCGTCATTAAAGACGACCAAGTTGGTGTCAGTGTAGAACCATGTAAGTCACTAGTACATGTCATGATTTGAGTTTGATAGTTTGCATCTACTTATATTGGATTCGAATCAGGATGTAGGCTGCCATCGCTGAGAAGTACGGAACTATTTAACCATGACTCGTTTAAGTTGAGTGCTACCTTCCCTGTCCGATTGTATTAATTCTCGTTGTGTAAATAATCAATACAATACAATACAACATTTATTTCGTCAAGGTTACATGAGTAACAACAGACATATATGGGTTAGCGTAGTAACATACATAGTACAATGTTAATTATATTTCATAGCAACTTATTTGTAGTTCAGTATAACAGAAGTTTAACATATAAGTAAGATTGGTGTCCAATATTAGAAATGTGCATATCTATAAACTATTAAGATGATTTTCCGAATTAAAGAAATTCATATATATATATATATATATATATATATATATGCAGATCGTTACTAAAGAGGTTACATTGCGTCTTTACTTTTACTATTAAGAAAAACAGTATGTATACATTTGCATGGTAGCGTTTCTGGTATAGAATATATGGAATTGCATAGCAACATACGAAAAATAGTATTCAATATAGCGGCAATATTATGGAAATTGATTATTAGCGTATAATATCATCATATTTGGTACAGTATTAAAATACATGACGACATTGAATAATTAGCAGTAAATACTACTGGTTTTAAAAATTTCAAAAACACAAAACAACAACAGGTACAAATGTAGCACAGTATACTCTATGACAGAATGTGACTGTCACACAAACATTCAAAAATAAACAAATGTGTATACTCCTTTCACCATTATTGGAATAATGAATAAATTTATCAACTTACAGCGTTTATCAGATAGGAGACAAAGATAGCTACTTTTTTTAAGACATTCATGTTATCTTTATTGAGAAGTTGTTGATATTTTATTACATTTGGGAGCGTATAGTAGTATCTATCTATGAATAATGTGCGTTTGTTCTGAAAGTGGCTACATACAAGCAGATAGTGCATATTGTCGCCTACACCACCTCTACAAAAAGTACAAGTTTGTTCGCTGTAAGGGGTATCATCCCATCTCCCGGTCTCGACGGGGAATTTATGGTTGAAAGTACGAAACTTCAGAAGTGGTATAAGGTATCTAGATGGCAAGGAGATTAGGTAGTTTTCGAATTCGGTATTATCTTTGAAAGTTTTGTATTCTTTCCCTTTATTCGACTGTTCAAGTTTACCACTCCAGTTTTGTTTAAATTGGTCTATTAATCTCTGTTTTATTAACAAATGTAAATTCTTGTTTTGTATAGCATTTTGGTTAATAAAGAGGTCAGAATAACCAGTTGAATCTAGAATATTTCGGACACAAGATATCCATTTACTTGGTTTGTTACCATGAATAAGATGTTTGTATATCATGTAGGAGAATTTTTCTTTACTGCCATTGATAATATTTAGCCAATATTTTATCATTCTAGTTTGAAAATAAATAGTGAGTGGGTAACGACCAAGTTCGGCATAGAGAATGTATGCCGGTGTACTTTTTCTAGAATATGTTATTTTTCTAAGAAATTCGAGATGAATTTTTTCCATTATATCCGTATTTTCGTAACTCCAGATTTCACAACCATATGATAAGATAGGAAGGATTGTATGGTCAAATAGTTGCAGCTGTAGGTCGATTGGTAGGTGGAGGTTATAAATACGTTTATATAACAAGTACATGGCTTTTCTAGCTTGTGATAAAAGATGGGACCTAGCTTTATAGAAACTTCCGTTTGGTGAGAAAAAAATACCAAGGTATTTATATGAGTCAACAATCTCAAGTCTGCAACCAGCCAATGTAAAATTGTAATGATGAATGCCTCGTCTATTTGAGCCAATTACTATGACTTTTGTCTTGTTTGTGTTTATTTTAAGTTTCCACTTCTGACAATATTGGTTAAAATCGTTAAGACATTTTTGGAATTCTTCCACAGTCTTGCTAACAATTACAGTGTCGTCAGCAAACAATAAGACAAGAATTCTTATAAATTTCAGCACATCGTTTTCCATAAATTCTAAATTAATACTTGTGTTTCCATTGTCAGATAGAAACTTTTGTAAGTCGTTTAGATACAACGAGAATAACAGAGGGGATAAATTTTCTCCTTGTCGGACTCCTGAGTCACAAGAGAAGAATGATGATATATCGGAATTTAGCTGAACACAAGATTTGATATTTGCATACATATTATGAATAACTCTAAAAAACTTTCCGTTTACCCCGTTACTTAATAATTTTTGAAACAATTCTACTCTTGGGATAAGGTCAAAACAACGTGAAAAATCGATGAAGCTCACAAATAGCTTTCGTTTCTGTGATCGAAATAGCTCTATTAAGGTGTTAAGGACAAATATATGGTCGGTAGTGGAATGATCTTTTCTAAAGCCTGCTTGATTTTCTTCAATAATATTATGGTGTTCGACAAATTTGGTGAGTCGTGCATTTAGAACTGATGTAAATAGTTTACCGAGACAGCTTAAAATAGTAATGGGTCTGAAATTTTCAGGGGCCGTTTGCGAACCCTTTCCTTTGAATATAGGGACAATGAAGCCTTCTGTCCAGCATTTAGGAATGTTTCCGGTATCTATGATGATATTGAAAAGTTTAGTGTATATAGGCAGCATTATGGATTTCGTTGATTTTAGATATTCATTAAGGATTTGATCAGATTGGCTGCATGCTTTCGCATTCTTACATTTTCCAATCATTTTATCAATTTCATCAGGGACGATTTGTGTATTAAGAATTTCATCAGCGTTTTCAATATTTGGATTAATTTCTATATTATCAGTATCTTCAACATCAGTACCACTATTCACGTTCTTAAAATATTCGTAGAATTCATGTAAGGTTGGTGTTTTCTCGGTTTTATTACGTTTGAACTTGTTAAGAAAATTCCAGTAGGATTTGGGATTTTTTGATTTTATGTTCCGCAGTTTAGACTGGTTATGGAAGCGGTGCGTCTGTATGTGAGAATTCATTGTTTGTTTATAGTCGTGGCTCGCACGCTTCAATACATCTTGAGCACGTGGAGTTTTAGTCAACCGGTACTGTTTACGAGCACGATTATAAATTACTCGTTTATTGCGACATTGAGGCCCGTACCACGGCTGATTTGTACGTTTGTTAGCGTTTTTATTTAATGAATAGTTCGAATTGCGTTCTGCAAAAGTTTTAGCGCTAGAGTCAGAAAATATTTTTGAAATAGAATTGACAATGTCATTTATCTTTTCTTCGCGCTGTTTATTGTTTACTGCGATACTGTCAAGCTCCAGTTCAACGGAGGCTACAAGGTCGAGATCAATATTTTGTAAAAACACAGACCCCTTGTCTTGTCGCCATCGGGGTTTATTGCTTATATGGGGTATGTTATTAATACCTTGGGATTCTTGGTTGGGAAAATTTAGTTTACATGATACTAATGAGTGTCCATCAGAAAATAAGTGGTCAAGTTCGGTAATCTCAAAGTCAGAGATTAGTTTCAAGACTGACAATGAACAAATAATGTAATCTATAACGGATACGTTTTTAAATGTAAAGTTTCCTATTGTCTTATCTGACCCAACTCTACCGTTTAAGATACATAAATTATTATTTTTACAGATATTGAGGAGTGAATTACCAATCGTATTACTTTTATGATCCAGCGATGTGCGTTTAACATTTATGTTTTGATTCGTATTACTTAGAATCTGTAGTTGTGTATAAGCATCCTCATGTGGGTCATCAAAATCAATCAAATTATTTAATGATACGTCTGGTATAATAAAATCATCATGATTGGACGTATGTCCATTGGTATCACCTGCAAGAAGTACATAGTCATACTCGTTACAAATAGAGTTTATCTCGTTTTCTAGTACAGAAAGCTCTTCGAGGTTAAAGAAACGTGATGACTCTGGGGGTATATATACAGTACCAATAACTATATCATTATCTGGGAAAAGATAACCTTTCTTGATTTTCATCCACATTATGTAATCACATTCAGTTTCTAAAAGTTCAACATAGTTACACAGTTCATTCTTGACAAATAAACCAATTCCACCAGATTTTCTATAGTATAGTTGTTTACGTGGTTGTGAATAAAATGTATAATTATTGAGTTCAATAACATCATGCTTATCTAGCTTGCATTCAGTACAGCACAAAATATCAAAGGATTTTACAGCATTCTGAAATTCAAGATAATTTACACGATTTAAAAGTCCACAAACGTTAAATGATCCAATTTTCAGTTCATGACACGGGTTGGTATAGTACCGCTGACGGGCCTAACCGGCGGTTTTTGTAACTGTCTCGTGTTGGTTAGCCACGCCCTTTACACTCGCCGTCGCTTCACTGGGTGGATTATTGATTGGTTGCGAGTTCGCGCCAGGCTTACTGCGCACACTCGGGGATTTGGATTGCTTTTGTTTACCTTTACTACCACGTGTCTGTACCGATGTAGATCTTGCACGTCCGCGCGATTTGACAGAAGGTGATCTTTTGCGATTTGGCTGGCTCGCTGCTGACGATCGTGGTTTAGGTGTGGTTACACCTGCCTGTGTGGACGATTCTGGTTGGGGGACACGAAACTGTGGGGCTGGAGGTTGAGAGTTAGCTTGAGTAAACCAAGGACCCATCCCTTCCACAGGTTGTGTTGCTGGCCGTGTCCAGTTAAACGTCGCAGGTTGTGAAAGTGCGGCAGTCTGAGATTGTAAGTTAATATTAACCGGAGGTTTGCGACCGTATACAATTTGGTCCCACTGTGGAAATTCATTGTGCGTTAAGACGCCGGACACAGATATGGCAGCTGGATACAAAAACTTCGCTTCAGATTGATATTGCGCACGAACACGCTTAAACTCAGGCCACAGACGTTTCCTGGCTTGTTGGATCTCCCATGGATAGTCACGATCCACGGCAATATTACACCCTACAAGAACATAGCAGTTCTGCATGATGCGACTTACGTCTTGTTGGGAACGAAACACAACCAAAGCTGCCCTTTTCCGACCAGGGATCAGTATCAATGTAACTACATCACTCCTACGTATAATGGGTTGAAATGTGGATAACAACACTAACTACATGTACGGGGATGCTTAACGCGATCAACTGCATCTTATTATTTCTCTAATTCTAGTCAAGTAACGAGTCACAGTCCTTGCTCTTCTTAAAGAATAGTCTGTCTGAGAGTTTCCCGATATGTTCTGACCCACTATACCAAAGCTACAAGTCTTATAATAAAGTTGGTGGTATACCGTGGTATTTGAGAAAAAACCGTTGTATACTTTTTCTTTGGGATACCCAGCCCTACTAGGCTAAACATAAAGGTCTAAGTTCAAATCGAAGGGAACCATTTGCTGCATTCGGACGATACACTTATCATGGCCCTGATAACATGAGATGCTTTTGTGTCTTTGATGAACTTACTACATGTAGTCATAGCATGCGTTTAGAAAAACTGATACCGCCTCTTCGATAGCCTAGTGGTTGAGCGTTTGCTTCTAGTGTGGGAGGTCTCGGGTTCGATCACTGGTCGCGTCATACCAAATAGAAATAAAATTGACACCAGAAATTCCCATGCTAGATGCTCAGCATAGAAGGGATACTGGCTTCTCTTCTCTCATACCCTCGTGGAGATGGATAACATCAGGAATTAGGTGTCGAGAGTGATTAATATCAGTTGGAAAAACTTGTTTCACAATCTAGCTTAAATAAATGAGTATAAACTAAATACTGAAAGCAAAGTGTACGTACACGAACCAATGTACTTTTATACTGAGGGTGGTCCTAGTGGTGTGACTTTTATACTGAGGGTGGTCCTAGTGTTGTGACTTTTATACTGAGGGTGGTCCTAGTGGTGTCACGTTTATACTGAGGGTGGTCCTAGTGGTGTGACTTTTAGACTGAGGGTGGTCCTCGTGGTGTGACTTTTATACTGAGGGGTCCTATAGTGGTGTGACTTTTATACTGAGGGTGGTCCTATAGTGGTGTGACTTTTATACTGAGGGTGGTCCTAGTGGTGTGACTTTTATACTGAGGGTGGTCCTAGTGGTGTGACTTTTATACTGAGGGTGGTCCTAGTGGTGTGACTTTTATACTGAGGGTGGTCCTATAGTGGTGTGACTTTTATACTGAGGGTGGTCCTAGTGGTGTGACTTTTATACTGAGGGTGGTCCTAGTGGTGTGACTTTTATACTGAGGGTGGTCCTATAGTGGTGTGACTTTTATACTGAGGGTGGTCTTAGTGGTGTGACTTTTATACTGAGGGAGGTCCTATAGTGGTGTGACTTTTATACTGAGGGTGGTCCTAGTGGTGTGTGGTTGCCCACCGTTAATGTGAGTTGACTAAAATTATTCCACCTATGTTTGTCTGACTGGAGTCGGTTTTTTTGGTAAAAATTATTTTTCTTAAATCTTTCAAATTGTGCTTATTTGTGCTCTGCTTGGTGCATCTATCACTGCCCGGTGTATTGTTATCCCCTATGCTTGGTATTTCAGACGATATTCGTATAACTGATCGGTACAAACAGGACAAGACGGGAAATGTTATATTCACAGCTAGTCTACGAGCCTATGGAACAAATAATTACATTGCTGTTTCTGGGAAAAACATAATAATAGAGGTGAGTAAAACATGTATACAACGTTCAGAACCTAAGATTTTAAATTAATTTGAAGTGCATGATGAAATACTATATAGTATATTACGTTTACTGTTTCTCAAGTATAAGACAGGTAAAGTTTATTTTGCAGAGTCGGTTAACAAACATTGTAATACAAGCTCTAATGACACATACAGTGTGCCATTTCAGTAAATACAATACTTAATCCACATATATTCTTTCGGTAGTTTCTCCCTTTGTTTTGTTGTCGTTATATTTTCGTATGAACATTGATACTTGTCGTTGCCATGTTTGATATGTATGTTTTGTAGCAGTGTTTATATATCAGACAAGCCTCTGGCCTATTAATCCTTACGCAAGTTAACAAAGTCTGACACTGGTTCAACCAGCTCAGGTCCTACTTATACGCTCATACGATGAATGAAAGAAATGTAGATATATCAGTATCATTTGAATGTTTTCTTCGATATGCTACCACCAGGGACCGAACCAGCAACATCAAATTTCCGTGGTAATTAAATGATCTAACCACTTGATTACTATGCATTGTTATAACTTGTTTCAATGCAAAAACATAAGTTCAAACTTTATCTTATTTTCAGCATACTCCATTTTGGTTCCATATGTCCCAAATAAGCGCGGACTACGCTTTCACATGCGACGGTAAGTGTACCACTGTATTGTTTTCAAAGAAATAAGCCTTGTGATTTGTCCACCAAAACTGTGCCGTTCATTGATATATGTTAGACTGGTTTATTATATGTTTGCGGCCAATCAACGCATATGGCAGTACAACTGCTGTGTATTTGAGTAATTTTCATATGACTGAAACACTTCATGCATACTTATAATCAGTGATGGAAATTGCCCGATCGGGCAATGCGGTGATTTCCCCTAATTACTTGCCATTTTGCTGCGAAATTTGCCTGATCGGGAAATAGAAACACCCACTTTTGAAAAACTAACCTGTGCATAATGATATTCGAAGAAGGGATAACCTAAAACCACGTTTCTTACCACAAAGGGTATATCTAAAATCATACCGGGCAAATTTCACAGGTTAGTTTGCCAAAGGTGGGTGTTTCTATTGCCCGATTGGGCAAGATATGCGGGGAGTCAACATATTTTATTTTCGTCTCATTTATGTACATACATATAACAAACACAGTTAACGTAACAGGTAAAACTAAGTACACAACGAATCAACGAATTGCCCGATCTGGCAATTTCCTCCACTGATAACTGACACTTCGGATTATATGAACATTTTAAGAATTAAGACAAACTAGATATCTTTTATTACATATTTATAATAAAACTCACCTTTTGTACTTTTGGTGTAACTATATATATTGTATAAACACCAGGCAAGACTCAAACTGTAACAGCTTGTTCGGAATTGTACAATGTCAGTAAATATTTATGCAAACGTTTTAAACCAACAAATGGCGAAATTAAACAACTCATGAACTAGTGTTTGGATTCAAGACTCTAAATTACAGTGTACATGTTAAATACTATTAAAGCCTATCAATGAATAAAATACATTTGTATACATGTAACGTTACTTGATTAGGGGTGATTCTATTTTTTCAGACAAATATCTCGCATTCGATGCTCGAAAGAAGAGATTAACAACTGCAGCTGGTAAAACACAATACATGTTTCAAAAAATCCCTCTTGATGGAGAGGGTCTGGATGAAATAGATGCGGCCGTGGCAGGACCTTCTACTAGTGATACTGCAGAACACATAGAGGCTGATGAAGATACTGTACCTGTACCAGGACATTCTGCTTGTGACACTGCTGAACAAATGGAGCTGGATGAACATTCCGCTAACGATATGGATACTGTAAACCAACATTCAAAACTTGTGCTCACGTCATCAAAAAACACCGATGCTTCGTCCTCACCCGAATTTTGTTATCCAATGTCTCAGTGTTCCTCCTTATCCGACATTGAATACGCAGACGCATGTGACACGTCAGAATCTATGACGTCATCGTCTCAGTCGTCACAAGATGACATGGGACTTGAGTCAAGTGGATATTTGACATCTGGCTCGCTTGATTTGAGCAATACACATGACATTTCACTAAGTTTATTCGAGGACAAGCCAAAAACACCGAATACACCAATGGCTTGTCTTAGTATGAATGACACATTAAAAAACAAATTGACTTCGTAGTCTATTAAATTTTGGTGTATAATACTGGTAGGAAATAAATAAATTAACAACTCGTATGTTTTGTTTCTTTTCGTACCATCGGTCTGTTAAGGCAACCTTATGAAACAGTGTAATTTTTTTCTCACGATGTAATACCCAAACCAAAAGGTCCCAGCAACAGGTAATTTAATGGAAGCAAGAAGCAGATATGAACAGAACTCACACATATATGTATAATAAATCAGCCGTTCTCCAGCAAAACCGGGCTGAGTGACAAAATTACGAAAATCATGTTATAAATATGGCGTTAGAAAGACAAGACTCTTAGGAACAGTTTCTAAAAAAATTAAGGAAACATTAATATTAATCCACTTTCAAAGTTACAGACCCTTAGAACTATCCATTCCCGTCAACTTTTGAGTGACGTCGCAAACGTCATTCAAACGTTATTCGTCTTAACATTTATAACATTTCAGAAATCAAGTATTTCTTAAATTATTGACGCAAACGTTTAAAAAAAGTATCACAATTTAGAGTAATATTCTTAGTTTAATATAATAGTTTAAAAACATGAATTCTTGCTTCTAGAGTAAAGTAGCGACTGATTCTAATCACTTACCCCTCGTTTTTCTCAATATGGGTAATTTTTAGAAATAGGTCAATTTAGCAACAACAGAAGTTATTTTCAGAAATGGGTCACCATAGCAACAACAGAAGTTATTTTCAGAAATGGGTCACCATAGCAACAACAGAAGTTATTTTCAGAAATGGGTCACCATAGCAACAACAGAAGTTATTTTCAGAAATGGGTCACCATAGCAACAACAGAAGTTATTTTCAGAAATGGGTCACCATAGCAACAACAGAAGTTATTTTCAGAAATGGGTCACCATAGCAACAACAGAAGTTATTTTAACACAATTCATGAGAAAAATTAAATCTAAGGGATAGTACTTTACTATCCAAATAAACGAAAAATTATTTTTTCTCATTTCAAAACCTTTTCTATATCTTATTACACAATTCCTATAAAATTATAATGTCACTTAGCCCGGTTTTCCTGGAGAACGGCTCGTATATATACATGTAGTACCACAGAAAGAACCAAATGATCAGAACTCGGAGAACAAGTGAGTAAGATATGTAAGGGCACATATCAGAAAATGTACGTGTATGAATGTTCTCCATCCTAAAAGGCTTTCGGTTACGTATCCCACAATTTAACAGCATAGGCCTTATGGCGAACTGTAAATTTAAGGGACCCGCCCACCACTATTAAGCATGCAGTTCCCTGCAAAATCGAAAAATCATAACCTCTTCTCAGACATCCTTTTATTGTCTTAATATTACCATAAAGGTTTTGATTGGATTCTATTTTGATGTTTCAACTAGAAATGTTATGTTCAATAATAACTAGAATATTGTAGTAAGGTAAGTGCGGAAGATATCGAAAAGTAGGCGAAATCGATTTCCAGGTGATTTTATTATTAACTACACCATCACATGCAAGCAGCCATAAGACAAATACATAATCAGCCAACAATTGCAGGGTATGTGTAGTCTTGTTGCAACAGGAAGCCGGAGAAGGCAGTAAAGGACATACCATAGAGAGCTTCGTCTGGTTCGACGTTACCAATGGAAACAGTATCACCCTTTTGTAACTGCACCACGGCGGTCAGAGATGCAGAGGCGAATGGTGACTCTGCTCCCCTGTTGTACACATGACCAAAGGTGAGGCTATTTTTTCTGATTCGATAGTGATTACTGTGGGTACCAAACGTTGTCAGGGTAACGGAAAATACGTACGTTCCACCCACTGGAGCCCGGAAATCACCGACGTGAACGTTGTACCCATTGCCCAAATTAGTGACGACATGTTCGAATACAATATTCTGATTAGTTCCGATGTGTTCCATACTGGCATTAAGTGTCGCGTAGAATGCAATGGTTCCTTCGTTTTCCATTCTCTTAGCACGTGGTTCAACATTGTCTGAAAGTACAAACATTAAGAAATACAAAATTCTAGTTTTTTTATTTTGTTGCAAGTGAATTATTTTATAACTTTTACTTCTCCAAACAATGCACATGCCTGAGTATCATGGTTATAACGTGACGTTCTATAATAAAACAAGACTGCGTTCAATAAACGCTTATGCCCCCATGGAAGCCTTGCCCATAAAAAGCTAAGCCAATCAGGGGCCATAATTCTGTAATTATGTTGGATAGTGTTACATGACTTTGATAATGTAAGGGGCTTATGATGGTAAACAAGTATGCCAAGTTTTAAGGCAACGCCATGATGGACATGATGTAAAACGAAACTGTCAATTTGGTTTAACCAAGAATTAGACGCTTAATAAGTCTAAGTCCAAAATTAGGTCATTGTGACGGTCAAAATGAGGTAAGGTGATATAGGTGTGTAGAGAATGTTCAAATACAACAACCATGCAAGTATGAAAGCTTTGTAGCAAGCCATATTAATGTTAGAAGAAACGGTCAATTTGGGTTAACCAAATATTTGGCCCTCCAATAAGTCACTCTCTGCTGCCAAGGAAACTGGACTAAAAACTAAAACTGTGATCATTTACTGGTATTTAATTAATTATTTTTAAGACACTTAGGAAATTTCTGGAGTTTTGGCAATTTGATGTAAAATTAGATTTATACTTAGGTTATTTCTAGGGGAAAATATTTAGACACTAGTATTTTTGGACTTTTAGCATTTTGTCATAATTTGGGTTTATACTTAGAAATTTTGAGACAATTGTACACTTTGATGGTGCTTTTGGTAATTATTGGTAAACATTGTTGTTTGTTCAATTGTGAATATTTAATACAAGTTTCATCACTTAAAAACCATGTGGCTTTTATTTCTCTGTGCACTTGTCTTTAACTTTGTAACAAACTGGGTTGTATTTTTCACAATTATTCTGAGTTATTTTTACTTATATTTTTCTCGAGAAACTCGCTCCTGCAGAGTCGTATGCAGAATATAGCTGTTGAACTTAAAACTGTAGATCAATAGGTGTATTTTGAATACTTGGCACTTGTATATACTTGTACATTTTATTTCATTTTACTTTGGTATTTCTTGTATTTTGATCTTGTAAATACACGTTGATTTTTGTATCTTTGTAATTATTGCTTTAATGTTATCATTTTTCCTAGTTTACGACCAACATTTAGGCTGCATTATTTCATTTGTCTCATTTGTACGATTTCGACCTTGTATACAATTAAAATTTGTTCAGTTTATTTGGTACGACCAACATTTAGGCTGCATTATTTCATTTGTCTCGTTTGTACGATTTCGACCTTGTATACAATTAAAATTTGTTCAGTTTATTTGGTACGACCAACATTTAGGCTGCATTATTTCATTTGTCTCGTTTGTACGATTTCGACCTTGTATGTAATTAAAATTTGTTCAGTTTATTTTGCATTTGTCGTACTTCTTTTATAATTTTGTACTTATTGGGTTCTGGCTGACCCTAGATAGCCAGTGGTGTCATCCTGACGAGAGAACCGGCTCGAACGACCTAAGAACCCTGGGTGCTAAGGCCGGGTTCGCCACAAGTTTAAGTCCAAAATGAGGTCAATGTGAAGGTCGAAATGAGGTCAGGTGATACAGGCGTGTGGAGAGTGTTCATATACAACATCCATGCAAGTATGGAAGCTTTGTAGCAAGCCATAATAATGCTACAAGAAACTGTCAATTTGGGTTAACCAGGACGGACGGACGAACGAACGAACGGACAGGTGAATCACTATATGCCTCCCCATCTATCGATAGGGGGGCATAAAAAGTAAATTGAGGAAGCGTAGCATACATCTTGGCTACCTATATACGAGGGGTGATAAACAAATATGCGGAAAAATTCACTGACAGTTTTGTTACGTGACCATTATTGAAGAAAATCTGTCAGATAATAGATTCGCGTATTACAAATACATAACAATAAAAACATTAAACTCAAGGAAATATTTGGTCGAAAAAAAACATAGAAACCATAACGTCACTATGGCTACACCGACCAAACGTCATCGCGACGTCGTTACACATAACAATATGCATACTCATTCGTGGCACAATTCGTAATGTATAACGCATTGATTGATTCTCAAAAAATAGTTGTACAACCAGATGCACTTCATAGACATGTCAACCGAAAATCTTTTTTTTCCTTTGCAACTTGCATGTAAATTAGAATAATAAGCAGCCGAGAACATTAATATTGATAGCGTAATTTGACATTATTGACGTCGTATTTATAGGCCATTTGCATGTCGGCAATGATTAAACATGTCTACATAATTATGAGAGAAATGCAAAACAGACACTTGTTTTGTATACTTAAACATATTTAATAGTTGTATTTTGCAATATTGCCATTGTTATTTTATAACATTTCATTCGCAACACGACTATTCGTCGCCGATTTCAGTATCGTACTCATTTTCAGATGACTTCGAAGTAAATAGCTCTAAAACGGAATTTTGACGTTAAAACTATTTTTGAAATATTGAATCTAATGTTATTTCATTGCATATTCATAACCAACCCTTAAGAAAATTATAATATTACAAACGCATGAATGATACGTCATCGTTTGCTACGTGCAACGTTGGAACATATGAAAACATTACTGACTTTGGTTAATATTGATGGTCAGCGGCGAATCAATTTGAAATAAATTTGGCGTCATTTTTAGAAAGTTTCAACGACTTATAATAACAGATAAAGAAATTACAGCACTTTTCCGCGTATTTGTTGATCACCTCTCGTACACGAAGAAAACGTTTAATAAACTATTAAGAACCGACACTACTTTTTCAAAAAATCACGTCGGACTCCTTTGCTTTAATGATTTAGCGCGGTTTACTTGCACATGTGCAGTGCTTCAAATTACTTCATGGCGAGGAAAGGTTTCTTTTTCAGTAATAACTTTCTTCATAGATTTCTAGATTAGATGACGATAATCATTTTCATCGATTGGTCTACTGACAAGAGCTGTCCACGAACAGCCCGCTCCACTATTCTCAGTGCCATGCTTGGATAGTAAAATCATTATGAATTCAAACAAATGCTTCACAGTTGCAGCATTACCGTTTAGGGCTTCTAAGTCAAAGCAATATTCCAATGCACTTAGAAGATATAAGAGGTTAAAACACGTGTACATAAACTTTAACATTTGCACTTACATTTGTAGTGTATAAAGCAGGTATAATTTCAACAAAATGCTTGATAGAGTTACCTACTCCAATGGAGGGGTTAAGGTCTTGGTGGTGAAAAAGTATGCAATGTATCAAAGCAATATGTCGATGGACTTTGAAAACATTAGAGGTTAAAAAACGTGTACCTAAACGTTAACATATTAAGTATAACGTCGACGCACGGGATTATAGAGGTGCGCACTCATGGGAAATAACAGCATGTCCAAACAATAGGTCTACTATCAAAATGTTTTACCTATTATTTTAGAAGGTGCTGCTTCGTGTTCATGGGTGGTTTCAAATCTTCCTTTCACAAGAGATATCTCCACATCATGCAGACGTTTTCTTAAATCACCATTACTCGCCTCAGTCACACCAATACGCTCAGTCAGATCGTTATTTTTATCGTTCAGTAACTTAAGCTCTTCACTGTAGGATTTTAACTGGTGACGTAACAGTTCATTCTCGCGCGCATGCTCTTGGTCTCGAGCCTCCAAATACTTTAAACGACGAATGATAGTTTGCACATCCTTGTCATCAGCTTGTGAACCTGATGCAAGTTGGCCATTGAGAGACTGAGCCAGCAAAGTAAAGCATATTACCACTACACCTGTGCGACAAATCCCCATATTGCCAATTACTTTATACATTAAGTTATTAACAATTCTGTATTTGCAATAGTAAAGGACAGGTCATGTTCCTATAATTATATGGATTTAACAATATGGGTCAGATAAGAATATTTACAATGGCATCACTATAACAGTATTGTTCTTCAAACAGTGAAGTATACATGGGCTTAAATGAACAATACAAAGAGAGGTCATATAGGTTATAAAACACCATTCTTTAAGTCGTAGATAAATACACAATGACAAGGGCAGATAATTTGGACAAAATGCTTGACAGAGTTACCTACTTCTGTGTATGGCTCATGATGGCGAACAAGTAGGTCAATGAACTTTAAACACATTTGAGGTTGTAACAAATCTTTACCAAGGATTTCTAAATCGAAAATGGCATATAATGTGGACAGAATGCTTGATAGAGTTACATACTACAGTGTAGGAGTGCAGGGTCATGATGGTGAACAAGTATGCAAAGTAGTATCAAAGCAATATATCCATGGACTTCGAAGATGTTAGAGGTTGTACCTAAACTTTTACATTAGAATTAAAACAATGCTAACGTCGAAGCTCAGGTGATTGCAAAAGCTCCTCTTATTCTAGAAATAGTAGAGCTATTAATGTGTCCTTTTAATTGAAATGACCACAAACACACTTTCGACTGTAACCATGTCTCATAAAAGGTTCTTTATTTGTCAATTTGGATACAAAAATACAGTACAGTTATATTCAAAACAAGGTTAAACAATAAAATGGAGCCTTTGTAACAAAATATGTCTAATATCTATAGTACAGCCAGCATATATACATAAAAACCTCACTTAAAGACCACCTAGAAACAAGAGATGTTGGTAAAACACTTTGGCCCATGGCAGCCAAATAGTTAGAATGGTAATGGTCATAGTATCCATGACCTACTGAACTCAAAATCGGGATCAACAACTAAATGTAATGGTGACATCCCTAAAAACTTCACCTACTGACCTCAATATCAATAGAGGATATCTTCGGTTGATGACCAACCTCCATGTAAAGTTTAAAGATCCTGGGCCCAAAACCTGGTTTTTGAGTTGAGTTACTCATCAGAAACCGTTTGTTCTATGTATTCATGTTGAAGGTCGCAGCTTCATCCACTGACCTTAATATCATAAAGACCACTACTGTAGATTGCCAACCTCCATGGGAAGTTTGGGTATCCTAGGGGCAAGCGTTCTTTTGTTATGGAACGAAAACCATTAAGTCTATCAACCAACAGACCTACATATGTGCAAAGCAAAATATCTCATCAAATATGGGAGGGGGTAATAAAGATCATCTCACATTAAAGTATGTGCTACTTTCCTAAAACACTTTTGCCTTTTGTCATTATTTTGGTATTGATAGGAATTAATTTGACTCTGGAGTAGGAGTTTTAACTCTTGAAATTTCCAAAAAAGCCATATTTTGACCCTCAATATTTTGATTTTAAGGGTAATTTTATCTTAAAATCATGTGTATTTTGCCTATAAATTGGTAACATTTAGTCAGAGGTATCAATATGTCCCTTCAGATTCAGTAGCTTATGGAACCCCTGTATTGAACTGATATTCATGTCGAGTGCACCACGCTATATTTCATTGTGTTTTCGTTTTTCTTTCAACTCAAATAAAGTGGTTTTACTGTAGAGGTTTCACTGTATATACGTTCAGGATATTAATGGAATGTTACACTATGTTATACACTATAATTAACTCACTATACATGTACATAACAATACTAGCTACAGTAGAACTTTGATAACTCAACAACCCAAACCTCAAACAGGGTCTTCAGTCCCTACAATGATGATGCAGTACTAGTATATACTATACAGTACATGCATTAAACATTTGACGGCTCAAACTATTTTCCCAGTCCAAAGGTAGTTCAAGACATGGAAGTTCTACTGTACTTGTAATTTAAATATTAACAATATATATATACATAACAATTAGACAACAACCTGATAAGAAAACATAGATATGGAACACAAAATTAAACTCAACATAACCTAGGTATACATAGTACGGAGAATTTGGCCTGATCCCGACCTTAATGCAAGAATAATTATATTTCAAGGTTTTTGCATTGTATATATCAAAATCCACAAGCAAATCGAGCAATATACTAGTAGATCCTTTAGATTTGTGTTAGCATTACACCTCTAACACCTTTGTGATACTTCCCACTTATGAAATCATACAGCCAGGGTTATAAATATAGACAACATATCAGCAGTTAAATTACGGTAATAGAAGGTCCATGATCGAGTCAATTTCTCTGTACTATACCTGTACAGTACAAGTTCCCTACATCAACACTGTATAGGACTCATCCATGTTTAAAATCTGCATCTCAAGGCGCTTCTTGTGAGCCTATTTTCATGAAAATCGGAAGTGGTCATGTTGATCAAACTGAAGTTTAAAAAGCTTGTTTTTCCATATATAAGTAAAGAGTAGTTTTCAGACAGCTTTTTCTTGTTTTCTCAAAATATTGATTTTGTACTGATGATCTTCTAATTCTAAGCCAGCGATTTATTGAACAACCCTTATACATATCCGATGAATATAGAGCTATAGAAAACTTTGACAATGTTTTGGAGAGAGATACAGGAACTTGTACATTACTTTAATCACATGGCTGGATAATGTGTCCAACATAATCAACAATAATGTAGACAACACATCACAATTACACGATATAATGACAATTAAAATCTGAAAGCAAATTCAAAATATATATAAAATGTATACATTACAGAACATTGCATCATAGATTCCAAAACAGGTTTAGTCAGCAATGAGTTAAAACTTAATTCCATACATGCTACACTTCTAATAACAGGTATACTCATTTCATGTGTGCTGCTTCTTGGAACACATATCAGGAATGATCTGTCTTATTTAGATGTCTTGTTTAGTTCATTTCCATTAATTGGATGGTCTCCCACACCATACTTATTATTGGAAAATGAGTATGGGATAGGGGCTAACTTAACTTATCTATGGAGTAAAGTGTGAAATCAATGCCTTAAGTAATGATAGTCAAAAAAATAATTGAAAATACAGCAGGTATTAAATACATGGAATGCTTATTATTGTCTTTTTCACACATGATACCTGATTCCATTAACTCCAGTTTTTCTGAACTGTAACTTAACCAGTAACAACTTACCCTTCCACAAGGAACTAGCAACTTTTCCACATGTAGAGGAAGATTTAAAAATGCTGTAAAACTTTCGAGGAAGGTACTTGAGACAAGCAGCGCCAGTGAATCAAACCAAGTGACCACCAACCCTAATACCAGTTTAGGGAATATGATGCCAAGTAAAGGTGTCAATACATGGAAATGAGGTGGGGAATGCGATACTGCAAAATCAATATTTTTTGTGGGGGATTTAATTTTGCTGCTTTCGTGGATGACCTCAACCACAAAATTAAATCCCCAACAAGAAAGATCACTGAATGTGATGAATACCCCCAGAAACTGCTTGACACAGTCAAATATGCAAAACTAGACTTGGTACTGATCGGTTATGCAGCTTCATTGAAATCTGACCATTGGTTGCTGAGAAATAGTGCAGACAATATTTATAAGAGTAAAAAATCAAAAGGCCATAACTACCTTAAAAATGGATCCGTCCAACATTGGTAGCGATCATTCATGCAAAGTTTCATTGAAATCCGACCAATGGTTACAGAGAAATAGCGCGGACAAAATTTAAAAGTGTAAAAAACAAAGGACCATAACTACCTTCTACCTTAAAATTGATCCGACTATGAGCGTTGAGGATATGCACAACTAGCCTTGGTACTGATCAGTCATGTAAAGTTTCGTTGAAATCCGGCCAATGGTTGCAGAGAAATAGCGCGGACGAAATTTATAAGTACAAAAAAACAAAGGGCCATAACTCCCTTAAAATTCATCCGACCGACGTGTGCCGACGATATGCACAACTAGACTTGGTACTGATCAGTCATGCAAAGTTTCGTTGAAATCCGACCAATGGTTGCAGAGAAATAGCGCGGACAAAATTATACGGACCAACCGACCGACCAACAGACCAACCAACCAACCAACTAACCAACCTCAAGCATGACTCCAATATAGCCCCCATATACTATGTATCTGGGGGTATAATGAACAACAATACGAATATATATGTCAAGTTTACAGTGGCTGCCATACTTGCTTTCAAGTTCTATCATGTATATTACTTGGTTTTTGGAAAGATCACTTGCATATAACAACATGCAATAAAACAATTGTCATATCTGTTTGATTTTAGAATGTTTCTGATAGTTTGTGTAAATTTTGATCTCGCAATTTTCCATGAAATCTGAAATCCTTGAAAATATGTCCTCATGAAATGCTCTTTTAAAAATGAAATTAAATGATTTGACAGTACCAGGAAGGATAGTTGCCTAACTTTATTACAGGGGAATATGATACAGCCCGTCCTACAAGGTGACTAACTACAACATTGAATGACACCAACATCTCTGTCCAGCAGAGTACATACACTATCTACATACAGAGTACATACACTATCTACATATACATTCACATATTGTTGAGTCTACAAACACACATCACATCACTGTCAACTTAAGCATTATCCATAATTATGTAAACATCACTGAACTTTAACTTTGATAAAATTCAATGCATCCTTTAGTTTTTGTTGAAACATTTATATTGAGCTACTTAAAGTTGTTGTCTAATCTTTTTTATGTGGACACAGTGCAGACTGTATTCAAGTATGTGTCAGGCAATTGCCAGTCCCATTAAAAAATGAAACAGCTCTCCATTCAAGGACAAGAGACATACACCTTCATGACAACCATGGTCTCTTGTATGATAGCCCATTGCTCTTCCAACTGCACAAACCTAATAATTCCCAATCATTGAGTCATAAATTAGCTGTAACACTAAATAAAGAAACATACATATGTATCAACTATTGTTGGATTTCAATTGAGTTTTTTTATTAATAACAATAAAAATAACACAGACTTATATCCTATCAACTATATGGCACAGATAAAATAACTTGAAGGTTGTGCAAGAAAATACATGTCAATGTAATATTCATAATACAAGGGCAAGAACACACTAACATGTATAACTGTACATATATTCAAAGTCAGTATAATTAAACTAGAAAGGTTTTGACACAAACATGTATGTGTTCCACAAAGGACTGTAACTCAGGCAACAATAGTTCAACCTAAAATTCCTTAAAATATGCACAATTAGGATTGGTGACATGTATTGGGTGTTGATACCAACCAAAGGGACAATACTCTATAATCATGATAAAACAGAACATCTGGGTAGGTAAGAATATTGGGTGTGTCAAGCAAATACAGGCGTTATACAGTTACCCCCCTTGCACAGAGTATGATTGAAATTAATGTAAAGGAATGCTCCTGACGGTCCCTAAAATGTGGATTTGCAGGGTAAAGTCTTGTGGTAAAACACTGTGGTTATCAAGTTCACATCAGCTAGTGAAATACATACTAGTTTTACAATCCTTAATTCAGCATTCATTTTTATAGAACTTTGTGCTACATCATTTGTATTCAATTAAATAATTGTAAAAATATTGTTTCAACCAAACCCCATTGCCTCCTCAACTGGTACGACATTGCTACCTGGAAGCCACTGACAATTTCGTCACATGAAATCTAGATATTGAACTGGACCCGAGACTCAGACCTGAATCTGGGAAAGTTGGGTGTGTGAATCAAACCTGGATCAGGAAATAATCCCTGAATCAGGGAACTAAACCTAAATCTGTAACACATGAGCTAGCTGGGCAGGTTGTCATGACTACAATGGTTATTATCAAACAATCAACTTGCAACAAAGTGTCAGCACCAACTCCTGCAATATAATGCACAAATATTTACACAAGAATATAGCACTATAATGAGCAATATTACAACAACATTTACACTAAAATTTCTTTACATTAATAGTACCTGTAACAATAAAGAAAGGAACATCATATAACAAACAACATAATCTACAAGGTGAAGATTGCAATTAATAATGTGATCATAAAAATATGTATGCATACACATGCTTATCATGTTAGACTTATTTTCAACCAAAAATCAATGCAAGAAAAATCTAAACCTAGACCATAATTGAGTGAGAATAAAAATGAGCCTAGACCACAGGACAATGTGACTACATGTATAATGCCTACACCATACGCGAGTATGAATTCAAAACATAAACCACGGCCAGTGTAAAACTAGTGGACTAATACCCCCATATTATGCACAGAGATACAAATGTATCCTATATTCTTAAAACATATATCAGGAAATTTTGAAGAACATGGAAGGGAAAAGTGCATAAAAGTGCAATGGGCCATAATTCATGCAAAAATCATTGCAGGGCAAATTCTTTCCTTATGCACATGTACATGTCAAGGTGGGTCATATATGTGAAAGAAAATCCTGTTCACTATACATTATATGGAGCATAAAAGTACAAACCAAACGTGAAATACAAATGAGCCCTAGACCGAAGATAAGCTAATCTTTATAACATACACTTATTCTGAAACGTGCATTCAAACCTCAAAGCAAGACTTATCACCAATAACATAAATCAAACTCTACAATTTCCAACATGAACAATGAACAAGTAAGTGTGTAAGGCACTGGTTTATAGGCCATATTAGGCCATTAACATGTAAAATATCTGTTTATTAATCCATCCAGGTGACAACTAAGTAACTAACACAGGTTTGACAGTCCCTTAATCATTTCCAATGTGTATACTCTTTCAATCTATACTGATATTGAGTAGTCAGTCTACCGTGCAGTGTTGATATTATCAATGTTGGTTTATATACAACGTAACAAGGCTGGAATACAAGCTATACTTCTTCACATGTTTTAGAGTAAATCTTGAGAACATAATTATTATATAAATGATATAACATCATGGAATTCTTCTGCCTTTTGCAGGTTGTAAATCATCGGGAACATTCCTGAGGTGATCCAAGGCTTCTATAAGTTTATGTGCAGCTTTAATTCTTCCCTGAGCATTATGTGGACGAGTACATTCATTCAGTAAATTATCTAAATCCCAATCATCCTGAAATAAGAAGATACGTGTAAGTTTGTAATCCAAAATATACCTTAAATTACTAGTTGTGAATCCAAAATATACCTTATACTAGTTGTGAATCCAAAATATACCTTTTACTAGTTGTGAATCCAATATATACCTTTTACTAGTTGTGAATCCAATATATACCCTTGAATAGATTGGTATCAAGTTGATTTTTTTATTTGCGTTCGACTGAGTCAGTTGTTATGCGCGGCCATTCGGTTTTATCCCTGCCTAATTGGCTTATGACCTCCAGCGTTAAGGGAAGAGACAGACAGTTTGTGTGATACAAGTAATCCGGAAAGCTGTTGTAGCTCTTTCTAATAGACATCACGGTTTTTTAACAATCCCAAGTAAAGCCTTGATACACAGGAGACTACCTCTGGGTTTCTAACAAGTTTATCTCTAGTTGGGTGGGAACCAGTGCCCTGGCTAAGATTCAAACCAGGGACATCTGGATTGGTATTCGAGAGCACTAAGCACCCTTCAACAAGGAATCCAATATATACCCTTTAATAACTTGAATCAAGTATATACCCTTGAACAGATTGGATCCAATATATTCTTTAATAGCTTGGAATCCAATATATACCCTTGAACAGTTTGGAATCCAATATATACCCTTGAACAGATTGGAATTCAATATATACCCTTGAACAGATTGGATCCAATATATTCTTTAATAGCTTGGAATCCAATATATACCCTTGAACAGTTTGGAATCCAATATATACCCTTGAACAGGTTGGAATCCAATATATACCCTTGAACAGATTGGATCCAATATATTCTTTAATAGCTTGGAATCCAATATATACCCTTGAACAGTTTGGAATCCAATATATACCCTTGAACAGATTGGATCCAATATATTCTTTAATAGCTTGGAATCCAATATATACCCTTGAACAGATTGGATCCAATATATTCTTTAATAGCTTGGAATCCAATATATACCCTTGAACAGTTTGGAATCCAATATATACCCTATAATAGTTCAGAATTCTATATAATATACAGTAAACTCCCTCAAAACCGGACTCCCTCAAAACCGGAATCCCCATAAAATCGGACGATTTCCTAAGTCCCGTATTTTCTTCTTATAAAGTTAACTTAAAAAGCTCCCGCAATACCGGACTCTCATAATTCCGGATTCCGGACGGCATTTTCGGTCCGCTGACAAGATTTTCAACGATAGTTACTTGCGGAATACCGGACGCGTATATTTGTCTCACCTGACGGAAAACTTAACGCGTACATTTTTCTTGTCTAAAATGTCACTTTGTTAATTGTTAGTTAAAGAACGTGTCATAACAAAAGGTGCGATTAACAAGTCGTGTTTTTAATGTTTACTCTTAAACGGTATTGCGTGTAATTTGCACAGGCGTGAAAAATACTTTGTGAAATTCGCCGCGATGAAATTAAATAATTGCCTAATTACGAACGTAATAAGAAAACGGTCCTTCCATTTGATGTTTTGTTCTTGAGGTAGGTATTTCAACAAACATTTACTGGAACAAAGGATCGTTTAGCTCATCAAAATGTTGTAATTACGACAAACACTGCACTCAATCGTATTTAATTAATATGTCTCCAATTAGCTAACACTTGCATTTCGGGATTTGTAAGATTGCACTGTCTATGTCATTGGATTGTTTTGATGGCCAATGAAAAAATGAGCAATTTGAGTACTCATCGATATTAGAATTGAAATATTTGCAGCTCCCTTAATGGTGATGCTCTTCAAAGGTTGCACTGTACATGTAACGTAAACATGTATCATGAAACACACAGTATATTCCCTATGATAACATATCAAAGTGTACATGATACAGAACTCCCTTAAAACCGGACCTCCCACAAAACCGGACTTTCGAACCGGTCCGGACAGGGTCCGGTTTTGAGGGAGTTTACTGTATATACCCTGTAACAGTTTGGATATATGTTTACGCTTTAATAATTCAGAAACCAATATACACTCCTCAACACTTATAATCAGTCAGTTAGATTAAAATGAGACTGAGATAATAATGCATGTATTCACACAAAATTTCGCATACTAACCTTTGATAAGGAGATGCAGCTAATAATTTACTTTTTTGCAGCCAATATGCGGTAAATTAATCGTGTTAGGGGTGTTGGCTAATAAACATATTTTGCATGTGCAGGACATGCAAACCATAATGCGTAATAGTGTCTATGATTGATAGATGTTTATTCAGTATTGAATGTGTGTGCATGGGTATATAAAACAACATGTATGACAAATAGATTTTTGGCATAACTGATGACGTGACTGTCTAGAAAATTGACATACTACATGTACAGGGTGTCCCAAAAAAACGGGGACCTACCTAAATCCTTCATAACTTTTTTAATTTTTAATGAATTTGACTGTTGTTTTGTGAGAGTGTATAAAAGTAATTTCTTATTCTAAAATAGATACTTGCTAATAGGTTTTGCTTTAATACAGGAAGTGACGTCATCATTTTACATATGGCGTCATTTCCTGGTTTTTTTTGCTGACTTGTCTTGAAAATGTCATCATTAGATAAGACATTGTTGTCTGAGTGTTCATTTTGAGAAAACAAAGAACTTTGCAATGAAATAATGAAAAGAGGGGAGGAAGTGGTAAGTTTACTAAACAAAGGGGAAGCAGACAATCTTTAAAATATTCATTAACAATCACCAAAGAAGCAAAATATAAGATTCATTTATTAATTTTGAAAACAATCAACAAGAAAGCAAAAGGTAATAATGTGAACTTATATCCAAATAAAAAGTTCATAGATGTATATCAGAGTCATTTAGTGTGTCAGCATTTATAAGAAAGCAGAAACCACTTATTACAACAAATCAATAGCAAATTCATGATATATTCGCAAGAAAGTACTGACATTTGACCTCATACCTTTGGCCAATTGGCATAGATATAGTCCGGAGATGGGCCCTATAGTGAATATAGATCCATTATACTTGACTATCGGACACCTGAGATGATTTTTGCGGTCAAAATGTAAATCTATTTATGAACACGCTGAAATTTCCTGTTCACCATATGCTGATATACCGAAACACATCATTAAAACAAGGGAGATAACTCTGCATATTGGAACTAAATAATTACAATTACGATGTTGGTATTTTGAACTGTATTTTCATCCTTTAATGATTTGTCATATTGACAATGTGTTATTAACCAAAGAGAAAAAGTTACGAATGTTTAGACTAGGTCCCTGTTTTTTTGGGACACCCTGTATATGGATATGAACTAACCTTGGCATGAGCTGGCATACTATGGAGAAGATGTGGTAAGCCACCATTAGGTCGATCATCGGAATATTTGGACAGCATGTTCCGGCACGCTGCATAATAATTATGATCAGCATCATGATGTGAACACATTTCGGCCACATCAAATACTAGACAATCTGTTTTACCATCAGAACAGTCTGTATACATGGACTCTGCTAACTCATTCCAATGCTCCTTATTGGCTGAAATATATAAAATATCAGTCTGTCTACATGGACTTAGCTAACTTATTCCAATGTTTCTTATTGGCTGAAACATATAAAATATCAGTCTGTGTACATGGACTCCGCTAACTCATTCCAACGTCCTTATTGGCTGAAACGCATAAAATATCAAGCCAAAATAAAATAATGTTTGTTTCCCCTTCCACAACTACCCAAGCAATATATCCCCAACCCAAAATATGTTTTAACCCCTTAAAATGTTTTATTTTATTTTATAAAAAAGTCTGGTACAAGAGTTACTTACTTACTTATTGCCTGGTATGCCCTCTGGCATGTAGGGCAACTGGTACAAGAGTACAAAAACAAAATTAATAAAGACAATAAAAAATAATTTTCAGAATAAAATATTTTACCAACCTACCTATGCAACCGTAATTGGCCAAGGCTGGGTAGGGGAAACAACTATATTTATTTTTGGCCTAAGTTTCAAAATGTTGTACTGATCAGTCATACACCAAGGTCCACTAGAAGCGTTTTGACACAAAAATGTATGTCTCCCACAAAGGGACATAACTCTGGCAATACTCAACCAACCTCAAATTCCTCACAATATGCACAACAAGGCTCAGTACCAACTATTCCTGTGAAGTTTCATTGAAATCGGACCAGTGGTTCCGCAGAACAAGTGCAGACAAACGTTGCGACATCCAGACAGACGTCCAGTACAAACAATAACTCTCCCCTACCCACTAATGGCCACTATATGTGTCAGATATACTCATCATTGAGTTCATTGACAAATGCTTTTATTTATCAGTCAAACATTGAGGTTAATTAATCTACATGCATTTAATTGGTTTCTCAAACATTGAGGTTAATTAATCTACATACAATGACATCGTACTGAATAAGTTATAATCCCACTAAAGGGACAAACTATTCTTAAAAGCAACTATTCTGAAATGTGGTTGAGTGATTCAAAATCTGATTGGTCAAGATTATGGGATATCCTTAACTGAAAGGTCTAAAGAATTACTAGTGCAATGTTAACTGATGTAAATGTATGGTAAATGCTTACGAAAACAATACAACTGATTTTATAAATATAGACAAGATAACAGCTGTTAAATTATGCTAATAGAAGGTCTAGGATCACGTTAACCACACTATATACACATGGATACTATAATAATTTTTTATAGAATAATGTATAATTTATATAGTCCGGAGAATTTGACCTGACTCTTGACCTTCTATTAGCATAATTTAACAGCTGATATATTATCTATATTTATAATCCCAGTTGTATGTTTTTTATAAGGGGAAAGTATCACAAAGGCGCTCAAGGTGTTACACCAACACAAATCTAAACGACCGATATTTCACGATTTGCTCACGGAAATTTATATATTCAATGCAAGAACTTTGTAATACAATGTATATTCACGCATAAAGGACAGGATCATAGAAAATTCTCTAAGCTATACCTAATTTGGTGGCTTCTTTATCCACAACTACAATATTTTCAGCATCGATGTAAGTCAATTTTCCTGCTGGATCCACAGCAAAGTTAGCGGCTGACAGATCAGTCCAATATAAATTCCATTCAGCACTAGATGTAAGTCTTTGTGCCATCTTCAACATCTGGTACGATAAGTCAGCCTACAATCATAGTCTACTTAATAAAAAACATAAAATTCTAAGTACAACTTTATTCTTATATATTAGTGTCAGTCTGTGTGTCTCACTGCCCAACAAGCCAGCAAAAACTTGGACCAGTCTGTGGCAATCCAACACCTGATTGTTTCCGTTTTTGTCGTCTCTCATCCATTTTTCTGTTTTATATGGCCACTCATTGACCAAACCAGTTTCCCTGGACTGTAGTATCCTAACCAGTACTATCTTAACATTCCATAGGGAGCCAGAATATCATCATTGTTGTCAAGTTTTCGTGACTATAACCAGAAGCAACTGGAAAATGATCCTGGACCACTGGGTCACATATCCAGCACACAACCATATTACCATGGAAACCAACACCTGAACCAGTCTGTGGCAATAAAAATTACAATACCTAACTGAACCAGTCAGCAGCTTCTTCTTTGTATTGAGTCAGAAATCTCATATCATCAAGATCTCACTTCAAAGTAATGACAATAATGTATTCTACTTCTGTAAACAGTGTCACTGGTGCTGAATGTCATTATGACATGAGGCCTATATAATATGCATAGAAACATGTCATCTTCCATACCAGCATTTAACAGCTTATAATATTCTTCTCTTCACAAATATTTCAAGTCAATAATAAAAGTCAATTACCCGCACATGGAACGGAGAGGAGAAATATTCAGCAAGCGTCTTTCCACTGTATTCCTCTACAATATATCTTCCACAAGCACCGTAATATTCAGGGAATGGCCAACCTTCGGAAGCAGGGAATGTCTGAAAAACATCATACAACATGTCTATATATTTATATACAAAATACAAAAATAAATCACTAACCAATTACATGCAGAAAAGTTTCCTTGTTGCAAACATTTAATCTCCAGATATAATGATTTGTTTCTTTTGCTAAATTGCAAAAGTTTACAAAAATAAGGCCTACAAACGAACATTTTGTTTCCCCTCATTTAGGATACGGTAGTTATGCTAAATAAAAATTAAATATTAGATTTAAGCTTACCTGAAGTATAAGTGGTTCTGGATTAACATGAGCTGAGTACAACATTTGTAGCCTATCATCATGTGTAATAGGTCCAAACTTCTTTATCCGGTCTTTATACTTGTCATACATTCTATCAATCAGTTTATGGGTAACACAGAAAAACATGAAAGATGTGTCCTTTAAATGTTTCGGTAACAAACCATTCCTAGCAATTTCTTTGGCCGTTTCTGTGACAACATATCTTTGTGCTAAATCACAATCGGGATTTCTGTTTGAATCTTTACACAATTTTTCATCAACTGTTTTAATCTCATCATTATGAGCTAATTTCTTCAATACTACGTTATGACCTTCGTATTTATGATTAGCATAGTGAACATTTTTAACATTAATTTTATCAAAGAGTTGATATTTTGACATTCCAGTCAAATCAAATTGATCATCCATCAGTGTGAAACAAAAACTCCGCCCATAGCAAGCTGGACATTTTCTAACTTCCAAAAATTCTTCGTTAGTCAATCTATTGCTACCCCATGATAAATATATAGTTCCATAAATATACACAACTAAGACACAAAATAATAGACAGAAACACTTGGCTTTGAGAGGAATACGCCGACAGTGGAATGGTGATTTGGGAATTTTTGAGATCATATCGGAAGCACTGCTACTGAAGCTGTCATCATCAGTGGCAAGAATTGAACGTCTATTTCTTGTTACAAATGGCAACATACTGCTGGCTTTTGAATTCTCAAATGCATCTGAAAAATAAGGAATACTTTTTATATCAGATTTATATGCATTTTCTACTCATAAATACAAAATCGAATTAATAACTGCAAAAAAAACAACAAATTTAAGCTGACAGCGTAAATTTTTTGCGCTGAAAAGCCTGTGGCGTTACGCATTTGTTATCACACATGTTTGAGAACATTGTTCTGTCATTTGTTCTCAGGTGGAAAATCACGGTATTTATGTGATAAAATTCCATGGTTTTAAAGAATTTTCCTGAAGGGAAAATCCCTGTAAACAGCGCCTGCTATGGAAGGGAGAAAGCTCTGTGGCTATTTGATTTTACTTTGACTGGTTTGCTACAAATTAGGCCCCGTATAAAAATTGTGAGCGTACAAATTTCGAGCAAAAATACAAAACTGAGAATTATAAGGAGTGTGTGCTCTTCAATTCAGATCATGGAGGTCACATGATTATGATGCTAAAAATAGACCATACAACTTAGAATTTTTGTGTTTTCGTTGATTGCATGTTTTGCTAAAATGGTTTAGTCATATACGATGCTCTCGGGTAATTCTGCACACCTAAATAAATTGTCTTCTACATTTGCACCATTTGTTAAATGGAAGTAATAATCTACACCCGTTATGACGATTTTGAAATCACCAATAAAACCTACTGTAATATATCCACCAGACTGAGTGTGGAGTTATTTCACTTAATTAAACTGCACAAAGTGTGAACACACAGAAACAGAAGGTGCTTATGAAAATATTCAATATGGAATTGAACAAATCTTAGACCACAACAATCAACATGACACTGTCGATAGCTGTTTCAGTCATCTCACTTAGTGTTCTGTGTTGGTTCTTCTCAGGAATTGACAGGAACCATGAGAGATGTGTACAAGGAATAGAAGGAAAGCACAATGAAGCTAGGAAAAAACTAGCAAAATCAAACATGACAAATGTGTCTATTGATATGATAGAGACTATACTTGAACCGATGCCAGTTCCTGTAGCAGTTGCACACTTCATTGAGACAGTTGAAAACCAGATGAGAGTTCATGGAGATGTACTCGTATGTGAGGCTAACTTTTGTAGATAGTGATAAGCGGATGACAATGATGTTATTACGTGTAAAAGTTACATATACATAATCAGTATTTGCCATACATGTAATAAATTAAAATAAAATTAATAGCAATACAGTTTTAATGTTTTTTGCCATAGAGCTTTTAATTCACAAATGCCATTTGTGAGCGGTCTCCTTCAGTGGAGTATGCACATTGACTAAAATGTTAAAAGCTGTTGGTCTACAACATAATGTAAAGAGTACATGTTGTAAACTTTCAAACATATTAATTCCAAGAAATTCCCTCTGAGCCATAATATTTCGGTTGATTGGATTTTACAACAGTTTTTATATTTCTTCAAATAAATGTTCATGCAGCACAGAGATGTATTAATCCTGTTAAATTTAACCTATCACGTAAGTCCAGTGCTTGTAATATTCAGTCGCAGCTTCATCAATTGATTAACATGTTACTGTCCAGCCAGCTAGAATAATAGTCAAATGGTAGCATCCATTTTCACTAACAGGTGCCTGCTAGGAATGCTCTTTACAACAGCATCTGTAATAATAATTAATATTATAAAATATGCCTGTCCATATATCATGATTTAATGATCAAAATGTAACAACATGGTGAATGGTTGATAGTTTTGGTTATCTGGGATTTACATTTATTGCTAATGAGTAATTATGTCCTGTGTCCTAGCCCTCAAATAATATATATAAATAAACAAGAGCCAAAATGTCATAAAATACGCCCGCCTGGGGAATAGTGAATGAAAATAAAATAATCCAACTTGGCCTATTTCACAAAATAATCCAACTTGGCCTATTTCACAAAATAATCCAAATTGGCCTATTTCACAAAATAATCCAACTTGGCCTATTTCACATTGTTTTGGTAATTAATAGGCTATCCTACAAGAAGATTTGGACTATACTTGAACTTGGTCTAGATATTATGCTCATAAAAAAACAACACGTTTGAAGATGACCAGTTGAGAACTGTTTCAATGAGAGTACAGACAAGGGAATTTTCACATTGTGTGGTAATTAAAGGACCACAACACAAGAAGGCATGGGCTGATTCGACCTTCAATTAAACTTGGCCTAGATATTATGCCCATATAGATTGTCACCAACGTTGAAGATAAGCAGATGAAAACTCTTTGAACTAGAGAAACTTGTCAATTATTTTGGTAATTATTGGACCATAACCCACGAAGGCCTTAGCAATCGCCCTATAACTGCACTTAGCCTAGATATCATGCCCATAAATAATGTCAACAAGTTTGAAGATGATCCTAATCCTATGAAAACTGTTTGAACAAGAGTACCAGACAAGGCCAATTTCACATTTTTTAGTTATTGAAAAACCATTACCCAAGAAGGACTGGACTGATTTGGCCTGTACTTGACATTGACCTAGATATTATGCCCATAAATATTGTCGCTAAGTTTGAAGACGATCGGGTGAAAATTGTTTTGTTAGGAGTACAGACAAATAACAGGAACTAAAAAATATCTCACTGAAATTTTATAATCATGAAACTGTTATATCTTGAAATTAATCAATACAATGTAATACTATATGAATTGGCTTGAACACACATAAAGGATATGTTACATTGACTTTATAACTGCAAACAGAATAATTAGTTGAACCGTAATGGTTTACAGGTTGCAAGCAGCATCTTACTTTAATCACGTTTACGACAGCAAAACTTGGAATGTTCACACAGTTTCCATTTTATAACATACATGCATTTAATGTTATTCAAACACTTTTGGCATACAAAATATACTTTGGACTTCACTATCTGCTTACAAAATCAACTCAATTGCGATGAAATGTTTAAAAATCATAAATGTCTATGGCGAATTCTCAACATGCCATATTTTGGCCAAGGATAGTGTGTTTATTAAGTAGAGTTTTGTGGAATATTTAATATTGGCATGACGAGCAGCGTAAGCTGTCTTTCATGCGCTACGTGAAAATGAAAAACAAGTTCATTTAGAACGTTCATTTGCAAAAAACTTCACTTACCGAGCTTGTTGACATCTATGAATTTGCACCGGTAAACCCCCAAAAGTCATGTGATTCGTCACCCTGATAATATTGCTTGCTTAGAATCAGAAGGTCGTAAGTACAAAATCAATATTTTGAGAAAACTAGAAAAAAACTGGCTGATTATTGGAAAACGAGCTTTTTAACTTCATTTTTGGTCAACATGACCAGTTCTGATTTTCATGAAAATAGGCTCATAAGAAGCGCGTCGTGATACAGAATTTAAATATGCACGAGTCTTAATTATAGTTGTAATTCTAAGCCAGCGACATATCTATATATATGTACACTGTGTAGAGAAATCTTCCATAAACTAGCCTTTCATATTATGCACACCATAGGGGTCTGTATCGACTCACTGGTCTCTCAATCACTAGATATAGATTAACAGGGACGTAACTGGTATCAAAATTGCGACACCACCAACTTTACAAACAGTCTTGTAACTTTTCCAAAAAGGCAATTAATCACATACTGTTTTCTCCAGTAGCAAGCTTATACATTTATCTTCGAGATTCAACCAATCTTATGTCAAAATATATCGCACTCGAGCCGTTACAAATGCATACATGTTGAAAATATACCGAAAAATAAAAACAGGACAAAAATGTGGACAGGCCCTTACCATACTATAGGGCTCTTCACACAGGAGTGTCGACAAAAACAATGCCATGGTTGGATGAGCGTATAATAACTAAAACTATAACCAAAATATCACCTCTGAAAGGTAACACAAGCGCTAGTGCGGTTATTCTATCATTTTGAAATCTAAAAATGTTCATCGGACTTCCATTTTGAGTCACGTGACGTAATGTCGAATACCCGATGATACAAGCCATTTTATTGGACACGCTTTGGTGGAACATGTGACGTCACAAACCATACCTTGGGACATTAGGAAATTCGATCGAGGGTTGATCAACAAATATGCGGAAAAGTTACTAATTTAGTACTGTAGGCCTATCTACTTTATTCGTCATTGGAAGTCTATGAAACGTTCTAAATATATAGGTACCCTTTCTTTAACCATATATTCTTATTATTACCCAAAGTTCGAATAGACATGACCTCCTGTGGTAACTTCGTTTGACGCCTTACAGCTTAATGTTTCCAACGTTGCGTGTCGCAAACTGTTTTACAAGTACCAATCGTGCGTTTGTAACGTCATGTTTTGATAACGGGTTGGTTTTGATTGTGCATTGATATATACATTTGTAGTTGTATATATATATGGTATCAATATACATGTAGTAAAGTACAGAGAATTTAACTTGATCCTATTCTATTAGCATAAATTAACAGATGATATATTGTCTATATGTAATATGAACAAATGCACTGCATCCAGCGGGGATTTCCCATCAGGTTTTTTTGATAATCTGATCGAAGAAAAAAATGACTTTGGAATTTGTTTGCTCTACTACAGAGACTATAGATCTAGCCTCTGGTTGCTAGGCAGCACCTTATAGAAAACCAGGCGAACAAGTAATTCGAAAAGAGTGTTTTCCAATCTAAGAGACGGGTTGCACAGATATTCCCTATAAATAGTTATTATAGTTTTACACTCGTCTTTTATTTGCTATTTATATTTTAATTCAACATAATTTTATTCACAAGTTGGCGCGCTATGTCGTGCGACGACGTCGCGTTAACGTGCGATGACGTCGCGTTAAATGATGTGACGTCAATTCCGACGTCGCCATATTGTTTTATTTACGTTGGATTAAATAAGATATGTATTTTTTCAATAATTTTCATGATTTGAATCAGGCTTAACGTTATGAAAGAATATGTTAGGACTCAAAAGTTTCGCAATTTGAATACTTTCAACCATTCACTTCTTTCGACTCCGCAATTTTCTAAACCGGAAAAAACTTTTTAACAGTAAAGGTAAGGATCAGACCCAATTCTCAGTGCTGTAGGCCTACTCCTTATTACACATGACGTGAATTTTTAAATAAAATAATCCAAATACATAAACGTTAAGTTGTTTGTTTGTGTTAAAATGAACGTTTTTATAGTTCATTATTTATAATAAGCCATAGTTCATTATTTATAATAAGCCAATATATTATATGTTTAAACAACATTGGTCACTTAACAATAATTTATGAGCATTTTCCTTTTTATGTGTTGATCATCCCTCATGTACATTTAACGTGTGCTTCTTAAAATGGGGAGTAGACTCATTGATTAGTTTAAAACCTTTAACTGCTGCACGCTTTTCATGGGAATATAGTAATATTTACAACCATTCTACATTCCTTGCTTACTCACTTGGATCAGAACACGAGTTTTTCGTGCACAATTTGTAGACCGATATGTAGTGTTTTTATTTACAAACTACTTGATCCCGGTTGTGCATCCAATACGTATCACCTGCGCTAGAATATCGAGAACTAGTATATCTGTTTGCAGTGGTCACATGTTCGAAAGTTTATCCAGTAAATGGCTTGTATCATCGGGTGTTCGGCTTTACAAACATGGAAGTCGGATGAACATTTTTAGATTTCAAAATGATAGAATGACCGCACTAGCGCTTGTGTTACTTTTCAGAGGTGATATTTTGGTTATAGTTTTAGTTATTAAACGCTCATCCAACCATGGCATTGTTTTTGTCGACACTCCTGTGTGAAGAGCCCTATAGTATGGTAAGGGCCTGTCCACATTTTTGTCCTGTTTTTATTTTTCGGTATATTTTCAACATGTATGCATTTGTAACGGCTCGAGTGCGATATATTTTGACATAAGATTGGTTGAATCTCGAAGATAAATGTATAAGCTTGCTACTGGAGAAAACAGTATGTGATTAATTGCCTTTTTGGAAAAGTTACTAGACTGTTTGTAAACCCTTACCAAAATAACATATATGCCACTTATATGTCATTTTATATGTGACTTATACTTCACATAGTCAATTTACATATAAGTCACATATATGTCACATATATGTGACATGTTAGTATTTTACATGCAAATGAGATGTATGTGAGTTATAAGTAACATATAACTGACTTATATGTGACATATAAGTATAAGTGAGTTATAAGTGAGTTATATGCGAGTTATATGTGAGTTATATGTTGTACTGCCACTGATGTTTATTATCACATATAAGTCACTTATATGTGACTTATATGTGAGTTATATGTAATATTATTATTGCATATAAGTGACATATATGTGACATATATGTGAGTTATATGTTGCCTTAGATGCTAAAAATAGCTTTCTAAAAATTAATGGAAACTACAGCTGGACCCGCCGGTGGACTATGGTCATCGTACTCGTGTCCTGCAACTGAGATGTTAGCATGGTACAATATGTAACCCTTAAAGGCACTGTAAGCTCGTAGTATTTTAGTTCAATCCCGTCCATTTATGACTGGGGACTATCTAAAATCTACCTTACAAGTTTAACAAGTTTATATCATTTCACATGTTTCCATGATATTGATATAAGATTTAAAGCAGCATATAATTTTAATATCACTTTATTAATTCATAAACTTCATGTACATCAGCATTTCAGGCAAAAAGAATAGTTAAATATTTAAAAGGTTTATATATTATATAAAATCACAAAACTATGAAGACTATTAAATATTTACAATGGTCCAGATAAACATCACTAATAAAACCCAGTCACACATAAAAAGTCTATATAACAAAGTCTGGCAAGTAATTTTTTGACTTCAGGCAAATTCTGCTGTGGTTTGGTCCACCATGGAGCTTAATGACTGACTGAGAGTTGCTGATTGTGAATGTTAGGATCAAAAGTCAAACAGTGGTATCCTCCATCACAATTCTGTAATACTGGGTTCAGCTTGTTCATCAACCTGTAAATTGTGAATAATAATATGAATACAATATCTTTTATATAATAATAAATATCATTTATAATGTCCCTACCATCAGAGACTATAGATAACGATTGTAATCTTAAGTCTCTACTGTCATAATGTCTTTAAATACATAAATGACAGTATATTGCACTATTAATGCATTAAGATTTACAACTCCTCAACAAGATGTTCACTTCATGTGTCTATAACAATAGAAACTATGCTTTATCTTATTTATGTTTGTGATTATCAACAATTTATAAATACATGTTAAAAGATATAAAACCCTAGATATAAAACCCTTAGTGGAGACTGTAATGCTTCTATTTAAGAAATAACGAATATGTGACCATATTTTATTGCGTAATAAAATATAGGCACGAGTGTTGATGCGTAGTAATTAAATCACGAGTGCGTAGCACGAGTGATTTAATGATCGCATCAAAACGAGTGCCTATATTTTATTACGCAATAAAATATGGCCACATATTCGTTATTTCGATTCTAACATCGCATAAATTTCGTATTTTACAGCAACAAAATGCGACCTAATATTTTACCTCTGCACCGTTAAATCTTACGCGCTGTTCTAATTAACGCCCCATATTTTGACTCTCGATTTATCGATTTTAATACGTTGTTGTTCAATATTTACCATGCCGTTACATAATCGACATCTAAACAAATACACATCAAGTGAGATGAGAGAAGAAATACTTGTTTAAGTATCATTTACAGTAAATTCAGGCGATTATGTGTTTTGTTCTTTGGTTGTCAATGACTCTAACTGCTCTACTTCCTGTTCGAACTAAAAGGACATGTATATCGATTTTAAAGCTATAAATAACGGATTGGTGTTGATCTGACATCCACGCATGTGTTTGATAAATAAAACAGACACAAGGAATACTTCTAAACATATATTATGAGAAACCAAGGCGTAATGTGCGAAATATTTGCATTCAAACAGAATGCGCTATTTTCCATTCGACAAGTGACGTTGAAAAGCGGCGCTCATGTAAAAAGCTTTCCCGTAAAAACTCCACTATTTAAAAAATATCGATTATTATTTAAACATGTCATTTTTGTTGGATCTATTTTCATCATTTTGTTTCTAGTATTTGTTTACATTGAATTGTAGTATTTATAACCCAACTATAGCTACGAAATTTATGTAAAATTCCCGTTCTGTCAATAGTACTTGTGAACGATGGGTAAATGGGAACAGCCATATTTTATCGCGGTAATAAAATATGGTAAGCTCAACATACGCAAAGAAGGCAAATCTCACGTGCTATGTTAGAATTGTTAATAAAACATAGGATAATGTAGATGTCAAATTGTAAAAAGTTTAACAAGTTAATATGTATGAGTTAAAATCATTTAATTACTAAATTAACTAACCGTAAGCATTCATCTTTGAAATGTTCAGTTTCTTCTTCTCCGTCTAACTTTTTATATTCACTTCCATTAACGACACTTCAAAGTACCAGGGTAGAGTTCAGCTCCGGTCCAAAGTCATCCTTATATATCACTTCCATCCAAATGACTCTGCTTGTTCCTGTAAAACATATTTTTAGAACTTATAAGATATCATTTTTTGTTTGAAATTAACCTTTATTTGAACTTAGTGTTGGTTGTGTTAAAACATCACTATTATATCAAATTATACTGATGTTAAGACATGCTATTACATTAAAGTTAAATAAAATAATGATAAAGCACAATGGGAGTTTTTTAAAATTAAAAGTTATAACAACTTGTAGCAAGACTCAGACTATAAAGCTAGTTCAGTGTTGATATTACAATCTGTATAAATACAATTCCTGGATTGAACATATCCTTAACACTTCCTGAGAGGCTAGGACCTGGTAATGTAATTAAATTTGACATTAAACAATATCATGATATGTGTTAATTAAAGTTCAGATTCATAGCATTTTAAAAATAAAACATAGTGTTCATTTCTTAAACAGCTGCTGTTAATACAAAACTACTTACCATTATAATGATGCATCCAACTTCACAGATCTCTGTAACACTTGTTGGTTTGAATAAATATTTCAACATCTAATAATCCTTTACTGCAGTATCACAAGTCAGATGCAGAGGTTACATGTAATGTCCTTCATTAGAATATGATTGGTTCAAAACACTTCCCAAAATACTAAAAACTAGCAATATCCAATAAAATGTTGAAAACATTGCTCATTTTTGTGAGATCTCCAGATAATGACGACCAGACAAGTTCAAACTAGCCAATCAGAAGAAAGGAAATATTTTGGGGAAATTCAAACTAGCAATAAATCAGACAAGGATGGCTGTTATCTCAGCTTCTCATTAACCCAGGTGGTGAATGGGTGCTATTTTGTGTGTACATTAGACAAGTATTCAGTCCAATATGTATTATCATGTTGTCTGAAAATGCACATGTCCAGTGTATTTAATTAATTGCCTTGATTGATGCAATGTACCATTACTCATTAATCATATTTATACATAAAACAGTAATTCTATGTTTTTTTTATATTAAGTAAATCTTACTAAATATGTTAAAACTATTTTTTCTGATGTGAACTTAAGTTTGAGATCAATGAATAATTATTACTTTGGTTCCATATATATTTGCTGATCAATAATTATTGTTTGATATATAAACTTCAAAATAATATGTTACATAATATAATTAAAAAACAAATTGAATATAAAAATAAAATGTTTTTTATTCCAGTTGCATAGATTATTGAATTCTGAACATTTTGATACCCATTGTGTGGTGACAAATAATAACCAAACAATTTTTGCATATTTTGATAATTTTTTCTCACCATTTGGACTTAGAAATGTTCAGCATATCGAAGATAACAAAACCAGTACAGAAATTTTCTAAGTTCTCACTTATATGTGGTTGTTATAGAAAACTGAATGATCCATATAACTCACATACAGTTCACATATAACTCACATATAACTGACCTAAGCATACTCTCAAACATATAACTCGCATATAAGTGACTTATATGTGAAAAATGAGATGACATATAACTGGCTTATACATATAACTGACTTATACAAGATTTTATGTGAGTTATATGTGCCTTATATGTGGCATATACTTTACATATAAGTCACATATATGTCTGTGTAAGTCAGTTCGGTAAGGGAAGTTGGTGGTGTCGCAATTTTGATACCAGTTACGTCCCTGTTAATCTATATCTAGTGATTGAGAGACCAGTGAGTCGATACAGACCCCTATGATGCACACATGCACGAAGGTTTAATTAACGTGCGTGACACATGTTAGTGTGCCAATTTAATAATCAAATTTCAATGTGCATAACTTTTTTTTTTGAAATAAGTACATATATAGTAGACCTATTTATCTTCTGATTTTCGGCGTCGGGTGTTAACCATGTGATCTTTCACTTAGCGGGGACATAAATTTTGTTGATTGCGAGCATTAGAGTGACGAGGCTGTGTTTGATTGCAACTTCCGTAAAAAATAATACCAGCTATGTTAACATAGATAAATGTGATATATCTGATCCCACACCACTGTGTAATATTGTGTACACGGTTTGTCATTGGCAGTCAACAAATAAACAAATAGCTAATGTACTATCACGCGTTATCAATAAAAACATATCGTCTTTTAACATAACGTTATAAATGTCGGGTCAAGTACAATAATTAGGGCTACACATATTGTATATGCACCATTATACCAGAACTATATATGTAAGTCATAGATTATAAGTTAGTTAACATTCCAATGTGTTATATTATTTGATGATATCGTTTAGATTGGTATCCCGCGGTGATCAGTCGGGGTTCTGTGATCTACGGCTGGTCGCGGTGTCTTGTTGATTAGTTTACTGTCAATTAACAGAGTGTCACCAGTTACTTTGATTGCGCTAGAACATGGGAACAGTATGAGGTCACATAGTATTTTATACATGGTTGCTACATAAGTTTTGTTGTAATGTGTACCTGTATATATATATATATATATATATATATATATATATATATATATATATATATCCGACAGGACGCTGGTCTAAAGATACTTTCAAATAAGCTTATATCTATCCGTCATGATATTCAATTGTCTCGGATCTAACATATAATTTTAGGCAGTGGCTAGCCGTCCGGCGCCGGACGACTAGACAGCGAAATTAGTCGTCCGGCATTAGAAATAGAAGTAGTAATGGAACATAGAAAGTTTCAATTACAGTATTATGAGGATGGGGATAGTATATGACTTCACTTCATGCTGAAAAAATGAAATTGCTGTGTTAGGTAATTGACAGTTTGGAATGTCACTGGTTGTAATAGCGTGAAAACAATGTTACCGTTTATGAATCGTATCATGGTAGGTCCTATTCTAAACTCCCTGATTGTATATTGTATTTAAAATTTACAAAAAAATACAACTGTAATTGTATTCTTTGTATATATTAGCAACCCCAGCTGATTAGCATGTACCATTAAGAATTTGGTAAAATTCAGTACCAGGTGTAGCAAATCTTAATTTTACAAGTTCATGTTTTTCTCAGATATAAACATGTATACATATTTTAAAACAGAAATAAATTGTCTTTCTGATGGTAGTAATATTTTTTATCTAAGAAAATCGATAGTTTAAACATTTTGAGTTAAAAACGATTTTCGACGATATTTTCGGCCATCTGGTAAAATCACATTTTCGGCCATGCGCTATACGCGAGGGTGTTACATTACGCCACATGCGGGTGCGTTAATGTTAATTAATATTCGTCAAACTTCACAACCAATCAGAGAAAGGATTCAGCTTTGCTTTGGAACTTTCGTTTTTAAAATCCGAATTTAAATAAAAAAGTTACGAGGTGCCAAAGTTTACGTCAATGTTTTACAAAATCGAAAAGGTAAGTGTACCAAACGAATATAGAATCCTATAGAATATTATATTCCCTTCAAAATGACACTTAAATCATCAAAATCGGACTAGTAATCGTTTCAGCATTTTAATTTTTGTCCCATCAGTTCACCCAAAGTCGGCGAGTTGAACGCCCGCCATTGTTGACTGGTTTTTACTGTGGCTAATCCCAAATGTGTATTGCTCGATTTGCCGATAAATACAACGTTACTAAATCATTTTTTGGTCCAAATCAGTTTAATTTCTTGTTTTAAAATGATAAAACTTACACTGAATACGTTTCTAATAGTATTTTTAATGAAATTTACGGAAATAAACTTCAGAGGGCACCTGTCATTTTTTCAAATTGTTTGGTTGACGAACGATTATTGTCTGGTTAAAAATCGTCTTTTAAAGACTATTGATCAACTTCCTAATTATTTCTCTTACTTAACTATATTAATTAACACCTTTATTTAGTTTCACTGTTATTAATTTAACATAATACCACGTATATTGGTAAAAATAAATTCACCACCCCCCACCCACCAAAGTTAACATGGGGAGGAGTGTGTTTTTCTCTTTCTGCAAATGCAACTATTTTTAGGGCTTGAATTATTTTAATATTACTTTGATTACATATTAACCATGATTAAGAACCTGATTTGGCAACAATTTAAGTTTTACTTGTAAACCCTTATTTTCAAATGGAGGTCTTTGAGCTCAAATTTCATGGATCTATATATTGCAGTATAGATGTAGGCCTAGCTAATAATGTATTTTTTTATTTCAAATATTTTGTGCGCATGTATTAAACGGCACGTTGTGTATTTTTATCATTCTTTTCATGTATTTCTTTTCAGATGACAGAAATGCTCGCATTGTGCCCAAGAATACAATCTATCAATAGTATCATTGTTGACAATATGATTCAGACTGAATCATTGAACTGAAAAACTAGCTGTTATCTGAAGGGAAAAAGTGAAATGCCTGTCTGAGACATCTTTCATCGACATTCTGAAAACTTGATCTGTTTAAAACATTTCTATAGATCTATAATAATGATAATCAATGCCAAGTTAGCATATTATTAAACTTAAACTATGTCATTATTAAGTACTATGTAAATTGTAATATGTGGCAAAGTTGTATTGTTTGTAGATTATGATTTTGTCGATGTAATACCTGTATAATTTCAATAATAAAATATTCCAAAATTATGTTGAAATTTCACATTTGTTCCTTCTATAACTTTTTACCTGATGATATTGTATCTAATTGGATTGCATAATTGAAATCAGCATACAAAAATACATTAATATGCCAAGTTTCATAGATTTTTTTTAAAAATTAAAAATGTTACAGCAGTTTGTTTAAAAAAGGTGAAATTTTCGGTTCCATGGAAACGCGATTAAAAGACTGTCTTTAAGAAGGCAAAAATTCCTAAAATTGACCGCTTTTTCGCGTTTTCAAATTGCCATTACTTTTTATCCAGATGACATACCTACATAATTCAAACTGTTCTGCAGAGCTTTTGATGAGCTCTTTAATTTGCACTAACATTGATCATCATTGGTGAACATACAAAAATTGACTGGGGTTGCTATATATATGTGCTATTAAAACTGCGAATGAAAAGTAATTAATTGCCATATATCTTTGTTTGTTTTACTTCGGCAAATTAACGGGCGTACTTTGTTTGTTTTCCAATATGGCGGACATTATACGGAGATACACGGCCGGTCACAAAATGGATGCAGATAAATGCACTAACTTGTCTTGCTTAATTCGTAGTTTATTACAAGGTATAAACATATGTGATACTTATCACAAGAAAATAACTGAAATTATGGATGCCTAATGCATAGAAATAGAATGACAGTTACCTAGCCAATGCATGTATCGTTTGCTAGTCGTCCGATGACGGACGACTAATTTCGCTGTCTAGTCGTCCGGTGCCGGACGGCTAGCCACTGCCTAATTTTAAATCTATATTTTATACGCTTTGGAGATTGAATGCATTTAGTACCACAAAGATATCAACTAAAGAGCGCTTTAACCATTACATAGACCAAACCAACATGTGTTCAACATTATAAAACCAGCTTTTTTGGAAAAGTCCACACAATCTCTTTAATTCATTCACAGAGCGATCAAACACTAAGTTAGTGACCGACTAAAGATCAACAACATTCGCGAAAACTAATGACACTTTGTTTTTAGATATAATAAAGCAATACAGAACAGACCGTCGTATACATATAAAGTAATACATCGTATACATGCGTCTCAAACGTTTTACTTACCAAAACATTAGTAATTCGTCTCAAATTCAGTTCAACAAAATTTTTAATTTGTCAACACAAATTGGGTTATGATAAGTTTCTAACGAATGAGTTGCTTCAAATTATCGTTGTCATCTATGTCATCTACGCGTCACTGTTTTATCGCAGGATGTGTTTATCGGGCGAATCGCACCCTTCAGAAGTTCTGCTTCTACCAATAGCCCAGTCATTCTACGATTTAACCTCAAACTAATTGCAAAAGAATTGTTTTTCGATAATCATGTAGATAAATTTAATGTATGCTTATAATCATATAAAAAGTCTAGAAAAATCTAAGGTGGGGAAAACGATGAAATTTAACCTTAACCTTGTTCATTTGTTTCGAACTACGACATGGCAAATATAACTCTCCATAGTGACCTCATATCAACTAAGCGCGTGCGATGTACTACTGTGTAATTACTAATTACGAAGGCATAATCTCGTCATATTTCGTGCGGGATGTTCTACTCCGAACAACTTACGAACAAAACGGAACTGTCCTGCACAGTGTGCCGAATGTTCTACTCCAAACACCTTACGAACAGAATGGAACAGAAAGTAAAATGTTAAAGATGACCAAAATTGTAGTTGCAGCCGTATTATTGGAGGAAGAAATATGCATGTGGATATATTTAAGTGCGACTGTTTGCCCGCAATGGTCCATAATTGGAAAATATATTTATTATATTATATTTTATTACACAAGCGGCCATTATTCTTGCTCTAATCACGTGACTGTTCTGGCTGCACCACCTCTGTGGCGGGCACAGAAAGAACATGTTCCGAACAGTGTTCCGGTTTGTTCGTAAGTGTGTTCCACTGTCCGGGATGTGCGGAACATGTGCGGAACAGCGTTCCGAACGCGCCCTATGTTATTTAAATATCAAATAACACGTACACATACACCATTTCAGTTGATTAAAGGAAGTGACTAGAGGTCCGGTGGAGTCTAGAGGTCCGGTTACCGGACCTCTAGACAATGCTTGTAGGACAGGCTAGAGGTCCGGTAATTTATGTGTATAAACAATATCTATTTTATCCTGTCGAGACTTCCAATTACAGGTAAGTATTTATTTGACAGAAATCTTGTAAAAATAGTTAATTGATTAGCAATCAAGTTGATTAGAAGTGTGCGGCACTTAAATAAGTTATTATGCTGCCGGTAATTGCTGAATTTATTTTTGTTTGTTCGATGGTATAAAATTTGCTCTAATATTTGTTTGCTCACATATCAGTTTTGAAACTGCAAACAAACAAATCAGTTTTAATCAGATCTTCATAATAATTATGTTTCAACACACTAGGTCTAAGGCTTATTGATACCTGTAGAAACAATAATTTATTTATATTAAACGGACGTCTCTCTAGTGATAGGAACATAGGTGCGTGTACTTTCAGAGATAGATCTGTTATAGACTATGTATTAGTAACTGCTGAATGTTTTGAATTTATAAAATACTCTGCTATCTGATGGACATAATGCACTACACTTCACCATTTCCGTCCCCAAAATACAATACGCAAAGGATCAACCAAAAACCCATTCTGGATTACCCAAATGGAATAACGATCTAGTAAATAATTTCATAGATAACATTGATACTGAAAAGGTTATCTCCCTTGAACACCAGCTACGCCACTGCTCGCCTAACACACGCACTATTGAACATGTAACCGTGCAATTATCGGAAATCTTCAATAATGCCACGCGCCTTACCTTCCCTAAACAAACATCGAACCGTAGTATGAATAAACCGATTTCAAATGAAAAAAATAAACCCTGGTTCGGAAAGAAATGTCACAAAGCAAGACAAAATTATCACAGCGCCAGGGACAACTTCCGAGCTAACCCTAACGATGATAATAAAGTAAGATTACGAAACGCAAGTAAAAAATATAAGCGCACAATGAATTACTACATTAAACAACACAAACTTTCTAATAGCGATAATTTGAGAAAACTCAACACGAAAGATCAAAAAAAATATTGGAAGTTTTTAAATAACCTTAAACCAAAAAAAACTTGTCAACCGACACCATCTGTCGATGACATGTTTAAACACTTCAAGGTCGTTAACGAAAACACAATCGATGATGACAGATTTGAAAATGTTATTCAACCACCTAATACAAACTTATTTTTGAATTCACCAATCTCCGAGGCAGAAATCCTCAAATGTATATCAAATCTAAAAAATGCGAAAGCGTCAAGTCAGTACGACAACATCCTCAATGAGCATATAAAATCAACTAAAAATATATTCCTCCCTGTGTACCGATTATTGTTCAACTCTGTACTAGATACCGGTTTCATCCCTAGCTCTTGGTCCGAAGGCATAATTATACCAATTTATAAAAACAAAGGTAACCCAAATGACCCGAGCAATTATAGACCTATAACCATTTTAAGCTGTCTTGGGAAGAATTCGACCAGGGTACTCGTGTACTGATCACATTTTTGCTCTACATGCGCTTGTCGAAATTTTAAAAAAGAAACGTCTGGGGCGGTATTCACAAAGAATCTTAAGGTTTTCCTTAAGGTTTTCCTTATCCTTAAATTATTTTCCTCAGATAAGGATAAGGAATTTCTTAACCTTAATGAATTCCTTATCTTCATTTAAGGAAATACTTACCTAAGGAATTCCTTATATATATGCAAATTATTATTTTCCCTTAAGGGTATCCTTAAACTCGTTGCCAGGCAAACTAGGTATTTCCCGTTCTTAAAATAGTAACGGAAGTTGAAATTGACGCGCACTTTCGTTAATTGTCAAACAGTCTGTTGTTATTACGGACGTTTTTTAACCTTTTTGTCGCTACGGGCAGCTATTTTTGGGTGATCAATGCTATAAAGATTATCATGTGATTAATTGTGAATACATACGCAGTTTTCACACTCATATTGTGAAGTTTTCGCGTAGAATTACGTGCGCAGAGTAACTTGACCAATGTTCGGATAGCGCTGTGTTTGGTTAATCTGTAGGACTAAAGTACGGTAGATTTCTACCCTGTGAATGTTATTAAATTTACAGTAAATTACTACTAGATCTATTTGAAAACTTCTTTTTTTCATACTAAATTCCGATCTATTGAATAAAATACTTTTGTTCTATGTATCATGACAGCTAGAATTCTAGTAGGCCTACATTTAGTAGAATGACATGTAGATCCAATCTCTGTCCATTTTAAACAAGCCAATGCACTTATCAATGTTTCCCCTAGAAGGGGGGTGCACGGGGAATTAGACATAGAGACTTTCCCGATGCACGGGAATTTGATAAACCCTGTCGTCACATGTAGCGGGAATTAGACTTGGCCCGTATTTTATGGACGGGGACACGTACTCAAAGGAATTCCCCTATATAACCCCCCCCCCCTCTGGGAGAAAACGTTGACAAGTGCATAATTCAATGCCAATGGTGCCAATGTTAAGTATTGTTATGGATCGATCAACACACCAATAAAAAGTAAATAAGTAGATGTGAAGATATTTGTGCTGAAAACACACATTTGTCAGTTGTTGAGCAAGCTGCAGGATAATTCAACTTTTCCAAGGCTAATATGTTTACCAGTCACACATGTACAATCAAAATCTGTCTGCACACAATGAAATGGTCCTCCCATCAGAACATTACCGATGATATTATTTAAATAGAACTTAAAGTATCATCAGATGTGGATGTCGCTAATTCAGACACCTACGTGAATACATGCCACAAGGGCTATTTTCCATTCGCTCAATGCAATACCCGTATATAATGAACACACAAAGCATCATAATTTTGTCGGACTACATGCGCTCCAACAGTCAGGGGCATAGCCAGCGATACGGACGTGCGCACATGCGTGACATTAATTTGAAAAGTAAAAATATGGCCAAATTTCCATGAGGGCCCTAAACCATGCGTAGCATCAACTCAAGCCTGGTTATACGCCCCTGACAGGTTCAAATATCATAATGCATTCAAGTGCGTATACAGTCACGATATACATGTATGTGCATGTATAGATCTATATTCTTAGTACATACACATATTGTGCCATTTGTTGGTCGACTGAACTGGTTATAATACACAAGTTCGACGGGAGGGGCTAAGTGTATGTTCATAAGGACCAAGAAAAACCATTAGTCGGACCCCCCTTGAGAAAATTTCAGAATGTGCCCATGTTACAAATCGTTTAGATGGTGATGTTCGTTTAGGTTCCAAGTATATGGTTGTATATTTTGTGATCCTTGCCTTTTTATTGACATTGGTGAGTGGTGTAAACCTTGCCTTTTTATTGACATTGGTGAGTGGTGTAATCCTTGCCTTTTTATTGACATAGCCATGATAGGCAAGTGGTGTAATCCTTGCCTTTTATAGTCATGATAGGCGATTGGTGTAATCCTTGCCTTTTATTGACAAAGGCGAGTGGTTTAATCCTTGTATTCAGCAGCTTGGCAGCTTGCAGCATAGGTTCGAATTCCACAATATATGCAAGCTATGATTATCATTACATGTATTGCAGTCTGAGTATATAGTCATAACCCTGCTAAAGCCATGTCTATTTTAAAAATACATGTAGATTTTTGTTCCAATCATGACTTTGTTCAACGAGGTTAAATATAATGAATATATGTGCTTCAGTTATCCAAGTGGGCCATATTAATTGCAAATGCTAAAGTTAAAATGTCATCATTGAAATTTGGATGATTAACTTGGATGGATATTTAAAACACTTGAAATCAACCATTATTCAATTAAATGTTTCTTGGATCATATTTATTTCTTTTGTCTCACTACTTTCTGACATACATGTACCAATATTACAATAGTACAAGAATGTCAATCTGCAACTGGAAAACAATAAATGAAAATGTGTATGAGGTTTGTCTTTATTTTCTATACCACAAAAACATGTGTTACACTTAATAGTGTATTATAAACAATGACATGAACTGAATTTTAATCATTTATTATATGAGAGACATAATAACAAGAGCTTACAAAAAAGCAAATTCAAATTAGAAACAGGACATGACGTGTTTCCAAAAAGTGATTTTTCACAAAGCCCTAACTTCTTTGTTACATGGGAAAAAAGTAACCCAGACAACCAGCAAACATTGTGAAAATATTGTAACTTTGTTCAACCTTAACTAATGCACAACCTTTTTGATTTAGGGGCCATAATGTAATTCACTGAATCTGGTAATATTTTTATCCACAACTGCATGCTTGTGTACTAAGTTCTTGCACAAATAGCTGATTTTATATAATCAAAGGGTCATAACTCTGCTAGATTACTGGTCACATCTAAACATTAAATCTATCATGCACAATGTGACTGTTAAACAGTGTTATCACATGACTTTTTGATGAATTAAGTAAGACCATGTTAAGACTTTCACACAACAGGCATCTAAAATAGCAATTATCTTAATCAAGAGCAAACAGTCTGTTGTTAAACAGCAATCTTGACAGTGAAACTTGACAAGTGGACATTTCTGAGAATCATCTAAGATGTATGTCTCAAGATGAACAAAAGCAAATATATAACACCAATCGCCATGAATGGGCACACAATGGATATTTAATAATTAATACATTTTGTGCGAAAACTGAAATAACATTAAAAAAAAGACATAAACTAACATAATTGTTTTTCTTATAAATTACTACCTGCAGCTAGATAATAAAAATTCAAGCCTTTATCTAAAATGGAGAAAACTGTGTTGGAGAAGTTATATAAAATGCTGATCAAACCTGTCATCACTGCTATAACTTTAAATATTGCACAGATTTTAAAATAAAACTGTATACAAACCAAGTTAAATAAGACAAAAGCAAATAATAAGTCAAAATTTAACAAGAGCTATCACAGTATACAGCATTCTAGACAATTTGCAGCCGTTTATCTATAAGTGAAGTTTACAACAGATAAGTGTCTGTATATCTGTGTTAAAGACTATTGCTCAACAATATTTCAGCTATATACAGTGACAGATTCACTTTTAATACCAGTTTTCCTGGACTGTCTCTCAGCCAGTACAAACAAGGAAACAGCAATTTCTCCACATGTGGAGGAAAATCAACACTGTTGTCAAATTTTCATGCACGTGTAATACCTGCTGGACTGGAATTGAACCCAGATTACCGGGTTACAAATCCAGCTCACCACCACTGGTCCATAAATGCGGCTACACTTTGTATGCAATTGAAATAATTAATACAACTACATCTTAACATAACAAGAACAGACAATTTTTCTCTTATGACTTTCCTTGTATCCGGGTTAGTATATGTGGATAATAGAGATGCATAAATTTTATAAGTGCAAAAAGCCAATTATTCATGGTTTCAAAATAGCATGTGTATTTTCACTGTTTTACTTACACAGTTTTAGATCATGTTCCATATTTTTCACATTTAATATAACTTTTTAATTTCAATGTGATTCATTTAATTAAAATTTCAACCAATCACAGTACCATTTTAAGAGAATTGGAAGAATAAATTAACAGAAAAACATTGGTTCATGATCACATGCAATTAAAATATGCATTTGTTGCTGTGACACTCATGAATGAAAATCTTGATTTCTGTGATAACTTTGAGAAATAAAATTCCCATCTTACACCAAAACCAACAAATATGCACTACTAAATAGAGTTAATGACACTTTTATATTAATTACTATTTTATTGTTTAATTATAGTAAGATCTGAATCAATTACAAAAAAATGGTGAAGAATAATTTGTCTCCCTTTTGTAACTGTTTATGAGTTCTCTGACTGCTTTCAGTTTGAATTTCACACAAGAAGTTCCAAGAAATGTTCACATCTTCTGAATGTTTTCTTCCGTCTTAATGAAACCATTTCTTGCCTTTTGGGCCACTTATCCACTTAGAATATGTGAAGTGGAACTCCTCTGGCATCTGTGAATTGGTAGAAGTCATTTTACATGACCGAGATTGACCAGTTCATCGTATGTTTTCGGCAATCTGTGGTTGTTTTCGTCATACCGCTGTCAAGTCCACAAGGCACAACACGTTAAACAATGATGGAATTTCCAGTAAAGCTAGCTGCCTGTTTAAGTTTATATTACAAAAGTTCCACACTAATCATTGCAGACACAAATCCAGTAAGCATGTGACCATTGTGTTTCGTTTCTGGACGGTTTTAGTGTCACTGAATCTATACAGTACAGGAAACATTCACTGATTCAGGAAAGTAACTTGGAACTTCAAAACACAAGATGCTAAACTATCCCCGAGTGACCAGATAACTGCTGCGGTTTCTATGTAGGCCATGATCATAGTTTATCTTCACATACCTGTCCAAAGTAAAATAGTCGTCAAACCAGTTGATTCAGCCACAGTAAACAACCTGCATCGCTTGTAAAGTGTTTTGTGATTTCAACTTTGACGAGGTTCGCGAAAATACATGACACTTTGGCTACGGTCCCTTCAAGCTGTCCAAACGCTCAATCTTGTCGTCCGGTGTGTGTTTATGCTGACAAAGCATTGATCTACATCGTCCAAACTCTTCATTTAACAATTAATTTGCTCATAGAGACTAGAATAATCAAGTTTCTGCCGACGCGTTTATTTCAGTGTCATCTGTTTACCAACAGTCAACGGCAGTTATTCCCCTTTTGGTCGGTTAACCACTGTATTAAACATTTATATTGGACGAAAAAATGCGTACCGCTAATCGTTGAATTTACTTTTACGCACAATTTCCGTATTTTCATGGTTATTGGGGTGTTTATTCGACAAAATCGCTTAAATCCACACGTAGGTCGCCATTTTATTTTTTCCTTATCTAGTTTAAGGAAGCTCGAAGCTTCCTTAACTTTTGTGACCAAAATCGGCCGAGATAAGGAAAACCTTAAGGTAAGATGTTTCGTGAATACCACTTAAGGTTTTCCTTGGGGGTTGAGGAAAAAACTGGCTGATTTAAGGGAAACCTTATCCTTAAGATTCTTTGTGAATACCGCCCCAGAAGCTTTTTTGTTGTTTTATTGACTTCTCACACGCATTTGACAAGGTGTGGAGAGCTGGGCTATGGCATAAGCTAATCCAAAATTCTATAAATGGAAAATTCTTTAACGTTATTCAAAGTATGTACAAAATATTAAATCATGTATCCAACATAATGGAGAATTATCCGAATCTTTCATATCCGAAATCGGTGTCAGACAAGGCGAGAATCGCTATCCCCTGTTCTATTTTCTATGTTCTTAAACGATCTGCAATCGCATATGTTTAGTAATGGTTCCGTCGGCGTAGAGCTTAAAGATCAATTAGATCTCACACTTTGGCTTAAACTATTGATCTTACTGTACGCTGACGACTCTATTTTACTATCAAATTCAGAAACCGACTTCCAAACGAGCCTTGACATTTTTCATAATTATTGCACAAACTGGCACTTGAACGTTAACGGCACAAAAACAAAAGTAGTAATTTCTGGAGCTCGTCAGACAAATAGGTATCGATTCACATTAGGCGAAACCCTTCTTGAAATAACTAATCAATATCATTACTTAGGAGTCACTTTCTCAAATAATGGCTCATTCCTGAAAGCTAGAAAGCACGTCGCCCAACAAGCAACAAAAGCAATGCATCTACTATTCTCAAAAGCAAATAATGCTAACCTACCAATTGACCTTATTATCAAGCTCTTTGATCATACCGTTCTTCCTATACTAACGTACGGAAGTGAAATTTTTGGCTTCGAGAATCTAGATATTTTAGAAAAAGTGCATAACCAATTCCTCCGAAAAATCACTAAAGCGAGACGTTCAACACCTATATCATTCCTGTATGGCGAACTAGACAGGTACCCAATATCTATCACGGTTCAGAGCAAAATTATTTCATTCTGGAACCGCCTTTTAGTAGGTAAAGAACAAAAGTTAGCTTTTCAAATTTATAAATACATGTATAATCAACCAGATAATAATTACAAGTGGTTAAATAAAGTAAAAGACATTTTATCCACAGTGGGACGACCAGACTTATGGGAAAATCAATTTTTTATTACTAACAAGGATCTCCATAAGCAAATAAAACGTACCTTAGTTGACCAATTTAAGCAAAATTGGCACGCCCAGCTCTCCAACTCTAACAAAGGCAGTATCTACTTAAGTTTCAAAGATAACCCTCTCTTGGAAACATATCTACTTAAACTAACAGAATACGATTACTTTAATCTTTTTAAATTCAGAACTGCGAATCACTCTCTCCCAGTAGAATGTGGTAGATATGACGGTACACCATACAATGACAGACTGTGTCCACTATGCGACAGTGGCTCAGTGGGTACGGAAGAGCATTATTTCCTAAATTGCCAGTTTTTTAATCAATCAAGACAAATTGTCTCTGAACTTCTCCGACACGATATATCATTTAAAACCCTTATGATGTCAACGTCTGTAACTATATTAAAGAAAATCAGTAAGTTTGCTGACATAATAATGAAACAGTTCAAGAACGATTAATTCTAATGCCTCCATACTTGTTTCTCATGTATATGCTTTTTGTTAAATCACGTATTGTAAATTACCTACCCATGCCGACCTTTTATATTGTAATGATGATGTATTCTTCTCTATCTTAATTATATCCAGTCAATGAACATTCATACCATTGTAGTAATATTGTATATAGTGGTTATACTTCACTTGGTAACTGTGTATGAATGGAATCACGTGACAAATATCACGCTTGTATATATAAGCCACGCCCACTTAGTAATGGACCGTGCTAGCCAACACGTGCTATTGTTTGTTTTGTTATTTAAATGTACTATGTATATCTGTAATATTGTACACTTGTTATTGTAATGATGAAATCTCCCCACACCCCCAACCTGTATATATGACCGGAAGCCCGTATTGTTTTATGTATATATGTTTGTTATATATCCCCATGTTGTATAATGTATACCTGGGTGTAATAAAGTTCTGTTCTGTTCTGTTCAAAATTAAATGTTGGTATATTGGGATCGCGTTTTATCAAAACACGCGTGGTATCCTTAAACTCGTTGCCAGGCAAACTAGGTATTTCCCGTTCTTAAAATAGTAACGGAAGTTGAAATTGACGCGCACTTTCGTTAATTGTCAAACAGTCTGTTGTTATTACGGACGTTTTTTAACCTTTTTGTCGCTACGGGCAGCTATTTTTGGGTGATCAATGCTATAAAGATTATCATGTGATTAATTGTGAATACATACGCAGTTTTCACACTCATATTGTGAAGTTTTCGCGTAGAATTACGTGCGCAGAGTAACTTGACCAATGTTCGGATAGCGCTGTGTTTGGTTAATCTGTAGGACTAAAGTACGGTAGATTTCTACCCTGTGAATGTTATTAAATTTACAGTAAATTACTACTAGATCTATTTGAAAACTTCTTTTTTTCATACTAAATTCCGATCTATTGAATAAAATACTTTTGTTCTATGTATCATGACAGCTAGAATTCTAGTAGGCCTACATTTAGTAGAATGACATGTAGATCCAATCTCTGTCCATTTTAAACAAGCCAATGCACTTATCAATGTTTCCCCTAGAAGGGGGGTGCACGGGGAATTAGACATAGAGACTTTCCCGATGCACGGGAATTTGATAAACCCTGTCGTCACATGTAGCGGGAATTAGACTTGGCCCGTATTTTATGGACGGGGACACGTACTCAAAGGAATTCCCCTATATAACCCCCCCCCCCTCTGGGAGAAAACGTTGACAAGTGCATAATTCAATGCCAATGGTGCCAATGTTAAGTATTGTTATGGATCGATCAACACACCAATAAAAAGTAAATAAGTAGATGTGAAGATATTTGTGCTGAAAACACACATTTGTCAGTTGTTGAGCAAGCTGCAGGATAATTCAACTTTTCCAAGGCTAATATGTTTACCAGTCACACATGTACAATCAAAATCTGTCTGCACACAATGAAATGGTCCTCCCATCAGAACATTACCGATGATATTATTTAAATAGAACTTAAAGTATCATCAGATGTGGATGTCGCTAATTCAGACACCTACGTGAATACATGCCACAAGGGCTATTTTCCATTCGCTCAATGCAATACCCGTATATAATGAACACACAAAGCATCATAATTTTGTCGGACTACATGCGCTCCAACAGTCAGGGGCATAGCCAGCGATACGGACGTGCGCACATGCGTGACATTAATTTGAAAAGTAAAAATATGGCCACATTTCCATGAGGGCCCTAAACCATGCGTAGCATCAACTCAAGCCTGGTTATACGCCCCTGACAGGTTCAAATATCATAATGCATTCAAGTGCGTATACAGTCACGATATACATGTATGTGCATGTATAGATCTATATTCTTAGTACATACACATATTGTGCCATTTGTTGGTCGACTGAACTGGTTATAATACACAAGTTCGACGGGAGGGGCTAAGTGTATGTTCATAAGGACCAAGAAAAACCATTAGTCGGACCCCCCTTGAGAAAATTTCAGAATGTGCCCATGTTACAAATCGTTTAGATGGTGATGTTCGTTTAGGTTCCAAGTATATGGTTGTATATTTTGTGATCCTTGCCTTTTTATTGACATTGGTGAGTGGTGTAAACCTTGCCTTTTTATTGACATTGGTGAGTGGTGTAATCCTTGCCTTTTTATTGACATAGCCATGATAGGCAAGTGGTGTAATCCTTGCCTTTTATAGTCATGATAGGCGATTGGTGTAATCCTTGCCTTTTATTGACAAAGGCGAGTGGTTTAATCCTTGTATTCAGCAGCTTGGCAGCTTGCAGCATAGGTTCGAATTCCACAATATATGCAAGCTATGATTATCATTACATGTATTGCAGTCTGAGTATATAGTCATAACCCTGCTAAAGCCATGTCTATTTTAAAAATACATGTAGATTTTTGTTCCAATCATGACTTTGTTCAACGAGGTTAAATATAATGAATATATGTGCTTCAGTTATCCAAGTGGGCCATATTAATTGCAAATGCTAAAGTTAAAATGTCATCATTGAAATTTGGATGATTAACTTGGATGGATATTTAAAACACTTGAAATCAACCATTATTCAATTAAATGTTTCTTGGATCATATTTATTTCTTTTGTCTCACTACTTTCTGACATACATGTACCAATATTACAATAGTACAAGAATGTCAATCTGCAACTGGAAAACAATAAATGAAAATGTGTATGAGGTTTGTCTTTATTTTCTATACCACAAAAACATGTGTTACACTTAATAGTGTATTATAAACAATGACATGAACTGAATTTTAATCATTTATTATATGAGAGACATAATAACAAGAGCTTACAAAAAAGCAAATTCAAATTAGAAACAGGACATGACGTGTTTCCAAAAAGTGATTTTTCACAAAGCCCTAACTTCTTTGTTACATGGGAAAAAAGTAACCCAGACAACCAGCAAACATTGTGAAAATATTGTAACTTTGTTCAACCTTAACTAATGCACAACCTTTTTGATTTAGGGGCCATAATGTAATTCACTGAATCTGGTAATATTTTTATCCACAACTGCATGCTTGTGTACTAAGTTCTTGCACAAATAGCTGATTTTATATAATCAAAGGGTCATAACTCTGCTAGATTACTGGTCACATCTAAACATTAAATCTATCATGCACAATGTGACTGTTAAACAGTGTTATCACATGACTTTTTGATGAATTAAGTAAGACCATGTTAAGACTTTCACACAACAGGCATCTAAAATAGCAATTATCTTAATCAAGAGCAAACAGTCTGTTGTTAAACAGCAATCTTGACAGTGAAACTTGACAAGTGGACATTTCTGAGAATCATCTAAGATGTATGTCTCAAGATGAACAAAAGCAAATATATAACACCAATCGCCATGAATGGGCACACAATGGATATTTAATAATTAATACATTTTGTGCGAAAACTGAAATAACATTAAAAAAAAGACATAAACTAACATAATTGTTTTTCTTATAAATTACTACCTGCAGCTAGATAATAAAAATTCAAGCCTTTATCTAAAATGGAGAAAACTGTGTTGGAGAAGTTATATAAAATGCTGATCAAACCTGTCATCACTGCTATAACTTTAAATATTGCACAGATTTTAAAATAAAACTGTATACAAACCAAGTTAAATAAGACAAAAGCAAATAATAAGTCAAAATTTAACAAGAGCTATCACAGTATACAGCATTCTAGACAATTTGCAGCCGTTTATCTATAAGTGAAGTTTACAACAGATAAGTGTCTGTATATCTGTGTTAAAGACTATTGCTCAACAATATTTCAGCTATATACAGTGACAGATTCACTTTTAATACCAGTTTTCCTGGACTGTCTCTCAGCCAGTACAAACAAGGAAACAGCAATTTCTCCACATGTGGAGGAAAATCAACACTGTTGTCAAATTTTCATGCACGTGTAATACCTGCTGGACTGGAATTGAACCCAGATTACCGGGTTACAAATCCAGCTCACCACCACTGGACCATAAATGCGGCTACACTTTGTATGCAATTGAAATAATTAATACAACTACATCTTAACATAACAAGAACAGACAATTTTTCTCTTATGACTTTCCTTGTATCCGGGTTAGTATATGTGGATAATAGAGATGCATAAATTTTATAAGTGCAAAAAGCCAATTATTCATGGTTTCAAAATAGCATGTGTATTTTCACTGTTTTACTTACACAGTTTTAGATCATGTTCCATATTTTTCACATTTAATATAACTTTTTAATTTCAATGTGATTCATTTAATTAAAATTTCAACCAATCACAGTACCATTTTAAGAGAATTGGAAGAATAAATTAACAGAAAAACATTGGTTCATGATCACATGCAATTAAAATATGCATTTGTTGCTGTGACACTCATGAATGAAAATCTTGATTTCTGTGATAACTTTGAGAAATAAAATTCCCATCTTACACCAAAACCAACAAATATGCACTACTAAATAGAGTTAATGACACTTTTATATTAATTACTATTTTATTGTTTAATTATAGTAAGATCTGAATCAATTACAAAAAAATGGTGAAGAATAATTTGTCTCCCTTTTGTAACTGTTTATGAGTTCTCTGACTGCTTTCAGTTTGAATTTCACACAAGAAGTTCCAAGAAATGTTCACATCTTCTGAATGTTTTCTTCTGTCTTAATGAAACCATTTCTTGCCTTTTGGGCCACTTATCCACTTAGAATATGTGAAGTGGAACTCCTCTGACATCTGTGAATTGGTAGAAGTCATTTTACATGACCGAGATTGACCAGTTCATCGTATGTTTTCGGCAATCTGTGGTTGTTTTCGTCATACCGCTGTCAAGTCCACAAGGCACAACACGTTAAACAATGATGGAATTTCCAGTAAAGCTAGCTGCCTGTTTAAGTTTATATTACAAAAGTTCCACACTAATCATTGCAGACACAAATCCAGTAAGCATGTGACCATTGTGTTTCGTTTCTGGACGGTTTTAGTGTCACTGAATCTATACAGTACAGGAAACATTCACTGATTCAGGAAAGTAACTTGGAACTTCAAAACACAAGATGCTAAACTATCCCCGAGTGACCAGATAACTGCTGCGGTTTCTATGTAGGCCATGATCATAGTTTATCTTCACATACCTGTCCAAAGTAAAATAGTCGTCAAACCAGTTGATTCAGCCACAGTAAACAACCTGCATCGCTTGTAAAGTGTTTTGTGATTTCAACTTTGACGAGGTTCGCGAAAATACATGACACTTTGGCTACGGTCCCTTCAAGCTGTCCAAACGCTCAATCTTGTCGTCCGGTGTGTGTTTATGCTGACAAAGCATTGATCTACATCGTCCAAACTCTTCATTTAACAATTAATTTGCTCATAGAGACTAGAATAATCAAGTTTCTGCCGACGCGTTTATTTCAGTGTCATCTGTTTACCAACAGTCAACGGCAGTTATTCCCCTTTTGGTCGGTTAACCACTGTATTAAACATTTATATTGGACGAAAAAATGCGTACCGCTAATCGTTGAATTTACTTTTACGCACAATTTCCGTATTTTCATGGTTATTGGGGTGTTTATTCGACAAAATCGCTTAAATCCACACGTAGGTCGCCATTTTATTTTTTCCTTATCTAGTTTAAGGAAGCTCGAAGCTTCCTTAACTTTTGTGACCAAAATCGGCCGAGATAAGGAAAACCTTAAGGTAAGATGTTTCGTGAATACCACTTAAGGTTTTCCTTGGGGGTTGAGGAAAAAACTGGCTGATTTAAGGGAAACCTTATCCTTAAGATTCTTTGTGAATACCGCCCCAGAAGCTTTTTTGTTGTTTTATTGACTTCTCACACGCATTTGACAAGGTGTGGAGAGCTGGGCTATGGCATAAGCTAATCCAAAATTCTATAAATGGAAAATTCTTTAACGTTATTCAAAGTATGTACAAAATATTAAATCATGTATCCAACATAATGGAGAATTATCCGAATCTTTCATATCCGAAATCGGTGTCAGACAAGGCGAGAATCGCTATCCCCTGTTCTATTTTCTATGTTCTTAAACGATCTGCAATCGCATATGTTTAGTAATGGTTCCGTCGGCGTAGAGCTTAAAGATCAATTAGATCTCACACTTTGGCTTAAACTATTGATCTTACTGTACGCTGACGACTCTATTTTACTATCAAATTCAGAAACCGACTTCCAAACGAGCCTTGACATTTTTCATAATTATTGCACAAACTGGCACTTGAACGTTAACGGCACAAAAACAAAAGTAGTAATTTCTGGAGCTCGTCAGACAAATAGGTATCGATTCACATTAGGCGAAACCCTTCTTGAAATAACTAATCAATATCATTACTTAGGAGTCACTTTCTCAAATAATGGCTCATTCCTGAAAGCTAGAAAGCACGTCGCCCAACAAGCAACAAAAGCAATGCATCTACTATTCTCAAAAGCAAATAATGCTAACCTACCAATTGACCTTATTATCAAGCTCTTTGATCATACCGTTCTTCCTATACTAACGTACGGAAGTGAAATTTTTGGCTTCGAGAATCTAGATATTTTAGAAAAAGTGCATAACCAATTCCTCCGAAAAATCACTAAAGCGAGACGTTCAACACCTATATCATTCCTGTATGGCGAACTAGACAGGTACCCAATATCTATCACGGTTCAGAGCAAAATTATTTCATTCTGGAACCGCCTTTTAGTAGGTATAGAACAAAAGTTAGCTTTTCAAATTTATAAATACATGTATAATCAACCAGATAATAATTACAAGTGGTTAAATAAAGTAAAAGACATTTTATCCACAGTGGGACGACCAGACTTATGGGAAAATCAATTTTTTATTACTAACAAGGATCTCCATAAGCAAATAAAACGTACCTTAGTTGACCAATTTAAGCAAAATTGGCACGCCCAGCTCTCCAACTCTAACAAAGGCAGTATCTACTTAAGTTTCAAAGATAACCCTCTCTTGGAAACATATCTACTTAAACTAACAGAATACGATTACTTTAATCTTTTTAAATTCAGAACTGCGAATCACTCTCTCCCAGTAGAATGTGGTAGATATGACGGTACACCATACAATGACAGACTGTGTCCACTATGCGACAGTGGCTCAGTGGGTACGGAAGAGCATTATTTCCTAAATTGCCAGTTTTTTAATCAATCAAGACAAATTGTCTCTGAACTTCTCCGACACGATATATCATTTAAAACCCTTATGATGTCAACGTCTGTAACTATATTAAAGAAAATCAGTAAGTTTGCTGACATAATAATGAAACAGTTCAAGAACGATTAATTCTAATGCCTCCATACTTGTTTCTCATGTATATGCTTTTTGTTAAATCACGTATTGTAAATTACCTACCCATGCCGACCTTTTATATTGTAATGATGATGTATTCTTCTCTATCTTAATTATATCCAGTCAATGAACATTCATACCATTGTAGTAATATTGTATATAGTGGTTATACTTCACTTGGTAACTGTGTATGAATGGAATCACGTGACAAATATCACGCTTGTATATATAAGCCACGCCCACTTAGTAATGGACCGTGCTAGCCAACACGTGCTATTGTTTGTTTTGTTATTTAAATGTACTATGTATATCTGTAATATTGTACACTTGTTATTGTAATGATGAAATCTCCCCACACCCCCAACCTGTATATATGACCGGAAGCCCGTATTGTTTTATGTATATATGTTTGTTATATATCCCCATGTTGTATAATGTATACCTGGGTGTAATAAAGTTCTGTTCTGTTCTGTTCAAAATTAAATGTTGGTATATTGGGATCGCGTTTTATCAAAACACGCGTGGTATCCTTAAACTCGTTGCCAGGCAAACTAGGTATTTCCCGTTCTTAAAATAGTAACGGAAGTTGAAATTGACGCGCACTTTCGTTAATTGTCAAACAGTCTGTTGTTATTACGGACGTTTTTTAACCTTTTTGTCGCTACGGGCAGCTATTTTTGGGTGATCAATGCTATAAAGATTATCATGTGATTAATTGTGAATACATACGCAGTTTTCACACTCATATTGTGAAGTTTTCGCGTAGAATTACGTGCGCAGAGTAACTTGACCAATGTTCGGATAGCGCTGTGTTTGGTTAATCTGTAGGACTAAAGTACGGTAGATTTCTACCCTGTGAATGTTATTAAATTTACAGTAAATTACTACTAGATCTATTTGAAAACTTCTTTTTTTCATACTAAATTCCGATCTATTGAATAAAATACTTTTGTTCTATGTATCATGACAGCTAGAATTCTAGTAGGCCTACATTTAGTAGAATGACATGTAGATCCAATCTCTGTCCATTTTAAACAAGCCAATGCACTTATCAATGTTTCCCCTAGAAGGGGGGTGCACGGGGAATTAGACATAGAGACTTTCCCGATGCACGGGAATTTGATAAACCCTGTCGTCACATGTAGCGGGAATTAGACTTGGCCCGTATTTTATGGACGGGGACACGTACTCAAAGGAATTCCCCTATATAACCCCCCCCCCCCCTCTGGGAGAAAACGTTGACAAGTGCATAATTCAATGCCAATGGTGCCAATGTTAAGTATTGTTATGGATCGATCAACACACCAATAAAAAGTAAATAAGTAGATGTGAAGATATTTGTGCTGAAAACACACATTTGTCAGTTGTTGAGCAAGCTGCAGGATAATTCAACTTTTCCAAGGCTAATATGTTTACCAGTCACACATGTACAATCAAAATCTGTCTGCACACAATGAAATGGTCCTCCCATCAGAACATTACCGATGATATTATTTAAATAGAACTTAAAGTATCATCAGATGTGGATGTCGCTAATTCAGACACCTACGTGAATACATGCCACAAGGGCTATTTTCCATTCGCTCAATGCAATACCCGTATATAATGAACACACAAAGCATCATAATTTTGTCGGACTACATGCGCTCCAACAGTCAGGGGCATAGCCAGCGATACGGACGTGCGCACATGCGTGACATTAATTTGAAAAGTAAAAATATGGCCACATTTCCATGAGGGCCCTAAACCATGCGTAGCATCAACTCAAGCCTGGTTATACGCCCCTGACAGGTTCAAATATCATAATGCATTCAAGTGCGTATACAGTCACGATATACATGTATGTGCATGTATAGATCTATATTCTTAGTACATACACATATTGTGCCATTTGTTGGTCGACTGAACTGGTTATAATACACAAGTTCGACGGGAGGGGCTAAGTGTATGTTCATAAGGACCAAGAAAAACCATTAGTCGGACCCCCCTTGAGAAAATTTCAGAATGTGCCCATGTTACAAATCGTTTAGATGGTGATGTTCGTTTAGGTTCCAAGTATATGGTTGTATATTTTGTGATCCTTGCCTTTTTATTGACATTGGTGAGTGGTGTAAACCTTGCCTTTTTATTGACATTGGTGAGTGGTGTAATCCTTGCCTTTTTATTGACATAGCCATGATAGGCAAGTGGTGTAATCCTTGCCTTTTATAGTCATGATAGGCGATTGGTGTAATCCTTGCCTTTTATTGACAAAGGCGAGTGGTTTAATCCTTGTATTCAGCAGCTTGGCAGCTTGCAGCATAGGTTCGAATTCCACAATATATGCAAGCTATGATTATCATTACATGTATTGCAGTCTGAGTATATAGTCATAACCCTGCTAAAGCCATGTCTATTTTAAAAATACATGTAGATTTTTGTTCCAATCATGACTTTGTTCAACGAGGTTAAATATAATGAATATATGTGCTTCAGTTATCCAAGTGGGCCATATTAATTGCAAATGCTAAAGTTAAAATGTCATCATTGAAATTTGGATGATTAACTTGGATGGATATTTAAAACACTTGAAATCAACCATTATTCAATTAAATGTTTCTTGGGTCATATTTATTTCTTTTGTCTCACTACTTTCTGACATACATGTACCAATATTACAATAGTACAAGAATGTCAATCTGCAACTGGAAAACAATAAATGAAAATGTGTATGAGGTTTGTCTTTATTTTCTATACCACAAAAACATGTGTTACACTTAATAGTGTATTATAAACAATGACATGAACTGAATTTTAATCATTTATTATATGAGAGACATAATAACAAGAGCTTACAAAAAAGCAAATTCAAATTAGAAACAGGACATGACGTGTTTCCAAAAAGTGATTTTTCACAAAGCCCTAACTTCTTTGTTACATGGGAAAAAAGTAACCCAGACAACCAGCAAACATTGTGAAAATATTGTAACTTTGTTCAACCTTAACTAATGCACAACCTTTTTGATTTAGGGGCCATAATGTAATTCACTGAATCTGGTAATATTTTTATCCACAACTGCATGCTTGTGTACTAAGTTCTTGCACAAATAGCTGATTTTATATAATCAAAGGGTCATAACTCTGCTAGATTACTGGTCACATCTAAACATTAAATCTATCATGCACAATGTGACTGTTAAACAGTGTTATCACATGACTTTTTGATGAATTAAGTAAGACCATGTTAAGACTTTCACACAACAGGCATCTAAAATAGCAATTATCTTAATCAAGAGCAAACAGTCTGTTGTTAAACAGCAATCTTGACAGTGAAACTTGACAAGTGGACATTTCTGAGAATCATCTAAGATGTATGTCTCAAGATGAACAAAAGCAAATATATAACACCAATCGCCATGAATGGGCACACAATGGATATTTAATAATTAATACATTTTGTGCGAAAACTGAAATAACATTAAAAAAAAGACATAAACTAACATAATTGTTTTTCTTATAAATTACTACCTGCAGCTAGATAATAAAAATTCAAGCCTTTATCTAAAATGGAGAAAACTGTGTTGGAGAAGTTATATAAAATGCTGATCAAACCTGTCATCACTGCTATAACTTTAAATATTGCACAGATTTTAAAATAAAACTGTATACAAACCAAGTTAAATAAGACAAAAGCAAATAATAAGTCAAAATTTAACAAGAGCTATCACAGTATACAGCATTCTAGACAATTTGCAGCCGTTTATCTATAAGTGAAGTTTACAACAGATAAGTGTCTGTATATCTGTGTTAAAGACTATTGCTCAACAATATTTCAGCTATATACAGTGACAGATTCACTTTTAATACCAGTTTTCCTGGACTGTCTCTCAGCCAGTACAAACAAGGAAACAGCAATTTCTCCACATGTGGAGGAAAATCAACACTGTTGTCAAATTTTCATGCACGTGTAATACCTGCTGGACTGGAATTGAACCCAGATTACCGGGTTACAAATCCAGCTCACCACCACTGGACCATAAATGCGGCTACACTTTGTATGCAATTGAAATAATTAATACAACTACATCTTAACATAACAAGAACAGACAATTTTTCTCTTATGACTTTCCTTGTATCCGGGTTAGTATATGTGGATAATAGAGATGCATAAATTTTATAAGTGCAAAAAGCCAATTATTCATGGTTTCAAAATAGCATGTGTATTTTCACTGTTTTACTTACACAGTTTTAGATCATGTTCCATATTTTTCACATTTAATATAACTTTTTAATTTCAATGTGATTCATTTAATTAAAATTTCAACCAATCACAGTACCATTTTAAGAGAATTGGAAGAATAAATTAACAGAAAAACATTGGTTCATGATCACATGCAATTAAAATATGCATTTGTTGCTGTGACACTCATGAATGAAAATCTTGATTTCTGTGATAACTTTGAGAAATAAAATTCCCATCTTACACCAAAACCAACAAATATGCACTACTAAATAGAGTTAATGACACTTTTATATTAATTACTATTTTATTGTTTAATTATAGTAAGATCTGAATCAATTACAAAAAAATGGTGAAGAATAATTTGTCTCCCTTTTGTAACTGTTTATGAGTTCTCTGACTGCTTTCAGTTTGAATTTCACACAAGAAGTTCCAAGAAATGTTCACATCTTCTGAATGTTTTCTTCTGTCTTAATGAAACCATTTCTTGCCTTTTGGGCCACTTATCCACTTAGAATATGTGAAGTGGAACTCCTCTGACATCTGTGAATTGGTAGAAGTCATTTTACATGACCGAGATTGACCAGTTCATCGTATGTTTTCGGCAATCTGTGGTTGTTTTCGTCATACCGCTGTCAAGTCCACAAGGCACAACACGTTAAACAATGATGGAATTTCCAGTAAAGCTAGCTGCCTGTTTAAGTTTATATTACAAAAGTTCCACACTAATCATTGCAGACACAAATCCAGTAAGCATGTGACCATTGTGTTTCGTTTCTGGACGGTTTTAGTGTCACTGAATCTATACAGTACAGGAAACATTCACTGATTCAGGAAAGTAACTTGGAACTTCAAAACACAAGATGCTAAACTATCCCCGAGTGACCAGATAACTGCTGCGGTTTCTATGTAGGCCATGATCATAGTTTATCTTCACATACCTGTCCAAAGTAAAATAGTCGTCAAACCAGTTGATTCAGCCACAGTAAACAACCTGCATCGCTTGTAAAGTGTTTTGTGATTTCAACTTTGACGAGGTTCGCGAAAATACATGACACTTTGGCTACGGTCCCTTCAAGCTGTCCAAACGCTCAATCTTGTCGTCCGGTGTGTGTTTATGCTGACAAAGCATTGATCTACATCGTCCAAACTCTTCATTTAACAATTAATTTGCTCATAGAGACTAGAATAATCAAGTTTCTGCCGACGCGTTTATTTCAGTGTCATCTGTTTACCAACAGTCAACGGCAGTTATTCCCCTTTTGGTCGGTTAACCACTGTATTAAACATTTATATTGGACGAAAAAATGCGTACCGCTAATCGTTGAATTTACTTTTACGCACAATTTCCGTATTTTCATGGTTATTGGGGTGTTTATTCGACAAAATCGCTTAAATCCACACGTAGGTCGCCATTTTATTTTTTCCTTATCTAGTTTAAGGAAGCTCGAAGCTTCCTTAACTTTTGTGACCAAAATCGGCCGAGATAAGGAAAACCTTAAGGTAAGATGTTTCGTGAATACCACTTAAGGTTTTCCTTGGGGGTTGAGGAAAAAACTGGCTGATTTAAGGGAAACCTTATCCTTAAGATTCTTTGTGAATACCGCCCCAGAAGCTTTTTTGTTGTTTTATTGACTTCTCACACGCATTTGACAAGGTGTGGAGAGCTGGGCTATGGCATAAGCTAATCCAAAATTCTATAAATGGAAAATTCTTTAACGTTATTCAAAGTATGTACAAAATATTAAATCATGTATCCAACATAATGGAGAATTATCCGAATCTTTCATATCCGAAATCGGTGTCAGACAAGGCGAGAATCGCTATCCCCTGTTCTATTTTCTATGTTCTTAAACGATCTGCAATCGCATATGTTTAGTAATGGTTCCGTCGGCGTAGAGCTTAAAGATCAATTAGATCTCACACTTTGGCTTAAACTATTGATCTTACTGTACGCTGACGACTCTATTTTACTATCAAATTCAGAAACCGACTTCCAAACGAGCCTTGACATTTTTCATAATTATTGCACAAACTGGCACTTGAACGTTAACGGCACAAAAACAAAAGTAGTAATTTCTGGAGCTCGTCAGACAAATAGGTATCGATTCACATTAGGCGAAACCCTTCTTGAAATAACTAATCAATATCATTACTTAGGAGTCACTTTCTCAAATAATGGCTCATTCCTGAAAGCTAGAAAGCACGTCGCCCAACAAGCAACAAAAGCAATGCATCTACTATTCTCAAAAGCAAATAATGCTAACCTACCAATTGACCTTATTATCAAGCTCTTTGATCATACCGTTCTTCCTATACTAACGTACGGAAGTGAAATTTTTGGCTTCGAGAATCTAGATATTTTAGAAAAAGTGCATAACCAATTCCTCCGAAAAATCACTAAAGCAAGACGTTCAACACCTATATCATTCCTGTATGGCGAACTAGACAGGTACCCAATATCTATCACGGTTCAGAGCAAAATTATTTCATTCTGGAACCGCCTTTTAGTAGGTAAAGAACAAAAGTTAGCTTTTCAAATTTATAAATACATGTATAATCAACCAGATAATAATTACAAGTGGTTAAATAAAGTAAAAGACATTTTATCCACAGTGGGACGACCAGACTTATGGGAAAATCAATTTTTTATTACTAACAAGGATCTCCATAAGCAAATAAAACGTACCTTAGTTGACCAATTTAAGCAAAATTGGCACGCCCAGCTCTCCAACTCTAACAAAGGCAGTATCTACTTAAGTTTCAAAGATAACCCTCTCTTGGAAACATATCTACTTAAACTAACAGAATACGATTACTTTAATCTTTTTAAATTCAGAACTGCGAATCACTCTCTCCCAGTAGAATGTGGTAGATATGACGGTACACCATACAATGACAGACTGTGTCCACTATGCGACAGTGGCTCAGTGGGTACGGAAGAGCATTATTTCCTAAATTGCCAGTTTTTTAATCAATCAAGACAAATTGTCTCTGAACTTCTCCGACACGATATATCATTTAAAACCCTTATGATGTCAACGTCTGTAACTATATTAAAGAAAATCAGTAAGTTTGCTGACATAATAATGAAACAGTTCAAGAACGATTAATTCTAATGCCTCCATACTTGTTTCTCATGTATATGCTTTTTGTTAAATCACGTATTGTAAATTACCTACCCATGCCGACCTTTTATATTGTAATGATGATGTATTCTTCTCTATCTTAATTATATCCAGTCAATGAACATTCATACCATTGTAGTAATATTGTATATAGTGGTTATACTTCACTTGGTAACTGTGTATGAATGGAATCACGTGACAAATATCACGCTTGTATATATAAGCCACGCCCACTTAGTAATGGACCGTGCTAGCCAACACGTGCTATTGTTTGTTTTGTTATTTAAATGTACTATGTATATCTGTAATATTGTACACTTGTTATTGTAATGATGAAATCTCCCCACACCCCCAACCTGTATATATGACCGGAAGCCCGTATTGTTTTATGTATATATGTTTGTTATATATCCCCATGTTGTATAATGTATACCTGGGTGTAATAAAGTTCTGTTCTGTTCTGTTCAAAATTAAATGTTGGTATATTGGGATCGCGTTTTATCAAAACACGCGTGTTGGAATGTAGATCTACTTTTTATGTAATATATCAAAGATGGGGTAAATTGTTTATTATTATTTATTTACTTATGTCATCATCTGTTATTAAACACAAAATGTGCGTGTGCTGTTGTATCAAAAAACCAGGTTTGTACAAACTCATTTTAAGATAATTTCTTAGGCTCTCGAGAACGTCGCAGATGGGTTTTGTCCCTAGGATCAATGTCATCGTTGTTCATGCGCTGTTTCCCGTGGTACCAACATTTATGAGGGTGGATCTTGCATAGAACTTTACTGAGACGTTCGCAGAGTTTGTTGTACTGACGGGCGTGTGTGTGAAAAAGTGACCCAAATGTATACCCCTCTAGACTGCAAGTCGTTATCAATTTGTATCAATTGTTGTTAAAACACAGACGAAACTATCGAAACACTCGAGATCACTGTTATTCCCAGTCAATGTTTTACATTTCTGTCAAATACAACATGGTAAACACTTGTTTATGTCATTTAAATTCTTGACACGAAATAAAATATATGGTTTATACATGACGTTACGCTCATTGTTGGCGTACATTGGCAATTTATAACATTTTTACACTTCAATATTGCATAAACATCGTTTTAGAAATACGGTTGTTTATATTTTGATATCACAAGCAAGATAAAAGAATCGCCATGCTAGTAATGTGATCCGCATGTACGTTTAATTAATAGTATATATTAAATTAAACATAGAATGACGGAGAACGTCACAAAAACGTCATGTAAGATGTAACATAATTGACCATTTACCATTTATTCAATGCGCAGTGTTTAGCAGCTCCGCAAATTCATATAAGTATCTTTATCCGCCCAAAAAGTAGATGCGGTGACGTGATGGCAACTCCATTTCGTGTTGTTTCATTTATGTGCCGTTCAAAAGTTCCAGTAACAAACCGTGAGCGAAAAACATATTCGACTGTAAACGTAAGATTTAATTTCTTTCCGCGACAAGATTTGTTAAAACTTCAGTATTTTCTATAACTTAAGTCGACTTTCTATAATCTTTATTTTGACAAAAAGTACATGCATCCTACTTTTGAATTGGGTATAATTTGTACGATTATGACTTTGAAATAGGCTTTTAATATAGGTATACTTTTTTCTAGCCACGATGTCACACGCATCAAAAAGTGCACAAATTAAAATTGTGATGTTGCTATGCCTCAAAATATTTAAAGAAGTATGCATTTATTAAAACGACAGCGACTACAACCAAAAAGTACATATAATTGTCTGTATTTTGATATGAATAAGTCTTACATTCAACATAGCTTTAATTTTATTTATGAATTTTGGCAAATCTAGCCATAATGTCACACCCTTGAAATTAACCTAACATCAACGTCTACGTGATCGGTAGAATCGTACCCGTTTTAATAAAAGAGTCGATGTACTGCAGATTTTGATGATCTTTTGTATGAATGAAGTATGAGCTGTGGGGTTTATGTAATTATGGCGTTTTAGTCTGAAATAGTAAGTTTAGCGGTATTAAAAGCGCCACTTGTCGGGACGTGGTTTTCATAGTATTTTCTAACTTACTTTCTCATTTTTGTACATGGATTTTTATGTATCGGCAAAATGTAAACCATCTACTTGTATGGAACGATACGCAGCGTATTATTGGTATATTTTATTGTATGTTTAATTAAAATGTACGACTGTAACTCCTTAATTACCCATCCGCCTCGCCATATGGCCGATCTAAAAACTGCCATACATATTGCGTAAAAATGCACTTATCAATCAAGCGGGTTGCTCAAAACCATTTTAATTTTACAACACTATTTTTTAAACCAATCGCGAAATATGTGACGAATAAAAATATGGGGTTTACGGCATAATTCAAGAAAATTGTATTAAGTCTTGTAACGTCAATAATCGTTAAAAACGTCAACAACGTCGGAATTGGTTACGCTAATGTACGCCAACATCCAGCGTAACGTCACATATGAAATCAATTACCGGACCTCTACTCTGTCCTACACGCATTGTCTACCGGACCTCTAGACCTGGAGTCTAGAGGTCCGGTAACCGGACCTCTAGCCACTTCTTATTAAAAAATAGGAACTGTAATAAAGTCTTGTTATATTATATACAAAAGTCAAATATTTTACGATGATTTAAGAAAATAAATCGGCGTTATTTTGACGTTGAGATTAGGCATAAAATTCCTCTCTACGGGAGCGCAATTTGGACATTGTCTTAATCGCTCTTACTTGTAACAATGCAGTTTGTTTATGTTTCTATTGATATTGTTTGTGTCTTTGACGAATTAAATTAGTGATATTATACAAATTCAGAGTCTACATACTTACTTTAACCTAGCTTTGTACACAGGTCTAGATTTAGGGCTGCACATACTCTGGGCCTATTCAAACAAACTCAAAACATAGGTCTAACTTGACCTAATTAATCTGACAAGTATGCATTGAACTTAAGTTTTAGATCTAGCCTTGCACTGTAGACCAGCTCTAGCCAGCAGTGAACGTATAGACTAATGGACCTAATCCAATATTCCAATTTGGTCTATGATCGGTTCCTGCACTCTTGACCTTCTCTTGTAAGCATTGAACGTAAGTCTAACCAAACCTTGTTTGGTAGGTTTAATTTCGAACATTGTACTGTGGACATAATCTAGTAAAGATTGAACTTATGTCTAATTGGACCTACTCATGCAGCATTAAATGCAGATCTAAGGTCGAGTGTTGATCTGAGGACATACACTAGTAAGAATGTCTAACTGAACCTTCTCCAGTCAGCATTGAGTTTAGATCTAATGTCGAGCGTGTACCTACTATGGACACATTCTAGCAAGCATTGAACGCAGGTCTAAGGTCGGGATGTTAACAAGTATTCCGACAATTATAAACACAGGCGACCTAGTATTGAGCCTTGCATTTATGATACTAGTATAATATTATACTGGCGAAAATTAAGCGTAACATCGAGCTCTGTAATCCTGAACCAATTCTGGTTAACATGGAAAACACATCTTACATCTCGCAAACTGTGCCTAAAAGGCAACAAATCGCACAGCGATGTCTATAACAGAGCCAAATGGACCACCGACCAAGTACAGGTTTCGTATCGATCTGATCACATACCTAGTCATGTACATATGTAATGGGTATACCCAGTCCTGTACATGCAATTGATGTGCGATATGTTATATGATTACCAGCCAGCGTTTATTTAAGAGTTTGCAAGACATGTAAAGGAGAACATTAAGGTTAGAAAAAAAATATGCATGTAAATGATAACATTTCCTGACAAGCTCTACGGTTGGACCTGGCACTTTGGTTCAATCTCAGTCATGAACCGGTGTATCATATATCTTCCTTTAAATTCTATTTTTGTTTGTACATCATTTGACATTCAAACGCAATCTCCGTTTCGATATTTGCATTAATTTGTGAAATTATACCAATTGAAATGTGTAAGTGTGTCAAGACTTTTTGAATTAAAACATTCCTTATAATTAAACCTAATTAAACTTACCCAAGTATCAAGTATTTGAGTTACAGACTAAAATATACTTCCAGACTTGTATGTCTATACACGTTGACTTTCAAAGTTGGAAGTATTATACCTGTATCATATACTCGTATACGAGTATATAGCCAAATTAATGACTTTTCCTATACCACGACGTCCATCTTGGATTTCTCGGAGTGATCTCCGGCATAAAAATGACAAATTTTGAATGTGTACCAATTTACATTTATGATTTAATAAACATTATGCACGACGAAGTTAGTTTGTGAAACTTCCCAAATACTCGATTACACATGCATTGTGTGAAATTGGTGGGTGTGGTAAAAAAACGACATATAACACGTCAGACTGTATGGATGCACTGTGTTCCAATTAAAGTAATGTTTTTTATCTAGTATATTATACCATTTATTCGTAATAATGTATTTTAGAATATGTGTTAATCAACATTATAAATCATAACCAAAGACATAAGAGATTTGATAGGTGAAATTGCCTCTGTACCTGTTTTACGTATGTTTTACCTGCAAATAACATTGACTGGCATTGCTTTTTGAAATTTTTCAACATAAATAGTGTATCTAAAATATTTGTTTAACAGACGTTTGTGGTTTCTTTAATACATATACATCATTTAAGGACGTTAATTTCAATGAATTTTGTCATATATTCCTGCTATGTTCATGTATCTATTTTTATTTTAACTGGTAATGCTAAAAAAGGCGGCCATCTTGGACGCCATCTTGAAATCACAGAACGCCATCATTTTTGCAATTAATGCTTGCAGTGTCAGAACTTTCACATATAACGATTCATTTCGGTAGACAGTATACCTTGTTGATCTAGAGGTTACACCGGAACTTGTTTCTGCGATTGTCACACTCCATTACCCCACCCACTTGTACTGGTTTTTAAGTATCTATATTAAACCAAAAATGGTTTTATTTGTTACCTATGCCACGTTATTTTCATCTATTTATAATATTGTTCATATTCCAATTACTTTACTATGTACTTTATGGAAATGTGCACTTAGGTTACATGGAAATGAAAATAAACACTGTCATAAAAGCAGCTTTAGTGTTTCCAATAGTGACCTTAGGTATGTTAATTTTTCGGCAACTTTCCCACCCTAGATTTTTTCTAGACTTTTGAAATGTTATTTGTCAATGTTTTCTCATGCCAAATCAGTTAAATTTGTATCTTTTGCAATTTGTTTGAGGTTAAGCCTATTTTTACTGTACAATTCGTGACCACCGTCATCAGGTTGAGTATTCTGTCACGTTGGTGTGCGCATGTATATAAAAACGTTTTTTTAAATTGTCCAAAACAACAAGAACTGAGTTCACAATATATCGACAGTTTGTGCTGTACACTATTTTACAATGTGCAGATAAAAACAAAAGTTCACCAATTAATGGTCCACTAGCACTGCGGAACAACGTACACCGGATATTGCTAGTAAGGTGAGTAATGTTATCCATTTTCGCTACCTTCAAGCGTACACCAGGGTAAGTTCAGAGACGCCGTTTTGTCTTTCTGAGTGTGTTTAACGTAAATTTTATACAAAAGTATCTTCTTCGATAATTTCCCTATAGTCCCTGAAAACCAGCAAACGACCAGGAATTACTTAACAGGGTAATTAAAAGACCAAACACGTATTGTTACTCAAGCAAAAAAAGCTCGGTCTGTCAAATAAAGAAAGTTTTACAACATGAATCGATCAAATATGACACCCAGTGACCAAGTTAATGTTGTTAATGTGTTATCAGGAAAAGAATCATAAATAACGGTGCATTTTGAGAATAAATTAATTGCTTTAGTGTTGCTCACTGTTGTACGAAGTATTGCTGTACAGTGTACGGAGTATTGCTCGCGTAAATTGAGTAAAAGTGATATATAACCAGTGTTATTTGGTAAATATTACTTATATTGTCTAGCTGGAGAGTGTAAAACTGCATTAAAACATGCTGGAATGCACGAATCCGGAGGTGGGTCCGAGCATTCTTCGAAATTCTTAACGGAATACTATTGATGCACACCAGTTTGACGGGGTTAAGAGTATGCTTAGTACATTCTTCTATAGGTTCTTGAACCAACTTTGCTGGTCTGACCCCTTCCTAAGAAAAATAATTGGTCGGATCCCCTGGAGAAAATTTCTGTATCCAGGCATTACCATGCTCTGTCACACACTATTCTTGAAGAAGCTTTTATGACAGGAAAATAAGAAAATATTACACAAATCAGTAGAGCTGATCAATCCCATATAAAAGCTACTGCTAAATTATAACTGACTGATGGAATACAGTGATATTTAACCCATTCAACTTGCCACGAGCTATGAGTTCCTGAGCTGCTCTATGAACTACGCTATATCTAGCTGACACTGATGTGCAGCACATTGGTCTTCTGCATGAGCACACAAGTCAAAAGGTCCGACGGAATTCTTGGTAAGGAATGAAGTTCTAGTTCTGCCACATCCTCCCTATTTGCCATATTTAGCCCCTGTAACTGTATTCTTCCCGGCGAAATTAACAATTCTCTTTTTTTTGGGCGCCACTACAGAACAAGACGAACACTGCGAACGACAGCGTCCGAGTACCTTAAGGTGTGCCTAAAATTGCATGCAGATACGTTCTTTGGCAACATGATATGTAAATGCAAGAGGAGAGTACTGTGAAAGAAATCGATAACAATTGTTTTGATGTCTTTGTTTTATCATCACAGTAACAATAAATATTGAACACACTCGTAGTAATTCAATGCTTTAAGTTTCTATAAAATGATAATAAAAAATCGGACAGGCAAGACGGCACTCAACTGAAATAGTCGAGCACAAAACAAAACTAACACAAATCACAATTACACGGCACAATGTCCAACACACAATAACACGGCACAATGCCCAACACACAATAACACGGCACAATACCCAACACACAATAACACGGCACAATGTCCAACACACAATAACACGGCACAATGTCCAACACACAATAACACGGCACAATGTCCAACACACAATAACACGGCACAATGCCCAACACACAATAACACGGCACAATGCCCAACACACAATAACACGGCACAATGTCCAACACACAACTGAACAAACATAACTGAAGGAGAAAATGAAACTAAACAGCTGAAAGTCCAAGTTTCAGCTGTCAAAAAGCCAACCGTCAAAGTTTCAGCTGTCAAAAGGCCGAACGTCTAAGTTTCAGCTGTCAAAAGCCGAACGTCTAAGTTTCAGCTGTCAAAAGCCGAACGACCAAGTTTCAGCTGTCAAAAAGCCGAACGTCAAAGTTTCAGCTGTCAAAAAGCCGAACGTCAACGTTTCAGCTGTCAAAAGGCCGAACGTCCAAGTTTCAGCTGTCAAAAAGCCGAACGTCCAAGTTTCAGCTGTCAAAAAGCCGAGCGTCCAAGTTTCAGCTGTCAAAAAGCCGAACGTCCAAGTTTCAGCTGTCAAAAAGCCGAACGTCCAAGTTTCAGCTGTCAAAAAGCTGGAAGTACTACTTACAGCTGCCATAGTCCTAAAATAATTAAGAATCTCAATCTGTAATTGTTCGAACCCTGCAGCCGTGCAAATGACTTGATGAGCAAGTTTAAAATAAGAATCACTGTAAATAGTAAAAGCCTGCAACCGCACAAATGATTTTTGAAGGTAGTCGACAACCGCCTCCTCGATCCCTGGCCGCGTCATACCAAAGGCGAAATAAAATTGGTACCAAAAAATTCCCTTAAAACAGAATTTACCATTACTATTAAATGTTCATTAAATGTTGATACAGACGGAGCATATAGAATGGAGCATTTTACTATGACTTTTGGGTTGTCTGCCTTATGATTCAATTCCATTGTAACCAATTGTGTGCCTCTAACATCACCTATTTCCCACTTCCGAATTCACCAGGGTACAGTTTTATCAAAGCACTTCCGAATTCACCAGGGTACAGTTTTATCAAAGCACTTCCGAATTCACCAGGGTACAGTTTTATCAAAGCACTTCCGAATTCACCAGGGTACAGTTTTATCAAAGCACTTCCGAATTCACCAGGTTACAGTTTTATCAAAGCACTTCCGAATTCACCAGGGTACAGTTTTATCAAAGCACTTCCGAATTCACCAGGGTACAGTTTTATCAAAGCACTTCCGAATTCACCAGGGTACAGTTTTATCAAAGCACTTCCGAATTCACCAGGGTACAGTTTTATCAAAGCACTTCCGAATTCACAATGGTACAGTTTTATCAAAGCACTTACGAAAGTCTTGTTCAAAGTTGCGCTTTAATTTAAATTCTTTATAATTCGGATATGGTTTGTGACAGCTAATACTAGGCATTATAGTCCTTTTGCTGTGGAAACTGGGTCATTCAGCTAGTTATAATTTATTATACTTTTCGACAGCTTGGACTTGGGCGGATCTGCGCTTGTTTAGTTGGGCATTGTGTCTGTATGTGTGTTTTATGTTTCCTGTGCTCGGTTGGTTCAGTTGGGCACTGTGTTTTGACTCTACGCTTTATATCGATCAACTTGATTCTCCGTTGTCTATCGAAGAAGTAAGAAAAACAATCCATCAGCTGAAGCGCAATAAAAGTTGCCATATCAATAATAATGTTGCTGATTTTTTCATAGACTCCTGTGACTTTATTTCTCCTTATCTATGTAATGTTTTTAATCATATATTTGACTCCGGTGTTTACCCAGAAAACTGGTCAAAGGGGGCAATAGTACCAATTTTTAAGAAAGGTGATGTAAGGTGTCCTGCGAACTATCGTGGTATTACACTCATTAATGTAATTGCCAAAATTTTCTCATTATTATTAAGAAACAGGATCAACACGTGGTGTGAAAATGAGCATTTATTTAATGACTCTCAATTTGGTTTTCGGGATAAAAAATCTACTACAGGCGCAGTTTTTATTTTACACAGTATTATTCAAAAAATATTATCGAAAAATAAAAAACTATGGTGTGTTTTCATTGACTATGAACGTGCTTTCGATACGGTAATTCGTGATGGATTGTGGGTAAAATTGTTGGAATCTGGAATCAGCTGTAAAATTTTAAATATTCTTAAAGCTATGTACACATCGGTTAAATCATGCGTAAAGTTGTCTTCTCACATGAACATATCTGATTTTTTCGATGTCACCGTAGGCCTGAGACAAGGTGAGCCCTTATCTCCGTTATTATTCATCCTTTTTATAAATGACATTACAAATTGTATAAACATTGACTCATTAACAGAGAACGACATAAGTCTACTCTCAAGGTATTTAATCCTTTTCGCGGATGACATTGTTTTGTTTACGACCGACCCTCAAAGCTTACAAGCTCAAATTAATCATATTAATACCTATTCGATTAAATGGGGGTTGAAAATAAATGTAAATAAAACTAAAATTTGTGTTTTTGAAAAAAGAAAACAATTACATAACGAACAATTTTTCATCAATAATGATGCGCTTGAGATTGTTGATCACTTTACTTACCTTGGTATCCATTTCACTAGCAATGGGAATTTAAAGCATGCAGTAAAAACGTTGTGCGATCAAGCATTAAAAGCGTACCATAATTTGCTATCACTATTTGACAGAATAAATTTAAATATAAAAACTAAATTGCATCTATTTGACACAATGGTTGTACCAATATTACTATACGGCTCAGAAGTTTGGGGGGTATATCAGTATAAAGAAATTGATAAATTACATATCAAATTTTGCAAAAAGATATTAGGTGTGCGTGCGAATACACCAAATTGTGCTGTTCTTGGGGAGCTGGGAAGATATCCCTTATACGTTTTAGCTAAAGAGAGGTCATTAAAATTCTTTTTTAAAATTATGTCAGATAATGAATCTTTTATTCGACAGGTTTTTGATGAACAACGCCAAACAAATAATACGAACTGTTGGGCTAATAAAATGAAAATAATCTTTGATGATTTAGGATGTACAAATATCTTTGGAAACTTTGATACGAATTATCTCCCTTTGCTTAAAAGACGACTTCGTGATCAATTTATCCAGGAATGGCAATCAACTGTACACGATATGTCCAGACTAGAATATTTCAAAAAAGTTAAGTGCGTCTTTGAGTGTTCTGATTACATTCGATTAATTGATAATGATAATTTGCGAAAACATATGACATCTATTAGACTTTCTTCACATTCCCTTAATATAGAAACGGGTAGAGCAAACAATATTCCAAGAGAAAATCGTATATGTAAATTGTGTCCGCTTAATCAGGTTGAATCTGAATTCCACTTTGTAATGTGTTGTCCTCTATACAGTAATATTCGAAATAAATATCTAGGAAATTCATCATGGCCCACTTTGAACAAGTTTATTAATATAATGTCCTCAAAGAATAAAAAACATTTATATAAAATTGCTACTTTTTTAAGAAGCCTTTTCTATCAGAAATGACCAGTTGAAAAATCTAAATTAGATAACTAAAATTTCTTCTTTTAAAGTCTTAATTACCAACCACGGTTTTTAATTGTATTTATCGACCACCATTTAATCATGTTTGTTTCCATGTATTTTTGTTTGTATGTATTTATATGAATGTTCTTGCATGTATGAGAGTATGTATGTATTGAATGTATTTGTTCTGTTTTGTGTTATATTACCAAAGGCACGTATGTGCCGAGTTTGTAAATAAAGATATATATACAGTAAAACCTCGGTAATACGAGCAGCGATTATTCGAGCAACCGGCCTAATTCGAGCAAATTTCAAAGTCCCGACGAATTTGCTCTATATTGTACATTAATTTATCCCTCTAACTCGAGTAAAGTTATTACGAGCATCCGGTCGAATTCGAGCGCAGGTGTCGGTCCAATCAACAATTTTCAACGATAATTAATTACCTTATCTCGAGGCAATCATCCGAGCGAAATTTCACACCTCCGAAAAATGTCATACTAAATTTTTTACAGTCCGTATTTTTCACACATCGTTATAATCACATTTTATGAAAATAGCGTAATCCCTAACACTTAAATTGATTTCCGTATTTTCGATTCGTTATATTAAACACGAAGTATAGTGCGGCCAAGATATGATGGCACAATAACATTGTGTAAACGTCACAGGTTGGATTAGTCCATATCAAAACGCGGGTAGTAATTAAATCACGATCACCTAAGCGCTTGTTCAGTGATTTTAACTTATTTAATTCAAGAAAGTCCAACGTTGTGTTTATTATATAGCCTAGTGGTAACGTTTCTAATCTCAACACAGACGCTCCAGGTTCGAATCCTATTAGAATCTTTTTTTATGTTTATTTTTTGTTCGCGAATTATTTTTCCGCACACTTTTCACGAAACTGTTTTTTGGTAGGGTGACAATCTCAGGGAAAAAAAGTTGGGGTAGGACCGATCTGTTAACAAGACATGTCATATACCAAAATGTTCGGTATAGTCGGAAGTATCTGGGACTGCCGGCATAAATTGCCAAATGTGGTGGCGTTCCGAGAAATCCAAGATGGCGTCCAAAATGGCCGCCATTTTTGTCATTACTAGCTCTGCATAAACAATTGATAATTGCAGGAATATGATACTATTCTATGAAATAACTTTCATTCATTATTATAGACATTACCCATGACTTTACAAATACACCCTGTTCAGAATCTTCAAAGGTCAATGTCAAGGTCATTTTCTAGTAAAACCACTGAAAAAATAGCAAAAAACACCGCTTTACTTGATATCTGTTTTATTTATTTAATATTCATAAGTTACAGCTATCTTAAACACATATTTTAATATAGTTGTATGTTCCCTTGATCAAATAAAACTGATTTGGAACACTTTGGAGATAAAATAATGGAGATATACCGCTTAGTAGATCATATATGAAATTCATACCCCACCCACCAATTTTATACAGGGAATCTGAATCAAGTATTTGGGAAAGTTTCAGAGAATTAGTATGTCATTATTAAGGGTAGTAATGTCATAAATGGAACTTATTATGCATTCATAGATGTGTATGTCTAAATTTGTTCAGAAAAAAATCAAGATGGCGTCCAAAATGGCCGCCTTAGTATGAAAAGTCCCTTAATAGGCCAGTAGAATAGTTGAAAGCTTGAGAAAAAATTCTGATGTTAACAAACTCTTCGGTTTTCTACTCTTTAAAGGTCACAGAACACCAGAAAAAAAAGTCCCAAAGAATAACTCTTGGGGAAACTTTTTGACGACATTTTTTTAACTTTTGCATAATAACGCGTCTAAAATAATATTTGGGTATTTTTTTTTTAAAAAATGCAAAATGTGTCACAAAGTGTATCATGTAGGATATCAAACTGACCAGTGAGAAGCCAGGAACTTTATTCAAGTAGAAATATTAATTTATATGCAATACTTAAAGATACGCACACAAATGTATATTTTTTGCTTTAGAATGGCCATTTTTTCACATCTCGTTCAACTTACCTATTAGTCCTGTCAAATTAGCATTTAAGGAAAACTAAATTGCAACAGACACTTGTTTGTGTTTTACAGAAAGGTAACCATATGCTGATCAACAGAAACAAGACTGCGTTCAATAAACGCTTATGCCCCCTGTGGAAGCCTTGTCCATAAATAAGTCTAATATAAGTCCAAAATTAGTTCAAGGTGAAAGTCAAACTGGGGTTAGGTGATACAGGCATGTGTGAGTCTTCTTATACAACACCCATGCAAGTATGAAAGCTTTGTAGCAAGCCATAATGATGCTAGGAGAAACGGTCCATTTGGGTTAACCGGACGGACGAATGAACGGACAAACGAACGATAAGGTGAATCACTATATGCCTCCCGATCAATCAATACGGGGGCATAAAAAGTCCTCAAAAGTATGAGGGGACAGGTCTAAATCCAAGATGGCGCCCAAGATGGCCACCATGTATTGCATAATAAATATATATACCATATTTAAATATCACCCTTTTCATGCGAACGCACGTTCAAAGGCCCGTCACATAGAGTGTTACAGCTACTAGGACACAGGTGCATCCTTTACAAGTGCAGATACAGCATACTCTGACCAGAGGGACAGACTGAGAGAAAGCCCCTGAAGGGTGAGACATCAGATAAAGGCATGTCCAGCGCTGAAGAAGTGCGCCTAGCTCTTATTTCGTATAGACAGCTTAATTCTTTAATGTGCCCGGTGAAAAGCATCGATATGTTCACAGCTTCCTGGCACCTTCCAACAAATACTTAGCAGTCCATAGGGATGAATATAGCGGGCAATTACTACTGACAGAATTTCAGAGATGTCAAGTTCCAATGCCGAAAATTGAACCCACGACCTTCGGGTTGACAGTCCAGTGCGTCACCACTGAGCTATCTCCGCGTATATAACTACATTTTGTACCAAAAATCAATGTGGTACATTCATACTAGTATAATTATAGATATAATGATGCTTATGGAGGATTCCATAGCATTGGGAATTGTTATCCTTAGGTCCCTATCGGGGACCCACCAGTGTGTATGGAAATGTCTTCCTAGACCCTATCGGGGACTCTTCGGTATAGGGAACTGTTATCATATGCACTTTGGGGGGCCCACCAGGGTAGGGAACTGCCACCCTTGACCCTATGGAGGATTCATCCAGGACCCTATGCGGGACTCTTCGTTGTAGGGAACTCAATCATCCTAGACCCTATGGATGATTCATCAGTGTTGGGAACTGTCTTCCCATGTACTATAGGGACTCGCCAGTGTAGGAAACTGTCATCCTATGCTCTTAGTATGGATGACTCATCAGGAAACAGTCAGTCTATGTCCTATGGAAGACACACTAGTGTTTGGAACTACATCCTAGGTACTATGGGGGGACTCACCATTGTAGGTAACTGCCATCATAGGCCCTTTGCGGACTCTTCATTGCAAGTATCAGTCATCCTTGGCCCTAAGGGGGACCCGCCAATGTTGTGAGCTGTCATCCAAGGCCCTAGGTAGGACCCACAAATGTTGGGAGCTGTCATCCTAGGCCCTAAGGGGACCTGTCAATGTTGTGAGCTACCATCCTAGACCCTAAGGGGATCTATCAGTGTTAGAAGCTATCATCTTAAGTCCTGAGGGGGAGCCATCAATGTTGTGAGATGGCATCCTAGGCCCTATGGAAGACTAACCAGTGTTGTGAGCTATCATCCTAGGCCCTAAGGAGGACCCACCAGTGTTGTGAGCTATCATCTTAGGCCCTAAGGAGGACCAACCAGTGTTGTGAGTTATCATCCTAGGCCCTAAGGAGGACCCATCAGTGTTGTGAGTTATCATCCTATGCCCTATGGAAGACTCACCAGTGTTGTGAGCTATCATCCTAGGCCCTAAGGAGGACCCACCAGTGTTGTGAGCTATCATCTTAGGCCCTAAGGAGGACCCACCAGTGTTGTGAGCTATCATCCTAGGCCCTAAGGAGGACCCACCAGTGTTGTGAGTTATCATCCTAGGTCCTATGGAAGACTCACCAGTGTTGTGAGTTATCATCCTAGGCCCTATGAAAGACTAACCAGTGTTGTGAGCTATCATCCTAGGCCCTAAGGAGGACCCACCAGTGTTGTGAGTTATCATCCTAGGCCCTATAGAGGACCCACCAGTGTTGTGAGTTATCATCCTAGGCCCTATGGAAGACTCACCAGTGTTGACAACAGTCACCCTAGTCCCTATCGGTGACTCTTCGGTGTAGGGAGCTGTCATCAAAGGCCAGCTGTGGACTCATTAGCGCTGGGGACAGTCAATGAAGGTCTTATGGGAGACTCGTCAGTGCTGGAAGAAATCATGCAATGCTCTCTCAGGGACTCACCACTGTTTATAGCAGTTGTCTTATGCCCCGTGGGATACTTTTCAGTCGTATTTGGGTATATCAAGGACTCATCAATGTTGTAAGCAGTCATCAAAGATCCTTTGGGGGACTTATACGCCATGGGGATAATCAATGAAAGCCATACCATAAGGCTTATGGGGATTCTTCAGTGTTGGGAGAAATCATACAATGCCCTCGCAGGGACTCACCAGTGCTGGAAGCAATCGTATTAGGGTCTATGAAGGACTCATCAGTGTTAGCTACATGCACAGCCATGCCCTTTGCCATATGGATGACTCATCATAGTTGGCAGCAATCATCCCAGGCCTTATGTGGGACAGTAATCCTAGGTATTATGGGGGGCTCGACAATGTTGGATCTGTCATCCTACGTACTGAGGGGACTCACCAGTGTAGGTAAAGTCATCCTAGGTCATATGTGGCACTGTCATCCTAGGTTTTATGGGACTCGGCAATGTCGGGAACAGTCACCCTAGGCACTCGGGGGTCAACAAGCATTGGAGTTACATTGTATTAACTTATAGTCATCAGTGCAGGGATTAGTCAACGGGTGACTCGCATATGTTGGGAATAGTGATCATAGACCCTTCTTGGGACTTACCAGTGTTTGAAACAGTCATTGTAAGTGTCATTAGGGATACACCAACTGGTGTTGGGAACATTCATGTTAGCCGGCCATATTTATAAAGGACTCATAAAGAATAATAGCGACAAGTCCCATAATTATCATATAAAACATATACACATATAAAATCAATGGTATACATGAATATTTTGTCACATTATAACATCACCTTATCTCGGAAAAAAACAGGGGAAGTCCCGTAAGGATAGTACACGTACTTACATAGAAACTGCAAGGTAGCTAGGTATTATCAAATCATAATACATTGTTTTGTTTGGCCTTCAGTTGTTGCACTGTAGGTCCTTATTCAAAACTGAGAGCCTTTATACGGTCGTGTGTTATTTTACTAAAATATGTACTTTGCGCATTATGATTTACAGCACGTATCAACGTCATGATGAACTTATTGAGCGAAATAATGCATTAGAAACTATGTTTTGTTCTTGAATGGCAATACTGTATAAGTATGCAAATTACAAAACCGTGTACATTAAATTTTGTACATGTATATTTTTCCGTTTTAAAGTACAGAGAAAAATCAATTTATGCTATTAATAGACATGGGGTATCTTTATGTTAATTGTTAAAAAACGTGATTGATGATATACCCGTCGCTTTGCGTTTACGGAATCATTTTTACCCCACCCACTTTCGAAACATTGGAAACAGATTGAACAAAAGTAGTTATAATTAAAGTTACAACATTTCCTTAACATTTTCTGCAGAATCATGTATATTTTTCTTGTTTATATACCCATGCTAATAAATCGCATATGTATGTCATGTTGCGAGAAATTATTAAATGATAAAGATATATTCTACACTCAAACGCCTCATTATAACATTGCTAGTAATTAATTATTCGCACTATTTATTTCTGCAGTAAGATATAATAATTCAATACTAATTCAATTGAAAAAATATGTGTAAATGTAAATATTTGCAATTAAAAATACTTAAAGATGAAATAAGTGCAAGTGTACCATCTTATATATTATAGCTATATGTAAGGTACTTTTCATACTATGGCGGCCATTTTGGACGCCATCTTGGACGCCATCTTGATTTTTTCTGAACAAATTTAGCCATACACATCTATGCTTGTATACTAATTTACATTTATGACATTACTACCATTCATATTGACATACTTATTCTCTGAAACTTTCCAAATACTTGATTCAGATTCCCTGTATAAAATTGGTGGGTGGGGTATGGATTTTATATATGATCTACTAAGCGGTATATCTCCATTATTTTATCTCCAAAGTGTTCCAAATCAGTTTTATTTGATCAAGGGAACATACAACTATGTTAAAATATGTGTTTTAGATAGCTGTAACTTATGAATAGTAAATAAATAAAACAGATATCAAGTAAAACGGTGTTTTTTGCTGTTTTTTCAGTGGTTTTACTGGAAAATGACCTTGACATTGACCTTTGAAGATTCTGAACAGGGTGTATTTGTAAAGACATTGGTTGTGTCTATAATAATTAATGAAAGTTATTTCATAGAATAGTATCATATTCCTGCAATTATCAATTGTCTATGCAGAGCTAGCAATGACAAAAATGGCGGCCATTTTGGATGCCATCTTGGATTTCTCGGAACGCCACCACATTTGGCAATTTATGCCGGCAGTCCCAGATACTACAGACTATACCGAACATTTTGGTATATAACATGTCTTGTTAACAGAGAGGTCCTACCTACTCTTAAAATAGAAGACTTTTTTGGCAATAGTCACCTTACCATTTGTATTTGTGGGTGTATTACTTACAACCAGATAAACTGTGTAAACTGCACACTATTAAATAGAACTATGGCTAAACGTATCGTTTAAACTCAGCAAGAACGATACATTGTGTCTAATGTATTAGACTTCTGCACTCAAGAGGCATCAAAAGAACTGCCAGTGATTCCGTTGTCCTGTCCGAGGAAACAAACTACTGCGACGACAGGGGTATCAGATAGGACGGTTTCACGCTTTAGTGCGACGAAATTGCAAAACGTTGTAAATCAAGAAGTAACAAAATCTCGCTGGATTCTTTTGAAGATGATGATAATGACAGTGATTATGACGAGGCGGATGGTGATAGTGATGATGATTTTGGAGATTTCTAAAATGGTTGTGTCACAAACACTGCTGATGAACAATGTTAATTCATATAATTTATATATACATGTTTACGTACAGACTATTTATTTATAATTGAGTGTTCTAGATAAATATAATAAAACATTATCTAATAAATATACATAATAGAAAAGGTATACATGTACGAATGAAAACAAATGTAACAACATAATCCACGTGTAACGGGATAAACTAAGAAAAAAAGTTTACTACAACTGAAGAATATAAATTATTACCAAAACAATGCACAAAAGTGAGACTCGAACCAGTAACCTAAATCCATAATATTATTGTATTCCCAACGCCTTACCAACTGAGCTAACAAGGCACATGAAAAATCGTCTCATATATTTGCTCATATTGCGAAAACGTAATACGAAACAAGCGTTTAGTGACCATGACTGTAAATAAGCACCCCTTTCTGCTGAAAATGAACCCATCGGCTAATTAGCATGTGTAAATGTTATTGTGCCATCATATCTTGGCCGCACTATAGAAGATATTTAATTAATGAGCGTGATTTAAACAACACAAACGTTTCAGAACAAGTTCAATAGGCAACAATTGGGAACTTTAACGCATACGAGAAATAGAATTATTAAATGCAACATCGTGGCTTCGAACGTACTGATTCGCACAGACTTTTAATTATCGTAAGATAAACCGACGTACATGTAGAATCTTAAATATTTAGGTTCCGTCCGTTATAAAACTGCAAATCAAAATCATTTTAAAACTTTTTCATACCCCGTATTTCATGAAAACCTGCAAATGTAAGCTTACGTTCAGTGCAATTTCACGTGTCCGATACTGAATAAGTGAAGTAAATCAAGTCCGCGACTAAATCCAATTCTTATCGAAGAAGAACAAAAAATTAGTCGACTTTGTAAAGTAGCAAATTAAATGTCAATGGAATCTACACTAAGCGCAGATTGGCGAATTCATACCGCGGTATGGAACTTTGACGTTACACTACTCCCAACTGTACCGGCAATTTCTTTGATGTGCGGCGTGTTTGAAGTCAGTCGAAAGACCGCCGCGTTTGATGTCTCCAAATTGTCGCGCGCGTTTCAATTGGAAACCACAGGGATATAACTCATTCAGCTAAACATCTTGTCCTATATAAATTATCATAGATAATATAGTGCATGTTTTTTACTCAATGAGCTGTATCCCTGTGCTGAAAACTGGATCGACTTTGCATCCGGGTTTTATTTTATCACGTGCGATTTTTGTGCGTGGGTGTTTGTTCAAACATGTAGGATCTATCGTGCGCTTTGGGTAATGTTATCTTTTTGCCGATGCGAACTTTTATTACAACCGTTATATGGAGTTGGATATTTAATGTTAAATGATTCATTACGACTTTCATATGCAATTTGTGAATTCGGCAAATGTCCACACGATTCAAATTGCGTATAGACTTGATAAAAAATGACACTATTCGTAGTTACAACCAAATATATGTATCATACGTGTTTTCATTATAAACACAGTTACACTTAGTCATAACAACAATTCATCATAGACTTCGGATATTTCGAGCACCTGGCTTAACTCGAGCATTTGGCTTGTCCCGATGGGTCCTCGAGATAACGAGGTTTTACTGTATATGTTTTGTGTGTTTTTTAATGTTTTATGTGCTCGGCTGGTTAATTGGAGTGCTGCCTTCCCTGTCTGACTTAATATAATCTTTTTGTTGTTAGTATTGCAGCTCCATCTACCACACTTAATAATTATAAACACATTAACTACTTTATATTTGATCGTAAGTTTTCTATTTCCTAAAGTTCTTTGATAAAACAGTACCCTAATAATGGATATTTCAAGCAAGCCTATATACCCATCCCGCATTGTTTGACATACTGCAGACTTTGCATTGCGTGCGTAATTAACTACCAAGGGAAGTAAAACACAAATGACAAAAAAGGAAAAAGTTCATTATAGTTTATACATGTAGTAATTTATCATAGGTCGATTGTGAAACAAATTTTACTAACTTATATTAATCACCCTCGACACCTCATTTCTGATGTTATACATCGCCACGAGGGTATAAGAGATTGTATATCATATCGCCTATATCATATTCCCTTTTAAGCTGAGCGTCTAGCAAAGGAATTACTGGTATCTACTTTTTTCGTCTTTGGGTATGACGGCACCTGGGATCCATGGAATCCGTCACCTCCATCATTCGAAGGGACGCTCTGTCACTAGGCTATTGAGGAAGCGGTATACTCGTAATTTAATGCACTCTATAATTCATTATACGAGGGAGCCACGAGCACATAAGTCATTTTGCATCAACCGTTCTGTATGGATAATTTTGTGCATGAATACGTGAATTATTTCTGAAAATCGATAGATTAGTGATTGGAAGGAAAAATAGTCTAACATAACTTTATATTTATTGATTGAATATATCGCATAATGTAATATTTTATAGGGTGGCCAATTAGAAATTCGTCGAAGTGTATTTAAACAAATCCGTACCAGTCCTGACTCATACGTCACATTACAGGAATTTGAATTTATTGTTAGACCTTCAAATTCCTGTGGTCACAAGGAGGCGAGGCAATCTTAAATTTATAGTGTAAAAATTTGAATGGAATAGAATAGCGGTGCATGTGGTTAAGAAACATTGTGAGGCCCCTATTACAATTGTAGCCGAAACCTTGTATTGATTGTAAAACAGATAGAAATCTAGCGCCGGAATCGAAACTATACGATATACAGTTTTGTTCCGCGCAAAATAAACACTTGATGGAGCGGAAGAAAATGATGCTTACTTTATTGAGTGGTAGCAAAGAGCATACACACTATCTATCGCATTCTTGTAGTATACCAGGAGTGGTGATATGTCAAAATTTTCATTCACAAATATAATTTAAGGATAATAGAATATATAACAAAATTGTACACAATATCTGGACGTATCTACCGCAGGTGGGTTTAGTTTAGTTTATACTAATTTCCTGAAGATCGATTGTGAAAGCATAATGTTTCAATTATTATTACATGGGTGAAAGTTTTCCGTTTTATGACGGATTTCCGTATTTTAGACATGTCCAAAGACCGTTTTTCCAAATCGCGTAAATCCGTCGTAAAAATTTGAGGGGGGGGGGGTATGCCGACTTTTGCTAGCGCGACCGCGATATTCGTAATTGTTTTAGACCGTATTGGTTTTCCCGTGCACAAATATAACGACCGTTCTGATTGGCCGATGAAGTTACCTCTACGTGTTTCCTTGTAATTCATTGAACCAATCACGGCACTCGATCTTTCCGCTATTCGGGTATTCAGTACCGGACACCGGTTGTAAGAAATTTGTCATCAAATCGAAAGTGGAATTTCGTATTTTTCAAACGCAATTAAGCGCGTGTGAGAAGTATGTAAGGAATAATTGGCGATCGGGAAGCGGTTGAAATACATTGGCGAATCGGATACGAGCGTGACAAAGCTTTGAATGGTTGAATTAATAAGAAATTAGGTACAGTCCAGCGCCGTTCTTTCCGTCAAAAATTCTGGAAATTGTAATATTTTGTTGCTGCAAATAAGTTCAATAAAAGCCTCTTGACAATATAAATGGGACTTTTAGTTTACACAGCATTGTATCTGTGTGTGTGTGTGGTGTTGGTGAACACACAGTGTTAATTGTAGCAGTTGCAAGCATGATAATAAATGGTCAGTACTGGATCTATAGAGATGCAGACATTTAGCATTTTATGCTTCCATGTCATGATGATTCAAAGAAACCAATTAATTTCATGTCAATATGGGGAATAGCATGCCAAAAATATCATCTTTAGATCCCTGGGCTATTGAGAAAACTTGTATTTTGTCAACATGATTCTGAAGGCCTTCTTGCTGAACAGGGACCTTCTTCCAGTTAAGTACAGGTCCAACTCTGGGGCAATATTGTACTTTATATTTACAAGATTGTGTGATCGACGCACAAGTATTTACAGTGAAGAGTTAAAAAGGTTAAAGACGTTGGGACACTTCACAATTCAGAAATCAAATAAAAACATGATTTTCTTTCTAACTAATTAAGTTGTTTTGAATACTGATTAGTACATTGTATAAACAATTATTATTTCACAAGTGTCCCAGTGTGTATATGTTATCATTAAGTGGGCCTGATATATCCTGAATGTTTGGAAGTAAACTGACAAAATGAGTGGCTACATACACTGTTTCTCCTCTAATAGTAGATCTAATATTATTATGCCCCTCCCCCCCATCTTTGATGAGGCTATGAGGGGGTATATTTAATAGCGGAAGAACGCTTTCCCCTAGGATCTTCAAACTTTACATGGAGGTTGGTTATAAACAGTAGACGGACCCATTGATTTTGATGTCAGTAGGGTCACTGTGCCTTTTACCATTTCTGAATATTGAAATGCTTTCCGTTCAATAACCAAAGGACGCTTTGCCCTAGGATCTTAAAACTTTACATCATAACATGTAATGTAGGTTAGTCATCAACAGTAGATGACCCCTATTGATTTTGAGGTCAAAGGTCAATGTCACTTGACCTTTATTATTTCTGAATATTGGGCTGTCATGGGGGATACATGTTTTACAAACATCTTGTGTTTACTTTTAAGTTTTAATTGAAAATTGTGATTTACCTGAAGCAGAGTCATTGTCTTGCTTGCAAAAATATATAAGCACAATTTTAACCAAATATAGCCCTTAGTAATACAGTACTTACTTAATTAATCTGCAACAACAGTTGTTATTTTAGTTCATTGTCATATTCTGTAACACAAATGATGATTGATCATATTCTTGTGAATCTACTTATTCCCCATTATTCTATTCTATAAAGTCTTTTTTATATTGGCTAAACATGAAACTTATTTACAGTAAACAATTTATTACTATTCGATCTACTAAAGGAATGTGTTGAAAGTTTTTTGTGTAGATATTTATATCCATACATAGTCCATACATCAGATGAAAATGTTCACACATACAGACATGTTACATGACAGTAGGTCGCTGTTTGGCAACCTCATGATGCTGGAGTTAAGCTGTTTATTGGCATTCAAAATCACTATTCTCAGAAGCTTCTGGGGGGGGGGGTGCCCCTCTAGACCCCTACCCCTGCTTTCATACTTTACTGGGTGGAACTTGTTCACCATTGGGACCCTAACCTCTACACAAGAATAGGCAACTATCAAGCATTTTTTGTCCAAATTATCTGCACTTCTCGACAAGGTACAACCTGAAATATATTGACTATTACTTTTGTACAGACACTTGTTCACTATTGGAACTCCAACCTCTACTCAGTAGAAGTCCAATAATAATTCAAAGGTATTTACTTGAAAGTGAAAACAAAATCACCAAGTGGACATGCTTTTTTGGGGGCCTTTTATTTTTCATAACAGCAAGTCAGAAGTGCCAGAATTTGCTTTCAGGAGTACCTTAAAATGTTGTTTTCAAGGAGCTTCCGGGGCCCTCCGGCCCCCTGGACCCCTGGCCAAGGCTTTGCCCTGGACCCACCGGGGGTCCTGCGGCCCCCTGGCCCCCAGCTTATTTTTCAGTATTTTCATATTTCTCAACTTTCACCCATGAATATCATACTAATTTATTTTAATATCTTATATTTTATCAGAATTAGACAAGGGCTCAAGATGGATACACCGAGAATTCAAACGAGATCTCGAACTAGTGTTGCTAAACAATGCGAGATTACAGACCTATCAAAGCCGCAACACGTTCGTTTGAAAGATAACATGTCTTGCCACTCCCAGTGCCCTTACCGACAGTCACCACCAGGATTTGGCTTCACGAAATCAACCGGTCAGTATTATTGCAATAGGCAACGTAGACGTCAAGTAGAAAACGGCAACAATGATATTAGAAGAAGGCGATCAAGGAAATGTAGTATGCATTCAAATTTTCTGTCAGAATTCATAGAGCCAAGTGTACCCAACAACAACCCTCAGGTAAAGCCAGATAAACAATACAGTGCACCAGAGAATAAAGAAAAGAAAACCAAATGTGTTTCAAAAAAGGGATTTAAAAAGTGTGCGAATAAGTTGCAGACAGGTCAAAATAAAACTCAACTAGAAGCCAACGGTCTTGACACTGATACGATTATTATGAACGAAGTATATACCCGCGAACTACATGGTGTTCCTAATAATATCAGTGAACAGTATTCTCAAATGGAACCGGACGGAATTCCTAGTTTTGCCTTCAGCCTATTGGAGCAAATTGGACTCCGTCAAAATAAGGTAAACATGTTCCTGTATTTACTGATATTACAACAGTACAGTACAGTACAGTACAGTACAGTACAGTACAGTACAGTACAGTACAGTACAGTACAGTACAGTACAGTACAGTACAGTACAGTACAGTACAGTACAGTACAGTACAGTACAGTACAGTACAGTACAGTACAGTACAGTACAGTACAGTACAGTACAGTACAGTACAGTACAGTACAGTTTACAATACAATACAATACAATACAATACAATACAATACAATACAATACAATACAATACAATACAATACAATACAATACAATACAATACAATACAATACAATAATACAATACAATATCTTTATTTCCACCTCAAAAGGTGATATTCTATATAATACAATACAATACAAAGATTATTTACATGTTAATTACAATGGTATATTATACATACAGTAATGATAATGCAGCAATATAATGATTGACGTATCAACACATTAACAGTCTAGATAATGCAGAATGCTGACGCAGTATCAAAATATATACATTGTATTTTAAACAATGACAAATGTTCGTACGCACGTTTAAGAAATACATCTCGCACACATTTATGTTCATCTGCCAAGTGTAATTCTGCACCATGAAGTATCAGAGGTAATATCAAGTAATTCGTTTGTTAGGCTAAAACTTATACCATGCATGTTATTTAATTAACATGCGTGCTTATACCGATGGCATCCGAGAAAAAATTCCACCGTTCAAAATCGTATTCACTACAGATAGATACAATTATATACAAACGTATGGATAATAAAACGTATGAACGACAAAAAACTCAAACTTTATACATAATTTATATTATGTAGAATAGGGCAGAATATTATGTAGAATATAATAGAATATTATGTAGAATATGGTTTGAGGTACGTTACATGGACTTAACTATCACCCAGTTCAAGTTTGCGCTTCCACCAACAAATATAATCTTCTACGAGGGATGTCCGGAAAGTTTTTAGACTGCGTTTACATAAATCAAACCACTGAGGGGATATATTTTAAATTTTACTAGCTTATAGGTGAATCTGATTTGGACTGGTATTTTTGAAAGTTCAATCTGTTTACATACAGCAAACATTATAGTAAGTGCATGTAACAACTAACGGAGCACTTTGTACAGTAACTCATGTACGAAGTATTAATGTTGACCGAGACTCACAACATAGAAAAGCAGCACCTGCGTCAGATCTAGACCGTACAGGATAACGGTCTAGCTAGCCCTCTATCGTCTGAGCTAACAGTGTCAGCATTAACCAGGGTTTAATCATCTAAACGAACACGTCAACTTCTTCATACATACATGCGTTGAAATTGAATGTACATGAACATTTATAATAACAAATCGGACAGGGATGACGGGACAGGGATGACGGGACAGAGATGACGGGACAGGGATGACGGGACAGGGATGACAGTACTCAACAGAAAAAGCAAGAAAGGCAAAAAGGGAACACACTAAAAAGAAAAATCACATACCATATTAGAGAACACAATACATGTATATAGATATACATGCCACATACATGTACCAAATTTCTCAGAAGAATTAACAATTGGAACAATTAACGTCCATGAAGAATGTATGTTTGTATACAAAGTACAAAACACTTGTCCCACTCGTATAACTCATATAGTTATCGAATGAACGTCATTAAAAGTAATTGTTTACACTTGGAAATTACGCTTTTTTTCAAGTGTTCTTTAATGACCCTTTTTAAGTGTTCATCATTCGCCGTGGTATTAAATATCGCTGTACTGAATATTGCTGAAAAAGCGTATAAGTTATTACACATACATGTAGTCTAATTATAATAAATACAAAATTACGATACATTTTGCAGATGAAATAAGCCGCGGTTATTTTAAAGTTTCTGGTAAAGGTTTTAAATCTACACAGTCAAGATTTCAGTTTTAATTAAGCCTTATAACTTATAATAGGGCTGATAATTAACACAGTCAAGTAATTTTAAATCAGTATAGCCTCCATAGCACTCACTTCGAGTTAAGGAGGTCCCTTACCAGTTCGTTCCCACGCATCGTCATATCATCGGCGAAATAAAATAGAACCAGCACTTGCTACATGCATGAAACATAAATGGGAAAGCTATACCAGTGTAGCAATACCACGTGACTTTTGGCTACAGTTACAAGAAGAAATTTGTAAACATTGGAAAATAAAATAGCCATAAGTATTTTATTTCTTAATCGATTTCTATGAAATATACGCCACGCTAAGGGGAAAATTATTTGCTTTCCATGAAATATAACATCTTTTTCAGCAGCTTTACCGATTTTTCCATTACCCTGTGAAACCTACACGTGCCACGGTTTCACAGGGTAATGGACTAAACGGCACATCCGCTTAAAAAGATTTTATATTTCATGGAAAGCAAATAATGTTCTCCTAAGCGTGGCGTAGATTTCATAAAAATCGATGAAGAAATAAAATATTTATGGCTACATTTGTGTTCCAATGTTTACAAATTTCTACTTGGAACTGTAGTAAAAACCACGTGGTATTGCTACACTGTATACTGTCGAAAGTGACTAAGTTGTAAGAATGTGTCTCAATATCGACCCAAAATAAATCTGTATGAATATTTGTATCCAGCGTATTTGCCGGACTGGTAGGCTATGGCTGGATACTGTGGCTCGGTACCAAAATACTGTTCGTGTCAGGCCCTCCCTGCAAAGATTTTTTCAATGTTTGAATAAAAATGGTGCAATTTCCTGCACATTTAACTTTAAAATCAGACCTAAAAATAATTAAAGTATTGCTACTTATTAGATCTAGATGAACATTTAAAAAATTAAATAATCTGATCATGTTTTACAGTTCTAATATTAATTATTAAGAAATCTAAATTTATACAAACATGACTTTTAACTCCCCTCCCTGCAAAGATTTTTTCAATGTTTGAATAAAAATGGTGCAATTTCCTGCACTTTTGACTTTAAAATTAGACCTAAAAATAATAAAGTAGTACTACTAATTAGATCTAGAAGAACATTTAAAAATGTTAATATGTTTCATGTTAAAGTTTTACAAATAATTAAAAAAGAAATCAAAATTTATACATGAATAAAGAACAATGATAATTATGTAATGTAATGACTTGTAATGCGATTTCCTGAACTATATACATTTTAAATTTAATATTCGAATATAAAATTGTCCATTTAATTTATCAAACAAATTTCCATGAAATGCTTTAATTTAATGTGATTAAATGGTAATAACCATTGATATCATTATACAATACAATATAATACAAAGTTTATAACCATTGATATCATTATGTAAGCTCTGTCTGGCCATCTTTAATCAAACTTAATTTTTTATCATTTGCAAAAATCACACATCCACAGCAGCAGGTCCTGTTGAGAGCTGGATTAGTCATGCCTGGGGGCTATCCAATCTATATCACGCATGTTAATTGTCTATACACAGGATGTCATATAGACTGCCCAATTTACAGGTCACTACCAGTATGGTAGATGCCAAGAGATTCAGTTAGCCCCCAATTCATTCATTCAAACTGGTATATAGCCAGCCAGCCAGCTGGGGGGGGGGGGGGGGGGGGGGCTTCAGCCCCAAAGCCCCCACCAAATACGGGCCTGATATAGCACTTCAATGGAAGGTTATATATAAAGTGATGTATGCCACTTTAAAAGTGTAGAATATAAAGTGATGTATCATGCATGCCACTTTAAAAGTGTAGAGTAGGTCCACATGACTGGTTCAGCACATAGATTATGCTGACGATGTTGATTCATCTTTTCTTCTCTAGAAACAGCCTAGTTTCCCGTCTCTTCTTGAAAGACATTTTGCAGATTGTCGATTTGTTGCACTGGGTTGAGTAAGTTTCTAACGCGTGCTTTTCTGCAGGCGAACACGTAATGATTCAAGTTATGGACTTTGCAGTGAACATTGCTTATGAAACTAGTTTTTATATCCGAGCTCAGGCCCGGATCCAGAAATTTTCGAGTGGGGGGGGGGGGGCACAGCTAGCTATTGGGATGATATGGTGGGGTGGTTGCGGGTGGGGTGACCTGCGAAGATTTTTTCACTTTTCGACTTAAAATCATGCAATATCCTGCAGTAAACGTACTAAAATTGTACTGCTACATCATCAGAAAATACGACGAGTTTAACAATTATTTAAAAATAATTTCTTTCAATTCCCTAAAATTTACAAACCAGGCGATAAATTATTAAAATTCACGCTAAATAATCAGACATCGGAATTTTTCATGCAATTATTTTAACAAATGTTTACCCCATTGAAGATTTTTTTTCAAATAAGAACAACAACAAAATTTCGAAATGTAATTTAAGCTCTATCGTGTCACTATTATTAAATCGATCAGTTCACACATTATATAGTAACATATAAGTGTATCAAACTCAAGAGATTCCCTAAATCATGATCATTCAGACGATTCAAAATCATTTGTTAAGCGTCTGAACTGATCTGGAGTAATTAGGGCCTGGATTGACAACAGGGGGCACATTTCATTGCACTCGCTTCCGTTATGTGTAATATACAGAGGCTGTTATCACAAAATATCGGTCCATAGCCAGATCGATTTGTAATATTTTAAGGATTTTAACATTTTTGGGATGTACAAAATGGTCACTCCGAGGCCAACTGGGGGGCACGGGCCCCCTGTGTCCCCCGGTGGATCCGGGCCTGGAGCTTGTACACGACGATGACAACCTGACATATTACTGGCTCTATCATAGCCCTGGGCACACGTGTGGGTATAGGTAGCTACGCTCCTGCGTGTGACTTATTAAAGCAATCATTGTGTACAAGTACTGACATCATATAAATTTATAATGAGACTATGACACTATATTAGGCCTATACTGTGTTATCAACTTATCAGCCATTGTTCAACAGTTTCAATGAATGCCGCACCATATAACACTAAAGGCCAGAACAATATCCATAGTACAATTGTTCATCATCCCCGCGACCGCTCCCGGAAATTTTATGCCTCCCCTTATGCACCAGTCATTATTATGCCCACCGGGAGGGGCTACAGGGGGAATAAGAAAGACGAATCTTCCCGACAGGCGGGAATTTCGATAACCTTATCGACTTCGAGTGCCAGGGAATAGACTTCGGTCCGGGAATTTCGACACCGCGAAAGATGACAGCGATACTTTTTTGTGTTTTTATTAAAGTATCCGGATGAAAAACTACGTTCCAAGGTGGGGATTTAGACACAGTAAGCATTGTCTCAAGGGTTGGGATTTAGACATCAAAACATTAAAAATGTCTAATACCCCCTTGGTCGCCCGCGCCCCCCCCCCCCTGGGGCGGGTACAATATGGACTGGTGCATAACGTTTGCGTAAATTACTGTATTTGGTGTAATCAATAATACAATAGCCTATGAAACTTCTAAGAAAGTAACCCTTTTCACGTTCAAAACATTTATTCATCGATTTGATAGTGGAACAAATCTTACACGATTATTCATAAAAAGTTGTGCAAGATTATCGAAAAAGGAATGAAATGTGTCAAAATCAGATTTCCACCCTTTGGAGTTTCAGAAAACTTTTTTGGTCATAATTTAACAATTGTGTTATAATGGCCTAGCGTGAATATTTGCCCTGGTTAAATAAATTTTAAAATACCTACATGCTATTTAACCCTATCATTTTACCGAACTGAATTCAAGTTGTTTATATCTATCTACCTGTTGACTACATTGTCGAACGTATTTTGTGATATATGTAGTTCAATGGAAAAACCTAACCTACTATAGTCGTATGCGTGAGTTTCAAGTTTAAACGTTTTAATAAACTGGATAATTGATCTACTTAAAAGCTTTATTCGTTGGCTTTCACCTTGACTTCGTGTTAAACTTCATACAAGTGAATCAATACATGTTTGTAACAATTATGTTGTGTTTTTCAAAATCCATTTTCGGAAAACACAACTGGGTCACTCGCTAATAATTCAGCTGGGATTGGTTTTTAGTAGTAAACGATATGCTGGAGAATAGTTCTCAAGGCAAAATATCATTTTCTTGAGGAGGGTTAAGCAATTAACATGGCTGATACTAGAGTAAAGGTTCCTAAAAGAAAGTTAGGCGATATTGGGAAACAAATAGGATCTAAACTTCGGCGTTTACAGAGAACAAATGTTGTTTCTGACAGTGATACAGACTCTGAATTAAATGTGAAGTGTACTGGACTTACGAGGGATTATGATGCAATACAGTCAAACTCTAATACATGTGTTTGGAATGTAAACAGTAAAACAGAATCGGTGGTGAGTGTATGTGTACCTTCAGACACGACTGGACTCGCGGTTAGTGATGGCGCACAAACCAAACCTGACACCGAGAGGAGTACTACCAATACTTCTAAGGGGAACAATGTTTTTGAGCGCAAAGATTCTGGGTATGACTCGGCAGAAGGGTTTGATGAACAAGATGAGAGTGACGTTATTATTGCAAATGATGTCACTCAGTCGCTGGACCTAGTTCAGCCAAAATCAATCGACAGGCGAACAAGCTGGTCTAGATTATCTGGGGATAGTACGGTTGAGAAACATTTGTTTCGGTTTGGGGATTTGAACGATCACCCAAAAGCGTTCGGATTGATGAAGGACAGTCCAGTAAGCTATATATTAAATTTTATTGTTTATTGTGAGTTTAGAGCACTTCCACCATTTTTTGTTTGATATCAAGATTATGTATAGCCACAGTCACATATGCTGATAATGGTTCCAGTTCTATAACAACTCCAGTACGCGTATAAATTGGAGCTAAATCTGTACCATTTCTTTACGTTTTAGTATCGTTACTCCAGAGAGTGTCGCTCTCGGGAAGGGAGATGGAATTGACGACCTGCATGGTTTTGGTTTTATTTAAACTACGCTATACTATACTGTCAAGTCAATAATATCTTCAAAATCATGTACACTTCTCTTTTATAAAACCTTACTACTGGAATGGAATTTCAGTTCTTTAGATAGAAGTATTTTCCACAAATGTGAACCAAAAACTCCCTTCAACTAAATTACCCAATAGAAATCCCGACGTATACTACTATGTATTAATATTACACGTTGTGAAACTGTTGGATTTTATCATTGAATGTAAACGTACACTTCCTGTTTCATGTAGCACGCTATTAAAGTGCACTTGAATTTAACTCAGCGATTTATCGTAAACATTAGTCTGTCTATACATACCCTATGTTTAATTATAGGAGACAACTCTTCAGTCTACTCTTTTTTCCTGAAATTAATTCCCTTTGCACCCTCAAACATAGATAATCAAGCCCAAAATAAAATGTAGCTAAAATTGAAAATGGAATTATGATTATTGATTGAAAAAATATATTATCTAGTCGGGTAGCCAGACTACGTAAACATCAATGGTGATAACGCTTGTAACACTTGATATGCTTAAACGATCATGGCGATAACGCTTGGCCAGCCACTTGATAATGCTACACATTCTATCATTGTTCATTTGTCAATATCAACGCATAATCTGATAACAGTTTAGTGACGTCACTACAGTTGTATGATACAATAATTATTATGCCTTTTATAGTTAGATCTTGTTTACCTAAAGCTGTATATCTATGTCCTGTTTTATAACCCTACCCACTATATATATAAGTTTGGATAAAAGCGTCTAACTCCTGTGGAATACTACGGGCACCAGTACGAAACAGTATGGATGTGTCAGCATGTTCTCACGTCTTAAACTTTACTTTATTACTTTACTGTATAATTACTACTTTATTTTATTATAAACTTGAGCTCTTGATAAATATAACACGTTTGGTATACCTGGTACATGCAGATCAAAGACTTTCGTTAAACCTTAAGTTAAACTTGTATTCATGAACACACCTGACACGTTACTCAATGCATGATTGGAGCACACTTCTTGTAATAGGTATATTGCGAAAAGATTTACCCGGTCCTAGACATTTATGCATAAATATATTACAAAGTTCTTGCGCGGAATATATCAAAATTGGCTTGACATATTTTGCCGAGTGTATGAATACAATGTATTGTATATTCTAACACGATCTGCGGATTAATCCATTAAATATAGAGCGGACCTAACACTGTATTATTACCCCCATAAAACATACCTATCAAATTGGCTGTTTCTACTTACGCCCAGTATCACGTGACATATTTATGAATGAATGAACGTAAACTTTATAGTAAAATGTTCTACGTCGAGTCACGTTGACAAGGCGAGTTGCACGATAATCTAGTGTTACAGCTATGACGCATCTATTGTTAGAAACTCCAATATACTCTAGAAACCAAGTTTTATTAAAGCTTCTGATCATCAATTCATTTATATTTTTCGTTTTATGAAATAGATACCATATACTCGTGTTATTAAAATTGTTTCAATGTTTAAAATGTGGTATTTCCTTCAGAAAATTACGACGGTCGTTTTCATTAACGAGGGAGGTAATTGTACCAGCTAATAAGCCACTCAATTTCAGCGTGGAATTATGTTCAATGTCAAATGGGTGAAAATAGAATGCGCGCAGTTAAATAGTGCGGGATATTATCGTATTTAGAATCGAAATAAAAACTCTGTTCTTGTATGATGTCGGTGAATAAAACACCGACAATAAACGCGAACAGATTTTTATTTCTTAAATAAAAGCATACAACAATGTGTATAGAATACACCAGGCGTTACTTTATTATAAAAGTATTATGTTTCCATTTTATTTGTATCATTTAGTTTAGTGCATATCGGGCCGATGTTCCGTTCTCGATATCGAACGATATAACTCAATACAACAAGTTCATGATTAAATCGTTTAGAATTTATCTATAATTACAGGGACAACCGAAAGGAACCCCTATTCGTATTTTCCACGAATATGAGGATTCGAGACAGGGGGACGAATTCGGGGCCATTTTGCGAACATGGGAAACTACGATCGACGGAGAGAAAATACGACAACATTTTCTTGTTAACGTTGAAAAGCGTGGACCAGCAGATAAAATGAGAATCAAGTATGTCTATTTTATCCTTATACAGTCCGTAATTTCAGCTCAATCTTCGCAATCCGCGGACGTGATCCAGTGGTTAGCGCGCTGCATTTCTAACTGTAATCTGGATGCGGATTCCGGTCGCGACAGGCCATCCTTTCATACTTTGACAACAATGCAGAAATTCCAACACACTCAGGTGCAGGTGTTAAAAAGTTGCTGAATCCAAGTGGAAGATATGCTAGTACTGATTAGGACACAGACCAGGAAAACGTGTTAGGTAAAACGGCCGCAGTATATCAAAGAACATACGTTTGCATGGCGTAACATAATCAAAGGGAGAAAATATTGAGCGCTTAGAGGAAACTTAAAATTAAGGTGGATGCGTTTGCCTCCCTTGTTTTACATTAAAATGGTGCTCAACAATGTATTGTAAAAAATTATCAGTTTTAAAATTTCAAATACGAAATAAACGACAAATTCACAGAGAAAAAACTCTCTTATTCTGCTCTTCAATGATATATCAAATCGGTTCTGCAAGTCCAACAGCAAAATAAAAAATGTACAATTCTCTGAGGAAACTGTGAAGCGGTGTATCGGGATTAGTTCTGTGATGATATAAATGTCTGTACCTATGCTGTGCTTCAGACGGTCTTTAAACTGTTAAGTAACTGTGTTTTGTCTTGTCCTATTTTACAGAAATGATGATGAAATCGTTTTATTTAACGATATCTTTGTTCCAAATAACACACACGAGGAGGTGATAGAGTTATTTCATCATGTCAAAGTTGATGGAAAAACACGATTTCGACTGGTAAGATGTTTAACCTGTCTAATATACAGCTAAATCTATACATATCGTCGCCTATCTCCATAGAGGCGGACTTTTTATTTTGGCGCCAAATGCACCGAATTATATGTTAACAAGACTAACTCTATGATGCATACATATGTTTACCATAAACCTCACTTAAAAACTTTCTCATAAGATGACCTCAATGAATTATAGAGTTTCCAGTCGGGTAAAGTATCTGGACCTTGTTTCTGTGGTCCATGTGTATGTCTATACTCAGGTACAAAATATATTACAAAAGGAAAAGAACAAAACTAATGATGACAGTAATGGGTTTCTGTTGTGTCTGACTTTAGTTTAATTTTCCCATTATGCGCACGTTAATCAATCTCTTACAATACTCTATAGCGAGGATAATTTGACATGATCCTGACCTTTATGCATGAATTTATTACAAGGTTCTTGCGATGAATATATAAATTTCCGCAAGCGAATATTTAATCTTGAATATCGGTCCTTAAGATTTGTGGTGGTACTACACCTCGAGTATCTTCGTGATACTTTCCGCTTATGAAAACATACAACCAGGATTATAAATATATCAGCTGTTAAATTATGCTTATAGAAGGTCGAGAAACATGTCAAACTCTCCGGAAACTACATACATTCAACCAAGGGGGATATAAACATCACACGATTTTTCCCTTCAGGTGATACGAAGAGTTCACATGCGGAAGGAAAAAAGTAGAAGCAAATCGAGTCAGAAGACATGGCAATGGATGGAAACAAGCGCTATATTAGCCCCTGACTATAAACAGATACTAAGTAATTCTTCATACATGTTACCCCGTCTTTATAATTTAAATTTTACAAAAAGTAACAGTTCCGATTATGACTTTTGAAAAGACTGATTCAGATTCGATTATCGACTTCGGCACTTTGTTATATCTGGACCGCTTTACAGTGTTTCGCACCCAAACGGAATGAACTGGTCGGTAACCCAGATGTAGCCTCACGTCTATCGTTACATGGGTGGTAATCATTGACCAAGGGTCTAGGTAAGATAGTTCAGACGAATTATTCAAACATAGAACATTGTGTGATACATCAGGTACATTCACTTCGACTTATCGTCATATTTTAGGGTTAACGCATGCTTTTTCGTGCTATAACATCTGCAGAGTCCCGAGGGACGGTTGGTGCCCAAGCCCAACGGGCCCAAGGGCACCAACGCTCCCGAGGGACTCTGCATATGTTATAGCACGAAAAAGCATGCGTAAACGCTATTATAGCATACAAAACATCAATTTATGCGTTTATATTTCGAAATAAATACATTTTGGCGGGAGATTTTGTGGCGACGTCGCGTAAACAAACGTAACGTCGCGAAAACGAACGTGGCGTCATAACAGTTTTTGTTATGAGCGTCGACTTCCGGGATCGACAAATACCAAGAAAACATGGATAATGCGAGTATGTTTCAATTTATTATTTCATTCTTATCGATAATTAATTACTAGTTACAAATAAAATGGGAATTGCAGTACATTATTTTCGTCGGTTAGGCCCTGAAACGAGCATACGTAAAACTGGACGTTAACAGCGCGTTCTCGCGTGAATCTTTATGTTTACGCATGGTTTTCGTCCCGTTAACGTATGGGCAAAATCACCGTTTTTATGCTATAATAGTTATACAAATGACATAAGATGAACACTCATTCCCGCTCACATTTCACAATCTGCAATCTTCACCTGATTTTTCAATACTTTGTGTACTCGCTGTGTTCCATAATCTTGGTAATCGCATTTAGAGGCAGATTGAGCTGCATTTTGATTGTCCAGGAGATTTATGTTTGTCCTTGATGCGTGTATTCACGTATTGTGCCTTTCGTGATACTTGCAGTTGATGTGTTTCTTATTAATTTTGGAGTTTTGTGCTGCTTTCCCAGTCCAAAGTAGTAGTATTTTTAACATACGTTTTTTTATTTGTATTTGCTTTCATTCAGATGACCAGCCAGTTGTGGAGGCTGTGAAATCAGACTTCTTGCCCTCTAATAGTATTGAAACTACGGAGTACAAGCGTTATCAAACATTAAATCGTTATTTATTTCTTGACATCAATGAGCATGGACTTATTGCGAACAAAAACGGATCAAGGCTTGGAGACAGAACAAGTAAGTTTAACACTTGATTTGAATTGTGAAAACACATAAATTTGCAATCGCACCGTGAAGTGTTACATATGTTGTATTGGCATCCATTTTCTTGAATTGTATAAACACATATTGTGAATAGAAGGTCTCTAGCTCAAAGTTTAAGATCACGCTTAGAGGTCAAATGTAAAAAAATGCGCATTATAGACCTTGCCCGGGCTATACCGGGTATCTCCCTTATGCTTTAACATTTTTAACATAACTTGGCATTATTGTGGAACAACATGAGACTGTGTGCAGTGCGCACAATTCAGGTCTCTAGCTCAAAGGTCAAGGTAACACTTAGAGGTCTAACATTTAAAATGTACGTCCACTTTGCTTTCTTGACATTGCAACGGGCTCGACTAGTTGCCGACAGGCATCTAGTTAACACTAGTATAGTATTCTTATTTTTGTTTTTAAGAAATAATTGTGAAATATGGTCGTTATACCCAGGACGCTAATGCCACACTGACATTTTATGCTGCTCTGCGGGGTATTGACCAGGAGCGATATATTCACATGAGTAAAGATGGGGTTACATTGGAGGTAATGTGTACATAAATTATTATTCGCATAATGAGAAACATAAGTATCACCTTAAGGACGACAGTTACAAAGCTTCACTACTTTTACTCTAGTAATAAATTATTAACACCCTTTGCAATGGTTTGACTTTGCAATGTCAAATATGTTATGCAAGTTAACAATTATTACATTACATTTGTATTTACCACTAAATTAATTTTGTCTTTGAATGTTTTCTTTATTTTCACTGTTTTTTAGCTGGTTCAAGTATGATACAGAAAATGAAACGTAAAGTTAACCGCACGGGCTTGAAATTATGCCTAACGGTTATTATGGTGCCATAATTGACAAGTAATGACGTTTTAATTTCAGCGTAATTTTTCCAATTACGCCTATTTCTTTTCCATTATACGCGAAATTGAAACATACAATAAACAAAATGTGTTGATTTTTGGTGAAAAATCAAATTTTATATCACTCGAGATCACATAATTTATTAAATTTGCGTTCGTTGCTATGCCACTTCGAGATTACACCAAAATCAACAAATATCCTCTATATACAAAATTGTAAAATAATAACTGGACATGATTATCTTTATCAGGAACAAAAGGAATGGTTCAAAATAGGAGCTACAGGAAGCGATGTCTTATTTATGACAGATGATGGTAAGATGTTTCAGCTGAGCTTAATATCCTATCCTATCAATATGTATCGTGTGACGGCCGTCAATGTCAACTTGTGCCGTGTGACGACCGTACATGCCAACTTGTGCCGTGTGACGACCGTACATGCCAACTTGTGCCATGTGGCGGCCGTACATGCCAACTTGTGCCATGTGACGACCGTGCATGCCAACTTGTGCCGTGTGGCGGCCGTACATGCCAACTTGTGCCGTGTGGCGGCCGTACATGCCAACTTGTGCCATGTGGCGGCCGTACATGCCACCTTGTATCGTGTGGCGGCCGTACATGCCAACTTGTATCGTGTGGCGGCCGTACATGCCAACTTGTATCGTGTGGCGGCCGTACATGCCAACTTGTATCGTGTGGCGGCCGTACATGTCTCCACGTATAATCAGTGTGGTCATCCACACCATCCTGCTGAATAGTGCTGACTGCACATTGAAACTGGTTATTTCGCAACCTTTTATTGGGTGAGGGTTGCGACAGCCGAGTGGCCCAATACAATCGTTCTTCACATGGCTAGGCGATGGCGCCGTATAGTTTAGGTTCGAATCCAACTACTGGTGTAAACTATTGATATTATTATACGTGTACTTTAGAACTTGATTTAAACAAATCAACTTATTCAGACTACTTCTGTTCTGTCGATATTTGCTAGAATTAACACTTTGTAACACAAATAATTGAGGTGTACATTGTATCTGATATGTACGACCGAATATATTGTGTCTTCTGATTGTGTTTGGAATGTGCATTTGACAAGCTTATGCCCAGTATCAGGCGGCTTCGGTTTATTTCGAAATAGCATGTGAACTGTTTCTGGTTGGGGCTGTGTTTGGTTATCCTTGTGATTCGTTGCTGTCCGTTGACTCCTGCAATGTTTCACTGACTGAGGCGTTAGTCTGTCGGAATAGGATGTACATTTTTTGATACTGTGCATATTCCTTCTTATTGTTCAATTTGTCCTTGTGATATGCGCTTGTTTTTCAATATGTTTTATGTGTTATTGCACCTTTCGTGTCCCTTTTCTCTTTTTAGTGTTTTTGTGCTCTTTTGTTTCTGTTGAATTTTACTTAATCTTACCGATTATTATTACGTATCTTTTATCGTTTACAGATATGTATTTGGCTTGCAATGAAGATACTGGAAAGATCGAAGTATCAAACAAAATATACAAATTTCATGAAATAAGCGTTACAAATGTGGGTGGTTTTGACCATCCTGACGCATGCACGGCAGCCACATTGGATTTCACGTCAAGTTACCATACCACAACGTCACCAACTAAGCATAATCTGCACCTATCTCTTGATACAGAAACATCTCAGCCTAATGAGGAAATGTCATCAACAATTACTTATGAGAATAGTTTTGGATCTTCTGAAAGCTCTGATGCAGACCAATCTCCTTCTGAAATGGACACCGATGAATATCCGGAAAATTACTTTAACACATAACCTATCATTTCCTCGTTAAAAACGCCAACTTCGCCAATGAGGGCTCTTTTCATCAATAAATGAGCTGATGTTTTCAATTGGTCCAACGTTTCATCGTAATGTGAAAATGTCTTAAGCAGTTTTTAGTGGCCATATAAGATGCTAGTGTCACCAATCCACCGATTTAGCATACTAGCAATTAACTGATAGGGTATTTTATCGTTTACAAAAACTGTACAAATCATGCATATCGTCGAGGATACTTGCTTTATCAGTCAATGTGATAGAATGGCATCGTCGCGGAACTGTACATCCTTGAATTTGGAAATGAAATACAGTGTTACTTAGTCCAGACTTAAGTACCATTGACTAAACGCGACGTGTAAATTTGGTTACATGGTTGGAGTTTATCTACAAAATCGATGACAATTAGACCGCCAAAATCAAAGAGTATATTATGAGTTGAGTTTCATCAAATCTGTTTTGATCTACAGTCTGAAACATACATGTTGATGAAATATATCATTATTGGTGATATGTAGGGGGCGGTATTGCATGGTTACAACCCGTTTTATAATAAAGTTGCAAAAGTATAATAAAAACCGTACAGGGACGGCATCACTCTACTGAAACAGCCGGCGCAGAAAACAAAAATAACACAGACAAATGCAAATTGTAATAATTATTACCAAACGGGTTGTAACAACGCATACTGATGTTTCTGTGTGATGTATTGCTAGTATATTTGTTAAATCATTCACTGTGCATGCAGTTAAAACTGATATTCTTTTTTGTGTTCATTAGTCTTAATTACTTTCAGTTGATTCATTTTTTGTTGTATATACTTTACAATATCGTTTACTACTTGTACAGTACTCTTACACAATGTATATGTATAATGTTAACACATGATTACACTTATTATTATATCAAATGTGTTTGTCTCCATTGGCTGGAGGTCTTTACTTTTACATGCTTATGAGTATATTCTTTAACAAAACGTTAACATGAATACACTGCAACATTAAAATGTTAATAGAAACGTTATTTTCAGGCATGCGAGGTACTTCAGGACAGAAATGACATAAAAAGCTTCCTGTGAAGTTAAACATCGATTCTAGTCAGAATATATTGTGTTGACAAATAGCTGGGTTCAAGATCTTTTTTAAAAATATAATCCCAAAACAATGACGTCACGTTAACATCCTGACAGCATTATGAAAGCCTGAAAATTGTTCACTATTCAATATATTCTAGTTCCATTTGTACCCGAAATTGAACCCCAAATTTAGAAGCTTAACAGTGCCTGGGCATTCTGCATTACAAAATACACAATGCATAACTTATTAACTTTCCATTATTGTATTTTATGACGTCATCATCGTCATTGTTATTGTACTCATGACGAAAGCGGACTACCGAAACGCATTGGGGAATTAAACTACGAGTATCCCATTTACGATTGGAGATGTTCTCCTTCCTTACTTCCTCATAATAAATCGGAAAGTAGCTCAAACGATGAATTGGTATTATACTTGGTCATAACCTTTTATGTTGTATGTGCATGTGATATTATTAACAGTCTTGCCATGGAGATTTTTATTTCTTTATCTGATTTTTTATTAATTAGTTTTATTGTTATAAAATTTGCAGCAGAGTTTTTTCATTCATGGTTTGATTTCTGTATGGAGATGATTTGTATGTGGTAAGAGTGCTTGAGTTACTCACAACCCTCATCCTTTCTCACCCGGGATTTTGACATGCCAAGTCAAGAGTACATAGCATACATGTTTATTCAACCAACAAGACAGTCTTAAGCTTATACGTTCATAGGACATTTTGTGTTTCTTTGGACTAGTTTGGTAACGGAAAAACAATACTATTGTACGGTTTTTTACCTTTCATTTACCCCGATTTTCAACTTATAACTTATAAGTAATATTTTAACATTTGTATATACATGTGTTACTTTTTGTACTATGAATGTTGTGTTGTATGGTTACACAGTGATATATAAAGCTATCCAACATTGATGAAACTAAGTGCACATATGATGTATTGATGTCCATTTTGCCCATGATCAAACTATTCAATTTTATATAGATCTACATACATGTATTCTATTAATAACAACATATAACATTTTGTTGTTGTTTCATTTTTATGATTGATGAACAAATATCATGTTTCTTGGAACATTGGTATTTTTAACCCTAGTACGAAATATTGAAGTACAAACATCCCTATATTTAGGGTTATTGTTCACATGAAATTAAAGGGGTTAAGCCATATGGGTGGACACCTTGTGCAGTCATTGCAAATAACGCATTTTCCCCTTTGTTCCTCTATCCTCCGAATCTTGTTGGATCCCCTAATTGGATCGCGTTGTTAGTCTGTGTAATGATGTTATGTCCGTACATATTAATTGCTATGTTTGGTATTTCTTTTTTCTTTGTGAATACAATCATTTCAGATTTGTTTGCGTTTATGTGTATTTTCCACTGTGTACAGTATCAATACACAATGTCCATCATTATTTGTAGATTTAGAAGCGATAGGGCTATTAGACTTCTATTATGTTGTCTGCGTACGCAGGGTTACCAGCCCTGGTGTTCAGAACTGTGCACCCTTTGTTGCTATTATCGAGGCTCAGTAATAGTTGATCGACGTCGAGTAGATTATAGAATGTGGATAAAACCCCACCTTGCCGGACTGATTTGCGTATGTGAATTGGCTCGGATACACTTCCATTATGTTTGACTAAGCACGTTAAATCATCGTATGAAGACCTCAGTGTTCTTAGAACATTAACGACAAGACCAAAATGTCCGATTTTCACGAAAAAACCGTCGTGCCATACTGGGTCGAATGCTGCTTTCTGGTCTAACATGGCCACGTATACATTGTTGATACACTCATTTTGTTGGTAGACGGTTTCTTGTAAGTGATCACATGATGAACTCTGCAACTGTTTCGAGAGAGACACACATTCAGACAGAACATGTTCTATAACCACAAGTGTGATGATAAAGCTGAACTGGGAAATTGCTGCTTTATATGCACCCGCTTTGGCATCATTATGAAGAGCTAAATCTTCAAGTGTCAGTACGACCGTCCCAAATGCTGGGTCCTTATTCACCAATATATATTATAGACTTGGACTTAGCTTTAGACTTAGACTTAGAAACGGTCTTATCCAAGCCGGTGCGATAAGTCTAATTCACGAACGATCATAAGTGCGAACTTCGGTAAGTCGATATTGTTAGCAACGTAAGCGGCCAGAGCAACTCTTCAATCGGAGGTCAGAATCTCGGTCGAAATGGCGAAATGGTTCCGTGACGAGACCGGTTGACTTTTGAGAGTATTTTCTTCACGATAAAAGGTCATCGAAGCAACGTATTCATGCAAGATGGTGAGCTGTCGAATGTTTAAGCATGCATACGTCATCACACCGTGACAATGATGGTGCGAAAACACCTAAACACTGCTAAATGGATGCGAGAAAAATTCTGAAAGAAACCAGTCCGTCGAATTTCAATAAAGGACTGAAATAAATCAATTCTAGATGCATCTTGGATTTGAAAAGCTTGGTAAGCGTACATCATGTACCCTTTTTATCCAGTATAGCAGTAATTTTGTTATTGTGATGTATTTAAACTTTTGTTCAACTGAATTTAATTGGCATTTTTTGTGACAGAACTGTCAGATCATGTCTACTTTCGGTTTGCCAGAAAATTACTAAATGGTCTTGTGATTATGGCTTATTAAGCCAGATTCGTTGTTGTACGGTCTGAACCTGTTCATTGTATGGGTGAGGGAGTGTGTGTTGACACCCAGCCAGGGCTCGACACCAACACTGGTCTGAGACCAGTGAAAATCCAGTAGGACCAGTAACTGTCTTCTTCTTCCTTTTACTGAGTTGGGTTCTTCCTATAAATTTACAAATTGGGTGCTTTTGTCCTGTCTGACCAGTGGCCAAAAAAGTAAGTGTCTAGGCCTGCCGGCTAACTCAGTCGATTGGTAGAACATTTGCCCTGTAAGTGAAGGGCCCGGGTATAAGCCCCTGTCTGGTTGCACATTTTCTCACCCTGTGACATACATGTAGTAAACAAAAGGAAGTGATAAGTGTAAAGAATTTGTCTTACTTGAACACAATGACTTCACTATTTGTCGACCTCGCTGACAATGTTTTTGCCTTAATAATATGTTTAACTTGAAAAATGTGTATATTTTCACATCATCGGTATCAATCTAAGGAAGTGGAAGTGAAGAATATAATGCACTATTTAAAATATAAAGCAATGTTAAGGATAATATTTGCTAAAGTAAAAACAGAGATGTTTAATAATTTCAAAGAATACGGTGTATGATCTTTGATAATTTAATGGGCGATAATTGTTTTATACATTGTACGTTTTTCATGTTTAAACGCTGAAAAAAGAATAATTATATACACTCCCGCTATACGTCCTATTGGATGTTAACCCCCAGTGATCAGGGGCGGATCCAGGATTTTGCATTAGGGGGGCGTACATTCATGTATTGACCCCCCCTCAAGAAAATTTGCGAGCGAAGTATCTTTGAGAAGTATTCCACACAAGTTCGTATCTTATAAAAATCATTAATAAAGTTAATGTGACAGCAAGGCGAGCAAAAATATATGCATTAATTATTTGAGCAGCATATCCCTCATACTCATTCCCTACTTGACAAAGTTAACTGATAGTGGTTGTGCGAGCGCAGCGAATAAGAAAAAATGCAATTATCTATTTCGGCAGCATACACCACATCCTTATTACTTGGTAAAATTCAATGATATAGTAATTGTAAGAATTGGAAAAAATCAGTGTTTATCTGAGCAGCATACCCAACAAACCCATTGGTAAATCGAAAAATGTCTTTGAATTTACGTAGTTCTACAGCGAGCGAAGCGAGCAAGAAAAAGTCGTTGTTTATATGAGCAGCATACCCTGCGAACTCCAGGACGTCAGTTTTTGTTTAAGTGGAAATGTGAAATACTTGGAATCTGACGACTTAGGGGTCCAGTGGCTTTCTGCCTCGTGACTTTTAAAAAGTACCACGGAATTCGTCAGCTGTACTTATCTTTTATGACCTATTAGACATTTTTGATGTGCAAGAATCTCGGCATCTTTGCAGCCGATGTTTGGCACCATGCTACCAATCAGTCCCATATCTTGATTTTTTTTGCATACAGCATTAAGTCACTTTAAAATCCATGAATTAATTATTGTTTTATTGACGCGAGGGAAGCGAGCGAAAAAAATTGAATATCTATATTGTTCTTACATCCAAAATATGATAAATTACCTAGGCTCCGGCGATTTTAGGGGGGGCGTACGCCGGGTCTGCCCCCCCCCTTGGATCCGCCTTTGGTGATTTTTCTGGAACAAAATTGAACAGCCTGTGCCTTTTAAATTGGGAAATTTTAGCGCACCAATTCGCAAAATTGGGAATTATTAAAAAAGATTGTTTGGGTTTAAAGTGTTCATATTTTTCTATTTTCTACTGATAATACTCTAGTCATATGTGGCAAAGACTTTTGCAAGTTTGAAAATCTGTTGTTTTGACTTTGAAACAGCTATACTGTAGTTGCTTTGAAACCAGCGAGCACAAAAGGGGAAAATATGCATACTTTTTGGGAAAAATTGAGGTTATTTTGCTAGGGGAAGGTGCCTGTATTCGGCCCTAAAAATAGCCAAAAAAATCACTGACCCCACACCATTAAATTCTGATAATGTCAATATTGAGAATAGGCTGGCCATGTCAGAGTGTAGCGATGTGGGGCCAGTTAGCTCATTTGATAGCATTTGTCATGCTTATTTTGGTATTAGGCGTTAGAGCCTTACTGTTACAATTACACATCAGAATTTGGAAAAATCTTATCTGGCACCTTTTCCCCAAATGTTAGACTGATAATAAACCTAACGACTGAGCTCATTTAATAATACTATATATAATACCTATTTCTAGACTTCAGTGAAATAAACTGCTAATATTATCATATAAAAAATTCTCTGACCAAATTGAACAACCATTCAACATTTTAAAAAATAGAGGATATTTGTTGATTTTGGTGCAAGATCAAATTTTATTTCACCAAGTGATCACAGAAAATCAATATTTAATTCATAATCATAATTTAATATTTTGTGATCACCATTGAAATAAAATTTGATCTTTATGATGACATAAAGCATATTTTAAAGCTGGGTGACACCTATTGATCTCAAGTTGGTTTCAGCCTAGAAAAGTTCTTGAGTTTAGTGCTACCTTGAAAAAAAGCCAAAATGGTACTTGAATTTAACTGAAAAACCTTGAATTCAGGCAAACTGCCTTGAATATCGATAAAAGTGTATAGATGTTGTCAAAATTTAATATATGTGTAAAAATGAAACAGAAACACTTTCTCAAAAGTTAGAAGTACAAAAATTTTATCAGGTATTCTTGTGTATGACGTCATGAGAAATAGTGTTTAAAAAGGCAGCGCATAATGACATTTTCGAGCAATTTAACCGCGGTAAATGTTCGGAAAAATGCCTCTATTCTACCTTGAAAAATCCTTGAATAATCCTTGAATTTGGGTGCGAGAATGTTTGTATGAACCATGGACGTTGTACGTTTCTTTTTCTGCATACTACTGGAAGTTTCTGATAAATCTCTATAATCCATTGATATCATATGATATAGTTTCTTTTAGAATTTATTCCTAGATTATCTTCCAAATTTTTACAAAATGGGGATGGTGAGAATTTTATTTTTACATTTATTCTTTAGCTGAACTATTCAAAGACTGTGAGAGCTAATATAGTCACTTGTTTGTCACTGTTGTTGCATATATGGTCAATCTTTTACGTGCAGATTGGTATAATAATCTAGGAAAAAAATTATTTTGGCCTTAGTGAGTTTATTGTATATTCAGGATGGGTTGTAAGTTGGGGCTATTCTGCAAGTCTAATTGAAGTGCGGCTTAATTAAAATTAACTTCAAACAACAATAAATTATATAAATTTTATTAAGATATAAAAGTAACATATTTATTTTGTAATATAGTATATTTGAATGTTATACAATTATTATTATTATGATCATTACAATTATATTATTTTTGCATTATTTATCAAAATGACAATATTGAAACATTCTAGAAAATTTAAACACATTGAACTTATTTTCATTTCAGACAGAGATTTGCCTGACACAGGTAGAGCACTACTTTAGTCAATGTACAAGAATCCATTTGGGTATGTGGCATGCAAGCGATTTTCATTATGCGAAGATCCACAAAATGTTGACAGTACACTTTAATATCAGGTGTGTAAAAGTTGCATTCATCTTTGTTAGTAATAAGTTATGACATTGGTACAGGCATTTCCCTATGCTATACTGTTATGGTGACATGTTGGTTGAACGGGTAATGCTCCTGACAACAGATTAAGAGGTCCTTGGTTCAAATCTTGACAGGAGCCCTTTCTGAATCACTTTTCAGTTTTCCGCCTGACTAGACATGAACTGGTTGGTAACCAAGATGTAACCTTGTGTGTATCTGTGCTTTACACTGGGCACATTGAAGAACCAATGAGTTCATTCAGAAAGAGCTAAAGTAGTGCGCCCGGATTCGTTGTATCTCACAAACTTTTCACTCTAAGCCGGAGGTTATTGACTGTCTAGAACACAAAGAAGAAAACTGTAAAAATCTTCTGCTCCAAAACTTGTTTGACCCTCACCACCCAGCAGTTCTCTCAAGTGCTGCAATTTGTCTCTGAAACCACAGTGACTTATGTTGTTTAGAAACTATTGCAAGCTTAGTTTTCTTCCCAAGTTATTCTTTTGGACAGAAGTTCCTCATTTCTCACTATCTGAATCAATTATTGTGATACAGCAGTATTTATCAGTCAATGCCAGCAGCTCCATTCACCTGAAAAATGTAAATACTGCTACAGTAATCTTAGTAATGATTGCTATTTGATAAGAGTCTTAATATTAAGAATGAACATCTAATTAATTCATAATTAAATTTGTTGTTTCAGGTAACACTCGTTCCACCACTTGATGACCCTGTGTGGATTTGAATTCCCTTCAACGCCTGATATCTGTAGTGTAGACATTGAAGTTTCAGTGTTTATTGACAGTTTTGGTAGTGTGGATGGTAGGAAAAGAAGATTAAGATTGACTCAAGTGTACTGTCATGTTGATGTGGTATGCTGTAGCTTAAAGAAAAACAATCCAGCATTTCAACTGAATTATGGCCCCTGATTGACTTAGCTATTCATTAAGGACAATTAATTAAGGCTTCCATTGAGGCATAAGCATTTATTTGACAGTGTCTTGTTCTATTATCATACTGTGTAAGACGCACATCAACACAAAATGGACCACATAAAGGCTGGAATGTAGCACAAACATGTTAGTGAGGTTGAACTTATTAGCACTTAAATATCAAATTTTGAAGCATTTTTTATTGGTTCACAATATTGCTGATGTTCAGTAACTTAATGTTTCTGAACATTTCATCAGTCCTTCTTATTCAGTTAGCAAAATATTTATAAGGAAACTTTTTTACCCTTTTCAAATTTAGAGTACATGTGTATTTATATGCACTAGGGGCACCATTTTCACATGATCTTTATCAAAGTTGGTGAGAATGTTTGTCGAGATGAAATCTGCATCAAGTTAGGGTATGTGCTCAGATGAGTTATATATGGTCATCTTGGCCACCCGTTGTTTCCAATGTTGTCGTTCTGGATGTTCAAGTGGCTTGGCTTTATCACATGTGGACAGTCAATGTTGCCAATTGGGGAACGATAAAGATTTACTAAGTGAAATAATTATCATAATTCTTCAAAGTACTTGTCCTCTGGTTGTTTTCTAAAAGATAATTTTTAATTAACCAGGTTTTTCAACGAAACAGGTGGTTTCGGGTCAATAACTTTAGTTGGGATTGACACATCTCTTCATGAAACTTTGTATATAGCAAGCTGGCATGATGACCTAGCTTGGGATTGTAGTTTGGGTCAGTGGGTTTAAGGTCACCATTGCTAAAAATAAAAAAGGGGTTTCCGTTTAATTACTTGAGTTTGGATTGACTCATTTTCATGAAACTTTGTATATAACAAGCTGGCATGATGACCTAGCTTGGGATTGTAGTTTGGGTCAGTGGGTTTAAGGTCACCATTGCTAAAAATAAAAAAAGGGGTTTCTGTTTAATTACTTGAGTTTGGATTGACTCATTTTCATGAAACTTTGTATATAACAAGCTGGCATGGGGACCTAGCCTTAGTATTTGGGGTCAGTGGGTTGAAGGTCACTGGTACGGTTACTAAAAATAGAAAGAGTTTTGCCTGAATAAGTTGAGTTCAGATTGATCTATCTTCATCAAACTTTGGGTATAGCAAGCTTGCATGGAGACGTACCCAACACAGTAATTTGACTGTCTCATTAGGTGGACACTGCACAGAAAACCTGGTTTTTTAGCAGTGCCGTGTCTTGTTACAACTTAAGTAACAATATATATTATTGTGCAACTTTCTGTCTTGCAAATACTTAAGGCATACATTGTAACATACAACATCATTTATATACAGCATGAAAGGTGTGTTTCTGCTGGTGTGATAAATGTGCTAGTGTAGTTAATTTATTGGCGTTTTTTGTCCTAGGTAATTTTGTAAGTGAATGTATTATAATGCCCCTCCCCCCATCTTTGATGAAGGGGTATATTGCTTTGCACATGTCTGTCGGTCTGTCTGTCGTCTGTCTGTCGTATAAAATGGTTTCCGTTCAATAACTCGAGAACGCTTTGACCTAGGATCTTTACATGGAGGTTGGTCAGCAACAGTAGATGAACCCTATTGATTTTTAGGTCAGTAGGTCAAAGGTCAAGGTCACTGTGACCTTCACCATTTATAAGTATTGGGCTGCCATGGGGGCATACATGTTTTACAAACATCTCTTGTTTATATTATAGTATATAAAGTTGTGTTCATATTTGTATTTGTGCATTATTAAAACTACATGTATGATTATGCAGAATAGTGAATGGAAAATATACCTTTCTTTAACCATTAGCATTGTTTTTCTTATGTCAATTATTTGAATACATACCAGTTTAACTTAAGAAATTAGAGCATGCTCTCTAGTATACTGCAACATTGCTTTGGCAACAATTGCTTAGTTATATATGGTTGTCAACTTGCATAACCGGTTTTCCTGGACTACATTCAATCCAGTATGAACTTGCCCTTACATTTATAAAGCACCCTTTTCATGTGATACACGTTCAAATGTGTTTTACATAGTGTTGCAGGCTTACAGCCACAAGGGTATAGCTGCATTCTTTACCAGTGCAGATACAGCATCATCTGACCAGAGGACAGACAAATAAAGCCCCTGCAGGCAGATATACATTAGATTTATAAGGCATGTCCTGTGCTAGCTCTTATTTCTAACAGGCCGTCTGGTTCTTTAATGTTCAAGCTTACTGGCACTTTACAATCTACACGGTCAGATAAAGTGGGAAATATTCAATGCAAATAGAATTGCACATATTCCCAGCTCCCATGCTGGAGATTAAACCCACAACCTCTACATGGACAGCCTTGTGCAACACCACTGAGCTATCACCACTAAGAGCCAGCAACATCACATGTGGAGGAAAATCGACATTGATGTCAAATTTTCATGGATGGGTATGACGTGCCGCCTATGTGAATCAATCACGGGTTATGTATAGTCTGAAAGCAATATACCACACTGATATACCATCTACAGAAATTGTCAAGTGGTAAGTGCGCTGGTATTGTAGCCAGGCGATCCGGTTATATGCCGTTCCATGAAAATTTGACATTTAAATAAAGTTGATTTTCCTCCACATGTAGCAATTGCTGGTGGAAGGTTAAGTTAGGATACAGTCACTGTAAATAACTGAGCACATAGTCTTTGATTAGTATAAACATCTACTATTGAATTTAAGTAGATCTATCTGAATTCGAATGTCAATAGACTTCTAGATTCTATAGATCTACATTTGCATTTTACCTCTTAATGTTAATTAAGTTAAAGATTATAGATCTTTAATCAAATGGAAACATTGGAATTTTCCTACGGTAAGAAAGTAAAAAAAAGAACTAGCCAGACACTAGTGAATATAAGCAAAAAAAATATGTTCTTGAGGTTATATACAGTATAGATACAACTGTAAACCTGAGATAGACCTACACGTAGATCTAGTACACTTTATTCATTAGATCTAGATCTAATCGGTTATTATTCACTTATCTGAGATGATTTAGATATATTTCAAGCTGGAATGAACATAGTATAAGCAGGATCTATCTTTTCCTATTCAAATCAATCTGAAAAAAGAGATCTACAAGTATTTCTCTTAGATCTATGACGTCATGTACTTCGACAGTATAGCACTCCACTCCAGTCCATTTTACACCACATGCCAGAGCAGTGGCCGCTTACGCCATTATTAAAAATGCACAAAAATGGCGTCTGAGCTATCAACCGATGCGATTTAAATAGTTTTCACACGCTAACACCCATTAATTTTCTTTATAATGAGCTCTTGTTTACATTCCACAACTCTTTTAAGACATTTTGTCGTTTGGAATAGGTCAAGTTACGAACGCAGTCGGAAATAAAACCATTCTTTTGCCCGACTGCATTGCAAGAAAAAGGCTTGTAAAAGACTCGAGCCGTCGCCGATCGTCATATGCACGACACAAGTGGCTAAACAACACCACTATAGATGTTGCAAATTAGGGAGTCATGGCACTTTGTGTCTGTTTCGTTCTTACAATTCAACGAAACAAACGAGAGAATCGTGAGGAAATACGTACCTTTTCACTCCGGCCACCTCATAAAAAAACTCCCAACGGATTTGCGCTGTTGAAAACGACTCGATATGGTCGTAGTTTCACATTTTTTTGTAAACAGGCGTCTAAATAACAAGGGCGCAGCCATCTTGAATTTCACGGTAAGTCTAATAAAAGTAGACTTGGGATTTTAGACTTATTGGCGTAAGTCTAAGTTCGAAATTGAGACTTACGAGTTTGGTGAATTGAACTTGCGGTCGGTAAGTCCAAGACCAAGTTTGAGACTTAGCCTAAGTCTATATCTTAGACTTACCAACGTTGGTGAATAAGGGCCCAGCAGCTTTGAAAGTAAACAGGACAACTGCCCTAACAGCCCACCGGGTCTCGCACAAAGTTTTTAATTTCTTCCTCCTCTGCTCCTGTCCATCTACACCCGATCCCCTCACGATCACCAAGCCATTCTCGGAAACTTAATATTTAATTTAGCCGCTTGGCTGAGTAATCAAAACAAAAGGCGATTTCTTAGACTGTTTTCATCATATTTCTCGCGTGGGGCTCTTTTGAGGCACGGGTAATGGCAAGAGTGAGTGACTGTGCCTTACAGTGTGTATAATGAGCTTTGGGAACTATGTGTTGGATACGGGCCTTAACATCGTGGTGACACCCAGACATGTTTGCAGCTCCGCCGTACCCTTGACCTCTCATTGCAGGGACGTTCACTCTTGAAGCTTGCAAGTTGGCAAGGGATTTACCTGTTGTAGCTTCGCATGTGGCGAAGCCAAGAAAATCTTCAAATATTTTTCCACGATCAAAATACCTAGAATACAGTAATTAGACAATATGAAAATATATTTTAACGCAAACAGAACACTAGTTCTGCGTTTTGTTAGACCTTTAGGTCAGTTGGACTGTTATACCTTTTTTTAAAAATCGGAACCAAGTTTTTACAACCAACCCGATTGTTTAGATTCCCTGCTACCATACCCTGACAATTACACAATATACAGTATAATTGAATGTGGTGGTTTTATGTGCCAAACTATTTAATGTTGGCGCTAAAATATTTAGTGTTGGCGCTGAAATATTTAATGTTGGCACTTAAAGCGCACTTACGTCAATAACGTCGTATTTTGCTTTACTATTTATATACGGCATGATTGTATTTATAAAATCACCATACAACAATGGTGGTGTCATCATGATGATCATTTACACAAACTCGCTGAAAAGCTAGCCTTGAATATAGTTTAGTTGTGAAATCCAAGCTTTGCCTAATGACTGCGATCTGCGTAGCATGTGCACGCACTTAGTACCTCGAAAGGGAGCAGTGAAATAAGGAGCCGTAAAATAGTAGTGACTGCGTGTTTAATAGCTCTCTGATATGTGTCAACTCTGTTTAAGTCAATCATCTACAATGTGAAGAAAATTAATGAAAGCACATTACTTGACTCATAGTTTAAGTAATTTTGTACATACCTAAGTACCATAGCCATCTGCTCCATTGTGGACGCATCTGTCGCCTCGTCAGCTATGAAACAAAAAAAATTGAGCTGCGTTACAGGCGTCAACGATTGCCTTGGTAATGATGCCACCACCGATGCCTATCATCTGATTCTTTATGTCAAGGGGGGGGGGGGTGTATTTGTTTCTTGAGCTGCTATAAATTGGCATTCTCGTTCACCAGAGTATTCTTCGTCCGAAACATAACTTGACTAACCACTGATGTATGAGGATGTAAGTTAGATGATTATGTAGCACCAAATTATGCTTTGCCTGGAGATGTAAAAGTGCTATAAAATTGCCTTTATCCTCTTCATGGCCACGGAGGGCATGGTTTTGCTTCCCACATATTATGTTAGTATCTACAATTGTAGATTCTAGAAATTGTCGGTTCTTTTCCACCAGTCGGTCATACGCTGAAGATAGACTGCACATTATGTCTTTCTGCTTGTCGTCCAACACAGCTAGACAGTTATGGGCTACTTCACATGAGTATGTATGCAATGGTGTTGGTTCGTGGTTCTTTATCGATTTGCCGATGTTGCTAGGGTCTGTCACAGCTACGGCTGTTAGTAACTTTTGCTTCGATGTTATTTCTTTCCGGCAAAGAGATAGCACGGGGCACAGAATACACCACCCTTACTCTCTGAATAGCAGAGCCATGTATTGTTGACAAACCAGTGTGTTTATATATAACTGAATTTCCCTCCTATGTATCTAAATTTTAAATAACACATATTATTAAAAATAAAAGGTTGCACGTAGTAGTGATCGAACTCGATACAACCAGATCAGTAGTCAAACGCTATACCGCTCTCTATAATTTTCATTAGAAGCATTAGTTACACCATTATATTTAAAGCATGCCTAAGGTACACGAACGAGAATGAGACAATCTAGTAAATGTATTACAAAAAATGGATAGGGGTCCATCTTATAGAGCCAGGATATTTTCGTACAGGAAGACATAGGTAGATCAATGACCGCGCAGTTCAAAGGGGCATCCGAAGAAGTACACACATATTATGAACAAACATTCTTAAATCAGGTTAGGTATTATCGTATACTAGTATGCAATTGAGGTAATTTTAATGTCGTAACAGCGGTGCTGCAGAGGTGTCGTTTCTGAGAGAAAATTTTGCCTTAATTTATTTATACTCATTGATTTTATGTCTATTGTGAAAAAATTGTTTGTATATAAATCATGACTCTCGACACGTCATTCATGAGGGTATGAGCGAAGAAAATCCAATTTTCTTTTCATGTTGAGCGTCTAACAATGGAATAACTGGTACCATTTTTAGTTCGTCTTTGGCATGATGCGGCCAGTGATCGAACCCGCTATTCATTGAACCTATTGTGTTCGGGTGTTTTAAAATCGTCCTGGACTACACTGGACATCTCGAAAACTGTCGGATACTACAAGTTTGTCACACAGAAACATCTGACGGATTTCATATATTGGAGTCGGTCCGAATTCCTGATACATTGTTGTAATTGTCAAGTTATCTCCTTTTGGTCAAGACTGATACCAGCGTTCTCATTTATCCGAAACCGTCTATGATATACTTAGTAATATTTTGATAGTATAACAATGGAACCAGTCTGTGTTTGCTGTCTGGTATATCTACCTCTGATC